>CM060945.1:300948191-305948191 GCA_030765085.1 Allium cepa | reverse complement strand
AATAAATTAAATAACAATTTAATATAAATAAATGCAATAACTGAGATGATGATTAAAAATATATTAAAAGTCATAAATAAATGCATAATCACAACAAAAATTTAATTTAACAAACATAAGAAATTTTAGAAGTTGTGAGTGGGTTAAAACACTCACCTTTTGAATTTAAATTGAATTTAAATCCAATTTAAACCCAAAATTTAAACAGTCCTGGAATCCGTCCAAACTAGCACCAAAATGTTCAGAATCCCAATACGAACCTAGCGGAGAAAACCGCGCGTGAAACGGAGTTCGTAAACGAAAGTTATACGCATTATAGATATTCGAATTTAAAATAAAATAAACTAAAATAATAAAAATAAGAAAAAGAAAACGCATCACCTTTCCTCCCGTAACACAGCCGATACCACCGCGACATTCATGCTGCAAACCAACTTTGACCGCAAATCGTCTCCGCCCCAGGCCACCAGAGAGTTGCCGACCAACCTCAACAGCCTCCTCACGCCTGGTCGCGTCGGAGTGCCACCCTCCACCGTCCCAATTCGTCGTCACCGCCTCCATTATTCTATGGTTTGCAAACCTCATTTCTCAAAATTCGAGAGCCATGGGTCGAATTGGAAAAGGCGACTAATGCCGATAGCCTCGTGACATCATTCTCGCCAAAACCCACGAATCGATTTCGACGATTAGATCCAAAATCAGAAAACCCCAATTAGCCTTAGGGTTTCGAAAATTTCAAGGTTTGACCGCAATTTCAAATCAATCCGGTCACTGTCTCGATAAACGAACAGCAGACGTAAGTTCGTATCATTGAGATCTTTGATATATATTTTTTCTGAATTTTTCTGTGGAGTTTGAAATTTGACTTTGATTTTGAATTGTAATTGGATTTGAAATTGGCTGCCATTGAAATAAGGAGGTGAGAAAGGATTGTACGTACAGACAAATGATAATGAGGAACAATTACGGTTAATAACGAGATATTTATATACAAGGTTGAAAAAGAATAGATGGATCAGATTGATAAACGCGCTGAACAATATATGGCTCGAAAAGCCCGTTTCGACTCCGGAACGAAATTGGGTCAACCCGTATATCAAAATAGATGTTTTAAAATATTTTAAACGCAATGGAAAAGGTTTCGAGTCCAAATTCCATCGTATGAAGAAGTTATGCTTAAATCAATATTTTTCAAATTGATTTCAGTTGATTTCAGTTAATCGATTTCAAGGCATTTCAAGCCCATACGATCAAACGACAAGTCCAATCGATACGAAACTTGAAATCCTACAATAATTCACCGTTATGGATCCGATGAAACTTGTTTCGTCAAAATCCGAATCACTGGCGAAAATGGCTATTTTTATATTAATTAAATAAATTTATAATAAATTAATTAAATCAAATTTCCCATTTAAATTCTGAATTTGACAATCTTTATCACTTTAAAATTCTTAATCATTTATACAAAATTTAAACAAAGTTAGATGTCCCTTAAATGCTGATTCAATCATAAATTCCAACGTTAAATTACAATTTTATTAAATTCATCAATTATAAATTAAATTTTCAATAATTCCATTGAATTCACTATTCATTCTATTATTCAACCTGTTAGCATCAAATAGATGAAACTAACATTGGATTCATACTTTATTACATAAATATCTCCAAATTTACCTTTGCTTGTATTAACTATTTTATTTCCAGTTATTTGTAATAAATACTATAACTCAATCATATTGAAACTTGCCAATTTCACCCAAAAATTTAGAGTTTTGATCCAATTAACAAATTTACCTTGGTTCCATCAATTGTTACTTTAATTTACATTAACAAACGTTAAATTAAGATTTATTGTAATCGATTCCCAAAGTTTATTTGACCCATTGACTAAACAACCTATATTACTTGTCACATATTTGCTTTTAATTGCATTTTTAAGGTTGTTACCTGTTAACCCAGGTTATAATTCCATTTATAATGCTAATTTTATTTCATTGCATTAATATACACCTATTTACATCTTGATAACATTCATCTATATAAATAAGAATATTATTAACAATTTTTACCAAATATTCCTATTTACAATCAATTATAACCTACAATTTTATATAAATTCATTAATTGTCAATTCATTCAACCTATTAATTATTAACATAAATTTTCACTGTTACGTTTTAATTTACTTATTAGCTTACAACAAGTGATACCATTAGTTCATACCCTAATTCATTCCATTTCCATTCATTATACATTATTCTATTAGTAAGTCAACGTTTTTAAATTATTAATTTACCTTCTATTTACATTCAGTTACTCTTAATCAAAATATTATTGCACTGGTAAATTAAATGCTTACCTTTATAAGTTTTCATTCCCAAACAATATTACAATTACTTACAAGACATTGATTTAATTCAATTACTATTTATTATTATTAATTCATTAAATTTATTCACTATTAATTATGTACAAATTCCTTTATTTATACAACACTTACATTTGTTTGCTTATTTTCAAATTTTATACCCATGTGCAACAAATTACTTCCGTTTCATTTTGAATTGTGATTTCACTTCAACTGACAATAATTAGTTTTTTTAATGACCATTGCTACAATCCATTCTTAACATTTACTTCCATATAAATTATAAAAAATTTAATTCTTTCTAAATTTAATTACAAAAATTTTATTAAAATAACCAAATTTAATTATTGAAAATTTACGGGTCGTTACACAGGGACAACGATTCACAACCAAGGACTGAGTTATATATATATATATATCACTATGTTATACATAAATATGTATGTGTACATGTGTGTCTGTATATACAGAGCTCCTTAATCTATTGCATCATAAATCTTGGGCTTGACCCCACAATCAGACCGCCAAGGTGGATATGGTCATTTAGTCCTCTCCAGCAAACATAATTGGGAGTACATCGTAATAGTAGCATACGAATACATATAGGCCCGAAGTCTCACTAACTATAGGCAGGAACCCAACTCACTAAATATAGACGTAGACCAATGTATCACTACGTATCACCTCACACTATCCACTATATTCCTATCATGTGAGTGTCATTTACTTACAATGAATAACCAAATAAATATCACAACAGCGTCCCATACCACTATGTGATACTTAAACATTTATTTACTAGTTATAAACTACAATTAAACTATCCAGTTACTTTATATAATGAGTCCGAAGGATATCCATAAAAATATTACTGAGTGTCTCATCCCAAAGAGTATTATAAGTCCGTTTATTCAGACGTCACACAGAATTAAATATCGTAAAATCAAACAAAAGGATGTCATCACCGTATCATATTAAAACACCAATTAAATCAACATCAATGGTGAATCACCCATAAAATTATTATTCAACAAATAAGGAAGAAATAACAAATTAGTAATATCATCAAAATAGATTATTCAAATAAATATAAAATAAACAAAACAAAACTTAATAATAAATCATTCACGGTATTTAATTTTATATAACCCAATAAATGCTAAGAAATAGATAATTATTACATATGATAGAACAGATTAAATATTCATTTAAACTTAGATATAGTTTAATAATTCTAATAAGTAAATAATTTCTTATCATTATATAGAATTACTCAATTATTAAGTATTTATTAATAACAGAAAAATACCTTATTTAATTCATAAAATATTTTACATAGCTAAATATTATATATAAGCAATATTTCATAATTTATTATGAGTAAACACTATTTTAATTAATTACAAAACATCCAAATTAATTTATTGTAATCATAATCAAGTAAATACATCTTTAAAACTAGAATTATATGTATATAAAAATTTATTACTTCTATGAAGCTCTAATTAAAGCCCATTTCCATAATCCAATTCATTTAACTTTATTAATTAATTTCATTATATTTACAATAATATAAACAATATCTTATAATTATATATATATATATATATATAATTTAATTATAAATTCCTGAGAATCTCATTCATAAGTAAAAACATGGTGGATTGCAACATCATCATTTGCGCAAAACCCATATCCAAATAGTTTTGACTCAGAAATAATCAGGGACGAACAAGATATAATATAGAACAATTTTTATTTTAACTAAATGGTCAAATTGATAGGCCAAAAATAAAGAAAATAACTAGCAAAATAGGGTTAAATATTTATGAAATAACCAGAAGTAAACATAAAATGAGATGAAATGCAGACTCAATTTATATATTATAAAAACAAAATGACATGCAAACATGAAAAAACGACATAAGCTGAAGCAAAAGCCATACTTACTTATATACTCTGTTTTGCATACAAGGAAAGAACGAATGCACACAAGAGATAGCAGATCCTTCACATATTGACTGTATGGCAGACACATGTAACATGCACACACTTAAGCTAGCACATACACAACACAAATACACACACACACACTCATAGGCTCTTATCCATGCATGAAAATACATGGGCTCCCACTAAACACACACACCTCTTAAACACACACATATATTCTTATATTACACTACACAACAGCAGGCAACACACACCCTTCAGCCATATGGACATAAACAACTTACACATACCTATATCAACCTACACATAGTACACCTAATTGCATAGGTGTATGCAAAGATAGGATGAGGCAAATGAAGAGATAATGCCTATTGGTTTCTAGTGATATAAAGGAAATGCTAATAAAATCCTATATTTTCTTGTTGAGAGAACAAACATGATGAGAATAGGATGGAATTTAGGGATAGTTTTTTGCTTTTAACCAATATCGCATCTGTCAGGGCTAAGTCAAATGGGAAAGGTAACTTGACCAATACTTAGAGAAGCATAACATTGTAGGATTTTGATACACACACATTTACATAAATTAATGCACTACAAAACAAGGTGGCTTTAGCGATGACAAGAAAGCCTCGCCGGTTGTCGCTAAAAGCCATCGCTAAATAGCCCGCCGCCATATAGTAAAGCGACGACTCCATCACCAAAATAGCAGCGGTTGGCAACGTCTTGCTGTACACGCGGCAAATTAGTTAATAAAGGGAAGGTGCCTCAAGTCGACGCTATCCGTCGCTAACCGAGGCCAAAATGCCATCACTAGACGTCGCTAACCTAGACCAAAAGGCCGTCGCCAGCTGTCTCTAGTCTGGGCCAAAATTTCATAACCAATTCTGTTATTCGATCCATGCAACCGCACAACCAATCTATCTCTTTACAACACATATACATTCAATTTCACAACTAATACCACTCCATCCATCATATAATCTCACACATATCATAAATAATTATATATATATATAACACAACATATAAATTTACATAAATATTTCATCACCACCATATAAATATATCATACCAATCAAACGGAGCATTCCAAATCCATCAAACAATTTAACCATACATATAAATATTATCCATCAATCACATGTATACACAAATGTCCACTAACCCATCAAACACCACAACCAACGAACAAGTATCAAATATATAAACAAATGTCACATAAGTGGATGACAAGATGATGGAAATCCGACAAAAACACAAGCATACCTACTCATTGTCGTCGCCCAACCATCCTCTCCAAGCATCGTCCCATGTTGTGCCAAGTAGGCAGCAATATCCTCATCTGGCTGGTGCGCCAATGCGCTTTTCTTCCAATCGTTTATCTCCTCCGAGTGTTTTTTCATTTGAGAAATCTTCTCCTCGTTTGGGATCTCCTATAAGCCATCCTTGACATTAACGCCTGCGAAATAGTTGATATCTAGTTATAGTTTTTGACCATTATAAATAGAATGAACAAAAATGTTGATTAATTACGTGGCTAATATTTATAATTAATTGTTATACATTGGTTGAAATTTATTTATTTAAATTATTCCGGTTCCTTACTCAATTTATAATTTGTTCACTTAAATTTAAATTCACTTGCATGCGTAATTTATATATTAGTAAATGAGGAAGTTTATCTCTTGATTTTCGTAACTGTACTGCCTATTTCGCAAAGGCGGATCAATAACGTTAACTCTCCCATCCGGTGGATTGCGCTACTCATGCCCGCTCCGCTTCATATCTCCTGCAATTACAAACAACAATTCGACACGATAAATACTCAATTTAAAGATTATGAAGTGTTAAATAAAGGAATATGAAACATCTTCATTGTGGATAAGCATGTTTACCATTACGGATCTAGATTTATCATCTGTCCACTCATATGAAACGTTACCTTCATCATCTGTCTACTCAATAGCATGCATGCTTGTGAACACCTCAGCCATTGTAAGCTCACAATTGTGTTTATAAATATCTAAAATGTTGTTTAATCATATTTGTAACATTGTTTATCCATATATATATATATATATATATATATATATATATGGATAAACAATGTTACAAATATGATTAAACAACATTTTGGATATTTATAAACACAATTTAAAATTTTGCCAACTCTCTTTTATGTTCTTGGAAGGATTGGAGCCGCCACAGTGCAAAGCAGGTTTTTTTATTCCTATTTGCACGGTTCGGGAAGATAATTCCTACAAATTTAGATATATAATTAACTAAATTACTGCAACTAACATACGAAATTTAAAAAAAATAACAACAATGCAAAAATATATAACTTACTTTCACTTCTGGAGTTTCCCAGAGCCGGAGATACTCAGCCCACACATCAGCGCCCATCCAATTGGGTTGTTTCCTACATTTTTAGCCTTAAACAGAGTGTCCATATAATTTTTTCTCATCCTCTGGTTCGATTAATTGGTAAAAATATCCATATCCTCTAGGTCAACACGCACGGCTGCTTGCATATAGAAATTAGTTTGAATTATGTACATTATATTAAATTTCTAATGAAATACAAACTTATACTTACGAGTACATCTGCCAATATATCATTCTTGATATGCAGTGGGATGTTGTTCCAATGCGGCCAACAGCCTGACATTTTGCTCATGAATGCCAACCTGGAAACTTGTAGGATGAAATCTGAAAGCTCCACCTCAAAGACCTTGTATAAATTTTGATGTAGATATTTAATAAATTTCAAAAAATATACTTTAA
Source organism: Allium cepa (assembly GCA_030765085.1). NCBI lineage: Eukaryota > Viridiplantae > Streptophyta > Magnoliopsida > Asparagales > Amaryllidaceae > Allium > Allium cepa. The sequence goes on along the minus strand of CM060945.1, from coordinate 305,941,074 downwards.
ATAAATTTTAAAACTTACCCTATGCTTTTTGAAACTACCTCCGCAAGTGGGCATAAATCTGGTGCCGGGCCACTAGCACTTGCATTGGGAGAAGGAGAAGGCTTAGATCTCCAGTTATATATCCTGCCAGACATATCTACCACAAACAAATAATATCATGCAATGAAAAGACATAAATTTATTAGTGCAAAGCATGTTTCAGTAACCATCACATAAAACTTCCACTACATCATAATGAATGGGACAAGATCTCTCGAATACATGTACAGAAATTTCATAACAGAATAGTACATAGCTCATAACATAGTCATCATTATTCATCATTATCAATACATAGCTCAGAATAATATACAGCTCAGAATAATACATTATACAACAAGCGATGAAAATATTAAGAACGTTTAATCTTCGTCGTTTTTTGATTTAGACTCGGTCTTGTACTCTATCTCGTTTTCTTCGGTACTTTCAAATGCATCTACTAAAATATTTGATTCATCATTCAGTGGCCCTAAATCAATGTCATCGGTTATTATTATTTTTGTATTGGTTCAAGGTCCGTTTGGTACGCTTCTTCATTTAGAACATTATTCCCATCAAAGCAAACCTTGGCTTTGTTTAAGAAACAGCCGACTAATCTGCTTTATCTATTTTAAAGGATGGATGCGGAGCAAAATAAACTTGTAATGCTTGCTTGGCTAATACGAAAGAATCATTCTTATAGTACTGTGAGGTATGCTAAATTTCCATAAGCTTATAATCTTTGTGCACGTTGATTCTAGAACCAGGAACATTACCGAACCAATTGCATTTGAATAAATAAACTTTTTTCCAGATTCTGCATATTATGTCAACTCTAGAACCTGTGTTGTGATGCTATAAAAATCTTTTATATCCTTATCTGGATCATCACTACCTTTGATAAATACACCGCTGTCATATGTTAATTTTTCAGCCCCGTAATCTTTCGTGTTTAACTTAAATCCATTGACGAAAAATATTGAATATGTCTTTACATTTCTTTTTTGTCCGATCACAAGATGTCGTAATTCATCAACGACACAGTTTCTTGGATCATAAACGTAGTTTAACAACCATTTAGAAAATTCTTTATAGAGATCACCAGATGGATACTTTGATTCGTGGATACGGCAAATATGTAATATAGCTTATAATTAATATGTACATATAAGTGAATTATATATGAATTTATTATTACTTAACAAATAGTGCAACTTCAACACAATTCAAAAGAACATATGTGTGTGATACATGTAATCTCTATCGTCTAACCATATTTCCATACATTTTCCAATAGGTTGGCCCTGTTATTTAAAAATAGATAACATTATTTGAGAAGAATCTTGTTCAATGACTTCATTATTATGAGGAATGCTTATAAACAATAAGTTTACATCCTCACTAAAGTAATGAGAGAAAAAGAATGAAGCTTCTTCTTTAAGATATGATTTACGAATCGAACCCTCAACTCGTGCTTTTTGTTTAACTTTTTTCTTCAGATGATTCAAGTACCTATTACAAAATAAATTTAATTTATATTTAGATTTAGAAATCTGAATTTTAAAATGACATCAATACTGCAAATATTCAATACCTCTCAAATGGATACATCCATCCACATTGCACAGGACCTTGAAGAAGTGCTTCAGATGGTAAATGCTCCATTACATTAAAGAAACTTGGCAGAAATATTTTCTCCAGTTTGCGTAGCACTATGGGGATTTCTACTTCAAGTTTACGTACAAGATCTACTTTTAATGTTGTCGAACAAAGCTATTTATAAAACATACTTAATTCTATTATAACACTACATACTTTTACGGACAACAGTTCTTTGAAAGCCATGGGTAGTAAATATTCCATCATGATACGACAATCGTTATTTTTCATCCCACTCAATTTACTATTTTTAAAGTCAGCACATCTACGAAGATTAGAAGAAATCTCATCGGGAAATCTTAATTCTTCCACCCACTTTAGCACGAGCTTTACTTGCTTATTGTCTAGCTCATAGCATGCTTTGAGTTTTTAATTGTCATTGGGCTTCATATGAAGTTCATGTCGTTTACAATAGTTTGCTATATCAAGTCTTGAATTCAAATCGTCCTTAGTTTTCCCCTTGACATTCAAACTGTATTAAACGCATTATCAAACATGTTTTTTCGTTATTCATCACGTCAATATTATGTCAGAGTAAGAGATCTTTGCAATATGGTAATTCCCAAGATACACTTTGTTTGCACCAATTATGAATGTCCGATTTTCCTAGAATTTCAATCCGTACTCCAGTTTCGTGCATCATTGGATAGTTCTTTACAATTTCATATAATTCTTCGCTTGACCAAATCTTTGATAGTTGCATATTATCTTCTCTGTTAGCTATAAAGTTTTTTTCTATCTCTTCTAAAGGTATGATTGGGATGGAGAAAGCACTGATGAAAATCAAACCAAGAAACTTTCTTCCCACGTCGTAAAGAAATTGCTCATTTTTCTTCCATGCAATAAGGGCAGGCTAAATGACCGGTCGTACACCAACCAGAAAGCATCCCATATGCCGGAAAATCACTAATAGTCCATAATAAAGAAGCGAACACACAAAAAAAATTTCTCGAAATGTCGTATGTTTCAACTCCCTCATTCCATAGTTTTTTCAACTCTTCGATCAATAGCTGTAAATAAGCATCGATTTCTTATATTGGATCATGAGGGCTAGGGACGACAATAGTGAGAAATGTTAGCACCAAAATTGGTCACTAACACTCTTAGAAAGATTGTGTAGAGAGAATAATGAAGAAAACAAACTGAAAAAGAGAAGAGAACATAAATTAAAATGCGGGAAGTAAGGACACCAAATTTATAGTGGTTCGGCGCAGTGGCCTACGTCCACTTTGAAGCTGATCTTTATTTTCCACTTGATACTTGATTACGATACAATCCGTTCTTAAGTATTAGAATACAATTGCAGGGTAAAATAAATAGGTCTTGAATGAGGATTCAATGTGGCAGAGTCTCCCCAGTGCTCTCTAAAATCTGATCTCGTTTTTTGTGCCCCTGCCTCTCTATTTATAGACGAAAGTGGGTTGGACTTTCCTGGTGGGCCAGGTGGCCGAATAACTTGGTCCAAGTAGGACGTGCTCTGTGTGCCGAGTCGAATAGGCCGAACGATCGAAATGCCGAACCCTCCTTTTCATGCCGAACGGTCTGTTTGTTGAGTGGAAGAAGTGCACCGAACGTAGAATGCCGAACCTTCCTTCATGCCGAACGAGGCCAGGCCGGACAGGATGAGGTGTTGAGTAAGGGAAGGGTAGGCCGAGTAATAGTTGAAACTGGTTGTGTTGGGGCGGATGTCGGGCCATCTTGCTGGCCGATCGTTCGGGGATGCCGAACGTCACTTGGCCGAGCGTACGTGGGAGACCGAACGGTACCACTTGGTCAGCGGCATTCAATGCTGAACGACCGTCTACGCCGAACGGCATTAAATGCCAAACGACCGTCTACGCCGAACGGCATTCAATGCCGAACTCCCCTCGGTGCCGAACGACCAATACAAGCCGACAATACTCCTGATGCCGAGCGTTCCTTCTTTGGCCAACCGCTTACTTTGGCCGAGCGATGCTTTTTGATGCCGAGTACTCCCTGGATGCCAAGTACTCTCTGGATGCCGAGTACCAAGTTGCCTGGTCAATCCCCCAGGAAACACTTGCCCCCCAAAGTACAACGTGTGGTCGGACATGTTGTGCTTTGAATCACGAGTTGTTGTAATGTTGAACGATGCAGTTGAAGCCGAACGATATGCGCATGCCGAACGTAACTCCCTTGACCGACCGAGCGATGTCTTCTCGATCGGCTCCACCGGGCATAGACTATTCAACTTCTTCTTCTTCCTTATAAAACCCAGCGCCTCCCCCTTCTCCTCTTTTCACATTTTCGTCTCTGCTGCCCTGTATTTGACGAACCTTCCAGTTGACAAAACTCCATCTACCTTCCAATTCTATCCAAGTTTTCATCCTCTTGATCAGGTACTAATTCCTTTCCACGATTTAAGAGAATGATACTTCGAGTTGCGTAATTGAGCTTAGGTTGGAGTCCTTAGGGTTTTTTTTAGTGTTGGACGGCGAGAGTGGGAGGAGGAGTGAACAGAAACGAGTTTTCTAACAGGTTGTTGGGAGATGTGCTGTCGTTTGGCATACGTCTTCTGTGCCGAACGAAATTGTAGGAGGAGAGAAGGTAGGAGGAGCATGAGATGGTTGGGAGAGAGTGAAAGTTGAAGGCAGTGCTGAGTGTTGAGGCTCGGTGCGATCCAGGTTCGGCGTGGTATATCATATGCTGAACAACGGATGAAAGGTTGTGGGGGTGAAATGAGTCAGCGTGGATGCTGGGTGTTGTTTCGGCCGAACTGGAGTTTGGCCGAACGATTGCTTTGCCGAACGTTGGTTTGGCCGAACGAACAGTACCGAACCATGGCAATGCCGGACAACCATAAATGCCGAACCAATCACGTCGAGCGATATTAGCCGACCAATATAAAAGCCAAACATACAATGTTGGCCAAACATGACTTAAGCCGACCAATATAAATGCCGAATATACAATGTCGGACCAAACATTAGTGCCGATCATAACTTAGGCCGGACAAACGTGGATGCCAAACCAAACATAAATGCCGAACGTAACTTAGGCCGGACGAACATGGATGCCGAACTGACTATGCCGAACCAAACATAAATGCCGGACAAACAATTTGTCTTGCCCAATTTCATAACTGAACTTTACTTTACGTAATCAGATAACATCCTCTGAATCTAAGACTGTAATCGTCATAAAGAAGGCTTTTGAAGGCGGTCAGTGATGACGGTCTTCGAAGGCGGTGACTTTAGGCTTAGTTTGATGTTACTAATTTCAAACTTTTAAGGCCTATACACAATTGATTGCACTAGTTCACACACCACGTGGGGGGATTATTCGTGTTGTTAACTCTAACATTGGTCATTTTTCAAGTATAGTTCTCACAGGTGCTTAGTTGAATCCACTATTTATTCAAGATGTCTAAAAAATCCAGTTCCGCTACACTTTCCGACAGACCCAGGCCGTCTTCAAAGCAAACAGCTGCCAATACATCTGACCCGTCAGTTTCTCCCGCTCATGACTGGGCTCCTGATACCTTGGAGTCGTCGATCTTATTGGATAGCCCGGTTGACTCACAGGCTTCGAGGGTCACCGAAGCCGCTCTTCAGCGGATATGTTCTATTCATGGTATCCCGTTCTCCGACGTGTTAGTTCCGTCGTGGCACGACCGTCCACATCTGCCCCCAGCGGGATATACAGCGTGCAGCAAGTTCATGTGTTGGGTTGGCAGCGTACCACCGTTCAATCTATTTCTTCGAGATGTGCTGCGGTATCTTGACGTCGCCCCATCACAGCTACATCCAAACGGTCACGCCTTCATCTACGGCACGTACGTGCTCTTTATGGTCGTCTTCTCTAGGCCCCCAACCCCTGGCGATATTAGGTACATATACATTACCAAGAAACGGGGAGATAGTCCCTCTTACACGTTTCTCGAGCCACATCGGAAGTGCCAAATTTTCACCAGCGCGTGGAGCAGCAAATTCGCCCAGTACAAATAGGAATGGTTTTATGTGCGCTGCCCACAGGGTTTTGCGAGGAGATGGGTTGAAGGAAGCAAGTCTTCTTCCTGAATTGATGTTCGTTCCCAATCGGTTTTAAGCTTCTGCTAAATTATCATTTCATCTTTTTGGATTCCATTCCACGTCCCGAGGGTCGAGGGTACTCTGATGCTGTCGAAACCATTAGAGCCCTTCCTGCCGAGGAACGAGATATCCGAGCCCTCATTTCCAATGAGTCATTATCAAGGTTTGGTCTGCTAGCTCCTGGCCGCCGGATTAGTCTTCCTGAGGGCGCCTCGCTTCCCAAACCCGTACCCGCTAGATGGAAGAAACTGCCTGAATCATCTATTCGCCCTTCTCTTGAAGTACCGGAAGAGGGGGAAATTCCAAACGAGCCACCTCAAAAGCAAGGTGAGGATTTGGTCCTGCGGTCGAAGTTCATGATATTGAAACGTCATCTTCCCCTTCGAAGGGGAAAAAGAAGCCGACGTGCAGGTTGAGGAAGGAGAAGGTTGGCGGGACTTCCAAAGTTACGCCTATCCAGCCTGAGAAAGAGGCTTCTTCACAGCGCGTTGAAAGTTCTCTGAAGGTCTTATCGAACCTCTCCATTCCCGACGACTTGTTCAACTATGATTTCAATGATCCGGAGTTGTTTAAGTTTCGCTCACCCGCCAGGGGTGATGCGAGTGTCCCAGCCCCGAACCGAGGGTAAAAGACTCCCGTTAGCAAAGCCACTGGTCCGTCAGGGTGGGAACACTAGGACACACACGGACACGTGCACTTCACTTTGCACCTACTTTTCTTTCATCATTTTGTTCTCTCGCTGATTCGCTATTGTTTGAATTCTTTGCAGGTGACATGGGGCGTTCGCACGGATATGACCGCCTTCGCGGTTCGTCGACTTTACGCCAATTCGGTCGGGACTCAGGTCTCGAGAAGCGTCGAGACAGAGATAGCGACAGTGACCGAGATTATCATTCCCGGGACTCGTCATTCCGGAAGAAAACTCTTTATCAGCCCGAACTCCACCAGGGGACCTCTTCTCATCAGGAGCGAAGAAAAGAAAAGCGCGGTCATAAGAGGTCGCATTCCGATGCTCCTCGGGACCAACAATCTGACTCCTCTTCTACCCGGCATTCCCGAGACTCTCATAGGAGGGGCGAACTTTCAAAGCTGTCTCCTCCCGCTCCAGCGACAGGCCCGACAGTGTCGGAGAAACTGACCGAACTCAAGGCCAAATTTCCGAAGATTTGTTTCGATGGGCTAAAGTTTCTCCCAGCGATTCACCCTATACCCGGAGATGTTAAGAAAATTGCCATTGCCTGTACCAACGACGTCTATGTTCAACATGACGCATTCGTTCATCTGGCTGAGAAGCTTTCTGATGTCTCTGTGGAGCGCCAGCACGAAATTGACCACCTAAAGCTTGAAGCTATTCATGACAGGGATATCATTAAGGCCCAGGATGACGAGTTGACCACTTATAAGTCTGAGCTTGAGGTCGCCCGTCAGCGCGCTAAGGACACCGCCGAGGCTGTTTCTCGCCTTGAATTAACTCATAAGAAAGAGCTTGATGAGTCAGTCCAACGGTGTGGTGCTCTGGCTTTGGAGAAGGACTCCGTTCAGAAGGAGCGGGACATGCTCTGCCAACGGGTCAAGCAACTCGAAGAGCAACTCCATGAGGAGAAGAAAGAAAAATTGGCCGCCCAGGTTGAGGCACAACACTATTGCGATGAGATCGTCGCCACCCGGCTCCTAAAGGAAAAACTCGAGGGTGATTTCTCCAAAGTCGAGGCACTAAAGAATGAGGCTCGCGAGGAGGGCAAAAAGATGGCAGCTACCGACATCGACTCTCGCCTTGAGGCGGCCAGGGAGGAAGGTAGGGAAGAGATCAAGACTGAATTCGACCCGCTCATCGCTGAATTCAACGCCTGAGTTCTCATGCATCGAGATCTAACTTTTTTGGGCGAGGGCTACCTTGAGTCTCTGATCGAAGCATGGGAGACCCTGATTCAAATCAGGAAGGCCGAGAGAGGCGTCGAAGAGGTCGATGAGGAAGCTTTGATTAAGGAGTTCTTGAAGGGAAAAGAACCTTCAGACCTATCAGCGGCTAAGGCCCTATACAGCAAAGGTTCCCCCTCGAGGAAAGGAGAGGAAGTGGTTATTGGTTCATCCGGCATGGTGCCCCCAGTTCGTGCGCCAACTCAGCCGGCTAGCCGACCGGTACTTGATCCCTTCGAGCAGCACCTTGGCTACGACCCGGATGCCCCTGGGCTTGGCATTCACGTTCTATCTCCCATCCCGGAGGGTGAGACCCCTCTGACAACCGAGATTCCACCGGCACCCGGTAAGCAGCTTCTTTGCTTTATAGGGTTTCTGTGTTTTTCTAGAAGCTATCGTGCTCTAACATTTGTTCTCTTGTGACTTTGTGCAGGTTGTTCTGACCCTGAGCCCACTCCGAGGAGCGATGTCGCCAAGGAGCTGGAGAAAGAAACGACTGAGGCTGCTCGAGTTGGCGAGGGTCCTAGCCCAGATGCCCAAGTAATTGGGGCCGATGAAGGCAAGCCCGACTCTTCTTCCGAGAGTTTTGAAATAGAAATCACGGGCGCCTCTGAGCATGCATCTGAGCCGAGCATGAAGGAGCGGCTCGATAAAGAGAAGGAAGTGACAGCCAGAGTTAAGGCTGAGCCTCGAGATGTGGACCTGGACGACCCCTTGAACAAACCGTTGAAGGTCATCCTCCCTGGTGGGTCCAAGCCTATGGACGTTCCCCCTACATCTTCGGTCGTCACCCCTCCATACGGGAAGGATTCCAAGGGCAAGCGCTCTGGGAAGGAATCATCCGGGAAGTAGGCAAAGAAACACAAGAAGTGACCATCGTCCTCGTTCAACGAGAGTTAATTTAGGTCATGTAATGATTTTTGCAGACTGTGTAAATAGGCTGTCGACTCCGGACTTCGAAGCGCTTTTGTAGCGAAAAGCTTTTCAGGAATAAAGTTCAGTTTCATTTTCTGTCTTTTCAAAAGATTCTTGTCATTCAGTTTTCTTCGTAATTGTGATTGTGAGTGAAATCTGAACTGCTGTGAATAACATAGACCTCCTGGTTCACCTTTACGTAGCTTGGGAATTCTTTGGAGTTGTTCAATCTCCATTCTGTGCTTCTCGTATTTAAAATATTTCCTAGCCCGCATGTCGGGGACTCGGCATATCCTAGCCATTTGTGTCATAGTTCACATTCAAGGGCTTAGAGATCTGAATCACCTACATTCGAGTCCGCACTCTGGGGACTTAGAGTATTCCCATCCGCGCTCCGGGGACTTGGGGATTCCGAATCGTTTATACCCGAGTCTTCACTCCGGGGAATTTGAGTAATCCAGTCCGCGTTCCGGGGACTTGGAGATTTTGAGTCATTTATACTCGAGTTCGCACTCCGGGGACTTCGAGTACTCCAGTCCGCACTCCGGGGACTTGGAGATTTTGGATCGTTTATACTGGAGTCCGCATTCTAGGGACTTCGAGTACCCCAATCCGCGCTCCGGGGACTTGGAGATTTTGGATCATTTATACTCGAGTCCGCATTCCGGGGACTTCGAGTACCCCAATCTACGCTCCGGGGACTTGGAGATTTTGAGTCGTTTATACTCGAGTCTGCACTTCGGGGACTTCGAGTACTCCAGTCCGCACTCCGGGGACTTGGAGATTTTAAGTCGTTTATACTCGAGTCCGCACTCCGGGGACTTCGAGTACTCCAGTCCGCGCTCCGGGGACTTGGAGATTTTGAGTCGTTTATACTCGAGTCCGCACTCCGGGGACTTCGAGTACTCCAGTCCGCACTCCGGGGACTTGGAGATTTTGAGTCGTTTATACTCGAGTCCGCACTCCGGGGACTTCGAGTACTCCAGTCCGCACTTCGGGGACTTGGAGATTTTAAGTCGTTTATACTCGAGTCCGCACTCCGGGGACTTCGAGTACTCCAGTCCGCGCTCCGGGGACTTGAAGATTTTAAGTCGTTTATACTCGAGTCCGCACTCCGGGGACTTCGAGTACTCCAGTCCGCTCTCCGGGGACTTGGAGATTTTAAGTCGTTTATACTCGAGTCCGCACTCCGGGGACTTCGAGTACTCCAGTCCACGCTCCGGGGACTTGGCGATTTTGAGTCATTTATACTCGAGTCCGCACTCCGGGGACTTCGAGTACTCTAGTCCGCGCTCCGGGGACTTGGAGATTTTGAGTCGTTTATACTCGAGTCCGCACTCCGGGGACTTCGAGTACTACAGTCCGCGCTCCGGGGACTTGGAGATTTTCAATCGTTTATACTCGAGTCCGCACTCCGGGGACTTCGAATACTCCAGTCCGCGCTCCGGGGACTTGGAGATGTTAAGTTGTTTCTGAGCGTTCGTATGCTAGTCAGAATATCATAATTTTCATCCGCTTGTCACAGGAATATCATACGCAGAGACACTAATCATTTGTGAAAAAGGTGGCTTCAAGCCTTTATTAATGAGAGCAAGCTGAATTGTCTTATTACATGCCAAGAACTGGAAATGGAAACATACTGGAAATAAGTACAACTACTGCATAAAGGAAATAGATTAAGTGTAGTAACGTCGCAAGTGCTCGTTGTTCCATGCTCGAGGGAGTGTCACACCATCGATGGTCGCTAGCTTGAAGTTTCTTCTCCAAGCCTCCGTTCGACGACGTATGGACCTTCCCATGCGGGGTTCATATGTGACGGAACTGGAAAAACTCGCTTCAAAACGAGATCTCCCACATCAAAGATTCTTGGTCGGACTTTCTCATTATAATATTTCGCGACCCGATGTCTGTACGAGGCTGCTCTCAGAACAGCTTCTTCGCGTTTTTCATCGATAAAGTCCAATGATTCCAGTAAGAGATCCTGGTTCGACGCAGGGTCGTAATGAGTCACCCGATGTGATGGAACTTCAAGTTCTACGGGTATGACGGCTTCCGTGTCGTACGCCAATGCGAATGGTGTGTGGCCAGTCGCGGTCTTGTGGGTAGTTCTATAGGCCCAAAGCGCTGTCGGGAGTTCATCTACCCACTTGCCTCTAGCTTTTTCCAAACGCTTCTTCAATATGGACTTGATTATTTTGTTTACAGCTTCTACCTGCCCATTCGCCTTCGGGTGAGCAACTGCTGCGAACCTTTTCTCAATGCCATACTTCTGACAAAATTCTTTGAATTCTTTGCTCTCGAATTGAGTCCCGTTATCTGTTATGATGGTCCGTGGAAGACCATAGCGGCATATGATATTTCGTACAACAAAATTAGTGACTTTCTTGGTGGTGATCGTGGCCATAGGCTCTGCTTCTGCCCATTTGGTGAAATAATCGACTGCCACTATTGCATATTTCGCGCCTCCTTTGGCTAAGGGTAAAGAACCAATCAGGTCAATTCCCCACATTGCAAATGTCCAGGGACTAACCATTTGCGTGAGTTCCGTCGGCGGGGCTCTCGGAATTTTCGCGTATATCTGGCATTTGTCACATTTCCTCACATAGTCAGCGGCGTCGCGGTTCACGGTTGGCCAATAGTATCCGTAGCGGAGGATTTTCTTTGCCAAAGTTTGCCCCCCGGTATGATCACCACACTCTCCCTCATGGACTTCCTCCAGTACCCGTTTTATCTCGTCATGGGCCATGCACCGGAGTAAGGGGGTCGAGAATCCCCTGCGATACACCGTTCTGTATTGCATAACGCGAGGCCTTACGAAGGACTTGGTGTCTTTCACTCCTCTTCTCAGGCAAATCCCCATGTAGTAAGTACTGTTTGATCGGGGTCAACCACGATTCCCTTTCGAGTTCGGTCTCCAAGACGAAATCTATCTCCATCGTGTCTATACTTGGGGCAAGTAGGGTCTCGACAGGGAACAATCCCATCTGCTGTGCATCGCCAGTGCTTGCGAACTTTGCTAACGAGTCAGCTTGTCTATTCTGTTCACGTGGGACATGGGAGATGTCATAATATTCGAGAGTTGCTAGTAGTTCTCGAGTGCGAGCAAGGTAAGGAGCCAGTCTCTGCCCCTTTGCTTGATAGTCTCCCCGCACCTGATAAACTACCAGCTATGAGTCACAGAAGATTTCGATTGACTTCACTCCCAACTCTATAATGAGTTTCAAGCCAGCAATCAATGCCTCATATTCGGCTTCGTTATTTGTTGCTGCAAATTCAAGCTTCATAGCGTAGCAGATTGATCGGTCTTCTAGGGTTATGAGGACGATACCTGCCCCCGAGCGATGGTCGTTAGATGCCCCATCGGTATACATCTTCCATCGAAAGGGAGGTGCGACCCTGTGTCCGCTCGGTTCATCTGGCAGAGTGAACTCGGCGATGAAGTCAGCTAGTGCTTGTCCTTGTATAGCCCTTCGTGGCAGGTAGGCAATGTCGAACTGACTCAACTCAATGTTCCATTTTAGCATCCTTCCGGAAGTTTCCGGTCGTTGGAGTACTTGTCGCAATGGTTAGTCAGTGTAGACACTGATCGAGTGTACCTGGAAGTATGGACGAAGCTTGCGTGATGCAATCACCAAGCAATAGGCGAGTTTCTCAATCTTTAGATAGTTCCTTTCTGCCCCCGGGGGGCGTTTACCAACATAGTAAACAGGCCTTTGAACTCGGTCCTCCTCGCGGACCAGGGCTGTGCTGATGGCATGTTGAGAGACCGCTAAGTATACGTACAACATCTCGTGGTCTACTGGTTTCGACAGCACCGGGGGACTCTCCAGGTGTCTTACCAGAGCCCGGAACGCTTCGTTGCAGTCGGTGGTCCATTCGAAGTTTCTCTTTCCTTTCTTTATAACTTCAAAGAACGGAATACACTTGTCTGTAGCTTTGGATATGAATCGACTCAGCGCAGCCACTTTTCCGTTCAAGCTTTGCACCTGTTTGATGGTTCCGGGTACTCGTATATCTCGGATGGCCTGGATCTTTTCCGGGTTAGCTTCAATTCCTCGTGCATTCACAATGAAACCCAAGAATTTTCCTGATGCCACGCCGAACGAACATTTCAAAGGATTGATCTTCATCTCGAAGCGCCTCAGTATATCGAACATCTCTGCTAAGTCTCGGATGTGGTCGTTTGATTGTCGTGACTTCACAAGCATGTCATCCACGTAGACTTCCATCGTTTTTCCAATCTGATCTTTGAACATTCAATTTACCAGACGTTGGTAAGTCGCTCCTGTGTTCTTCAATCCGAAGGGCATTATTACGTAGCAATACAACCCGACGTTTGCGACAAAGCTGGTGTGATCTTGGTCCGGGATGTGCATCGGAATTTGATTATAGCCAGAGTACGCGTCCATAAATGATAGTAACTCATGTCCGACTGTTGAATTGACCAGTTGGTCGATCCTTGGTAGCGGGAAACTGTCCTTTGGGCAGGCTTTGTTTAAATCAGAGTAATCAACACAAGTTCTCCATTTCCCATTGGCTTTCTTTACCAACACTGGGTTGGACACCCATTCAGGGTAGAGGGCGTCGCGGACGAACCCGTTGGTTTTGAGTTTGTCCACCTCCTCTTTGAGAGCTGCGGACCTCTCTGGATCCATGCCTCTCCTTTTCTGTTTCACGGGGACGTGTTTTGGGTCTATGTTCAACATATGACTCGCAAGTGCAAGAGAAATCCCGCACATATCAGAATGTGTCCAAGCAAACACATCAAGGTTCGCTCGGAGGAAGTCAATAAGGTTTTCAGCTGTCACGGGGTCTAGTCGTGATCCTATTTTAAGAACTCGTGATGGGTCGCTGCGGCTAACTGAGATGTCAATAGTTAGTTCGGCTGGCGCTGCACTCGTTTCCCTGGGTTCCCCATCATCATCTCTCGGATCTAAGTCTTTATGGATCCGAGAATGTTGCCCGAGCCAGGGCTCGGGCGTTAGTTGTCAATCATCAGAATTTTGGATGCGGACAAAGCTGTCCGCGACCTTTCCTTTCTCCCTACGCTGCGCTTCTCTGAGCTCAGCCACGTAGCATGCACGTCTGTTTGCCTGATCACCATGCACTACTCCTACTCCTTTGTCTGTGGGAAACTTTAACGTCAAACACCACGGGGCCAAGGCTGCCCTGAAGTCTACGAGGGCTGGTCGTCCCAGGAATACGTTGTATGGTGAATCAACATCCAACACTATGAATGGCAGGATTCGCACTCTCCTGCGTTCTCCTTGTCCCAGTTCAACTGGAAACTCCACATATCCTACTGCGTCTGTTGTTGCACCGTTAAACCATGGATTCGGGCTTTAGATGGTTTCAAATCCTTAGTCTCCAGCTTCATTTGGTGATATGCTTTCTTGAAGATGATGTTAACGGAACTTCCGCAATCGATTAGTATTCTTCTTATGAATGCCGGTCCGATGGTCGCGGATATGACCATCGGATCGATAGTAGGGGCTTCCACCTTATCCGCATCTCTATTCCTGAATACAATATCGTCGTTCATCGTACGCTGCTGCTTTGCGGGAGCTCCATCCTCCATATTTGAACAGCACTCATACTCCGTATGTCTCAGAGAATTAGCATATCGCTCCATCTCCTGCCAGCTTTTATCCACGGGATGAGGTCCACCAGCAATTGTGTTAATAACCAATCTTCCCACGGTCCGAGCAGGTTGTTCTGGCTGGCGTGGAGCTGACCCGCGTCCGGGGCCCGATGTCTCCTGTTTATTGTCTGGTGAGTCTCTGACAAATTCCTGTAGCTTCTTCTGCCTAATCAATTTCTCAATAGCATCATGAAGATGCCTGCACTCGTCAGTGTTGTGTCCGTAGGACTCGTGAAAGCGGCAATACTTCCCAGTCCGCTTCTGCTCCTCTGTTGATTCCTTTGGGCGTGGTTTTCTGTATTGAAAAGTGTTGCAGGTCGACAAGTAGATGTTCTCAAGAGATGTATTCAGTGGAGTGTATTCGTTGAAGGTCGGGATTCTTGACTTCCATCTCCCCGTTTCCTTCTTCTTCTTTCCGGGATCTCCGCCTCCAGTTGCTTTAGACTGCCCGGGCTTGTTCTGGACGTTGGCTTGAGCTTTCTAAGGGTTATCTCTGTTTGTCTTCGCAGCGATGTTACTCTTTACAGATTCCTGACCGGGCCCCGGTGCCTTGTCTTTCCTTGTCCACCGAGCTTCTTCCCTCCTTATGAATTGATGGGCTTTCAAATAAAAACATTCCAGCGTGGCTGGGGGTTTTCCTTCCAACCAATCTCCAAATTCAGAATCTGGATCCACTCCACGCATTACTGCCATCAAAATTGCGTGATCGTTAGGATTGCTCACTTCAGTAGCGGCAACATGAAATCTCTGTAAGTATGCTTTCAGTGATTCTCCTAGAGCTTGGGTCACACTTGACAAGGACATCACATCCTTGGGACGAGTGGTGTGTATCCTGAATTATTCTATGAATTTTCTTGCTAATTCGTCGAAGCTGGAGATTGACCATGGAGGAGGTCGAGTGAACCACATGGTGGCGATTCCGGATAAAGTTATCGGGAAGCATCTGCACTTGATTGCATCATTGGCTCTTGCTGAATCCATCATCCATCCATACCTCATTACATGCTGTCTAGGGCCAGTTTTCCCTTCATAGGCAGGAATGGTGGGCATGTTAACTTCCTTGGGTATTCAGCCTGTAGGATGGTATCTGTGAAGGGAGTATGACTCTTGGAAACTCCCCAATCTTCATTAGTCAATCCTTGGTTTTCTTTCATCAGCTGCCTAACCATTTCTGTCAAGTCGGGGGTAGGTATGGAAGATGGAAGGTTGGGTTCTTTGGGATCCTGGTGAGTCTGGTGTCCTACCTCTTCGCGAGCTTGATCCCTAGTCGATCGATTGGTGGCACCTGCTTGTGCACCTTCATCCTTGCGGCGTCTACGCCAAGGTGGTTCGTCAGCTGAAGTCGAACTATCTTCTTCTGAGTAAGGGGTAGGGCTACCTCCAGCATTCCGGTGCTGCTGCTTAGTAAGCTGAATCATGAGGTCGGCATTGGTCTGCATTTGCTCAGCAAGTTGCCTCCTGCTTTCTCTAAGTTCTTTCATTAAGTCATTGAACTCTTCTCGGGAAACAACTTCCGCTTGATTTTGGTTGGAGGGTCCCACGCCTCGAATCGCTTGTTGCTTGCTAGGACCATTTTGTTGTATGCTAGCAGTTTCACGGACATCTGCACTTTGAGAGGCCGATCTGGTTCGTGGTCTTCCCATGATAGAGTTGTTGGCTGTAACTCTGAGTAGAACCAACAGATGCCTTATAAATGATTATGGATCTCCTCCGGGGGATTTACGCAATCCAGTAGCTACAAAGTAGATCCTAATAGCCTGAGAATTCAATTCTCAGCGAAAGCACCAAAATGTTAGCACCAAAATTGGTCACTAACACCCTTAGAAAGATTGTGTAGAGAGAATAATGAAAAAAATAAACTGAAAAAGAGAAGAGAACATAAACTAAAATGCGGGAAGTAAGGACACCAAATTTATAGTGGTTCGGCGCAGTGGCCTACGTCCACTTTGAAGCTGATCTTTATTTTCCACTTGATACTTGATTACAGATACAATCTGTTCTTAAGTATTAGAATACAATTGCAGGGTAAAAGAAATAGGTCTTGAATGAGGATTCAATGTGGCAGAGTCTCCCCAGTGCTCTCTAAAATCTGATCCCGTTTTCTGTGCCCCTGCCTCTCTATTTATAGACGAAAGTGGGTTGGACTTTCCTGGTGGGCCAGGTGGCCGAATAACTTGGTCCAAGTAGGACGTGCTCTGTGTGCCGAGTCGAATAGGCCGAACGATCGAAACATCGAACCCTCCTTTTCATGTCGAACGGTCTGTTTGTTGAGTGGAAGAAGTGGACCGAACGTAGAATGCCGAACCTTCCTTCATGCCGAACGAGGCCAGGCCGGACAGGATGAGGTGTTGAGTGAGGGAAGGGTAGGCCGAGTAATAGTTGAAACTGGTTGTGTTGGGGCGGATGCCGGGCCATCTTGCTGGCCGATCGTTCGGGGATGCCGAACGTCACTTGGCCAAGCGTACGTGGGAGACCGAACGGTACCACTTGGTCGAGCGGCATTCAATGCCGAACGACCGTCTGACATTCAATGCCGAACGACCGTCTACGCCGAACGGCATTCAATGCCAAACGCCCCTCGGTGCCGAACGACCAATAAAGCCGACAATACTCCTAATGCCGAGCGTTCCTTCTTCGGCCAACCGCTTACTTTGGCCGAGCGATGCTTTTGCATGCCGAGTACTCCCTGGATGCCGAGTACTCTCTGGATGCCGAGTACCAAGTTGCATGGTCAATCCCCCAGGAAACAAGAAACATTTATGGTGTTTTTAAACACATCCATGGAGGTAAATTATTTGGGTAGCGGAAATTAGCCAGGATGAATATTTTCTACCGAACTGAGAGAATGGTGAAAATCCATCCGTACATAAACCGAGTCTGACATTATGGCTTTCTACAGCAAAGGCGGGATAAGTCTTATCGAAATATTTCCATGATTCTCCGTCAGATTGATGTATCAAAGTTCCTTCTTTCGGTGTTCTCACACTGTGTCATCGCATATGACATGCCGTAGCAGAAGATGCATATATACTTTGACGTCCGGGAGTGATGGGTAAATAATGCATTCACTTGTACGGTACTTCTTTTCCTTTCTTCTTTCTTGGGTAGTATCTTTCCTCGTTACATATTCTGCATTTTCTAAGGTCTAATATCATCTTTCCAATACAACATGCAACCTTTTACACATATATTTGTCTTTTCGTATGGCAGATCCAAAGTTGATGTCAGTTTTTTCACTTTATAATGACTATCGCACATCAGATTATTGGGTGGCATTTGTCATTTTGCAGCTTGTACAACTGCTGCAAATGCAGCTACTGTAAGGTTGAATTTTGATTTCATAGTAATGTATTCGACGGTTACTGATAGTTCGGTTCTACTTTTACAACTGTCCCATAACGGCCTCTTAGCAGAATCCGATAAATCATATATTATTTTAGCTTCAACGGTCGATTCTTCTTCGATATTTACGTCTTCATTGTCAGCTTGAATGGTAGGAAACATTGATCGTGCTGCATCTTCCACCATATTTTCTATCGTACTCGTCATAATATTATCGTCCTCTAACACTACAGGATTATGTGTAGGTTCAACAAGTTCTCCATGACGATCTCGGAAATAATAATTTAGAACAAAACCATATTTATACAAATGTACTTCAACTATATCTTCTTTCCAATGCTTCAAATGCTGACACTTACTACACGGGCAATGAATTCTCGTTATTTCAATTATTTGATTTAACGTATCTAATAAATTTGTGACACCATTATAGAAATGTTCCTTTATTGAACCTTTCCTACAGTTCCGACTTCATACATCAAACCACAGTCAAGGAAATAATTGAACATTTTTTCTGATTTGAAAATATATTTTAGTAATTTCGACAACACTTTAGTTCACTTCTCTTCTAAGTATAACTTGCACTCAAACGGTACGTTATTATTGTATTTTCTAAAATAAAGTAAAGCCATTTAGGACTAAAGGCTATACACACTACACTTTTGCCTAATTTCGACAGCACTTCACTTCACTTCTCTTCTATGCATAACTTTGCATCCAAGAGGTGTATTTTTGTTATTGTATTTTCTAAACTAAATTAAAAACTTTTGGGACTAAAGGCTTTAATTTTTCAGTGTCAATTATTTTTTTTAATAATATTTAATGCTTATTTTTAAATTAATATTATATTCATTTCAAACTTTTTAAAAAAATCGATTTGGGTAAAATATTTATTCTTCTTATATTTATTTCTCAATTTTTTGGAAAATCATTTTAGTACAATATTTTTTCTTACATTCATTTCTTAATTTCTTTACAAAATCGATTTTAGCAGAATATTTGTTATAGTTATATTCGTTTCCTAATTTTTTTTAAAATTGAGTTTAGTAGAATATTTAATACTCTTAAATTTATTTCTTCATTTTTTTTACAAAATCAATTTTAGCAGAATATTTGTTGTTGTTATATTTGTTTCTTAATTTTTTTACGAAATCGGTTTTAGTACAATATTGGTTGTTGTTATATTCATTTCCAAATTTTTATTAGAAAATCGATTTTAGCAAAATATTTAATGTTATTATATTAATTTCTTCATTTTTTACAAAATCGATTTTAGTTGAATATTTATTGTTGTTATATTCATTTCTTAAGTTTTTACAAAAATTGATTTCAGTATAATATTTGTTATATTCATTTCTTAATCTTTTTTACAGAATCGATTTCAATGGAATATTAGTTGTCGTTGTATCCATATCTAAATTTATTTACAAAATCGATTTTAGTACAGGATTTGATCTTGATATGTTAATTTCTTAACATTTTATAAAATCAATTTTAGAAGAATATTTGTTGTTGTTATATTCATTTCTTAATTTTACAAAATCGATATCAGTAGAAGTACTTGTTGATGTTATATTCATTGCTTATTTTTTTTACAAAATCCATTTCACTAGAAATTTATTCTTGTTATGCACCTTTCAAAATTTAATAATTCATTTACACTTGATTATCAAACATTGTACACTTATCAATGAGCATAATAATCAACGACTACACACTAATTTTTGAGTTTCAAATCAACCCTAATTTTTATTTACAAATTAATTAATCAAACCACTTATCAACTTCCCCAAAGCAACTAACATACTATTATCATCAACTAATACATAATAATCATCAATTCCCAATCCATAATCAACTAATTTTCTAAATAAGGGTCTTAATTTTATCCCCAAATCAACTAATAAACTACTACTATAATCTAATATCAATTATTCTAACATATTCAAACCCATAATCAAATTATTATTAGAAATTAAAGTTTAGAGATTATATCTAGAAATTGAGAAATCGAAGAAGTAGAGGAAACACAGCAGCACCGGAGGGCAACGACGACTTCTGGAGGAGGTTGGCGTCGGTAGTTGGAAGCGTGGGGGGGATTCGGTAGTAGCTTGGGAAGGGAAGAGGGAAAGTGAAATTCTTTCTCTCGACATGTCTGTATAATTCGCGTAAGGCGACGGCCGGCAACTGCAAGCGACGGCCACCTTTTTTAGTCGTCGCTTGTGACCATCACTAAACCAAGCCTATTTTGTAGTGACGCACACATAATCCAAATCGCACTCAAATACTTCAGTTTTTATGCAAGGAGGATTCACCATAATGTAAGAAGTTCAAGCAAACAATATGTATATTTATATATGCATATACTATCTTCATTAACATAGGTTTCGTGAGAGAATTCCCACCTGAAAATAACGTGAACCTCGACTTCATCCTCTTACCGCCCTCTGCTCTTAAAACATACACAGGAAACTAGAACCCATATTTCAATGCAACCTAAATCCTCTTAGCCATAATTGAATATAAGAATAAAAAGCTACACATTCAAATTCCATATTTCACTTCGTTGATTTTACTCTAGTTTACATATTTTGTTCTTAATTTATAAGTAGGGAAAGTTTTTGTATGTAAGCCTCAGGTAGAAAATGAATTCACTATAAAAAATGTCCAAGATATGAAATGTTTTTATTTCTTGTGGAGGAAATAAAGATCTGGAATTAGCAAATAGTAGAAATTTGAGTACGGGCCTTAGACGTTTTGGGCTTAACTAATTTTAACAAATATAAACATGCCTTAAATATTTTTTATGTACCAAACCATATTCTTCTTGATTTAACTAAATGTAAATTCCTATATATATATATAAAAATCACTCCTTATGAAAGCAATATTATACTATACACACATTAATATATATATATATATATATATATATATATATATATATATAAACTTATTTTAAATGTTATATTTTCACAAATTCGAGTCCTTTTATTAAATAATTACCAAGCTAATTTATCAAATAAACCACAAATTCCAATTTAATTAAATAATATCCATTACTATTGTTAATTAATTATTACTTAAAAATCAGATTGTTACAGGCTTCCCCCTTAATAAAATTGCATCCTCATAATTTGCTATATGGAGAAATCTATAGTAATTTCTTATACTAAATTAAATAATAGTTTAATACAATAATAACCATTTAATAAATGTAAAGATTCGCCTTTTCGACTCTTGAATATCGACATTAATACATCCATGGTATTCACGTGCTGAGCATCCAAGTGCTGGAAGGACAAATTGTCAGGGTTAAATAAAAAGAAAACGAAATAGAATGGGGAAGAAGGAACACAATATCAGAATCTCACAATGGAATGGTAGTACATAATATCAAAAGAACAGTAAAATGAGTTACTTTGAATGTAGAAGTATAGGAGTTACTAAAACCTAAGTACTAGCATCAGCCTTAATAGCTATAATTGCCTATCCACACAATGCTGATATATACAATACAGTAGTGCAGCAAAAATAAGAATACTATGATAGGTAATCATCGGCTCTTCTCTATAAGCTCTACACGATCCATAGCTAAATCTGAAAACATACACGAGACTGACCTGAGCATTATATGAAAATAACACTCGGATCATTCAAGCAAACTAGTGTGAGACACTCAAGATATATGTGACACAACACCTTTTTGAGACCGTACGGATTGTCGTAATAGTTTTATGCTCAAAACTAAATGAACCATTCATTATGTTTAAAATATAGCGATATGATAGATAATGTCTAGAGTGTAGCATATATATCATATCGAATAGATGTTGTGTAGACACTACAGCAATAGTAGGTATACAATCAATGCCGCTAAGGCGCGTTCGCGCAGTGGATTTTCAATGGACATCTCCTTGTGTCGAGCCGAATCCTAAATCCTGCACAAGGATCAGAGATATCCTACCGAGTAACAAACATCTCTAGCGAATATACTATAGGAAATGCATAATTGGCCCACGCCCAGACAATAGCGATTCTGAATGCAATGCTTCTGCACGCGTGTCTGTAAGTAATATTGGAAGTAGTCACTTGCACCCTTGGGATTGCTAAAATGCTACGCTCCCTTTGGCTATGCATCCTATCTTTGATTTTAGTAATTTATGATGTCGAGGCTACGTTTGGATCTCTCACTCAAGTTTCATCACTCGAACAGAACACGAACCTACAATGGATTCCCGC
The DNA here is from genome assembly GCA_030765085.1 of Allium cepa. Lineage (NCBI taxonomy): Eukaryota > Viridiplantae > Streptophyta > Magnoliopsida > Asparagales > Amaryllidaceae > Allium > Allium cepa. The sequence goes on along the minus strand of CM060945.1, from coordinate 305,919,288 downwards.
ATCTCGAACAGACGATGAATCACTACATAGATTCGAGCTTCTCAAATAGATCTTGAACCTCTACATTGGTTCCCTGCATAAGTCCTTCAACGAATGCTAATGTTATCCTCCCTCTTGGAATGCTTCTTAAGATAGATAGTCCTACACGACAACATCGTTTAAAACGTTAACGTCAACTCCTCCATTAGACTTAACCTTAGGATTGACAGTTTAACTCTATAACGTTTCACTTCACAATCACTTTCCAAAACATAGAAATAATATTCTAGTTCTGAAGTGAAATTTGATAAGTAAAACACTTACCATTCCTGATCTCTTAAAAACAAATTTGATGAGTTTCATATTAACTCAATTTTGATTCTTTCAATTGTTAGCGAAAGCTAGAAACGTTTCGTGCCAACGCTCCTCCCCGGGGGTTCTTGTTGATATGAAATTGTGAAGCCTTTCGATTATCTAGTATAAAACAATTGCTTATACAAATCACGGTTCGTATGCTTAACTCATTTCTGATATTCCAATTTAACTATTCCTCATTCAAAAGTGAAGCTAGGTAAGTTGAAGCACTAGTTGCATCAAAGCCTTACCTAGATACTTCATTCTTGAATCTCACAATTATGTAAGTCTACCTTGTCAGCTTTTAGTGTTAAGTATAGTATCAATGATTTCTATAAACAAGAATAAATCAACTCGATTAACATGTTTTCGTCATTTTTCGATTACTATTCCTAGGTTAAAAGGGAAGCTTGATAGGTTAAAGCTTAATTTCTTTGTCCCTACTCGACATCAATTTTAACTCTCATAAATAGATAAACCTTACTTCATTCGATTTTAGTGTTAAGCATAGTTAATTACTTTTCAAATAAGTAATTAATCAATTAACCATTTGGCTATTTGGCAATTCTCACCCCTTTCTAAACCTCTTGTTTATACTTCTAAAATACTTGAAAATACTTTTAATAGGTTTAAAACATTTATTCAAAATATTAATTGAAAATAACAACTTTAAAATCCCTTAAAAACTTGAAAACGACTTGTTTTCCAACAAAATATCCCTTTTTCAAAAAATCACAACTAATTCTTAAAATTTCATAAAGGTCTCAAATCATTTTTAAATAGTTGAATAAGAGTTATTAAACGCCTATAAAAAGAATGAAACAAAATAATTAAATATAAATATCATTAAAAACCTTTTTATACATTTTGAAAATACTTGAAAATACCTATAATTGGTTTTAAAATACTTATCCAATTGAAAATACCAATTTTACAACTTTCCTTAAAACTTGGAAACAACATGTTTTTAATAAAAAATCTCCTTTAAAAAATTATAACAAATTCTTTTAAATTGATAAGTATCTCAAAGAACTTTTAAAATACTCTTATATGAGCTAATAAACACTTGTAAAAAGAATGAAACAAATTACTTAAATTTAGATATCTTTACAAACCTTTGATGTCCAAAAATCAAGGCTAAACGGGACAGTGCACTGGTGATTTTTTTGCCACTTTTCAAGTTGTTACTTAACATTTTACCATTCAGGCTTTTAATAGAAATAAACATACATATAAAAAAATATGATGAGAAATCCCTAAGATCTTTCTACAAAGTTCCATTCGATCACCAAAAACAAGGCAATTCACAACTGCCGCTATATCGACTATCACTATAAGTGCACTTTCAAATTCAAGTCCGATCTAAACCAGTCCATCTATAATCTATGTGTTTTGTTCAAGGATTTGTCACAATTATACAAGTCCATTCCAAATTTGTTCAAAACCATGTACATGGACCACATATGTCATTTACTTTTAAAGTAAGAATCCAAACCAATGTTCTAACATAAGTTAACAACAATTCAAACAACTTAAACATCATCCAGCACAAACACATATGTGTAACATTTTCATTCAAAGTGAGATGTTAACTCACCTTTAATCCAGTAAACAACCTAGATCCAAGCTAACCATGTCCAAGCTCAACCTTGCAACACCTTTTCCTCCCTCTACTCTTTGCTTTAGCACCTTGCTTTGCCCTCCCAAACCCCACCTTGCCCACGACCTTCCCACACTTTGGAGTATGGCTTCACTTCTTTAAGATTTGACTTGGTGGAAGTGGCAAGGTTTGAAATGATTTTGAGTTGATATGCAAGAATTTTCTTTAGAACACAAGAGATGAAGATGAAGAAGACGAAGAAGCCATTGATTTTTTGAACTCAAAGCTTTGTGAATTTGTGAATGAATACTATGGGTATGCCTTTCCTTATATAGGCACGATAATATTGCTCTTTAAGCTTGCATTCACCTCCCTCCAACCATATCACAAAAGCTTTACCTCCCATCACTTCTCATTTAAGTCACTTCTCCTTTGTGCTAATTACCATTATACTCATATCATAATAGTATCTCTTAACCTTTAGAAGCTTCTAAAACGTTCAAAACTTTATAAAGAGGAGAATGTGTTAATTAGTTGCTAATATCTTCATTTAATCATCAGACAAGCGCACAACAACTTATATTGATCTATAAGTTGTTTATGGATAAACCAATTTCCAATCACATTATCGATTTTCCATCGAAGAATATGATTTTGCAAATAAAATTAAAAAAAAATTATTATCATTATTCATTGATTAAATGACCTCCATCAAGGTTATAAAATCTTACTCATAACATTATTATATTTCAAAACATTTCAATATTTGAAGATGCAGTGTTCGAATTTTCAGGTCGTTACACTAATATGAAAATCACTTTTCAAAAACTATACTTTCTCGAATTTCATTTCATTCTAAATCAAACACAATTTAAATAAAAAAAATTTCTTTAAATAATTTTAACAAAATTCCAAAATTTCATCAATTAAAATTCCTGCTAAAACTCATTTTTCTATTTAATAATATATTTTCAATGTATTTCATAATTTCAGAAACATTTAGTCTAACCAAAATTATTTTTAGATGTTATTTTTACCATTTCTTTTTATAAATTTATTCAAATATTAACTCTCTTTTGAATGAATATAGGGACGAAAGTTTAAATTTGTCCTCAAAACTTAACATTTCAAAGTTAGTTCTATACTTCACAAGTAAATAACTCCCAAATAAATAATTCATTTCATTTTAAATTCTTTTATACCCTTTAAAAATATCTGTTATTAAAAAAATTCCTTCCCTCATAAGAAAGATAACAAAACCCATGGCTTGTTATAAAATATAACTACAAAGAAATTGTTCATTATTTTTACCTTTCAAAATATATCAAAAGTTGCCAAATATGTACACTTATACTCACGAATTCTCAAAGACTAAAAAATAGAGTGATGTTGCCTTGCCATATATTATAGTAATTACTAATATAAATTGGTTGCAATATTGATATAATCAATTATACCTCGCTAGTGATCATGGATGTGCACTAATCTCCAACGGTTGCAACCATCACTAAAAAAAAATATACAAGGTATAAAATATCCTTTACAAATCGTTTACTAAATTAATAAATATAATCACTTATTTACACAATCGAAGCAAATATAAATTTCAAATAACACTTCACTGAAATAATTTAATTTTCTGAAAATCTCATTTAGAACTTTCAAGTCTATATCAAAATTCTTTTCCAAAAAATATTTGCATTGATTAAAATTTTCATGTTAAAATGTCTCGTCCAAGTGAGTACGTGTGCAACCGCATCGACCAAAATCCTTAATACACTCAACAGACGGGTTAATACAATTTTGTTCGCAAAAACATATAAGTATTGTAATCACAATTCATTCATAATAACCATAAATCAATCTTAAAATTCACTTTACAACTTTAATAATCACATACAATTCTCATAACTAAATTAAACTATAACAATTTCAAATGACCAAACAAACATAAGAGACTAAAATAAATGCATTCAACAAAAACAAATATATTAATAATCACATACAATTCTCGTAACTAAATTCAACTATAACAATTTCAAATAACTAAACAAACAAAAGAGACTAAAATAAATGCATTCAACAAAAATAAATAAACACCAAACACATCTAACTAAAATAAATGCATTTTTTCTTTTGTTGTTTTGTCTTTGTTTTCTCCTTTTTTATTGTAATAATGAGTGGATGGTCCATTATAAAATTGGCTTGCTTTACAAAAAACAAATAAATGAATTTTCTAGTTGCACACTCTAATCAAAATAAACAAAACATCAACTGTAATAACTAACCAAACACTACAATTAAACATTAAACCATTCAAAATCGTAAATAGAAATACTACCTATTGGACTAACACCTTTCGTCCTTTCCACTCCAATCAGTACATACTTTAGATGTAATGAAAAAAAATCAATTATATATTTAAATAAATATTTATAAAACTACAAATATGACTACAGACGATTACCCCACTAATCATCCTATATATTTATACAGTATAGAATATTATGCAACGCTTCCAAGGGCTAGGGACTCTATGTCTTATCTAGGGCCTTAACTATGTCTCCGATATACGATGTATTGTTCTGAACCTGCTCTAATACCGAACTGAAAAACCCCACCTCTATACCCATAATATAGAAGAGTGTTACCAAGTATTACTATTAAATAATATGGGGAATAAGGCTATATGGGGTACATATATGAATATTCTCTTGGACAAACACTGGTACGTATTGAAATATGAACTACATAATTCGACTACGTGTACCAGTATCAGAGAACATATAGTCAATTGCAGAGACAATATATATAGTATAGTATATAATATATAACATAGTTTATATATAAATATCTCAAAGGTCAACTATCTCGGTATGATGTGATATACAATTACTATACAACTCAAGGTCATATACATATACACAAACACACACACACACACACATATACATAATGAATTAATGAGAAATAAATATCATATAATAGTCCTAATGTAAAACTCTCTAAGCCCAATAAAATAAATGATGGTCATGTCGTCCCTGTACCAGAATTGTCTCGGCTGACCCGAGTATAATAATATAACACACGGGTCAAGGGTATATAATAATAATTGTAACACAAGGTAAAAATAGAATAAAGATATGATAACCTTAACATTGATAATCGATTGTCAAATGAATATATGTATATATAATACCATAATAAACATCAAAGCATTACCTTACTCAAAAAACATGAATCCATGTACAACTGTCTACAATGAAATCAAAAGATGCCATCAACCATTTAGAAACACATCAAATCATATAATCAAAATTAATGGGTGAATCAAACATATAACATCGTCAAATCCAGAAATCAAGATAAATGAGAGATCCCCAAGCATATCTGGCTAGCACGAAGCATTACCCTTTATATCTCTCAATCTAAAATAGAATCATTAATACATATAAAATAGGATAGGCTTCCAATCAATGTTGAGAATCCACTATACAAAGGATAGATATCATAGGTGTAATCTCATTTCCTCATATAATATCTATCAAAAAGTATCGTGACAGAAAATGACTATACAACAAACATAAAGTCCCAAGTAGAGCCATCTATAAAATAATATATATGCACCTAGAGCATATCAAGACCATAATGAGGTGTATCAATCATATATACCAATATACTACCCCGTTAGTACCAGAAGGGAGACTGACCGCACTAAGCAAGCTCCAAAGACACTAAGTCTCTATAGTCTTTGGTTACCTCACAGTCATCGTGACACGTTTCCATCAGCATCTTATTAATACGAAGACCTTAAGTCATGACACTACAATTGCCCTTATAGGTAATAGACTACTAGCCCAGGTAACTAAGCTATATATATATATATATATATATATATATATATATGGAGCTCCATAATCTAGTGTGTCATAGATTTGGGGAACGACCCCATGATTCGACCGTTAGGGTGGATACCGGTCCTTTGGTCAGCTCCAACCAAATAATTAGGAGTAATTGTAATAGAGGCATGAAATTGTACAAATTGACCCGAAGTCTCACTAACTATAGGCGTAGAGCCATACTCATTAAATATAGGCATGGAGCCATGTATCACTATGTATCACCTCACACTATCCACTCTATTCCCATCACATAAGTGTCATTTACTTACAATGAATAACTGAATTAATATCACAACAACATCTCATACTACTACATGATACTTAAACGTTTATTCACTTCTTATAAAATACACACAAACTATCCATTTATTATGTATAATGAGTCCAAAGAATAAGTAGAGAAATAATATCAAATGCCCCATCCCAAATGGTATTATAGCTCCATTTATTCATATTTCTCGTTACATACAATTAAATATCACAAAGTCAAACAAAAGGATGTCATCTTTGTATCATATTAAAACACCAATTAAATCAACATCAATGGTGAATCACTCATAAAATTATTATTTAATAAATAAGGAAGAAATAAAGAATTAGTAATATTATCAAAATAGATTATTCGAATAAATATAAAATAAATAAAACAATACTTAATAATAAATCATTCACGGTATATAATTTTATAAAACCCAATAAATGCTAAGAAATGGATAATAATTACATATGATAGAACAAATCAAATATTCATTTAAACTTAGATATAGTTTAATAATTCTAACAAGTAAATAATTTCTTATCATTATATAGAATTACTCAATTATTAACTATTTATTAATAACAAAAAAAATACCTTATTTATTTCAAAAAATATTTTGCAGCGCTAAATATTATATATAAGCATTATTTCATAATTTATTATGATTAAATACTATTTTTATTAATTATAAAACATCCAAATTAATTTAATTTATTCATAGTTAACTAAATACATTTTTAAAATTTGAATTATTTGTATATAAAAGTTTCACACTTCTATAAAACTCTAATTAAAGCCCATTTACATAATCTAACTCATTTCAGTTTATTAATTAATTACATTTTTATTTAAAATAATATAAATAATATATGATAATTATATGTATGTATATGTATATGTATATATATGTTATTTTGTAAGTTCACGAAAATCTCACACACAAGTAAAAATATAGCGGATTGTAACATCCTCGTTTGCACAAAACTCGTATCCAAATAGTTTTGACTTTGAAATAATCAGAGTAGAAAAAGATATAATATTGAACAATTTTTGTATTAACTAAACGGTCAAACTGACAAGGCCAAAAATAAAGAAGATACCCAACAAAACATGGTTAAGTATTTATGACAAAAACATAAGTAAACATAAAATGAAATGACACACAAACTTTATTTATTATATTATAAAATAAAATGATGTGAAAACATAAAACACAATGACATAAATAGAAGCAAATGCCATACTTATGTTAGAAACACAATTATTGATGAATGAGATGTTGTCCCACATTGCCAAAAATATATGCATTCTCATGTTTATATAGTAAATCTCTCATACCTATATTGGCCCTTAGTGTCAGGTAATTTTGTTCGAGGCAGATGACCTATATGGCCATGAACTAATACATGCGTGAGTGTCGCCGGCCCATCTCGGGCCGTGTAGGGAGGCTGGGGGTCCAATAAGAGTGAATAGTGTTATATTTTTGCTAGAAAGAAGTGGATAGTATTTTTGACTATTTAAATTCAAATAGATGAGAGTCACATCTGTTTGAACGGACATGGATGCTGCTTTACAAACGAAGAGACACGACTGGTTTCATTTGAAACAAAGAAATGTGACAGGTTTCAACGGATATAGCGGTTGAAAATTTAATGTCGCAAAATGAAACAAAGAGACGTGCCCTTTTTCCAACGAATGTATCCATTGCAAATTTGCTGAAGAGACATGAACCTTTTCCAACGGGTGTAGCCATTGAAAAAATTTCTATATAAGGAAAAGGAAACCTGATTGCTTTCTTGCTCCAATTAATTCTCTTCATCCTCCATACCACATAGAAGTTCATAAGCACCACAATCTCGAGCAAATCACGTCTGTTGTATCATGGGAGACTTTGAATAAAGTCTTAAGGAAATTGTTACAGAAAGCCTCAGATGAAATTTCCATCTTCATCCGGTTAGATTTCTTGTTTATTATATATATTACATCATTCTGTAATCTTTCTGTTTTGAAATTGTACTGTTTCTACATAGCAGTACAATGATTGTTTGTCACTGTAATTTAATACAGCACTTTATTGTTGTTATTGCTATAGTTTTTTGTTGTAAATTCATTACAACAATAGTTATTATTCAAAAATAATGATACATAATTTCAAAGTAGGGGAAATCTAATTTGTAAACTTGTGTGCGAAGTTTATAACCGATTGACCTCTGTTTTTGTATACACATCGTATAACATCTTAAGATTTTCCAGTTTTTGCTGAAACAGAGATGGAGACAGTTGAATTATTAGCAAAAATTGCTACTCAAATAGACCTGGTCCGTTTAAAGGAGACGGTGATGACTTCTAGACATGGTAGAATCAAATGTTGTTTTATCTCACCACGTTAGGGCCATAGAAGTGCATTGAGGAGGATGAACCAAAGCCTAAAGACGGACAGACTAGAGAAAAAGACGCAGATATTTTTCTCAAAATGGACTCATTTAAGCATCAAACTTCCTATGCCGAAACTGCTATCTGAATTGTTTGGATAAAGTACTATATATAGTGTATCAGCCACACCAAATAACAAAATCCCTATGGACTGCGCTTGCAAATAAATACAAGATGCAGAATGTCAGTTTGAAGAAATTCATAGTAGACAGATTTATAGAGTACAAAGTGGTGGATTCCGAATCTGTAACTAGTCAAGTGTAGGAACTCTAACTTATAATCCATGAACTTGAATCGGAAGGACATAAAGTTGGAGAGTCATTCCTTATTTAAGCGATAACAGGAAAATTACCACCATCCTAGAGAGACTACCACAACTATCTGAAACATCAGAAAAAGGAGATTTCCTTAGAAGATCTCATTGTCAGATTAAAAATTATGGTAGATAATCGCGGAATAACACAACCCAAGGACGAAGAGGCACTTGTTATAGAAGGGTCAAAGAAGAAAGGACACTTCAACAACAAAAAGAAAAAGAGAACGACACCAGATAATCAATCCAAAGATAAGCAAACCAAGAAGTTCAAAGGTGAATGGGTCTGCGGAAAGACTGGGCATGCAGTTAAAGATTATAGGCACAAGAAAACGAATGACAAATCGGTGGAAAATATAGTGGAAAATTTTGAGTTCAATCAAGGAGATGAACTTTTCAGGAGTTCTTTTAGAATGCAACTTAGTACAGAACCCTGCACAGTGGTGGGTAGACACAGGCGCTATTCTTTATATCTTTTATGATATATCTATGTTCTCCGCTTACAAGAAATTTGACCAGGAAGAAAAACTCCACATCGGTAATTCTATAGTTTCCATGATCGAAGGTAACCGCACCGTCGTCCTCAAATTTACATTTGGAAAAACCATGACACTAAATGAAGTTTTCATGTTTCGGATATCTACAATCATTTCTGTGGACCTGTGCTCCCAAAAAAAGGATTCCAAATGGTCTTTTAGTCCGATGAAGTAGTTCTTTCTAAGGCTGGAACTTATATAGGAATGGGTTATTTATGTGATGGCCTATTTAAGGCAAATGTAGCCGTAGTCGGCAATAAAACTATGTATTCTGATTGTGCTATTCATAATAATAAAGTTTCTTATTTGGTTGAGCATGAAATTTTAAAATGGCATGATTTATTAGGATACAAAAGTTTTCAAAACATGAAAATATTAGCAAACTTGGGATTTCCTAAATTCCAAGTAGATAAAAACTACAAATGTGAGACATATGTAGAAGCAAAATTGGTCAAAAAACCATTTCATACTATTGATAGAAGTACTGAACCACTAGATTTGGTTCATACTTATTTATGTGATTTTAAATCATTGCCCCAAGAGGTAGGAAAAAGTACTTCATTACTTTTATTGACGACTATACACGATATTGCTATGTATATCTTTTAAATAGTAAAGATGAAGCAATTACATCATTTATAAAATATAAGGCTGAAGTGGAAAATCAGTTAAATAAAAAGATCAAGTTATTGAGATCTGATCGAGGTGAAGAATATGAATCGCCATTTGAAAAGGTCTATGCTGAAAAAATGGTAGAATCCATCAAACAACAGCTCCATATTCACCACAACAAAAATGGTATTGTCAAGAGAAAGAATAGAACATTAAAAGACATGAATAGTGCAATGCTATTGACCTCTGGCCTACCGATGAACTTGTGGGGGGGAATCCTTAAATATATCTAATCACATATTACATAAGATTCCTCCCAATAGGAAAAATTCCATACGAGTTATGGAAAGGACACATACCAAGCTTCAAATACCTCAAAGTGTGGGGTGCTTGGCAAAAGTTTTAGTTCCACCTCCTAAGAAAGTCAAACTTGGACCAAAAACCGTAGACTGTTACTATCTAGGACCATCCTAAAATAGTAGTGCCTATAGATTTTTGATATTCAAGTCTGATATAGTTGATATTAATGTCAATACAATCATAGAGTCACGAGTTGCCTCATTTTTTGAAGATGTGTTTCTGCACAAAAGGAATGAAGGAAATTATGTCCCTAAAAGGACAAGAGAATAATCAAGCAAGCCACATGAAGACGAAACTCGTCGTGAAATTAAGGAAGTTGAACCAAGGAGAAGCGCAAGGGCAAGAACGTCCAAGACATTTGGTTCAGATTTTCTAACATACATGTTAGAACATGAACCTCAAATGTACAAGGAAGCAATGTCATCTTCTGAATCTTCATGTTGGAAAGAAGCAATCAAAAGTGAAATTGATTCAATTCTAAGTAATAAATCTTGGGAAATAAGTTATCTTCCATCAGGAATAAAACCGATTGTTTGTAAATGGATCTTCAAAAAGAAGATGAAACCAGATGGCTCTATTGACAAATATAAAGCAAGATTGGTTGCCAAAGGATATCGTTAAAAGGAAGGTATAGACTTTTTTGATTCTTATTCACCGGTTACATGAATAACCTCTATAAGAATGTTAATAGCAATTGCATCTATATATAATCTAGAGACTCATCAAATGGATGTAAAGACATCAGTCTTAAATGGAAATCTTGATGAGGAGATTTACATGGAGCAACCCGAAGGTTTTATTTCCAAAGGAAATGAAAACAAAGTATGTAGATTAATAAAATCATTATATGGACTAAAACAAGCTGCAAAACAATGGCACACAAAATTTGATAGTGTCACGATGAAAAATGGTTTCTGTACAAATGAATGCGATAAATGTGTTTATTATAAGCAAGTTGGACAATCATACATAATGATTTGTTTATATGTAAACGATATGCTAATCTTTGGTCCGAATAGTAAGGTAATAGAGATCATAAAGAAAATGTTAATCAACAATTTCGATATGAAAGAATTAGGAGTTGTAGATGTTATATTAGGAATCCAAATAATAAAAACACTTAGTGGAATTGAACCATCTCAATCACATTATGTGAAAAAAGTGACTGAAAAATTTCAAAATTATGGAATTAAATGAGTAAGAACACCTTCTAATCCATCGAAAGTACTGCATCAAAAAAATAATGAGAGTGTAATGCAACTAGAATACTCTCGTGTAATAGGATGTCTTATGTATCTCCATGAATTGCACAGGATCAGATATAGCTTATGAAGTAAATCGACTCAACAGGTACACAAGCAACCTAGGAAAGGAACACTACAAAGCACTAATGAGAGTGTTGGGATATTTAAAGAGTACCACGAACTTTTCCCTACTTTACAAAAAACATCCTGTCGTCTTAGAAGGAACAGTGACTGCAAACTGGATTTTTTATTCAGAGGAATCCAAATCAACTAATGGTTATGTCTTCACCTTAGCAGGGAGTAGTGTCATGGAAATCTACTAAACAAACATGCATAGCTCGATTCACTATGGAATTAGATTTCATTGCTTTAGATAAAGTAGGCGAAGAAGTAGAATGGCTTCGTCATTTTTCGAAAGATATACCATTTTGGCCTAAACCTATACCAACCATATGCATACACTGTGATAATCAAGCAACGTTAAGCAGAGTGCAAAACCTTGTGTATAATGCAAAGTCACAACATATTCGTTGATCCAATAACAAGTTAGGCAATTACTGTGAAATGGAACTATTTGTATGGATTCCATGAGAACTACTAATAACCTTGCAGATCCATTTACTAAAGATTTATCAAGAGAGAAAATAGACTATGCATCGAAGGGAATGGGTATAAAAGCCTAAACCAACAAGAGTTATCTTATACGGAAACATATCCTAGCGATTGGAGATCCCACCGACTATGATCAGTAGGAAAACCAGTTCTAAGTAACTCAAGAAGTAATGCATTTGTTTGGACTTGGTCCTACTCCATTCCTATGGTGCACAATAGAATGAATGCCTACATAAGTACTCAAAGGTTAAAACTATGTCTTTTTAATGATGACCATATCTTGAAAATAATAAGTGAGGCATATGCAGGATACTTTTAAAGGTGGTGATCACCTATGTTAGTGTGAGCTGGGTCAGCTCTATAAGAATATTAAAGGCTTTATTTCTCTATAAACACTCGTAGAATCAAATTGTACAGGACCAAAATGAACATAACGAAGAGATTGGATGTGCAGGGGAACAACGCTTTGTAAAGCTTATTGCCTAGTTATGCACTAACGATTGATCGTTCAAGATGGAATAATTCACCGACTATCCAAGTATATCCGATAAGCTTTTACTAGGGGTAGTTCAAAGTGAAAATCTACTTATCCTCGATATATCATTATTCTCATATGAACTATGTGATATTACACTTTGTGTGTGGGGGATACATATATCATCATTCATGCAGGGGATTGTTAGAAACCACTATATTGATGAATGAGATATTGTCCCACATCGCCAAAAAATACGTGCATTTTCATGTTTATATACACTCTGTTTTGTTTACAAGGAAATAAAAAATGCAGGCAAGAGGTAGCATCTCCTTCACATGTTGACAGTGTTGCAGACACACCTAACATGCACACACTTAAGCTAACACCTACACAATGCAAATACACACACCCACAAACATCCCTATACACTCACAGGCTCTTACCCACGCATGCACATATATATGCTCCCACTAAACGCACATGTACACCTCTCAAATAATCATATATATTATTATACCACACTACATAATAGTAGGTAACACACATGCTTTAGCTATATGCATACAAACAACTCAAACATACAAATACCAATCTACATACACTTATGACATTACATGGTAAATCTAATCGCACAAGTGTATGCAAAGATAAGATGAGGCAAATATAGAGCTAATTCTAACTGGTTTCTGGAGGTATAAAGGAAATGCTACTAAAATCGTATATTTTCATGTTGAGAGAACAAATATGATGAACATATGATGGACTTTAGGGATAGTTGTTTCTTTAACCAATAGCGCATCCATCGCTGTTAAGAAGGGGAAGGTAACTTGGCAGATACTTAGAGAAGCATAACATTACAGGGATGTTGGATTGCTCAAGCTAAGTATGCAAATACAAATACACACACACACACACCGTACATACACACACACCTTGCACAAAATAATGCACAATAGATCCAAATCACACTCATATACTTCAGTTCCTATGCAAGGAGGATCCACAATAATGTGGGAAATTTTCAAGAAAATAATATATATATTTATATATGCACAATTATCTTGACTAACATAGGTTTCTTGAGAGAACTCTCACCTGAAAATAACACGAACCTCGACTTCATCCTCTTAGGGCTCTCTGTTCTTAACACACATGCAAGTAGCACTATGGCTCAATGCAACCCTAACTCTCTTAGCCGTAATTGAATAAGAATAAAAAGACACACATTCAAATTCCATGTTTCACTTTGCAAATTTTATTCTAGTTTATATATTTTATTCTTAAATTTATAAGTGGAGAAAGTTTTCATGTGTAAGCCTTAGGTAGAAGATGAATTCTCTATATAAAAAAATATCCAAGTTATGGAAATGGTTCTTTTTCTTATGGAGAAAAGAAAGATTTGGAATTAGCAAATTATAAAAATTTGAGTTCGGCCTTAGACACTTTGGGCATAACAATTTTAACGAATATAAATATACATATGCCTCAAATTTCTTTTATATGCTAGACCATATTCTTCTCAATTTAAATAAATATAAATTCCTGTATATAAGAAAATCATTCCTTTACAAAATCAATATTATATTATAAATACATTACAATTTATAAATATTTCTATGTTTTAACTTATTTTAAATTTTAAATATTATATTTCCACAAATCTAAATCCATTTATTAAATAATTACCAAGCCAATTTATTAAATAAGCTAGCAAATTCCAATTTAATTAAATAAATTTCTATTATTATCATTAATTAATTATTACTTAAAAATCGGGTTATTATAAGCCTCCCTTTCATGTGCACCTTTATACCTCTCTTCGTTTACTTAAAATGTTAAGTCATACTATAAAAGCTCATTTCCTATACTTTGATGACATCATCCAAGACATCATCCAAAAGGTTAATTTTCATAAATGGAATAGAAATTTAATTCATTTTATAGATTTCCTAAGTAAATAATTGTATGTAAAAAAATATCTGAACAACTTCTGACGGTTAAAAGGCTATTTTTCGATAAAACGATTTTCGGTCACATTATCGATATATTTTCAAAGTAATTATTTTTGTAAACATTTTTCAAAATTAAGTTTACCATCATTAGTGATGATTTATAAAGGGGTTAAAAAGCTTATTAAATCATTTTAATAACATTAGACCCAAGATTCAAATATTTAATTAGTTTAGATCTTTAATACGAAGTGTCCGAAATTTTGGGTCGTTACATTCTCTCCTACTTAGAATATTTCGTCCTCAAAATTCTAACATGAGTAACAAAAAGAAACAGCCAAATAGCAATACATAATAGTGTTCAATCACTAGCAAACAAAACTCATGGTTTGCTTAAGTTTAAAATCCTCTCATCATACAAAGATGAAAAACAACCCACTAAGCATACCATGCACTCAAAAGCCTCTAGTTATTACTTACTATTCATGCCACCTCATAGCAAATCGAAGAGTCAACACCTAAACTCTCCATTAGCCAACAAAACATAGTATGCACGTACTAAAATATGTACAATGAACATGGAATATCCATATGCAATATCTAATCTTATCACTTGCTCGATCGCATAAATTTCACTTCCCATTTGTATAGATCACTTGACCTCTCTAGTACAGAATCCAATCGGGTCCTCGATTAGAAACCTCCATTCTCCTTACATAATCATATACTATGATATAAAACTTTAGGATCTTATCAAGAATCTGTATCAAGTGTTCGCCATCAATAATCTAATGAAAAATCACTGTTCGGACCGGTGTAAATCACCTTGGAATTATGTTCTCGAATACTAGATCAAGAATGGTCATACGAATAGAATGATCTACATACAGATTTAGTATTTGTTCTATTGGTTTCTTAACTACACCAATATCATTTTTATCACATTCATCTACATAAACAACATATCTGTTCAATTCTAAAATCATTTATGAACCATTTCATAAAAAAGTCAAGTCTATCAATATTTTTTACTTAAGTTTATATTCATGTAACACTCAACTATATCCTAAGAGCATATACAAAAAAATTCAATTCTTTTTTATTTAAAAAGAATGCTAAACAAATCAAAACTTATTTTAACTTATTACCTTCTCAATTTAAGTGTTATATAAACTCAATTTTTAAATCTTCACAAAACACTTTTGTTTTAAGTTCTATAACGATTTAGAAGTTCCCGATTGTCCAAAATCTTCGAAAAATCTCGTTTTATTTTAACAAATGAAAATGATCAAACAATACATCATAATAAGATGCACAAACAATATAATCCTGATGCATGGGTTGTACATGTTCGTAAAATTTCTTAACAAATTTCAATATTTTATTAACACACTTTACCCACAAAGGGAAAACACCAAAATGTTTCATCATTTTCTAGGCTATGCCACTACTACTCTGGCATCCTATAGAGTATACAGGTAAAACTTTTGTACATTAGAAAGTTCATATAAGATTTCTTTCCAAAGAAATTTTTAGAACTAAACACTTAGTTTTTATTCCAAATCATTTTGAAATAAAAATATATACATATATCTTTTGTATAACAAATCAAACTTTTCGGACTCAAATCGGAATCTTACTAAAACAACCATGTAGCATCCCCCACATAGAAACCCAAAAATGAACGTCGATGATGTAGAAGTCATCACCAATACTATTTTCAAGTGACAAAGTGAGTTCAGCACATTCAATTCATGCCTTTCGGAATTAAAAAAAATCATTTTCAAATAGCGTCAAATACTTTGTAAGCGTCACTAAGTATTAGTGCTGTCAATTTCCTACACGACCCGAAACACGACCCGAACCCGCATGGAAATTAGCTGGTTAACCCGACACGTTTAAAAGGCGGGTCATTTTTGGGTCAACCCATTAGAACCCGTTTAATAAACGGGTGGGTTTAGGGTTGACCCGTGAACCCGAATTTGAACGACTAACCCATTTATAAGCTTGGTATTGATGTACAATTCTCATTTTAGCTTGCACAAGAATGGTATTATTGTTATTCACTTATTCCTACACATTTGCACTTAACCACTTCCTACATTTTCATGCACATTCCCACGTTTTCATGTCCATTTTCATGTAACAACTTCCCAAATTTTCATACCCATCTTAGCTTGCAATAAAAGAACGACAACAATACCCTTCTTTTGCTCTAAAATACTCATCTTAGCTTGCAAAAGAAGGGTATTGTTGTCATTCACTTATTTCTACACATTCGCATTTAACAACTTCCTACATTTTCATGCCCATTTCCATTTCTTTATACAAATATTATTCTTAAAGGGTTATACGAATCAACCCGAAACCCACCCGATATACAATCGGGTCAACCCGAAACCCGTCCGTTTATTAAACGGGTTGACCCGACCCGTTTAAAAAACAACCCGCACCCGAGTTGACCCGACCCGAACCCGACCCGAACCCGACCCAACCCGACCCATTGACAGGCCTACTAAGTACCATGATCCCAATTCCTTAAACCAACTCCATAAATAGTTAATTTCAAACAATACAACTATTATTTTCTCCAAAATATTGAAAAACATTTTCAAAAACATCGGGATTTAAGTTCTTAAAATATCATTTAAACCCTTATTTTGATTTTCACAAGTTTTAATTTACTAAAAGTCTTATCTTTCTCATATCAAAATAAACATCTCTTACTAAATTCAACTTTTAACCCAACATTATCAATGAACGTCTTATAGTCAAATTGTAAAACTAAATTCACAAGGTGTTCGTTTTAATGCATCTATAAATATCGTCTACTGACTTATGCAGTGGAAAGGAAAACTGCCCAAAAGCTGGCCGAGCGTAAATCAACAATCAAAAAATGAAAGTAAATGCCTAAAACTAGCCAAGAATGACTAAACAAACTAATGAGGGGTCGTGACTAAACATCATTAACCCATACATTAACTGAACTATACTTTGACAACTCACTTATATAAGTAACCTTATATAAGATCTTTAATTTTCGTAGTTGTAACCACCATTAAGGTATACATTTATAACAAATACAAATACACTCTCTTATGTATAATGCATTCAACCCATGCTAAGGCATTCCATTACCCTATCTCTTAATGAGTCATACCCACTAAAGCCAAGGTACTTGCTTAAACTCAGCTCAGATACCAAGTATAATGACCCGCACTCTCGATCCCCAAATGTCGACACTAATACATCTACTGTATTCGTGTGTTAAGCATCTAAGTGCCAGAGGACGAACTATTAGGGAGAAACAAAAAGAAATAGAAATAGAACAAGAAAGAAGATAGAACAATATCAGAATCTCATTAGTAGAAGGGTAATATATAATATCAAAAGAATAGTACAAAGGGTTACTCCGATAAAGAAATTTTGGAGTTACAATACCTAAGTACTATCATCAGCCTAGACGGTTATAATAACATATCCTCATAAATGCTGATATATACAATAGTAATGTAGCAGAAATAGGAATACTAAGGTAGGTGAAACATCTAACTCATATTCTCGAGCTCTAAATAACATCAAAGATGCCTTTCTCAACTACTTAAAAGAGCACACGAGGAATTTAGGAAACATAGAAGCCATGAGTCGGACATAATCTTGCATAAGAAACTCAAGAAATTTATTCTCAACATATAGCGGTACTTTTTAGACTCCATGGAATGTTATAACCTTTATTCCCTCAAAATAACGGCTATCTAATAAGTACATAAGGTATTATATTAGATAATGTCTAGGTGACGAATATAAATTAAAAAAAAGTTGGAATGGTTACATTGGTTACGTTCAACAGCGTATTAGGAGTACAATGAAAACCGATAAGGTACATTCCCATAATGGATTTTCCGTGGAGATCTCTTCGATCGATGCCGAATCCAATCTCATGCACAAGGGTTGGAAAATACCTCCAAGCGACATAAATCTTTAGATAAAATGTACCATTAAGGAAAATAAAGCTAGTCCACATCTAAATACATGATCCCAAACACCATCACCTCCCGTGCACAACATCAATAATCTTGCTTTAGATATGAAGTGATAATATCCCGGGTCAGCCAAACCCAAGCTATGCCCTTAATGTGTTTTTTTTCATTTATGATGTCGAGGTTACGTTCAACATCTTTCACATGAGTCTTCATCAATCGAATAGAACACGAATCCCCAATTGGATTCCTATATCTCGAACAGATCTCGAAACCGCATATGGATTTTGACATCTCAAAAAGATCCACTTCCAAGAGATACAACACATACTCAGTCTTGAAGTGGTTCAATAAGTTTAATACTTACAGATCCTGGTATCTTAAAGGCTGAATCGATGAATTTGGCCATTCAACAATAATGAGAACGATTGCATATGAAAACGAAGTCTCGTATGCTAATCATGTTTCCGTTTTTTTTTATCTTACATTATCCCTTGGTCAGGTGTGAAGTAGGTTGGTTAGAGCTCTATTATTCATATCCCTATTCGGTCTTAACTCCCATGGATAGACAAGCCTATAACATCGGCTTTTAGTGCTAGGTATTCGACTAATTATTTTTCATAAATGAGTAAACATATAAAGCACGATCAAGTCACACGGAGCATGATCAAGCCAGATAAGCGACTTCTAATTCCCTTTTTCTTTGGCTAGTCTTTTATTAATTAAAACCTCCTTTATTGGTAAAACTTATTTTATCTAATAAAATATTGTTTATCAATTTCTACTATTCGTTTGTGCCCTTTCAATACTTCGAATAATATTCATACACTTTTAAATGGTATAAGTATATTTAAAAATCATTAACAAATATTTCTTACTTTAAATCTTTGCTTTTTCTATCTTTTTCGAAAAGATCCTTACTTATAATTTCCTAAAAGTATCCATTTTAAGGATCTAAGTACTTTGGCAAATCCATTCAAATAGTTTAAGACTAATATTATTTAGACGTTCTCACTGCGAACCCAAAACACTTTCATTTATGCTTATCTTTAAAACATTCTTTTAATGATCTATTTATATTCATAATTATAATCAAAAAGGTTTAAAAGCAAATATTATATAAACATTGTCATAATAAACCAAAAACCATTTCACTTATGCTTTAAAACATTTTTTTAAAGATCTAATTATATTCATGAGTATAATAAAAAAAGGTTAAAAAACAAATGTTATTAACACATTGTCAAAACAAACCCAAAACTATTTCATACTTAAATTATCTTTAAAAACATTCTTTTTAAAGATCTAAGTTAACAATATTTGGTCAAGGTCGATGGTCGACTAATCGACTTTCCAATTAAAACAATTGCTTACACACATAAATGTTCGTATACTTAACTCATTTCTGATATTTCAAATTATACTATACCTTGTCCAAGAGTGAAGCAAGGTAAACTAGAGCACTGGTTGCATCGAAGCCTTACCTAGACACTTCACTCTTGAATTTCACAAGCAGACAAGTTTATTCGTCAACTTTTAGTGTTAAGTATATTATTAATTATTTCCATAAAAAAGTTAGAGAACAATATGACAAACTTATTTCTGACATTTCTGACATTCCTGACTTAACTGTTCCTCAACCAAGTGGGAAACCGATGGGTTAGAGCTCTATTGCTCCCTCCTCACTCAACATCAATTTTAACTCTCACAAATAGATAAGTCTACTTCGTCGACTTTTAGCATTAAGCAAATTTAATTACTTTTTTTTCAAACTTACAATTACATTGGAAATACTTGTAAATCAGATTTAAATATCTATGTAAAATATTAATTAAAAATAACTAATTTATAATTTGATGAAAAATATGTTTTATATTATAAATCTTTTACTTTGGAAATACATATATAATTACAAAAAATATATTTAAACATCTAACCAACTTTAAAATACTTTAAATAGGTTAGAAAACATCTCTAAAAAGAATAGATAAAATACTAAATTCAAATATCATTTTTTAACACTTAAAACCTTAAGCAACTTACTACAGCACTTATAAATGTTGTTAAAAGCCCTTGTTAAAAACAATATTGAAAAGCACGATATTTGCGACTAGTTTTAACCAGTTTAACATATTATTTAAGACTTTAATTTTTTACATTACGTACTACCATTATGGAGTTTAAAAAGCATGCAAAGAAATCCCTAAGAATATCTTTACATTTATTTATAAAAATTTCCAAAAACATGGGATTCAAAAGTGCACTTACAACGATTATTATGGCTTCAAACACTTTCAAACTTACTTCAGTTTAACATACAAGTTAGACAACCATTTAAACATCATGTCAAGGCCATGCCACATGGTTAAAAGGGTAGTAGAAGTGATGTTATACAATATAAATTTATCATTTTCTTTCAAAAGCAAGAAGGGCCCAAGTTTATAACTTTACTTAGTTAATGTCACTTTAACTTTACACTTTGCACACAACATATATGCCTAAAATATACGCTTATAAGATAGTGAGATAACTTACTTAGATCTATGAAAAACACATACTCAAGCACAACTAAACGCAAGAACACTTCCAACCATCACCAAATTCCTAAAGATCGGACCTTTAGTACTTTCAAACCAAGGCAACACGTCCCCTCCTCCTCCATTGCTCACGGCTCCCTCCAAGATCCCCTTCTTCCTCTCATCATCTTCTACATTTTACTAGCAAATCTTGATTCATATGATGTTTTAGGTCTATAGACAAATTTTAGAAGAGACTGGAGATGATTTGGTTAAGACTTGAAAAGGTTAGAGAAATATTAGTGGATTAGTGCTTAAGCACTTCCACCATTTTTGTCCTCATGCTCATTTCTAGCTTAGTAAATTTGTGATTTACTTCTTAGCTTAATGGTGTGTTTATAATTTATTTTAAGAGGTTATTACCACCTTCTACCTTCCATGGAAGGTCATAAAGGAGCCTCCCTCTCATATGCACCTTTACACCTCTCTTCTTTTGCTTAACAGTTAAGTCTTACCATAATAGCTAATTTCCTTAATATCTTTGATGAAATCACTTATGACATTATCCTTAAAGTTTATTTCCATAAATGGTAAAAAAAATTATTTCTTTTTATAGATTTCCTAATCAAATAAGTGTATGTAAAAAAAATCTGAATAACTTCTAATGTTTAAAAAGTTGTTAATTGATAAAACGATTTCGGTCATATTATCGACATTATTTCAAAGTTCTTATTTTTGTAAATATTTTTCCAAAATAAGTTTAGCATAATTTTTTATGGTTTAAAATAAGATTAAAAAGCTTATTAAATCATTTTAATAACATTAAACCCAAGATTCAAATATTTAATTAGTTCAGATATTTAAATACAAAGTGTTCAAAATTCTAGGTCGTTACATGTCTTATGAATATACTTATGTCATTGAAATAAGTATATGGATATTTTTCAAAGCATTGAAAAAGAACGTAAATGAATAGCGATTGAGTAATATACATATATATATATGTATATGTATGTATATATATTTGTAAAAGTATTTAATACAAGTATTTACAAAGTGGTTTCAATGAATGAAGGATTAATTGAAGAGGCTTAGTGGTTGCTTATGTGCCTAAATCAAGATTGGTTTCTTATGAAATTAAATCTTTGATTTGGTTGTTTTAATTTGATTGTTAAAAAACTAACTATTAAATCTATACCAAATATAGCTCTGGAAATACATAGAAGAAACATGAGAATTATATAGTACAGTTATGTTTGGTGATGCTATATTGTATGTATAAACTCAATGTTTTCTTCTAAGACAAATAATAAGAAATCCATCCGCTTAAACAATTTGGAGGTGATCTCCGCGCTTATGTATTGTCTGTTTATTTCCAAAAGAATGGAATTTGATTTTACCATAATTAATCAATTTGTTTTGAAGCAACCGGTAAGCGTGGGAGTGTACTTATATGAAATGACTCGAAAATGTAACTATCTAATACCACAAATATATTCAATGCTTAGGAAGAAGTTCGCAATTGAATTATTCAAAATGATGGAATCAAAGCTAGAGCTATATGAACTGCAAGGGCTACTTGCTACTAATCCTTATGGTGCATCCGGAATGAATGTGGTAAAAGTAGTGCCTTCGGTTTGTTCATATCCTAAACAACTTGCGTGGATGAATGCTGGCATTGCATTGTTTCCTAGATGGTAGTGTTAGCATTCCAAGTGAGATTTGCTAAGGGAGGAAAAACGTAATCATGACCTCACAAGCCTCATAACTCGGTAATGACTAAAACATGTGATATGCCTAGGGCTATGTTGTTCGCTACCATAAAGAGCGTCATTTCACAATCCAGATCGATATTTATGGATTTTAGTATGCGTGCATAGGGAAAAAGGTGGGGCCATAGCCAAGTGCAATGTTTGAAGCCTCGGTGGTCGATGGATAATGTAATATTGCGTAACATGTTAGAGGTGCAGGGCGGCTTTGATTCGTAGCGGTCAAAAGGATTTCAACCTCGGTACTTTTTTTTAGAGTTGTGTTGTGGCAGGTGGTACTTGAGTAGCCTTGTCATTGTATGGATCTGTAACGACCTAGATTTTTATCACTTTGGTTTATGAATATTTAATTAATATTAAATATTCAAAATTAATGATTTTAAGGGTTAAATAATTCTCTTTTAAAAATAACCAGTGATGGTGAAATCATTTTTAAAATGTGTTTGCAAAAGTAAATAGTTTAGAGGAAATTATAAAATATGACCGGAAAGCTTTTTCAAACCGATAAAAGTTTTTTCAAAAGTTGTAAACACCTTAGTTAACAGTTTACACGTTTTAAAATTATATAAACATGGATTAGAAAATAAAATAAAGATTAATAACATAAGTATACTTGTGTAAGAAAGACGTGACGAATTTTTAAGTTCAAAACCCAAATAAAAGGGAAATCATGACATTTCCTTATCACTCTTACACATTAACATTGATTCATACACTACATATTGGGTAAAAGGTGGAAACCCTTGGTTCTAGGCATGTGGATCATGATGGAGGGATAAGGTGATGATGTGACAACATTTATGCGTAGATATGTACTTAAGGGACATTTAGGTAATTTTCTTACTTCATTTTCTATAAAACTAATCTCTAATTTCTCTTCTCCATTCTCATTTTATTTTCTACTTTTCAAATTTCCATTTTCTTCTACTTTATGCTCTCAAAATCTTTAATGGCTTCCAATTTGAATTTTCAAGTTTAAAAATCAAAATCTACTTTAAAATCTTTCAAATCTTGTTTAAAACGCTTGTTTTTCCTTTTACCCCTCTTCTTTTTCCAATTTCTAGCGTACACCCTCCTCACCATCATGGCCAAGCCCAAGAACCAATAGGCCGATCTCATCTTTCTTTGCTTTGGTCCGAAAATCACTTTTTGCCAAAAGATTTACAAAGTTCTAGGCTTTTCTCAAATTTAGAAAGGATTTTGGTTGATTTTATATTTTATATTTTGAAAGATTTTACCTTTAAGTTGCCATGTTTATTTGTGTAATGCATTGTATGTTTGGTTGTAAATCCATGTTGTCTTGTGCATGTTTTGTGTAATATTAGTTGTAGTGTGAATTTGACTTGTTAAATGTAGCTTAGAAGTTTGGTTTGGTGTTAAAGTTGTCATCTTGCTTATATATATATATATATATATATTTGGATGTGTAAACTTGGTTCTTTAGATACATCTATATATATATATATTATGAAAATTAGTAAGCTGTATACTAATAAGATGAGAGATCGCTTAGAAAAGATCAAAAGTAGTTTATCTGTTTTCAAGTTATTAAAAGATTAAAACTTTAACTAGTCTTCAAAAGAAAAACTTTTATTTATGTTTCAAATAGAGGAAAATTAAGTGTGAGTAAGAAATGAAGTTGGAGTTAGATCTAAACTAAATCTAACTTTGATGAGTCGCATTTATAGAGATAGTTGTTATGAATGTAATTCATAAATGTTTGAGTTTAGCTTATAAAAATGATTCTTTTTTAACTAGTTTTAAAAATCTTTCAAAATATTAAGTTAAAAGGTTAATTTCTTTGGTAATTAAACAAGAATTTGATAATTAAATTATTTGTTAATTATTTAATTAATATATTAATTAATAATAATTAAGTTAGTTAATTTGGGTTCAATTATGGATTAAAGTTAATTAATTTTTTAATCAATTAAGAAAGTTTTAATTAGTGATAAATTAAGTTAAAAGTTGGTTAGGATATAGTATTAATATTTAGGTTTAATTATTTGATTAAGGTTAATCAATAATTAATTACTAATTAGGCAGGGTTTATTAAATTAATTTTATCACGTTTAATTAAGATTTAACCAGGGATTAATTAAGTTTAAACTAAAGTTAATTAATATTTAATTAGTAATTAATAATGATTTAATTAGTAATTAATAAGAAATAAATATTATTTAATAAAGGTTTAATCTTTAACTTTATCGATTATTTTTAAGTCAGTTACTTTTATATGTAAACTGATTTCAAATCAAGGGATATCTGGTCGGTTCCATTAGTAGACAACGACTATGAATAAGTTATACTAAACTGGGACATCAATTAGCAGAATAAAACACCGTTCTACTATAGCTTTAATTTAATTGATTGTTTGGACACCTTTTAGCAGAATAAATATCTGTTTTGCTATAACTAAACTTAATAGATTGTTTGGACATTTATATAGCTGGACAAATCATCATCCGACTATTATGTTATTTGCCCTTGTATTTGCCAGTTGGTTTAAATTGTCATGTTGTTCCTCGATTTATTTATGGAATGTATTTACATAAACACTACAAGATAAACAAGGACTTCCGATGATTCGAAGCCACCGGCGGTCGCCGCGAGTCGTCGAAAATGCCGTTTGAATACGGACCACGACTTTCGCTTATTTTCGACGGTTTCGACAAAGTTATTGCGACGGCTGGCGACGATTCTTCCAACAGCAATTTTGACGGCTTTTCCGACGGCGACGACGTCCACGTGGCATGACAACTTTCCATTAAGCCATCATACGTCGTTGAAAATTTCACCCAGAAAGTCGTCGGAAGCTGTCGATAGCCATCAACATATATGACCAATAAGCCATTGGTAGCCGTTGGAAGCTGTCGGAAGTCTGGGTAATTTTTTTCCCTACAGCACAACATCAGTTCCATCCCAATATATAACAAAACTCATCAAAATCAATACAAAAACCACGTACATAAGCTGAAATCAATATAAAACACAAACATCATAATATCAAACCAAAACATAACCAATCAATACAATACAAATCTTCCATCATCACTCTCACCCTTCCAACTCCAATATTTGCATTCAACATCAAACTTCACATACCAACTCCATAAATCACCAAATCATCCACATGAATAAATGTCAAACACTACATGTTCATAAATTAATCTCTTCATCACTCAATGTTGATATACACAAATTACATCCAACACCACATGTCCATTAAAAAACTGAAAATCGTACCTCAAGACTCATCATTGGCTTTGAAACCACCGGACGAAGGGAATGTTCCATAATGGTCCACATACTCGGCCAAACGTTGGTTGTGCTGCCCCATTTCCATTATTCGGAGGCGGTCCTGCACCTGTAACTGCACAATCTGTTTTCTTAGCTCATTAATCTCCACGTTGTCCCGAGCCCTTCGGTAAACCCTTTGTGATGTTCGAGCCTACAAAACAAGTTGAAATATGTTAAGTTATTACGTAACTTTTATAAAAATTAGGCAAATTTTACAATGTAGTTAATTTTTATGAATTACCGATTAGTTTCCATAGCCATAGCACATGTTTCTCTGGTTCGGGTCCATAATAGAGTCAAAGAACGCGTCCTCCTCGTCAGTGGTCAACTGCTCCCGTTCGGAATGCTCAATCATCTACGTACATGCCTGCATAAATTTTTCCTTCAACGCAAAATTAAATACAAATAAATATTACATGACGTTATTATAATATTTTATAACTAACTAATTAAATTGATCATTATTAATAACTTATAACTTAAAATATACTTAAATGTGCGGCGTAGACTCTATCATCCTCATTTCAGGCATACGAGACCGATCCCTCATCGTTTGTTTGCTTAACAGCATGAGTATGCTCAAGCACGTCCATATACGAGATGGTACCCCCACGCGCTCTTTCCTACAATAATTGGTGTATATTATTTTTGTTCATACAAATTTATACCAAAAATGTAATAACCGTTTGTAATTGCAATTAACTAATTTACCAGGTCCTCAAGATAGTGCTAGAATGATTTTGGGCTAACAAGGTGTGTGATAGGATTTTTCTGCCTGCTCGGAGAGTTCCTGTCCGACTTTGCCTGCAAATTAAAAATTAAGATTAATTTTTGCAGGTATAAATTTGTTTTATGTACTAAATAAATTAAAGTGACATCTGATAGACTTACCTTGAATTCATCGCTACCCTACCATGCGACCCAAGCATCCAAGACGCTGGCGCCCATCCATTGTGGCTTCTTCCCAGTTTTTCCTACTATAGACATCGTATCCTAATAATTTTTTGCCACTTTTGGGTTCTAGTGGTGCTGGCAAAGAAACACTTTCTCCTCTTATAAGTCTACGATCCCATGTATATATGTTGAAAAAATATAAGTTATACACTTATACTTAGTCGTAAATTGTAAAGTGATTATATATAATGGTACATAATTTTACACTTACTAGGAAGTCCTGCTATATGCTCTTTCATACATGGTCTGCGATCCTGCTCCACTTCGACCAGCATGCAGTCATACAGCTCGTGTATGGCTGTTTCTATATGCTGAGCACAATGTTAGAAAGCTCGAGCTTAAAACCCCTGCATTAAATATGATATAGACAAATCACGACTAATATATCATATAAAATATTTACAATGTTGGAGTAGATTTAATACTTACGAGCCATCAGCTTTCGGGAGTAATCAAACAACCGTACGCGGCACCTCCCGCGAAGGTCCGCTGCCATCACCACCGCCGCGACCCGTCCCTCTCTGAGACCCAGAGGGGGAACCAGACTATGATGAACACTACCGCCTAAAGGACATCTATAATACCTATGACATGCATATTATTTTATTATGGCAGAATATATCATTCAATTATGAGTAAACATATCAAGATTTAACATCAACAATCGCATGTAACATACAAAAAAGTGTAACATCAATACTCCCATAAATTAACTTTTTTCAACATGTATACTATTAAATTAGTCCTTGTCGTCTTTTGATTTAGACTCTGTCTCGTACTCTATACTTTTTCCTCTATGGTATCAAATGCTTCTACTAATGCATTTGATTCATCATTTAGAGGTCCTAAATTGGTTTGATCATCTATTATTGCAAATTCGCCATTTTCCTCGATATCCGCTTGGTACGCTTGTTTTTTCCAAATATTCTTTCCATCAAACGTAAATCTTGCCTTCGTTTAAAAAACCACCAACCAATCTGCTTTATCTCTTTTTAGAGGTGGATAAGAGCATAATAAACTTGCAAGGCATGTTTTGCTAGTATAAACGGATGTACTTTTGATAACGTGATGTATGCTTTATTTCAATAATATTATATTTTTGGTACACATTGATTCCAAAACCTAGAACATTACTAAACCAATTGCATCTAAACAAATAAACTTCTTCCGCATGTCTGGTGACATATGTTAATTGCAAAACCTAAGTTAACACGCCGTAAAAATCATTTATGTGATCATTTGGATCATCACTGCCTTTAACATATACACCGGTATTGTTTGTTAATTTTTCAGCCTCGTATTCTTGGTATTGAATTTGTATCCATTGACAAAAAATAATGGATATGTCTTGACTTTTCTTTTTGGTCCCATCTCAAGATGTTTCAGCCCTTCGTCGACACACAGTTTACCTAGTAATGCACGTAGTTTGAAAACCAAGTAGCAAAATTTTTGCCGATGTCCCTGCTTGGATGCTATGATTGATAAATACTGCCAATAGAGATAATATATTATGTTATAATTAATACACACATGTATTATTCAAGTAAATTTTTTTAGATGTGTTATTCATTAGTACCTATCAAAAGGCGCAACTTCTGCACTGTTAAGAAGAACATATGTGTGAGCTACATGGTAATATCTGTCATCTAACCATACTTCCACATATTTTCCAACAGAGCATCCCTGCTATCTAAAATAGATAGCATTGATTTAGAAGAATTTTTTTCAACGCCCTCATCATTTCACGTAGCACTTTAGAAAGATAAGTTCACAGGGTTACTGAAATAATGAGAGAAAAAGGATGAAGCTTCTTCTTTGATATATGATTTGTATATCGAACCTTCAACTCGTGCTTTTTGTCTTACTTTTTTCTTTAGATGATTTATGTACCTATTAAGAATAATTATAATTAAATTTTATTACATGTAGTTAAACTAAAATTTAACAACTCAATATTAATACCTTTCAAACATATACATCCATCCATATTGCACAGGACCTCGAAGACGTGCTTTAAACAGAAGATGAACATGTAAATGCTCCATTACATTAAAGAAACCAGAAGGAAATATTCTCCCCAATTTGTAGAGCAGTATAGGAATTTCTTCCTCAAGTTTACGTAGATGATCAACTTTTAAGGTAGTTGAATAAACCTCCTTATAAAACAAAGTTTTATTACAATATCCAAACTTTCGTACGCATCAATTCTTTGAAAGTGACATGTAATAAATGTTCCATCATTCATGACAATCATGACTTTTCATCCCACTCAGCTTACCGTTCTTATAGTCAACACATCTACGAAGATTAGAAGAAAATCCATCAGGAAGTCTTAATCCTTCCACCCACTTTAATAGTACTTTAATTTGATTACTATCCAGCTCGTAGCATACTTTGGGTTTTTTTATGTCATTTAGCTTCATATGAAGTTCAATATGATGCATATTGTTCTTATATCACGTCTTGATTTCAAATCGTCTTTAGTCTTTCCTTTAACATTCAGAATTGTGTGAAATACATTATCGAACACGTTTTTCTCGTTGTGCATCATGTCAATATTACGAAAAATTAGGAGATTTTTCTAATAAGGCAACTCCCAAAATATACTTTGTTTGCACCAATTATGAATTGTCGATTTACCTTGTATTTCAATTTGTTCGCCGGATTCATATATCCTTGGATAATCCTTTACGAGCTCATAAATATCTTCATTTGACCAAATCATTGGTGGTCGCAAGGTCTCAACTCTATTACATGTAAAGTTTTTTTTATCTTCTGTAAAAGGATGATTAATATGGAGAAAACGCAAATGATAGTCAAACCACGAAATTTTCTTCCCATGCGGTAAAGAAAATGCTCGTGTTTCTTCCGTGTAATAAGGGCAAGCTAGACGACCAGCTGTACTCCAACCCGATAGCATTGCATACATAGGAAAATCACTTATAGTCCATAGTAGAAAACGAACAGACGAATTTTTTAAAAAAGTAGTACGTTTTAACACCTTTAGACCATCGCGTTTTCAACTCGTCAATCAACGGTTACAAATATACGTCGATTCCTTGTGTCGGATCATCAGGGCCAGGGATGTATATACTGAGTTTTCATGCACATCCACAGAGATAAATTATAAGGTGTAACAATTATAGGTCAAGATGAATATATTGAACCAAATTGTGAGAATGGTAAAAATCCATCCGTACATAAACCAAGTCTAACATTACAGCTCTTCGCTGCGAAAGCAGGGTATGTCTTATCAAAATGCTTTCATGCTTCTCCATCAACTGGGTGTGTTAAAGTCCCTTCTTCCTGTGTTCTCACACAATGCCATCTAATATGATGCACGTTATAGAAGATGCACATAACCTTTGAATCCTAGGAGTGATGGATAAGTAATGCATACGCTTGTATTGAACTTCTTTTCCCTTCTTTTTTCTTGGTTTGTATCTTTCTTGATTGCACATTTTACAATTCCTATGACTGATGTCTTCTTTCCAAAACAGCTTGCAACCATTTAAACATGTATCTATTTTTGATATGGAAAATCAAAAGCAGGCATAAGTTTTTCCATTTCATAATGATTTTCGCATGTTAAATTATCGGGTGGCATGTGCCATTTTGCAGCTTATACTATAGTTGTAAACCCGGCTTCTGTGAATTTGTATTTTGATTCATCGCAATGTATTCTGCAGTTACTGATAATTGAGTACTGCTCGTACAACCATCCCAAAGGGGTTTCTTAGCAGCCTCCAATAAATCATAAAAGAATTTGCTCCAGTACTTGGTTCTTCTTCGACATTAACATCGTTACCATCAATTTCAACAGTAGAGAATGTTGAACGTGCTACACCATCAACTATATCTTCTATGAGATTCATCGAAACAAGTTCAATATCCACCTCCTCCCTTGAATGTACGAGATTAGGTGTTATAAGTTATTCATGACGATCTCACACCAAATAATTTGACACAAAAGCATATTGGCGCAAATGAACTATTATCATATCTGGTATCAAATGGTTCAATAGTTTGTACCTACTACATAGACAGTGAACTTCTTCGTCGTTCCATTATTACATAAAGCGAATTCAATAAAAACGCGTACACCATTTTGAAATTGTTCACTTATTGAGCCTTCAATTTCTCTTCTTTGTTGGTACATCCAGCTCCGATCAATAAAATAATTGTCCATTTTTCCTACTTTAAAATATAAAATGCATTAATCATTTACGTCTTGAAATTTTATTTTTCAAATAAGTCATACATTTATATTTTTGCAAATATAAAATATTATTCTATTTAATTTTATTTTCAAACAGATTTACAAAAATTATTATATGAATATAATCTATAATTTTTAGGTTATTGTTTTACACTTTGATGGTTGCTCATCCTACTTCCTATTAAAACACAATAGTAATTATATTTTGCAAATAATTTTATTTTAAATACTTTAATAAAATTTCGGCAGCACTTTCCATTTGTTCCCTGTATCGTACACATATATGTGTGTACATAGGGAACAAAAAGAAAGTGCTGCTGAAATTTTGTGAACCATTTATAATAAAATGATTTGCAAAATATAATTACTACTGTTTTTGTAACTTGTCCAATACAGGGACAAATCCAACAAATATTGTAGGATGAACATAAATGTCCGTTCTGTAATGAAAACGAATATCCATACAACAATCATATACAATATTTGTCAAACGGGGCAAAAAACTCTCTAAGGGATTTAAAAAAAGTAAAGCGTATTATACAAAAAAAATTACAATAATTTATTTACATTCTAAAAAATGCGTACACTAAATCATCGTTTTTGTCATCTTGAAAACGTATACACCAAATTTTGAGCACCGAGTCTAATTAATCCAAAGTAGCCCTAATGCATGTATGCACTAATTAATCAATGCATATACACCAATTAACGCACATATAGACTAAACATTTTTTCTCCCAACATTTCAATGATAAACAATTATAATGACAACCTAATTAGCATTCAATAGGGTACACCAAACAATCAATGGGGCATTATACAACTATAACAATAAATTAACCCTAATTTAACAAATCAAATTAAATAGGGTTTAGAAATTAAACCTTATTACCGCGAAATAGGTAATGGGGCTAGTTGAAAATCGAAGATGGAGACCCGCTGGCGGCGTGGAGGAAGGGTTGGAGGATGGTTTGGAGGAGGGAAGGTCTGATTTGGAGAAGAAAATGAAATGAATGAAACTATCGGCATGGGCTGTAGGAATTCGCGATTTTTCGACGGCTTCCGACGGCCGCCAACAGCTTCATTTGCGACGGATTCCAATGGCTAGTTTATTTTAATTTCATTTATGCCACAGAAATTGCTTGCCATTGGTAGCCGTCGTAAGTAGATCGACACACCATCGGTGGCCATCGGAAATGGGCGTCGCAATTTACTGTGTTCCTAGTAGTGATATAATGACTCATGAAAATGATTATTATGTGATTTGAAAGACAAATTTAAATACATAATAACTTGATTTAGATACCATATGGTCAATATGCATCCTTCAAATTTGTAAAAGTTATGGTTTTTAAATTGACTTTTATTCTAAATGTTTTAAATAATTTTGTAAATTGTCCAATTATTTTAATAAAGGTATTGACAAATGATATTTTATAGATAATAGTTTGTAAAGTATTTATCCAAAGGAGATTTACAAATGATATTGGTAAATGATATATAAAACAGGTAATTATAAATGAAGATTACAAAAAGGTTTAATAAACGATTTTGGATATTTATAGAAGAGTTTCTGTAAATGATTTTGGAGAACTATAAAAGAGTTTTATAAATGATACTTGGATATTTATAAAAGAGTTTTATAAATGGACTTAGAATTTAAGCAAAGAAGTTTATGTAAATGAAAGAGATTTATTAAAAGGATTTATTTAAGAAGTTTATAAAAGAATTTGCATTGAGGTTTCCCTTAATCGACCCTCTTAATCATGTGATTTGGAAGTTTCGCTCCATGCTTAACACTTGTTTGTGGGATTATCCTTTTCTCTAATTAGAAGAACATTTGTTTTGCTTTTTTTAATATGATTTTGAAATAATAAATCTTTCATAATGTTTAATGAATATACTTATTCCAAGGAGATAAGTATAAAATATATTGGTAAATATTTTGGAAAGAGATTTAAATAAATGAAAGATTTTCTTTGAAGCTTAGTGGTTGCTATAGGTAATTAAATCTCTGAATTATTTCTTGTTTGGTTATTTGATAGTTAAATAACTGACCATCATAGACTATCAAATCTGGATCAAGATATAATTCCAAAAATATCTAGGAGAAACACGTGTAATATTTGGCACAGTCGTCTTTGATGATGCTTTACTGTGCATATAGATGTTGTGCTGCACGTATAAATCTCGTTTTGTTCTCTTAGGATAAATGATAGGGAGATTTGTCTACTTTAATGGTTAGGGGGTGATCTTTGCTCCTATGTATTGTCTGATTATTTCCAAAAGAAGTGGGGTGAGTTTACTAGAAATTATCGTTGTTGGTTCAAAGAGACCAGGATCGGATATATTATCTAAAAACTACTTTGCACCAAACATATACATTCAAGCTGAACACTTCTTGAAGATGATTGATGGTGGAGATTTTGAATGGCAAGGGATACTTGCTACTAATCCTGAGGGTGATTCCAAAATGAATGCAGTAGAGATAATGCCTTGGATTCGTTCAGACCTAGAACGAACTTGTATAGATGATGCTGGCATTGCATTTTTGCTAGGAGGGCAGTGTTAGCATTCCAAAATGATTTGGTATGAGGAAAAGTAATCATGGCCTCTTAAGCCTCACACCCTGGGAATAGTTAAAACATGGGTATGCAGTAAGGCTATGTGGGGCGCTTCCATTAGAGTACGATCATCCCAAGGTCTAGTGTCGATATCTTTATTTATGCTTAGGGGGCCATTATGGTTGGTAATCACAACCAAGGGATGATCATATTTAATACAATCTAGTCAAGGTTGGACGATTCTTTGATGGGAGAGGCCGAAAGGTTTTCTGTCTCACTATACATTTTATCTAGAGGTGTAGAGATTTTCCAAAGATAGTCCCTTACGTTACCATTGTTGGAATCCATTCTCCAATAAGCGCCTACGGTTTTTGATTATATACCTATTATTGCTATCATGTACACATATCACAGCTACTTGATATTTTTAGTTTAAACCCTTAGAAATTATGATAATATCATTGGATTTTCATATAAAATGTTTTGGTTATCGTAAGGTAAAAGCCCGTCCATGTTGTTGTGCGATGAGGTCTTACGAGATACCTTTGATTTCAAAGGATTTTATAAGTTATAATAAAATTTGTTGTACCAGATTGACCCGGTTGTTATTTTCTTATAGTGCTCAGGTAAGATCGAGCATATTTTCAGATTCTCTTTGGATGCTTTGGAGTTCAAAAGATGAGCTGGGTGCCCACGACATACTTCCATATTTTCTTATATTTTTCGTTGTTTGTTATTGTTTTAGATATCAGTAATTGTGAGGTAGGTTTTTATAAATATCCAAGTTGATAACAGGTTAGTGTACTATGATGGACGTACATATATAAAAGTTTTCTTTTGTAAAGATCATTGTTATTTTATACGTTATTCGTTGCAATGTTAAATTCTGTGTTGTTTAGTTTCTGTCTTCTTTCCCCTAACTATCTATCTTATCGGCACTTGGTTATTCTACACATGAATACCATGGATGTATTAGTGTCAAGTTTGAGGGTCCAAAAGGAAGATTATTACATTTGGTATCGAAGCGTAAGGTTAAGCGAGAACTTTGACTTTTGTTGGGTAAGCTCATTAGAGATAGGGTTAATAACACCCTAAAATGAGTTTGAGCATGTGTGCGTATGTGTATATATCAGAGCATCTATTTGTAGGTATATAAAAATATTTTATAATGTGTTAATTAATCTATTGATTGACATATGGATTCTAGTCAATACAAGTAGCAAAAGTTATTGATAGGGATTCCTAAATACTTGAAATAGGCCAACTGATAAGGTATTGTTTTAAAATGGGTAAATGAAATAATTTTCCTATGATTATATTTTATGTATAAAAGAATGATTTTCTAAAAAATAGTATAGTTTTTATTGTTGTATTGTTTATTAAGGAATGATAATATTCTATTATTATCATTTAGGGTTTTATTACTTATGCTCGTCCAGTTGAGCACTGGCTAGGGTTGAATGTTTATATAGATTGTTTTCCTTTTGAAAATACAGGTTGGGAAAATAGGAAATTGGGGGCAATATTGAAACGAACATTTTGTGAATCAAATTTCACAATTTGACTATAAGTCGTTCGATGTTAATGTTGGACTAAGGATTTGGTTGAATAAAAATTGTTTATTAAAGTTAGAATATTTAGGAATGATTTTATAGAAGAAAATGGTTTTATAAAGGTAGAGTTATAAAATAGGTAACTAAAATAAAATGATTTAAGTAGGAAACTTAAGGACTGAAATTATAGAACTTTGAAAAATGGTTTTCAAGGTTTTAAAAAGTAGTGATAGTATTATTTGAAAGTATTTTGGTTCAAGTATAAAAATTTTGGGAATAGAAATTTTAAGTAAAAGTTATTTTCTTTGGATTGGCTCAGGTAACGAGTCCAGATTTATTCTGGGATAATCAAAATAATTTTCTAAGCGAGCGATCAGATGTTTTCCTAGACGAATGTTATAGTTGTAAGGCAGTTAGTAAATTATTCTCTTTATCATTGTACGATCAAAATGAATTTAATCTAAATGAACCCAAAGAAAATTTGGTAATAAATATTTTATTGAAAATATGTAAAGAATCTTTAGAAAAATTAATATTTTGAAATAGAAGAAGTACTTTTAAGTTAACTAGCTCGAATAGCCTAAAAATAACTTAAAATGTGAAAGAGATGTATTCAAATGGTAAACACTTCTCTTGCATATTACTCTTCTTGGAAAGGGAATATATGATACTATTTGGTAGTACCCAGTTCCTTGAAGTCATTTTGGGGTTGCTCGAGCTATATGTGTATTTTTTATGAATAAAATATATGGTATTATTTCAAAAGACTTTTGAAGTAAAACCCAAGTAATTGGCTTTTAATTTTTTAAAATGTAAAGGTATCTTGATTTAATATGGGTTAATAGATGAACTTTAAAAATGGAATTAATTTAATCAGAATGTTTGATAAACTTAGTGTTAACCCACCTTTTGGCAAAGGAGTATACAGGAGGATTTAACCCAATAGACTGCACGGTTATCGAAGCTGGAATATTATAGACTTAGTTCGGATGGAAGGATGGACAACCAACCATGGATAATACTACAAAGCAAGGATTTAGCATAATCGATGAATAAACGATGCAGGACTTTGAGTAAGGCGTAGCTCGGGTCGGCATAGGATGTTCTCAGGGTCGGCATAGAGTTGCTTCAGTTTCTACTTCGGGTCGGCATAGGGTTCACTTCGAGTTCTTCTTCGAGTCGGCATGGTGTTGCGCTGGGTTGGCATTGTAACTTCGGGTCGGTATGGTGTTGCTCCGGGTCGGCATTGTTACTCCTAGTTGGCATAGAGTTTCTTCGGGTTCTACTATGGGTCGGCTTGGTGTTGCCTCGGGTTCTACTGTGGGTCGGCTTGGTGTTGCTTCGGGTTCTACTATGGGTCGGCTTGGTGTTGCTTCGGATTGGCATTGTTACTACGGGTCGGCATAGAGTTGCTTCGGGTTCTACATCAGGTCGACGTAGGGTCCGCTGTGGGTTCTACTTCAGGTTCGGCATGGTGATGCTACTGGTCGACATTGTTACTTCAGGTCAGTATAGAGTTGCTTCGTGTTCTACTTTAGGTCGGCATAGGATTTGCTTTTGGTTCTACTTCTGGTCGGCATGGTATTGCTTCGGGTCGACATAGGATGGACGAGTTGGGATCGACGATCGTTATGGTGGGCCTATATAGGTGAGAAGGCCTTGTAGCTGAGATTTCATCTATAAATATAGTAGGCTTGGCTTCGAAAAAAGGATCTTCATTCCATTTCTTTTCATCTTCTACTTAGAGGCTACTCTGTCATTTTCATTCTGGAATTATGGATTGTAACTATAATCAAATTTCAGATTATAAAAGGATTATTCTAGAGTGGACATAGGCCGAAGTTATCCAAACTACTAAATCTTGTCTCTCTTTTACTTCTTTTCATTTTAATTTTGGTTATTCTTAATATTATATTCTCTACATATACTATATCTCTGATTTGTGACTGGATATTGATGCTTTCACTTATATTAGGTGTTGGTGGCCAATTTTGATGCCATTATTTTGGTGCTTTCACTGAGAAAGCCTGCACTCAGGGATTTGGAAGTTGGATCTTGGATTTGAAAGCTTAGGAACTTGGATTTAGGAAGCAATGGCTAGGCAATCAACTAGAAGACAAAGAGCAGGGACAAGATGGAATCAATGATGGATGTTATGCAAGAAAGAATGCTAAAGATATAGGAGGAAATACGGGATCAAAACCAGAAAAAGAAGCAAGCAAGATGATAGATGGAATTTTGGCATGTATCAGAGCTCGGATGCGCGTTTGGAAGAGGATAATCTCGAATTCCCTTGAGGACTCAGGGGCAGGATGGAAATGACGATCGAAGACCACTAATGGATGTTGGAACAACTGGAAAGTGGAACCCAGGACTTGTAGCAGAAATTAGTAGTCTTAGATATTGGTTGGATCAACCGGAGGCAAACCCCAACCAAGTAGAATGAATTAGCACAACTCCCCATGGAGTTGGGGGCATGGATTTGGATGGCTTTGTTTGGAAATAGATAGCGGTGATGGAACAAGAGCATACATCATCCACCACAAATCAGAGCTATCCCGGCTTAAGGGAACAGGTCGTCATCTCTTGGTGGCATGAACTAAATAACTAATAATAAATTCTACACTAAAATGGCTAAGTTACTTACACATATACGGGATCAAGGAATGTCATTAGGTATGCTCTGAGATGGCGGTAGACCACCATAACTAACGAACCTTAAAAAACTGGGTTCCGTATTACTGTGGTAAATAATATAGGTCATGGTTGTGACCCCGACCGGAGAGACGGGGCAATAACTGGGAGTTACGATTCCCTCAATCGGAGAGCAATAGGATGGACTCGAACATGGATAAGTCCTCGACAAGTGAACAAGGTCGGAGTAGGATACCCCACGGATAAGTCCTCGACTAGGGATCGAGACCGGAGTAGGATACCCCATGGATTAAGTCCTTGACCTGAGAGTCGAGGCCAGAGAAGGATATTCACGAATTAAGTACTTGGCTAGGGATCGAGGCCGGAGTAGGATACCCCATGATTAAGTCCTTGACCGAAGAGTCGAGGCTGGAGAAGGATAACCATGGATAAGCCCTCGACTGCAGAGCCAAGCCGGAGTTGGATAAGTTGGACCGAAGAGGTCTGAGGATTCAGAAAAAGACCCGAAGAGGTCCTGGATTTGGATATGCACATGAAGAGGTCCAGGATTTTGATATAGACCCGACGAGGTCCCGAATTTGGGTTACAGGACCCGGAGTGGTCCTAGACGTGGATAAAATAATCAGAAGATATCTAGGATTAGGTTAACGGATGCGGGATTGGATATTGACTAGGAACAATCATGGATTTCGCTAATGATCCTGAGAGATCAAGCAATTGGATTGGAAATGGATTGGACCCTAGGTTGTATGATATGACGATCAATGGATTATGGACTTTAGATTTTGGACTTATGGAAATTAAAACATGCCTTCCAATAGCAAGGCATGTTTTGGTGGGAAATGCTAACCCGCCTTTTGGCAAGGCGGTATACAGGTGATTTTAACCCAATAGACTGCACAGTTTTCGAGGTTGGAATATCATTGACTTGTTTCAGATAAATGGATGGACAATCAACTACGGATAATAATATAAAGCTATGATTAACCATAGTCGATGGATAAACGAAGCAGGACTTTGAGAAAGGCATAGATTGGGATGGTACAGGATGTTCTCCGAGTCAGCATAGAGTTACTTCAGGTCTACTTTGGGTCGGCACAGGGTTCGCTTTGGGTTCTAATTCGGGTAGGCATGGTAATGCATCGAGTTGGCATTGGTACTTTGGGTCGGCATGGTGTTGCTCTAGGTCGACATTGTTTCCCCAAGTCAGCATAGAGTTGCTTCGGGTTCTACTTTGGGTCGGCATGGTTGCTTCGGGTCGGCATGGTTGCTTCGGTTCGGCATAGAATTGCTTCGTGTTCTACTTCGGGTCGGCATGGTGTTGCTTCGAGTCGGAAATGTTACTCCAGGTCGACATAGAGTTGCTTCGAGTTCTACTTTGGGTTGGCATAGGGTTCGCTTCAGATTATACTTCGGGTCAACATGATATTGCTTTAGGTCGGCATAGGATGGATGAGTTGGGCTAGACAATCGTTATGATAGGCCCATGTAGGTGAGACGGCCCTGTAGTCGAGATTTCACCTATAAATAGAGTAGGCTTGGCTTCATAAAAAGGATCTTCATTTTGTTTCTCTTTATTTTCTATCCAGATGCTACTCTGCCATATCTATTCTGGAATTTTGGACTGTAACTATAATTAAATTTCGGATAATAAAAAGGATTGTTCTAAAGTGGGCATAGGCTAGAGTTAACCGAACCACTATAAATCTTGTCTCTCTATTACTTTCTTTCAGTTTAATTTTGGTTATTCTTCATATTATATTGTCTACATATACTCTATCTATGATCTGTGATTGGATATTGGTGTTTTCACCTATAACTGGGTCAAATTTTGACGCCAATATTTTGGTGTTTTCATTGAAAAGCTTGCACTCAGGGATTTGAAAGTTGGATCTTGGATTTGAAAGCTTAGGAACTTGGATTTAGGAAGTAATGGATAGGAAATCAACAAGAAGACAAAAGCAGGGACAAGATAGAAACAATGATGGATGCTATGCTGGAAAGAATGCTAAAGAAATAGAAGGAAATCCAGGATCATAACCAGAAAAAAGAAGCCAGCAAGATGATGGATGGAATTTTGGCATGGATTAGAGCTCGGATGCGCGTTTGGAAGAGGATAATCTCAGATTCCCTCGCGGACTTGGAGGAAGAATGGAAATGAAAATCGAAGACAACTAATGGATGCTGGAACGATTGGAAATTGGAAACCGAGACTTGTAACAGAATTTAGCTGGCTTAGATATGGATTGGATCAACTAGAGGCAAACCCCGACCAATGAGAATGGATCACCCCATGGAATTGGAGGCATGGATTTGGATGGATTTGCTTGGAAATGGATAGCAGTAATGGAATAGGAGTAGTCGTCATCCACCACAAATCGGAGCTAGCCCGGCTTAAGGGCATAGGTCGTCATCTCTTGATGGCTTAAACTAAATAACCAGTAGTAAATTCTACACTAAAACGGCTATGTCACTTACACATGTACGAGATCGAGGACGGTCCCTAGGCATGCTCTAAGATAGCGATAAACCACCATAACTAATGAACTTAAAACACTTGGACCCGCACTACTATGGTAAATAACATAAGTCGTGGTTGTGTCCCCGACCGGAGAGATGGGGCAACAATCGCGAGTTACAAGTCCCTTCAATGGAGAGCGATAGGATGGACTCGAACATGGATAAATCCTCAACTGGGGATTGAAGTCGAACTTGGATACCCCACAGATAACTCCTAGACTGAGGATAGAGGGTAGAGTAGGATACCCCACGGATTAATTCCTCGACCATAGGGT
This sequence comes from Allium cepa, assembly GCA_030765085.1. Classification (NCBI taxonomy): domain Eukaryota; kingdom Viridiplantae; phylum Streptophyta; class Magnoliopsida; order Asparagales; family Amaryllidaceae; genus Allium; species Allium cepa. The sequence goes on along the minus strand of CM060945.1, from coordinate 305,878,352 downwards.
CGGGGTTAGAGAAGGGCATTCATGGATGAAGTCTTTGGCTGGAGTAGGATACCCCATGGATTAAGTTCTTGACCGGAGAGTCGAGGTCAGAGAAGGATAACAATGGATAAGCCCTCGACCGAAAAGTCGAGGCCGAAGTAGGATAAAATGACCCGGTGAGGTCTAAGGATTGACTCGGAGAGGTCTCGGATTTAGATATGGACTCGAAGAGGTCTGGATTTGGATATGGACCTGGTGAGGTCTCGAATTTGGATTACAGAACTAGATGTGGTTCGGGACTTGGATAAAACAATCCAGAGAGATCGTGGATTCGGTTAATGGATTTGGGATGGATTTGGAATTGGATACTGATTTGGAACAGTCATGGATTTCACTAATGATCTGAAGAGATCAACGAATTGGATTGGCAATGGATTAGACTCTAGGTTGGATAATACGAAGATCAATGGACTATGGACTTCGGATTTTGGACTTATGGAAATTCAAAACATGCCTTCCAATAGCAAGGCATATTTTGGGGGCAAATGTTAACCCACCTTTTAATAAAGCAGTATATAGGCAGATTTAACCCAATAGACTGCATGGTTATCGGGGATGGAGTATCATAGAATTGGTTTAAATGGATGGATGGAAAATCAACTATGGATAATAATATAAAGTCACGATTAAGCATAGTCAATGGATAAACGATGCAGGACTTAGAGAAAGGCGTAGCTTGGGTCGGCATAGGATATTCTTCGGGTCGGCATAGAGTTTATTCGGGTTCTACTTCGAGTCGACATAAGGTTTGCTTTGGTTTCTACTTCGGGTCGGCATGGCTTTGATCCGGACTGACATTGTTACTTTGGGTCGGCATGGTGTTGCTCTGGGTCGGCACTGTTACTTCAGGTTGGCATAGAGTTGCTTTGGGTTCTACTTCGGGTCGGCATAATGTTGCTCCCGGTCAGCATTATTACTCCTGATCGGCCGAGAGGTTCTTTGGGTTCTACTTCGGGTCGGCATAGGGTTCGCTTTGGGTTCTAATTTGGGTCAGCATAGTGTTGCCTCGGGTTGGAATTGTTACTCCAGGTTGACATAGTGTTGCTTCGGGTTCTATTTCAGGTCGTCATTGAGTACGCTTTGGGTTATACTTCAGGTCGGCATGTTGTTGCTTCGGGTCGGCATGGTGTTACTCTAGGTTGGCATAGGATGGATGAGTTGGGCTCAACGATCGTTATTGTGTGCCCATGTAAGTGTGAAGGCCCTGTAGCCGAGATTTCACCTATAAATACAGTAGGCTTGGCTTTGAAAAGGATTTTCATTCTGTTTCTCTTTATCTTCTACCTAGAGGCTATCCTGCCCTTTTTATTTTGGAATTCTGGATTGTAATTGATTCAGATAATAAAAAGGATTGTTCTAGAGTGGACGTAGGCCGAAGTTAGCCGAATCACTATAAATCTTGCCTCTCTTTTACTTGCTTTCATTTTAATTTAGGTTATTCTTCACAATATATTCTCTACATATACTCTATCCATGATCTATAACTGGATAATAGTGCTTTCACTTATAACAGGGTGTTAGTGGACAATTTTGATGCCAACATGTTAGTGCTTTCGCTGAGCAAGCTTGCACTCAGGGATTTTGGAAGTTGGATCTTGGATTTGAAAGCTTGGGAACTTAGATTTAGGAAACAATGGCTAGGAAATCAACAAGAAGAAAATAGCAGGGGCAAGATGGAAACAATGATGGATGCTCTACAGGAAAGAATCTAAATAGATAGGAGAAAATCCAGGACCAGAACGAGAAAAAAGAAGCAAGATGATGGATGGAATTTTGGCATAGATCTGAGCTCGGATGCGTGTTTGGAAGACGATAATCTCGTATTCCCTTGCAGAATCGGGGGTAGGATGGAAATGACAATCGGAGACCACTAATGGATGCTGGAACAGTTGGAAATTGGAACCCAGGACTTGTAGTAAAAATTAGCAGGCTTAGATATGGATTGGATCAATCGGGAGCAAACCACGACCAAGAAGAATGGATTAGCACAACTCCCCATGGAATTGGGGCATGGATTTGGATAGTTTTGGTTGGAAATGTATAGTAGTGATGAACAAAAGCAGTTATCATCCACCACAAATCGAAGCTAGCCCGGCTTAAGGGCATAAGTCGTCATCTCTTGATGGCATGAACTAAATAACTAATAATAAATTCTACACTAAAAAGGCTAAGTCACTTACGCATGTATGGGATTGGGGATGGTCCCTAGGCATGCTCTGAGATGGCGATAAACCACCATAACTAATGAAGCTTAAAACACTTGGATCCGCACTACTACGGTAAATAGCACAGGTCGTGGTTGTGGCCCCGACCGGAGCGACAGGGCAATTATCATGAGTTACGAGTCCCTTCGTCGGAGAGGGATGGACTCGAACATGGATAAGGACACGACTAGGGATCAAGGACAGACTAGCATACCCCATGGATAAGTCCTCGACTAGGGATCGAGGTCAGAGTAGGATACCATATGGATTAATTCCTCGGCCAAAGAGTCAAGGCCGATAAAGGATATTAACGGATTAAGTCTTTGGCTAGGGATCGAGGCGGAAGTAGTATAACCCATGGATTAAGTCCGTGACCAGAGAGTCGAGGCCGAAGAAGGATAACCATGGCTAAGCTCTCAACTAGAGAGTCAAGGCCAGAGTAGGATAAAATGACCCAAACAGGTCGCGGATTTGGACATGGACCTGCAGAGGTCTCAGATTTGAATTACAGGACCCGTAGTGATCCCAGACTTGGATAAAAAGATTCGGAGAGATCGTGGATTCAGTTAATGGGTTTGTGATGGATTTGGAATTGGATATTGACATGGAACAGTCATGGATTTCGCTAATGATCCGAAGAGATCAAGGAATTGGATTGGCAATGGATTGAACTCTAGGTTGGATGATATGATGATCAATGGATTATGGACTTTGGATTTTGGACTTATGTCGATTCAAAACACGCCTTCCAATGCAAGGCATGTTTTGGGGGCCAAATGTCAACCCGCCTGTTGGAAAGGTAGTATATAACCAGATTTAACCCAATAGACTGCATGATTATCGAGGCTGGAATATCATAGACTTGGTTCAGATGGATGGATGGCCAATCAACTACGGATAATAATATAAAGTTAGGATTAGCATAGTCGATGGACAAACGATGCAAGACTTGGAGAAAGGCATAGCTCAGGTTGGCATAGGATGTTCTCCAAGTCACATAGAGTTGCTTCGGGTTCTACTTCAGAACGGGATGGGGTTCGCCTTGGGTTTTACTTCGAGTCGGCATGGTGTTGTTTGGGGTCGGCATTGTTACTTCGGATCAGCATGGTGTTGCTTCGAGTTGGCATTGTAACACCGGGTCGTCATTGTAACTCCGGGATGGCACAGAATTGCTTCGGGTTCTACTTCGATTTGGTGTAGTGTTGCTTTGGGTCGGCATTGTTACTCCGGATTGGCATAGAGTTACTTCGGGTTCTACTTCGGGTCGGCATAGGATCCACTTTGGGTTCTACTTCGGGTCGGCATAGTGTTGCTCTGGGTCAACATAGAGTTGCTTCGTCTTCTACTTTGGGTCGGCATAGGGATCGCTTCGGGTTATACTTTGGGTCGGCATGGTGTTATTCTAGGTTGGCATAGGATGGACGATTTGGGCTCGACGATTGTTATGGTGGGCCCATTTAGGTGAAAAGGCCATGTAGCCAAGACTGGACCCACAAATAAATTAGGCTTGGCTTCGAAAAAAGAATCTTCATTCTGTTTCTCTTCATCTTCTACCCAGAGGCTACTTTGCCATTTTTATTCTGGAATTCTAGATTGTAACCGTAATCAAATTTCAGATAACAAAAAGGATTGTTCTAGAGTGGACATAGGCCGGAGATAGCCGAACCACTGCAAATCATGTCTTTCTTTTACTTGCTTTCATTTTAATTTTGGTTATTCTTCATATTATGTTCTCTACATGTACTCTATCTGTGATCTATGATTGGATTTTGGTTCTTTCACTTATAGGTGTAAGTGGCCAATTTTGATGCCAACATTTTGGTGCTTTCACTGAGAAATCTTGCACTCAGGCGTTTGGAAGTTGGATCTTGAATTTGAAAGCTTTGGAACTTGGATTTAGGAAGCAATGGTAGGCAACCAACAAGAAGACAAAGAGCAGAGACAAGACAAAAAAATGATGGATGCTATGCAAGAAACAATGCTAAAGAGGTAGGAGGAAATCTAGGATTAGAACCAGAAAAAATAAGCAAGCAAAATGATGGATGGAGTTTTGGCATGGATCAGAGCTCGATTTGCATTTAGAATAGGATAATCTCAGATTCCTTCATCGACTCAGGGGTAGGATAGAAATGACAATCGAAGACCATTACAGTTGGAAATTGGAAACCCTGACTTGTAGCATAAATTAGCAGGCTTAGATATAGATGGTGGATCAACCGACAGCAAACCCCGACTAAGGAGAATGGATTAGAACAACTCCCCAAGGAATTGGGGGCACGGATTCTGATGGCTTTGCTTAGAAATGGATAGCAGTGATGGAATAGAAGCAGTCATCATCCCCCACAAATCGAAGATAGGCCGGCTTAAGGGCACGGGTCATCATCTCTTAATGACATGAACTAAATAACTAATAATAAATTCTACACTAAAACGGCTATGTAACTTACACATGTACGGGATCGAGGACATTCCCTAGGCATGCTCTGAGATAGCGATAAACCAACATAACTAATGAACCTTAAAACACTTGGATCCGCACTACTATGGTAAATAACATAGGTCGTGATTATGGCCCTGACCGAAGAGAGAGGGCAATAACCGTGAGTTATGAGTCCATTTGTCGGAGAGCGACATGATGGATTCGAACATGGATGAGTCCTCGACTGGGGATTGAAGCCAAAGTAGGATACCCTACAGATAGGTCCTCAACTAGGATCGAGGTCGGAGTAGGATTGCCCTAGAGTGGACATAGGTCGAAGTTAGCCCAACTACTATAAATCTTGTATCTCTTTTACTTGCTTTCATTTTAATATTGGTTATTCTTTATATTATATTCTCTACATATGCTTTATTTGTGATCTGTGACTGGATATTAATGCTTTCACTTATAACTAGGTGTTGGTGTATATTGCCATGTTATTCCTTAACTAGTTTATGGGTTGTATTTACATATATGATGATTCATATAAATGATTGCTATGTGATTTGGAAGAAATTTTAAATAAATAGTAACTTGGTTTAGGTACCATTAAGTCAATAAGCATCCTTTCAAATTCGCAGAAGTTATGGTTTTTAAATTGACTTTAATTCTAAGTGTTTTAAATGATTTTTTTAGTTGTCCAATTATTTTAATAATAGTATTTACAAATGATATTTTGTATATGATATTTCATAAAGATTTATTTAAAGGAGATTTACAATGACATTGGTAAATGATATTTCATTAAGGGAATTATAAATGAAGATATATAAAAGGGTTTTATAGATGATTTTGGATATATATAGAAGAGTTTTATAAATGATTTTGGAGAATTATAAAAGAGTATTATAAATGATTTTGGATATGAATAAAAGATTTTTATAAATGGACTTCGAATTTAAGCAAATCGGTTTTTATAAATGAAAGAGATTTATTAAAAGGATTTATGTAAGAAGTTTACAGAAATATTTGAGATGAGGTTTCCCTTAGCTGACACTTTTAATTATGGTGGTGTGGAACTTTTGCACAGTGCTTAACATCGAAGGAATAGATTTTACGCTTATTGTTATCTCTAATTTGAATAACATTTGTTTGGATTTTTTAATATGATTTTGAAATATGAAAACTTTCACAATGTTTTCTAGAATATACTTATGCCAGTGACATAAGTATATGAATATTTTGATAAATATTTTGGAAAGAGATTTAAATAAATGAAAGATTTCCTTTAAGGATTAGTGGTTGCTATGGGTAATTAAGTCTTTGAATTATTGCTTGTTTGTTTATTTGATAGTTAAATAATCGACTATCAAATCTGGATCAAAATGTAAGTCCTAAAATATCTAGGAGAAACATGTGAGTTATATGGCACAATCATCTTCAATGATGTTGTGCTATGTGTATAAATCTCGTTTTGTTCTCTTAGGGCAAATGATAGTGAGATTCATTGTAACATCCCTTATCTAGAGGCCCAAAATTAAGCGCTATAGATGCTGGAGTCATCTATCATATTAGCTTACGGCGACTAAATACAGCTATTTTTAATGGTGTCTATAATATCAGAAGCACATGAATATGAAACAAAATACAGATTTCAAAACAACTTTTTCTTCATTACATTTAAAATAAGTGTTCCATATTCGACTTATACAATCCCAATATGTTCCCAGGCACAGATAAAGTATACTTATTACAAAATATGCCAAAAATGGAACAGGAAGATATCCCCTTAGATGATCAGAGTCATATAGTCATACTAAACTTAATACAAACATAGCAGAAATTCAACAAAAACGTAAAACAAAAACTACAACTCCTAAATAGCTATCAGTTTGCCTTCTACATGCCTTCGGTAGCCTTATTCATCATCCTACTACCTGAAAAAGACCTCAACCCCTCAGCCTGCTCAAATTAATTTTAAGCATCCGAGAGTTTAAGGGGAAAACCTAAACTTCGAATCAGACATAAAGTCACGTGTGAACAATATTGTACATCCCAATTTAATACGTTAAACGAGACCACGCTGCTTAGCAGAACGGGTTTCCCCTCACTAACATCCTTTTAAAACATATCTTTGCAAAACCTTTTTCTGCAACCAAAACTGGTTAAATACTGTAAAAAAATTCGTTAGTGAACATATGTAAATATCAGGTAATAATGAACTATCTGTTCAAACGTATAAGTTTTGTTTGGATGACTTTTAACCTTTGGCTGACTTGGGCCTACCAGATAATCAAAATTAATCAAACACCTGTTAGCTATTCTTCTTCTGGACTATCTATCCTTAACTATCTGTTAAATACCTCACTGCTCGACGGTTTGTCCTTAACTTAATCATCTTCCAGGTCTTCTGGATCTTAATGGTTTTTGGGGCTCATAAATAACCTATATGTGTACAAACATATATTCCCTTTGGTGTGTAATCATAGTTTTAGTCTACCTGTGACAAATCCCTAAACGTTGGAATTTTGGACAATTAGTTAGGGCGAATAGCTAATGTATAGGGCATGACCCCATACTACTCCCATCTGGTATTCTAATATCTACATCATTTTCGCTTAAGGATCCACTCCCATAATTTTTCATGAAAACATTATCAAAATGATTGAAAACCTTTAATTCAAACTCAAACAAGGAAAATACAAAATCTTTATGCTTTACACTAAATTACATTACCATGTTATATTATCTTCTTTACTCAAACCTTAGTTTTTTTGAAAACATTTGAACATTTGACCATTTGAAAGCACCTCTTTCTAAACTTTTGAAAATATCACTTTCAAAACCAAGTGAAACCCTTTAATTTTCTAATCTAAAAGGCCAAAACCTTACATTTTGAAACCAAACATCAAATCTTTTGAAACTATTGAAATCATTCCTTTCGAAAGCAATAAAACTTTAGACATCCTACTTTAAAAACAACTTAAAATATTGCCTTAGAAAACTTTGGAAAACCTTCCGTTTAAACCTTCTGAAACCATTCAAAGCAAATCTTTCGAAATCATTGAACTCAAACCTTTCGAAACCATTGAACTCAAACCTTTCGAAACCATTGAACTAAAACCTTTCGAAATCAATAAACTCAAACCTTTTGAATCCAATGAACTAAAACCTTTCAAAATCAATGGAAGAAACCTTTCGACTTTGTCGAAAGCTCTGCTTCGAAAGCTTTAAACATATCATTTAAAACAATAGGCCTCTGCCTTTAGAACAACTCCTTCGAAAGCTTGGGTTATTCTTCAATTAAAAACAAGGGTAAAACATCTAAGTCGAAAGCTTTCTTTTGAAAGCGTGGAGAAGCAACTGGTTTTTAAAAAATAAACAGGTAAACCATTCGACTTTGTCGGAAGGTTCAATACAAAACAATAATAAGGCAGCGGTAATCTTTCAACTTTGTCGAAAGGTTTAAAACATTTATATTATTATTTTGAATAAATGGTTTGGTCAGAAGCAACCAAGTCGAAAGCACCTTTTCGAAAGCAAGCAGGTGTAAGCTTTTGGTTTGTAAAACAAACATACCCCAACCTCTTTGGCAACCAACCTTTCAACTAAGTACCCTTTGACCTTGTTCAATTCGTTACGCACCAAGTAACTTGATACCATATGCATTGAACTTTGACCTTGTCGAAAGCTATAACCTTTCGACTTTGTCGGATGGTCTGGGTCGGAAGTTTTGATGCCTAAAATGGCCGAAACAAGATAAAAGCATGATTTTCTTGTTTTTAACTTTAAAAGATAATTTTTCAACTAACCTGCATTTGTTTGTCAAATTCTCATTGGTTAATACATACTTTTCAAAAAGGTGCTGCCAATACTTTCAGAAATAAATAGTAATTTAATTTAATAAAGTGACCCTTCTCCTTAATTAAATATTAAAACATTTAAGTCACATACCTTAAATAATTTTATATATTCATTAAATCACTTTGGAAAAATCTCAAAAAATCTATTTTAATATGTTTTTCAACGTAAAAAAATTTCAAACCCAAATATTTATTATTTTAGCCATAAATAATTTATAACCCAATAAATCATTTTCTTCACTGGAAAATTAATATAAAATCCTCATAAATTCAGAAAATTATGAAAATGAAAACCCATCTCTAAGTATCATTCTGACTAATATTTCAATATTAAGGCATTTCGATGTCATTTAATAGGGTTTTCATATCAAAAATTTCATAAATACTAATATGAACATGCATAGTTCACCAACAAATATATATAACTTTAATCATCAAAACATGGCATATATTTGCAAAAACATTTCGGATCTAATCTTAATGTGTGCGGATTACGGATCTTAAGGCTAAGATTAACACTGGAGGGGGGGTGAATAGTGTTAATAAAGAATTACTAAATCTTTTTGAGTTTATGTTAATTTAGACACAAAAGTATGCAATATACAAAAACAGGAATAATCACAGAAACAAACACGGATGCAGAAATAAAATAAAAGCAGTCAAGGAAAGAACACACCGGAATTTATACTAGTTCGGAGTTACCCTACATCCAGTCCCGCAACACAAGTACGGATTTCCTTTCAACAGTAATCGTACAATTACACCATCAGTTTCAAGGCTACGAGGTACACCCTCCAGAATTTCGATCCTCTAGGTAGAGATACTTGATTTTCGGGCCATAAGTTTACCCAATCGATTTACCAAGGCTACAATCACACCTTTTCCCTTTTGATCGATTTCCAAGGCTACAATCACACCTTTTCTCGCTTAATAGATTACAAAGAAGTCTAAAACTCTGAATAGCACTAAGAATCTTGTAGAGATAGTGATAGAGAATCAAACTAGAAGTAATCGAGTATGATTCAATGTTGATTTCGGCAGAGTAATGATAAGAATATGTATTAAGAAATGAGGAAGAAGAAAAGGAGCGAAAACCAGAAAAAAGTGATTAAAAATTCGTTGAAATTGACCTCTATTTATAGAAGAACAACAGCCATGACCATTCGTGAAGAGTTATGGCGAATAGACACTTCTTTTGGAATTTGAATTTTTGAATCAAACTGTAACCATGTCGACATGGTACCCATAGGCATGTCGACATCCCAAAGCATTTTATGATGTTTTGAATTTCTTTGAAAATAACCTTTATCTTATATAAAAACTATTTTAAACTTTATAAATATACTTGACTATAGTTGAAATTCATAAGTAAATATAGAAGAATAATATATATAGATTTTAACTATAATTTTATATTTAAATCTAAGTATAAATATTTAAAAGTTAAATATATTATTAAAAAAGATAGTTTAAAATCAGGAGTAATTTGACTTTGGAAATAAAGATGTTTTTTAGGCTAAAATTGTTTAAAATCAGGATCGAGGGTTTTGAATCTTTTAAAGGAAAGTTTTGAAATCATTTTGAAAACAAGATAATTTTGTAAAATCATTTGTATTAAAATAAGTGGATACAAAACAATGTCCCACTAGATTTTCGTAGGTTCCATCCTACATAGGGTTCCTCCCTTTAACGGGCTCGAAGTAGATTCCATTCCATGAATAAATTGGATTTTAAGATGTCAGTGCTTTTCTACGAGTTTTAACAAAGATTTCTAATAAAAAATACTTATCCTTGAAATCTTGAACTCTAGATAATCTTGATACTCATGAGTCTTCTATCTTGATATCTTAAATCTCTATACTGTACAGTCTTCATTTTTAGTACATGCATGGTTAAATCCTGCATATACATATATATCTAAACTTATAATGTTAGTATTTATATTTTATAATCTATTCTAAGGTTGTTGTCATCAAAACCATCATCTCACGGACTAACAATCTCCCCCTTTTTGATGATGAAAACATTGTTTATAAAATATTATTTCTATCCTAATAACTCCCCCTTAATCTATACCTAACTACCCTATTTTATATTTCTCCCCCTTTGTCATCAACAAAAACTTACTCCCCCTCTTTCGTGGACTTTAATACCTGCATTGATAAACTATACAGTGGAATATATAGATTAAGAAATAATTATACTTATAAACATGATAACTAATTAAAGATGATATACATTTCAATGTATATATATATATATATATGTTTTACACACCAATCTTCAAATCAATAAGAAATCAATCCACACAAAGTATCAATTCAAACCAAATCAATTCGAACAAAGCAAACAAATAAAAAAATCAAACGTTACGTGGAACTTCCACCCATCCTTCTTCTCCAAAGATTGGGTCTGCCTTAATAGCATCCTAGTTATCATTGTCATTGGTGAGAGAGACATGAGGATGTACTTCGTTATCATCCTTGTGCAGAGAGTAGATCATCCATTGTATTACATCGAAGTGTCTTTCTTGTTCCTCGATCATCTTCATTTGACTCAATTCTAAGTGACGCTGGTTTCATAGAATAAACGAGAGAATATTCTTGAACGAATTAAGAGTTTCTTCAAGATTTTCGGATAAATTGTGAATAGGATTAGCCATAGTTGAATTTGTGAGAGAAATAGAGGATATAGATGATAAGAAATAAATTTCAGCGAAGAATTCTGGAAGAAACAGGTATTTATAGGTGTAGAAATTCGTTTGAAATGAATAGACATTTGGTAGTTATTCAAATTTCAAATTCAAAATCAATTGTCATTCCTGACCAGTACATGTCGACATGGTCTTATAGGGGATGTCGACATGGTTTAGTGAAAATTTATGACAAATTTGATTTTGTGAATAATTGTGTATATATATAAATTTATGTAATATACTAATATTTATTCTACGGATAAGATAAAGTAGATAACAGAAAGGAAATTTCATTTCATTGCATACTACGATAATACAAGGATTAAGCACACAACAAACTACACGAACATTTGAAATAAAGCAAACTGAAAGAAATACAACAAGATACGAAAAGATAAAACTAGTTAGAGGATGAAGATGATGAAGATAGTCCAAGTTTCTTGCTGACTTTTGAAAAGAACTTGTTCATCTTCGAAGAAATATTATCCAACTTTTTACTAACGGATCGTTTTAGAATCCGTTGATTCTCCACAATAATCTTTTGGTTATTGAGAAGGGTTTTGTTGGATGGATTGGAAGGATGTTCGATGCTTTCCAGAGAAGTTGCACCTTCTTCTTCTTCTTCAATTTCCATTTCATTCCCTTCTTCTTCTTCCTCTTCTTCCTGTTCTTCCATTTCCTCATGAGCCAAACTCTCTTACTTTTCGGTAAGGGTCTCATATGGTTGAACACAAGTGGAATTTTCATAAGTGAATTGTTGGAATGATTTAAAACTTTTCTAGAGACAAATTCTTCGCTTTTGAAATCCACTCCAAAATAATTAAAAATCCGAGTAAGATAAATTCCATGGTATAAAGTATTCTCACCCATTTCAAGATTTTTAGGACGAAGTTCATCAAAAATAACTTGCGCCCAATTTATGTCATAATTTCCGAAAATAGCAAAAAGAGCTTTGCAAACATTTGAAGTAGGATTGTTAAAATTTCCCGATCTTGGGGTCAAAGTTTGTTTCAAAAGAAGATTAACAATTCTTGCTTTTGGTCGAAAATTTCTATTTTTAAAATCAAAATCATCGTCTCTTTCGAAAATATGATGAAATGTCTCACGAACATTTTCATCGATTTTAAAGTTAGAAATATCCATTCCCAAACTCTTGCAATTGAGAATGGTACCCAAAAGATCACAATTCAAAACAATTTGAGTGCCTTTGACACTACTCCAAATTTCGTTTTCATTTCCAACATAAAATCCGCGATTTAAATTCGCATAGAAAATTTTGACAAGATTAGGATAGCAAACAAAATCATTTTGAGAAGAGTCAATAAAACTAAGAACACCATTGTTTGCAAAAAGAGAATCAATTTTATAAGAAGAAAAATCTTGAAAAATAGCAAATTTTTCGGGATGGACTTTGGCATAATTAGCATAATTGATGTATGCTTTAATTGCCTCTGGATCATTGAATAATTACTCTTTGATTTTTCTGAAAATTCTCATGGTGGAGGGGTTGCTTGAAGAAGCCATTAAAGTAGAGAGTACAAAGCTTGAAGTTATGAAGAAGGAATTTGAATTTGAAAAATGAGAGTGAAAAGATATGATAAAAGATAGTGAATAAATAGATTCTCAAAGGACATATTCTCCGGTCAAAATGTATCTTTTCAGAGAATTGAATGAAGTGAAAAGGTGGAGGGAAATCCAAACATTTGAATTCAAATTTTGAGATTCAAATTCAGGTAGCCATGTCGACATCATGGTAGGGACCATGTCGACATGTGCTTTTGAATTTTCATGAATTGATTTTTCCTAAGATCTCTAATATATATATATATATATTATTAATGTCTATTATATATTTCTGAAATATTATTATACTTATAATATATTTCAGAAAGTATTAAAAATAATAAAAATGATAATAAAAATAATAAAAAATAGAAAATAAATTTTAAAATTCAAATAACACACCAATTCAAAATCAATCAATCAAACAATCAAGCAACTAATTCTAAGAAAGCAATTTCAACCAATTGTATTGTAAATGTGTACCTTTTTCTGATTCCGTTTCTCTGAATTCGTCGGAGTCATGAACAGTTGTGAAACACAAAGTCGAATTATCTATCTTCTGATCATCATCACTTGAGGACGAGTCTGAGTCATCTAGAGTAGCAGTAAATGCACGCTTCCATTTCTTTGTTGGTTCATTGTTCATAGGAGGATTCTGTCTATCTGGATATGGACAGTCTCTTTTGAAGTGGCCTGGTTTATCACAGTTGTAACACTTGTCATTATTTGGCACTATATTCTGATTTCTAGAATTCTTATAGTTGTTTCTCTTGAGATTATTCATCTTTCTGTATTTTAGGAATTTCTTAAAATTTTTGGTCATAAAGGCTATCTCTTTATCATTATCGCTGTTTGAGTCTGATCCATCGGTCAATGCATTGAATGCCATTGATTTCTTTTCAGATGCTTTACTTTCTCTTCTCTTGATCATTTGAACTTCATACGACATTATATTTCCAATTAATTATTCTATCTTTAAAATACTGATGTCATTTGCCTCTTCGATCGCAAGTGTCTTTTGATCCCATTCTGGAGTTAGAGAGTTTAAAATCTTTCTGGCTTGATCTTCTTCAGAAAATTCCTTTCCCAAAGATATTAGAGAATGCACAATATCCTGAAATCTACTATACATATCTGAAATAGACTCATTAGCATTCATTTTAAATAACTAAAACTGATTTGTGAGCATGGAAATTTTGGTCTGTTTAACTTTGCAAGTTTGCTTGTTCCTTCGTGAGTAACTTGCAAAGTTATCCAGATTTTGTATGCAGACTTATAAACTGACACTCTTGAATTCATTTCTATCTATTGAACAAAACAGAATATTCATTGCCTTAGAATTATTTTGTGCAACATTCTTTTTCTCAGCAGTCCACTGTGCAAAATCATTTGTCGGTTCAGAATATTTAGTTTGTGTGATATTCCAAGTGTCTAATCCTATAGATTGTAAATATATTTTCATCCTACATGCCCAATATGCATAGTTACTGCCATTAAAAAGTGGTGGTCTGACAGTAGACTGACCCTCTACAAATGAACTAGTGACAGTGATACTAGTGTTAGTAAAAGTAGCAGTATTGGTAGCCATTTTGAAAACTATTCAAAAATCAGATTATGAAACTTTGAAAACCTTGCTCTGATACCAATTGTGAGAAATGCAGATTACGGATCTTAAGGCTAAGATTAACACTAGAGGGGGGTGAATATTGTTAATAAAGAATTACTAAATCTTTTTGAGTTTATGTTTATTTAGACACAAAAGTATGCAATATACAGAAATAGGAATAATCAAAGAAACAAACACAGATGCAGAAATAAAATAAAAGCAGTAAAGGAAAGAACACACTGGATTTTATACTGGTTCAGAGTTACCCTACATCCAGTCCCGCAACACAAGTACGGATTTCCTTTCAACAGCAATCGTACAATTACACCCTCGGTTTCAAGGCTATGAGGTACACCCTCCAGAATTTCGATCCTCTGGGTAGAGATACTTGATTTTCGGGTCACAAATTTACCCAATTGATTTACAAAGGCTACAATCACACCTTCTCCCTTTTGATTGATTTCCAAGGCTACAATCACACCTTCTCCCTTTTGATTGATTTCCAAGGCTACAATCACACCTTTTCTCACTTAATAGATTACAAAGAAGTCTATAACTCTGAATAGCACTGAGAACCTTATAGAGATAGTGATAGAGAATCAAACTAGAAGTAATCGAGTATGATTCAATGATGATTTCGATAGAGTAATGATAAGGATATGTATTAAGAAATGAGGAGGAAGAAGAGGAGTGAAAACCAGAAAAAAGTGATTAAAAATTTGTTGAAACTGACCCCTATTTATAGAAGAACAACAGTCATGACCATTCAGGAAGAGTTATGGCGAATAGACACTTCTTTTGAAATTTGAATTTTTAAATCAAACTGTAACCATGTCGACATGGTACCCATAGGCATGTAGACATCCCAAAGCATTTTATGATGTTTTGAATTTCTTTGAAAATAACCTTTATCTTATATAAAAACTATTTTAAACTTTATAAATATATTCGACCATAGTTGAAATTCATAAGTAAATATAGAAGAATAATATATAGATTTTAACTATAATTTTATATTTAAATCTAAGTATAAATATTTAAAAGTTAAATATATTATTAAAAAAGATAGTTTAAAATCAGGAGTAATTTGACTTTGAAAATAAAGATGTTTTTGAGGCTAAAATTATTTAAAATCAGGATCGAGGGTTTTGAATCTTTTAAAAGGAAAGTTTTGAAATCATTTTGAAAACAAGATAATTTTGTAAAATCATTTGAATTAAAATTAAGAATACAAAACAATGTCCCACTAGATTTTCGTAGGTTCCATCCTACTTAGGGTTCCATCCCTTTAACGGGCTCGAAGTGGATTCCATTCCACGAATAAATTGGATTTTAAGATGCCAGTGCTTTTCTACGAGTTTTAACAAAAATTCCTAATAAAAAATACTTATCCTTGAAATCTTGAACTCTTGATAATCTTGATACTCATGAGTCTTCTATCTTGATCTCTTGAATCTCTATACTGTACAGTCTTCATTCTTAGTGCCTGCATGGTTAAATCCTGCATATACATATATATCTAAACTTATAGTGTTAGTATTTATATTTTATAATCTACTCTAAGGTTGTTGTCATCAAAACCATCATCTCACGGACTAACACTTAAAACTGAAAACCATAAGAAAATAGGATGAAGTAATTATTTCCCTTAGCTTTGAGTCAAAAGATGTGAGATTTGATGTTGAATATGTTGATTAACTTCTTCCTCTTGAATCCCAATTTCATCTTCCTTGAGAATTAAAATGGCGGTCGACCTTAGATTTTTTTTGGTTTTCTAAAATGTAATGAACGTAAATTCCATTTCCTAAGGGTTTAGGGTATAAGCCTCTCCTATTTCCCAATTGCCCTTGCTCATTTTCTAGCACATTAGTTTATGTTATCTCATTTTAATTTACATATTAACATGGCATGACTACCCTTAGTTTAGTCATATCTTAACCTATTTATCTTCACACTATTTTGTTTAATTTCACCAATTGAATTCCTAAATAATGTAATAAAAATATGGGGTGTTACAAACTCCCCACCTTAAAGAATTTCGTCCTTGAAATTACTATAAGCACACTCAATAAAACAATCAAATGTAGAACATACCATCAAACAAATCAGGATGAGAGTCTCTAATCCTACCCTCAGTCTCCCAAGTGCTATCTCTAGCATCTTCACTCCACTGGACCTTTACTTATCTGACTATCTTGTTCCTCATCTTCTTCTCATCTCTAGCCAGAATCTGAATCAGCTTTCTAACCAAAGTCAAGACTGTAGGTGCTATAATGGTCTCTGTGTCTCTAACACACTTTCTAAGATGAGAAATATGGACAAAATCATGGACTCCTGCCAAACTATTCAGTAACTCTACTTTATGAGCGAGTTTCCCGATCCTCTCAACAATACAGAAGGGTCCAATGAATTTAGGTGCTAACTTTATTGACTTTCCAAATCTAATCACAACTTTCATCGGTGAAACCTTAATAAACACTTTGTCTCTAAAAGAGATTCCAATTCTTTCCTCATTCTATCTGTATAACTTTTCTGCCCAGACCGAGCTTCCTTCATCCTAGCTCGGGATCAACCGAATCTTCTTCGCGGCTTATTTAACCAAATCCGGACCAAGAACCAACCTATCTCCAGTCTCTAACCAACACATGGGATATTTGCATGACCTTCCATACAATGCTTCAAATGGTGCTGCCTCAATACAAGTCTAATAAGTATTGTTATACAAGAACTCGACTAAATGAAATGGTCTACCCATGATCCACCAAAATCAAGTACACAAGCTCTTAACAAATCCTCTACGACTTTGTTAACTCTTTCCGTTTGCCCATCAGTCTGTGGATAGTAAGCGGTACTCATGCTGATCCTGGTTCCTCAAGCTTCCTATAGACTCTTCCAATACTCACTGGTAAACAATGAATACCTACCACTGATGATACTACTAGGAATCCCGTGGAGCCTAACCACATTCTACATAAATAACTTCGTCAAAATAGGTGCCATCCTAGTTGACTTTAATGGAATGAAATGGGCACTCTTAGTTAATCCATCCACTATGACCCATATGCTTTCATTCCCTCTATTAGATCTTGGCACCCCATCAATAAAATCCATAGAGATAGAATCCCACATCCATAACATAACTTTCCACGGTTGAAGTAATGTTCTTGGCTTCTAGTGTTCAGCATTTGCCTGCTGGCAATTCAAGAATTGCTTAACACGTAAAACAATATCCAGTTTCATACCTTCCCAATAGAAACTTCTCTTCATATCCTGATACATCTTCGATCCTCTAGGATGGATAGTGAACTTCGAACGATGGCATTCATCCAAATCTTTTTTCCTCATGTCTCCTACATTCGGAACACAAAATCTTCCTTTACCACCCTTTCAGGTCAAGACAGAAATCCTTTAAGTCATCGCTCTCTGTTCCTTCCCTTAACTTTCTAATCTATTGAGCCAAAACTGGTTCCTCTTTTTGTTTAGAAGCTATCTTCTCAACCATTACCGATTGAATTTCTAAGCAAGAAAATATAGCACCTCCTGCACTAGAACCTACCTTCGATCTGTACTACATACTACAAGCTGATAATGCTTCCAAATCTTTCCACTCAGCAACCATAGCTAATACTGCATTTTGATGTTTCCTACTAAGTGCATCTACTACCATATCCCCTTTCTCGGGTGTGTACCCAATTCCAAAATCATAGGCAGCAATAAATTCCAACCATCTCTACTGTCTCATGTTCAGCTCCTTCTGAGAGAACAAGTACTTCAACGACTTATGATCCATATAAAGCTCAAATCGTTCTCCCAACAGATAATGCCTTCACACCTTCAAAGCAAAAATAATGGCAACTAACTCTGAATCATGTTGTGGATACCTAACTACATGTGGTCTGAGATGTCCGGAAGCATAAGCAATCACTTTACCACTTTGCATCAACACTGCTCCTAATCCAGTGCCACATGCATCGGCATAAACAACTAGATCCTGATTCCACTCTGGAACCGCCAACACCGGTTCATGGGTCAATAAGTGTTTCAAGCTCTGGAATACTTCCTCACACTTATCAATCCATACAAACTTCACATCTTTTTGTGTAGCTTCGTCATCGGTGCTGCTATCCGCGAAAACTCCTTTATAAATCTCCGGTAAAATTTGGCCAATCCAAGAAAGCTCTTTATCTCGGTCACCATCTCAGGTCTCTTCCGGTTGTTCACCGCCTCAATCTTAGTCGGATCTACAGACAATGCTTTCTCTGAGACTACGTGACCAAAGAACTTCACTTCCTTCTTTCAAAAATGACACTTCGAAAACTTAGCCTTCAACTGATGCTCCCTCAACGTCTTAAGCACAACTCTAAGATAAACTTCACGCTCCTACTCATCCTTAGATATATCAGAATGTCATCTATGAAGACCAGCACAAACCTATCCAAGTTCTCTTGGAAAATTCGGTTCATCAAATCTACAAAGAATGTCAGCGCATTAGTCAGTCCGAACGGCATAACTAGCCATTCGTAAGATCCATACCTTGTTCTAAATGCCGTCAAAGTAATATTATCCCCTGCCGCTCTAAGCTAATGGAATCCCATGCTAAATCCAACTGAGAGATTTCCTTAGCTCCACTTAACTGATCGAATAAATCGTCAATTCTCGTCAGTGGATATTGGTTCTTTATGGTCTTCTCAATCAACATGTGATAATCGATATATAGCCTTAAAGATCCATCAGGCTTCTTAGCAAACAATGCGGCAGCTCCCTAAGGTGAACTAGTTGGTCGAATAAAACTCTTGCCTTCCATATCCACCAACTACACCTTCAACTCTTTCATCTTTGTAAGTGTCATCCTGCTTAGCGGCTTACTCAACGATTTTGCTCCAAGCACCAAATCAATCCAAAATTCAATGGCTCGTTTCGATGGCAATCCAACTACTGGCTCAAACATATCAGCAAATTCTTTAACCACAAAGAGTATATGCAACTCATCCTCCAACTCCATGATATCCAATAAAGCATCCACTTCACAACTAGGGTCCTCTATGGTATAAACTATTTAATCGCTAATGTAACATTCCTGAAAATTTACCAAATTTAATTTGGCAATTAAATTTATTTTTGAAAATAAATTGTGAATTTATTTGAGGTTTCTAGAATAAATAAACAATTTTAGATTATAAATAGAAATTTAATTTGAAAATATAAGCATAAGTATTTTACAAATAGATATTGAATTTCAAAATAAAATATTAAAAAATAAAAAAGAAATTAAAAGCTTTAAAAAGCTAATGATAGTTTGTTTTCTAAAGTATTAAATATATTTGGAAGTTGTAATAAAAAGAAAAATTAGTGTACTCATTTTCAAAAATGTTATTTTTAAGTTAAATTTTCATATATGAATAAAAGTGATTAATTGTTAATACGAAATCAAAGTATTTAAATTCATTCATTTTTTTTTTATAAAGTTATACAAAAATAAATTTTAAGTAAATGTATGAACTAAAATAAAGACAAGGGACTTTAACATAATTTTATAACTAAAAATGGAAAGAGGGTTTTTAACATTTTAAAGAAAAACATATAAGAGGAAAATGTAATTAAGGAAAAATGTGAAAATAATATAAAGACTGTGATATATGTTAATATAAAATAAAAATATAAAGTAAAAAAAATGTTTTATAAAGTAAACATGATATAAAATTTTATATAAAACTTTCTTCTATCTTTGTATAATCACAAATGTAAACATACATAAGAGGGGATGAGTAAAGAAATCAACATGCATAGGTTTTATAATCAATTTTTTTACACATGGCATTCAAATTATTTAATTGAATAAAAAATGAAATTAAAATTTATAAAAACTTTTCAGTTTCCCATATGAAATTATTAAGTATCTTGGCCAAATCTATATATACAGTAATAAGGATTGGGTATCCCAACACCCAAAAAAAGATTAAAGTAGAAAGGAAGAAAAAAATCAGGAAAAAAGAAAAGACTGTCATTCTTTTCTAAAAAAAATCTGAAACAAGATCTGTTCAAAAGGATCTGAGCAAGCAAAAGAAAAACTTCAACCTGGAAGATCAGATCATAAATAAACTCAAGCAAATCTGGAAATAGATTGAAGCAATTAGAAGGCAAATCAAAAACCTGAATCAAATAAGCGAGATCAATCTCAGGTAAGTTTTTTTAACTCTAAAGTTTAATAAATTTTTGTTTTCAAAATCAATTTATTAACATAAAAACAATTCAGAAAAACTGCAGATCAAAAAGAAAAATAAAAAACAGGGTGAATCAAAAGCCTGTAGACTCAAAGTAGAAACATAAATGAAAATCAAAAGTATAAACAATCTTCATCTTGAACCAGACGACAACTTCAACCTATTTCAATCTGGAATCAAAGAATAATACATTCAAATTCAAACTGGGAGTCAAAACAAAAGCAGGTCAAAAATTCAGGCTTTGCAACTGTCTCTATTTTTCTCAAAATCCAGGTGAATAACTTTATTTTTTTCTTAAACCCAGTTCTTTGAATCCGCTGCCTGTTAATCTGTGAGCAAACTATCCTAAATCAAGCTTAAATCTGTGTTGTGCCTTGATGTTTGTGTTAATTCTGGGGTGAAAATTTGTTTTGCATGGATGATAATTAGCTGGAATATGATATGAATTGCTCTGTAATTCATTTGTATGCCTGGGTACATTACAATATGTATATCTCTGATATATACAGGCTCTAGATCATAAGAAGGAAAAAAAATTCCAATTACTCCCCATATAATTTGTTGTAGGGTTTGATTCCCGAATAAAAAAGGATCATATGAATGTAACATCGATCTTAAAAACAAATTCAAACAGATTCATCAAGTGATTATATTCAAAACCAGGATATTCAATGGAATCTCATTTTTTTTTTTGCAAAAATGTAATTGATTAAAATTCAAGTTTTGAATGTATGATCTTGTTCACCTTTGCAAATCATGATTTAAAAAATAAGAATCCATATTTTTAGTCGCGAGTTAAGGGGGAAATTGTGGGATGAACGGAGGATGGATTTTTGCAATTTTCTGGTGATTGGTTCAATTTCGAAATTTGAAACTTGGCATGGAGGTGATGGAATAATTGTAGATTAGGGGAAAATTGCAAGGAATTTTTTTACATTCATGGTGGTTGGCGATTTCCGGCGATTTAGGGTTTGAGTGTTTGTTTTAGTTGGCGACGTTCGCGAGGTAATTGGGAAGGCTAGTGGAGACCGAAAGTCATCAGTCATGGGGGAATGGCGGCGTGGTGATTTGGTGTTGCCCCTGGGAGGAGAGCTCAGGATTTCAATCGCGTGATCAACGACGGCGTGGTGATTTGATGTTCGTTCTCGTTCCAATTTTTCAAGTTATCATCGAGATTGCGTTTTGCTATCGAACGAACGTATCTGGGTGTTCGAATCGGAAGAAGGGATGACCGGTGGCTAGTTGGTGATGGTCGTGATCGCCGGAGCATCGCCAGCGACCACTGCACGTGCATGTGGAATCATTTGTATCAGCTGTTTCAAAAAAAAGTGGTTGAAGGATGGGAAGACGAGGAAGCCTCGGGTCGTGCTTGCGTCACTCGCGAAATTGTCTCAGAGCAGTTGATGGTTTGGTGTGGCTCGAAGTGGTGCTCGGGGTTAGCTCGGGGTTAGCTCGCGATTATGCATATTTGGCTCGGGGAAAACTGGAAGAGGTGCTCGGGTCTTGCCTGAATTCAAAGAACACTGTTTTGAAATTAAAAACATAATTAAGTTTTTAAGAATTTTTGAACAAGTTTTCAAAAGGAATATTACTAAGTTCCGAAGTGAATTCTCAAACAAGTTTTTCATACTGGTTTTCAAAGATAAAGAAATGTTAAAGCTAAAGGTTTTGAATTGTTTGAAATTTGTATTTGATTTGGAAATAAATTATATGATGACAATAATAGATAAATTCCTAAATATGTCCAAATGGAACTTGATAATGTTTGAATGTTGCAAGTGTTGGAGATGTATGGTAAAGACTTTAAATAAAAGGGGTGTTTTTGAATAAATTTATTTTCAAACCTTTGATTCAAATAAAGTTTAAACGATGACTAACTAAATAAATGATTATCTTAAAATAAATTAAGGATAATTTTGTTAATGAAATAAAAAGGTTAATTAATACTTAAAGGTAATTACTTTATTTAAAGTAATTAATTAATAATTTAAATTGATTTGTCAAGTAATTAAAGGGTAATTACTCAAAGTAATAAATCTGTATTTGACCAATATATGTGATTAGAACAATCACTTAAGGTAATTAATAAGGATAATTAATTAGATGGAAATTAATTAAGGGTAAGCTAATGTGATAAATTAAGAATAATTAAATGATTAAAGGTTAATTAGTTAATAATTAAAGGTTGATTAATTATAATTAAAGGTTAATTAATCAATTATTAATGGTTGATTAATAAATGATTAAAGAGTAATTAATCAAAATGATTCGTAATTCATTAATGTTAATTAACCAGGATTAGTGATTCATGAGTAGTTAATCTGATTTGAATTAATCAGATAATTAACCAACCTTACTTATGGATGTTTGGATTCTATTGGATGATTGAATTGTTTGATTTCCCTGATTGTGATGCTCTATTTTTTATTTGAGCTATGTTTACTGTAATTTATTATCTGTGATATATATACACACACCTGTGATCTGTGAATCAAAGATAAGCGTTACAGTTTGTACCGCTTATCATATATAAGCGTTATAGTTTATACCACTTATCAAATATATTGTTGTATTTGAATCTGTGCTGATTAATGGTGTTGCGCTTGTATTGTGTAAAACCCCTGGACCACACTTATACACACACAAATATGGATTGCACGTGGAAATGGGTTTAGTCACAGATTTTGAAATATTTTTAAAGATTGAATTTTTGAATCCAAAATGGTTTTGGAATTGAAAGCTTTTGAAAATGAATTTCAAAAATAAAAGTTATTTTGAATAACTTGATTGAGTTTTGGAAATTTAAATAATTTGATTTAAATTTGAATTCGATATTTGAAATTGAATCCTATGATTTGGGAACTATGGTTTAAAAAGGGTTATTCAACTTATAAATGTGTTTATGGGTTTTAAACCATTTTAAAAGTGTTGTTTTTGGGAACTTGAATTTAACCCAAGATTTTAACTTGTATAAATGGAATTGGATTTTTCAGAAACGAAACCTATGTGGTTTCAAATAATAAAAGCTTTCACATAAGAAATGAACTTCCAATTGGTGTTAAAAGGATTTAAAGTCTAAAATGATGGTTTTCCAAGTTATAAATAAATCTTTGGAAACGTGTTTTGATAGCTATAAGTTAAATCTTTAACTTGAAGATTTAATTGAGTTAATCCAAATTGAAATGGAATTGTTTGAAAATCTATGAATAGATCTTTGTGAAACTAGGTGAACTTTGTGAAATGAATCATTTTTGTTAAAAGATTTAAAAAGGTAATTTGTTTAACCATTTGAAAGAAAATTTTGGATTTTATAAGTTGTGACTTAACTGAAAATCCCATATCCATATGTTTTTAAATATTGCGCTCATTATTCGGTTTAGCCGGGAGAGGACCTGGTGTCATATAACCCATTCTGAATAGTGATACGACATTATGGATTGCAATTGAAGACCTGTGTTTCGAGAACGATTGGATGACCTGTCGATTGACTCTGCACTGAGTTGCTCTGGTATAGAGTTCTCCCTAAGTGATGAGAAGTCCGATCGGGATTGTGGATACCCAGATTTGCAAGGGCTTCTTCGGAAGTGCCTTCGGTTCTGTTCGAACCCGGAACAGACTTGTATGGTTGTATGTCTGACACTACACTTTGAGATATTAAACTGATCTCTATCAAATACATTTCTGTCTGGTGGCAGAGAATTTATTCTCTTAGCTTAACACCCTTCTCTGAGACTGTAACAGCCCGCAAATCCGTACCCCTTGAGTCAACACTATTCTACCTAAATCAACTCAAGTTGTATAGAAATACGAACCATTTGAGTTAAGGAAGAAGAGGTAGAAGAAGAAAAATAGAAAACAACAACAGAATATAACCATCGCAGCGGAATAAAATATAATAGATAATAAATACTCTTTACTCAAAACTTAAATATCTCTGTTTATATATCACATCATCAGAGTACATCAATCACAGCTCAACATCTATATCATACAAATGGATACACAACAACTCAACACAGCGGAATATATGTATATAAACAAGCACGGAAGTACGTATCGTCATCTTGCTCATCTCTTGAGCTCCACAGCATCATATCCTGTATTCTATAATACCCGGTCTGACCCGAGCATTACAGTTAAATAACACCCGAGTCAGTCTGGAATACCAGCGTGAGAAAATCACACCCAGTTGATAATTAAAGTTTCAAAAATCCTTTGAAAACAAAAGCATCTCGTAAGACCACGCCACAAATAAACATGTCGGGTTTTTACCTTACGATAGCTAAAACAATTTTTATAGAAATCCTCTGATATTACAAATACTTATAAAATAGCCGAAATTGTTACATTCATTAAATTCCATCTACTAGCCACAGAGTGGGTAATACAAACAAAACTCGTACAAGGCTCGTAGGAAGAATGGATTTCCAACTAATGACTAGGCACCGGGGTACCACCTGTCACAGTACGAGGCCTAGATCACCGTACCGAGGAGTACGCCCGCTCCCCTGCAACACAAGACCGGGACTACCCCTTACTGGATAATCCCGAGTGAGATCACCCCACCGTTGGGATCAGCAACCGCCCACTAAGCCGAAATTAAAAGGGACATCTAGACTGGGATGACCTCACCCTGCTTAGGTGCTACCCATCTAGCCTTGCTGCATAACCCCTGATTTTTAGTCATTCCCATTTGATGAGGCTTGAGGCTAAGCGATACCTTTTTAGAACATATCCCTTAGAATATCCATCGTCCACCTGACGGTGTTTCGCAAGCATTCATCCATACTCGAAGTTCTTTATTAATATTTAACATACTTCCATTTCTTTTTCAATTTATTCTAATTTATTTAATTTTCTAGGATTATTTCGTTCACAACTTTACTTCCTTTATTTTCTTTCCAAAATCCAATTTATATATTTTCGGTAATTCATTGTACCTAAATATATATCCAATCAAATCATAACATTCAATGTTCCAATATATTCATCATAGAATATCAAGTATTCACAATAGAGAATATTAAATAATAAATGTTGAGGGGTCCAGTTGGATCCCTCCAACCTGTTTTCCCTACACCCACAGATGTTAGCACAATATAATATGCCAATTCCAAAATTACCATACCAAAGCACATCAATCAATCTCAACCATTCAAACAATTATTTAAATTTAATCATTTAAATTTAAAATTAAATTAACTGAGTGAGATTAACTCACCTTTGATTCTTGTTTTGCAACCCGACCCAACCCGGCTTGCTTCTATCAGATTTTTAACCTCGTATAACAATCATACAATTTATTAACACTTTGAAATAACTTGAACAATTTATTTCCATTTTATAAATTTAATTAACCAATGATTCTATTTTAACTGATAAATTTTAAGTTTAAACTAATTCTCTTTTTAACATATTATTTTAGCAACCAATTAATTTAATAAGTTAATTAAATTAATTAATTTCCAACAATACACTATTTAAAATAACCTAGTAAATTATAAACACGTACATTTAAATTCATTCCCTTTTTAAACTGCATAATACCACGGATCCGAAGAGATTTGGAAACCAAATTTTTATATACATATATTATTTTATTTCCTATTTCGAAATTCCTTATATCAAATGACTTACAACATTATATATATATATATATATATATATATATATATATATATATATTAGTAACTAAAATAAATAGGTAGGTTAATTAACCAAATTAACCACATTATTTCTGAAAAAATTAAAATTAAGCTTTAAATAAAAATAGGTACATATGTGTATTCATTCTATTTTATTATTATTATCATTTTAAAACAGCCTATATACTTTAATGATCTGCTTTTTAATAAACTCCATATACATCTCTAAATTGCATATATATAATTTTTAATTTTCCAGTAAACCTCAAAAACAAGCACTTACTTTACTGTTACCACTTTATTTTTATTTTCTTTCTAACTAGGCCTTCATATGTGCTAAATATCTTTTGTAACCTATCTTCATTTTCCCTTTTAATATACCCAATATACTTACTTATAATTAGCCATTTCCAAATTAAAAAGCAAGACTAACTACAGTTTTACCTTACTGGATATTTTTTTCTTCCTCTGTAAAAACTATTATATTTTTATTTATAAGTTCATTTCAAAAATTAAAATACAAAATAAATAATAAATCATACCCACGCAGGAGATCGGCCCACCTCGAATTCCTCCATCATGAAAGCCATCGCAACCAAGCTGCTTCGTCGTCACACCCCCAAACTCATGCGCCCTATCACCATCAATTTGAGCTGGGGCGACATCGTAGATCGATCAACCCACCCACACTCGAGTACAGCCTTATCCCCACGTCGTCGCGATTCCTACCCAATTTGCCTCACACGACCGGCGATTCGATTGATAACTCGTGAATTTCTATTCGCACCCGAGCGCTCCCTTCCCTCTCATGTGAATTGATTAGCTCATTCGATTGTTATGAAATCAAATTCGATTTCTTCTTTTGATTTTTTTTTATAAAAAAACTCGAAAAGATTTGAGGATGCGAATTTAATAAGAAGAGGAGGAACGAAAGTTTTATATTTTCGTTGCTTTGGTTCTGCTCGCAAAGATAAAGCAAAGCACAATCTTTTCCTTCAAGCTTTCGAATCTGTAATTGATTTTATAAAGGAGAAGGGAAACGATGATTATGTTTTCTGACAATTTCGTGATGTTTATAAAAGAGGGGAACACGATGGAAAAGGAGTCGGCGTGAATCAGAAGGACAACAGTGTTTTTGAAATGAGTGGAAAAAAATTTGCTGAAGTGAAATATTCCAGCTGAGGTTTGACTAAACTATGCAAATAAATATATATATCAATGCGTTTAAATACCGTATACTCACAAAACAACTCCAATCGCTACGGAATTTGAAATCCGGTAATAATTTAATATTACGGACCCAATGAAACAGGTTTCGTCAAATTCTGAGACTGCGCCTCGAAAGGCTATTTTTAAACATCAATTTAAACGATTAAAATTTTAAAACTAAACAAACCACTATTAATTCCAATTTTACAACTTCTATTATTTTCAGTGTTATCAATATAAAATTTTACAAGCCTTCAAATAATTTTTATCAGGCTTAAAATACCAGATTTCATATTTTACCCGATTTTAAATTATTTAATTCAATAATTTAATTATCAAATATTAGTGATATTAGAATTCAAGTTAAAAATTTACTTTTAAATATTTAAAATTAATTAAATATTCCGATTTAAATTGCTTAAAAATTTCGGGTCGTCACAGAGACGTACGAGCTCAGAGGTTATGTAGTTGATATTTATCAGTGATATACTTCCAAATTTGGTAGTGTGGCATGCTGAGTGCTGCTGTGTATCATTTGTTGATCTAAGCATGGCTTTTGTATAAAGCGTAGCTTTGTGATCGAGACTGTATCAGGACCTCATACCCCGGAAATGGTCGAAACAGGAAAGATGCGGCAAGGTTATGAGGATCGCGCCCTTTAGGGTTTGTCATTCCCTTCTGGAAAAGGGTGGTATCATGGTATGGAGCCCAGATATTTCACTCATGTGGATACTGCAGATCTATTACTTTGTAATTGCTTTGTGGTTGTTGGATTAGAGGTACCTCGGATAAAGGTCCCAAAGGACCGGGGGATGGCACGCTCATGTAGTAGTTACCTAGTTACAGAGATAACCCGGCCTTGTGTTAGCAGAGAGCTGGTTAAGCTCTCGGGACGTCCCGCCTGAGGCGTATCCATGGACAGTAGGAAGTTCCTTAGCCTGACCATTTGTTGGAAATCCAATCAAAACAATATGAGCCTTTTACGGTTTTAGTTGTATAACCTGTCATGGAATGTGGTGCTAACCTGCTATTGAACATGGTAGCTATAGTAGGCATAAGTGCGAAATGCATATGCTGGCTAGGATTTATATTATACTTTCGAAAGGGTTTTTCTACACTGTACACTTTTAATAATAATATCAAAGAAATTTTCTCGTATCAAGCATATTTGACTGTCATAAGGTGAAATCTCGTCCAATTCTGCGTTTGCATTGTGTGTGTAGCGGGAGGCCTTATGGTAGTTTCATTTTCCAAAAAGCATTACGGATTTCTTTTAAACTCTTTGTTGTTTGTTTTAAAAGACCAACTATTTTTGTTTGCTCATACCAATCCCATGACTGACCTGCAATTTATTGTTCCTTTCCTAAACTCTGGGTGCCCACTATTTTCCCACACGGGCAGTCTAGAGTTGAGTGTTTCAGATAATCGAATAGTAGGTGTAGATTTGATAGCTTTCAGCCTTAAGATTTGGCAATCGCATTTGGATGGAGTTGCTTCACTTCATCTTTATTAGGAGTTCGAGCTACTTTTGGATTGGTGTTTCGTAGATGGAGTTGCAGTTCTGGAGTTTTTTCTTGAAGACCATTTTGAAGATAATGTTCCGCTATTGGTGTTATCTTTTCTTTCCGCTACTATTGTCTTGTACCATATCTCTGATGTATATTGATATCTATTGTATGATCTGTTGTATCATTGCATCAGTGTTGTATATGATATATATTGTTTCTTTCTTCCATTGTGTTGTTGTACTTAATGTGTTATAAGCTCCAGCGAATCAAGTTCGACGTTTGGATCTGCGGCATTTGAATACGAGTGTCGTATTCGGTGCCGATTTTCGAAGGTCGAGTCAGGGTCGTTATAGCTAACATCCAGATGACTAAGTGATATTTTTCAATCATGGTAAAATATCCTAGCATCATATTTACTTAACCAATACATCCCAAGGATAATCCTAAATCCCACAAAATTAAACACATGCTAATAGCAATCAATGGTATGACCTAGCAAGTCAAACTCTAAATGGTCAAACCTCATCCCAAGTGTCACACACCCTCCTATCGGATTTGCATCCCTTAAGGAAGTAACTAAATATGAGGGTTCTAGGTTAAGCTTATCTACCAAACATTGAGAAATAAAAGAATGTGATGCACCAGTATCAAAATGCTAACAGACATACCGTGAATTCGTAGCAAGCCTCCTAGAACAGCCTTCCCTTTCTCCTGCACAACTGGCCTTATGATTGCGGGCTCCAATGCATACATCTGTCCCTTTCCATCTCTAGCAGTCTCTTTGTATTGGTTCTTATAATAGCTAACCTGATCACAATTAAAGCATCGGATATTCTTCTTTCCAACTTCTTCTTTCCCTTTCCCTTTTCCTTTTCCGATACGACCCTCATTAGCATAATGTCCCTTCTTATCACATTTATAACAAACCACCTCATCTTTTCCCTTCTTCTGTGCTCCTCCCTTCTTAGATTTCTTCTTTTGGAAAAACTTTCTATTCTGGCCTTGTACCATCTGGACCTCCTTCATTTACCTCTTCAAACAAGCTAAGTCTCTTCCTACCTCAACGCCATTTCTACCACTACATCACTTGGATCTCTTAGGTGCGGCAAAGCAGTACTTATCAACTCCGGCCTCAACCCTCTTACAAAATTCTCATTCCTCTTAATTGCCATATCAAGGAAGGCATATCTGTACCGGGCCAACTCTTCAAATCTTATTAGATACTCTAAAATAGACATCTCCTTATGTTCCAGTTCGGCAATCTTCCTAATCACTATCGACTGCGCCATCACTAACATAAACCTTTCTTGAAACCTTCTCCTAAACACCACCCAAGTCATGGTTTCCTCATCAACACCAGGTACAACAATATTCCACCAAAATAGAGCAACTCCTTGAAGCTGTCTCGAAGCTAATTACTCTGCTGCTCGTCATTCAATCCTAGGACAGTAAAGATTCTCTCACAATGTAAAAGGCAATTTTCCACCTCAAATGCATTTTCAGTTCCAATGAATGACTTTCCTCCATGCTCGGTATAGTCTCTGCCCAAGTTAGCATAGTGATTGATTATCGAAGCTTCCTGAACTCCTGCTCCAGCAACTTTCCCTCTGACAACTTCAGCTACAATTCCAGCTTGCATCATGTTTACGAAAAATTAATACATGGCTCTCATGTCCACTTGGGGAAACCTAGCACCAACGGTTTCAACTTGAGCCTGACCTGGACCTCTTCTAACACTTGGTCGGGCATTTCCATTAGTAATGGTGGTATCTCGTCCAAGATTAACTCCGCCTCTTCTTCCTTCCATATCTGTATTCAAGCTTCGTGAGATAAAGATGAATAACCTAACAAAGATAGGAGTCTCGAGATATAGCGTATACTTATGTATAACAAATACAAGTACGTTACTATAGCGCTATCCCATACCCCAATCTTAACTCTAGTTACTTTCTTTGCTTTATGATAGATTAAATCTTTATAATATTGATAATGATAATGATATTATTAGTTGGGAATGAGATAAGAGTAAGAAATATACTTCTAATTCTTTTTACAGATTTATTAATTTTTCGGGTACAATAAATAAATCTTTAAATATATTTGGAAATCTAATTCTCCTCCTAAATCTAAAATTCACATGTGGCTAATACTTCATGGAAAACTTAATATAATAGAATTTTTAAACAGACTCAATGATAATAAATGTTATTTTTGTAATCTGCATCTTGAAGACATTAAACATATATACTATGATTGTATGGATTCTAATTACATCCTAATTAATACTCTTAAAGTTTTTAACTTTAATATTATAACTAAAATTCTGGATTGCGATTTCTACTAGAATAATTTTAGATTTAGGTTCAATAAGAATATTAGATTCTTACTTGACACTTTATTCATTATTATTTGTTGGTATATTTGGTTTGAAAGAAATCAAGGAATTTTTAATAATAATAATAGTCAATTTACAAATTGATTTTTACTATTTCTTCATTTTGTTTAAATTGGATTTCTAATCCCAAATATAAATTAGCCAAGAATAACCTATATAAAGAGTATATTAACAAGGTTAGTTATAATATTAACTTATTTAAACATAATAATATTATTTTTTAACATTCACAATAGTTGTATTGATATTTTTTCAAATATATATGATGTTTTCTCTGTCAATCATAACTTACTTATGATCAAAGTTTCATAAGAATTTTTTAAGATTCATTTCATTTATTGTACTAGTCATTGTTAATATTAGTTTACAAGTAATTTAATTCTTTAGTATTTGTCCAATTAGCCTTATTTAGGTTTTTGTTTACTAACTCATTTATACATATATATGCATACAAATTATATAAATATACATACATATGTATCATTCTAACTTTTTTCTTAGTCATCCTTCAGACACAGGTATGGGTGATAGGGTGTCAGGTTCATTTTACAGGTATTCATATCTTCTGGTTGGAGAATTTCGGTTCGTGGAGAGGTCATCAAAGCAAGGTATTCTCATCGGGATCACTAGCAGTTCCACCACAGATTCTAGACACTTTCATCTCCATTATGGTGTACTATTTTCAAGAGGATCTACTCTTCTGCTTGACATTTCTTCTTTTTGTGCAGAGTCTTCAGAGCAGATTTTCCATTCAGAATCAAATTCAGTTTTCTTTTCAGAGTAGCTGCTTTTTCATTCCTTTCGAACCAGATGCATGGAACTTCCTTATTAGTTTAGTGACGACATCTAGTACTATTGGTTTTTCTTTAGTTCTTTAGGTAATTTTAATGCCTTAATATTGGGCGGTGGCCATGCCGGAGCTCGATATAGGGGTGCGATGGGTGGTGGCCTTACCAAAACTCATCTTAGGGGTACCTAAGCTTTTTTAATACTTGTACCTAATCTTGTTACCGGCCAGGCATGATGACAGAGCCTTATTTTTGTGATATATATAGTTGCATGTGTGCTCTCCTCTATTTATAGAGGATTATACATTTTTCTCAAAAACTCTAGTTACTAAGGATTATGTTTCCAGAAACCATTTTTAGTTAAAGCATTTCATAAACCATGCTTTGATACCAAGCTGTAACATCCCCTATCTAGAGGACCATATCTAAGCGTTATAGATGCTGTCGTCGTCTATAGGATTAGCTTCAGATGACTAAATACGGCTATGTTAATGGTATCTATAATATTAGAAGCACTTGAATATGAAACAAAACAAAGACTTCAAAACAACTTTTACTTCATTACGTTTAAAATAGGTGTTCCATATTCAACTTACATAATCCCAATATGTTCCCAGGCACAAATAAATTATACGTATCACAAAATACGCCAAGAACAGTATACGAAGACGACCCTTGGATGATCGGAGTTATATAGTCGTAATAGACTTAATACTAACATGGCGGAAATTCAATAAAACATAAAACAAGAACTGCAACTCCTATATAGCCATTCTTTTGCCTCATGCATGTCTCTGGTAGCCTTAACCATCATCTTACTAAACCTGAAAAAGAACTTAACCCCTTAGCCTACTAAAATTAATTTTGAGCATCCAAAAGTTTAAGGGGAAAACATAAACTTCGAGTCATACATAAAGTCAGGTGTAATAATATTATACATCCCGGTTTAATATGTCAAATGAGACCACGTCGCTTAGCGAAATGGGTTTCCCCTCACTAACATCCTCTTAAAACATATCTTTGCAATCCCTTCTCCTACAACCAAAGCTGGTTAAATACTATAAAGCAATTCATTATGTGAACATATGTAAATATCAGGTAATAATGAACTATCTGTTCAAACATATAAGTTTTGTTTGGATAACTTTTAACCTTTTGCTGACTCAGGGCTACCAAACGATATAATCAAAATTAATCTAATACCTGTTAGCTATTCTTCTTTTGGACTATCTATCTTTAACTATCTGCTAAATATTTTACTTTTAGACGGTCTGTCATTAATTTAATCATCTTCCAGGTCTTCCTGATCCTAATGGTTTTTCGGGCTTGCAAATAACCTATATGTATAATAAAAAAATTCCCTTAGGCGTGTAATCATAATTTTACTCTACCTGTGACCAAGCCCTAAATGTTGGGGTTTTGGACAACAATTAGTTGGGGCGAATAGCTAATGTATAGGGCGCAACCCCATACTACTCCCATCAGGTATTCTAATATCTGCGTCATTTACACTTAAGTATCCATTCCCATTATTTTTCTTGAAAACGTTTTCAAAATGATTTAAAATCTTTAAATCAAACTCAAACAAGAAAAATGTATAATCTTTATGCTTTACTCAAAATCACATTACCATGTTATATTATCTTCTTTACTCAACCTTAGTTGATGAAAACATTTGAACATTTGAAAGCACCTCTTTCTCAACTTTTGAAAATATCTCTTTCAAAACCAAGTGAAACCCTTTAATTTTCTTAGCCAAATGGCCAAAACCTTACCTTTCGAAACCAAACATCAAATCTTTCGAAACTATTGGAATCATTCCTTCCAAAAGCAATAAAACTTTAGACAACCTACTTTAATAACAACTTAAGACATTGCCTTGGAAAACCTTCGATTTAAACTTTTCGAAACCTTTCAAAGAAAACCTTTCGAAACCGTTGAACTAAAACCTTTAGAAATCATTGAACTCTAACTTTACAAAACCATTGAACTAAAACCTTTCGAAAACATTGTACTCAAACCTTTCGATACCATTGAACTAAAATCTTTCGAAAACATTAAACTCAAAACTTTCGAAACCATTGAACTAAATCCTTTCGAAATCAATAAACTAAAACCTTTCGAAATCAGTGGAACCTTTCGTCTTTGTCGAAAGCTCTGCTTTGAAAGCTTTGAACATATCATTTAAAACAGTAGACCTCTGCCTTTAGAACAACTCCTTCGAAAGCTTGGGTTATTCTTCAATTAAAAACAAGGGCCAAACGTCTAAGTCAAAGGCTTTCTTTTGAAAGCATGGAGAAGCGGCTGGTTTTTAAAAAAAAAAAGGTAAACCATTCGACTTTGTCTGAAGGTTCAATACAAAATAATAATAAGGTGGCAGTAATCTTTCAACTTTTTTGGAAGGTTTAAAAACTTTATATTATTATTTTGAATAATTGGTCTGGTCGGAAACAACAAAGTCGAAAGCACCTTTTCAAAAGCAAGCAGGTGTAAGCTTTTGGTTTATAAAACAAACATACCCTAACCTATTTGGCAAACCTTTTGAAGAAGTACCATTCGACCTTGTTAAATTCATTATGTATTAAGTAACTTGATACCATATGCATTAAACTTCGACCTTGTTGAAAGCTATAACCTTTCGACTTTGTCGGAAGGTCTGGGTCGGAAGGTTTGATGCCTAAAGTGGCCAAAACATGCTAAAAGCATGATTTTCTTGTTTTTAACTTTAAAAAGATAATTTTTCAACTAACATGCCTTTGTTTGTCAAATTCTCATTGGTTAATACATACTTTTCAAAAAGTGCTGCCAATACTTTCAAAAATAAACAATAATTTTATTTTATAAATGCCCCTTCTCCTTAATTAAATATTGAAACATTTAAGTTAAATACCTTAAATAATTTCATATATTCATCAAATCACTTAGGAAAAATCTCAAAAAATATATTCTAATATGTTTTCCAACATATAAAAATTTCAAACCAAATAATTATTATTTTAGCCATAAATAATTTAAAACCCAAGAAATCATTTTCTTCACTAGAAAGTTAATATTAAATCCTCATAAATTCATGAAATTATGAAAATGGAAACCCATCTCTAAAATATCATTCTGACCGATATTTCAATTTTAAGGCATTTGGATGTCATTTAATAGGGTTTTCATATTAAACATTTCGTAAATACTAATATGAACATGCATAGTTCACTAACAAACAAATATATAACTTTAGTCATCAAAGCATGGCATATACTTGCAAAAACATTTCGGATCTTGTCTTAAAACCGAAAACCGTAAGAAAATGGGATGAAGTAATTGTTTACCTTAGCTTTGAGATTAAAAGATGTGAGATTTGATATTGAATATGTTGTTTTATCTTCCTCGAGAATTAAAATGGTGGTCAACCTTAGATGTTTTTAATTTGCTAAAATGAAATGAACGTAAGTTTCATTTTCTAAGGGTATAAGCCTCTCCTATTTCTCATATTGCCTTACTCATTTCCTAGCATATTAGTTTATGTTATCTCATTTTAATTTGCACATTAATATGGCACACCTACCCCTACTTTAATCAAATCTCAACCTATTTATCTTCACATTACTTTAGTAAGGTAGTCCCTTGCATTGCCATTGCTAGAAATCATTCTCCAATAAGTGTCTCCAGTTTTTGTTTGTATACCCGTTGTTGCTATCATGTATACACATCATAGCCATTTGATATATTTACTCTAAACTCTTAGATATTATGATAATATCACTAGATTTGCATATAAAATGTATTGGTTATCGTAAGGTGAAAAGTTGTCTATGTTTATGTGCAGCGAGGTCTTACGAGATATCCTTGATTTCAAAGGATTTTGTAAGTTATAATAAAATTTCTTGTGATTTTAGTTTCTCACACTGGTTTTACCAGACTAACCTGGGCATTTTTTTGTTATAATACTTTGGTCAGGCCGAGCATGTTTTTAGATTAGCTTTGGATGCTTTGGAGTTTAGGAAACAAGCTGGATGCCCAAGACATAATTCTGTATTTTCTTTTATTTTCCACCGTTTGTTATTGTTGTAGATATCAGTAATTATAAGGGTAGGTTGTTATAACTATCCAAGCTGATAAAGGTTAGTGTACTCTGATGGATTTGCAACAACCCGCATATTTTACGATTGTATATTTAAATATTTTATTTAAATATAGCATCGTTAATCGGATTTAAGTCCGAAAAGCTACATTTTGCAAACAATCGAATTAGAACTCGAAACCACTTCCATTGAGTTCAAAATGGCGTTTGCGACCTTTTTGAGTATAAACATTGATATGTATGGAGTTGAGTAGAATTTTGATGTTTTCACTTTGGCCTTTGGGTTTGGGTTTGGGTTTTAGCCCACTAACTCAACTCATCTTATATCCTAACTCCAACCCCTCTCCTCTTCATTCATTTATTATTTTCCTAACAATTCAAGATTTAGCAAAAATGGGGAAAGAGATTGGAAACTAAAATCATAATCCCTAGTTTCTTTTGCAAATTCAACTTCTAGCTCCAAAATCAAAGAGAAGCTTAGGTAAGCATCCTCTTCTTCTTCTCCATCTCAATATCTCTCTAATTTTAGAAATTTCCTATAACATAACTTAGGAAATATTTGCTTATGATCTTATATTGGAGCTTTTAGAGTTGAAATTGAAGATTAGTTAATCTTCAATTTGTTTTCAAGCTTCCCCTTCCTTGTTTTTGAGAAAAAGGTGAGTTTTTGAACTCACATCTATGTCTATAACATTCTTTGTTGTAGGTAAGAATTCCTAACATCTATTCTTGTTCATTTGCTTTGGATTGAATTGGTTTTATTAATATTCCAATTTTTGGGTGTTTTGAAGTCAAATCTTTAAAAATCCTAGCTTTGGTGTTTGAACATGATTTAGGTGGTGTATCGAAGAGCCTATAGGGTTGGGTTGTTGATTGGCATAAATCCCTAGTGCCCATTGCTCGTCCAATCGCGATTTGTAGGATTTTTCCCCACTTGGGGGCTAGGCTGAATGTGCTTCAAAAGCAGGTTCAGTTGACTGGACCAGAATGTCAGTCAACTAAACCAGAAGATAAAAAATTCTTAGAAGCAGGTTCAGTCGACTGGATGAGGAGGTTAGTCGACTGAACCAGGGGACAGAAAATTCATGTCCTTGTGTCAGTCGACTGACCTCCTAGTCCAGTCGACTAACTGCTTGCCTCAGCCCAATTTGCCTATTTTGCTTGGATTTCCAACTTTAATCGATTCGTGTTGACCCCACTTGTTTTTATCATTTATTATCAACTTTAATGACTTCTTCTTCCTGATTTTTGGGAATATCCATTTTGATGGATTTGGTATCGATTTCTATGGATTTGATTCACGTCTTCGTATGTGAATTTTTGGTGATTGATTGTTTTTACAATCATTTTTGTGATTTGTCACTTTGAAATACAAAGGTTTCTATACTAGTAGTAAATATTCAAACCCCTTCACAAAGTTGATTTCAACTCTACTTTTAATAACAAAGCTCGTTTATAAAACCATTTTCCAATCTATTAGTATATACAAACCTTTCCCTCATTCGTTTGAGAAATCCAATTAAACGACTTAGCAAAACAAGTGGTATGAAACACTTGTGTTTACTTTGTCGGTTAATTCTTAGACTTGTTCGATTGAAACTCTTATGATAATTTTCGAGTGGAAATCTACAATTTGTTCGTAAATATTTAAGTTAATCTAGTGGTTATGGGATATGAAGCTAAACTCATTTATTTACTAGCTTAGTGTAATTCACATTTTTTATTGATCAATGATGATCATTTGGTGATTTAGACTAGCGATATTCTACGTCTCTTTGTCCATGTGGGGGACTATACCTCGTTTTATTGAGTTTTGTCTCATTTCTTTTATAGGCTAACAACCTATTAGTTCT
Source organism: Allium cepa (assembly GCA_030765085.1). Classification (NCBI taxonomy): domain Eukaryota; kingdom Viridiplantae; phylum Streptophyta; class Magnoliopsida; order Asparagales; family Amaryllidaceae; genus Allium; species Allium cepa. Next base: position 305,840,269 of record CM060945.1, on the reverse strand, counting down.
TTGGAGTTTCGACTCATTTTTGTGGGCTAGCGACCCATGTTCTTTTATGGAGTTCGGTTCATCTGACGTACCATTGTACTACGTCGGTGTACCGGCTTATCAGGTTCATCGGACGTACCATTGTACTACGTTGTTGTTCCAAATTATTCAAGTTTTTAGGTTCCTTGGACATACCGATATTGTACTACGTCGTTGCACCGGCTCTATGGTTAGCGACCAAGGGATAGCGTCCCGTTTGTGATACACGTGTTGGTGAGTTTTCATGCTCCCGTTTTGTGATAGCCCTCCCCCTTTTTGTGATTTCTGGATTTCAAGTTGATGATTTCTGGAATTTGTGATTCACCAATTTTGTGATTGGCATTGATATATTTGTCAATATTTGTGGTATGGTGAATAAAATAAAGAATATGACATTCTTTTTAGTGCTTTGAGATTTCTTGAGATATTGTATTATTTTTGTGTTGTATACTTGTCGCAGTATGACATTATTGTTATCATACGTTTTCGTCATATCTCTTATTCTATCTCATTTTATCTGATATTTATAGCTAGACTGATCTGTTTATTACTTTCTTATTAAATAGTACTCAGTTCATATTGAGATGTTACAGGTGCTTCTGCTTGACTCCTCTTCTGGGAACATTATTTGACTTTTGACTAACTACTCTAGTTTAGTAGTTTTTGTTGTTATACATACGAGATAGAGACTCCTTGATGTATACTTATTCTTTTGTCTTGCACTTGTACCTATTCTTTTGTGATATTGTGGATCTTATTTGACAACTACTTTGATGTACACTTTTATGTGTTATATTCATATTTGTTTCCGCCTTTGTGGACTGATTTGTGTTATGCTTATTTCTATATTTGTTTCCGAAGATCATTGGCCACTGTGTAGTAGCTTCGAGTCTGTATCGGTATGCCAGATTTCCTCTTGAAAGGAAATGCATGTTATACTATCTGACATATCGCTGCTCGCACATAGCAATTACATGGATGGTCGCTCCTCAATAGCCTTATTCTTCGTGCTAGTTAACGGCATTACATCATAGTGTCCTTGGCTAGCATGAGTATAGAGGTGGGGCGTCACAGCTTGGTATCAGAGCCAAACTTCAGAACAATGCAGAATAATCTAGCAAGGATCATTGTCCTAAGTCTTTCTTAGGAGTCGTGCCTTAGGATTTGTTCGAGTCGTTGGATCCGTTTATCCTTTTCTTTTATGGTTCCTCGCTTTATCAATCATGATTGTTTGACATTCATTCTAAGAATAACCTTTTTCCTCTTCTTTCTTTCTTTCTTAAAGAAGAGAAATGGTTAGACCAAACTATGCCAGTGTCGGTCAATCTAGTGCTACTCCTTAGGATGGAGTATTAATATCGGCTCAACAACATGTAGATCTCATAAAGAATGCTCAAGCTGTCGGACCTATCCCAGAGCCTACCCACCAAAAATCCGAATTTGCATGCCTGTGCAGGGATTATACCAATTTGGGAGGAAATCCATTCAAGGGTTCCGAGAGCATTATAGAAGTTCAAGCTTAGCTTAGAATATGCGATCTCATCTTTTCTTGCATGATTCTTATTGATTTGTACCGTATCCAAGTGGCTTCTAGTATGTCCAAGAATGAGTATTAGATTGGTATGAGCATTTGATTTCTAAAATCGATGAAGCGAATCTTACTTGGGAGCAATTCTGGGAAAGATTTGAATTGAAGTTTGTGCCGAAAGTTGAAAAGTAACTTTAGCTCGGCGTTTTATTGACCTTGTTTAAGGTGAATCTTCTGTGACAGACTATGTCGCGTCTTTTGAATCCCTCTCTAAATATGGGGTCGAGTACATTAATACCCCATTGAAGAAAAACTATAGGTTTGTCTATGGCTTGAATAGGAATTTCAAAATGCCTTTACTTTTGAAGTTGGAAGTTTCTTTCGGCCAGCTTGTTGATATCGCTCTTCGACTTGAAAAGGCAGATAAAGAAGATGATGTTGAAGTTGTGGGTGCCAAACCGAACTTCAACAACAACAAGAAGAGGCCTATTAAGTTCAAAGGTTCTTATCCCAACAAGAAAGGGAAACAAGCAACTTCCGTAGCAAAGACTACTACCTCTAGCATGGGAAATGCTATAATTGTGGTTCCAAGGACCATTTCGCAAATAATGTTTGAAACCTATCTTTTGTCGTTGTTGAAAAAGTTTGGGTCATCTTTTGTGTTCTTGTCCCAAACTTCAAAGCAAGAACGAGGGAAAGCTAAATGTTGTGCAAGCCCATAATAACACTTCTCGTGGTCAAGGTATTTCTCATTCTTTCCTTCATGGCATTATTATGTTTCGCGATCATCCTATTCGAGTTCTTTTTGATACGGGTGCATCCCACTCTTTTATATCAAAAGAACTTGTTGATACATTTTCTTTAAGTGTTATGGCTTTGATGACTTCTTTGAGAATTGTGAATCCGGTTGGTGGATCCACAACACTCAGTTTACTTTGTAAAGATGTCGAGATTATTTTATGTGATTTTTCCTTCCATGCCAATTTGCATGTCATGTGTTACTTAGGCTTCGGAATGATTTTGGGAATGGATTGGCTTAACCGTTATGAAGCCCATATCCTATGTCCTAAGCGGACTATATATCTTCGACATCCTCAATCTGTTAAGCAGAGTTCTATTGTTCTCAAAGATTCGGATTCTACATTGGCAGCATCCTTGTATTCTCTAAACCTTGTATTCTCTAAACCCTCATGATGACGATAATGATGATGAAGAAGATGTCATTTCTCTCATTCACGTTGTTCGTGAATTTTCCGATATATTTGAACCAGTTTAAGGATTACCACCTATGCGAGCAATTGAGTTCAGAATTAATCTAATCCCTAGAGCTCTACCTATCACTCGTCCTTCTTATCAGATGTCTAATAAGGAAAATGAGGAGATGCGTAAACAATTATCCGAATTGGAAGCGAAGCAGTTTATTCACTCTAGTTCCTCTCCTTGGGGAGCTTCAGCTATTTTTGTGAAGAAATCTGATGGTACACTTAGGCTTTACGTTGACTACCGCATACTTAATGATCTTACCATTAAGAATAAATATCCCTTACCTCGGATTGATGATTTATTTGACCAACTTTGTAGTCTTAGAGTCTTTTCACAGTTAGACTTAGCAACCGGTTTTCATCAGCTTCGTATTGCAGAGGACAGCATTCCTTTGACATCATTTTGTACTCATTATGGATCTTATGAATGTCTTGTTATGCCATTTGGTTTAACGAATGCTCCAGCTTATTTCGTTGACCTTATGAATCGAGTTTTCAAAGACTTCCTCGATCGATTTGTTCTCATCATTATAGATGATATTCCTGTTTAATCTAAAACCGAGGAGAAGCATGAAAAGCATCTTCGAATTGTGTTGGAAACTCTTAAGAGAAATCAATTGAAAGCAAAATTTTATAAATGCCACTTTTGGAAATCTCGTGTGAAATTTCTTGGCATATTATTTTCGAATCCGGAATTCCTAGGGATCCTTCAAAGATCGAAGCGATTCAAAATTGAAAGAGACCGGACAGTGTGATGGAAATCCATAGTTTTCATGGATTGATGGGTTATTACCGTCGGTTCATAAAAGATTTTTCCAAAATTTCCGTACCTCTTACTAGTTTGACAAAGAAGGGAGTTAAATACATTTGGTCAGACAAATGTGAAGTTTCTTTCCAAAGATTAAAAGAACTCCTTTCTGATGCTCCTACTCTTGTTATTCCCAAAGGGAACCAAGACTTTATTGTTTATATCGATGCTAGTTGTGTTGGTTTGGGTGTCGTTCTCATGCAAAGGGAATGTGTTATTGCTTATGCTTCTAGGCAATTAAAGCCTGCCGATACTAGATATGCCACTCATGATTTAGAGCTCGCGGCTATTGTTTTCGCCCTTAGAATTTGGCATCATTATCTTTTAGGAGGGAAATTTATTATCTATACCGATCATAAATCTTTAAAGTATTTATTTTCTCAAAAGAAACTTAATTTGACTCAACAACGTTGGCTAGAGTTTCTTGCATCTTATGATCTTGATATTCTTTATACTCTCAGAAAGGGAAATCGTGTTGCCGATGCCTTTAGTCGTAAGCAACAAGCGGTTATTTCTATGATGATATCCGAATGGAATGATCTTGGGATTTTGTCCACTTGCAAGATTAAAGATCGTGAATCCGATTTATGTTCATGTCTTGTTCTATGTAGCCTTGAGGCTCATCCTTCTCTTTTAGACCGCATTCTTGAAGCTCAAAAGCTAGATCCCGAATTGGCTCTTTTTAGCAAAAGTTGTGGGGATAAAATTGATATTGAAGGTTTGAAAGACTTTGATGTTGATGCTCGTGGCGGTATTCGAAAATTTGGAAGACTTATCGTTCCAAATATTAGTGATCTTTGTAAAGACATTTTAGAAGATTCTCATCGTTCTAAATTTATCATTCATTCCGGCAGTAGTAAAATATATGTGGATATGAAGCGACTTTATTATTGGGATGGAATGAAATCTGATATTGCTAACTTTAATAAGCATTGCATGACTTGCCAACTTGTTAAGGCCAAGCACCAAAGGCCCGTTGGGTTATTGCAACCTTTGGACATTCTAATTTGGAAGTGGGATCAAGTCTCCATTGAATTTATTGATGGAAGTCCTCGTTCTCGTTCGGCCCATGATAGTTTCTGGATGATTTTGGATAGACTTACAAAATCTTCCCATTTTATTCCCGTTCGGTCTAAGCGGACCGTGCCTCTTTTGGCGAAACTCTATATTAAAGAAATTGTTAAATTGCATGTAGTTCCTACTTCTATTGTTAGTGATCATGATCCATTGTTTACTAGTGGATTTTGGAAGAGTCTTCAAAAAGATTTGGGAAAGAAGCTTAATTTTAGCACCGCTTATCATCCTCGGTCCGATGGACAAACTGAGTATGTCAATCAAACTCTTGATGATCTTCTTCGTGCATGTGTCCTTGATTTTGGTGGAAGTTGGGAAGATCATATTTCCCATGTTGATTTTTCCTATAATAATAGTTTCCAGTCTAGTATTGGTATGGCACCTTTCGAGGACTCTATGGAAGGCCATGCCGATCTCCTTCTTGTTGGTTTGAGGCCGGTGAGAAGCTAGTTTTAGGTCCAAACTTTATTCGTGATTCCACGAAAAAGATTGACCCTATTCGCCATAGGATGAAAAAAGCTCAAAGTAGACAAAAATCCTATGCCGATAACCGAAGAAGGAAATTCGAATTTTCTGTGGGAGATTTGGTGTTTATTCGTGTTTCGCCTGTGAAGGATGTTGTGCGTTTCAGTCGATCGAAAAAATTAGCGCCTCGATATATTGGTCCGTTTCCAATTACCGAACGCATTGGTTCCATGGCTTATCGCATTTTATTACCGGTTCAATTTTCTGCTATTCATGATGTGTTTCACGTTTCTCAATTATAGAAATACCTTCGAGATTTCGATTCTATTCTTGAGCCCGGTGTTATGGAAGAAATTGAAGTTTCGCCTAATTTGACTTATGAGCAACATCCTATTCGTTTTATTGCATCAGAGGTTAAACGCCTTTGAAATAAAGAAGTTTCGCTTGTGAAAGTTCAATGGTCCTCAAATCCTATGGATTGCTCTTGGGATTCTAAAGAATTCATCGAGCGAATCCATCCGGACTTATTTTCGCGTGCTCTAAAGGTGAACCTCTTATTTCAACTTTTCTATTGTGTTGATATGCTTTTATGGTTATTACTTTTTATTTCTCATTTTTCTTAAGTATTGCGAGGACGCAATTTCTTTAAGGAGGGGAGTCTGTAACAACCCGCATATTTTACGATTGTATATTTAAATATTTTATTTAAATATAGCATTGTTGGTCGGATTTAAGTCCAAAAAGATACTTTTTGCAAGCAGTCGAATTAGAACTCGAGACCACTTCCATTGAGTTCAAAATGGTATTTGCGACCTTTTTGAGTATAAACATTGATATGTTTGGAGTTGAGTAGAATTTTGATGTTTTCACTTAGGGCTTTGGGTTTCGGTTTCACCCCACTAACCCAACTCATCTTATATCATAACTCCAACTCCTCTCCTCTTTATTCATTCTTTTATTTTCCTAACACTTCATGCTTTAGCGAAAATGGGGAAAGAGATTGGAAACTAAAATCCTAAGCCCTGGTTTCTTTTGCAAATTCAAGTTCTAGCTCCAAAATCAAAGAAAAGCTTAGGTATGCATCCTCTTATTCTTCTCCATTTCAATCTCTCTCCAATTTCAAAAATTTCCTATAACCTGACTGAGGAAATATTTGCTTATGATATTAGATTGGAGCTTTTTGAGTTGAAAATTGAAGAGTAGTTGATCTTCCTTTTGTTTTCAAGCTTCACCTTCCTTGTTTTTGAGAAAAAGGTGAGTTTTTGAACTCACATCTATGTCTATAACTTTCTTTGTTATTAGGTATAAATTCCTAACATTTATTCTTGTTCATTTGCTTTAGATTGAATTGGTTTTATGAATATTCCAATTTTTGGGTGTTTTGAAGTCAAATCTTTAAAAATCCTAGCTTTGGTGTTTGAACATAATTTGGTGGTGTATCAAAGAGCCTATAGGGCTGGGTTGCCGATTGGCGTAAACCCCTAGTACCCATTGCTCGTCCGATTGTGATTTGTAGGATTTTCGCCCCATTTGGGGGCTAGGCTGAATGTGCTTCAGAAGCAGCTTCAGTTGACTGGACCAGAATGTCCATCGACTGAACCAGAAGATAAAAAATGCTTAGAAGCAGGTTTAGTCGACTAGACCAGGAGGTCAGTCGACTGAACCTGGGGACAGAAAATTTGTGTCCCTATGTCAGTCGACCGACCTCCTTGTCCAGTCGATTGAACTGCTTGCCTCAGCCCAATTTGCCTATTTTGCTTGGGTTTCCAACTTTAATCGATTCGTGTTGATCCGATTTGTTGTTATCATTTATTATCAACTTTGATGACTTCTTCTTCGGGATTTTTGAAAATATCCATCTTAATGGATTTGGTATCGATTTCTATGAATTTGATTCACGTCTTCGTATGTGAATTTTTGGTGATTGATTGTTTTTACAATCATTTTTGTGATTTGTCACTTTGAAATACAAATGTTTCTATACTAGTAGTAAATATTCAAACACTTCACAAAAATGATTTCAACTCTATTTTTAATTACAAAGCTCGTTGATAAAACCGTTTTCCAATCTATTAGTATATACAAACCTTTCCCTCATTCGTTCGAGAAATCCAATTAAACGACTTAGCAAAACAAGTGGTATGAAACACTTGCGTTTACTTTGTCGGTTAATCCTTAGACTTGTTCGATCAAAACTCTTGTGACAATTTTCGAGCGGAAATCTACAATTTGTTCGTAAATATTTAAGTTAAGTCAGTGGTTACGAGATATGAAGCTAAACTCATTTATTTACTAGTTTAGTGTAATTCACACTTTTTATTTATTAATGATGATCATTTTGTGATTTAGACTAGCGATATGCTACGTCTCTTTGTCCACGTGGGGGACTGTACCTCGTTTTATTGAGTTTCGTCTCATTTCTTTTATAGGCTAACGACCTATTGGCTCTTTGGAGTTTCGACTCATTTTTGTAAGCTAGCGACCCATGTTCTTTTATAGAGTTCGGTTCATCGAGCATACCGTTGTACTACGTAGTTGCACCGGCTTATCAGGTTCATCGGGCGTACCGTTGTACTATGTCGTTGTTTTGAATTATTCGAGTTTCAGGTTCCTTAGGCGTACCGATGTTGTACTACGTCATTGAACGGGCTCTATGGTTAGCGACCATGGGATAGCGTCCCGTTTGTGATACACGTGTTGGTGAGTTTTCACGCTCCCGTTTTGTCATAGGCCTCCCTCGTTTTGTGATTTCTGGATTTCTATTTGATGATTTCTAGAATTTGTGATTCACCAATTTTGTGATTGGCATTGATATGTTTGTCAATAATTGTGGTATGGTGAATAAAATAAATAATATGACATTCTTTTTAGTGCTTTGAGATTTCTTGAGATATTGTATGATTTTTGTGTTGTATACTTGTCGCAGTATGGCATTATTGTTATCATACGTTTTTGTCATATCTCTTATTCTATCTCATTTTATCTGGTATTTATAGCTAGACTGATCCGTTTATTATTTTCTTATTAAATAATACTCGGGTCAGACCGAGATGTTACAGGTTCTTCTGCTCGACTCCTCTTTTGGGAACATTATCCGACTTTTGACTAACTACTCTAGTTTAGTAGTTTTTATTGTTATACATACGAGATAGATACTCCTTAATGTATACTTATTCTTTTGTCTTGCACTTGTACCTATTCTTTTGTGATATTGTGGATCTTATTTGACCGCTACTCTGATGTACACTTCTATGTGTTATATTCATATCTGTTTCTGCCTTTGTGATATGGATATATGTGACTGATTTGTGTTATGCTTATTTCTATATTTGTTTTCGAAGATCATATAGCCACTGTGTAGTAGCTTTGAGTTTGTATCGGTATGTCGGATTTCCTCTTGAAAAGAAATGCATGTTATACTATCTGACATATCGGTGCTCGCACAAAGCAATTATACGGGTGGTCGCTCCTCAACAGCCTTATTCTTCGTGCTAGTTGACGGCATTACCTCGTAGTGTCCTTAGCTAGCGTGAGTATAGAAGTGGGCATCACAGGATGTATGTATATAAATGTTTTCTTTTGTAAAGATCATTGTTACATTATAGATTATTTGCAACGATGTGAGATTATATGTTGTTTAGTTTCTTCATGTCTTGTTTCTTCTTCTTTCCCCTTACCATCTTTCCTTTTGACACTTGGTTGTTCGCTACATAAATAGCGTGGATGTATTAGTGTTGACTTCTGAGGATCGAAAAAGGGGATTGCTACAGAATCCAATTTCTAATACGTGTCATTACTGACTTAGTTGTATACCTAATATTCTGGAAATAATTAATGAAACCATTTTGGCTATTAAATATTTATTTTAAACCATGGACGTTACTATAATATAATAAAATTTTCTATTTGAAATGGTTTAGTTTTCATAAGGTTAAAACTCATCCATGTTTATGTACGGTGTGGTCTTATGAGATACCTTTTTTCGAAAGGATTTATAACATTAAAAATCCATATGATTTGTGTTTCTAGTGCTGGTTTAGCTGACTGATCTAGATGTTATTTTCTAATGATACTCAAGTCAGACTCAGGCACTTCTCCCTATTTAATTATGGATGCTTTTGAGCTTCAGGAGGCGAGTTGGATGCTTCCAAGATGTATTCAGGTTTTTTTATTTCCGCTTGATTTTGTTTGTTTACATTTATCAGCAATTGTTAGGACATGATGTTATGACTATCCAGGCTAAAATGGGTTAGCTACTTTGATTTATGTATGTATGTCATAATTTTCTTTTGTAAAGATCATTGGTATATTATATATTAATCATTACTTGGTAAGATTATATTTTCTCCTTTCTTTTCTTTTACCCCAACAATCTATCTTACTGGAACTTGGATGTTCGACACATGAATATGTGGATGTACTAGTGTCTACTTCTAAGGATCGAAAAGGCGGGTCACTACAGTTGTATCAAAGCCGAAGGTAAACGAGAACATAGGCCTTGGCTAGGAAAACTCATTAGAGACAGGGTAAGTGACAACCTAGAACGAGTTAAGTACGTCTATACATATATATATGTATATGTATATATATATATATATATATATATATATATATATATTGTAACGACTCGGATTTTGCCCGCTCGAAAATCGACATCCATACTTCAAATCGTATTCGAATGCCATAGATTCGACCGTTCAAATCCGATTCGCCGGAGCTTATAACAACATTAGGTAAACAACACAGCGGAATTAAAGAATAATACATTGATATACAACTTTGATACAATATCTGATACAACAGATGATCCAGTAGATATCAATATACATCAGAGATATGATACAATAAATAGCAGCGGAAAGAAAATAGATAACATCTAGCAGCAGAACAAAATAACTCTAAGATAGTCTTCAAAAGAGAACTCCGAGAAGTGCAACTCCATTTCCAAGAATCAATCCAGCAGAAGCTCGAACCCCCAATAACGATGCACCAAGCATAAGCAAGACTGGCGTGATCCAAAGACTGAACTAACCCCAGATAATCTACTAAACCTGACTATCTGAAAAACCCAACTCTAGACTGCTCGTGTAGAAAATAATGAGCACCCAGAGTTTAGGAAAGAAACAATAAACTCCGGATCAGTCGTGGGACTGGTGTGAGCAACAAAAAGAAAACAGTTGTCTTTTAAAACATTCAAAAAAAGATTTTCAAAGTCAATTCGCAATGTTTTTTTAAAAATGAGACTACCATAAGGCCTCCCGCACACACACACAATGCAAACGCAGAATCGGAGGAGATTTCTCCTTATGATAGTCAAAGATGCTTGATACGCATTAAAAAGAAACATTTGATATTATTACTAGTGCATAGTGTAGAAGAATCATTTCAAAAGTAAAGATATAAATCTTAGCCAGCATAGGCATTTCGCATTTATGCCTACTATAGCTACCATCCAAACAGTGGGGCGCCACCATAAGTGAATGATAGGTTCTACAACTAAAACCGTACAAAATCGTATTGTTTCTTTGGATTTCCAACAAATGGTCAGGCCAAGGAACTTCCCATTGCCACATGAGAACGCCTCTGGAAGGACGTCCCCGAGAACCAAACCGGATCTCTGCCAACACAAGGCCGGGTTACCCCTAACTGGGTAACTACTGACACGAGTACGTCATCCCCCGATCGTAAACGACCTTTCTCACGGGATCCCGATAACCAACAACCACAAAGTAATAAATTCGCAGTAACCACATAGGTTAAATATCTGGGCTCCATACCATGATACCACCTCTATCCAGAAGGAAATGCACATACCCTAAAGGGAGCTACCCCTCATAACCTTGCCGCATCTTTCCTGTTTTGACCATTTCCGGGGTGTGAGGCTCGACGAAGTCACGTCCACAAAAACATACTTTATACAAAAGCCATGCTTTGGGTCAACAAATGATCATAGAAATGATCACCAGGATAGACGATCAAATAAATGATCCTATCACAAATAATCAACACAATGATCATTTCACAGCAACACTCAGTATGTCACATTACCAAATTGGGAATATATCGCTGATAACCATCAACTATATAACCTCTGAGCTCGTACGTCTCAGAGAAGGGTGTTAAGCTAAGAGAATAAATTCTCCGCCACCAACAGAAATATATTTGAAAGAAATCGGCTTTATATCTCAATTTGTAATGTCAGACATACAATCCATACAAGTCTGTTCCGGGCTCGAACAGAACCGAAGGCACTTACAAAGAAGTCCTTGCAATCCGGATATTCACAATCCCGATTGGATTTCCCATCACTTAGGGAGTTTCTATACCGGCGCGACTCGGTGCAGAAACAATCGATAGGTCATCCTATCGCTTTCGCAAATACCCGGTCTTCATCACCGGTCTTCAAATGCTATCCATAACGTCAAATCACATATTCAGAATGGGTTATACGACACAAAGGTCCTTTCCCGGCTAAACCGAATAGTGAGCACGATATTTCAAAAACAAATGGATAATGGGATTTCAATTAAGTCACAACTTATTACCCAAAACTTTTCTTCAAATGGCTTAACAAATTACCATTTCAAATCTTTTAAACAAAAAGATTCATTTTCACAACCTTTAACGGTTTTAAACAATTTTCACATTTTAGTCTTTTAAACAAAAGATTCATTCACAGATTTTCCAAATCAATTTTCATTTTAATTTGATTAGCTCGTTAAATCTTTAAATCAAAGATTTAACTTTTATCTTTCAAAACAATTCCATTTCAAATGGTTTAAACAAATCATCGTTTTAAATCTGTTAAAACAAACAGATTTAATTCATAGCTTTCAAAAAGAATTCATTCATAACTTAGGAAAATCATTTCTCTATTCAATCTTGAAATTCCCCTAATTAACTGGAATCTCAGTTCTTATCTAAAAGTGTTTATCATTTGAAAACAACAGTTTTCATTTTGGAAATCTGATTCATTTATACGAGTTGAAATCCTTGGGTTAAATTCAAATTCCCAAAAATAATACTTTAAAAATGATTTAACTCATAATGACTAGTATAATATCATTAATCCCTGGTTTCAAATTACAGAATTCAATTTCAAGTATTCAATTTAAATTTAAATCAAATTATTTAGATTCCAAAACTTACTCAAGTAATTTAAAAATAATAAATTTTATTTTGAAATTTCATTCTAAAAGCTTTTCACATTTATTCCGATTCCATTTCCAAAACATTTGAATTTAAAAATTCAAATTTTAAACTATTTCAAAAATCTGTGACTTAACCGATTTCCTCGTGAAATCCATATTGTGTGTGTATAAGTGTGGTCCAGGGGTTTAACACAACAGTGCAACATTATTCAATCATCACAGATTAAAACATAGAGATATAATTGATAAGCGATATAGCTATAACGCTTATCACTCATTCACAGATTCACAGATAATATACAATGTAAATAAATGAATGAATCATATACAGCTCAATCCACAGTACAAAATATCACAATCAGTTAGGACAATCAATTCAAGGCATCACATATAATACAATCATTCATAAGTATGATTAAGTATTCAATAGTCATTTATAAGCAGGATTAATTAATCGTTTAATCCAAATCAATTCTATTTATTTCCAATTAAATTAATTACTTATGAAATAATTGTCCAATCCTAATGAATTAATTTCAAATCATTTAATATAAATTAATTGATCAATTACCTTACTTAATTAACCTCTTAATTTATCATATTAATTAAATCAACATTTTAAACCAATTTCCTAATTAATTAACTTTAATTAATTATTTAAAGAAATTAAACCTTAATTAATAAAGTTAAACTTACAATTACTAATTAAATTGAATCAAACCATTGATTATCCATTCTAATTAACTTAATAATTAATGTATTACAAATCATTCAATTTTTATTAAATTTAAGGTGAACTCATTCTTAGTAGTGATTTAAACATCATTTACAAATATGTTTGAAACCCTTTTTAATTTCAATCTAAACTTCATTTTAAACCCAAGACTTAAAATGAACCCTCATTTATCTTTAGTAAAGTTTGAAACTAATTTTAAAATCCTTTAAATTACTTGTTGAAGTGATATTTTATTATAAAGAAAATTTAAAAGAATTTAAATCAATTTCCTTATTAAATTCACATATTAAAGGAATTTTAACATTTAAATTTATAAACTTTATTATATTCAAAATCTTGAATTCAAATTTAGATTTAAATCCAAATTAAATCTTTGATTAAATCTTTGTTACAATTCATTTCTTTATAACTTTCAAATTCCAATTTAAATTCAAATTCTTTAAATTATACCTTAATTGCTTAAAAACTTCTATTTAAAACAATTTTTTTTTTATTATTTATTTAAATTTTTAAACTAAGTTTCAAAACTAAACTTGAATTTACATTTTAACTTAAAGTTTAAACTCAGTTTAAACCTGGATTTATAAATTTACGTTCAATCATTTTAAAATTTTGAAAACTGGACAGGTTAAAAACCTGTTACCAGTATCCTACCCGAGCCAAACGAAGATGACTTCGAGTCTAACACCCTAGTGCTTCGGGCCAAACATGAAAATACTCGAGTAAAAACTCGAGTCACCTATCCTGCTTCATCCCCAAACTAACAAAATTACAGACCATCAGAGCAACCGTGCTCGTGCACGTGTACGGCTCCGGTACCCATCTCCGGCCATCGCCACTAGGTCGAGCAAGTCGCCGATCACCCACACACTATCCCCCAACCATCTGAAGGTCGCCATCTGTACGAATTTGAAAAATGAATACGAAACCGAAACCTGTAAACGCGAGAGCCACCACCACTTCAAACCTGTCAACACGTCGCGCTCAATGCTCCGACCACCGTTCGCCACCAAACTCCAGCCGCGGCTTCCCCTACGACCCATCCACCATCCCTCAAAACCGCGTCGAACTCGATACATTCAATAGGGTGAACGAATCAAAAGAACTTGACCCTCCAAAACTAGGATTATAAATAAGAATTCATCACAACAGCCACCACAGTGAAATTCATTACTACCAGATAATTTTCCTATCAACTACAATCACTTCTCCATCAATACTGAGGTTCCCGACCCTCCAGATCATTTAGATCATCAGCATCTTCCCAAAAACTAATTTCTGGATAGACCAGAAATACACATTCAAACCCAAACTAGAAATTATGGTTACACTTCCAAAAATCATGATTTAGAGTATAGTTTCAGATTATAAACCTGGAACAAGAAATTATGATGTTTGAATTTTTCAAGTTACAAGGTTTTTCCTGTATTTCTTATACCCCAGATAAACTTTCAACCCTTTATTACTTAATTTTATATGTTTTTGAACTTCATTTATGTCTAATCAAATCTCTTTTGAATTCCTAAGTCTATCCAAATTTGAAAATGAGATATAGGGATTTTAATCAGATTTTCTTTTTCTTTTTCCAAGCTCTGTAACCACACAGAGTTCATATCAAACATTTCATCCACATATATATATATATATACAATCCATACTTAAACACATGTAGGCATATTAACAACCACTCCAGAGCATCATCAATATGATAAAAGAGTATAAGCAAATGAAAGTGGGTTTGCTCACTGTGTTTATGATGATGAACAGAGGACCAGATTTTTTTTCTGTTTTCATGAACTCTGAAGTTTGATCTTTGCTTGCTTGTAATTTGAGTTGAAACTTTACTTGAGGTTTAGTCTTTTTTTTTATTTCTTTGTTCTTTTCTTCTTTCAGTTATGGTGGATGAAATTGAAGTGAGGGAGGAAGTTGATATAGAGGAGAGAGTGTACAGAGTGATGTTATCTCTTCCCTGTACTAAAGTTATAGCTGTAGTGATCTTGTATTACTTTTGTTTGTAAAATAGGCATGCTGTGGATGTTTGCATTAAATGAAATGGTCCTTTATGTTTTGAATATACACTTGCTGCCTTGTTTTTATTACTTTTTTATTTATTTGTTTTCTACTTGCATGTATTTGCTCGGCTGATATGTTAATGAATGCTTGCTTTGTTTGTGTTTTGCTTTTAGATACTTGTCTTTTGTTTTATATTTTACATAATTTTATAAATATGTGGTTTCTACTTTGTATGTTATTTCTTTTGTTTGAATACTTTTATTTGCTCTTATTTTATTTTATTATGCCTTAGTTACAGTTATTTGTTTATAAAATTTACTCAAGTATAAACACACTTTTATACTTAAACAAAGTTTTAAAATCTTACCTTTCCTTTATTTTTAAACTTATATTATTAAATACTTAATTTACTTAAAATTATTTCAAACTTATGTACATTTTTATAAGATTTATTTTATATTTACAATCATAGTTTCCCAAAGTACATACATATATTATTTTATTTTTATACTAATGTTTTGCTTGTATATGAACATAAATTTCTATTGTCAATATATTGTTTAAATTTTTAACTAATTTGTTTCATGTGTATATTTTACATTTTATAGTTTACATAACCAGTTTTATCTTCTGAAATGACTTTTTAACTTGCCTAATTTATATTTATTTATAACTCAAATATTTATTTTACTTCTATTTTTAGTTTAAATATTTATCATAAATTTTACTTTAAAAATTATTGTTTTACATTTCTCTTTGTACACATATATTTTATATAACTCAAATTATCATCATTTATAAATTTTTAAATCAATTTATTTATTTATTTTTATACTTGTGTCCAAAGTATATTATTTATTTTTCAAAAATCATTTATTTAAGAATTTATTTAAAATCCAATATATACATATATATTCACATATATACAAATTTTCAAATTCATACGACTTAATATAATTTCTATTTGAATCGGGGAAACTCGCTGCCCTTTATAATTAATTTTACAAATTTTTTATTCAAAAATTCATTTAACTTATCAATTTAAATTCATAAAAATCCGGGGTCGTTACATATATAGACACACACACACATACATACATACACAAATATATATGGAAGCGCGTATTTGTTAGTGTAATAAAAATGTTTTATATTATGTTGTTTAATCTTTTAGTGTTTTTACAATTCTGCTCGAGGCGTCTGGCTAAAATTATCGATAAGGATTTCTAAAATTTTAAACAAGGACAATCGATACAGTAAGTTTTTTGAAATTGGTAAATGAAATAATTTTACCTAGGATTATATTTTATGTATAAAATAATAATTTTCAAAAATTTATATGGTTATTTATGTGTATTTTTTTATTATGAAATGATAAAATCCGGTTGTTATCATTTATTATTTAGTTAGTCATGCTCATTTAGTTTAGAGCATTGCCTATTATTGATTGATTATTTATGCTTGGCTAGTTAATGAGCAGTTTTTTGTTTTGTGTAGATTAAATATGAACAACTTATGAATTCTATTTCACGATTTGACTATAAGGAGTTCGCTAATAATGTAGGCTTAAAGAGTTTACTTTGTTAAAATGGTTTCTATAAACGAGTAATGATTTTATATAAGGTTAGTTTATAATTGGTTTATAATAGTGTTTTTTAAATAAGGAGGATTTTTGAGAATTTAAATATCAATATCTTTGAAAAAGGATTTCAAAAGATTTTTGAAAAAAAGTAATAATGGTATTAGTTGAAAGTATTTATAACTAAAAATATTTCAAAGAGAATTTTAAGTAAGATACATTTTCTTTGGATAGTTCGGGGAATGAGTCTCGATTTGTTTTGTAATAATCTGAATAATCTTCTAAGTGATGATCGGATGTTTGCTTAGGAAAATGATGTAGTGCACTTAGTAAATTATTCCTTTTATCACTGTACGATCGAAACAAGTTCAAATCCGAACGAACCCAAAGCAAGTTGGTAATAGATATTTTGGAAATATATACTGTATCGTTAAAAAATGAGATTAAAAATGAAAAAGTATTTCTGTGTTAATTAATTCGAGCGGCTCGGTAATGACTAAAAATGGACAAGAGATGTGTTTGGATGATAACATTTCTCTTAAGTATTAACTGTCTTGGGAAGAGGATGTATAATACTATTTGGTAGGACTCAGTTCCTTGGTATCATTTTGGGATTACTTGATCTATATGTATATTTTCCATGGATTCAAAATATATAGTAATCTTTTAGAAAAGTTTGCAAATAAAAATTGAGTATTTAATTATTAGGTTTCATTAGGGAAATTGGATTCAAAATAGAAAAAGTATTTTGATAAAAGAATGTGTTAATGAATGAAATTTTTAATGGGTTAAGGATAAAAGATTAAATTAGATAGTGTATATACTCTGAGCACATAGTAAGGTATTATACAAGTTTAAAACTTAAAGTTATGAAATATTTTGTAAGTATTTTTGGGAAATAAAAAAATATTGGTATGAGTAAGAACCAACAAGAATAAGAACGTAAGTTGTACGTAGATCATTTCTTCACACGGTTCTTGATCCAAGATATGAGTACATAACTTTGAGGTGGTTCACGCCAACCCGAGTAAGGATTTATCACTTGATTCCTGACAGTGGACACTTGATGAGGTTTTTTGATATGTTACCGACGTTTTCTATCATAGCATATGGCTATGTACGGAAAATAGAGATTTCCAATCAAGAAGCTTGATCGGAATCCGCACTAGAGAAGTCGAGTGAGCGATACTAGTTCAAAAGAGAGGTTATGTATTGAAGTAAGTGATTAAATCAGATATTGCATATGAATGATCTATGTACATCGTACAAACTTATGAATAATGTAAGTATTCATGTGTCGGATTGTTTCCTTCTTTGTTTTGGTTGGGATGAAATTTCAAGGTCCAAATTCTTTTAAGGAGGAGAATGTAACGACTTGAAATTTTATCGCTTTGATTTGTGAATACTTAACAAATTTTAAATATTCAATTAATGATTTTTAATGGTCAATTAACCCTCTTTTAATTAGTAAATAATGATTGTGAACTTTTTTTGAAATTTGGTTTACATAAATGAGCTGTTCGATGAAAAGTTGAAAATGTGACCGAAAGCCACTTTTCGGATTTTCGATTTTATGAAATGGAATGTTGTAGAATGTTGTTACATACACATAACACATATAAAAATAGTTCAAAGTATATCAAAGAGGTTAATTAAATCAAAAAGTCACTAATATTCTAGAAAGTGATTAAGTAATGGAATAAAGAAGAACTACTTTTCTACTTTATTTAAATATGTTAGAAGCGCTTAAATTTTTGTGTACATATCAAATCAATGTAAGATGGCACATGGGTTATTTGTCCTTTTCCATCTTATTTTCATTCATTATTTTCATTTTCAAAAATATTCAAAAGCTTCCATAGTTTGGAAACTTGAAAATAGCTTCTTTTTTCTTTTTCTTTTTCACTACTTTCTTTTATAACTTCCTCAATTCTTCTCTAACTCTCTCCTTATTCAAGTATGTGCATTAGCACACCATAATATCACCTTATAGTATGTCAAACTAAAGAGAAATGGAGCCAAAGGGGGGAGATAATCTCAAGCCATGAGCAAAAGGTGAGGGGGAGGAGGAAAGATTCTGTCATTTTTGGTGCAAAGGTCGGATCTTGTGAAGTTTGGTGATGGTAGGAAGTTGTTCCATTATTCTAGAGCTTTTTGGTAGTTGTTAGCATGCTTTGGATATGAAATTTCTAACCTTAAAAAATCCCTTTTTAAGACACACGTACATACATACATACATATATAATGCGTAAAAATAGAATCTTGTGTGATGATTAATTATATTGTGATGTGAATGTTGACTTTTGCTTTGGAAAACCATATTGTTTTATGTTGTAGTGGTTTGAAAAGCACTTTGATATTTTGGTTTAAATAGAATATGTAACGGACCTGAAAATATGGACTTTTATTGAAAAGCATATGTAAATATGGACCTGATTTGGAATTGGACTTGTATTTTGAGCATATGAAAAGCACATGAGGATTAGTAGGAGACATGGACTTGAAATGGAAGTGTCCATATAGCGATAGTCGCTATAAAGGAATTTTGATATCACATATTTTATTCCTGTTTCAATACCATGTTTCTATGTATATAATGTTGTACATATAATCTCTGTATTTCTTTGGATCTGATATAAAGTTAAGAATTATTATATGACTTGATAGTTTAATTCTTTTGAAATTGATAGTAAATAGTGGTGTTGTTTAAAAGCCATAATAGACGCTAAGCCTTTTTTCTAAACTTGAAAAGTAATGGATTCTAAATTCACTTCAACTTTATAACATTTTAAAGTAAAATGTTTTTCATATTCATATTGGTTTAAAATATAGAAAGAACTTGTGTTCAAAAGTTATTTTATTTATAAAACCCAGTTTTGAAAGTTACGATCTGTATAGCGATAGTCGTTATGGATGCAGTTTGAAAATCTACGATTTTTATAAAATATAAAAGATTATCTACTTTAGATAATTTGTAAACTCTTTTCAAAAATGGTTTATATTGGTTATGTAAGTATTTTGAAAAGAGATTTGTGATATAAAGGATTTATTTCAGGATATTTGAACAAGTGGTTTATTCATAGGAAATCAGTTGGTTTTCAAAGTCGAATTCTTTTTAAAAGGTAATGGTTTTAAGTTATGATTTGAATGTAAGCATAAAACTTGTTTTAAATGGAACTTAAACTATATAAGAGGTTTAAAAAGATTATTTGATATAGTACAATAAGTGTTTACTTGTATATAGAGGTAAAAGGTCTATTCATTCGAATCAAATGTGGTTCTAAAACAAGGATTTCCATATGAGATTTGATATGGAAATTTAGTAATCCTATAATTGGTACTAAAAGCCGATGAGTAGACTGATCCTCTATCCGTGAGTTCTAGAATCAGGGTGCCTAGGGAAGGATCTAACTTACTTGACTTCGTTTTTATGTGAGGGATAGGGTAAGTCAAAATATCAAAAACGCAACTAGTGCAGGAGATATATAAAAGAAGTTTTACAAATAGATTTTTAAAGGAGATTTCTTAAGAGAAATTTTATAAAAGGAAAGATATTTGATTTCCATAAATGATCTTTATAACGTATGGTGGTATGGAGATTATTTTTTTCATACATAACACCAAATTCTGAGGTATGGAAACTCGTCTCTGTCTTGAGAATTAAGAACGTATGTCGAGGAAAGGATAGTAAACTAACTTGTATGACTACATTGTTAATCATAGGATAGTACTATCTGAAATCGGAAAGTGGTGGTAAGTATATTTAACCTAATTTCCATATGACCTATTTACTTACACCAAAAGAAAAGTGTTTTAGGTTTATAGTAAACAATGTTTTTAAGTGATAGTTATTTTTGACCTAATTTAGTATGATTTTGGAAGTGAATCTTTCTTATTATTTTGTGAATATACTTATACCGTTGAGATAAGTAGACGGATATTTTTTCAAGCATTGAAAGTGTATTGGTTTGTGAATATACTTATACAATTGAGATAAGTATAAGGTTATTTTTCTAAGTATTGAAAGTGTATTGTTTCGTGAATATACTTATACCGTTGAGAAAAGTATAAGGATATTTTTCCAAGTATTGAAAGTGTGGTGTTTCGTGAATATACTTATACCATTGGCATAAGTATATGGATAATTTTTCCAAGTATTAAAAGTGTTGTGCTTTGTGAATATACTTATGCCATTGAAATAAGTATATGGATATTTTTCCAAGCATTGAAATAATATGAATGAATAGCGATTGAGTAGTATACATATGTATATGTTGTAAAATATTTACTTCTAGTATTTACAAAGTGGTTTTAATTGATGAAGGATTAATCAGAGAGGCTTAGTGGTTGCTTATGTGCTTAAATCATGATTGGTTTCTTATGAAATTAAATCTTTGGTTTGATTCTTTTGTTTATTTGATAGTTAAATAACCGACTATCAAATCTTTACCAAATATAACTTTAGAAGCATCTAGAAAAAACTCAGGAATTATGTGATAAAATTATGTTCGGTTATGTTATACTATACGTATAAACTAGTTGTATTCTTCTAGAACAAGTGATAAGGAAATCCATCCACTTAAGTGGTTAGGAAGTGATCTCCACTCTTAGGTATTGTCTTTTTTTCCAAAAGAACCAGAGTTGAGTTTTTCAGAATCTATCTGTAATGACCATACCGTGATGCCCATATTATTAAAGAACATTATAAATAATGTCTCTAATAATGCGGAGAATATGGCTTGTTGAGGGACATTAAATGTAAATATATCTTTAATATAAACTGGCACGTCACACTTACTCTTTTTGCTAAATATCTAGAATGAAATTTTGATGGGTACAGTCTCATGTTTAAAGAAATAAACACACCGGTTTCTCAAAATCAGAACAATATATATATATAGCATATAACAACAGTCATAGATCACGATGGATAATTTACATCGTATACAACAAATACCGTGAGTCTACAAAAAGAAATACTAGACTCGCATAATATGCATCCAAAATAAGACACTATCTTAAATAGTAAATCTCATAATACAACATATGAATATACTACAGAAGAAAAACTAAGATGTCAAAATGTCTATCATCTGCAAGCACACCTACCCAAAAGCCTGACAATCTTGAAAACCTAAAAAATCCCTGCCTGACCTAAGTATTTTAGGATAAACGGGTCAGACTATCATTAAAATATTCACACAAGGGTGAGAACAAGATGTAACATAAGGTATATTGTACTATAAGTGTAAACTAGTTACGTAAAAGATTTAACATAGAGCTTATCACAAAACTCAAGAAAAATTTAAATCAAAATACTAGAAATTCATGATAACCGAAACAACACATATAGATCATCGATCACCTTGATCGTTCATACCGATCCTAACGATCGTCCATACCATGAACAAATTAGTATCAATCGTGCCGATCTGATACTAAGGATCGTCCATACCATAAAATAACCTTAGCCAGGAACCAAGAGTTGTACATAGCGATCCAAACGATCATAGAACACATAGCATGACACAAAAGAATTTACGTAAATCCATAAGTATACCTTTTAAGGATTTATCAGCCCTCGGCAAAACCATAAAAGAAAATGTACTCTAAAGTGTCAAATACTATCGCTTTTAGTAATCGCTAAAACTTAACCAAAATGTTCCATATCGCCTAGTGAAATTCAAGTATATACTAGAAATTAGTAAATCTCACTTGTACTGGATACTACTGGAAAACGTGAACTATATTGTTTTAAGTATCTAGCAGCCCCATGTTGCACATCAAAAGAGAATAAAACTCTAAAGTGTTAAATGCTTCCTAAAAGCAATCACACGAATTTAACCAAGACATCCCATAATATCCTGTGAAATTTGAATATTCGCTAATGGGGTAGTAAGTACACTCAAATATTCTATTTAATGAATTGTAAAATGTTCGATGGACTATTACTTGAGAGCGTTTAAACCAATAAGCAACACTATGTCAAATATTAGCATTTCCTAAATTATAGAATCAAGGTTCTCAAAACAATTTCACTTTAAAAAAACAAAAGTCGCATGAAATTGCCAAATGATAAAAAAAATATTTTAAGAGTTTAAGGTTTAAAAGTAATTGAATATTATTTTACTATATAAAATAGTTTTTCTAAAATTTCTTTTCATAAAATATTGCTTTCAAACTCCTTTACATAAAATCCCTAATTTAATTAACAATCAACTTGAGATAAATATTACTTATTTAATAAAAGGTTACGAAAATCCCAATTATCTCAAAAATGCACTTATATATACATATTTGTCTCACATTTTCATATGCGATATTTAAATAATAAACCATATTCTAAAATTTCTTTATAAATCCTTGTAGTTTATAAACCCATAAATTGCTCTTATCCAAACCTATTAGATATTTAACCCATTAATTAGGAATAACTTCTTTTACAGTTTAAAATCATTCTTACTATAAAAATAAACTGTAATTTCTTAGGTAAATAAACACACAAACGCACATATATACATACATACATACATACATCCAAATATTCCTTATAAACAAAATAATTTATCACTTAAAAATAATTAGCTAAACTGTTTAATTTAAAATCAGTCTCTTTGAAAAATCCTTGTTAAAACAATGCGATGGAAAACTAATGTTGTGCTACGGACTCTATGGTATTACCATTCTAAAACAATTCATAAAACTGTTATTATCTTTTTTAATAAAGATTACAATTTTCGAAAATCTTATTTTAACAAAAATATCAATAATAACAATTTAATAATATCTCGATTTTAATTAAAAATCCTTTTTAAGATATGAACTTAGTCCTCACTAAATTAAAATACCGTTTTCAAAAACTAGATTTTATTTCAAAATTAAATTTCACAAATTACAATTCAAGATTAATTACCCAAAATTAAACTTATTTAATTTTTTAGTTAATAACAGGTTTGCTACACCATCGATTAGTTTTGGAGCGACTGGTCAGTGTGGGAGTATACTTATATAAGATGACTCAAAACCATAACCACTAAAAACCATATATGTATTCAATGCTTTGGAAGAGGTTCGTGATTTTTTCGAGATGATGGAATCAAAATCGAAGTTCTTTGAAGTGCAAGGGCTACGTGCTGCTAATCCTAAGGATGCTTCTAAAATAAATGTAGTAGAAGTAATGCCTTTGGTTTGTTCATATCCCGAAAAACTTATAGGGATGAATGTTGGCATTGTATTGTTTCCTAGAGGGCAGTGTTAGCATTCCAAGTGGGATTTACTAAGAGAGGAAAAAGGTAATCATGACCTCATAAGCCTCACAACTCGGGAATGACTAAAACAAGGGATATGCTTTAGGGCTATGTGGTTTGTTACCATTAGGGGCATCGTTCCTCGATCTAGATCAATATTTATGGATTTTGTAATGCATGCGCATGGAAAAGGGTGAGATCCTGGCCTGGTGCAATGTTTGCATCTTCTAGCCCAAGGAATGATGTAATCTGGCTTGTCAAGTTAGAGGGGAAGGCTAGCTCTAATTCGCTAGGGTAGAAAGGCTTTCGACTTCGGTGCATTTTTCTAGAGGTATACTATGGTAGGCGATACCCCAGTGGCCTTGTCATTATATGGAATCCAATTTCCAATATGTGCCTTTATGGACTTAGTTGTATACCTAATATGTTGGAATGTAATTAATGTAACCATTTCTGCTATGATTAAATACTTGTTTTAAACCCTAGACATTATTATAATATCATAAGTTTTTCTATTTCAAAGGTGTGGTTATCATAAGGTAAAAACCTATTTGTGTTTATGTGCAGCGTGGTCTTACGAGATACCTATATTTTGATATGTTATATAACATTGAAAATTTATATGATTTGTATTTCTCACGCCGGTTTACGAGATTGATCCGGTGTTAATTTCTTGTAATACTTGGGTCAGACCTAAGTACTTTTCCAGATTTAGTTACGGATGTTGTGGAGCTTCAAGAAGCAAGCTTGATGCTTCTAAAACGTATTCACATATTTTTATTTCCATTGTATTTTCTTATTTGTTTTTACTAGGAATTGCAAGGGTAGGTTGTTATAACTGTCTAGTTTGATGATAGGTTAGTTACTTTGACTGATGTATGTATATCATAGTTTTATTTCATTTGTATATTATATATTACTCGTCATGTGTTGAGATTCTATTCCATCTTTTCTTTTTTTTCTCACCCCAACAATCTATCTTTCTAGCACTTGGATGTTCGGCACGTTAATACCGAGGATGCGTTGACTTCTGAGGATCAAAAAGGCGGGTCATTACAGATGTTTATTCACAATGGATAGCCAAATAAATAACATCGCGACATTCCACACCACACTGTGTTATTCAAATATTTATTTAATGCTCATAAGATACACTCAATCCACACTATGTATGTGTGTACTCCTATGCACCAAGTCTTATTAATAAGCGGAAAATTTATACCAAAAGTCCGATACCTGACGATATTATTAATCCGTTTATTCAACTTTCTCTCTACATAGAAATGAAAATACATACATGTTAAATAAAAAATTGAATATTATATTTTAAAACACAAATAATGTTTTCTAGAACAAAAAATTATCAATGTATATTGATGTTTGAATAGATAACCCAACTCCATAAAATATTTTCGCATGTCCATGAAATATAGACATTTAAAATCATTAATAAATATTATTTAGTCATTGCATGATTTAAAAATATGAATTCACTATTTTTTCAAAATTTTTAGTTCAAATGTTATTGTTAAATTACTCAATTTGACTATT
The DNA here is from genome assembly GCA_030765085.1 of Allium cepa. Lineage (NCBI taxonomy): Eukaryota > Viridiplantae > Streptophyta > Magnoliopsida > Asparagales > Amaryllidaceae > Allium > Allium cepa. The sequence continues at coordinate 305,814,837 of CM060945.1, read as the reverse complement.
TATAACCTTATATAATGTTCTTATCTAAATAAAGATACAAATTTGTAATTTATGTTACGTTTATATTTTATTTTATTTTATTTATTTTCATTTCATATTATGTGTGTGTGTATATTAAATATAGTGTTGCCGATAGGCAGTCGACAATCTAACAACTGATGTCGTGAATTAGAGAGCCTTAGTCATCATCTTCCAGGCCATCTTCTTCCTCAACACTACCATCACCATCTACCATTCATTTCATACACTCATGCACCATCCATAAGTCAATATAATCATATCCTAAGTTCATCATTTTATCCTTAATTAATCAAAAATGACCGAAGAAGGTGAAAAAATGTGTTATGGGCTTAACTAGTATATCAATGTTCCTATCATAACCCCACTACTGACATAGATGTGTGAGTAAAATCTTATGCTGAAGCCTTTCCAACAGATTACTAACTTTATCTTGCTCTTCTTCTTGGTTCTCTTTTCCCATTCATTGTAATTTCCTTCTTATTCAAATTAATGAACAAAAATTGAATTCTACAAGCTAGCTTGATGTAGAGATACTAAGAAGCCTTGAATTTGTGTTGGAATTTGTAGAATTTATTTTTGTTTCTATTTGAATCTGAATTTTAAGGTGATAGCGTTCGGTTGAGTTTTTGATTTTCTAAAATGAAGTAATGTATATGCCAGGCCTATATTTATACTTGTAGATAATTGTCTAGAGATGGAAACCTCTAGCCTTTGAAAGATCATGAGATAAAATGATTAGATTAGGGCTAAAGTATATTAGGCTTTGTTTGTTATCTTATACATTTCCTCCTTTCTTTTTCTTTCTTTTAGTTCATGAAGCAAAGTTGGGTTTGGGCTAAAGAAGCATTTGGACTTGGATTAACTAATTAACTTATTTTTCTTCCTTTCTTTTCTTTTTCATTTCATGAACCAATACATAGTATTTCAAGCCCATTCATATATAAAAATCACTTCCTGAAATTTCTTACTAATTATATTTTTAACAATTTTTGTAAACATTATATTTATATAATTTTTTCATTTAATTAATCATTTTATTTGAAACCATTTAATTACTAAATTCTAAACTCTTTAATAAAGTACTTTCTTCCAAAAAAATAAATATCAACCTTATAAAAAATTTACTCGACCTTTTGTTCTAGTTAACTAATTTATATTTTCTTATTCAAAATAACCAAATAAATTATTGAATCGATGTTTCTTTCATATTTAGTTACTATCATTTAACAAATAATCTTCGTTAAATTTCCAAATTGTTCCCTTAATTTTGTATCTTCAATTCAAAACACATTAAATTTGTTAATCTTTATTATTAGATTACTAATTTATTTGTTTCTCAATATTAGGTAATTATAGACTGCCCCCTAAGAAAATCGTGTCATCCTAATTCCTTCATACAAAATATATAACTAACTTGACAAATTCAAGATCATCTACATCATTAATCATTAAAATGTAATTGCTTACTTGATACACGCATATTATTAAATAACTCCTGATAATTTGTTCCACGTGTTCTAGAGTTTTTCAAGTACAATCCAGTGGGTTTTTTGACTATGTACATTTGCCAATGGAACTCTCTTGCTTTTGAGCTGTTGGATTCTAGAGTTAACTCTCTAGACTGGATGCTACACATAAGTCAGATCAGGAGATATCTCAAGCTCCAGAACATCTCTAGGCTCAACAATCTCCATATCCCGAAGGCATTTCCTCAATTTTGAAACATGAAAGACATTATGAATTCCTAAGAAGTGATCTGGAAATGCAAATTTATATGCAACTCTTCCAATTTTTTCAACATTCAAGTATGGTCCAAATAGTAAGGTGCTAACTTCCTCGATTTACTAAATCTCATAACTCCCTTCGACGGATATATACTCACATATACCATATTTATAACTAAATATTCTATCTCTTCCCTTCTTCGGTTAGCATTAGACTTCTATTGATCTTGGGCCTCTTTCATTCTTCATTTAATCAGCTCAATCTTCTTGGGCATTCCCTGATAGAATAAGGCCCAATATGAATTTATCTCTAGTTTTCAACCAATCGGATGGTGATCGTTATGGTCTACCATATAGGGCTTTGAATGAAGCCATTTTAATGCTAGCTTGGTAACTGTTATTATAAGCAAATTCGACGAAGCAAAGATGATCCTCCCAGCTACTATATATATCATGTGCACAAGCATTAAGCAAACCTTTAAGAATTTAATTCGCCTTCTCCGAATGACCATTAGTTTGTAGACAAAAAGTTGTACTAAATTTTAGCTTTGTTCCCAAACTTGCTTAAAGACTTGTCTAAAATCTACTAGAAAAGAAGGGATTATGATTGCATACTATGGAACTAGAAACTCCATGTAGTCTAACTATTTCCTTTACATGTAGCTTAGAAAAACATGGTGTAGGTCGGTTCGTCTTTATCGGAATGGAATGTCCTAACTAAATTGAACGACACTGCTCACAAACTATCATGGCCACTTCCTTGACTGTGGTAATCCATCTAAAAAGTCCATTGACACCTATAACAATACACAATCAAAACTAATCTAATGGGATTTATACAAGTGAATTATTAATCTACAAATCCGCTCGTACCTGACCATATTTCCATTGAGGGATTTCCAATGGGTAAAGAAAACCATTGGGCATGTGGTGTTCATCCTTAACTAACTAGGATGTAATGCACTCCTTCATAAACTTTCCAACATCATGTTTCATACCTTCCTAGTAGTAGAGTAATTTCATGTCCATATACATTTTACTACCGCTGTGTGAATGTTGTATCATGATTGATGGTAGTCTTCCATAACTTTTTTATGGAGTGTATTAATATGGTAATACTAACATATTCCTTCTCTTTTAAGAATTCATTAGAGTATAAAGAATAGTTAACCCTATCTTCTCTGTTGTCTTTGGATTCTAATTTTTGAATAAGCAATAGTGTAGTTGGATCTTTCTTCTTTTCTTCTGTGATCTAATCTATCAGAGATGGTCTAGCCATATAGCTAATATTATTCTCAAACTAATCATATAATCTCTCTTGAATCTCCCACATTGATTGTATCTCGAGGTATTTCCATTCTACAATCATTCATAGAGACTACTACTTAGTGCTTCCTACTTAAAGCACCTCCAACTCGATTTGCTTTCGTAGATGTGTACTGGATCTCAAAGTTGTACACTGCCAGGAATTATAACCATCGTTGCTTTCTCATATTGAGACTTTCTAGGTAAATAGATACTTCAGTGACTTATGATCTATGTACAACACAAGTAGCACTCCAGGAAGGTAGTGACACTAAATATTCAATGTAAAGACTATAGCCGGTAGTTTTGAGCCATGGGTACCATTTCTAATCTCATTAGGCCTTAATTATCTTGACGCATACACTACCACTTTTCCCTTCAACATAAGTACTTCACCTAATCCAGAACCATATGCATCTGCATAAACTTCTAGATCCTAGTTACCTTCGGTAACTATCGGCACAGGTGCATTCATGAGAAAATCCCTTACTTTTTGATATGTTTCCTCACACTTAGTTGTCCAATGGAACTTAACCCCTTTCTTAGTGAGGTTAGTGAGAGGTTGTAAAATCTTTAAAAAATCCTTAATGAATCATCGATAATATTTGATTAATCCTAAGAAGCTATAAATTTATAAAACCATCTTAAGCCACTTCCAATTCTGAATAGCCTCTACCTTAGCTATATTTATAGAAATACCATCTTCTGATAAGACGTGACCTAAGAACTTAACTTGCCTTTACAAAAAATATACTTGGAGAGTTTGGCTTCCAATACTGTTCTCAGATGCTTCTTATGTTCCACCTACGAACTAGAGTAGATTAGAATATCATCAACAAATACAAAAATGAACTTACCTAAACAGTCTCTAAAGACTCTGTTAGTCAAATCTACAAAGTACAATGGTGCATTTGTAAAACCAAATGGCATAAACAGCCATTCATAAGATACATATCAGGTCCTGAATGTAGTTAATGGAATACTGTCTTCTGCTATTCAGAGCCAATGGAATCTCGTAACTATGTCCAATGAGGAAAAGATCCTAGCTCCACTTAGCTAATCAAACATGTTGTCCATCCTAGGAAGGGGATAATTATTATTAATGGTTATCTTATTTAGCTTCCTATAATCGATGCATAACCTAAGGGATTCACTTGACTTCTTTAAAAATACTACTGCGGCTCCCTAAGATGAATTGCTAGATCTAATAAAATGTTCCAACTCCAATTATATCAATGCTTCTTAAGCTCCTTCGTTTCCGATGCGGACATTTTGACCGAGCGTCGATTTACAGGTTAAACTCCAAGGATAAGATCAATTTGAAATTTGGTTCCCCATTCAAAGGAATATCTGTAATTGGGTCGAATACAACTAGGTATTCTCCAACCGCTGAAATCTTAGTAATGTCATCTTTGTCTCTCTCCTCAAGAGAAAATAATGGTCCATCTATGTCATGATTGATATCCCTAAGAAGTAAGCTAACTCAATTAGTGGTATCTAGTTGGCTTAAGGCAATGGATCTTTCAATATAATAGAGATATGCATCATAACGATTAAGCCAGTCCATTCCTAAAATGATTCCAAACCCCATGTACTAAAAAGTGCAAATTACTATAGAATGAAAAGTCAAATATAACTCTAATAAGAATTCCATTAGATCATACCTTCCAAGACAGCAAGAACTTTCCCTTTAGCCTGAGAAGTGCTTTATACTACCTCTATAGCATTCGGCTTCCTGGTCTTCTTATTAGTAGTTGGACGAGTATAGCTAAGATGTCCTTTCTTTTTGCAAATCCTGCACTTCTTCTAATATGGAAAAGGTCATAGCTTGGTACACTCTCAAGACTAATGACCTTTCTCTCCACAGTTGAAATACTTGATCATAACTTTGTCATGGACCTTATAATCCGGCATGCTAGCTTTCACTTGCCCCTTGCCCTAAAAACTAGCCTTCTGTTTCCTGAAAGGGATCCTTCACCGCTTTTCAATAACTGCCTTGGTCTCTGGCTTATCTTCACCACTTTCTTTCTCCTCTTTTCCAGCCTCACTATCATATCCACCAACTTATCAAAGTAACTTTTGTTACTATCGCTATCAATCCTGAAGGTATACGACATGAAGATGTTATCATTATCTCACATCAGCATGTAATGTCGAAAGTGCAGAGATAAGCTGATGCTGAAGGCATACAATGCCACCCCTTATCAACAAGGGTTAATAGACAATGTAGCAAGTCTCCAATGAAGCTAAGAATATCAAATGCCACCAATCCCACATACCACTTATAAAGCTGAACAAATGATGTTGAATCTCTCATAACACTAAATGATGTCGAATGAGACCAATGTCGTAACTTATTAAGGCAGTGGTGATGTCGAAGATCACTGTATTGAAAGCCATCAATGTCATAGTGACATGGTTTATCATCCACGTTGCCTCTCATTGATGTCGTGTCCTACCAATATATTATTCCCTCTATGAAGTTATAAGAATCAACATCGATTTAGTTTAGATTAATGCCGCTTATTGCGAATGCCGTGTTTTTATTGATAGTGCACTTTATCAATCAAGGACACACATGAAGCATCAATAATACTGCATCTTAGTAATATCGCATGTCACTGAGTCATAAACTTCAAAGATTGATGTCGAATTCAAGATAATGTTGCCTCTTATTAATACCATCTTACTTCCATATCGTCTTTTCAATGTTTCCTCCTTCTGATGACATCCTTTAAGTAATGTCGAATCTCACCAATACCAACTCTTATCAATGCTGCTTCCCTTTGATGGCGCCTTTTATCAATATTCTTCCCTATTGATGTCGCATCAAAGATTAACAAGCCAACTGTGTATGCCAATACTATGACTCGTCGGCACATACAAAGAATATCGAAGATCATCACTTTAAAGTAATATTCCAATGCCATTATAACACCCTTAGTTTTCATTAAGATTATTTAAAATATTTAATTAGATAAATTAAATTAAACAACATGGAATGGTAAGAAGATTGAGATTAGATAACTAATAGGGGTCATACCTTGATGAATGAGTTAATAAGAATGATTTAAAACTTAGACAAGAATGAGGAATTATGATAAGGGCGAAATGGGAGTAGGTCTCATTTCTCAATTAAAACCCTTCCAACCTCACTAACTCATTACCACTTCATTCATAAAAATGAAATTAGTAAAAAAGGTTGGCCGTTGCTAGAGAATCCAAGAAAAAGTCAAGCTAGGAAATCAAAAGAAACATTATTTTAGAAGTAGGTTTTAAATGATTGAATGAATATATGTTATTTGATGAATTTATATGATTTATATGCTATTACATAATAAACATAATGAATGCATGATTAAACTTCTTGGATTATGCCGCATTTTAAGTGATTGAATGAATATATGTTATTCGATGAATTCATATGATTTATTATGGAATTTCTTGATATGTTTGAGTTGGAAAACCTATCATATGATACCTAAACAATTTCAAATTTGGATATGATGTTAGAAAGATTATTTTAGAAGTATGTTTTATGTTACATAATTTTCCAAATAAGTGTGAACTAATTATGAAATAACATTGCCGCATTTTATTCTCAAATATGAAATTAGCAGTTTACTTCTTCTTTTCTACTTTTTAAATCATTAATTAACATAGCCGTGAATAAAATGCTAGAGAATCTAAGTAAGTAATCGTGATATAATTTATGAAATATAGTGAAACTTCGGTTGTTATTCTCTAGTAACCCTAAACTTTAACATTTTATTTTACTTGTAATAACTAGAGAATATTCAAGAATAAGTTTATGATTTCTCTAACATAAATCATAATTAATTCTCTAACATAATTATCTAGCTATTAAAATCATAATTTCTCTAACATAAATCATAATTCTCTAACATAAACTTATTGGAAAAGAAATTTGATAAATTTTGTTAACAAACAAAAATTTGACAAATATTTTGGTGAAAGGATTTACTTTAAATAGCAAATTAGCAGTTTTTATAGTAATTACAATTACGCCATGTTAAAGACATTGGCATCGAAGGCCATGGTGTTGCGGCTATACATTGCCGACCGTATTGAATGCGTAGGATACCACTTTAGAGTGATGTGGAACAAATTCGATGGGGTTGGAGTCAACGTCGATAGGCATGGTATTAACGTCAATGATGCCTCGTTTCTTTATACTGTGAACTTGAGTGCCCCCGTTTTATATAAAATGGCATTTTGCCACTTATTTCTATATAGTCGTCAACCCTATACTTTCGAAGTAACTTATTAAGGCAATAATGATGTCGCATTCCTTTATGGCTTTGTTGCCGCAATCTTCCTTATTGACACTATTGAGAACCATCTTATGTTTTCGACAATAACACCTTATGACAACGTCATCACCCTTATACCATCACTTTTGAAGTCAAGTCAGAAAGGCAGTATTACAGCGTATTTTAAATATTGTCATTCCTTTATACAAGCTCATCGATTTTATACTATGCAAACTAAGTTTTATGCCTTAGGATGCTGGCATTTTATCAAGCGCGTTGTCCATATTATTGGCCTTTTGTTTTATAAGTTAAAGTTTTTAACATATTTTATATTAAAGATGAGCGAAGACCCTTAATAGCGATGACGTTGTTGAGCTTTATCACTATACAAGTTTTATTTTTTTGGATTATAGCTTATGGTTTTAATAAGCGATGACCTCTAAGTGATTGTGAATTTCACCAATATTATTTTATAAAAGCATATATCATGGCATATTAAGTTTAGATAATGTAAAGGGCTATATTTTCCTTATTTTGAAAACATGTTTTCAAGGGTTAAATCATTTATAAGGAAGTATGTTTTCAAGGAATATAAAAGGATATTTAACCCAGGATTTTACTAAGGAGATTAATGTTCTTATCGCCTTTAGATAAATTGTGGTAGGATGAATTGGCTTAGGGATTAGAAAACCAAATGGGACTGTTATAGGCATGTACCCTATACTTTTGCTAGGAGATTAGAAAACCAGATCGTTTATTGTGGGCTTACACCCTATACTTTTGCTAGGAGATTAGAAAACCAGATGGGATTGTTGTAAACAAAAGCCCTATACTTTTGCTAGTAGCCCCTAGCTAATATAAGCCCAACATTCTAGTGCGTAGGGCTTTTTTGAGGGCAAGACTAAAAGTAGGTTTACGCATATAAAGGAATATACAGAAATGAGTTAGGCTATTGGTGAGCATGCAAAAGCATTAGGACCGACTGACCCTAGGAAAAGTAAGTTCTAGATAGACCATCCAGTTACCTTCTAACGCTCGAGTCAGCCATAGGTTCGTAGTCACCCTGAGAAAACTATGATGTTGGGAAAGATAGTCCATTGATTTACCCATGTTGCAAGCATGCATATGATTTTTCACATTTCTATTTTAACTAGTTTGGTTGTAGGAATTTGATTAAAAGATATATTTTAAAAAGGGATATTGGTAAGGGGAAAACCCTTTCCGCTCAATGGAGTTGTCTTATTAGATATCAATAAACGGAGATGGCATATTATTATTCACACCAGGCTTTTTGTCTGACTCGAAGTTTATATTTTCCCCTTAAAATATCGAGTGCTCAAAATTTGATCAGAGTAAGCAAGGAGTAAGGGTTTTATAGGTTAAGTTGGTTTTGGACGAAAAAAGCGTCTGAAGACATGTAAGAAGCAAAGCTTGCTACATAAGAGTCTATTTATTAATATTATCTACTGTGTTATGTCGGTTATTGTATGAATGTATTGACAGTAGATGTAACTGTCTAATTAGTAACTCTGATCAACCAAGGGGCATCTTCCTATGTCACTTTTGGTGTATTTTATAACAGTTATATTTTATCTGAATACGGATAGCGTATGAGATTATGTAAGGAATATGAAATATGTCTCTGAAATGAAATGTGAAATTTGCTTTAAAAATTGTGTTTAAAATTATTTCATATTCTTGTGCTTCTAATATTATGGATACTATTAACCTACCTGCATTTGTCTTCAAAATTAGTACTATAGATGACTACATCGTCTACAGCGCTTAGTTTTGGGTCTCGTGGAGGATGTTACAGCCATCAAGAAAGCTAGTGATGTTGATAATCATCAATGCCGAAGTTCACCATTATGCAAATTAATGCCAAAGTTCATCATTAACATGACATAGCACCATGCGCCATCAATATGGTTAATGCCGAAGGTTAAGCATGCCACATGGACATGTGGCAACCATGTCGCATCTCTCAACCCCTACGGACAATGACTCTTGAAATGAATTACGACGTGCATGTTGTATAAAAGGGCATAGCCTGAACTCTTGACTCATACGCCTTTATGATTTTCGACATGACTTCTGCCTTGAAAACGCGTAAGACTACCATGGATTTAACATAGAGCGTATACGTTCTTATTAATTAGCCTAGAATTGTCATAGCTTTTCCTTAACCAAGTCCACTTTCCTTATACTCTTTGGGGTTGACGAAGAAATTCGCTAACATTTTGACACTAGAAGGAGGGTCTTAACATATGTTTTCCTAAGACCCTCTCCTTAAACTGATTACATAAAGTTATGTTTCAGTAAAATGATGAGAATTATAAAAAATAACACCCGCATAAGGAAGTCACACAATGGATGACCTTCAAGGACGGTACCATCTCGAATTTTAATTTAGAGAATATGGAGGTTGGACAACCTTCGACACTAACAAAGCTCAGAAGCAGTGAAGCTAAAGTTCAGGACTTGACATGACAACTAACAGTTATGCAAGAAATTCTTGGAAGAGTTTTATCTCAAAGTTCATCTAAAACAATAAAGCCTATGGAAGAAAGAGATGAAGTGGAATCTCCAAGAAGAGAACTGGAAAACTCAATGTACAAAAGTCAAGACGAAAATATTAAGGACTCATGGGGGAAAAGAAAAACTTAAGACAAGGGACTAGAGATGTATAAAAAGGAGAATTAAGAAAAATAAACAAAAGATTTCCCAAACAATCAGATAGCTCAATTTCATACTAAGAGTATAAACCTTACAAGAATAACTATTATAATAATGAAAACTACCAAAGGGACATGCCCAACCAAATAATAAAGGATATACTTGCCCTTAAGGAAGAAGGGACCGTTGACCCAGAAAATAATAATAGTTTTCAAAAACTCCTTTTACAAAGAAAATAATGGCAATTAGGATTCTGTCCCACATCAAAATTCCTTCCCTAAAGTGTGATGAAACACTTATCTAGATAATCACCTTTTAGCATTTGAAAGTCATATGAATTTGTATAACGCTTCTGCGGTAGTATGTTGTAGGCTCTTCCCTGTGACTTCCCATAAAGTAAATGGTATAGGCATTACCAAGAAAAGGCCATTTACTCATGGAATCAATTTTCTTATGAATTCTGAGTGCATTTTTACAGGCATAAAGACACTACTATGGATTCTAATGTGTTAGCTAATATCAAGGAAAAGCGAGAGGATTTGCTGGGTGAATACTTAAAGAGATTTAAAAATGTGACCGATAGAAAATACTGATGGTTGTATGTTCAGAACTAGCAAACCTCTATTAAAAATATCTTTATATTCATGGATGTAAAATCTACAATACTTTTATTTCTAGGCTTAAAAATTTATCCGCGTGGACGAGATGTAACATGCCTAAAAGATATCTCAACAAAACAAAAAGGAAGAAAAGTTCCGCTTCAATCATCCTAACAAAAGGCTAAAAAGGAATTAAATAAGAAAAGAAAGTCGGATGGAGATTTTCAAATCCAATTATGTAGACATAAGAAAACCTCTCTTCGACATTTCTGCCGTGGAAAAAAATATTTTGAACTCCCTACTTTCTATAAGTCAAGGAGTTATCCTGAGCCTAATAGGGGGAAATTATTGCGCTTACCATAAAGTGAATGGACATAAGAACAACGAATGCCGTATTTTGGCAGAAATAATTCAGAAAATGATCAAATTGGGATATTTGAAAGAATATGTTAGAGAAATCCAAAAGACCTCCCGTTCAAAAGGAAATAATCCGAGCATCTAAAACTTGTTCTTTCTATAATAGATGAATAAAAATTAAGACAAGAATGTCGACAAACGAAAAGGTATTCATGAAATAAAGGGATCTTCCTAAAGACCTGACTAAGTCGTATTAAGCCTTTGGCCTATCCAGAGCACCTACTAGAGGGAGGATGGTATAACACCTTAACCCACCGGTCTATCCGTAGTGGCTTCTAGAGAGAGAATGGTATAAAACCTCAAGTCTTCAGCCTGTCCGTAGTGCCACTTAAAGGGAGGATGGTGTAGCACCGCCAAGCAACCTTCTAGAGGAAGAACAGTCGAGTATGAGCTATTATACTTCAAAACAAGGATAAAGCAATCTTTACGGACCAAATAGTTTTCTGGTCTTCTGTCCATATTATTGCCAGATGAGTTTTCTGGTCATTGGTTATTGCTAGATGGATTTTCTAGTCTTCTATTATTGCGGGATGGATTTTTTGGTCTTCTATTATTGCCAAGCAGTTTGATGGTTTCCTATTCAATGTTACGAGTACTCAAGCATGGGACTGCATTAAATTGGCTCTCAATTTGGATTTGAATTTAAATTCCTTATTGAAATAGTGAGAATCCCATTACTAAATAATCTACTGGATATCTATTAATGATGAGGTAGACTCTGACATAAAGATTGAAGTCCATGGCCTTCATACCATTGAAATTCTGAACTCTCAGTCAGTAGGACTTCAAATTCTCTTGACAAGCGGATTATTGGCCTATATGTTAAAAGCTCAAAACAAAAAAGCGGTTTATGCTCAAGACAATAACTGCTAAATATCGCACTAAACTTGGAAGGTTAATTACCAACCTCAACCAAAAGCAAAATAATATTAACCATTTAGGGTATGAATTTACTAAAATGTACATGTTAAATACAGAAGGACACAGGTACAAGAATTGGAAAATAGAATGACTTATTTAGAGATTTACAAGCAATTCTCTATTGAAGGCCAAGGCTCTATGTCATCCTTTCTAGATCTTCGGCAACTGATGAAGAGTCAGTAAAATGGTTAATAGCCACATCAGAAAGTTCTTTACTTTTTCTTCTTTTCTTTGGAAAATTTCTACCTCATCAATCGAATCAAATTATGTCATTAGTGCACGCATAAGACTCTTATTAGCTCCTTTTAAAGTTTGAATCATGCTCTTTAATTCCTTAATCTCCTACTCGAGATTATGATTCCTGGGCTCAAGCTTTTCAACTTGACTTTAATAATCATTGAGACATTGAGAAATTTTCTTATTCCATTTCTTGTTGAAAAATGCATGCACTCAAACTTAACGCTTATACTCCATTTGAAAATTTATTCATTATTTAGACCCAGAGGTGGGTTTAACAAGGTAAGAAACTCCTTATTGGCTAAAGATTGAGATCTGGTTATTCTCCCCGGAGTTAGAGTAGGACGGCTAGACTCATCTCCGCTTGTAATCAGTTCTAAGGATTGGTAGGATACTTGATTTTTTTAGTAGATCCACTTCAAGGTCATTTACCCGCTAATGTAATTTAGCCATTTCTGCATCAGTCTCAACTGAAGACTTAAACAATAATACCATATCTATTATCACTTTCAACTCTTGAAATTCCTTATTCTTTTCTTTAGTTTGATCCTCTAAGCCAAATTTCTTTCAAATGCCTAAATGTTAATCTTAAATGAAAATATTTCTTATGCATTCTTGTGCTTCTCGATTGTTCGAAAACTTTAAAGCTAAATCATCTTGAAAGAATGCCTCTTTTCAATGTCAGCTCTTATCTTTAATATTGTTCAGCTGAGAAAGAACATCTATGAGACTAGATGCAAGCGTTAACTGACTTTCTTATTTAGAATAAGTAAAATAGAAATTGATACATGAAAAATCAACGCTTTCATTAGTAATAGAAAAAGTTTACAAACAACAAAAAAAATTCAAATTGCATCATAACTCAATTTTGAACATTCAAGTAACTCTTAAAGTTTTGAAACAACAGTTTTTTCCTTTTCAAATGACCCGATAGATAAGATAAGGGTAGAATCAAAAGAAGCTTTAATCTCTTCCGGGTTATTAACTGGAGGAAATTGATGATGATCCCATTTCCTGGCTGAAGGGTTAGCATGACCGCATAGCAATTTGGTGTGATAAGTTCTAATTTTTCTAAGTAGTTTATCCTTCTCATCACCGAAGAAATCAAAACAGAAATGAGGAATCCTATGTAAACTTTTTGTAAATCTCTGAGAAAGCAATGATTTGCTAATAGAGATGTTCTAAGAGTTAAAGACGTCTCTTTAAAGTCCCTCTTTAATTTGATAAATTTACTCAAGATTTCCTTGGGAATAGAACTACTTAAGGATTCCTATCATCAATTTCCCTTAGAATAAACCTTATAGAGTAACTCTACCAAAGCATTTATATCATCAATTAACATCCAAAAGAGAGCCATCAATTTCACATTCTCTTTCATAATCCTATCCTGATGGAGACGAGCTCTTTTCAAACAGAGGCAACCTATTTCTCCATATAAAATTGCAATCGTACGGCCTCACTAGAGAGGTGCTTATATTGATCAGAAAAATCATTATATTCTCTAACCAGCCTATCGATTTCCCTATTTAGTCGATTCTCATTGTTCACACTCTTTTCATAAAGAGTCTCATTATAGTACTTGATTTTTTCCTTAACTAAGATATTAATCTTATCAATTGAAAGTTAAGTACGTAATCTTAAGCATTTAAATAACGAATTCCATACCATAGAAACTGGAAGGTGAGAAATTGGAGTTTGAGTTTTCTCCTTCGGTTGACAGTTGGGAGGAGCATTATCTTTTAAAGAATCCTCCTTTATAGCATCCCGAGGATTAGGAAATTTGGTGAAGCCCGTATCTTGGATAGATGAGTTTAAGTTAGGGTCACCCGATCCATTTCACCATCTTTTGGTCCTGAATGGTCCTGTCCATTACCACCACATCACCTTCATCATCATGGCTCTCATCATCATTATTGTCATTATCCTCTCCCTCCTAGGAATTTGACTCCTCTTCAGGCAAGGTCATCAAGAGCTAATACCTTTTAGTGCCAACCTTCTCCTTGGTGGGAAAGTCTTCTTGAAAGGACCCTGAGCTATCCCAAAGGCTAAATTCCTTCGAATTTTTCATTCTAATCTAGGGAAGAAGGAAACTCTAAATGTAGACACTTTTGGATGTTATCACCATAGGACATGAGTAGAGCCTTTTCGAAGCATTTCTCGATGATCTGATAAGCATTGTTGAGAAAAAAGAGAACTTTCTCCTTCGCATCCCTGATGATGTTATTTGAATAGATCAAGAGGAGCTTTTTCCTCCTTAACTTGTCCTTTGGAGATTTATTCCTGTTGGCCAACTCGGCTTTCTCTTTGTTTGCCTCCTCAAGATCCACTTATAGTATTTGTAACAACCCTGATTTTTTAGCCTAATTTAAATTTTAAATCCATCGTTTTAGTATAAAAATTTTGAAAATTTATAAACGATCTCAATTAACGTCCAAACTTTACTTACAAGATACGTCTAGTTAGATATGAGTATAGAAAAAGTTTCGTCGTAAAATATTATAGTAAACTTCGTTCGCGTTTTACTGTATATCAGTCCATATAAAGCTGCGTAAAATTTATCTTTGAAATCCAAATTTTTTTTTATAGTTTGTTGTGAAAAATTATTTTGATCAAGATTATGAAATTCGTTTCATCAAAAACGGTCATCGCCTGTCCCGTTTAAATTGTTTTGCAAAAAGTACAATTTAAGCGGCGTAAATGCGAATTTTTATAAAACCATCGTATCGCAATAATCTGTGTACCATTGGAAGCGCATCGTCGCACTGATCATAACGGTATATTTATTTGTGCGAATCGGAGTCCGGCATAATCCGTCGCGTTGATTTAGCGGTTCCGGACGGACGGGTTAAACTAATTTCAGCCCAAATTTGTAGCCCATACCCATTCAAAAATTTGAAAAAAAAATCAACCGTAGCCACTCAAAATAATTTGAAAAATGAAGTGCTGGGTGCGTTCAATAGAGTGGTTGGTAGTTGGTAGCTGGGACTTGGAAATTGAGATGGCGTTTAGGAATTTGAAGTATCATTACTGACTGTGAATTATAAAAATTTAAAAGAAACAAGACTTAGTCTTCATTACCATTTCATTGAAAACCATTTCTTCAGGTACGTACTGCACCCTTATTCATATTTTTTTCTTCCTCCTCTCCATTTACTCTTCTTCCTTTCTTTCATCCACTGACAAAAAAAAAGAGGTCGTCCCTCACCGAACGAGCCCATCACCTCCACCACTGCCTGGCGGCCGCACCCCATTTCCTTCGCTCACGCCTCACTAGCAGCCCATCACTCCTCCCTCCATGCGCGTGTGACTTTTTTTTCGGTGCCACCACCCTTCTTCCCACTTCACCCACCTCCTCTCAACACCGAACCACCCTCCACCTAAACCCGACCAACCGCACCCATTGACTTCGCCCGGCTACCGAAACCATCACCTGACATCGCCTGTACCACTCCTCGGCCACGTATTCACCACCTCACACGCCTCCCGAGGGTCAATTTGTAAAAAAAAATGTATACATGCGTGTGTGAGGTGGGAGGCAGATGGGAATGTACAAACCTGTACATGCGTGAGTGAAGGGAAGGAGGATGCTGCATTTTTCTAAGTCTCGGCCCAAAAAACAAAAAAAATTAAAAAACAAAATGAAGTGTGCATGTGTTTGGTGTGTGTACGTGGGTGGGTGGAGTTTGATGAAGGCATGAAGTTAGATGAGAATTCTCAGGTTTTGTTTAACAATGAAATTATGTTTGTGCATGCATGTTTCCTTGCATGCGTGAGTAGCAAGATGCAAGCAGAGACGAAGGAAAAAGTGTGCATGAGATGTGTTCATGTAAATGTGTGCGTGTGTTTTCTTTAAAAAAAAATATAAAAGAATTGCGTGAGTATGGAAGTTGATGTAGAGGGAGGGTGGGTGCAGATAAAATGGGAAATCATGTTATGCTTGCATGTTATTACATGCGTGTGTAAAAAGGGGGCGCATGCATGCGCGATATATATAAAAAAAAGAAGAAAAGGAAATGAAATTGAACGGTATCGATTTATTGAGTAAACAGTAACCGTTTTTCTTTTTCTCTGTTGTTGCAGCAACCGACTGAGTTTCTTTTGCGGTAGCATCGATCTTCAGCTTTTGTTCTTTTCTCCGTCGTCGGTAAGTGCATTTATATAAATTTATAAATTATATACAAACGTTCATTGTATTAATATCGTTTTCTTTTGTCGATATTACAGTGTCCGTTGTTCGCATTTTACCGACTCTATTCGTGCTTCTTCTTGCTTCGCCGTCAATTTCCTTATCCACGAAAGGTGAATTAATTTTCACGACTATATTCTTATGCAAGTTTGAATTGATGAATGATTGCTATGAATTGGATGTTAATTGTTATTTTGAGTAAATTTGCAAGTAAATTTGATAGGATAGTTAACAAATTAAATCGAGTTATATACGTCGAACTTTGATTTGTTAAACTTGACCCCTTCATATGTTAAATTTGATTAGTTAAACTTGACCCTTTTAATTGTTAATTGACATGTAGAAATTTGTTAAATACACTTTGAACCATTGAACGTATATCGTATTAATTGTGGTAGTGTAAATTTTAAATTGAAATTGAACGACATGTGAAAACCATAATGTAATAATCTTTAATCTACATGAAATGATAGTGTAGATTCTAGGAATAATTATATTAATTTACATAAATAACAAATGTAAATTAATACGATTATTTCGGGATTATTAAAATAAACTGTTAAATTGTTATGTATGGATGTTATTGCTTGTTTATTTACTTTGACACCATCCCAGTTATCACACTGCAAGTTCCCTTTGTATGCTTTGATTTTTGAATAGAAATGAAATCGGGTTGACATGATAGATACCCAAATAACTTTGACTTAGGATAGAAAATTAAATTAAACTCGATTGGTCATTGTTTTGATTTAAAATTAAAATAAAGTTATTTGATTAATAACAAGGTTTGAATAAAATTGGAATTTAAATTCGAATGAATGTAAATGTGAATATTTGAATTTGAAACAAATATTAGCGTCGAAACTGACAAAAGAACATTGTTTTAAAATTTAATTATATAATAATTAAATTTAGAATTATTTGATAATTAATTTTGAGGTTATTAATAATTAAGTTTTGAATTAATTAACAATTTAGTTGGAAATTATTAATAATTAAGTTTGAATTAGTAATAATTAATTTGGGATTATTATTAATTAATTTGGAATTCTAAACAAATAAGTTTGAAATTATTAACAATTAAGGTTTGGAATTATTAATGATTAAGTTTTGAAATTGATAATAATTAAGTTTGAAGTTATTAATAATAATTAAGTTTTAAAATTTATTAGTAAATTAAGTTCGGAATAATTAATGAATGAGTTTTGAAATGATTAAAATTTAAGAAATTGAAACTATTGATAAATTGATGAGATTGGATTATTTAATAATTGATTTAAACTGAATTCTTTGATTAAGTGAATGGAACCTCTTGAATAAGTAAACTAAGTTTCTTATTTATTAAGTTTGAAATTGTAACGAAGGTAATAAATGAATGAAATTGAATTTCTTTAATAAAAATAAAATCCGTTTTATCGAAACAAATGAAAGACTTGAAATTTAAAGAATTGGATTTGATAAATTTAATTTAAATTAAATTTGAAAGCTTTGATAATAAAGTTGAACTTAAGAAGTAAATTTAATGAATTAGAAATTTAACGAAAATTGATTAAATGGTAATTAAATTAATGAATATCGAATGAAATTGATAAATGAGTTTAAATCGATTTGAACGTTAAATTAAGTTTAAATGATTATGGAATGGAACTTATATTCAAATTTAAGTATATATTTGAATTGTTTAAATTTGAAACTTTGAAATTGGATTATAGAAATTTTGAAATGAAATTGTGAATTTATGAAACGTAAATTTCGAAAATTGTTTTGAAAAGACTAACGAAATGTGGAATTACGAATTGTAATTGAAATTGAATTTGAATTGGTTTTGAAATATATTAACGACCAATCGGTAAATTAATTATGAAGGTTATTAAAGGAACCGGAATCGGTTAGGGACATACTCACTGTCTAAACCGAAAACCACTTTAATAACTATACGCGGAGTGTAATCCAGAATGAAGTGGTTGGATTGACGTACGCGATGACTGAAGAAAGAGAACGATAATGGATAGCCTTGACACTTGTGTCAAATTGGAAATGACTAAAACAGGAGCCGTGCCGGGCCAAATGGGGTTAGCTACCTCGAGCGAACACACTTCTTCGTAAACTACTCATTTACTTTGTGATTGATTGGTGCGCACCCTTGAATTTGGAGTGTTGTTTCGCGGTGTTGCGATCGTTGCGGCGATGCGTTCTCACCAGTCCGGATCAGGCAAACGGTAGTTTCACTACCTTGGGTATTGCCTCATGTGCCTTGTCATACTTGTATTCCCGTATACACGACCACTACGAATTTGTTTTGTATTATATCTATGGAGTATTCCCTGATATCCCACTAGTTTATGGTGGAGTTTACAGTGCTGTATTTTATATAATGCTATATAAAATGTGTTAAGGGGGACAATGGTAACGCCTTAACACTATTTTGATATTTTACTTTACTGTTAGACATTATCTATGTATCGTACACTATTATGTATAATTATTTTAACGGATCCTTAAAGATGTTATTCCATTCATCTTTGAGTTATTGTTATTTGAATTTGAACCATATTATCTGTATAAGAATATATGTCCTGATTCGAGTGTTTGTTTGTGCATATGCTCGGATCAGACAGAGGATTGTTGTTGCTGTTTCTACTTGGAGCTGAAGACCGAAGACTATCATTATCTTATCTTATCAGTATTGCTCTTTCTATTCAGACTATTGGACATCTATGTGTTTTATTTTATTTTATCTGAGACATTGTTGTATTTATGGGTAGCTTCATGAACTACTCTTATGACTATGTTGTATTTCCGCTGCACTATTCTGTGATGTTATCTTTCTATGATTCTGTGATGATTCTCATTTATATATTTATACTCCATTAATGAATCATGTTTTGTATTATTTAAGTTGAAAAGTTAGAATATCGTCAATTTAAATGGTGCAAATATACGGGTTGTTACAGTATTTTAACTTCCTTCTCAACTAGATTGGCTTTTTTTATTGACCTTCTCCAGGTCTGCTTTTAATTCCTCCACCCCTTCTCTTGCAATTGTCTAACAATTTTCTCCTCATTGAGTGAGGAGACAAGATTCTATTTTTCAAAAGTAGCTTCATTTTTGCTATCGTGATATCAATTATGTTATGATTAAGTGAAGAGATCTGTCCTTTGAGCTCAGCTACATCATTAGAAGGCCATTGAGAAGCCACTTAGAGGAGAAACATATTCTTTCCCACCACGAATGGATAATGGGTCTAAGTCAGGATATGATCTACAGAGCTAAAAATTAACCAATCAAAAGGTATGTACTGATAGGAGTTATTTAAGAATAAGGAAAAGATAGTCCTCGGAATAAATTTAAGGCTGCGATGACCGGAGAGAAGTAATCGAAAGAGATTGGACAGCTAATTAAATAAGATTATCAAAACTTTCCATAGGATATTAGGCATGGGCCTCTAAATGAAGAGGATCATTTGGAGAAGGAAACGGACTAAGATCAGCATATAAGCGGCTAAGAGCTATTGAAAATGTAATAAGAGAAATCTTGAGGAGAGGATCTGGAGAGTGAGCCACCTCTGTTGATTCTGGAACTTTATGACCAAGAGATTCTAGGTTGGAAACATCTAGAATTGAGTCAAATATTCACAAGTTCCTCCTTATCCATTATAACAGGAGTATAATCACCCACTAGCTTAGGCTTTTTACCCAGGGCGGAGGTGAAATATCAGCAAGAGCATTGCTACTTGCTTTTCTTTTAAGCGCCTCTATTGCCTTATCAATAGAATTGTCAATAAGGGTAGGCTTGCTTGAATCGGTCAAGATGGGAGCATCTTTTTTGTCCTTTTTCTCCTTGGGAAAGATCCTAAGTCAAAGAAATAAATTTATAAGATAATAATGTCAATAATTCCATATTATTTATGACACAAACTTACCAATGGGCTTAAGTTGAATTAGGGAGGAAGTAGAAATGCATTATGGTTATTGATGACCAACAACCATTTCCCTTGGGAATTTCCTTTCATCATTGAAGGTTCCTTGAGTATTATATGGCTATCTAGAATCAGCGAATAATGATAAAGATTCGCATCCATCAGATGTGTGAGTCTATCACCCATGCTCTTAGATGCATAAGTCAGGAATTTGATAGTGCCACTATCAAAGAGGCTTAACTACTTAGGAGCCTGACCTAAATGAAAATATATGATGTAAGTGAGTGACAAATATAACATAAATAATGGGGAATAGAAACTTACTTATAACATAGAAAGTTCCCCTAATCTTAGAGTAACATTTGACGTTGAAAAACTAAGTTTTCCAGTCCTTAATCTTGTTGACGGCATTGGTGATTAAGCTTTTCGAAAGAGGACGAATGAGATATAAAGGGTTATCCTATTGCTCACTTATTCCCACATGGCTAGCTATGGTATAAAGAATTTTAGCACTTAGAGAGTGAAGCATTGCCTCCTAAGCAAGAATTTTCAAGCAAGTCAAATAGGTCTGTGAATTTGGAGATAATTGAATTGGAGCGATGTTTAGGTGCTCGAGGAATCTCAAGAGAAAGTCAAGAAAAGGAAGGTAACCTGAGTACCATATGCGAATTGGAGTGACGACGAAAAACCCTTATGGAGGGTTGTTGATACCGCCAGAAGGACCCAGTAGGAATACTTATATGCCTATGGTAACAAATTGCCCAAAAATGGAGTACATTCTTCTTGTGTAGTAATATACAATTGGAAAAGAAGATGATCCCCTTTCTCAAAAGATGGTGAAGCTTTGGGGCCCTTACTGGTCTTCTTGATTGCTTTTAAGACTGCTTTCTAACCTTCCATCTACCTGCCAGGTGATATTATTTCAAACTAGAGAAGTGTTAAAAAAATTATGATAATTAGAATGCCTATGACATAAAGTAAATTATTATGCTAAAACAAGGAATAGCTAATTGATTTACATATTGCCTAGATTATAACACCAAAATGTTAAAAGTCTGAAGCCCCACATAATATTTACAACAAGTCAATGACCTTCCATAGTCAATGTCGAACTCGTAGAAAACTTGAGCTTTTAGGTTGATTTAAGGGTATATAAATAAATATTAGCTTGTGGTAAAAAATAAGCCTACAGATGTTTACAGGAAACTTAAAATAAGAGTTATCATAAGAGTATCCGAAGTATTATGTTTCATCAATAAATCCATGTCGAATGGGTGAATAATGGCGAGTGCCACAATAGCAGTGTTGCTGCAACCATGCTCAATGTCGAAATGATAACATAGCCGGCATCAATGAGTAATGTCAACATAGTTCGATAATATTTTTATGAGTGACCAATAATTTACTACAACAGTTGTGTCGCAAAATAACATTATCGAAAACATTGAACTATAACGCTTAAAATGGTTAATGGAAAAGAGCAAACATAATAACCTTATAGATTAATGATGAATTTAAACGACAATGCTTCTAGTTAATGCTGACATAATAGAATGTCACGTTATAATTTAAACTGGTTGCCGCATCTTTGTATATTAGCGGCATAGGGACCTGCACCATTAATTCTCTAAAATAGGGATTGATTGTTGAAATAATAGGCATAAGGAAAACTTAATTGATACCAAGCATCAAACATTAATCTCAAAGTAAATCAGGATAAATTAATCAATGTGAAACATCCTAATGATGTCGTAAAACATCAATTTCGACATATAGTAGGGCAATATCGGGTTTCGGGTTTGATAGACTATCTGTTTCATCATTAAACTAGGAATGCTCAAACTTCTTGACCATTATCGCCTAACTTTAATTAATCTAATAAATCATCCAAACGATGTAGAAATTTAATTCTAGTTCAATTTATAAGTAATAGCCAATCATCAACTTAACAGATAATATGAATGTTAACATCAAAATCACATAAGTAAACCCTAATAATGATTTTGATATAAAATCCACGATTTAACTTGTCAATCTAATCGATAAAAATGTGAGTCATACATTTTAGCTTTGGTTAGAAAACTAAAATCTGCAATTGATTTTGTGAATTTTATTTTTCCCTGCTTGAGCTTTTAATCGCAGAAAAAAGAGAAAGAAGAAAAGACTTGACTATTTATATTGGAAGCGAAGATGTACATTTATTAATTGGATCAACTATGAATGGATGGTTAGATCTACAAAGAACACCAATAGGCAATAGGTGTTATTCTCGAAATTATTGACTTGAAAAGTCAATGCTTCCTTTATACTAAGCGGGAGAAAATGTTTGTATCATTATTAATCTTGAAGGTATATGGCTTGGCGACGTTATTATGATCTCGCATCAATAAGTAATGTCGAAAGTATGGAGATAAGATGATGCCGAAGGGATACAATGCCACCCTTCATGAGAAAGGGTTAATAGACAATGTCGCAAGTCATCAAAGAAGCTAAGGATATCAAATGCCACCAGTATTGCATACCAGTTATAAAGCTGAATAAATGATGCTGAATCTCTCATATCACTAAATAATGTCAAATGAAACCAATTTCATAACTCATCAAGGCAGTGGTGATGTCGAAAAACACTATATTGAAAGCCATCAATGTTGTACTATCATGGTTTATTACCCACATCACCCCTCAGTGATGTCGTGTCCTATCAATGTAGCATTTCCTCCATGAAGAAAGAAAATCAATATTGCTTCAGATTAATTCCACTTATTGTCGATGCACTATTCTATTGATATTACACTTTATCTACAAGGTCACACATGAAGCATCAATAACGCCACATCTCAGTAATGTCGCATGTCACTATTAAAGGGAGCCATACACTTCAAAGATTGATGTCGAATTCAATATAATGTCGCCTCTCATCAATACCACCTTACTTCATATCATCTCTCAAATGCCGCCTCCTCCTGATGGCATACTTTAAGTAGTGTCGATCTCATTAACATCACCTCTTACCAATTCTGCTTCCCTTTAATGGCACCTTTCATAAATATTGTTCCCCATTAATGTCACACCAAAGATTAACAAGGCAAATGTGTATGCCAATACCATGATTCATCAACACATACAATGAATGTTGAAGATCATCACATCAAAGTAATATTCCAGTGCCATCAAGAAAGCTGTTGATGTCGATAATCATCAATGCCAAAGTTCACCATTGTGCAAATGAATGCCAAAGTTCACATTAACCAAGGCCTACCTCTATGCCATCAGTATGGCTAATGCAGAAGGTCAAGCATGTCGCATGGACATGTGGTGACAATGTCGCATGTCTCAACCCCTATAAATACGGACCTAGGGAAAAGAAGGAAAGGGGTGATTCATTCTTTTCTCATTTCTCATATTTTCAACTTTGTAATCCTAAATTGATTTAGAGATTTTCGCCAATTGTAACATTCAAACTTTGAAAAAATAAGGGTTTAAATGTCAAATTTTTAAATAGCACTTTTATCATAAACACTGACTATTGGATTAAATTATGACGTGCATGTTAAACAAAAGGACATAACTTGGACTCTTGAATCATATGCCTTTATATTTTTGAGATGTCTGCCTTATTATTGAACATGGATAAGACTATCATGGATTTAAAATAAAGCGTATACCTTCCCAGCAAATAACCTTGGATTGCCATAGCTTTTCCCTAACCAAGTCCACTTTCCTTGTTTTTTGCAACCAAAATGATCACAAACACTCAAGAATAGATTTAAGTAGTGAAATAAATGAATAAATTAAATGAATACTGAGGAATAACGCAAGATATTAAGGAAATTATTATAGAAAGCAAAAACAATAAGATTTATAATGGTTCGGAGCTGATTGCCTACGTCCACTCTGAATACTTTCTTTATCGCTTCACAATTCAATTGATTACAGTTACAATCCACCAGAAATATTTGAGAATAAGTCGGAAAAAAATGAAACTGATTATAAAAATGGCAGAGTTTCACTTGTCAGCCAAAAAGAGAAGTCGTCCCCCAAAATGTCACCCTACATCTGTATTTATAGACGAAGGCAGCCTCCAACCCGACTGACATCTCGAGACCTAGACCCCCTTGACCATTTGGGCCCATCATAGGGATGGCTGAGCCCAACTCTTCTATGGATAGGGATCGGTGCCGATCCCTCCATAAGTTGAGTTTAGGGCTAACGACCCTATGATGGCCCTCTTGTGGCACAATATGATGGTACTTCAAGCATTATGACATTTGGACAGGTGAAGCTATGGTTCTGATAGTGTTTTGGTTCGAGTTACAGACTAATCAGGGAAATACCGACCCCTTCTCCTTGGAAAATGATAGGCCGATCCATATCAACATGCCGATCCAACTTGCTATACCGACCCTATTGTTATGAATACGTTATGCCAACCCGAATCATTTCACGCCGACTCGAACCATTCCATGCCGACCCCATACTCATGAATACCTCATGCTGACCTGAACCATTCTATGCCAACTCGAACCATTCCATGCTGACCCCATACTGATGAATACCTCATGCTGACCCCATACTTGTGAATACCACATGCTAACCCAAACCATTCCACGCCGACCCCTTTGGGTTTCACTTAATTTGTCTAACATCCACTCCGGTCGCTATATCAACCAAACCAAATTATAAGACTTTGACATTCGGTATTATCTATCTGTCGACCTTATTTAGCCTGGGCTCGATATAACTGTTCAAACATTATACTCTGGTCATGCGGATGTTGTCTCATGATCATCCTTCCCATCAACAGTCGAGTCTGGGCTTCGTGATCAACCTTACGTAGCTGGACTAATGTACAGGGTAACACTTATCCTCTAAAGTACGTCTTGTGAATAACATGACATGCTTCGAAGTGGACAAACCCAGGTTCCTGAAAATAGGCCTATCCAAGTCACTGGTTGGTCATTGTTCTTCAATTAATTTTCGATGAAACAGGTCTGACATCTCCATTGAATTCATAGATTTGTTCATATGGAGTTTCCTGGCTTCTTCTTGATTTAACCTTTCAAACGGTCAAATTGACTAATTCCTTCCATGCATGTTCATACTCATATTTCTAATGTAACTTAACCTTCACGATATCGATTGCTGTTTGGGTTTTCCAAATATTTTCTATTGCTTTCTGTTCTTCTTCTTATCTCATGTACATCTTTCCTCTTCTTTTATTACTTATTATATATCATTGTCACTTTATTTATTTTTTATTTTATTTTTATTATTATTCATTATTATTTTTTAGGAGAGGTCGGCATTTGGTATGCCGACCCCTTTTTAGATCTATATGGATAGGGATAGGCATACCTTAAGGTTGATCCCCTCTAATATCGTGACCAAGTCTCATGGTCAAGACCAGTTCGTATTCCCCTCTTTGTCACATATATAAAAACTTGCTCCCCTCCTTCTTTTTTTACTTTTACTTCTTCAAGTTTTACTTTTCCCTTTACACTTTCAGGCTTCCTTTCTACTGAACCCCCACCACCACGAAGCCCCTCTTTCTTACAAACATAGCTCCTTCGATTTCCAATCTTAAACTCAAACACGAACTCAAGCAATTCGCTCATAATTGCTCCTTGTTAATCTTCAATCCCAAAGCCCAAACGTTCGACCTCTAACTTAAATTGATACAAACATATAGGTATGAATTCTTCCTATACTTGTGTTATTGGGCCATAATCTTCGAGCTTGGGCGAGTTCAAGCGCCGTTTAGGTGTGTAGGTGGATTGGTTTCATTAATATGCATACAGAGGAGGAGAAGATGAAGGAAAGGAGAAAAAGAAGGAAGAAGATAGAGAAATAAGGTTCGGACGAGATGGTGTAAAAGATGGTTGAACTCTAGATTTGGTTATAGAGGGCTCGGTATGTGTTCATTAAGAAAGGGGTTGATGTGTGTTCATTAAGCAAGAGATCAGTGGGTATTGGCTAAGCAAGGGGTCAGTGTGTGTCCATTAGGTAAGGAATCAGTGAGTGTTGGCTAAGAAAGAGATTGGTGTGTATTGGTTAATCAAGGGATCGACGTTTTGGATTAGGTGTAAGGGTCGGTGTAAAACTGTTGGGGTGGGCACACAGCATAGGGATCGGTGTTGACACTAAAGACAAATCTAGGCTGAGTCCCTTAAATACTTAACTCCATACAGCCTTGCCTGAATACAAGATGACTATGGACAATGCGATTTGCACACTTCGACTGTCGAACCTAATCTTAAATGGACAAACTTCTTGACTTTTCAACATGAAATAAATAGGGAACTAGCAAGAAAACATGGATAGTAAACTTCATAACTCAATATGTCGATAACCGATCCTAAAGCTCCTATCGTCGATCACCTTTTATATCATTTGAGATGGCCGGCAATGACGATCTCTCTGGATGAGACCTCCAAGCTTCAACATTTTACTTTTGTTTTCTTGATTTCAAATAGCTTACGTTCATTTCATATTTCACTGCACTAGCTCACACACAGCACAGGGGGACAGGTTATTATTTTTAATATTGATTGTCTGCTGAGTATAGCTGCCACAAATCTTAAGTTATACGAAGCATCCAACCATAATGTCTTCTGAATCATTTATGAGATCAAATTTTGCTATGTTGTCTGACAGGCCTGCACCAAGTCAGCAAAGAGAAAAATTAGAGACATATGATTCACAAGCAAATTTTCGGCACCCCAGTTCTTCCTGCAATAGTTATTGATCCAGTCCTGATATCGTGGAGGGTGCCATTATTCTAGACGATTTGGCCGACAAGCAAGCATCCAGAATAGGTGAGGTTACTCTCTGCTGACTATGTTCAATCCATGGGATTCCTCTTAAAGACGTTATCATCCCATCAAGGCAAGATAGATCTCACTTGCCCACAGTCAGATATACTGCATGCAACAAGTTCATGTGCTGGCTGGATGAATGCCACCGTTTAACTCTTTCATTCGGGAAGTTCTGAGATTTATGGGAATTGCTCCTACTCAGCTACACCCTAAAAGTTATGCCTTTGTCCATGGCACCTTTATCCTCTTCATGAATGTTTTATTTTTCCCGGCCAACTCCCAAGGATATCTGATACATTTACAATTCAAAAGACGAGCCGATAGTCCATTGTATGTCTTCCTCGAACCTATGCCCAAATGCCAAGTCTTAGCGGGCATGTATAATAAACTCTCCTTATTCAAACACTAAGGGCTCTACATACGGTGTCCTCACGACTTTGCAAGAAGATGGCTAGAACGATGTAAATACAACTTCGACCTTTTCCTTTCAACCAAAGATTCAAATTACAGTTTCTTTCTCAGCCATACTAATTCCTTTTATTATTTCAGGGGTTTGCCCTCATCCTGAAGGCGTCAGATATTCCAGGGTTGTCGTGGCCATCCGCGCTACTCCGGTGGAGGACCGGGACATCAAACTCATCGTAACCGATGAGTTGCTCTCTTTATTTGGGCTGTTAGATAATGGCCGCAGGATTGGCCACCCTGGAAGCAGAGCGATTCCAAAGGTTGTCAACGAGAGAAGGGAAGAAACAAACGATCTTGCAGTGCCCTTTGTTGAGGGAATCCAAGAAGGTACCAAAGAGGGAGAAATAAAGGAAACGAAGATGTATGGCCAATAAAAGAAGAAACAGGCCTTGGAAGAACATCGGTAGTTGAAGCGCAACACATTAGCCAATCGCAACCTCCCCCGAGAAGGGGAAAAAGTTTGGCGTACAAGATTTGTAACAACCCGAATTCAAGTGGTTCTGGATTTTTCACAAAAACGCTAAAATCCAATCTCATTAAAGCTCAAGTTGGGTATCTGGTATCTTGCAAATAGGAAAAGGAAAATATATCAGAGCTCAAATAAATGTCTCACAACGGAACGGATTAAAATATAATAGTAAGTAAATACTCGCCAAGATAATAACACTTTCTAAACAAGTGTATCAACTAATCGAAAGACCTATAAAGAGTTAAGTGGTTGTTCCCTATTGCAAACAATCTAAACATCTAATTGGCTTCGCCCCTCATCCAATGCCTCGGTAGTGAAAGAATCATTGGCCTATTGATTTAACTCTAGTCTTTCCTGAACTCGTTCTTGGTTGACGATGGCTTGATCTTCGCATGGGACTATCTTTTTGGGTCCTGCCTATGGGTCATGCCCACTAAAACCTATCGCAAGTAAAAGTATGGTGTCATACGAATATCCTACTCCAGTCATCAACCTTTTGACTACTATAAAGGTCCGCTTCATTAGGCCTGCAATGCTAAAGCAGTCAAGAAATACTTTCTTGTTGGAACACCTATAGACCTGCCTCCGGGGGTGCAGCTTTGTTTGGCCTACCCCAAAGGGCCATCCTAAAGTACCCTCGCGTCCCGTTGAAGTCTCGTACTTCCTTCTAGCTCAAAATAACTAAGTTGGATGTGCTTCTACTGTACTGAAATCGGTGATGAACTACTTCGTTAGGCTCTTCATACTTTTGGCTGCTCCAAACGCATCTTACTATTTTATTAGACCTTAGGTCAAATCTTTTATTATGCGTTTAGTTTACCTTTCTTATTCTGTTGGCTGCTTATTTACCCTAATCAGCATAAGCATGTCCCAGCCTCACCTAACTACTATGAGACCATCAGTTCCTGACTGAAAGGGAATGCCATTGTTATGGGCCTTTGTTCTGTGTTTTCTTATTGACTTAGTGTAAATTTTAAATAAGCCTTTTATGTTATCTCTGATTATAACCTATATTATAATTATACTTGCAACTGTTACTTCTATATTCTTTTATAATCTACATGTTATAAATATAATTGCAAGTGTATCTATCCTATTCTAGTCTATCTTCTTTTATTATGATATTGAAATCTCTTTAGTTCTCTTATATTATATAACAATCTTGACTTGGGACTGCGTCCGATTGTCACAAATTTACTTATCACCATAACTGCTTTACTTTTATTCTACTATCTGCGCGGTAAATGCGGCTCTAGGCACATTTCTGTTTATTATTTCTAGTCTTGTCAAATAATTAACTTGATTTCTTCTTTAATTTATTTAACGCTTCATGTTATTCTCATCTATTCTAGGAAGTAGTTCTATTCTATTTGGTTGGTTACGAAACTGTGCTAAAAATTCATTTCCGTATATTAAATATTAAATGATGCTATAAACAATAACTCGTAATTGCAAGGTATTTCTTTTTATTGTTTCTTTAATTGTTGGATAATGCAAAATACAGAAACATCTCTATTTTATACTAAATCTCTTTTTTTTTCTTTTATTCTTGCAATTACGTTTATCGTTATATTTTAAATATTAAACTATGGAAATGTATTCTCTTTTCTAAACCAACCAATTAATCTATCACTAACTCTGAAACGAAGTTATTGGATTTCCCTCTTTTTAATTTATTTCTCCCGTTTTAGCATAATTTACTGTAAATTTCTTGCTTTTAGGCTTAAGCCTTTCTCTATAAATATTAAGCCTAATATTATTCACATTTAATTGTATTTCTTTCATTCTTTTCCATATAAATATTAATTAAACACAAGCTTTTGTATGAATTTACAGTTTTCAACATAACTAATTAACGGAATTAATTACTAAAAATAAATGTTGAATTTTAACGATAATATTGTTGGGGATGCGGATTAAGGATCTTAAGGCAGAAATAACACTAGAGGGAGGGTGAATAGTGTTTTAAAGAATATATGAACTATATGACTAAATTAAAACTTTCAACACAAATCTAAATAGAATTCTAACACAGAATGATCACAGAACATATAACAAATGCAAATAGTAAAGTAAAGCAAGTAAAAGGAAAGAACACACCGGATTTTATACTGGTTCGGAATCCTCCTACATCCAGTCCTGCACCAAGGCAATATCCTTGTACAGATTTTTATAAGCCAATATCCAAATTACAACCCTCAATTTCTAAGGCCTTGAGGAACCCTCCTATCTCCGAGTCGGGGGTAAACTCTCTTGATTTACGGGACACAAGATCACCCTAACACTTCTTAATAACAATCCTTTTGAATGGATAGACTCTATGGACTTTTTGAATACAAATTGATCCTATAACTCTGAATAGCACTTTGATCTTTAGTAGAATGATGGAGAATCAAATAGAGAGAGTATCTAAATGATTTCCTATTGAGAATTTGGCAGAATGATGGCACGATCTTTAAAATATGAAGTTTTATGGATATGGAATGGTGGAGAAGAAAGAGTGAAGAAAATAAGAAAGTAGTTGTTAAAAAAATTCGTTTTGGAAGCCTTTATATAGATGCACAACAGTCATAACCATTGGCGAAAGGTTTTTGAACGAATGGTCACTTCTTTTGAAAATTGAATTTTGAATCCAACTGTCACTATGTCGACATGGGGTATCCCCATATGTCGACATCCCTCAGTTCAAAATTATAGAGATGTTGTTTTGTAAAAGCATTTGAATTTAAAACAAGTTGAAACTTCTCTGAAGCAAAATAAAGTGTTTAAACAATATTTTGAGATAGAGAATGAATATAAAACATTATTTTAAATATATATATAATTGATATAGACCGTCAATTATATAAGTAATATTTAAAATTAGAATATGTTTTGATGTTTTAAAAATAGAAGTTTTTAAAATCAGAATGGAGGAATATTTCAAGGCTAAAACAAAGTTTGAAAACATTTTTGAAAACATGATTTTGAAAGCTAAAACATTTTGAAAACAGATTTAAAACATTTTGAAAAATCTATTCAAACTGAAATTGCAAGAACCTTCCTACAGAGCTCCTCCATAGGACTCGAGAACTTGTACAAAGTAGTTTAAATGATTTTGATTTTCGTGGGTTTGTAAGCCACTTGTCGTAGGTTTATAAGCTACTTGTCATGGGTTTGTAAGCCACTGGTTTCGATAGAAATTGGGTTCCATCCCAAAAGAAAATTGGAAGAAAGATGAGAGTGCTATTATGAAGTTTTAACAAAATACTAGACACTTATCTTGAGATCTTGAAATCTTGATTCTCTAGAGTCTTGAATCTTAATCTCTAATCTTCATCTTGATGCTTGAGTCTTTATACTGATCAGTCTTCGATGATACCTGCATATACTTCCTATATACATACATACATATATATATATATATATATATATAGAAATGTTAGTATATATTTTATAAAGTAAAGTATAATAACTATATAAGGTTGTTGTCATCAAAACATCATCAA
Organism: Allium cepa; assembly: GCA_030765085.1. Taxonomy (NCBI): domain Eukaryota; kingdom Viridiplantae; phylum Streptophyta; class Magnoliopsida; order Asparagales; family Amaryllidaceae; genus Allium; species Allium cepa. The sequence goes on along the minus strand of CM060945.1, from coordinate 305,783,321 downwards.
CTCAGTTCCTAACAAATATATCATAATCGTAAAAGATATATAATTTAAATCCAGTTAGAAGTCATCCTTAGCTTTACTCCATGGTCTTAGCTCTACTCCATGGCCTTCCTGGATCACCTTCTAAGGTGTCTAATATTTTTATGAAGAAGATCTTCTCCCTAGAAATATTTTTCATTTAGGGTTCAGCCTCAGACAATGAACCTAATTGGGAGAAAATCTGTTTTTGAGAAAATAGCTTGGCTTAGGGTTCTATTTATAGTGGAGTTAGGGGATCTTAGAGGTTAGATTTTTGGATTGAATTTGGTGCAAACACGTAATGGGCTCACTGCGAGTCGTTGGATCCAGAAAGCGACGCTCTAGATCGCGCAAAAACCGAATTATTATACGTCAACTTTAACTGTTGCCTATTCATTCTAATTAATTTCCATTAATTGCAAATTTAATTCCGATTATAACACATATTTATTTTGAAATTTAAACATTGCTAATTAATGTAAATTAATTTATTTTAATTGCTGATTTGGTTAACATTGCCTACTAATGTTAATTAATTACCTCTAATTGCTGAGATCAACTAGTTTTCTTTATGACATGCGTCTATTTTGAAATTCAAACACGCATTATTTCTAGAATTTATACACGCATATATTTATAAAAAATATATTCATGCACATTTACATGTATAACTATTTTTCGATATGGAACTTCGAATGTCAATTACTTTTTCATACGAAGTCCGTTCGAGGCATATTATATATGTAAATTAATCAAAAAATCGCCACGAACACAATGGTATAAGTTTCGAGATCATATTCTGAAAATTCCAAAAATGCTCATTTTCACTGTTTATAATTATTTTGGTTATTTAATTGTCCAAAAATGTAGGGTGTTACATTCTCCCACCCTTTAGGAAATTTCATCCTCGAAATTCAATAAGGGTGAAACTATGTAATTCTCCGCATGAATCACACCCATTTTGTGTACATCCAATTTTTGCGACCATCTGTGTCTTTGTGCATAGTGTCATTCAACACAAAATATATGCATGCACATGAATTTCTAAGCGGTACCTCCTATATGACTGCTTTTCTTCTTTAAACACTCCTTTTTAAAATATGATGCGGACAACCTAAATATACTTGCAACTTTTATATGAATGCAATCTTTTGAAAACTCAAAACATTTTTATTCAATTTTCCCCACACTCCTACTGAATAGGGGAATAGTTCAACGAATTTTACATCTAAATCCTATAATACAACTTTTAATATTCAAATTTCAGAAAAATCTAATTTTTTCAAACTTGATTTCTTATGTCAGAAAGGTAGAAAACGAAAAACTACACATTTACCATTTTACTTTTGCGCACCTCTTTCTTTGTACTTGGAACCTATGCTACCATTCTATTTTACCATCCCAAGCATAGTTCAAATAAGGAAATTTTACTTTTCAAAAATTTTCCAAGCTTAATTTATGGGAAAAATGCATTTTCTTTTTGCAATTCTCATTTATTTCTACTGACCTTCCTATTGCTTTCTTTAGATCTACTATTTTTCTTTTATTTAATCTGCTTTTACTTTTCTTTAATATAGCAGCTAAACACAACTATCTTCTACGGCTAGGAGGCCTAGGACCACGTCCACTCTGATACAGAAAAGTCCTAGTCTAGGAATCCAAGTAACTCATATGCTCCTCCTGCCGCCCATTACTTGTACTAACTTATGATGTATTACTCACGATGAGAAAGATCAATTCATCTCTTCCTTTCCATACTCAAAATGGAATAATCAAGTCTCATTTACTGCAATGAATAAGGATTTTAATCTACGCACTCTCTATCTAAAAAATCAACTAAGCTTGGGGAAATTTTCTCTTTACCTTTACTTTTCATTTTTCCCCGACCGTGGTCTATTTATCATAATCACATGTGTCTTACTATCTTACTAATATCACTTTACTATTCTTCTATAGTCTACACATATGAAGCAACATTCCTAGGTTCTTACTAGTGTCATATACACATAATGGGAACTTTATTATTACTACTAAAAGTAATCACTACTATCTCCTACATAGCCTTACACTTTTTCATGTCATACCTAGGAAATGATTCCTATCTACTCCATATTTAATAGTTTTGTTTGGTATTTATTATTTCAGTTCAAAAATTAAAGTTTCTAAATTTTTGAAATATCAAATCACAAAATCCTTGCCTTTAAAAGTGTTACTTTGAAGTTTCTATTAAATTCAAAGGTACTTGGTTACTTAACATTTTATCTTTCTAGACTTGCATCTTTACAGCCTTCTGAATTTAAATAATTCCACCAAACCTAGAGGAGAAAACTTACAAATTCTAAGTTCCAAACTTATTCCGCTTTTTCTTTTAATGACCTTTACAGCTTTCCTTAAAAATATTTTAGACTTTTTATATTTAACTGTTTACATAGTTTTTTTCCCTTCCAAAAACTTATTTACATTTTCACCAAACTATTTTTCTTTAAAACATGCCTTGCTTGTTCTTAAAACAATTTTATTTATTTTTACTTCCAAATATGTCCTTGCATGTTTTCAAAACATCTTATTTTCATAGATTTTCAGATATACTAAAACTGGAGTAGATAAGAACAATTATTTTATCAAAAATCCCATAACTTACCTACTCTTCCAATTATTTAACCTTAGAGGAGTTTCTAACTTACTACAAATGGAGACTTTCTACAAAGGCAAGCAACCAATGCGCATAATCAATGGAAAAACATGAAATTTTCATTGCTTAGCTTTCCTACTAAGGTTCTCTATAATGTCCCCCCCCCCTCCAATTTACATAGTCGCTAATTATTAAAATTCTTATTACACCTAATGGTTTTATACCTTAATGTATTGGAACTACTTTCTCTTATGAGAAACCATTAATGTTAAAATCTTCTATGAATCCTTTAAAAGAGGATTTCATGTTTATGTGAAATTACAAGGAACTTATTTTATTATTTATCAAAATAGGCTATACAAAATATGATGCTTTCCATACTTTATACATCTCTTTCATATATTCCCTATAACTTGCACAAAATATCTTTATTTGTGATTCATAAAAAATTATATCATTATTTATTTCATTCCAATAGATTAAAGTGTGTTTAATCTATATTCACTTACAATAGACATTTTCTACGAAATTTATTAATTTCCTAATATTTAACTTACATCTTTTTTTTTCTTTCAGAAGAACTCATTTTCAAAACTGTTTTAATATTTTCATAACTAGAAAACATTTTCATATACTTATTTAAATAGTAAGTGTACTTATAAACCACTTTATTTCAGTACTTAGAAATTATCTTCAAAACACATTTTTATTTGAGTCAAAACAGATGTTGCGTAAAACATCGTTACTACAACCCAAGAATACTAGTATATGGATTCAATTAAAATAAATATTAATAAATCCCTTATGCTACGTAAAAACATTTCCTTTGGGAGTCACCAACTATAACAATAGTGTCATGGTCCATGCTTCCATTATTTTTCATGAAAACATCCATTACAACAATAAATGTTGTAACTTACGTTTTCGATACACACTCTAGGTTTTTATATTTAAAATCTTTGTTTACCAATAAAGAAACTAGCGAGCTGTACATGCTCTACAATTCTTTTAAAAAGAAGTTCACTTTTAACAAAATTTACATCATATAAAAACCAACTTAAATTTTATACCACTTATTTTAAAAAAAAATCCAATATTTACTTCAATTATATTTTTCAACTTTTCAATTCCAAAAGTTTCATTTTATTGGGCTAGACACAAAGTGCATTTTCTTCTTACTACCCTAGGAATATCCTTCCTAAACTTTGAAAATCTCATTTCTTTACTGAAATCTCTTATTCCTTCCAGAATAAAAATACTCTCCCGATTATCCCTAGGGAACTTTTCCACTTCTTATGACATATGGATACTAATCTTCGCTCAAAACATAGCTTATTGTACACTATAAATCGGTAATAACTTAGGGCTCAACACTCTTGGGTCATCCCGAACACAATTAGCAAACTATGCATATTTGTACTTCTAGAAACATCCATATGCTAAAATCTAAAATTGGGGGCTATTTAGATTTTAGTACATAATATATTTATATTTTATTCAAAAATACAAATACGTTCACTCACTATCTTCCTAGGAACCCTAAACCTAGGCTCTGATACCAAATATAACAATCTGAATTCTAATGGGTCCGGATTTTTAGCAAAAATGCTAAATCCAAGCCCACTGAATCCCGAATTGGGTATTTGATATCCTGCAAATAGGCAAAGACAAATATATCAGAGCTCAAATAAATATCTCATAGCGGAACGGACTAAAATACAATAGTAAGTAAATACTCATGAAGATAATAACACTTTCCAAACAAGTGTCTCAAAGTTGGAAAGACTCTACCATCTACCTAACTTATGGGATGTTATGAGGAGGGGGTCAGAACTAAAGCTTTTTTGAATGGACAAATTATACACTTCTAAGCTTAATTCCACAAATACCGTTTTATTTCCATTTTTCGTTATATTAGGTTTAATGGGTTTATAATACTCTCGGCTCTATGCATGAATCGTATCGATCTACTCCCTAGTAGATTAAAACCTAATAACTAATATATATATATATATATATATATATATAGCTATATGCCCAATGACCGTATCGGTCCTAGGTACTACCTATGGTACCTTCCGTATCCTCCTCGAAAAGGACTCCATCGTCTTGCTCCTAGAGCGTTCTATAACTACATTTGTAAAGGACAGCTTCGTGAGGCTTACCCCATAGGGCCATCCTAGAGTACCCTCACGTCCCGTTGAAGTCTCGTACTTCCTTCTAGCCTAAAATAACTAAGTAGGACATGCTTCTTCTATACTGAAATATATGATGAACTGCTTTGTTAGGTTGTTTATCCTTTGGGCTGCTCCAAACACGTCTTATTATTTTATTAGACCCTATGTCTAATCTTTAATTATGCATTTAGTTTACTTTTCTTATTCTGTTGGCTACTTATTTACCCTAATCAGAATAAGCATGTCCCAACTCTCCTAACTATTGTGAGACCATTAGTTCCTGACTGAAAGGGATTGTTGTTGGTATGGGCCTTTCTTCTATGTTTGCTTATTAGCTTAGTGTTTTAAAATAAGCCTTTTCTGTTATCTCTAATTATAACCTATGGTATAATTATACTAGCGATTGTTACTTCTATATTCTTTTATAATCTACATGTTATAAATATAATTGCAAGTGTCTCTTTCTTATTCTAGATTATCTTTTTATATTATGATATTGAATTCTCTTAAGTTCACTTATATTATATGACAATCTTGGCTTGGGACTATATCCGACTATCACAAATTTACTTATCATAATAACTGCTTTGCATTTATTCTACAATCTGTGTAGTAAATATAGATCTACGCACATTTTATTTATTGTTTCTAGTCTTGTCAAATAATTAATTTGATTTCTTCTTTAATTTCTTTAACGCTTCAGGTTATTCTTATCTATTCTAGGAAGTATTTCTATTCTATTTGGTTGGTTAAAAAAACGTGCTAAAAATCCATTTCCATATTTTAAATATTAAATGATGCTATAAACAATAACTCGTAATTGCAAGATATTCCTTTTTATTGTTTTTTCAATTGTTAGGTAATGCAAAATACAGAAATGTCGTTATTTTACACTATTTCTCTTTTTCTTTCTTTTAATTTTACAATTACGTTTATCGTTATCTTTTAGATGTTAAACTATGGAAATGTATTCTCTTTTCCAAACCAACCAATTAAACTATCACTAACTTCTAAATCAAGTTATTGGATTTCCCTCTTTTTAATTTATTTCTCCCGTTTTAGCATAATTTACAGTAAATTTCTTGCTTTTAGGCTTAAGCCTTTCACTATAATTGTTAAGCCTACGATTATTCATATTTAATTGGATTTCTTTCTTTCTTTTCCATTTAAATAATAATTAAATATAAGCTCTCTTATAAAATTTACAGTTTTCAACATAATTAGTTCACGGAACTAATTACTGAAAATAAATGCTGAATTTAATATTTAATAGGAATCTAATGATAATATATCATAAACGTAAAAGATATATAATTTAAATCCACTCACAAGTCGTCCTTAGCTTTGCTCCATGGTCTTAGCTCTACTCCATGGCTTTCCTAGATCCTCTTCTAAGGTGTCTAATATTCTTATTAAGAAGATCTTCTCCCTAGAAATATTTTCTATTTAGGGTTCAGCCTCAGGCAATGAACCCAATTGGGAGAAAATCTGATTGTGAGAAAATAGCTAGGCCTAGGATTCTTTATATAGTGGAGTTAGGGGATCTCAGACCGTTGAAATTTTGGATTGAATTTGGTGCAACCACATCATGGGCTTGCTTCGAGTTGTTGGATCTAGAAAAGACGCTCCAGATCGTGCAAAAATTAAATTATTAAATGTTAACTTTTAACCGTTACCTATTCATTCTAACTAATTTCCATCAATTGCAAAGTTAATTCCCATTATAACACATGTTTATTTTGAAATTCAAACGTTTCTAACTAAACGTTGCTAAGTTGTGATCCAATCTTCAACACATGCACTGGGTCGTAGTGGCTGATTGAGATATCGATCGTCAGTTCAACTGGTGCTGCCTTGGCCTTTTTGGGTTCCTCCTCATCATCCCTCGAATCTATGTTTCTATAGAACCGACTGTGGTGCCCAAACTAAGGCTTAGGAGTTATTTGTTGGATGCGGATAGACTTGTCCACACCCTTTCCCTTCTCTTTCCGTCGAGCCTCTCCTAACTCAGCCACATAACAGGCATGGCCAGTTGCCTGATCACCATGCACAACACCCACTCTATTATCTATCGAAAATTTCAACATCAAACACCACGGGGCAAGGTCTTCCTGAAATTTAGACAGAGTCGGACTGCCCAAAAAAACATTCTAGAGTGAATCAACATCTAAGACAATGAAGGGTAGGATATGCACCCTCTTACGTTCACCTTCTCCCAGCTTAACCAGTAACTCAACATAACCTATCGCCTCAGTAGCCACACCGTTGAAACTATGTATACAAGCTTTAGATGGTTTCCTATACTTAGCTTCCATCTTCATTTGATCAAAAGCTTTCTTAAAGATGATGTTCATAGAACTTCCAAAATCAATCAAAATCCTTCTTACAAGAGCAGGGCCAATCATGGCAGAGATAACCATTGGATCAATAGTAGAGGCCTCCACTCTATCGGCATCTCTACTTCTAAATCATATATAGTCCGTCATTACACGTTGTTGCTTGGCCGAAGTCCCATCCTCCATATTCGACCAACATTCAAAATCCACTTGTCTCATTGAACAAGCATAACGCTTCATTTCCTGCTTACTTTTGACCGCAAGATGTGGTCTATTATCGTGTTTATTACCAACCTTCCACCGGTCTAAGCGAGCTCCTCAGGCCGGCGTGGAGCTTGTCCTCGATTGGGATCAGACGTTCCCTATTTTCCACCCTGTGGATTCTTGACAAACTGCTGCAACTTTTTCTAGCGAATCAATTTCTTAATGGCATCGTGAAGATGCCTACATTTGTCAGTATTGTGCCCATAGCATTCATAAAACCGACAGTACTTCCTAGTTTGCTTTTGTTTCTCAGTCGATTCTTTCAGACGCGGCTTCCTATATTGGAAAATGTTACAAATCGACAGATAGATGTTCTCGAAAGATGCATTTAGACGTGTATAGTCATTATACATAGGAAACCTTGACTTCCACTTTACAGGCTCCCTTTTTCGATCGGTATTTCCTTCTCCTCTCCTTTTTTGATGACCATGCTTCTTTTAAACATTAACCTAAACCTTTCCAGGGCTTTCGCTAGATTGCTTCACTGCGATGTTGCTTTGTACAGCTTCTCCGCTTGGCCCTACAGCATTGCTTCTTTTAGAAATCCAGCTTCTTCCTTTCTCATGAACTAGTTTTCCTTCATGTAGAAATGCTCCAGCGTGGCCGGTGGTTTTCTAGCTATCCAATCACCGAACTCGGATTCTGGGTCAACCCCCTTCTCACAGCCATAAGTATGGTGTCGTCTTTTGGATTACTAACATCAGTGGCAGCAACATGAAATCTTTACAATTAATCCTTCAGTGATTCCCCCAGAGCCTGGATTACACTAGATAGTGACATGACATCATTGGGGCATGTGGTGTGAATCCGGAACCGCTCCACAAATCTCATAGGCAGTTCGTCAAATCTTGAGATCGATCGTGGAGGTAACCTCGTGAACCACATTTTAGAAATCTCGGATAAAGTTATAGGGAAGCTTGTTTGCATCATTCGCTCTTGTCGAGTCATCATCCATTCGTACCTAATGAAGTGTTGTCGGGGGTCAGTCTTTCCTTAATAAGCAGGCATTGTAGGCATGTTAAACTTCCTGGAATACTCCACTTGTAAAATGTTGTCAGTAAATGAAGTATGACTCCTAGAGACTCCTCAATCATCGTTTGTCAAGCCCTGGTTCTCCCTCGTCAACTGTCTAACTATTGTAGAAGTCTGGATGGGGGGTGCCAGGTCAGGCTCCATCCCATATGAATGTTCTAGCCGATGTCTCTAGGGCATCTCATGCCTCCTTGGCCTATTGTCCTCCAAATGCGTATCATCAGGATTCACCTCATTATCATTCAGGAAAGGTGGTTACCAGCATCCATGCATGGTCCAATGTCTAAGTTCCCAGTTACAAGTCGAGTATGACCCCCAATTGTAGTTGAGGAGCCGTTCCCCTAGTCGAGGGATCGGTACCGACCCTTAGGGAGGGATCGGCACCAACCGGGTTTGGCGGACCACAACGGTCTGCCAAACGTTGCTCCATCGCTCTAGCTCGTGTTGTTTCAATCCTACGACGCCTATGTTTATGTTGCTCATCCGATGAGGTTGAGCTATCTGACGCTGAGTATGAAGCGAGACCTCCTCCTGCGCATTGGTGTTGCTGTTGAGCAATCCAGTTCATCAAGTTGCCATTAGCCAAGAATTGCTCATTTAGTTGCCCACCGCTCTCCATCAGCTCCCTCATCAAGTCATTAAATTCAGCTCTAGTAATGAGATCAACGGGGTTCTAGACTACAGCAGGCTCCACATTCGCATTAGCAGGCTAACTAATTGGGCCCACTTGTTGGACACTGTTAGCGCCAAAATTGGTCACTAACGCCCTTAGAGAGTTTGTGTAGAGAGATTAATGAAGAAGATAAATTAAAATAGAGAAGATAATATCAATTGAAAATGCGAGAGACGAGAACACAGAATTTATAGTGGTTCGGCGTTGTAGCCTACATCCACTTTGAAATTGATCCTTTATTTCTTCACTTTAAACTTGATTACAGATACAATCCGTCTTTTAGTATTTGAATACAATTGTGAAATAAACAGTGAAGTTTTCGTCTGAGGGTTGAAAGTGGCAGAGTTTCCCCAGTGCTCTCTAAAATCTGATCCCTTTTTTCTATGCCCCTGCCCCTCTATTTATAGACGAATGTGGACTGGACTTCCCTGGTGGGCCAGATGGCTAGACAGCTCGGTCCAGATAGGACGTGCCCTGCATGCCGAGTGAAACAAGCCGAACGGTCGGCATGCCGAGCCCTCCTTTCCAAGTCGATGGATCTCTCTGTTGAATGGAGGAAGCGGGCCGAACGATGTTGGGATGCCGAGTGAAACGTGGATGCCGGGTGAGGAGCATGCCGAGTGGAAGACATGCCGTGTGAAGGGTTTGCCGTGTGAAGCGCTGGGTGAAGTGCTAAACGGTCTTATGCCGAATGTAATCTTGGACTGTCGAACGTCTCTTAATGCTGAGTGTCCACTTATGCCGAGTACAACCCTGTACCGCCGAGTGTCCGCTTATGCCGAGTACAACCCTGCATGCCGAGTGTCCACTTATGCCGAGTACAACCCTGCATGTCGAGTGTCCACTTATGCCGAGTACAACTCTGCATGCCGAGTGTCCACTTATGCCGAGTACAACCCTGCATGCCGAGTTTCCACTTATGCCGAGTGCAACCCTGCATGCCGAGTGTCCACTTATGTCGAACGCTGTGATTGCCTGGTCGATTTTCCAGGTAACATTTTGCCCCCCAAAGTACACCGTGTGTTCGAACAGGGTGTGCTTTGAACTGCTGGATCAGGGCATTGTCACCGGGTGCTAAGGATGCCGAACGATACGAGAGCCGAATGAAACCGTTTCGTCCGGTAGAGCCGGTCAAAGTCTCTTCGACTTCTCCCTCTTCCTTATAAAAACCACCTCCTTCTTCTTCCTTTCTTTACTTTTACTCTTGCAATTCCGAATTCTCGCACCACTCTTGCAATCAAAATCCAAGGACTTCTCAAACCTTTCTAAAGCTCGATCCACGAACTAGGTACAATCCCTTTACCTAACTCCTTTCCCTGGTGAGTTCCCATCAATTCGCATAGGGCAGAATCATTTTCGAACGGGGCTGTGTAGGTGGAGGACCCGAATTTCGATTGGGGTCTCTCCAAGGCCGAGCGACGCGAGGTAGGGATAGATGGTTAGGGATATGAATGCTTCATAGGGTTTGTTTAGTCGTTTGAGTGGGATGCTGCGGTTTGGCATGGCGCCTAGGTTTCATATGGGGTTATGGGAGAGAGTTAGGTGGAGGAGAGGAAAATATGGAGGTCGTGCCGAGCATTAGGTCTCGGCATAATCTTGATTCGGCATCGCACATTGTTGGCCGGACGATGGGTTAGAAGGCTAGGGAGGAAGTGTGAGTCAGGGGGTAGGCCGAATGTTGTTTCGGCCGAACAGCATTTTGGCCGACCGTTCTTTGCCGAACAGCCATGTACCGAACAGACATTAGTGCCGAGCGTACTTTCGGGCCGAACAAATATAAACGCCGAACATACTTAGGCCGGACAAACAGGGGCCTTGCCAAGTTACATAACTGAGCATGCTGAACAAACTTAGACCGAACAAACGTATCCTCATGTCGAACAATATAAATGCCGAACATACTTATATGCCGAACAAACAGTAAATGCCGAACATACTTATACGCCGAACATAGCTAGGTGCCGAGCACACATAAATGCCGGACATATACAAATGCCGAACATACTCTCCTTGCCCAATTTCATAACTGGTCTTTACCTGGCATAATAGGATAATTACCTCTAGTGTCTTACTGCAGACGTTATTTAGAAGGCTTTCGGAGACGGTCAGCGATGACGGTTTTTTGAAAGCGATGTTTTTAGGCTTGACGTTATATTAAATGCTTATGCACGATTGATCGCACTAGTTCACACACCACACGGGGGGGTTATCTGCGTTGTTAATTCTAACGTCGATCATTTTTCGAGTATAGTTCATACAGGCGCTTGGTTGGGTCTGCTATTTATTCAAGATGTCCAAAAGATCCAGTTCTGCTACACTTTTCGACAAACCTGGGCCATCTTCTAAGCGAACGGCCCCCGACACAGCTGACCCGTCAGTTTCTCCTGCTCATGACTGGGCTCCCGATACTTTGGAATCGGCTATTTTACTGGATGACCCAGTCGATTCACAAGCCTCGAGAGTTACTGAGGCCGCTCTTAAGCGGATATGTTCTATTCATGGCATTCCGTTTGCTGACGTGCGCGTTCCGTCGGGGCATAACCGCCCACATCTGCCCCCAGTGGGATATACGGCGTGTAGCAAGTTCATGTGCTGGGTTGGTAGCGTGCCACCTTTCAATCTATTCCTTCGCGACGTGCTGCAGTATCTGGACGTTGCCCCGTCTCAACTTCACCCAAATGGTCACGCTTTCATTTATGGCACGTACATGCTTTTCATGGCCGTCTTCTCGAGGCCTCCAACCCCCGGCGATATAAGGTACATATACATGACCAAGAAACGGGGAGACAGCCCCTCTTACATGTTCCTTGAGCCACATCGGAAGTGCCAACTTTTCACTAGCGCGTGGAGTAGCAAATTCGCCCTGTACAAACAGGAGTGGTTTTACGTGCGCTGCCCCCAGGGCTTTTGCGAGGCGATGGGTTGAAGGAAGTAAGTCTTTTCTCTGAGTTGACATCCGCTCCCGGTTGAGGTTGAGCTTCTCCTAACTCGCTGTTCTATCTTTTCAGGTTCCATCCCACGTCCCGAGGGCCGAGGGTACTCTGATGCTGTCGACGCCATTAGAGCTCTTCCTGCTGAAGAGCGAGATATCCGAGCCCTCATTTGCAATGAGTCATTATCAAAATTCGGTTTGCTAGCCCCTGGCCGCCGGGTTAGTCTTCCAAAGGGCGCCTCGCTTCCCAAGCCCGTACACGTCAGAGGAAAAAAACTGCCTGAATCATCCGTTCGCCCTTCTCTTGAAGCTCCGGAAGAAGGGGAAATTCCAGGCGAGTCACCCGAAAAGCAAGGTGAGGATTTAGGCTCTGCAGCCGAAGTTCATGATATTGAAACGTCATCTTCCCCTTTGAAGGGGAAAAAGGAGCTGGCGTGCGAGTCGAGGAAGGAGAAAGTTGGTGGGACTTCCAAGGTTACGCCTATTCAGCCAGAGAAAGAGGCTTCTTCACAGCGCGTTGAAAGTTCTCTGAAGGGCTTATCAAATCTCTCCATTCCCGGCGACTAGCTCAACTATGATTTCAACGACCCGGAGCTGTTTAAGTTTCGCTCGCCCGTCAGGGGCGATGCGGGTGTCCTGGCCCCGATCCAAGGGGAAAAGACTCCCGTTAGCAAAGCCACTGGTCCGTCGGGGGGTAGCACTAGGACACACACAGACACATGCATTTCACTTTGCATCTACCTTTCTTTCACCATCCTGCCCTCTCGCTAATTCGCTATTGTTTGATTGCAGGTGACATGGGGCGCTCTCACGGATATGACCGCCTTCGTGGTTCGTCGACTTTACGCCAGTCTGGTCGGGACTCGGGCCTCGGGAAGCGCCGAGACAGAGACAATGACACCAACCGAGATTATCATGCCCGGGACTCGTCATCCCGGAAGAAAACTTATTATCAGCCCGAACACCGCCAGGAGACCTCTTCTTATCAGGAGCGAAGCAAAGACAAACGTGGCCATGAGAGGTCGCATTCTGATGCCCCCCGGGACCAACATTCTGACTCTTCTTCTACCCGGCACTCCCGAGATTCTCATAGGAAGGGCGAACTTTCAAAGCCATCTCCTCCTGCTCCCGTAACAGACCCGACAGTGTCGGAGAGATTGAACGAACTTAAGGCTAAGTTTCCGAAGATTTGTTTTGATGGGCTAAAGTTCCTCCCGGCAATTCATCCTATTCCCGAAGATGTCAAACAAAATGCTATTGCCTGTACCAATGATGTCTACGTGCAACATGACGCGTTCGTCCATCTGGCTGAGAAACTTTCTGAAGTCTCTATGGAGCGCCAGCACGAAATTGACCGCCTAAAGCTTGAAGCTATTCATGACAGGGATATCATTAAGGCCCAGGATGAAGAAATTGCCGCCTATAAGTCTGAGCTTGAAGCTACTCGCCAGAGCGCTAAGGACACCGCCGAGGCTGTTTCTCGGCTTGAACTGACTCATAAGAAAGACCTTGACGAAGCGGTTCAACGGAGCGGAGCTCTGGCCTTGGAGAAGGATTCCGTCCAAAAGGAGCGAGATGTGCTTAATAGGCGAGTTAAGGAGCTCGAAGAGCAACTCAATAAGGAGAAGGAAGAGAAAATGGCCGCCCAGGTTGAGGCACAGCACTATTGTGATGAGATCGTCGCCACCCGGCTCTTAAAGGAGAAACTTGAAGACGATCTCTCCAACGTCGAGGCACTGAGGAATGAGGCCCGTGAGGAAGGTAAAAGGGCAGCAACTGTCGACATCGACTCTCGCATCGAGGCGGCCAGGGAAGAAGGCAGGGAGGAGATAAAGACCGAATTCGACCCGCTCATCGCTGAGTTCAATGCCCGAGTTCTCATGCATCGAGATCTAACTTTTCTGGGCGACGGCTACCTTGAGTCATTGGCCGAGGCATGGGAGACCCTGATCCAGATCAGGAAGGTTGAGAGTGGAGTCGACGAGGTCGACGAACAAAGCATTGGTGAAAGAATTCCTGAGGGGGAAGGAGCCTTCAGACTTATCAGCGGCTAAAGCCCTCTACAGCAAAGGCTCTCCCTCCAGGAAAGGGAAAGAGGTGGCTATCGACTCTTCCGGCGTTGCGCCCCCAGTTCGCATGCCTACTCAATCGGCCAATACTTGACCCCTTCGAGCGGCACGTTGGCTATGACCCGGAAGCCCCCGGGCTTGGCATTCATGTTTTATCTCCCATCCCGGAGGGTGAGACCCCCCTGATGACTGAGAACCCACCGGCATATGGTGAGTAACCTCTGGGCTTCACAATGATCTTTTTCGTTCCCTCGGAAGTTGTTGTGTTCTAACACCTATTTATTTTCGCGTCCTCTGTGCAGGCTGTTCTGACCCCGAGCCCACTCCGAGGAACGATGCTGCCAAGGAGGCGGAGATAAAGGCAAGTAAGGCTACCCAAGTCGGCGAAGACCCTGGTCCAGATGCTCAAGTAATCGGGGCGCTGGGTGAAGGTAAATCTGACTCTTCCTCGGAGAGTTTCGAAGTAGACATCACAGGCGCCTCTGAGCACACATCCGACTTGAGCATGAAGGAGCGGCTCGAGAAAGAGAAAAGAGATACGGCCTCAGTCAAGGTCGAGCCGCGTGAAGTGGACCTGGACGATCCCCTGAACAAACCATTGAAGGTCATTCTTCCTGGCAAGTCCCAGCCCATGGATGTTCCCCCTACGTCTTCGGTCGTCACCCCTCCGTCGGTGAAGGATTCCAAGAGTAAGCACTCTGGGAAGAAACCATCCGGCAAGAAGTCAGAGAAACACAAGAAATGACTGTTGTCCCTGTTCAACGAGAACTAGCTTAAGTCATGTACTAATTTTTGTAGACTGTGTAAATAGGCTGTTGGCTCCGGACTTCGGAGCGTTTTTGTAACGGGAAGCTCTTTGTGAATAAAATTTGATCTTCACTTTTGTCTTCTCAAAAGACTTTTATCATTTAGTTTCTCTTATGGTTGTGATTGAAATCTGAATTGTTATGGGTAACTTAGACTCCTCGGTTCGTCTTTACATGGCTTGGGAGCTTCCCGGGATTTGATCAATCTCCACTTGGTGCTTCAAGCACTTAGAATATTTCATAGCCCGTATGTTGGGGACTTGACATATCCAAGTCATTTGCGTCGTAGTTCCTATTCAAGGAACTCGGAGGTCTGAACTGCTTGTAATTAAGTCTATATACCGGACTTCGAGTACTCCAGTCCGCGCTCCGGGGACTTGGAGGTTTTGAATCATTTATACTCGAGTCCGCACTCCGGGGACTTGGAGATTTTTAATCGTTTATACTCGAGTCCGCATTTCGGGGACTTAGAGTACTCCAATCCGCACTCCGGGGACTTGGAGATTTTTAATCGTTTATACTCGAGTCCGCACTCCGGGGACTTAGAGTACTCCAGTCCGCACTCCGGGGACTTGGAGATTTTTAATCGTTTATACTCGAGTCCACATTCCGTGGACTTAGAGTACTCCAGTCCGCACTCCGGGGACTTGGAGGTTTTTAATCGTTTATACTCGAGTCCGCACTCCGGGGACGTAGAGTACTCCAGTCCGCACTCCGGGGACTTGGAGATTTTTAATCGTTTATACTCGAGTCCGCACTCCGGGGACTTAGAGTACTCCAGTCCGCACTCCGGGGACTTGGAGATTTTTAATCGTTTATACTCGAGTCCGCACTCCGGGGACTTAGAGTACTCCAGTCCGCACACCGGGGACTTGGAGATTTTTAATCGTTTATACTCGAGTCCGCACTCCGGGGACTTAGAGTACTCCAGTCCGCACTCCGGGGACTTAGAGTACTCCAGTCCGCACTCCGGGGACTTGAAGGTTTTTAATCGTTTATACTCGAGTCCGCACTCCGGGGACTTAGAGTACTCCAGTCCGCACTCCGGGGACTTGGAGATTTTTAATCGTTTATTATAAGCGTTCGTACGCTAGCCAGGATATCATGATTTTTAATTGCGCGTCATAGGAATATCATACGAAGAGACATTGGTCATTCATGGAAAAGATGGCTTCAAGCCTTTATTGATGAAAACAAGCTAGATTATCTTATTACATGCCAAGAAGAAAGCATACTGGAAATAAATGCAACTACCGCATAAAGGAAATATACTAAGTGTAATAACGCCGCAAATGCTCGCTGTTCCATGCTCGGGGGAGCGTCGCACCATCGACGGTCGTTAGCTTGAAGGTTCCTCCTCCAAGCCTCCGTTCGATGATGTATGGACCTTCCCATGCGGGATTCATGTGCGAAGGGGTTGGAAAGACTCGTTTCAAAACGAGATCTCCCACACTAAAGGTTCTTGGCTGGACTCTTCCGTTATAATATTTAGCGACTCGGTGTCTGTATGAGGCTGCTCTCAAATCAGCTTCTTCGCGTCTCTCATCAATAAAGTCTAATGATTCCAATAGGAGATCCTGGTTTGACGCAGGATCGTAGTAGGTTACCCGGTGTGACGGAACTTCTAGTTCTACGGGTATGACGGCTTCCGTGCCGTATGCCAGTGCGAATGGTGTGTGGCCAGTCGCGGTCTTGTGGGTAGTTCTATAGGCCCAAAGCGTTGTTGGGAGTTCATCCACCCACTTGCCTCTAGCCTTTTCCAAACGCTTCTTCAATATGGACTTGATGATTTTATTGACGGCTTCTACCTGCCCATTCGCCTTCGGGTGAGCGACTGCTGCGAACCTTTTCTCAATGCCATACCTCTGACAGAACTCCTTGAATTCCTTGCTTTCGAATTGAGTTCCGTTGTCCGTTATGATGGTCCGCGGGAGGCCAAAACGACATATGATATTTCGTACAACGAAATTAATGACTTTCTTGGTTATGATTGTGGCCATTGGCTCTGCTTCCGCCCACTTGGTGAAATAATCGACTGCCACTATTGCGTATTTCGCGCCTCCTTTGGCTATGGGCAGAGATCCAATTAGATCGATTCCCCACATTGCAAATGTCCAGGGACTAACCATTTGTGTGAGTTTCTTTGGCGGAGCTCTCAGAATCTTTGCATATATCTGGCATTTGTCGCATCTTCTCGCATAGTCTGCAGCATCTCGATTTACAGTCGGCCAATAATATCCATAGCGGAGGATTTTCCTCGCCAGAGTTTGCCCCCGGTATGATCACCACATTCTCCCTCATGGACTTCTTTCAACACCCGTTTTACCTCGTCATGGGCCACGCACCGGAGTAAGGGGGTCGAGAATCCCCTCCGATACATTATCCCGTCTTGCATTACATAACGCGAAGCCTTACGAAGGACTTGGCGTCTTTCGCTTCTTTTCCCAGGTAAGTCTCCGTATAGCAAGTATTGTTTGATCGGGGTCAGCCATGATCCCCTTTCGAGTTCGGTTTCCAAGACGAGATCTATCTCCATCATGTCTATACTTGGAGCAAGCAGAGTCTCGACAGGGAACAACCCCATCTGCTGTGCATCGCCAGTACTCGCGAATTTAGCCAACGAGTCGGCCTCCCTGTTCTGTTCGCGCGGGACATGCGAAATGTCATAATATTCTAGGTTTACTAGTAGCTCCCGGACTCAAGCAAGGTAGGGAGCCAGTCTCTGTCCTTTCGCTTGGTAGTCTCCTCGCACCTGATATACCACCAGCTGTGAGTCGCAGAAGATTTCGATGGACTTTACACTCAGTTCATTGGCAAGTCTTAAGCCAGCAATCAGTGCTTCGTATTCGGCTTCGTTATTTGTCGCTGTAAATTCGAGCTTCAAAGCGTAGCAAACCGATCGGTTTTCGGGAGTTACTAGAACTATCCCAGCTCCCTACCAACGGTCTTTAGATGCCCCGTCAGTGAACATCTTCCATCGGACAGGAGGGATTACTTTGTGATTTTCAGTCGGTTAATCCGGAATGGTGAACTCAGCAATGAAGTCAGCTAATGCTTGCCCTTGGATGGTCCTTCGCGAAAGGTAGGTGATATCAAACTGGCTTAACTCGATGTTCCACTTTAGCATCCTACCGGAAGTTTCCGGTCGTTGGAGTACCTGTCGCAAGGGTTGGTCAGTGTAAACACTGATTGAGTGCGCCTGAAAGTAGGGACGAAGCTTGCATGATGCAATCACCAGCCAATAGGCAAGTTTCTCGATCTTTGGATAATTCTTTTCTGCCCCCGTCAGTCGTTTACTAACATAGTACACCGGCCTTTGAACCTTGTCTTCTTCGCGAACCAGGGCTGTACTGATAGCGTGTTGAGACACAGCCAAATATACGTACAACGTCTCGTGGTCTACCAGTTTTGACAACACTGGCGGACTTTCCAAGTGTCTCAACAGGGATCGGAATGCTTCCTCGCAGTCAGTCGTCCATTCGAAGTTTCTCTTTCCTTTCTTTATAACATCGAAGAAAGGAACACACTTATCTGTGGCTCTGGATATGAATCGACTGAGCGCAGCTACTTTTCCGTTCAAGCTCTGTACCTGTTTTATGGTTCTAGGTGCCTGTATTTCTCGGATGGCCTAGATCTTTTCCGGGTTAGCTTCAATTCCTCGTGCATTCACAATGAATCCCAAGAACTTCCCTGATGCCACGCCGAATGAACACTTTGAAGGATTGATCTTCATCCCATAGTGCCTTAGTATACTGAACATTTCCGCCAAGTCTCGAATGTGGTCGTTTGACTGCCGTGACTTCACAAGCATGTCATCCACATAGACTTCCATTGTTCTCCCAATCTGATCTTTGAACATTCGATTTACCAGACGCTGGTAAGTTGCTTCGGCGTTCTTCAGTCCGAAGGGCATCACTACATAGCAGTATAATCCAACATTTGTGACAAAGCTGGTGTGTTCTTGGTCTGGAATGTGCATCGGAATTTGGTTGTATCCCGAGTATGCATCCATAAATGACAATAACTCGTGCCCTGCCGTTGAATCGACCAGTTGATCAATTCGTGGTAGCGGGAAGCTATCCTTCGTGCATGCTTTGTTTAAATCAGAATAGTCAACGCAGGTTCTCCATTTCCCATTTGCTTTCTTTACCAACACAGGGTTGGATACCCATTCCGAGTAGAGGGCGTTGCGGACAAACCCATTGGCTTTGAGTTTATCCACCTCCTCTTTGAGAGCTGTAGACCTCTCCGGGTCCATGCCTCTCCTTTTTTGCTTCACAAGTACGTGTTGCGGGTCTATATTCAACATATGGCTCACAATTTCAGCGGAAATCCCACGCATATCAGAGTGTGTCCAGGCGAAGACATCAAGATTCGCTCGGAGGAAATCAGATAAATTTTCTGCCATTAGGGGATCGAGCTGTGACCTAATTTTAAGAACTCGTGTCGGGTCGCTGCGGCTAACTGGAATATCAATTGTTAGTTCGATCGGTGCTGCGTCTGGTTCCTCGGGTTCCCCTTTGTCATCTCTCGGATCTATGTCTCCAACGATCCGAGAATGTCGCCCGAGCCAGGGCTCGGGTGCTAATTGTCAATCATCAGAATTCGGGATGCGGACGATGCCGTCCGCAGTCTTCCCCTTTTCTCTGCGTTGGGCCTCTCTCAGCTCAGCCACGTAACATGCACGTCCAGTTGCTTGGTCGCCATGCACTACGCCAACTGCTTTGTCCGTCGAGAATTTCAGTGTGAGACACCACGGGGCCAAGGCTGCCCTGAAATCTGCGAGGGCTGGTCGTCCCAAAAACACGCTGTATGGTGAATCAACATCCAACACTATGAATGGTAGGATTCGCACTCTCCTGCGCTCACCTTGTCCTAGTTCAACTGGTAACTCCACATATCCTACTGCGTCGGTGGCTGCGCCATTAAAGCCATGGATTCGGGCTTTAGATGGCTTCAAATCCTTAGTCTCTAGCTTCATTTGGTCATACGCTTTCTTGAAGATGATGTTAACGGAACTTCCACAATCAATTAGGATTCTCCTTACGAATGCCGGTCCGATGGTTGCGGATATGACCAATGGATCGATGGTGGGAGCTTCCACCTTATCCGCGTCTCTATTCCTAAATACAATATCGTCGTGCATCGTGCGCTGCTGCTTTGCGGGAGTTCCATCCTCCACATTTGAACAGCACTCATGCTCTGTATGTCTCAAGGAATTATCATATCGCTCCATTTCCTGCCAATTTTTATGCGCAGGATGAGGTCCACCAGCAATTGTGTTAATAATCAATCTTCCCACAGTTCGAGTGGGTTGCTCTGGTTGGTGTAGAGCTGGGCCATGTCCGGGGTCTGAAGTCTCTTGTCTTCCTTCTGGCGTATCTTTGACGAATTCCTGCAGCTTCTTCTGCCTACTCAATTTTTCAATAGCGTCATGGAGATGCCTGCATTCGTCTGTGTTGTGCCCATAAGACTCGTGAAAGCGGCAATACTTTCCAGTTCGCTTTTGCTCCTCTGTTGATTCCTTAGGGCGTGGTTTTCTGTATTGAAAAGTGTTGCAGGTCGATAAGTAGATGTTTTCAAGAGACGCATTCAGTGGAGTGTATTCGTTGTAGGTTGGGATCCTTGACTTCCATCTCCCCGTTTCCTTCTTCTTTCCAGGATTTCCACTTCCAGCTCCCTTAAGCTGCCCGGGCTTATTTTGGACGCTGGCCTGAGTCTTTCCAGGGTTATCACCGGTTGCTTTCATGGCGGTGTTGCCCTTTACAGACTCCTGGACGGACCCTGGTGCCTTGTCTTTCCTTATCCACCGAGCTTCTTCCCTCCTTATGAACTGGTGGGCTTTCGAATAGAAACGTTCCAACGTAGCTGGTGGCTTTCCCGCCAACCAATCCCCAAATTCAGAGTCTGGATCCACTCCACACATTACTACCATCAAAATCGCATGGTCGTTTGGATTGCTTACTTCAGTAGCGGTAACATGAAATCTCTACAAGTATGCTTTCAGCGATTCTCCAGGAGCTTGGGTCACGCTTGATAAAGACATCACATCCTTGGGTCGAGTGGCGTGTATCCTGAATTGTTCTATGAATTTCCTTGCTAATTCGTCAAAGTTTGAGATTGACCGTGGAGGAAGTCGAGTGAACCACATGGTGGCGATTCCGGACAGAGTTATTGGAAAGCACCTGCACTTAGTTGCGTCGTTGGCCCTTGCTGAATCCATCATCCATCCATACCTCATTACATGTTGTCTAGGGTCAGTTTTTCCTTCATAGGCGGGTATGGTGGGCATGTTAAACTTCCTTGGGTATTCAGCCTGTAGAATGGTATCCGTGAAGGGAGTATGACTCTTAGACATTCCCCAATCTTCATTAGTCAAACCTTGATTCTCCCTCATCAACTGCCTGACCGTAGCCGTCAAATCCGGGGTTTGTATGGTAGGAGGAAGGTTGGGTTCCGTTCCACGGGCTTGATTTCTAGCAGAGCGATTGGTGGCACCTACTTGGTCATCGTCATCCTTGCGGCGTCTACGCCTGGGAGGTTCATCAGCTGAAGTTGAGCTATCATCCTCAGAGTAGGGGATAGGGCTACCTCTAGCATTCTGATGCTGCTGTTGAGCAAGTTGGGCCAGGAGGTCAGCATTAACTTGCATTTCCTCAGCGAGTTGCCTTCTGCTTTCCGTAAGCACTTTTATCAAGTCATTCAATTCTGCTCGTGAAACAGCTTCCGCTTGGTTTTGGCTGGAGGGCCCCGTGCCTCGAATTGCTTGTTGATCGTTAGGTCCGAGTTGTTGAACACTAGCGGTTTCGCGGGCATCTACATTTTGGGAGTTCGATCTTGTTCGTGGCCTTCCCATGGTAGAGTCGTTGGTTGTAACTCTAAGTAGAATCAACAGATGCCTCATGGATAATTACGGATTTTCTTCGGGGGATTTATGCAATCCAGTAACTACAAAGTAGATCCTAATAGCCTGAGAATTCAGCTCTCAGTGAAAGCACCAAAATGTTAGCGCCAAAATTGGTCACTAACGCCCTTAGAGAGTTTATGTAGAGAGATTAATGAAGAAGATAAATTAAAATAGAGAAGATAATATCAATTGAAAATGCGAGAGACGATAACACAGAATTTATAGTGGTTCGGCGTTGTAGCCTACATCCACTTTGAAATTGATTCTTTATTTCTTCACTTTAAACTTGATTACAGATACAATCCGTCTTTTAGTATTTGAATACAATTGTGAAATAAACAGTGAAGTTTTTGTCTGAGGGTTGAAAGTGGCAGAGTTTCCCCAGTGCTCTCTAAAATCTGATCCTTTTTTCTGTGCCCCTGCCCCTCTATTTATAGATGAATGTGGACTGGACTTCCCTGGTGGGCCAGATGGCTAGACAGCTCGGTCCAGATAGGACGCGCCCTGCATGCCGAGTGAAACAGGCCGAACGGTCGGCATGCCGAGCCCTCCTTTCCAAGTCGATGGATCTCTCTGTTGAATGGAGGAAGCGGGCCGAACGATGTTGGGATGCCGAGTGAAACGTGGATGCCGGGTGAGGAGCATGCCGAGTGGAAGACATGCCGTGTGAAGGGTTTGCTGTGTGAAGCGCTGGGTGAAGTGCTAAACGGTCTTATGTCGAGTGTAATCTTGGACTGCCGAACGTCTCTTAATGCCGAGTGTCCACTTATGCCGAGTACAACCCTGTACCGCCGAGTGTCCGCTTATGCCGAGTACAATCCTGCATGCCGAGTGTCCACTTATGCCGAGTACAACCCTGCATGCCGAGTGTCCACTTATGCCGAGTACAACTCTGCATGCCGAGTGTCCACTTATGCCGAGTACAACCCTGCATGTCGAGTTTCCACTTATGTCGAGTACAACCCTGCATGCCGAGTGTCCACTTATGTCGAACGCTGTGATTGCCTGGTCGATTTTCCAGGTAACATTTTGCCCCCCAAAGTACACCGTGTGTTCGAACAGGGTGTGCTTTGAACTGCTGGATCAGGGCATTGTCACCGGGTGCTAAGGATGCCGAACGATACGAGAGCCGAATGAAACCGTTTCGTCCGGTAGAGCCGGTCAAAGTCTCTTCGACTTCTCCCTCTTCCTTATAAAAACCACCTCCTTCTTCTTCCTTTCTTTACTTTTACTCTTGCAATTCCGAATTCTCGCACCACTCTTGCAATCAAAATCCAAGGACTTCTCAAACCTTTCTAAAGCTCGATCCACGAACTAGGTACAATCCCTTTACCTAACTCCTTTCCCTGGTGAGTTCCCATCAATTCGCATAGGGCAGAATCATTTTCGAACGGGGCTGTGTAGGTGGAGGACCCGAATTTCGATTGGGGTCTCTCCAAGGCCGAGCGACGCGAGGTAGGGATAGATGGTTAGGGATATGAATGCTTCATAGGGTTTGTTTAGTCGTTTGAGTGGGATGTTGCGGTTTGGCATGGCGCCTAGGTTTCATATGGGGTTATGGGAGAGAGTTAGGTGGAGGAGAGGAAAATATGGAGGTCGTGCCGAGCATTAGGTCTCGGCATAATCTTGATTCGGCATTGCACATTGTTGGCCGGACGATGGGTTAGAAGGCTAGGGAGGAAGTGTGAGTCAGGGGGTAGGCCGAATGTTGTTTCGGCCGAACAGCATTTTGGCTGACCGTTTTTTGCCGAACAGCCATGTAGCCGAACAGACATTAGTGTCGAGCGTACTTTCGGGCCGTACAAATATAAACGCCGAACATACTTAGGCCGGACAAACAGGGGCCTTGCCAAGTTACATAACTGAGCATGCCGAACAAACTTAGACCGGACAAACGTATCCTCACGTCGAACAATATAAATGCCGAACATACTTATATGCCGAACAAACAGTAAATGCCGAACATACTTATACGCCGAACATAGCTAGGTACCGAGCACACATAAATGCCGGACATATACAAATGCCGAACATACTCTCCTTGCCCAATTTCATAACTGGTCTTTACCTGGCATAATAGGATAATTACCACTAGTGTCTTACTGCAGTCGTTATCTACAAATACTTAACAAAATAGCCGAAATTGTTACATTATTAAATTTCAGCTACTAGCCACAAAGTGGGTAATACAAACAAAACTCGTACAAGGCACGTAGGAAGAATGGATTTCCAACTAATGACTAGGCATTGGGGTACCACATGTCACAGTACGTGGCCTAGATCACAGTACCTAGGAGTACGCCCACTCCCCTACAACACAAGACCGGAACCATCCCTTACTGGACAGTTCAAAATAAGATCACCCCACAGTTGGGATCAGCAACCACACCACTAAGCCGAAATAAAAAGGGACATCTAGACAGGGATGACCTTACTCTCAAGTGGGGGCTACCCACGAAGCCTTGCTGCATAACCCCTGATTTTCAGTCATTCCCGGTTGATGAGGCTCTAGGCTAAGCGTTACCTTTTTAGAACATATCCCTTAGAATGCTCATCGTCCACCTGACGATGTTCTGAAAGCATTCGTCCATACAAGTTCGTTTCGGGTTACTACATCCATTTTGGAATCACCCTCAGGATTAGTAGCGAGTAGCCCTTGCACTTCACTGCTCCATCTTTGACTCCAAACTCTTGTCTTTATCCCGAAAACATATTGTTGGATCGAAGTGGTTTTCGGATTTCAAATCCGATCCCAGTCTCTTCGAAACAACGTTTGCTGTTTCCCGGTAAACTCAACCCCGGTTCTTTAGGAAATTCTCCGACGAAATACAAGATCGGAGTTCATCTCCAAACCGTTACTATACGGGTCTCCTTATAATTCGTCCTAGAAAACAAACGATATTTTACGTACGGTATAGCACCTCGATCGGTAACCGTACCATATAATTCTCGAGTCCCCTCTAGATATTTCCAAAGTCAGGTTTTGTCCAATTTTGATAGTCGGTTATTTAACTATCAAAGCAATCAATCAATACACAAAGTTCTTTTCTATTTCAACCGTTAACCCTTGTCCACCTTTAAAAATCTAAGTAAATTATCATTTATTTAAGAAAACTTATTTCATTTGAAATATATATAAAACTATTTCCTTCCAAATCATACTAATAAATTTACAAATATTATTTCAAGTTAAATAGATAAATATTCTTTATAAAGATTATTATAATTATTTAAACTACTTTTATTAAAGGGAATTTTTAATTTAAAGAAAATAAACTTAAATATTAAAAAAATGTTCCTTAAAGTATCTTTACAAAATGAGTTAATACTTGAAACAATTTGAATATTATAACTTAAAAATATTTCAAAGGAAGAGATAAATAGCTACTTTAAATAATCCAAATATTGATAAATATTAAAAACATTTCTAAAAATAATATTATTATATTACTTTATTTTTAAAACAAAACTAATTTCATAAGTAAATTCAAATCAAACAAGGCTTATCAGTCCAAATGGTACTTATCAATTCACAGTTCATAATTCACATTCTCAGATATCAAATCAACCCATTTCCATAGATCGATTCACCATATATGCTCAATATAATTAACAAGCACATAACAGATATATGCAATAACAATAGATTAGAGATTATCATTACCAGAATAATCATTCAACACAATCCAGTCAATGGCTTACACCCTACACAACAATTATATCAAATATACAACGAAATGGTGTCAGTTCCCGCTGTCCCAAAGTCATTTCGATTAAACAATCTAAATAAATGCAACTAATCAATTTGGAATCATTTCAACTGTTTGGCCATAAAATTATTTAAATGGCATTCATCCCGATTGACAAATTAGATCCTACCAAAACAAGCTTATACAATCTCACATATCAACTTTACAATGGATCATATGACGACATAACATTCGTCGATACAAACCATTTATTTCATAATATTTTATTTATGAAATAATTAAATTAAAACATAACTTAAAAACTTGAATTCTCTTCAAATTATAAGTAATTATTCCACTTTATTATTTCAATTATATTTCTCTTTTAAATTAATCATCCTTGATTAATTATTTCTAATTACATTCAGTGATTACTTTTAATTAATTATACAAATTAATTACTTTAACCATTTCAGCAATTAACTCTCAATTGCTAAATTAATTACGTAATTCCTTAATTAATTATAATTAATTATTTGATTTCTTATTTAATTAGTTATAATTAATTACTTCTTCACTAATCAACTCTTAATTCCTCCATTAATTATTATAAATTAAAATGTCTTTAAGCACTTGATTAATTCAAAACTCAATTATAATGATTCCCTAAATCATTTTATACTTTACTTAATTTATTCGAATAAACTTAAGTAAAAGAATTTTAATTATTTAAATTAAATCAAATACTAATATCAATTTTACTTAAAAACTACAATTAAGTATTAATATAACAATTTGCTTATTACAAAAAAACCATTTCCTTTAATCAAAACTTATATAGTTATTTAAGATTAAAGATATCGTT
This sequence comes from Allium cepa, assembly GCA_030765085.1. NCBI lineage: Eukaryota > Viridiplantae > Streptophyta > Magnoliopsida > Asparagales > Amaryllidaceae > Allium > Allium cepa. The sequence goes on along the minus strand of CM060945.1, from coordinate 305,756,924 downwards.
TTAAGTTTACATAAATTATTATAATTGTTAGATGTGAGAAAACAATTTAATTTGAAAACTCTTTAAATACCACTCATATAAAATAACAGCCTTTATAAAACAACCGAACCCTAGAACTATCGGTCCAAAGCACATAGGCTCGAAACACAAGCCCAAAATTTCAAACCGATACCCGAAACAACAATACCCTACTCAGTTGTGCCCAAGCCCATAAAGTCACAGCCTAATACCCAAAAAAACACAAACAAACAAAACTGCATTCAGTTGGGCCGAAGCCCATTCCAAAATCAACAACCCGGTTCTCAAAACAATACACGGTAGTTTGGGCCGAAGCCCAAACCAAATTCTACAGCACACACCCCTCTCCCCAAATCTCTTCTTCCCCAAACTCGTTGAAAACCAACTTCACCTTCAGGAAAAACGAATCGAACAACCGAGAGCACGCTCAAATCACTAAATCGAAACACGATGTCAAACCGAAAAACCAAAGTCACCTACCTCCAACGTTTTGCCGTACAACCCAAAACCAACAGAAGACGCGTGCACTGATACGCGTGTATGTGCACGGTCGTGTCTTCGGCCAACACCTTGTCGCGATGCCCCAAATCAATCCTATCACAACCCTTGAGTGCAACTAGCTAAACGACAAAGCAATCACCATTGTCGATCTCAAATTTGTGCTACAGGCCGAAAATTCCAGGCCGCAAGACCCACGCAACCCCCACAAATTCTTCAATTGCTTCGACAATCATCCACAAGGACGAACATCAATCATCCCTGTCGAGTGCTGACACATGTAGAGACCTATGAACCAAATTGCAGAACTTCCGGTCGCCCCCTTGCTCCTCAAACCCACAGTACTTCGACCATCTTTTAAACCCTAAAACCCCTATGCGCACTCAATCAAAAGCGAGATCGCAAATTCCGCCACGGTCATCGCCTTACCCACGTCACCCAGCACCTACCTATCCAGGCCGCACCACCCCTCGACGAAGAATTCGCCGAAAAATAATTTTCGAACCGAAACAGTTCAACTTCACATTTCTCACAATCTAAGTGATTAAAAATCACGATTCAACCATCAAAAATCCTATTTTTATCAGAGAATCTAACATGCATGTTTGAATCTTCGATTCAAACAACTTAAATTTTCATAAAAATTCGATTTTTACAGTAAAACTCAACGCATATGAACTATACAGCATAAAAATTTAAATAATAAATTTTAACTTAAGATATTCTAGTAAATAAACATACTTGCAGTTCAAATTATCATCACATTCAAACTAAATCAACAGATAGGAATTTTAGAAGTGAAGTTAAGCATAATTTTTACTGAACAAAGCATGCATGCAATTCTAAGTTTAAGTCTACAGTTTTCTCACCTTAAACATCTGGTTCTAGCTCCCCTTAAAATTGGAATTTGAATTTTAAAAGCTTGTAATCTTTGACTTGCTTCTAGGAAAATGGGTTCTTAAAGAAACTGCTTCAAAATCTTCCTTTGAAATATCCAGATTTGTTTTTTTTTACAGAGCAATTTTAACTTGCAGAATTTTTTCCAAGTGCTGCCATTTTCTTTATTTATGTTTTGATATTTTAAAAAGAATGTGAACTATGATGCTTCTTTAAGCTACTGATTATACAACCTATATAGTTGTAATTTTTCAATATGAATGTTGAACAAAAATAGCCCTTTAAAGGCTGAAGTAGTATTTTTAAAAACCAAAGAAAATATTTGAAAAGAAACATTCATGATTATGTTGGATTCCATTTTCTTTTAAATGCCAAGTGTAAGTTTTGATTTACATAAGCCATATCATATTAATAGACATGCAATTATATTTAAAATTACAATCAGCCCATTCTTAAGATTGAACCAAGTATAATTGTGATTGTCATTTTTAAATTTTAAACAAAAATAAAAACTTAATTAAATAAGATTTAAGGCATGTATTCCTATTTATTTTAAAATAAAGATGAGGCATAATTCAACTAAAATAACCCCTCTTTTTGATTTATACTTTTAATAAATATATTGTTACTTAAAACCAAATGAAATAAAATAACAATTTTATTTTAATATAATTTATATCAAATGAAATTTTGATAAAAATAAAAATCTATACCATAGATTAAATCTTAAAATAAATCAAGTCACTCTCCCTTTTATAATATAAAAATATATAACTTCAAACAACTAAGTTTCATAAATATTTATGTATAAATAGTTTCTCTTATTTATTTATGTGATTTTTATACATATCAATTTATAACATTTTTCTCAACAACAATTATAATTTTTCTTTCTAATTTATCATTCTATATATGAAAATAATGGATTCATAATAAATTTGAATTCTTATTATGTTACAACTTTAGAATAAATATATATTTATCCTTGAAATAATAACATACATTAAATCTAAACAACATTTACATATTTTACTTTGAAACTAAATATATATATATATATATATATTTAAGAAATTTATTTAAATCAACTCCATAATTTAATGTAGTTTTGAAAACCCTTGTTATATTGTTTTTAGAAAAAATAAATTTTATATAATGATAAATCATTGATTAATACCAATATTGTATATTAAAATACAAATCATTGAATATTATAAATAATATTCACAACTCGGGATGTCCAAAATCCCGAGTCATTACATACCTTCCCCCTTAAAAAGAATTTCGTCCTCGAAATTCCACAGTTATACTAGTAAAAATTATTTACTCACAGTAAACAAATCAATAACAACCCAAACTAAAGTGGTAAACATAAAGACTCGCATAGTATATCAAAATATACATTATATTAAGCACTATTCAAAACATTCCTACAAATGTTATCACCACCATCCATATAAATACACAGATATGTACCACCCTACCAAACACTTAATCATCCGTGGGTTCCAAAGGTCAGAACACAAACAAAAACTATAAACACAAAAAGGAGAAAACAATCCAATTCCTACTACAGACTCCCTCCATCGGAGTCCTCCCTCTCAGGTCCAGATAACTCTCTAACCTCTCTATCATCATCAGGATCCTGAACCACTTCCGGATTAGGTCCACCAGCAACTGGTCCCTCAGCAGCTTCAACTATATTCCAAAGGAAAGAATCATCGACTTCAGAATCGGAATCTTCTTCAACCTCGATTTCCTCCTCATCATTGAATTCCTCCTCTTCTTCAACCTCAAATTCTTCTTCGTCGTCGAAGTCTTCCTCTGGTTCTTCCTAATAAGGCTGAGGCTGAGGTTGTGGCTGTGGTTGCGGCTGAGGTTGCGGCTGTGGCCGCGGCTGTGGCTGAGGCTACGGCGCGGTTTTGGCTGCTCGGCCGGCTCTCCAGATGCCTCTGGCTCTTCCTCATATAAAGATGGCTCATTAAGTTCTGCCCTAATCCTTCTGACCTCATCCAAATTACCCTCTCTCCTGGCTCGGGCCAAAGCTCCCCCACGATGGACAATATGGGTTCTCTATAATTAAAACCAAGTCTAGAAATAAGACCCTAAGGTTTAGAACTCTATAAGTTAAGAAGTTCATCAACGTTTTATACTCCCAATTTATTCTATCACTTTGAATTCTCATTATCCAAGATTTTATAAATCCATTCTTTCAAAATAACCCAAGTATATATATTTTTGAAAAGTAATTATAGGTTGAAAAATATTCACACACATCCATAATTGTTAATCACCCTTGATTAACTCCATTCTATAATTAACTTTCCCTAATTACTTCACCAAAATAAATTAATCACTCATTAATTAATTATCTCAAATTAATCCTTTGATTAATTTACAAAGTAATTATACTCAAATTACTTTCATCAGCAAATTACTTCAATTAATTACATACAGTGATTAACCATTAATTACTTCTCTAAGTAATTTCTCTTCATTAAATTACATTAAGTAATTATCATCAAATGATTATTCTAAATTAATCAAACTAAATTAATTAACTTAATCTAATCAAATTAAACTCAATTAATTACAATAAGTAATTAATTCCTTAATTACTTCCATAAGTAATTATACTAAACAATTTACACAAATAATTATCTTTAAATTAATTAATCTAATTGATAATTAAAATTAATCATATTATTCAATCATCACATAATTCCTAGTTAATGATCTTCACAATAACTATTAACACTTCTTTTTATATTTATCTCTAATCACTGAATTAACTAAGTGTTAATTGTATCCCAAATAATCTTTAATTACTTGGTTAATAAATTTTATCTTTAAAGAGTGAAATTTTTCCAAAACTTTACTAGTTTAAAACTTTTCAAATATCAATTTAAGAGTTTTTCCAAATTTCTCTTATAAATAAAACTTATTAAGAATACATTTCCACAGAATCAAATTATAAAGGGTTCTATTCTAAGGGTATACTCTAGTAAAAAGAACAATCCAATGCATATACTTAAGGTTATTAGCTAAGACTACAGAAACCAGATGATAAATTATTATCATCACAACCTACTCAATTTAAATTCCATATATATATTTAAAAATAATCATATCCTTTATATGGAAAATACATTTGAGTAAAATTATTTCATCTGCCCCTTTTTTAAAAAAAAAACAATAGTGTGTCTATTGGCCTGGTTCAAGTGTTTAGATATTCCTATCAATAACCTACTCGCATTGACCAGAATCCATATGCCACTTAACCGATCAATTAACACAATATAAAATCATTTTATGCAATTTAACAAATACGCACTCTCGTATATGTATATACACTCAGACTCAACAGGTTGCTATAGACTCTATTCCTAATAAGTAACCTACTCGAACCTAGGTATTCACTCAACCTAGGCTCTGATACCACAATGTCACAACCCATTTTTCCATACCAATTTAAACCGACTTCGAACCACTCTTTTCGGTTAAATCGTACGGAGAGACGGATAATGAAAGAAAGAAAGAAGATAGAAATAGAAAGAAGGTAGAAGAAAAGAGGACAAATCAGAATCTCACAGCGGAACGAATAATTTATAATATGAACAATCTTTACATGAAACCAAAACATTTACCTTTATATATATCATATATAGGTTTTACATTAGAATTACAACCATACAACTCAGATAGTTATATCAATTCTGTCCTTACAATCATAATCACACGACCAAGGGATTACATATAAACAATTACGAGAATGCGTCTCCCGATCCAGCTCTTCCTTCTGAAGCTTCTCCTCTTCCAGTTAAACCTGGAAATATGCTCGGTCTGACCCGAGCATATAGGAAAACACCAAATCCCGGGTCAGTCTGGTATACCAACGTGAGAAAACACAATCAACTTGATTATTAAATTTTTGAAAATTCCTTTTGAAAACAAAAGCATCTCGTAAGACCACGCCACAAATAAACATGTCGGGTTTTTACCTTACGATAGCTAAAACATTTTTATGAAATCCTTTGATATTATAATAGGGTCTATCGACAAATACTTAATAAAATAGCCGAAATCGTTAAATTATTAAATTCCAGCTACTAGACACAAAGTGGGTAATACAAACAAAACTCGTACAAGGCACGTAGGAAGAATGGATTTCCAACTAATGACTAGGCACTGGGGTACCACCTGTCACAGTATGTGGCCTAGATCACAATACCGAGGAGTACGCCCGCTCCCCTGCAACACAAGACCGGAACCATCCCTTACTGGACAGTTCCAAATAAGATCACCCCACGGTTGGGATCAGTAACCGCACCACAAAACCGAAATAAAAAGGGACATCTAGACAGGGTTGACCTTACTCTCAAGTGGGGGCTACCAACGAAGCCTTGCTGCATAACCCCTGATTTTCAGTCATTCCCAGTTAATGAGGCTCGAGGCTAAGCGATTCCTTTTTAGAACATATCCCTTAGAATGCTCATCGTCCACCTGACGATGTTCTGAAAGCATTCGTCCATACAAGTCCGTTCCGGGTTTGAACGGAACCGAAGGCACTATTCCTACTACATCCATTTTGGAATCACCCTCAGGATTAGCAACGAGTAGCCCTTGCACTTCACTGCTCCATCTTCGACTCCAACTCTTGTCTTCATCCCGAAAACGTATGTTGGATAGAAGTGGTTTTCGGATTTCAAATCCGATCCCGGTCTCTTCGAAACAACGTTTTCTATTTCCCGGTAAACTCAACCCTGGTTCTTTAGGAAATACTCCGACGAAATTCAAGATCGGAGTTCGTCTCCTAACCGTTACTATGCGGGTATCCTTATAATTCGTCCTAGAAAACAAACGATTTTATACGTACGGTATAGCACCTCGATCGGTAACCGTACCATATAATTCTCGAGTCTCCTTTAGATATTTCCAAAGTCAGGTTTTGTCCAATTTTGATAGTCGGTTATTTAACTATCAAAGCAATCAATCAATACACAAAGTTCTTTCCCATTTCAACCGTTAACCCTTGTCCACCTTTAAAAATCCAAGTAAATTATCATTTATTTAAGAAAACTTATTTCATTTGAAATATATATAAAACTATTTCCTTCCAAATCGTACTAATAAATTTACAAATATTTTTTCAAGTTAAATAGATAAAATATTCTTTATAAAGATTATTATAATTATTTAAACTACTTTTATTAAAGGGAATTTTTAATTTAAAGAAAATAAACTTAAATATTAAAAAAATTATTCTTTAAAGTATCTTTACAAAATGAGTTAATACTTGAAACAATTTGAAAATTATAACTTAAAAAGATTTCAAAGGAAGAGATAAATAGCTACTTTAAATATTCCAAATATTGATAAATATTAAAAACATTTCTAAAAATAATATTATTATATTACTTTATTTTTAAAACAAAACAAATTTCATAAGTAAATTCAAATCAAACAAGGCTTATCAGTCCAACGGTACTTATCAATTCACAGTTCATAATTCACATTCTCAGATATTCAAATCAACCCATTTCCATAGATCGATTCACCAAATATGCTCAATATAATTAACAGGCACATAACGGATATATGCAATAACAATAGATTAGAGATTATCATTACCAGAATAATCATTCAACACAATCCAGTCAATGGCTTACACCCTACACAACAATTATATCAAATATACAGCGGAATGGTGTCGGTTCCCGCTGTCCCAAAGTCATTTCGATTAAACAATCTAAATAAATGCAACTAATCAATTTGGAATCATTTCAACGGTTTGGCCATAAAAATATTTAAATGGCATTCATCTCGATTGACAAATTAGATCCTATCTAAACAAGCTTATACAATCTCACATATCAACTTTACAATGGATCATATGACGACATAACATTCGTCGATACAAACCATTTATTTCATAATACTTTATTTATGAAATAATTAAATTAAAATATAACTTAAAAACTTGAATTCTCTTCAAATTATAAGTAATTGTTCCCCTTTATTATTTCAATTATATTTCTCTTTTAAATTAATCATCCCTGATTAATTATTTTCTAATTACATTCAGTAATTACTTTTAATTAATTATACAAATTAATTACTTTAACCATTTCAGCAATTAACCCTCAATTGCTAAATTAATTACGTAATTCCTTAATTAATTATAATTAATTATTTGATTTCTTATTTAGTTAGTTATAATTAATTACTTCTTCACTAATCAACTCTTAATTCCTCCATTAATTATTATAAATTAAAATGTCTTTAAGCACTTGATTAATTCAAAACTCAATTATAATGCTTTACTTAATTTATTCGAAGAAACTTAATTAAAAGAATTTTAATTATTTAAATTAAATCAAATACTAGTATTAATTTTACTTAAAAACTATAATTAAGTATTAATATAACAATTTGCTTATTATAAAAAACCATTTCCTTTAATCAAAACTTATATAGTTATTTAAGATTAAAGTTATTGTTTTAAGTTTACATAAATTATTATAATTGTTAGATGTGAGAAAACAAGTTAATTTGAAAACTCTTTAAATACCACTGATATAAAATAACAGCCTTTATAAAACAACCGAACCCTAGAACTATTGGCCCAAAGCACATAGGCTCGCAACACAAGCCCAAAATTTCAAACCGATACCCAAAACAACAATACCCTACTCAGTTGTGCCCAAGCCCATAAAGTCACATCTGAATACCCAAAAAAACAAACAAACAAAACTGCATTCAGTTGGGTCGAAGAACATTCCAAAATCAACAACCCGGTTCTCAAAACAATACACGGTAGTTTGGGCCGAAGCCCAAACCAAATTCTACAGCACGCACCCCTCTCCCCAAATATCTTCTTCCCCAAACTCGTTGAAAACCAACTTCACCTTCAGGAAAAACGAATCTAACAACCGAGAGCACGCTCAAATCACTATTTCGAAACACGATGTCAAACCGAAAAACCAAAGTCACCTACCTCCAACGTTTTGCCCTACGACCCAAAACCAACAGAAGACGCGTGCACTGATACGTGTGTACATGCACGGTCGTGTCTTCGGCCAACACCTTGTCGCGATGTCCCAAATCAATCCTACCACAACTCTCGAGTGCAACTAGCTTAACGACGAAGCAATCACCATTGTCGATCTCAAATTCGTGCTATACGCCGAAAATTCCAGGCCGCAAGACCCACGCAACCTTCAGAAATTCCTCAATTTCTTCGACAATCGTCCACAAGGACGAACATCAATCATCCCTGTCGAGTGTTGACACATGCAGCAACCTATGAACCAAATTGCAGAACTTCCGGTCGCCCCCTTACTCCTTAAACCCACCGCGTTGCACACAGTACTTCGACCATCTCTTAAACCCTAAAACCCCTATGTGCACTCAATCAAAAGCGAGATTGCAAATTCGGCCACGGTCATCGCCTTACCCACGTCACCCAGCACCTACCTGTCCAGGCCGCACCACCCCTCGACGAAGAATTCGTCGAAAAATAATTTTTGAACCGAAACAGTTCAACTTCACATTTCTCACAATCTAAGTGATTAAAAATCACGATTCAACCATCAAAAATCCTATTTTTATCAGAGAATCTAACATGCATGTTTGAATCTTCGATTCAAACAGCTTAAATTTTCATAAAAATTCGATTTTTACAGTAAAACTCAACGCATATGAACTATACAGCATAAAAATTTTAATAATAAATTTTAAATTAAGATATTCTAGTAAATAAACATACTTGCAGTTCACAATATCATCACATTCAAACTAAATCAACAGATAGGAATTTTAGAAGTGAAGTTAAGCATAAATTTTACTGAACAGAGCATGCATGCAATTCTAAGTTTAAGTCTACAGTTTTCTCACCTTAAACATCTGGTTCTAGCTCCCCTTAAACTTGGAATTTGAATTTTAAAAGCTTGTAATCTTTGACTTGCTTCCAGGAAAATGGGTTCTTAAAGAAACTGCTTCAAAATCTGCCTTTGAAATATCCAGATTTGTTTTTTTTTACAGAGCAATTTTAACTTGCAGAATTTTTTCCAAGTGCTGCCATTTTCTTTACTTATGTTTTGATATTTTAAAAAAAATGTGAATTATGATGCTTCTTTAAGCTACTGATTATATAACCTATATAGTTGTAATTTTTCAATATGAATGTTGAACAAAAATAGCCCTTTAACGGCTGAAGTAGTATTTTTAAAAACCAAAGAAAATCTTTGAAAGAAACATTCATGATTATATTGGATTCCATTTTCTTTTAAATGCCAAGTGTAAGTTTTGATTTAAATAAGCCATATCATATTAATACACATGCAATTATATTTAAAATTACAATCAGCCCATTCTTAAGATTGAACCAAGTATAAATGTGATTGTCATTTTTAAATTTTAAACAAAAATAAAATCTTAATTAAATAAGATTTAAGGCATGTATTCCTATTTATTTTAAAATAAAGATGAGTCATAATTCAACTAAAATAACCCCTCTTTTTGATTTATACTTTTAATAAATATATTGTTACTTAAAACCAAATGAAATAAAATAACAATTTTATTTTCATATAATTTATATCAAATGAAATTTTGATAAAAATAAAAATCTATACCATAGATTAAATCTTAAAATAAATCAAGTCACACTCCCTTTTATAATATAAAAATATATAACTTCAAACAACTAAGTTTCATAAATATTTATGTATAAATAGTTTCTCTTATTTATTTATGTGATTTTTATACATATCAATTTATAACATTTCTCTCAACAACAATTATAAATTTTCTTTCTAATTTATCATTCTATATATGAAAATAATGGATTCACAATAAATTTAAATTCTTATTATATTTCAACTTTAGAATAAATATATATTTATCCTTGAAACAATTACATACATTAAATCTAAACAACATTTACATATTTTACTTTGAAACAAAATATATATATTTAGGAAATTTATTTAAATCAACTCCATAATTTAATGTAGTTTTGAAAACCCATGTTATATTGTTTTTAGAAAAAATAAATTTTATATAATGATAAATCATTGATTAATACAAATATTGTATATTAAAATACAATATCATTGAATATTATAAATAATATTCACAACACGGGATGTCCAAAATCCTGGGTCGTTACAAAGGGGTGCTTAGAGTCTCCAATAGGACCCAAGGATTGGCTTCTTCTGGGTTTCTTGTTTACTTTGCTAGATAATCGGCTTTGGATTTATGTTCTCTATGTATATGCTCTAGCTTGAACTCAGCAAACATGTTGATTATCTTCTTAACCTGTATAACATATAAGGCCAGTGTCATGCCCTTAACTTAGAAGCATTCACCAATTTGATTGATGGCTAATTCCAAGTCGCTGAATAGATCAATGGAATCCATGTGTAACTCCTATTCCATCTTGAGGTTATCCAGCTTAGCTTTATACTCGGCTTCATTATTGGTTTCTTTGAAAGTAAGGCGGACTGTAGAATAAAATTCTCTACCTTCAAAGAGATAAGGACCATGTTGTCCCTTACCCCTTCTCATTTGACTCCTCATCATAATATAAGCACCAAACTTGCTAGCTTGTAACGGTCACTTTTTCGCGTTGTCCGGGTATGAGCATTCGACAATGAAATCTACGACGACCTGGCCCTTGATGGAAGTTTGAGGCTGGAATGAGATGTGATGTTGCCCAAGCTCAAAAGACCACTTTAGTAGTCAGCCCACTATATCACGTCAGCTGATGATTTGCTTTGATGGTTGGTTGGTCAGTGCTTTGATGAGATAAGCTTGAAAATATGGCCGGAATTTCTAGGTTACCATGAAAAAACAGAGCTTCTTAACTGTGTATTTTGTTTCAAAGCTTGACAATTTTTTCTATATAGTAGTTCGGCCATTGAACCTTCTCATTTTCTTTAATCACTACAGCGTTGGTCGAGTTGTAAGGCACTATAAGGTAAAGGTACATATCCTCCCCATCGATGGGCCTGGACAGTACTACGGGCTGATAAGTGTTGCATCGGTTCTTCAAATGCTTTGGTGCACTGTTTGCTCCGAGTAAACGACTTCCCTTTTTGATGAGATCAAAGAAGGGTAAATATCGATTGTTTGCATTAGAAATGAACCGATTCAATATTGCAACCATCCCTTTTAGGCTTTTTACTTGCTTCACAGTTCTTGGGACCTTCATATCATGGATGGCTTGGGTTTTGTTGGGGTTAGCTTTAATTCCCATGGTGCTCATAATATAGCCAAGGAATATTTTAGACCGAATGATACAAGAGCATTTTTTCGGGTTTAGCTTCATGATATACTAGCCTGGTATGCTGAATTTCTGGATCAGGTTCTGTATATACTCCTCGAACTTTTTATACTTTACCATCATGTCATCCACATCACTACCATACAACGACCGATCTATTCTAAGAAAATATGATTAGTGAGCCATTAATAGGTACCTTCCACGTCCCGTAATCCAAATGGTATCGCTTGATAACAATCCACTATTTGTGATAAATCAAGTTTTCTCTTGGTCTAGGCTGTGCATGGCGATTTGATTGCACCCGGAATAAGTATCCACGAAGGTGTGCAGCTCATGTCCACTGGTCGCATCTACTTGCTGGTCAATATGAGGCAATGGGAAGCAGGCTTTAGGCAGGCTTTGTTGAGATTGGAGAAGTCAATGCAAGTCCTCCAAGCCTCAATTGGCCTTCTACCAGCATTGGCTTAGCTACTAAGATCAAATATTCTACCTCTCGGATGAAGCCGTTAGCTAATAACTTTTCTACGTCTGCTTTTAAGATCTTGGTACCTTTTTAGATTGGGTGATCTGCAATTTTGATGGACGGGGAGGCTTTAGGATCAATGTTGAGTGCAAGACAAATGATCCAAGGATCGATGCTAGTCATGTTGGCGTGCCCTCATGCGAAGATGTCTTTTCTTTACCGCATGAATTTTACCAGCTTATCTCTAACTTCTAGGCTAAGTTATGTGCTGATTTAAACAACTTTACTAGGGTTGGCACATTCTATATATATCAACTCCAATGGAGTAGCTCGCCACCTTCAACGATTCAGTCTCCTATGCGAGTGACAAGTGGCTCATCACCAAGGTCTAAGATGTTTTCCAAGTCGCATAGGTTCATCATATATATCATGTGCTCCTTGACATCTTTGGCTGGGACAAATGTCTATGCTTGAGTTGTAGGGGTTAACGTTCCCTACAGCACTTACGGATGAGTCTGCTAGTGTTGAGATGCTAGGAGTGGTTGCGTTGGATGTCCTCACTTGCCAATGGGGTATGACTTGCTTATTCAAAGTTGTAATGAGCTATTTGGTTCTTAGGGTAGTGGCTAAGGATAAAGGATTCTCTTCATCCCAGTTTTCTATATGATAGACGATCTCGACATGACCCCGAGCACTGCTAGGCTCGAGGGTATTTTTAGGTGATGTGCGGCCAGTTGATGTAACTTCATTGCTTTGGATGGTCCTATCATGAACCAAAGCGCTATTGGGCTTGAGGTTACTCCAAGGTGACACATCATCGGTAGTCATAATTTCAAGGGCAAGGATGGGTCCCAGCACGAGTGCAAATGATGTCCTACTCAAGCACTCCCTTAAGTGAAACATTGTTAATATTCTTAACCAGATCAGGTGGGACTTTGTCCATAGTGGGACTTGCTGATGATGATGCCTTGGCTTCAGGGTTGGAGGCAATCTCGACATGAACTGGAACAATGACCGACTCGAAGATTCTCTCGAGGACTCGCCACTGATAGCGTTGCAAGTTCCTACTGAAGCATAAGGATGCCCTTCTTGGCATGTTTGAGGGAGATCCTAGAATACTCCCTGGCTTTCTATTGATTTCCCCTGAGTTCCCAAGTGCTACCTAGGATAAGGAACTTCTTGATGAGCTCATTGTAGAAGATGATCACATCCAGTTCTGTAAGTGCCAATCATCCTATCAAGAGATTGTAAGTAAATGGGCAATCAAATACCATAGAGCCTACATAAATCTTTACATTAAGGATCTCTTCGATGACTGTGGTCATGAGGGAGTTAGCACCCATTAGAATAATACCTACATCCCAAAGCCGTAAATGGGCAAGGCGTAGGGGATGAGGTTAGAGGCAAGGAGATTAAGAGCCTCAAAAACATACGTAAACATGACATTAACTAAACTTCCCACCATCCACGAAGGCTCGATGTATATTTGAGTTTTTCATTGTGAGAGTGATGACTATATGATCATAGCGGAGGTAAGAGACGACTTTCCTGACTTTGGCAATAAACAGATGGGCTGATCTATTTCCAACCTATATGCCTTGGATGCTCGATTATTTAGAGAAGAGATCTACCCCGTTGAACCCACTTCTCTTTAATATGGAGATTGGCCTCCCCGATAGATTCCAGTCACATGCGAGTTCTACATATGGTTAAGATGTCAGTTATGGTTGCAACTTTATTGGGTTGCTGGGTTGGTGTCCATTGGTTATTGTGGCCATCCTTTATTCCACTTGATGCCAAAAAATCTCCAAATGTGTCCCTTCCTGGATTATTCTTTTAATATCATCTTTGAGCACCCAACACTCAATGGTGGAGTGGCTATTTTATTTGATGGAACTAGCAGCTTTTTTCGTTGCCACGAGTCCCTTCTCCGGCATTTGGTGATCAGTTTTTGGAATTGCACTAGTCTTTGGTTATGAGATATATTTTTCCATATCTCTATTTGGAGTAGCATAGTTAGTGTAACTGAACTGGTCTTGGATTTCATTTTCTACTTGTCCTTTGGTGCGGATCTACTAACCATTAGGTCGATGGTCGACAATTTCATGGGGATCGGCTTTGCTGGTGTGTCGGGTCTCATTATCGCTGTTGGAAAGGTCAACGTCCTCCATCTTCTAATGCTATTTTAGAATTTGTAGAAATTGGTTAGGGATATAGCCAGTTTCTTGTGGAGTTCCTTTCACATTCTTGACCGATATCTAACCTCTGAGCATAAGCTACTCTTGTTCGCACCCCTCGCTTGGGTGATTCCCTGTTAAAACGATTCACATATGACCGAAGGCTCTCGGTCAACACTTGTTTGATGTTACCAAGCATGCTAGTCATCATAATATAGGTTGTTAAAGTGAAGAGTTTGGTATTGAAGTCTGCACATAGCTGGGCCAAAGAATGGATGTTGCCTGACTGAGATGTAGGAATTAGCGGGAGTTCGATCTTATGAGCGTAGAGAGGAAGAGTAGGCACTATGCTTTTCCAAAATGTTGGCCGACATAGGATATGGAGTTAAATGTAGTAACATTATCAGAAGGGTCCGTACCCCCATTTTACTTGTCAATAGGCGGTCAGACATATTACCAGCGGATATAAGATATAAGGATTTCCTTTGAAAATGGTTCTCTATTCTCGTCATTAAAAAAATCTTCATCCTCATTATTTTAGGCTTGCGTTCTGTTAAGTTGTTGATGATGGACGTTCATTTCCTCTCAGAGGCCAACATCAGCCTGCTGCGAGATTGGTTGGCTAATGACCAACTATGGACTCAGTATACGCCTTTTTGGACTGGGAGATTGGCGATGACAATGAGATGGAGAGTGATGGTGATCATGATGAGAGTTGGAGACCTCCTCTCCCTATGCACAAAAGGTGATCATGAATGATCGGTCTGCCCCTCTCTTGATCTAGGCCTGGCAACACCCTTGTAGGATTGGGAATGCACCGATAAGGCCCTTGGCCCTTTACTAATGGCTTGGGTACCATCCTAAGATACTCGAAACTCAATTCTCAAGCTTTATTTTCCTCCTAGAGGCATTTAAAAACTGGTTGCCACTCTATTGAAGAAGAACGACAATGCCGTGGTTCCCTATACGTAGCCATCTCTAGGTCAACGTCAATAATGTGACTTGGCCCATGCACAACGTGTCTTCTTGGATGAGCATGAGCATACAAGATTGGGTCACAGACACCACTCTACCTTGGACCTTAACGGTGTTCGTAAGGTCACAGTTGTCTGACCATCCAACCTTGCCTGAGTTCATTTACATTATGGGCTAGAGTTCCCACGTTAACCAAACTTGGAGCACACTTCACCACATGTCATTGCTAAGCCAAGGGATGGGACCGGCAGTGCTGGTGATTGTGCTTTCGTTAGTTTCATGGTCATTGGAGTTTTTATCTTCATTGTCAACTTCTGCATTCATGGAAACAATCTAGAATAGATTTGTCCAAAGAAGAAAAGGAGAAGAGAGGTAAGTGATTTTAGGGGTTTCCCTCCTTCTAGTGCTAAAATGTTAAGTAAGAAATTAGCCACCTTCAGAATTAAACTAATTTGTTTGTGAAAGCAAAGGCTACTTGCTAACACTAGGTTAGAAATTAAATGAGGAGAAAAACAAAAAACATAACGTAAATGACATAAAGATATAGAGTGGTTCGGCTAAGCTTGCATGGGTCCACTATAGAGATCTCTTACTATTTTTCTCTCTTACAATTATAAGAAATTACAAGAGAATAATATAAAAACTAAATAATTAGGATTAATAGTAGTTAATCTTAAGAGCTTGCTGCTTTAATTTGTTGTGAAGTGTGGATCCGAGCTGAAAATATGGGCATTCAACTAGATTTCAACCTCTTTGATGTTGTAGGGAATGGGGTATTTATAGGAGCCGATATGATGATTGATGGCTGGGACTGCATGGTTAAACAAGCATGAAGCACTGCTGATAGTCAATCTGGTCACATGGACTGATGGAGAATAGCCAAAGAGGCAAAGAGGAATATGTGGCTAAGAAGCATGTTAACTGTCACTTTGTACCAGGCGTGTGTTTTAAGTTGAGTAAGGTGGTTTTCTATAAGAGTAGGGATGATTTTAGTAGACAATCTACAGTAACTAATATAGTTGGTCATAGTACTTGTCATTTACTTTTGCTTGTGCAGGTGGCAAGGCAAATGAGAAGCTTCCCATGCACAGTAGCAAGGGATCGCTTATTGCCGAAGCTTACCGAGAACAAGGTCGAAATTGCTAAGGCTAGCATGAAGAGACGAGACAAAGTGATGAGAGTGGGTGCTTGGGACCAGTTGTAGGCAGGCAGAGAGATCCGGCCATAGACTGGTCATTTTGAGCAGGTTCAAGTCATATGAGGTGGTGTAACACCCTTAATTATAATTAACATTATTTGGGAAGTTTATGATACATTAAATGAAATAATGTATTGAGATAAGGAAATGAGATTAATAACGAGATAAAGAAATGAGATTTATAATTAGATGGGTCGTGCTTAAATTAAACGGTTAATGAGATTAATTAAACCATAGAATGAAAAGAGGAATAATGGAAAGGGTAAAATAGGAATAGATCTTCATTACCTAACATAAACCCTTATTCTCTCATTATCCTCATTCCACTATCATTTTATACAGATGAATTAAATAAGTTGAGGCTGGACATTGCTAAGAAAAACAAAGAAAAGAAAAGCTTAGAAAATCAAAGGCAAAGCTAAGGGGAATCAAATCAACACTTGAAGCTCGATCTCTTTATCCAAACAAGGTGAATAATGATAACCCATCTCAAAGTTTTCTTATTTAATTTCGGTTTTATGATTAAACCCGAATTTTATGACTGCTTTATGCCATGTTTTGAAAGATTGCTTGAATATATGCTCGAATGATGAATTATTGGATTTATTATGAGGTTATTTAATAGGTTTTAAGAGTTAAAACCTAGTCTATGACATCCGTTCGACTTAAAATTTTGATAGGATGTTAGAAAGTTATTTAAAAAGTGGGTTTTTAATTTTATAATTTTCCAGTCAAGTATAAATATTTATGAATTTTTTAAGTGAAAAAAATGGTTTATTTCGGGCTTTAATTATTAAAAATTATTAAATAATGTTTTTGATCCTAAAATTTTTATATGTTAAAGAATATGTTAATTCTAATATATCATGATTTTTGGAATTTTTCCTAAGTGTTTCTGATTTTATATGAATTTATTAGGCTAGATAGGCTTAATAATTACATTAAAATATTAATATAAAATTATGGTTTGCAGAAACATTTAGGAATGTAACTTCTGATATATAGAAGGTTTTCTAAAATGAATTGGTAAATAAAGTTATTATCCAATAACAATTTGATAAAGAATAGGAGTTGGTAAAAAGAAATTAATTTATATAGAAAATTTATAGTGTTTATAATAATTACGGAAATTACCATTGCCTCATTGATGTTGCAACCCATCTATGTCGCACCTAAGCTTTTTGACGTCAACCAATGGCGATGCATATGGTATCAACCCAAGTTGGTACGCAATGAATTGAATCAACGTTGGTTGAAGTGGAAAGTAAAGCTCCGATGTCGACATTGATGCTGGCGACGTTGGCTATCGCATTTTTTAATGCCGCATATAAATGTTGCATATCACCACTTATCTTTGTCGGCATTGATGATGCCACTAGTTTTCAACATCAACACCTTATGATTTCAATGCCGTATGTCATCTATGCCGCTAGTTTACCTTTTTAACATTGATTGTACTATGGCTATAGTGTCGTTATTATTACTTTCGATATTGGTTTTACACGGCAATATTATTGTTACTTTTTTATGTCACTTTGTTTTAGCCATGATGCTATAGGCAATTTTCGACACTGATTTTACATGGCATTATGCCACCTGACCTAGATTTTGACATTTCAATATTTCCAAGCTTTTAAGTTTTATACTAAGCAAACCCATAACTATGCCGCTTATAGTCGGCGACCTATATTCAGTTATGACATGTGACATAAATTGTTTTGGTCTTATGACCATATATTTTATAAATAAGATGCTTTAACATGATTTCAATGTGAAGGGCGCGACAAACCATATAGACAATATCAAAGTCGCACTTTATCAACATAAATGGTTTCATTGCATACGGTTTCATGTCCTAAGGTTTTGTGGTGCTATAACCTCTAAGTGATTTCAAAAATCATCAATGCTAGTTTATAAAAGCGTATAAACCATCATGATTTTGGAAAGTAAAGGGCTATACTTTTCCTTATTTTAAGTATGATTTCGAGAGTTAAATCAATTATAAAGATTTATGTTTCCAAGGAAATAAAAAAGGGTATTTAGCCTAGAATTTTACTAAAGAGATTATTATTCTTATCACCTTTAGATAAATTGTGATAGGATGAATTAACTTAGAAATTAGAGAACCGATAGGACTAATATAGGAGTCGTACCTATAGTTCAGCTGTTAGCTGATGTGCTCGTAAAAGTGCATGTTTATACTTCCATATTTAATCTACTTTTATTTTAAATAAATGTCATAATTGGGTGTTTTTACATGTTTAAAACCAAATTTCAAAAATGCTTTCAAATCATCATTCACGCATCTACATGGGGCAAAATAGTAATTTTGTGCATGTATTAATTTTGAGAATATTCACCTGCACATTTATTTTTATTTGTAGGAAATTGGATGAAAAAAGAAAGAGGCTTCATATAAAGGTTGGAAGACAAGGGAATGAAGAAATAAAAGAATTTATGTAATCATGGATGACCCAACTTACCCGCTTAACCATGAACTTCAATTAGGAGCTAATGCACATGTTAGTGGGAATTAAAGTCACATGCACATTTAGTGAAGGATTAAGCTCATGCTAATGATTACTTGAAGGTTGCATTTCCTAAATGGCAATTTGGGTAGCTTCCTCGAATATGGGTTAGGGTTTTAGACATGTATAAATAACTCTCTTATGGTCATGTAATGAAGTTTTAGTTTTTTACACTATCTTATCAAATTTAAGTTGTAGCCACAAATTAAAAGAGAAATAAAATGGCTTCCTAAGTCTCTTCTTGTTTTTCGACTTGCTTTTATTTCATGCTTATTTTTATTTGCATGCTTTCTTTTCTCTTATGATAGTGGATTAGCCTTCTTTTCAATGCAAGTAGCTTAGATTTAATTTATGCAAGTAGTTTAATTTTCTTTTTATTTTATTTAATTTTTACTTTCTTTTGTTTGTTCTACGTTGAAATTTACATGTGTTGAAATGATAATACAAATGAGAAGCTAAACCCTTTCAATTTAGGGGTAATGAAGCTCTCTAAAATTATGTAAATTCAAAATATTCTATTGCTTATGATCTCTTTTTATTGCTTCATAAAAAGTCGGATTATGATGTAAGTTTATTAGGGAATTAGATAGCCTATGTTGTAATCATAAATGGGTTATGCTTAATCCAACATAAACACAATTTACATCTTCATCTAACTAAGTGATTTTAATCATGGAATTAAAATAGAAACAAAATTTGATGATCTATGTTACAAATCAAAAATATTAAATAGATCATGCTTAAAATGGATTTTGTTTTAGTTTCATGTTCATTTTCATGAGAGTTGACAAGTGGTTTTAGTTATTGTATTAAAGTTTGATGGTTTAAGTTATGTTAATTAATATTATAAACGGACCATACTTAGGTTAAATACATCGCTAATTCTACTCAGATCAAAATAGAGAGATCATGAATTGTATTTGTGTTGATTTATGTAAAAATATGAGTGAATTTGCCTCTAAATCCTCTTTTAAATCTCATATTTCCATTCACTTTGTTCTAACTAGTTTTCCTTTTTTCGTAGCTCAAAACAATCTCAAGTTTGATTTAATTTGATTGAATGGAATTATAATCAATTCAATTCCCTACCTATCGATCCATACTCGCCATGTACTAAAATTGTACGTCGTGCACTTGCGGTTATTTTTATTACATTTTTGACGACTTTCTAACCGAATAAAAAAACCGTCGTCAAACAAGTTTTTGACGCCGTTGGCGGGAAGTTGGAATTTTATTCACATTTTATTCTTCAAATTATTTTTGTTTGATTTTGTGTTTTCATTTCGTGGGTAGAGTTGCATTTTTTTTTTTAAAAAAAAATCGTGTTGTGTGTTATATTTTGTGTTTTGTTTTTTGTTCATTACCCCTGCACACTCATCTCTAGCAAACATCAGTGCACATTTCATAATTGTGCACGAATTGCTACCTCTTCCTTAACAACCTGACTACAACTTCACCTCTCTGCACATCAAACTGTACCATCATCAACCTACATACAACATCTGCCATCAAACATCCTCACAACACTCCAAACCACTTTCAACTTGCCCACTTCTTTGCGCACGACACTTCATTCCGTCTCCATTCAATCAACTCCACAAACAACCACCAGCACACTACTCCACCATACAAAACTTCTCTACTTCTCCACTTCAATAAACTTTGCACTTCTGCTATAACAATCACTTCACCTCCACATACAACCATTCACAGTTCATCACCACCATCTCTTCCAACTGCCCTAAAACTTCACCACAACATCACAACCTCACTGCACTTACATAACAACCTTCACACTAAAACGAACTCCCCTACCTCACTTGCACCATCCACTCACACATTCTCTTCACTGCCTCTTCAACACTCATTGCTTCATCACTTCTGTAGCATCTCTCCTTTGCTTTCTACCTCTGCCTTAACTTCCTCTTGCAGCTATTATATACCTCCTCTACCTAACTACTGTCATCACCAACTCCACTGACACTCCCTTCATCCAATATTCATCTCATTGCACTTACAATCTGCTGTTGCTGCCACCATTCATTACTTCACCTCTGTGCACATTCATCCACCTCCTCCTTCATAACATACAGCCGTTATCACAACAACGTAACAATTTTCTTTGCTGCACAAATTACACTTCAATCATCATCTTTCTATACAACCACACTGACACAACCACTTGCTCCTTCACCATACATCACTGCACATTTTCTTGCCCACTGCTGCCATTTAACCAAACCAAATTATCCCCTTTCCTCTGTCCAACAGTTTTACACTGCATTCCAAAACACAGTCACACTTCTGCCATACAACTCCACCTTCACCGACAGTTTCAACACCTCAAACAAACTTCTTTGCCTGACAAACCACTCCTACATCTCCTACCAACATCATCCCACCATATTAACATCTTACTAAACATCCCTATACTTGACCCTCCCTACTTCCAACATAACCCATTGCCTACCTTTACTTCTCTGTCAAGTGCACCAGTTACCTCCCCCAATTTGTTCGACAGCACAAACAAACCCTATTTCTGTCAGGTCTATTGTCCTACAGCACAAACAAACTAACAATCCACCCGCAACCACCTCCTAGTCCAACCTCCATGACTAGCAACCTCATCACCCACTACTGTTCCTTCAGTCACAAATCACCCGAAACGCGAAACCTCACGACGAACTCCTCCAAATCATCACCAAACGATTCGCCTTCACTGAAACAGCCGTGACCCAAAACCCTTCACCGCAACCTACCTGAAACAATCAACTCCAGCCACGACCATCGGATCGGGTTTTGGGACCTCTGAATCAATTTGTTGTGATAGTTGATTCTAATAACTTTAGGTGGAGATTTGCGAAATTCTCGTTTTGGGAATATTGATTAAGCTGAGCGCGAGAACTTTTTATTTATTTATTTATTTATTTATTTATTTATTTATTTATTTATTTGAGAATTGTTTGTTGGTGTGAGTTATTGGGTGAGTAGCTTATATTTGATTGATTAATTGTTTTTTTTTTTTAACATTTGGGTCAGGTTGAGATAGTAGTTTGCATGCGATGGGAGTGAATTTAGTGTGAGCGAATTGTCTTTTCATTTTTAGTTTCTTTTTTTTAAATAAAAGAGAGAAAATTTGATTTTATTTTTTATTTAACTTTTATTTAGGTCTTTACTAACATTTATTTTCCATTTTTCTTATTCACTTGCCCTTTTAAAAAAAATTGCTATTACTTTCTTTCTATCCTTGTGTATAAAAGAAAAATCATTCTCAAAACTTTTTCAAGTTGCAAAAGCAGAAGAAAAAAGGGCTAAATAACAGCGCTGCTCTATTTTCTTGTTAAAATAAAAACTTGATGCTTTAAAATAAATTGCTAATAACTCTGCACGCTCTAGTTACATACTCTTGTCACTTGTTTTTATTTGTTTTGCATCGTTGGTTGCTTGCATTTTAAA
This sequence comes from Allium cepa, assembly GCA_030765085.1. NCBI lineage: Eukaryota > Viridiplantae > Streptophyta > Magnoliopsida > Asparagales > Amaryllidaceae > Allium > Allium cepa. The sequence continues at coordinate 305,734,426 of CM060945.1, read as the reverse complement.
AAAATTCAAAAATCAAATCAAATCTCATTCGTAGTTGCAGTGTTGATACATGTTTAATTTCTGTTTTGCATTCATATCATCTTATTTTTTTTGTAAGGGCAATACACAAATCAACATGAGGCGGAGATTTCATCATCCCTTCCTTAGCACACAAATTGCATTTCATCTTAGAAATTGATTAACAATCATGGTTAGACATCGGGCTTAAAGAAATCACAAGCTCACATAGGGCTTAATTGTACCTTGATAAGTGGTCTTGTTTGAACAACTTATTTTTCTGATGTCTAGGCTAAGGCAGAGCAATATAAATATTACTGTATTCGTAAATATTATAATAATTGTTTCTCTAAAATTACTTAAACTTTCGGTTTTATTGCTACGTTAATTCGCAGTGCACCGATAACTCCTGTCTGTTACCTGGCTAAGAACTATTTGTTGGATTAAAATACAGTGGATTATACAATTTTGGCTTAGGAGCTACTAAGGACAAAAAATTTGTAATTAAGTCATTGATTTCACTTAGTTGCATAAGTCAATGCATATTTAAAAAAAAAACAAAATTCAAAGCTGAAAAAATTGTACATTTAACTTAACTTAATTCTTTTTAAATCTTTTGCTTTGAAATTTTTCAATCAAAATCAGAAGTCCAAAAACAATTTTAAGTTAGTCTTTTTAGAAAAACAAAAATCCAAAATAATAATAATATTTTCAAAAACAAAACCAAAAAAACAAAAACAACTACATATAAAAAAAAATTGAAAATTCAGAAGAAAAAAAATCAAATCTTCCTTTTGGAAAAAAAAAATTCTTGGTAAATATTTTTCCTTAAAAAAATGTATATAAAAACAATTTTTACTTCATTTCACCTTCTAAACCTTGTTTCATTATCTAAATTTGATTCTAACTTCTTTCTCTTCTCGACTTTTTCTTATGCATGAGTACTTGGACTCGTTACACAACAATAAATCGTTAGACTCGCGACTCAACAACTAATGGTTTAACTCAAACAATCGATCCTCCTACAATAGAAAACGAGAACGCCCCTCGAACTCTCATGGATAGAATCCTTCCCTATAGAGTTTCTATTCCTTCTTGTATCACGCTACCCGCCCCAACGGGTAACCATTTTGAAATTCATCAAACCATATTGCCACGCTCCTAAAGTTTGGCAATTTTTAACACGATGACCCATACATTTTCTTAACAAAATTCATACAAGTTTGCGCAACCATGAAACTTCAACAACTTAGTGATGAGGGAATCAAACTTCGTTTAATTCTATTTTCTCTTACTGATTATGCTAAAAAATGGTTGTACAACTTACCATCAAATTTGATCAAAATTGGGAAGAATTCGTTAAAGTTTTCTTAAAAAATTCTACCCCTTGGAAAAAACAACTAAAATCCGAAACAAAATCGTAAAATTTCATCAACTCAGGGGTGAACCATTTGGAAAATATTTTGAATGATTTAAAGATCTTTAGATAAAATGTCCACACCATAATTTCGAAAAATGGACCCTCTGCCAAATCTTATAGATGGACTTGAAAATAGCTCACGAATCGTGCTTAGGTCGATGTGCCAAGGCAAATTTCTCGTCCAACATCACGACGATGCTTGGCAATTTCTTGAAAATTTGGCCAAAAAGTCATCCCAATATGAAAATTCTAACAAAAAATCAATTTACTCACGATCGAATGCTCACTCGATAGGATCATCTTTGGAAGTTAAAATCTAAGCAATGATTAATAAATTCGATAACGTTTTCTCATCCAACCAAGTAAACCAAGCTTTCCAACCCATGTGTTATAAATGTAATGATCCGAATCATATAGCTGATCAGTGCCCTAATTCTGTCGAACAACTCAATGCTTTCAATAAGGTTAAAAATGACCTGTTTTCTCCAATGTACAATCCTGGTTGGAGAAATCATCCGAACGTAGCTTGGAACCAAAACAATTCCAACACAAATTTGGTCCATCCCAATTTTCAAGCATTTCCGTGTAATGATTCTAATCCTCCCTTTCAACCCAATCATTTTCAACAAAATTTTGCGAGTACGTCCCAAAATCAACTGCAACAATCTTTTGCTCCCTCTCCCCAAGACTATAAACGTTTAAGTTCACTTGATAAAAGTCTTGAAATGTTGGCTAAAGCAACTACTCAAAGCCTCCAATCAAACAATAATTTGCAAAATTTGTTAACCTCATACATACAGAATACGAGTTAGTCAATTGAAAAACTTGAAATGCAAATGAGTCAGTTAGCCGCGTTTGTAAGTGAATGCGAATGAGGCACATTCCCAATTCAGCCAGTTTCAAATCCCATAAATCAAAACACGAATTCAAATCAAGCCTATGTTATTCAAGATAGCAACGTAAACCCAAATGAATGCTATCACGACTTTGCATTATGGTAAACAAATTGATAATCAAGTCGTTAATCCAAACGATTCACCGAAAAAACCTCTTGACACTTCTAAAACAATAGGCAATTCTGAACAAAACGTGGAGCCAAACATCGAATCAAATGCCAATCCAAATTCTTCTTTTACTCATGTAGACCCACCTACTGAGTATCATGTTCCATTTCCACATCGTCTTCGACCCAGGAAACACTTTGAACAAATGGCAAATATATTGGGAATTTTTCAATTAAAGTTAACATCCCACTTCTTGACATCATTCAGCAAGTCCCCACTTACGCTAAGTTTCTCAAGGACTAGTGTACCCAAAAATGACACACTCATGTGCCCAAGATAGTTTTCTTAGCCATTAGACTTAGAGAAGTTTTGTCTCAACCAATCTCCATTAAATAAAAAGATCATGGATGTCTGACGATCTCTGTAGTATAGGAGACAAAATGATCAACCAGTGCTTACTTGATTTGGATGTGAGTGTCAGTTTGATTCCTTATTCTGTTTACTAACAACTTGGCTCGGGTGAACTAAAACTGATAGAAGTAACTCTTCAATTTGTCGATCGTTCCATAAAGAAACCCATGGGAGAAATCGAGGACGTACTCATCAAAATCGGTCAATTCATATTCCCGTTTGGTTTCGTCATTTTGGAGACTCAACCTATGAATATGCAATGAGTCAAATTCCATAGATTTTAGGACGACCCTTCTTGGCTACTTCAAAAGCTTTAATAAATTGTCGAAACGGTTTGATGAATATCTCTTTTGGAAACATGACTTTAGATCTTAACATTTCCAATCTTGAAAATAGTTGAATGAACCATGCGATCAAACACTAGAAGTTAGATTCATTCAAGAAAATTTCGATAATGAAATAGTTGATCTAAATCACGAACGTGAAACTGAATACAAAAAACTGTTTCAAGATGAGCCTAACGAAATTGAAATTGTGCTTCCTTTTTAACCCCTTACCGTTGAAGCAGAACTTCCACCGAATTATTTAACTAAGCAACCCCCAAGGTTGGACCTTGAACCCCATCCTGATTTCCTTAGGTATGCATACTTAGGTGACAATGAAATATTTATCTCTTCATCTCTCTGTTTTGATCAAGAAACTTCCTTACTTTCAATTCTATCGAAAAAACAAAGAAGCAATTGGATGGTCGATCACCGATATAAGGGGAATTAGTCCCACTCTTGTTCGACATCACATCCATTTAATTGACGATGCCAAGCATGTTGGTGACGCGTAATAAAGGCTTAACCTAAAAATGAAGGACGCAATGTGTGAAGAAATTCTTAAACTTCTTAACAATGGTATCATACGCCCAATCTCTGATAGTTCATGGGTTAGCACAATTCATGTTGTGCATAAAAAGTTTGGACTTACCATTATCAAGAACGATTCAAATGAACTCATTCCAACTCAAACTTGAACGGGTTGGAATATTTGCATTGATTATCGAAAACTAAATGCTGCAACATGTAAGAATCACTTCCCTCTTCCTTTCGTTGACCAAATGCTTCAATGTTTAGCCGGTCACAAATCCTATTGCTATCTTAATGGTTATTCCAGCTACAACCAAATTTCAATTGCTCCCGAAAATCAAGAGAAAACAACTTTTACGTGTCCCTTTGGCCCTTTTGCGTATCAACATATGCCTTTTGGCCTTTGCAACGCTCCTACAACGTTTCGAAGATGCGTTGTCGAAATCATTTTTGATATGATTGATTGTTTCCTTGAAGTGTTTATGGACGACTTTTCTATCTTTGGAAACTCTTTTTCTGAATACTTACATCAACTTGAGTTGGTTCTTAAACGAGGCAAGGACAACCACTTAACGTTAAATTGGAAAAAATGCCACTTAATGGTTACTCAAGGCATAGTCCTTGCACATGTCATTTCAAATAAAGGCATTGAGGTTGATAAAGCAAAAATTGATGTCATTGCAAACCTTCCCATTTCTAAATCTGTTAAAGACATTCGCTCTTCCTTAGACAAGCGGGTTTTACCGACGCTTTGTGAAAGACTTCATTAAGATTTCTCGACCTCTTATGACTCTTCTTGAAAAGACATTCCATTTGCTTTTAAGTTTAATTGTGTCTCTTCTTTCGAACGTCTTAAAAATGAACTTGTTTCTGCTCCTGTAATTTGCTCGCTGAATTGGGATCTTCCATTTGAAATAATGTGTGACACTTAGAACTTTGCAGTTGGTGCTGCAAATATCAACAAAACTCTTCACGTTATCTACTACGCCAGTATGACTCTGAACGATGCTCTACTTAATTACAGTACCACTGAAAAAGAGCTTCTAGCGGTAGTTTTCACACTTGAAAAGTTTAGACAATATCTGATAGGCTTGCACATTACTGTTTACACTGACCACTCTGCTCTTAGATATCTTTCACTAAAAAGAATGCTAAATCTGCTTAATTCATTGGATCCTTTTACTACAAGAACTTGATCTTACAATCAAAGACAAAAAAGGATTCGACAATGTCATAGCTGATCACTTATCTCATCTTTCCAACGTACCATCACTCTACCAATCAATGAGAACTTTCCTGATGAACAAGTCTTCTCTCTTTCTGTCGATCCATGGTATTCTAACATAGTGAACTATTTATTCACTAAGGAAACTCCTTCATTTTTGTCGAAACAAGATAAATATAAATTTCTTGCCCAAGTCAAGTACTTCTATTGGGATGATCCATACTTGTTTAAATATTATTCTGACCAAATCATTCGATGTCGCATTCCAGATTGCAAAATCAAAAGTGTTCTTTGATTTTTCCATGACCAAGCTTGTGGTGGTCACTTTGGTCCAAAGAAAACTTCTGAAAAGGTGTTTTCTATTGGCCTATGCTTTTCAAAGATGCATTTGAGTTTTGTAAACTTACGATCGCTGCCAAATGTTAGGAAGAATCTCTCGATGAAATATGATACCAATCCCATTCTTACAATTGAAATCTTTGATAGGTGAGGTATTGATTTTATAGGACCGTCTCCCAATTCTTTTGGATATCTTTACATTCTCCTTGTTGTTAATTATGTGTCTAAGTGGATCGAAGCTGTTCCAAGTAAGCCAACGACCATAGAATTGTTGTTAACTTCCTTAAAAAAACATCTTTTTGAGGTATGTCACACCATGCATAATAATAAGTGATAACGGAACCCATTTCTGCAATCAATCATTTGAAACTCTAATGAAGCAATATTCTATCACCTACAAGTTATCCATTACGTATCATCCTTAAACTTATGGCTAATTTGAAGTTTCAAATCGCCAAATCCAACAAACCTAGAGAAAACCGTTAGTAAAAATTGAAAAGATTGGTCTCCAAAATTAATGGATGTGCTTTGGGCTTACCATACTGCTTTTAAAACTAACCTTGGGATGTCCGCATTTCGTTTAGTTTAAGGGACAAGGTGCCATTTACCCGTTGAAATCGAACAAAAGCGTTGTGGTTAGTAAAGAACTTAAACTTTGACCCTGAAAAAGCCAGTGAAAATAGAAAATTGCAAATCAACGAATTAGAAGAGATTAGAAACGACGCGTATGAAAACAAGAAAATTTACAAAGAAAGAACAAAAGTTTTTGATGACATGTCAATCCTACGAAAAATGTTTTCACCCAACCAAATTTTTTTTGTATATGACTCTGGACTTCATTTATTCCATAGGAAATTAAAATCAAGATGGATCGGATGATACATTGTACGAACCGTGTTTCCACACGATGCCATAGAAATACAAAACCCCGAGGATGGAACAATTTTCAAAGTCAATGGTCATCATATGAAACCTTACTTTGAGTTGCCGTGTGATCAAGAGGAGGATCTTATGATTCTTCATGAGCCATACTACATCTAGTAAGAAATGTTAACCCTCTTTTGTAAATATCTACATCTTTTTCCTGTTACACTTATTATATCATGCATTGACTGTGGGGACATAACCGAAATTAAGTATGGGGGAGTCTCATCTTCATTTTTGATTTTTCACGGTTATTTTTTTGCATTCCAAAACTCAAAATTAAAAGAAAAACAAAAAAATATCAAAACAAATTTTCTTTTTAACATTTTGATTTATTTTTGAAGAAACACTATAGGATAAGTATAGGCTCTTGGTTATTAAATTGAAATTTTTGAAAATTTATTTGTCTCAACAAAAATATAAATAAAGTTTGATTACAAGTAATGATGGTTTAACTTGTATATATGAAGTTTCATGGATGTTAATAGTATATCCTAATTATAATCTTTATTTAAAAGAGTAGTTGATTTAAAGTAAAGGCAATAATATTTTAAATCTTCTAAGTTAAGTGGTACTAAGATAATTTTTAAAAAAATCTCTCTCAAAAAAAAATCTTTTTGTATATATGTATATGCTTTATTGACACCTACAGTTGATCTTTGTATATATGTATATATTTTGTTAACACCTATAGTTGATAGGTGTACACATTTGTGTGTACACTCGTCACTCTCTATACCCACCTCACGTAAGCCCATAAGGCAGTACATGGATGGTATATCTAGCCTCTGTTTTCTGAGTTAGGTGTATGTATATAAAAAATCTTTCATTAATAACGTCTACAGTCGATAAGTGTACACTCATGTGTTTACACTCGACATGCTCTATATTCTCCTTATGTAAGCCTACAAAGTAGTGCATGGGTGGTATATCTGGACTCAGTTTTCTGGGTTAGCATATGTAAATATTGTTTATATCAATAAAAAATTTAAATAAAGAGAGAGAGTAAGAAGTTGAAGTCCAAGCACTATTTTTACTTATTTGATTTGACTTATTGTTCAAAAGAAATAAAAATACCACTTTGCAAAACTTTGAAAATCAACTAAGGATCCATTTCATAGTTGCGCTATGTTATCAACTGAAACATCTAGCCAAACTAGAGTATAACTGTGATGACAACTTAATTTTTGTTGGAAATTTTGACAAATAAAAGGACTTAAATTTCTTGATAATGGCCAAAACTTATATTTAATTTATTCATGTCAATTTAAAAGCATTCATTTGTAAATATATTCAAAAACTTGCATCCATAACTTTCTAAATAAATCTTGCATGTAGGAATTTTTCATTTTATATTTGGATTTTGTAGGTAGTATCCATTGAAAACTCTTACGAACCAACACTCGTCCTATTAGGGACACCTAGAGGTTTAATGGCTTGTTGCATATGCTCAATGCAATCGTGTTCCCCATGAAAATGGATTTATCTTGGTTTTTTTTTTCGAGGATGAATAAAAAAATAAGTGTGTGTGTGTTTGACGTGCACATAAAAGTGCATACTTTTACTTCCATATTTAATCTATTTTTATTTTAAATAAATGTCATAACTGGGTGTTTTCACATGTTTAAAACCAAATCCCAAAAATGCTTTCAAGCCATCATTCATGCATCTACATAGGGCAGAATAGTAATTTTGTGCATGTATTAATTTTGAGAATATTTACTTGCACATTTTATTTTTATTTGTAGGAAATTAGATAGAAAATGGAAGAGGCTTCATGTAAGCATGCATGCATAAAGGTTGGAAGACAAGGGAATGAAGAAATAAAAGAATTCATGTAATCATGGAGGACCCCACGTACCCACTGACCATTAACTTCAACTATGAGCTAATGCACAAGTTAGCGGGGATTAAAGTCACAAGCACATTTAATGAAGGATTAAGCTCATGCTAATGATTATTTACATATTACATTTCCTAAAGGGTAATTTAGGTAGCTCCCTACGATATGGATTATGATTTTTGGCATGTATAAATAACTCTCTTATGTTCATGTAATAATGTTTTAGTTTTTACATTATCTTATCATATATGAGTTGCAGCCACAATTTAAAAGATAAATAAAATTGCTTCCTAAGCCTCTTCTTCTTTTTATACTTTCTTTTATTTCATTCTTATTTTTAGTTACATGCTTTCTTTTATCTTATGTTAATAGATTAGCCTTCTTTTAAATGCAAATAGCTTTGATTTAATTTGTAAAAGTAGCTTAATTCTCTTTTTATTTTAATTAGCCTGCATTTTCTTTTGTTTGTTCTATGTTGAAATTTACATGTGTTGAAATGATAACACAAATGATAAGCTAAACTCTTCAATTTAGGGGTGATGAGGCTCACTAAAATTACGTAAATTCAACGTATTCTTTCGTATATGATCTCTTTTTAACGCTTCATGAAAAGTTGGATTATGATGTAAGTTTATTAGGGAATTTCATAAATGGGCTATGCTTAATCCAACATAAATGCAATTTACATCATCGTCTAACTAAGTGATTTTGATCGGGGAATTAAAATAGAAACAAAATTTGATGATCTATGTTACTAATCAAAAATAGTAAATAGATCATGCTTAAAATAGATTTTGTTTTAGTTTCATGCTCATTTTCATAAGAGTTGACAAGTGGTTTTAGTTGTTGTATTAAAATTTAATGGTTTAAGTTATGTTGATTGATAACATAAACAGACCATACTTATGATAAATACATTACTAATTCTACTTAGATTGAAATAGAGAGAAAATAGATTGGTTTTGTGTTGACTTGTGTAAAAATGTGAGAGTGGATTTGCCTCTAAATTGTCATTTAAATCTCATATTTCCGTCCACTTTGTTCTAGCTAGTTTTTTTGTTTTTCTTAGCTTAAAATAATCTCAAGTTTGGTTTAATTTGATTGAATAGAATTTAAAATTAATTAAATTTCATGCAGATTGACATGTACTCGTCACATACTAAAAATATTGTAACCACACAAAAATTCTAACAAATATTTTATTCTTTTATTTATAAACTTTGGGGTTTTAATTTACAAAAAAGTTGAATTTTTTTTAATTGAATTATAAATAGTCACCAAATTTTTTTTAAATATAAGAAAAATTCTATAATTCTTATTCTGGTTCAATTTTAACATTAATTGAAATTTTAAATCTTTAAATTCTAATTTCCAAATCTTTTAGTTCAACTGGATATACTCGGAACAACAATTTCCGCTTTTGTTTTTTTATGTTAGATTATATACTTTTTAAATTGAGTAATTAATATTTTTACTTATATACATCAGTTCTTGGTAAATGATGAATGAATCAGATGGATGTAAACAAATCGTATTTTTAATTAAGTAATAAATTTTAAAATTTATAGTGTATAGATAAGCTTTATAAAATGAACGTTTTAAATTATACGTTCGTATCCGTTTGATTTATTAGTTAGCGTATAAATAGTACGTAATTAATGAAATACTCTTTAAACATATATTCTACCAAATATAAATAGTGAATAAATAAGAAAACGTATAAATTTAAATGCGTTACTTTTATTTTAATGTGGGCGTATGGTTGATTTGATTAATGCATTTACAGTGCACATTCTTAATAAATTTTTTTTACCTTAACTAAATAAATAAATTTATCTATAGCCTTGCATTCCAAGTAGGAAAGAAATGATTTCCCTAGCCGTTCAATTTCTTTTAAATCTAGCTTTGATAAGTTACGTGCAAATTTCTACGCTTCCATTTTTCTTCATTTTTATAATAGGAATAAAATCTCCAAATTCGCGTAGCCGTTTCAAGCAAATTTATTTCTCTTTAGACGTTCAAAATCCGTTTCAAGATCGCTTAAAGTTCACGTATAAACTTTTACGTGTTCTTTTTGATTCAATGGTTTTAATTTGGTATAAAAATTCTTCTATTTACTTATCGTTCAAACAACAAATATTTGTTTGCCACTTTTGCATTGGATTTACTAACTTATCAGCAATCCAACACGTACGGAAATTTCCTTCCCTCTCGGGTATAAATTGATAGGAATATATTCCATAGCCTGATACACAATCAACGCAATCGTGTATAATTGATTTAAATTTATTTCTTGCATATATTCTCTCACCTCAATCAACGCAATCGTGTATAATTGATTTAAATTTATTTCTTGCCTATATTCTCTCACCCCAATCAACGCAATCGTGTATAATTGATTTAAATTTATTTCTTGCTTATATTCTTTCACCTCAATCAGTGCAATCGTGTATAATTGATTTAAATTTATTTCTTGCCTATATTCTCTCACCTCAATCAACGCAACCTTGATAAATATAAGCCTCGTACACAAATAGTTTTCAATTGCATCTCAACATTTCCTTCATTTCTTCTTGCGTGCATGAGCTCTAAAGGCATGGCCTCCCTTTTCTTCTTTTTATTATATATATATATATATTCCATGCTTTGCTTCTCCCCTCCCTGTCCTCTGCTTTCAATATAATTGGCAAATCCATCTTCATATTTCACTCGGCAAGAAGAGCAGGAAAAAAAAATTAGAATTAAAAAAAGAAAAGCATCGCTGCTTCATCTTTTGCCGCTTGGATCTCGTTGCCTTCGCCAATTCCAGAGCAAGCCTTGAACCCCGCGCCTAAACCAAATCCAGCTCTACGGCCTTGTTGCTCAACCTCGGCAACCATCATCTCATCCTCTGCCTTTGTGCATGTTGTAAGTGTGCTATATTTTTATTTTTTATTTTTTTATACTGTTTGTATAAGTTATTTACTAGCAGCCTACGCATGTATATGTTATATAGGGTTTTGTGATCTGTTAAGTTAAATACTTTTTTTTACTTGATTTTTATGGACTTTAAAACATTATTATATAAGTTATTTATATAGCCTGCAATGCATTTGTATATACCAGTTATTTTAGAACCGCCCTAGTATGATTTACATATTATATATATATATATATATATATATAGGTTTTTGTATATATCAGTACAGGGATTTGCTTTAATATGACATGTGTGTATATTTATTTTATGAAAATATTATATTTCATATAGTTACTATAAGTATATGCATATGTATAATAGTTTTACAAAGTTGTTTATATATGTATATAGTGTTATAATAAATATTTTTGTAAAGTAAGTTATGTGTATTAATTTTATTGTTCTGCTATAAGATTTACATATATTTTTCATGAGTCGGTTTCAAAATGAATAGATATATTATATACATAACAGTTTTAATATTTCAAAATATAAGTATGTCATACATGTTTGTTATACATAAAAGTTACATATGTTGTTTTGAAATACTTGTATTTTTTTCAAATATGGGTAGCTTGTTAATATATAGTGATATTTAATACTTAACTTTGAATAAATGATATGTTAAACCTATGATTTTAGTGTAATGTGTTTTAAAAGGCTGTAGGCATAAAAAGTGATGTTAAGACCTACATATAAGTTATATGGATATGTTATAAATTTAAATTGTATATACGTTAGTATATACATGCATAAGTCATGTTATTTTTTTTATGTACATATATAATATGTTATGGCATTTTGAAAGTAATAAACTATAGTATATAAGTATTTTGTATTTGTAAAATAAATATATACATAAGTATTTATTTCAAAATATATTATTTTAATATTTGTTTCAAATTAAACATTTATTCATGGAAATGACAATGATAAAATATATTTTCTATACAAATATCTAGCTGACTCTGATTCATTTCATCAATACATTATTATCAGCTTTGTCCATCTAAATTCGTGCCCAGCTAGCTTTGTTTCGAAATACATGCTTGGATCCGTAACTCAGTTCATCATCAAACCTCTCTCTAGCCTCAAAAGGTAAGTAATCACTCACGATTAACATTCCTATATTTATTAAATTTAATTTAAATTGAAACGACAATGGAAATATGCTGCTGTAGTTATTTAAATAGTCATCTATGCTATTATCTATAACCGTTCACCTATGGGATATGACACCATATCTTGTTGTTTATATTATATTGTTATTGATGATATATGCCTGTTATTATTATTTTTCATATCTGTTATCGCTCTGCAAGTTCCCTGTTAGTATATAATTCACTAAGGGTTGAAATGTTACATACCCGAACGGACTTTAGAATATGAGAAAATCATTATGGGTTGAAAAGATAGACCCAAGCGATTTTCATTGAATTGAATTTGGGATTACGGGTTGGAATGATATCCACCCGTTTATATTTAGTGTACGGAGTGAAATGATAAATATCTGTATCACTTGACCATAGAATAGGAAATATATATAGACACCATTGGTCCATATATAAATATTTTAAAAATAATTTCTATGGTTTCGGAAAGAAATATATGGCTTAATAAGTATTTATGCTTAAGATATTATATAAAAATGGAAATTTTATATATAGATTTAGTAGTAATATTTAATTTAAATTAGATTGATATAATATGGTTAAGTATTTATGTAAATCTATATTTCAAATAGATTTTCTTGTAATAAATTGAATAAGTAAGATTGGAAAGATAAATTTGGGTTTATTTGGAATGGTATTTAATCAAGGATTTTACTTAATTAAATCATTTTGAAAATTATTGAATGTGAAATTTAAAGGTATGATTTTATAACTGGATTTTTGATTTAAGCGATTTAATGAATATTTCACGTTTAAATAAATTAAAGAAAATATTTAGTAAAATGTAACTTAAGATTACTTAAACGATATTGAATCAAATGAGGTAATCTTAAGACTAAATAATAATGAAGATAAACTAAATCTATCTGAAATTTTTAATTTTAGTTTGAAATGTTGAATATTTGAAGTTTTTAAATATATTGAAATGTAAAAGGATATTTTGTGATTTCAAATCCGGATTTGAGATCGATAAAATTTGAAATGGTTATTTAGAAATTGAGTTGAATTTAAATTGATAAATTGAGATTGGACTAAATTTGAATTTCGAAATTGAGTAGATTTGAATCGTTACTTTGAAAGTGATAAAAGTGGAAATAACTATATTTGAAATGAAATGATATTTTGGTTTTGAAGTATAAATTAATTTGAAATGTCTACGGTGTTATAATGTATATTTCTACATTGTAGATAGCTCCACGGATCCTTAGAGGATGGTTATCCCAAACATCCTTTGAGTTACCTGTATTTCAGTTGTTATTTCACTTGAGTTGGATTTGTTGATATAAGAATGTAAATCCTGACTCGTGTTTTATGTTTTTCTTTACGCTCGGGTCAGACTGAGTGATACAGCATTAGAGACTCACCTTTGGAGTTCGGAGTTTCATTTGGAAATCCAACTATCGATTCAGCTTTCAGTTTTTCCAGTTGATTGGTTCAGAAAAGTTATCTGTTCATACTGAAGACTTCGCTGTATTTGAGATATTCTGTTGTATTCTATTTCTAACTCTAATATTTGTATAGCAGCTTCATGAACTACTATTTATTTATTCCGCTGCGTATTATTGTATTACTCTGTGTCTGTGATTCTGTGATTTATTTATTTACTGTATACGCTGAGTTTCCAAAATATAAATTAACAATATGATATTTTGAGCAATTCAAGTCCGACATGTGCGGATGCGAATGGTTGAAAATACCGGGTCGTTACAGTTGGTATCAGAGCTTTGGCTCTAGGAAAACTTAGCATATATGGTAAATTTATTTACAGAATCACTTTCGTTTGAGCTTGAATCTCTTCCTATTTGATTCGGTTCTCCTTTGAATTTTGGAACATCCCCCTCGGTTCCAAATCCATTCTTGTCTTTCCCTATTCGTGTTTTCTAGATTCGAGAGTATCCCATAGCTCCATTGAATGATTGTAAAGGGGTGAAACTCCTTTACAATAGCATCGATTCACCGAAGATTTATATACCCTCGGTTTAGATGCTGCTATCTCTGGTTATGCTGAACTCTATATCTGGCGATCGAATGTCGATTTGCCTTGGAATTCCGCATCGATCATATTCCTGAAGTCACGGTTGACCCGATTAAGGTCGCCCGCGATTAATATCCATCTTCTATTTTGAAATTTAATTATCTCATCTTCGTTTGGGCCTAGCTTCGATTCAGAATTATAATTTATTAGAGTTCCTCTAATTTGAATCTCTATCTTTGTTTTGAAATCCATCCTTGAATCATCCTTTGAAAATCGAGCTTTGTTTGTATTTTAGAAATTGTTTTATATACCGAAATTATTATTTTGATAACTATGATTTTATTCGATATATGAAAGTGAAAATGTTTTCGAAAGGATTATATACATTTTAAAAAAACTAGAATTTGAAATTTCGAAAGGATTTGAAATTTTGAAAATTTTATAAGAAATTTGATTTATATAAAAATGATTTATAACTGAAGGGTTCCGAATTTGAAATTTGAGAGATTGAACTCCGGTATTTTGAAATTGGTTTTAAGATTTTTGAAAATATATAATAATACGATTTGAAAGTATTTTCCGAATATGAAATGTTTCAAATGACTTCAAAAGGGTTTCAAGGATTTTGAAGAAATTTCAAAGAAGTTTTCAAGAAAATCAAAGTCCAGAACTCACTTATGTCACTGGAAAATAATTTTGGTGATGAGTGCACGCATCATCGACATTGATTTTCGAGTTTCAACGTGGGGGAGAGGCCACTTTAATAGCTTCGCTATGCGAGTGATTTTGTGAAACCAATTTTGATTCCAAATTCCGAAGTATAATTCGATATTCAAAAGATATATGTATATATATTTGAAACGATTTGAAATGAACTGGTGTTCAGTCTTCGGATTTCGAATTTGATTTGGTATAATCCTATCTATTAAATTGATTTACTGATTTGTTACTGATTTCAAACTCTTGGATTTGAAATTTGATTTCACCGACTATTTTGAATGTTCGAACACTTCCAAATCGAGGTTTAATTTTTCAAAGTTAAGTAATTTCGAAGAGTATAAAGTATTTGATAAGTATATAAGATTAGTTTTGTATGTTTTAATATGATTTAAATAAGTTTGAAACTTCTTTGTTAAGTAAATGAATAAGATTATTTTGAATTATACTAGTATGAAATATAGATTTTAATGTTTTGAGTAAAGTATATTTATAGAATAATAATCTTTCCAATGGTAAATTGGATTTTTTTTCATATAGAAATAAATATTTTAAAGGTTTTAAAGGGATAATTATAAATTTGGAAACAATTTTGAGTATAATTGATTTTGAGAAAAATATTTGGTTTTGACATTAGATTGGAATTAAACCAGTAATTATATGGTGATTTTGGAAATGAATTTGTTTGACATGAGATATTTAATTTGGAAGAAAATTTGGTGAAATCATATATGATTTTGAAACTGAATTGATATTGAAATGATTTGAAATTGAGAACCTTATATTACTAAATACTTGATTTGGGAGTTATCGAACTTATATAGAATTTATTTGTATAAGTATGAAGTTGATTTGAAAACTATTGATTTGGAAAGGTACTCAATTTGAAAGGTGTAATCTTATATAGGCGAAGTATATATAAGTGCGATTTGATATACTATTGATTTTGGAAAGTATTCGATTTGAAAATGAAATCTTATATATAATGGACTTTATATAAGTATGATATTTGAAAGTGATTTGAAAAGATACTATATGATATATATTTTCGAAGTAATGATATGGAAAGTGCCTTCTGCTTGATATCCGCTCTGTGGCCACATTGTGGATTCATTCTATCGATATTATTCTCTCTAATTTTCGGTTTTCCGGATGTGATACTCGAGTGTCCTACCGTGGCGTAACCCACGGTCTTTTTTTTTCTGGGGTAGCGTAATCAACAAGGCAGAGATTGCTTAAAGGGTATGGATGTTTCCTGGGGGATCCAGGCATAACCATTGTTATGTATCCTGCGGTCTACCGGTTTTGTTGTCGTGGCGTAATCCGCAAGGCAGAGATTGCTTAAAGGGTATGGATGTTTCCGGGGGGATCCAGGCGTAACCATTGTTATGTATCATGCGGTCCACGGGTTTTGTTTATCATGGCGTAATCCGCAAGGCAGTGAATGCTTAAAGGATATGGATGTTTCCTGGGGGATCCAGGCGTAACCATTGCTATGTATCCTGCGATCCAGGTGATTTATTTGGATTGTACTTTCCATATCGGTTTTAAAGGTTTTTCAAGTATTTTCACTAGGTGTTGAAACGGGTCTACTAAGTACTTGAAGAATTCTAGCTTTGCGCCTGATCAACGCATGGCCAGAGTCTGCAAGAACGAGGATAAACTTGTTGAAACATCGAGTTATAAAAGTATTTTCGAAAGAAAATTTTGTTTTGATATAAAGGTAATTTTTATAAAAGTATTTTTCAACAAAGAAATTTTGTATTAATATTTGAAATTGAGACTCTTATGGTTTGAAAATTTACGATTCGTGCCCGATACTATTCTTTTGGATCTACCTTATCTGCTCAGCTTATTTATTCACCTATATTCTGTTTCCTGAATCTACCTTCCTTTCCTTTTTTAATATAATCTTTAAAATGTTTTTTTATTTATATACTACCTGGTTTAATAGTAACAATTTTAGTGTTTTATATAAATAATTGATCTCATAAATAATTGAATGGATTTAATAAAATGGTTTAACCAAACTATTAAATATAAAAAAAAAATGGTTTTAAATAAATTGTTAATTTGTTTTCCAAAGTCCAATTTTTCATCTAGTTGTTTCTATTCTCCTACTCTGTTCCTTTTCGAGGACGAAAAGTTCTGAGTGAGGGAGAGTGTAACAACCCAAAAATTCTAACAAATATTTTATTCTTTTATTTATAAACTTTGGGGTTTTAATTTATAAAAAAGTTGAATTTTTTTAATTGAATTATAAATAGTCACCAATTTTTTTTAAATATAAGAAAAATTCTATAATTCTTATTTTGGTTAAAGTATAACATTAATTGAAAATTTAAATCTTTAAATTCTAATTTCCAAATCTTTTAATTCAACTGGATATATTCGGAACAACATTTTCCGCTTTCGTTTTTTTATGTTAGATTATGTACTTTTTAAATTGAGTAATTAATATTTTTACTTATATACATCAGTTCTTGGTAAATGATGAATGAATCAGATGGATGTAAACAAATCGTATTTTTAATTAAGTAATAAATTTTAAAATTTATAGTGTATAGATAAGCTTTATAAAATGAACGTTTTAAATTGTATGTCCGTATCCGTTTGATTTATTTAGTTAGCATATAAATAGGACGTAATTAATGAAATGCTCTTTAAACATATATTCTACGAAATATAAATAGTGAATAAATAAGAAAACGTATAAATTTAAATGCGTTATTTTTATTTTAATGTGGGTGTATGGTTGATTTGATTAATGCATCTATAATGCGCATTCTTAATAAAAATTTGTTACCTTAACTAAATAAATAAATTTATCTGTAGCCTAGCATTCCAAGTGGGAAAGAAATGATTTCCCTAGCCGTTCATTTTCTTTTAAATCTAGCTTTGATAAGTTACGTGTAAATTTCTACGCTTCCCTTTTTCTTCATTTTTATAATAGGAATAAAATCTCCAAATTCGCGTAGCCGTTTCAACCAAATTTATTTCTCTTTAGACTTCAAAATCCGTTTCAAGATTGCTTGAAGTTCACGTATAAACTTTTACATGTTCTTTTTGATTCAATGGTTTTAATTTGGTATAAAAACTCTTTTATTTACTTACCGTTCAAAACAACAAATATTTTCTTGCCACTTTTGCATTGGATTTACTAACTTATCAGCAATCCAATACGTACGGAAATTTCCTTGCCTCTCAAGTATAAATTGATAGGAATATATTCCATAGCCTGATACACAATCAACGCAATCGTGTATAATTGATTTAAATTTATTTCTTTCCTATATTCTCTCACCTCAATCAATGCAATCGTGTATAATTGATTTAAATTTATTTCTTGCCTATATTCTCTTACCTCAATCAACGCAATCGTGTATAATTGATTTAAATTTATTTCTTGCCTATATTCTCTCACCTCAATCGATGCAACCCCGATTAATATAAGCCTCGTACACAAATAGTTTTCAATTGCATCTCAACATTTCCTTCATTTCTTCTTGCGTGCGTGTGCTCTGAAGGTATGGCTCCATTTTCTTCTTTTTGTTTTATATTTTTTTTCCATGCTTTGCTACTTGCCTCGCTGTCCTCTGCTTTCAATATATTTGACAAATTCATCTTTATATTTCACTCGGCAAGAAGAGAAGGAAAAAAATTTAGAATAAAAAAAATAAAAGCATCGCTGCTTCATCTTTTGTCGCCTAGATCTCGTTGCCTTGGCCAATTCCAGAGCAAGCCTTGAACCACGCACCTAAACCAAATCCAGATCTACGACATTGTCGCTCGACCTCGGCAACCATCATCTCGTCCTATGCCTCTGTGCATGTTGTAAGTGTGCTATATTTTTATTTTTTATTTTTTTATACTGTTTGTATAAGTTATTTACTAGCAGCCTACGCATGTATAAGTTATATAGGGTTTTGTGATCTTTAAGTTAAATACTTACTTGATTTTTATGGACTTTAAAACATTATTATATAAGTTATTTATATAGCCTGCAATGCTTTTGTATATACCGGTTATTTTAGAACCGCCCTAGTATGATTCGCATATATTATATATATATAGGTTTATGTATATATCAGTACAGGTATTTGCTTTAATATGACATGTGTATATATTTATTTTACGAAAATATTATATTTTATATAGTTACTATAAGTATATGCATATGTATAATAGTTTTACAAAGTTGTTTATATATGTATATAGTGTGATAATAAATATTTTTGTAAAGTAAGTTATATGTATTAGTTTTATTGTTCTGCTATAAGATTTACATATATTTTCATGAGTCGGTTTCAAAATGTATAGATATATTATATACATAACAGTTTTAATATTTAAAAATATAAGTATGTCATACATGTTTGTTATGCATAAAAATTACATATGTTGTTTTGAAATAATTGTATTTTTTTCAAATATGGGTAGCTCGTTATTATATAGTGATATTTAATACCTAACTTTGAATAAATGATATATTAAACCTATGATTTTAGTGTAATGAGTTTTAAAACGCTGTAGGCATACAAAGTGATGTTAAGATCTACATATTAGTTATATGGATATGTCATAAATTTAAATTGTATATACGTTAGTATATATATGTATAAGTCATGTTATTTTTTTATGTACATATATAATATGTTATGGCATTTTGAAAGTAATAAATTATAGTATATAATTATTTTGTATTTTTAAAATAAATATATACATAAGTATTTATTTCAAAATATATTATTTTAATATTTTGTTTCAAATTAAACATTTATTCATGGAAATGACAATGATAAAATATATTTTCCATACAAATATCTAGCCGATTCTGATTCATTTCATCCATACCTTATTATCAGCTTTGTCCATCTAAATTCGTGCCCAACTAGCTTTGTTTCGAATCACGTGCTTTGATCCGTAACTCATTTCATCGTCAAACCTCTCTCTAGCCTCAAAAGGTGAGTAATCACTCACGATTAACGTTCTTATATTTATTAAATTTAATTTAAATTGAAATGACAATGGAAATATGCTGTTGTAGTATTTAAATAGTCATCTATGCTATTATCTATAACCGTTCACCCGTGGGATATGACACCATATCTTGTTATTTATATTATATTGTTATTGATGATATATGCCTTTTATTATTATTTTTCGTATCTGTTATCACTCTACAAGTTCCCTATTAGTATATAATTCACTATGGGTTGAAATGATACATACCCGAACAGACTTTAGAATAGAAGAAAATCGTTATGGGTTGAAATGATAGACCCAAGGGATTTTCATTGAATTGAATTTGGGATTATGGGTTGAAATGATATCCATCCGTATATATTTAGTGTACGGAGTGAGATGATAAATATCTGTATCACTTGACCATATGATAGGAAATATATATAGACACCGTTGGTCCATATATAAATATTATGAAAATAATTGCTATGGTTTCAGAAAGAAATATATGGCTTAATAAGTATTTATGCTTAATATATTATATAAAAATGGAAATTCTATATATACATTTAGTAGTAATATTTAATTTAAATTAGATTGATATAATATGGTTAAGTGTTTACGTAAATCTACATTTCAAATAGATTTTCTTGTAATAAATTGAATAAGTAAGATTGGGAAGATAAATTTGGGTTTATTTGGAATGGTATTTAATCAAAGATTTTATTTGATTAAATCATTTTGAAAATTATTGAATGTGAAATTTAAAGGTATGATTTTATAACTGGATTTTTGATTTAAGCGATTTAATGAATATTTCACGTTTAAATAAATTAAAGAAAATATTTAGTAAAATGTAACTTAAGATTACTTAAACGATATTGAATCAAATGAGGTAATCTTAAGACTAAATAATAATGAAGATAAACTAAATCTATCTGAAATTTTTAATTTTAGTTTGAAATGTTGAATATTTGAAGTTTTTAAATATATTGAAATGTAAAAGGATATTTTGTGATTTCAAATCCGGATTTGAGATCGATAAAATTTGAAATGGTTATTTAGAAATTGAGTTGAATTTAAATTGATAAATTGAGATTGGACTAAATTTGAATTTCGAAATTGAGTAGATTTGAATCGTTACTTTGAAAGTGATAAAAGTGGAAATAACTATATTTGAAATGAAATGATATTTTGGTTTTGAAGTATAAATTAATTTGAAATGTCTACGGTGTTATAATGTATATTTCTACATTGTAGATAGCTCCACGGATCCTTAGAGGATGGTTATCCCAAACATCCTTTGAGTTACCTGTATTTCAGTTGTTATTTCACTTGAGTTGGATTTGTTGATATAAGAATGTAAATCCTGACTCGTGTTTTATGTTTTTCTTTACGCTCGGGTCAGACTGAGTGATACAGCATTAGAGACTCACCTTTGGAGTTCGGAGTTTCATTTGGAAATCCAACTATCGATTCAGCTTTCAGTTTTTCCAGTTGATTGGTTCAGAAAAGTTATCTGTTCATACTGAAGACTTCGCTGTATTTGAGATATTCTGTTGTATTCTATTTCTAACTCTAATATTTGTATAGCAGCTTCATGAACTACTATTTATTTATTCCGCTGCGTATTATTGTATTACTCTGTGTCTGTGATTCTGTGATTTATTTATTTACTGTATACGCTGAGTTTCCAAAATATAAATTAACAATATGATATTTTGAGCAATTCAAGTCCGACATGTGCGGATGCGAATGGTTGAAAATACCGGGTCGTTACAGTTGGTATCAGAGCTTTGGCTCTAGGAAAACTTAGCATATATGGTAAATTTATTTACAGAATCACTTTCGTTTGAGCTTGAATCTCTTCCTATTTGATTCGGTTCTCCTTTGAATTTTGGAACATCCCCCTCGGTTCCAAATCCATTCTTGTCTTTCCCTATTCGTGTTTTCTAGATTCGAGAGTATCCCATAGCTCCATTGAATGATTGTAAAGGGGTGAAACTCCTTTACAATAGCATCGATTCACCGAAGATTTATATACCCTCGGTTTAGATGCTGCTATCTCTGGTTATGCTGAACTCTATATCTGGCGATCGAATGTCGATTTGCCTTGGAATTCCGCATCGATCATATTCCTGAAGTCACGGTTGACCCGATTAAGGTCGCCCGCGATTAATATCCATCTTCTATTTTGAAATTTAATTATCTCATCTTCGTTTGGGCCTAGCTTCGATTCAGAATTATAATTTATTAGAGTTCCTCTAATTTGAATCTCTATCTTTGTTTTGAAATCCATCCTTGAATCATCCTTTGAAAATCGAGCTTTGTTTGTATTTTAGAAATTGTTTTATATACCGAAATTATTATTTTGATAACTATGATTTTATTCGATATATGAAAGTGAAAATGTTTTCGAAAGGATTATATACATTTTAAAAAAACTAGAATTTGAAATTTCGAAAGGATTTGAAATTTTGAAAATTTTATAAGAAATTTGATTTATATAAAAATGATTTATAACTGAAGGGTTCCGAATTTGAAATTTGAGAGATTGAACTCCGGTATTTTGAAATTGGTTTTAAGATTTTTGAAAATATATAATAATACGATTTGAAAGTATTTTCCGAATATGAAATGTTTCAAATGACTTCAAAAGGGTTTCAAGGATTTTGAAGAAATTTCAAAGAAGTTTTCAAGAAAATCAAAGTCCAGAACTCACTTATGTCACTGGAAAATAATTTTGGTGATGAGTGCACGCATCATCGACATTGATTTTCGAGTTTCAACGTGGGGGAGAGGCCACTTTAATAGCTTCGCTATGCGAGTGATTTTGTGAAACCAATTTTGATTCCAAATTCCGAAGTATAATTCGATATTCAAAAGATATATGTATATATATTTGAAACGATTTGAAATGAACTGGTGTTCAGTCTTCGGATTTCGAATTTGATTTGGTATAATCCTATCTATTAAATTGATTTACTGATTTGTTACTGATTTCAAACTCTTGGATTTGAAATTTGATTTCACCGACTATTTTGAATGTTCGAACACTTCCAAATCGAGGTTTAATTTTTCAAAGTTAAGTAATTTCGAAGAGTATAAAGTATTTGATAAGTATATAAGATTAGTTTTGTATGTTTTAATATGATTTAAATAAGTTTGAAACTTCTTTGTTAAGTAAATGAATAAGATTATTTTGAATTATACTAGTATGAAATATAGATTTTAATGTTTTGAGTAAAGTATATTTATAGAATAATAATCTTTCCAATGGTAAATTGGATTTTTTTTCATATAGAAATAAATATTTTAAAGGTTTTAAAGGGATAATTATAAATTTGGAAACAATTTTGAGTATAATTGATTTTGAGAAAAATATTTGGTTTTGACATTAGATTGGAATTAAACCAGTAATTATATGGTGATTTTGGAAATGAATTTGTTTGACATGAGATATTTAATTTGGAAGAAAATTTGGTGAAATCATATATGATTTTGAAACTGAATTGATATTGAAATGATTTGAAATTGAGAACCTTATATTACTAAATACTTGATTTGGGAGTTATCGAACTTATATAGAATTTATTTGTATAAGTATGAAGTTGATTTGAAAACTATTGATTTGGAAAGGTACTCAATTTGAAAGGTGTAATCTTATATAGGCGAAGTATATATAAGTGCGATTTGATATACTATTGATTTTGGAAAGTATTCGATTTGAAAATGAAATCTTATATATAATGGACTTTATATAAGTATGATATTTGAAAGTGATTTGAAAAGATACTATATGATATATATTTTCGAAGTAATGATATGGAAAGTGCCTTCTGCTTGATATCCGCTCTGTGGCCACATTGTGGATTCATTCTATCGATATTATTCTCTCTAATTTTCGGTTTTCCGGATGTGATACTCGAGTGTCCTACCGTGGCGTAACCCACGGTCTTTTTTTTTCTGGGGTAGCGTAATCAACAAGGCAGAGATTGCTTAAAGGGTATGGATGTTTCCTGGGGGATCCAGGCATAACCATTGTTATGTATCCTGCGGTCTACCGGTTTTGTTGTCGTGGCGTAATCCGCAAGGCAGAGATTGCTTAAAGGGTATGGATGTTTCCGGGGGGATCCAGGCGTAACCATTGTTATGTATCATGCGGTCCACGGGTTTTGTTTATCATGGCGTAATCCGCAAGGCAGTGAATGCTTAAAGGATATGGATGTTTCCTGGGGGATCCAGGCGTAACCATTGCTATGTATCCTGCGATCCAGGTGATTTATTTGGATTGTACTTTCCATATCGGTTTTAAAGGTTTTTCAAGTATTTTCACTAGGTGTTGAAACGGGTCTACTAAGTACTTGAAGAATTCTAGCTTTGCGCCTGATCAACGCATGGCCAGAGTCTGCAAGAACGAGGATAAACTTGTTGAAACATCGAGTTATAAAAGTATTTTCGAAAGAAAATTTTGTTTTGATATAAAGGTAATTTTTATAAAAGTATTTTTCAACAAAGAAATTTTGTATTAATATTTGAAATTGAGACTCTTATGGTTTGAAAATTTACGATTCGTGCCCGATACTATTCTTTTGGATCTACCTTATCTGCTCAGCTTATTTATTCACCTATATTCTGTTTCCTGAATCTACCTTCCTTTCCTTTTTTAATATAATCTTTAAAATGTTTTTTTATTTATATACTACCTGGTTTAATAGTAACAATTTTAGTGTTTTATATAAATAATTGATCTCATAAATAATTGAATGGATTTAATAAAATGGTTTAACCAAACTATTAAATATAAAAAAAAAATGGTTTTAAATAAATTGTTAATTTGTTTTCCAAAGTCCAATTTTTCATCTAGTTGTTTCTATTCTCCTACTCTGTTCCTTTTCGAGGACGAAAAGTTCTGAGTGAGGGAGAGTGTAACAACCCAAAAATTCTAACAAATATTTTATTCTTTTATTTATAAACTTTGGGGTTTTAATTTATAAAAAAGTTGAATTTTTTTAATTGAATTATAAATAGTCACCAATTTTTTTTAAATATAAGAAAAATTCTATAATTCTTATTTTGGTTAAAGTATAACATTAATTGAAAATTTAAATCTTTAAATTCTAATTTCCAAATCTTTTAATTCAACTGGATATATTCGGAACAACATTTTCCGCTTTCGTTTTTTTATGTTAGATTATGTACTTTTTAAATTGAGTAATTAATATTTTTACTTATATACATCAGTTCTTGGTAAATGATGAATGAATCAGATGGATGTAAACAAATCGTATTTTTAATTAAGTAATAAATTTTAAAATTTATAGTGTATAGATAAGCTTTATAAAATGAACGTTTTAAATTGTATGTCCGTATCCGTTTGATTTATTTAGTTAGCATATAAATAGGACGTAATTAATGAAATGCTCTTTAAACATATATTCTACGAAATATAAATAGTGAATAAATAAGAAAACGTATAAATTTAAATGCGTTATTTTTATTTTAATGTGGGTGTATGGTTGATTTGATTAATGCATCTATAATGCGCATTCTTAATAAAAATTTGTTACCTTAACTAAATAAATAAATTTATCTGTAGCCTAGCATTCCAAGTGGGAAAGAAATGATTTCCCTAGCCGTTCATTTTCTTTTAAATCTAGCTTTGATAAGTTACGTGTAAATTTCTACGCTTCCCTTTTTCTTCATTTTTATAATAGGAATAAAATCTCCAAATTCGCGTAGCCGTTTCAACCAAATTTATTTCTCTTTAGACTTCAAAATCCGTTTCAAGATTGCTTGAAGTTCACGTATAAACTTTTACATGTTCTTTTTGATTCAATGGTTTTAATTTGGTATAAAAACTCTTTTATTTACTTACCGTTCAAAACAACAAATATTTTCTTGCCACTTTTGCATTGGATTTACTAACTTATCAGCAATCCAATACGTACGGAAATTTCCTTGCCTCTCAAGTATAAATTGATAGGAATATATTCCATAGCCTGATACACAATCAACGCAATCGTGTATAATTGATTTAAATTTATTTCTTTCCTATATTCTCTCACCTCAATCAATGCAATCGTGTATAATTGATTTAAATTTATTTCTTGCCTATATTCTCTTACCTCAATCAACGCAATCGTGTATAATTGATTTAAATTTATTTCTTGCCTATATTCTCTCACCTCAATCGATGCAACCCCGATTAATATAAGCCTCGTACACAAATAGTTTTCAATTGCATCTCAACATTTCCTTCATTTCTTCTTGCGTGCGTGTGCTCTGAAGGTATGGCTCCATTTTCTTCTTTTTGTTTTATATTTTTTTTCCATGCTTTGCTACTTGCCTCGCTGTCCTCTGCTTTCAATATATTTGACAAATTCATCTTTATATTTCACTCGGCAAGAAGAGAAGGAAAAAAATTTAGAATAAAAAAAATAAAAGCATCGCTGCTTCATCTTTTGTCGCCTAGATCTCGTTGCCTTGGCCAATTCCAGAGCAAGCCTTGAACCACGCACCTAAACCAAATCCAGATCTACGACATTGTCGCTCGACCTCGGCAACCATCATCTCGTCCTTTGCCTCTGTGCATGTTGTAAGTGTGCTATATTTTTATTTTTTATTTTTTTATACTGTTTGTATAAGTTATTTACTAGCAGCCTACGCATGTATAAGTTATATAGGGTTTTGTGATCTGTTAAGTTAAATACTTACTTGATTTTTATGGACTTTAAAACATTATTATATAAGTTATTTATATAGCCTGCAATGCTTTTGTATATACCGGTTATTTTAGAACCGCCCTAGTATGATTCGCATATATTATATATATATAGGTTTATGTATATATCAGTACAGGTATTTGCTTTAATATGACATGTGTATATATTTATTTTACGAAAATATTATATTTTATATAGTTACTATAAGTATATGCATATGTATAATAGTTTTACAAAGTTGTTTATATATGTATATAGTGTGATAATAAATATTTTTGTAAAGTAAGTTATATGTATTAGTTTTATTGTTCTGCTATAAGATTTACATATATTTTCATGAGTCGGTTTCAAAATGTATAGATATATTATATACATAACAGTTTTAATATTTAAAAATATAAGTATGTCATACATGTTTGTTATGCATAAAAATTACATATGTTGTTTTGAAATAATTGTATTTTTTTCAAATATGGGTAGCTCGTTATTATATAGTGATATTTAATACCTAACTTTGAATAAATGATATATTAAACCTATGATTTTAGTGTAATGAGTTTTAAAACGCTGTAGGCATACAAAGTGATGTTAAGATCTACATATTAGTTATATGGATATGTCATAAATTTAAATTGTATATACGTTAGTATATATATGTATAAGTCATGTTATTTTTTTATGTACATATATAATATGTTATGGCATTTTGAAAGTAATAAATTATAGTATATAATTATTTTGTATTTTTAAAATAAATATATACATAAGTATTTATTTCAAAATATATTATTTTAATATTTTGTTTCAAATTAAACATTTATTCATGGAAATGACAATGATAAAATATATTTTCCATACAAATATCTAGCCGATTCTGATTCATTTCATCCATACCTTATTATCAGCTTTGTCCATCTAAATTCGTGCCCAACTAGCTTTGTTTCGAATCACGTGCTTTGATCCGTAACTCATTTCATCGTCAAACCTCTCTCTAGCCTCAAAAGGTGAGTAATCACTCACGATTAACGTTCTTATATTTATTAAATTTAATTTAAATTGAAATGACAATGGAAATATGCTGTTGTAGTATTTAAATAGTCATCTATGCTATTATCTATAACCGTTCACCCGTGGGATATGACACCATATCTTGTTATTTATATTATATTGTTATTGATGATATATGCCTTTTATTATTATTTTTCGTATCTGTTATCACTCTACAAGTTCCCTATTAGTATATAATTCACTATGGGTTGAAATGATACATACCCGAACAGACTTTAGAATAGAAGAAAATCGTTATGGGTTGAAATGATAGACCCAAGGGATTTTCATTGAATTGAATTTGGGATTATGGGTTGAAATGATATCCATCCGTATATATTTAGTGTACGGAGTGAGATGATAAATATCTGTATCACTTGACCATATGATAGGAAATATATATAGACACCGTTGGTCCATATATAAATATTATGAAAATAATTGCTATGGTTTCAGAAAGAAATATATGGCTTAATAAGTATTTATGCTTAATATATTATATAAAAATGGAAATTCTATATATACATTTAGTAGTAATATTTAATTTAAATTAGATTGATATAATATGGTTAAGTGTTTACGTAAATCTACATTTCAAATAGATTTTCTTGTAATAAATTGAATAAGTAAGATTGGGAAGATAAATTTGGGTTTATTTGGAATGGTATTTAATCAAAGATTTTATTTGATTAAATCATTTTGAAAATTATTGAATGTGAAATTTAAAGGTATGATTTTATAACTGGATTTTTGATTTAAGTGATTTAATGAATATTTCACGTTTAAATAAATTAAAGAAAATATTTAGTATAATGTAACTTATGGTTACTTAAACGATATTGAATCAAACGAAGGAATATCTCAAGACTAAATAATAATGAAGATAAACTAAATCTATCTGAAATCGTTAAATTTAGTTTGAAACGTTGAATATTTAAATTTTTAAATATATTGAAATGTAAAAGGGTGTTTTGTGATTTCAAATCCGGATTTGAGGTCGATAAAATTTGAAATGGTTATTTGAAATTGAGTTGAATTTAAAATGATAAATTGAGATTGGACTAAATTTGAATTTGGAAATTGAGTAGATTTGAATCGTAACTTTGAAAGTGATAAAATTGGAAATAACTATATTTGAAATGAAATGATATTTTGGTTTTGAAGTATAAATTAATTTGAAATGACTACGTGTTATAATGTATATTTCTACATTGTAGATAGCTCCACGGATCCTTAGAGGATGATTATCCCAAACATCCTTTGAGTTACCTATATTTCAGTTGTTATTTCACTTGAGTTGGATTTGTTGATGTAAGAATGTAAATCCTGACTCGAGTGTTTTGTGTTTTGCTTTACGCTCGGGTCAGACTGAGTGATACAGCATTAGAGACTCACATTTGGAGTTTAGAGCTTCATTTGAAGATCCAACTATCGATTCAGCTTTCAGCTTTTACAGTTGATTGGTTCAGAGAAGTCATCTGTTCGTACTGAAGACTTCGTTGTATTTGAGATATTCTGTTGTATTCTATTTCTAACTCTGATATTTGTATAGTAGCTTCATGAACTACTATTTATTTATTCCGCTGCGTATTATTGTATTACTCTGTGTCTGTGATTGATTTATTTACTGTATACGTTGAGTTTGCAAAATATAAATTAACAATCTGATATTTTGAGCAATTCAAGTCTGACATGTGTGGATGCAAATAGTTGAAAATACCGGGTCGTTACAAATATACATCATGCGCTTGGGATTATTTTTATTACATTTTTCGACGATTTTCAAACCGATGGAAAAACCATCATCAAACATTAGCCCATAGCTGATATTAGTCCAAAATTCCAGTGCATACGGCTTTAAGAGTAAGAATTAAAGAAGGTTTAGACACAAAACGAAATGCAAAAAGATGAGATAGGTTATTGGTTGGTCTGCAAAACCATTAGGATCAGATTGAACCTAGGAATGGTAGCTTTTGACAGACCGTCTAGTTTCTTTCTAATAGTAAGTTGGAGAATTTGATATATCTATCAGGGCTAAGTCAGTCATATAGGTTTGTAGTTACCTTGAGAAAACAATGATGTTGGCCTAGATAGTCCATTAATTAGACAGGTTAATCCTGATATTCTCGTTGTATGCATGCATGTGATTGTTTATATTGTCAAGTTTAATCATTGCTGTCATAAGTGCTTGATTTACGAAAAACATATTTTTAGAGGATACTAGTGAAGGGAAAACCCATTCCGTTTAGTGGTGTGGTCTTACTAGATATCTATTAATCGAGATGACATATTATTGTTCACATCAGAGTATTTGTCGGGCCTAAAGTTTTTATTTTCCCCCTTAAACTCTTAGTACTCATTTGAGTAGTTCGAGAGTAAGGTTTTCAAGTTATTTAGGTTTGGCAAATAAAGCTTTTGAAGATGTGCATGAGGCATAGCTAGCTGTATAAGAGTCTATTTATGTCCATTGTGTTATCATTTTGTTTAAATGTATGTAATGGTATAAGTTGTATCTGTCTAGCAGTAAATTCTGATCAACTAAGGAGCATCTTCGTATGTCTCTCTTAGAGTTTTTATGATAATTATATGTTATCTAAACATGGACAGCATTTTGAGTTACATAATGAATATGGAAATTAATTAATGAAATCTATGTTTTGAACAAAAAATTATATTCATGGGCTTTGATGTTAATGATATTATTAAATGATCTCGTTTTATCACTAAAGAATAATACTATTGATGGATGCAGTATCGGTAGCGCTTATTTTGGGGCCACGGAATAGGAGGACGTTAAAACTTGGTATCTGAGAAATGGTTTATGAAAAATTAAAATAATTTTGAATTTAAAAGTGTTTTTGAAAAGATAATCCAAATGAATCAAAGAACAAGATTGAGGTATGTGATTACGCTATAGTAGCTACTTGTATTTTCTATATATTAGTACATATCTTATCTTTATTCATCCTACTCTCTTCGACCGTTCTTCCGTATCTTACTAAGGCTCGAATGCAGATTTGAGGAAAGTAAGACATGGAGGCACGAAACGGAAAGTGAATCTCGGTGGAGGAAGCACCATAACCAATGAAAATGTCAGGCCTAATACTTGGAGAAATCTGGATTGATAAACAGCCGCTACTGTGGGTTCTGGAACACATCAGTTCTTTGTTAATATGATGCAAGCAGGAGCTGTTGTTGGGTTAGTTGGTGGAAATGCTGGAGGAGCAAATCCTAAAGTTTTGATTGTCAATAATTATGTTATTTTGAGTAAGGATTATGCAAGACTTGGAGGAAGCCATTAATTGGAACTGAGGATGCTATCGAGGTGGAAAATTGTTTGTTGCATTGTAAAAAGACTTTTGCTTTTTTAGGTCTAAATGACAAGCAGAAGAGGAGATAGGCATCCAGACAGTTACAAGAAGCTGCATTATACAAGTAGAATAGTGTTACTGTTGGAGTGCCAAAGGAAACTTTGAATTAGGCCAAGTTCAAAAGGATGTTCAAGGAAAGGTTCATGTTTGAAATTGCTAAGTCAACTTTGCTTAGGAAGTTTTTTGAGTTAGGGCAAGGAGTCATGACTGCGTTGGAGTATGTGACAAGATTCGAGGATTTATCCCGATATGGGTATGGTATAGTTAGTGGTTAAGAGAAATGAAAAGTTCATGTGTGGATTAAAACCAGAGCTTGCGAGGGAAACTAGCTTGTCACATCTCCGTGATCCATATGACATGGTAGTGGAGATAGAACTAAGGAATGAAGAGAAGCTTGCTTTCTTTGGTGGTAACAAAGCAGTAGAGACTCGTAGTGGGCAGAATCAGAAAAGGAAGTTCTTTTAGAAGAAGGAAGCTTAGAAGGGTAGAGCTACCATGAAAGTAAAAGCGGATGTTGTGTGTTACAAGTGTGACAAGTAGTGACACTTTGCCAATGAGTGCCGCTCAGATGATGGAAAGAAAGTTATTCGAAGGAAGAAAATCAAGTGATTTAATTGTGACTAGACAGGCTATTACAAGAAATAGTGCAAGGAACCAGCTAAGGTTGAGAAAAGAAAAGTATTTGCTTTAGAATCAGCTACCTCGAGACCAACAGTGGAGGAGAAAGAAAAAACTGTGCTGGGGGGTATTATTTTGATTCATGGCATACCTGTTAGAGTACTATTTGATACTGATGCATCACATTCATTTATCTCTTATTATTTGGTAGATAAGCTTAGTATAGAGCCATCATACTTTGACAATTCCTTAAAGGTAGTGAATCCAATAGGAGGGTATGCAACTCTTGGGATGAGATGTGACCAATTAGAGTTTGAGTTGTTAGGTCATATATTTGCCTATAATTTCATGTGTTTGATTTTGTGGTCTTTGAAATTATATTAGGTATGGATTGGTTAAGCAAATATAATGCTAGGATATTTTGCTAAGGTAGGAAAATATCACTAAGACACCCTAATGGTAGCAATTGAATCATATACTCGGTAGAGGACTTGAATTTTGGTGTTTATGCTTTATTGGATGCAATGGAGGAAGAAGACGAGTCGAACCGAGTTTTTATCATTAGAGAATTTGCAGTTGTCTTTGAACCAGTAATAACTACTACCGAAACTAGCTATTGAGTTTCGAATAGATCTTGTACTAGGAGCTGAACCAATAAGTAGACCCTCTAGCAGAATGACACCAACTGAGATGAAAGAGTTAAAGGTGCAGTTGGTGGACTTAGAAGGATAAAGTTTTATTAGGCCAAGCAGTTCACGAGCGGCTGCGGTGTTCGTGAAAACACTGGATGGGTCGTTGAGATTATCTGTCGATTATCATAGTATAAATGAAAAGAAGATAAAGAATTGATATCCTTTGCCAAGAATAGATGATTTATTTGATCAGTTGAGTGTGGATAAAGTATTTTCCCGATTGGATTTGGCGATAGGATTCCATCAACTAAGGGTGGTAGAGGATAGTATTTCTTTGATAGCATTTCAAGCAAGATATGGTTCGTATGATTGCTTAGTCATGCCCTTTGGACTGACCAATGCGCTTACTTACTCTGTGGATTTGATGAGCTGGATCTTCCAAGAGCATTTCGATAGGTTCGTGTTAGTATTTATAGATGATATCTGATATATTTTAGGAGTGAGCAAGACCATGAGACTCGACATAGAATAGTGCATGGGACGTGGAAGCAGCATCAACTAAAGACAAAAAAATTGAAGTGTCATTTGGAGGAAAGAAGTGAAGTTGCACGGTCATGCAGTCTCAGAAAAAGGGTTGTCACTAAATCCAGCTAAGATAGAAGCTATCAATAATTGGAAGAAACCCAAGATGGTGCCTGTGATAAAGAGATTTCTTGGATTAGCTAGCTATTATTGGAGATTCATCAAGGATTTCTCTCATATAGCAAAAACGATGACTAAACTAACAAAAAAGGATGTGAAGTATGTTTGAATAGATAAATGTGAGGAGGCATTCTTGAAGTTGAAAGATTTATTGCCCAATGCACCAGTGTTAGTTGTTCCGGATGGTAACAAGATCTGGTGGTGTATACCGATGCATGCAGAACATGATTAGGAGCTGAGTTGATGTAAAGGGGTAAAGTGATTTCCTATGCTTCTCGACAGCTTAGACCGCATGAAGTTAGGTATGTGACTCACGATTTGGAGTCGGCAGCACTAATATTTTCTTTGAAAGTGTGGAGACGGTGTCTTTTGGGAGAAAGATTCGAGTTGTTCATGGATCACAGTTTTTTAAGATATTTATTCTCTTAGAAGGAAATGAATATAAGATAGTAGAGATGGTTGGAGTTTATAGCACCTAATAATTTTAGAGTTGAGTACAGACTTGGGAAAGGAAATAAAGTCCTAGATGCACTTAACAAAAAACATCAAAACGTAGTGTTGGTGACGTTAGAGAAGTGGAAAGATTTGGAAGCATTGATTACTTGTAGTATACAGTTAAGATCGACTACTAGTTCTAGTTAGTGTACTGCAATGTTATCTCACTTAGAAGTTCTACTAGTATTGATTGAAAAGATTACTTCTAAGCAAAGAGATGATCCATTGTTAGCTAAACGAATTAGAAGAATTGAAAGTGGAACTGAGATTAATGACTTGGATTTTTATCGTAATCAAAATAGATGGTTGAGAAAGAAGAGACAGTTTCCAGAAATAGGTGGCCTAAGGAAACATGTACTTAGGGAGTGTCATTGATCAAAGTTTACCATTCATCCTGGAGGAACTAAGATGTATCAGGATATGAAAATGAGTTTCTTCTGGCAAGTTGTGAAAAGGGATATAGGCTTATGGGTAAGGCAATGCTTGAATTGTCAAAATGTAAAAGTCGAGCATCAAAAACCATGTGGATGGATTCAGCCTTTAGATATAACAATATGGAAATGGGATTCTATATCTATGGATATAATTGATGGATTCCCAAGGTCGAGTAGAGGAAATGAAAGTATTTGGGTTATAGTGGGTAGATTGACCAAAGGTGCACATTTCATTCCCATTAAGTCAACAAGGATAGCACCTGTTTTGGCCAAGTTATTTATAAAGAATATTATTAGACTAGATGGGATTTCTAGTAGCATAGCCAGTGATAGAGATATCTTATTCACTAGCGAATTCTGTAAGAGTCTATAAGTGGTGTTAGGTACCAAGCTAAAGATGAATACCACTTATCATCCGCAGATGGATGGGAAAAGGGAAAGAGTTAACAAAGTCTTAGAGGATTTGTTAAGAGCTTGTGCGCTAGATTTCTAAGGATCATGGAAAGGCCATCTATACGAAATCGAAATTTGCTATAACAATTGTTACCAAACTAGTATAGGAATGTCACCTTTTAAAGATTTATATGAAAGGCCATGTAAATCACTGTATGTTGGTAGAATTTTCAGTGGGAGATCATGTTTTGTCAAAGTATTATCGATAAAGGAAGTAGTAAGATTCGAAAAGTCGGGAAAATTAGCACCTAGATTAGTTGGACCATTTCCTATTATAGAACAGACTGCGGAACTCGCTTAGAGGATAGAGTTACCAAGCAGTTTTCTAGAAGTCCACAATGATTTTAAAGTTTCTCATCTTATGAAATGTGTTTGTGGTCCAAAGATTATTATCACTCTGATTACATTAGAAGATTTAATGGTGGAACTAGACATAACTGTTGTTAGGCAAGTAGTTCGTGTTATGGCTAGGAATGAGGAAAAGCTAAGGAACAAGACAATTAGACTAGTAAAGGTCCAATGGAGTGAAAACGAGAGAGACTATACTTGGAAAATAAAGGATAGGATTAGAGACACTAAGCCAGATTTGTCCTGATGGTATGTTTTATGTCTATGAATATGTTTGATGTTATGTATCTTATCATAATTTCAAGGATAAAATACGTATCTTATCATAATTTCAAGGATAAAATTCTTTAAGGATGGGAGTCTGTAACACCCTTAATTTTAATTAAATTTATTTGGAGATTTTAATTAGATAAATCAAATGAAAAAGTGTATTAAGATAAGGAGAATGAGAATGAAAATTAGATGTGTCATGCCTAAATTAAATGTTTAATGAGATTGATTAAACCATAGAATGAAAAGAGGAATAATGGGAGGACTAAAATAGGAATAGATCTTCATTTCCTAACATAAACCCTTATTCTCTCATTATTCTCATTCTGATATCATTTCATATAAATGAATTAAACAAGTTGAGGTTGACTGTTGCTAATAAAACAAAGAAGAGAAAAGATTAGGAAATAGAAAGAAAAGGTAAGGGGACTTAATCAACACTTAAAACTCAATCACTTTATCCAAACAAGATGAATAAAGATAACACATCTCAAGTTTGTTGATAAATATCAAATGTTAAATATTTTGAACTGCATAGTTACACATTTTAATATCCATAAGGGAGTATTACTTAGTCGTTTTATCGCAAGATCTTGGCTCCTAGAAAATAAAGAAATTATTAGAGAGATGATTCTAAAACAATGTATTAACTTCAAGACTCTATAATAAGAAGAAAAGTGCCTATTCTTGTACATAAGCTACTATAGCTCAACTGGTTTGAGGACTTGCATTTGCAAGGAGGTCTTTGGTTCGAATTCCGAGTAGCACACATTTTTTTAGCCATTCACATCTCTTAAAGACACATTTCTAGAACACACCAAATCAAGAGGCATCTGGAGTATGTTGGGGAAAGAGTTTTTTAGAATAATATGGAACACATATAGCACAAAAGTTTCTAGAGATGGACAAAGTCAAAAAGTTATAGAACATTCCTGTTTTTATATTTGGATGTAGAGATCTCTATAAATTCCAAGAGCTAGAAACATTAGAGATCATCTTAGAAATCACTTTTAACTCTATTTCTATGGTTTTATACTTAGGACTTCCAACTCTTGTAATCTCTTTCAAGTTTTCTATTTAATAAATAAATTAACCAAAACTTAATTGTTCCTTTGTTCTTAGTCTATTTAGTTCCATTTTTGTTTAATTTCTACTTTATAGCTTTTATTCTGTGTGAGATCTATTGATTTGTTAAGAGATTAATAGATCTCGTCTTTTCAATTCTCTGCATGATCTATTAAATGAAGGTGAGCTCTTATTTATATTTTCCTTATTTTCTTATTTTTGTCAATATGTTTACTTTTCTTTTCTTTTCTTGTAA
This sequence comes from Allium cepa, assembly GCA_030765085.1. Taxonomy (NCBI): domain Eukaryota; kingdom Viridiplantae; phylum Streptophyta; class Magnoliopsida; order Asparagales; family Amaryllidaceae; genus Allium; species Allium cepa. Next base: position 305,698,205 of record CM060945.1, on the reverse strand, counting down.
TTTCCTACTTGAAATTTAGAAAATTTAACTTCTAAAATCGTCTAACTCGCCTAGAAGTTAGATAAACATTAGTAATTAATAACTCATTATGGATATGACTCATATTTGCACAACACTACAATAGATGTCGTGTGCTTGCATTAAAGTAAAACCGCGGTTTTTGTTGACATAAAAAATTATCGACCAAGTTTTTGGCGCCGCTGCCGAAGAATTTAATTAATTACTACTGTTTATTTAATATTCGATTCGTGTTAGTTTTTTTCAAAGGGCTAAAGTTATATTAAAGATAAAAAAGGATGTTGGGCTTGGAAATAGGCCTAAAGAAAGAAAAAGGATAAAAAGAAAATAATGAAACCAAAAAAAGGAGGTGAATTGAAGACCATTGAAGCATGAATTGTATGCACTACAATTAGGAGCGGAGTCAACAAGGCACCAGGATCGAACAGTCGAGACAACTGTTGACAATGATTTAATTCTGTAAGTGTTCACTTTCATTTCAATTATATTTATATATTCCTGTTAAACCGTGCTATCTAAAAAATGTCTGAAAATCAATGTACTAATTTCTCGCCACATGATTATTCAATAAAGGAGAAAACTTTAAGGGAGGAACTTTATGGATATTACCAAAGTCGGAATTTTAAACATAATCTACATTATGGATTTTATCCAAATTCTAATGATTTCAATTATACACCTAATCTACATCAAAATAGTTTTGATTCCAACAATAGTTTTTCTTAAAATCAATATGGGTATGATAATCACTTTGAAAATAATTATGAAAATGGAAGAGACTTTGGTTATAGTACAAACAACTTTAAAAATGAGAAATTTTTTCATAATAAACCAAATCAAAAATTTTAAAGTGACCAAAATTGTAATTTTTCCTCCAATTTTAATGATTTTGGTTACGGACCTAATTCCCTTCATCAGAATGACTTTTACTTTCAAAATAATAATTTTCATCTCAAAATAATTTTCAGCATCAATATGATTTTAACGAAAATGGAAACGAAAATTGGTATAGAAATAATTCTGATAGGGGGAAGTTTTGGATTACAATAAAAAAAATTGTAAAAAGCATTTGAAAAATTCTCATCTAGAAGATTTTGAATATGATGAAAAAATTATACAGAATTCTTGGTCAAAACTTGTCATGAATTTACTGAGAAAAGAAAGAAAACTGGAATATCCAATGAATTAAAAAATAAATTTTCTCAAAAGCAATATAGGTACAAAAATAATTTTGAAAATGATTCCCAATGTGAATAACGTTTTCAATATAGTTCAAGTCAAGATTTTGAAAATAACCAAAATTATATTTTTTAATTCAGCTTTAGTGATTTTAGTTAGGAACCTGACTCTCGGTGACAAAATAATTTTCAAATGCATTTCAATTGTCAAAATGTTTCTGCAGACCGACATTATTTCTCTTAAAAATGATAAAAAATGCAAATTAGAAATAATTTTGATCATGAAAATAATTAGGATTATAATTTTAGGAATAACTTATATCAAGAAAATTATATGCATGAAAATCAGAACGAAAATGAAGTTGGAAATAATTTTGATTATGAAAATGATTTGGATTATAGTTTTGAAACTAGCTCTTCCCAAGAAAAATATTTGAAAATTGTCAAATTACTTGAAAGTCACTTGAAGCAATATGATTAAAAAAACAAAATCCAACCAGCCAACAATCAAATTATATCCAAATCTTACTCACAATGATAATTTCCAAAAGAACAGCTTTTGAAATAAAGATGATAACCCTAATGAAATAGTTCAAAATTCACAGTCTAGTTTGGATTTCAATTCTTTTAAAGAAAAAAATTTGAGTCTAAATTTCAATCTCCATTTTCCTGACATGAATAGGATAGAAACAATGACTTTTGAGATTAAACATTTCTAAAAGAATAAATTTATAGCTAATTTAGTTAAAGAAGATGAATATAATGAACACGAATTTTTTGGATTGTGCAAGAATGAATTGTCACATAAGGATGGGTTAAATTTAAATTACCACTCTAAATTTTCTAATTTTAATTTTAAAGAAATCATGGCTAAGGAAAAACATGAAACTTTATTGTATGAAACTGAAAGTCCAACTAATGATACTGGTGGTGAAAGTGAGCCCAAGATTGATTTAGAACTTAATGAGAATGTAGAAATGTCAACTAACGCGACACTTGATATTGAACATAATCTTGAATCACCTCTTGGGACGAAAAACCTAAGCCATATAAATTGTTAGTGGACACTCAACATATTGATTCTACTGTTTCAACCATACTTGTGCACGATCACTTGTTTTTTAAGGATTACACCGATAACTTAGTTGAGTACATTAATTGCAAAGCATGGGTGGAAAAAAAATTCTACTTTCAAGATACTATGATATTTTCTTAATTGACTATAAATCTAGGTATAAAGATGAAATGTTGGTGAAATGAATTAGCTTATTAGATAACACACCCAAACACTGTATGGGAGGAACATAGAATTAAAACAAAGAGTAGAAAAAGTGGTAGTGGTTTTATCTGCATCGCATTCATCGTAAACATATATATTATTCCATATATAATTCATTTCTGCATATCATTAAATTACATTTTATATTACAAACCATTTTACATTGTATCCATTTATGGGTACTTTCTTTTACATTTAGGAAACATATTAAACAATAAGGACACCTTTAAATTTAAGTGTTGGAGGAAACTCATGTTACGTCCATTTTTTTCAAATCTTCATGTAATTTATTCCAAAATTTCACATTTTTCTTAAATTTTGCATCTTTACAAATTGCATTCATTTCGCATGTAGATTCACAAATCTTTGAGGCACACACATGTAGGATGTATCCTTCTTCTAGTGTGGGGGTGGGTAGTTGCAAGTACGCTTTCATGATTTTTTGCATTACATTCACATTTTTATTTCTATTGCATAGTTTTTTTGTGACATTGCATTTGAGTTTATATATTTTCATGTTTTTGCATCATTTTCTTAATAAAGGAAATTCATATGCATCCCATATTAGGATCATATAAAAAATTATTAAATTAAAATTAGAACTAAATTTCTTTTATGCATACGCATTTAGGACGAAACATTTTTTAAATCAGCTAAAATCAGTTTATTTTGAATAGGCACAACAAAGTAGGTGCACTGTATTAGTCATTTGAAGATTTTTTTTTTGCAAATCACTAGTTTCAAATGAAAAATAAAATAAAGGGTTTAAATTGCAAATGATGATAGAAAGCTAGTTTATAAGTTGACTCGTAGGTGATAACTTTGAATTTTGTTGGAATTTGTTGTCATTGTATATAAGTGGGATGTCTAAAGTACATGCATTAACAATTTTCAAATTTCTACAAACAAGAGGTGTTAAGATGATTTTGCATTACTCTCTCCAAAGAATAAAAAAACCAAGGGTATCCAACATTGTTAATATGTCTAGAGTTGGTGAGCACACCCACCAAGATTTATCCCACTATTGCGTAAGCTCGAAAGGCGGTGCATGGGTGGTATACCTTGGTCTCATTTTATGAGTTGGGCATCTAAGGATCACCGGCCTATACTGACATTGTCAGAGTCGGTTTGCATAATCCACCAAGATCTATTCCATTCTCATATAAGCCCGAAAGGCAGCGTATGGGTGGTATATCATGGTTCGTGGGTTAGGTGTATGCATATAAAATAATAATAATAATAATAATAATAATAATAATAATAATAATAATAATAATAAAGAAATAAAAAGAGAGTAAGTGGTTGAATTTTAGGCATTCTCTATGGTTTTATTGATTTGAAGTTGCTATACAAGTGGAAATAGAAATATCACCATGTATCCAATCGAAACAATTAGCAAGCGAGAATCGAGTGTGATGAGAACTTGATTTTTGTTTAAAGTTTGTGACTAGGTAATGAACTTAGATTTAATTTTGGCTAAAACATGTGTACATTGCAATGTTATGAATATTTAAAAATAAATAGGTTTGTCAATTTTCATAACCTTTTGCATTCATATAGCCGCATTAGAATCATAACACCCGACATTTGGGTTTTTGGGTAGTATCCACTAAAAACCCTCACGAGACACAATTCATTCGATTAGGGACACCTAGGAGTTTAAAGGCTTGTTGCATATTCTAAATGCAATCATGTTTCCTTACGAAAGTGTGGCTAATAAATTTAGTTAAATTTTATTCGAGGATGAATAAAGTTCTAGTGTGGAGGTATTTGATGGATATCTAATGATGAATATTCTAAACTGCATAGTTACACATTTTAATATCCATTAAGGTAGTATTACTTGGTCTTTTTGGTGTGTTTTATTGCAGGATCTTGACTCTTAGAAAATGAAGCAATTATTGTAGGGATGACTCAAAAACAATGTTTTAACTTAAAGACTCTGTAATAAGAAGAAAAGTGTCTATTCTTGCACAAAAGCTACTACAGCTCAACTGGTTTAAGGACTTTCATTTGCTAGGAGATCGTTGTTCAAATCTCGGGTAGCACACACTTTTTTAGCCTTTCACATCTCCCAATGAGACACTTCTAGGACACACCAAATCAACAGGCATTTGGAGTATGTTAGAGAAAGAGGTTTCTAGAATAATATGGAACACGCATAGTGCAGAAGTTTCTAGAAATCGACCAAGTCAAAAAGTTCTAGAACATTCATATTTTTAGATCTGGATGTAGAGATCGCTATAAATACCTCCACCTAGAAACGTTTTAGATCATACTGGCAATTACTTCTAATTCTAATTCTATGGTTTTGTATTTAGGGCTTCCAACTCTTGTAATCTCCAACAACTTTTCTATTAAATAAATAAATTGATCAAAACTTATTTGTTCCTTTGTTCTTATTTTAATTTCTTCCATTTTTGTTAAGTTTCTGCTTCACAGTTTTATTCTATATAAGATCCATCGATTTTCCAAGAAACTAATAGATCTCATCTTTTCAATTCTCTGCACAGTGTATTAAATTAAGGTAAACCTTATTTATATTTTCCTTATTTTATTATTTTTGTTAGAACGTATTCTTTTCTTTTCTTGCAATTTCCTATTTGAAATTTAGCAGATTTAACTTCTTAAAACATGTAACTAGCCTAGAAGTTAGATAAGCATTAGTAATTAATAAATCTCTATGGATATACTCGTATTCGCACAACACTACAATAGACACAATGCGCTTGCGGTAAAATATAATCACGGTTTTTGTTCACATCAAAAATTGCCGATCATTTGCTTGTTTAATTTCGTTTCACGATTAAACCTGAATCTTGTGATTATTTTATGTAATGTTTTGAAAATTTTCTTGAATATACGTTTGAATGATGAATTATTCGATTTACTATGAAATTATTTTAGGTTTTAAGCATGAAAACCTCGTATATGACATCAATTCGACTTGAAATTTTAACAGGATGTTAAAAATGTTATTTCAGAAGTAGATTTTTAATTCCATAGTTTTCCAATAAAATACAAATATTTTGTGAATTCCTTAAGTGAAGAAAATGGTTTTCTTTGAAAAGAATTGGTAAATAAAGTTATTATCCAATAACAATTTGACAAAAATAGGAGTTGGTAAAAAAAATTACTTTATATAAAATTTACAATTTTTATAATAATTACGGAAATTGCCAGGTTGCATGGATGCATATGATTGTTTATATTGTCCAGTTTAGCCATTATGGTCGCAGGTGCTTGATTTATAAAAGACATATTTTTAGAGGATATTAGTGAGGGGAAAATCTATTTCGCTCAGCGGCGTAGTCTCACTAGATATTTATTAACCGAGGTGCACATTATTATTCACATCAGACTTTTTGTCTTACCTGAGGTTTTTGTTTTCCTCTTAAACTCTTAGATACTGATTTGAATAATTCAAGAGTAGGGTTTCCAGGTTATTTGGGTGTGGCGAATAAAGCCTCCGAAGACGTGTAAGAGGCAGAGCTAGCTATATAATTTTCTATTTATGTCCATTGTGTTATCATTTTATCTAAATGTATGTAATGGAAGAAGTTGTATATATATATATATCTAGTAATAACTTTGATCAACCAAGAGGGCATCTTCATATGTCACTCTTGGAATATTTTTTACTTATATTTTATTTGAACCTAGGTAGAGTTTTGGGATTATGTAATAAACATAGAGATTAGTTAATGAATATTTTTTTTTGAATTTTTTTCATTTTCATGTGCTTTGGGTTGGTGATATTATTAACTGATCTCATTTTTTCACTGGAGAAAAATATATTGATGACTGCAGCATCAGTAGTGCTTAAGTTCGGGCCTCGAAATAAGGGATGTTACAGGCGATAGTGTCGAATTATGCCAGTTTGGGCCAGGCATAGGAATTCAGGCTAGCATATCTGTGACTTGCTAGTTGGCTTTGCTTAGATGTGACTAGCACAAATGCGAACCGACTGGAGCTAGGCCGGGCTGAGTATTAGTTGACTTGGACTTAGATCTGGCCTTGATGTGCTGGTCGGGTTAATAATACTTGTGAGAAATCTAAACAGCAGTTGCTAACTTCAAAATACATATTCGAAATAGCTTGTAACATCGTTCAAATTTGAGAGAATTGAATAGAGAATATTATCTCCCTTATTTTCACTTTTTCACTAATTCTTTTTGCTTTTCTTTTTTTGAAAATAGATGTATTTCATAATTGATTAAACATTAGTTAGTGAAGTGAGAAGTATTAAAATAATATATGTCTTAAAATACACAAAAAACATTCCAAAAAATATTTTCATTAAATGCGCCATCTTGATCAATTAATCATCTTCACTCTTTCCTCTTAGTATATGTTTCACTAAATTGCAGATCCTACAATTCCACTATTCTAGTATCACCTTAGGGAGAAATTATTCAAATTAATTTTCTTGCACATCAGAAGCCTACAAGACCGACTATATACAACTAACCAAACAAATTCAATCAAACACGGTTAAACAATTTACATGATAAATAATAACATGCTACATATGAATAATGATAAGAAATAAAAGAGACATGCATATAAGTAGTTATTTCACTATCGATATGATAGTATATGTCCACTTAGGGAGAAGAATCTTTTATTTCTTTTATAAAAAGAGTTTTACAAAGACTGATTATACAATTTTATTGGAGGCCGTTAGGGGTGAATTTGGCACGATCTTGAACGTACCGAGCCAGTTGGAAAATATGTTCGAAGACACGAGACGCACCTTGGTCGAAAGGCTAGAACATGGAAGGAAGAAGGTAAAAAGATAGAACAAGAGAAATTGGAAGGGAACTGCGAAGTTTGCAAAGGCAAAGTGGTAAATTTGGCAGATAACCAAATAGAAAATTATGTTCTGTGGTTGCCAATCGAATAGAAGATCTTGTTTAGTAGTAAGCTACCAAACAAAGTTTCTGCCAAACCATCCATGCCGAACTAAGCACATCTACCATACCGAGCGCCTACCAAGAAAATGAGCGACGAGCAGCACCTACGGAACCAAGCATAATAAATAAGGAAACTTGCTATTTTATCAGGACAGCTGGCTACCCCCCAATATATCTTCACTCCTATAAATATAAAAGTTATGGGCAACGATGGCAGAAAAGTTAGGAGCGTTAGAAATGTTGAACATACATGGGTGAATATGATTACTGGAGCACTCTTGATCAATAAGGATTCATCCAAATATTATCCATTCACCACCAACCATCGAATTCATCACCCCAAACGAGTATGGTGGATCAACCTCAAGAGTTATAACATAAGAGCTTTTCCAAACGCAGATCTAGCAACCCACAAGTGTTGTAATCGATCCAAATTGGTCTAGCAACCATTGTATAATTATAAATCAGAGAATCACTAAAATAGGAAAAGTAGATGTAGGCTAGAAATTGGTGAGCCATCTTAAAAATTCTTTGTGTCTTGACTTTTTATCTGTTTATTTCTTGCTTTGTAGCACATTTACCTATGATTTATGATCTGACTTAGAGTAGGAACTTAACATATTTGATGGCTAGATCTTCTAAAAACTAGTACTAGGATTATATTTAGAATTATAGGCCCTATTCGTTCTCTATTCTTGAGTGTTTAATCAATTTTGACACACATAGAAGCTTAAGATAAGTACAGATGAACTATTTATTGATAATCACTAGACCCCTAGAAGATAAGATGTTTATATAAATTCTCCGATCGGTCCCAATCGTTCAATTTGAGATCAAGAAATTAGAAGAAATGATGGAAATTACGGCTCAAAATAATTATGGATTCCTACTCCAGTTTGGCACAGGGAAAAAAATTCCCTACGCAAAAGAAGATGTTGGATAATAAGGCATCATAAAAGAATTTCCTATGTCATTCATTGTCTATTTCCTTACGGATTCCCTCTGCCGGTTCCCCAATGCCTTTCCTCATGCCAACTCACCTATACCTTCACTATGCTATTTTTCCTACACCATCTCTATGTCGTCTTTCCCACGCCTTCCCTACGCCTTTTTCCTTATGTATTCCACCTTCACCGTGTGTTCTCTATTTCTCTTTAAAAGTGAAAAAAGAAAATTTCCTTACACATTCTCTATGCTAACCTAAAGAAATTTGGTAGAATTGTACTAATTTATCTCTATTCAACACAGATCATAACAGAATCTCATATAAGCCAAGCCGGCTATGCCAAAGAGACAATACTACCAATATATATAATCTCATGCTTGTCATAAAAAATGTAATAATAAATAATCATCATAAACATATAATACAATGCATATATGTTTATTTACCAATGAATTCACTACAAACAATGTCCAACATACACAAGAACACAATCACTATATCAACTCCAACACAATTGCTTTATTAAGTTCAAAATTTTATAAAATCTACATAGAAAAACATTATACCAAATATACAAGTAGAATAAGAATAACTCACAAAGTTGGTCCAGCCCCTGATCATTGCTCCTGCCATAACTCCATCAAATACAATTGCACATAATTCATGTCCTCCCATATGAAACATAAATTAACATGTAACTTGTTCACCGTACCCCCTCAATTCTTGATTTGTAGGTTTTGGCTATTGTACCATCTCCATAAGACTCTTCTATTATATGAAACTCCAAACCCAATTATCTCTGTATATATACGTGTGTATTTATAATCTGTTGACAAATAATACTAATTTGAAAAAAATACTATGTTATACATGATTCTCTGGTATACTAGAATGTTGGTTAAGTATACTGGCATCGAGCGTTACTTATTTTTAGAACATATTTGATTTGTGAGACAGTAATCAAGCGAAGCTAAACATTTTAGAATATGAACATGTTACCATTATAACTCCACCATTATATTAAAAAAATGACATGGGTCAAAATTTCAGTTGCTCTATTTGTTTTATGACATAATAAGCATGCAAAGATAACGCATTTTAGAATATTATTGGTGTTTGATATACAAATATATCCCAACAGGTGTAAGTATAAAAACACTTAAAAAAGGATTTACTTTAGATGCAAAAATGTTCGACCAATTAAGTAAAAATTTATTACCTTCTATGGCTACTCAGGATACCCCATCCAGCTTGTTTTAACATCTTGATGACCTTAATACTTTGTGCTACAAACTCAATTTGATTCACCAATACAATGAAAGAATTCAATCATTTCATGAATCCTTATAATGCATATAGCGAGGAATTAACATGACAAAAACTTTAACTTCAAAAGTAGGGAATTGCGGGTCTTTTCCTTAATAGCCTTGGCCATGAGATAGTGTAAATGAATATATTTGTATGCATGTTGTGTGTGTGTGTGTGTATGCATGTATGTATGTATATATATGTATGTATGTATATAGGTATGTATATATACGTATGCATATATGTATGTATGTATGTATGTATGTATGTATGTATGTATGTATGTATGTATGTATGTATGTATGTATGTACATACACACATTTGTGTGTGTGCGATTACACTTATATAAAATTGTAAATAATCTAATATTGAGTAGACCTAGTGTCAAGCAGACAACTTACTATATGTCTATAAATCTCAAACTTATAGTAGGGCTGGTGACAAGATGATCATCACCAATAATTGTAACTTGTTGACACATTTCTATGGTCATTTTAGCACAAATGGTCCAATCATCCTGGCCAAATAGGTGTTCAACAAATACAATGGGGTAGTCGGCAATGTATGTTTTTACACATTATCTGAGTTGATTAAATTGTAAAATATATAAAAAAAATTGTTTTGAGATATTTGAGAAGAGAATTAGAAAGTTATTTTGGAGGGGAATTGAACGATCGCAGTGTTGAAAATAATATAATATTTTTTCTTAAATAAAGTTTTCAATTTTAAATGTTAAAAACATATTATATATAACATATATTTCTGTTGAAGCTTAGTAATCAATGGATGACACATGTTGTCAATTAAATTTTTTACGAACTAACCCAAGCCAACTTTAGAACATCTTTTGCTATGTTTTAACAAGCATCATGAAAACGTATCTCCAAACCTATCACTGGTACCTATCAAAAATTCACCATTCATGAAATAAATCTTAGAATATGAGAAAATAACTTTGAAATTCAAATATATATTTAGTCATCAAATTATTAAACAGTACTAAGAAAGTCTGCATACCCCTCCTAACATATATTTTTCTTCTTCTTTCCATTTAGCCAACATTTTAATAATGACATTTCGTAATGCAGTGCAGTCATATAACAGTACTGCTTGAAGTTGAGAAAGATAAGGTTAACAAACCTAAAAGGTATGTAAATAATTCTACCTATAGAATAGGTTCGTTAACAGATGTTGGTGAGATTTTTCATCTCATAAACACCTAAGTAGTTCTTACGAAGTAATCACGATGCTGAATGCTTTTGCGATTATGAATCAACAAAATTAAGTGATATTAATAATATTACTATTCTTATGTACAATATTGTAAAGTGTAAAATGCTGAAAAAACTAGTTAGTTATCTAGATATTTGAGCCAACAGAAAACAATAAAGCTGTAAAATAAAGTATTGAAAATAGTAAATGGACACAGAGAAATCATGTGGTTTGGATGTTAATGAATCCTATGTCCATGGGAAAATATCACTTTCTTCCTTTTTATATACTTAGTACAAACAAAAGCTAGTAGAGAGTACAGAGTTTGTCATTTTATGTCTCCAAAAACTTCCACAAAAAAGATCCCTTCTCAACTACAGTTCCTTTTCCATTTATAGTACAGAGATGTAGTGGATCGTTGACAACCTTCTTTTGCTCTTTTAGTTTCCACCTTTGGATCATGTCACATGACATCCATCCGTCTCATTTGTTTGTTGTGCATGGATTGCTAACGTGTCTTCAGCGAGAAATTGCATTTTAAGCGGTTGAATTTTTGACTTTAGGTGGGAAACTTGAAAATGTAGCAGGAGTGTTTGAAATTGACATGGAAAAATCCAATGCTTTGAGTAGGTTATATGTCTTGGGTTTTTCATAGAGCCTATGCTTATTTTTCAGCCCTCACAGGTGGGTGGCGTTGTTATTGGGTGCTTCCTTCTTTTTAGGGAGAGCTCACTCTTTCATTGGTATTTTAGGACTCTGTCTTGCTTCGTTGCATGTTTTCATGCCACATTGCCTTAGTACTACACTGACATTTCTAAAATTGCATTGTGTCGTCTATTCTATGGTGTTAACAAATTACGATGTCGAGATAGACGAAGTTGAGCTTTATTACTTGGTAGGAGAGATCAAGTTGCCATTTTCAAAAGTGGCTGCCTTATGTGATCCTATTCTAATCTGCTCTCGATTATTGGAGGACCGTGCCCTTGCTTTTATCTTTGAATCTCATCGCATGAGTTTGGGGATGAGCTTGGGTTTTCTTGGTAGTGAAGTAGTCTCTTTCTTTGTTCCATTCCTTGAACTTCTGGGTTTTGGGCTAGTGTTTATAGAATTACGGCGTAGCTTTTAATAATTTGATTTCGATGTTACATTGTGGCGCTGCTCTGTTACATTAAGAAGGTTGCGCTTCCCCATTGACCTTTGATGCTAAATTGCAGTGCAGATCTGCCACCATTGGTTGCTAGTTCAAGAGTGCAATGCATCCTCATTAGCGTGTAAACGCTTAAGAGGATGTGCCGCAGTTTTAAATTTTTAGATTAGGCTTTTTTTGATTAGCCTTCATATCTTATGGAGGGTTTTCAGTTGCTAATGCAGCATTATAATGATGAATCTCTATATAGTGGAGTGAGTGGTTTTGTTTCTGGCTTTAAGGCTTAGGCACAATATCACCTCGGCTATGTCATCGCATCCTTTTCATAGCTCGACATATATTTTGGGTGCGATTTTTAAGGCTTGTATTGGATTATTTTTGTGCAGTACCATATAGAATCGGTATTTACTTATTTCTTTCCTCTCTATCCTATTTGTGAGAACAGTTTCTCTAGCTCAAGAATGCATCGAGCTTTCCCTTACAATGTTTGGGAAATATTGCTATAACACTTGCCCTCCAAGTCTATAGCGATTATAGATGGATGCAGACTTGCCTTTATTTCCATATTTTACCACAATGTATCTCTTCTGTTTTTCTCTCCTTTCATTTTAATGGAAACATAAATTCTTTGTATCCATTTCATTTCATGCATGAGCACACATGTCATACCTTTATTGGTCGATCTTTTGAAAAGTTGCAAACTTTTTCTTTTCATATCCTACGAAAGTTCACCTTGATCCTTACGCTTATCTTACTTGTCATTAATCAATTGATGTTTTGAAGATTTTTCCATTACAATGATTGTATGATTGTGATTTTTTGCGAGGTGTTGTATATTTTTCTCCTATTCTTCTTCTTTTATGTTTTATTCATAAGAGAGAAGGAAAGGAAGAAACACAAATTCTTACTTGCTAATCGGTTTTTCCAAGTCTTGTTTCTTTTTCGAATCGTCTATTTCTTTTGCAGCCCCTTTATATTTTAGTAATTTTGGACAATTAACCCTATGATGTTGGTATTGCTGCTTCTTTCTCTTCTCTATTATATTTACCCTATTAGATAACTCAACTAAAATACATTAAGGGTATCTTGAACCATTTTGGATTCGAAGTTTACGAAAAAGGGTTCTAGATTCTCACGATCGCATTAACGCTCTCCTTGATGGGTTTATCTTCTTCATCCCTGAGCATATATGGTGTGGGCTTTATCCCTCCTTAAATTTAGTTCTTCGTGAATGGCTGGCTGTTATTGATCTTGCTCCTATCCAACTTTCCCCTTCTCTTATTCTCTGGTTATTGCTACTTCCATTTTTTTATGTGGAGAACAGCTATCCTTTTTCCTACGGGGAGCTCTAGTTTTTGTTTGATGTTCACGAAAGTCCTTTGGGAAGGGACATTGGGTTCTATTATGCCCAGGCCAAAAAGTCAATCCTTATATCCGTCCCTTGCAAAACTCATAGATGGATTGACCAATACATCACATTTTGAACTCTCATAACTTTCCTTCTTCCTTTCGTCCATACCCTAATCCACGTGTCTTTTCTGCTCATGATATTGAGTCATGTGAGTCTCGTAGTGACACATATTGGGCTTAGATGGAAAATAAAGAAAAATGCAATCACTTTTCACCAAGTCAACGCTGTGGAAGCATGGATTTCTATGTCCCCACCATAATTTTTCTTGTTCCATTTTTATGTTCTTCCCAATTTCAGATGAACCTAGGGGTATAGCTTGCTAAAAATAGAAAGGATTATTACTTTATGCTTCTGATCTTTGTGAGGACTTTTCTAACCTTAGGATTCCCCCTCTTTTTTAACAGATGAAATGACTGGTAATTTTTTCTATGTTCATTGATCCTAAGAACCAGGCGATGGTGAAGAAGAAAGGCAAGAAGAGGAAAACAGATAGAGGTGAGGCCTTTATCCAACCTACCAAGAAGCCTACTATAGTTCCTCCCTCTCCTTCTCCAAAAGCACTACCTATCACACCTCTTCAGTCTCTCTATGACCTAAAACTCGATATTTGCCCATAATGGTGATGTTACTGACCTCGTTAAGAGATTTGGAAGGGTTTCTCTAGATAACATATCCAGTATTGCCTCGTCTTCTTCTTCTCTTCTTTCCCTTCCACTTCTTGAGCTCTTCCTTCTGAGATCGTGGCTGAAATGGAGAAGTCCTGGACTTATGTAAGTGTTTTTCTTTTATTCTTCACTAATATTAGCTTACCTAATTACTCCTTACTTGTTGTTGTTTACAGCTTGTAGCCCTAATGACTAAAGCTTGAAAGAAGTGTGAAGGCGACCAAGACACTACCCTTAATCGCATTACCAAACTTGTAGCAGACCTTACCTTCACTGCTTTCGAGAAGGCCGAAGCTGTTTCTGCAAAAGCTATGGTTGATGATGAATTTTAGGTATATCAGGACAAATCTGAAAGGGAGGATAATGCTACAGATGAGACTTTGGAGCTGAAGGATTATGACTTAGAGGAGAAAGAGAAGGCCTAAAGGATTACCAAGATAACCTTAAGCGGATTACTTACTGCATGCTTTATTAGTTGTACACTTCAGTTCAACGTCGATTTTCCACTGAGGTTGTTCTTAGCTTCCTAGGCAATCCCTCTAGAATCAATGCTACTCCCGACTACTGTAGAGCTAAATGGGCCAAGGAACCTACTGTAGAGGATGCCTCCCCTTTTGCTTCTGTGGAACCTAGCGGGGATGTAGCTTCTAAGGAAGTTGAGATCACCTTGACCCCTTACGACCATGCAATTATCTAACTTTTTTGTACATGATCTTAGATTTTCATCGTGTAATAAAAATTGGCATGTTGCTTAGTTTTGTTATTTGATATCTTTTGTTGTTAACCTGTTTCATTTCTGTCCTATAAATGACCATGTCATCATCATTTCTTTGCTTTCATAGTATTCCGAGGAAGTTTTTTTTACTAAATTCCTTGATAAAAGTGTGGGCAGACTCCAAACTCAAACCATAGATCATTTTATTCTTATTGCGGAAGTAATTCGTAAGCATGAAGAAGAGTTAGATGAGTCATTTATGAAACTTAAAGAGGAAACCCAAGGGTTGCTCTCTAAGATTGATCAAACAGTAAAAGAAAAGAAGGCGCTCAATGATTTTGTACTACATTGTTGGCAATATACTTTTGAAAGTAGCTCTTTCCCACCTGATAGCTCTCACTTGGAGTGGTTTAGGCATAGGCTTAGAAATTTATGTCAGGAATGAGTGTTGCTTATTTTTTTCATTTCTACATATGGATTCATCAGGCATATCATACAATGACGCTCTTAATAATATGTCTTAATTTAATTTTAGCCTCATATATTTTGATTTTATTTAAATCATATTTTAACTACTACCCACTAGGTTGGTTTGTACGAGTTTCCATCTAAGTTCATCGGAACCTTTGGCTCTAATGTACCTTTGGTCTTTATCGTTCATGGCTCGCATGACACTAATTGGCCATAGTTTGAGGTCTCAACCATGACTCCTATTGTTGCCTTGAAAGAGGAGAACATCCATTTGATTCTCACCAACGAAAGCTTGAGAAGGAATTGAAGGAAGCCCTTCATAACTAAAGGAGGCAAAAAATGCACTAAATCGTCAATACCAACATAATACTAAGTTGCACGCAGAGATTGAGGCTACTAAATCAAAGTTGAATGAACTACAAAAATCCTTAAAAGACAGTGAAGCACTTTATGGGGTTGTTTATAAGGCGAAGATAACAAAACTGAATAAAACCATCGAGGATATATCTACTCAAATTGCCCACCAAATTGAAGAGAAGGAAGGTACTAGCGTAGAAAAAGTGGTAGAAGGCTTCGGTTCGAATGTACCTTTTGACCCCCTCCCCCCCCCCCCCACGAGTGTAGACCATCTTTAGCAGATGAATGGAAAACGAAATTGGAACTTCACTTTCAGGGCACACTTAGAGAGATGGAAGCTTATTACAAGAAGCAAATGGAGGAACAGAGGTCGTGGTGGTGCTTCCTCACTCATGGAGAAAAGAGTGGACGACGGATGCTCTTAAATACTTTGGTGGCTTTTCTAGGAATATAAAGAAGACCGAGGCCAAGCTGATCGATACTTTAGAGAAGACTAGGGAGGAGGCCACGCTCAATATCTATGATCTTGAAGACTTACTACAGAAAGATCAGGATGCTCCTATTGGCACAAGAGACCCTACAAATGCGCCTGAGCAGGATCAAATTGCTACTCTTGTAGAGAAACTAAACAAGGAGAAAGTAAATGCAAGATGGGATAAATTACCTTACAATGCGCCATGGACTTTTTTTTGACTTTTACCCTACTCTTGACTTGAGCTTTCTTTGTAACAATGAAGGTTTGATGGTGCCTCCGAGGGCTTACTTGACCATTGGGTACGTTCTACTTATGATCCTAGGACGACCTCTCGCCCTAGGATGGAACTGCCTTTGGCCAGCGTGCCTTAGATTAGGTGTTTCATAATTAACACATGATCCTATAACTCAGGGTAGTTTTGTAGACCTATATCATGGGTTGTGTTCGTTTTGAGTTGTAAAAATAAAAAACTTTGTAAAGACATTATGTAATCCAAACTCTTTTGTGAAATAATATACTATGAGAGTTTCATTTCGATCGCACCTTCCTCTGATTTTTTGTTTGTTTGTGCTTGCTTGATTTTGAGCTCACTCCTACTAGTTGAGGTCCAGAGGTAGCTGCCTTGGAAGAATATGATCCTATTGCATCCTTGGCCATTGATGTTGTGTCAAAGCCTGGTGCTAATCCTCGTATTGTTCTCCAGTGGAAGAAGTTGGAGCAGATTATCATGAGGCTAAGTTCTATGAATTCCTGAATCATTACAAATGGGGCTCAGTTCCAACTTCGCAGGCCAGCGGTGGTTCAGATTAGTAAATTTCATTGGGAGATTGTAGATCATGTTGCTGTGAGAGAATTGTAATTGATGATTCTTCTAAAGATGAATTGGAACCCTAGTTTGTTCCACCAAAACCCGAACTTTTTTAGATTCAATTTTTGATGTAATTATAGGTGCTAAATTTATCTTTACTTGTGATGGGTATGCAAATGTGAAGAATTACATAGATATGAGTTGATTTTAGTAAATATTAGTGAATCTCAATTTTTAGCATTTACATATTAAACTTTATGTTGTTTCTAGAATTGTACTTGGTTTGTAGGTTTTTTTTGCATTTCATCCATCGTTTCTTCTCGCCATTTTTGCTTAGCCTCTTCCATGATTCATGTTTCTTGAACTAGGTTGTTTGACATGCATGTTTGTTGCATGCTTAGAAAGACTTGCCCCACTGTTTGGGGGTAGTTTAATGTTAGTCAGCTTAGCACAACCCATCTTCCTATTTAGGAGCGGACTGTATTTTGACTGCAAAGTCAAATTATGTGTTTACAACCTTCTAGATTCATTCGCATAATTTTTTTTATATATACTAGTTCAGGCCATCTATATCCTTACTTCTAATGTAAGTGTTAAATATGTTAGAAAATATAACATAGAGAGATTATTATACTGGTTCAGGCCGTTCAATATCCATATGTCCAGTTCATTGTTAACCATGTTAGATACATTAACAAAAGGATATTTTTATACTAGTTTGGACCGTCTAATATCCCTATGTCTATTTCATTATGTTACTACTTTTTATAACAATTACAATGTTTGTTACACAAGTAACATAGATCATACGAAATAAGTCCTGAGGTGCTTTGAGTTCCATGTTCTTGGAATTAGATTTCTATTAGGTTTTAATAGTCGGTGTGCCCCATTAGCTAAACATTCTGCTATAACTGGTTGTTCTTCCCAATTTGGGCCCAGAGCCCCATCCGTTGGATCTTTTGTGTTGACCATTACTCTTTGTAGTATTAAATCTTCCTTGTAGAAGTTCCTTTCCCTGAGCCTAACATTGCAACATTTTGCCATCCTGTATTGGTATGCGATGGATATAACTGTTGGCTTGTCTCTTCTTTATTGAATAAGATCAAGGGCAACTTCCTATAGCTTTCTACTCTTCTCGGTTGTGTCATATTCTTCTATGTGATAGGACCTCAACTTCGACAGGAAGCATGACGTTGTATCCATAGGTTAAAGAAAATGGGGCATGATCGATTAGGGATCTAGCTGAGATCTTATAAGCCTATAGTACCAAAGACAATTCCTCCACCCACTTCCTTTTTGCCTTCTGCGGTCCTTTCTTGAGTAACTTCTCGATAATTTTGTTTTTCGCTTTGACCTGCCCATTTGCTTGTGGATGTGCAATGAAGGAGAAACTTTTAATTATGCCATTCTATCTGTAGAGTGTAAATTCCTTACTTTCAAACTGTGTTCCATTATCAAATATCATTTTGTAGGGGATCCCAAACCTAATGATTATGTTTCTTACCACAGAAGTGACTATATTCTTCATGGTGATCGTAGCTAGGGGTTTAACCTCTATCCATTTAGTGAAGTAGTATATAGCCACTATAACGTACTTCACTTCCCCCTTTGACATAGGCAACAATCCTATATATCTATTCCCTATACGTCGAATGGCCATGGACTAGCTTTGGGGATGAGCGTATGGGATGGCTGCCTAGGGATACTTGCAAACCTTTGACATTTGTCACATCTCCTCATAAAATTTTCCTTGCATCCTAAAGTGCCGTGGGCCAATAGTAACCGTGCCTCAGCATCTTCCTTGCTAACTTAGCTCCTTGGAGTGATCCCCACACTGCCCTTCAAGTACTTCTCTCATGATTCATATCCCTTCTTCTTTGGAAATGCATCTAAGATAAGGGGTAGAATATCCTCTTTTGTATAATATGGCATCAAAGAAGAAATAGTATGGAGCCCAATATCTTATTTTTCAGGCTTTATTTCTGTTTTGGGGTAGAATTCCATTTAATAGGAAATACTTAATGGGGGTTATCCTAGTGTCATCTTTAGTTTGCTGAAGCATGGGCTTGATTTGGGGTTGCCTTGACTTTCCTCTATTTCCTGGACATGAGCCCCTTCGATCATTACTCTTTGGGCTTGGGTTAGGATCAGTATTTGATTAGCTTCTATGATGCTTGGCTCTACTCGATGTCCTATTGGAATGGCTTTCATTTCATTTTCCACATTTATGCTTGCAAGCTTAGCTAATGAATCAGCAGATGAGTTGTCCTCGTGTGAGATTGTCTCCATGTTGTACTATTGGAACTGCTCTAATAATCTTTTAGAAAGTTCCACATATTTAGCTAGAGTTGGCCCAACATATTTAGCTAATGAATCAGCATAAGAGTTTCCCTACACTTGATTTACAACTAATTGGTAATCATTGTGAATTGTAATATAGGTTTCCTCCATTACTTGAAGCATTCTTAAGCTTGTAAGGAGAGCCTCATATTCTGCCATATTGTTGGCTGCCTTGAATCTAAGATGCACTTCTCTATATAGCTTCTACATATTCGGAGTAATCAACATATATCCAATTCCTTCCCTCTATTCATTTACAGCCCCATCCACAAATAGCTTCCAAAATTGCGGGGTTGGTGCTTCTTCCTCTAGTTGGGGCTTGGTTGGCAACGTGCATTCTGTGATGAAGTCTGTTGCGCCCGACCTTTGATTGCTTTTCTTGGGAAGTAAGTGATATCATATTGGCTGAGCTCCATCGCTCATTTCAGCAAATGACCTAATATTTTTGGGTTTTGTAGTATTTTCCTTTTTAGTTTGTCTATGAGGACTTTGATGGGATGTTCATGGAAATAGAGTTGTAGCTTTCTTGTTGTGAGGAGCAGGTTGTAAGCTAAACTTTTCGATGACTTAGTAATTTAGCTCTGCTCCTCACAGATGCTTGCTTGTGAAGTAGATAGGCCTTTGGGTTCTTTCATCCTTTCGGACCACTGCAGCACTAAGAGCTTTATCGGTTATAGATACACACACACAAGTCCTCGCCCGTTACTAATTTAGATAGTATGGGAGTGTTGACCAGATCGTCTTTCAGATTTTGGAATTCAGCATTGCGCCTTAGTCCATTCAAACTTCCATCCCTTCTTTACCTAACAAAGAATGGTAGGCATTTATCAGTAGCTTTAGAGATGAACCTACTTAGCAAAGCTACCCTGCCGTTTAGGCTCATGTGATCTTTCGGCTTCGTTGGGATCCTCAGTCCTCTTATGGCTTCAATCTTTTCTAAGTTTTCTTCTATGCCGCGCACGCTAACTATGTACCCTAGAAATTTCCTTGATTGGATGGAAAAGGTTCACTTTAGGGGATTCAACTTCATATTATACTACCTTAAGAACATGAATGTCTCCTCCAGGTCTTATACATGGCTAGGTGCTGCTTTTGATTTAAGTAACATGTCGTCTACATATACTTCAACATTTTTGCCGATTTTCTTTAGGAACATCATATTAACTAAACTTCGGTAGGATGATCCACCATTTTTGAGTCTAAACAGAGCTACTTTGTAGCAATATAAGCATTTGCATGTTATAACACTTGTATGCTCCTAATCCGACTTAAATATAGCTATCCGATATTATCCTAAGTATGCATCCATGAACGAGAGCAGTTTGTGTTCACTAGTTATATCTACCAACTGATCAACTCCAGGTAAGGGATAGCTGTCTTTAGGGAAAGCCTTATTGAGGTTGGTATAGTCTATGCAGGTCCTCTATTTTCCGTTGGCTTTCTTCACAAGTACTGGCATAATGATCCATTTCGGGTAGCACAATCCTTGATGAATCCTTTTGCTGTCATGCATTATACCACTCTTGATCTAAGGTTTTGTGCTTTTGTCTAACCAAATGAGCATCAGGGTCGATGTTCAGTGCACGACAGGTGATAGTAGGATCTATTCCTACCTGTCTGAATGCATCCAAGCAAACACTTCTGCTAATATTTTCAAGAAGTCCATTAGCTCAATTCGAGCTTTTGTGCCGAGAATTTTTCCTATCTTGAGAACCTTCATGTAATATTTTGGGTCAACTTGTATATTTTCAAAGTAATCCACTAGCTCTAAATCTCTTTTATTTTCCCCTGATCTTAGACTATTTCAACTTCTTCCTCCTCCTTGGGCTGAGAGGTGATTGAGAGTGCCCATTTTTGAACTTCTTTGGAGAAGTACTATGCATAAACTGAATTATATTCGTCGACGGCGATCATGTGTGTATATTTCTTTTTATCTTTTCTTATTTATATCATGGTTGAAGAATGACTCATTTCGTCATTAGTTGTGGTACTTCATATTAGTTCAATTTTGAAACCTGGCTTAACCTTTTTCACACTATCATTATTCTTATCACAAATATTAGAAGACATGGTAGGGCAGTTTTGAACAATTATATTTCTAGGGTTAGTGTTTCCATTGTATAATTATTTAGTTAATAATTGCTCTCCTCTAACTAATCCTGCTCCAGTAGTGGTGTGAAATTTAATGAGCAAATCCTTCTGAGAGATAACTAGGCCCCTAAGTCAATTAGTGTAGGTCTTCCATAGAATGCATTATACAATGGTGGTTAATCGATGACTAGGAAGCCCGCATAGAAAGACTTGTGAATGGGTACAGTTCCAACAGTGAATATTAAGCCGAAGGACCTAATGGAAGTGGTTGCAGCATTGCTGAAGCCATAGATCGGCTTGGGGTTGGGTTTTAATACTTTTGTTGGAGACTTCATCTAGTCATATGTATACTTGAAAATGACATTTACTAAACTCCGAGATATGTACCATAATGACAAGTGGATCTTGATAAGGGGAAACAATACCAACGGCATCAGCTGTGGTGAAAATTATATTCTGTGAAGGTTTCTATCTTATGCTGAATAAGTTTCTTCGTTCCACTCTTGCTTCCTATACATATCACTCTTATGCCATCATGCTCTCCTTGAAAAAGTGCGGCTCCACATGGATTGAGGCTATGCGGTTGGATGGGTTTCCTACTTGGTTTTCATTCAGATTCAGGGTCAGGTTCCTGGTCCTCTCTTCATTATTCCCTTTCTAGAAGCTGCCTAAAACCCTTTTTGAATCAATCTTTCTATCTAACTTTCCAAATGTCTACAGTTATCTATGTGGTGGTCGTTTGCTCTATGAAAGTGACAATATGCTTTAGCTCAGTTCTACTTTGCCTTTTCCCCTTTGTTTGGCACATTATAAGCAAGCTTGGTTTTGGTCATTTCATATATCTACCCAGGGTATGAGTAAGGGAAGTTTTTGTTGTGAAGTTGAGCTCCATCTATCTTTTTGCAGGTGGATGATATCCATTTGCTCCCTTTTTCATGTCATAATTCAGAGTAGAAGTTTTTTGAGACTGTGTTGTAGATCCAGCCTCTTCCATCCTAATATAACCACTTGCCTTTCCATAGAAAGCCTTCATGTTGTCACATGGCTTTCTACTGTTTTTGTCCTATATAGCAGTACCTCTTTTGATCTTTGCATGAGCCACCATTAGTAGTGCTTCTTTACTAGTCACCCTGATCCGGAGTGCCTTGGATTTGAAGCACTTAATGAAGTTACATAGGCCTACACTCTCACCTTGCTTTATACATGATACGGTATTTACATTCGGGGAAGCTTCTCTCCCTGAATTGTATTGCAATAGAAAATCTACGGATAGTTGTCTCCAAGAGCGGACCTCTCCTGGTCCATACCTCCTGAACCATCTAGAGGATGCACCAACTAAATAAATTGGAAAGAGTTTACATCGAGCCATCTTCCCTACTTTCAAAATGTCCATATAATACTTGAAGGTGTGTATGTGGTCATTAGGGATGATGGCTCCATTTAATTTTTCAATCGATTGGGATTTAATATTATCAAGGAAATCCACCTCTATGATGGTCCCACTAAATGGGGAAGAACCCTCTGCCCCAACTTTTTCCCCGGTGCTTTACTGGCATAACTTTCGTAACTGTTGAACAAGATTTTTCAACCGATGGTTCTCATCTTCTTTAGAATCTGTTTGGGATGAATCCCCCGTGTAAAGCGAAGTGACATCATCATCATCCAGAGCAGATTAAGCTTGCTTCTTTAGTAGTACAAGGTTAATGTTAGCAGGTTTTGATTTGATTTGGGGGTTAGCCTGGATCTTGCTTTTAAGTTTGGCACTGGTCTTTAGGATAGCTTCACCGCACTCATTTCTGATAGTGCCGTTATCACTTATGCACTACATAACCAACGTAGTTGGTGAGCGAAGGTGAAGAGCTATGGATGGTTGAGGGTATAGGATCGATTTCACCCTAGAGGGGGGGTGAACAGGGTGATACTAGTAATAATAGTAATTGAATGTAGAAATATATATAATAATTGCAGCACAGACAAATGCGGAATAATAAAAGCAGAAATAGAACAACATAGATTTACCCAGCTTCGGCAAAACCCTGCCTACATGTTGCCTCCAACATTTATACTAGAAATTAAATAGTCAGACGCTTACGCACGTAAACTTGCGATACCCGCTATCGACTAACCTATCTATACGCTCAAAACCCTACCATAACTCAGCCATTGAGTTGCGAATTCTCGAACTACACCACCGTAGTTCATCCCCTAGTCACACGACTAGAATTTACAAAAGTTTAAAAGAGAAATACAAAATAAAAAATAAATAAGCACAAAATACATAATTTCAAAATATTAAACCCAAAAGTAAAAGTCGGCCCTAAAGAAAAAACACCGATAAAGACTTTGTTCACCTTTTCTCTTTTTATTTCTTTGGCATGTGTTCTTTGTTTTTGTGAAATATGGCTACATCTTTGCTCGTTCGTTCCTCTTTCAAAATTTTAGGGCTTCTTGAAATTTGTTGAAGTCGCCGCTTGTTTTTCGATCAATCATAGTGATTTGCTTCGCTTTGCTCTGTCAGTCGTCTCCTATCTTCGAATTGCATTCGGTTTCTTCAATATGTTGAGTTCGATTTGAATAAAATTGGTAAGCAATTTCCTTTATTGCTCTAGTTGATATGATTGAACTCGACTCGAGTCATTGATTTGAAACTTTTCTGTGTGATATTGCTTAAACTTGAATAATTAGCAACCAATGATGAGATTGGTTAAATAGGATTCGAAATCCTATAATCTCGTTCGTATATATTTTATTTGATTTCTTCAATTGATATGCTTGGACGTTTGATTTAACTTGAATGTTGGTGATGTTTTTTTACTTTTTCAATTCGTATATTTTCTTTTGTTATTCTTGCTTGGTCACCATGGCTTCATGAATTTGCTTTAGAATTTGTTCCGTTCTATTCTGAGATTTGACTTCGGCCATTTGAAATTTGTGTTAATCTGGACTCTTTCGATTTTTGTTATTTACTGGTTTTGACTCTAACTTGATTGATTCTTGTTAGCACCTAGGTCACCATGGCTTTGACTTTTTCATCTTCATTTTTTAGCAATATTCGAATTTTCATTGCCCTTTGAAACTGCTCTGACTTGTTTTTCAAACTGCAATGTTTATTCATATATTCATATCCTAGTTTGTACTTCATCTTACAGTTGACTTATTTGGTTGTGTGGTCTGTCTCGACTGCTCATTGTTGTAGCATATATATATATATATATATATATATATATATATATATATATTCATGTTCCTCCTCATTTTTTCATTGCAGTCTGAGTTGCATATGTGCTGGTCTGCATTGTGTTGGTTGCTTCGAATAAATGTGCATTTTCTATTTAGTTTTGATTTGAAGTCTGTTTTGGGTTTTAGGTTGCTTTGTATTTGATTCGAGTTCATTTTGTTCCACTGACTTGCTTGTGCTTATGCATGTTCTTGTTTCGCTGGTTCATCCCTTATGTTCATGTCTGAATCATGTGACTAAAGGCCTGAATGTCTGGTGTTGTGCATTTGATTCATGTGCATAGTATATATATGTATACATGTGTGCATGCGTATGTATGTGTGTGTGTGTATATATGTATGTTTGTTGCACCATGTAGTTTGGTTGATGTTACCACTGTTTCCATGTGCACTAAAAAAATTCACTTGAACTTCATCTTGATTTTGGAATTTGTATGCACTTTGGTTGATGGTCTAGTACATCACTGTTGTATGTTGAACTGAGTCTGGTTTGAAATCTGACCATGCTTAATTGTTTTCTTATGCATATTTTTGTGACGATTGTTTTCATTTATTGCGTATGAACTTGTTGTATCACCATATATGTACATACATACATATGTATGTGTGTGTATGTTTTGTTGATCTCTTGTTGCCTGTGGTTGTGATTTACTTGAGTCTGATCTTCGAGCCAGTTCATGTTGTTACTGGACTTGCCTTTGAGCTTATTTGCTTGTGTACATTTAGATCACTTTGAACCTGTGATCTGGTGTAGTTCATCATGCTCATCCATATTTTTGTTTTGTACTATGCCTTGTAGATGTGTTATTCAAGTGGGTCTTCATGTATACTTGAATCTTGTTGTAGTCCTTTGTATATATTGCACTGCTCTAGTGCCATTGACATTTGAGTCTATACTTTTTGTTTGACTAGTGTAGCTGGTTGGAGTATGGTTATATTCTTGTTTCCTTTGACATCTTATTTAAGTTGATTGGTCTTGTAAAAAAATGATCTGGTGAACCTAGTTGCATGAGTCTGGTCTTGGTTCACTCTAGGTCGGGTCTCATCTGCTTCATCGCTTATATCATCCATGCTTATAATTATTGTGCCTGCGACCTTTTTATTTGGTGCCATTGTTACTTGAAGTGGCCTTGGTTGAGATTTCACTTGCATGCTCTTACTGGTCTTCGTTGCTTATGTATGCACCGTGTATATACATATGCTAGTTGCATTCCTGAAATGTTGGTTGAGTTGAATTCATGTGTACACATTGAATTTTTGGTCGAGGCTTGTTCCAGTCATTAAAACTAGACCGTTCTATTTTTGTTTTTGTATTGCACCTGAGTTAAGCCTAGCTCTGGCTCGGGTTTAACCTTATGCTCATATCGTGACTTTATTTGTATTGCACTTGAGTTGAACCTAACTTTGGCTCGGGGTTGACCTTGTGCTCACATGTCCCTGCAGTTTTATCAAGCGTACATCGGTGTGCATGGCCTTGTGGTATGTGCAGTGATATATTGTGCATGTCAGAGGCTGTTCGTGTAAGATGAATTCAAAATAAATGACGACGAACAACCCAAACAACTAAGACAAATAATATTTTCAAAATACACATTTTTGTTTACACTGCAAAAATATTTCTTTTTCAAGTTTACAAGTCGGTGTTTATTTTGCAAATAATTCACATGCTGGATACAAATTGGAATACAGTTGAAGAACAATTATGAATGAACGAGTGATATGTAGTGAGGTGCTAGTGTAAATTATAATTGTATAGTGAAAAATTATGTTGTAAATTGAAATTGTGATGTAATTGTAAAATGTGTGTATATATATAGCAAGAGCTCAAATTTGTACTATTCAAAATTGTAGTAAAATATTTTTTTGAATAAAATATTTGTTTGAATTTAAATTTTGTGTTATTTATTTTATTCAGCAAATATTTATTTAATTATGTGAAAATAATAATAGTACAATAACAAATGCATTTAATGAATATATGTATGTGTGTTTGTTATTATAAAAAAAAAATCATATACTAGCATATTAAACAATCTCCCCATTTTGATGATAACAAACATATATTTAAGATTTTGAATTTATTAAATGTACTTGGTCATTGATGAACTCTATTTGCTCCCCTTATTTGAATTCTCCCTCTCTACAACAAAGTTCCCCCTTCATATATGCATGAAAATAAATAAAAATATGCAAATAAGCCTAGATGCAAATAGAAAATACAAAATAATATATTTGACCTTTATTTTCCAAATTCTTAACTTTTCTCTCCACCTTTTGTTATCAACAAAAGGGTAATAATGTTAGAAAAATAGAGATAAAGTGATAGACATTAATACAATATTAATATCCAATCAAGTATAAATATTAAATTTCAATAAAAAAATCAAACAAAAATCATAAATACTCTGTTAGGCGCATATTCCACTTTAGAATGATAGAGATGATGTCGGCATATAAAACCATATAGTTGTGTCTATTTATGGTATATTTATATCAAGTTTTTTAATAACTACTAACCATGCATAACCACTAGGACTTTTAAATGAGAGTAGTAGTATTCCCAATTTAAAAAAAATGAATTTCAAGCATCTTCTGACCACGCATGTAACGTTCGCGATTTTTCGTTGACGAAAACCGACATCAATTCGTCCACTGTATCAACTGCCGAGCAATCGAAAGCCGAAAAACCGTACCGTTAGGGTTTTAGAAAAAGAAAAAGTAGAAGAAGATAGAAAAAGATAGAACAGAACAGAAACAACTGAACAATATCAGAATCTCACAATTCGCAGCGGAACAACATATAATAAATAAATGAATAATCTTTAAACAAAGAACTATATCAGTTATTACATTACATTACATTTCATTACATCATCAGAGTGTACAACAACAACATGCAGCGGAAAAGAAATATAATATACTAGTAATACGCCAAGCCATCCAGCTTGCCTCCAGCAACTCCTGAATTCCAGAATATCCTGATAAACCTAACTCTTGACTGCCCGTGTGGAAATTGGTGGGCACCCAGAGTTTAGGAAGGAAAACAATAAACTCCGAGTCAGTCATGTGACTGGTGTGAGAACTAAAACAGTTTATTTTTCTTTAAAATCAAAATAGAGGAATATTTTTAAAGTCAATTCGCAATGCTTTTAAAAATGAGACTACCATAAGGCCTCCCGCACACACACACAATGCAAACGCAGAATCGGAGGAGATTTCTCCTTATGATAGTCAAAGATGCTTGATACGCATTAAAAAGAAACATTTGATATTATTACTAGTGCATAGTGTAGAAAAATTATTTCGAAAGTAAAGATATAAATCTTAGCCAACATACGACCATTATCGTATGCCTACTATAGCTACCATATTCAATAGCAGGTTACCGCCACATTCCATGGCAGGTTCTACAACTAAAACCGTACAAGTTTCGTATTGTTTCTTTGGATTTCCAACAAATGGTCAGGCAAGGAACTTCCCATTGCCACATAGGTACGCCTCTGGAAAGACGACCCGAGAACCAAACCGGATCTCTACCAACACAAGGCCGGGTTACCCCTAACTGGGTAACTACTGACACGAATATGTCATCCCCCGATCGTAACCGATCTATCCGAGGATCCCCGATTTCCAACAACCACAAAATATGCAGCAACAACATAGGTTAAATATCTAGGCTCCATACCATGATATCACCTCTATCCAGAAGGAATGACATACACTAAAGGGGTGCTACCCCCTAATAACCTTGCAGCATCCTTCCTGTTTTGACCATTTTCGGGGTGTGAGGTCCGACGAAGTCTCGTCCACAAAGCCACACTTTATACAAAAGCCGTGCTTTGGGTCAACAAATGATCATAGAAATGATCACCAAGATAAATGATCAAATAAATGATCCTATCACAAATGATCAAACAATGATCATTTCACAGCAACACTCAGCATGCCACACTACCAAATTGGGAGTATATCACTAATAACCTTCAACTATATAACCTCTAAGCTCGTACGTCTCAGAGAAGGGTGTTAAGCTAAGAGAATAAATTCTCCGCCACCAACAGAAATATACTTGAAAGAAATCAGCTTTATATCTCAATTTGTAATGTCAGACATACGATCCATACAAGTCTGTTCCGGGCTCGAACAGAACCGAAGGCACTTACAAAGAAGTCCTTGCAATCCGAATATTCACTAATCACGACCGGACTTCCCGTCACTAAGGGTGATAAAACCTCTATATCGGAGATCAGCCGATGTAGAGTAACTCGACGGTAATCCTTCCGTTTTCACAAATATCCGGTCTTCAACACCGGTTTTCAAATGCAATCCATAAGAACGTATCACATATTCAGAATGGGTTATACGACCCCAAGGTCCTTTCCCGGCTAACCCGAATAGTGAGCGCTTATTCAAAAATAAGTGTGGCATTCAAATTCAAGCAATTCACAACAAATACCTATTTAAAGGTAAATATTGATAGTCGGATTATTTAACTATCAATAGGCGTGTTCAACATCACCAAATCCAAATAATTTTCCAAATAATTTATTTTCAAAAAAAATATCTTTACTAGATATATATTTTCCACACTTCAAACATTTGAAAACTAATTTTCAAATCACTTTTCAATCCTTTACCATTTTTGAAAACAAATTTCAATCATTTTCGTTTCTCGGAAATACTTTCATTTCAAAATGGTTTATTTAAACCAATTAAATAAATCCTTAACGATTTACTTTATATTTACGTTCCAAATCCGTAAATTAATTCCCATAATTTCAAAAATAAATCAACATTATTTTTAAACAAATTCCCCTTTTTATTTATAAATTCCATAGTGAATTTACATTCCAAAATATTTATGAATATACGATTTCAATTATTCATTTTCAATTTATCTTCAAAAAGATAAATTCTCAAAACATTTCATTTCACATTGGAAAAACATTCCCATACTTATTTATTCATAAGTA
The DNA here is from genome assembly GCA_030765085.1 of Allium cepa. Taxonomy (NCBI): domain Eukaryota; kingdom Viridiplantae; phylum Streptophyta; class Magnoliopsida; order Asparagales; family Amaryllidaceae; genus Allium; species Allium cepa. The sequence continues at coordinate 305,668,657 of CM060945.1, read as the reverse complement.
ATTCACAAATCCATTCAATTTCAACACTTGGAAAATATTCAATATACTTAAATCGAAAATTAAGTATATATTTCATTCTTTAAGAAATCATTCTCTTAAACACATTTGTTTGGGCCAAAACGAATGTTACGTAAAACATCGTTACGACGACCCAAAATCTCTAGTATAGGGATTCAAAGTTTAAATAGATATATAAATCCCAATACTATACAAAACATTTCCTTTCGGAAACCATTTACTATAACAACAGTGTTATAGTCCACCATTTCCTTCTATTTCTCGAAAACGTCTATTTCAACAATGAATGTTGAAATCTATGTATTCGATACTTAATGCATTTTAAAACGTCTTTAAAATCATTAACATCATTTCATAATGTTCCTTCCCCAAAAACATATCCATTTCATTTAATAATATATTCACTGTCCAAAATCGTGAATATAATTCCTTTCATATATTCCTATATCCAACTTATCAAATTCAATTGATTTCGGATTTATAAACAACGTTTATAAACTCCATTTATATTTTTATAAACTTCTATTTATAAAAATCCCTTTTTATATCTCATTTTAAATGCCAAAATCCGATTTATAAGTTGATTACTTATAAATCTTATATTTTACAAAATCTATCCATTTTATATATTCATATTTCATAAATTTATAAATCTCAATTCACGTATGAAATCCATTTTTTTATTTCACTTTATTACTTATAAAAACTCGTTTTATAATTCCAGTATTTTTAATTTATAAATATCAATTTTATAAATCTTTTATATAAACCGTTTATAATAATTCAAAATTCCCAATTAAACCATTTTATAAATTAATCACTATTTATTTCAAAAATCTTAATTTGGTTATATTTTACAAAAATTATAACTTTTATAACATTAAACTTATAACGTTAATTTATTTAAAATAAATCAATTCAAAATTTTAATAAAACGTATACTTTCAAAAATCACTTTAAAAATTCCTTTAAAAACCAAAAATCATTATTTTAAAACTTCAAAAATAGATCCGATGATGCAACAGCACCAAATAGTCAATCACGACATCCAAATATCATATATCGATATGATAATCAACAAATATCAAAATATCTGTAAATAAATCAATATAGTTGAGGAATCCAGTTGGATCCCTCCAACCTGTTTCCCTGCATCCACAAACATTAGCACAATACCAATTCCGTTCCAGTACGGAATTATCGCGGTATATGGGATTTATAATATTATCCGCTTAATAGACGGTGCAATAGGGTCTCATCCGCTATATAATGCGGGAAATCAACAACTGCAATATATACATATGCCAATATATATATATATATATATATATATTGCTATAATATATAATACCAATTTCACTATTTATGAAATATTCGTGGTATATGTTTTTAATAAATAACATCCGCTTACTAACGGCGCATAATGTCTATTTTAGCAATCAATCATCATTCAAACATACATAAACAATTTCAAATCTAACTATTTAAAATTAAAATCGAAACCAATTCGATTGAGCGAGAAATTCTCACCTTGATTTCAAATTCGTTTTAGCGATTTATTTCGAATAGAATTAAACGGATGTTTAATTTTACCCGAAATTCTCACTAACTCCAAATGACTCCAATCCAATTGCATCGCGTAGTGCTCGTCCATACGATTCCAACGCAACTGGTTTCGCGCGTTTTCGACCTCGTATGAAAAAGATACGAATATTTGAAGTTACACGAATTTTATATATATAAATTCACAACATTTTATTTTAATTTCTAACCCAAACTACCATAGTCGTAGGATCTGACCTCCCCCCATCATCAGGCCGTAGAACGCAACACCCCCTTCTCCATCTTCACTCACGTTATTCCCAGGCACGCACAAATCCATGAGCTCCAATTTAGGGTTAAAAATCGCGACTTCCTCGACGAGCATGAACACGATCAGAAACTTGCATCTTGACCGCCATCTCCTGCTCTACCTCCACCATGAATAGCTCGAAGCTCGGCCTTCAATACTGCCTCGAAATGCGTGAAAAACGCAGCCCCTTCTCGCTTGATTTCCCGTTGATTCGTTGCTCCGTTTTCGATCATCTCCGTATGGATTCGAAGCTCTCTTCATGCTCTTCGACTTTCGTGTTGAACACTTCGCGTAATTCCTTGTAGATTGAGAGTGATTGAGGAGAGAAAGGGATGCATTTCTGGCCTTCCATTTTGAAGGTGGCGGCTGGTTCAGTTTAGGGTTAGGGTTTGATATTTTTTTGCAAATTATGAAGAGGAGGGGCTTTTATAGAAAATTTCCCAATTTACTATTCACCCGGAATTTCCGAACTCCAAACGAAGTGTGCCGGTTGGCGTTTCTAAGGTTTACCCCGCGTGCCGAACACAATGGAACGTGTTTCGGGAGCTAATTCGGTCATCTGTGCGAGTTATGGTAATAAACGTTCAATTTAAAATTAAACCGATTAAACGATTTTCTAGGCGTTTTAGCTTGCACCGGACAAACGGTAAATCCGATTGACACGAAATTTGAAACCATATAATAATATCACATTACGGATCCGATGAAACTGGTTTCGTCAAAATCCGAGACTTTTTGAAAAATGGCTATTTTAACTCGCCAATTTAATATTAAAAACAATTTCGATGCGTTTCGAGCTGGCACGATCAAACGATAACTCCGATTGGTACGAAAATTGAAATCCGATAATAACTAACTATTACGGATCCAATGGAACTAGTCTCGTCCAATTCTGAGACTGTTCGAAAATTGGCTATTTTTCAGTCGATAATTAAATATTAAAATATTCAATTTTCACAGATTAACTCCAAATTCAATTTTAAAAGTTCTATAATATCGTTCTAACTCCAACATGATAAAATAAAATTTTACAAATCAATTTTAATCATTTTTAACCCTATTTTCAATTATTTCCATAATTTAACATATTAAATTATTGATTTAATTATTCAATTAAATCCAATATTCGAAATAAAATTTATTCGACTTATAAATTTCACTTATTAATATTTAAAATTAATTAAATATTCAAATTTTAATTAATAAAAATTCTGGGTCGTTACATACTTCCCCTCTTAAAAGAATTTCGTCCTCGAAATTACAAAGTAAGAAAGAGTTACAGAATCTATTAACTTTCTCAAAATCCATAGTTAAACTTCTTACAATACTTTACTAAGTTTTCAAATCATACTTAGTTATCTTTTCAAAGACAACTACTATTCTTTAACTTTCAACTCCAAATCAAAGTTTAAGTTTTCAAAATTTTCCCAATTTTCTTAAATTTTTCTAACGCCTTAAATTTTCAAAAAAATTCGCCATAGTCTCCTTTGCGCGGCTCGATCCGAAAAAAAAATGACAGCATATATATCACAAATATACATCTCATCAAGTAATGAGGCATCCCGCAGGGAAAAAAGTGTAAAAGTACGATACGTAATCCGAGATATGTACCTTATTTATATTATTAGCGAGCATATCGGCTAATATAGCACGAAAGCGAGCTCCAAATGCGAAGCAAACGCGATCCGCACCCACTAAACACTCAACAACAACATGAGAATCATGCATATATGAAAATAGTATCAATATACAAAATATAGCAACATAACAACTACATAATATAGCAAATGCAACTAAAGCAACAAATGCAATCATCAACCAACTATAAATTCACTTCTCATTAATATTCATTGAATTGGTTTTCCAATTGATTCATTAACATTGGACTTTACTAACATTCATTCATGTCCAATTTTCAGTTAGTTTACATTCACTAATTAAATCCAATTCACATTCAATTCTATTCAAATTCATTTTCTTCCAATTTGAATTCAATTTCATTAACACTTAATGAACTATATACAATCAACTAATAATCATATAACAACCAATGTATATTCAACACAACCAAATTTATTCACTTTACATTCAATTTGGTTCAACACTTTTAATTTCAATTGGATCATATTAAATTGACATCCATTCAATTTATTCAACTAGCTTTTAATGAATTAACACTTATATATTCATTATTTCATATCAATTATTTATATTTAATTGATTAACATTCAATCCATTTATCAATTCAATTGCTAATTCCTTTAACAATAAAATGTTGAATTTCATTCATATAACTCAAGTTCAAATTCTTAATGACTTTATTTCATTAATTCACTTATTAATTTACTTTGACACCAAAATTCAACTTCATTCAACATCACTTAAGTTATATTTCATTTCAAGCATCTTACCAAATCCAAATCAATTTATTTAACTTTCCTTTTGTTAAATTTCAAATTACATGTCTTTGATGACAACTCAAATTTGTTTCAACTTGGATTTTATTGACGTACTTATACTTCATTTAATTTAACTCCATTCTTTAAGTTAAATTTATTCTACCAAAATTCAATTCTATAAGTTATCAATTCATTTATCATCCCTATAAATATTTTTAAATAGGATTCCAGAGTCTTTTCAACCTTTCAAAAACCATTTTTTTTTGAAATCAATTCAAATTACCTTCTGAATTTCCAAAACCAAATCCAACTTTCCAAACAACTTTCTTTTAAACAATTTGGCAGCAATCCCTCTTTTGGAAACCCGAAAATGAACACCAATGATGCCGCGGTCATCATCGGAATTATTTTCCAGCGACCGGAAAGAGTTTAGAGCTTTAATTTCTCCAAAACAATTTTCCAAAATATCAAGTCATTTCAAAATACTTCTTTGGAATTTCATTTCAGATTATAAATCACATTTACAAACCTTTTACTTATATAATTTCTCTTCTTATATATAAGGTTATTTTACAATTGTAAATTATTTCAATTATAACATCATACTTATAATTCATTTGCTTATACAATTATTCTTTCAAAATTGGTGTTTTATTTAACTTATTCAACAACCAAACAATCAATTATATACTTTAATAATTCCGAAAAATTATTCCTTTATATACAAAATATAATCAAGGTAAAATTATTTCATTTAACCAATTTAAAACAATACTGTGTCGAATTGTTCTATTCAAGTGTTTAGAGATCCCTATCAACAACGTTAATTACTCGTGTTGACCAAAATCCATATACCACTCAACAAACCAATCATCACAGTATAAAACAATTTACATTCACTAACAAATACGCGCTCGTATCTATTATTACACTCACATTCATTCTAGAGTACTGCTGACTCTATCTCTAATGAGTAATACCCAACAGAGCCATGGTTGTCGCTTAACCATAAGCTCTGATACCAAATGTAACGTTCGCGATTTTTCGTTGACGAAAACCGACATCAATACGTCCGCTGTATCAACTGCCGAGAAATCGAAAGCCGAAAAACCGTACCGTTAGGGTTTTAGAAAAAGAAAACGTAGAAGAAGATAGAAAAAGATAGAACAGAACAGAATAAATAGAACAATATCAGAATCTCACAATTCGCAGCGGAACAACATATAATAAATAAATGAATAATCTTTAAACAAAGAACTATATCAGTTATTACATTACATTACATTTCATTACATCATCAGAGTGTACAACAACAACATGCAGCGGAAAAGAAATATAATATACTAGTAATACGCCATGCCATCCAGCTTGCCTCCAGCAACTCCTGAATTCCAGAATATCCTGATAAACCTAACTCTTGACTGCCCGTGTGGAAATTGGTAGGCACCCAGAGTTTAGGAAGGAAAACAATAAACTCCGAGTCAGTCATGTGACTGCTGTGAGAACTAAAACAGTTTATTTTTCTTTAAAATCAAAATAGAGGAATATTTTTAAAGTCAATTCGCAATGCTTTTAAAAATGAGACTACCATAAGGCCTCCCGCACGCACACACAATGCAAACGCAGAATCGGAGGAGATTTCTCCTTATGATAGTCAAAGATGCTTGATACGCATGAAAAAGAAACATTTGATATTATTACTAGTGCATAGTGTAGAAAAATTATTTCGAAAGTAAAGATATAAATCTTAGCCAACATACGACCATTATCGTATGCCTACTGTAGCTACCATGTTCAATAGCAGGTTACCGCCACATTCCATGGCAGGTTCTACAACTAAAACCGTACAAGTTTCGTATTGTTTCTTTGGATTTCCAACAAATGGTCAGGACAAGGAACTTCCCATTGCCACATAGGTACGCCTATGGAAAGACGACCCGAGAACCAAACCGGATCTCTGCCAACACAAGGCCGGGTTACCCCTAACTGGGTAACTACTGACACGAATATGTCATCCCCCGATCGTAACCGATCTATCCGAGGATCCTCGATTTCCAACAACCACAAAATATGCAGCAACAACATAGGTTAAATATTTGGGCTCCATACCATGATATCACCTCTATCCAGAAGGAATGACATACACTAAAGGGGCGCTACCCCCTAATAACCTTGCCGCATCCTTCCTGTTTTGACCATTTCCGGGGTGTGAGGTCCGACGAAGTCTCGTCCACAAAGCCACACTTTATACAAAAGCCATGCTTTGGGTCAACAAATGATCATAGAAATGATCACCAAGATAAATGATCAAATAAATGATCCTATCACAAATGATCAAACAATGATCATTTCACAGCAACACTCAGCATGCCACACTACCAAATTGGGAGTATATCACTAATAACCTTCAACTATATAACCTCTAAGCTCGTACGTCTCAGAGAAGGGTGTTAAGCTAAGAGAATAAATTCTCCGCCACCAACAGAAATATATTTGAAAGAAATCAGCTTTATATCTCAATTTGTAAAGTCAGATATACAATCCATACAAGTCTGTTCCGGGCTCAAACAGAACCGAAGGCACTTACAAAGAAGTCCTTGCAATCCGGATATTCACTAATCACGACCGGACTTCCCGTCACTAAGGGTGATAAAACCTCTATATCGGAGATCAGCCGATGTAGAGTAACTCGACGGTAATCCTTCTGTTTTCACAAATATCCGGTCTTCAACACCAGTCATCAAATGCAATCCATAAGGACGTATCACATATTCGGAATGGGTTATACGACCCCATGGTCCTTTCCCGGCTAACCCGAATAGTGAGCGCTTGTTGAAAAATAAGTGTGGTATTCAAATTCAAGCAATTCACAACAAATACCTATTTAAAGGTAAATATTGATAGTTGGATTATTTAACTATCAATAGGCGTGTTCAACATCACCAAATCCAAATAATTTTCCAAATTATTTATTTTCAAAAAAAAATATCTTTACTAGATATATATTTTCCACACTTCAAACATTTGAAAACTAATTTTCAAATCACTTTTCAATCCTTTACCATTTTTGAAAACAAATTTCAATCATTTTCCTTTCTCGGAAATACTTTCATTTCAAAATGGTTTATTTAAACCAATTAAATAAATTCTTAACGATTTACTTTATATTTACGTTCCAAATCCGTAAATTAATTCCCATAATTTCAAAAATAAATCAACATTTATTTTTAAACAAATTCCCCTTTTTATTTATAAATTCCATAGTGAATTTACATTCCAAAATATTTATGAATATACGATTTCAATTATTCATTATCAATTTATCTTCAAAAAGATAAATTCTCAAAACATTTCATTTCACATTGGAAAAATATTCCCATACTTATTTATTCATAAGTAATTCACAAATCCATTCAATTTCAACACTTGGAAAATATTCAATATACTTAAATCGAAAATTAAGTATATATTTCATTCTTTAAGAAATCATTCTCTTAAACACATTTGTTTGGGCCAAAACGAATGTTACGTAAAACATCGTTACGACGACCCAAAATCTCTAGTATAGGGATTCAAAGTTTAAATAGATATATAAATCCCAATACTATACAAAACATTTCCTTTCGGAAACCATTTACTATAACAACAGTGTTATAGTCCACTATTTCCTTCTATTTCTCGAAAACGTCTATTTCAACAATGAATGTTGAAATCTATGTATTCGATACTTAATGCATTTTAAAACGTCTGTAAAATCATTAACATCATTTCATAATGTTCCTTCCCCAAAAAGATATCCATTTCATTTAATAATATATTCACTGTCCAAAATCGTGAATATAATTCCTTTCATATATTCCTATATCCAACTTATCAAATTCAATTGATTTCGGATTTATAAACAACGTTTATAAACTCCATTTATATTTTTATAAACTTCTATTTATAAAAATCCCTTTTTATATCTCATTTTAAATGCCAAAATCCGATTTATAAGTTGATTACTTATAAATCTTATATTTTACAAAATCTATCCATTTTATATATTCATATTTCATAAATTTATAAATCTCAATTCACTTATGAAATCCATTTTTTTTATTTCACTTTATTACTTATAAAAACTCGTTTTATAATTCCAGTATTTTTAATTTATAAATATCAATTTTATAAATCTTTTATATAAACCGTTTATAATAATTCAAATTTCCCAATTAAACCATTTTATAAATTAATCACTATTTATTTCAAAAATCTTAATTTGGTTATATTTTACAAAAATTATAACTTTTATAACATTAAACTTATAACGTTAATTTATTTAAAATAAATCAATTCAAAATTTTAATAAAACGTATACTTTCAAAAATCACTTTAAAAATTCCTTTAAAAACCAAAAATCATTATTTTAAAACTTCAAAAATAGATCCGATGATGCAACAGCACCAAATAGTCAATCACGACATCCAAATATCATATATCGATATGATAATCAACAAATATCAAAATATCTGTAAATAAATCAATACAGTTGAGGAATCCAGTTGGATCCCTCCAACCTGTTTCCCTGCATCCATAAACATTAGCACAATATCAATTCCGTTCCAGTACGGAATTATCGCGGTATATGGGATTTATAATATTATCCGCTTAATAGACGGCGCAATAGGGTCTCATCCGCTATATAATGCGGGAAATCAACAACTGCAATATATACATATGCCAATATATATATATATATATATATATATATATATATATATATATATATATTGCTATAATATATAATACCAATTTCACTGTTTATGAAATATTCGTAGTATATGTTTTTAATAAATAACATCCACTTACTAACGGCACATAATGTCTATTTTAACAACCAATCATCATTCAAACATACATAAACAATTTCAAATCTAACTACTTAAAATTAAAATCAAAACCAATTCGATTGAGTGAGAAGTTCTCACCTTGATTTCAAATTCGTTTTAGCGATTTATTTCGAATAAAATTAAACGGACGTTTAATTTTACCCGAAATTCTCACTAACTCCAAACGACTCCAATCCAATTGCATCGCGTAGTGCTCGTCCATACGATTCCAACGCAACTGGTTTCGCGCGTTTTCGACCTCGTATGAAAAAGATACGAATATTTGAAGTTACACGAATTATATATATATAAATTCACAACATTTTATTTTAATTTCTAACCCAAACTACCATAGCCGTAGGATCTGACCTCCCCCCATCATCAGGCCGTAGAACGCAACACCCCCTTCTCCATCTTCACTCACGTTATTCCCAGGCACGCACAAACCCATGAGCTCCAATTTAGGGTTAAAAATCGCGACTTCCTCGACGAGCATGAACACGATCAGAAACTTGCATCTTGACCGCCATCTCCTGCTCTACCTCCACCATGAATAGCTCGAAGCTCGGCCTTCAATATTGCCTCGAAATGCTTGAAAAACGTAGCCCCTTCTCGCTTGATTTCCCGTTGATTCGTTGCTCCGTTTTCGATCATCTCCGTATGGATTCGAAGCTCTCTTCATGCTCTTCGACTTTCGTGTTGAACACTTCGCGTAATTCCTAGTAGATTGAGAGTGATTGCGGAGAGAAAGGGATGCACTTCTGGCCTTCCATTTTGAAGGTGGCGGCTGGTTCAGTTTAGGGTTAGGGTTTGATATTTTTTTGCAAATTATGAAGAGGGGGGGCTTTTATAGAAAATTTCCCAATTTACTATTCACCTGGAATTTCCGAACTCCAAACGAAGTGTGCCGGTTGGCGTTTCTAAGGTTTACCCCGCGTTCCGAACACAATTGAACGTGTTTCGGGAGCTAATTCGATCATCTGTGCGAGTTATGGCAATAAACGTTCAATTTAAAATTAAACCGATTAAACGATTTTCTAGGCGTTTTAGCTTGCACCGGACAAACGATAAATCCGATTGACACGAAATTTGAACCATATAATAATATCACATTACGGATTCGATGAAACTGGTTTCATCGAAATCCGAGACTTTTTAAAAAATGGCTATTTTAACTCGCCAATTTAATATTAAAAACAATTTCGATGCGTTTCGAGCTGGCACGATCAAACGATAACTCCGATTGCTACGAAAATTGAAATCCGATAACAACTAACTATTACGGATCCAATGGAACTAGTCTCGTCCAATTCTGAGACTGTTTGAAAATTGGCTATTTTTCAGTCGATAATTAAATATTAAAATATTCAATTTTCACAGATTAACTCCAAATTCAATTTTAAAAGTTCTATAATATCGTTCTAACTCCAACATGATAAAATAAAATTTTACAAATCAATTTTAATCATTTTTAACCCTATTTTCAATTATTTCCATAATTTAACATATTAAATTATCGATTTAATTATTCAATTAAATCCAATATTCGAAATAAAATTTATTCGACTTATAAATTTCACTTATTAATATTTAAAATTAATTAAATATTCAAATTTTAATTAATAAAAATTCTGGGTCGTTACATACTTCCCCCCTTAAAAGAATTTCGTCCTCGAAATTACAAAGTAAGAAAGAGTTACAGAATCTATTAACTTTCCCAAAATCCATAGTTAAACTTCTTACAATAATTTACTAAGTTTTCAAATCATACTTAGTTATCTTTTCAAAAACAACTACTATTGTTTAACTTTCAACTCCAAATCAAAGTTTAAGTTTTCAAAATTTTCCCAATTTTCTTAAATTTTTTCTAACGCCTTAAATTTTCGAAAATATTCGCCATAGTCTCCTTTGCGCGGATCGATCCGAAAAAAAAATGACAGTATATATATCACAAATATACATCTCATCAAGTAATGAGGCATCCCGCAGGGAAAAAAGTGTAAAAGTACGATATGTAATCTGAGATATGTACCTTATTTATATTATTAGCGAGCATATACGGCTAATATAGCACGAAAGCGAGCTCCAAATGCGAAGCAAACGCGATCCGCACCTACTAAACACTCAACAACAACATGAGAATCATGCATATATGAAAATAGTATCAATATACAACATATAGCAACATAACAACTACATAATATAGCAAATGCAACTAAAGCAACAAATGCAATCATCAACCAACTATAAATTCACTTCTCATTAATATTCATTGAATTGGTTTTCCAACTGATTCATTAACATTGGACTTTACTAACATTCATTCATGTCCAATTTTCAGTTAGTTTACATTCACTAATTAAATCCAATTCACATTCAATTCTATTCAAATTCATTTTCTTCCATTTTGAATTCAATTTCATTAACACTTAATGAATTATATACAATCAACTAATAATCATATAACAACCAATGTATATTCAACACAACCAAATTTATTCACTTTACATTCAATTTGGTTCAACACTTTTAATTTCAATTGGATCATATTAAATTGACATCCATTCAATTTATTCAACTAGCTTTTAATGAATTAACACTTATATATTCATTATTTCATATCAATTATTTACATTTAATTGATTAACATTCAATCCATTTATCAATTCAATTGCTAATTCCTTTAACAATAAAATGTTGAATTTCATTCATATAACTCAAGTTCAAATTCTTAATGACTTCATTTCATTAATTCACTTATTAATTTACTTTGACACCAAAATTCAACTTCATTCAACATCACTTAAGTTATATTTCATTTCAAGCATCTTATCAAATCCAAATCAATTTATTTAACTTTCCTTTTGTTAAATTTCAAATTACATGTCTTTGATGACAACTCAAATTTATTTCAACTTGGATTTTATTGACTTACTTATACTTCCTTTAATTTAACTCCATTCTTTAAGTTAAATTTATTCTACCAAAATTCAATTCTATAAGTTATCAATTCATTTATCATCCCTATAAATATTTTTAAATAGGATTCCAGAGTCTTTTCAACCTTTCAAAAACCATTTTTTTTTGAAATCAATTCAAATTACCTTCTGAATTTCCAAAACCAAATCCAAACTTTCCAAACAACTTTCTTTTAAACAATTTGGCAGCAATCCCTCTTTTGGAAACCCGAAAATGAACACCAATGATGCCGCGGTCATCATCGGAATTATTTTCCAGCGACCGGAAAGAGTTTAGAGCTTTAATTTCTCCAAAACAATTTTCCAAAATATCAAGTCATTTCAAAATACTTCTTTGGAATTTCATTTCAGATTATAAATCACATTTACAAACCTTTTACTTATATAATTTCTCTTCTTATATATAAGGTTATTTTACAATTGTAAATTATTTCAATTATAACATCATACATATAATTCATTTGCTTATACAATTATTCTTTCAAAATTGGTGTTTTATTTAACTTATTCAACAACCAAACAATCAATATTATACTTTAATAATTCCGAAAAATTATTCCTTTATATACAAAATATAATCAAGGTAAAATTATTTCATTTACCCAATTTAAAACAATACTGTGTCGAATTGTTCTATTCAAGTGTTTAGAGATCCCTATCAACAACGTTAATTACTCGTGTTGACCAAAATCCATATACCACTCAACAAACCAATCATCACAATATAAAACAATTTATATTCACTAACAAATACGCGCTCGTATCTATTATTACACTCACACTCATTCTAGAGTACTGCTGACTCTATCTCTAATGAGTAATACCCAACAGAGCCATGGTTGTCGCTTAACCATAAGCTCTGATACCAAATGTAACGTTCGCGATTTTTCGTTGACGAAAACCGACATCAATACGTCCGCTGTATCAACTGCCGAGAAATCGAAAGCCGAAAAACCGTACCGTTAGGGTTTTAGAAAAAGAAAAAGTAGAAGAAGATAGAAAAAGATAGAACAGAACAGAATAAATAGAACAATATCAGAATCTCACAATTCGCAGCGGAACAACATATAATAAATAAATGAATAATCTTTAAACAAAGAACTATATCAGTTATTACATTACATTACATTTCATTACATCATCAAAGTGTACAACAACAACATGCAGCGGAAAAGAAATATAATATACTAGTAATACGCCATGCCATCCAGCTTGCCTCCAGCAACTCCTGAATTCTAGAATATCCTGATAAACCTAACTCTTGACTGCCCGTGTGGAAATTGGTAGGCACCCAGAGTTTAGGAAGGAAAACAATAAACTCCGAGTCAGTCATGTGACTGCTGTGAGAACTAAAACAGTTTATTTTTCTTTAAAATCAAAATAGAGGAATATTTTTAAAGTCAATTCCCAATGCTTTTAAAAATGAGACTACCATAAGGCCTCCCGCACACGCACACAATGCAAACGCAGAATCGTAGGAGATTTCTCCTTATGATAGTCAAAGATGCTTGATACGCATGAAAAAGAAACATTTGATATTATTACTAGTGCATAGTGTAGAAAAATTATTTCGAAAGTAAAGATATAAATCTTAGCCAACATACGACCATTATCGTATGCCTACTGTAGCTACCATGTTCAATAGCAGGTTACCGCCACATTCCATGGCAGGTTCTACAACTAAAACCGTACAAGTTTCGTATTGTTTCTTTGGATTTCCAACAAATGGTTAGGCCAAGGAACTTCCCATTGCCACATAGGTACGCCTCTGGAAAGATGACCCGAGAACCAAACCGGATCTCTGCCAACACAAGGCCGGGTTACCCCTAACTGGGTAACTACTGACACGAATATGTCATCCCCCGATCGTAACCGATCTATCCGAGGATCCTCGATTTCCAACAACCACAAAATATGCAGCAACAACATAGGTTAAATATCTGGGCTCCATACCATGATATCACCTCTATCCAGAAGGAATGACATACACTAAAGGGGCGCTACCCCCTAATAACCTTGCCGCATTCTTCCTGTTTTGACCATTTCCGGGGTGTGAGGTCCGACGAAGTCTCGTCCACAAAGCCACACTTTATACAAAAGCCATGCTTTGGGTCAACAAATGATCATAGAAATGATCACCAAGATAAATGATCAAATAAATGATCCTATCACAAATGATCAAACAATGATCATTTCACAGCCACACTCAGCATGCCACACTACCAAATTGGGAGTATATCACTAATAACCTTCAACTATATAACCTCTAAGCTCGTACGTCTCAGAGAAGGGTGTTAAGCTAAGAGAATAAATTCTCCGCCACCAATAGAAATATATTTGAAAGAAATCAGCTTTATATCTCAATTTGTAATGTCAAACATACAATCCATACAAGTCTGTTCCGGGCTCGAACAGAACCGAAGGTACTTACAAAAAAGTCCTTGCAATCCGGATATTCACTAATCACGACCGGACTTCCCGTCACTAAGGGTGATAAAACCTCTATATCGGAGATCAACCGATGTAGAGTAACTCGACGGTAATCCTTCCGTTTTCACAAATATTCGGTCTTCAACACCGGTCATCAAATGCAATCCATAAGGACGTATCACATATTCGGAATGGGTTATACGACCCCAAGGTCCTTTCCCGGCTAACCCGAATAGTTAGCGCTTATTGAAAAATAAGTGTGGCATTCAAATTCAAGCAATTCACAACAAATACCTATTTAAAGGTAAATATTGATAGTCGGATTATTTAACTATCAATAGGCGTGTTCAACATCACCGAATCCAAATAATTTTCCAAATTATTTATTTTCAAAAAAAAATATCTTTACTAGATATATATTTTCCACACTTCAAACATTTGAAAACTAATTTTCAAATCACTTTTCAATCCTTTACCATTTTTGAAAACAAATTTGAATCATTTTCCTTTCTCGGAAATACTTTCATTTCAAAATGGTTTATTTAAACCAATTAAATAAATCCTTAACGATTTACTTTATATTTACGTTCCAAATCCGTAAATTAATTCCCATAATTTCAAAAATAAATCAACATTTATTTTTAAACAAATTCCCCTTTTTATTTATAAATTCCATAGTGAATTTACGTTCCAAAATATTTATGAATATACGATTTCAATTATTCATTTTCAATTTATCTTCAAAAAGATAAATTCTAAAAACATTTCATTTCACATTGGAAAAACATTCCCATACTTATTTATTCATAAGTAATTCACAAATCCATTCAATTTCAACACTTGGAAAATATTCAATATACTTAAATCGAAAATTACGTATATATTTCATTCTTTAAGAAATCATTCTCTTAAACACATTTGTTTGGGCCAAAACGAATGTTACGTAAAACATCGTTACGACGACCCAAAATCTCTAGTATAGGGATTCAAAGTTTAAATAGATATATAAATCCCAATACTATACAAAACATTTCCTTTCGGAAACCATTTACTATAACAACAGTGTTATAGTCCACCATTTCCTTCTATTTCTCGAAAACGTCTATTTCAACAATGAATGTTGAAATCTATGTATTCGATACTTAATGCATTTTAAAACGTCTTTAAAATCATTAACATCATTTCATAATGTTCCTTCCCCAAAAAGATATCCACTTCATTTAATAATATATTCACTGTCCAAAATCGTGAATATAATTCCTTTCATATATACATATATCCAACTTATCAAATTCAATTGATTTCGGATTTATAAACAACGTTTATAAACTCCATTTATATTTTTATAAACTTCTATTTATAAAAATCCCTTTTTATATCTCATTTTAAATGCCAAAATCCGATTTATAAGTTGATTACTTATAAATCTTATATTATACAAAATCTATCCATTTTATATATTCATATTTCATAAATTTATAAATCTCAATTCACTTATGAAATCCATTTTTTTTATTTCACTTTATTACTTATAAAAACTCGTTTTATAATTCCAGTATTTTTAATTTATAAATATCAATTTTATAAATCTTTTATATAAACCGTTTATAATAATTCAAAATTCCCAATTAAACCATTTTATAAAATAATCACTGTTTATTTCAAAAATCTTAATTTGGTTATATTTTACAAAAATTACAACTTTTATAACATTAAACTTATAACGTTAATTTATTTAAAATAAATCAATTCAAAATTTTAATAAAACGTATACTTTCAAAAATCACTTTAAAAATTCCTTTAAAAACCAAAAATCATTATTTTAAAACTTCAAAAATAGATCCGATGATGCAACAGCACCAAATAGTCAATCACGACATTCAAATATCATATATCGATATGATAATCAACAAATATCAAAATATCTGTAAATAAATCAATACAGTTGAGGAATCCAGTTGGATCCCTCCAACCTGTTTCCCTGCATCCACAAACATTAGCACAATACCAATTCCGTTCCAGTACAGAATTATCGCGGTATATGGGATTTATAATATTATCCGCTTAATAGACGGCGCAATAGGGTCTCATCCGCTATATAATGCGGGAAATCAACAACTGCAATATATACATATGCCAATATATATATATATATATTGCTATAATATATAATACCAATTTCACTGTTTATGAAATATTCGTGGTATATGTTTTTAATAAATAACATCCGCTTACTAACGGCGCATAATGTCTATTTTAACAATCAATCATCATTCAAACATACATAAACAATTTCAAATATAACTATTTAAAATTAAAATCGAAACCAATTCGATTAAGTAAGAAGTTCTCACCTTGATTTCAAATTCGTTTTAGCGATTTATTTCGAATAAAATTAAACGGACGTTTAATTTTACCCAAAATTCTCACTAACTCCAAACGACTCCAATCCAATTGCACCGCGTAGCGCTCGTCCGTACGATTCCAACGCAACTGGTTTCGCGCGTTTTCGACCTCGTATGAAAAAGATACGAATATTTGAAGTTACACGAATTATATATATATAAATTCACAACATTTTATTTTAATTTCTAACCCAAACTACCATAGCCGTAGGATCTGACCTCCCCCCATCATCAGTCCGTAGAACGCAACACCCCCTTCTCCATCTTCACTCACGTTATTCCCAGGCACGCACAAACCCATGAGCTCCAATTTAGGGTTAAAAATCGCGACTTCCTCGACGAGCTTGAACACGATCAGAAACTTGCATCTTGACCGCCATCTCCTGCTCTACCTCCACCATGAATAACTCGAAGCTCGGCCTTCAATATTGCCTCGAAATGCGTGAAAAACGCAGCCCCTTCTCGCTTGATTTCCCGTTGATTCGTTGCTCCGTTTTCGATCATCTCCGTATGGATTCGAAGCTCTCTTCATGCTCTTCGACTTTCGTGTTGAACACTTCGCGTAATTCCTTGTAGATTGAAAGTGATTGAGGAGAGAAAGGGATGCATTTCTGGCCTTCCATTTTGAAGGTGGCGGCTGCTTCAGTTTAGGGCTAGGGTTTGATATTATTTTGCAAATTATGAAGAGGGGGGGCTTTTATAGAAAATTTCCCAATTTACTATTCACCCGGAATTTCCGAACTCCAAACGAAGCGTGCCGGTTGGCGTTTCTAAGGTTTACCCCGCGTTTCGAACACAATAGAACGTGTTTCGGGAGCTAATTCGGTCATCTGTGCGAGTTATGGCAATAAACGTTCAATTTAAAATTAAACCGATTAAACGATTTTCTAGGCATTTTAGTTTGCACCGGACAAACGGTAAATCCGATTGACACGAAATTTGAAACCATATAATAATATCACATTACGGATCCGACGAAACTAGTTTCATCAAAATCCGAGACTTTTTGAAAAATGGCTATTTTAACTCGCCAATTTAATATTAAAAACAATTTCGATGCGTTTCGAGCTGCCACGATCAAACGATAACTCCGATTGCTACGAAAATTGAAATCCGATAATAACTAACTATTACGGATCCAATGGAACTAGTCTCGTCCAATTCTGAGACTGTTCGAAAATTGGCTATTTTTCAGTCGATAATTAAATATTAAAATATTCAATTTTCACAGATTAATTCCAAATTCAATTTTAAAAGTTCTATAATATCGTTCTAACTCCAACATGATAAAATAAAATTTTACAAATCAATTTTAATCATTGTTAACCCTATTTTCAATTATTTCCATAATTTAACATATTAAATTATCGATTTAATTATTCAATTAAATCCAATATTCGAAATAAAATTTATTCGACTTATAAATTTCACTTATTAATATTTAAAATTAATTAAATATTCAAATTTTAATTAATAAAAATTCTGGGTCGTTACATCATTTTGACTTATTGCAACACTAAGTAATAAAAATTAATTTTCCAAAATCTTAAGATCTGATTTGAAACTCATTTCAGGTTCTACTTTTAAATTTAACTTGTTTAAATTTTATTTCCGAATTCAATTCTATTTTGATTTCCAATTTTCTTTAGTACCACTAATCACTTTAAAATTATTAAAACAAACGGAATTTTAAACTTTTATTTATCTTCAAACTAAATTTCAATTCAACTAGAAATTTTTTTTTCTTCTATTTACATTTTAGATTAAACTCCGTTTAAAACTTTGCTTGATGAATTTAAATTTAGTTTAAAATTTTCAAAACAGAGAAACATGTTTCCAGGTAAAATCTGGAACAAGAATTCGACCCGAGTTTCCCTGCAGTTTACTTCAAGTCCTACACGACACTTCCACGAGAAACTCCCCTGCAACACACGACTTCTTCCCAAAACAACTTGCTTTCCCTGATATACAAGTGCACATGTGCACTTGCACCTCCACCCGAGCCACCTTCGGCCAATGTTGACCATCCTCCCACATCGGCTATCTTTCCTCAGACCTATTTTGATCATCAGATTGATGATCAAAGCATCTAAACAAGATCGAGCATTCAAGATCGATACCAGTGCCAGGAACAAAACCTGGAAACGCGCAACCCCCTCGCCTCTCATACCTGTCGACGCTTGGTGCTCCGACCCTCGACCACTGGCCAGCCTACAACTCCGGCCATCGACGCGTCAACTCGACCCCCTACCATCCCCAAAACCCCGAGACACTCGGTGCTTTCACGAGACAGCGGTGCACAAGTTTCTTATATGGTTAAAACTAGGTTTACAAAATAAAATCCCACGCCGCCGTCGTCGTCGTTATTTTCGCCACCTCCAACTATTTTTCCAGGCATTCCTGTAGCCCCCTCTATCTACTTGATCACCAGAAACCCAAAATATTCCCATTTCCATTCAAACCCAAATCACACCTTCATTTTGATTCTAAAAATCCTGTTTTTGGCGTTAAAAATCATATTTTAGTTTACTTATTTGATCTATATCACTGAATAAATGAATTACTAAGTTTGAATTTTCACTTATATATGTACACTTGCACAGTTTTTTGGTTTACAGAGATATGTGCAAGTTATTTTAATTCAAATTGATTTTTAAAATTAAGTTCATAATCAAACAATCAACTTTTGTTTATAACTCAAATCCTAACTGAGATCAAATCAAATGGTAAAGACTTCTTATCAAAATCTTAGTTTAAGACAAACACAGGCAAAACAGATTCATAGCAGCCCTTATGTATTTACATATACACACAGAGGAATCATCTCAAACTAAGCATTTAAAGCATACTTACTTCTAGTTATCCACATGCAACTGATAGTTAACATTTATGTTTTAAAATGCAAAGTTACTCACCTTCAGTTTTGAAAAACAGAGAGTTGTTGCTTTTGTTGTTTTAGATTTGCTTGCAGTAACCATTTCCAGATTGAACAAAGATGATGTTGTTTTAAATTTTGTAGAAAGAAAGCTTACTCATTTTTTCTAGTTTTGCTGTTTTTAGAACGAACTAAAAATATGAAGGTGATGTATATAAAAGAAAACATACAGGCTTTGTTACATCCACTGGTACAAGATTTTGAGTAAAATACTAAAGAAAGATTTTCCTTTGACAGCTAATAGATCTGATATGATTTTGAAGTAGGGTGAAGTGATTTAATAAAAGTGGAGGTATGGCCTTACATACTTGACTAGATTTGCATTAGTGCCTTGTTCCCTTTATTGTTTACAAGCATATTAGTTTGATGTATAAATACATATATCTTTAGTTTGTATTCCATGTTGTATTGCTGTTTTGCTGTTTGATACATATGTATATATTGTTTGTTGTCTTCAGGTTTGCATATGTGTATGTTGTATATATGTATTGTATATACATAGATTTGTTTACTTTGTTTTATTCCTATTTCTAGTATAACACTTACTCTTTATTTCTTTGTTTTATTTAGTATAATAGGCATGGCTGGTATGCTTGCATTAATTACTCACAACTTTATGCAGGCTATATTTTATTTCTTCATTTGACAAGGGTACATGACTATATGTTTTGTTTGCTTTGACTATGCTAATTTGATTTCGGCTGGAGATATTAGTGGCTTGCAGATTTGTTTATTAACTTGTATTTATATTTATATTTTGAATTTATATTTCTTTTTGCTTTGTTTTATCACTTTATATTTAAACTTTGTTTTGTCATTTCTTTTGTTCCATTGTCTTATTTTTATTCCTCTTTTATTTTAACTTAAATTGTTTATTTTACTTTAATATTTATTGTTTTATATTAAATTTATAAATTCAAATTATTATTAACCATCAATTGTAATACTTATTATTATCACTTATTATTAAACCATTCATTTACAATTCATATCTAATGTATATACATATATATCTCTATATTTATTTTTAAAACCATTTATTTAAGATTTTATTTCAAATCCAATTTAAATATATATATTCACATATATACAAATTGTCAAATCCATATGACTTTATATATTTTCTAGTCGAATCGGGGAAACTCGCTTCCATTTAAATCAATTTATCTTACAATTTTATTCAAAAATTCATTTAATTATCAATTTAAATTAAATTAAAATCTAGGGTCGTTACAGCATAACCATGAAGACTTTTAAATGGGATTAGAATCAACTTGTTTATTTAATAATCAATTTTGATATGTGTTCTATACGTGCATAACCGTGAGGACTTTTAAATAAGCATGAAAGAACATAATCAAAAAATTCCAAATAATTCACCCATTCTTAACCGTGAGGACTTTAAATGAGAGTGAACATTAGGATGTTTTATTTAAAAAATAAATAAAATAAAATAAATAATTTCCTATTTAAAAATAGCACATCTTGACATACTATATTGCATTTTGATGAGTGATGGTCATTAGAAATATCATAGGAATAAAGATGGTCATGAAATTTTTACCCATCAAAAGTTATTATAAATCTTTTTTGAATTTTAAAGAAATTTACTACATATACTATCTCAAGTCATAATATATGATTAATATTGTGATGTCCCGGAAATTTGGGCAATATTTATTTAATAATTTCATTAATAATTATTTTAAAATGTGAAATGTTGATTTAATAATCTAATTCAAACAGAAATTCCTTTTTGAAAAAATAATAATTATTTAGTTTGTCAAGTGATATTCTTTTCAAAATTAATAATAATGATGATAATAATAATTATCATCATGGAATTTTATTCTTTTCAAAAGCTAAAAATATTTAAATGATAAAATTATGTTTCTAAGCTTATTTAAAGGATATTTTATTTATAATGTATATATGTGTATACATTGTAAATAGAGAATGTGATTTTAATTTAAGTTTAAATTCAATAAAAATATTTTCAAATTTATATATATAGATATATAAATTATGAATTGGTTAATTTGATTTAAAATTGGTATTGAAACTTTTCAAAAGTTTGTTTTAAAAATCTATCTATATTTTCAAAGAAATTTAAGTAAATATTTATTTTGTTTAAAATTATAATAGTTTAAATAGTATTTTATAATAAAAGTTTATTTTGTTTTATTTTAAAAATTGTTTTGAAATAGACTTAGTTCATATATATTAAAGTGTTGTATTTTGGTTTGAAACTTTTAAATAAAATTGAATTCAACATCCTTTTCCCTTTAAATTTTTCTTTCTTGAAAATTAGTTTTAAAAATATTATTTTAGAAATATTTAAGTAAATATTAAGTTATGTAATTTTATAAAAGAAGTTTTTATGTAAACATGCAAGGCTAAATATTGATAAAACATTTTAAAACATGTTAAATTAAATTAGAAATTGATTTAGATAAATTTAAAAACATTTATGAATTAAGAAATTTCTTTTTATATTAAAATGAATATGTGTTTAAGCATTTAACTCATAAGGGTGACACTTGTAAATCACTTTACATACTAGATAACAAGTGGCAATAATTAATATAGATAAGAAAATTTTAACAATGCATTATGGATTAAAAACATTTTTCCTCAAAAGAAAATCTGAAAATCATATTTTAAGTAAAAATCGAAACCAAATTCAATCAAGAATTCTGCAAAACCCAAATTCTGTATGAGGTCTGCAAATTCAATTCTTCAAATCTGAAATCAAGTTACAATATCAAATTGGAGTTCAACTTCAACTCTATGCAACAAGAATTGGGGTTCAGCTGCAATCTCACCTGAATCAACTTTAATGCAACCATTTACCAGATTAACTTCAACAACAAGTGAAGAACAGCAGATTCAACTTCCAAATGCAGCTTCAAATCAGGTTCCTGGAAATGTGAAATTTGCATCTTTGTTGTCTTATGCTTCTTCACAAAAATGTGAGTGAACTTCTATTTTAAAAACAGTTTTTCTTTTAAAAAAAATCAAAGCTAAACAAAATTTCCAGAACTCAAATTCTAATTCATAGGAAATCAAAACTGTTTTGGATGAAATTGCTCTGTTTCTTTTTAGAACTGAGTAATCTCGCAATGAAAAAGTTTAAATTATCTGTGCATGTGTACTGATAGAAACAAGCATGTTTGCTTGATTGTAGTTTGATGATGTTCTGTGTATATTCATAAATATGCATATGTGTGTGATGCTAGTTATCTACAGACCTGATTCTGTTTTCTTAACTAGGATTTTTAATAAAAATCCATTTTCACATGATTAGATCTCAGTTAGAAATTATTATGTAAACAAAATATGTTTGTTTAGCATAGATTTAGGTTTGTAAATTATAATTTAGTTAAATTAAGATCTGTTACTTCTGAAAAACAATAATAACAGATTATTTTCAAAAAGCAAGAATCTCAAACACCTTAAATTATTAAAACAAGTTTGTAACTAGAATGCATGTTAGAAATCATGATTTTTAAAACAAAATTTACATTTTATAATTTACTGTTGAGTGTGCATTTCTGGATGGAACAGAATAGCGATTTTTGGGGTTATATGGTGATCTATAGGATTTTGGAAGTAGTTATTCTTTCTGGAGATGGAGTACTGATTGGAGAGTAAGGGAAAATTTTTAGGTGGTTGGTCAGTTGGCTGTGACGACTGTGGTTGGCGATTTCAGGTTTCAAGCCCTAGTTTGAAGTGGTCGAAGTTTTGGTAGCTTCTTGTTTTCTGTGATGCATCGAGTGAGGTAGGGTTTTGGGAATTTGCAGAGGGAATGTAGATGGAGCTATGGCCGAGGTCGCATCGATGTTGATGGTCGGAGGAGAGGTTGAATGATGTTGACAGGTTGGGAACGTTTTGCAGTGGTGATGTTCCAGGTTGTTTGACCCACTGGATTTCGATTTCGTACTGCAGAGGGGTTTCTGGGGGTCGTGATCAAGTTTGTGGTTGGTTGGCGACTTGTTGGAGTTGGCTATAGTGGATGGAGATGGCCAGAGTGCCGGTGCATATGCACCGTGCACATAATAATTCTGGTGAACTATTGGGGATGGTGTAGTATGGTGACTCGAAGATGGTCTCGGGTGTTTGTGTTTGTGTTTCTGTCTCGAAGCAAATAGGGTTTTTACTCGGAGCATTTGGAAGAGGTCTCGGGTTATTTTAGTTTCAGGTTTTTATAACCTGTCAGATTGCAGATTTTGGAATTTGAATGAAATTCAAATTTTAAAAGAAGGGATTTGAATTCAAGTGTAAGTTTGGATTTGAATTCAAATGAATTTCTGAATCCAAAGTTTTTAAAATGAAACTTTTAAATTTAAAGCAAGATTTAAATTAGAATTTAAAATCAAGTTTAAAAATGAGTTCAAGTTTACTATAGATTCAAATTCTTGAATTTAAATCAGTTTGTAAGTTTTAAAGTTGAACAAGTTTAAAATGTTTTAAAGTAGAATTTAAAAATGAATTTGTTTTCAAATAAGTTTTAAACTTGATAAAAATTCTTTTCTTTAATATTTGAACTAAAGTTATGAAATGTTTAACTTAAATTTGAAAGTTAAAATAATCAAATTATTTTCAAAGCTTGATTTCTTTAATTAAGTAATTTTGTTTTAAACTTTTCTTATATATTTAAGTAATGAATGTTCTTTAACATTTATTTTTATTTCAAGGTTTATTAATTTAATTAAAATTTGGATAATGTTTAAATGGTTAAACATTTTGAAATCTTTAAATTTTAAAATGGAATTTAAATTTAAATTTAGAAATGTATGGTTTTAAATACATTTGAATATTAATGAAGTCATTAATTAAGTAAATGAATTATCTTAGAATAAGTAAGATAATAAAAGAATTTAATTAAGGAATTTACTTATTTATTTGATTTTAAATAATGGTTTAGATTAATTTTTAATTAGAGATGATTAATAATGATTAATCTAAGATAAATTTCTTAAGTAAGTAATTAAAGGAAATGTTGTTAGTTAATAATGATAATTATCTAAGGATAATTAGATAATTATTTAATGTGATTAATTATGATAATTAATTAGATTAATTAATTGAAGATAATAAATTGTAATGGTTTAGCATAATTACTTGATAAAAGTAATTAAGGAATTAATTACTTATTGTAATTAATTATGATAATGTGATTTGTTTAAATTAATTAATTTAGTTTAATTAATTTGAGATAATCATTTAATGATTTAATAAGAGTAATTACTTAATATAATGAAGGGAGCAATATTACTTTGAGAAGTAATAAATGATAATTACTGGAATATAATTAGTAAGAGATGATTTTTAATTAAGTAATTTGGATAATTACTTTTGTAATTAATCAGGGGATTAATTAATGAAGATAATTAATTATGGAATAATTAATTTGTTATGAGTAATTAAGAGTAGTTAATTACTGGATTGAATATTAATCAAAGGTGATTAATAATTGTAATTTAAATTTAGATTAATTACTAAAGGTAATTAATTTTAAATAAAGTAATTGATTTGAAATATAAATTAGAGATCATTAATTAATATAATTAATGATGTGATTAAGAATTGTTTAATTGAAGGATAATTAATAATTAAGTGATTAATTAATGTAATTAATTTAGGATAAATGTAATTGATTATTGTTAATTAATAAATGAAGTAATTAAATGTTAATTGCTTATGATTAAGGTTAATTAATTTTGTAAAATTAATTAAGACTAATTACTTATTGTAATTAGAGAATGATTAATCAAAGGTGTTTAATCAAGATGAATACTTGGAGAATGATTAATTAACTAGGTTAATTAATTAATGAATATATAAGCAGGATTTATAGATGTGGTAATTAATTTAATTTATTTTAAATTAATTAGAGATAGAAGTAATTAATTTAATTCATTTTAAATTAATTATAGATGGTGGTTAATAAATCTTTGCTTATGGATGATATTGATTGGATGGTTGTAATCTTAGTAATGAGATGAGTAGTATCTATATAACATGGATGCTTAGTTAAAGTATGATAATATGGATTATCTGTTTGTGATGATTATCTGTTTGATGATTATCTGTTTGTGATTATGATATGGGTTATCCGTTTATAATGAGAATGTGATTATCTATTGTGATATGTAATTTATCTATCTGTGTGTAATAGATAATGATGAATTGAATTAATTATTCAAACTAAATTTACTTGGACATTAAGATGGCGTTTGGTTTTCGATGAGACCGGGATCGGATTTCCAAATTTGGAATTCCGAAAACCACATCGATCCAAAATAAACGTTAGGTCGTGAATCTCAAGTGAAAAGTGAAGACTCGAGGTGTAAGGACTATTCGTCGGTATAACTCTGAGGGTGATTCCATGATGAGTTTGACAGAATAGTACTTTCACGTTCGAGATGGTGATTCAGAGTGCAAGGGTTATCGTCGTTAACTCTGATGGTGATTCCAAAACGAGTGTAACGAGATAATGCCTTCGGTTTCGTTCGAACCCAGAACGAACTTGTATGGATTGAATGCTTTCAGAACATCATTAGGTGGACGATGAGCATTCTAAGATTGATATGTCCTATAAAGGTAATCGTAGCCTTAAGCCTCATCAACCGGGAATGGCTAAAACATGGGAGGTGCAGCAAGGCTAAGTGGATCATGCCCAAGTAGGACGAGATTTACCCCTGTATAGAAGTCTCTTTATATTTCGGTTGTGTGGCAGTTGGCGACGGCCAATCTGCGGGGTGGTCTTGTTCGGGACTGTTCAGTAAGGAATGGTCCCGGCTTTGTGTTGCAGGGGAGTTAGGGTGGCTCCCCGGTATGGTGATCTAGGCCACGTACTGTGACGGGCGGTACCCCAGTAGCCCTACCATTGATGGAAATCCATTTTCCCTACAAGACCCTACGGTTTTGATTATATTACCCATTTTTGTGGCTAGTAGCTGGAATTTAATAGATGTAACAATTTCGGCTATTTCTTATTTACTTGAAAACCCTAGACACTATTATAATATCACTGGATTTCCTATCAAATGTTTTGGTTAGCGTAAGGTAAAAACTTTTCCATGTTTATGTGTGGGAAGTCTTACGTGATACCTTTGTTTTCAAAGGATTTTCTAAAGTTAAGCAATTTTAAACCCGTTTACTCACACCAGACCCATGTCTGACCCGAGTGTTTATTTTCTATTTTATTAAACTCTTGGGTACTCATATTACGTATGAGTAGTCAAGTGTTTCAGGATTGCTCTGACGAGTTCTGGAGGAGATATGGAGCAGGAGGCTTCAGCGTGTAGATATATATAGTGGTTCCGCTGTGTTTTGAGTCGTATCTATTAACTCTGATGTATATAATACTATGTAATGTTTTATGTGATATAATATAATTTATTCATTCCTCTATGAGATTCTGATATTGTTTGTTCCTTTCTTTTCTTTCTTTTCTCTTTTCTATCCCTTTCTTTCTTCTTAATGATGCGTCTTTCTACGGAATGAAAGGCGAGTCATTACAAATATCAACACTCATAACTTTTCAATCATTATTTATCTTTTTGATAATCAGTAGAGAGTCATATTAGTTAATGTAGTCATTTAAAATAAAATCCAAAAATAATTATAGAATCAAATTTTCTAAAATGACTAATCTAAAACAAGGTCAAAAACTATTTTCTAGCAGGAGTTTTATAAGGAAAATGTCTGCTAATTGAAAATCATTTGAAATGAAAAATATGCAGATATTTTCTTTGAAAAACGATGCAACTACTGAATGTCTCAACATAAATCGCGGTCCCCAAGTAATTTTTATATCAATTAGATTACCAGTATAATCTGCATCTAAATTTCCCTTTGACTCAAGATTATCATTAGTTGGATGCTATAGACCATACCATGAAGTGTGCAACAAAATATCTTAAAAACAGCTTTTAAATGAAGTTCTTTTGAATTTTATTGAAACCGTGCAAATAAACAAACAGTGAACAAAGTGTCACATCTGAAAGCAGTAAGATAAACAAGTATATCCACGTGTATCTAGAGTAATCATCAACCAACGAAACAACATCATTAGTCCAAATAGATCTATATGAACTAGTTCAAAGACTCTAGAGATACTCATAGTGTTCTCGGCATAAAGAAAATAATTGGCTAGCAATTTTCATAATTCAGAGTCAAAATCAACATTTATCTCCTTATCACATAGCTGGCTGAATTAAATCAGATTATGGTGCCGATTATCACATTTAATATATCATTCAAGATAGAACTACCGTTACCTATTTTACTTTTAAGATAATTTTTCATTGTTGCCCATTATGATTCTACAACCTTTGTCCTAGACTAAGGAACTTTGATTTATCGCCCTTGTGCACCTGGGACTGCCAGAATCCAGATAACACTATTAGTAGCAAAATATTTTATAGGTCCATGGTTTTTAGTGGCAAAAGATTTTGAACAATATGTTTGTATAGACCCAAGACTATTTATATTTATTCCTTTTGGAACCCAGATTTGTTTGACTTTAAGGGATTTTATATTCATGCCTTTTGGAACCCAAATTGGTATGTTTTTCATGTTTTTGGGTCTATACCAACAATTATTTTGATTGTGTCCAATTTTTCTACAAATTATGCACTCGAATTTAACTTGATTAATTTTACTTCTAACTAGTTCATATTGATTATATCCAAGCCTTTGTCTAACAATATTAACGGTTTGTTTCCTTAATAGCATATTTAGCGATCTTTTTTCCTTGAAAAATTTCCTGAAGTTGTGGACAATTGTTGGACTTGTGTTTTGAGAGATTCATTTTCATTCAATAATTGTGTGCATTTTTTAATAGAAGTTTCTCTTCTAGTATTTTCACTTTCTTTCAAAATCAAAATTTCATTTTCAAGTGACTCAATTTTAATTTCTGATTTTTTAATTTCTTCTTCAAATGATGGACACTTGTCACACTTATGGCTTTTATTTCGATAGTTTTTGACTAATTGGTCAAGTTGTTTATTTAATAATATCAAAGTATCTCTTTCTGATTCAATTTTAGCATATTTCACCCTAAGTCTTTCAAAACAGACATTTACATCGTGAAAATATATAATTAATTCTGAATGGGTAAGTTTTGATACCTCGCTTGGTTCGTCATCATCACTTTCAGTTATACCACCTCGAAGACACAGATCTACTTTTTCACTCTCATTGGCAGTGCTTTTATCAACTGTATTAGTTTCATCCCACGTGGCAGCAAAAATTCTCCTTTTTGGTTTCTTTCCTTGGCTGAGTCGATTCAGAGGATAATTGGGCTTGATATGACCGGGTTTATTGCACTTGTGACAAATGATCTTCTGCTCTTCTAAATTGTTTAGTGCTTTGACTATTCTGCTTTTCAATTGTTGATTTAGAGCTGGATTTCCGTATTTACGGTTCCACTTTTTGAATCTCTTAATTAGTAGTGCCAGCTCAGCTGCTCCATCATCATCATCATCATTTTCCATTATTACTTTAAGGGTTATTGATTTCTTTCGAGTATAACCTCCTTCTCGTTCTGGCTTGAATTTCATTTCTAGCTCATAGGTGGTGAGATCTTCGATGAGTTCTTCAAATTTGATTTGTTTCAAATCCTTTGATTCTTGAATGGCAGTAACATATTGAATATGCGAGTATATGAGTTTTGTTTGATGATAATAAACATATATATATATATATATATATTCATTTTAAATGTATTTATTAATGTACTATTTTGTTTTTCACATAATTAAATAAATATTTGCTGAATAAAATAAATAACATAGAATTTAAATTCAAAGGAAATTTTATTCAAAGAAATATTTATTACAATTTTAAATAGTACAAATTTGAGCTCTTACTATATATATACAATTTCAATTACAATACAAATTTGGTTACATCATAATTTTTCATTTACAAATGTACCTCACTACAATTCACTCATTCACTCATATTTATCTTCAACTATATTCTAGATTGAATCCAGCATCTGAGCTATCTGCAAAAATAACACTGACATGGTAAAATTGAAAATAAAATATTTTTGCAGTGTAAAATAAAATGTAATTTTGAAAATATTATTTTCCTCAGTTATTTGGGTTATTCGTCATCATTTAAATTTGAATTCATCAAGCACGAATAACTCGTGACATGCACAGTGTATCACTGTACATGCCACAAGGCCATGCACATCGATATACACTTGATAAAGTTACAAGGACAGGTGAGCCCAAGATCAAACCCAAATCAAAAGTCGGGTTCAACTTAAGTGAAAATAAAGTCATGATATTAGCAAAAGGTCAAACCCTAGTTATAAGCTGGATTCAACTCAGTGCACAGCAACTATCCAGTGCAGACTCGATTGATTAGTGGACAAAACTCAATGCACCCCAGACTTTTAATTGATATGAAACTCAAGTGAATATAGTTCGACTTCTCAGGATAATGACCAGAGAATCAGGCTACAACATGTACACATTTATAGGCGGTGCACATGTATACCAGACCAGGGATGAAATTCACAAGCTCCAAGTTCAAAACAGCATGGCACAAAGACACAATCCAACAAAAAAAGCAACCAAACCTAAGTGGATATACAATGGAGCAACAATATAAATGCAATAAACTGGTCAAAGAAATTACTACTTAAAACAAGACTACACAATTATGACTTCATGAAGCTTAAAATAAAACCATCAATAAAAGAGCAAACACAAATAACAATGGCATTGCCTCAACTGTCAATGCATAAGCACATGCACCAGTGATACCAGTGAAGACTACGGGTACAAATCCACAATGAAACAAAAGGAATATACAATGTGCACAGCAACTAGCATATATATATATACACAGTATGAACTAAAGGAAATGAGGACTCAATGCACTGACTCGAAGAACAATGGACAACAGCGAATTCGATCATGAGACAGAAGTGCGATGAAACTAGAAACAACTACAAGCAACATATTACTGATTATATACATACACGAGCACATATATATATATATATATATATATATATATATCAGGATACAAGTTCGAACAAAGACAGAGGAGATTTCAAATTGCAGTTCAAAGTAATACCAAAGTCACGTATGTAGAGTTTTATGAAGCCGCGATGAACAAGTCATAAAAATAAACGAAATTGAACAGTTCAGGTCAGAGCCATGATAACCAGAGAAACTCACGAAACCAAAATCAACATCGTCAAAGAATTCAACATTGTGGTGGCCAAGCAAAGTCAGAATCGAGTCGTGAAAATCAAGCAATCAAATATACGAAATTGACAAAGTCAGAAATTATCATCAACATCCAAGCAACATCAAACGGCCGAGCAAAAGTATCGACGAATTTAAATAAATTCAGACGAACGAAAATAAAGGGATTTGAACCCTATATAAACCATTAACATCATCAGCCAAAAGATCGTTTGAGTTCAAGAAACAAAGAATAATCATTCAACTCAAATCAAAAGTCGAGTATAGTATAAACCGAAGAAGGATTGAACGTACCAATTCTCGCATTAGATAAACTCGACTTAATCAAAGGAGCCAAAGTAGAACAAAGCAGCCATAATCCAGATCTCAATCGAAACATCAATTCAATGCGGCGACTTCAATTTTACAAAGCCCTAATTTTTGTTTAAAGAAGAAATGAACGAGCTACCGACGAAGCTGCCATTTTTAACTCAAATAATTAAAGGCCGAAGAAAAAAAACAATGGGTCAGGCCGAAGGAATAAAAAGAAAGGAATTGTCACTTGATTTATTTAGGGCCGATTTATAGTTTGGGCTTTTAATTTTTAAAATTAGGGTTTATTTATTTTATTGTTTTAAAGTGTTTTTTTAAAAACATTGTATTTTCTAGTCGTGTGACGAAGGGACGAGCTACGGTGGTGTAGTTCGAGAATTCGCAACTCAATG
Organism: Allium cepa; assembly: GCA_030765085.1. NCBI lineage: Eukaryota > Viridiplantae > Streptophyta > Magnoliopsida > Asparagales > Amaryllidaceae > Allium > Allium cepa. Next base: position 305,636,822 of record CM060945.1, on the reverse strand, counting down.
GATGAGTTGTGGCAGGGTATTGAGCATAGAGTTAGGTTAGTCGATAGTGGGTGTCACGAGTTTACGTGTTTAAGCGTTTGACTACTTAATTTCTAGTAGAAACCTTAGGGGCAGCACGTAGCCACGGTTTTTCCGAAGCTTGGTAAATCTGTATGTTCTATTTTATGCTTTTATTATCCTGCTATTATCCGTGCTGCAATTATTTTATATAAACTTCTGCAATAATTTTTATAATTACTAATATCACCCTATCGACCCCCCTCTAGGGTAAAATCGATCCTACAAGTGGTATTGGATCTAGGAATAAAAGTCATTTTGTTTTAAGAAGTTTGATTTTTAAAACACCAATTTTTCTTACAAATTTGAATTTTTAAAATGGCTTCTATTAATAATGCTTTAACCGTGGGTCGGTCCAATATTATTCCTCCTGTTTTTGATGGAACATATTTTCTGAATTGGAAATTAAAAATGAAATTTTATTTAAAATATATTAATATTAAATGTTGGAATATTATTGAAAATGGGTGTGATATAATAGACGAGAAAATTACTTCGATTAATGCTCTTGCTATGCATATCATATGTTCTCATATTAATCAAGATATTTTTAACTTTATCTCTCATTGTGAAAGTGCACAGGAAATCTGGAATATTTTTGATGCAATATATGGTGCAAAAATCAACAACCGTGAGAGATCCCCCATAATCAAGTCAAAAACTAAAAAATATGCTTAGATGGATTGATAAAAGGAAGTGGTGATGATAGTGATGATGGAGTAGCTGAGCTGGCATTACTAATGAAGAGATTCCAAAAGTGGAACTGCAAATACAGAAATCCAGCTCTAAATCAAAATTTTATAAGCAGAATAGTCAAAGCACTAGACAACCCAGAAGAACGGGAGATCATCTGTCACAAGTGAAACAAACCCGAACACATCAAGCCCAATTGTCCTCGAAATCGACACGGCGAAGAAAAGAAATCAAAAGGAAAAATTTTGAAGCCACATGGAATAAAAGTGATGGTGATAATAAAAGCACTAGCAATGAGAGTGAGAAAGCAGATCCGTGCCTTCGAGGTGATATAACTGATAGCGACGATGACGAGCCAAGCGAGGTATCAAAACTTACTCATTCAGAATTACTTATATATTTCCACGAAGTAAATGGCTGTTTTGAAAGACTTAGGGAGAAATACACTGAACTTGAATCACAAAGAGATACTTTGATAGATTTAAATAAACAGCTAAATAAATTGGTTAAAAATTATCAAAGCAAGAGCCTTAAGTGTGAAAAGTGTCCAATATTTGAAGAAGAGATTAAAAATCAGAAATTAAAATTATATCGCTTGAAAATGAAATTCTGATTTTGAAAGAGAGTGAAAATACGAGGAGAGAGAATTCTACTAAAAAGCGCACACAATTATTAAATGAAAATGAATCAGTTAAAACACAAGTCCAACAATTGTCTACAAATTTAAGAAAATTTTCCAAAAGCGAAAGATCAATAAATATGCTAATAGCAAAACAAACTGTTAATATTGATAGGCAAGGACTTGGGTATACTCACTCTGAATATGTCAGAATCAAAATTAATCAAGTTAAATCCGAGTGCACTATTTGTAGAAAAATTGGACACAATCAAAATATTTGTTGGTATAGACCCAAAAATGTGAAAACCATATCAATTTGGACTCCAAAAGGAACAAATATAAGTTCCCTTAAAGTTTAACAAATCTGGATGCCAAAAGGAACATATATAAATAGCTTTGGGTCTCCATAAAATTATTTTTCAAAATCTGTTGTCACTAACAACCACGGACCTATAAAAACAAATAGGTCACAAAAATCTTTTATCGTGTAGGTGTGGTGGCAGGCTGAGGAACAAAAATAGTGTTATCTGGATTTTGGCTATTCCAGAAACACAACGGGCGACAAATCAAAGTTCCTTAGCCTAGTACAAAGGGGTAGAATCACAATAGGCAACAACGAAAAAATTATCGTAAAGGTAAGGTAGGTAATGGTATATTTATTTTGAACAATATATTAAACGTGATAATCTGCACCATAATCTGAATTAAATCAGTCAGTTATGCGATATAAAATAAATGTTGATTTTGATTCTGAATTATTCTCATTTGATATATTCTTATATGACTTGTTCCTATTTTTGGGTTCTGATTTGAGAAAAACTTTTTTGACCAATCATTTTTCATCTTTGAAGTAGTCCATAAATTTGTTTGGTCTAACGATGCTGCTTTATTGGTTGATAATTACTTATGATACTCGTGGATAACTTGCTTATTTTACTGCTTGAAAATTTGCATGATTTAATTCAAATTCAGAAGAATTTCATTGTTAAAAATGATTTCAAGGTATTTGTTGCAACTTAATTGTATGGTCTATAATATCCAACTAATGATAATTTCGAGTGAAAGGAAAATTCAAATGCAGATTACACTGGTAATATAGTTGGTAGAAAAATTACTAGTGAAATGTGATTTATGAGACTTTCATTAGCTGCATCGCATTTTTCAAAGAAAAAATCTACATATTTTTCATTTCAAATAATTTTCAAATTGCGGATATTTTTTCTTTTATAAAACCCCTTCTAGAAAATCATTTTTGACCTTGTTTCAAATTGGTCAATTTTAGAAAATTCGATAATTATTTTTGAATTTGAGCTTAAATGATTGCATTAACTAATCTGACTCCCTACTTGTTATCAAAAGATAAATAGTGATTAAAAAAGTGATGAGTGTTGATATTGATCATATATTATAAATTGAGACAGTATAATTAGTAAGTTTCTTTAGACATTTAAAACAATTTTGTTGGTAAAAATTCCATGACCATCTCTAATTCTATCATATTTCTATCGACCATCACTCAACAAAATCCAATATAGTATGTCAATATGTGGTATTTTAAACAGGAAATCATTCGTTTTTCATTTTATTATAATTTTTTAAGAAATAAAAACATCCAAAATATTCACTCTCATTTAAAAGTCCTCACGGTTATGCATGTATGGAACATATATCAAAATTGATTAATTAAATAGACAAGTTGATTCTAATCCCATTTAAAAGTCCTCACGGTTATGCATGGTTAGAAGATACTTGAATTCATTTTTTCTTAAATAAAAATTTAGAATACTACTAAGCTCATTTAAAAGTCCTAACGGTTATGCATGGTTAGTAGATATTCAAATTCCTAATATAAATATACCACAGATAGACACAACTATATGGTTTTATATGATGACATCATCCCTATCATTCTAAAGTGGAATATGTGTCAAATAGAGTATTTATGATTTTTATTTAATTTTTTATTGAAATTTAATATTTACACTCAATTGAATATTAATATTGTATTAATGTCAATCACTTTATCTCTATTTTTCTAACACTATTACTCTTTTGCTGATAACAAAAGGGGGAGAGAAAAGTTAAGATTTTGACAAATAAAGGTCAAATATTTTATTTTGTATTTTCTATACGCATCTAGTTTCATTTATTCATTTACATATTTTTATGCATATATAAGGGGGAGCTTTGTTGTAGAGAGGAAGCATTAAAATAGAGGGAGCAAATTGAATGATCAAATACATTTAATAAAATTAAAATAGAGGGAGCAAATTGAATGATCAAATACATTTAATAAATTCAAAATCTTAATTATATGTTTGTTATCATCAAAAGGAGGAGATTGTTGAATATGCAAGTATATGGTTTTTGTTTGATGATAATAAACATATATATATTCATTTAAATGTATTTATTAATATTCTATTTTGTTTTTCACATAATTAAATAAATATTTGCTGAATAAAATAAATAATACATAATTTAAATTCAAATGGATATTTTATTCAAACAAATATTTATTACAATTTTGAATAGTATAAATTTGAGCTCCCACTATATGTGTACAATTTCAATTACAATACAAATTTGATCACATCACAAATTTTCATTTACAAATGCACCTCACTATAATTCACTCATTCACCCATATTTATCTTCAACTATATTCCAGATTGAATCCAGCATCTGAGCTATCTGAAAAAATACACACTGACACGGTAAAATTGAAAATAAAATATTTTTGCAGTGTAAAATAAAATATTATTTTAAAAATATTATTTTCCTCAGTTATTTGGGTTGTTCGTCATCATTTAAATTTGAATTCATCAAACATGAAAAACTTGTGACATGCACAGTGTATCACTGTACATGCCATAAGGCCATGCACACAGATATACACTTGATAAAGTAACAGGGACATGTGAGCACAAGGCCAAACCCAAATCAAAAGCCGAGTTCAACTCAAGTGAAAATAAAGTCACGATATTAGAAAAAAGGTCAACCCAAGCTATAAGCTAGATTCAACTCAGTGCACAATAACTATCCGGTGCAGACTCGATTGATCAATGGACAAAACTCAATGCACCCCAGACTTTCAATTGATATAAAACACAACTGAATATAGTTCGACTGCTAAGGATACTGACCAGAGGATCAAGCTACAACATTTACACATTTATAAGTAGTGCACATGTATACCAGAACAGGGATGAAATTCACAAGCTCCAAGTTCAAAATAGTATAGCACAAAGACACAATCCAACAAACAAAGCAACCAAACCCAAGTGGATATACAATGGAGCTACATTATAAATGCAATGAACTGGTCAAAGCAATTACTACTTATACCAAGACTGCACAATTATGACTTCATTGAAGCATAAAATAAAACCATTAATAAAAGAGCAGACACAAATAATAATGGCATTGCACTACTGTCAATGCATAAGCACATGCACCGGTGATACCATCGAAGACTACAAGCACAAATCCACAGTGAAACAAAAGAAATATACAATGTGCATAGTGACTAGCATATATATATAGTATGAACTAAAGGAAATGAGGACTCAATGCACTGACTCGAAGAACAATGGACAACAGCAAATTCGATCATGTGACAACAGTGCAGTGAAACCAAAAACAACTACAAGCAACATATAACTGATAATATACATACGTGAGCATATACACACACACACATGTGTAGGATACAAGTTCGAACAAAGACAGAGGAGATTTCAAATTGCAGTTCAAAGTAATGCCAAAGTCACGTATGTAGAGTTTTATGAAGCCGTGATGAACATGTCATAAAAATAAATGAAATCGAACAGTTCAAGTCAGAGCTGTGATAACCATAGAAATTCACGGAACCAAATCAACATCGTCAAAGAATTCAACACCGTGGTGGCCAAGCAAAGTCAGAATCGAGCCGTGAAAATCAAGTAATCAAATATACGAAATTGACAAAGTCAGAAATTATCATCAACATCCTAGTAACATCGCATGGCCGAGCAAAAGTATTGATGAATTCAAATAAATTCAGACGAACGAAAATAAAGGTCGAACCCTCTATAAAACATTAACATCATCAATCAAAAGATCATTCGAGTTCAAGCAACAAAGAATAATCATTCAACTCGAATCAAAAGTCGAGTATAGTCTAAATCGAAGAAGGAACGAACGTACCAATTCTCGCATCAGATAAACTCGACTTAATTAAAGGAGCCAAAGTAGAACAAAGCAGCCATAATCCAGATCTCACTCAAAACATCGATTCAAAGCGGCGACTTCAATTGTATAAAGCCTTAATTTTTGTTTAAAGAACAAACGAATGAGCTACAAACGAAGCTTCCATTTTTAACTCAAAGAATTAGAGGCCAAAGAAATAAAACAATGGGTGAGGCCGAAGGAATAAAAAGAAAGGAATTATCATTTAATTTATTTTGGGCCGATTTATAGTTTGGGCTTTTAATTTTTAAAATTACGGTTTATTTATTTTATTGTTTTAAAGTGGTTTTTTTAAAACATTGTATTTTCTAGTCGTGTGACTAGGGGATGAACTAAGGTGGCGTAGTTCGAGAATTCATAATTCAGTGGTTGAGTTGTGACAGGGTTTTCAGCGTAGAGTTAGTTTAGTCGATAGCGGGTGTCGCGAGTTTACATATGTAAGCGTCTGACTACTTAATTTCTAGCAGAAATCTTGGAGGCAGCACGTAGGCAGGTTTTGCCGAAGTTGGGTTAATCTGTGTGTTCTATTTTATGCTTTTATTATCCTGCTATTATCTGTGCTCCAATTATTTTATATAAACTTCCTCAATATTTTTTGTAATTGATGGTATCACACTATTCACCCCCTCTAGGGTGAAATCGATCCTACATAACTTTCGCTTTAAAATTTCGTGGAAGGACTCTGAGGACTTTTCGGACTATTTCCAACTCTGTGTACGATTTTACGAGAGCTTTTGATTTGTATACGAGATTGGAAAGTCATCCATACATCTCTTTGAAATTTTCATCCTTGGCCATTATGAAGTTCTCGTATTCGCTACTAAGCATGGCAAGGCAAGATTCTTTGACTTGAGATGTTCCTTCGTAAGTCACTCCAAGTGTGTGCTATATTTTCTGCGCAGTTAGACAATGTGAGACGCGACTAAATTCAATTTGATCTAATGAACATATAATAGAATTCATAGCTTTAGAATTAGCATTCTGCAATTTATTTTCAAGATCTTTCCATTGATCCATCGATTTATCTGTTTCCTAATTATCTACCACTATAGTTGGTGTCCTATATCCTGTCTCAACAATATTCCAAGCATCAATGGTTTTCAAAAAAAAATTCATTCTATTTTTCCAGTAAGCATATTCACCATTGAACATTGGTGGTCTAACTATGGACTGATCCTCAACAAAAACATTATTAAAAGAAGCCATTTAAAAAATTTTAAAACAAAAATTTATTCTTGAAAAATCAAATTTTTAAAGAAAAAATTAGCTTTTGTTCCTAGCTCTGGTACCACCTGTGGGATCGATTTCACCCTAGAGGGAGAGTAAATAGGGTGATACTAATAATTATAATAATTAATTGTGGAAATATATAAAATAATTGCAGCACAGAGAAAAGCAGAGTAATAAAGCAGAAATAGAACAACACGGATTTATCCAGCTTCAGCAGAACCCTGCCTACGTGCTGCCCCCAAGGTTTCTACTAGTAATTAAGTAGTCAGATGCTTACAAACGTAAACTTGCAACACCAGCTATCGACTAACCAAACTCTACGCTCAAAACCCTGCCACAACTCAGCTGCTGAGTTGTGAATTATCGGACTACACCACCGTAGTTCGTCCCCTAGTCACACGACTAGAATTTACAAAAGTTTAAAAGATAAATACAAAATAAAAAACAATTAAACACAGAAAACCTAATTTTAAATATTAAACCTAAAATTAAAAACCAGCCCAAAAGAAAAAATAGTGATAAAGAATTTGTTTCCCTTTTTTCTTTTTATTTCTTCGACCTGTATTCTTTGTTTTTATGAAAAATGACTGCCTCTTTGCTTGTTAGTTCCTCTTTCAAAATTTTAGGGCTTCTGGAAATTGTTTGAAGTTGCCGCTTGTTTTTCGAGCGATTGCAGTGATTTGCTTCGCTTTACTCTGTCAGTCGTCTCCTATCTTCGATTTTCTTTCGGTTGCTTCAATATGTCAAGTTCGATTTGAATAACACTGGTATGCAATTTCCTTTGTTACTCAAGTTGATATGCTTAAACTTGATTTGATTCGAGTTATCGATTTGAAACTTTGCTCTGTGATATTGCTTAAACTCGAATAATTAGTAGCCGATGATGAGATTGGGTTAAATAGGATTTGAAATCCTATAATCTCGTTCATATATATTTTATTTGATTTCTTTAATTGATATGCTTGGCCATTCGCTTTAACTTGAATGTTGGTGATGTTTTCTGACTTTTTCAATTCGTATAGTTTCTTTTGTTATGCTTGCTTGATCATTGCGGCTTCATGAATTTGCTTTAGGTTTTTTTCCATTCTTTTCTAAGATTTGACTTCGGCCATTTGAAATTTGTGTTAATCTGGACTCTTTCGTTTTTTGTTATTTTCTACTTTTGACTCTGATATGATCGATTCTTGTTATCACCTAGGTCACCACTGCTTTGACTTGTTCATCTTCATTTGCTGGCAATATTCGAATTTTCATTGCACTTTGAAACAGCTCTGACTTGTTTTTCGAACTGCAATGTTTATTCATATATTCATATCCTAGTTTGTACTTCATGTTAGTGTTGACTTATCTGGTTGTGTAGTCTGTCTCGACTGCTCATTGTTGTAGCATATATATATATATATATATATATATATATATATGTTGCTCCTCACTTTGTCATTGCAGTCTGAGTTGCATATAAGTCGGTATGCATTGTGTTGGTTGCTATGAATACATGTGCATTTTCTGTGTAGTTTTGATTTGAAGTCTGGTTTGGGTTTCATGTTGCTTTGTATTTAATTCGAGTTCATTTTGTTCCACTGGCTTGTTTGTGCTTATGCATGTTCTGGTTTCACTAGTGCATCCCTTATGTTCATGTCTGAATCATGGGACCGAAGGCCTGAATGTCTAGTGTTGTGCATTTGATTCATGTGCATAGTATATATATGTATACATGTGTGTATGCATATGTGTGTGTGTGTATACATACATACATACATACATACATACATACATACATACATATATATATATATATATATGTTTGTTGCACCATGTAGTTTGCTTGAAGTTACCACTGTTGCCATGTGCATTAAAAATATTCACTTGAACTTCATCTTGATTTTGGAATTTGTCTACACTTTGGTTGGTGGTCTGGTTCATCACTGTTGTATGTTGAACTGATTCTAGTTTGAAGTCTGATCATGCTTCGTTTTTTTCTTGTGCATTGCATATTTCTATGATGATTGTTTTCATTTGTTATGTATGAACTCGTTGTATCACCATATATGTACATACATATGTATATATGTATGTTTTGTTGATCTGCTATTGCCTCTGGTTGTGATTTACTTGAGTCTGATCTTCGAGCCAGTTCATTTTCTAAATGGACTTGCCTTTGAGCATATTTGGTTGTGTACATTTATATCACTTTGAACTTGTGATCTGGTTTAGTTCATCATGCTCATCCATGTTTCTGTTTTGTAGCCTTGTAGATGTGTTATTCAAGTGGGTCTTCATCTATACTTGAATCTTGTTATAGTCCTTTGTACATGTTGCACTGCCCTGGTGTCATTGACATTTGAGTCTATACCTTTTGTTTCACTGGTGTAGCTGGTTGGAGTCTAGTTGTGTTCTTGTTGCCTTTGATATCTTGTTCAAGTTGACTGGTCTTGTAAAAAAATGATCTATGAACCTGGTTGCATGAGTTTGGTCTTGGTTCACTCTAAGTCAGGTATCATATGTTTCATTGCTTATATCATCCATGCTTATAATTATTGTGCTTGCGACCTTCTTGTTTAGTTTCCACTGTTACTTGAAGTGGTCTTGGTTGAGATTTCACTTTCATGCTCTGATTGGTCTTCGTTGCTTATGTATGCACTGTGTATATACATGTGCTAATTGCATTCCTGAAATGTTGGTTGAGTTGAATTCATGTGTACACGTTGAATTTTTGGTCGAGGCTTGTTCCAATCATTAAAACTTGACCATTCTATTTTTGTTTTTCTATTTCACCTGAGTTGAACTAGCTCTGGCTCGAGTTTGACCTTGTGCTCATATCGTGACTTTATTTGTATTGTACTTGAGTTGAACCTAGTTTTGGCTTGGGTTTGACCTTATGCTCACATGTTCCTGCAGTTTTATCAAGTGTACATAAGTGTGCACGGCCTTGTGGCATGTGCAGTGACACACTGTGCATGTCACAAGTTTTTTGTGTAAGATGAATTCAAAATAAATGATGACGAACAACTTAAATAACTGGGGCAAAAAATATTTTCAAAATACACATTTTAGTTTACACTGCAAAAATATTTCTTTTTCAATTTTACTGAGTCGGTGTTTAATTTGCAGATAATTCAGATGCTGGATACAAATTGGAATACAGTTGAAGAATAATTATGAGTGAACGAGTGATATGTAGTGAGGTGCTAATGTAAATGATAATTGTATGGTAAAAATTGTGTTGTAATTTGAAATTGTAATATAATTGTAAAATGTGTATATACAGCGAAAGCTCAAATTTGTACTATTCAAAATTGTAATAAAATATTTGTTTGAATAAAATATTTGTTTGAATTTAAATTCTGTGTTATTTATTTTATTCAGAAAATATTTATTTAATTATGTGAAAATAAAAATAGTACAATAACAAATACATTTAAATGAATATATATATATATATGTTTATTATCATCAAACAAAAATCATATACTAGCATATTCAACAGAGGGGAGGTTGGCCTAAGGGTATTGGAACATAGTCTTTTCTAACCCTCCATTTGTTGATTTATTTGATTACTAAAGGCCAGGAATGCAGCCAGAATGGGGTCAAAGTGGACCACCGTTTAAGCATCTACTTTAGCTAAGACTTTTGAGGTTATGAGTTGCTTCTTCGAGATTTTTAAAGCCAAATGTAATTGTTCTTGTATTGGAGGAGAGGAACCCATTGTATTATATTTATAGGGACAGTTTGGCACAGGTCTCTAGTAAGTTTCAAAATACACAAAAACCACGTAAAAAAAAGTTTGTAAATTAGCTCCCTAGAATTAAGTTATCGAATAATGGCATACACTTATGCGATTATTCAGTGAATAGTTGCATATATTTATGCAATTACATCAAATAATTGCATACATTTCCACAATTATTCACCAAAAAATGACGGAAATTTCCACAGTTTTTTCAAAAATTTGCATAAAATTCCGCAATTATTCACCAAAAAAATTGCGGAAATTTATGCAATTATTCACCGAAAAAATTGCATAAATTTATGCAACTTTTGGATATAATTGCATAAATGTCTGCAATTATTCAGTGAATAATTGAATAACTATATGCAATTGCTTAGTAACTTAATTCTAGGGTCCTAATTTACATACTTTTTTTACTAGGATTTTTGTGTAATCTAAAACTTATTAGGGACCTGAGCTTAATATTCACATATTTATATTTGAAGAAAATGCAGATAAACTTTGTCGAAGGTTCTAGTCCTCCTTCTATCGCCAAAAATGTTGATGAGTTTTTTCATCTCGCAAACACCCAAGTAGTTCTTACGAAGTGATCATGACTCTGAATGATCTCGCGAGTATGAATCAACGAAATTGAGCGACATTAACTTTTCCATAAAGACGAGTAATTATATTACTATTTTTACTAACAATATTGTAAAGTGTAAAATGCCAAAAAAATCAGTTATATCTAGATATTCGAGTTAAAAGAAAATATAAAAGCTGCAAAATAAAGTACTTGAAATAGTAAATGGACACAGAGAATTTACATGGTTTGGATGTTAAAAAATCCTACGTCCATGGAAAATTATCACTTTCTTCCTTTTTATATTCGTAGTACAAGAATAAATGGCACAAATTACAGAGTTTCTCTTTTTGTGTCTCTAAAAATTTCAAGGAGAAAGATCACTTCTCTGCTATAGTGTCTTCTCCATTTATAATATTGAGATGCATATGGATCGTCAACATCCGTCTTTCGCTTTTTGATTTCCACCTTTGGATCACATCATGTGTCATCCATCCATCTCATTTGTTTGTTCTACATGGATTGTTGACATGTCTTCGACAGGAAATTGCATTTTGAGTAGTTGAATGTTTGACTGTAAGTAGGAAACTAGAATTATAGAGAGGCGGGAAAATCCAATGCTTTGAGTAGCTTGTCTATATTGGATTCTGCATAGAGCATTTGCTATTTATTTACTTCCATAAGTGGGCGGCGTTGTTACGGGTTTTCCCTTCTTTTTAGGGAGAGCTCACACCTTTATTGGTATTTTGGAACTCTACCTCGCTTTGTTAAATGTAGCTTGCCACATTGCCATAGTACTACACTAACATTTCAAAAATTGCACTGTGCCGTCTATTCTATGGTTTTAACATATCATAATGTGGGAATAGCCGGAGTTTGCTCGGTAGGAGAGGTCGAGTTGCAATTTTTAGAAGTGGTTGCCTTATGTGATCTTGTTCTAATCTGTTCAAGATCATTGGAGGACTATGCCCGTTCTTTTGTCTTTTAATCTGGTCTCATGAGTATGGGGATGAGATTAGTCTTTTTGGTAATGGAGCAGTCTCCTTCCTTATTCCATCCCATGAACTTTTGGGTTTGGGCTATGAGTTTGCAAAACTGCAGCGCAGTCTTTATTAATTTAACATCGATGTTCGATTGTGGCACTACTATGTTACATTAAGAAGGTCGTGCTTTTCCATTATCCTTTGATACCAAATCACGACGTAGACCTACCACTATTAGTTTTTAGTTCTAGAGTGTGGCGCATCCCCATTAGCGTGTAAATGCTTAAGAGGACGTGTTGCGATTTTACATTGCTAGATTAGGCTTTTTTGGTTTAACCTTCACACCTCATAGGGGTTTCTAGTTTCCAATGAAGCATTATAATGTTGTATCTATATTTAATGGAGAGAGCAGTTCCGTATATAAGGCCCGGTGTAGTATCACTTGGATTTTGCCATGCATTCTTTTCAAAGCTTAACTTATGTTATGGGTGTGGTTTCTAAGGCTCATCACAGCATGGTATTCTTTCTATGCAGTGCCATTTGGAATAGTCTTTACTTCTTTCCTTCTTCTCGATCCTATTTGTGATGGCAATTTCTCTGGCTTGGTATTTGTATCGGGCTTCCCCTGGAAACGTTCAAGAAATATGGGTATAACAACAGCTAGAGTTTCCAATCAAGATTTAGAGTTAAACTTATATAGATATGTCAGGTCCAATTGAAGGTAAAGAGTAATTTATGCATCATCTTAAATCTTTGAATGAAATTATACGTCAAGAATAAATAAGAAATATAGTCACTCATTAGTAACATGTTTTTGCAAATGTTATTTTTATTACAAGTGTTTAAAAAATATTATGCAATTACCCAAAAATGCTACAAAGCACATAGTCTTATTTATGGACCTTCATCGGAACCTCTCATTTTAAGGATATCTTTTTAGTCCGATCTATGTATTAATAATAAAGAAATGAGTTGAGAAGTAAACTTAAGTGTGTACAGAAGGTATGGCATACTGAATTAACTTAAACTAAGAGAAAAAAATAGTACCTTAGGGAAAATTTTTGTAAGGTGGTTTCTCCAATCATTTAGAGTTCGTAACTCACTAGGAACAGGAAAAAGTTTTGCTTCATTAAAACTGTGTAAGTTTAAAATACTAGTACTATATCAATCATACAAATTTATAGCCACAAAGCGACTGCATATAGAAGAGAGTATAGTTTTACCAAAATATTTCTTGTTTGATAGATGAAGTACATATGAACATTCATTGAAAACTCCATATATTATTCACATGTGAAAGATAGGATAGTCATGATGAAATCATAATTCACTTAGCGATGATATAGTCATCTAATAATGCCTACATAAGAAAATAGAAACTCTATGAAGCATTAATGCTAGTTGCAATTTCACTGTTCATGATATTTATCAATGCAATACATTTAAAGCACTACACTTGCACAAGCATATGATGGATATTGCATTCAACTTAACCCCTCCATTAGAAAAGCCAAGCAAAATTTGTGGATTTTTTATTCAAGCAGTGTTACAATAACACAGTGTAGGGAAGCTTACGAAATTCCCTACTCTTCCTAACACCATCTTTATGCCTTTATGTTTTACCAACATTGGGTCTACACAGCATAGGGATGTCGTAGGGAATTCCAAGATGGAAAAACAACATTTTTCTAATATTGTAATCTCTAAATTATTTGTGTTGAGGCCCTAGCAGTCAATAAGCATTTTAGTGGGTTGGTCCGGTTTGAGATGTTATGGAAACAAGTATATTACAACATCTCTCATTCGTGGATTTCTAATGATCGTCGTGTCCTGCATATTAGATCCTCTACCATTCTATGTTATTCCCAAAAGCATCACAATCCCTATGTTGTATGGAGCTTAGCACCTTCTATTCGCTGGGAGACAGCTTCTCCTCTACAGGGGCCTTATGCAATAAACCCCCTACAGGCGGACCTCAATCGTCGTAAAGTCGTAAAGAGTAAATTCATCCCTGCGAAGCTTTAAGAGAGAGGGGTAATCCTATGTGTAGGCATAACATTTCCAGTTGAACTACTGAACCATACATCTTTGGTGGGATTGTACTCTAAGTAGTGGGTATCCAAATAATATACTAGGGACCTCAACCCACCTACTCAGGTCTTGTATGGCTTGCAAGAAGGGGGACCCTAGGTGTGAGTAGGGGGTGTATTTGTTCGTCGGAATGGATTCCTCATCAAGTCAGAGGGCGTGGACACAGTTGGTCGAATTCGGGTAATGGCTATAAGGGCACAACAAGAAAGGAAACTGTACCTGACTAGGGATGGGCATGAACTCATAAGTATCAAGGGTAGGGTAATCGTCCAAGTCTTATTGTTCAACAAGTCGCCTAGCCACAATAAATAAGGCAACCATAAGGAGCCCACGTCATCGCTGGGGAGCTCTTGGTGAGTAAACCGTAGGAGAAGTTGCTGGTATACTAAGTTTGATATGCATAGGGATCAGAGAGCTCTTGTAGCCTCTAATTATCGATTGCTACAAGCATGACAGGTTGACCATTATGTCTCAGCCAGGCATTTCATTCTCTAGTTATAAACTTAAAACCTTCATATATATTAATCTGTACTGTAATCAACCTTCTTTCTACTTTGTTATGATCATTGCAAAATCTCTCCATTTTGAATATATTGTATCACCTATTTCAACACTTCACCTCTATGATTTACTACCTCGTTAATGCCTCACTAGACTCTATTGAAGTGTGTAGCGCTCTTAAGTCGTTATGCTACCCAAATTTAGCACTATTAAATAGTGTATCCATTTAAATCCTTATATTACCATTACTCCCACTAAATTAAGGTTATTAGCACCCAATCTAGAAGTTTTAATATAAAAAATTTAAATTAACCAGTTCTCTTTAAAACCAAATCAACAAAGTTGAGGTACATGACTAAATTCAGGGCCAAAGCTTTCAACATAAGTTAAAACATTATATCTAGCATTCTTAAGTATGAATTGCATGCATAATGGTTTTCTTAGATATCTTATATAAATGTAAACAATGTTCATTTTCCTACAAACGGGATGTAGAAGTGATAACAAATCCATTCTGGAGAATGGGTTTTCTCTCAATATAGCTTCTTGCACCTCCGTTATTTTCCACTATATCCTCGCTTTATCTCTACTTTAGATTTTTACTTCTACATCGCTACAGAATTGTTAATTGCTTTAACTACATAGCTCTATCTCAACATAATATATCTTTGCATCAAAGCCTACAACCAACTTCACCTTCAACTATGCCTTGTGGATACTTCCTTATTGACCTTTGACATTCCATCACCCATTGGACTTTGTCAACGAGCTTTAACAATGCCAATAGTTATACCCAATGTTAACAAGCTTTTTGACCAAAACAGATTTCAGGTAGAGTTAGAAGCCAAGGCGAAGATGACACGACTCGAAAACTTGGAAGTACACCCAAAAAAATAAAGAAACAATTGGGGGAAATTCTAATAGAAATAGTATAAAGGAGATAATTTGGCACCAACCCATTTGGGTCGGTAAGGAGTTGTTTTTTTCCCTCCTTTCAGCCTCCCCAACTCCATATACTTCATATGCTAGTCCAATCATTCATGGGCAAGTGATTTTCCTAGAGTTTGAACAAGAAATTCCAAGGACTAATGAAAAGAAAATGATGGAAGCAGAATAATTCAAGTGCTATTGGGATAAAATCAACTCAAAGTTGATGAAATATAGCTTGGAACACATCGAATAGAGGACAGAAGAGCAAAATAAATCAAAGAGTTCATTTTGCAATAAGCAAAACAGGTCGATATCGATCCATTTGAGATTGGTACCGAGTTGTTTTCTTGGTTCGTAAGCCTCCATGCTCACTTGTACAACACCAAGCTAGCTTCTAGACTTTACTGTAAGCGGGCTTCTAAACCTATTCTCCTATTTCCCTATAAATATCAGTCTTATAGCAACCAAAACGGGGTCGGATTCTCTGACTTAAGAGACTTCTTCTTCTTCACCTTTGACCTCTTCTCCATTAAAATTACCTAGGATACTGCTATTTGTTGTTCTAGGACTTAAATTAGTAAATCATTGGTACTAGTGACTCTCAAACAATCTAGAAACTTCATTATAAATTTGAGATCCACTAGAGTATGGTTAGATATGATATAATTTATTATAACTGGAGAGCAAATAACTAATAACAAAACATAAAATGGATGTAGGCCAAAGATTGTCGAACTACTATAAAGTTCATGTGTCTCCTTTTACTTTCTTGCTAATTTTTGCTTATTTGACTTGGATCTCTATATTTTGGTGATTTCATCTGATATCTTTGGATGTTTATCCATTTTTGGCGTCAACACCCATTTCGAGCAACATGAGAGGTCAAAAGATTACACAATGATAGAAGATATTTCTCTTGATGTTTGGTACAAGATGTATCCAGAAATGACAAAGAAACGATTAGAATTGAACTCTTCGTTGTGAATTTAAGTTGATCTAGGGAACTTGGTTCCCTACTATGATTAAATTAGCTGCTCGTCTCAGAGCTTGACCCAAAGAAAGACTTTGGGAGCACAACTTCTCAACTCGAAATGATCTTCAAAGTATAACCCATAGTTAAAGTGTTCGAGCTAGTAAGACCAATGGAGTTTGACCTAAAGTTTTTGATCACCCGGCCTAGAGTCAAAGATTCTCAAACTCAAGCCCAACTCAAAAGGTGCTCAAATTTGAAACCGCTTGGAAGAATTTGATCCAAATGCCAGGAATAACAAGGTTAAACTAACATAGTTTCACTTCAGGTATTTGTCGAAGCTCATTCAAAACCTTAATTCAACATCAGCGAAGATATTTATGGCAATTAGAGCATATATATTCCATGAAGAAGCTCCATGTAAAGGGATTGAAGAAGAAAACCTCCATATTCCATTTTTAGACAAGGTTTTTGACTTGACTCTATTATTTTGCTACAAGCTCCTCCATTTTTTAAGTCAATCAATGAAAATCATGTGTCACTAGCTGTGAATGGAATATATAAGTAGAAGAAGTGGATGTAAGCATCGAGTTAGAATGATTCATTATAAAATCTTATAAGTTTTTACTTTTTATTTCTTATTTCAATTTTATTGCTTGTTAGCAATCTGCTTGATTTTTCTATCTTTGTTGATGTAAATGAATTTTTATAGTAGATTTAAAAATTTATCTTTTCAAATATATTTTAGTCCACATCCGATAATGTGTCTTGCACTGTTGATTACTAAACACTTCCAGGACTCGCCGCATGTGTTGTTGGGTCATATACTACGATAAAGTATCAAACTTCGATCATCGAACGCCATCGTTCAATAGTCTACGCTCATTTTCCTCCTCTTATTAACATTGAGTTTAACATTTAGAAAATATTTCGTGGAAATCAAACGATCACGCCCGTACCTAATCTCTTACTAGATGCAGC
Organism: Allium cepa; assembly: GCA_030765085.1. Taxonomy (NCBI): domain Eukaryota; kingdom Viridiplantae; phylum Streptophyta; class Magnoliopsida; order Asparagales; family Amaryllidaceae; genus Allium; species Allium cepa. Next base: position 305,619,245 of record CM060945.1, on the reverse strand, counting down.
CTTATTAGGCCCAAGTTCAATCTATGCCCAATAAGTAAGGTCGACCACCAAGGGTATAATTGGTCGATCGATTATACATATGGCCAAACACTGCATTTAGCCTTGGTTTTGTTATTTTTTGTCCATTTTGGTTGATTATTTTGATTATGTACTTAGTATAATGCATCATATTACACTGGATATATAACTTATAGTGGAGGAAATCATACTAATTTGACTTTAGATCACTTAAAACTCATTTTTCACCTTTAATCATTTATAAGCAATTTATATTCGTAATCAATCGTATAATATTCGACTTAAACCTATGCAGACTTCAGATCATGATTATATCAGTTTATATGCATTACAATATGAATTAAACATTATTCACTCACATTATCTCGCTTTAAAAATTCGAAATTCTGAAATTCAAACACGTCTCCACTACCCTGGATTGTAGTGCCCAAAATCCTTCAAGATTCGCTTCCAAACCAATCTAGACCCGTAGTACACCATACCTCCTTCGTTTTGATACCAAGTTTGTCGAGTTTTGTCGGGAATTGTGGAAGATGTGGATTTTTGAATTTGAGAAGGGAAGAGGGAAGAAATAAATTGGAAGAAGAAAATGGATTTAAATTTTTTTTGAATGTACATGTGTTCTAATATATAAATCTAGAGAGGAAATTGAACGGAACTTCTAAAGTCAAATTCAAATTTCTAGTCCTAAAGTCTGCAAAGCTCAAAATGTGTTTCCATCGTATCTCCTTTGTACGACCTTCGTTTCATACAAGCTTATTGTCGAAATTTCTTAAAAAAAGACGTGCTCTGTGCAAAGGCTCAACACTCATCGTCAAGTTTCAAAGTTTGTAAAATAAGCAACATTGGTTTCAAAAGTTGAAGTGGTTGCATGACCTCACGCACATTGTGTAAACCCCATCCACTGTCTTTGTGTACAATATGTTGGACATTAAGACGAGTCTTTACAAAATTGACCTCCTGTGCAAGATCAGTGATTTCTTTGACTCCTCGCGAAGTCGATTCCATGATACTTTTGTCCATTTCATATTTAGTGGTCGCACCGTGTTAAGGAGCATAGTTTTCATCAAGTTGATTGCGGGTTGAAGTTTTTTTTTTTTTTTTGAAAACCCAGGAGAACCCGACGGACCGGTAAACTCCTGATGAGGGTATAGTAAAGCCGTCCGCTGATTCAAGCCCATATACCTCCGGATAAATTTATATAGAATAGGGAAGCGCATGGTAGAAATCGAACTTGGGTCTTTTTACTATAACGCAAGCCTCCTTTCCATTGCGCCGCATCCGCGGACGCGGGTTGAAGTTTCTGTCATGGCGATGGTTATGGAGTACGTGGATGTCTATTTTAACGGTAGTGCTATCAAGATTTTCTCCTTTTAGTATCAATATATTGGTTGATTTTTTCATCAACTTTGAATTTACGGTGATTCACCGTGATTGTTTATTACATAATGCAATCCAAGTACGTAATGTTGGCGGCAACGGAAGTGGAAAAAAACTAAATTTTGAAAGAAGATGTCGAGATTTAGAGTGGTAGGATTGTATTTCCATTATGAGATGTTCTATTGCTTCGATATTACAAGTTTCCCCTTAGTGCCTGAATACTAAAATCCGATCCTTATGTCAATGTAGGAGAAATTTTTTAACGGAAATAGTAAACTGACATGGTCTTAACCGACGTGGCACTAATACCACACTAACATGGTCGGCTTCGATCGATTGTTGGATCATTACTACTTACGAGGGAATGATCTCATAAATGATGTAACGTTTAATTTGATAGTTGTGGTTAGATGGCGTATTAATGACTAATTAATGGGACTTTAGAAGGGACTAGTGGTTTGGTTAATGACATTTAAGACGGTCCGTCACAGAATTCAATGAATTATGCCGTTAATGTTTTTACTGCTAAAGCCTTCCTATGGGTTGTCATGGCCCGTCTGCCGCGCCTAGTTCCTTGAATTGGAGTCGGGCCATGTTGGGTTGATTCCTTGGGCTATGCCGTATGTGGGCTGAAATCCTGGTTTGGGCCATGTAATAAAATTCAAAACACTGCTTTAAAAATCAATTGTTTAATTCTTGTATGTTTCATTTTCTTCCAAAATAGTCACGGACACGCTTCGCCAACTTATATAAATAATCCAATCGTCGGCGTTCGTACTCACACTATACTCAGTGGTGGCTACAGCAAACATATATCAAATCGAGAAAATAAAATCACGTTGATCGTAACGGAAATAAGGCGACAAATTGTTAAGTAACAGTAAACAAATAAATAAAAATTCTTAGCGAACACGTTTCCATTTACATTTATTGAAAAAATAGTTCGGAAAACAGTAAATGAGCGATCACTGTCCATCAATCTGCAGTTACGGTTACCATTTTTTCAACCATAGTAAGTCCTCAAGACCATGGTGTTCATATTAGTCGTCTTTGAAACCAATAAACTACATTAAGAAAGAAGAAAAGGCTATAAAGAGAATAATGAGAAAGAATAGACGTAGACAAGATAACTTTATACTGGTCTTTCATTTACAAGGAAATTTCATATATCGCATTCAAGTTGACTCAAGCGGGTCTTGTATATTAGAAGACGGGAAAAACGCGTATTAAGATATATCTTGACGTCAAGCGTGTGATACTTTTCTCGAACAAAGGAATAAGCTGAAAGGTTTATCTGGTACACCCATATCTTCTACAGTTCTACTGTTACTTATTCAGTGGTTTTTCTATGCTGAAATATTTCCACCCGATACGCGTACCGACCGCTATTTAGACACAACATTTCAGCCGTTAGATATTTTTGTCTCTACGTAAAAGGTGAAAATCAATGTCAGTAGTTTGTGTCTTACTTTGTGTCTAAATAGGCTTTCCCACTTAATTTGTGACCTGCGAACAAATATCTACCAGGTTCACACCTCACGTCCATAATTACAAAATAAACAAGCGTTGCATTTTTTTGCTGTCAATCACGAATCCCCATGCAAATGTATAACACTACGCGTAAAGAAAATCCTTCATTGTTTTCTTTTTCTTCTTAATTATTCTTTGTGTGATGGTGCATGCTTTGTACTTAACATACGTACTCTATGATTTGTTGAAGATTAATTACATTTTTGAAACGTGTACTCAACTAAACTTGAAAAATAATGATTTAGTAACTCTATTGTTTCTTTAAACATAAAATAACGTCTATTGTTTTTATGTTTACTTAATGATTAATGAGTGCTTTTAATACGTAGGTTACAAAGGTGTGTGTGAAAAGAAAAAAAAAAAAAGAGTTATATATATAGACATTTTGGCCATAGTTTACCAATGTTTCCTTCTTCTGTTTTGAAAGAATGCTCTACCAATCATTGGTATACAACCAGTATAGCAATATGAGATTTTGGATTAATAGCATAACGATGAAACAAACGATTCTAAATCAAATATTGCATCGAATTTTTTTCTTCTTAAATGTTCAATTCGGTTAAATATATGGTGGAAAAATCAAAAACATAAAATAGAACAAACATATTAGAAGGACAAAAGCATCTTTCCAGGTAGTTATCAATACTTTTTACATAAAAATATAATATGATTATTGAACTGCAAAAAATGATATATAATATTTTAATATTTCATTAGTAAACTTAAATTTATGAAGATGTGAAAATACAAAATGCTAAAGTACGAAAAAATTGCATATTTTCATAATAAGTTTCGAACGAGGTTTAAATTTGAGATCAGATTTTTTAGAGACCTAAAACTAAAAAATTTCCTATTAGAAAAAAAAAACAAATTTCAAACATATTTGGCAACAGGATTGACTTGGCCGGACCATAAAATTAAAAGTCATGAGTTCGTTCTTTAAGACTATATTTTGTGATCGACTATTACTCATTAAAATTCATACGAAATTTCTCAAAACGCAAGTTTCATTATATATTATCAATTCTACGATGGTTCGCCTAAGAAAGTATTGGGGTGTTACAATTATTGATGGAGTTCAAACAAAAGCATATATAAAAGAAGTTTAAATTTTCTATTTGAAAATATGCCATATATCTATAACAAATTGTACATGCACGCGCGCGCGCACACACACACATATATACGAAATTATTGTCAAGGATAATATTTCTCAACATTTTAGCCTCAATGACAAACATTCAATATTTTAGCATGAAAGACAATTTTGTTTAGGTATTGGTTTTAAGTTATTGATAGCAGTTTTTAGATATCAGTTTATACTTATCGGTAGCAGTTTTTAGTTCGATAGCAGTTTTGAAAGAATGTTTGACCTTATGAATAGTTTTCGAAGAATGTTTGTCCTTATGAATAATTTATAGCAAAATATTTGTCCTTGTGATAAAAATATCGAGGTCATCTCCTTGAGGCTAAAAATATGCAATTTTGTCCTTTAAATTAATTCCCATATATATATATTAGGGGTGGGCATAAACCGCACCGCTATGCGGAAACTGCCGCAACGGACCGCAAAAGCGATGCGGAAACCCGCACCGAATTTTCTAGCCAAAGCTGATACCCCAAACCGGACCGACCCGAATCGATACGGTTCAGTTGCGGTTTGAACGATTGAACCAAGCATATTAAACCGGACCGAACCAAAAATTTATATTAGTAATCTTATGATAAAAATATAAGCAACTCCTATCTTATTTTAGATTCTAACGATGTACATTTTATTTTTAGCGTATGATTTTGTTATATCAATAATAATCGCTGACATAAAGGAAGAAGTTATAGTTTTGGTAGAATATTTTTCATCTCATTTTTTTTTGAATAAATGCTAATCATAATCTTATTCTAGTCATTTCCTTAATGATTATGCATTGATTAATGTTGATGTTTGGTTAATCTACCAAAAAAAACTCACTTGTAGTTAAATGTCAAATTGAAATATTCATACGATTAAGAATTAATTTTTCATTTCAGTATAACATTGTGTGTTTTAACCTTTAAATGTAAAAGTTTCACACGGTTGCCTTTGTAAATTGATTGTTGATGGAAATAATTTTTTTATTTCATATTTAATATGGGTTCAAACCGGATCGGACCGAAACCGAACCGTATTACATTCAAATCGAACCGAAACCGTATCATTTAAAGAATTGGTATAATGGTTTGTATTTTTTATTAACCGTTTGATGCGGTGCGGAAGCGGTTTGGACTCCAAACCGACCCGCGTTCACCCCTAATATATATTGTTACTTATCCTCTTTTAATTTGTTGTTTATTGTTTGCATGTAAACAAAATAAAATTCGGTTATGGTAGCATCGTTAAGTTGTAAAATGTTATTTCGACCGGGTCTAAAATCTTATTTTTAACCAACTCTCGTATCGAACAAATTGAAGCTCATCTTGTTTCCTTCATTCGGCGCATTTTTTTTTTTTAATAATTTCAGTTTCTACCATGTGCCATTGCTCGCACTACATTTTAACTAATTTTTATTACTTTCTCTATCAATTAATTTATTTTGCAATTAATGAATAATGCGGATTTGACACTTGGACATACATAGATAGCAGGCAAGTTTAATAATAAAATTAACGTACAATAATAATAATAATATTTTTACAGTAAAATTAAGGTACAATAATAACAATAACAATAATTGTTTGCATAAGATCCAAGTATATAACATGCGCCAATATTAAACGCTTTAAATGCACACTAATGCATAAAGAACTGGCTCAAAATATTTCTTTTGCAAGAAAAGCAGAAGGTAAAGATAGAAAACATTGTTACGGTTTTTCCATTAAAAGTTACAAATTTACCCCTTCATACTGTCGCCTTCACTCTCCCACTCTATATACGCGTTTGCTCCGCATTGCAATTTGCTTTCCCTAATCTTTCTTGTCAATTCAAAAACTCTCTAAAACAAATTTCATCAAATTCGACAAACAAATAATCCAATAAAAGTCAGGTAAATTGAGATTATGTTACGATCGTGCTGGCGACCGTTAGAATTGCTGTTCAATCGCTTCAAAAACAGTGATGAACTGTTTTGGCATCTCGATTTGAAGAAGCACGCGAGTGGGGATTTCTCGATTGCTGTCGTGCAGGCAAATAATTCCTTAGAGGATCAGGGGCAGGTCCTGACCTCTTCAAATGCTACTTATATCGGTGTTTATGATGGCCATGGCGGTCCGGAAGCTTCGAGATTTGTCAACAGTCGATTGTTCCCTCATTTGCATAGTAAGTTTTCATTCTATAATTATAACGATTATAATTTTTTTTTTGTTTTATTTGGGTTTGATTTTTTTTTTGTTTAGTATTTTAATTCTTTGAGTTTACGTTAGCACAAAGTTCTGACCAAACCAGTAGATTTTGACGAAGTGGTTAACCTGATAATTTGTTAGTACAAGAGTGTTGTTTTCTTGTTTCTCAAACTTGTATTTGTAGGTGCATATTGGATTGTTCGTTGTGGAATATCGTACTCCTTGCGCTTAAAAAAAATGCGACTATATACTCACAAATTGATATGTGGTCCGAGTTATATTGGTTAATCATGCGTTGTAATGGTCCCTCGGATACCACATTTCTTTTCTCTTATTTGGAAAAATATTTGCAAGAGAAACAGTACCCCTCCCACCATAGTGATAAATAAAATGAATCTAATTGGGTTTTCATTTTTATTAAAATGTAAAATTATAACTACAAAGCATTTACTGCTCCATTAAACTATTGTAGTCTTTTTATATATATTGATTTTCGGATATGGAGATTGCCCTTGCCCCAGGCAATTAGCTTTCTCGCCTTACCCTATGGCCGACCTTGAAGAGAACAAAGCTAAATTTGCCTGATTTTTGGTTTCCTGTTTTGGACCAATTTGATCAATAACAATCTATAGTTGGTTTATGCATTTGATATGTAAGTGTTAGATTGCTAGTGCCAGGTCAAGTTATGTTTTTTAACCAGGTAAGGAGATTTGGTGAGGGTGAATGATTTTGAGGGGGATAATCATTATGTAGTAGACATGATATGTGAGGCAAAATATATTAAAATTATAAATAATTTACTTGTTTCATGAGCGTTGATTCGTAAAATATAATGCTAACATTTTAGATTCTTTCCATAGGATTCGCATCAGAGCATGGAGGGCTTTCTGTAGACGTGATAAAAAAGGCTTTTCATGCAACCGAAGAAGAGTTTTTACAGATAGTAAAACGCTCATGGCTAACAAAGCCACAAATAGCATCAGTAGGATCGTGTTGTTTAATGGGGGCAATTACTGAGGATATGATATATGTAGCTAATTTGGGAGATTCAAGGGCAGTTCTTGGTAGGAAAAGTGCCAATGGACGGCGAATTGCTGAAAGATTGACGTCTGATCATAACGTCGCAGTTGAAGAAATTAGAAAGGAACTTACAGAAAATCATCCAGATGATTCTCATATTGTTATTTGCAATCGTGGTGTTTGGAGGATTAAAGGAATTATCCAGGTTAGTCATGAAAGTCTTGTAAATATTTGCTCCTATTTTAATGTGAGCGAAACTCATTGATGAGAGACAATGCATTTGAAGGAACTACATTAGGTTAGAAACTAAAGAACATGGATTGGAGAACTATAGTGCTTTTCATATTATAAATTGCTTGATCATTACAATTTGAAATTAGAATGGCTTAATCCTCTGTATAATGTAAATTTTATTTTAATTCAACTCCTGAAAAAAGAGCTAAAACTATTTCTTATTTATTTTTCAAACATGGTATATTAGTTTAATGTAACTACTAATCAACTTTCCTTTGATTTACCACGTAAAGGTAATTGTAACTGTAATGCTAAGATAGATATTTCTATTCAAATTAATTTTTCTCATGTTGATCTACCCGTACAACTGGTAACTGTCAGATGTATTAGCTTAATGCATTACTTGCATGGATGATGATAGGTGGGCACCAAATCAAAATTATACCAAATTGGGGTTTAGCTGTTTTTTTAATTCAAGTCCCATTCCTTCAAAGTGTTTGTTGGGTTCCAAATGGTCATATTTGAAAAAGGGAAAAGGCCAGTTATTTTTCAGTTTTTGTTATAAATGATCGTTACAATATATGATGTCAAAATTAGACTTATTTCTGTCACGGTCTTCTCTTTCTATTGCCAAGTTGTACTGCTGGGTAAATTAGTATAGTCACAACTATATTTCTGTCCTCGGACTTATATCAAGTTGGGTGTTCTATCTAGTTATAATGAGATAGAATCATAAGTGCTAAGCCCACTTGCCTCTCTCCGCAAGGCTTAAAAGTAGGTGAAGTCGACCGAAAAATAACTTCAAAATTTCACATGTTGGTTTATTTTAGAAGCAAAAGAATTTGCTGCTTAAATTGCTTATTTTATCATCTGCCATGTAGCATGAAATGAAACTATATAGACATATATGTTGAAACTATCTCTATATTAGAATCTTGGAAGGAAATTTCTTTGGTGGCCAACCTTATTCCTCAAATATTTTATATGTATTCTTGTCGATGGAATATTAATATTGGCCACGTTTCAGTCCACAGGGTTAGTAGTCAAGATCATGACTATCATGTGGCCCATTTTACTTTATAAGTGGTAACACTTTTACTGCTTTTGAGTTTTGACTCTGTGAGAAAGAGACTACAATAGAATAGGTTCAAGTGTGGTTGGGTAAGACTGACTTCGCTACAACCAGAAAGATATTAGTTGCAACTTGTGCTATCTCTCATATATTTTTTATTGTTTTTGCGTCAAAATGAGCTCATCTTTGATGACCTGACATCCTATTTCTTGAATTACCACCGCACAACATTGACTACCTTATTTTGCATGGTTCGTTGGTTTGAATGTGAACGACTTATGTGCCATGCTTTATTTTGATGATGCCTTCCTTTATCTTGTTCAATTTATGTGCCATGTTCTATTTTGATGATGCCATGTTCTAGTTTTTTATGGCTCAACGCGTCCCCGCAACAACCCCACACACACACACACACAAAGAAGCTCTTAATTTTATTTTTACTACAACAATCTTCTGTTTACTCTGTTATGTATACTTAGTGCTAAAATATATAATGGATATTGTTTCATTTTTGATGAAAGTTAAAAGATCACATGCATTTCTGAGAAGTCGAATTCTTTGTCGACATATTAGGGAAAGGAAATAAAGAAAATAGCAATGGTTTGCTGAATATTTCTTGGTGCTGTATGTGTTTTGCACGCACACACACAACTTGCAACATAAATATCATATTCATGCGTTCTCTTTTTGTTTATTTGTGCTTATACCATCTTTTATCAGGTATCACGGTCAATTGGTGATGTTTACTTAAAGAAGCCAGATTTTAGTAGCGACCCATTGTTTCAAAAATTTGTTGCTCCTGTTCCCTTAAAGCGAGCTGTAGTAACTTCAGAGCCTTCGGTTTGCGCACGTAATTTAAAACCAAATGATATGTTCATAATATTTGCATCGGATGGTCTATGGGATCAATTAAGTGATGAAACTGCTGTTGAAATAGTTTTCAAAAATCCAAGATCAGTAAGTTACTCACCTCTAATGTATCGTGGCTAATTTTCAGCATTTTTCGCGAATATGCCACTTTTTTTTTTCTTCACCCAGTAGATGTGGTTTACATATTTCGTATGTCTCGTGGGTTTTGCCTGAGAACTGAAACAAAATAACATAGATTTCCTAATGTACACAATTACTTCTTTTGGTAATCAAAATCATAATTGCTCTTCCTTAAATTAAAAGACCACCTTATTTTCTAAAGTCAAAAAGCTTATTTGGCAAATCAATCATCTATGAATGAGAATAACCAAACTTACTTTAAAACAAAGATAACCGGTTTTATATCAAGTCAAAAGGCAACTTTTAGTCATTTATTTTTGCATATTCCTACGTTTTTTCTTAAAAAGGAAAAAAACAACTTCTTATTAACTTAAAGGTTGATAAACCAAAGTAAAAAAATACTTGAAGTTTCTAGCTGAATTTGGTTCCTCAAATTGGTTGGTTTACTCATCTCTTAATAATACATATTTGTGCAGGGAATCGCAAAGAGGTTAGTAAGGGCAGCCCTTACTGAAGCAGCCAAAAAAAGGGAAATGAGATACAGCGACATAATAAAGCTTGAAAAAGGAGTTAGACGGCATTTTCATGATGATATAACAGTTATAGTTATATATCTTGATCAACATAGAAAAGGAAAATCTAGAGTGGAAGGAAATAAGTTCGATTACACTAGTGCACCCGTCGATGTATTTTCCTTCAACTCCGAAGAAACAGAGGCCCCTCTATGCCCAGTGAAATAAAATAAGAACTCATATATGCATACGTTTACACATATTTATAATGGGGACGAATTTCTAACTGGGACTTGGTAGGGACTGATTCGATTTATGTTATATAATAATGTTGTAGTGTAATATGTACATGAAGAACTTTTGAAATTTATTTACAGGTTAGAGTTACCTGCAATTTTTGACTGTTCGTTGGTGTTGCAGAAAGAGTAGTTTTATTATGTTTATTCGTTGTTTTGATCCTATAGTTTGGTTGAATAATGAAATGGTTTGTTCAGAAACTCGGATGACTAACATGAGTTTGATGATTGATAGGGTGTCTCTTCTTTCAGGAATAATGTACTTAGTGAGCATGGCCCGTCCGACAATGTTTAATGTTCTGGACGAATCCTTATTTTTTTTTGGTCCGTTTTAAAAAATATGCACAAAATCAAATGCCAAATTTAATTATAAAATTTGATGCCGGCCACAAAATATTGTTCAACTAAATAATTACTTTACATGCTAAAAAGGTTAAATGTCAACATGGTATCATGCTAAAATACAAGCTAATAGTAATCTTTTATATTCTTTGAAGCAAACCCTTCTATGATCTCCTCAATTAAGTTTATCCATGTATTCATCTTCAACTGAAATAATAATCAATCCACTTAATCTCTCTTGCGACATAGTACTTTGAAGGTATGTTTTTATCGATTTTCAATTTTGAGAAACTTCTTTCCGTCGTTGAAATCGTGTTCGGAATAGTCGGTAAAATTCATTAAGGAGTTCAAACATTTAGAAATCCACTTACGTCCCTATATAACCTCAAAAAATTTAGAATATTAATTGATTTAGTTACTTTCGATGATAGAATCTTTAAGCTGTCAAAACTCGAAGAATAATTTTCACCACAAGTAACTTGCTCTTCGTTGTGTTTCAAAAAACTTTCTAATTTCATACAATGCTTCTTCAGTTCATCATCATCAATATTTTTAATTCTCAAATTTAACCAAAAAAACAAAAAGTTCTTACATAAAGTTTAAATTGCTCAAATCGATTTCTAAATGAAGTTAAAGCTTGATCAATTATACGAAGAAAACAAGAACTCTAAAATTATCATTGGGAGACTGTTTATCATCATCAATATCTTCATCAAATTGTTTTTTCTACTTATGATCATTTTTTCAAAAAACTTTGGATCAATACCAACATCATTTGCAAGTATTTTAGCTTCTTTCATCATTGTTTCAAATCCATATTCTCGAAAAATTTCAAATAATATTACACAATCTTTAATTTTTACAATTGCATCTTCGATATTCATTTTTCTCGTTGAAGTATTTTACTTCCTCGATTAATTTTTTCCAATACCGTGTATCAAATATACAAACTAATCCAAAACTCAAAATTTTCCTAAGTATTTTGGTACAATCCTTTAGCCTCCATCATCACAACATCATCTTTAGAATCATTTGCAACGTCAATTAAAGCATCTCTTAGCTTTAGTGTTTGATTTTTTATTGCTTTAGCACTTTCAATGTAGCTTTCCCAACGCGTTGCGGATAATGATTTTGGGGTCGAATTCTTCACATAACTTCGAAGTATTTTTCATAGTTGAGTTGAGTCGAAAAATAAAGTATAAATCTTTTACACAAAAGCGAAAAAATTTCATGCTTTTATAGATGATTTCACCATATCATATAAAGCAGGATTTAGAATGTGACATCCGCATGAAATGTTGAAAGCTCTAGGATTTACATCAAGTAGCTTTTTTTGTACACCTTGATGTTTACCTACAGCAAAGTCAATTAAATAGTTATTGTTATAGTCAAGCATAAGGTAAAATTTAATTTAACCTTATACCTTTCTAATTTGAACCATTAACATAGCATTGTCCTCTCATGTCATTGATACAAAGTTTGAGATCAATCCATACATTTTGAAGTTTTTTGAAAACACCAAACCCGTATGTATCGTCAACGATTGTAAATCCAAGAAAATATTCCTCCACTTTAATATCATTTACATTGCCAATATTCACACATTTGTTACATGCAAGTGTTACCAAAACAACATATGTGTGCGTTCCAAAAGACGATGGAGGAATGTTCAATCGGACTGGCACATCGGAAGCTTCGTTAAGATGATGCCATTATGGATCAATGAAGTGCGTGTTCATGAGACGCGTTGGAGTGCCGAAACATAACAATATAATCAAAAATATTGAAATATAACTAAAATGTGGAAAGAAAAATTAAATTAAATGATTAGAATACTTGTTTGGTATTATAGATGAGTGTGGGGTTATGAATTATGTTGTTTTCAATGGTTGTTGAATGGAATGTGTGTGTGTATATAGATTTTGCAATTAATGTTTTATTAAAAACAAGCCATTGAGTTAGTAAAATAGAAGATTGTTTTAGATAGCGTTGAATAATATTTTAGTAGTTTATTTCGGTGTTAAATTTTTCATTGAGTGCTTTAAGAATTCTAGTCAATGCGTCTGACCAATGTTATCGATAGAGATTGCTAAACACCAGGACGAGGCATTTTGACACAATGATTTGGAAAATAATAATTAATAAACAATAATTTTTGAGAAGTAGAAAATGCAATACAAAGTGTGTGTAAATATAAATTATACACTATTGTTATAATATATGTAAACATATAAGTGAATATGCTTTTGTGTTTTTCTATTTAGTCCCATATCATGTGATATGTTCCATTTCATGCTCCAAGGCCTATATATAAAGGAGCCTATGTAATGTAATTGTATCACTAATCTCTGAATGAATAAAATTGTTCTCTCCCTAATGGCTTCCACTTTCTTCATTTTATAACACGTTATCAACACGATCTTTTTCTCGAATGTATTGGATATTCTAATCCAAAAGATTAGATTCGTTTTTTTTCGTGTAAGTACGTCTCTTTCTCTTATTCGGTTACTGAAATCAGATCTATCTCTTCCTCTTATTCAACCATTGAAATCAGGTTTGAAATTTTCTAGATACGCTTTTCTAGATTTATTTTGCGATTAATTTAGATCTAGATTTAAGTATTCTTGTTTCACAATTCTATATCTATTTTCTAATTTTTCAGATTTGGATTTAAGTTTTAATATATCTTATCTTTTCAAGATCTTATTTTGTCATAGATATAAATTTATAGATCTTATTCCACTGTACATGTATTTTTGTCATTATATTTCAGATCTCATCCTACAATAGATCCGATTTTTTTTTGTTCTTATTTTTTTGATCTCATTATATTGTAGATCTCAAAATCACACCCAAATAATATACCTTTGAGATTTGTACATTGTTTAAAAATAAAATGTTGTGATTTTTTGAATTTGGATTTGAATTGATTTCAAACTTGCTTATTATTGCATGTTTTTTTGAGTTTATTATTTTGGAAAGCAAGTTTTGAATTTGACAATTTCTGTTGTTGATTCAAATAAATTTATTGATCTTGATTACGTTTTGGTTTGTGATATAGATCTAAGTAATATATACATGTTTGATAAATGAAGTTTTCATTTTGAATACTCTTTGATTTGGATTTTGATTTTGGAAATTATTTTGATATATATTATTTATATTTCCAGAAGAAATATTTTATTATTTCTTAGAGAAGCACATACAAGAACAATGCATATTTAGAAGATCATATTAGTTTAGATCCAATATTAATATTGATTAAGTACACCTGAAGTGAATGGAAACATTAATGAAAACCTGCAGTTGGAATTTCTAGCATTTGAAATAAAAGTTGAGAACCTGCAGTCCCTATAATGCTAAAAGCTTGAGTTTCCATAAATTATTAAATTTCAAGTTTTCTTATAATAAAGAACCAGAAGTTTCAATAAAAGAGCAGAAACTTGAATTATATAAAAAAAAGGGATATATACATATATGTATATACATATATATATATAAGGGTTATTTTAGTTATTTTAGAAATTTTGACTATTAAGAAATAAAGTTTCTCTTATGGTATTCATTTAATTTTATTATTGGGTATATTAAACTTAGATTTGAGATTAAATTTTGCTAACTAAAGTTAGTTAGATTGATTTATTTGTTTGTAAAGAAATCAATTCGTTGTGATAATATTTTATATTTTATGCCACAATAATGGTAAATTTCATTCATTTTTTTTAATCATAAATGCATTAAATGTTGTCGTCATGGTAATAAATAAAATTACCATATCATCATAAATGCACTGGCTACAGTAAATTAAATGATGTTGTATTTTTATGTTTGGAATAAGAATAGACATATGGTTTATTATATGGTGTATTCATTTTGGCAAACAATGCCCGATATAATGAAAGAAATAAGTTTGACCAACAGCCTGAAGTTGTGCAAAGATATTTTTTTTCAACCAGAAGTTGTGCAAAGATTTTTTGACCAACAAGCTCGAATTCTTATCAGTATTTTTATGTCAAAATGTACAAATCTTGAAATAAGAATAGACTTTTATTTTGTAACAATATGGTTCAAAAAAAAGGGGGAGAAGTTTACACAAAATTTGAGAATCTGAAGTTCATAACAAATTAATGAACTTGAAGTTCATGAATTAGAAGCCCGAAGCTCTATTGAAATTATGTAAAATGATAAGGTTGTACTTCCTGAAGAAGTTAAAGAAAATTAATAAATAATCATATGAGAAAATGATGCTGCATTCAAGAGAATACAAAAATCTCCAAATGAGTTATACCTTACCTTATATCTTAACATTTACACTATATTAACCAAATATCCTATAGATATTATGTTATATGATATTTCAAACATCATTGGATGTGTGTGTGTATATTAATCTCTTGAAAAGATGTTTTAGAGATTTATTTATATTTATATTGCAAAATCTAACATCCCAGAAGAGATGTATAGGAATTTTATTTTTGTTACATTGCAATTCCTTAAAAGGAAATACTATATTCCCTGAAGGAATAATAATATAATTTTTTTTTGAGTAATAACAATAATTTATCCAAAAACAAATGATATTGTATACCAATGTTACACTCCAGAAGTAGTGGTTTTATATCTTCGCATCTTACTTTCATTTGGTGCATTTAATTTTGTTATTGTATTTAAAGTTTGATATGTCATTTCAAAGATAGTTACAACAAAAATCTCATGTAAGGATATTTTATGTTATTGTAAAGATAGTAATTATGTAATTTCTACAAATAGAAACATTGTACATTGATATGATTTTCCAATAGTACATACATACATATATATATCTCTAGAAGAGATAAATTCACTCCAGAAGTAGTGATAATAAAATATCCCTAAAATAGACTAATAAATTAGGAAAAGATAACATATCTCTAGAAGAGATTTGCTTATATATTTGGTAATTTTATTAAACCAAATAAATGCATAGAAATTTGATTATAAAGGATCCTAATTTAGTTTAGATTAGATCCTAAAAGTTTGAGAGCTATGCAACATGTATCATATATTTCATTATAATTATATCAAACGTGAGAAATATTACACGTATAATCAATTCTTGAAGATATATCTTTAAATATTCTTCTGAAGAGATAGTCTATATTTCATATCATAATTTTCATGCAAGCTATACATACGGTCCTGAGGAAATCTGTATCTGTAACATTCCAAGTATCCAGAAGATACTCTTATTAATATTTTTGTTGTAATTTTTTTTTCGAACTCTCAAAAGAGATGTGTAGAAATGTATATATGCAATTATAAATTATTCTTTTATAAGTAATATAATTAATGTTCAAAACTTATACTTGAGATATAATTGAGGAACAAAACTTAACAACTTGAAGTTGTTCGAACCAAAAGTTCGATATGGTTCCAAACCAAATGTTTTGGATCCTTGTAATAGTTTGTTCTAAAATAAAATAAAAAATAAAAAATCACTAATTCAAATGAGAAAATATATATGAGAATTTATAATATATATGTAATACGTGGACGCAAGTATACATCCATATATGTAAATATTCAGCTAACAACCTGAAGTTTGTTATGAGCTCATCTTATAGATCATGTATAGATATTATTTAGTGATTTAAAATTCAATCAACATAAATGTTGAATGACCTGAAGTTGTGTATGTGGTCAAATGATCTATACAATAAGTAAATTCCTCTAATTGACTAGATCGATGAATGAGAACAAACTCTACTAAGCAATATCAATTGAATGCATCGTACCAACTAATAAAATGATTATCCTCCTATAACTGATATACACATAATGTATTTGCTAGCAGCAATGTGATAGTGGATTAAGATGAGAATCCAAAGAGGATTATTATTTAATACGACAATTATCATCATTAAGGGGGAGGATAAAGGGATACAAGTTCATTTTGATCATCAGTGTTAAATATTTATTAAAATATACAATGATGCAAAATATTATCAATATTATACCTAGTAGATTTTCTCCAATATAGATTTGAATCCCTGAAGGATCAAAATTTGTAAACCACATCTGAAATATGGTGCAAAAGTCGGTTCAAAATATTTTTGGAGTAAGTAATAAAGACGCAAATAATAGAGGTGAGTGTTCTTGAAGAAACACTTAAGGGTGCTCTTGAAGAGACCAATGACATGATTGTCAAATTACCATAGATGTGGTTTAGGTACCTAAAATACGATAATTAAAGAGATCTCAATAAATCATGTCTAGAACTGAAAAGAAATAATCATCGATGATAAATTTATAAATAATAAAGCGTTTATGTTTATAAATGGATTAAAGATCCTGGATTAAGGGAAAACATGACTGCCCATCATGAATCCTTTATCAATAGAGAAATATGGACATGTAGTCCGTAAAGTAGCGAAAATACTTGAAATGCTTAATATACCCCGAATGTATAAATATGGTTTAAATCATATTAAATGATGAAAGTATACAAATTCTTGAAGAATATAAATAACTTTCATTGTTATAAAGAATGCAAAGAACAAGGAGAGTAGATTTCAACCTACTTTTAAGTATTGTTGTAATGAAAATCTTGATATAATTCATGATGAGTAGATTACTTCCAATTTTTAAGTATCGTTGTAATGAAA
Organism: Allium cepa; assembly: GCA_030765085.1. Classification (NCBI taxonomy): domain Eukaryota; kingdom Viridiplantae; phylum Streptophyta; class Magnoliopsida; order Asparagales; family Amaryllidaceae; genus Allium; species Allium cepa. Next base: position 305,601,892 of record CM060945.1, on the reverse strand, counting down.
CTCTTAATATTCATTGAAGTGATAGTTGCGATATGCAAAAACTTATTAAAGCATACAAATTTTTGAAGAATATATATAACTTTTGTAGTTATAAAGAATGCAAAAGACATGAAGTGTAGATTACAAATTTCTTCTAAGTATTGTTGTAATGAAAATCTTGATATACTTCAAAATGAGTAGATTTCTTTCTGCTTTTTAGTAATGTTGTAATGAAATTTTTAATATTCATGAAAGATATATAGTTGCAATGCGCAAAACTAATTTGAAGCACAAAAATGAAAGCACATGAAGTGTTTTTCATAAAAGTAGCATATAAAATGCATCATATGCAAACCATATTTGGAAGAAACAATCTTAGAAAATTTGATTGTATCGAAGGAAAATATTAATAAATTGTATTATTAATGAGATACACATTTATGGATCCAGAAGTATCTATAACCAATTTGAGTTATCGAAAGACGAATATGAATTCAGAGGAAAATTTAAAATCAGGAGGAGCATTCATAAGTATTTTATAATGCACTCTTTTTCCTTAACTAAGATTTTTCCAACTGGGTTTTTATTAGTAAGGTTTTAATGAGGCATTACCTTAATCCAAAAGTATCAACTCCCTAGTAACATTTGAAATAAGTTATAATGTACTCTTTTTCCTTATTTAAGATTTTTCCCACTGGGTTTTTCTTACTAAAGTTTTAACGAGGCATTGTCTTGATCTAGAAGAATCAAACGTCTTTTCAAGAAATAACATCTCAAATATGTTATTTAAGTTAAATTGTATTTTTATCCTTGACTAAGGCTTTTCCCATCGGGTTCTTCTTTGTAAGGTTTGTAATGAAGTATTATATTGATCCAGAAGTATCAAACTCTATTTGATTCTGTAAATTATTGAAATATCTCATGCTATATTGTACTCTTTTTCCTCCACTAAGATTTTTCCCATAGGGTTTTTCTTAGTAAGGTAATAACGAGGCATTAGTTTGATCCAGAAGTATCAAACTTCATTTGAAGAAATAAGAAAATAAAATATATCATTGTACTCTTTTTCCTTCACTAAGATTTTTTCCATTGGGTTTTTCTTAGTAAGGTTTTGATGAGGCATTGTTTTGATCCCGAAGTATCAAGCCTTTTAGAAAGAATATCATTTTTAATATGATTTTACAAGTTGCACTCTTTTCCCCGTTCAAGGTTTTTTTCCCACTGGGTTTTCCTAACAGAGGTTTTTAATGAGGCAACAGACAATATTTATAATGACTGAATGGATGTATGAAAGCAAGATAATAATGAGGGGGAGCAATTGTCATGGACGTTTTAAAAGAAACAATTTCTAGCAAGCATATGAGCATCCAAGATTTCGAAGACGCATATTCAAGGGGGAGTGTTATAATATATGTAAATATATAAGTGAATATGCTTTTGTGTTTTTCTATTTAGTCCCACATCATGGGATATGTTCCATCTCATGCTCCAAGGCCTATATATAAAGGAGCTTATGTAATGTAATTGTATCAATAATCTCTGAATGAATAAAATTGTTCTCTCTCTAATGGCTTCCACTTTCTTCATTCTATAACAACTATATGGTTGATTGTTAGTTAAATATGGTCTTAATCAAGTATGTGCTTCCTTCTCCAGTATTTATATGATAAAAATCAATTTTTTTGTTGGAGTTTGTTTCAAATATATTTATAGATGGAAAATCTAAATATTATAATTGAGTTACAACGGATGCAGTCAATCTATTTTTCAAGCGCATGAAATACCCGATTAGAATAATCTCATTCATTTGCAATTATAATTAGATTTGAAATTTAACAAATAATGAAAATATTATGCAAGCATGCTTGTAGTTTTTACTTACATTTCAGCGAATGTAAGCATATGTGTCCACTAGAGTATCATATGTGTAACGTGTAATTTAAAAGGCAAAATGGAAGTATTAAGTGGACAAGAGCGGTAGTAAATAGTACAGGAAAATAGGCATAGGAAAGAAGTTGTGAAAAAATTTAGTCTCAGGAACAATAAGTTTGTTTTTTAGTCTGAAGGACACTTTTTAGTGTAAACAAAAAATGATAGTTACAACTATCATTCTGTGATTTACACTAAAAGTGTCCTTCAGCCTAAAAAGCAAACTTCTTGTCTCTAAAACTAAATTTTTCTACAACTTCTTCCTTGAGCCTAAAATCCCCTAAACAGTAATACATAGGTGATAACAAATAGCGAGGAAACCAAAATGTGATGACTCAAGGTTTTAGATTTTGATGGTTTAACTGATCAAACTGTTGATTTTTATGAAAATTTACATATTTTAAAAAGCTATATTTAAATAAAAAAATTCTAGGTGTACGAGTTGTAGAGGATCTTCAAGTTGCACAGCCAACGCTGTATACTACTGCAGTGCACAACTGCACCAAGACAACTATAGTTATATATAAATAGTAGCAATGCACAACGAGAGAAGTTTAGTGATGACCTTGACGAAGCTTGCAATGGTTTGGATGAACTTGCAGTGATGAAGAACGAAGTGATGAAGCTTACTATTTAGATTTTGGGACGATGATAATTTTTGCAATGTAGATTTTCTCTAAAATAGCACAAAGGATGAAAATAAGAGAGAATGACACTCTGAGAAAGTGGGAGAAAGATAAAAAAACCGTAGTTCAACCAGATAAAATGAATAGTTTGACCACTGGTTTGAAGGTCCAACCTGAATTTATGCACGACTGAGATTTGATTATGCTTCGGAACGATGTAGTCCATGGTTTAGGCTAATTCGAGATTGGGTCGCAGTTGTGTCCGATCATGAAAACTATGTGCGAAACGTTTTAAAAAGTGATTTTTGGATAATCAAACTTCAATAATAAGAAAAGTAATCGTACATCTATAGAAGAATTAATGGAATCAGAGAATTCAAATTTTTGTCATGATTTAAGACAATGTGAGACACATTTGAATTGTTATCTAAACCACATTTTTTTTACAATTTTTAATAATTAATTAGTTATATATAGTCATATGCATGTTTATACAGTAGTTATTAATAAAACTAAGACGATAAACATTATTTAACCCAAAACTAACTTATATAACGATACCCGTTGAGTTATATATTTTTTAGTTTATCTGTCACTTTAAATTTGAAATGCAGTAACCACAGCTATACAAGTAGTACATATTAATTTAAGTTGCATTATATATAACGACTAAAATTCTTTATTATACTAGTAATTTTTACGAATGTAACGGCATGCATTTTAGGCGTGAGTTGTTCTAGAAGTTGTATGTATTACAAAACACTCAAAAAAATAATTTTCAGAATTATTTAGTCACTTGCGTTGAAGTCATGCATAGAGTGTTTGAATTTTTATTTTTAAATTTCAGTATCTAATTTTTTTGATAGTTTTAATTTATATTTCTTTTATTAGTTAATGAAGAAAGAATTTGTAAAGGAATTTCATTTGTTATATCCTATCTTAAAGTGACATTAAGATTTGTTTTTATTTGAGCGTTTTGAATTTGTAAAAAAATAAAAACTATTTATCAAGTCCTATTTTCAAGTGATATTAATGTTTATTAATATTTTTGAAGACACGTATTGGATATGTAAAGTGAGTTTATTTGTTAGATCCAATTTTTAAGTGATTTGATAACACATATAGATGAGTATTAAATTATGTATGAGTAAAGGGTATTTTCGAAAGTTTGCGACCGGACCAAAAGTTTGCGCTTTCAAACCAACTATTAATAAAGATAAAGATTATATGTAACAAATGTATGCCTGTCATTATATACATTTTGGTACGTGCATATAAACTCTTTATTATTAAATTATGAAATTTGAAAGTTCTACGTAGTTTGATAAAAATAAATTGAAAAACATAAAGAAAAATGTAATTTTTTTGTTGGAATAGGGTTTGAACTTGTAATATTGTTTCTGTTTAAAATTTCTATTTAAAAATAGATATTAATATTTGTTCATAGTGAGATTTGAATTCACGATCTCTTATTTGCATGGAAAGACATACTTGAAATTTCACGGTCGGATCAAAATATTTGTGTTTCTATTTTAAAGGTTAATAAAGATTTATGGATTGTTGATTTACCTAGGATGATCTTGCATTACATATTCTAATGTAGCTATATATATTTGATCCGTTCTCTTAAGTCTAATTATAATTATATTTGAATATGTCTAAAGTAATTCTAGGGAGATTTTATCTTCTAATTTTTTGGAAAGATCATATGAAATACAATTTAATATTATAAAAGGTATATATAGGAGTATTCTGTGAAATTCACGGTTGGATCAAAAGATTTCCAAGCCAACTATTAATAAATATTTCTTCAAAATTTTTGGTAGCGCCGCTGACAAAGATACGCGACTACTTTGAAGGGTCTAATAAAATATTACTATTATTGCATTGCTAGTTTGCTACAAACATTATATATCTAGTATTCTGTGCCTTGTATAAATTTATTAAGAAACTCATTTGCGCTGAAGAAAGCACTCGTGCAACCATATACAATTTTAGAACCTAAGTTTATCTTTTTCATTGAAGTAATAAATCTCTCTCATGCATGATATATGAATCTTAAGCAATTTAATCGATGTTTCAACCTAAAATAAAATAACAATTTACCTTTGGAGTTTGAAATGGAATATTTTTTGGGTGGGTGAGTATAATAAGTGTTTATTAACAGACCCAGTTTTTCTATTCAAATTGCTCACAAGCTATATTTAACACACAAATGTGCATACTATCATATTTTGTTATTGACATGTAAATGTGCAGTCTATATTTAACGGTTACAAATGCCTTCACAAACTTGTCCTACACTTCTGCGAAGAAGAAGGGGAAAAAAAAAGCTGCTGCTAGAACAACAGCAGCATCACATTAACATTTCTAGGCACAGCTGAGTTAGTTATTTTTATTATCTTCACTTAAAAGAAATTTTACTCTTACCGTTCTGCACATAGTTTCTTTCGAAGACCAAATCGTAAGTCAAACCGTGCTAGTGCAAGATCAAAGGTTCTACTTGTTCGACTGGTCAGACCGTGAGAACTGCGTTGATTGTTATTTTTTTTATTGATTTAAATGTAAATTATTTCAGTTAATGTTAAAATTTAACAATTATACTTAGTATATTGAATTTTTTTTAAAAAATATTTTTAAACATTTCATAACAAATATTAATTGAAATAATTCTATAACACTATCTTTAGCATAATGTTGTTAATTTCGTTGTTGTTTAAGATGAAAAAGATTCGGCTCAATGATAATTCAAACAATGTACACTAATAATGTATTAAGTCATCCAAAATTGATAAGATAATCCAGTAATTTAGTAGCTAAGGTTATGAAATTATTCATTAAATTAATTATATGAAAAAATGAAGAATAAATCGATAATTTTTTCTTAAATCTGAAGAATCGTAGGGTTAAAAGAGGTCGATTTAGAGGTTTTTTTTTAATGTTTTGAGGTTAAATAGCTGGTTCATGCACATGCAAGATTATTTCATTTTAAGAGTTGTAGCGCTCTAAGGTCGAAGATTAGTCAAACTGAAGTTGGATTGAGCCTTTATAACACTGGTTCTACACCAAGAAAAAAAAAGGTGAAGCTTCTGCTACAAGGTTGCATCACCGGAAAAAAAAGGCTACGGCTATAAGACAGCAGAACATACCGAGAGAGAAAAACGTAAAAAGTAGAAATAAAATAAAATATGTCAAACATGAGCAGTAGTACGGAAGTTAAAATAGTAAGTATTAACAAAAAAACCTTGTAGAGATAACCTTTCATATTGTCATTACATGAAAAGAGGTGCTCGCTGTCTCGAAATTAGTGCTGAATTGTTTTAATCATAACTTTCAATCGATTTATCCGATTTCAACAATTTCGCTCATTCCGAAAACCTTAAAATTTAAGCTATAATATTTAATTAAGTGATTCACAAGATTTTAAAGTTTTCTAGGCTAAACACGTAAATTACATTGGTGGGTCTCTGCTCATTTTAAAATCTGCTATATATATGTGGAATTTCTCCCATAAGTTGAGTTGTAATTCACATTTTTGCAATCTAAAAGATGTTTTGAGTAGTTAAAACGTTATGTAACAAATCACTATTTGAAACCGTGACTTAATTCAGTTGTTTTAACCATTAAAATTAGTATAGAAAGTGGTTTAAAAATAAAAGTGATGTTGTTTTACATATACAAATACATATTTACTATATTTCTTCATATCCCATTGATATTTGAACTTTAGATGAGTATAAGTATTTGTGAAGCATGCTTAGACTATTTGGCGACGATGACATGTTTTGCTTGCTTAATAATAAGCAAATTTGCTTAAAAATGTTAAAAAGAAGGTATGTTTTTATGGTATAGCGATATATATCGTGATATTATCTTGTTTTCCCATATTTCGGGATGCCCCATGTTGGGATGCCTCTTTCGTGTTGTATATTATGTAATTGTATCGTGTTCTGATTTTTCGGAACGCTCTCCGTACAAAGGAGACTCTACCAAATTTTTTTGAAAACTCTGATACTTGGAAGGTTTTTACAAAATTTTATCGTTTGTGAAAAATAGAAAGTCATGAATTGAATCCATTTTAGATTGTGGCATATTACAAGATGATTGTGTAAGCTTATTGAGATTTGTTCAGTATAATGTAAGTTCAGGGTTTGAGTTGTGTACAACATCTCCCTATAAGATATTACGAGGATATAGTTTTTGTAAGTGAGAGAGTCTATGACAACCCTACTTTCTGCGCCATATAAATATATAAATTTAAATAAAATATAATTAAATTGTTTGAATTTGAAATTTGAGAATTATATTTTGGAAATAAATATTAATTATCTAATTAAATACTATTTAATAAATAATAAAGGACTTTGTTCTAATAAATTAAATTAAATTTAGTAAATCCTTTTCGAATTGTTGAAATAGAATAAATTATTCTGATTAAATATAGAATAACCAATATGTTTAAGCTAATATAAATTGGAGTAATAAATTAACAAATCGATAAAATTGGCATTAAAAAGTAAAGTAATGAAAAGTGAATTAGTCAAATTAATATGATCCAAATCTAGCACAACCCATTTAAGCTTGTTTCTAGAAATTGCTGGTTTCTTCTCAATTTAATTGGAAGCCTTCAAAAAAAAAAATCGTACCTAGTTTTTCACTTGATCTATAGTCCCTAATTTTGGAATCGAGACCTCAAAAAAATACATATATACGCAGACACACACACATATATTTGCATGAAGGCTGGAAACTCGCAGTGGTGAGCGATGTTTGAGAGGGAATCATGTGCTATCGAGGCAGGAGGGCGACGCTTGAAAGTGGGCAACGCCTGAAAGCAATGGTGGATGCTCGCAGTTAAGGTAGTGGCATCGAATTTGTGGTGCGTGGATGAGATTAATTTGTGTAATGTAGAAGGAGCGACTTGGTGCTATTTGGGCTCGGTACCATCGATGGTTGTTTGAGAAAACGTACAATCGACGGATGCTGGCAGGCCGTGATGTGGTGATAGATAATGGTAGGTGCGACCACATGCATTCGGGTGCAAGTACTCGGTAACAACGATGATGTGAATAGGTGGTGTAGTCTCGAAGGTTCGAATGTTGAAAGTGGTTGGGTCTATGTTGAGATAGTGAAGGTGGGGCTAGTTGCATAAGTGTTGGCAATAATGGAATGAGCAGCGGAAACGGTTGTGATAGAGTAGAGGTCAATCGCTAATAGAATATTTAGAGCATCGTTTCAGTGAGTTTCCTCACTCACTATTATGTCTACATTATTTTATTTATGGGCAATCACCTATATATCTACCTGTTTAGTTTGGTTGAATGGATTATTGACTGATATTGATTGCTTGTGGTGGTATTTGATGAAATTGAATTATTTGGATGTTATTTTGGTAATTGATAGTTGAGTTTTGTGTTTGTAGGATGGATGAAGTGCAAAGGAGATGTTGTCCGTTTGCATTTTAATCTATGTAATTTATTTATAGATCGATGCAAGTTAATTTTATGTCTGATCAGAGTTCAATGGAACTCGACTCGGTTCTTGTGATATTTATATCATTGCTCGTTGATGTGTTGTAGAGTAAATTTACTCCATAATTATATTTATATAGATCTTTATGTATTACTTGTTTTAATAAATGTTTGGAAAGCTTAGCAAAATCACTTAAGAGTTTTAAAATCTTATTAAATATATTTGATGAATATTTTATTAAATTATGAATAATCAAGATACATTTAAATTTGTAAATATTTTTAGTTAAATATATATATATACACACACATATATATAAATATATAATCTTTTGGTTAGAAAACACTTTTTAAATCAGTATTGTAATATATTATAAATTTTGAATTTGTTATAGAGGAAAAATGTACTATATAGATATTTTATAAATATGTTATGGAAATAATAATATTGTTTTAAGTGATTTTTATTATAAATGATATTGATTTATAAATTGATTTGAATGTTTTGTATGAATATTTGAATATTGGATTTAATTGTTTAATGAAATATTTTATTAAACTTTATTATTATTTCGTGTTTGAGTTAAAATTGGAATTTTATGAATAATTTCTTTATTTTCAGATTACTCATTTTTACGTTGAGCTTGATATCATGAATGATTCATTGTTATTGTTGATTTGATTTTTTTTATATTTTAAAGATGATACGGTGACGATATCCTTCTATTTCATTTATTAGATTTTATTTCTGGTGATGAGAAATTTGAATAAATAGTTTAGTTATACCATCTGGTATGAAACTTTTGGTAACACTTTTTGGTTATTCATCGAACTTGTCATATGGAGATATCTATATGGATCATGTGTAGTTTATGAGCATTAAATAATTATCCAAATAACATGCGATGATATGAGATGTCACCATGTTAGTTGATTGATTATTCATTGTAAGTAAACATCACTGAAATGGGGATTACACTTATGTGTATATGCGATACTCGGTGAGGAGTATTGTTTTGTTAGAAGTTGACTTATGAGAGCCATGTGTGGGCCTACTGTTAGAGATATGTGTAGTTATAGGTATAGGATATGAGTGCTATATGACCATCCACATTGTGTCAAGCCTCATTTATTTTTCGAGAGTAAACTAGATTGGCCAGTATCTACATTGACGGCTTGATCGTAGGGTTACGCCCCAAATTCAGGACACAGTAGTTATATGTCCCCTTGATGCACATCATGGTATTGGTAGTATTAGATGGGTTGTTGCTCATAGTCCCCCTTATTTCTCTTATCCCAGCAGTCTATTACCACTAGGGGCAAAATATGGTCGTGAACAAGACTACGCATAAATGTGCCAATAATGGACAGGGTCACGATATCCGTTGAGGTAACTAAAGACTATAGGAATAAATGGTATTCTGCGAGAGGCGAGTAGTTCTAGGTTCTTAGAGCATTTATATTATCTGTATCGATTTCTGGTTTGGGGTTATGTGTGGGTAGTAGATTGACATATAAGTCACTTTCCTATAATGAGTTAACTAGACTAGAGACCGATTGAGTCTAAAGTGCAGTCAGTCCCCGTTATATCCATACTATTTGATGATTTGATATTTTGAGATAGCCTTTATTATTTATTGTATTTGGATTATGTTGGATTATCTTTGTGGTTTGTATAGTATTGGATATCATTTGGATAATTTCATGGGCTATCTCACATTATCTATTGGCCTATCATTTTATGATACTATATTAGGGCACTGATGTGTGTTAGCCCTTCTCGCTTATTGATATCATTTTATATGACGAGGTTGTACCGTGTGGGTGATTCACCCATTGGAGATAGTCTTCTTGATTTATGTTGATTTGTTTTATATGGGTGATGATGTCTTTTGATGTTAATTCTTATTGATTTATATGGATTTGGGATATTTGAGAAATGTGATGCCATAAGGTCTATTTACATATTGATATGTCGTTAGACATTTGAGTAACTTTGATAGTAATATCATATTATTATTCCTTGTTTATATTGTATCACCTCATTTATGATCCCTGATTTGACATAATCTGACCCGTGTGTTATTTGATAGTAATATGCATCTTTCCGCCGTTTCTACGCTCCTTGATGAATTTTCATATTCACCATACTATAGGTGAAAATTCCCACAACTTCAGGTCCACCGTCTTTTACTCCTTTGCAAAGTGTGATCCTCACTTCAGGCCCCTAAGCTTCCATAACTAAATCAATCATTATGTCTAACCTAATCCTTATTCCAACTTCTTCGACCTAGCCCGTACCAAGTCCTAATGCAGGAAATATCAATGCATTGATCGAAGAGACTATAGAGGATCCTCACATGTTGCAGGGCGACAAGGGCTTGACCATTACAGGGGACAAGAATTATGATTCATGATCATTAATTTCAAAGAGGCGGACTTCTCATCTCTAAAATATGAGTGATATAAAAGAGAAGAAAGGTGTCAATGACGTTCTCCTACTCTTGGTATCCTTGTTGACTCAGCTATTTATCATTCCAACTTCTACACTATTAAAAAATGGAGTTTTCATTGATGTTCCCAAATTTCCTACAGATTAAGGGAGTAATTAGGATTGAGAGGAGGATCCTGAGGGTTGCCTATCTGTGGAGAAGGAGATAGATTCCTAAAAAAGATAGGTTTACCCTCAACCGAGAAGAAGAAGATGATGAAGAGGAGGAGGAAGCATGCTTAGGGATAACTCATTTTTTTTGTTTTAGAGCATGTATAAAGGACATTGTTATGCAGGTATGGCCTCTGCTTTTGCTTTCGATATTTCATCTTATTTCACTTCTTTGCTTTTGTATCTATGACGCCTATATACTTGGTATGTGCCCGAATGATCGTCTATACTACAATTAAGTATGTGTTATTCATGTTCGACTCTTTGCAATACCGATGTTCACCCTAACTTTGTACGTATGAATAAGTTTCGAAAAATGCTTAGTAGCACTTTATTATTTAGTTCTATTTATAATTGCCAAAGTATTTCTTTCAAGGCTAAAGAAAACCATATTCGTTTTTCCAACTATGTAGCCTACCATGTTTATTTTCGGTCGGGTTCCGTTTGACCATACATAAGGTTGTAATTAAAGAAGCTTCTAACCTCGCATCATTTTCTATCTCTAAGAAATGACATTTTAGACGTCTATCTCTTGACATCCATTCTTGATCTAGCCTATATGCTAGCATTGATCAAAAGTATACATTGACTATCATAACTTATCATCATCCGAGAGTGTCTTGTCGAGTTGTATGTGTGGTTTTACAAAAAAGGTTCAATTACATTCCAGTTTCTTTGTCCGAGACTTGGTGTTCAGATGCCTATCTCTGGGAATCGACCTTCGACCATGCCTGATCAGATGTTTAGGGTGAATCATCAAATTGACCCTGACACGATTAAACTCCAATGACCCGACTGTGGATCAAAGGAGTTTATTGATACCTATTTGGTGAGCATTAAACTATCGTGCTACTTTTTTCGGTGAGTAGCTACCCTTAGACTAGCCTCTTCATGTTTCTCATCGACCAACTAAAGGGACCCAATCAAGAGTTCTTCGTTCATCTTGGGATCATACCGCGCTCTCTGTTGACAAGGGACTTCCAATTCAAATAGAATCATGGATTAAGATCCATAAGCCAAAGTGAATGGAATGTAGCCATTTACGGACTTGTGGGATTGATAAGCCCAATATGCTAGTGGCAACTCATTGGCCCATTTGCCCTTGGATTTGGTACATCGCTTTTTCAAGTTGGATTTGATGATCTTGTTTACCACCTCTATTTATTCATTCTTTTACAAGTGTGCTATTGTAAAAAACTTCTTAATTAAATATTGATTGCAAAAATCTTTGAATTTGGTGCTCTTGATTTGGGTTTTATTGTCGATGATAATATTTTATGTGACTCTAAATTCAGATATAATGTTTTTCACCGTAAAGTTGATCAATTTCTTCGTAGTGATTTTGGCTAGAATTTTTGCTTCTACTTTGTGAAGTACCACGGCTAAAATAACAGACTTTGCTCCATTTTTAGCATTGGTATCACACTGATTATGCCAATTCCTTACATTGCTAATGGCCAATGGCTAATCATTTGCATAAGCTTTATGGATGAGGCTCTTGGTATCTTCTCAAACCTTTAGTATTTGTCACATTTTTTGATGTAATCAGTCGTGTCGTAGTTGGTGGTTAGCCAAAATTATCCATAACGAAGAACCTTCCTTACCAAAGTCTACCCCCAATGTGATTACCATAGCTTCCCTCATGCACATCGGTAAGAATCTTCTTAGCTTCTTCCCTAATGATACACCATAACAGAAGAGCAGAAAATCCTCTCATGCATAGTATCCCTTTAGGATCTTTCACCGTTCGTTGCTTCCATTAGTTAGAGTTCCCTTTATAAAATACTCCTTTATTGAAGTCATCCATAATTCCTTTTCCTCCTCAGTGTACAAGATCCAGTTGACATCCATCTAATCAATGCTTGGAGCTGATAAAACCTCCAATGGAACGAGTTCTATAAATTGCACATCCCCGAAGCTGGCTAGTTTAGGTGATAAGTCAGCTTTCATGTTCTCTTCTCTGGGTATATGCGTTATGATGTAACATTCAATGTCGTTTAGTAGGTTTAGAACAATCATCAGATAGTGGGAAAGTCTTGCTCTCTTGAGCTGAATTTCCTTCTTGACTTAGCAAACCACCAGTTAAGAGTCGTTGAATACATGCAATGTTTTAACTCCCAATTATTTTTCTATCCCGAGTCATGCCTTACACTCAGCTTCATTATTCATTGTCGAAAACTCTAGCTGCAAAGTGTTGCATATCGTTCATTCTTTTTGGGTTAGTGTTATTTTTCTTTTTGACCAAGTGGCTTTCAAATGAATCTTAACGTCAGGACAAAGACAAAATTGTTTAAGGATTTGGGAGCATGCTTAGGACAATACTGCGATAAGCTTCAAAGAGGTAAAGCGCCAAATGTAGTCAAAGGGACTAGTCAGTACCTACCTCTTTTAGGTCAATACCGAGTTGTTTTTACACTTCCTAGTGAAATTTTAAGCTACGTTCTTTCATTGATTGTAAAGTGGTTATCCTAGTACCCATTTCTAAAAAAGTGGATGTACAACTCTTAATAGTTATAAAAATAAGGACAAGTATTAGAGATGTCAGAACCCCTCGGCAACAACTTGATTTCTAAGGTAAAAGTGCTTGGAGCTTGATGAATCGAAGTTGGAAGACCAAGTAGAAGAAGATGACATGATTTGCAATCAACAAATCAAGATAGTACTGATCAATTCTTATTGGTACCAATATGATTTTATTAATTTAGAGACTTCAACTCCTCTCCTACTTACTCGTATATAAAGTGCGAACTGATATTTCATGATCCAACATCTTCTTTGGGCAATTTCTCCATAAATAGCAAGCATATGGCAACTTAGAAAGGAATTTTTGGCACTTTATCTTCTTCACCTCCTCTCTCTACCTAACTTTATAACAAAGAAAGTTACATTTTGCTATTATAAGTCATTTGGAACTATAAAACTCTTGTGGATGTGACAAAAACTCTATATAATAACATTAAAGTGAACGTAGGCCTCAGATATGTCGAACCATTATAAATTTTTTGCTTTCCTTGCTTTATTTTACTATTTATAGCTCTATATCACTACTTTAATTTTGGTATTGGGGTATTGTGCCACTTATTGGCCTAACATTTTTTATGTTTTCACTAAGAACGAAACTTCTCAAGTGTAGATCTAGCTATTTATTCTATACTATAGCATCTAAAAGTTAAATCCAAAAGTTTTTTGTCTAAAGGTTTGAACAAATTTCATATTGGAAGTAATTGCACCAACAAGGAAGTCTGGATGATCTATAACAATTACTAGTATAGATGAAAGAGCTTCCTACTAGGATGAGATGACTAACTAATCGACAGCCACGTTGCCGGGACCATCCACCCCTCAGGAGATGATGACTAAGTTGGTGTTCGACATGATGATGGAGGATTTGAACCAAAGGATGATTGATAGTTCTAAGGCTCTCCTTAACAAGATAGATGCTAGCATATCGTTATTGACCCAACAATCTTAAAGGTCTAAGAGGGATAGGAGAGAAGCAACACGTGTTGGTTTCGAGGAGGAAAATTCATCATCTTTTGGTTAGAATAGAAGGGATGAAAAGCAAAATATGAAGGAACATTCGACTGGAGCAGTAGGAAGGAACATTGGAGGAACAACTTGAGCCATTACTAAGAGAGCTTATGTCAGTGCCGACCAGAATCAAGTAAGTACCGATTTCAATTTGAGAAGTTTGGAAGGGCAAAGGCCCGAGGTCATTAACTTGTTAGATTTTGAAAATGATTTGAAGTATGTTAGTAATAAGGATGCATCAAATGTTAAAGCTTAGGATGTTGGTGTTCAGACGACCACTATAGAGTCAACTAGATCTCAGAGAACGACCAAATGAGTGGATCTTCCTGAGACTGGAGAACCTAGACATAAATGTGCAAAACGAGACTGTTTGCAGAGTCAAACACTCGACATAGCTCTTGGCAGTCATCCTTTGGATTACCACGCTAGTGAATAGCATATTACAGATATGATTAAGTGGTTATTGTAGGAAAACGAATGGAGAAAGAATGAAGATTTGGGTTTTATGCCCAGTAGAACTCCATGCATGGAGAACATATTAAGGGAGGAGTACCCATGAAGTTATGATGCCTTTGGTGCCAACGTATAACGAGATGATTGACCCTAGATAATATTTATTCAAATAGGATTGGCACATGGATGGTATCTGAGCGATGGATGTAGGTGGTTCCCCATCTGTTTAGATGTAGTAGCATCGATGTGGTTCATTTTGCTTGCATCGAAGTCCATCTTGCCTTTTGATGAGTTACTAAGAAGTTCTTGGAGTAACTCCAGCTCCACGCTGCCACGCTTAAGGATTCGATGTCCTTGTCAAGACTTTCTCAGGGACCTAAAGAATCGTTGAAAGGTTTTCGAAACAAGTTCAATGCCGTAGTTACTGAACTTAAAAATCCAAATGAAGATATAGTGCTGATGACTTTAATCTGGGGTACACACATTTAGACATGGACTTCAAGAAATTGTTGAGAATGGAGCAACCATCTATGAAGGACTTCTATTGAAATGCTAACCAGTTCTTGCATTTGGAAGAGGCAAGCAAAGTTGCTTGAAAGACTCGTCATAGATAGTCAAAGGAAATAATTCATAGTGATGTAGCTATTAAGCAGATTGGTAAGAACCTCAAGAAAATAGCTACGAATATTGAGAATTCTAGTAATAAGAAGTAAAAGAATCAGGATGTTGGGGATAGGCGGAATGATGCCAAAAAGCATTCAAGGAATACGATACTAGAGGAACAAACGCCTCTGAATGATACACTTGAAAATATATACCTTGCCATAAAAGACATGAAAAGGTATAGAAAGCCACCTAGGAGAGAGGTGACTAAGGAAGGAAAGTGCTTTTGGTAGTTTTGTAGATTTCTAGAAACTCATGGGCATAATATGAATAAGTGCAGGCATACTAGGGATTGCATTAGAGAGTTGAACTAAAAAGGAATTTGCAGTAGTACATTAGAGATAACAAGATATTGGACAGAATGCTAGACCCTAAGGCCAAACACTTAAGCTAACCAGCCTGGATGCAGTAGAGAAGGGCCCAAGCAGCAAGATGGAAAGATTGTCATAAACATGATAATTGGAGGACCTCTTCCTATAGAGAAAAGTTGGAATGAGATGGACTGGTATGCGAGTTCGTTAGGGCACATGCCGTAGGGAGATACTTTGCCATCGAGGATCGAGCACCGGCTAAGCAGCAATAGTTGATGACATATGGAATCATTTTTTGGAATTAGGGGTACGATGGTATCGAGGCATCACCATTTGATCCTATGCTAGTAACATCCATGATTAGGCTAGCTAGCATACATCAGGTTCTAGTAGATTGCAAAAGCTCGATGCATGTTCTGTTTAAACGAACATTTGG
Source organism: Allium cepa (assembly GCA_030765085.1). Lineage (NCBI taxonomy): Eukaryota > Viridiplantae > Streptophyta > Magnoliopsida > Asparagales > Amaryllidaceae > Allium > Allium cepa. Next base: position 305,585,831 of record CM060945.1, on the reverse strand, counting down.
CCAGATAAGGATCTGTTCAGATGATATTAAGCCTTGTAAATCCATGGTTCAACGATTTAACGAAAAGGCGAAGGAACTTATCGAGACTATTGATTTGTCCTTAGAATTGGGAGAAGGAGATTACAAGATTGTGTAGGTTGAGAAATTTATATTATGGATGAGCTTCTTGCATATAATACCTTTTTAGGTTAACAGGCCCCAACTAGTTTCAGGATAGGACTAGCTCTTTTGAGCCAAAGGATGCAATTCCCCATTGAGAATGGGTTTAGATGGATTCGAGGGGAACAAAGCATTAGTCGAAAGTATAATGTTGCTGAGCTAAGAGAGGCAAAATGACGGGCAAAAGAAAAGAATGTAGAGAGAACTCTTTGCATCAAGAACACAAATACAAATCAATTAATGCCCAAGCCCTAGCTTGGGAACTATAGCAAATTATTTAAGTTTATGGATCCCTGGAAGCAGTCTGAGGAAGTCTGGGCAGCACTAGCTGTGTAACACCTCAAAAATTAATAAGAATTTTTTAATTAAATAAACCAAGGAATAAAAAGAAAATTTCCCTAGATGTCCAAATTTTGTTATGAAACCTGCATTATTGCATTTGTAGTGAATTTCTAGATGATTTTCATGCATAAGACTTCAAAATCGAAGTTAATATGGAGAAGTTATGGACGTTAAATGTATTGGAGATAGAATAAGAAACTTAAAATAAAAGTTACAAAAATTAACATAAGAATCGGTGAGGTCGAAGATTGACCAGTAGCCGTCGACCCAAGAATATGAGCGGTCTATCACGAGCCATGTAAAATCGAACGTTTGGAATTTCCTATGACGTGTTCGAGTAGTGTGGATGGATTGCTTTTTGACTAAGGCTATAATGAACGAACGTGATTATCGAAAATATGCACTACGATAAATCTAAAGCTCAAACAGATTACTAAACCTTAATAATACTAGCTAATCAAACCCTAATTCTCATATGACTTTTTACAGTAACCAAACTCTGCCAATATTTATCCTGTACCTTACTCTAAAAAAAGTCTTAAAAATCAAATTAAACCAACTAAAAAGAACACAAGCTTTTGAATCAAGGCAGAGCAACCGAAGCTAGCGAATAGAGAGGCGACTCTAAGGTAAGAGCAATAGGAAGAGCTTAGGCTTGAGGTGAGTAGGAATAATTTTAATTTTAATGAGGTGATTTTTTACTGTTAAAATTGATCTATTCTCTATGATCCACGATGATGTTAGAAATGCTAAATTAAAATTTGTAACTAAGATAGAAATTAAAATTACTGTAATTGTTAAAGCTAATGATGCCAGCACACCTTTCTTGTGATTAAATTGTAAAACCCTAAATTGATAGACCCTTAACTAGTAAACCCCAAATTGAGTTAAAAATTGAAATAAGAAACTAATGATCTAGTAATTAGCATTCATCGATAACAACATACGATATGGATTAAACAGTAATAAAATTGATAGTTAAGTAAAGCAAAAAATCTAAATGTTATATGCGAATGATCGACCTTGAAACCCTAGCAGTCGACCGGTTAGGACTCGCGATAGACTGGTCTAGGCGAAAATTGTAGAATTGAACCTCGGCATAAAGCCCAATTTTGTTAATAAAAATATTTATATAAAACTTTAACTATTATGGCCTATTTACGAGCAATTGCATGTATGTTAGGACTTGTAGGGAAGCTAGTTCCCTGGGAGTGGATGCTAGGTCGTTGTGGTGTTGTGTAAATATTGTTTATCCAATTTAGGATCGAGTAATCGACTAAAGGTGATGTATTTTGGCAATGGCACTCACGGGAGATTCCACGATGGGCTTGTAGTACTAATGAGGATGCTTGATGGAGTAGGTTTGACAGAGATGTCCTAGTATGCCAAATTTCTAATGCACATGATGCAGTTTAGATGGAGGATCCCAAAGCATGTAATAAGAGGCCAACCCTATGATCGAGAGATAGAAGCGAATGCTGACTATGAGACATACCGACGAGTCGGCATCTCGGGTTCTTCTTTTATGAGCACAGTGAGGGGAAATTGGTTCCCAATAGTCTAGTGATGGTAATAGCGTGGAAATTTATTTCCACAATAACCTAGTGGCGGTGTTTTCCATAGTTATTAGCAAAGAAGGTTGTGTCTTATGTACTAAGTAGCTTTAGGAGCTATGGTCGATCGTTAGACGTGAGGTTCGATCTTTAGTTCGAACATTTGTATTATTTTACACAAATTGTAGCGCAAGAATGTATCAGACAAAATCTCTTAGGCAACAAACCTTAGGAATTAATGGAAAATTGCATCACACCCTATATCATTTAGAGTAGTATTGAAGTAACTGAACATGATCATCACATATAAACTTGTACTCATTCACTTCACTTTCGTCTAACCCATGTTCTTTCCTTCTTTTCCCGATCATAAGTGGACATGGTAGCAGGTGACCAGCACATTCTTATCGTTGAAGACTGCTTTTTACCATATTTGCTCTCCATGTATTTATCTATTTTATTAGTATAGTTATCTCTTCTATCAGACTTGGAGTGATATTTTCTATGTACTATGTATTGGACCATGTACTAATTTTATGAGACTATGATTTTGATATTTTTGAGATGAATATTTTCTGTGTTATATATTTTGTTCCTTCCGTTGTGAGTTCTGAAAGTTTAGTATATCTTAGATTATATATGCTTATATTAGCCATTATGATGTAAAATGTTATAAACCCCGACGATCCATATTTCTCGATATGGCACAAGTCTGAAAGTCACACCAGGCTTTGTATTGGTGTGTCGGGAATTGCGAGTTGTCATAGTTAGTATCAGAGCATATGTTTAAGGTTCCTTACGGATTAGGACCGCATTGAGAGAACATACTTGAAAAGGATTTTCAAAATGGTCTTCAAAGTTTTCAAAAATGGAGTTTATAGAAGTGAGTGCATGTGTGTGTGTAATTATAGATAAAAAAAATTCAAAACGTTTATAAAAAACTTCCGTTTATCAAAATCTCTCTTGTATGTGCCTATACTAATTCTCATTCATGCTTATGTTATCTCTTAATCATATTTATGCTATCTATGGAAAGTTGCTAATAAAATTCTTTAATTTCATAAATTGAAGAAGAGTGATCCGGTAGATTCAGGCTCTAGCGATGCAGCCGATATTTTGGGTGTGAACATCCCGATACGGTTCTGCTAGTTTCTTCTGACAAGGGGACGGGCCAAGCTTAATCCTACAAGAGTACCCATGAAGGGAGTGACTGATGCAGCTCCTACCCACCCACCTGTCACTATAGACTTTTCTAAGCTATGAAAAGATTTCTCAAATCTTGGAGAAAAGCCTTACAAGAGACAGAGTCTAATATGAATTTAAGGTTATGGATCCGCATTTGTGAGAGGATCTTTGGTTTGATAGGTTGGCTAACAAGATGAGGATGTCGTTAGCTACATGGTAGTTACAGGATTATGCATTGAGCTGGTGGGAGGTAGTTGAGGCTGAGACTAATGGAGAGCAGATCACTTGGGATGAGTTCCATAGGCGATTCGAGGTGAAGTTTCTTTCTAGGGTAGAGGAAGGTGTGTAGTTAGATAAGTTCATTCACTTGAAGAAAGGATATCTATTTGTTAAGGAATACATCAATCAGTTCAATGAACTTGCTAGATCCGGAATGGGAATGAATGATATCATGCATAAGAAGGCTTTAAAATTTTCTAAAGGGTTGATTCAACTTCTCTAAGATTTAGCTCTGGGTAATATTCCTATGGGTGTTACGCATGAGGGTCTAGTGGAGATGGCCTTGCTAAATACTATCTCCAAGGTGGAAGTCAAGGAAGAAGAACCAAATAGGGCTATTGGGAAAGCGCAACAGAACTAGCGTAGAGGTGGATATAGAACTAAAGTAATGGTACATAAGAAGGATATGCATTGTAGGAAGTGTGGAAGGAAGGGGCATTTCATAAAGGAGTGCAAGGAAAATCTCTCAAAGGTTAAGTGAAAAACCGCAATTAGCATGGACATCTAAAGCGAGCTTGCATAACACCACCGAGAGCTTCTACTCATGTGGTTTTGGTTTATGCATTAGAGGCAGTCCCTTGCTCGAGAGCACAACTAGTGGAAAACAAGGTTAAGAAAGTGGTGATGAAAGGTGTATTGCTTCTTTTGGTTTATCTATTCACACTTCATTTGATACTGGGCTTCACATTCTTTCATTTCTAATAGACTCTTTGATGACTTGCACTTACACGCTAGAATAGGTATAGACTCTGTAGTTGTGCCAAACTCCATAAGAGGATCAGCTTATTTGTCTATGGTATAGAAGGGTTTGAAGTCGTTTATCTTAGGGGTCGAGTTTTATTGTAATGCCTTTGTAGTAGAATTCTCTAGGATTAGGTAGATATTAGGCATGGATTGGATGACTATGTATTGGGCTATTTTAGATTGTGATAGGAAGGTCGTTAGATTGAGCACGTGTAGTGGAAGTAGCTTGAAGGTTTTTTGCCACCCCAGAGGATCAATTATGTTGAGGTACTTATGTTTTGGATCTATTACATGATGAGCTAGACACGATGCCTATACTTAGAGATTACTCAGATGTTTTTACTGAGGTTACAGTTCTCCTGCCCCAGAGTGAGATCAAGTTTATAATCTATCTGGTTGAGAATGCTAGACCCGTCACCTCACCACTAAGGCATATGGCTCCAAAGGAAAGATGCGAGTTGAACAAACATGTTAATGAATTGTTAGAGAAGGGTTTTATCAGAAGGAGCACTTTTGAGTAGGGAGCACTAGTCGTCTTTGCCACTAAGGCGGATGGATCTATGAGACACAACATTGATTATAGAGAGTTAAATAAATTAACAAAGAAGAATCGTTATCCATTGCCCCATACAAACGATCTCTTTGACCAATTAGTTGGAGCTAAAGTTTTATCGCAGCTTGACTTGGCTATCAGATTCCATCAGTTGCATGTAGTCGATGACAGTATCCAGAAGACGCGTTTCATACACCCGATGGACTTTATGAGTGGTTAGTCATGCCTTTCGGATTGACCAGTGCACCCACCTATTTTGTTGATTTGATGAGCCAAGTTTTCAGAGGGTTGCTTAACAAGTTCGTCATAGCGATTGTGGATGGTATCCAAGTTTATTAAAGGAATGAGGAGGAGCATGCATTGCATTCAGTGGAAGTGCTCAGTACACTCCATACACGTAAGCTAAAGGTAACGTTTTCAAAATGCCACTTTTGGAGAAATGAGGTATACTTTTTGGGAAACATCATCTCAGAAAGTGGCTTAACAATTGATCCAAGTAAGGAGGTAGCAATTTTGGGTTGGCATGTACCGAAGAATGCTACAGAGGTGAGAAGTTTCATTAGTTTGGTGGGAAATTATCGGAAGTTCATTAAGGACTTCGTGAAGAACTTTTCTCCTTTGACCTGCCTTACCAAGAAGAACCTAGTTTCCTCGTAGGAAACTAAATGTGAAGATGATTTTATTAAGTTGAAGGGGGCATTAACTAGCACACCAGTTTTGGTATTACTAAATGGACGGAGCCATTTATAGTTTATACCGGTGCCTGTGGTACGGAGTTGGATGTAGCGTTGATGAAAAAAGGAAGGATGGTGAGTTATGTGATTAGGTAGCACAAGATCTACGATAGAAACCACCTTACCCATGATCTTGAATTGGCATTCATTGATTTTGTGCTCAATTCATGGAGGCTTTACCTTTAGGAGAGCAGTTTGAGCTATATATAGATCATAAGTCCTTGAAATATTTGTTCTTAGAAAAGGACTTGAATCTGAGGCAGTAAAGGTTGATGGATTTCTTGGCATCATATGACTTTGATATCTCTTATGCCCTATGCAAGGGTATGTAATGGAAGATGCTTTCAGTATGAAAAGGTATCTTTTGTGGTGCATGAAAAACACTACCACAACTTATGGAAGCATTTTAGTGAATGCCACTAAAAAAACGCAACTAAAAATTCAGGACTTTCTATTGCGTTTTCATAAATGCTTCCGAAAAGCAATATATTGCAGCATTTTTTAAACGCGACCATTTTTTTATCATAGCGTGTATAAAGGCTACTAAAATTTATTATTGATGCTACTATAAAATATTATAGCAGAGTTTTTTATCTGCCACCATGTATATTTTGGTAGCATTTATTAAGGTTGCAAAAAATTGTTGATTTTTTGTGAAGAATTCTCTTGCTGTGGTAGTTCATTTAGTGTCCACTTCATTTTGTTCACAATGCATATATTATATAGTAATAATTAACATATTTCCATATGAAAACAACAACCACTCATAGTATCACATTCAAACAACTGAAATACACATTAACTACACAATAAAATACGATATACAAATAATCTGGCACAAGATATATTAAACCTAGTCTTTAGCTTTTTAAATATATTTTTATGAAACATGATATACAAACAATTCAATACAAAATACGATAATTTCTCTCACCGCTGTTTAAAAAAACAAGTAGATGCTTTGAAGCACTATAACATAAACTTCTCATACTTAAGACCTTACACAAACTAAACCCAATAACCAAAAGCATTGGATAGCATTTTCAAACGAGTTTCATGTCTTGCTGGTCCATTTCAGTTTAATACTTTAGATATTGTGCATGCTTTTAGTCTAGATCTTGTGCATGTTTCAAGAAAAAACAATACTTTAGCTCAAAATAAACCTGTTTAACTACTCTTTTTTGGCTTAAGTGACCTCATTCAGAACATGTTATATGCTTCAACCAATTCCTCTTTCATGTTAACAGTTCATGTCACATTCGAACCATTCATCCCAATCGTGCTAGTCTCGAACCATCTAAACAACCTGGACATCACCCAGACAAATAGACAACATCACTAAAACCTCGAGCACACTTCCTAAATGATGGTTAAGTATATATTTATTGTGTAATTACTTCATGCATCAAATGGTGTCTAAATTGGATGCATTCAAATAATTTATTTTAAGGTTTGGAAATAACATGAATCATGATCACTGTTGTGTGATGCAAGATATTTGAAAGATGACCTATGGTAGGTTGAAATGGATGATAATTTCTATTGTGATTTTGATGTTTATGGTTTAATAGATATACCGATCTAGGTTTTGTAGCATGTGAGATAATGTCGCAATCCAAGTCTAGGGTTTGTAGCCTTTCACAAGCCCAGGAATGGAGGAGAGGAAGAGTGGATAGGATGAAGGTGGGTTGGACAAGAGGAAAATGTTATGAAAGCGATGAGATTGGAGAGGAAATATGGGGGAACGAGGAGATAATGGAAAAGAGAGATGAGCAGACTAAAAGAGATTCACCAAAATTTCGATTAACAGTTAACGGGAACATTTCGGTAGCATTTATTTATTTACTTTTTCTCTTTTAAATAATTAACAATTTCATTAGCTTTCAAACTCTACTGAATAATGCAGCTAATAAAAAGTTTTCTTGTAGAATTTGAGTAAATAGCGTGTAGTGTTGAGATATTCTTAGAGTGGAGGCATTTGGTGTAAATTTCTGCATTTGATTTCTGACTATTTCTATATATTAAACCTAAATTACTATCGGCTTTAGATTTGAACCCATCATTAATCAAGCGTATTAGATCTAAGTAGAAAGAGGACAAGGAACTAGTAAACATTATAGAGAGGATATATAGAGGAGAGTCATCGATTTATTTGAGGCATTATGCCATTGACTCAAGAGGATGGTTACGGAGGGATAGTAGGCTTTGTGTTCCTCATAGTATGGACTTGACGGATGAGGTTCTAGTTGAGTGTCACTATTTTAGGATGACCATTCATCCTAATGGTGATAAGATGTATCATAACATGAAGAGAGTCTTCAATTAGAGCGGTATGAAGAAGCAAGTAGCAGAGTATGTAGCTAGATGTACGACTTTCCAGAGGGTAAAGGCGGAGAAGAAGAAGCCGGGATGATTGTTACGGCCATTGGATATCGCTTAGTGGAAATGGGAGAGTATTTCTATTGGTTTCATAGATGTGTTACCAAGGAGTAGGAGATGGAATAGGAGCATTTAGGTCATATTTGACCTATTGACTAAGTGTGCTCATTTCATACCAATGAGGGGTATGAGGAAAATTGCATCATCGGTGGCTTTATACGTGAGAGTGATCATTAGGTTACATAGAGTCTATACTAGCATAGTTAGTGATAGAGAACCGATTTTCACCAACGAGTTCTAGAGAAGTCTATAGGAGGCTTCAGGGACCGAGTTGAGCTTGAGCATCGCATATCATCCATAGATGGACAGACAGACATAGAGAGTGAATTGGGTTTTAGAGGATTTGCTATGGATGTTCATTATAGACTTTGGAGGTTCTCGGGAGGATCACTTACCGTTGGTGGAGTTTACATATAACAATGGTTCTCAGTTGAGCATTGGGATGGCACCATTCAAGGCATTATATGGTAGACCTTATAGATCACCGTCGTGTTATTGGGACACTGTGGATAAGATTATTCTTGGGTTGGATATAATGAGAAAGACATCGAACAATTTAGATTCAATCCATAGGAGAATGAAGACCGCTCAGAATAAGCAGGAATCTTATGCCGACAGGAGAAATACAGAGTTTGATTTTGTAGTTGGCAACATGGCATTCATGAACGTTTACCCCTTAGACATATGATGATTTGGTAAGTCAGGAAGCTTAGACCAAAATTTGTAGGACCTTTCCCAATAGTTTTTATAGTAGGGAAGTTAGCATATAGATTAGAGCTTCCAAAGAAGTTAATGGAGAACATGATATTTTCCATGTGACACATTGTGAAATGATACAACTACCGTGGTCAAGCCAAGTCAATTGGAGGGGGTTGGGATACAGTGAGAGTCACTTGTTCATCGTGCATCCAATTGTATATTAGAGCATGATACAAAGCAACTTCGCAACAAGGAGATCATTCTAGTTAAATTCCAATAGGGAGACGACTCAACGAAGAGTACATGGGAGCCCGAGGTGAAGATCCACACTACCCACCCACAACTCTTTTCTAGTGCATTTCCAATTTAATTCTTATAAGTATATGTTACTTATACTTTGGACTTAGGTGGTATACCCTTTAGATAGAGACCATTGGATGGTAGTTTGTATATGTGTCGGTAGGGCAAGTTATGGATAATGGATGCTAATGGATGTACTCGGATGTATTGTTTGAGCTATTCTCTTTTATGCGTTTAGGAAAGTATATCCTCTAGGTATACACACACATTCACACTCGATAGCGTGCCATCTCTTGATTTTTGTTATGATAGTGGATGATATGCACATGATGTTCAATATGAGTTGTATGGTTTTGCATACATTTATATTTGCAAGTATATTTACTTAGGATATTGCATACAGTTGGATGTATAACATGAGCATTTGTATCATAGGAGGTCGACTAGATTAGTAGATCGCCTACTCTTTTTCATTAGAATAGGTGTTTATTTCACATTGCATATATATATGTACGTATCGCATTATAAAATTTCTAAGGACAATTATTGCTCATGGATGATGGATGAGTTGTTCATTATAGCTATTGGTTGTTGTGCGTATGAGTTACATTTTCCTTCCTTTGAGATTTTAGGGATGAAATCCTATTTAAGGATGGAGAATGTAACACCCCAAAAATTTAACAGAAATTTAATAAGATAAATTAAATTAAATAATATAAGGATTAAAAGAAAATTTCCACAAACATTCGAATTTGGGTACGAAACTCGCACTATTGCATTTATCGTGATTTTCTGGACAATTTTCATATATAAAACTTCAAAATCACGGTTGATACGGAGAAATTACGAGTGCTAGAAAAACTGGAGATATAATAAGAATCTTAAAATAAAAATTACACAAATTAACATAAGAACCTACTGACCCATGGGTCGAAAGTCGAGTAGAAGCGGACGACCTAGGGTATAGATGGTCGACTATGAGCCTTGTAAAATTAAACATTTGGAATTTCCTATGATGTGTTTAAATGGTGTAGATAGATTGCTATGACCAAGGCTGTGATGAACGAACATGATTACCGAAAATATGCACTAAGCTAAATCTAACGCTCTAAACAGACTGCTAAACCCTACAAATACTAGTATAATCAAGCCCTAATTCTCATATAACTCTTTATAGTAATCAAAGTCTGCCAAAAAATTTCCTCTTTCCTCACTCAAAAACAAATTCTTAAAAATCAAATGAAATAAACCTAAAAGAATGCAAGCATTTGAATCGACGCAGAACAAGTGAAGATAGAGAATAGAGGGGCGATTCTCAAGCAAGAGAAATAGGAAGAGTGTAAGCTTGAGCTGAGTAGGAACAATTTTAATTTTAATTCGGTGATCATTTACTTTTAAAATCGATCTATTCTCTATAATCTAGGAAGATCTTAGAAACCCTAAATTAAAACCTGTAACTTGATAGAAATTAAAATTATTGTAGTTGCTAAACCTAATTTGATACTGGCATACCTCTCTTGTGATTAAACTGCAAAACCCTAAAATCAATAAACCCCAAATCAGTAAACCCCAAATTAAATTGAAAATTAAAACGTGGACTGATCATCCAGTAATTAGCATTCACCAATAACTTCTAAGGACATGGATTAAACAACAATATAATCGACAGTTAAGAAAATACAAAAACCCTAAGTTTTATAAGCGAACAGTCGACCGTGGAACCCTAGTGGTTGACCGGTAATGGTTAAGCGGTTAGGTCTAGTGTCGACTGTTCGAGATGAAAATTGCAGAATTGATCCTCGACCTAAGGCCCAAGTTTATTAATATATATATATATATATATATATATATATATATATATATAAACATTAACTATCGGGGACTCTTTGAGGGAAATTGGATGTATGCTTGGACTTGTTCGAAAGCTAGTTCTCTAGGAGCGGACACTAGGTCGTGGCAGTGTTGGGTAAATATTGTTTACCCAATTTTGGATCGATTAATCGACTGGAGGTTATGTATTTTTCAATGGCACTCATAGGAGGTTCCACGGTGGGTGTGCAGCACTAACAAGGATGCATGATGGAGTTGGTCCAACACAATGGGTGTCCTAATATGCATGATTTCTAACACATGCGATACATTTTAGATGGAGGATCCTAGAGCATGCAATAAGAGGCCAACATTACGATCGAGAGGTGGAAGCAAATGCAGATAATGAGACATACCAATGAGTCAGCATCTCAAGTTCTTCTACTCTAGGCGTAGTGAGGGGGAATTGGTTCCCATCAGCCTAGTAGCAATGATAGTAATGGAATTTTTTTTCCACAGTAGCCTAGCAGTGGTGTTTTCGACAGTTAGTATCCAAAAAAGGTGATGTCTTACGTATTGTACAGCTCTTAGAGTGGTGGCTAATCATTAGATATGAGATTCAATGCTTAGTTCAATCCTTTATATTAGCCTGCACAAATTGTAATGTAGAATGTACTTGACAAGAACCCTTAAGTATCAGACCATAGGAATTCATAGACTCTTGTACCACACCCTATATCATCTAGAGTAGCATTGAAGCAACTATACATGATCATCACATATTAAGCCTCTACTCATTCATCAGACTTTCGTTGGACCCATTCTCTTTCCTTACTTTTCCTCACCATAGGTTGATAGGGTAGCAAGTAATCGCTCATTCTTAATACTTGGAGAGTCGAGCTTACCTTTGGAAACTGCTTTTTACTATACTTGCTCTCTATATATTTATCTATCTTATTAGTGTAGTGTATCTCTTTTATCAGACTTAGAGTGATATTTTCTATGTACTCTATATTGGACCAACTACTGATTTACTGAGATTATGATTTGGATATTTTCTGAGATGGATATTTTTCTATGTTATATATTTTATTCCTTCCACTGTCAGTTTGAAAGTGTAGTATATCTTTGATTATATATGCTTGTGTCAGTATCTATGATGTAATAAACCATGACAATCCGTATTTCTCGGCATGATGTGAGTCCAAAAGTCACACTAGGCTTTGGATCGAAGCATTGGGAGGTGTGGGTTGCCCCAAGATGAGCCAAAGGTAAACTTTTCGATCAATATGGACGATCCTACATGGGTGCTTAAGATTGGATCTTAGCTCTTTGCCGGATTCAAGAAAGAATTGGTCAGCTTTCTCCAAATGAATCTAGATCTATTTTCTTGGATACATTCGGTTATATGTAGGATATTGCCAAAGATAGCGTGTCATGCACTAAATATGGACTTGAAATATCCCCCTATAAAACATAAAAGATGCAATTTGGCTTTGGAGCGATCCGCTTCATCGAATGGCGACTATTGATGGAATCATGATCCCATAGTCATATAATAGTGACCTATTGCATTGTTATTTCATTTAGTTTATTTAGTTTAATTTCAACAAGTAAGCCACCCAAGGGAATTGGGGGCAATGTAATAAGGTAGGACTTGTTATTTTTGTTTATGAATAAGATTGGTGTTAACGAGTTTCTTCTTCAACCCCAAAAGTGCAAGGATGAGAACCTTGGCTGATGATGAAATTTGGAGAGCCTAAGTTTAACCTCAACAGGTGTTGGCAAATAGCAACACTCAACTGAGTTAAGGCTTAAGAGGAGTGATAAGGAAGTTTAGGTTCATAAGGAAATCATATGCAAGGCCATATGAAATTATATATGCTTGAAGTACCCCATATTAAACAATCATACAATCAAAAGAGAAATCAAGAATGTGAGTACTTTTGGAATTTGAAGCAACTTTTGGTTGGCAAATCATATATGCTTTGGAATTCAAAAGCAAGTCATAACTCAAGATAACTTGTCTTTATTAAATATAATGTCGAATGCACAATGTCCAATAGTTTAAGTGCTATAATCGGCTCTAAATCCCCAAACAAGTTTAGGGTTATAATGTTTAAAATGTAAGAAGACTGATAAGAATGATCTGCCCCTTCCATAGTGCCTCTAGGTCCATATATATAGGGCCAGAGCTGGGACATAGCAGGTCAACTTTGGTATTCATAACTTTCAGCATTGTCAATGTTGCATGGGGATAATCCTTTCACAATCATCATCTTCGGCATTATTGGGTGTATAATATGGCTTCGACGTTGTCCCATTAACAAAGATAGGTGGTGTCAATGAATTTCTACATTGGTGGGTCCAGTTATGATGATTATTGTGCTTAATAACTGGGTAGCAACATCAGCTTAAATCGATGTGAGTATGAAGCAATATCAATAATGAGCAGCTTTGGTGGTTTCTATAGATATTGACGACTTTCATCATCAACATTGCATCTATAGGTGGGCGGTGTCCTCCAAGTGTCGATGAAATGTGCTATATGAAAGTTGACTCTGCAATGTGGCGGCATTGATCATTGATGTTATTAATAATGGGAAGTACTATCTAAAAGATGATTCGAAAAAAAATGACGATGTTGGAATAGGAGCGACATCAAAGGGATGCGACATCATTATTTAATAGCTTTGGTTGTTGGTAGTATCGGTGATGAGAGATGTTGAAAGAGTGCAGCATTGATGAATTGCGATGTTTATTTCATTTTCACAACTGAAAGGCGGCATCAATGAGATGTGACATTGGTTATGTTTACATAGTACTGATAGCTTATAATGCTGGTCACACTAGATATCACCACTTCTTGAATGAGATGCAACATTGGTCACATGTGGTACTGATAATGAACGATATTCCTAGCTTTAGTAACGACACGCAGCATCGCACATAACACTTTATTGATGAGACATTGATTCATAGTCATTCTTTCGCTATTGAATATTGTTGGGGCATCATGGTTAGGTTGCATGTTGCACATCTTTGAGGTCAATAATGGTGATAAAATTTGCCCCTAGTGCAGAGGAAGCATTGACTTTTCAAGTCAATTTTGTCGATGTTAAGTTTACAGCCTATTGGTATTCCCAGAAGATTTAGCCATTGATTTAAATTTGATCGATGATGAATTTTCATCCCCATTTCTTCTTATAAATAGTCGAGCTCCTCTCTCTTTCTTATTTTACCTACAATTGGGACCTCAAGCATGAAATCACAATCCTTGGAGTAATTCAGAAATTTCCTAATTCTCAAGTATTTGAATCATCTAGGTATGATATAAATCTCATTCTGATTTAACTAGCAAGTTATACTAGGTGATTTTGTATTGAAATTACTACTAGGGTTTAGATTAGATTTATACTGATTTTAAATCGACATTATGTTTGATTATAGGGTTTTGAAACTTATTACTTTGATTGGTAATCGATTCAGATCATATCAGCATTAGACCTTTATGTAGTGTGAATGGATTTCATTGCTAATCAACATTGGCATGAAATCGGGTATGTTCTTGGTTTATTAACGAAGTAGACGACATATTAGACCCAAAACCCAATACCGACTTACACTGTACCGACATTGATTATGTTTGACATTGTTATAATGATTGATATTAATTTATCCCCTTGGTTTTATGTTGACGCTAACGATTTACGATATTGTCATGATATTCAACGTTGATAAAGTTCTTTGTAGGCTAATTAACATCGATAGCACAAAAACTCTTTAACCTCACCGATGATTAAGTCAAGGTGTGGCAACCCCTTATTAGGAACATAGAAGTCATTAACAACGTATGTGCCAATGAAATGCAACACCAATAAGCTCAATGCTAGTTAAAAATGATCTTGCTCATTTTTTATATTAACCTATGGTATGGTTTATTGCCCATTATTTGTCATAGTTCTCCATAGCTAATCCTAATATTACAACTTGATCTTTAAAATACATCGTCACTTACAACATTTTTGTTTTAACATGTTATAAGCTATTTAAACGATTAGTACATTATCAATTCATATCGCCGCTATTCATTAATGTCGATAGCCCCATTACTATGATATTAGTTATAGTTGCGGTATTTACTGTTCTTTGTGATAAAAGCTATATGATATTTGGTAGTGATTTATTTAACTGACATGGACTTGTTGATGCTGCATGTTAACTTTTATTCAATTTTATACACTTTCCTAAGGAATTCCTTTATTAAAGTTAAAGTTCGAGTCTTTTGATATATTTGATATGTACCACTTAAGGGTTATTAACTTGTAGTAAATGTGGGATTATATTTTGTACTTAAACACTTGTTGATGCCATCAATAGGTAAATCAGTTAGATAATAATTTTAAGTTTATCATGTAGTAATCATTCTATATAATATGAGTATTATTATTTCTTCAATTTGGAATAATACCACTTGGCAAATAGATGGAAGGTCAAAAATCAACCATAAAGTGCATCAAGAAAACATTGTGCAGGCCCCAAGGCTTCACTCTCTACTAGTAAGAAGGGAGATCATCTGTCAAATCCATCATAGATCATGACTCAAGCTGAGGTGGATTCTATTCTAGAATAATTTTGAGTTACTAGCATCACGGCCATTCCTACCAATCCTGTAGATAACATTTTTAACCCACTAGAGGGGTATTTCGCTTTCACTCCCATACATATCTGACAGACTGGTTACCTTCGCTTTCTTGATTCCCATTTGAAATACTCAGAGCATTTGGATATTTCCCCAATCCAGTTCACTTTGAATTCATATATGTATCCGACTTATTTAGAAGCCTTGGCCCAGGAAATAAGACTTTTGATAGAAATTCTACATTCAATAGCTGGTCCCGCTAAGATTAGTGTGTAGCAAGATCTTCCCTTGTATCGACTTCGACCTCTCTCGAAAATTTTGATTTTTGAGAGTGTCAATAAGACAATAGGATAGGGGACACGATTTTTCATTGTTAAATGCTATTTAATGTTAGAGGGACCTTCTCTATTGCCAATAAGTCTCTGTCTTTGGTTATTCATACTCATTTGATATCTCTGCTAATGAATGTTTCCTTTTAGATCTCACTCCTAAAAAGTTAAGCTCCACCGACCAAGAAACTTTGTAGTCCCTAACTCAGTCGGTAGATAAGATGGGTTAATGCATAAATTGTTTACCCCAGCAAAGCTTCTTTAGTATTCCATTATAGTGGATCATCACAAGATTTTGGAGGAGCCTCCAATGGTCAAATATAATACTTGAGGAAAACGATCGTTAGTTTTGGGCAAGCTAGGATCATTTTCTCCTAATTCCTCAGTCCAGTTGAACATACTTCTATGTTTCAATATAGCTAATATGGAATTCCTAATTTAATTATTTTATTAACTTCTATTTTCATTTTAGGCTCGTCTGCCCTTGTCATTGCTTCGATAGAGGAAAAGATTAAAGATAATGTTCCTACATGAAGGAAGAATAATGATGAAGTTTCTGCACCTTCTCAATTGATTAAGCCTACTTCTATCAAGAATTCCATTGCCAGAGCAATTGAGACGTTAGAGAAGAATGTGGGTGAAGATGTCATTACTGATATTCTACCTCCTTCCCCAAGCAAAAGGCACAAGCTTGCGATGGGTTCCACCCCTATTACTATGGATGAGGAGGGACATATAAGCATTGATTTGAGTCCTAAAGCGGCGAATTTGAGTAAAGCTCTGAAGCATCCAAAGGAGGCCCAGATCTTGGTCTTGATCTGTTCCTACCTCTACAACAACCATTAACCAGTGTGCTGATCTTTGTCTGTTCATTTTTTTAGATGATCCTCTTCCTTCAAAGGTTCAGGCTTAGCCCATGATGAATTTTAATGATCCTTTTCAATTGGCCATCCAATCTCGTTCTGTTACTTCTCTCGGATCATTGAAGTATCTCACTTATTCTACGATTACCTTTTCATCATTCTTAAATAGCTTATGTCAGTATGTCGTTCTGTTTACTTGGTTAATTTTAACTTTATAAACATCGTCTTGACTTAGACTTATTATATATATATTATAGGGTAGAAAAGCATATGTTTCTTCTATGAGATGCTTCTTAAGGGACGTCCAATGAAATGGTCAAGCTTAAAAGGCACATTTCTTCATTTAATCACATCATAATCGATATCGCATCAGCAAGAGATGAAGTTGTCGCTGATAAATAAAATCTCGTCTCCTCATTCAATAAGGAGAAAAATGCCAAATAGTTGCTAGAGAAGGAGGTAAAGACCTTGAAAGCAGACTTTGAGAAGGCCAATAAAGAAAAATCCGAGTTGAAAATAGAT
Organism: Allium cepa; assembly: GCA_030765085.1. Lineage (NCBI taxonomy): Eukaryota > Viridiplantae > Streptophyta > Magnoliopsida > Asparagales > Amaryllidaceae > Allium > Allium cepa. Next base: position 305,568,679 of record CM060945.1, on the reverse strand, counting down.
TTGGAGATTGCTAAAAAAGAAAAGGTGGAGTTGGCTGGTGAGAACAAATCCTTAAAGGATACTCTGCAAAGAAAAACAACTATCTTTGCCTACTTAGACATTATTATTAGCGACGCCAAGAAGAAAGTGGCTTCTTTAAGCGATAATGCTCTTCTCAAATTGCTGAGAAGTGTTATGAAGATGCTTTGCTCGTGGCACATGCTGAAAATATTCGAAAATGCCTGGACTTAGACTTTCCATCCCTCCTTGATTTGAATGAAGAGTTCAAAAGAAAGTCTAGTCTTAGGCTAAGGATGGACAAAGAGATTCTTCAAAAAGAATTTCATATGGAGGAAGTGGTCGATGCCGAAAAATGGCTAACCTTTGATGACCCTCCAATTGATGAAGAGACCAAATCTTATAGAAAAGAGGATGATGATGATGATGGCAGCAATGATGATGATCACGATGTTGTTAATAGCAGCTATTGTAATGATGGCAATAATGACGATGATAATGACGATAGTGCTGGTGGTGATGGAAAGGGTCTCTCTGGAGTAGTAGATGGGGCGGATTGATTAGGTGGTGCCAATTTGGACTTAGCAACAGACATTATTGAAATTTTCGATTCTCTAAGTAAATGTTCTTTTTAGAAAGACAATGCTCCTCAAAGCCACAAACCCAAAAGGAAGGAGCGAACTCCTTCATCTTCAATTCCACTCTCTTGGGTAAAGATCTCTTTATTTAAATGTCATAGATTACCAAATAGCTTTTGGTTAATATGTTGATTATGATAGTTAAGGAGAAAATCAAAATATTATTATAGAGCTATGCTTGAAAAGAAACAAATGGAAATAAATTGATTGAATAGAGAGTTAGATAGACAACTTGTAATGACCTGTAATTTTTCAATAATAAAATTATTGAATTTAATAAGATTTTGTAATTAATATTGGAAGAAATGAAAATTTGTGATTTATTAAAAAAAGAATAACTAGAATCTAATGTTAATAATGTTAATTTATGGCAATTGATAGCTATTTTAATGCAATCTCAGTTAATTTGAATGATTGGAAAGTTATAATTGGTCATAAAGTGTAAATAGTAAATAAATAAAATGTTGTATTAAACGATGAAATTGTATGTAACTAATTGAAATTGATTAAAATAGAATGATTAATCCGTATGTGAATTTATTAGTTTTGTTTGTTAACATAAATATAGAAATGTGTTTGAAATCATAAGTTGTAACAATTGTTTAATTATCATTTCACTATTTAATGCGTTGAGATTTAATTGGAAATCAATTGCAAGTAATCTATTTAAATACTGCAGTTAATGTGAATTAAGATGGTAACTGTAGAATATTGATGTAATAAATGGTAAACCAATGATAACTATGTCAATAAAGCAATGATTGATTGAATAAAAAGACTGAAATCAAAATGAATCAATTTATTGGGTTTTAAATTATAATTAATGAATTTATTGCAATTGAAATTAAACACTGTAATTAGTGTAATATTTAACATTGAATTTACGCGGAAATTCCTTTTAAAAGATTATAAATCACCAGGTAACCAAAAATGATAAAATTTGTTAATTATAAAATTGAAAAAGTGATTTAATTAATTTAATATTAATTTATTTTATTAACGTGAAAATAGCCATTTTGGTCACTGTCTCGGATTTTGACGAAACTAATTTCATCGGATCCGTAACATTGAATTATTATAGGATTTCAAGTTACGTAGCAACCAGACTTGTTTGATTGTGCGGACTCGAAACACGTAGAAATCAATTTAGATAAGCCGATTTTAAAAGCTAACTTCTATATACAATGGAATTAGAACTTGAAACTTGTTCCATTAAGTTTAAAAATATTAAAAACCTATATTTTAATATATTGGATGATCTATTTTCGTTTCGGGAACGAAATGAGCTTTTCGGGTCGTTGTTATCGTTTCGATCCAACCCTGCCTATATATAGGCTGTTATAAACCCTAGTTGTTTCTTGTTTTATTATTTATGTACGTACATCTTTTTCCTCATTCTCAAATGATAGAACATAAAACTTAATTCCCAAATTCCATACCTAATTTCAAAAAAACTTTGCTCCAGGTTTACTTCGAGTATGGAAGAGGTTCACTTTGGATTCCAAAGGCAAAAACCCTGCAGTGACTTCTGGTCAGAGAGAGTTCCATGCCAAACAAGGCGGATCTAGTCGTGCTTCAAGTTCCGAAGGCGAAAATCCTACAACAACTTCGGGTCAGGAGCCAAATGACTAAGATCTCAGGTCATTTTGGCAAAAACTCAAAGTGAACATTGGTAATTGAGGCGGCGGACTGAAGCAAGACTCGAAGTTGAATTTTTAATTGCTGGTTAAATACCCGTTAATGATAACAGTTAATTATTGTTGTTTATTGGTTGATTTAAGTGGTGATTGTGATGGATGTTTGACTGTTGATATTGGATGACTAGATGTTATATTTATGTTGTTATAACACTGCAAGTTCCCTTAGTTTATTGTTGGAAAATCCCTATGGGTTGAAATAATACATACCATAATGATCTATAGGTTAGGAAAAATTGTTATCGGTTGAAATGATAAACCCGAGCGGTTTATGGATTTTTGAATTTATTTTGGGTTTGCGGGTTGAAATTATATATACCCGTAAAAAATTAAAATATTTGCGGATTGAAATGATAAATATTCATATCACTTGACCGTAGGTTAGAAATTTATATACGAACACCAAATTAGTTAAATTAAATGATTTCAAAATCCTTAAAATTTGAATTTAGTTAAATGATATTTTGAGATAAATTTTGATGTATATAAACCAAATTAATTTCGACAACTCCAAGCTTTAAATGTCGAAATTGGAATTGGTCTTAATAGATTGTTTGAAGGATTTAAATTGAAATTTCAAAGTTGAATTATCAGATATAAATGAATTTTATCGAAATTGAGTTATTGAAAATGTTGAATAACTTTGCAGTCTATTTAATTTGAAGTGGATTCAATTGATAATTCAAACACGGATTTGAAATCGATACTAATTGAGTGGTTTTAAATGAAATTCTGAATTGAAAGACCAATTTTAGTTAGTCGATTTGAAAGCTGGACATGGACCAAATGTGTTATAGTGAAAGAAATGATTTAATTTGATATTAATTTCAGATTAATTATTTTAATATAGAATACGTAAAAATATATTATTTTAAATCTTGATTATTAAGATTTTCAAACTATTAAATTATTTAAAACTATTTTAACCTATTTAAAACCATTAAACTATTTTAACCTAATTTAAACTATTTTAACCTAATTTAAACTATTTTATTCTATTCCAATCTATTTATTTTCTTTTTAACTATGTTAAACTATTTTATTCTCGTTTAAACTATATTAAACTATTTTAATCCATTTTAAACAATTAAAACTATTTTCAAAAATATTAAAACTATTTTAATCTATTTTGATTTTTTTAACCACTTAAACTATTTTAAAGTATTTTAATCTATTTTAAACCATTTAATATATTTTTATCTATTTTAAACCATTTAAGCTATTTTAAAACATTTTAATCTATTTTAAAGTATTTTAATCTAATTTAAACCATTTCAAATATTTTAAAGTGTTTTAATCGATTTTAATCTATTTTAAACCATTTAAAGTATTTTAATCTATTTTAAACCATTTAAACCATTTTAATGTTTTTTTAATTATTTTAAACTATTTATGACTATTTAAACTATATTTCTAAATTTCTAACGGTGTAAGGTTGAACTGTTTATTTAAATCCTTTATTTTTTTAAAGAGAATATGGTTAAATGATGATGTAACCTAAGTTGGAATTTGAAATGATATTTGCTAGTGAAATGACATATTTGAGTAAATACGATGATTTGAAATGAGAATTAAATTAATCCATCTTATCGACATGATTTTGAAAGCGAATATGATTCGGAAAGTAATAAGGTTTGAATTGAATATGATATTTTGATATCAATTATGAATCAGTTTTGGAAATATAAAAGAACCATCCGGTATGAAATAAGCGTTTGATTGTTAAAGAGGTCGGGATCAGATATTATCATACTCTCTGCCAATACTGAAAACCACTTTAACAACTATGTACGTGGTGGAGATCCCAGAATGAAGTAGGATGGTTTGGCGAACGATTCTATATGAGGTATTTACATAGCCTTGACTCCCGTGAGTCAGCTTGATGTGGCAAAAACAGGAGCTATATCAGGCCAAGTGAGGTCGCTTCTCCTATCAGGCATATTTCTTCGATACCATATTATGACTTTCTGATTAAATTGGTGGCCACCCCTCGATTTTGATTATGCGAGTGTGTTCTTATGTGGGCGGTAGTAGGTGCTATGCGTTACCACTTGTCCAGGAGTGCAAATGGTAGAATCCTACATTGGCATTGCCTCGTGTGCCATGTCACATGCTTTATCGTGCCTTCTGCGAGTTTGGTTTGTACCGTACCTATGGAGTGCCTTCTGATAGCCCTCCAGTTTACGAAGGAATTACGGTACTGTATAGGCTACGGGAATATATAAAAATGTGTTAATGGGGATATTGGTAACGCCTTAATGCTATTTTAATACTTTACTTTACTGTAGACACTATTATAATAGCATATTGTACTATGTATGTAGATAGTTTAACGGATCCTTAGGAGATGGAAACCTCTAACATCTCTTAAGTTATTGCATACACATTAGACACTGGATAGGAGATGTCAAATCCCGTAACCATCTCTGATGTCATCACACTCATATTCATTTACTATTGATTTAACTTGCATAAGATCTTTTAGTTTTGACTCGGGTGTTTTGTCTTTTCAATTAGCTCGGGTCAGTCTGAACTTTTTAATGTATCGAAGACTGCTTTTCTGGAGGATAAAGATGAATATTTAGTACTATTATTATTTATTATATTTATCTCACTACATCATGTTATTCCACTGCATTATTTATTTATTAGTGTTGTATATACTCTGATCTGTATTGTAAAGGTGTAATCAAATGTTATTTGTATAACAGCTTCATGAACTATTTATTTGATTATTATATTTTGTCATTCCGCTGTGAGATTTTGTGGTTGTTTTTCTTTCTTTCTCTGCTTTTTCTTATTTACCCCATAACAATCCTTGCTTTTGAATGGTTTAAGTTTGACACGTGTGTCGGCTTTGGCAGATGGAGGGTACAGCATGATATGGGGTTCTCGCTTTTGGGTTTGGTAGCGAACAGATGACTCTTTCTCCTACATGTCCCATGGGATTGGTGCAGTTGAGAGGCTGGCCGTAAAAGCAGAACACAGTACAGCTGTATGCTACCATGGGAATTACCACACTGTCGATTGACCTTTACATTTGGTATCAGAGCTTTGGTTTAGCGATAACCTTAGCTTTGTAGGGACTGACACATTAGAATAGGGTAGTAATACCCTAGAATGAGTCGTTTTGTGTATATATAGGAGAGTGCGTATTTGTTAGTGTTATAAAAGGTTTTATATGTTGCGTTTATTTGTTATGTCTGGTATTTATAAATTCTGATCGGTACATAAGACGTTATGGCATCGATAGAGATTTCTAAACACTTAATAAGGCAGACCGAAACAATATTGTTTTGAAATATAGGTAAATGAAATAATATTACCTCGTATTATATTTTTGATATAAAAGAATAATTTTAAAAGCGATATAATTGGATGTGATTTATTTGTTTGTTTGGAAGTGAAATTCCATGAATAATTGGTTGTGAAATTGGATTGTAAATAAAATGAATATGAATTAAAAATTTAGGACTTAAGTTTCGACATTTTTGAAAATTTCTTTTGAAAGATTTTTGAATATAATATTAGTATTATTTAAAAGCATCTTTTGATATAAGTATTTTAATATGGTTTGAAAGAAATGTTTTAAAGGAAGTTTAAAAGGAAATAAGTTCTGTACTCCCCTCTCCGTCTATGGAAAATAATTTCGGTGATGAGTGCATGCATCATCGACGTTCATTTTCGAGTTTCAAAATGGAAAGACTGCTGTAGCAGTTTTACTACACATCTGTTTTGATGAATAAATCTTAATTTTGAATTCCTAAATATGATTTGATCTATAAAGGATAAATATATGTTATTTTCTGAATGATTTGAAATGTAACCCAGATTTAGTTCTTAAAAGCTTTCTGATAATTAGTAGCTTTCAGTTATTGTAATGAAAGGAAATCTTAATTATATTGATAATTGGAAACTTCAAAAAGGGAAAATAAGAAATTTGATGTTAAGTGATTAATGATATATATATATATATATATATATATATATATATTAAAATGGAAATTTGTAGCTTGTAAATCAAAGGATATGAAAAATAAGAACACGTAACTATTGAACATTTTGTTAACTAAAATAAATCAAATAAACTTGTGTAACATTCAATTACATTCTAAAAGACACACACACACATATATATATAATTTACCAAAATATTTAAAGTTTTAGTGTTAAATAAGAATATGTAATAGAATATTATACAAGTAATACTTTAGTAATAAAGGTGTTAAATGGAATTATATATATAAATAAGAACTCTGGTGTTATAAAATGTAATAAACTTAAGTTAATAATTTGGAATTTTATTAATAAAATGTAATATAAAAATGAATATTATAAGCAAATGATTATAAACTTAAGTAATGTTTGAAGCCAATCATAATTAAAGGAAATAGTAAAAGTGAATACTATATATGAATGAAATAAAAAGTGAGAAAAGAAAATCTAAGTATGAGTTTCTTCACGAATGAATATTGATGAAAAAAAGAACAAAAAGGAAATCAAAGTAAATAACAAATATGGAGTAAACTGAAATAAAGTGAATATAATCCTTCAATAACGAATTCATTGATGATCTAAATAATTGAAATGGATATAACTTATGAAAGCACTGAATGTAAAGTAATGAAAAGAGAAAAATTGCATCATATGAATGAATGGGCAATGGATTTTGTAAGTAATGAATTGAAATTAAAGAAAATAATCATTGTATGAATGAAAAAAATGAAATGATCAGTAAATGATGTGAAAGGGGATTTATAAGAATAAATTTAAATGATACTTGAAGTTATTTTTTGTTTTGGCTTATGGATTGGTTGGAAAAGGATACTTTTATTTGTATAAAGATGTATAAATAATCTATTAAGTTTTATCTAAAACTGTTGAATGTATGATGTACTTAGTAGTTTATTTATCATTTATACAATCAAAAGTTTCTGAACCCGAATAAACCATTTGTTTCGTTGTTATGGATGGATGACTGATTACTTTGATTGCATGTAATGGGTAAACTGTTTGTTTGCAAGTGATTGTCGTTTTGTTGTATTGGTTTATTTTGCTATTAATTGAAACAACTTAAATTTCTCTTTTATTTAATTATTAACTTCTTTGGATTGTATAAGTGAAAAATAGGTTATGGAAGCAATTGCTACTACTTTTGGTTTCATAAATAAAGCATTGTTTGCCCGACAAATATGTACGTTTTTGGAACACAGCTTTATAGCGATATTATATTATTTTCCATGGTTTGGGATATTTTAGTTTGAAATATGATATATATTATTATTATTGATATTATTATTCCTCCCAGACCTCTCCATATAAAGGAGACTCTACCGAAATTTTTCGTGAATTTTGGACTTAGAAATTTTTGTGAAAATCTTTTTCAAACTTTTATTGAACTTGAATAAGAAAGGATTTAATTGTTTATAAATTAATGCATTTTATTTAAATTATTTAATTATGTAAATTAATTGTTTATAAATTGAATATTTTGAATGGGATATATTAATTCCTGTATTCCTTCTTTTTCTTTTTCGGGGATGAAAAGTTTTGAGTGACGGAGAGTGTAACGACCCAAATTTTTTCGATAATAAAATTATTAAATTCAGTAAGATTTTGTAATTTAATATTAGAAGAAATAAAAATTTGTGATTAATTAATAAGAAAAAATAACTAGAATGTAATGTTAATAATGTTAATTTATAGCAATTGATAACTATTTTAATGCAATCTCAATTAATTAGAATGATTGGAAAGTTATAATTGGTCATAGAGATAAATAAAATGTTGTATTAAATGGTGAAATTGTATATAGTTAATTTAAATTGATTAAAATTGTGACACCGCAATGGCAATGACCTAATGGTCCAGTACTGGCACGTCGCAATGGTAAATGTGTCACAAACTCTCGAATATGAACCCAAACAGTGTTAACATATGTTCCATACCACACGTTTGCACTAAATGGTTTACTAACCACTAGCAAATTTCACACTCAAAGAATTAAAAAGTTTACCTCATCTCATCGGTAAACACGATCCGAAGGTCAAAACGATTAAATGGACAAGTGGGAAATTAACCGATAAGATAAATGCATGTGTCCCATACCACATGTTTTACTAAACCGTTTAATTCTCCTTCTAATTTTCTCAAATAGTGCAAAACGTGTATTATATATATAAAATAATTTACTTGAGAAAACAAACTTTTAAAACCAATTTCCGAAATCGACTTTGAAAGCCATATTTGAAAATTCCCTTATTATAGAGAATAATTAGACTTTATATTTGGAAATTTAAAATATTATATAATAATTATCTTGAAATGCCTATTAATTTTAAAAATCATTTCAAAAAGATTCGGAGAAAACCGTGCTTGAAAATGAATAAAAATAAGGAAAATATCACAAACCGATAATTCAAATTCAATTCGAATTCAATTTAAATTCGACTCAAAATCATTTCCAATTTGAATTTCAAATTCTAAAAATTTAGCTAGCCTATTGATAGGCATCATAGCACTTCATCTCATTCAAACACATCTCCAAATTCAATCAACAAATGCAACGAAACGAAGTAGAAAACAAGGCAAGAAGTAATACAAAGGAAGGAGGAAGGCAGGAGGCTCAAATACCTCCCTGGGTTGACATGTAGGTCGTCCTCAAGGTCAACCACACTAGTCCCTAGGTCGACCGTACGGTCCTCCTAGGTAGCACTATGGTCGACCCCTTGGTCAACAGGCATGTCGACCTAGGGCACCTTTTTTTTTCGAGGCGATATCGGTTCTAGTTCAATTTTCAAGCGTGAGTTTAAGATAGCAATGATGATATAAATCTATAAAATTTTGCACGCACATAAACCAACATCTAACTATGATCTGAAAAATATCCGGCAGCAATTCATCAAAAGAGCAAGAAGATACGACCACTAGAAAAAGCAACAGAAATAGGATATGAACTGTAAATGGAAACATCTCAAAATTTATTTACAGTAAGCTATAAATTACCCAGATCTTTGCATTAGCAACATTGTTTCAGCTAGAAATGTGAGTTAACAAACTCACCTTGCTATAGAGTAGGTAAAAACTTGAATTTATGTTGAAAGAGGTAAGCTTTGAGGAGATTCTAGCTTCAAATAACCTGTAGAAACATAGAACAGCACATGCAAAAGGAAATATACAATGAATCAGAAAATCCTCTTCTCAAACAAAGATTTTGACGAAATAGTGATGTTTTGGAGTGAGGTTACCTTTTAACTCTCTTTAGATTTGGTAAGAACAACAATTTATTGAAGAAATTTGAGTTTTTGAAAGCTTGGAATTGAAAAATGGTGAACTTTCCTTTTACCGGCTTCAATTTCTTTCTAGAGATGATGAGAGGACTGTTTGCCCCTACAGCACAAAATTTTCCTCCTTTCTCATTTTCAGGCTAAGTGGGCTTTGGACCCTAGAATTTACAAAGAAAATTAAATAAGACTATGAGAATTAATACAACACTTAATCAAATATACATAAGTTATAAAATAAATGTCACTTTCTTTCAATGTTTTCTACAAAGAAAAATATGTAAACAAACTTACATATCAAATTAAATATTTTCATCATATAACAAGATTAAAAAAATTATTTTTATTTTTAAAACATTATTATTATTAAAATACTTTATTTTTCAAAAATACACTATTTACTCAAATAAAAGAATAAAACTTTATTTTTAACTTCTAAAATTCCACAAAAATACATTTCTCACTTAGAAAAATATTTTAACCATCTTAAACTCAAATTTATAATTAAACTCATTTTAAAACCAATTTCCATCTTTTTATTTAAATAAGCCATCTTTAAAAATAAAATATTTCCCTTGAAAATTATTAAAAGAAGTAAATGGCAATAGTTAATAAAATTATTGCATTTTCTCTAAATAAAGATCATTTTCCATTATTATTAACCTAATCAAATAAAATAAAGTTCCAAACTTTAGTTTCTCATTTTATTTTCAAAATCATGGTTTACTCCAAATAAACAATTAAAATTTCCAATTTTATTTTAGTTTACAATTTGAAATTATAACTACCTTTACAATTTAATATTAACAAATAATTTCAAGTAATTTCAAAGACCAGGGTTGTTACAAAAATAGAATAAATAATCTATGTGTGAATTTATTAGTTTTGTTTGTTAACAATATAGAAATGTGTTTGAAATCATAAGTTGTAACAATTGTTTACTTATCATTTCACTATTTAATCCGTTGAAATTTAATTGGAAACCAATTGCAATTAATCTATTTAAATACTTCAGTTAATTTGAATCAAGATGGTAACTATAGAATATTGATGTAATAAATGGTAAACCAATGTTAACTATATTAATAAAGTAATGATTGATTGAATAAAAAGATTGAAATCAAAATAAATCAATTTATTGGCTTTTAAATTATAATTAATGAATTTATTGCAATTGAAATTAAACACTGTAATTAGTGTAATATTTAACATTGAATTTACAAGGAAATTCCTTTTAAAAGATTAAAAATCACCAGTTAACCAAAAATGATAAAAAAAAATTAATTATGAAATTTGAATTGAAAAGGTAATTTAATTAATTTAATATTAATTAATTTAATTAACGTGAAAATAGCCATTTTGTCCACTGTCTCAGATTTTGATGAAACCAGCTTCATCGGGTCCATAACTGTGAATTATTATAGGATTTCAAGTTTTGTAGCGATCAGACTTATTGTTTGATCGTGCGGGCTCGAAACGCATAGAAATCAATTTAAATAAGCTGATTTTAAAAGCCGACTTCTGTATACAATGGAATTAGGACTTGAAACTTGTTCCATTGAATTTAAAAATATCAAAAACCTATATTTTGATATATTGGATGATTTATTTTCATTTCGGGAACGAAACAGGTTTTTCAGTTCGTTGTTATCGTTTCGATCCAACCCTACCTATATATAGGCTGTTATAAACCCTAGTTGTTTCTCATTTTATTATTTCTGTACGTACATCTTCTTTCTTCTTCTCAAACGATAGAACATCAAATCTTATTTCCAAATTCCAAAATCTAATTTAAAAAAATTGTTTGCTCCAGGTTTACTTCGAGTCATGAAGAGGTTTGCTTCGGGTTTAAGAGGCGAAAACCCTGTAGCGACTTCGGGTCAGAGAGAGTTCCATGCCAAACAAGGCGGATCTGTTTGCACTTCGAGTCCCAGAGGCAATAACCTTGCAGTGACTTCGGGTCAGGAGGTAAATGACTCAGGTCTCGAGTCATTTTGGCAAAAATTCAGAGCAAACACAGGGTGATTGAGGCGGCGGACTGAAGCAAGACTCGAAGTCGAAATTTTCCAATCTTCTAACGTTAATAACTTTTGCATACGAGCTCGGATTCATGTGCGGTTTTCTTCGTTCCAACCGTATCGAAATTTTAGTCATTTTGGAACTAGTTTGGCTCCATTCTTAGACCTTTACATTTTTGGACTAATTTTGGATTTTAAATCAATGACAAATCGAAGATGAGTGTTTTGACCAACTAACATTACTTAATTGTCTTACGTTGGTTAAATTGAATTTATGATGTGATTAGAGGTCGATTGATTGCTATTTGATATATATAAACTATCATCCCAGTTAAATTTGATTTTATTCGAATTTAACCGCCAATTTATTTAATATCGAATTTTTAAATTGCTAGTTAAATACCTGTTAATGATAACCAGTTAATTGTTGTTGTTTATTGGTTGATTTGAATGGTGATTGTGATGGATGTTTGATTGTTAATATTGGATGACTGGATGTATATTGCTATAACACTGCAAGTTCCCTTAATTTATTGTTAGAAAATCCACATGGGTTGAAATGAAACATACCCGAGCGATCTATAGATTAAAAAAAATTGATATGAGTTGAAATTATAAACCCAAGTGGTTTTATGGATTTATGAATTTATTTTGGGATTGCGGGTTGATTTATATATACCCCAAAAAACTAAAATATTTGCGGATTGAAATGATAAATATCCATATCTCTTGACCATATGGTAGAAAATTATATACGGATACCAGATTGGTTAAATTAAATGATTTTCAAATCCTTAAAATTTTGAGTTCAGTTAAATGATATGTTGAAATAAAATCTGATGTACATAAACCAAATTATTTTCAAACAGCCTAACTTTAAATGTTGAAATTGGAATTGGTCTTAATAGATTGTTTAAAGGATTTAAATTGAAATTTCAATTTTTCAAATATAAATGAATTTTATCGAAATCAAGTTAATGAAAATGTTGAATATAACTTTGAAGTCTATTTAATTTGAAGTGGTTTAAATTGATAATTCAAACACGAATTTGAAATTGATACTAAATAAATGGTTTTTAAATGAAAATCTGAACCGAGAGACCAATTTTAGTCAGTCGACTTGAAAGCCGGACATGGACCAGATTGTTGAAATGAAAGAAATGGCTTAATTTGACATTAATTTCGAATTAAATATTTTAATATAAACTGTGTAAAAATATATTATTTTAAATCCTGATTATTAAGATTTTCAAACTATTAAATTATTTAAAACTATTTAAACCTATTTAAAACCATTAAACTATTTTAACCTAATTTAAACTATTTTATTCTATTCTAATCTATTTATTTTCTTTTTAACTATATTAAACTATTTTATTCTCCTTTAAACGATATTAAACTATTTTAATCTATTTTAAACAACTAAAACTATTTTCAAAAATATTTAATCTATTTTAATCTATTTTGACATATTTTAAACCATTTTAACTATTTTAAAGTATTTTAATCTATTTTAAACCATTTAAACTATTTAATCTATTTTAATCTATTTTAAACCATTTAAACTATTTTAAAGTATTTTAATCTATTTTGAACCATTTAAACCATTTAATATATTTTAATCTATTTTAAACCATTTAGACTATTTTAAAGTATTTTAATCTATTTTAATCCATTTTAAACCATTTAAAGTATTTTAAAGTTTTTTTAGCTATTTTAAATTATTTATGACTATTTAAACTATATTTCTAAATTTCTAACGGTGCAAGGTTGAACTGTTTATTTAAATCCTTGACTTTTTTAAAGCGAATATGGTTAAATGATGATGTAACCTAAGTTGGAATTTGAAATGATATTTGCTAGTCAAATGACATATTTGAGTAAACATGATGATTTGAAATGAGGATTAAATTAACCCATCTTATCGATATGATTTTGAAAGTGAATATGATTTCAAAAGTAATATGGTTTGAATTGAATATGACGTTTTGATATCAATTATGAATCAGTTTTGGAAATATAAAGGAACCATCCGGTGTGAAATAATTTGTTAAAGAGGTCGGGATTGGATATTGTCATGCTCTCTGCCAATAACGAAAACCACTTTAACAACTGTGTACGTGGTGGAGATTCTAGAATGAAGTAGTATGGTTTGGCGAACGATTCTATATGAGGTATCTACATAGCCCTAACTCCCGCAAGTCAGCTTGATGTGGCTAAAACATGAGCTATACCGGGCCAAGTGAGGTCGCTCCTCATATCGGGCACATTTCTTCGATAACATATTATGACTTTGTAATTGATTTGGTGGCCACCCCTCGATTTTGATTATGGGAGCTTGTTCTGAGGTGGGCGATAGTAGTTGCTATGCTTTACCACCAGTCCAGGAGTGCAAATGGTAGAATTCTACCCTGGCTTTACCTCGCGTGTCGTGTCACATGCCTTATCGCGCCTTCTACGAGTTTGGTTTGTACCGTACCTATGGAGTGCTCTCTGATAGCCCTCCAGTTTATGGAGGAATTACGGTACTGTATAGACTACGGGAATATATAAAAATGTGTTAAAGGGGATATGGATAACACTTTAACGCTTTTTTAATACTTTACTTTACTATAGACACTATTATAATAGCGTATTACACTATGTATATGGGTAGTTTAACGGATCCTTAGGAGATGAAAATCCCTAACATCTCTTAAATTATTGCACGCACGTTAGACACATGATAGGCGATGTCAAATCCCGTAAACATCTCCAATGCCGTTACAGACATATTCATTTACTGTTGAGATTTAACTTACATAAGATCTTTTAGTTCTGCATTAAGTGTATTGTCTTTCCAATTCGCTTGGGTCAGTTTGAGCTTTTCAACGTATCGAAGACTGCTTTTTTGAAGGATGAAGATGAAGATTTAGTACTATTATTATTTATTACATTTATCCTACTGCATCATGTTTTTCCACTGCATTATTTATTTTTACTGCTATATGTACTCTGACCTGTATTGTAAAGATGTAATCAAAAGTTATTTGTAAAACAGCTTCATGAACTGTTTATTTGATTATTATATTTTTTCATTCCGTTATGAGATTTTGTTGTTGTTTTTCTTTCTTTCTCTGCTTTTCTTATTTACCATGTAACAATCCTCCCTTTGAATGGTTTGAGTTTGACATGTGTAGTTTATTGTCGATTTAAACCATTCAAAAAGGTGAGTCATTACACAATTGAAAGAGTATAATGGGTTGTTTGAGAAACATAAGAATCTCGCCACTAGTGCATCAAAATTAATTTTTTTCAAAGAGAGGGAAGTTGTTCCACAGATGAAAAAGGCACCCCTTCATCGGGAGTGACCCCTGTTAGAGAATGTTGAGCTAATGACCCTCTTTTGGATGTTGCTTGATGATAGGAGCACTTTGGAATAATTTCCCTACAGAGTACATTCTGGGGGTATAATTGTTGATTTTTCATATTTAGGCGATAACTACAGGGGTTTGGTTAAACGCTTTCATCGTAGATACTTAAATAAACACAGGTCCAATCCTCATACCAGGGCATGTTGGTATCTCCCAAGAATTACCTCTATCACCTTTCTTCTCGCTCTCATCCTCCTAAAAATATCAAATATAATAGAAAGAGATTTATTTCCGAGCTGTATAAGAAATCAATCTTATATGAACCCAAATGATTGTATAATTGTAATATGTAATTTGAGTAACTAATGAACTTTACCATTTTTGGTTTGCTGTTATCGGTCTAATTTCAAAGTATCACACGTATCAAAGAAATCTCGAGCAGACCTGTTCACATGGAACTCTTGAGTAAATATGTTAAATTAAAGAAGGATTTTAAAGAAAAATCCCTAATTCTCAAGACATCATATTTAGCGAGACACTACTTTCTTAGAACATACAAGAAGTCCATATGCAGTTTCCTCACATTTTTTTTGATTTCTCAGTTGATAAAAAGGATAAATTACTGAGTGAAATTCAAACTTATTACGCCAAGCAGAATGTGATTATGTTAGTTCTCTAATCGGGGATGAGACTATCATCGATTCCCTCCCATTAATACCGATGAAGGGATTAAAGCATCTTTTGACTCTTCTCTTACACTATCTATTGGGTCATTTGTGTGACAACCCGGACTTTCAATCTTCGAAAATCGGCATCCAATACATCACGTGTATTCAAATGCCGGAGATTCAAACGTTGGAGTCCGTATCACTGGAGCTATAACACATTAGATGATAACAACACAGCGGAAACAAAATGATTTTATTGATACAGCAAATGATTACAACATGCTACAACAGGAGCTTCAACAACATCAGAGCCAAAATATACAACACAACAGCGGAATACAACATAACAATGGAATAACATTAACAGAGGTCTTCCAAAAGAGAGAGAGAGAGCGAGCAAGAATCCAACATACCGCGTCTTCATTGCCAAAGCTTTAAAGCTCCAAACCAAAAAGCTCAGAACCCAAAAGCTTCAATGACTTCCAGATCCATATCTACTATCCAAGCTAGAACTTACGAATATGCTGACTCTAGGCTGCCCATGTGGAAAATTATAGGCACCTAGAGTTTAGAAAAGGGAACAATAAACTCCGAGTCAGTCATGCGACTGGTGTGAGAAAACATAAAATAGTTGTTTGTACAAAAAGAAATTACAAAAAGAAATCCGTTAATGCTTTTGGAAAATGAAGCTACCATAAGGTCTCCCGGCACATACTCAATGCAATCGCACACATGAGGGAGGTTTCTCCTTATAGTAGTCAAACGTGCTTGATATGCGAAAATCCTTTTGATATTATTATTAGTGCATAGTGTGGAAAAACATTTCGAAAGTATAATATTAATCTTAGCCAGCATACGTACCATTATAGTATGCCTACTATAGCTACCATGTTAAATGGCAGGTTCTACAACTAAAACCGTACAGGGCTCGTTTTGATTGTTTGGATTTCCAACAAATGGTCAAGGCTAAGGAACTTTCGTTATCCGAATGGGTACGCCTCTGGAGGGACGTCCCGAGAACCTAACAGGATCTCTGCCAACACACGGCCGGGTTACCTCTGTAACTAGGTAACTAACTATCACGAGTACGCCATCCCCCGGTCGTAACCGACCTTTATCCGGGACCCCACAACAACCAACAACCATATAAGTAAAATATCTGGGCTCCATACCAGAATACCACTTTTTATCCAGAAGGAAATGCACATACCCTGAGGGGCGCGACCCCCATAATCTTGTTGCATCCTTTCCTGTTTCGACCATTTTTGGGGTGTGTGGTTCGATGAAGTCTCGTCCCACAAGGCTACGTTTTCACAAAAGCCATTCTTCGATCAACCAATGATAAGCACTTAGCATGCCACATTACCAAATTGGGAATATATCACTAGTAACCATCAACTGCATAACCTATGAGCTCGTACCTCTTAGAGGAAGGTGTTAAGCTAAGCGAATAAATTCTCCGCCACCAAACAGAAATGTATTTGATAGAAACCAGCTTTACATCTCAAAGTGTAATGTCAGACATACATCCATACAAGTCCATGTTGGGTCTGAATGGAACCGAAGGCACTTTGTCCAATTAAGGAGAAAGTCCTTGCAAATCCAGATATCCCCAATCTTGACCGGACTCCCCATCACATAGGGAAATCTCTATACCAGAGCAACTCGGTGCAGAGACAATCAACAGGAAATCCTTTCGTTCTTGAAAATACTCGGTCTTCAACCACCGTCTTCAAATGCAATCCCATTTCATCGTATCAATATTCAGAATGTGTTTTATGACTTATTGTCCTCCCCCGGCTTATCCAAATAATGAGTGCTTATTTTAAAAACAAGTGGATACAAATTTCCATTTTTAGTCTTTTAAACTAAAGATCTACCTTTAAGATTCAATGTGGTTTTTGAATAACCATTTGGAATCCGATTCCCGGTCTCATCGAAATTCAAATGTCGTCTTAAAGGCCATGTTTTTTAAGTGAACAATTCAATTTATATTCAGGGTAACATAATTACACATCAAATCAATCACAGATAGATAACTTACATTATCACAGTTCAATCCAGGCATTTCATATCACAGAACATCACATACCAGAGATATCAAACAATTCAAGGCATTCCATATAATCCAATCATCCATAAGCAAGATTAATTAGTTGTTCAATCCCTAATTAATTTAATTTAATCTCCAAATATATTAAATTAATTACTTTAGTTACTTTTAAACCTTGCTTAATTAACATTAAGTAATTACAAACCATTTTAATTAATTGTTGAATTAATCAATCACATAATTACTTTCATTAATTATCCTTAAATTACTGATTAATTATCCTTAAATTATTAAGTAATTATCTTTTAACCATTTATTAATTAACCTTTAAGTATTAATTAATTAACCTTTAATTATTAATTAATTAATTATTCTTTAATTACTTACACTAAGCAATTATCCTTTAAGTAATTATCCTTTAATTACTTTTATTAATTGATTAATCTTTAATTACTTAAGACTTTAATTAATTAAAAGATAAACATTTATCTTAATTAATTACTTTAATTTTCATTAAAATCGTGTTCAATAACCTTTGGAATTACTTCATCATTAACTTATTAACTTAAAACCTTTAAGTTAATTAAGAATAAAAAAACATTTTTATCTTCTTAATTACACTATTAAATTTTTTTAAATAACTAAAAGAATTAATTATTAGTAATGGTCACATAATTAAATAATTTAAACTTAATTACTTTAAAATAATTTACTTTAAAACCTTAAAATTAATTCCAAACTTAAATAAAAACAATTATTTAAAGAATTAGTTAAGAAATGTTTAAACTGATTTTGTTTTAACATTTTAAAACTGCTACTATACTTACCCGAGTCAGACGCGAGTGCACCCCTTACCCAAACCCGAGTCATTTCTTTAATCTTTTTTTCAAAACTTTGTTTTGTTTTAACATTTTAAAAACTATTATAACACACAAACACCCCGAGGCCAAACTCGAGCCAAAAACCCAATTCCTCGAAAGCAAACCCGAGGCTATCCTTTCTTCTCTAATCCTAAAGCAAACATATGATACCAAGTATACGTGCACGTGCACATCGATCAACGTCGTTCTGACCATCGTCGCCATCGCCAGCAAATCACCCATGACCTCCACCTTCGATTCCGACTACCAAACTTCGAATCGAACTCGAAAATCGAATTCGAGCAAATGAAGCCCCACCAGAACAAAACTGGTCATCAAAGAACCTCCTCGTGGCGATGCCTCAGATCACCAGAGACCTCGTAACTCCAACCAAAGCTGCACCGAAGACCCACGCATCGATTCCCCCACCTACAATCTTCTCTGGTGCCTCGATGACGTCGTGATGCCACTTAAACCCAGTCGACCAAAACAGCTTCCAAAACCATAGTTCACCGTCGCCAAGCCACTCCGACCACCTATAAAATCTCCGATCATTTTTCCATGAACCGCTATCACTCAGGCTTCCTCCATCCTCAAGCACGATACTCAACCCTCCTCCGATCATCGAGAATCAACGAATGTTCAATTTCCGTTCAACATGAAATATCTCAACAATTTCAGACTAAAAAATTATAAAATGATTATCAAAATTCATTATTTCCCACTACGAATCTGTTTCTATGATCAAAACATGAAATTGAGATGATCGATTTCTGACTTATTTTAGATCATTACTATAGTTTATTATTTTTGAAATACTCGACATAAACATTTGAAACCATTTTTAAAATTGAGATCTTATTGATTTATACACTTTTGTTTAAACATCATAAGCTATAGAAGATTAAGGGAAGAGAAATTATTTTGGAACGGGTTTGGATCTGTAAAACCCAACATAGGCCTGTACATATATATATACAGACATGCACACCATAAATTTTATATTTATATACATGCAAGCATTTTTCACAACTTCACTTCATATACTAATCACAAACATCAAGTTATAGATCAGAATAAAGTAGTTTACACACCTGTTTTTGATGATAAATAGAGAAGTATGTAAAACTTGAACACTGGAAATTGTTTGAACTGGAAATGCTTTGATTTTTTTTTATCCGCTCTGTTTGTAACAGGATCTTGCTTATTTCAGATGAATTGAACTTTGAAAATATGGAATTTGAAACTGCAAGCTTGATCTTAGAAAGTTGGAAATTTGGTCTTGAACTTAAAAACAACAAACTTGATTTTTTTTAGTAAACTGGAAACTTAGTGGAGAATTTGAAAACTGGAACTTTGGTTTTGAATTTTGATCTTTGAACTTGTTTTGATTGCTTCAGTTTTTTTATTTTTTGGTTATTGTTTCTCAAGTTTGAATATGTGAAAGAAAAATGAAAAGGAGCTAGAGGGATATACATAGGAATGTTTTTATTTATTATTTTTAAAAATGAAAATAAACGTGACACTTGTATTTGTATAATATAATTAAGTTAACACTTGTATTTTGCATGACATATTAGCTTCCACTTGTTAATTTCATGATGAAGTGTTTACACTTGTTATTTTTCATGTTATAATTCTAACATTTGTAATTTTGCATGTCTTATGTTTTTTTAATATGTTTTTATAATTTTTATTATATGTTTTTATATTAACATATGTTTTTATGCATTTTCATATATAAATTTTATATTATATTATTTTAGTTTTATACTTATATATATTATATATTATATTTTATATTTTATATTTGTACTTTTCCTTTATTTATATTTATGTAACTTTTAAAGTAATGATTTTAAAACTAATTATACACTAAATAATCATATGCACACACACACACACACATATATTAGTTTTAAAAATATTGAGTTTTAAATCCAATTTATTTTTAAGATATTTATTTTTGAGTTCAAATAAAAATTCTATTTTACAATCTATACACACACACACACACACACACATCTTATTTATTTTGGAAAATTAAAATTAATCCACAAATTAATTCTAAAAATTATATTAATTACTAAATCAAATTTGGCTTAGAAACGGGATAGTTTCAAATTGCCCCCTTAAAAAAATTCGTCCTAGAAATTTGAAAGACAGGGAGACAAACAAAGAACATATGAACACATAAAAAGATAGAGAAATGGCTTACCAGATCAAGCCGAAATATCCACTCTACACTTGGGATAGGACTTCTGTATGCATTCCTCTGTTTCCCAAGTACAATCATTCGGATCTCCACTCCATTGTACTTTCATCAATTTCACCACTTTATTCCTTAGGCGCTTTTCATCTCGACCAATAATTTTCAATGGTTCTCTTTTCACTACCAAGTTAGGTGTGATTTCCAAATCCAAATGTGACGGTCTAGGCTTTGCAACCATCGACAGCGGCCTCCTGCTGCCGTGGCACACATTGGTACCTCGAATTTGCTTTTACGGCCAGCCTCTCAACTCGCAACCGACCCACACCGGGACATGTAGGGGTAAGAGTCTACTACTCGCCACCAAACCCGAAGCAAGAAGCCCCTATCATGCTGTAATGAAGCAAATGCGATTCCATGAAGTCGAAGAATCTCCTTTACATATAACTATGCCAAACTCGCTGCCGTTTGGATGGATTTAATTGGGATTAAGTGGGCAGTCTTGGTCAAACGATCCACAATAACCCAAATCACCTCATTACCCTTCCGAGTTCATGGTAAACCATCTTTGAAATCCATAGACACTTGGTCCCATTTCCATTTAGGCACTTCCACTGGTTGGAGTAATGTAACGTTTCGAGATTTTCGACTTCCGAAAATCCGACATCAATACGTTCACTATAACAAATGCCGCATAATCGAATGCCGAAAAACCGAATTGTTAGGGTTAAAAGGAAGAGGTAGAAGAATAAGATAGAAGAAGTAAGGAAACAGAACAGAAACAATATCAGAATCTCACACATCTCAACGGAACAACATATAATGGATAAATGAATAATCTTTAAAACAAAGAACTATATCAGTTATTACATTACATTATCATCAGAGTTAACAACAACAATATACAATACAACAAACAATGGACAGTTATACAAACATGTCATTACAAGTGAACTTACAGCGGAAAAGATAATAACATATACAAGTAATACGCCCCGCCATCCAGCTCGCCACTTGAGCTCCAAAGCACTCCTGAATCCAGAATGACCTGATAACCTGACTCTAGACTGCCCGTGTGGAAAATTATGGGCACCCAGAGTTTAGGAAGAGAACAATAAACTCCAGGTCAGTCATAAGACTGGTGTGAGAACTTAAAACAGTTATTTATCCTTTAAAACAACAACAACAATAGAAGTGTAAAATATCCGCAATGCTTTTGGAAAATGAAACTACCATAAGGCCTCCCCGCACACACATAATGCAAACGCAGAATTGGATGAGATTTCTCCTTATGATAGTCAAAGATGCTTACTACGCAAAAAAAATCATTTTTGATATTATTATTAGTGCATAGTGCAAAAAAAATCATTTCGAAAGCAAAGATATAAATCTTAGCCAACATAACATTCCGAACTATGCCTACTATAGCTACCATCCAAACAGTGGGACGCCGCAATAAGTGAATGGCAGGTTCTACAACTAAAACCGTACAAGGCTCGTATTGTTTTATTTGGATTTCCAACAAATGGTCAGGCTAAGGAACTTCCTACTGTCAATGGGATTGCCTCTGGCGGGACGTCCCGAGAACCTAACGTTACGGTTAGATCTCTGCCAACACAAGGCCGGGTTACCTCTGTAACTAGGTAACTACTACACGAATATGCCACCCCCCGGTCCTTTGGGACCTTTATCCGGGGGCCCTCGATCACCAAGCAACAACCACACAGAAAAATGAGATTGGAGCAACCACATAGGTTAAGCATCAGGGCTCCATACCTGACACCACCCTTTTCCAGAAGGGAATGACATACCCTAAAGTGCACGACCCTCATAACCTTGCCGCATATTCCTGTTTTGACCATTTCCGGGGTGTGAGGTCTGACGAAGTCTCTTCCACAAAGCGACGCTTTTTCACAAAGGCACGCTTTGATAAACAAATGATCAATAAATAGTCATCACACAGCAACACTTAGCATGCCACATTACCAAATTGGGAATATATCGCTGATAACCTTCAACTATATAACCTCTGAGCGCATACGTCTCGAAGAAGGGTGTTAAGCTAAGAGAATAAATTCTCCGCCACCAACAGAAATGTATTTGAAAGAAATCTGCTTTATATCTCAAAATCTAATGTCAGACACGTAACCATACAAGTCTGTTCCGGGCTCGAACAGAACCGAAGGCACTTCAAAAGAATCCCTTGCAATCCGGGTATTCACAATCCCGATCGAACTTCCCATTACAAGGGAAATCTCCATACCGTAGCTAACGGTGCAGCGACAATCGATAGGTCATCCTATCGTTTTCACAAATACCCGGTCTTCACCACCGGTCTTCAATGCTATCCATTATGTCGTATCACTATTCGGAATGGGTAATCCAAATAACGAGCGCAATAATTCAAAAATAAGTGTAGCGTTCAATTTCAACCAATTCACAACAGATAGCCACTTAAGGGTCAATATTGATAGTCGGTTATTTAACTATCAATCAATATTCACAACATCACCCGATTTCAAATAATTTTCCAAATTATTTATTTTCAAAAAAAATATCTTTATAAGATAGATTTCCCACACTTCATCCATTTGAAAACCAATTTCAAATCAATTTGCACTCTTACAACTTTCATTTCAAAATGGTTCATTTAAACCAATTAAATAAATCCTTATCGATTTAATAAATTTACGTTCCAAATCCGTAAACTAATTTCCACACTTCAAAAATAAATCAATGTTTATTTTTAAAAAAATTTCCCTTATAAATTTCCGTTATGAATTTACATTTCCAAAATATCTATGAATATACGATTTCCAAATCGTTTTCTAACATTCATTTTTAATTTATCTTTAAAAGATAAATCTCAAAACATTCACTTTATATTGGAAAAACATTTCCATACTTATTTAATAATAAGTAATTCACCAATCTATTTATTTTCAACATTTGAAAAATATTCAATATACTTAAATCACAATTAAGTATACATTTTATTCTTTAAGGAAAACGTTCACTTAAACACATTTATTTGGGTCAAAACGAATGTTGCGTAAAACATCGTTACGACAATCCAAAATCACTAGTATATGGATTCGAAATTAAGATAGATATATAATTCCCAATACTATATAAAACTTTTCCTTTCGGAAATCATTTACTATAACAAAAGTGTTATAGTCCACCATTTCCTTCTATTTCTCGAAAACGTCTATTTCAACAATGAATGTTGAAATCTATGGTTTCGATACTTAATACAATTTAAAACATTTTTAAATCGTTTTAATTCTATTTAAAATATCACTTTCCCAAATATTTCTTTAATATATTATTCACCGTCCAAATTCGTGAATATACTTCATTTACCAAATTTATCATTTCTACATATTTTATTTAAAGGATTATTCACCGTCGCAAAATCATGGATATATTTCCTTTAATAAGTTATAATAATTAAACTTATTAAAATAAGTCAATTTCGGATTTATAAACAACGTTTATAAATTCCATTTATATTTTATAACAACTATTAACTTATAAAATCACTTTATTAATTAATTCTATCCATATTCCATTTACACGCAAAAATCCAATTTATAAGTTAATTACTTATAAATATTTTATTTACTAATTCTATTCATTTTATAACTTCACAATTTATAAATCTATAGATTTCATCCACTTATGAAATCCATTTATATCTATTTTAACACTTATAAAAACTCCTTTATAACTCCAATATTTTAAGTTTATAAGTATCAATTTTATAAATCTTTTATATAAATCATTTATAATAATTCAAAAATCCCAATTTAAACCATTTTATAAGTTAATCAACTACTTATCTCAAAAATCACATTTCGGTTATATTTCACAAAAATATAATTTCTATAACATAAAAATTTCAACGTTTATTTATTTAAAATGAATCAATTCCAAAATTAAATTTTATTATAAATTCTCAACTTAAATTTTCAAAAATCAAATTTTATTTATTTTCGGCATCTAACGATACCAAAAATATATTCGGCTAAATTTTAGCCTTTAACGATTTCAATCCCAAAGATAATCAGGCAGATTATAAATAGATTAATAAATAGATCAACACACAACATTGAAACCAATTCAATCATTTGAGGAATCCAGTTGGATCCCTCCAAACTGTTTCCCTGCATCCAAAGATGTTAGCACAATACCAATTTCGCTTCAAGACGAAATATCGCGGTATATAGGATTTGTAAAATACTGTCCGCTATTATGCGGTGCAATAGGGTCTCATCCGCTATATAATGCGGGAAAATCAACTCCAAGTACATATATAATACCAATTCCATACAAGTTGGAATTATCGCGGTATATGTTTTTAATAAATAACACCCGCTTAATATACGGCGCATAGGGTCTATTTAACACAATAGATAACAAATTATCATCCAATCACACAATCAAGCAATTTTAAATTTAACTATTTAAAATTTAAATCGAAACTATTCGATTGAGTGAGAAGTTCTCACCTTGAGTTTCCGATAATAGTTGTAGCATTTTATTTCGATTAAAATTAAACATGCGTTTAATTTTACCCGAAATTTTCACTAGCTCCAAACGACTCAAATCCAGCTCCATAGCGTAGTGCTCGACAAAACGAACCCGACGCAAGTCGTTTCGTCAAAATCCAACCTCGTATGAACAAGATACAACAATTTAAAGTTTGAGCGAATTATAATATAATAATTTACAATTTCTATTTCAATTTTTTAACCTGATTTAAATCTCGGCCGTCCAAAATGTCTTCAGGAAATCAACGCCGTTCGGCCCCCCTTTCCTTCTTCCCTTCCAGTGAAAAACACGGCCAGTTAAACCCATAGCTGCCTACATACTTCAAATTTTTCGAGCCACCATACTCAATTTCAATCCGATCAGAGACCACCCTCCTGACCGCCTTCGCAAGCTCCATCTTCGGCCACAACATCAAAGGACTCGGTCGTCCCCAGCATCTCCAAAATGCACACGACTTTCGGCCCATCAAGCTTATATTCCCGTCGATCTATACCTCCAAAAACGATCACAACCGTTGGAATTAAAGATCACGATGAGATCTACCACTTTGTAGTTGAGAGTTTGTTGTAATTGTTTACGGATTTGGAGAAGAAGAGGGAAGAAGATTGGAAGTTTCTGGTCATCGGTTCCATTAGTGGCGGCTGAAGCTATTTGCCTAGGGTTTTGTTTAGTTTGCAAAAGTGAATTAGAGAGGTCCTTTTATAGAAAAATCCCAAATTACTATTCATCCCGAATTTTTCGAACTCCAAATCTCGCGCGGTGTCTGGCGTTTCTAGGGTTTACCCCGCATTCCGGACACAATGGAATAGGTTTTGGAGGCTAATTCGATCACCTGTGCGAGTTACGGAAATAAACGATCAAATTTAAATTAAATCGATTTAAACTAATTTCTATGCGTTTTGTCTTGCCCCGGACAAATGGTAAATCCGATTGATACGAAATTTGAAACCATACAATAATATAACATTATGGATCTGATGAAACTAGTTTCGTCGAAATCCGAGACTGTTTGAAAAATGGCTATTTTCACTAGTCGATTTAAATATTAAAATATTCAATTTTCACAAATTAACTTCTAATTCAATTTTAAAAGTTCACAAATATTGTTCTAACTCCAATATGATTTAATATAACTTTATAAATCATTTTTAATCACATTAAACCCAATTTTCAAATTACTTACGCAATTTCAATTATTAAATTGCCGATTTAATTATCTAATTAAATCTAAATATTCGAAAAATAATTTATTTGACTTATGAATTTTACTTGTTGATATTTAAATCAATTAAATATCTGAATTTCAAATGACAGAAATTCTGGGTCGTTACAAACTTCCCCCCTTAAAAGAATTTCGTTCTCGAAATTACCAAGTAAGAAAGAGTTTTGAAATCCATTAACTTTTCAAAGCAAACCGTTCAAATTTGATTTACAACTCTCTTAAGTGTTTAACTTTTCCAACCTCTTACAAAATATTTACTAAGTTTTCAAATCCATATATAGTTATCTTTTCAAAACCAACTATATCGTTTAATCTTTAATTTCAAATCAAAACTTAGTTTTCACAAAAAAAAAAAAAATTCCAAAATTTCCCGAAATTTTTTTAACGCCTTAAATTTTCAAAAAATTTCGCCATAACCTCCTTTGTACGGAGGAGCTTTTACAATATCACAATAGAGATAAATATATATACATCGACCCACCCGGTCGGAAAAATAGAAAACAGTTCATATTTCCTATTTTTATTGCGTAGGCGTACCTTTTTAGCATTTTTAAGCAAAGCAGTTATTTATTTAGCATTTTGCGCAACCCAAATCCCGCTAACGGTAACCCCGGTACCTGTACTTACTTAATATAAATATGTAAGTGACATATATAAGAAGTTATTAATATTTTACACTTTTAAACAACTACAACACATGCATATTAAAAGAAATGCATACCAAACAAAGTTTATAAACAACTTATATGATTTCAACATTACTTGTAATTGTTTACAACCAATTCATATACAATGACATTCAATTATTCATTTTCAATTAGTTTACATTCACTAATTTACATTCACATTGGTTCACTTTCAATTTAAATCAATTTCCATTCAATTTAGATTTACTTAACTTCCAATTTGAATTTAATTGCTTAAGCTTTCAATTTCACTAATTTAATTTCATTAACACTTAATGAATTATACAAAATCAATTAACAACCATATAACAGCCAATGTATATTCAACATAACCAAATTATTCACTTTACATTCAACATTTATGTTCAATTCATTAGTTCAATAACTAATTTATTTTACAAATAAAGTTGAATCTCCTTTATATGACTCAAATTCATATCCATTTAATTCACTTCATTATTTTACTTCGATACCAAAATCAACTTCATTCAACTTCACTTAAGTTATATTCCTTTTAAACATCATTTGTTTAACTTAACTTAAATTTCCATTTCAACAACATATCCAATCCAAATTCCTACTCCAAAGTAAATTCTATTTAACTTTTACCAAAGTCAATTTTTTTTATCACTTATTCAGATTCATACCTCGTTTTGCTTAACAAAGTTGTTTAACCATTTTAATAATTGGTTTTACTTACATCTTCACATTTAATAAGTTATACAACTTATTATTCAACTTCCAAGTCTGATTTAATTTATTTAACTTCCTTTAGTTAAATTTCACATCATATATTTTATCATACTAATTCAAATTTATTTCAACTTTACCAAAGTTAAAATCTTTATTATCTCTTATTATAAGTTCAAGACTTGGCAACTTATATTCATTAATTTCGACTTGGATTTTAAATTTTAAATTTGTTTATCACAACAAAATTCAATTTCAATTTACTAAGGTGGCAAATCTATCACACAGAAACTCGAAAATGATACTGATGATGCTGCAGTCATCACCCTTATTATTTTCCAG
Source organism: Allium cepa (assembly GCA_030765085.1). Classification (NCBI taxonomy): domain Eukaryota; kingdom Viridiplantae; phylum Streptophyta; class Magnoliopsida; order Asparagales; family Amaryllidaceae; genus Allium; species Allium cepa. The sequence goes on along the minus strand of CM060945.1, from coordinate 305,540,406 downwards.
CAATAGTAGCGAATCCATTGCTTTAAATTCTTTTAAAATTTTCTTTTATTTATAAATCACATTTATAAATCCTTTCTTATAGAATTTCACCATTTTCTCTTTACTTATATAAGATTATTTCACAATAGTAAATCATTTCAATTAAAATTCTATACTTATACAATTGTTGCTCTTATTCAGATTATTTGAACAGCTTTGATTCACTTATATATTTTCTTACATTTTCAACAATCAAACAATTCAATTATATATACACTTTAATAATTCTGAAAAATTATTCCTTTATATATAAAATATAATCGAGGTAAAATTATTTCATTTACCCAATTTAAAATGATACTATGTCGGTTTATCTCGTTTAAGAGTTTAGAAAACTCTATCGACAATAGTTAGCTAAACTGCACCGACCAGAATCTATAAACAATCAACCGATAAGTCAACACAATACAAAACAATTTCATTTTCACTAACAAATACGCGCTCATATCTATTATTACACTCAACTCATTCTAGAGTACTGCTGACTCTATCTCTAATGAGTAATCCCCAATAGAGCCAAGGTTGTCACTTAACCAAATGCTCTGATACCAGATGTAACGTTTCGAGATTATCGACTTCCGAAAATCCGACATCAATACGTCCACTGTATCAAATGCCGCATAATCGAATGCTGGAAAACCGAATTGTTAGGGTTAAAAAGAAGAGGTAGAAGAATAAGATAGAAGAAATAAGGAAAGAGAACAGAAACAATATCAGAATCTCACATATCGCAGCGGAACAACATATAATAGATAAATGAATAATCTTTAAAACAAAGAACTATATCAGTTATTACATTACACTATCATCAGAGTTAACAACAACAATGTACAATACAACAAACAATGGACAGTTATACAAACATGTCCTTATAAGTGAACTTACAACGGAAAAGATAATATCATATACATGTAATACGCCTCGCCATCCAGCTCGCCACTTGAGCTCCAAATCACTCCTGAATCCAGAATGACCTGATAACCTGACTCTAGACTGCCCGTATGGAAAATTATGGGCACCCAGAGTTTAGAAAGATAACAATAAACTCCAGGTCAATCATGGGACTGGTGTGAGAACTTAAAACAGTGATTTATCATTTAAAACAACAACAACAATAGAAGTGGAAAATATCCGCAATGCTTTTGGAAAATGAAACTACCATAAGGCCAACCTGCACACACACAATGCAAACGCAGAATTGGAGAAGATTTCTCCTTATGATAGTCAAAGATGCTTACTACACAAAACAAATCATTTTTGATATTATTATTAGTGCATAGTGTAAAAAAAATCATTTCGAAAGTAAAGATATAAATCTTAGCCAAAATAGACATTGCGAACTATGCCTACTATAGCTACCATCCAAACAGTGCGCCATCATAAGTGAATGGCATGTTCTACAACTAAAACCGTACAAGGCTCGTATTATTTTATTTGGATTTTCAACAAATGGTCAGGCTAAGGAACTTCCTACTGTCAATGGGATCGCCTCTGGCGGGACGTCCCGAGAACCTAACGTTACGGTTAGATCTCTGCCAACACAAGGCCAGATTACCTCTGTAACTAGGTAACTACTACACGAATATGCCACCCCTCGGTCCTTTGGGACCTTTATCCGAGGGCCCTCTATCACCAAGCAACAACCACACAGAAAAATGAGATTGGAGAAACCACATAGGTTAAGCATCAGGGCTCCATACCTGACACCACCCTTTTCCAGAAGGGAATGACATACCCTAAAGAGTGCGACCCTCATAACCTTGCCGCATATTCCTGTTTTGACCATTTCCGGGGCGTGAGGTCTGACGAAGTCTCGTCCACAAAGCTATGCTTTTTCACAAAGCCACGCTTTGATCAACAAATGATCAATAAATAACCATCACACAGCAACACTCAGCATGCCACATTACCAAATTGGGAATATATCGCTGATAACCTTCAACTATATAACCTCTGAGCGCGTACGTCTCGGAGAAGGGTGTTAAGCTAAGAGAATAAATTCTTCGCCACCAACAGAAATGTATTTGAAAGAAATCTGCTTTATATCTCAAAATGTAATGTCAGACACGTAACCATACAAGTCTGTTTCGGGATCGAACAGAACCGAAGGCACTTCAAAAGAAGCCCTTGCAATCCGGGTATTCACAATCCCGATCGAACTTCCCATCACAAAGGAAATCTCCATACCGTAGCTAACGGTGCAAAGATAATCGTTAGGTCATCCTATCATTTTCACAAATACCCGGTATTCACCACCGGTCTTCAATGCTTTCCATTACGTCGTATCACTATTCGGAATGGGTAATCCGAATAACGAGCGCAATAATTTAAAAATAAGTGTAGCATTCAATTTCAACCAATTCACAACAAATAGCCACTTAAGGGTCAATATTGATAGTCGGTTATTTAACTATCAATCAATATTCACAACATCACCCGATTTCAAATAATTTCCCAAATTATTTATTTTCTAAAAAATATCTTTATAAGATAGATTTCCCACACTTCATCCATTTGAAAACCAATTTCAAATCAATTTACACTCTTACAACTTTCATTTCAAAATGGTTCATTTAAACCAATTAAATAAATCCTTACCGATTTATTTAATTTACGTTCCAAATCCGTAAATTAATTTCCACACTTCAAAAATAAATCAATGTTTATTTTTAAACAAATTTCCCTTATAAATTTCCATTGTGAATTTACATTTCCAAAATATCTATGAATATACGATTTCCAAATCGTTTTCTAACATTCATTTTTAATTTATCTTTAAAAGATAAATCTCAAAACATTCACTTTATATTGGAAAAACATTTCCATACTTATTTAATAATAAGTAATTCACCAATCTATTTTTTTTCAACATTTGGAAAATATTCAATATACTTAAATCACAATTAACTATATATTTTATTCTTTAAGGAAAACGTTCACTTAAACACATTTATTTGGGTCAAAACGAATGTTGCGTAAAACATCATTACGACAACCCAAAATCACTAGTATAGGGATTCGAAATTAAGATAGATATATAATTCCCAATACTATATAAAAATTTTCCTTTCGGGAATCATTTACTATAACAACAGTGTCATAGTCCACCATTTCCTTCGATTTCTCGAAAACGTCTATTTCAACAATGAATGTTTCTATGGTTTCGATACTTTATACAATTTAAAACATTTTTAAATCGTTTTAATTCTATTTAAAATATCACTTTCCCAAATATTTCTTTAATATATTATTCACCGTCCAAATTCGTGAATATACTTCATTTACCAAATTTATCATTCCTACATATTTTATTTAAAGGATTATTCACTGTCGCAAAATCGTGGATATATTTCCTTTAATAAGTTATAATAATTAAACTTATTAAAATAAGTCAAGTTCGGATATATAAACAACGTTTATAAATTCCATTTATATTTTATAACAACTTTTAACTTATAAAATCACTTTATTAACAAATTCTATCTATATTCCATTTACACGCAAAAATCCAATTTATAAGTTAATTACTTATAAATATTTTATTTTACTAATTCTATTCATTTTATAACTTCACAATTTATAAATCTATAGATTTCATCCACTTATGAAATCCATTTATATTTATTTTAACACTTATAAAAACTCGTTTTATAACTCCAATATTTTAAGTTTATTAGTATCAATTTTATAAATCTTTTATATAAATCATTTATAATAATCCAAAAATCCCAATTAAACCATTTTATAAGTTAATCAACTACTTATCTCAAAAATCACATTTCGGTTATATTTCACAAAAATCCTAATTTCTATTACATAAAAATTTCAACGTTTATTTATTTAAAATGAATCAATTCCAAAATTAAATTTTATTATAAATTCTCAACTTAAATTTTCAAAAATCAAAATTTATTTATTTTCGGCATCTAATGATACCAAAAATATATTCGGCTAAATTTTAGCCTTTAACGATTTCAATCACAAAGATAATCACGCAGATTATAAATAGATCAATAAATAGATCAACACACAACATTGAAACCAATTCAATAATTTGAGGAATCCAGTTGGATCCCTCCAACCTGTTTCCCTGCATCCAAAGATGTTAGCACAATACCAATTTCGCTAGAAGACGAAATATCGTGGTATATAGGATTTATAAAATACTATCCGCTATTATGCGGCGCAATAGAGTTACATTCGCTATATAATGCGGAAAAATCAACTCCAAGTACATGTATAATACCAATTCCATACAAGTTGGAATTATCGCGGTATATGTTTTTAATAAATAACATCCGCTTAATATACGACGCATAAGGTCTATTTAACACAATAGATAACAAATTATCATCCAATCACACAATCAAGCAATTTTAAATTTAACTATTTAAAATTTAAATCGAAACTATTCGATTGAGTGAGAAGTTCTCACCTTGAGTTTCCGATAATAGTTGTAGCGTTTTATTTCGAATAAAATTAAACACGCGTTTAATTTTACCCGAAATTTTCACTAGCTCCGAACGACTCCAAACTAGCTCCATAGCGTAGTGCTCGACAAAACGAACCCACGCAAGTCGTTTCGTCAAAATCCGACCTCGTATGAACAAGATACAATAATTTAAAGTTTGAGCGAATTATAATATAATAATTTACAATTTCTATTTCAATTTTTAACCTGATTTAAATCTCGGCCGTCCAAAATCTCTTCAGGAAATCAAGGCCGTTCGACCCCCCTTCCTTTTTCCCTTCCAGTGAAAAACACGGCCAGTTAAACCCATAGCCGCCTACATACTTTAAATTTTTCGAGCCACCATACTCAATTTCAATCCGATCGGAGACCACCCTCCTGGCCGCCCTCGCGAGCTCCATATTTGGTCACAACATCAAAGGACTCGTCGTCCCCAGCATCTCCAAAACGCACACGACTTTCGGCCCTTCAAGCCCATATTCCCGTCGATCTATAGCTCCAAAAACGATCACAACCGTTGGAATTAAAGATCTCGATGAGATCTACCACTTTGTAGTTGAGAGTTTGTTGTAATTGTTTACGGATTTGGAGAAGAAGTGGGAAGAAGATTGGAAGTTTCTAGCCATCGGTTCCATTAGCCGCGGCTGAAGCTATTTGCCCTAGGGTTTTGTTTAGTTTGCAAAAGTGAATTAGAAGGTCCTTTTATAGAAAAATTCCAAATTACTATTCATCCCGAATTTTTCGAACTCCAAATATTGCGCGGTGACTGGCGTTTCTAGGGTTTAACCCATGTTCCAGACACAATGGAATAGGTTTCGGAGGCTAATTCGATCATCTGTGCGAGTTACGGAAATGAACGATCAAATTTAAATTAAATCGATTTAAACTAATTTCTATGCTTTTTGGCTTGCCCCGGACAAACGGTAAATCCGACTGACACGAAATTTGAAACCATACAATAATATAACATTATGGATCCGATGAAACTAGTTTCGTTGAAATCCGAGACTGTTTGAAAAATGGCTATTTTCACTAGTCGATTTAAATATTAAAATATTCAATTTTCACAAATTAAATTCTAATTCAATTTTAAAAGTTCACAAACATTGTGCTAACTCCAATATGATTTAATATAACTTTATAAATCATTTTTAATCACATTAAACCCAATTTTCAAATTATTTACGCAATTTCAATTATTAAATTGCCGATTTAATTATCCAATTAAATCTAAATATTCGAAAAATAATTTATTTGACTTATGAATTTTACTTGTTGATATTTAAAATCAATTAAATATCTGAATTTAAAATGACAGAAATTCTGGGTCGTTACAGAGTAGACCTGCCATCTTCATTTGATCACTCTTTATTTGTTGACAAGTTGCGCATCGACTAACATAAATGGATATATCCCTCTTCATTGTTTTCCACCAGAAGGTCCTCTTAATATCTCGATACATTTTGTTAACCCCTCGATGGATACTAAACTTGGATTTGTGACATTCATCCAATACTTCTCGTTTGAGATCTAGGATGTTGGAACACAAATCCTCCCTTTCGACCTTATAATCCCACTATTATTGATTTCAAAGCTGGAATCTTCGCCTCGATGTATTCTCCCATAAATTTCTCGGAGAAACTTGTCTTCTTTTTGCTTACTAGAAATCTTCTCAAGAATAATGGGGGTGACAACAAGATAAGCAAGAACAACATGTCTTCTACTCAAAGCATCAGCTACCATGTTGGCTTTACCATGTGTATACTGAATATCCAGGTCGTATGACGCTAGGAATTCCAACCAACGTTGCTACCTTAGATTCAAATCCTTCTGGGTAAAGAGGTATTTCAAAGATTTATGGTCGATGAACAATTCAAATTTTTCACCAAGAAGATAACGACGCCAGATTTTCAAAGCAAAAATAACTGCCAAAAGCTTAAGATCGTGGGTCGGGTAGTTCTTCTCATGTGGTCGCAATTGTCTACTCGCGTAGGCAATCACTCTACCCTCTTGTATTAGAACAACACCCACACCTTCACCACATGCATCTGTGTAAATTGATAGACCTTTATTCCTGTTAATAATAGCAAGAATAGGAGCAATGGTCAACCTTTTCTTCAATTCCTAGAATGCTTCCTTGCACTTTGGAGTCCAAATAAATTTGGCATTCGTTATAGTCAGCTTAGTTAATCGACTGGCTAATTTAGAGAATTCCTGGACAAACTTTCGGTAGTACCTGGCTAATACCAGAAAACTTCTGACTTCCTTTGGAGTTATGGGTTGCTTCCAATCTAGAATAGCGGAAACCTTACCAGGGTCTACAGAAATTCCTTCTTCTGTTACAATATGTCCCAGAAATCTAACTTTTTTTACCCAAAAATGACATTTAGAAAACTTGGCAAAAAGAACATTCCTTCAAAAAATTTCCAAAACTATTTTTAAGTTTTCGGCATGCTCTTCTTCAGGTTTGGAATAAATCAGAACATCATCAATAAATACGAGAATGAATTTATTCAATACTTCACGAAATATTAGGGTCATTAGGTCTATGAAATATGCAGGGGCATTAGCTAGTCCGAAGGGCATAACTAACCATTCGTAGAATGTATCGGGACCACTAAAAGCTGTCAAATTAATACAATCTTCCGCAATTCTTAGCTGATGGAATCCCTGGGCTAGGTCCATATTGGAAAAGAATCGAGCACCATGCAATTGATCGAACAGGTCGTCGATTCAGGGCAAAGGAAGTTTATTCTTAAGGGTTAACTTATTAAGATCACGATAATCTACGCACAATCTCAAAGATCCATCGAACTTGGCTACAAATACTACAGCTGAACCCCAACTGGAATGACTAGAACATATAAATCCTTTCTCCTGTAAATTTTGTGTTTGCTTAACTAGCTCTACTCTTTCCCTTGGTGCCATCCTACGACTTGCATGCACAGTTGGACGGGCATTAGGAATATTTGGAATCGACTTGGTTCCCTATGCGGAGGTAAAGACTTAACTTCTTCAAATACGTCAGGAAATTCTCGAACAACAGGTATGGATTCCAAACTCAGGTCGGGATACCCTAAAGTATACATTAGCTTATCCCTCTTCGGACTTGGATCCTCACAAGAAATCACAACAAAATTCCCAAGTTTAGTTTTGACCGAAATCATTCGATTGATACAATCTAATTTAGCTTCATATTTTGTTAACCAATTCATTTAAAGTAAAATTTCAAATTCATTAAAGTCAGGAACGAAAAGGCTGATAGGAAACTGATGAAGAGAATATGAAATAGGAACTTTTCTATAACGTAAACAAAGATTCGCAGGGCCTCTTATCGGGTTCTTCACACAAATAGGTTCGTCTACGAATTCGAGTTCAAGATTTAACTCTTCTATGGTTTGCTGGAAATAAAACAATGTGTGGCTCCAGTGTCGAATAGATCTCTAAAATTTTTATCATAAATATGAAACAAGGTAATCTTCTTGATACATCCTAGAAATACTAGCGGAAAGCATATAATGCTGCTCAAATACTTGCTTGAATCTATCCCATGTAAACTCATCCTTCGATTCAGCCAAAGTAACGGTCTTCCACCATGCCAAAGCTTCTTCCTGGAGCTGCCACAAAGCCATCAAAGCAATGGTCTCCAATTCCAATCCTTTAAAAATCCTCTCACAAGATCGAATCCAAGCTTGCGTTTCTATAATAGTCTCCGTATCTTTGAATGGTTTCCCTCCAAGTCTTGAGTAATTCCGATATAACTCTGCCAGATTTGGCTGTGGTTGGATGAGAAGAATTGCTCCTTCCATTACTGTTGTTGCAGGCTCTCGACCATTTGTAGTGGTACTCCCCCTTCCCCTACCTCGTCCTCTTCTTGCACTCATTCTCACTATCCATAAATAGTAAGAAAATTGATTTAGGCATATGGAAGAGATATCTTAGGGAATATACTCATTCTAGGGCATTTCCAACCCTATCTCTAATGAGTCACCTAATGAGTTATACTCCAAAGCTAAAGTTCTTACTCAACCTTCAGCTCTGATACCAGATGTGACGACCCTGGACTTTCAACCTTCGAAAATTGACATCCAATACATCACCCATATTCAAATGCCGAAGATTCAAACGTTGAAGTCCGTATCGCTGGAGCTATAAGACATTAGATGATAACAACACAACAGAAATAAAATGATTTTATTGATACACCAAATGATTACAACATGCTACAATAGTAGCTCAACAACATCATAGCCAAAATATACAACACAATAGCGGAATACAACATAATAGCGGAATAACATCAACAGAGATCTTCCAAAAGAGAGAGAGAGAGAGAGAGAGAGAGCGAGCGAGTATCTAACATATCGCGTCTTCATTGCCAAAGGTTCAAAGCTCCAAACCAAAAAGCTCAACACCCAAAAGAATCAAAGACTTCCAGATCCATATCTACTGTCCAAGCTAGCTCAAGAACCTACCGATATCTTGACTCTAGGCTGCCCGTGTGGAAAATTATGGGCACTTAGAGTTTAGAAAAGGGAATAATAAACTCCGAGTCAGTCATGGGACTGGTGTGAACAAACATAAAATAGTTGTTTGTAAAAAAAGAAATTACAAAAAGAAATCCGTTAATGCTTTTAGAAAATGAAACTACCATAAGGTCTCCCGGCACACACTCAATGTAATCGCACACATGGGGAAGGTTTCTCCTTATAGTAGTCAAACATGCATGATATGCGAAAATCCTTTTGATATTATTATTAGTGCATAGTGTGGAAAAACATTTCAAAAGTATAATATTAATCTTAGCCAGCATACGTACCATCATAGTATGCCTACTATAGCTACCATATTAAATGGCAGGTTCTACAACTAAAACCGTACAGGGCTCGTATTGATTGTTTGGATTTCCAACAAATGGTCAAGGCTAAGGAGCTTCCTTTATCCGAATGGGTGCACCTTTGGAGGGATGTCTTGAGAACCTAACCTGATCTCTGCCAACACAAGGACGGATTACCTCTGTAACTAGGTAAGTAACTGTCAAGAGTATGTCATCCCTTGGTCGTAACCAACCTTTATCTGGTGCCTCACAACAACCAACAACCACATAAGTAAAATATTTGGGCTCCATAATAGAATATCACTTTTTATCCAGAAGGAAATGCACATACCCTGAGGGGCGCGACCTCCATAACCTTGCTGCATCCTTTCCTGTTTCGACCATTTTCGGGGTGTGAGGTTCGATGAAGTCTGGTCCCATAAAGCTACGCTTTTCACAAAAGCCATGCTTCGATCAACCAATTATCATCACTTAGCATGCCACATTACCAAATTGGGAATATATCACTAGTAACCATCAATTGCATAACCTCTGAGCTCGTACGTCTCAAAGAAGGGTGTTAAGCTAAGAAAATAAATTCTCCACCACCAAACAAAAATGTATTTGATAGAAACCAGCTTTACACCTCAAAGTGTAATGTCAGACATACGTCCATACAAGTCGATGTTGGGTCTGAATGGAACCGAAGGCACTTTGTCCAATTAAGGAGAAAGTCCTTGCAAATTCGGATATCCCCAATCCCGACAGGACTCCCCATCACATAGGGAAATCTCTATACTGGAGCAACTCGATGCAGAGACAATCAACATGCAATCCTTTTGTTCTCAAAAATACTCGGTCTTCAACCATCGTCTTCAAATGCAATCCCATTTCATCGTACCATTATTCGGAATGGGTTTTATGACTTAATGTCCTCCCCCGGCTTGTCCGAATAATAAGCGCTTATTTTAAAAATACATGGATACAAATTTCCATTTTTATCTTTTAAACAAAAGATCCACCTTTAAGATTCGATGTGGTTTCAGATAACCATTTGGAATCCGATTCCCGGTCTCATCGAAATTCAAATGCTGTCTTAAAGGCCAAGTTGTTTAAGTAAACAATTCAATTTATATTCAGGGTAACATAATCACACAACAAATCAATCACAGATAGATGACTTACATTATCACAGTTCAAACCAGGCATTTCATATCACAGAGCATCACATACCAGAGATATCAAACAATTTAAGGCATTCCATATAATCCAATCATCCATAAGCAAGATTAATTAGTTGTTCAATCCCTAATTAATTTAATTTAGTCTCTAAGTAAATTAAATAAATTACTTTAATTACTTTTAAACCCTGCTTAATTGACATTAAGTAATTACAAACCATTTTAATTAATTATTGAATTAATCAATCACATAATTACTTTCATTAATTATCCTTACATTACTGATTAATTATCCTTAAATTATTAATTAATTATCTTTTAACAATTTATTAATTAACCTTTAAGTATTAATTAATTAACCTTTAATTATTAATTAATTAACCTTTAATTATTAAATAAATAAATAAATTATTCTTTAATTACTTAATAAATAAATTATTAATTAATCAAAGAACCTCCTCGTGACGATGCCTCAGATCACCAGAGACCTCGCAACTCCAACCAAAGCTGCACCGAAGACCCACACATCGATTCCCCCACCTGCGATCATCTCCGGTTCCTCGACGACATTGCAGATGCCATTTAAACCCAGTCGACTAAAACAGCTACTAAAACCCTAGTTCACCTTCGCTAAGCCACTCCGACCACCTATAAAATCTCCGACCATTTTTCCATGAATCCCCATCACCCAGGCTTCCTCCAGCCTCAAGCATGATGCTCAACCCTCCTCCGATCATCGAGAATCGATGAATGTTCAATTTCCATTCAACATAAAATATCTCAACAATTTCAAACTTAAAAATTATAAAATGATTATCAAAATTCATTATTTCCCATTACGAATCTTTTTCTATGATCAAATCTTGAAATTGAGATGATCGACTTCTGACTTATTTTAGATCGTTACTGTAATTTATTATTTTCGAATATAAATACTCAAAATAAACACTTGAAACCATTTTTAAAATTAAGATCTTATTGATTTATACACTTTTTGTTTAAACATCATAAGCTATAGAAGATTAGGGGAAGAGAAATTAATTTTCAAAGTGGTTTGGATCTGTAAAACCAAAAAGAGGCATGTACATATATGTATACAGACATGCACACCATAAATTTTATATTTATATACATGCAAGCATTTTTCACAACTTTACTTCAAATATTAATCACAAACATCAAGTTATAGATCAGATTAAAGTAGTTTACTCACCTGTTTTTGATGATAAACAGAGAAGTATGTAAAACTTGAACATTGGAAATTGTTTGAACCGAAAATGCTTTGATTTTTTTGATCTGATCTGTTTGTATCAGGATCTTGCTTGATTTGGATGAATTGAACTTGGAAAATCTAGAATTTGAAACTGCAAGCTTGATCTTTGAAAGTTGGAAATTTGGTCTTGAACTTAAAAACAGCAAGCTTGAATATTTTTTTGGTAAACTGGAAACTTTGTTGAGAATTTGAAAACTGGAACTTTGGTTTTGAATTTTGATCTTTGAATTTGTTTTGATTGCCTCAGTTTTTTGTTATTTTCTGTTTATTGTTTCTCAAGTTTGAATATGTGAAAGAAAAATGAGAAAGGAGTTAGAGAGATATATATAGGAATGTAATCCTTTTTATTTATTATTTTTAAAAATGAAAATAAATGTGACACTTGTAATATAATTAAGTTAACACTTGTATTTCGCATGACATATTAGCTTCCACTTGTTAATTTCATGATGAAATGTTTACACTTGTTATTTTTCATGTTATAATTCTAACATTTGTAATTTTACATGTCTTATGTTTTTTAATATGTTTTTATAATTTGTGTTATATGTTTTTACATTAACATACGTTTTAATGTATTTTTATATATAATTTTTATATTATATTATTTTAGTTTTATACTTATATATATATATTTTATATCTTATATTTTATATTTATACTTTTCCTTTATTTATATTTATGTAACTTTTGAAGGAATGATTTTAAAACTAAATAAACACTAAAAAATCATATATATATATATATATATATTAATTTTTAAAATATAGAGTTTTAAATCCAATTTATTTTTAAGATATTTATTTTTGAATTTCAAATAAAAATTCTATTTTACAATATATATATATATATATATATATATATATATACACATATCTTATTTATTTTGGAAAATTCAAACTAAACTACAAATTAATTCTAAAAATTATATTAATTACTAAATCAAATTTGGCTTAAAAACGGGATCGTTACAATTTGAAAAGGCCAAAGCCGCTGTTTTAAAACTTTAAGAGTTAATTAAATATTTGAAAATAGAATTGTGCTGCAATACAAATTTCTTTATTGTGTGTAAATCTTTGTTGTTACTAATCAAAGAAGTTGTTTTTCATGTGTCAGTTCTTGTTTCACTAATTCTTGATAGGAAACCCAGTTAGAGCACGCAACTGATCCATTAGATGTTTTCTTACAAGTGATTAAGATTAAAGATAGATTACTTACTGATGTTGAAAAGAGGAAGTCTTCTCAAGATGCTTAAACTTTGCGATTCCTAAATAATCCGAAGGCCCAAGAATGGCATAGGAAAGACTTCTATTTGAGATTGACCTTTAAAAAGTCTAAAGGAGGGAATCTCTAACTTAGAAGGAGAGATTAAGGAGAAGAACAAAAGAATTCCAAAGTTGAAAGAATGGATAGACTCAGCCTTAGAGCCCATGCCTTCAGTTGAGATTGACAATGAAATGGCTAAATTATACTGATGAATAAATGATCTTGAAGTGAATTTATTGTAGAGTTATATATCCTGTCAATCCATGGAACTTATGGTCAGTGAAGGCAATTCCAACCTTCCCATCCCTACTCCTGGAAGGGTGGCAAGATCTCGATCATTAGCTAGCCAAGAATTTTCTATTATATTAAATAATTTAAACCAATTGAACCAACTGAACCATGTTCTTGTAAGCAAAACCTTGTGCTGCGTGATTAGCACTACAATCAGGCACTCGAAGACAAGTACCAACTCCTTTGATCTAAGATCCAGACAAAGGAGTAGAATCATAAGGGTCGATTGGATAATTCCACCTAATCCCAACCCGATCCCTCGATATTGAATAATGGCTTGAGATAGACAAAGTAAACGAGGGATGCCCAGAATCAAGCAACTAAAGGCCTAGTTCCCAGAGATAGAGACTGGTGCATGGTTAAAATTCTACTAACTATTCTTGTCACCTGGTGAGGATAAGCAAGGACGGTCAAAGGATACTCCCAGTCAATACCTAGAGATAGGTGAGACTGGGAGCGGGTGCTCGGAGATAGGAATCTAAAGCACTGGTTCATAGAGATAAAAACCGACGCACGATCAGCAACTTTTAGCAAACACGCTTGTGACCTAGCAAGATGCACTAAGCCAAGGATAAGTGAGGATGGTCAAAGGATACTCTTAGTTAACACTTGAAGATAGGTGAGATTAAGAGCAGATACCTAGAAATAGGTACCTTGAACTCTGCAATCCAGATCAGGATCGGGAAAGTATAATTAGACTAGGGGCAATAGGATAATTTAACTATTGCTATTAACCTTTGACTCATGCCAAAAAATAGGCTAGGTTAAAGGATGATGTATGGATTCTAGCATTTGAATACCTAGTCTCGGAGACTGGACTCGATGTGTAGTTGAATTACGAGAAAATGCAACCCCAATCGCAATCCAATAGGAAACGTTATGTAGAGGTTGAGCGGTGGAGGTCAATGGATAATATTGGTAACGTCCGATTATTGGCAAGGTCGAGGATATCGGGATTTAGATGTCAAATCGTTGTTTCCTAGAGATAGGAAATGGTAATGAACTCAGTTTATTTATAATAAGGTATTGGTCGAGGGAAGCTCAACTTAGGGTACATAGGAATAGCCATAGAGTAGGTTGAATATCAGTTTTGCTTAGCGAAAATGAATTTTTTTGGCAATAATAAATAGAATTGAAAACTGGAATATAATTAAAGCAAATGCAGGAATTTTACTTATATGTACAGAGTTGTAGTAAGAAAAAGCATTACACAAACACATGCATATATAATATGGATGAATTGTGGTACAAAAAAATTATATTATATATGTAAGGGTTGTATATAGGATGGTGTAATATTTTAAAATGCAAAAATGTAGATGAAACAGAGATTGAATTATATAGTAGTCTTTCATTTCATCAATTTTTATATGTACATCGGATGCGAGGGCCACTCTCGCACTAACATGGCCCATGTATAATAGTGGAAAGTAAAAAAGTATAACCAAAAAAACCAAAAGAAACAGTCTCATCGTCATCAAAGGTAGGTAAAAAGCCCGTGTCTTCTGTGTCTTCTTCTTTTTGTCCTTACCACCTTTGCCACTCGAACCATCATGAGGATCGATCTTGAATTTTACCTTGGATATATATATATATATATATATATATATATATATATATCTTTCCACCTGAAAAAGGACAACAGATTAAGGATCTTAAGGCTAATTTAACACTAGAGAGGGGGTGAATTGTGTTTAATAGATTCTAAAGACTTACATGGACTAATTTAAAAATTATGATACAAACAAATGCAAAACTTAATCACAAAATAATCACAGAATCAAACATAGATGCAGAAAGTAAATAAAAAGCAGTAAAAGGAAAGAACACACCGAATTTTATATTGGTTCGGAGTTACCCTACATCCAGTCTTGTACCAAGGTAAACCACCTCATATAGATTTTTATTATACCAATGTCGAGATTACAATCCTCAATTTCTAAAGGCCTTGAGGTACCCTCCTATCTCACTAGTCCACCCATCCATCTTCTCCAAAGATTGGATCTGCTTTGATGGCATCCCATTCTTCTTTATCTTTTTCAAGAGTGACTGGTGGATTTCCTTCAAAACCGTCCTTGTTAAATGTTGAGATCATCCAACGAAGGGCGTTGAAATGTCTCTTTTGCTCCTTGATCATCTGTATTTGACTCAATTCAAAGTGGCGCTGATTACGAAGTATGAATGTATGAATATTCTTGAAGGAAGTGAGAGCTTCTTCAAGATTATCACTTAGATTCTTAATCGGAGAAGCCACAATTCAAGAAATAGGAAGAACTATGAAATGGAGTGATTAGAGATGAAGTTTGATAATTTATTCTGGAAGAAATAGATATAAATAGGGGTGGAAAGTCATTTGAAATGAATAGATACAAGTTAGTTACATGAAAGTAAAATTTCAAAGTGTAACTATTTTCTGCCCATTGTATGTTGAGATGTGGGGATGGTGTATGTCGACATGCCTCTGCCTAAAGTGACATTTTGCTTTGTTTTAAATATTTTGAACAAATCTATTAAACTAAAATTTGTATGATATAAAAACAAGCAATTACAAAGACAAGTGAAGTTGAATAACAGGAAATGAAAGATTTCATTAATAATTCTAGTCAACGTTACATAATATAATATTAACTAAAATAAAGAAAATACAAAGATAGAACTTAAGATAACATGAACTAAAACTAGTTAGATGAAGATAAAGAAGATGTAGTCCAAGCTTTCTACTAATTTTCTCTAAGAACTTGTTGATTTTAGTGGAAATCTTATCCATTTTCTTGCTCATTGATCTTTTAAGTGTTTTTTGATTTTCCACTATAATTCTTTGATTGTTGAGAATGATCTTGTTAGATGGATTAGCCGGATTAGTAGGATATTCAATACTTTCTAAGGAAGTTTCTTGATCTTCCTATTCTCCCTCTTCAATTTCCATTCCTTCCTCTTCCTCTTCTTCCTCCATTTCTTCCATCTCTTCGTGAGCAAGTCGTTCTTCCTTTTTCCGTAAGTGTTTCATATGGTTGAAACACAAATGGAATTTGCATAAGGGAAATGTTTCCATGGTTGAACACTTTTTTAGTTATAAATTGTTCCCTTTTGAAATAAACTCCAAAGAAACTAAAAATTCGAGTGAGATAAATTCCATGATATAATGTGTTTTCACACATAGTAAAATTCTTGGGCCTTAGCTCATCCAAAATAACTTGAGCCCAATTGATATCATAATTTTCAAAAATTGCAAAAAGAGCTTTGCAAACTTTCAAAGTCGGGTTGTTGTAGTTTCCCGATCTTGGTATAAGAGTGCGTTGGATAAGAGGATTAACAATTCTTGTTTTTGGACGAAAACAACGATTTTTGAATTCAAAATTGTCATCCCCTTCAAAGATGTGATGAAATGTCTCTCGATCATTTTGATTTGAAATTTCGAGAGATTCATTCCGGTATACTTGCATCCCAAAATATTTTCCAAAATTTCACAATCCAAAAGAATTTGTGTTCCTTTAACACTACTCCAAATTTGTCCTTCTTCACCATCACAAAAACCACGATTCAAATTCGCATAAAACATCTTAACAAGATTTAGATAACATACGAAATCATTTTGTTTATTATCTACTAAACTAAGAATAGAACATTGTTGAAAAAGATTTTCAATTTCATAAGAAGGAAAACCTTCAAAAATAGCAAATTTTCCCGTATGAATTTTACCAAAGTTTACATAGTTGATGTAAGCTTTGGTAGCTTGCGGGTCATTAAAAAGAAAGCTTTTGACAGATTTTGGAAGCCTAATGGTGTTAGGAGTTCTTGTAGAGGCCATTGAAGAAGTTTGGGAGGAGTAGAAGATAATGAAGATAAATTTGAAATTTGAAATAAAAGTGAAAAGTGATGATAAAGAGAGTGAGATAAATAGAGAATCTATAGACATGTTCTCTGGTCAAGAGGCATCTTTCTAGAGCATTGAAGTTAGTGAAAAGATGGAGGGAAATTCAAAAGTTTTGAGGGGCATGTCGACATGGGTATCCAGGTATGTCGACATGTGCCTATTGAATCGAATGACAAGTTTCTATTCCTAAGTTCTAATAAATGTATATATTATATCCTATATTCTAATTATGTAATTTCTGTGTTAACATTAAATATAATAATACTTAAATATTAATAATTTAATATTTAAAATATTACTAAAATAATATTATTTTTGAATTTAAAATTCAATTTTCAAGGGATAAATTTGAATTTAAAAATTCAAGGAATTTAAAAGAATCAAGCAAACAAACAAGCATCCATTCATACTAGAAAAATTAAAAATAATGTAAATGCTTACCTATTTTTAGATCCATACTCCCATCGTCATCTGATTCATGAATAGCAGTGAAACACAGATTTGAATTATCCGTCTTCTTTTCATCGTCACTAGATGAGGAGTCTGAGTCATCAAGAGTTGTTGTGTATGCCTTCTTTCTTTTCCTTGACGAATCATTATTTGGAGGGAACAACTGTTTATCTAGATACGGACAATATTTCCTATGATGCCCGACTTTATTGCAATTGTAGCATCTATCATTGTTGACGTTCTCTGTAATATTTTTGAAATTCATTTGATCATTTCTTTTTTATTATTCATTTTTCTATATTTTAGGAATTTTCGAAAGTTTCTTATCATGAAAGCAATCTCCTCATCACTTTCTGGTTCCGAATCTTCAGTTGTTACGTTGAATGCTAATGCCTTCTTTTCTGTAGTCTTGTTTTCTCTTCTTCTTTGCAGTTGAACTTCATAAGACATCAAATTCCCAATCAATTCTTCTATTTTCATTAAACTAATATCATTTGCTTCTTCGATTGCAAGTGTCTTTTGATCCCATTCTGGAGTGAGTGAATTTAGTATTTTTCTGACTTGGTCTTTCACCAAAAAGCTTTTTCCCTGTGCAATTAGTGAATAAACAATATCTTGAAATCGACAATACATGTCGGAAATGGACTCATTCGCATGCATTTTAAAAAATTGAAACTGACTGGTTAATATGGAAATTTTGGTCATTTTAACTTTGCTTGTTCCTACATGAGTAACTTGCAAAGTTTTCCAGATTCCAATTATAGATTTACAAACAGACACTTTATTAAACCTATTCCTATCTAATGAAAAAAATTATATATTCATGGCCTTTGAGTTACTTTGCACAACACCCTTTTGCTCTGCAGTCCACTGGGCAAAATTGGTAGTTGGTTCAACATACTCAGTTTGTGTGATATTCCAAGTGTCTAATCACACTGATTATAAATAAATTTTCATTCTACAAGCCCAAATTGCATAATTACTGCCATTGAAAAATGGTAGTCTGACAGTAGACCGACCTTCTAAAAATGAACTAGTGTTTGGGATAACAGAACTAGTGCCAGAATTGGCATTACCAGTGTTGGTAGCCAATAATTTTTTTTTCAAGTTTCTGATTACGAAAACTATGAAAACCATGAAAACCATGAAAACCTTGCTCCGATGCCAATTGAAAAGGGACAGCGAATTAAGGACCTTAAGGCTAATTTAACATTGGAGGGGGGGGGGTGAATAGTGTTTAATGGATTATAAGACTTATAAGGACTAATTTAAAAATTATGATACAAACAAATATAGAACTTAATCATAGAACAATCACAAAATCAAACACAGATGAAGAAAGTAAATAAAAAGCTGTAAAAGGAAAGAACACACCGAATTTTATACTGGTTTAGAGTTACCCTACATCCGATCCTGTACCAAGGCAAACCACCTCATACAGATTTTTATTATACCAATGTCGAGATTACAATCCTCAATTTCTAAAGGCCTTGAGGTACCCTCCTGTCTCACGAGTCCGGGGCAAACTCTCTTGATTTACGGGACTCAAGATCACCCAATTGATTTACAGGCATAACCACACCTTATAGAGAGACCTGATAGACTTTTGACTACAAATTGATCCTATAACTCTGAATAGCACTTTGATCTCCGAGAGAGGGCAGAGAATCAAACAAGAATGAGATCCTACATTGATTAACTTAAGAATTCGGCAGAATTTCTGCACGATCTTAAAAATATGAAAATTTTAGAATATGGATTTGTGGAGAAGAAGGAGTGAAGAAAAAATAGAAATTAGTTTGTTAAAAAATTCATTTGTGAAGGCTATTTACAAAGCACCAATGGTCATAACCATTCGTGAAGAGATTTAAAAAATAGACACTTCTTTTGAAAATTAAAATTTTTGATTTCAACGGCCACCATGTCGACATGAGGTATCCCATGATGTCGACATCCCTAGTTAAAAAGCAGTGTAAAGTTTGTTTTGAAAATGAAGTTTAAAACAAGAGTTTATTTTAAAACAAAAACAAATAATATTTTAAGGCTAAAACATCTTTTTGGAAAACATTTGAAAAGATAATTTAAAGGCTAAATTATTTTGAAAATCATTTTGAAAAACCATTTCGAAATAATTTTGCAAGCATCTTCCTGCAGAATGTCTCATCACATCAGACTCAAGAACTTGTACAAAACTAGGATGTTTGTGGGTTTGTAAGCCACTTGTCGTTGGTTTGTACGCTACTTGTCGTGGGTTTGTAAGCCACTAAGAAGGTAGAAATGGGTTCCATCCCAAATGAAATTCGGAATGAAGATTTCCGTGCTATTATGAAGTTTTAACAAAAACTAGACACGTATCTTGATATCTTAATCTTGATACTCTAGAGTCTTCAATCTTGAGTCTTGAGTCTTTATACTGATCAGTCTTCAGTAATCAATACCTGCTTATATATATATATATATATCCTGCATATACATATCTATCTTGACAATAGTGTTAGTATATATTTTATAATAAGATAAGTTAAAAAGGTTGTTGTCATCAAAACCAACATCTCAGTTCCTAACGTCACCTCTCTTCCATGGAAATAGTGTCAAGTAGGCCCGAAGCATTGGTGATGGTAATGTCTTCTAAGGACTGTGAAGTGTCTCCTTTTATAGTCTCGATTTTCCCTGAATCTGGACCAAGGATGGAGCTGAAGGGGAGGATTGGATTAGCCAATCTCATGGTAATAGTGGTAGACTCAGTGTAGATTGTGATGGCACCTCAAGCATTATGTGGTTGGTGGTGGAGGAGAAGGAAGCGACGGGTGACCTGTAAGTTCACAAATGGTGAAGTAAAGGTTTGTGCACCAGAGAGACTAGAGATATACCTTTATTGGTTGGAGTTTCCTTAGCAAGAGATATAGGGATTTCAATTTTTTCTGTAGCCGATAGAATGGTTTAAGAAATGAAGACAAGGATATAAGGCTTGTTAGTAGCCACGGTGATGAAAGCCAAAATTGTTGTAAGGAAAACCTCAAAGCTAGAACCCTCGGATGTTGGAATATCCACCGCAAGCTCTTGGACTTTAGGGGATGATGATTCTACATGGTCCGATGCACTTGGACCAATAGGAGAATCGATGGTAGCTTTAGCAACAATAGTGTCTTGTGCAGCTAGGATCATTTTCCCCTCTTTTAGCTTTTCAATACCATCAGCATCAAGGTATATGGCCTTTAGTGGGTCCTTGGTGAGGTCTTTACCGGATGCAACTGCTTGATGCATGACCTCTTCCCAAGTGTTAGCTAAAGTGATGGAATAAGTACTCCCTAACCACTTCAAGTTCTTGAACTAGATGACATTAGTGAAAAACTACTGAAGGGTGGAATTCAAATCTTCTTTTTCAGTGGCCACCTTCTCTTTTAACTAAGTTAGCTCATTTGTTTTTCTAGCATGGTTAACTTGAGCCTCCACTTTTTCCATCAATAAGGAGGACTCAAGCTTCTCAGTATGAGTATAGAGTTTCTAGATTTCATCGTCTTTAGCATAAAATGCCTAGTCTTTTTCTAGGAGGGCCTGGTCCTTGGTATTAAACTGTGCATTAAGATGGACATTTTCTTTATGAGCTATTTATACTTGATCTTTCTTCACAATCGTGGCCTGATTGTGAGTATGTATCATCTATGCGAATAATTCTTTTGCATTCTTTACTGATTTCTATGCCATATCTCTTTCTTCTAAAGCTTTAGCCAACTCCTTCTTGTAATTATCTATTATTCTACCACAAATCTTTTCTCTAACTCAAAAGACTGAATGTTAGTCTGGTGAATTTTGTTGACATCAAAGAGGGTGAATTCGAGTTTATTCCACTCATGTCATAGGTCTATCAACTCCTGCATTCCTCCGACCTTGCAACTGGCCTCTTCCCTAGGAATATCCTTAAGGTCATGGTCGAATTTGACCCATATCAGAGAAAGGTTTGGGAAGGCATCAAGTGTAACGACCCAGCTTTTTGGACAATTTAAATCGACAATAAACCACATATGTCAACCCAAACCATTCAAAAGGGAGGATTGTCAATGGGGTAAATAAGAAAATAAGAGAAAGGAAGAAAAAACAAAAAATAGAATCTCACAGCGGAATGACAAAATATAATAATGAAATAAACAGTTCATGAAGCCGTTTTACAAAAACATTTGATTATATAATTTTTACAACAATCAGAGTACAAACAATGACATATCAATAATGATGCAACGGAAAATTACAAATAATATAATGTATACCAACTCCGTCTTCGTCCTTCAGAAATAAAGCCTTCAACACTGAAAAGCTCAGACTGACCCAAGCGTAATGAAAAGACAAAATACTCGAGTTAGAACTAAAAGATCTTATGTAAATTAAATCAACATTATAGGATTTTACATCTCCTATCCAGTGCATAATATGCGTGCAATAACTTAAGAGATGTTTCGAGATCTTCCATCTCCTAAGGATCCGTTAAACTATTTATATGTAATAATATACACTATATATGTAATGTTTATCAGCAAAGTATTAAAATAGCGCTAAGGCGTTACCCATATCCCCCTTAACACATTTTTATAAATGCCATAGTCTATAAAGTGATATAAACTCCACCAAACCGGTAGGCTATCAAGGAGCACTCCATAGGTACGACCCAAATCAAATCGTAGTGGGCTCGATAAGGTATATAACAAGGCACGTGAGGCAATGCCTAAGGTTGGATTTTACCGTTTTGCATGCCCGGACCGGTGGTAACGCATAGCAGCTACTACTGCCAACCTCGGAACACACTCCCATAGTCAAATCGAAAGTGGTCACCAATAATTCAAAAAGTAACAGATAAGGTATCAAAGAAGCATGTCCGATTGGTGGAGCGACCTCACTTGGCCCAGGATAGCTCCTTTTTTATCATATCAAACTAACTCGAAGGTCAGGGCTGCGTTCTTACCTCATACCAGTAGCGTTCGACAAGCATCCTACTTGGTTCTGCATTCTCCACCACATGCACAGTTGTAAAGTGGTTTCGGAATTAGCAGAAAGTATGACAATATCTGACCCCGGTCTCTTTAGCAACCAGTTGTTATAATTTTCACATCATGGTCATTTAATTTTTTTTTAATAATCAATCCAGAAACAGTTTATACCTTCATATCAAGATATCCATATACTTGTTCCAAAAGTATAAATATATTCATAAATACCGAGGAATATTTCTTTCAATCAATTTTTAAAATAATTTATAAATCTCTCTTAAACCATTTATAAACTACTTATATGCTTTAAAACCATTTATAAAACCATTTATAAATTCCAAAACAGTTTATAACTCTTCCATTTTTCATAAACTTCTACGCAAATCCCTTTGAAATGTTTCCAAATCCCTTTACACAAGTTCTTTTATAAAACCCTTTATAAAATCATTTAAAACCTTTAAGAAACCATTATTAATCCTTTATATTTTTTTTTACAAAATCCTTTTATAAAATCCATTATAAAATCTATTACAAAACTTTTATAAATTCCTTACAAAACCTTCTACAAAGTTCTAATATCTTTTACAAAACTTTTTATTTATTAAAGTTATTATAAAAGTCTATATTTATTATCTTAAATAAAAACTATATTTATTATATTAAATTAAATTTAATATATATATATTAAAACTATATTAAATATTTTATTAAATTAAATTTTAAACTATTTAAAATATATTTTTAAAACTAAATAAAAATATAAGTTAAAAGCTTAAAATTACATTTAAAACTATATATTAACTTATTATGTGAAACTTTAAATAAAATAAAATAAATTATTTTCCAAATATAAATTTTAAATAAAATCATTAAACAAAAATTATAATTCAAACATACTTAGAAAATAATTTAAAACTGACCTACGGTGTCCATATATAATTTTCTACCCTATGGTCAAGTGATTGGGTATGTATCATTTCAACCCCAAATAGTTAAATTTTCCTGGCATACATCAATTCAACCCGTATCTAGAATCAATAATTTCCAAATTAGTAAAATCGCTCGAGCTTATCATTTCAACCTATAATGATTTTCCCTAACCTATAAGATCATTCAGATACGTATTATTTCAATCCATAGTGATAACAGGGATATAAACATCCAATCATCCAAAAATGTCAACAAAATAAACATTCATCGTAATCATCATCCAAATCAGCCAATAAATCATGACAATTAACTTGTTATCATTATCTGGTATTTCGCTAACAATTTAAATTCAATATTAATTTAAATGGAAATAAATTCAAATTAAATTTAAATAACAATTTTCAAACAGCAATCAATAAATTTCTTATCACATCATAAATTTAATTGAACTAACATAAGAAGGTTTAGTATTTGCAAGTGGGTTGAATCACTCACTTTGATTTGTCGTCGAGTTAAAATCCAAAATAAAACCCTTCCAATAGTCTCAGTATTCAACCAAACCAGTTCCATGTTGTTCGGAATTTTGATACGGTCCTAACGGAAGAAACCATGTGCGAATCTGAGCTCGTATGGAAAAGTTATGATAGTTAGAACGTTCAAAATTTTATAATTTAAATTAAAATCAAATCAGTAGAAAAATTTGTAGTTACCCATTGTTCGATCAAACCCTCATGCACACGATCCTTCAGAACCCATACATGCTACAGCCGCCATCCACTTTGGTCACCACCCACTGCTGTTATGGCCATCATCACCTAGATCTGACCTCGCCGCTGCCAAGGCCACCTCCGACTGACCATCTCCACCACACGTGACCTGCTCCGCTTCCACAAAAACACTACCATCTCCCCACCTTTGACTGATATTTTTCGGCAATTGCACGCGCTTCTAAAATGGACAACAACCATCTTTGAGACCTCCTTCACGATCTCTATAAGCCTGTACCTTCCGATTGTCGTGTAATTGACGATCCACCGTCGGATCGACAACCCTAATATGAACGACCGTAACTTCTTCACCAAATTCTGGCCAAACTGAAGCCCCAACCAAAAAATGAATCTCAAATTTAGATTACGTTCGTCGACAGCTTTCCAATGATATATAATTTGATAGGGTTTGATGAGTTTAAATTTTCGATTTGATTTTGAATATAGGAATTAGGGTTTTGATTGGAATTGAGATTAGGGTTTCTACCATTGGGAAGGAAGAAGGAGAAGATGAGAAGAACATATAGAAATTGGAATAGATAGCTTGTTTTTCAGAACACGTCTATTTATATAGACAAAGATGGATACGAATGGACGGAGCGGATTGAATGGATCAAAACGATAACGACCCGAAAAGTCCGTTTCGTTCTCGAAACGAAAATAGGTCATCTAATATATCGAAATAAAGGTTTTCGATATTTTTAAACTTAATGGAACTAGTTTCAAACCCTAGTTCCATTGTAAATAGAAGTTAGCTTTTAAAATCAAATTATATTCATTAAAATTCTATTAGTCAATTTCTACGCGTTTTGAGCTTGCACGATCAAATGATAAGTATGATCGTTATGAAACTTGAAATCCTACAATAATTCAATGTTACGGATCATATGAAACTAGTTTCGTTGAAATCGGAGACAGTGGCCCAAATGGCTAATTTTCTTAAATAAATTATTAAATTGATTTGATCATCTTTTAAATTCAAATTTAAAAGTTTTAGATCATCATTTTGATTAAACTGAAATTAATAATTTACTAAAATTAAATTTCAATATTAATTCCAAGATTTAAATATTACATTAATCTCAACACTATATTACAATAAAAATAGGTTTATTATAATTTAACTTCCAACATATTCTTTTATTTTGCTTTACATTCTTAAATTAAATCAACTATTACCTTGTGAATTGGATTAACATTAGTTTACATTTCATTACATTCATATTCTACCATTATCATCTTAATTCATATTGACTACAATATTTAATTACATTAATTTCAATTGATTTACTATTAATTTCAAATTGATTAAATATCAAGATGATAATAAATCAATTATTATACATTAATAATTCACCTCTATTAACCTATTATTTACAAAAAAGGTCGATAAATTACTTACCAAATATTGATTCCATTCTGTATTAACCTATTTCAATTAATTATCTATAATTTCTCTTTTTAATACAACATTGATTAAAATCTGTAACGACCCTAAATTTTCGATAATTAAATTTATTAAATTAAATAAGTTTTGGAGTTTGATGTTGTGAAAATTTTAAAATTTAAGATTTAATAATCAGAAATTAACTAGAATACAATGTAATAGTATTAATTTAAGGTAAATGATAACTGGTTTAAATGTAATTCCAATTAATTGAAATGATTAAAAAGTTATAATTAGTTATAGATTGTAAATATTTTATAATAATTGTGTATTAATTGATAATTGGATTAAGGAGTAATTGATAATTTAAATATTGTATTAATTAATGAAATAATGTGTAATAAATTGTAATTGGACAGTATTATTATTGTGTAAGTTGTTATAACATTTGTTTGTAAATAATAAACTTATAAATGTGATTAAAAGTTAACGGTGACAATTATTATATGTTACCTATTTATTTAGTCTGTTAAATTAAATTGGAAATCAATTACAATTAAATGTAATTAAATATTATGTTAATGGAAATTTAGATGAAATTGGAGAATACTAATGTAATAAGATATAATCCAATGTTAACTATGCCCATAGAGTAATGATTGATTGAATAAAAATATTGAAATCAAATTTAAATCAATTTATTGGAATTAAAAATATAATTAATTGGATTTAATTGCAGTTGGAAGTGATCGCTGTAATTAGTGTAATATTTAACACTGAATTGATATGTAAATTTGGTTTAAATTATTAAAATGCCTAAGTAATCAAAAACAATAAAATTTGTTATTTACAAAATTGGAATTGAAAAAGTGATAAATTTAATTTAATAATAATTTATTTAATTAACGTGAAAATATGCATTTTGGCAACTGTCTCAGATTTCGATGAAACCAGTTCATCTGGTCCGTAACGGCGAATTATTGTAAGATTTTATGTTTCGTAGCGATCTGACTTGTCGATTGATCGTAATGTGAATTGGAACTTGAAACCTGTTCTATTGAGTTTAAAAATATTAAAAACATTTATTTTAATACATGGGATGACCTAGTTTTGTTTTGGGGTCTAAATTGGCTTTTGGGTTGCGTAGTCGTTTTGATCAATCCAATCTGTTCCATTTCTTTCTATTTTCAGCTTTGCTTATATATAGGCCATTATAAACCCTCATTGTTTCTCATACTCTCATTTTAGCGCATACAATCCTCTCCGACTACCTCCTCTTTTTCTCAATGGTTGAAAGCCCTAGATTCCCAATTCAATTTCAAATCAAATTTCAATTTCAAAATCATACTCCTTAAAACCTTACATATTATATATCGTTTCGAAGCTCTCGACGAGCGTAACTCACTGCAATGGTTCGTTTCTCGAATCGAATCATTATTTGGCCGAAAATCAGTGATTTGTTCTTGATCGTTCATTGGTCATCGCCTTGTTTAACGGTGGATTTGCGACGAGGAGTCGATCGGAGGGCATGGGCACGTAGAGGGTGACGAGCTGGTTCGATCCATGCGGCTACTTGGTTTTAAGGGTTTGGATTTGTTGTGATTCGGTGATGTTCGTGCGGCAGCGCTGGACGTTTGGGCTCGCCTGAGGCGACCGCGTTTTGGCCATTGGTGCGCCCTAGCATGGCGTGGACGGTAGTGGTTGTTGATATGGCCATAGGCCGTCGTGGTGGCGGGAATTCGAGGAGACGGTGGTATCTAGGTCAAGGAGCAGATCGTGAATGAGGGAATGGTAGTTCGAACGTGTTTACGCATGATTATGTGTTCATGGCGACGAGTAAGTTGTTTTGATTTTTTTCTTTTCTTT
Source organism: Allium cepa (assembly GCA_030765085.1). Classification (NCBI taxonomy): domain Eukaryota; kingdom Viridiplantae; phylum Streptophyta; class Magnoliopsida; order Asparagales; family Amaryllidaceae; genus Allium; species Allium cepa. The sequence goes on along the minus strand of CM060945.1, from coordinate 305,512,816 downwards.
TCTATTTAATTTAAAATTGTCTATCTTCTAATGTTAATAACTTTTGTGTACGAGGTCGGATTCACGCGCGGTTTGTTCCACTGCGATCGTATCGAAATTTCGAACATCATGAAACTAATTTGGATGAATTCTGTGACTGTTAGATTTGGGCCTTATTTTAGATTTCAAATCGATTTGAATCAAAGGTGAGCGTTTTAACTCACTCACAATTACTAAATTATCTTATGTTAGTTCAATTAAATTTATGATGTGATCTGAAATTGATTGGTTGATGTTTGGTATATTTAAATTGTCATTTTGGTTAAATTTTACTTTTATTGCATTCAATCATCGTTTAATTTAATAATCAATTTAATACCTGTTATTGATCAGTTATCTTTGATATTTATTGGTTGACTTGGATGATGATTGTGATGGATGTTTGGTTGTTGATATTGGATGTCGGGATGTTATATTTTGTACTGTTATAACAATACAAGTTCCTATGGGTTGAAATGATACATTTCCGAACGATCATATAGAATAAGGGAAAATTTTTATGGTTCAAATGATAAACCCAAGCGATTTTCATTGAAATAAATTTTAGGATTGCAGATTGAAATAATATATACCTGTGAAATTTAAATATTTGTGGATTGAGATGATAAATATCCGTATCACTGACCAAGGGGTAATAAATTATATACGGACACCAAATTGGTTAAATTAAATGATTTTAAATCTTTAATTTGTGAATTCAGCTAAATGATATTATGAAATAGAATTTGATTTATATAAATTGAATTGTTTAAATGAATTGTTTAAAAGATTATATTTGAAAATTTGAAATTGTATTAAGTAAATTGCTTAGAGGGTTTAAATTGGAATGAATTTGAAGTACAAACGAAACTTATCGAAATTGAGTCATTGAAATGTTTGAAATTTGTAACTTTGAAATCTATTGAAATTGGAATAGCTTAAAACTGATATTTTAAAATTTGAAATTAGGTTTTGATTTGAAATCTAGACATGGTCTAGATTTGTTGGAATGGAAGAAATGGTTAAATACAATGATAGATTCAAAATTTATTATCTCAATATAAACGGTAAATATTCTTTTGAAATTCTAACTTTAAGATTTTCCACTATTAAAATAAGTTAACCTATTTTAAACCAACTTCATCAATTTAAACTATTTAAATTTTTTAATCCAATTTAACCTATTTTAAACTAATTAACCAATTTAATCTATCTTAATATATTTTAATATATTTTAATATATTTTAAATCATTTAAACTTTATTAAACTATATTAAACTATTTTTAATTATTTTAAACTATTTAATCTATTTTAATTCTATTTAATCTATTTTAGATTCATTTAATCTATTTTAAATCTAATTAATCCATAGTAAACTTATTTAATCTACTTTAAATCATTTAAACTATTTTAAATCTATTTAAATTATTTTAATCTATTGTAAATTTATTTAATCTATTTTAAATCTATTTAACCTAATTTATACCTATTTTATTTTATTTTAAACTATTAAAATATTTTAATCTATTTTAACCTATTTAACATTCAGACCGTGTAAAGTGAGATTTATATTGAGCGAATATGGTTAAATAATGTTACAACCTAGGTTGGGAGCGAAATTACATATTTAATTAAATATGATGATTTTGAAATAAGAATTTAACCTATTCGGTCGATATGATTTCGAAAGTGAATAAAATTTCAAAGTACTATGGTTTGAGTTGAATATGATATTTTGATATCAATTATGAAATAGTTTCGAAAATTTAAAAGAACCATCCGGTGTGAAATAAGCGTTTGGTTGTTAAAGAGACCGGGATCGGATATTGCAATACTCTCTGCTAATACCGAAAACCACTTTAACAACTGTATACGTGGCGGAGATTCCAGAATAAAATAGGATGGTTTGACGAACGATTATGTACGAGGTATTTACGTGACCCTAAATACCATGAGTTAGCTTAGATATGACTAAAACAGGAGCTATACCGGGCCAAGTGAGGCCATTTCTCCTATTGGGCACATTTCTTCCTTACCATATTATGACTTTGTGATTGATTTGGTGGCCACCCCTCGATTTTGATTATGCGAGTGTGTTCTGAGGTGGACGGTAGTAGCTGCTATGCGTTACCATTAGTCCGGAAGTGCAATTGGTAGAATCCTACCCTTGCATTGCCTCGAGTGCTGTGTTCACATGCCCTATCGTGCCTTCTACGAGTTTGGTTTGTGTCGTACCTATGGAATGCTCCCTGATAGCCTACCAGTTTACGGTGGAGTTTACAGTATTTATATAAACTACGATATTATATAAAATGTGTTAAGGGGGATATGAGTATAGGATTAACTCTATTTTAATAGTTTACCTTACTGTAGACACCATTATAATAGCGTATTGTACTACATAGTAGATAGTTTAATAGATCCTTAAGAGATGGTAATCCCGAACATCTCTTAAGTTACTGCACTCACGTTAGACACCGGATAGGAGATGTCAAACCCCATAAACATCTCCGACGTCGTTACACTCACATTTATTTACTGTTGATTTAACTTACATAGGATCTTTAAGTTTTGACTCGAATGTTTTGTCTTTTCAATTTGCTCGGGTCAGTCTGAGCTTTTCAGTTTATCAAAGACCGCTTTCTGGAGGATGAAGATGAAGATTTTATACTATTATTATTTATTATACTTATTCCACTGCATCATGTTGTTCCGCTACATTTATTTATTTATTCTTGTTGTATGTAACTCAAATCTGTATTGTAAAAGTATAATCAATGTTATTTGTAAGAAGCTTTATGAACTGTTTATTTGATCATTATATTTTGTCGTTCAGCTGCGAGATTCTATATTTGTTTTCCTTTCTTTCCTTGATTTTTCTTATTTACCCCATAACAATCCTTCGTTCTGAACGGTTTGAGTTGACGTGTGTGGCATATCATCAATTTAAATCATCCAAAAAGGCGGGTCGTTACATATCCTTGTTTACCTTTATTATTACCACTAATTGCAATAACCTTAAACAGTTGTCAATCTCATTCAATCAACCTTATTAAATTATATTCTGATAAATTTTCCCATCCATAAATCATAAATTTTAATTTCTCACAATATTAAATTACAAAATCTTATTTAATTTAATAATTTAATTCTCAAAAAAATTACGGGTCATTACACTCTCCCCTACTCAAAACTTTTCTTCCTCGAAAAGGAACAAGAAGGAATTAAGAAACTTGACATAATTTTATTAAAATTATTAAATTTATAAACATTTTAAATTTACATCATTAAGTTTAATAAAAGTTCGAAAATAACTCAGCTTTTACAGAAATTTTCTAATTTCCAAATGTACGAAAAATTTCGGCAGAGTCTCCTTTGTGCGGTTAGGTCCAAAAAAAAATAATATCAATAATTTTAATATATATATATATCATATTTCAATAATAAAACACACAAACCATGGAAAATTTTTTAAATATCATTGGAAAACCGTAGTCCAAAAACATACCTATTTGTCGGGCAAACAACTTTATTTGTGAATCCAAAAGCAGTAGCTATTGTTTCCATAAACCTGTATTTCACTTAAATAATCCAAAAATGTTAAAAAATTATGTAAAAGAGTAATATATTAGTTGTTCCAATTCATAATATAAAAAACACAACATAACAATAGTCATATGCAAACAAAACAGTACAACCATTATATGCAATCAAAGTATCCACCATACATCCATAGCAATCCAAACTAATGGTTTTTTTAGTTTCAAAAACTTGTCATCGTTCAAGGGTGTTGTTGGGTGCGTTCCCACCCTTCACCGGACCAAGTCCCACCGAACCAACCAACCTACCGAATCAGAACACAATCCACTCTTCACCTAATGCCGAACCAACCCACTTCCCATGTCCCTGCCGAACCAATCAACGCTCCACCCACTGCCGAACCAACCCATCGCCGGACCAAGCACCGCCGGACCAAAGCCACTCCTACCTTCCCCGGACCAAGGCATCGCCGAACCAACATTGCAGGCCAGATTACATCAGCCGAGGCCCACCAGCAGCTATATGCATCCAAGACCCCTATCTCCAGCCTCACTCTATAAATAGAGGGGTAGGGGTACAATAATGGTAGACAAGTTTGAGAGCTCAAGCACGGACAGAACTTTCGAACTTGTAATCAAAGCTTTGTACTTGTAATCTCAAGAGTGAAGGAGAATAACATATAAAGTGGACGTAGGCACATTCTGGCCGAACCACTATAAATCTGTGTGTCTTTTACAATTTAGTCCCTGCTTTTTACATATTTGCATGAATCACCCAAATCACTAAGAACAACTTAAAATCGACTAAATCATACGACTTGGATGTGTTTGCCCATTTTTTGTGCAAACATTTTTGGTGCTTTCATTGAGAGCTCGAGCTAGAAGCTTCAGCTTCTCCCACTCAACCTTCTTCCCAACAGCATCGCTCATTGCTTGGAAAACATGCCTCCCAGGCAGAGGAAAGATGCTAGCAAAGGAAAGAACATCGCAACTAGCAGTATTCTAGATCCAGTGATCAGAGATCAAGAGAATCGTCCTGTTCCCACAACAAATGGAAATCAGGCAAATCCGACAGCCCCTGCTACGGAACAACCAATTACTAGGGCAGATCTGGACAGGGTTGTGGCTGAAGTAACTAACCGCTTCGCATCTCAACAAGAAGCCTTGGTGGACCAAATCATGTCACGCTTAAGTGATGCTGAAGAATCCAATCGCAACACTGAATCATGGGGTGAGTCCCAGTCTGGAGGATCTGGGAGGCGACAAAGATCTTTCTTCTTCGAAGAGGCTAACAACAGAGACAACAATGGTAGGAGCCGAGCCTAGACTCAGCCCGAATTCCGACCCGAGGAAACACTTGGAACCGAACCCAACGGGGGAGGTACCAGGCAGGGGTCGGATGTGGCTGAGCCTGTCATGCTACCTAACCATGGGAACACCAATGGACGGGGCCGAGCTGGAGTCCAGCCCGAAGTTAGACCCGAGGGAATTCTTAGGACAGAGCCCAGCAAGGGAAGATCGAGGCAAGGGCCAACTGTGGCTGAGCCCAGCATGCTCCTAGAAGACAGAAGACAGCCACCGGAAAATGTAAGGAGTAATAGACAATACCATCCATACAGGTCATCTGGACGGAATCAATCCCGCAGAGAAGAACCACACTCATTTCTATCCGCTCCAAGTTCTGATGAAAGGATGGCGCGATTGTTCAGAGAGTGCGTCCAACGGGACCAAAGGGATCGAGGGATATGCGCTAGGGTAACCAGCCCCTTCACCTGCAATATCGAAACTGCCATCACCGCCCGGGAATGGAAAATGCCAACAATGGAACCTTACAAGGGAACCTCTGACCCCGTAGTACACTTGCAGAGAAGAACCAACCCATCGCCAGAGGGAGTGTTGTGTAAATGCTTCCCACTATCCTTGGAAGATCTAGCTACCTCCTGGTTCTGCCATCTACCCCAAGGATCCATCAGCTCATGGGAAATATTGAAAGAAAAGTTCATCAGCCAGTTCCGCATTCATGTGGAACAACCCAAGGACGTTTATTCCCTATCTAATATCAAACAGAAGCCCGGAGAGACAGTGCAACAATATCTAACCCGATTCAACGCCGCAGCGGCCGCAGTCCAAGATACCGATGAGAAACTTATCCTAATGGCTTTTTGTAGTGGCGTGCATCCGGATACCAAGTTTGCTAGAAGATTAACGAAAGAAAAACCAGCTACCTTACCCGATTTCTTCCATGAAGCTGAAAAGTATATGAGACTTGAAGACGCTGCCACCGAAAGGCAGACAGGGCAACAAGCCAAGGCAGCTCATGGCAACGCACCCGCTGCAGCAAAGGACGTCGGAAGAAATGACTCTCGAGACAATGCTGGGGGCAGGAAGGGAGAAAAACGCCTACATCGGCCAGGACCAAGATTTGACGCTTACACTCCTTTGAATGAAACAATAGAAAACATCTTCCTGGCCACCCAAGACGAGCTTAAATACAAATGCCCCCCATACAAGAAGGAATCAGATCACGTAATCAAGTCTGGAAAGTTCTGCCGTTTCCACGAATCCCATGGGCATGATACCAATGAATGCCGTCATCTCTGGGACCTAATTGAAGAACACATCAGAAGGAAGAGATTGGAACACTATGTAAAGGGTCAGGACAGGACTCCAGCTCCTGCCAAGGAGAACCCATGGCAACTCCACCCAGAGACAGGCGGAAGAAATCACAACACCAGCAGTTCCAGTCAGGAGAAGATAGTGGTCCATACAATATCGGGAGGACCACACATCGTCGACAGAAACTGGGCAGAAATGGAAAGATATGGAAAGTCACTTAGAAACAATGTAGACTGCATCAATTCCGTCATGGAAGAACGCCGCCCGAAGCAGAAAGAGGATAATGACATCACATTCAGTAGGTGAGACCTAGAAGGAAGGCAGTACCCTCACATGGATCCTATGGTTATCTCTGTCTGGTTCGGCCCAGCCGAAGTTTTTCGAATTCTGGTAGATACTGGAAGCTCCGTAAACATTCTATTCAAGCATGCTTTCGACAAAATGAAGTTGTCAATGAAGGATGTGTCTCCCTGCAACAAACCACTACACGGTTTCACTGGATGTTGCGAAGATGCTCATCGGGCAATTGGACCTCTTTTTCGAAATAGGAAGTCATCCCCGCTCCGTTGTGCGGAAACAAACATTTGTGCTGATAGATAACCACTCGGCCTACAACGCCTTTTTAGGAAGACCGGCCTTGTCTGACTTCCAGATTGTCCTAGCGCCTTGGTGCCTGAAGATGAAATTTCCAACAGATAATGGGATAGGGAAAGTAGAAGGAAATCTAGACGCCGCTCGAGATTGCTATGTAACTGAACTTCACAATAACCGCAGGAAGGATAATGGGAAGGATGCAGAGACTACTCTCTGCAAGAAAAACTTGGAAGAATAGCAACTAAAGAAAGCCCCTCCTCTTCGATATACCAGTGATCCTTTCAATGAATTAGACCCCAGGGACAAAGAGGAGGAGGCCACCGCCGAGCCTGCAGAGGCTATGGAATTTGTATCTGTAGACAAACGCGACCCAAGTAGACTGCTGTGAATCGGGTCTCAGTTAAGAGCAGAGTTGAAGGATCAACTCGTCGATTTTCTTCGCCACAACTTGGATGTATTTGCATGGACGCACGCCGACATGACTGGAATCTCCCCCAGACGTAGCATGCCACGTACTGAACATCGATCCCACCAAGGTGCCAGTAAAGTAGAAAAAGAGAAGTATGGGGGCAGAACGATCAACAGCCCTCGAGGAAGAAGTAAAGAACCTACTTGCCAATAACTTCATACGAGAAGCCATCTACCCAAAATGGATCGCCAACCCGGTACTGGTAAAGAAGGCTAATGGGAAGTGACGACCATGCATTGACTTCTCCAACTTAAATGACGCTTGCCCGAAGGATTGCTTTCCACACCCCCGAATCGATCAACTCGTGGACAGCAAAGCCAGGCACGAACTCTTATCTTTTATGGACACATACTCAGGATATAACCAGATTCCTATGCACGCCCCCAATCAAGACCACACTAGTTTCATTACTGACTGGGGATTGTACTGCTACAGGGTAATGCCTTTTGGACTTAAAAACGCCGGAGCTACTTATCAGCGCCTCGTCAACAAGATGTTTGCGGAACTAATAGGACGAACTATGGAAGTTTATGTGGACGACATGCTGGTAAAATCGAGGAAAGCCAACGATCATGTAAGCCACCTGGACGAGATGTTTCAAGTACTTCGCCAATATGGAATGAAGCTGAATCCTCTAAAGTGCGCCTTCAGAGTATCGTCGGGAAAGTTCTTGGGATTCATTGTCCATGCCAGGGGGATTGAAGCAAACGCCGAACAAGTCCGGGCTTTGCAAGATATCAAGATACCATCCACTCGAAGAGAGATGCAAAGCCTAAATGGGAAGGTGGCCGCTCAAAGCAGATTCATCTCTAAAGCAACCGACAAATGCATCCCTTTCTTCGAAGCCCTAAAGAAAGACAAAGGAAAGTTCGAATGGACTGACGAATGCTCGACAGCCTTCCTTAACCTAATCGAACACCTCCAGAGACCACCAGTACTCTCAACTCCAAATGAAGGCGAAGAACTATACCTATACCTTGCTGTATCGTCCCATGCTCTAAGCGCCGCTTTGGTGAGAGAAGACAACCGCGTGCAGTGGCCCATATACTTTGTAAGCAAGAGATTTACAGGGGCAGAAGCCAGATACCCTAAACTTGAGAAGCTAGCATACTGTTTGCTAATCATGTCACGAAAACTGCGACATTATTTCCAATCTCATTCCATCAGAGTTTTAACCGATCAACCGCTAAGGCATGCACTCCATCGCCCCGACACTTCTGGGCGACTACTTAAATGGTGCATTGAACCGAGTCAATATGATATCACCTACCATCCTCGCACCGCCATCAAGGGACAAGCCATGGCCGATTTCATTGCCGAATTCACTACCAACGAAGGTAAGGATCAATCTGAAATAACAAAAGATATCAAGCGGAATCTCTTTGTAGATGGAGCATCAAACGAACAAGGCTCGGGGGCAGGTATTGTGATAAGCACCCCCAGGGGAAGGAAGCTGCACTATGCCCTAAGGTTGGAATTCGCTGCCGCCAACAACGATGCAGAATATGAAGCAGTAATAGCAGGATTAGAACCTGCCTTAGAAATTAGAGTCAGTTCTTTATGTCTTCATAGTGATTCTCAACTTATCGTAAACCAAGTACTAGGAGAGTTTCAGACTCGAGGAGAATGACTCACAGCATATCTAAAGAAGACCAAGCTGCTGCCCGATCAATTGGACCACTATTTAATCAAACACATTCCTCAAGAAGAGAATCGAGAGGCCGATGAACTGGCAAAGCAAGCTAGCATGAAGAACAGCACCATTTCCGGAACAGTAGCCATCTCGAAACAACTAGCCCCAAGTTTCGAACAAGAAGATCTGATAGCTGCAATCGAAGAAGAAACTTGGATGACTCCTATCCGGAAATACTTACAAGATGGCACACTACCCAACGAGCGTAATGAAATCAGGAAAATCTTGAGGAGAGCTTTCTGCTACACAATACAAGAAGGCATCCTCTATCGACGCGGCTTCTCTAACCCCTTATTAAGGTGTGTTGCTGGAAGGGAAGCCAAGAAAATCTTATCCAACATCCATTAAGGGAGTTGCGGAGATCACACTGGTGGGCAGACTCTGGCAAAAAAGACGCTCCAATATGGATATTACTGGCCCACTTTAAACAAAGATGCCTTAGACTTCGTCAAAAGATGCGACAGATGTCAGAAATTTGCTAAGATTTCTCGACTACCAACAAATGAGATTACTCAAATGACCAACCCTTGGCCCTTTGCAGTATGGGGAATTGACTTGATTGGCAAACTGCCGATGGGCCGAGGCGGAGCCAAATATGCTATAGTGGCAGTCGACTATTTTACCAAATGGGTGGAAGCGGAACCTCTAAATAAAATATCTTCGGAAAAAGTTATTAACTTCTTGATCAAAAATGTTCTATGCAGGTACGGGGTTCCACTCAAAATCATATCGGACAATGGACTTCAGTTCGACAGCGAGGAGTTCGCAGACTGGTGCCAAGAGCATGGAATTCACAAAAGCTTCTCATCTGTGGCTTATCCCCAGGCAAATGGACAAGTCGAAGCTGTCAACAAAATTCTTAAAACTCTAATCAAGAAAAAGCTTGAAAAGTCAAAAGGCTCTTGGGTGGATGAACTTCCTACGGCACTTTGGGCCTACCGCACGTCTTTCAGAACATAACAGGGCATACTCCTTTCTCTTTAGCATACGGATCGGAGGCCATGCTCCCAGTTGAAACTGTAGTGCCATCCCACCGTAGGATCCACTACAACCCAGAAGAGAACGAAGAACTCCTCCACATGTCTTTGGATCTAATCGAAGAAAGAAGAAATGATGCAGCACTCAAAGAAGCAGCTCACAAGCAAAAAGTGGCAGCACAATACAACTCCAAAGACAAGCATTGCAGATTACAAGAAGGAGATCTTGTCCTCAAGCGAATCTTCCCGCGCCCCGGAGCGCTAGATCCCATCTGGGACGGACCATATGTAATTCATAAAGATCTCCACAACGGAGCTTATATTTTGTCAACAGTGGACGGAGAAGTGTTCCAGAGGGCATGGAACATCCAACACCTTCGTCGATACTTTTCTTAACTTGTACTGCCCATATAAAGTGAATTAACAAAGAGAATCAGTGGACGTAGGCATTTTCATGCCGAACCACTTTAAAAACTTGTCTCTTTTTTAACTTGTTTCTTTATATATTGGCTACTTGCTGAGCTTTATCCTTTTCTGTTGAACAAAATCCTGTGTAGACGGCATCTTCATTCAGGGCATCACAGCACAACTTCACCTGGACAAAACCTAACAGGTATTATACGAATTTATTCCCTCGCCAATGAGACACTTTTGCTCCAGCATCCCTCTGCTGCGGGTTAACTCATTGCTCGTGACGGTCCTTAAATCCAACTGTAATGAGCCGATTATAAGCCGCCGAGAAGGCCAACCATAGCGTAGGCATCTCATTACGGCGTTCGGCTCGCCGACAACCGTGAACCGATTATAAGCCCCAATATAAGGTGTGGCCAGCCAGGGGCAGTTCACAGTTGACGATCGACACCCGCGCTAGCCGGCCACGGTAAATCGAATAATACCCACGATTACGGGCCATAATGGCCCGGGTAGTTACCGTGCGCGATCCCGGCTCCGATGTGTCTTAAGTATGGCTATGGTAAAAAATAAAACTCCCCGCGGAGGCGTAAGATGGGTGACAAATGTCTCCAAGACCCACAGCTAGGGAAAGTGACTACAAAGCCCGTTTTCTATGAACTTAAGCGCGTCGAAGGCCTTCCGTGATTGAAAGTTTTACTATTTCTTATATTTCCATTTTATTTATAAAAACTTTCTTCCTATCCTCTATAACGATCACTAAAGTACAGGACACAAAATATGAGACACTCCCTAATGGGAATAAGAACTCACAGCTGGATGGCAGGTCACTCAGCTGCATTCCATATTCGATTACACAAGGCATTCAAAGCTACCGTCTACAGCTAAAACTTGAAGGGCGGTACTTTCTTCTCTTGTACATAAATATGTAACTATAATTTATTCGCACATCACACTAACATTGCAAGACATGAAACTATATTTTAAGCAAGAACTTAGCGTCAAACACAATTGAATCACTAACACATGCACAGCTATATTTTATGCAACACATCAAAATAACGACAGCATTCAAACATGACAAAATTAGCTTATGTTATAAAGTTACATGCCAAAAATCAAGTTTTCCGTTACATAATTATAGCCTGAAAATTACATTAATGTTTTAAGACTAACATAGACAACAATGTCAAGTAAACTGAAAAATGTCCAGATCAAGCCAAGGAGCCGACTGCATCGGGGCTTCGCCTCTATCCTGCTGGCCCTCCGAGGTCTACTTAACCGCCGGATCAGAACTCCCAGCGTGCTGACCAGAGGTAGTTGGCGCTTCATAGGTCCCGCCTCTCCAATTCAGGAGAAGAATTCATTGAATAAACAATAAGCAACCAAGCTATGAAAAGGCTAAAAGGGAAGACTTACCAGCATCTGTTCCTTGATCATCATCCCCCAACTGCACACCTACCTCCTCAGCAGCGAGCAGCCGCATGCCCTCCTTCACCGCCACTTTCTCCTCCTTAGTGAATTGGGCCGTAACCACATCTATTCTGAAGGCCATGCCACCCTCCTTATCCGCATCGGCCTTGGCCTCCTCCAGTGCCCGGAGATAAATCCTGGACATGATCCGGGGATAATCATCCATCCAGGACAGGTTGCCCTGCTTTCAAGTGCAGAAATACATATCCTGGAGCATCTCATCCATCATCCCCTCATTCTCCTCAATCTCCCTCATTCGGACCTCAGAAGCCAACAACTTTGCAACAACAACATCCCTCTCCGATCAGTATCGCGAGTGGCCAGCCTGAAAGGATTTCCTCATCGCCTCCATCTCCTCCTTCAGCTTGGCTTGAGCAAGCTTCGCGACTTCAAGCTTCCCAGATAACTCCTCTACCCGCTCAAGATCCGCTTTCCGAACCTTATCCACCGTTGCAATGGCCATATCGATCTGTTCCTTGCAGATGGCCTCCATTTTTCGCAGCTCGGCTCTGCTAGCCTCTTCCATGGTTTTCTTTAGCCGTTTGGAGGAAGCCTCGTGCTGAGAGATCTGGATGGCCTGATCGGCGAGTTGCTTGGCCTGGTCGGAAACCACTAACCGCAATCTTATGTTGGCACTCCCAATTTCCTCCCCGGCCTTGACCAGTCGGGCATGATGCCCCATCAACTTCCTAGTCTCCTCAGCAACCCGGTCGATATTTGCCTTCATCCCCCATAGTTACAATCCAAGTAGTAAGCAAATCAAGGTCCAGGGACTTGGCCTCATCAAGCATCCTTACCATAGGATTGCGAGGGAGAAGGTGCTCACCAGTAACCTCGTCAAAGGAAATATCATGAGAACCCGGATCCAGATCTGGATGACCCGCAAATGGATTACGAGCCAAGCTGGGACGATCAATCTGAGTAACGGTAGGATTCTCAGACGGATGCGGAGAGGGTATGAACTCAGTATCCTCCCCTGTGATATCATGAATAGGCTGGGTTGGGGGCTGAGGACCAGGTGAAGGTTCGAATAAGGAGCGCCTCCTCTTTTTCTTTTGAATATCCTCTTCGATAACTCCGAGAAGAGGACGGTAGCCGACTATGTCTTCGGAACGGTTGGTCGGAGGCTTTGGTTTAGCGGAAGCTTTGAGGAGTTTGAATTGTTCGAGACGGTGCCGAATGTCTGATGTCTTGGCCACCTTACCCGTTCCAGGAATAAAAACCAAGTGTTACAAGCATGCATGGGACTATAGTCCAAGAAACATGTGAAGTTAAAAGAGGAGTCAAAAATTCACCTTGAATCGCCGGAGTTGCCCTAGCTGAAATGCTCTTGGAATATGAACCGGCACTAGTCCCGGCCTTATCAGTTTTCTTTGGCTTCTCCACCAAGGCCGATCCTTCCTCCAACCCCTCAAAAGCCTGGCAGAAAGCATCATCTGTCCACTCTTGGATCCCCCCTGCTTGCCCAGAAGACAAAGCCCCGGCGCCATTACCGTTCTGTCCTTCGCCACCATCACCTTCTCCATCACCTCCGCTCTCCTCCTCGCCTCTTTCCTCCTCTACATTTTCCTCCTCCGGAACATCTGGACATGTGCTAGGGGAGGGTCCAATCGGATTTCTTGAGCTTCTTCCCTCCGACGACTGGAGGTATCGAGAAGGGTTTCCTCTTGCTGCTCTTCGTCTTGGCCCCTCCTTTAGCTTTGACAGCCCTCTCCTCAGCTGTGTCTCTCTGCTTGACCACAGACTGACGTGGTAGAATCAAGTTGTGCTGCAGAAGAGTAGCATTCCTGATCGGGTAAGTAGCTGACCTCTCCCTTCCCGAAATGGCTTCTATCTCCGCAGCCATCTGAACGAGGCGATCGTTCTCCACGACCGCAAAGCCACCTGTCGCTAGCAAGAAATAAAAACACATAAGAAGAAGCATTGCAGTCAGAACGGAAATTATAAATAAGCTTCAACTTACAGTCGGAGGTGAAGCGACGGATAGAAACAGAGTCATCCTTGACGAAAAACCATTCTTTCTTGAACATGCTGAACTTCGAATATAAGTCCAGGACCGGCTTGAAGGACACGGCCGATTCCAAGCTGATGTATGGAGACCCCTTCTTATAGCCCCTCAAGTTGTACAAATACCGGATCTCCCGGTTGGAAGGGGGACGCCCGTATTTTTTCTGGAAAATGATGAATAGACTCACCAAGATAGCATAAGAATTGGGCTGAAGCTGGAAATGGGCCACCTTCAAATAGGTAATGAAGCTGACTATCCAAGCATTGATCGGGGAATGGCCCCGCACATGCAATGACACCTACTATTAGCGAAATATCCTTCAGGGGGGTCATACGGCATAACTCCATTCCGTGGCAGCACCATGTGTGCTCTGTCAATCCCGAAAGAACGAGATATAACATCAAGCTGCTCCTCTTTAAGGGAGCTTGGAAAGCAGTCAGGTGGTGAGTTCAGGAGCTCCAGAGGGCCGTACCCATCTACTAGTGATCTTGGGGGAGGTCCATGGCGTCCCGATCCCGACTGAGCTGGGGGCACTGTGGAGGACTCTTCTATGTCCGTGGATTTCTTCTTATCTGATCGAGTTTCTACTTTACAAGACATTTATCTGCAAACGCAAAAAAAGTACGTCGTTAGAACGAGGGAAGTAGACAAGCAAGTACATACAGTCTGGAATCTCATTCGTAATTCGAAGCATAAAGATGTCATTCGGTAGTTTAGGGTTAAAAATTCATTCGGCACTCAAGCCCATTCGGTAGTTCAAGGCTCGAAAGCCATTCGGCACTCGTGCTTCTCAGATTAATCCGGTAGCTCAACGCTCGAAGGTTCATTTGGCATTCGTACTTCTCATGTCCATCCGGTAGCTCAAGGCTCGAAGGTTCATTCGGCACTCACACTCCACGATTCATTCGGCAGTTCAAAATATAAAAGACATTCGGCAATCACCTGATTCGGTAGTCAAGTTGATTCGGCAATACGATTGATTCGGCAAGAAAATCTGGTTCGGCTATCTCACTTGGTAGGGAATAACGAAAGCTTAATGCCCATACTTATAGGCAAATAGAAGCGACCGGACCAACTGGTTCGGCGCTAGGGACCGAATAAGAATTCCCCAAGCTAAAACAAAGCGCGACATATGCCCCACTTTGGGGGGCAAATGTTGGGTGCGTTCCCACCCTTCACCGGACCAAGTCCCACCGAACCAACCAACCTACCGAATCAGAACACAATCCACTCTCCACCTACTGCCGAACCAACCCACTTCCCATGTCCCTGCCGAACCAATCAACGCTCCACCCACTACCAACCCATTACCGGACCAAGCACCACCGAACCAAAGCCACTCCTACCTTCCACGGACCAAGGCATCACCGAACCAACATTGCCAGGCCAGATTACATCAGCCCAGGCCCACCAGCAGCTATATACATCCAAGACCCCTACCCCCAGCCTTACTCTATAAATAGAGGGGTAGGGGTACAACAATGGTAGACAAGTTTGAGAGCTCAAGCACGGACAGAACTTTCAAACAACTTTCATATACTTGTAATCAAAGCTTTGTACTTGTAATCTGAAGAGTGAAGGAGAATAACATATAAAGTGGACGTAGGCACATTCTGGCCGAACCACTATAAATCTGTGTGTCTTTTACAATTTAGTCCCTGCTTTTTACATATTTGCATGAATCACCCAAATAACGAAGAACAACTTAAAATCGACTAAATCATACGACTTGGAGGTGTTTGCCCATTTTTTGTGCAAACAGGTGTTAAATAAACTACCAAGTGTACCTTATGCTCATTACTTACTAGATTATTCATACAACCCTAAACAATTTGAAATATCATTTCCCCAGACTTCCCAACAGCCAATACAACAAAGAATTTAAGTATTATTTAAATATACACGATATCAATTCTAATCGCTTGTTTGAACACACACATTCCACTTTGAACTAGTATTGTTAACCTGACCACACTAGTGCAGACTCTGATTCGACTTTTTGATTCAAAATTTCCGTTTTCCTTGCATATCTATAAACTATGATAGAAAACTTCAAATTCATATCAAAAATTCATATCAATTGATCGCCTTCAAGAATTAAGCGAAAAATCCTAATTCAAACTGGTGTGAATTAGTACAAATCCTGTATTCAAATTTGAATTAGAACTGTCATGCAAATAAAATGATTTACGCACAATTTGCATATTTTATTTTATTAGTTTCTTTTCACATCATTATATACTTTTCATTTGTTTTAATTCATTAATACAACAATTATCTTTTATTAATTTTCCTTCATTACTTACACAATTTATTTCCCATTCAATATTTGAAATCATTAATGAAACTATTATTGAAGTATTACATCATTTCATTGCAGTTTATTTCACATTTATTATTTACTTATAACCTGATATCCATTTTAATATTAATATTCATCAATGAATCATTTTAGTCATTTCTTGAGTTTATAATCATTGACTAAAACAATATTCATTTTTCCTATTTAAATTAATTACTAGCATTACAAAATATTAACTTATGTTTAAAATATTTCTTGTACGTTGCAATTTTTATTTGTAGGCATAACTCCATTACTTGAGTTTTACTTGTATAAAATTCTATTACATATTCATATCAACATTTCAAATTTTAGAAATTTCTGGTAAGTTTTATATATGGTTTTAGAATGCAACTGAGTGTTATACAAATTATCTTATTCATTTTAGTTAGTTAAAAATATTCAATAATTTACATCTTCTAAATTTCATTACGTTTAATTTATAAGTGACAAATCTCCAATTTCTTTAAAGTTTCATTAATCACTTAACTTTTAGTTTCTTATTTTTCATTTTAGAAGTTTCCAACAATTGAATAGATAAGATTTCATTTATTATAATAATTAAAATTTCTAATTTACAGAAACTTAAGAACTAAATATCGGGTTCCATTTTCAAATCATTTTGAAATAATATATGTGTGTATATATATCTTTTACATATATCAAATCATACTTAAGAAAATAAAAATAAAATTTGTTTATCAAGATAAATATGTAATAAAGCTACTGCAGTGGTCTTTATACTTTGAAACTCGAAAATGAACGTCGATGATGTCGCGATCATCACTGAAATTATCTTCTATCGACAGAAGATGGGAGAAAAAACTTATTTCCTTTTAAAATTCTTTTAAAAGATTTCTTTCAAATCACATTAAAAATATTTACATCCAAAAATACTTCCAAATAATACTAATATTATTTTCCAAAATCTTTGAAAACCAATTTTCAAAACCCTAGTACTTAAATTCTCAAATTTCCAATTCATATTCACTTTATTTGTAAATCCTATT
This sequence comes from Allium cepa, assembly GCA_030765085.1. NCBI lineage: Eukaryota > Viridiplantae > Streptophyta > Magnoliopsida > Asparagales > Amaryllidaceae > Allium > Allium cepa. Next base: position 305,495,666 of record CM060945.1, on the reverse strand, counting down.
TTGCAACCAATATTTGTAAAATTTCACATCCTAGCAAAAAACATATCATATACAACTATATCTATTTATAAAAATTATTCTTTTATATAAAAAATATAATACCAGGTAAAGTTATTTCATTTGCCTATATTTCAAAACAATATTGTGTCGGTCTTCCCTATTAAGTGTTAGAAATCCCTATCGATGCCATGGCATCCCATATTCTGACCAGGATTCATAAATACTCAATAGAACAAATTAACACAATACAAAATATTTTTATATCACTAACAAATACGCGCTCTCATATACACACACACACACACACTCAAATAAACTAATTCTAAGGTATTACTATGCTATCTCCTCTGAGTTTAACCCCAACAGGATAAGGTATCTATAAACCAAAGCTCTTATACCAACTGTAATGACCCAACTTTTTGGATGATTTAAATCGATAGTAATCCACGTACGTCAAATCAAACCATTCAAAAGGGAGGATATTCAATAGGGTAAATAAGAAAATAAGAGAAAAGAAGGAACAACGAAACACATAATCTCACAGTGGAATGAAAAAAATATAAAAATCAAATAAATAGTTCATGAAGCTGTTTTACAAATACATTTGATTATACAATTTTTACAACAATCAGAGTAAAAATAATGACATACAATATTGATGCAGCGGAAAACTACTAATAATATATTGTATACCAGACTCCGTCTTCGTCCTTTTGAAATAAAGTCTTCAACACCGAAAATCTCAGACTGACTCGAGCGTAATGAAAAGACAAAACACTCGAGTCAGAACTAAATGATCTTTTATAAGTTAAATCAAAAATAAGTAAATATTAGTTTATTGGCATTAGAGATGTTTACAGGATTTAACATCTCCTACCGAGTCTATAATGTGCGTGCAATAACTTAAGACATGTTTCGTGATCTTCCATCTCCTAAGGATCCATTAAACTGTTTATATGTAGTAATATACGATATATATGTAGTGTCTATCGGTAAAGTAAAGTACTAAAATAGCATTAAGGCGTTATCTATATCCCACTTAACACATTTTTATAAATGCCGTAGTCTGTGTAGTACTGTAAACTCCACCAAACCAGTGGGCTATAAGGGAGCACTCCATAGGCATGACACAAACCAAAATCGTAGTGGGCTCGATAAGGCATATGACAAGGAACGCGAGGCAATGCCCATGGTAGGATTCTACTATTTTGCATACCTAGACTAGTGGTAACGCATAGCAGCTACTACCGTCCACCTCAGAACACACTCCCATAATCAAATCGAAGGTGGCCACCAATCAATCACAAAGTAACAGATATGGTATCGAAGAAGCATGTCTGATCGAAGGAGAGAACTCACTTGGCCCGGGATAGCTCTTGTTTTAGTCATATCAAGCTGACCCGAAGGTTAGTGCTGTGTTCTTACCCATACCACTAGCGTTCACCAACTATCGTACTTCATTCTGGATTCTCCACCATGTGCATAGTTGTCAAAGTTGTTTCAGAATTAGTAGAGTGTATGACAATATACGACCCCTAACAACCAATGATTATATTTTTCACACCGTGGCAATTTAAAATATTTTTTTAGTAATAAATTAAAAAACAATTTATACCTTCATACCAAGATATCCACATACTTGTTCCGAAAATATAAATATATTCATAAATACCAAGGAAGATTTCTTTCTATCAATTTCGAAAATAATTTATAATTCTCTTTTAAACCATTTATAAACTATTTATGTGCTTTAAAACTATTTATAAAGCTATTTATAAATTCCATAATAGCTTACAACTCTTTACTTTGTCATAAAATTCTATGCAAATTCCGTTGAAACGTTTCCAAATCCCTTTACACAAGTTCTTTTACAAAACCCGTTACAAAGTCCTTTAAAACCTTTATAAAACCATTATAAATCCTTTATATTTTTTTTAATATAAAATCCTTTTATAAAATCCACTATAAAATTCTTACAAAACTTTTATAAACTCCTTACAAAACATTCTTTCTAAAATCTTTTACAAGAATCTTTTATTTATTGAAGTTATTATAAAAGTCTATATTTATTATCTTAAATCAAAACTATATCTATTATATTAAATTAAATTTAAAATATAAATTTATTTAAACTATATTAAATATTTTATTAAATTAAATTTTAAACTATTTAAAATATATTTTCTAAACTAAATAAAATTATAAATCTAGAGCTTAAAATTACATTTAAAACAACATATTAAAATATAATCTGAAATTTTAAAACATATAAAATAAATTATTTTCCAAATATAAATTTTGAATAAAATAATTAAATAAAATTTAAAAATCAAACATACTTTAATATTCAGAAAATAATTTAAAACCGACCAACGATGTCCATTTATAATTTTCTACGCTATGGTCATATGATAGGCATGTATCATTTCAACCCCTAAATAGTTAAATTTTTGGGTATATATCATTTCAACCCATATCCCAAATAAATAAATTCCAAATCAATAAAATCACTTGGATTTAACATTTCAACCCATAACGATTTTCCCTAATCTGTAAGATCGTTCGGGTATGTATCATTTCAACCCATTGTGATAACACGGATACAAATATCCAATGGTCCAAAAATGTCAACAAATAAACATCCATCACAATCATCATCCAAATCAGCCAATAAATCACAACAATTTACTAGTTTATCATTATCAGGTATTTAACTAACAATTTAAATTCAATATTAATTCAAATGACAATTAAATTCAATATAAATTCAAATTAAGTTTAAATGACAATTTCCAAGCTGCAATCAATAAATTTCTTATCACATCATAAATTTAATTCAACTAACATAAGAAGGTTTAGCATTTATGAGCGGGTTAAATCACTCACTTTTGATTTATCGTCGAATTAAAATCCAAAAGAACATCCAAATTCCAATAGTCTCAGAATTGAACCAAACTAGTTACATGTTGTTCGTAATTTGATACGATCCAAAAGGAAGAAACCAAGCATGAATCTGAGCTCGTATGGAAAATTATGATAGTTAGAACGTTCAAAATTTTGAATTAAAATCAAATCAGTGGCAAAATTTGTAATTATTCATCGTTCGATCAAACCATCAGCACACGCATCCTTCAAAACCTATACATGCTACAGCCGTCGTCCACTTCGACCCCCACCCATCGCCCTTACGGCCATCATCTCCTAAATCTGGCCTCGCCGCTGCCAAGGCCATCCTTGGCCAACCATCTCCACCGCACGTGACCTCCTCCGCTTCGACAAAAACACAGCCGCCGCCCCTCCTTTGATTGAGATTTCAGCAATTACACACACTTCTGAGACAAACGACCACCACCTCTGAGTCCTGCTTCGCGACCTCTACAAGCCTGTACCTTTCGATCGTTGTATAGTCGACGATCCACCATCGGATCGACAAACCTAATATGAATGTCTGAAACTTCTTCTCCAAATTATGTCCAAACCGAACCTCCAATCGAAAAATGAATCTCTGATCTAGATTACGTTTATCGATAGCTTCACAACGATATATAATCCGATAGGGTTTGATGAGTTTAAATTTTCGATTTGATTTTGAATTCTGGAATTAGGGTTTTGATTGGAATTGAAATTAGGGTTTCTACCACTGGGAAGGAAGAAGGAGCAAAGGAGAAGTATGTATGAAAATTGGAATAGATTGCTAGGGTTTCAGAACACATCTATTTATATAGACAGAGATGGATAAGAGTGGACGGAGCAAATCGAATGGATCGAAATGATAACAACAATTCGATAAGCCTATTTCATTCCCAAAATGAAAATAGATCTTCTAATGTATCGAAATATAGGTTTTAAATATTTTTAAACTCAATAGAACTAGTTTCACCCGTAATTCCATTGTATATAGAAGTTAGCTTTTAAAATCAAATTATATTCATTTAAATTCTATAAATTGATTTCTACGTGTTTCGAGTTCGCACGATCAACCAATAAGTCCAATCGCTACGAAACTTGAAATCCTGCAATAATTCACTGTTACGGATCCGATCAAACTAGTTTCATCGAAATCCAAGACAGTGGCCAAAATGGCTAATTTTCTCGTTAATTAAATAAATTATTAAATTAATTTAATCATCTTTTAAATTCAAATTTTAAAGTTTTAGATCATCATTTTGATTAAACTAAAATTAATAATTTTTTAAAACTAAATTTCCATATTAAATCCAAGATTTAAATATTACATTAATCTTAACACTAAATTACAATTGAAATAGGTTTATTATAATTTAATTCCCAACATATTCTTTTATTTTGATTTACATTCTTAAATTAAATCAACTATTACCTTATGAACATAATTAACATTAGTTTACATTTTATTACAGTCATATTCTACCATTATCATCTTAATTCATATTAACTACAATATTTAATTACATTAATTTCAATTGATTTACAATTAATTTCAAGCGGATTAAATATCAAGATGATAATAAATCAATTGTCATACCTTAATAATTCACCTCTGTTAACATATTATTTACAAATAAAGGTTGATAAATTACTTACCAAATATTGATTCCATTGTATATTGACCTATTTCAATTAATTACATATAATTTCTCTTTTTAATACAACATTGATTTAAATCCTTGTTTAACTTTATTATTACCATTAATTGCAATAACCTTAAACAGTTGTCAATTTCATTCAATCAACCTTATTAAATTATATTCTGATAAATTTTCCCATATAAATCATAAATTTTAATTTCTCACAATATTAAATTTCAAAATCTTATCTAATTTAATAGTTTAATTATAAAAAAATATGGATTGTTACATCAAGCATTCTGCTAAGCGAGGGTGGAGTTGGACAAATAGAGACCTTATTGAATTAATGGGGCAAAGGAATTATGACACCCCTATTTTTGTTAAACATTATTCAGGACATTTAATTGGATAGATTAAATAGGATAATGTAAATGGTTTAGGAGAATGAGATTTGAGACTTAACAAGGTTATGCCATACTTAATTAATTAAGATCGTTTAAACTTAACATATAATACAATATATGAGAGCGGCAGTTTAGGAAACAGACCTATCCTTTGCCTTAAACCCTCTTCTCCTCATATCATTCTCACTTTATCCATATAAAAATAATCAAAAGAAAAATATAAGGAGGCCGACCATTAATCAACCTAAGGAGGGCGAAATCAAAGGAGATTCACAAATCCAAGCTTAAGGATTCAAGAGTTTGATCAAATCTCAACTCTAACAAGTAATTTTAAGGTGAATAATAAGTGTTCCATCTCTATATTTTTTCTTTTGAATTTGGTTATGGATAATACCCAAATGATTGATGTTTGTTTGGCCAAGATATGGTTGTTTAACCATTGATTGGATTAAATAATGGTTATTGGATTTTTTATGAAATTATTTAAATCGATTTTAATAGTTAAATCCAAGTTTTAATCTCTAAATGCTTTGATTTTCTAATATATTGTATAAAACATTACTTTGGAGATGGATTTTAATTTCACAATTTTCTAAGTTATATAGATTATTTTATGAATTTCCTAAGAAGGAAATAGCTTAGTTTTAGGTTTTAATTTTTTAAAATAATTAATATGGTTTTTGGCTTTGAAATTTTTTTATGGTAAAGAGAATGGTATTCTCTAATTTCTGTTAATTTTTGAGATTTTTCCTAAGTGATTTCAATTTATTATGAATTTATTACACTATATAAGCATTTAATAGGATAATTAATTAAGGATATTAATTAAATATTTTAAATAGGTTTTGAAATTTGAAATTTTAATGTGGCAGTAATTCTGAAAAGGATTTGTAATGGAAGTGTTTTATCTAATAGACGTTAGAGAAGAGATAAGATTTGGTGAGAAGTTTTTGCTTAAAGCAGTATTAAAATAGTTTTCACATGAATTACGATAGTGCCATATCATCCTAGTGTCACTGAGCCTATGACAAGGTCATAGATATGCGAGTGTCAACGTTGAAGTGAAAGGAAACAAAAGATAATTACTTTTGTAGCTATGTACTATTTCTACCTAGGCCGAATCGACCTCGTCGACAATATAGTGTCGGTGGAAATAGTGTCTTCGTGATTCACTTAAACATTTTAAAAGGTTAATGTCAACGTCAATGACGTCGCATGTCTTCACCACTGTTTTAAATGATGCCGCATGTAACATCTCATATTTTTATAACATTATTTAAAATAATTAACTGGGTAATTTAAATAAAATAATGTGGGGATTAGTGGGCCGAGACTTGATTAAATTAAGGGTAGCCATGCCATGTTAATTATAAATCAATTAAACAATTTGAACTAATGTGTTAGGATATGAGAAGGGCAATATGAGAAATATGAAAGACTTATATCCTAAACCCTTAGGAAATAGAACTCACGTTTGTTTCATTTTCACTCAAACAAAAATTATGCTAAGGATGGCCACCATCATTATTCTCAAAGAAAATAAGCTAAGAATCAAGAGAAGGAAGATAATCAACTAAATCAACATCAAATCTCACATCATTTAATCTCAAAGCTAAGATGAATTATAACTACATCCCATTTTCTCATGATTTCGGTTTTAAGAATTAGATCTGAAATATTTTTGCAAGTATATGCCATGTTTTGATGATTAAAGTTATATATATGTTTGTTGATGAATTATATATGTTCATGCCAGTTTTCATGATGTGTTTGACATGAAAACCCTATAAAATAACATCCAAACGCCTTGTAAATTTAAATATAGGTCAAAAATAATATTATAGAGACGAGTTTCAATTTTTATAATTTTCTGAATTAACGTGAATTTTATATAAATTTTCTAGTGAGGAAAATGATTTATTTGGTTATAAATTATTTACGGCTAAAATAATAATTGTCTGGCTTTGAAATTTTTATATATGTTGGAAAAAATATTGAAATTTATTTTTTGGGAATTTTCCCAATTTTTCCTAAGTTATTTGATGAATATATAAAATTATTTAAGGCGCGGGACTTAAATGTTTTAAATATTTAATTAAGGAGAAAGGGAATTTTATAAAATATAATGATTATTTAATTCTAAAAAACAGTGGCAGCACTTTTCTGAAAAGTATTTGTTAGCCAATGAGAATTTGACTAATAATGGTAGGTTAGTTCAAAAATTATCCCTTTTAAGTTAAAAACAAAGAAATTGTACTTTTAGCATGTTTCAGCCAATTGTGGCATTAAACCTTCCAACCAGACCTTTCGACAAGGTTGAGAGGTTCAAAGCTTTTGACAAGGTTAAAGTTCAATGCATATGGTATCAATTGGACAAGGTCGAAGGGTTCTTAGTCAAAAGGTTAGTTGCCAAAGAGGTTGGGGTATGTTTGTTCTATAAACCAAGAACTTTCACCTGCTTTGCTTTCGAATAGGAGCTTTTGACTTGGTTGCTTTCGATTAGGTCAAATATTTAAATAAATTTTAAACCTTTCGACAATGTCAAAAGGTTATTGCTGCTTTTGTTTTGTTTTGAACCTTTCGACAAAGTCGAAAGGTTTACCTGTTTTTAAAACTAGTCGCTTCTCTATGCTTTCAAAAGAGAGCTTTCGACATAGGTGATTTACCCTTGTTTTCTAAATTAAGTATAACCAAAGATTTCGAAGTAGAGCTTTTGACAAAGTCGAAAGATTGCTTCCAATGATGAAAGTTTTTGAAAGAAGGTTTTCTCATTCTTTTAAATTAAACCCAGTAAGTCTTCGAAAGGTTTAGTCTAATGATTTCGAAAGGTTTAGTTCAATGATTTCGAAAGGTTTAGTTTAATAATTTCGAAAGGTTTATATTAGATGATTTTGTAAGGTTTATTTTGAATGATTTTGAAAGGTTTGTTCATTGAATGGTTTCGAAAGATTTGTTTATTGAATGGTTTTGAAAAGTTTACTCATTGAATGGTTTCGAAAGATTGCTTCCAATGAAGTCAAAAGGGTTTGAAATAAGGTTTTCCACTTGTTCTAAATTGAACCCAATATGTCTTCGAAAGGTTTAATTCAATGATTTTGAAAGGTATAGTTCAATGATTTCAAAAGGTTTAGTTCGATGATTTTGAAAGGTTTAGTCCAATGATTTCGAAAATGTTTAGTTCAATAATTTCGAAAGATTTATTTTGAATGATTTCGTAAGGTTTATTTTAAATGATTTCAAATGGTTTGTCCATTGAATGGTTTTGAATGGTTTGTTTATTGAATGGTTTCAAAAAGTTTGCTCATTGTATGGTTTCGAAGGGTTGCTTCCAATGAAGTTGAAAGGCTTTGATTCAATGGATTCGAAAGGTTTAAGATGGAAAGTTTTCCAAGGTTTTTCTAAGGTGATGTTTTAAAGTAATTTTAAAGAAGGATTTCGAAAGTTTTATTGCTTTCGAAGGTTTGCTTTTAGTTTCAAAAGGTTTGATATTGGTTTTGAAAGAGATGATTTCAAATGGATATAAAAAGGTTCTTTCAAGTGTTTAATTGATTTCATCAACTAAGATTTGAGTAACAAAGATATATATATATATATATATATATATATATATATATAACGTGGTGATACGATTATGAGTAAAACATAAAGATTATATACTTTTCCTTGTTTAAGTTTGATTTAAAGGTTTTAAATCATTTCAAAATTGTTTTCAAGGAAAAATTATGAAAGGGGATCCCAAAATAAAAATGACTCAGATATTAGAATACCAGATGGGACTAGTATGAGGTCGTGCCCTATCCATTAGCTATTAGCCCCAACTAATTGTTGTTCGAAATTCCAGTATGTAGGGCTTACTCACAGGTAGACTAAAATTATATTTACGCACTGAAAGGAATATATGTTGTATACAGATAGGTTATTGATGAGCCCCAAAAATAATTAGGATTAGGAAGACTTGGGAGATGATTTTGTTAGGGACAGACCGTCCAGAAGAAAAGTATTTAACACATAGTTAAGGATAGATAATCCAAAAGAAGAATAGCTAACAGGTGTTTGATTAATTTTGATAATATTGTCTAGTAGGCCCAAGTCAACTAAATGTTAAAAGTTATCCAAACAAAACTTATGTGTTTGAAAAGATAGTTCATTATTACCTAATGTTTATGTATGTTTACATAATGATGCTTTACAGTGTTTAATTGGTTTTGATTGCCGGAAAAGGCTTTGCAAAGAAATGTTTTAAAAGGATTTTAGTGAGGGGAAACCCATTCTACTAAGCGGCATGGTCTCACTTAACATATATATTCTGGGATGTATAGTATTATTTAGACCAGGCTTTACGTCTGACTCGAAGTTTATATTTTCCCCTTAAACTCTTGGGTGCTCAAAATTAATTTGAGTAGGTTGATGGGTTACAGTTTTTTTCAGGTTTTAGTAGGATGACGAACAAGGCTACCTAAGGCCTACAAGAGGCAAACTGATAGCTATTTAGGAGTTGCAGTTCTTGTTTTATGTTTTGATGTATTTATGCTGTGTTTTGTATTAAGTCTATTATGACTCTATGACTCTGATCATCCAAGGAGGTATCTTCATATACCGCTCTTGGCGTATTTGTAATAAATATATTTTATCTGTGCCTGGGAACAAATTTGGGATTATGTATTGGGAATGTGAAACATTTGGTTTTGAAATGTAATGAAGTAAAATTTGTTTTTGAAATCTGAGTTTTGTTTCATATTCAAGTGCTTCTAAAATATTGACACCATTAACATAGCCGTATTTAGTCGTTGGAAGCTAATACTATATATTATTGTAGCATCTATAGCGCTTAGTTTTGGGTGTCTAGATAGAGGATGTTACAACTTAGTATCAGAGCATGGTTTATGAAATACTTTTAGTAAAATGGTTTTGAAAGCATAATCCTTGGAAATTAGAGTTAAGATTGGGGTATGGGATAACACTATAGTAACGTACTTGTATTTACTCTATATATAAGTATACGTGATATTTCTAGACTCCTATCTTAGTTGGGCTATTCATTTGTATCTCACGAGGTTTGAATAGAGATATGGAAGGAAGAAGTGGTAGAGTTAATCTTGGAGGAGATCGCACCACCACTAATTGAAATGCCTGACCAAATACTAGAAGAGGTCCAGGTCAGGATCAAGTTGAAAATGTTGGTGCTGGGGTTCCCCAAGTAGATATGAGAGTCATGTATCAGTTTTTCATAAATATGATGCAAGATGGAATTGCAGCTAGAGTTATCGAAGGAAATGCTGCTAGAGGTGAAGTTCAGGAAACTCTGATGGTCAACCTGTATGCTAAGTTGAGCAGAGACTATACCAGGCTTGGAGAGAAGCCGTTCATTGGAAATTAAGATGCAATTGAGGTTGAAAATTGGCTACTATACTACAAGAGAATTTTTGCTGACTTAGGATTGAATGACGAGCAAAAGAGGAGACTAGCTTCAAGGAGCTGCTCTATTTTGGTGGAATACTATTGTAGTGGGGGTTGATGAGGAAACCATGACTTGGGTGGAGTTTAGGAGAAGGTTTCGAGAAAAGTTTATGCCGGCGTTGGTGCAGTCGACATTAGTTAGGAAGTTTGCTGAACTAGAGCAAGGAGAGATGTCCGTTCTATGCAAGAAAATTTGTAGATTTGGCCCAGTTCGGGTATGCTTTTGTTGATACGGTGATCAGGAGGAATGAGAAGTTTATGAGAGGCTTGAGGTTGGAGTTGATAAGTGCTACCTTGCCGCACTTAAAGGTCTAAGCAATGTAGTTGTAGAAATGGCATTAAGGCAGGAAGAGGCTTAGCTTGCTTGAGGAAGAAAATGAAGGAGATCCAGTTGGGACAAGGCCAGAAAAGAAAGTTTTTCCATAAAAGGAATGCTCAGAAGGGAGGATCACAAAAGAAGGGAAAAGCTGAGGTGGTTTGTTATATATGTGATAAGAAAGAACACTATACTAATGAGTGTCGTACTGGAAAAGGAAAAGAGAAAGGGAAAGAAGTAACTGGAAAGAAGAACATCCGATGCTTTAATTGTGATCAGGTCAGCCGTTATAAGAACTATTGCAAGGAGCCTGCTAAAGAAGGTAGGGGCAAGTTTATGCATTGTAGCTCGCAACTTCAAGGCCAGTTATGCAGGTAAAAGGGAAGGTTATTCTGGGAGGCTAGCTACAGATTCACAATATGTCTGTTAGCATTCTATTTGATACAAGTGCATCACATTCTTTTATTTTTTGACGTTTAGTAGATAAGCTTAACCTAGAGCCCTCATACTTAGTTACTTCCTTAAGGGTTGCAAATCTAATAGGAGGATGCAACACTTGGGATGAGGCGTGACCATTTAGAGTTTGATTTTCTAGGTCATACTTTTGATTGTTATTTGTATGTGTTTGAATTTATGGGATTTGGTATTATCCTTGGGATGGATTGGTTAAGTAAATGTGATGCTAGGATATTTTTCCACGACAGGAAAATGTCACTTAGTTACTCAAATTGTAGTGATCAGATAGTTTATACCGTAGAGAACCGTAGTTGTGAAGTGGATGCTTTACTGGGTATGATGAGTTGGAGGATGAGTTGCATCGAGTCTTTGTAGATAGAGAGTTTGTCGATGTGTTTAAGCCGGTAGTTGGATTACCATCGAAACGAATCGTTGAGTTTGGGATTGATTTGGTGCCTGGAGAAGAACCGGTGAGTAGGCTACCAAGCAGGATGACACCTACGATGATGAGAGAGTTGAAGGTGCAGGTGGTGGATTTGAAAGGCAAGAATTTTATCCGACCAAGTAATTCGCAATGGGGAGCTGCCGTGGTGTTTGATAAGAAGCCGGATGGATCGTTAAGGCTATGTATCGATTATCGTAAGTTAAATGAAAAGACGATATATCCATTGCCGAGAATTGACAATTTGTTCGATCAGTTAAGTGGAGCTAAGGTATTCTCTCAGCTGGATTTAGTGACGAGATTTCATCAGCTTAGTGTAGTAGAAGATAATATTCCTTTGACGGCATTTAGGACAAGGTATGGATCGTACAAATGGTTACTTATGCCGTTTAGACTAACTAATGCGCCGACATTCTTTGTGGATTTGATGAACCGAATTTTCGAGAGTACTTGGATAGATTTGTGTTGGTCTTCATAGATGATATTTTGATATACTCTAAGGATGAGATGAAGCATGAAGTTCATCTTAGAGTTGCACTTAAGACATCTAGGGAACATCAGTTGAAGGCAATGTTTTTGAAGTGTCATTTTGGAAGAAGGAAGTAAAGTTCCTTGGTCATGTAGTCTTAGAGAATGGGTTGTTTGTAGATTTGACTAATATTGAGGCGGTGAATAGTTGAAAGAGACCCAAGATGGTGACCGAGATAAAGAGTTTTCTTGGATTAGCCGGATATTATCGAAGGTTTGTAAAGGATTTTTCACGAATAACTGCATCGAGGACAAAGATTACGCGAAAAGATGTGAAGTTTGTATGGACTGATAAGTGTAAAGAAGCATTCCAGAGCTTGAAACACTTATTGACCCATGCACCAGTATTAGTGGTTCTGGAGGGGAATCAAGATTTGGTTTCTTATACTGATGTGTGTGGAACTGGATTGGGGGCTCTGTTGATGCAAAGAGGTAAAGTGATTGCTTATGCTCCTAGACCGCTCAGACCACATGAAGTGAGGTATCCTACGAATGATTTAGAGTTAGCTACCTTTATATTTTCTTTGAAGGTGTGGAGGCATTATCTTTTAGGAGAGTGCTTTGAGCTTTATATAGATCATAAGTCATTGAAATACTTGTTCCCTCGGAAGAAGCTGAATATGGGACAATAGAGATGGTTGAAGTCTATTGCTGCTTATGATTTTGGAATTGAATACACACCCAAGAAAGGAATAAGATAGCGGATGCACTTAGCAGGAAACATCAGAATGCAGTATTGGCTATGATTTCTAAGTGGAAAGATTTTGAGGCATTATCAGCTTACAGAGTGAAGTTTAGATCTAAGGCACGTTCTAGTGCAGGAAGTGATGTATTGACTTGTTTGGAAGTTCAACCGATAATGATTGAGAAGATAGCTTCTAAATAGGATGAGGATCCAGTTTTGGCTAAACGGATCAGAAGGTTTAGGGAAGGAACGAAGGGCGATGACTTAAAGGATTTCAGTCTTGACCAAAATGGGTGGTTTAGAAAGAAAGGAAGGTTGTGTATTCCGAATGTAGGAGACATGAGGAAGGACATTTTGGATGAATGCCATCGTTCGAAGTTCACTATTTATCTAGAAGGAAGGAAGATGTATCAGGATATGCGGAGAAGTTTCTTCTAGGAAGGTATGAAATGGGACATTAGTTTATGTGTTAAGAGTGCTTGAATTGCCAACAAGCAATGGCGGAACACCAGAAGTCTAGCAAATTGATTCAACAATTAGAAGTTCCAATATGGAAATGAGATTCTATTTTAATGGATCTATTGATGGGTTGCCAAGGTCTAGTAGAGGAAATGAAAGTATATGCGCTATAGTGGATAGATTGACTAAGAGTGCTCATTTTATTGCGGTAAAGTCAACAAGGACGTCGCCTATTTCGGCGAAGTTGTTTATGAAGAATGTGATTAGACTGTATGGGATTCCTAGTAATATTGTCAGTGATAGAGATTCATTGTTTACTAGTGAGTTCTGGAAGAGTCTACAGGAAGCACTAGAAACCAAGCTCAATATGAGTACCACTTACCATCCATAGACTGATGGAAAAACTGGAAGAGTTAACATAATCTTAGAGGATTTGTTAAGAGCTTGTGTATTGGATTTCGAGGGACATGGGAAGACCATCTCCATTTAGTCGAGTTCTCATATAACAACAGTTATCAAACTAGTATTAGGATGGCACCGTTTGAAGGGTTGTATGGGAGACCATGCAAATCTTCTGTATGTTGGCCAGAGACCGGGGATAGGTTGGTTCTTGGTCCGAATTTAGTGAAAGAACCATATAGAAGATTGAGTTGATCCGAGCTAGGATGAAGGAAGCTTAGTCTAGGCAGAAAAGTTATGCTGATAGAAGAAGGAAAGATTTGGAATTATCAGTTGGAGACTATGTGTCTATTAAGGTCTCACCGATGAAGGGTGTGATTAGATTTGGAAAGTCAGGAAAGTTAACGCTTAGATTTCATTGGACCTTCCCGTATTGTTGAGAGGATCGGGAAACTCACTTGTAGAGTAGAGCAGCTTAGATGGAGTCCATGATGTTTCCATATTTCTCATCTTATAAAATGTATTAGAGACTCAAAGATTATTATAGCACCTACAGTATTAGAGGATTTAACAGTAGAACCGGACTTGACAATAGTTAGAAAGCTAATTTAGATTGTGGCTAGAGATGAGAAGAAGTTGAGGAACAAGACAGTCAAATTAGTAAAGGTCCAGTGGAGTGAGATGCTAAAGACTGTACTTGGGAGACTAAGAGCAGGATTAGAGACGCATATCTAGAGTTTTTTGATGGTATGTTTTACCTTTGGCTGTTTTGATTGTATACCTTATCATAATTTCGAGGACAAAATTCTTTAACGTGGGATGTCTGTAACACCCCATATTTTTATAACATTATTTAGAATAATTAATTGGGTTAATTAAATAAAATAATGTGGGAATTAATGGGTTGAGACTTGATTAAATTAAGGGTAGCCGTACCATGTTAATTATAAATCAAATAAAACAATTTGAACTAATGTGTTAGGATATGAGAAGGGTAATATGGGAAATAGGAAAGGCTTATACCCTAAACCCTTAGGAAATAGAACTCACACCCATTTCATTTTCACTCAAACAAAAATTATACAAAGGATGACCACCATTATTGTTACTATCAAGAGAAGATAAGCTAAGATTCAAGAGAAGGAAGATAATCAACTAAATTAACATCAAATCTCACATTATTTAATCTCAAAGCTAAGGTGAATAATTACCACATCCAATTTTCTTATGATTTCGGTTTTAAGAATTAGATCTGAAATGTTTTTGCAAGTATATGTCATGTTAAAGTTATATATGTGTTGTTGATGAATTATATATGTTCATGTTAGTTTTTATGATGTGTTTGACTTGAAAACCATATTAAATGACATCCAAATGCCTTTAAAATTTAAATATAGGTTAGAAATGATATTTTAGTTATGGGTTTTAAGTTTCGTAATTTTTTGAATTAATGTGGATTTTATATAAATTTTCTAGTGAGGAAAATGATTTATTTGGTTATAAATTATTTACGGCTAAAATAATTATTATTTGGGTTTGAAATTTTTATATATGTTGGAAAACATATTAAAATAGATTTTTTGGGATCTTTCTAGATTTCTCCTAAGTTATTTAATGAATATATAATTTTTTTAAGGTATCAGACTTTATTGTTTTATATATTTAATTAAGGAGAAGGGGCATTTTATAAAATAAAATGATTATTTAATTTTGAAAATAGTGGCAGCACTTTTCTGAGAAATATTTGTTAACCAATGATAATTTGACAAATAGAGGCAGGTTAGCAAAAAAATTATCCTTTTAAGTAAAAAATAAAGAAATCATACTGTTAGCATGTTTTAGCCAACTCTGGCACTAAACCTTACAACCCAGACCTTCCGACAAGGTTGAGAGGTTCAAAGCTTTCGACAAGGTCAAAGCTTAATACATATGGTATCAAGTTACTTGGTGCATAATGAATTGGACAAGGTCGAAGGGTTCTTAGTTGAAAGATTAGTTGCCAAAGAGGTTGGGGTATATTTGTTTTATAAACCAAGAACTTTCACTTGCTTTGCTTTCGAATAGGAGCTTTCGACTTGCTTGCTTTCGACTGGGTCAAATATTTAAAAAATGTTTTAAACTTTTCAACAAAGCCGAAAGATTACTTCCGCTTTTGTTTTGTTTTGAACCATCCAACAAAGTCGAAAGGTTTACCTATGTTTAAAACTAGCCACTTCTCCATGCTTTTGAAGGAGAGCTTTCGACTTAGGTGATTTACCCTTATTTTCTTAATAAAGTATAACCAAGCTTTCGAAGCAAAGCTTTCGAAAAAGTCGAAAGATTGCTTCCAATGAATTCGAAAGTTTTTGAAAGAACGTTTTCCACTTGTTCTAAATTGAACCCAGCAAGTCTTCGAAAGGTTAGTTCAATTATTTCGAAAAGTTTAGTCAAATGATTTTGAAAGGTTTAGTCTAATGATTTTGAAAGGTTTATTTTGAATTATTTCGTAAGGTTTGTTTTGAATGATTTCAAAATGTTTGTTCATTGAATGGTTTTGAAAGGTTTGTTTATTAAATGGTTTCAAAAAGTTTTCTCATTGAATGGTTTTGAATGATTGCTTCCAATGAAGTCGAAAGGTTTTGAAAGAAGGTTTTCCCCTTGTTCTAAATTGAACGCAGTAAGTCTTCGAAAGGATTAGTTCAACGATTTTGAAAGGTTTAGTTCAATGATTTCGAAAGGTTTAGTCCAATTATTTTGAAAGGTTTAGTCCAATGATTTCGAAAGGTTTAGTTTGATGATTTTGAAAGGCTTAGTCCAATGATTTCGAAAGGTTTAGTTTGATGATTTTGAAAGGTTTAGTCCATTCAAAATTTTTATTTTTAATGATTTCGTAAGGTTTATTTTGAATGATTTCGAAAGGTTTGTTCATTGAATGGTTTCGAAATGTTTGTTTATTGATGGTTTGGAAAAGTTCTTCAAAATGTTGCTTCCAATGAAGTCGAAAGGTTTTGATTCAATAGATTCGAAAGGTTTGAGATGGAAGGTTTCTAAGGTTTTTCTAAGGCAATGTTTTGAAGTAATTTTCAAGAAGGATGTCTAAAGTTTTATTGCTTTCAAAGGTTTGATTTTCAATAGTTTCGAAAGGTTTGATGTTGGTTTCGAAAGAGATAATTTCAAATGGTTAGAAAAAGATTCTTTCAAGTGTTTAAATTTTTTCATCAACTGAGATTTAAGTAAAAAAGATATATATAACATGGTGATATGATTTTGTGTAAAGCATAAAGATTATATACTTTTCCTTGTTTAAGTTTGATTTAAAGGTTTTAAATCATTTCAAAATTGTTTCAATGAAAAATTATAGGAGGGGATCCTTAAGTAAAAATGACTCATATATTTGAATACCAAACAGGACTATTATGGGGTTGCGCCCTATACATTTGCTATTAGCTCCATCTAATTTTTGTCCAAAATTCTAGTGTGTAGGGCTTGGTCACAAGTGGACTAAAGTTATGATTACGCACTGAAAGGAATAAATGTTGTATGCAGAAGGTTACTAGTGAGCCCAAAAAACCATTAGTATCAAGAAGACCTGGGAGATAATTGTGTTAGGGATAGACCGTCTAGAAGTGAAGTATTTACCAGATAGTTAAGGATAGGTAATCCAAAAGAAGAATAGCTAACGGCTGTTAGATTAATTTTGATTATATTGTCCTGTAGGCCCGAGTCAGCCAAAGGTTAAAAGTTACCCAAACAAAATTTATGTGCTTCAACAGATAGTTCATTATTACCCGATGTTTATGCTTGTTTACATAGTGATGCTTTACTGTGTTTATTCAGTTTTGATAGTAGGAAAAAGTTTTGCAAAGATATGTTTTAAAAGGATGTTAGTAAGGAGAAATCCGTTCCGCTAAGCGGCGTGGTCTCACTTATTATATATACTCTGGGATGTATAGTATTATTTATACTAGGCTTTATGTCTGACTCGAAGTTTATGTTTTCCCTTTAAACTCTCGGGTGGTCAAAATTAATTTGAGTAGGTTGATGGGTTAAGGTATTTTTTCAAGTTTTAGTAGGATGTCGAACGAGGCTGGCAGGGGCTTGTAGGAGGTAAATGGATAGCTATTTAGGAGTTGCAGTTCTTTTTTATGTTTTCACATATTTCCACAGTGTTTTGTATTAAGTCTATTATGACTCTGATCATCTAAGGGGGTATTTTCATATACCGCTCTTGGCGTATTTGTAATAAGTATATTTTATCTGTGAACGAATTTGGGATTATGTGTTGGGAATGTGAAACATTTGGTTTTGAAATGTAATGAAGTAAAATTTGTTTTTGAAATTTGTGTTTTGTTCCATATTCAAGTGCTTTTAGGATTATTGATAACAATTAACATAGCGGTATTTAGTCACCGAAAGCTAATACTATAGATAACTGCATCATCTGTAGCACTTAGTTTTGGGCCTCTAGACAGAGGATGTTACACCGCACCTAATCACTTCGATTATTTTACATATTATGGAAGATACACCGCTTGCATTGACTTCGACTTTATATATAAAATGGCTTAATAGCCGAATTGATTTAAGTAAAAAAGTTTTATTATGACGTCGAAGGTCTTGGGGTCGATGTGCATCAAGGTCGATGATCTTATGTTTTAGAGTCGATGCCTTATGTCCATACCGTCGCTACTTCATCTTTTAAGGCCAAAGAGGCTTGCATTCATATAAATTGAAACATTTTAGGGCAAAGAGGCCTATGTTTTATGTGGGTCGAAGACCCTATATCTTCGGCAGTTAGCCATATAACTTATAAAGGTTTTAAGTTTAGTTTACTTGGCTGATAGCCTACAGTTTATGAAAGCCAACAATGTCATCTTCGACATGAATTTATACTTCAAGGAATTTAAGTTTGGTTTTACTTTTGGTAAAGGGTCGAAGAGGTATAATACAGCTTAGATGTCTCCTATCTTCGTTAAAGGTGGAGAGATTTATTTTCTCAATTTCGACGAAGTCATTAGGGATACTAGTATTATTTTTAATCTTAAACTTTAATACCATCATCGGGGACACCAATGTGGGTGAACTTCGACATTGATCTAAATTTATATTATTTATTGGTGGTAAGCCATATTTCATTTACTTCGACTTTAAACTTTAGGGATACCAATGTCTATTTTTATTGACTTCGACACTGATCAATTGGAGATACCAATGTTATTCCACTTTGAAGTGTTATAACTATGAAGGGACACATGTGGGTAACATGAATTAAATTGATACATATAAGTAACACGATTTAATGGAAAGATGTGCTTAAAATGAATTAAATTGTAAATTAATGGGTTCATAGTCATTCTAGGAGAACTGTGGAATATGAGATGGATAGTTCAAATCTTGCTTGGGATGGATAGCCTCTATGAGGACAATGAAGGCTTCGTACTCATCGTTGGAAAACTATGGGATGTGCGATGGGTTGTCCACATCATTTTAAGTTAAATGAGATAGGTATGATGGATTGTCTACATACTTTTAAATAATTAAACCACATATGGTGGTAGTCAATGTGGTAGGGGATGGGCAATCCAAGTATTAATTACATGTGAGATGGATGGTCCACATAATTTTGGATATGCTTTTATGTGAAATTGGTAGTCCACATAATCATAAGATGGGTAGTCAGATTAAAATAAGACAGATAGTAAGTTTAAATTGTGACACGTAGTTATTTGAAATTAAGATAGATAATCTAATGAATTGGGATAGGTAACCCAATATATATTGCATGATTATAAATGATATTTCTATATTCTAATCACTGTGATTGCACGAGCACGGCGTATGGTTGTTATGCTTAAATTAAGATACTAATTTGGGGAATACCAATTCCACTCAATAGCATGGTCTCACTATATATCTTTTAGCTCGAGATGGTATATTATTATTCACACCAGACTGTTGTTTGACCTGAAGTTTTTTTCCCTTAAACTCTCGGGTACTTATTTGAGTAGGTCAAGAATAAAGACTTTCAAGTTCCAGTTAGACAAATAATCTTTTAGAGATGTATAGGAGGCAATCTAGCTATTAATGACTTTATCTATTTCCATCATGTAGTTTGGCTTTGTTTGGATGTAATTGCAAAGTTGTATAATTGTCAAGTGTTTAATCCTGATCAACCAAGGGGCATCTTTATATGTCGCTCTTGGAGTATTTTGTAATAATTATAATTTTTGTCAACGTGGATTTACGAATGGGATTATGTAATGAATATGAAAAATCATTTCTGAAATGAAATGTGATTTTTTTTAAACCGTGTTTGTAAAATTTTCATATTCATGTGCTTCTGATTATTAATATGATTAACATGGCCGTATTTTGTCATCGAGAATTAATATCTATGAATGACTGCAGCATCTATAGTAGTTAGTTTTGGACCTCAGAATAAGGGATGTTACTAGTTGGTATTAGAGCATGGGGTTATGATTAGAATTTTAAATCTAAAGAGTTTTTGAAATCATAATCCTAATAAATCAGAGAATAAGATTGGGGTTAGGGGATAATGCTATAGTAACTTACTTGTATTTGCTATATATAAGTATGTATTCTCTCTTCTCTCACTTAGACCATTCTTCTATATAATACTAAGGCTCGTATGCAGATTTGCTAGAAAGAAAGATGTGAAGGCAGGAAATAAAAGAGTGAACATAGGTGGCGGAAGCACCATAACCAATGAAAATGCTCGGTCCAACATCAGGAGGAACCAGGGTCAATAGGCAAATGCTAATCAAAATGCAAATGTTAATGTAGGTGCTAGAACCCAACCAGTGGATATAAGAACTATGTATCGGTTCTTTGTCAATCTAATGCAAGTTGGTGCAGTTGTAGTGGCAGCTGGAGGAAGTGTTGCTAATCCAGGAGGAGTCAATCCTGTGGCAGCAGTTGGTAATAACTATGCTAAGATGAGTCGAGATAAAATCATTTTAGGTGGAAAGCCTTTTCTGGGGACTGAAGATGCAATAAAAGTGGAGAACTGGCTGTTACATTATGAAAAGATTTTTGTTGACTTGGGTTTGAATGATGAGAAGAAATGGAGATTAACTCCGAGACAGTTGCACGGAGTTGTGTTGTTCTAATGAAGCGAGGTGATGGTAGAGGTACCGGAAAAGGAATTGACTTGGGAAAAATTTCGAAGGAGATTCGAGGAAAGGTTTTTGTCTAAAGTAGCCAAGTCAACCTTCCTCGAGAAGTTTATAGAGTTGGAGTAAGGAGATATCTCAGTGTTGGAGTACTCTGCTAAAGTTGATGAGTTGTCCAGGTATAGATATGCCACTATTGACACTGTTATCAAGGGGAACGAGAAGTTTATCCAGGGGTTGAGGATGGAGATTGCTAAGGCAACTATGCCACATCTCAGAGATTCATCAAATGTAGTGGTGGTGATGGCTGTCAGGAATGAATAAATGCTTTCGACCTTTGGAAAAGGAAAGTTGGTGGAGAACTAGAATTCTCAAAATAAGAGGAGAAAATTCATTAAGCAGAAGGGAGCTCAGAAAGGAGGGGCTGCCAAAAGGGGAAAGCTGATTTAGTTTGTAACAAGTGTGATAGAAAGGGCACTATGCTAATGAGTGTCTGATGTGCACGTAAACGTGCATATTTTTATCACCATATTTAATCTATTTAAATTAAATAAATGATCATATCGGGTATTTTAACTTGTTTAAACCAAAATTCAAATTATTGTCAAATTATCACATATTCATCTTCATACAGGGGTAAAATGGTCAATTTTGTGCATTTATTAAATTATGAAAATTTACTTGAAATTTTCTATGTTGTTTTGTAGAAGATTTGGTGAATTTTACAAGTGGTTTTATGATGATAAATGCATGCACAAGAGTGAAGAGAACAAATGAAGATGGAAATAATTCAAAGTGATGATCATGGAGGACCCCACCCACTTACCTTGATTTTCAATTAGAAGCTAATGCACATGCTAAAATGAAAGTGTATAGGACCGTATAATATGGATAAAAGTAATACAGAGTATAAATAGTGCGGAATATAAAAGTAGTATAGTAAAATGACATCAGAGATTTTATACTGGTTCGGAGCACCGTCCTACGTCCAGTCCCAGACTCCTTCTGGAATTTAACTAACAACAATCCTCACTTAACCCGGAGGAACAGGTATACACAGTTTGAGCAGCAGAACAGACACCTGAGCAGCAGAACATGATTTTCGCCTCAGCAGCAGAAGAGGACTTCACTAATATAAAGAATATCCGACACTATGTGTTCTTGATAACACTAATTTGTCTCTGATAGTACAAGCCTCCTATAATGAAATCCTCAAGTATATATGAAATGTATGTGAAGATACGAAGAGAAGGTAATGCTAAGAATCAAAGATTAAGAAAGTTATTTGTTGATTCAAAGCAGTAAAAAGTATGTTCGCTGTTTGAATGCAAAGATTATAGCACAAGAAGAGTATTAGATAGTTAGAATGAAAATCGGTTAAGTATGAAGTGTTTGGGAGTTTCTATATACAGTAGTTGAAGAGTTACTGCCATTGGTGAAGGGTTCTGACGAAAAGAAGCAACTATTTCCCTTCAGAGAAGGGTTGCATCCTTTCGGAGAAGAAGATGTCTTTTCGAAAATATGGCAATTGGTCTCAGGTCAGTCGACTGGTCGTTCTTGGTCAGTCGACTGACTATGCAATATATTTTAAAAATAAATAGTGCATATCGTATATGTACACAGTCAGTCGACTGGCTGGGTTTGGTCAGTTGACTGGTTATGACATTTTTATAAGTATGCTTCTGTTTTGATTTTTGATGTGACATATGAAGTGCGGACTACTTGATGATAGATTTTAACATAATTCTAAGACTCAATCATCCATACTAGACAGTGAAAACATAGATCAAAAGTCTTTGATGATATAGCCATAGTCCGTTTTCTTTTTGTCGTGAATTCTCCTTTTCTTGCTTTGTCATGAATCAAAAACTAGTGGTTCAACATAAAAGGCCATTAAAGCTTATGTACATTTAAGTGGGGTATTATTGAAGCTAATGATAACTTGACCACTACACCACCTCATGAAGGGTATTTTGATCATTCCCCAAAAATATGAATTAGGGTTTAACACATGTATATATACCCTTATGTTTCATGTAACTCTCTTCTTCCTTAGTTTTAGTTTTTAGCTTATAAAATAAATCAAAGCTCTTCTCTTCTTTTCATTGCTACTTAGCCATTTTCTTTTCATGTAACTTTTTATGCAATTTAATACATGTTCTTTTCCTTTTCTTGTTTACTTCCTTTTATGTCGTAGGGTAGATCTCTTTTATTTTATGCAAGTAGAATAGTTTTTAATTTCGCTTTGCTCTCTTTTCCTTTGCTTTTTCTTTCATGTTGCAAGCTATATTTGTTGGTTTAATAAAAAATATAAGAGACTAAACCCCTTCAATTTAGGGTAATAAAGCTCTCTAATTATATAGCTTCAACATTTTGATAATTATTGCTCTCTTTTTGTGCTTAATAGAAGAATGAACGTTGAAGCGATTTATTGTTTTATGTTGAATTTGATAGTCTATGTTGTTCATGACAAATAGGCTATGCTTAAACAATCACAAACAAAAATGACTTCTTCATTTACATATGATTATGGTAATGAAGTGATTTTGAAATTAAATTTTGATGGCCTATATTTCTAAACAATAGTTAATAGACCATGCTTAAAATAAATTTCATTTTCAACCCGTTGTCATTTTCGTGAGAATTAAAAGTGGTTTAATGGTTGTGTTATAGTTTGATGGCTTATGTTGAGCTAACTAATAGCACAAATGAGCCATACTTATGATAACACATCATTTAAATTCACTAATGACCAAAAAAGAGAGATCATAATTTCATGTGTGTTGAACTATGTGATTTAGAGAGTGAATTTATCTCTAAATTATCTTAACACTTTCATATTTTTATCAATTTTCTTTTGTTAGTTTTCTATATTTTTAGCTAATCGCATTTTCAGTTTTGGTTAATTTGATTGAATAGAAATTTAAAATCAACAATTCCCTGCGGATCAACCCAAACTTTCCACGTACTACGATAGTATGCCGTGATCTTGCGGTATAAATTTAATTTGAAATTTCTCGACTATTTTCTAACCGATAGAAAACTAGCCGATTAACAAGTTTTTGGCGCCGTTGCCGGGGAATTGTTTTGATTTTAATTTTCTATTTTTCGAATTATTTCCTTTTTATTTTTGTGTGTTTTTATTTTGTGTGTGTGTTTGCATTAAAGAAAATTATGTGTAAGTTTGTCGTGTGATTTGATTTTGTGTGCTTGTTTCTTGCCATTACACTTTGCTTTTGCATTTGCATTTCATATTTAAAAAAAGTTAATATATACAATTTATAAAAAAACTATTTTATTTCATTTCATTTTCTTTTACAATTTTGCATTTACAATTTATTTTCACAATCTCATCTTCATTTTTATAATTCTTGCATTTACATTGTCAAAAGCTACTGTTCACAGTACAATTCCTCTTGTTCACTGTCATTTCACCCTCCTTACAACAGTGCCATTCACTTCTGTGCATCAAATCACTACCCCGCACAGTGACACAATATCTCTGTCTTGCTTTTACCCACTGTCTTCATCCCACTTGCCATCTGCTTCCTACATCACTCGCATACCATCCATCTTCCTACCCAAGCACTTGCCTCTATCACAAAACTGGACTGCAACATCTACTTCCTCCTTGAAAATCCCCAAACCCCAATCGCGTTTCCATTAACTTAATCCCAAAATCCCCTAAGTCGAATCCACCAGAAACCCCATCGCCTTCCTTTGACCCAATCGTGACTTGAACATCAGAATACGAACCACTATGCACTTCAATTCAACGCCACGAATCCGTTCAACACTCCGCCAAGCCATCGCGCCTCAATTTTCGGCCGTCATCGCTTGATCGCAACTGCTCCTACCAAATCGCATCTCGGACTCTACTTTGTCTTCTCCCCATTAATCGCAACCGACGTGTATTGAATTTTGAGAGTCGAATTTTCAATTTCATATTGTATTTGATTTATCGAGTTCGAGAATTGTAAATTAAGGAAGTGGGATTTGTATGTGGTTTGTGATTTCATATTGCGTTGAGTTAATCATATAAAAAAAATAGAGAAAGAGCAGTCTGTGAATTTTTTTGTGGGCCGATGGGCTTCTAGTATTTATTTGTTTATTTTTTTTAATTTTTCTATTATGCTTAAGTCCATTCTCCCTTTGTTCCTTAATCTTCTTTTGTTTCTTTAAACCAAAAAAAAAATTATGTTTGTTTTAGTGTAAATTCATTTAGCTTTTGCTTTTGTTATATCACCCAAAAAAAAAAAAAAACAAAACAAATTGTTTTAGGCTTTATTTATTTAGTGAATTTGGTTTTGCCGTATTGTATGTTTTGGTTTCAAATTTTTTCTTAGTTTAGTTTGTTTTGTTTTTAATTTCTTTTTCTTTCTTTGATAATTTTTTTTTGTATATATCTTGTTTTTATTTCTGGTTGTCAAAGCAGAATTTCAAAAGGAGAAGAATTGCTTGCTTGCTATAAAAAAAATTTCCTGCTATCTATTGTTTTTATTTTCCTTGCATTTTTGGTTGTTTACATTTGCATAAAAAAATCCAATGTGGTTGCATTGTTAATACACGTTTAATTTCTGCTTTGCATTTCATCCTAAATTTTGATTAATAATAAGGTTAGACATCGATAACACTTAATTGTATATTGACAATTTGTCCTTTTTCAACAATTTAATTTCTTTGTGTCTAGGCTACGACAGATTAATAACCATTTAGAAATATTACGGTGATTCGTAAATATTATAGTTGTTGTTCCTCTGAAGGTACTTAAACCTTCGGCTGCATTGTTACAGTGATTCGTGATGCACCGATAAATTCTGTCCATTGCTTGACCGAGAACTATCCTTTTGATTTAAGACAAAGTGTGATTATACAATTTTGGGTTAACATAGATTAAACATTTGTAAATTAACCCTTGCATTCATTTAGTTGCATTATAAAATGCATATTTAAAAAAAAACAAAAAAAATATTTCAAAATCCAAAACTAAAAAAATTGTAAATATTCATTTTCCTTTGAAATTTTTAAATCCTTTTTCTTTGAAATTTAAAAAATCCAAAAAAATTAGAAAAACTAAAATAAAAAAATTATAAAACCTTTTCAAAAACAAAGAAAAATTTGAAAACCCCAAAAAAACCAAACAAAAATCAATTTCGATTTAAAAAAAAAGTTTATCTGTAAATATTTTTCCTTTATAAAAAAACAAAAATAAAAACAAAAACATTCTTGAAAATGTCCGAGTTTCCCCATTCACTTGAACTTTACAATAGTTGTGAAAATCAATATAATCCATATGATTTTACTCCAAATTCGTATGGATATTTTAACAACAACTATTGTGTATATAATTCGGATTTCGAACAACAAAATTTTCAAAACAATGACCAGCCTTCGACTCTCAAAAATAGCATTGAAATGATTTCATTTTTACTCGAACTCTCTACACAACAAAATCAAGAGACTAATGAATCGGTTTTTGGAAGACCGGTTCATTTGGCATACTTTCTAATGTCATGTAAATAATCATCTTTTCATTTTCTTTTAAATAAAGGTTATGTTTTTATTTTTCTCCTTCCACTTGGGTTGACTATGGGAACACAGTCAAAATCAAGTGTGGGGGGAGACTCATCATTATTTTCGACTTTTCATGGTTTATTTATAATTTTTCTTTCCAAAATTAAAAAAAAAAATCTCAAAAACAAAAACAATTTTTTTTAGCATTTTGATTTATTTTTAAAGAAACACTATAAGATAAATTTATGGTTTTGGTTTATTAAATTGAATTTTTTGAAAATTTATTCGTCTTAACAAAAATAAAAATGAAGTTTGATTACTAATAACGATGGTTTAACAGTATATAGGAAGGTTCATACGTGTTAATTATGAAATATCCTAATTGAAAATCTTTGTTTTAAAAAGTGTTAAATTTAAATAAAAGGATATAACATTTTTTTTGTCTTCTAAGTTAAATGGTGATAAGATGATTTTGCAAAACTCTCTCTCTCTTTCTAAATAAAAAACATTTGTATATATATTTTCTATTAATACCTACAGTCGATAGGTGTACACACTTGTGTGTACACTCGCCATACTCTGTACCTTTCTCATGTAAGCCCGAAAGGCAATGCACGATCGGTATATTTGGCCTCAGTTTATCTGAGCTAGGTGTATATATAAAAATTCTTTTTAATAATGTCTATAGTCAATACGTGTTCACACTCGTGTGTTCACTTGCCACGCTCTGTATTCCCCTCATATAAGTCCGCAAGGCAGTGCATGGGTAATATATCTGGCCTTGGTTTATCTGAATTAGGCATATGTAAATATTTTAAATATCAATAAAATTTTCAAAAAAAAAGAGAGAGTAAGCAAATGAAATCTAAGCACTATTTTAACTTATTTGATTTGACTTTTTACTGAAAAGAAATGAATATACCACCTTGATAAACTTTGATAATCAACTAAGGATCCATTTCATAATTACACTGTGTTATCAACCAAAACAACGAGTAAAACTATAGTCTATTTGTTATGATGTTTTTATTGAATATTTTGACGATTAAATGACTAAAAATTCTCAAGATTATAACCAAAACCTATATTTAACTTATTTGTATCTATTTAAAAGTAAATCTTTCATTTCTAAATATTTTAAAACACTCGCATTCATCTTTTTGTAAATAAACCTTGCATTTTGTAAATATTTTCACTTTGCGTTCAGATTTTGTGGGTAGTATCAGCTGAAAACCCTCACGAGACAACACTCGTCCTACTGGGGACACCCAGAGGTTTAACGGCTTGTTGCATATGCTCAATGCAATCGTGCTCCCTACGAAAACGGATTTATCTTAGTTTTTTCCTTTATTCGAGGACGAATAAAAAGATAAGTGTGGGGGTATTTGATGTACACATAAATGTGCATATTTTTACCACCATATTTATTCTAATTAATTTAAATAAATGATCATATTGGGTATTTTAACTTGTTTTAACCAAAATCCATATTAATTCCAAATTGTTATATATTCATCTTCATCTAAGGGGAAAATAGTCATTTTTGTGCATAAATTAACTTGAGAAAATTTAATTAGAAATTTCCATACTATTTTGTAGGAATTTGATTTCAATTACAAGTTATTTCATGAAGAAGATATGCATGCACAAAAAGAACACAAAGAAATGAAGATGGAAATAACTGAAAGTGAAGATCATGGAGGATCCCACCAACCCACCTACCTTAATGTACAAATTAGAGGCTAATGCACATGCTTATGGAATTATTGGCTTCATGTACACTTAAATTATGATTAGTGGAAGCTAATGATTACTTGGCCTCTACACTTTCTCAAGGGTATTTTGGGCATTCTCTAAAATATGAATTAGGGTTTAACACATGTATATATACCCCTTGTGTTTCATGTAACCCTCTTCTTACTTAGTCTCTCTTAGTTTTAGTTTAGGCTCAAAAATAAATCAAACGCTCTTCTTTATTTTCATGGATACTTAGCCATTTGTTTCTATTTTCATGTAACTTTCTTTTTCTTATGCAATTTAATTACTTGTTCATTTTAATTTCCTTGTTCATTTACTTTAATATTGGTAGTGTAGATTTACATTCATGCAAATTAGATTAGTTTTAATTCTTGTTAATTAGCTTCTCTTTTCCATTAGCTTTCATTTTCCTTTCTTTTTTTCTTTCATGTTCCTAGCTATATTTGTTAATCAAATGACAAATATGAGAGGCTAAACCCCTTCAATTTAGGGATAATGAAGCTCTCTAATTATGTAGCTTCAACTATTTGTTAATTCATGCTCTCTTTTTGTGCTTAATGATGACCAATGAAGTGTTTCATTTGTTGTTCTTGCTTTGAATTTGATAGCCTATATTATTGACACTAAATAGGCTATGCTTAAACAATCACTAACACAAATGCCTCTTCATCAAAATATGATTATGGCATAAGAAAGTGATTTGAAATTCAAATTTGATGGTCTATATTTCTAATCAATAGTTAATAGGCAAAACTTAAAATAGATTTTATTTTCATTTTCATTGTCAAGTTTCATGAAAGTTAGTAAGTGGTTTAACGGGTATGTTATAGTTTGATGGCTTATGTTGGCTAATCAATAACACAAATATGCCATACTTATGATAAGCACATTAATTAAAGCACTAATGACCATAAAATAGAGATCTTGATTTCATATGTGTTGAACTACATGATCTAGAGTGTGGATTTATTCTCTAAATTGTGACTTAACACTTATATTTGCTTCTCTTTTCGTTTAGTTAGTTAGTTAATTCTCTAATTCTCTAGCTTAACTTTCACTTGAAATTGGTATAATTTGATTGAATTGAATTTTTAAAATCATCAATTCCCTGCGGATCGACCCGTATTCGCCACGTACTACAAGTGTATGTTGTGCGCTTGCGGTTATATTATTTTGAAATTTTTCGACGATTTTCTAATTCAATAGAAATTCCGTCGATTAACAGGAGGGTCGACCTGACCATATACTATTTTTTTCTTTTTTTCTTTGTTTTGTTCATTTCTTGTTTAATTTGTAACTTCTTCATTTTAGCTCGGATATTGACAATCTATATATGGAAATTGACAAGGAAATTACAACGGACACAATGATGCAACTCCCGTGGATCAATTCTAATAATTTTACAAAGTTATTTTAATATTTAATTAATTCGTTAATTAATTACTATAGCTTAAATTTTGGTTTGTTACACAGACCAAGTAGAATATCTGTATTGTAGGCCTAACAAAGTGGACCTTTGCATATATAGAAAAACCCCGACTGAGTTTCGAACAAGGTAGACCTTATTGGAAGAATTCATGGAGTAGACAAAACGATTATGTGTAGTCCTCAAGCTATACACTGGATGGTACATTGTGGATGTCCGAGCACTAGTATAAGCTAGTGTAGACGCAGTTTCACATTTTTCATAGTAGATGATAGAACATTTGTACTGTAAGCCTCACAAAGCTATCCTTTACAGATATAGTTACAGTACGCTCTAATAGCGATATGATGGAGTCATTTTCGAGGAGGATAGGGAAGGTACCATGGGTAATACCAAGGACCGATGCAGTCTTTGGGCATGTAGCTAAATACACACATATATATTGGTTATTAGGTCTTTATCTACTAAGGAGTTGATGGGTATGATTCGCACAGAGGCGAGAGTATTATAAACCCAATAAACCTAATATAACAGAAAATGGAAATAGAACAGTATATGTAGAATTATGCTTAGATGTGTATAATCTGTCCATTCACCAAAACTTTAGTTATGACCCCCTCCTCATATCTTCCCACAAGTTAGATAGATGGTAAAGATTTTCTAGCTTTGCGACACTTGTTTAGAAAGTGTTATTACCTTGGTTAGTATTTACTTATTACTATATTTTACTCAGTTCCGCTGTGAGATATTTATTTGAGCTTTGATATATTTATCTTTGCCTATTTATAGGATACCAGACACCTAACTCGGGCTTTAGTGGATTTGGGTTTTAACATTTTTGCGAAAAATCCAGACCCATTGAAACTTGGGTTGTTACAATTACATACGTTTCTTTGCAGCTTAAATCACATTTATTTACTTATGTAACTTGATTTCCATTTAATATTAATATTCATTAATGAATCATTTCATACTTAAGTTTCACTACTCTTTAATTCACTTTTATCCTTCATATATAGTATCATTTAATACTAAATCTATTTATGAATTATTTTAGCATTTTCTTAAGTTTATAATCATTTACTTAAGTAGTATTCTCCTTTTACTATGGAATTTAACATTAATCATCTCAAAACTCAAGTTTATAACATTTCTTGTGCATCTTAATTCTTTATTTATATAGATATAATTTCATTTTGAAACATTTTTGTTGCTTAAGTTTTTATTTGTATAATATTCCATAAAATCCTAGAAGCATATACCAAAATTTTATTTAAATTACTAATCAAGAATGTGCAATAGTTTAAACCTATTTTAATTTCCATTATCTTTTAATTTAGGAGTTACAAAACTTCGTCTTTTATCTTTTCATTGGTCACTTAGCATTTACTTTCAGATTTCAATTTGGAAGTTTCAAATCATTTAAAATCGTCAAAAATTCCATTTTATTTCAATAATTGAAAATTACTAATTAACAAAAAACTTAAGAACTAAATATCAGGTTTCATTTCAAATCATCTTGTAATAATATATACTTATATCGTTTTAATATCAAATCATATATAGGAAATTTAAATCAAACTTTGTTTTTTTAAAACAAATGCGTAGCAAAGCTAATATAGTAGTCTTCCCACTTTGAAACTCGAAAATGAATGTCAACGATGTCGTGATCATCACTGAAATTATTTTCTAAAGACAAAAAAGAGGAGTACATAACTTATTTTCTTTGATTTCATTTAAAACATTTCTTTCAAATCCCATTGAAAATATTTCTATCCGATAATACTTTCAAATAAAATTAATATTAATTTTCTAAATCCTTGAAAACAAATTTCAAAACATGGAACTTAGGTTAACAAATTTCCAATTTATATTCATTTTATTTGTAAATCATACTTTATAAGCCATATTTATAAATTTATATTTTCTTATAACATACAATAGTCAATAGTTTTAAAAACCTTGACTAACAAAACAATAAATGACAATAATCGAATATTATCATTTATTAACAAACAACACACCAAAAATTACTATATCAATTTATGAAAAAAATATTATTTTAAATACAAGATATAAAGGTAAAATTGTTTCATTTACCATTTTTAAAAAAAATATTGTGTCGGTCTACCCTGTTCAAGTGTTTAGAAAACCCTGTCGATGCCATAGCGTCCTATGTACCGACTGGAATTTATAATCAATCAACAAAATAAATCAACACAATACAAAACATTTTTATAGCACTAACAAATACGCTCTCTCGTAGATATATACACTCAAGCTCATTCTAAGGTATTTCTAACCCAATCTCTAATGAGTTACCCCAACAAGCTAAGGTATCTCTAAACTAAAGTTCTAATATCAACTGTGGCCACCCACCTTTTGGACAATTTAAGTCGATAATAAAACACACATGTCTAACTCAAACCATTCAAAAAGTTAGATTATTAAAGATGTTTAATAATAAATAAGAGAAAAGAAGCAAAGCAATACATATAATCTCGCAGTGGAATGACAAAACATAATAATCAAATAAACAGTTCATGAAGCTATTTTACAATATACATTTGATTTCAATTTTCATAACATTATCAGAGTACAATCAATAAACATACCAAAATAGCGCAATAATACTAGCAATATAATTTATTAAACTTCATCTTCATCTTGTAGAAATAATGATTTTCAAATACGAAAATGCTCAGGTTGAACAGAGCGTAATGAAAAGACAACACTCGAGTTAGAACTAAAAGTTCTTCTGTAAGTTAAATCAATAACATGTAAAACATGAGTGCAATAACTTAAAAGATGTTCACGTGATTTTCCATCTCCTAAGGATTTGTCAAGCTATTTATATATAGTAAGATACACTATATATGGTATCTATCAGTAAAGTAAAGTATTAAAATAGCGTTTAGGCTTTACATTGATCCCCCTTAACACATTTTTAAGCAGGTAGTCTATGTAGGTCCTGTAACACAACCAGTAACGTTGGTGGCTAATGAGTCCCATATAGGTATCATACTAAAACAAAATCGTAGCGGGTGTATATAAGGATAAAAATATGACAAGACATGTGAGGCAATGCCAAAGGTAGGATACTACCATTTCAAGTCGCCTGACTGGTGGTATCTTCTAACGGCCCACCGCAAACATCCATCCCATAATCAAATCAAATTGCATCAATCGAGTCCAATATAAAGATGGTAATACAAAGAATGGATGTCCCTAGAGGTAGCTAGCCTCATCGGTTAGGACAAGTCGTCATGTTTTGGTCATTTCTAATTGACACAATTGTTGGGGTTTATCCATCAACGTTCTCTTTCTTCAAATCTAGCAAATGTTCGCCAAATCTAGCCATTTCATTTTGGATCATCTACCATGTAAACAGTTGTTAAAGTGGTTCCGGTATTGACAAAGAGTATGCCAATATTCGGTCCTGGTCTCTTTAACAACCAAACATCATCTTACACCGGTTGGTTCTTTTAAATTTCAAGAACAAGTCATACTTCATATCAAAACATCAGATTTGCTTCAAAATCATTTCATTTTCAAAAATAGGTTACACTTCCAAATCAAAACATTTGTATTTAAATCAATGATTTAAAACTAAATAATTCCCAATTAAAAAAATAGTTTGAATATTGAAAATAATTTGATAATTAAAATAGTTTATACATTGAAAACAGTTTGAATATAAAATAGTTTTAATATTGAAAATAGTTTTGAACAATTAAAATAGTTTGAATATTGAAAATAGTTTGATTATTAAAATAGTTTATATATTAAAATAATTTATATTAAAATTGTTTCTTTCTTTTACAATAATTTAAACCCAGGTTCAAATTTCAAATCACAATGAATTCAATTTTTCGACTTCCAGTTCAAGTTAACTTTATATTCAAAATTCAATTTAAATCAACCTCAATTCAAAATGATTTCAAACTTTACTTTAAATTCAATTTAAACGGCTCTATTCAAATGGCTGAAAGTTCCAATTCAAATTTTTATTTTTAAATAGTTTAGTTCAAATCCATTTAACATCCAAAACTTTGAAATACCAATTTTAACCACCTTAATTAAAGTAATTCAATGTTTAAATTAAAATTGAAACCTTTAAAATAATTCATTTCTGATATATTCAAATCATGTCTCAATTTCAAATTTAAGATTTCAAATCAAATCCTTAAACAATTTCATTTAAACAGTTTCAATTTCAACATTTTAGATCTCGAATTAGAAAATAATTCAATTAATACTGATCAAAATTTTATTCTCTTTAAAATAATATCATTTTAAACAAAACTAAACTTCAGATTTTAAAACCATTCAATTTAACCAAATATGGGTGTCCATATGTAATTTTCTACCATATGGCCAAGTGATCAGTTATTTCAATTTTGATTACATGAATGGATATATATCATTTCAAGCCATAATTAAATCACATAAGTATATATCATTTCAAACTATTCCTTTGTTGATTTCAAATATTACAAGTGATAGTTATATGATGTCAAATTATAAACAGGGTAATAACTAGGGATGTATCAAACTAAATAATAACCATGCATCTAACTTATCAATCAATAGGCATCTACTTACAATCAGCATCCAAATCAACCAATATATCACAATAGTTACTAGTTATAAATGTTGGGTGTTTAACTAGAAATTAAATTTCAATATCACTTTAAATGTCAATTCAATTCAATTATCAAATTCAATTTAAATGCCAATTTAAATTACGGAACATCAATCAATAAAATTTTATCACTTCATGATTTTAATTCAACCAAATCGGAAAATTTAGGTGAGTGGGTTTAATCACTCATCTTTAATTTAGGTCCATTAAAAATCCAACAAAAGCCCAAAATCTCAACAATCTTCAAATTAAACCAAACCATCTTCATATTATCTAGAATTTTGATACGAGTCCAATAAAAGAAACCATGCATTAATTGGAGTTTGTCTGCAAAAGTTATTCATGTTAGAACATTTGAAATTTAAATTTTAATAAAATAATAAATGGCAAAATTGTAGCTACATTATCGTCCTCCAGTCGTTACCTGAAACCCTAAACCGATCATCAGCCACCGCTCTCAAGCCCAAATCACCACCGTGTCACGTCGCTACACCCAGATCCGACATCACCATCGTGTAGTCCTAACCGAGCCACACCTACTGGACCCCACTCGACCACCTCCGCTTCACTCGAAATGCTCCACCGCCGTCGCAATTTGATCCCGATTCTATTGAACTCTGGCACCTTGGACAAGATCACAGTCGATGGATCAACTCCACCAAGCCTCCTCTACACTACAGCGCTTCCTTATCATTGAATGGTCGATGTTTTGCCGTTGAATGACAAACCCTAAGATGAACGGCTAAAACTGATTTGCCCAATTCTGATCAAACCGAGACTCGATTGCAGAAATGAATTGCAACCGTTGATTATATTCATTGAGAGCTTCATAACAATACATAATTTGATAAGATTTGAGCAGTTTGAATTTTTGAATTGGATTTGAGATTGGAAATTAAGGTTTTAGGATATTCACCATTGGAAAGGAACAAGTTAGATCTGAAAGTACGTGTAGAAAAATAGAACAAAAGGAAACATAGGCTACTAGAGCTTTAGTAACAATACACACACACACACACGCACACACACACACACACACCAGAGAAAAGGTTATTTGGGCCAAAGTGTTTACAAGACTCGAATACCCATTTCATTCCCAAATGAAAATAGGTCATCCTATATATTAATATATAGGTTTTTAATATTTTTAAACTCAATGAAACTAATTTGAAGCCCTAATTCTATTATATATAGAGGTTAGCTCTAAAATCAAATTATATTTATTTTTACATGTTAATTGAAATGAATTATTATTAATCTGATTTAATCACTATCAACTTCTAAATTATAAGTTTTCTATCATTATCCTTGATTAAATATAATTTTTAATAATCTTTTGAAATCCATTTTTTCATGTTAACCCAAGTTAAATTAATTCCAACATTTAATTATGTATAGTAACAAAGTCCTGGTTCATTATATTTTAAATTTCAAACAAATTCTTTTATTTTGATTTACATGTTCTTTATATTAAATCAACAATTACCTTATGTATTCATTAAACATAAGTTTTTATTTATTACATCCATTGCTCTACAATTAATGTCTTCTCTCATATTAACTGAAATATTCTAATTACATTAAATTCCATTGATTACAAAATTAATTTTTTCAAAACGGATTAATTAATGAGATGAGAAATAAAACAATTGTTACATCTTAGTAATTCAAATATCTATAAATTTATTATTTACAAACACGGGTTATAAATTTACTTACCAAATAACCGATTTATTATTCTATATTAAAATTAATTTCAATTAAATAACATATGATTTCACCGTTTGATACATCATTTATTTTATTCCTTATTAAACCTTACAGTTATATACAAATTAAACTTTACAATTATATCCCAATTAGAGATAACATTCATTTTATTCTTTATAACATTAACATTTGGTATTTCAAATCTTGTTGTTAATATGCAACCCAACATTGTTTCATATTCAATTGATTTGGGCTATCATCTTTTAACTTATTGAAATTTTTTATTTGAGAATTTTATCTTAGATTATAACATACATCTTATAGCATTTCCATTAGTAAATTGTAAAATCTTTATTTATAACCATTTTTATTCAATAATTTTTCTAAATTGTTGAAAATATGGGTCATTACAAAGTTGTGGCATGCATTTTTTTAATGACAAATGGTTCTACACTATTTTCTCAAATCGATGCTCTTTGGCATTAGTGATCAGTTGTTGCACCAAATTGGCACCAGTTTGAATATAATAAGCAATGGGTCATCGCAGACACCAAACTCAATTAAAAATTTAGTATATTTTGTGAATATAAAAAAACAACATTTCAATCAATAATTTATTTTTCTAATACTTCATTATTCTTCATTTCACTCTCAAATGTGAATTGAAATGAAATAAAATACGGTATGTCTCTACATTATCTATTTCACGTTATTGAAATTGAATCTTGTCTACATTAGTCGACCATGTTATAAAAATGAATTCGAGAAAATCCAATTAAAATGGAAAAAATATCTTGGGATAAAATTTTGTAGAGAATATTTTCAATATAAAATTTAAATTTTTTATAGTGGTTTCATTTATTTTAAGTTCGAACCTAATTTTCTATCCAGAAAACTGTTATATCTAATTTTTTTTCTGGAAGGACGAATTTGAAGTAAAAGTTATAAAGTGGAATAATGAAGGGTGATTAGAAAGTTCGTTGTGAGTAAAAATTAATTATTTTATGGATGCCATAGAATTTATACATGGAATTACTATCAAAAACGTGGAGCTATCGCATGTTTGAAATGAAAGCTATTTTGAGTCTAAAGTGAAAGCTATCGTATGTCTAAATTTGAAGGAATCTATCGCATGTCTAATTTAAAGGAAGTTATCGCATTTCTAATTCGAAGGAAGCCATCGCATGTTTAAGTTGAAGGAATCCATCGAATGTCTAAGTTGAAGGAAGCCATCGCATGTCTAAGTCAAAGATGTAAAGGATCTATCCAAGATGTTGAAGAGCCATCAAAGATATAAATGTACTATCAAAGATGTAAAGGAGCTCTCAAAGATGTAAATGTGCTATCAAAGATTTATAGGAGTTATCGAAGATATTGATATGTTATTGAAGTTGTAAAAGAGCTAGTGAGCCTCTAAACATAGCTATTAAATATATGGGAAGAGATGCTATTAAGTTGGAAGAAGCCATTAAAGAATTGAAGATGTTAAGGATATTATGAGCACTAAAATATGCTAATAAAGTCTTAAAAAGAAAGTTCATTGAAGTGTATACAAGGAAAGGAGGTATGGAGGATGTTCAATATAAAGGAGACATGATAAATTACCTATATGAAGAGTTAGTGCACCGGTATGAAAAGAAGTTTAGATCCAACTAGTGATAAAAGATTGCAAGCATTCATTATACAATCATTCCACTTTTATCAATTCCATAGCCAAAATAGTGATCCGTGTGAACAACTCAAATTATGAGATTGTGACATATGTCTCCATCAAGTCTGTCCATTTGCCAAGTCATCTACCTAATTAGCTTTGACCGATAAATACAAGAAACCCACACCACTCGCTAACTATTTTAGACATGGACCTACCCAAACGTAAGAACATATACCTCTTCTCTTTCTCTCAACCTTGCTCTTTTTTCGGAACTGAAATTTTCAAGCTCGCATAAGAACTTGAGAATGATTTTATTGGCTGATGAGGAAGAAGATGACATGTAATTTTGACATAAGGACTAGTAAAAACAAAAAATGTCATATAACATCGAATTTGACATTTTGGACGATAAGGTAGAAAATGACATGTACTTTTGATTTAAGGATCAAAGAATGGAAAGAAGTTGCATATGAGTTTTAATTTTGTATTTCTTCCTTTGAGAAAGAAGATGACATGAACTTTTGACATAAGGACCAATATTTATTCAACTATGTAACATCCTGTTAAAATAAATAAGACATTAATTAATTAAAATAAGGCTAAAAGATAAATTTCGCAGATGTAACAACTCTGATAATGCCCCACCCTGAGACCCACATTAATAAAGAGAATTACGGAGTAATATAGTCTTTTAATGTGGAGAATATGACTCGTTAGGAGCGACCAAGCTTTGTCTTAAACATGTATTGAATACGTTGACAAGTGAATCGACATAATCAATAAATGTTTAACACAAAACTATGTTGGCTAACGGATCTATCAAAACAAAATATAACAACAACTAATACAACAAATCACGGAACAACAGTCACACACACACACACACACATATACATATATACAGATACATCATAATACACTACATAGTGGTACAACAGTGGTGGTACATAGACCATAATACATACATCGAGTCAAAAAGAATATGTACATATCAGAGTTCACAAAATAGCTACAAGGCTACACAAAAGATGACTAGCATCCAAAAGAGAGCAAGAAAATCCATAGCGGAAGCAGCATAGCGGTAATCTATAGTAGGTGACTAACCAGAAACAACTCAGTCTAACCCGAGTATATAAAATACACGGGTTAATCTAGCTTAAATACACTGATTAGCACAAGATAGATGAAGTATACGGATAAACGATAACATTTCTTCTCGCAAGAGAAGAAGCAATACCAAATATATATATCAACTACCGAAATATCATATGAGGGTTTATTAAAAGAGGCAAGATCAACTACAACATCAATTATTCACAAATAATCACCTCATATCATCTGCATCTACAACAACCAGTATAATGGCTTCCTTCAACACCATAACTCCTAAATAGGAAATAAAAAAATCTAGAAAAGGCCAAAGGATGGCAACCACAAATCACAATATGTTGAACTCGGTTAAGAGTTCAAAACTCCAAAATGTAATCACCATATAATACAAAATATGATAGTGTTCGGACTATATAAATAAACCAATATGGGCAACCATAGTGAAAACATTTATAAATCATCTAAATTCTACAAATCAACGTAAAGAAATCTAAAATAGCGATAATGTAAAGAATAGGACCCAACAGTCCCAAAAAGTAGCCCAACATCTATATATGTAGAAAGGACCCAACAATCCAATAAGTGGCCCAACAGCCTGTCAAGTACAATGTATAGGAGACCCTACAGTCCATGATTAGCCCAACAGCTATATATGTTTACATCGGACCCAACAGTCTAACTACTGGCAATAACAACCGGAAGGTCCATGAAGTGTGTATAGCTTCAATGGAACAAATTCGAAATTAACCAAAAGTAAACGTACGTGTCCCATACCACATGTTTTAATAAATCGTCTAAATTTCTTCCTCATTCTCTCGAAGAGTGCAAAAATGTATATTTTATATATAAAATAATTTGCTTCGAGAAAACCAGTTTTCAAAACAATTTTTGAAATCGTTTGGAAATCATAGCTTTGAAATTCTCTTTATTATAGAGACTATATATATATTTAATAGCTTCAAAAATAATTATAAATGTTGTAAAAATATTTGTTTCAAAAGTTATCTTATAAAAAAATCATTTCAAAATCAGTTTAGAAAACCCATGCTCGAAAACAACAAAAACCACCGATAACGCCATAAAATTGGTATATGAAATCTACTCAAAAACACATTAATCTAAAGTATGGATTAACAATAATGTTGGTTTACCTACTGATAGGTTCAATCCCTTTAAAACACTTCAAAATAGTGCAAGAATTGATCACATAAGTCACTGGAATAAGCAGAAAGACTAAAACAGTGCACTGGAACAAGAAGAAAACAACCTGGACAAAAACAAAAGGCATGTGTCAACCTTTATATGGCCTAGGTCGACTCTCGGAAGGCATAGTCCAACCCATGGAGTGCTTAGGTCAACCTCCAGAGTGTCTGGGTCGACCTGGAGAGTTCTTGGGCCAACCTCGAAGTCGTGAATGCTACAGACATTTCCGCTTGTTTCGTTTGCAGCTTTGAGCACTGATTTTAGGCACTTCCACATTGAATCTAGCTATGAAATTTGACATACACATACAACTAAAAATGTTCTATGATCCGAAAAAGATTTCACTCAATTCTGGTTTGAAACCAAAGATATATGGGTTCACAAAGTTGAACTCAGACAAGATTCTCACTGTAAACTAGAAATTTCACGTTTCAGTTTACAGTAAATCAATAATCAACACAAACTAAAACAAATACTTTACATGCAACTTGCTTTGGATAGAAATGTGAGTTATTGCTCACCTTGACATGATTTCAAGCGATTTAAACTTGCAAGCTGAGATCTTTTTGGTCTTGAGAAGCTTTAGGAACCTGTAAAAAGAGAATACACAGACATGCAACAAAAATGAGAAGTTACAAACAGCACAAACTTCTCAAAAATCAGAAAATGGATGAGATAATTTGTGGTTTTGATATTGATCACCTGCTAGGAATTTGATTTACAAATTTTCCTTGAATTTCTCTTTTGATTTTGTTCAATTTGGAGCTTGGTTTAATTAGTTAAGAGGAAGTTGCCATTTTTTTCCGTTTTGTTTTAGGAAGGAGAAGCAAAATGAGGAATATACGTATAAGCATTTCCTTCCTCCAGATTACTCCAGAAATTGGTTTTGAGCTTAACCCATTACCCTAAAATCCTAAATATTAACACTTAGTTAAATTTAGCTATGTTTCATCTTCTTTTTTCTCATATTTTACCATATTTACACATATTTTAATTAAATAAATTTACAGAACATATGTTTTTATTTACAAAAATGTTTACAAACATACAAAAATTTGTTTTGGCCATTAAATACTCATTTTTATTTAAATACTTCAATTTTCACCATTATTTACATAAAACAATATTTTTAACACCAAAATCGTTTTCTTGTACAATTAAATATAGCAAACCTTATTAACAATGTTTTTACATCCAAATATTATTATTGAACAAAATTCCACCTTTGTATTTACCATATTTATCTTACTAAATTCAAATATTTCATTAAAATTAATAAAAGTCAACATTTGGCAATAACTTCCAAAATTATTGCATTTTGTCAAATTAAAACCATATAATTATCACAAATTCTCATAACAAAGTTTTTAAAACTTTATTTCCAACATTATTTATTTATTTACAACAAATGATATTGAACTAAATTCTTTTACTTCACTTATTTAATTAATTAACCACCAAATCAACATAATTCCATTTTATTTTACCAAAATCCATTGTTTATTTAAAATAAATAATTTTAGCAAATTTTCATCTCTAATTTATTTTATTTCTCCATTATTAAATTATAACCGCCGTTGTAGTTTAATTTCACAAGTGATCAACAAAACCTGGTTTGTTACAGACTCCCCTTATAAAAATTGCGTTCCCGCAATTCCCTAAAGAAGAGCTGCATGCAACACAATTTATTGCACCTAGAGAAGGAAAATAGATAAGCTTGAGTTCAAAATTCTCACCCTCAATACAAGAAGACAGAAATCCAGGATAGGATCGCTCAATAAATTCTCTGGTTTCTCATGTATAGTATTGGGATTAGCGGAACAATGAATCTTCATGACCGGCACATCTTTATTTCGAAGGCGTTTCTCCTCCGAAGCAAGAACATGAATAGGATGTCGCACAATAGATAAATCAGGTGAGATCTCAAGCTCTTGCAGACAAGGAGAATCAATAATAGAGTATGAATCATAAAGGCATTTTTGAAGCTGATAGACATGAAACACGTCATGAATACTAGATAAATGAGCCGAAAGTGATACTTTCTAAGCATTGGGCCAATACGCTCAGTAATAGGAAATGGTCCTACGAATCGAGGAGCCAATTTCTCGGTCCTAATAAAATGCATTACCCCCTTCAAGGGAGATACACGAATATAAACAAGATCGCCAATGGAGAACTCAAGAGGCTACCTATGATTGACCGCATAGGATTTCTGATGACTTTGTGCCTCGTTGATTCTCTGATAAATAAGATTGATCTTCTATGAAGATTCACAAATAGAATTGGGGCCCAAAACTAACTTCTCCTCAGATTCCAACCAACAAGAAGGTGATCGACACGGCCTTCTGTATAGGGCTTAGAAAGTAGCCATACCGATACTGGACTGAAAACTGCTGTTATAAGAGAACTCAACAAGTGGTCGGTGGCCTTCCTAACAATCACTAAATTGAATAATGCATATACGAAGTATTTCCTCAAGAATACAGTTCGCTTGTTCAGTATGTCCATCAAACTACGGATGATAAGTTGTGCTGAATTTAAGCTTTGTACCCAAGCTTTCTGAAGACTCTACCAAAAATTACTGTTGGAAGGTGGATCTCTATCACAAACGATCGAATTAGGAACACCATGAAGTCTCATGATCTCCTTAACATATAGCTTCAATAGATGAGAAGATATCCTATTAGATTTAATAGGAATAAAATAAACGGATTTAGTCAAGCGATCCACTATAACCCAAACACTGTAATGGTCCGAGCTCGAATGATTTAGGCCATCAATAAAGTCTATAGAGATTTGATCCCATTTCCACAACGAGGCCTCAAGATGCTGAAGAAGACCACTGGGATGCTGTGTTCGGCTTTAATGAGTTGACAAGTCATGCAATTACTCACATAACTTGCAACATCATTCTTCATGCCTTCCCAATAATACAAGCGTCTCATATTGGCATACAACTTGCTGCTGCGCGGATGAATAATATACTTAGAATGGTGACAATTATCAAGAATGTCCCACCTAAGATCAGAAACACAAGGCACGATCAATCGATTCTTCTTATGAATACAACAATGAATATTAATGCTGAAATCTCTTAACTCATCATCACGGGATTCAGACTTACATAGCTGAATAAGACGCACAAGATCTAGATCTTGCCACTAAGCATCAGTAATACGACCTAATAAGCTAGGACGAGCTTCAAAACTAAATAACAAGTTAGGATAATCTGAAGCTAGAGCACGATCACGAATATCACAAAGAGATAGAGTCTCCAATACATTCCACTCAACTAACATAATAGAAATAGCAGTTGAGTGCTTGCAGCTTAGCACTTCTGCAACTCGGTTCCCCTTTCCAAGAGTGCACTTGATATCAAGATCATAAGAGGCTAGGAACTCGAGCCAACGATGTTGCCGCATATTAAGCTTTTTCTAGGTGAATGGATATTTCAACGATTTGTGATCAGTATAAAGAATGATGCGCTCGCCTAAAAGATAATGATGCCAAATCTTCAAGGCAAAGGCCATGGCGGCTAACTCTAAGTCATGGGTGGCATAGCAAACTTCATTCAGATACAATTTCCTAAAAGCATAGGCAACTACCCGATCTCTCTGGATAAGCATGGCACCAAGACCACATCTACTAGCATCGGTGTAGACAACAAGATCTTCATTCCCTTCGAGAACCACAAGGATAGGAGCATTAGTGAGAAGTTCTTTCAATTTCTGAAAAGAAACTTTACACTTATTAGACCAAATAAATCGAACACCTTTTCTAGTAAGACTAGCAAGAGGAGAGCAATGTAGGAAAAATCCTCGATGAATTGACGATATAACCCACCAATCCAAGGAAACTATGAATCTTAGAAATGTTCTCTAGCCTTTTCCAATTCTAAATGGCTTCTAACTTCAATGGATCGACAGAAATTCCATCAGAAGATACAATATGGCTAAGGAACTTCACCTTATTCTCCTAAAAGTGGCACTTGGAAAATTTTCCTTTGAGTTGATGCTGACAAAGTGTATTCAAAACAATCCTCAAATGATGAGCATGATCGACTTTGGATTTAGAATATATTAGAATATCCTCAACGAATACAAGGACGAACTTATCGAGATATTCCTAGAATACTCGATTCATAAGATCGATGAAATAGGCTGGAGAATTCGTCAAACCGAACGGCATAACGAGCCACTCATAAGAACCATAACGAGTGTGGAATGCGGTAAGAGGAATGCTAACCTCTGTAACTCATACCTGATGAAAACTGGTGGCAAGGTCGTGTTGAGAAAAGACCTTAGCACCATTCAACTGATCGAACATGTCATCGATCCTAGGCAATGGGTACTTGTTCTTAATGGTCAACTCATTAAGGTTGCGGTAATTGATGCAAAGCCTAAGAATACCATCAGATATCTTAACAAAGACGACGCAACACCCCATGGTGAAGAACTGGACTGAAT
Source organism: Allium cepa (assembly GCA_030765085.1). Taxonomy (NCBI): domain Eukaryota; kingdom Viridiplantae; phylum Streptophyta; class Magnoliopsida; order Asparagales; family Amaryllidaceae; genus Allium; species Allium cepa. Next base: position 305,451,375 of record CM060945.1, on the reverse strand, counting down.
GAATTGCTTGGCTTCAAGCTCCAACAATTGCCTTTTGATTTCCTCATTTTCCTTAGTAGACATCCTCGTGGAAGGACGACTAACAGGCTGAGCACCAGGAATGAGGTTAATTCGAAACTCAATTTCCCTCTTGGGTGGCAAACCTGAAACGGGCTCAAATACATCAGCAAAATCACAAACGATTGGAATTCGAGATACATCATCATCGTCTCGACACTTAAGTGAAAATAAAGATGCTTCGGAATCGCCATTAACATTCCTAAGAACAAGAAATAATCAACTGAATCAGGATGCTTAGTATATAGGATCCTTTCAGAACATATGATTCGGGATTTATAACATGCAAGCCAATCTATCTCCAAAATCATATCAAATCCAAGATAGTGAATAACGTGCAGATTTGCACAGAAATAAAAACCACAAAGTATAATCTCAACATCACTACGAAGCATGCTAATTGTTGCAAATTCCCCAATAGGATTCGCAATCCTCAAAGAAGTAACAAGGCAAGAAACATTCAATGGTATAACATCAACAAGTTCCTTCGATACGAATGAGTGTGAAGCACCCGTATCAAAGAGAACTCAAATGGAACGATTATGGAATAATATGGAGCTCTCAAGAATAGAAGGAGATATACCTCTAAGCTGTGAAGGTCCACCAGAAGCATCTGCTACATTAAGCTTTCTCGAGCGAGGACCTTTAGAAAACTTAGGGCACTTGAAAGACCAGTGTCCCTCTTGTTTGCAACTATGGCAAAGATAGGCTTAGGATACTCCTGAATGAAATGATCATGCGAATCACAGTTGAAAAATGACTTATAAGAAGGAGGGGCTGCACCAGAATGTGAGCTTGAAACAAGTGGCTTCTTCTTCTTCTGGGGAAAAGGCTTGGACTTAAAGGGAACTTCTTCTTGTTAGAGTTCTTATGAATCTCAATCTCATCACTACTATCTCTCTCCTTCTCGACTGCTTTAAGGTGAAGCGTCGAGTCAATCAACTCCTCAAATGAAAGCTTAAGCTGAAGCATAGAAGATTTCTTCAAATATTTCTTGAGGCTAGAAACAAACTTGAGATTCTTCTTATAAGAAGTGCTAATATGCTCGAGAATATACTTGGACTAGGCCTCGAATGAAGAAACATACTCAGAAAGTGAAGACTTCCCTTGCTTCAACTCAAGGAAGCGATGGGCTAAGAGGGTTTTCTCGGACTCGGGAACGAACTTTAGTTCGTATCGCTCCCTAAACTAAATCCAAGTAAGAGTTGACTCATCAAGCTCAATAATAAGAAGCTCATACCAATCAAGTGCATGCTCTTGCAAAATTATCGATGCTATAAGAACTCGATGATGGTCGGAAAGATATATGCGAGTAAAGATACGCTCGCATGTACGAAGCCATGCCGGACCTCAAGAACAGAATTTGAGCCTTTGAAAGGCTTGCCTCCAAGATGAGAGAAATCATTTCATATATGCGCAAAAGAAGACTTGCACAGAGGGAATGAAGGAGTAGAAGATGGAGGCTGAGTGCTCTTGAATAATTCCATGAACTGATTAGCAGACATGTAAACGCCGTTAGGATGTGAGCCACTGGACGACCCAACATCACAACGGCGACCCCTGCCTCTTCCAGCCATAGGCTGAAAGTATAAGATGAGATAAGGATTATTCATAGGGTAAGATATCATTATTTCAATTATGGAATACTATGGAATAAAAATGCATTCCTAGACATATTCCCAACTTATATCTATCCCAAGGACACAAAAAGAGTAAGGACGCGATGATTAGGGAATATGTAACACTTATACTGTACTCTGATGTACTGTAATATATGTTCTGTTTTATTTTTATCATATTTTGTTCTGAATTCCGCTCTGATACCAAGCTGTGACGCCCTATCCCGAGACCCACATTAACGAAGAGCATTACGGAGTGATATTGTCGATTAATGCGGAGAATAGGGCTGGTTAGAAGCAACCATCCGTAAGCTTTGTCTTAAACATGTATTGAATACATCGATTGGATGCACTAATTTTTCCTTTCTTTTACCTTTCTCAAGTGGATCGACATACTTAATAAATGTTTAATGCAAAAATACGATGGCCAACCGATCTATCAGAACAAAATATGACAACAAAATAATACAACAGATCAAAGAATAGTAGTCACACACACACACATATATATACACATATGTACATATACATCATCGTACTCTATATATTGATACAACAGTGGTGGTGCATAGACCACAATACATACATTGAGTCAAAAAGAATGTGTGTGTGTACATATATATATATATATATTAGAGTTCACAAAATAACTACAAGGCTACACAAAATATGACTAGCATCCAAAAGAGAGCAAGAAAATCCATAGCGGAAGCAGCATAACGGTAATATATAGGTGACTAACCTGAAATAATTCGGTCTGACAGAAGTATATGAAATACGTGGGTCAGTGTAGCTTAAATAAAATGATTAGCGTAAGGTAGATGAACTATAGGGATAAACGATAACGTGGAAACATAGGGAAGGGGTAGGGACGGCGTAGAGAATTTCCTACACATTTCCTACGCGCACCAGGTTCTCCAACAATTGACCATGGCGTAGGGAATGTGTAGGGAATTGCCTACCCATTCCATACACCTTATTGTTCTCCATACACATTCCCTACGCCTGTGGAGGAAAAAGGTTGAAATTTCTCTACGCTTTACCTACGCCAAACAATTATTAACTTTTGTAGTTTAACTTGAAATTATATTATAAAAATATATAATTTAATTTTTCAATAAATCGTATTAACTTTTGAAACTAAAATAACGTTAAAATAATAATAATAATTAAGAAATAATAATTAATATTAATTACATTAAAATTTAATAATTTATATCAAAAATATAATAATCAATAATTAATAAAAAAGCAATAATAAAGATTGATTACTATTAAATAATAATAATTAATTTGAAATATGGAATAATTTGTATTAATTTAATAAACTATATTTAAAAAATAACAATTGATATTAGTAATAATTTCAAAGTAATATTTATTATTTAGTATTTAATATTGATATTAGTAATAATTTGTATTAATTTAATTAAAACTCTTTAAGAAAATAGGCTGGCCCCTTTGTTTTCTTTCACTAGCCCGTTCCTTTTTGTCTCGTTCCTTTGTAAAAATGGTGGCTCTGCAAATTAGGGCTTCGTTCCTCTTTGAGATAGTTGGCGGCTCTGTTCGATCTTAGGGCTTTGTTCCTTTTCGTGAATAATGGCGGCTTGTATTCGTCTGTGCAAATTAGGGCTTCTGCTCCTTCGATCCAATTTAGGGTTTTTGAAATTCGAAGCTTGCGACTGCGATCGAATTATTGATTCGGCGTTCTTTTGTCAATCGATGATTTCCTTTGTGCACTTCAACTGCTTCGAATTGGTCGAATTCGAAAAGCTTTGGTATGTACTTTCTGCTCTTTTTGCTTTTCGTACTTGAACTCGATCGTGATTCGAGTTGGATGATTTGTTCTTTGTTATGCTCGAACTCGAATGAATTGATTGCCGATGATGATTGGGCTTTTATATGCGTTCGTATTCCTTGAATTACGTTCGTTTGAATTCGTCAATTTACTTGCTCTGGCCGCTTGATTTCACTTTGATGATTGAGATTTCACTGACTTTTTCATTTCTTTACCACCACGTCTCTGACTTGTTCGATAATGTATATTTGTTACTTGATGGTCACGGCGTTGATTTTGACAACCACGGCTTTGTATTTTTGTGATGTCTGACTATGCTGTGATTTTTTTTCCTCTTTGACCTTGATATGTTTTCACGATGTCCTCTGCCTTGTTTCACTGTCCAGATGCTCTTCACTGAGCATACTGTAGCTGGTCGTTGCATTTTGTTATCATTGATTTGTTGTGCTTGCTGTATCTTGTAGTTGCACTTCTAGTTGGATATGTTGGCACTGGGATATAACTCGAACTGTTTTGATGTTGCATCCATTGAGTCTGCATATTGTAGCTGTAATCATTTTGGTTTCATCTGAGTGTTGCATATCAGCGTGCTTCTGTCTGGTTATTGTATTTGATCTCGTCCCCATATAGTTGAAGCTTGCTGTCATATTTGCTGTGCTCGAGCTCTTTGCACACTGATGCACTGCCTTTGTGGTCTTCACTGTGTTTATGCACTTTGACTTCACTGTGAACTATAGTCTCTGGCCATGTTTTCTGTTGACATTGATGTTGTTTATGTTGATATCTTGTGTGCTTTGTCTCTGCATTTACTTGTAATTGCATTCCGTTTAGTTGCACTGAGCTCTGTGTAGTTACCACTGTTTCAAGTATGTGGCCTTCATGTATGATTGTCTTTGGTCTCTGTTACATGCTTGCTGTTGCATGCTTGTTTGTATTTACTTGGTGCATTCATTCTGTTTGTTATTTCTGAAGCTCGAGTTGCATACTGTTTTCATTTGTTCAACATGTAGTTGTTCACTTGGTCTTTGCTTGTGACATCCATGTTCCCTGTTGAGTCTTTGGTGGTGCTTCCACTTTGAATTTGCTTCTCTGTTGAACTTATGCCTGGTTTACGTTGCAGTCCATGTTTGTTGTGACATTGTTCACTTCATGTTTGCATACTGTACTGATTGTTCTTCACTTCTCTTGCATCATTGATGTTTCTTGAGCTTCTGGCCTGAACTTGATGTTGCCACTGTGTTTTTGTTTGGTCTGACCATCTGTATACATACATATGTATATGCTCACTGTATCTTCATTCATGTTGGTTTAGTTTGTGCACTTTGGTCTTTGTTGCCTCTTGCATGCAGTTGGTTGTTTGCATTCTCTTATGGTTTCAAACATGTGAGTTGTTTCTGTATATTTGCAGTAGTCTTCTGCATAGTGGTCTCTGAGTTGCTATGTTGCTTCATGAATTTTTTGCTTCATGTAGTCAATGAACATTTGTGGATGGACTATGTACATTTGCCTGAGTTTGTTTACTTGGTGGCTTTGAGCATTTTTACTTTATGTTGCAGCTGGTCTTTTCATTGTTGTGCATACTTGTATTTATGTGCCACTGTTTGATGCTCTGTTTTTGACTTGAGAACTGCCCTGCGTTGAATCCAGTTTTTTTAAAACTCGGGTTTGACCTTGTGCTCGTGTCGTGATTTTCAATATATTGCACGTGAGTTGAACCCGGTTTTTCATTTGGGTTTGACCTGTGCTCACCTGTCCCTGTAAATCAATCAAGTGTATATATCGGCGTGCACGGCCTTGTGGCATATACAGTAATACACTGTGTATGTCACAAGTTGTTCGTGTATGATGAATTCAAATTTAAATGATGACGAACAACCCAAATAACTGAGGCAAATCATATTTTCAAAAATTATCTTTTATTTGTGAATTGCAAAAATATTTCTTTTTCAATTTTACTGCGTTAGTTTATATTTTTGCAGATTGCTCAGATGCTGGATTCAAACTGGAAGGAAGTTGAAGATAAATACGAGTGTGAGTGATATGTAGTGAGGTGAACTGTAAATATGAAATGTGATGTAATTGTAATCAAAATTGTATAGTTATAGTGAGAGCTTGAAATTGTACTATTCAAAAAAAATGTAATAAATATTTATTTGAATAAAATATCTGTTTGAATTCAAATTCCGTGTAATTTATTTTATTCAACAAATATTTATTTAAACTGTGAAAAATAGAATAATATATTAACAAATACATTTAAACGAATGTATATATGTTTATTATCATCAAACAAAAATCATATAAGCGCATATTCAACAAATAGGCGTAGGAATTGCGTATGGAAATAGGCGTAGAGAATGCGTATGGAATGAGGCGTAGGGAAGGCGTAGGAATGCGCCGTAGGGAAGGCGTATGATAGGCGGCGTAGGGAAGGCGTATGGAATGCGGCATAGGGAAGGCGTATGGAAGGAGGCGTAGGGAACCCGTAGGGATTTTTTTGCGACGCATTGTTTTCCAACCTTTTCTTTGGCGTAGGGATGGCGTAGGTAAAATCTTTTCCCTACGCCGCGCCTACGCCAAACTGGCGTAGGGAATACAAAATTCTTTTGTAGTGATAGTAGGTGAGTAAGCTGAAATAATTCGGTCTGACAGAAGTATATGAAATACGTAGGTCAGTCTAGCTTAAATAAAATGATTAGCGTAAGGTAGATGAAGTATAGGGATAAACGATAACGTTTCTTCTCGAAAGAGAAGAAGCAACACCAAATATATATATCAACTACCAGAATATCATAGAGGGTTTATTATAAGAGGCGATCAACTACAACATCAATTATTCATAAATAATCGTCTTATATCATCGGCGTCTACAATAGCTAATATAATGGCTTCCTTTAACACCATAACTCCTAAATAGGAAACCAAAAACCTCAAAAAAGCCAAAGGATGGCAACCACAAATCACAATATGTAGAACTCGATCAAGAGTTCAAAACTCCAAAATATAATCACCATATAATACAAGACATGATAGCACTCCGGATATATAAATAAACTAACATTAGAAACCATGGAGAAAACATTCATAAATCATCTAAATTCTAGAAATCAACGTAAAGAAATATAGAAAAGCAACAGTGTAAAGAATAGGACCCAACCATCCAAAAAGTAGCCCAACGGCTATATATGTAGAAGGGACCCAACAGTCCAATAAATGGCCCAATAGCTTGCCAAGTACAATATATAGAAGACCCAACAGTCTCCAATAGATCCCAATAGCCCATGATTAGCCCAACAGCTATATATGTTTACATAGGACCCAACATTTCAAGTACTGGCAATAACAACCAGAAGGTCCATGAAATGTGTATAGCTTCAATAGAACGAATCCGAAATTAATTAAAAAAGTAAACACATGTGTTCCATACCACATGTTTTACTAGATTATTTAAATCTCTTCCTCGTTCTCTCAAAGAGTGCAAAAATGTGTACTGTATAAGGGAAATACTTTGCTTCGAGAAAACTAGTTTTAAAAAGAATTTTTGAAATCGTTTAGAATCATAGCTTTGAAATGCTCTTTATTTTAGAGAATATATATATATTTAATAGCTTCAAAAATAATTACAAATGTTGAAAAAATATTTTTTTCGAAAGCTATCTTATAAAAAACATTTCAAAATCAGTTTAGAAAACCCGTGCTCGAAAACAACAAAAATCACCGATAACGCCATAAAATCGTCATATGAAATCTACTCAAAAACACATTAATCCAGAGAACGGATTAATAATAATGTTGGCTTACCTACTGATAGGTTCGAGCCCTTTAAAACACTTCAGAATAATGCAAGAATTGATCACATAAGTCATTGGAATAAGAAAAAAGACCAAAACAGTGCACTGGAACAAGAAGAAAACAACTTGGGCAAAAACAAAAGGCACGAGTTGACCTTTATATGGCCTAGGTCGACCCTAAGAAGGCGTGGGTCGACCCATGGAGTGCCTGGGTCGACCTCCAAAGTGTCTGGGTTGACTTGGAGAGTTCCTGGGTCGACTTGGAAGTCGTGAATGCTACAGGCATTTCTGCCTGTTTCGTTTGCAACTTTAAGCACTAATTTCAGGCACTTCCAAATTGAATCTAGCTCTGAAATTTGACATGAACATACAACTAAACATTGTCTATGATCTGGATAGTATTTCACTCAATTCCGGTTTGAAACCAAATAGATATGGGTTCATAAAGTTGAGCTCAGACAAGATTCTTACTGTAAACTAGACGTTTCACGTTTCAGTTTACAGTAAATCCAAAATCAACACAAATTGAAACAAATACTTTACAAGCAACTTGTTTTGGCTAGAAATTTGAGTTACTACTCACCTTGATATGATTTTAAGCGATATAATCTTGCAAGCTGAGATCATTTTAGCCTTGAGAAGCTCTAGGAACCTGTAAAAAGAGAATACACAGACATGCAACAAAAAAGAGAAGTTACAGACAACACAAACTTGTCAAAATCAAAAAGTGGAATAATTTGTGGTTTTGATATTGATTACCTGCTAGAAATTTGATTTACAAATTTTCCTTGAATTTCTCTTTTGATTTTGTTCAATTTGGAGCTTGGTTTGATTAGTTAAGAGGAGGTTGCTATTTTTCTTTTTCTGGTTTGTTTTAGGAAGGAGATGCAAAACAAGGAATGTACGCACAGGCAATTCCTTCCTCTAGTTTACTCCAGAAATGGGTTTTGGTCTTAACCCATTACCCAAAAATCCTAAATATTAACAGTTAGTTAAATTTAGCTATGTTTCATCTTCTTTTTTTCTCATATTTTACCATATTTACATATATTTTAATTAAATAAATTTACGTAACATTTGTTTATGTTTACAAAAATGTTTTTTAACATATAAAAATTATTTTAGCCATTAAAAACTATTTTCCATCATTAAATTCTTATTTTTATTTGAACACTTAAAATTTGAACATTATTTACCTAAAGCAATATTTTTTAACACCAAAATTTTCAATAAAATCATCTTCTTGTCCAATTAAATATAGCAAAACTTATTAACTTTATTTTTACATCCAATTTTTTTTTAATTCCACATTATAATTTACAATATTTACCGTATTAAATTTTAATTTTTCATTAAAATTAATAAAATCAACATTTGGCAATAATGTTCAAAATTATTGCATTTTATCAAATTAAAACCATATAATGCTCATTTTTATCACAAATTCTAATAAAAAGTTTCTAACACTTTATTTCCAACAATTTTTATTTATTTGCAACAAATGCTATTGAATTAAATTCTTTTACTTCGCTTATTTAATTAATCAACCACCAAATCAACATAATTCCATTTTATTTTAACAAAATCCATTGTTTATTTAAAATAAACAATTTTAACAAATTAACATCTCCAATTTATTTTATTTCTCCACTATTAAATTATAACCACAATTATACTTTAATTTCATAGGTAATCACCAAAACCAGCGTTGTTACAACGGATGTTGAAATTTGGCCACGAATGTTACACCATTTTATTCATGATGATTTTCTAATCAACTTTCATGCATAAACTTTGTAATCGGAGCTCAAATGGAATAATTATTGACGATTGAAGTTTTCAAACTTAAAACGATTCAAACGAATTCAAATTTTAAATTCAAATAATGTTAACATTGAAATTAAAATGGGTAATACATGGTTTAGCATTAGGGAAAATTAACGTTGGGGGTGAAACGTTGATGTTAGTGGTTAAAAGAGGAAAGAAATAAAAATAAATGGCATAAAATATTCCATGGTCAAAAATAGGAGATCCGTCAATCCCCTTCCCTAGGTTGGTCAACCACTAGAGGTCAACCTCTAGTGATCAACGGCCTAGCGAAGAGCGATCGACCGGTGGAGATATGGTGGTTAGGGTTAGGTTAGGTCAAGAACGGCATGGATTTTATTATTATAATCTGACTTAAATCTTGAGGTTCAGACGCCTTCTAACCACCATAAATAAGAGGCTAGCCATCGCACCTTTATTCACAATATATTCAAAATGCTAGCGAAACTCCATCGATCTTCTTCCTCGAATAGATTCAGTAATTCTAATCTAAATTCAAAGGGAGCAAGGTAATAGGTTTATATATATTTACGTTTTTCTATTCTTATTCTTCCCAAATCTCAGAATTCTGAATCTAATTTACATATAGCTGAATGGTTGTATATTCCAAAAAGAAGAAACTTGAAGGCGTAGTTAGGCAAAGGAGTGAATCAAATTCAAAGGAAGTAGGAAACTATTGGTGAGTGAAAATCTTAGTTTTTATATTTTAATAGTTTATGTTGCAGAAATTTGGAATTTTTTATGCCTTGGGGAAGTTTTGTACACGAAAACCTGAAACCCTAAAATTCCCCCAAATATAATGTCAATTCTTAGGTTTATTGGAATTTCAATAATTTTATGTTAATAGAGTACAATTAAATTTATTATTTGCAATTTGAATAATTTATGTTCTATTCAACTTCCACTTTTAATTTATATTATTACGATAAAAAGGGTCAAAAAGAAAATTATTACGAAATGATGTGCAAAGCATGGATTTTCTTATTTGTAGTTTACACCACCTGTTTCCATAATATAGATAAATATGGATCTCATTTTTCACTTCTAGGTTGTATATGTAAAAAATGAAAGAATATAAAAGGCTTAAATTGTAAGTTTTATTTTCTTAAAATAGAGGTGGCAATTATATTATATTAATTTAAAATAAATTTGGTATCATTCCATTTTTTAATACACACATACACAAGTTTCTTTTATCTAGCTAAGGATATTAGCTATCTGGTAAATTACTGTATGGAACTTAGGTTTGTATAAATATGGAAGTTTTGACATTTTGACAATTAGTATAGAAAGCAGAAATTTTAGAATAGGAATATTTCTACGCATGCTTAGGGATATTTAATTAGCTAAAAGTTTACATACATATAAATATTTTAATTTTTTATAAATAAATATTAATAGCAAATTAATATTAACGTATCAATCGTACCGTACATAATATATAGGTAAGTAAATAGCATTAAACCCTATTAGAAAGAAGTTAAGGATAATTATTGAAAGTAATCCATAATTAAAGGCAAAATAAGGAGATTTCCTTATATGGCCTTAAGTCGTAAACTGGGTGAGATATCATACATACATACATAAATATATATATATATATATGGTATTATGCTAGGAGAGCAAAAATATGATGAGATAGGGATGCGAGGGTCAGTCAAAAGCACACAGAAGTCTGCCTAGTTAATTTGGCTACTAGGAGTGTGACTTTGGGGTTGATGCGAGACATTACTTATAATACGTAACAATGGTGGATGAAAGGTTAGTCCAGATTTTGTATGGTAAGTCTACCCGGATAATTAGGCTACCAGATCCTATGAATAGTGGGCCTAATGTGAGACGTCATGGTTTGGGTTACTGGTCATACGATGGATGTCCCAGTATGGGCCTGCTTCTGGGTTGAAGGTATTAAGTGGATATTGTAGGGTCTGCCTTCTTCCTCTCAAGAAGTATAAAATGGTCCGGATTACCTTTTTGGTACGATAGTGGGAAATCTTTGAAAGGAGTCCGCTTCGAGGTTAAGGTATTAAGTGGCTACTATAAGGCCACCTCTTCCCATAAAAGATGTATTAAGTGGCCTTATTGGATTGTTAGAACCTCTATTGTTGGATTTATTGACAACAACAATACAATTGTATCGGAATCTCTAAACTAACTTATAGGTACATGACAATCAAGCCTTGGGTACAATGAGAAACACAAAAGCACAGGAGAATCAATAAGCTGAAAAGAAATATCAATAAAGAGCTCGACACGAAGACAAGCCATAGTAAGCGTTGTATATCTTGTGTTAGTGTGTTAGATAAACATGTACAATCTTACAAGAGTAATATGAGCTCATATATACATATCTAAAAGTTTTATTCATTCAAAAAAGTGTTTAAACAAGTTTTGAAATCTCTAAGAACTTAGACATCTGAGGTAACCAAATTTCGAACTATATCGTTTTCGGTCTAATTTTCCCACTATTTCATATGTTTTGGGTTACAAGTCAAATGTCTGAAAATATGAATTTTTGAACTATCTGTTTTTTTGAAAAATTGTTTTTTAAAAGTCAGACGTCCACCTATTTTCAATCAAACATCTAAAAGTGTTGTAACAGCTATTTTTGAAAGGATGATTCTCTTTTTTCTCAACAGTTGCAACCTTATTTAAATGGTTTTCTTTGATAAGTTGCAAATCTTGAAGAAGACTTTTTGACAACTGTAAATACATGGTTATGGCTAGAGTTTCATCTGTCAAGTTCTTATTATATCTTCTCTCTTTCTCTTTACTCTACTGCTTTCAAAGTTGCAAACTTACTTTCAATATCACTAACTACTATTCTATAGCCCTTGGTGATTTACTTCCTTAAACCCACATGCTTGCACTCATTCAACTCAAAGAGGAGACTATAATAAGCTTTTACTGCAAGTCAAAATCTGTGTTGATAGAACATATCATTGTCAGGACAACAAACTTGTAACATCCCGCCTTTTTGTACGTTTTAAATCGACGATAAACCACACACGTCAGACTCAAACCATACAGAAGGGCGGTTTGTTATTAGGGTAAATAAGAAAAACAGAGAAAGAAATAAAACAAAACAGAATCTCATAGCAGAATGACAAAATATAATAATCAAATAACAGTTCATGAAGCTATTTTACAAAAATATTTGATTATACTTATACAACACAGAATCAAAGTTACACACACCAAAGAAAAATAAATAACTATGCAGCGGAACAGTATGAATGTTGTGGACTAATATGATAAATAATAGTAATACAGTCTTCGTCTTCATCCTCCAGAAGTAAGGTCTTCAAATCCTAAAATGCTCAGGATGACCCGAGCGAATTGAAAAGACAAAATACTCGAGTCAGAACTAAAAGATCTTATGTAAGTTAAACCAATAGAAATAAATATGAGTGGAACAACGTCGGAGATGTTTATGGGATTTGACATCTCCTATCCAGTGTCTAACGTGAGTGTAGTAACTTAAGAGATGTTCGGGATTCACATCACCTAAGGATCCGTTAAACTATTTACTATGTAGTAGTATTTCTCTATTGCCTATTAGTAAAATAAACTTACTTTTAAATAGCGTTAAGGAGTTACTCAATCTCCCCCTTAACACGTAATAGTCCCAGTAGTCCATCCAGTATCATAGTTCGTCCTGATCGGGAAGCCACCAAAGGATACCACACGGGCAACGGGAGAAAACCAAACTCGTACAAGGCACTCTAGGGTAGGTGACAGGCACACAAGGCAATACTAGGGTAGATATACCAATTACGCACACGGGCTGGTGGTAACGCGTAGCAGCTACTACTGCCCACCTGAGCCACACCCCCAAATCAAAAATTAAAAGTGGCCACCAAATCAATCTCAAAATCATAATATAATATCGAAGGAGTGTGTCCGATAAGAGGGGCTACCTCCTTGGCCCGTGATCTCCCCTGTTTTAGCCACCATATGCCAACTCACGGGAGTCGGGTCCACGTATATACCTGAAAGGACGTCGCCACCATCCTACTTCATTCTGAAATCTCCACCGCGTACACGGTTGTTAAAGTGGTTTTCAGAGTTGGTAGAGAGTATGACAACTTCCGATCTCGGTCTCTTCAACAACCAAATGTTATTATAACGCCACAGTCATTTCAAAATAATTTATACTTCAAAACCAGAATATAATATCCATTTCAAAACCATATAAATACGATATCATTTCCATTTCAAAAACCAAACCAATATGATGTCATTTTATTAAAACCCAAATCAATATAATATCATTTTTATTTCAAATATATCCTTTCCAAAAATCATAGCACTTTCAATGTTATAACACTTCGAAATCAAAACACTTGAAATATAACACTTTCAAATCGTAATACTTTGAAACATAACTTCCACCACTTAAACGGTTTAAATATTAAAATACTTTATATAATAAACTAGCTTCTTTAATTTCACAAATCAATTCAAAAACAACTCGAATTTTTAAATTTTAAATTCAACCAAATCCCAAATCATAAATTTCAGTACGATTCAGTTTCCAAATAAACAATTCCAAATTTTATCGATTTCAAAACAGATTTGATCCACGGAATAAACCATTTCAAATTCAATATATTCAACTTTAGGTATTCAACAATTTCAAAACTAATTTTGGTACTTACGTTTCAACAATTCAAATTTCTATTATTTAGTTTTGAAATATTTACATAATAAATCCGTTATCATTTATATAAATCCCAAATTACAAATACTAAATATTTCTTTCAATTTATTTATACTTGAAATGCTCCTTTAATTCACCTAAACCCACAATCAAGCTATAAAAATCACACCTTTTAAAATTTCCAATTTAATAAATTTCACATCAAACTTATTTGAGTTTAATTCTTGAATAAATTCAATTACAAATAAATTTCTAATTTATCTTCCAACCTTAATTTATTTAAATCATTATAAATTCTATATTAAAATAGAATTTAAATACTTAACCATATTATCTTTAGTAAAAATCAAACTCATATTAAGCTTATTCTATATTAAAACAAATTATACATAGCTTAAAATCAAGGATAAAATAACATTTTTATAATATTTAAAATCAATATTTATCTAAAACCGTATATTTCTTTATAAAACGATAGAAATCATTTCAAAAATATTTTTATATATAGACAACGGTGTCTGTATATAATTTTCTATCCTATTGTCAAGTGATACGGATATTTATCATTTCAATTTGTAATTTAAAATATAAATACGGTTATATATCATTTTAAACCGCAATCCTGAATGAAATAAAAATTCATAACAACTTGCAGTTTATAACAATATAAAATACAACATCCATTCATTCAATATCAATCATCGAACATTACCACAATCATCATCCAATTCAATCAATAACATCAATATAGAACAGATAGTAAATAACAGGTATTTACAGGCAGTTTATATTCACTAATAAATTAATTAACTAATTTATCCAAATAAATTCAAATAAACTGAGATGATGATCCAAAATATGCCAAACAGTCATAAATAAATTTCTAATCACATCATAAATCAATTTAACAAACATAAGAAATTTTAGAAGATGTGAGTGGGTTGAAACACTCACCTTTCGAATTTAAATTGAATTTAAATCTAATTTAAACCCAAAATTAAAACAGTCCCAGAATTTGTCCAAACCAGCGTCAAAATGTCTGGAATTTCGATATAGTTCCAACGCAAGAAACCGCGCGAGAAACGGACCTCGTATGCAGCAGTTATGTACGTTAGAACGATTTGATCAGAAAATAAAATTAAAATAAACAAACAACATCACCTCCGAAACCCATTACCATGTCAGCACATTTCCAGCAAAGCCTTAGCATCTTGTACGAGAACATTTGCCGCCGCATACTTTGTCACCGAACCACGAACTCGCCGCCACGCTCCCTTAGGCTAGTCACTACCGCGTCTTCCTCCAAGGTCCTTCCCGACCACCACGTCACCCAGCAACATCGCCGTTCGGTAACGAAACCCCCCAGCCACCGCATACTTTTCCAAACCGTAACCTAATTTTCGAGCCTCATCCAACCGTTGATTCGACGAATGAATTCACCGACACACTACGCTCTGTGCCCTCTACAACGCAGTGCCATTGATTTGTCGATCGAACGCCGATGAACGGCCTGAGTTTGTTCTTCAATTTTTGGACAGAAAGAGGTTCAAATTGGAAAACGAATTATAGATCTGAGGTGCGCTCGTCGAGAGCTTCATATCGATATAAAATTTGGTATTATTTGAGTAGTTTGAATTTTTGTTGTTGGAGTTTGAATTGGAATTGAATTGGAAAATTTATGGTTTACAGCCATTGAGGAAGAGGAGCAACAGAAGTTTCTTTACGTACATAAATGAGAAATAAAAAGGCTTCTAGGGTTTATAATAGGGTATTTATAGACATAGCTGAAAATAGAATAGATGGACACGATTGATTTACACGTTGAATGATAAAATGGCTCGAAAAGCCCGTACTAACTCCGGAATGAAATTGGGTTAATCCATACATTAAAATAGATGTTTTTGAACATTTTAAAGTCAAAGGGACAGGTTTCAAGTCCGAATTCCATCGTATGAAGTAGTTACATTAAAATCAACATAATTCAAATTGATTTCAATTAGTTTCAATTAAATTGATTTCAAGGCATTTCGAGTCCGTATGATCAAATGACAATGCTGCGAAACTTAAAATCCTATTATAATTCAATGTTACGAATCCAATGAAACTGGTTTCGTCGAAATTCAGGTCAGTGGCCAAGATGGCTATTTTTACATTAGTTAAATAAATTAATAATTAATTAATTAAATCAAACTTTGAATTTCAATTCTGCAATTGACACTTTTTATTATTTTTAAATTTCTTAATCATTTACACTAATTTAAACAAATTTAGATGTCAATTTAGAGTTGATTAATTTTTCAATTTCAGTGTTAACCTCAATTCCATTAAATTCAGAAATTATAAATTTAATTCCAATAATTCCATTTAATTTACCTTTCATTCTATTGTTCAATCCATTGTTGTCAAAATGGATGAAATTAACATTGGATTCAAGATCTATCACATTAATATTCTCAAATTCCATCTTAATTTCAATTAACGTAATATTTAGATATTTAATTTCATTTAATTTCAATTAATCCAATATAGTTCAAATCCTAATAAATTGACAAATCTTTATTTCCATTCTTTCAATTCAACAAACTGTCCTATTATGAATAACATTAACATTATTTTCAAATATTACCTTAATTAATATTAACGTAATATTTTATTTAGATTTATTACAATTGATTCCAATTCAATTTAATGGATTAAAATATATCTGTAACCTATAATAATCGTTGCCATTAACTCTCAAGCATACTTTTATAAATTCATCATTCCAAACCAATATTATAATTACTTATCTAACATTAATTTTATCAAAATACAGTTTATTGCATAATATTTCATCAATTAATATAACTTTGAATTTATTTCCAAATTTTACTATTTACAATCAATTATAACCCTATAATTGTTTCAATTAATTGGGATTGCACTAAATTAGTTATTTATTAACTTGCATTAACATTCTTAAATTCCATTCCCGTTATTAATTCATTAAAAAATTCTAAATTTTTAATTATTCCAGATTTAATTACCAAAATCTTATTAAATTAACATATTTAATTATCGAAATTTATGGATCGTTGCAAAACTCGTGTAAATGCCAATACCTACGGGCTAAATGAGGTTGTTTTGTTAATGATTTGCAAAGGGGAGCTTCGGGACTAGAAGTTGGACGGATGGTTGAACCAGTATAAAAACCTTAGTGTGATCGTTCTTACTCTACTCTTTTTTACTAGTATTCTGCTTAATTAATTATATATATGCACATTTATATTAGTTATATTATTGATCCTATGCACTTTCATTTAGTATCAGAGCATGGCCTTTTCATTAACCATAACAATGTTTTTGGAAAATTAAAACTATGGTTTCTGGAAGGTCAAACAATTACATGTCCCCTGCTATTCACCCGGTCTAATTATGCATACTGGTCTACATGTATGAGAATTTTTATGGAAGCTAATGGTCTTGAGATTTGACTAGCTACTTAAAATAAGTATGAAACACCTACAATTGAAATGAGTACTTGGTCAGATGCTTAAAGCACCGTGGCAACCAACAATGCAAAAGCAATGAATGTTCTATTTTTTTCACTTGACAAAAATGAATTTTATAGAGTTATATTGTGTGAAATCACATATGATATTTGGCTTACAGTCCAAATCACACATGAAGGTACAAACAAAGTTAAAAAAACTAAAATTTCTATTCTACAAAATCAATATTCATCATTTAAAATGAAAACTAATGAAACCATTGTAGATATGTATGCAAGATTTCAGACCATTCAACACGATCTCATGGCATTAGGGATTTACATTTACCGAATTCGATCTTTTTACACGTATTTTGAATTCTTTGACTACTGAACGAGAAAAACAGGTTCCAGTAGTAGAAAAAGCAAATGATCTTTCGTAACTCAAAGTTGAAAAATTAATTAAGAATCTAATGTCGTATGAAATAAATTTTCATGCAAGAAAAAAACAAAATCATGAGAAGAAGAGTATAGCCTTTTAAGTCAATAATGAAGACTCCGACTTAGATGAAGAGGAGATTATGTTCACTGCTAAGAACTAAAATAAATTCAAGAAATTCATGGAATTCACAAAGTCACAAAATGTTGGAAATTCAACTTCAATCTGGTGCTACGAATGCGAATAATTCAGGCATATGAAGAAGGATTATCATAGATAAATAAGGAAATGAAGAAAAATAATTTTGGGAAGTTCAAGAATAAAAGGAAAAGCTTTTCAAGTTACATGAGATGATTTGGGTTATTCCTTTTTGGAGAGTGAAAGTGACAGTGACATGGAACAAGAAAATGTTTGATTCTTGGCCACTAATAGGGCACCCAATAACAAAAGGACGAAATGGATACTCGATAATGGTTGCTCCAAGCATATGATAGACATGCAAAAATTTAAACTAACATAACATACACTGATAGAGGAACCGTAACATTTAGAGACAACTCGAAAGGATTCATAGTTGAAATAGGAGACATCGTCAATGTCGGTATATCTAACTCTCTTTGATTACGAATGTGTTATTAGTAGAAAATTTAATACCTAACCTCTTAAGTATAAGTTAGTTATGCGATAAGGGTCTTAAAATCGATTTTGAAAAAAACAATGCAATATTTTTGATCGAAATAGAAATTTAGTTTTTGAAGAAATAAGAAAACAAAATATTTATTTTTGAATATGAATATTGAGCTTGTTAATGAAATGTGTCTGGTTGTGAATCATAATAATCTATGGCTCTAGCATAAACAATTTTTTCGTATTAATTTTAAATATCTTGATAAACTTTTTAAAAAAGAATTAGTAAAAGGTTTACCAAAAATAAATTATAAAATTAATCATTTCTGTGGTGCATGTCAATTCGAAAAATTGAAGAAAAGTTTTTTTAAAACAAAAATGGAAATATCAACATAAGAACCACTAGAATTACTACATTTAGATTTATTTTCTCGTACTTAAGTAAGATCAATAAATCATAATAAATACATTTTTGTGATTGTTGATGACTATTCTTGATTTACTTGGATTTTATTTTTGAAACAAAAAAGTGATACTTTAGAAAATGTTAAAATATTTGCTAAAAGATTCAAAATTTAAGAGATTTAAAAATTGAAATTATTAGTAGTGATCACAAAACAGAATTTGAAAATTAATTATTTGAAGATTCTTGTAATAAGAAGGGTATTAGTCATAATTTTTCTTTTCCACAAACAATGCAACAAAATGGTTGTAGTTGAAAGTAAGAATCGTACCTCATAGATGAGCATGAACACTGCTAAGTAGTAGTAGCTTACCAAAGAATTATTTGGTCGAAGCCATTGCTCCTACGTGTTATGTACTTAATCGTCTCTTCAAGGCTATTGACTAAAAACACTTCTTATGAATTGTTTTATGAAAAGAAATCAAAAGTCTCATATTTTTGAATTAATGGTTCAAAATGCTTCATATTAAATACTAAATATCAATTAGTCAAATTTAATCCGAAAATCGACGAAGGAATTTTTATTGGATATTTGGAACAAAGCAAAACCAATATAATATTTCATAATCGAGCTAATACAACTGAAGAAAGTTTACATGTTTCTTTTGATGAAGAATAAAAAACAAAAATGAAAATGAAGATGAAGAAATTTTAGAAATAAACCAAAATTGTGTTCTAGAAAATAATACCAATAATGAAAACGAAAATAATATAGACTTTAACGATAATAACAATATTATGTAATATCCCTTTTAGAATTTAAAGCATCACCCCATAGATAATATGATTGGAGATGTAAACACTAGAGTCACAAATAGAATTTAGCTAAATTAAGTGGGTCATGTAGCTTTTATCTCTAATATAGAACCTAAAATCTATAAGGAAGTCACTAAGGACGATTTTTGGATATTAGTTATGCAAGAAAAGCTTAATAAATTCAAAAAAATTACATGTGCGAGCTCGTACCAAGACCGAATGATCAATCCATTATTAGAAGAAAATGGGTATTTAAAAATTTAATCCGATGAAAGTGGTAATATAATTCATAATAAAGCAAGATTAGTTGCTCAAGGGTATAATCAAAAAGAAGGAATTGACTACAAATAAACATTTGAACATGTAGCTCGACTAGGAGTAATACAAACAATTTTAAATTATATCAAATGGATGTTAAAAGTGCTTTGTTAAATGGTTGTTAAGCAGCCACATCTATTTGTTCATAAAAAATTTTCAAATCACGTTTTCAAACTTAAAAAGGTACTTTATTGTCTTAAACAAGCACCCCATGCTTGGTATGATAGACTCAAAAGTGATCTTTTAAATTCTGGTTTTAAAAATAGTAAATTAGCGCTATCTTATTTACCAAAAAGAAAAATAATGATATTTTAATCGTTCAAATTTATATTGACGATATAATATTTGGATCTACAAATGAAAAAATGTGTAATGATTTTGCAACTATTATGAAAAATGAATTTGTAATCTCTCATATGGGAGAATTAAATTTCCTTTTGGGTATACAATAATTGAACAAATAGAAAATAGAATTTTTATTTTTCAAGAAAAATATTGTAAAGAAGTATTAAAACGTTTAGGAATGAATAACCCTTCAAATAAACTGACTCCAATAAGTATGAGATTACACTCAGATAAAGATGAGAATGGTAAGGATTTTGACCAAAAACTGTATAGAAGTATGATAGGTTCTGTAATGATCCAGAATTTCAGCCATTTAAATTTGGAATATTTAACTGATTTTAAATATAAAAAGTTAATTTCATAAGTTCAATATCTTGAATTTCAAATGCAATGATTTATTTAATAACTAAATTATTGAATTTGATATTTGGAATTATTTGGATAGTTGAACGCTGAAATTCATGTGAAGAAAAATGATTTCGAACAGCCGATTTAAATCCTAATTTAATAAGTATGAAGATAGTAAACTTTTGAATTGGGATTAAAAAAATTATTAAATTGATTTTTGAAATAATTCATTCCAATTAACGTGTAAAAATAGTCTTCTGGAGCACTGTCTCGGATTTCGAAGAAACAAATTTCATCGAATCCATAATAGTATATTATTATATGCCATCAAATTTCATGACGATGGGACGTACCGTGTGGGCGCAAGATTGAAACGCGTAGGAATTAATTTCAAAAATTTATAATATAATTTGATTTGAAAATTTATCATCTGTGTGTGATCGAATTAGGTCTTAAGACTAGTTCATTTGTGTTCGGAATATGGGTATAACATATAGAATGTTAGGCGACATTCCTCGTATGAAGTTCGAGAATTTCAGATGTTTAAAAAAGCTAGAGTTTTTCTACTTAAAATAATAACATATATATCTACAATCACCCAACATTTCGTACACTCAACATACAGACTTATCTCCCTGTACCCTTCAGCCATACCTATCTCGTGATTACCCATGCCCTTCTATTTATAATTGCTTGTAATAAAAAAAACGGAGCTTTCAATTCAAAATAAAATCAAATGGAAAAAGGAAAAAAGGAGAGAGTTTGGATTCGTAAGCAAAGATCATTGTTTCGGTATGTTTTATAAAGAGGGTGGCAACAGTGTGGGAGCCATGATTTGGGGCACACATTTTGATGAATGGCGAGCATGGGGGGTGTGCACGCGTGGGGAAGGAGGTGCAACGCGAGAAATGGGCGACGGAGTTGGAGCGCGATCAGTAGCGGTGGTGTTGGTCAAGTTGAGGTCGCGGTCGAGTTTGTCGACTGGAATTGTTTGAGCGTGGCTGAGGTGCAGTCGCGGCGGATCTCTAGTGTACAGCAACGATATTGATCGAAAGTCAAAGCCATGTAGTTTGAGTTCTCGCATGTTTTCCTAGGTTTGTACGAGCTTAAGAGTGAAGGTAGTTAAATTAGTCCAAATTTTTATAAATTTTAAGTTAATTATAATTTAATTAATTCAAACATTCATTTATCCATATTGAATTCATACGAGGTCCAAATCGAATGCAATAGGTTATATTGTAATCGTGTCAATGAAGGATACTCTATGGAGTTGGATTGAATGAGATCATAGCTTGTTGGAATTTATGCCAAAATCTAACGGTCGTTCGATTTTTGTCCAAATCGGGGAGTTTTGACAACTGAAAATTAAATGTGAGTAAATCTCACCCTTTTTGGTTAACCAGAAATATTTTTAGTCGATAAAATTATTTGTTGGGTGCGTGGATATTTTATTGTTGATTGATGTTAACTATTTGGATAATTACTAAATTATATTATGGGCTTAGATATATTCCCACCCATGGAGTAGATGAGACCTATTACATTCCCATGTAATAGCGGATAACCTTTTGTATACAAATCCAGCCTCGAAGAGGTTGATTTATATTTTTATGGTTATATATTGTATGTGATGCGGGAGAGTAGATTGGAGGGATCCAATGGGATTACTCACACTGTTGATTTTATTTTTCGTGTGTGTGTGTGTGTGTGTCTATATATATATATATATATATATATATATATATATATATATATATATTGCGATGTATGATATATTGGATGTTATATTGGATGACATGAACATGATTTTGCTTATTTAGTGCTTTGGTAGCACTGGACCTTATTTTTGGTATTTTAAAATATTATAAATTGTTAATAAAGATTTTATAAATCTTAAAAAGTAATTCAGTCTTTATAAATAAGAGATATGGTGTTAAAAGAAAATAGCAACATTTTGATATAAATATTTATTTACCATTTTATCTAAAGTGATATATATAAACACACGCACACATATGTACATATGGTATAATTTATTTATAAAGTAAAATTTACAAATATGATAATTTATAAAAGTGATATTTTACAAAGAAAGTTAAGATTTGTCAAATCGTAATTTATTTAAAAAGAAATAGATTTATAAAAGGTGTATTATAAATTAAAAGGAATTATCATTTAATAGAGCGGAGTAATAAATCAAACGGTGAATTTATTTAAAGATGTGAACGATGTTCTAGAAATAGTTGATTATATTTTAGAATAGAAGGTGAGGGTAAGTTTAGGATTATTAACAGATATTTTATAAACTGAAACGAATTTATAAAAGAAATTTATATCTTTTAGAGTAAGGTTAAAAATGGTTGAAATCATGTTTTGAACGACATTTTATGAATAAGTGAGGTTTATAAAGGAATGGAGTTATAAATGGGATTCGTAAATAATGGAATCTTCTGAAAGGAAGTTTCATAAAAAAATAAAGAGATTTATAAATATAGCTTAATAAATATGTAAACGATTATTTGGAAGTTAATATGGATTTTTATCAAGAGAATATAATTAACTTCTTAGAATTGTTTATCTATATTAATACTATTTAAAAGTGGCTTCTTAATATTTTATTATTTTGAAAATTTTATTATTTAAGATTATTAATATGGTTTGAAACTAATTTTAATTATTTATAAAACTACAATGTCGAAGATAAAATATTATTGTTTATATAAGATTGCTTTGGAAATTATTAATTATTATTTTAAGATGTTTTAAAGTTAGTATTTATTTATAATGTTTTTAGTATACGGTAGTGTTTGAAGGAAAATGATTAGAAATTATTTATAATTGTTTCCGAGATTATAAATGGAGTTTTATAATCTTATCGGGTTTTTGTAAGAGGAATCTTAAAACATGTTTTTGGAAAATGTAAAGGAAGATTGATTGAAATATAAAAGAGTTTTATAAATGGTTTGTGATATTTATAAAAGAATTTTTGCAATGGGTTTATAGATTTATAAAAGGATTTTTATAAATATTTTATGGATGTACAATGGACTTTATAAATGATTTCAGAATTTAATAAAAAGGAAATCTTCCCCAAATGTTAATGAATATAAATATACTATTAAGTTAAGTATATGGATATTTTTCTCAAGTATTGATAATTATGGATTTATGGGTGTGTGTGTGTGTGTGTGTATGTGTGTGTGTGTATATCTTTGCAAAAGTATTTCGATACAAATATTTACAAAGTGAATTGGGTTAATGGAAGGATTTGTTAAAAGAGGCTTACTGTTGCTTGGTGCTTAACAAATGTTGATTTTCCCTATAGAATTAAATTCCCGATTGAATGTTTGTTATTCGATAGTTAGATGGCCGACTATCAAAATTGGACCCTAAACGTAACTTTAGGAATATCTTGGAGAAACACGTGAGTTATATGGCACAGCCATCTTTAATGATGATGTATTGTGCATATAAATCTCATTCGTTCTTCTAGGACAATAATAAGGAAATCCATCCACAAACGGTTATAGGATGATCTCCGCTCTTATCTTTGACTGTTTATTTCCTAAAAAATCAAGGTTGAGTTTACCAGGAATTATCGAATGTTGTATCGAAGAGATCAGGATCGGTTATGTTATCCGAAAAACACTTTGATCCAACGAATGCGTTTCAAAGTGAAGACACCTTAAAGATGATGGAAATAAAAGCGGAGCTCTCAAATGTTTCGTTCAATCCTAGAATGAACTCGTATGGATGAACGCTAATAATGCATTGGTGCCTGATGGGCAGAGTGAGCATTCCAAGTGGGAAGTGCGATATGAAGGTA
The DNA here is from genome assembly GCA_030765085.1 of Allium cepa. Lineage (NCBI taxonomy): Eukaryota > Viridiplantae > Streptophyta > Magnoliopsida > Asparagales > Amaryllidaceae > Allium > Allium cepa. Next base: position 305,427,029 of record CM060945.1, on the reverse strand, counting down.
AAACGTAGCCTCAAGCCTTATCAATCGGGAATGACTAAAAGAAGGGAGATGCAGCAGAGCTAAGTGGATCACTCTTATGTAAGTTATGATCATCCTTATCTAGAGTCGCTAATATCTCTCATTTGTATGATTTGGGGCTCATTAACAGAAGGGTGATCATATTTGGTACTATTCAGTAAGCGGTAGACCAGTCCTATGTTGGCAGGGGATCCAAGCGATGTCCTTGGTGTTATTTTATATTGAGATGCACCATGATGGGCGGTACCCCGGTAATCTAGTCATTGTTTGGGATCCATTCTTCAATAAGCGTCATACGAACTTAGTTGTGCCCAACTATGCTGAAATGTAAGATGCAAGCATTTTAGCTATATTCATATTTTACTTTGAACCTTAGTCATTATTATAATATAAATGGATTTTCACATGAATTGTTTTAGTTATCGTAAGGTAAAAACCCGTCCTTGTTTATGTGTAGCATGATCTTACAAGGTACATTTGATTTCAAAGGTTTTTATAATTTTAAATCTAGTTAGGTGTGTTTTCTCATGCTGGTTTTCCACACGAACTCGAGTATTATTTTATTATAATGCTCTGGTTAGATCGAGCGTATTTACAGATTGCTTTAAATGTATTGGAGCTCAGGAGACGAGTTGGAGGTTTTCAAGTCGTATTCACATATATGTTATTTTCCACTGCTTTGTTGTTGAAATCATCAGCATTTGTGAGGATAGGCTGTTATAACTATCTCGGCTGATGATTATGGATGTTGTTATACTCTGATGGATGAATGTATATAAAAAGTTTCTCTTTTATAAAGATCACTGATATTATATTATATATTGTTCAACTGCAATTGTGAGATTCTATGTTGTTTTTAGTTTCTTTCTTCTTTTCTTATCTTCTCTTCTTCTTTCTTCTTTCTTTCCCATAACTATCTGTATTTCCATTCAATTTGGATTGGACATGTGTGGTTTGTTGTTAGCTTTAATTGTGCGGATTGGCAGGTCGTTACACTTGGTATCAAATCTTAGGTTAAGCGAGAATCTTGGCTTTGGAGGGGAACTCATTAAGAGATAAGGTAATGGAATGCCTTATTATGAGTTTTGAGTGTATGTATATGGGCGCATATTTGTTAGTGATATAAAAATGTTTTATATTGTGTAAATTTGTCTATTGAGTGGCTTATGAATTATGGTCGATACTGGGACACCATGTATTGACAGGGGTTTTTAAATGCTTAAACAAGGCAAACTGACATAGTATTATTTTAAAGCTGGGTAAATGAAATAATTTTACCAAAATTAGATTTCAAACATAAAGGAATAACTTTTTTCAAAAATTATTATGGTTATGTATAGTGTGTTTGGTTATTAGTAAATGATAATATTTGATTATTACCATTTGTTGTTTATTGATCTAATAAAAGTTGTTATTATTATAATTTAAACAAAGATAAACAATTGTAAATTGAATATATAAGAAATAAATCTATAAGCATGAATTATAGAGTATTGATTATAGTTAAAATAATCGACATTGGTGGAATGATATTACATAAGAAGTGAGATTATATAAATATGATTTATAAATGTGATTTTAAATAGAAAGGAAATGAAGTTGAACAAGTATATGTATGGGTATGAATTGTAAATGGAAATGGTTTTAAAACAAGGAATTTAAGGATATAAACTGTAACAACCCAAAATTTAAGAAATAATTAATTAATTAATTAATTAATTAAATGGTAAAACAACTTTGTGAAATTATCAGAATTGAGCCACTGGAGTTGAAACATTGTGTCCGTGGTAATTTTCCGGTCAATTTCCATATATAGATTGTCAAAATTTGTAAATGAAGAAGTTATGAATTAAACAAGAAATGAACCTGGAAAGAAAGAAGAAAAAAAATATAAAGGGCAAGGTCGACCTAAGGGTCGACCCTTACTATTGCTAGGACTACTTATAGATTGACCATAGATTGTGTTGGTCGACACTAAGGTCGACCGGCATATGCATTTGGACGTGTACTCGTCCAGTTTCGAGCAGTGACGTGTTTTTCCATTTTTATTCCATCTTGTGCATCCGTGCTTCCATCTGATGGTTCCCAGTGAGCTTATGACGTGTTTGTACCCGATTTAATATTCAAATTCAATGGTCTAAGATCCACAAGTGACACTATAAATAAGACCCTAGGCCTAGCTATTTTTCTTATTCCGATTTTTTCCATTTGGGTTCATTGCCTAAGGCTGGACCCAAAAAGGAATATTTTTCCAAGGAGAAGAACATTTTAATTAAAATATTTTATACCATAGAAATGGATCCAGGAAGGCCAAGGAAAAGTGCTAAGGATCATAGGTGATAGTTTAAGTAATTATTTAAGATTTTTTGTAATTTAAAATAATAGTGTTCTCAATAGTTGTAGTTTTTCTGCAATTTTGAGGCCGCTTTTATATAAGTTATTTACAGTTGATTTTTGAAGTTCTTTTCATTCTATTTTATTCAGCTATTTTTATTCAGCTATTTTATTCTTTTATTTACAGTTATTTACTATTATTTACAGCTATTTGTATTTTATTTACATCCGTTTTACGTTAGAATTCAGCCTGTAAATGTTAGTTTCTTTTTATTCTCTTTTACGGGAATAAAATGATAAAAAGAGAATAATTTGCTAATATGGGCTAGAATATAAGAGCACTAAATTTACAGAAACTGGATGTAAAATAAAGAGAACTGTAATAAAGAGAATTTACACTGAAATAGGCAAATTTGAGACATTTGCAAGCAAATTTTATAACTGGGAGTTATAATTAAAAAGACAAAATATAAGAGAAATTATAATGTAGGTAATAATTAAGCAGAGAGAACAGAAGAGGCTTATTTTACAGACTTAGAATGGGTTGATAAGCAAATAGAGCAGAATTAACAGAAGAGGTATATTTAAAAGACTTATACTAAGTTCATAAACAAAGATAGAAGCGGGACCCGTATCAGTAGCATTCCCCTTGAGTCAGGAACCGATGGTCTTACAATAAATTAGGTGGGGTTGGGACGCGCTTATGCTGACGTAATGGTAAATAAAAGGTCAATAGATAGAAATCTCAAATCAGGGGATTTGGGCAAGGGGAGCAACTAGATTTTGTATGTTAGCACCCGTACGGGCAACATGGTCTCGCAACAGATCAGGTCAAAATGGTGGAGCAATAGATAGTGCAAACCTAACAGTGGCCAAGCATGCGGCCTACGTGCAGGGATATAAGTCGCTATTGAGTTCCAATAAGAGGTCAAAATAGGGAGCAATAGATAGTGCGAGCCTAACAGTGGCCGAGCGTGCGGCCTTGGTGTAAGGATATAAGTCGCTGTTGAGTTCTAAAGCGCTAAACAGGTGTCTATTGCTGTGGGACCCACAAGATGGGACTAGTTCACGGTGGTACAACAGAGATAAAAGGCCGATCAAAGTGGTAGAATTAGGACTTCATCCTAATTACAGTAGGATTGGGACTTCATCCTAATCAAAGCAGCTATCTAGAATAGGTGCAAACAATCGAAATAACCAAAGTAAACAGTTAAACAGTATTCGTATTTCAGCTTTATCCTTTTCCTTTATTTCTTTCACACTAGAACTGTTGCTAAGTCTATTATCTTTATCTTGCTTAAAAATACTAGTAGTTACTTTCACTCATTGGAGATTTAGTCTAACCTACTCCTCCATTTCCTTTTTTTCCCCATAGGCCTGCAAAGGCAGAGATAGTAGATTTTGGATTTTCTTGGGGATTCAGATGCAGAGTTTGTCTTCATGTGTTCTTCTTCCTTTTAGTTTTTATATTACTTGGACTTAATGTACCGGTACTCTTGAGTTGGATAGTTTTGTTTATGTACTCTGATATTATGACCGAGATGGTATTTTTCATGAGACATATGTTTTTGGTATTTTGAGACAAATTTCTGTTATGACTTATTTATGAAGTTTTTAATTTTTAGTAAGTTGATATTTCCATTTTTTTATTTATTCGTCACGTGAATCTTAGTCTCTGTATAGTTTTTAGCTATACCTACAACGCACCACATCTTTTAGTGTGACCTTTTGGGTATACTAAGGGGTGTGGAGTGTTTCACTTGGTATCAGAGCCAAAGTTTACTGGATTCCTAAAAACTTGTTTTAAAAGTAAAGTATTTTTGAAAAGTAACATATTTTTGAAGTATTTTTCAGAAAGAAACTCTTGTTATAGAAATAGTTTTTCAAGTACAAAAGAGTTTTTTATAAAAATCCCCTCAAAGTCCAGTTCAACCTTCTTTCAAGCCTAAATTTTCTTTTCCTTGCATAGTATGGCTAACTGGTTCCATAGAGCTATGATACTAGAAGCGCAGGGGCAAGCGCCCAATCCAGTACCAGTAGGTGGAGATCCCATTAATCCACCTGCAGCAACTAATTTTTCTAAGCTATGCAAGGACTTCACTAGTCTAGGAGGCAGAATTTTTTCTGGCATAGAGAATTTCAAGGAGGCACGAGCTAGGTTGAAGGACACTAAGCAAATGTTTGGGCTATTAGGATTGGAAGACCGACATAGAGTTCAGACTACATCTTGGCAGCTGAAGAGAGAGCTTAAAGAGGTTCCTAAGTTAGAAAGCTCTAGGAAGTCATGGTGGAAGAACAAGAATGATAAGGACAAAGAAAAAGAAGGAGGAACTTAGAAGTGGACCAAGAAAAGCAGGAAACGTCATAGTTGAGGGTTGGTTGGGAATTTTGCAAACGACTATAAGAGTAAAATGATGAAGGGGAGGTGTTTCAACTGTAGGCAGCCTAGTCACCTTAGTTGAGCTTGTCCTCACAGGATGGAGCAGAGAGCAGGTGCACCTATAGTGCAAATACAGGCTTTGGATGAAGCACCTTATAGTAGTGGGCCGGATAGAGGTAGGAAAGTCCCTGTAATATGTTTGATTTCTATTTCGGATTTTCTTATTCGAGCTCTTTTTGATTCTAGAGCCTCACACTCTTTCATTTCTAGTCGATTGTTTGCATTTAGATATCTCTTTATAGTAGACCCCATAGTTGTTTCAAACCCCATAGGAGGATCGACACATTTATCTATGATTTGTATGGGTTTGAATTTTTTTATACTAGGCGTAAAGTTTGATTATGACACCTATGTATTGAGATTTTCGAGGTATGGGATGATTTTGGGGATGGATTGGGTATCCACTTATGGAGTGATATTGGACTACAAGATGAGAGTCGTTAGACATGCAGCAGTAGGACTCTCGAGGTTTTTTGCGACCCATAGGGGTCAGTCATGTTGAGCTTCGTTTATTCCCTCGATTCATCACCAGTAGAGTTAGATTCAGTTCCATTCATCAGAGACTTCACAGACGTCTTCGAGGAGGATATAGGACTACCCTCCAAGAGAGAGATCGACTTTAGGATCTATTTGAATGACAATGCTAAGCCAGTGGCATTGCCCGTGAGACATATGGAACCTAGAGAGAGGAAGGAGTTAAGTATGTAGATAAGTGAGCTGTTGGAGACATGCTTCATCAGATGGAGCATATCTGAGTGGGGAGCGCCGGTCGTCTTCGCTACTAAGGTAGATGGTTCCCTTCGACTTTGCGTAGACTATAGAGAATTGAATAAGCTCAGGAAGAAGAACAGTTACCCACTTCCTAGGATAGATGATCTTTTCGATCAATTGGTTGGCTCTTCGGTATTTTCCCTGCTTGATTTGGCTACCAGATTTCAACATCTTAGAGTCGCTGATGATAGCATCGATAAGACAACATTTAGGACACCAGATGGATTCTTTGACTGGTTAGTTATGCCATTTGGGCTAACCAATGCCCCAGCCTATTTCGTAGATTTAATGAGCCGTGTTTTTAAAAATGTCCTAAACAAGTTCGTAGTGGTATTTGTGGACGACATTTTGGTGTTTTCCAAGAGTATGGAGGAGCTTGTTATTCTGTCTGGAGGAGGTTCTTCGTACAATTCACGTTCATAAGTTGAAGGCAAAATGTTTGAAGTGACACTTTTGGCATAAAGAAGTGCATTTCCTGGGGCATAGAGAAGGCCTACACATGGTAGAAGTTTGAGAAACGGTTTTGCACTTTTAGGTTCAGATCGTTGAAATCCAAAGAGAGGTAGGCAAAGATTGGAGATGTACAATAGATTCCGTTGATAAGAAAAGAAGAAAGCCCATGTGTAGATAATTGCAGCAATTATATTTGTTTCAGATAAGTGGATCTAACGATAGTGCCTTAGAATAAATATAAGCATAAAAGATGAATATGAACAAAAGACTTTAGTAAAGAAATGAGGTTTCCAAGGTTTAGGAAGGGTACTCCTAAGATAACAAGAAGAGAATCCACTTTGTGTCTAGCCCTATAAAATGAGATTGTTAGAACTGAAAAGTTGAAAACAATGGTATGAAATTTAAATTGGTTTTTATATAATGTAAATTTTGTTAAAAGTAAAATTATCTTTGTAACATTCCTGAAAATTAACTAAGTTTAATTTGGCAATTAAATTTATTTTTGAAGATAAATTGTGAATTAATTAGAAACTTTCTAGAATAAATAAATAATTTTTTGATTATAAATAGAAATTTAATTTGGAATTCAAGCATAAGTAGCTTACAAATAAGTATTGAATTTAGAAAAAAATGAATATTGGGAATAAACAGGAAAGTTGATTTGAAATATAAAAATAAGTATTTTATAAACAAATATTGAATTTAAAAATAAAATGAAAATAAAATAGGAATTAAAAGCTTGAGATTAATAAAAAAAGAGAAAAGGGTTAATGATAGTGTTTTCTAAATTTTTAAATATATTAATATTTGGGAGTTGTAATAAAAAGAAAATAAATTAGTGCACTCATTTTTGAAATATTATTTTTAAGTTAAATTCTCTTATATAAATAAATGTAACTATTGTTAATATGAAATCAAAATTTTTAAATCCTTCTTTTCTTTTAAAAGTTGTACAAGAGTAAATTATAAAAAATGTATGAATGAAAATTGTGTAAATATAAATTTTAAAATAAATGTATGAACTAAATTAAAGATTGTGATATATGTTAATATATATAAAAAAAAGAAATGTTTCATAAAGTAAATATTATATAAAATTTTGTATAAAAAGTTTCTTTTATCTTTGAAAATTACAAATGCAAACATACATAAGGGAGTAAAGGCAATCAACATGCATTTAGGTTTCATAATCAATTTTTTTACACATGGCATTCAAATTATTTAATTGAATAAAATAATGGGGTTTAAAATTATAAAAACTTTCCATCTTCCCCATACTTAACTATTTAGCTTCTCAGCAAATCTGTATATACAGTAACAAGGATTGGGTATCTCAACACCCAAGAAAAGATTAAAGTAGAAAGGAAGAAAGAAATCAGGAAAAAATGACTGTCATTCTCTTCTAAAAAAAATTCTGAAACAAAATCTGTTCAAAAGGATTCAAGCAAGCAAAAGAAAACTTCAACCTGGAATTGCATATTACAAACAAATCTGAAAGAATGCCCAAAAAAATCAAAATCTGAAAGCATCAAGTCAAACTGAAGAAAAGGATCATCTCAAACAACAGGATCTAGATCAAATCTGAAAATAAAGATTTTTCAACAACATCAGTTTCAACAAATAGAAATTCCAGGCTCGGGTTCCTCTCTGATCATCATCTCAGGTAAGTTTTTAACTTTAAACTTAAAAGAATTTGTAATTTTAAAATCTAAAGTTTTAACACACAAAAAAAACTGCAGATCAAAAAGAAAAATCAAAACTAAAAACTACATTCAATTTGTAAACCTGGAAGTAAGCTATAAACCTGAAGCTAGCCAGAGTCTTCAACCTGAGATGATCAAGTTAAAAAAAGATCAGAGAAATAAAACAAAAGCAAGATGAGTTAAGAATTCAAATTTCCAGGCAAGAAAAGAAACTCCTATGTTTCCTGTCTTCATCTCTCTGTGAGTAAACTCCTTTTTATTTTTCAAGCTAAAATTCTAATTTACTTGATGCATGAAATTGATCTGAGTAGTGATATATATAAATATTGTTGCATGGGAGAAATTTTGTCGAAGTATGATTGAATCACTGGTTATGTAAACATGCATGTCTGTTTTTACAGATATATGAATATCTGCTCCTATGGTTACAGGCTAGAACAAGAGAAAAAAATCAACACCTCTGCAACCTATCATTTATAAACTTAGGTGTATAAATAAAAGTTGTTTGGAATCATAAGTTAATTGTTTTAAAAATGGTTTTCAATAAAAACATCAGGTAATATTCTGTGAATTTCTAAATCACAGTAGAAAATTTATATTGGTCCAAATTTGTACGTAAGAAATTAAAGTTTTGATTTTATGAGAGAATTCGTATTACAAATCGAGGAATACTGATGAAAATTTCAAGATTTTTAATAAAGTAATTTGCAAGATATTATAAGATGAACAGAAAACGAAAATTCATAGTTTCCCAATGATCAAGGCGAAATTGGGTTTCGGGTTTGAGCCTGAAGATAGACGGGGTGTTGTTGAATGATAGAAAAATGGTATAATTTTTTTTTGATAATCGAATAATCTTGGGTTCAAAAAAATAGGGTTTAGGGCACGGTCCTGATTGTCGATGTTCAAAAACAAAATGCGCTGCCGAGAGTGATCAATCTTCGATCGATCTAGGGGGAAAGGAGGAGGAGGCTCTGGCGAGTGTCTGAACGCGACAGCGAGGTTGCATATGATCTACGGTGGTGGGACGAGACGTTTCTGTTGACCGGTTCTTTTTGTTTGTGGGTTCAATAGTTCGATTTTGAAAGTTGGTCGGAGTATATCAACCTGGGTGATCGTAGCCTATGGGTGAGTCGTCAGTGACGTGTGGGTGGTGTCGTAGGTGGTCGAAGTTGCTTCTTCGAGTTGTGCACATGAATACGTGTGTATGTGTGTATCAGGGAGTTTGAATTTGGGGAAGAAGGAAGGTAATCGAGTTCAGGCACGTAGAAATGAGGGTTTGACTCGAAGCATGTATCGTGAGTGAGGGGTTCGAGCTCGAGCTCGAGCTATAACTCGAGTAAAATATTAGCGCGCCGTGTAGAAAAACTTAGAAAAAAAAATTCAAGTTGAAAAATGTGGCACTCGGGTTGATTCTCAAGTAAACTCGAAGCAAACAGGAAATCCTCTCGGGGGTGACTCGAAGCAGGTCCTGAGCGCATATGCAAACGATTTCTGTTTTGGAAAAAATTTTCTCAAACCTTTAAACTTGTTTTTATCCATGTTTTCAAATGATGTTTTGTTTTAAGTTTGAATTAAGTAAAGATTTAAGTAAGATATTTTCAAGGTAATAAAATTTTAATTTATTTAAATTGGTCATTTCATGTTATAAAGTTATTTAGATAACGTAATTAAAAAGGGTAACTAAGATAAAATGTTATTTAACTAAATCCTAACCTTTAAAATAAGTAATGTGATAATTTATTAAACAAGTTCTAAAGGATAAGAGAAGCAATTAATTTATCTCTTTATAAATTAAATAATTTATGATTTTGTTATTATTATTAAATAAGATTCAGTTAGTTAATAAAAAAATAATTAAAGGTTGATAAATTTTAATTGAGGGTAATTAATTGCTTAGAAATAACTACTTAATTAAAAGTAACTAATTTATGATTAAAAGTTGATTAACCGAGGGAACAAACAATAATTCATTTAAGGATAACTAATTAATACGATTGATTGGAAGATGATTAATGAAATGATGAATTAAATTATTAAAGGATAATTATTTAATAATTAAAGGTTGATTAATTATAATTAAAGGTTAATTAATTAATTATTAATGGTTAATTAATAAATGATTAAAGAGTAATTAATCAAAATGATTCGTAATTCATTAATGTTAATTAACCAGGATTAGTAATTCATAAGTAATTAAATCTGATTTGAATTAATCAGACAATTATCTGATTTTACTTATGGATGTTTTGATTCTATATTGAATGATTGGATTGTTTGATATCCCTGATTGTGATGCTCTGTTTGATTTGAGCTATGTTTACTGTAATTTATTTCTGTGATATATATATATATATATCTGTGATTTGTGAATGAACGATAAGCGTTATGGTTTATACCGCTTATCAAATATAAGCGTTATAGTTTATACCGCTTATCAAATATATTGTTGTATTTGAATCTGTGCTGATTGATGATGTGGCACTTCTATTGTGTAAAACCCCAGGACCATACTTATACACACACAAATATGGATTGCAAGTGGAAATGGGTTAAGTCACAGACTTTGAAATAGTTTTAAAGATTAAATTTTTGAATCCAAAATAGTTTTGGAATTAGAATTAAAAGCTTTTGAAAATGAATTTCGAAAATAAAAGTTAATTTGCATAACTTGATTGAATTTTGAAATTTAAATAATTTGTTTTAAATTTGAATTCAATATTTGAAATTGAATTCTATGATTTGGAAACTATGGTTTAAAAAGGTTATTCAACTTATAAATGGGTTTACATGGCTTTTTAAACCATTTTAAAAGTTTCGTTTTGGGAATTTGAATTTAACCCAAGATTTTAACTTGTATTTTTCCCGAAACGAAAACTATTTGTTTTAAAATAGTAAAAGCTTTCACATAAGAAATGAACTTCCAATTTGTGTTAAAAGGACTTCAAGTTTAAAATGGAAATAGTTTACCAAGTTAGGATTAAATCTTTGAAAACGTGTTTCGAAAGCTATAAGTTAAATCTTTAATTTAAAGATTTAAATGAGTTAATCCATTTGGAATGGAAATTGTTTTGAAATCTATTAATAGATCTTTGTGAAACTGGGTGAACTTGGTGGAATAAATCTTTCTGTTTAAATATTTGAAATGGTAACTTGTTAACCATTTGAAGAAAAGCTTTGGATTTTTAAGTTGTGACTTAACCGAAACCCCATATCCATATGCTTTTAAAAATATTGCGCTCACTATTCGGTTTAGCCAGAAGAGGACCTTGTGTCATATAACCCATTCCGAATAGTGATACAACGTTATGGATTGCATGTGAAGACCGGTGTTGAAGACCAGGTGTCTTCAAGAACGATAGGATAACCTGTCGATTGACTCTGCACTGAGTTGCTCTAGTATTAAGTTCTCCATATGTGATAGGAAGTCCGATCAGAATTGTGGATTCCCGGATTTGCAAGGGCTTCTTCCTTTATTGGACGAAGTGCCTTTGGTTTTGGTCGAACCCGGAACAGACTTGTATGGTTGTATGTCTGACACTACACTTTGAGATATTAAACTGATCTCTATCAAATACATTTCTGCTTGGTGGCGGAGAATTTATTCTCTTAGCTTAACACCCTTCTCTGAGACGTACGAGCTCAGAGGTTATGTAGTTGATATTTATCAGTGATATACTCCCAATTTGGTAGTGTGGCATCCTGAGTGCTGTTGTGTATCATTTGTTGATCAAAGCATGGCTTTTGTATAAAGCGTAGCTTTGTGGACGAGACTGCATCAGGACCTCACACCCCGGAAATGGTCGAAACAGGAAAGATGCGGCAATGTTATAAGGGTCGTGCCCTTTAGGGTGTGTCATTCCCTTCTGGAAAAGGGTGGTATCGTGGTATGGAGCCTAGATATTTCACTCATGTGGATACCGTAATCTATTACTTTGTGGTTGTTGGATTAGAGGTACCTCGGATAAAGGTCCCAAAGGACCGGGGATGGCACACTCGAGTAGTAGTTACCTAGTTACAGACGTAACCCGGCCTTGTGTTGGTAGAGATCCAGTTAGGTTCTCGGGACGTCCCGCCAGAGGCGTGCCCATGGATAGTAGGAAGTTCCTTAGCTTGACCATTTATTGGAAATCCAATCAAAACAATACGCGCCCTGTACGGTTTTAGTTGTATAACCTGCCATGGAATGTGGCGGTAACCTGCTATTAAACATGGTAGCTATAGTAGGCATACGATACTGGTCGTATGTTGGCTAGGATTTATATCATACTTTCGAAATGGTTTTCCTACACCATGCACTAGTAATAATATCAAAGAAATTTTCTCGTATTAAGCATATTTGACTATCATAAGGAGAAACCTCCTCCAATTCTGCGTTTGAATTGTGTGTGTGACGGGAGGCCTTTTGGTAGTTTCATTGCTGGAGTTCTCTCTTGAAGACCATATCAGAGATATTATTCCGCTGTTGAGATTATCTTTTCTTTTCCGCTGCTATTGTTGTGTATCATATTTCTGTTGCATATTCATTGTACCATTCTATTGTATCAACGTTGTATATTGATATACGCTATTCATTTGTTCCGTTGTGTCGTACTTAATGTGTTATAAGCTCCGGCACAAGCCAAATTTCAACGTTTGAATCTGCGGCATTCAGGTACAAGTGGAGCATGGATGTCGATTTTCAAACGCTGGAATTTAGACCGTGACATTTTGGTATCAGAGCCGAGGGTTAAAACTTTAGCTCAGGAGTATAACGCATTAAGTAACTCATTAGAGATAGGATGAAGTATACCCTAGAATGAGTAATCCCTAAGATATCCGTTCGAACGCCTCAGTAAATTCTCTTACTGTCCACTGATAGTGAGTATGAGTGCAAGAAGAGAACGAGATAAGGGACAAGGGAGTACCACTATAAATGGTCAATATCCTACGATGATGGAAACAACTTTTCTCTATCAATCTCCTTTGATTCGATTCCTAATTCTTTTGATATCTTCGTGACAGCTCCAGAAAGAAGTTTCGGTGTGATGGTGGCCCTACGAATCGTTGTAGGAAATCCTTACTTCGTATCTTCATCCGTTTCTTATCGGTTTTTCCATCTAAAACTCTAATGAATTTGAAATTGAAATTTTAAATAAATTGGAAATTTTAGATTAAGTTTAATTGGCTAACAAATATAAAGCTAAATTTGAATTGTATTAATAAAATGATATCGGTAAAAACCAAATTTGAAATTTTATCATAATTTCTTGTGTATATCAAAGTCCGAAGAGGGACAAGTTATATATACTTTGAAATATTCCGACTTGAAATTGAAATCTATATCTAGTGTTTGACAATTATGGAAGATTAAATCCATCTATATATTCTCTGGGATCCGACATACTCTACGAATGATTAGTTATCCCTTAGAACTAATCAATGCCCTTGCATATTCGTAGACCGGTGACCCGAGTATCTTGTGAAATAATTGTATGAGTTTGTTCTCATATTGTTGATATTCTGATTTGGTAAGCCGAATGTAGAATATATATTTCGATCTAATTCGATCAATCATTTCTTTGTCTATCATCTATTCCTTCTCATCTCCCTAGCAAATTTCGGGGACGAAATTTTCTTTTAAGGGGGGAATCTGTAGCATTCCTGAAAATTCACTAAGTTTAGTTTGGCAATTAAATTTATTTTTGAAGATAAATTGTGAATTAATTAGAAACTTTCTGGATTAAATAAATAATTTTTTGATTATAAATAGAAATTTAATTTGGAATTCAAGGATAAGTAGCTTACAAATAAGTATTGAATTTAGAAAAAAAATGAATATTGGGAATAAATAGGAAAATTGATTTGAAATATATAAATAAGCATTTTATAAACAAATATTGAATTTAAAAATAAAATGAAAATAAAATAGGAATTAAAAGCTTGAGATTAATAAAAATAGAGAAAAGGATTAATGATAGTGTTTTCTAAATTTTTAAATATATTAATATTTGGGAGTTGTAATAAAAAGAAGAAAAAAAATTAGTGTACTCATTTTAAAAATATTATTTTTAAGTTAAATTCTCTTATATAAATAAATGTAACTATTGTTAATATGAAATCAAAATTTTTAAATCCTTCTTTTCTTTCAAAAGTTGTACAAGAGTAAATAATAAAAAAAATGTATGAATGAAATTTGAGTAAATATAAATTTTAAAATAAATGTATGAACTAAATTAAAGATTGTGATATATGTTAATATAAAAAAAAGAAATGTTTCATAAAGTAAATATGATATAAAATTTTATATATAAAGTTTCTTTTATCTTTGAAAATTACAAATGTAAACATACATAAGGGAGTAAAGTCAATCAACATGCATTTAGGTTTCATAATCAAATTTTTTACACATGGCATTCAAATTATTTAATTGAATAAAATAATGGGGTTTACAATTATAAAAACTTTCCATCTTCCCCATACTTAACTATTGAGCTTCTCAGAAAATCTGTATATATAGTAACAAGGATTGGATATCTCAACACCCAAGAAAAGATTAAAGTAGAAAGGAAGAAAGAAATCAGGGAAAAAAGACTGTCATTCTCTTTTAAAAAAAATTCTAAAACAAAATCTGTCCAAAAGGATTTGAGCAAGCAAAAGAAAACTTCAACCTGGAATTGCAGATCACCAACAAATCTGAAAGTATGCAAAAAAAATCAAAATCTGAAAGCAATCAAATCAAACTGAAGCAAAGGATCATCTCAAACAACAGGATCTGGATCAAATCTGAAAATAAAGATTTTTCAACAACATCAGTTTCAACAAGTAGAAATTCCAGGCTCGGGTTCCTCTCTGATCATCATCTCAGGTAAATTTTTAACTTTAAAGTTAAAAGAATTTGTAATTTTAAAATCTAAAGTTTTAACACAAAAAAAAACCGCAGATCAAAAAGAAAAATCAAAACTCAAAACTACATTCAATTTGTAAACCTGGAAGTAAGCTATAAACCTGAAGCTAGCCAGAGTCTTCAACCTGAGATGATCAAGTTAAAACATGATCAGAGAAATAAAACAAATGCAAGATGAGTTAGGAATTCAAATTTCCAGGCAAGAAAAGAAACTCCTCTGTTTCCTGTCTTCATCTCTCTATGAGTAAACTCCTTTTTATTTGTCAAGCTAAAATTCTAATTTACTTGATGCATGAAATTGATATGAGTAGTGATATATATATATATATATATATATATATATATATATATTATTGCATGGGTGAAATATTGTCGAAGTATGGTTGAATCACTGGGTATGTAAACATGCATGTCTGTTTTTACAGACATATGAATATCTGCTCCTATGGTTACAGGCTAGAACAAGAGGAAAAAAATCTACACCTCTGCAACCAATCATTTATAAACTTAGGTGTATAAATAAAAGTTGTCTGGAATCGTAAGTTAATTGTTTTAAAAATGGTTTTCAATAAAAACATCATGTAATATCCTGTGAATTTCTAAATCACAGTGGAAAATTAAAATTGGTCCAAATTTGTACCTCAAAAATTAAGGTTTTGATTTTATAAGAGAATTCGTATTACAAATCCA
Source organism: Allium cepa (assembly GCA_030765085.1). NCBI lineage: Eukaryota > Viridiplantae > Streptophyta > Magnoliopsida > Asparagales > Amaryllidaceae > Allium > Allium cepa. The sequence goes on along the minus strand of CM060945.1, from coordinate 305,411,734 downwards.
GGAATATTGATGAAAATTTCAAGATTTTAATAAAGTAATTTTGTAAGATATTATAAGATGAACAGAAAACGAAAATTCATAGTTTCCCGATGATCAAGGCGAAATTGGGCTTCAGGTTTGAGCTTGAAGATAGATGGGGTGTTGTTGATCGATAGAAAAATGGTATAATTTTTTTTTGATAATCAAATAATCTTGGGTTCGAAAAAATAGGGTTTAGGGCACAGTCCTGATTGCCGAAGTTCAAAAACAAAATGCTCAGCCGAGAGTGATCAATCTTCGATCGGTCCATGAGGGAAAGGAGGAGGAGGCTCTAGCGAGTGTCTGAACGCGACGGCTAGGTTGCAGATGATCTACGGTGGTGGGACGAGATGTTTTCGTTGGCCGGTTCTTTTTGTTTATGGGTTCAATTGTTCGATTTTGAAAGTTGGTCGGAGTTTATCAACATGGGTGATCGTAGCCTATGGGTGAGTCGTCAGTGACTTGTTGGTCGTGTCGTAGGTGGTCGTAGTTGCTTCTTCGAGTTGTGCACGTGAATACGTGTGTATGTGTGTATCAGGGAGTTTGAATTTAGGGAAGAAGGAAGGTAATCGAGTTCAGGCACGTAGAAATGAGGGTTTGACTCGAAGCATGTATCGTGAGTGAGGGGTTCGAGCTCGAGTTATAACTCGAGTAAAATATTAGCGCGCCGTGTAGAAAAACTAAGAAAAAAAATTTCAAGTTGGAAAATGTGGCACTCGGGTTGATTCTCAAATAAACACGAAGCAAACAGGAAATCCTCTCGGGGGTGACTCAAAGCAGGTCCTGAGCGCATATGCAAACGGATTATGTTTTGGAAAAAAATTTCTCAGACCTTTAAACTTTTTTTTATCCACGTTTTCAAATGATGTTTTGTTTTAAGTTTGAATTAAGTAAAGATTTAAGTAAGATATTTTCAAGGTAATTAAATTTTAATTTATTTAAATTGTTCATTTCATGTTATAAAGTTATTTAGATAACGTAATTAAAAAGGGTAACTAAGATAAAATGTTATTTAACTAAATCCTAACCTTTAAAATAAATAATGTGATAATTTATTAAACAAGTTCTAAAGGATAAGAAAAGCAATTAATTTATCTCTTGATAAATTAAATAATTTATGATTTTATTATTATAATTAAATAAGATTCAATTAGTTAATAAAATAATAATTAAAGGTTGATAAATTTTAATTGAGGGTAATTAATTGCTTAGAGATAACTACTTAATTAAAAGTAACTAATTTATGATTAAAAGTTGATTAACCAAGGGATCAAACAATAATTCATTTAAGGATATCTAATTAATATGATTGATTGGTAGATGATTAATGAAATGGTGAATTAAATAATTAAAGGATAATTATTTAATAATTAAAGGTTGATTAATTATAATTAAAGATTAATTAATTAATTATTAATGGTTAATTAATAAATGATTAAAGAGTAATAATCAAAATGATTCGTAATTCATTAATGTTAATTAACCAGGATTAGTAATTCATAAGTAATTAAATATGATTTGAATTAATCAAACAATTATCTGATCTTACTTATGGATGTTTGGATGATTGGATTGTTTGATATCCCTGATTGTGATGCTCTGTTTGATTTGAGCTATGTTTACTGTAATTTATTTTCTGTGATATATATATATATATATATATATATATATATATTTGTGATTTGTGAATGAACGACAAGCGTTATGGTTTATACCGCTTATTTAATATAAGCGTTATAGTTTATACCGCTTATCAATGTATTGCTGTATTTGAATCTGTGCTGATTGATGATGTGACACTTCTATTGTGTAAAACCCCTGGACCACACTTATACACACATAAATATGGATTGCACATGGAAATGCGTTAAGTCACAGATTTTGAAATAGTTTTAAAGATTAAATTTTTGAGTCCAAAATAGTTTTGGAATTAGAATTGAAAGCTTTTGAAAATGAATTTCAAAAATAAAAGTTAATTTGAATAACTTGATTGAATTTTGAAATCCAAATAATTTGTTTTAAATTTGAATTCAATATTTGAAATTGGATTCTATGATTTGGAAACTATGGTTTAAAAAGGTTATTCAACTTATAAATGGGTTTACATGGGTTTTTAAACCATTTTAAAAGTGTCGTTTTGGGAATTTGAATTTAACCTAAGATTTTAACTTGTATAGATAAAATTGGATTTTTCTCGAAACGAAAACTATTTGTTTTAAAATAGTAAAAGCTTTCACATAAGAAATGAACTTCCAATTTGTGTTAAAAGGACTTCAAGTTTAAAATGGAAATAGTTTCCCAAGTTAGGAATAATTCTATGAAAACATGTTTCGAAAGCTGCAAGTTAAATCTTTAATTTAAAGATTTAAATGAGTTAATCCATTTGGAATGGAAATTGTTTTGAAATATATTAATAGATCTTTGTGAAACTGGGTGAATTTGGTGGAATAAATCTTTTTGTTTAAAGATTTGAAATGGTAACTTGTTAACCATTTGAAGAAAAGATTTGGATTTTTAAGTTGTGACTTAACCGAAACCCCATATCCATATGTTTTTAAAAATATTACGCTCACTATTCGGATCAGCCGGGAGAGGACCTTGTGTCATATAACCCATTCTGAATAGTGATACGACGTTACGGATTGCATGTGAAGACCGGTGTTGAAGACTAGTGTTGAAGACCGGGTGTCTTCAAGAACGATAGGATAACCTGTCGATTGACTCTGCACTGAGTTGCTTCGGTATAGAGTTCTCCATATGTGATAGGAAGTCCGATCGGGATTGTGGATGCCCGGATTTGCAAGGGCTTCTTCTTTTATTGGACGAAGTGCCTTCAGTTCCGTTCGAACCCGGAACAGACTTGTATAGTTGTATGTCTGACACTACACTTTGAGATATTAAACTGATCTCTATCAAATACATTTTTGCTTGGTGGGGGAGAATTTATTCTCTTAGCTTAACACCCTTCTCTGAGACGTACGAGCTCAGAGGTTATGTAGTTGATATTTATCAGTGATATACTCCCAATTTGGTAGTGTGGCATCCTGAGTGCTGCTGTGTATCATTTGTTGATCAAAGCATGGCTTTTGTACAAAGCGTAGCTTTGTGGACGAGACTGCATCAGGACCTCACACCCCGGAAATGGTCGAAACAGGAAAGATGTAACAAGGTTATGAGGATCGCGCCCTTTAGGGTGTGTCATTCCCTTCTGGAAAAGGGTGATATCATGGTATGGAGCCCAGATATTTCACTCATGCGGATATCGTAGATCCATTACTTTGTGATGACTTTGTGGTTGTTGGATTAGAGGTACCTCGGATAAAGGTCCCAAAGGAACGGGGGACGACACGCTTGAGTAGTAGTTACCTAATTACAGAGGTAACCCGGCCTTGTGTTGGCAGAGATCCGGTAAGGTTCTCGGGACGTCCCGCCAGAGGCGTACCCATGGACAGTAGGAAGTTCCTTAGCCTGACCATTTGTTAGAAATCCAATCAAAACAATACGCGCCCTATACGGTTTTAGTTGTATAACCTGCCATGGAATGTGGCGGTAACCTGCTATTGAACATGGTAACTATAGTAGGCATACGATACTGGTCGTATGTTGGCTAGGATTTATATTATACTTTCGAAATGGTTTTCCTACACTATGCACTAGTAATAATATCAATGAAATTATCTCGTATCAAGCATATTTGACTATCATAAGGAGAAATCTCCTCCAATTCTGCGTTTGCATTGTGTGTGTGGCGGGAGGCCTTATGGTAGTTTGATTTTCTAAAAAGAATTATGGATTTGTTTCAAATTCTCTTGTTGTTTGTTTTAAAGACCAAACTGCTTTTGTTTGCTCATACCAGTCCCACGATTGACCTGGAGTTTATTGTTCATTTCCTAAACTCTGGGCGCCCACTATTTTCCCACATGGACAGTCTAAGGTTATGTTTTTCAGATAATTGAATAGTAGGTGTAGATTCGATAGCTTCCAACATTAGGATTTGGCAATCGCATTTGGATCGTGTTGCTTCACTTCATCTTGATTGGGAGTTCGAGCTATTTCTGGATTGGTGCCTTGGAGAAGGAGATTACCGATGCTGGAGTTCTCTCTTGAAGACCATATCGGAGATATTGTTTCGTTGTTGGCATTATCTTTTCTTTTCCACTGCTATTGTTGTGTATCATATTTCTGTTGTATATTCATTGTACTATTCTATTGTATCATATTGTATCAATGTTGCATATTGATATATGCTATTCATTTGTTCCGCTGTGTTGTACTTAATGTGTTATAAGCTCCGGCACGAGCCAAATTTCAACGTTTGAATTTGCGGCATTCGGGTACAAGTGGAGTACGGATGTCGATTTTCGAACGCTGGAATTTAGACCGTGACACTTTATGAAGAATTATAGAGCATATATATAGCTCACTGGTTTCTTTATAGGTAAACAAAGATTTTAAATATAAAAACCTAGTATATCGAAAACATAGGTTACAACATTTATTGTTATAATAGATGTTTTAATGAAAAATAAAGGGAGCATAAACTATAACACTATTGTTATAGTAAGTGACCCGTAAAGGAAATGATTTTACATAGTATATGAGATTTATTAGTATTTTTTTAAAATCGTACACTAGTATTTTTGGATTGTAGTAATGGTGTTTTATGCAATATCTGTTTTGATCCAAATAAAAATGTATTTTGAAGATAATTTCTTAGTATAGAAATATAGTGGTTTGTAAGTACACTTATTATTTAAATAAGTATGAGGAAATGTTTTCTAGTTATAGATATATTAAAACAGTTTTGAAAGTGATTTTTTCTTAAGGAGAAAAAGGGATGTAAGTTAAATATTAGGAAATTAATAAATTTCATAGAAAATGAATATAAATTAAACATAATTTAACCTATTGGAATGAAATGAATAATGATATAATTTTCTATGAAACCAAATCGCAAGGAAAGATGTTTTATGCCCGTTATAAGGAATACGTGAAAGAGATGTACAAGGTATGGGAAGCACCATATTTTGTATAACCTATTTCAAAATATAAAATTAGTTTCTTGTATTTTCACATAAACATGAAGTCCTCTTATAAATGATTCATAGAAGATTTTAGCATCAATAGTTTCTCATAAGAGAGAGTAATTCCAATACAGTAAGGTATAAAACCAATAGGTGTAATAAGAAGTGTAGTAATTAGAGACAATGTTAGTTAGAAGAGATATTATAAAGAGCCTTAGTAGGAAAAGCTAAGCAATGGAAATTTTATATATTTTCCATTGATTATACACATTAGTTGCTTGCCTTTGTAAAAAGTCCCAATTTGTAGTAAGCTAGAAACTCCTCCAAGGTTAGTTAATTAGAAAGTTAAGGGGATTTAATAAAATAATTGTTCTTATCTACTTCAGTTTTTGTAAAATTAGAAATCTATGAAAAGAAAATGATTTGAAAACATGTAAGAAAATTTTAAAGATATTTTAATGAAAAATTGTTTGGTGCAAAAGTAAATAAGTTTTTGAAAGCAAAAAACTTAGTGATAGTTAACTTTAAAAATCCAAATTTTTATGGAAAGATGTATGGGTCTTTAAAAGAAATAAAATTTGAACTTAAAATTTGTAAGTTTTCCCCTGGGTTTGGGGTGTGATGTAAATTCAAAAGCTGTAAGGAAGCAAGTCTAGAAAGATAAAATGTTAAGTAACCAAGTACCTTTGAATTTAATAGAAACTTGAATAACACTTTTAAAGGAAAAAAATTTGGGATTTGATTTAGAAAATTTAGTTTTTAAAATGAAATGATAAACACCAAACCAATCTTCAAAATGTAGAGTAGATAGGATTCATTTCCTAGGCGTGACGGAAAAGGAATAAGGCTATATAGGAGATAGCAGCGATAATAGAAGTTTCCGTAAAGTATATAGGACATTTGTGAAGAAACTAGGATTGTTGCTTCATGTGTATACTATAGAAGAATGATAAGGTGATATCCGTAAGATAGTAGGACTCTCGTGGTTGAGGATGTGTATTTTTGATTTTGAAGGAACTTGGAAAGAGCATCTTCCTTTAGTGGAATTCGCATATGATAGTAGTTTCCAAGCTGGCATTGGGATGGCACCTTTCAAAGCTCTTTATGGAAGACCATGCAAGTCGCCTTCGTATTGGTTGGAGTCTACAGAGAGATTGCTACTTGGTCCCGACATGGTTAAAGAGACTTCAGAGAAAGATGGATTTGATTAGGAGAGAATACGTACCTCTTATCCACATCACTTTGATAATAAATTTCAAATTTCCTATTTCCATCTTTAGTTTTGAATAGGTTCTTTCCTTTATTATCCTTAGAAGGGTAGATCTTAGGATTTAACCTATAGATGGTAGGATTTAATGTAAACATGTTATTAGAACATATTATGTATGATGGATGCTAGTGGTTGCAAGTAGATGCTAATTGACAGATATACTTACACTAGGCACTATTATCTCTTAGGGCTCGGCCTAATTAGGACACTAGAGCATATGCATATGGATGTATGCGCATTTGAGTTTTATTCTGTTTTATTCCATGGTTGCTATAAATAGATGATTATCATATGATTGTTGCATTTTAATGATGATTGTGGAACACATATTGAATTACCAATTATCATTAGGAAACTTGCATTCGGATACATAGCATGGACATGATTGCATAAAATAAGGTCGACTGAATCAGTAGACTACCTAATATTTTGCATTAGTTAGGGACACCGACACTAAATATTTGCATATGTATCATAAATTGCATTAAAAAAAACTTAAGGACAATGGATGTAATGGATGATGGCTGAGTAGTTGGTTGTAGAACTTGGATGAAAATATTTATTTCATTCTTCTATCCTTAGAGATTTCGGAGACGGAATCCCTTAAGGAGGGGAGAATGTAATAGCATGAAATTTAAGCTATAATAATTAATTAACGAATTAATTAAATAGTAAAATAACTTTATGAAATTATTATAATTGTGCCACGAGAGTTGCACCATTGTGTCCGTGGTAATTTTCTGGTCAGTTTCCATATATAGATTGTCAAAATCTGAGCTAAAACGAACAAGTTACGAACTAAACAAGAAATGAACTATATATATATATATATATATATATATATATATATATATATATATAAAGGGCAACGTCGACCCTAGGATTGACCCTTACAATAGCTAGGCCGACCTTAGCTTGTGTTGGTCGACACTAAGGTCGACCCGCGTATGCATTTGGACGTGTAATCGTCCAGTTTCGAGCAGTGACGTGTTTTTCGATTTTTACTCCATCTTTTGCATCCGTGCTTCCAACCGATGGTTTCCAGCGAGCCTATGACGTGGTTGCACCTGATTCAATCTTCAAATTCAACGGTCTGAGATCATCAAGTGACACTATAAATAAGACTCTAGACCTAGCTATTTTCTCATTCAGATTTTCTCCATTTGGTTCATTGACTGAGGCTGGAACAAAAATGGAATACTTTTCCAAGGAGAAGATCTTTTTAATTAAAATATTTTATACCCTAGAAGAGGATCCAAAAAGGCCAAGGAAAATAGCTAAGGACCACAGGTGAGTGTTTAAGTAATTATTTAAGATTTTAAGTAATTTAAAATAATAGGGTTCTCAATAGTTGTAGTTTTTCTACAATTTTGAGATCGCTTTTATACAAGTTGTTTGCAGTTAATTTTTAAAGTTCTTTTTATTCTATTGTATTCAGTTATTTGTAAGTAGTTATTTTATTCATTTATTTACAGTTGTTTACTGTTATTTATAGTTATTTGTATTTTATTCACATCCGTACGTTAGAACTCGGCCTCTAAATGTTAGTTTCTTTTTATTCTCTTTTACGCGAATAAAATAATGAAAAGAGAATAATTTGCTAATATGGGCTAGAATATAAGAACACTAAATTTACAGAAACTGGATGTAAAATAAGAAGAACTGTAATAAAGAGAATACAAACTAAAATAGGCAAATTTGAGACATTTGAAAGCAAACTTTATAACTGGGAGTTATAATTAAAAAGAGAAATATAAGAGAAATTATAACGTAGGTTATAATTAAGTAGAGAGAACAGAAGAGGCTTATTTTAAAGACTTAGAGTTAGTTAATAAGAAAATAGAACAGATTTAACAGAAGAGGCTTATTTTAAAGAATTATACTAAGTTAATAAGCAAAGATAGAAGCAGGACCCGTACCAGCAGCATTCCCCTTCAGTTAGGAACTGATGGTCTCACAATAGATTAGGTGGGTCTGGGACATGCTTATGCTGAAGTAATGGTAAATAAGAGGTCAATAGATAGAATCTAAAATCAGAGGATTTGGGTAAGGGGCGCAGCTAGATTTTGTTTGTTAGGACCTGTATCGGCAACATGGTCTCGTAATAGGTCAGGTTAGGCTGGACACGCTTATGCCGAAGTAATGGTAAATAAGAGGTCAAAAGGGTAGAGCAACAGATAGTGCGAGCCTAACGATGGCCAAGCATGCGGCCTTAGTGCAGGGATATAAGTCGCTATTGAGTTCCAATAAGAGGTCAAAAGAGGGAGCAACAGATAGTGCGAGCCTAACGGTGGCCAAGCGTGCGGCCCCGGTGCAGGGATATAAGTCGCTATTGAGTTCCAAAGCACTAAACATGTGTCTTTTGTTGTGGGATCCACAGGATGGGACTAGCTCACAGTGGCACAATAGAGATAAAAGGTCGATAGAAAAGGTAGAATTAGGACTTCGGCCAAATTACAATAGGATTAGGATTTCAGCCTAATCAATGTAGCAATCTAAGACAAGTGCAAACAATCGAAATAACCAATGTAAACAGTTAAACAGTATTCATATTTCAGCTTTGTCATTTTCCTTTATTTATTTTATACTAGAACTGTTGCTAAGTCTATTATCTTTATCTTGCTTAAAAATACTAGTTGTTACTTTCATTGACCAGATTTTTTGTCTAACCCACTCCTCTGTTTCCCTTTTTTCCCCATAGGCCAACAGAGGCAGGGACGGTAGATTTTGGATTTTCTTAGGGATTTAGCTATGGAGTTTTTCTTCATGTATTCTTCTTCCTTTCAGTTTTTATTTCACTTGAACTTAATGTACTGGTACTCTTGAGAGGGATAGTTTTATTTATGTACTATGGTATTATGACTGAGATGGTATTTTTCATGAGATATATGTATCTGGTATTTTGAGACATATTTTGGTCATGACATATTTATAAAGTTTTTAATTTTTAATAATTTATTGTTTTCGCTGTTTTATTTATTTGTCTTTTGAATATTAGTCTCTGTTAAGCTTTTAGCTATACCTATAACGCACCACATCTTTTAGTGTGCCCTCTTGGGTATACTAAGGGGTGTGGGGGTATTTCAAAAACCCATTGATTTTGAAAATTGTTTTTCAAAAGGTATAGAAAAAATAGTAGTATTATTTTAAAAATTATTTTGGTTAGGAATATTTTGAAATAGAATTTAAAGGAAATAGGAAGTACTAAACTCACTTTAGTCGTTGGAAAATAATTTTGGTGATGACTGTAGCATCACCGACGTTCACTTTCGGGTTTCTAAGGGATGAATTGCTGCCATTGAGGTTTTGTTTTGGTAAAACAAATTTTTTAGATTCTAGAAGTGTAATTTTTTATATAATGGAGTTATGTATGTATATGTTTTCAAAATGATTTGAAATAAAAACTGGGTGTTTAAAATTCTTAAATTGTCTATCCAGATGTTTTAAGAAAACATAAGATAATGATTTTTTTTACTTCTAACTTGGAAATGGTATTGATAAGGAAAGAGGTTTGGAATTGAGATATGGAATTAAAGATTTAACTGAAGTTAAGTTAAATAATTAGAGTCAATGAAGTTGAATTTGATCTGAAATGAAGAAATGGGGGTAAATATGAATTTGAGTTATAAGATGAAATTAAACTTGAGTGTAAAGTGAATTGAATATGTTTGGAATGACGTTTGATAAAATTTATAAACGTAAGTTATGAAGTGAAAATAAATATTAGAAGTGTTACATAAAAATGTTTATAATGAACTTAAGTAACAATTTGATGGAATGGTTCTTAAGTGATACTAGTATTGAAACAAAGATACTAAGTAGCGGTGAAATAATATTTAACTTAGGAAAGGTGAAAATGTAATGATTTTATGAAATGATTCATAAACGAACTTTGGTCAAACATAAATTAAATTCAAAGTGAATGAAATAAAGTGAATGTCAATCGATTGAATGGGAATAAATTGAATGTTAATAAGGGATGAAAGTGTATAAGTATATTATTTACATTTGAAAATGCAAATTTATACGATGATAAATAAATTGGATGGATGTTATTTATTTAATAAGTTCTCCTGTTACATTCACAAAAATTGCATATAGTTATGGTATAGTCAATGTTATATAGTGATATTATTTTCTATGTATATATTCCCATTGGTTATTGAGTGATTAGCAGGTACGGACGTCATATGCTTCGCATTTGGATCTCGCTTTCGAATTTTATTGGTTGTATATGCTTGCTAATGCTAAAATAAGATACACATATGGGATTACATATTATATTTTTATATTTTCCATGGAGGATTCCTCATCCTCTAAGATGAGATGTATATTTTTTATTATATATATATATATATTAAATTTTTATGATCGAGCCGTGCAAAGAAGAAGCTAGTGAAATTTTTCGTAAATTTTAAGGCATTAGAAATTTTTTGAGATTTTTGGAAATATTTTTGATAACTAAAATTTTGATTTTGAGTTGTAACTTAGAACAAATGAATGGATGGTATTAGTTGGAATGGGTGAATGAAGTTAAAGGACTTAAAAGAACTTGAAAATCTATTATGAATTGGTTTTGAAAAATTAATGGGTTTGGGCATTTTTCTTACCTTGGTAATTTCAAGGATGAATTTCTTTTAAGGGAAGAATGTAACGACCCAGAATTTTGGCCATTTAGATTTGGAATATTTAATTGATTTGAAATATTAAAAAATTAATTTTGTAAGTTAAATAATTTGGATTTCAAATATAATGATTTATTTGATAATTAAATTGTTGAATATGATATATGGAATTACTTGGATAATTGAATCCTGAATCTAATGTGAGCAAAAATGATTTTGAAAGTTGATTTAAATTTTATTTGAATAAGAATGAAGATAGCAAACTTTAAATTGGGATTTAAAAAGTGATAAAATTAATTTTGGAAATAACTCGTTTTAATTAACGTGTAAAGATAGTCTTTTGGGGCACTGTCTTGGATTTCAACGAAACAAACTTCATCAGATCCGTAATAGTGTATTATTATATGCCGTCGAATTTGGTGATGATGGGACGTATCCTGTAGGCATGAAAAATTGAAACACATAGGAATTATTTTCCAAAATTTATAATATAATTGGATTTGAGAAGCTATCATCTGTTTATGATCGAATTAGGTCTCAAGACTAGTTCTATTGTATTCGAAATAGGGATATAACATATAGAACGGAAGACGACACACCTCGTTTGAAGTTCAAGAATTTCGGACGCTTAAAAAGCTAGACATTTTCTAATTAAAATAATAATCTATTTATATACCATCACTCTTAATTTCGTACACTCAGCATACACACTTGTCTCCCCATAGCCTTCAGCTTTATGCCTCTCATGATTAAACACGCCTTTCTATTTATAATAGGCTATAACAAAAAAAATGGAGCTTCCTATTCAAAATAAAATCAGTTGGAAAAAGAAAAAAAAGGAGAGAGTTTGTATTCATGAGCAAAGATCTTCATTTTGGTATGTCTTATAAAGAGGGCAGTAGTAGTGTGGGAGTTGCAATTTAGGGCACGTGTTTTGATAAATGACAAAGCGTGGTGGGTGCGTGCGTGTGGGGTAGGAGGTGGAACACGTGAAATAGGTGGCAGAGCCGGGAGGTGGCGGCGGCGGCGGCGGCGGTCAGGTTGAGGTCGAGGTCGAGTTCGTCGACGTAGGATTGTTCGAGCATGGCTAAGGTGGAGTCGCAACGGTGCTCCGGTGAACGGCGGCATTGGTGATTGGTAGTCGAAGCCATATGGTTTGATTACTCACGTGTTTTCCTTAGTGTGTTTGAGCTTAAGAGTAAAGGTAGTTAAATTAGTTTAAACTTTTATAAATTTTAAATTAATTATAATTTAATTAATTCAAACATTCATTTAAACATATCGAATACATACGAGGTCCAAATCAAATGCAATAAGTTGCATTGCGATCGTATCAGTGAAGGCTACGCTATGGAGTTGTATTTAATGAGATAGCAACTTGTTGGAAATTATGCCAAAATCGAACGGTCGTAGGATTTTATCCAAATCAGGACGTTTTGACGGCTGAAAATAAAATATGAGTAAATCTCACCCTTTTTGGTTAACCAAAAATATTTATAGTCGATCAAATTATTTATTTGATGTGTGGATATTTTATCGTTGATTACTGTTGACAATTTAGATAATTACTAAATTATATTATTAGTTTGGATATATTCCCGCTCTGGGAGCGGATGAGATCCTATTACATCCCCACGTAAGAGCGAATGACCTTTTGTATACGAATCTCGCCTCGCAACGGTTGATTTATATTTTAATGATTATATACTATATGTGATGTAGGGGAATAGGTTGGAGGAATCCAACAAGATTCCTTAAACTATTGATTTTATTTTTCATACATATATATTGCGATATATGATATGTTGGATGTTATATTGGATGACATGAACATGATATTGTTTATTTAGTGCTTTAGTAGCAATGGGCCTTATTTTTTATATTTTAAAATATTATAAACTAATGATTTAATTTAAAAAAGAATTTTAAGCTATTTTGGAAATTATATATGTTTAAATAATTTTTCTAAAATAAAAGCATGATTTTTTGGTATTATAAATTGATAATTTATGAAATATTATAAATAGAGTTTTTGAACTATGAATAAAGATTTTTAAAATCTTGGAAAGTAAGTCAGCCTTTACAAATAAGGAATATGGTTTTAAAAGAAAATAGAATTATTTTTATATACATATTCATTAACCATTTTATATAAAGTGATATACACACACATACATAGGTGCATATATTTTAATTTTTTATAAAGGTGGAATTTACAAATACGATAATTTATGGAAGTGATATTTTAAAAGAAAGTTGAGATTTGTAAAATCATATTTTATTTATAAAGGAATTGATTTATAAATGGTGTTTAATAAATTAAACGGAAACTATTATAATTTAATTGATTGAATAATAAATCAAACGGTAGATTTATTTTAAGATGTGGAATGATGTTCTAGAAAATGGTTGATTCTATTTTCGAATGGGAGGTCAGGATAAATTTGGGATTATTAACCGTATTTTATAAATTGAAAGTAATTTACAAAAGAAATTTATACGTATAGGAGTAAGGTTAAAAATGGTTGAAATCATGTTTTTAATGAGACTTTATGAATAAGTGAGGTTTATAAAACAATGGAGTTATAAATGGGATTCATAATAAAGGAATTTTATGAATTGAAGTTTCATAAAAAATAAAGAAATTTATAGATATAGCTTTATAAATATGGAAACGATTATATGGAAAGTTAAGTAAGGATTTTTATCAAGGGAGTGTAATTATGTTTTTAAAATTGTTTGTTTGTATTAATACAGTTTGGTTTGTTAATATTTTAATATTTAAAGAGTTTATTATTTAAAATTATTAATATGGTTTGAAATTAATTTTAATTATTTATCAGTAAGGCTTTAGAAATGAATTATTATTGTTTATAATAATGTTGAAGATAAATTGTTATTATTTATTAAAGAATGTTTTTGAAATTATTAATTATTATCTTAAGATGTTTTAAAGTTAGTATGTATTTATTTATAATGTTATTAGTATATAGTAGTATTTAAATGAAAATGATCAAAATTTATTTATAATTATTTCCGAGATTATAAATGTAGTTTAATAATCGGATGGGGTTTTTATAAGAGGAATCTTATAACATGTTTTTGGAAAATATAAAGGAAGGTTGGTTAAAAGATAAAAAAAATTTATTAATGGTTTCAGATATTTATAAAAGAATTTTAGAAGTGGGTTTATCGATTTATGCAAAGAGTTTTATAAATGGTTTTATGGATGTATAATGGAGTTTATAAATGATTTTCGAATTTAATAAAAAGGAAATCTTCCCCAAATGTTGGTGAATATACTTATACCATCGGGATAAATATATGGATATTTTTCCCGAGTGATGAAAAATAGGGATTTGTGGATATATATATATATATATATATATATATATATATATATCTTTGAAAAAGTATTTTTAATAAATATTTTCAAAGTGATTTGAGTTAATGGAAGGATTTGTTAAAAGAGGCTTAGTGTTGCTTGGTGCTTAACTAATGTTGATTTTTCCCTATGGAATTAAATCCCTAATTAAATGTTTGTTACTCAATAGTTAAATAATCGACTATCGAAATTGGACCCTAAACGTAGCTTTGGAAATATTTAGGAGAAATACGTGAGTTATATGGCACAGTCATCTAGAATGATGTTGTACTGTGCTTACAAATCTCGTTTGTTCTTCTAGGACAATGATAACAAAACCGTCTAGTAACAGTTAGGAGGTGATCTCCACTCTTATCTTTGACTATTTATTTCCTAAAGCACAAAGGTTGAGTTTATCGAGAATTATCGAATGTTGTTTCGAAGAGACCAGGAACGGGTATGTTATCCAAAAAGCACTTCAATCCAACGAATGCATTTCGAAGTGAAGATACCTTGAAGATGATGGAATTAAAGACAAAGATCTCATGTTCGTTTAGTCCCAGGACGAACTTTTATGGATGTATGCTAATATTTCATTGGTGCCTGGCAGGCAGCATGAGCATTTCAAGTGGGAAGTGCTATATAAAGGTAAAATGTAGCGTCAAGCCTCATCTACCTGGAATGTCTAAAACATGGAAGATGCAATAGTGCTAAGTGGGTCGCTCCCAAGTAGGGTATGATCATCCCTATCTAGAGTCGCAGTTATCACTCATTTGTATACTTTAGGGCCCACTAATGGATGGGTGATCATATTCAGTACTATACGTAAGGGATAGGCCAGTCCTGTGTTGGTAGAGGATCCAGGCAAGGTCCTTGGTGTTATTTTATCTAGAGATGTACCACGATGGGAGGTACCCCATTAGCCCAGTCATTGTATGAAATCCATTCTCCAATCAGCACCTAACGGACTTAGTTGTGCCCAACTATCCTGAAACTGAGATGTAAGCATTTCATCTATGTTCATATTTTACTTTGACCCCTAGACATTATTATAATATAAATGGATTTTCATATGAAATTGTTTTGGTTATCATAAGGTAAAAACTCATCCGTGTTTATGTGTGGCGTGGTCATATGATACCTTTGATTTCAAAGGTTTTTATTAATTTAAATCCAGTTAGGTGTGTTTTCTCACACTGGTTTTCCAGATTGACTCGACTGTTATTTTATTATAATGCTTGGGTTAGGCCAAGTATATTAATAGATTGCTTTGGATGCATTAGAGCTCAGGAGACGAGTTGGAGGTCTTCAAGTTGTATTCACTTATATGTTATTTTCCACTGCTATTGAAATCATCAGCATTTATGAGGACAAACTGTTATAATTGTCCAGGCAGATAATAGTGGATTGTTGTTATATTCAGATGGAGGTATGTACATAAACAGTTTCTCTTTGTAATGATCATTGACATTGTATTATACATGCTTCTGCTACAATTATGAGATTCTATGTTGTTTTTAATTTCTTTCTTCTTTTCTTCTCCTATCTTCTTCTTTCTTCTTTCTTTTCCATAACTATTTGTCTTTGCATTCAATTTGGGTTGGACATGTGTAGTTTATTGCCAGCTTGAATTGTGAGGATTAGCGGGTAGTTACAGGCTCCTTACTTTATCTAACCACCAGTGGACTTGATATTATGATGAGTGTTTGTTGCATGCTCAATTTCAAGCATAATCTAAGGAATCACATCATCGAGCTGCGAAATTACTTTTGCGTTATTTAACCAGTTCCAAAAGATTATGGACTCTTTTATCCGAAAGGCGGCTCTTTTGAATTGGTTTCATACAATGATGCCAATTTTGGAGGTTGTAAGACTGATCGGAACAATACGAGTGGCACTTGTCACTTTAATGGTAATCTTTGGTCTCGTGGTTTAGTAAGATACAAAATTGTGTTTCATTATCGACATGTAAGGCCAATTATATAATAGCTACTTTGGCTTGTGCTTAAGTTATATATATGCAACAAACATTTCACGATTTTGGGAAAAACATTATGAAATCTCCAATATACTATGATAATACAAGTGCAATCAACCTTTCTAAAAATCCTATTAATCATCCGAGAACAAAACACAATGATGTCCGTCATCATTTTCTACGAAATAACATAGAAAAAGAAATTATCACCCCAGAGTTTGTTAATATAGAAAATCAAATAGCTAATATTTTCATTGAATCATTGTGCGAAACAACTTTCTAAAATTTCGTAGAGAATTAGGAATATGCTCTTCAAATGAATTAATTCAATAAATAGTTTTTAAATTATAATAATAACATAAATTATATATATAGCTTAAAGGGGTCAACCGATATCAACACACTGTCTAAAAATAGTTATTGGATTTTTACTTATTTCTTTTTGACTATACCTTTATCTAAAAATAGTTATTGGCTAAAATATAAATGGATTCCTTTAACCCTCACTTCTACTAGTTAATTTTTTTTTAACTATAAATATTTATTAGTTAAAATTATCTAAGGTAAGAAATTCTTTTGTCCAAAATATATTTCCATTTTATAAATTTTCATTTGTATTCAACCAGTATAGATAAGCACGTCAAAAACAAATGCTTTAACAATGTCAACTTCTGAAGATAATTCATCATTTTATATTAAGATTACTTCTTCTCCTTTTGAGAAAATTTATTTTTCTCCTAAAGAGAAGAAAATTAAACGATCAATTACATTTGAAAGTCACACAACTTCCAATCAAGATGATCGTATTGATAATATAGCTCGTTATCAACGAGAAAAAATAAGATTGCAAAAAGAAATATATTGGGAGCAAAGTTGACATGGTGAACATCTGAATTTTATTGAAATAACTTTAAAGGTCTTTTATGGGAAATTGCCAACTAAAAACACCATTCATTCCAATGGAAGACCTTCAAAATAATCATCAACTCCTATCAAAATACATGAGCCTAAACAAGATAATTCTTGGGAACAAAAATCATCTAAAGAAGAAACTGAGCCATTAGAAAACAAAAATTATATAAACATGTTATCTTTATATTTATTGTATTGTATTATTTTATATATGTTTGTATGTACTATTTTTCAAAATAAAAACAGATAATTTTACACTTAGACATCCGAGCACTAATAAACAAACGTCCGATCTGGGTATTATTATATCTTTAAACTAATAATACTTTTAAACATCTAACCCCTCTTATTAAGATGTCTGAATACATTACTTTTTGTACTACATAGGCACTATACAAAATTTTCCCATTTTCAGACGTCATGACTCATAAATCGAGACATCTTAAATGACCTGTTTCTACACTACATAGGCTCTGGATCATATTTCTCCATTTTCAAATGTCTGACTCTCAAGCTCAAACATCTGATTATCTGGCACTTTGTTTTCCAAAAAACCTTCCGGCCGTATCTTTTGAATTATTTTTAAGTTTCCTTTTATTTTGCCTCTTTTATTCTCATACCCATAACTCACCAAACCCTAGCCTCCCAAATCTTCAAAAATGGCCCTAAATTTTTTCCTAAAAGAAATAAAAAAGGAAAATCCTATTCCTTTATCCCAATCTCTCAAGCTTCTGACAAAAATATTAATATTTGGTTGATAGAAAGTACTATCGCTGAACAAAGATTTAAAGAACCGAAGAAGAAAAATATCCATGATGGTCCATTCTATTGCCTGCGGAACTCTGATGAGTATAGACTAAATGAATCAATGAACGAAGCTCAAATCACCACTTTCATTGAGTTTGATGACAATAAGATAGTTGTGATGCCCCACCCCAAAACTCACATTAACAAAGAGTATTGCTAGGTAATACTGTCTGCTAGTGTAGATAATAGGGCTGTTTAGGAGCGACCATCCACACCTTTGTCTTAAACATGTATTGATTACATGAATTGGGTGCTCTTAATTTTTTTCTCTTTTATCTTTTCAAGTGGATGGACATACTTAATATATGTTTAATATAAAACTATAGTGGCTACAGGATCTATTCAGAACAAAACACAATACAAATAATAAACACAGATCACATAACAGCAAACATAGTCATATATACATATACTCAAGTACAATACATAGTGTCATACATGGGTGGTGAAACAACCACAATATACACACACACATTAAGTCCCCACAAAAGAATATATACATAACCATGTCACACTAACACACTACAAGATGAGCTACAAAAAAACTATGCTATGATCCAAAAGGTCGATTGGTGGGTCCATAGAGAACAGCTAAGCAAGAGCCAAATAATCTAATCTGCAACTCGCTCTGACCCGAGTAATAAATACAGGGTTCAATCTAACTTGAACAAGATGATCACTATAGGGTGAACAAGATATAATTTCTCATAAGGGAATATTCCTTTAATAAAAAAAGAATGAAATAAACTCAGATTCCAAATGATGAAAACACTGAATTATCGTACGGATTAACTCATGAATAACACCTACTCAACATGGATGTTTCCTTCTTAAAAAATTACTCGTAATATAAAATATGATAAAAATCATATAAAATGTCAGAAGGGAACCGTAGAAACCTCAGAAATCTCATAACTCGTGAAACTCAGTTTAGAGTTCAAAACTCATAAATGAAATCGTCATATATGTATAAATTCTTATATATCTCTAAGCTATAAAATATATAAAACAATCATCTCGAAATAGTGAAATCATAAGTAAACCTCATAAATCAGAAAATTACTCGGATTGGATCCAAATCCTCGATTGCAAGCCGAAGCTATGCCGCATGTGCAAATCTCATGAACCAGTACAAATATATGTATCAGGTACCTATCTTTAGATGACCCGAAGGTCATATATGTCTCATGGTGAACGAAGGCCAGAAATGTCTCGTAGTGACCAAAGTCATAAATATCTCATGATGACCGAAGTCATAAATTTCTCGTGAGACTATCTCATGATTGACCCGAAGGTCTAGTACTGGTTATGACTCGTGAATATGTCACAAACTCTCATATAGGAACCCGAAAAGTGGTAACTATGCGTCCTATACTGCATGTTCTCACTTGTCGGTTTACAAACTGTCGGTCAATGCCACACAGTTTACAAAATCATTTAAATCACAAATATTCACCTCATATCATCGGCATGTACAACCCGAAGGTCAATGAATGTGTAGCTTCGAACAAACAAGTCTAGAATTGACCAAAAAAAGTAAACGCATGTGTCTCATACCACATGTTTTACCAAATCATTTAATTCTCTTCCTTATATGCTCGAAGAGTGCAAAAACGTGTATTTTATATAGAAAATAATTTGCTCTGAGAAAACTAGTTTTTAAAACAACTTTTGAAATTGTTTGGAAAATATTTCCTTTGAAATTCTCTTTATTTTAGAATATATATATATCCAATAGTTTAAAAAATAATTACAAATATTTTAAAATATTTATTTAGAAAGCTATTTTAATTATAAAAATCATTTGAAAATTGTTTCAAAAATCCCATGCTTGAAAATAACAGAAATCATGGAAAACACTGAAAATCAACATACAAAATCGTCTTAGAAACTCGTCAATCCGAAGTAGGGATCAACCCAAAATATTGGCTTGCCTATTGATAGGTTTTAACCCTTTCGGAAGCACTCTAAAATATCACA
Organism: Allium cepa; assembly: GCA_030765085.1. Taxonomy (NCBI): domain Eukaryota; kingdom Viridiplantae; phylum Streptophyta; class Magnoliopsida; order Asparagales; family Amaryllidaceae; genus Allium; species Allium cepa. The sequence continues at coordinate 305,391,756 of CM060945.1, read as the reverse complement.
AAACTAATCACAATAGTTAATGGAATAAGTAGAAGAAAAAAACAGAAGAAAAGAAAGAAGGCTGGAAAACAAAACGCACCCAGGTCGACCTACAGGTCAACCTATAGGTCGACCGTTAAAAGGCATAGGTTGAACCTAAGGTCGACATATGTAGTGCCTGGGTCGACCCTAAGGTCGACCCCTATGGGTGCTTGGTCGACCTCTGAGTCGCGATTCTTCCAGGCAAAAATTGCCTTCTCTGATTCAATTTTTGAGCTAAGTTTTGGAGAAGTTCCAAGACGAATTTGACAGTGAAATTTTGCATGCACAAACTACTACAGTCGAACAACAATCTAGAGAAATTCCAGCATGATTTCATGATAAAATCTGATAAACACAAGAAGAGGAAATCTAGAACAGATTTTTCACTGTAAACTTTCAAACAAGAAATTTTGTTTAAAGTAAACACAAATTCAACCAATTTCAGCATAAAACTTGTTCAAAGCTAGAATTTGTGAGTTGTCCTCACCTTAGCATGATTTAGAGTAGTTTTAGCATGCAAGCTGGGATCTTTTTGGCTTGAGAGGCTTTCTTGACTTGCAGTAGTAAGGAAACAGTCATGTAATAGGGAGTAGAGAAGTTACCGATTTAAATTTCTTTTAGATAAAACAAACAGAGAATGAAATAAAGATTTTGGTGATATTACCTGTTACTCTCTTTAATTTGCTAATTTTTCCTTTGATTTTCCTTTTAATTTTGCTAAAATTTGAAGTTAGATTTCAAATTGTTAAGAGGAGGCCATCTTCTTTTCTCGGGTTTGATTTTAGGAAGGAAGGAGTGAAAATGAGAAAGAAAAGGAACGTACAGCTTCCTCCTGAATATTCCAGAATTGGGTTTAGACTTGAACCCACTACCCATTACCCTATATGCAAATACTTAGCGAAAAAATAAGCTAAGTTATTCAATGTTAACACTTTTATTCACCATATTTTCATATATAAACACATATTTAAACCAAATAAATTTTATACAACAAATGTTTATGCTAACCAAAATGTTTTCACAACATATAGAAGATTATTTTAGCCATAAACTTATTTTCCATTATTAAAACCTTATTTTTACTTAAATACATTTATTTACACTATAAAGTACATAAAACCCCATTTTTAACACCAAAATTTACACAAAAATCACTTTCTTGTCAAATTAAATGTAACAAACCATATTAACATTATTTTTACATCCAATTATTTTTTTTTTTAAAAATTCCACCTTTTTATTTATAATATTTACCATATAAAATCTTAATACTTCATGAAAATTATCAAAAATTAGCATTTGGCAATAATTTGCAAAATTATTGCATTTTCTCAAATTAAAACCATAAAATGTTCATTTTTATCAAAAACTAAAATAATAAAGTTTTTAAAACTTTATTTTCCACATTTAAATTTATTTCAACGAATTAATGTTGATTTAAATTCTTTTCTTTCACTTAATTATTCAATTAATCCCCAAATTATCATATTTCTATTGTTCACAATTTATTTGTTCAGAATCTATTGTTTATTTAAAATAAAAAAAATTTAATAAATTTTCCATCTCCAGTTTATTTTTTATCTTCATTATTAAATTATAACCACCGTTATAATTTAATTTCACATGTAATCACCAAAACCATGGTTTTTACAGACTCCTCCTTATAAAAATTGCGTCCTTGCAATTTCTAGAGAAGAGCTGTATTCAACATGATTTATATCATCATGTAAAGGAAAATAGATAACTTGAGTTTAAAATTCTCACCCTCAACACGCGAAGATAGAAAACCAGGATTAGATCGCTCGATAAATTCTCTAGTTTCCCAAGTGCAATCATTGGGATTAGCGGACCATTGAATCTTCATGAGCGGCACATTCTTGTTTCGAAGGCGCTTAGCCTCTGAAGTAAGAACACGCATAGGGTGTTGCACAATTGATAAATTAGGAGAGACCTCAAGTCCCTCTAATGCAAGAGTATCGATCATAGAATCAGAATCTCGTAAACACTTCCTCAACTGAGAGACGTAAAACACGTCATAAACTCTAGAAAATCGATCATGAAGTGCTACTCTATCAGCAACAGGACCGATACGCTCTATGATAGGAAATGGCCCTATATATCTTAGTTCCAATTTCCCAGTCTGGCTGAAGTGTACCACTCCTTTCAAAGGAGAATCTCAGATATGGGTATGATCGCCAACAAAAAATTCAAGAGGCTTCCTACGGTTTTCCACTTAGGATTTTTGGCGACTTTGTGCCTCTTTCATTCTTTCTCTAATAAGAATGATCTTCTCGGATGCTTCACGAATATATTTGAGGCCTAGTATAAGCTTTTCCCCAGACTCGAGCCAACAAGAAGGAGAACGACACGGTCTTCCATATAAAGCCTCAAAAGGAGCCATGTCGATAGAAGATTGGTAGTTGTTATAAGTGAACTCAACCAGAGGAATGTGATCTTCCCAGCACCACCAAAATCAAGATTGCAAGCTTGAAGGAAATCCTTAAGAATACGATTCACCCGTTCAATCTGTCCATTAGACTGTGGGTGGCAAGCGACGCTGAGATTAAGCTTCGTGCCCAAAGCTTGCTGAAGAATCTGCAAGAAGTGACTCATGAATAGTGGATCACTATCACATACTATAAAACTAGGAATACCGTGCAATCGCACGATCTCCTTAATATAAAGCTTTGAAAGATGAGAGGTCGTCCTATAAGACTTAGTAGGAATAAAGTATGCGGACATAGTAAGATGATCCATAATAACCCAGATGGTGCTATGGGCTGACCTCAAATGAGGTAAGCCATTAATAAAATCCATAGAGATATGGTCCCATTTCCGCATTAGGACCTCCAAAGGTTGAAGGAGACCACTGAGTCGCTGATGCTCGGCTTTTACGGGCTAACAAGTCATGCAGTCGCTTACATAACTTGCCATGTATCGTTTCAAACCTTCCTAATAATATAAGCGACGCATGTCAGCATACATCTTGTTGTTGCCTGGATGGATAGTGCACTTAGAACGGTGCATTCAGCTAGAATGTCCCGCCTAAGATCTAGAATAGATGGCACGGCTAATTTGTTCTTCTTACAAAGACACCTGTGGTTGTCGATGCTGAAATCCTGCATCAAAATATCATTACAGGATTCAGACTTACACTTCCGAATAAAAGAAGAAATATCGGAATCTTTCCATGAGCCTCGGCAACTCGATCTATAGATTAGGTCGAGCATCCATGTTATATGATAAAATAATAGATTCAGAAGTAGAAGCACAATCTCGGATATCACAAATAGAAAGAGTTTTTAAAGCTTTCCATTCAGCAAGCATCATGGAAACAATAGCTGATTGCTAACGACTCAATGCATCAGCAACTCGATTCCCCTGGCCCGAAGTATACTGGATATCAAAATCATAAGAAGCAAGGAATTCGAGCCAACGTTGCTGTCACATGTTCAGCTCTTTCTAGGTGAATAAATACTTGAGTGACTTGTGGTCTGTATAAAGAATAAAATGCTCGCCCAATAAATAATGGCGCCATATCTTCAATGCGAAGACGATGGCGGCAAGCTCCAAATCATGGGAAGCGTACCAAACCTCGTTCGGACGTAATTGCCATGAAGCGTAGGCAACTACCTAGCCCCTCTACATAAGAACAGCTCCAAGGCCATAATGACTGGCATCGGCATAGAAAATAAGATCTTGGTTCCGTTCGGGAACCACAAGAATAGGAGCATTAGTGAGAAGTTCTTTCAATTTCTGAAAAGAAGCTTCACATTATTAGAACAAATAAATCGAATGCCTTTTCTAGTAAGGCTAGTGAGAGGAAGCATGATGCGGGAAAAGACCTTGATGAACCGACGGTAATAACTCGCCTATCCAAGGAATCTACGTATCTCAAAACATTCTCAAGCCTTTTCCAATTCTGAATGGCTTCGATCTTAGATGGATTAACCAAAATGCCCTCAGAGGAGACTACATGGCCTAAGGACTTGACTTGCTTTTACCAAAAATGGCACTTAGTAAATTTTTCTTTGAGTTGATGTTGGTGGAGTGTACTCAAAACAATTCTCAGATGATAGGCATGATTAGCTTCAGTTTTAGAATAAAAACAAATGTCGTCAATGAATACAAGGACAAACTTATCGAGATATTCTCAGAATATTCGATTCATAAAGTCGATGAAGTATGCGGGAGCGTTCGTCAAACTAATGGCATGATGAGCCACTCATAAGAACCATATTGAGTGCAGAATGATGCGAGAGGAATGTTGTACTCCTCAACTCGAAGCTGATGAAATCCTTTGGCAAGGTCAAGCTGAGAAAAGACCTTAGCACTACTCAACTGATCGAACATGTTGTCGATCCAAGGCAGTGGATATCGATTCTTGATGGTTAACTCATCAAGCTTGCGGTAATCAATGCATAGCCTAAGAGTCCCATCGGATTTCTTCACGAATACCACTGCAGCTACCCATAGTGAAGAATTAGTGCTTTGCTTCAAGTTCTAAAAGCTGCTTTCTAAGTTCCTCATTTTCTTTAATTGACATCCTAGTAGGAGGACGACTAACTGGCTATGCTCCAGGAATGAGGTCAATGGGGAACTCGATGGCCCGCTTGGGTGGCAAACCCGTAACAGGCTCAAATATATCAAGAAAATCACGCACATCATAAATCTAAGATATTTCTTCCTCATCTTGGGACTCAAGAGCAAATAAAGATGCCTCTGAATTATGATCGACATTCTGAAAAATAAAAGAGTGCTTTGCCGATGAATCGGGAGGTCAAAGATATAAAACTTGCTCAGAACAAATAATCCTAGCCTCGTATCGAACGAGCCAGTCCATACCCAAAATCCTATCAAAACCAAGGAAATGAATCACATGCAGATTCGCATGAAAAGGAAAACCATAAATAAATAACTCAACATCTTCACATAACATGCTAAGGGTCGCAGATCCCCCGATAGTTTTCATGGTCCTCAAAGAAATAACAAGGTAAGAAACTACCAATGGCATAGCATCAACAAGTTCCTTTGATACGAGTGAATGCGAAGCACAAATATCAAATAGAACTCGAATAGAATTATTGTGAAATAAGATAGAACCCTCCAGAATAGAAGAAGATGTACCTTAAGGCTAAGATGGACCACCAGATGCTTTCGCTACATTAATATTTCCCGAACTACAACCCTTTTTCCTCTTAGGACTTGAAGAGATTAAATTCCCTTCTTGCTTGCAATAAAGGCACCTACGGGGTTTCAGACAGTCTCTTCAAGATGGTTACGAGAGCAACAGTTGTAAACATCCAAGATCTTAGCTGAAAGGGGTGCTACATGAAAGTGCGAACTATAACCGCCCTGCTTCTTCTTCTTACTTGGTTGGAATGATTGAGATTTATGAAAGGGAAAGTGCTTCTTGTTCGGATTTCTCTGAACCTCTGTCTCAACATCGCTATCCTTCTCATTCTCAACCGCTTCAAGATGAAGGGCCGCATCCAAAAGCTCTTCAAAAGATAGCTTTAGCTGAAGCATAAGAGATTTCTTTAGATATTTCTTGAGGCTAGAAACAACTTGTGATTCTTCTTAAATAAAGTGCTAATATGCTCGAGATCGTATTTGGACAAGGCCTTGAAAGATGCAACATACTCTGAAATAGTTGACTTCCCTTGCTTAAGGTCAAGGAAACGACGAGCTAGAATAGCATTCTCAGACTCAAAAACGACTTGAGCTCTAATCTTTCTTCGAATTGCTCCCACTCCAAGGTAGGCTCATTAGTCTCCATCACAAGCATATCATACCAATCCAATGCACGTTCTTGCAACATACAAGATGCAATAAGAACATAGTGATGGTCAGAAATCTCCATGCAAGTAAAAATGCCCTCGCATGTACAGAGCCATGCCTGAACCTCTAAAATTGACTCCGAGCCTTTGAATGGATCTCCTCCTAAATGAGTGAAGTCACTGTACATGCGTGCAAATGCGGATTTGCATGGAGGAGAAGAATGGGTTGGAGCCAGATGCTAAGTGCTCCAAACAAGCTCTAGAATCTGATCAGTCGACATGCACACACCTTCGGGACGTGAGCCACTGGACGGCTCATCCCCTGAAGTGTGACCTCTTCCACTTCCAACTAGGAGATGCAAGCTAAGATAAGATTGAATTATTCATAGGGGTAGATATTATCAAATGAATTCATTAAATTAGGAATACTACGGAATTTAAAAATTGCATTCCTAGCTGCATTCCCACTTATCTACCTCTAAAGGACACGAAAAGGTTAAGGGCAGTTGTGACGCCCCACCTTTATACCCACGCTAGCCAAGGACACTACGGGGTAAAGCCATCAACTAGCATGGAGAATAAGTCTGTTGAGGAGCGACCATCCGTATAATGGCTTTGTGCGAGCACCGATATGTTAGATAAAATAATAACTTTTCATTTCATCTCAAGAGGAAATCCGACATACCGATACACACTCAAAGCTACTACACAGTGGCTATAATATCTTCGAAAACAAATATAGAAATAAGCATAACATAAATCAGTCACAGATAATTCATATCACAAAGGCGGAAATAGATATGAATAATACACATAAAAGTGTACATCAGAGTAGTGGTCGAATAAGATCCACAATATCACAAAAGAATAGATACAGGTGTAAGACAAAAGGATAAGTATACATCAAGGAGTCTATATCTAAAATGTATACAACAAAAACTACTAATCTAAAGTAGTTAGCCAAAAGTCAGATGATGGTCCAATAAGGAGTCAAGCAGAAGCACCTGTAAAATCTCAGTCTGAACCGAGTATTATTTAAGAAGAAAATAACAAACGGACCAGTCTAGCTATAATTATCAGATAAAATGAAATATCAGAAGAGATATAATAATAAAACCATGATAACCAAAAATGTCATACTACGACAAGTATACATTAGAAAATCCACAAAAGTCATACAATATCTCAAGAATCTCATAGCATCAAAAAGAATGTCATATTCTTTATTTAACTCACCAAGCCATAAAAATGACATACATATTAATGCCAATTGTAAAAGTTGGTGAAACATAAATTCCAGAAATTAATAATTAGAAATCCAGAAATCAAAAGAAAAGGATGGCCAATCCCAAGCGGGAGCATAAAAACTCACCAACATGTGTATCACAAACAATTCGAAATATCGACGCAGTGCAAACGGTACGTCCAATGAACCGAAAAGCCGAGACATCGATGTAGTACAAACGATACATCAGATGAATCGAAACACAAAACAATTCGGAACATCGACGCAGTGCAAACGGTACGTCCAATGAACCGAAAAGCCGAGACATCGATGTAGTACAAATGGTATATCAGATGAATCGAAACACAAAACAATTCAGAACATCGACGCAATACAAACGGTACGTCCAATGAACCGAAAAGCCGAGACATCGATGTAGTACAAACAGTACATCAAATGAATCGAAACACAAATCAATTCAGAACATCGACGCAGTACAAACGGTACGTCCAATAAATCGAAAAGCCGAGACATCGATGTAGTACAAACGGTACATCAAATGAATCGAAACACAAAACAATTCGAAACATCGACGTAGTGCAAACGGGACGTCCAATGAACCGAAAAGCCGAGACATCGATGTAGTACAAACGGTAAATCAGATGAATCGAAACACAAAACAATTCAGAACATCGACGCAGTACAAACGGTACGTCCAATGAACCGAAAAGCCGAGACATCGATGTAGTACAAACGGTACATCAGATGAATCGAAATACAAAACAATTCAGAACATCGACGCTGTACAAACGGTACGTCCAATGAACCGAAAAACCGAGAGATCGATGTAGTACAAACGGTACATCAGATGAACCGAAACACAAAACAATTCAGAACATCGACGCAGTACGAACGGTACGTCCAATGAACCGAAAAGCCGAGACATCGATGTAGTACAAACGGTACATCAGATGAATCGAAACACAAAACAATTCAGAACATCGACGCAGTACAAACAGTACGTCCAATGAACCGAAAAGCCGAGACATTGATGTAGTACAAACGGTACATCAGATGAATCGAAACACGGAACAATTCAGAACATCGACGCAGTACAAACGGTACGTCCAATGAAACGAAAAACCGAGACATCGATGTAGTACAAACGGTACATCCGATGAATCGAAACACAGAACAATTCAGAACATCGACGCAGTACAAACGGTACGTCCAATGAAACGAAAAGCCGAGACATCGATGTAGTACCAGCGGTATATCAGATGAATCGAAACACAAAATAATTCAGAACATCGACGCAGTACAAATGGTACGTCCAATGAACCGAAAAGCCGAGACATTGATGTAGTACGAACGGTACATCAAATGAATCGAAACACAAAAAAATTCAGAACATCGACGCAGTACAAACGGTACGTCCAATGAACCGAAAAGCCGAGACATCGATGTAGTACAAACGGTACATCAGATGAATCAAAACACAAAAAAGCACATGGGTTTCTAGCCCACAAAGAAATGAGACGAAGCTCAATAAAATGAGGTACAGTCCTCTACGTGGACAAAGAGACATCCCACATTGCTAGTCTAAACCATAAAATGATCATCATTGATCATCAAGAAGTGTCAGTTACACAAAGCTAGTAAATATATGAGTTTAGCTTCATGTCTCATAACCACTAGCTTAACTTAAACATTTACGAACAAATTGTAGATCTCCACTAGAAAATTTGTCACAAGAGATTCAATCGAACAAGTCCAAGAATTAACCGACGAAGTAAACGCAAGCGTTTCATACCAATTATTTTACTAAGCCATTTAATTAGATTTCTCGTATGAGTGAGGTAAAGGTTTGTATATACTAATAGATTGGAAAACGGTTTAAGTAACGAGCTTTGTAATAAAATAGTGTTGAAATTGTTTTGATGAGAGAGATTTGATATTTACTACTAGTATAGAAAACCTTTGTATTTTAAAGTGACAAATCATAGAAATGATTGTAGAAACAATCAATCATCAAAATTCACATTCGAAGACGTGAATAAAATCCAAAGAAATCGATTACTGAATCCATCGAAATGGATATCCTCAAAAATCCCGATATAAAAGTCATCTTAGTCGATAATAAATGATAATCAACAAATCGGATAATCACGAATCGATAAAATTGAAATTCTCAAGCAAAATAGGCAAATAGAGCCTAGACAGCAGATTCAAACGTCTGAAATCAAGGATTCAGACGTCTGAATCTGGAAAAATAAAAGTTTTCCAGAACAGAAATTCAGACGTCTGAACCATAGATTTCAGACGTCTGAAAATAGCTTTTTAAGCCTATTTTCTTTCTGGTTGTATTCGAGCCAATTCAGACGTCTGGAGGTTTGGATTCAGATGTCTGAATGCCGGGGAATAAAAATTCCCAGTATAATATTCAGACGTCTAATATACAAATTCAGACGTCTGAAAACTGAATTTCAGGCATTCCCTGAACCTAGGCCAAAAATGGCTAAAACAATTACCGAAAGCGATCAGACGAGCGACGACGACTAAGAATTTATGCCAAGCGACAACCCAGCCTTAATGGCTCTTCGATACGCCTCGAATATCAATGTCCAAGTATCCATAATAGGATTTTATAAAATTAGACCTAAACACCAAAAATTGGAATATTCACCAAATCAACCCAAATCAAAAGCAAATGCACATGAATAAGTGTTAGGAATTCATACCTAACAATCAAAGATAGTTATAGACTTAGATGTGAGATAAAAATCTCACCTTTTTACAAAAACAATGAAGAAGAAGCTATAGAGCAAGGCAAGGACAATCACTCTTCAATTCTAACCCAACAAGCTTGAATCTAAGCTTAGAAGAAAAACATTTCCTAAGTTAGGGTTTAGGAATTTCTGAAATTGAAGAGGAATAGAGATGGAGAAGATGGAGAGAAAGCTTACCAAAGCTTCTTCTTGAATTCGGAGTTAGAACTTGGATTTGCAAAGATGTTTAGGGCTTTGAAATTTAATTTCCCATTCCTCTCTCCATTTTCAGTAAAACCTGAGTGTTAGGAAAATAAAAGTGGAGTGAAGAGGAGAGGTGGACTGAGCTAGAGTAATAAGTGGGGTTAATGGGCTGAAACCCAACCCAAAGCCCTAAGTGAAAAATAGCAAAATTCTACTATCTCCAAACATATCAAAGTTTATATTCAAAAAGGTCGCAAATGTTATTTTGAACTCAATGGAAGTTCTCTCGAGTCCTAATTCGACCATTTGCAAAAAGTAGGTTTTCGAACTAAAATCCGACGAACGATGAAATATTTAAATGAAATATTTAAATATACAATCAATAAATATGCGGGTTGTTACAGACTCCTCTCCTTAAAGAAATTGCATCCTCGCAATACTTAAGAAGAAAATAAATAGTAACAACCATAAAAGCATATCAACACAAAAGAAAATTTGAAATAAGAAGTTCATCCTAAAGAGCACAAGAGAGTATGTTGCTCATAAGTCAAATAGGTGAAACTCCAGTTTCTTCAACAACACCGGGCTCAATAATAAAAATCGGAATCCCTAAGGCATTTCCGTAGATAAAAGACGTGGAAAACGTCATAAATAGTAGAAAAATCGAGCCGGTTTAACGACGTAGTACAATAACGGTACGCCCGAGAAACTAGAAACTCTAATAATTTGGAACAACGGCGTAGTACAACAAAGGTACGCCAGATGAACCAAAGCTAAAATAATTCGAAACACCGACGCAGTACTAACGGTACGTCAAATGAACCGAAAAGCCGGGACATCGATGTAGTACAATAACAGTACATCCGATGAACCGAACACCTTAAAAGTACATCGGACGCTAGTCCATAAAAGAAATGAGACGAAGCTCAATAAAACAAAGTACATCGAAACGTCCAATGAACTTGGTAAAAAGATCATTCCATTTGGACATCATCAAAGAAACAACCACTTGTTGCTTACGACTAAGGGCATTGGCAACACGGTTTCCCCTTTCGGGAGTATAAAGAATATCAAGATCATAAGATGCAAGGAACTCGAGCCAACATTAAATTCCTTATGAGAAAATAAATACTCCAAAGATTCATGATCGGAGTAGTGAACAAATTTCCCTCCCAAAAATAAATGATGATGCCAAACTCTAAAGGCAAAAACAATAGCCGCGAACACTAGATCATGAGTGGCATACCTAGTCTCGATAGGCTTTAATTGTGAAGAAGCACAAATGGTAGAACATTCTCTTTCTCAAGAGAACGACACCCAAACCAATACAACTAGCATTGGTACAAAAGATAAAGTCTTGGTTCCCTTCGGGAATCACAAAAATAGGAGTATCGAAAAAGAGTTCTTTTAAATAATCTTCTTTCCCGAAAAGCTAAAACTTTCAAAAATTACAGTTTACCTTTATGTAATTATCTTTCTAGAAAAATTTAAATTTTTACAAGTCAATATATCGTGTCTGACTGTCTCATCAAAGCGTTTAGGAGATTCCTATCGATAACGTTGATCAAGCGAATCGACCAGAATTCTTAAAACTCTAAATGGCCAATAGAATCACAAAATCATCTTCTATATGACAAAAATGTCTCTTAAAAAGTTTTAAGAATATTCTTTGCTCGTTTAAGAACAAAATCCAACTATACTTATAAATAAATCTTATGAAAAAGATTTGTAAAATTTTTAAATTGCTATTTTCATCCAAAATCAATAAATATAAAAATGGAGTCATCGAGATATTCGATAGAATGATCGATTCATAAAATAGATGAAATAAGCTGGACAAACTGAATGACATAATAAGTCATTCATAAGAATCATAACGAGTGTGGAATGTGGTAAGTGGAAGGCTAACTTCCGCACCTCGAAGCTAATGAAAACCGGTGGCAAGGTCGAACTAAAAAGGCCTTAACACCACTCAAAAGATTGCTAAGGAGATAATCCGAAGACAAACTCAAAAATACCGGAAAGTTTCACAAACTATTTAGATAAGAGAAAAAACACTTTCCTCATCATGAGGTCTTAAAGAATAAAATGATGTCATCAAATTGGAATCGAAATCACAAAGGAAAAATAGAAATTTGCTTAACAGATTGAAAATGTCGAAAATGAATAGTCCACTCGGGACATAGGATATGGCTTCATAATGATTAAGCCAATCCTTTCCAAAAATCAATTCCGAAGCCTAAGTAAAAATCGGCTCGGAAAGAAAAATCACATAAAATAATTTCGACATCAATAAAAAGCAAGTTGAGTGTTGCGGATCCACCATCCGGATTCGCAATTCTCAAAAAAGACATCAAGCCAAATTGTTTTAAAGAAAAAGAATCAACAAGTTCTTTTGATACAAAATAACAAGATGAACTCATATCAACAAGAATTCAAAAAAGGATAATCACAAAAAAATTGTCGTCAAGGATTGAATGAGAAATACCTTGACCAAGAAAGAGTTACGAGGCGTTTACACAATATTTAGCTTTCTCATGCCCTTGCTCAAAAGTTCGGGACATGCATATAAAAGATGACCCGGTTTTTTGCAATAGCGATAAGAAAGGGGTTTCGGACACATTTTTGCATAGTGGTCCATAGAATTACAATTGTAGCATCCTCCATGATTAGGGATTGGAGTCTTTGCTACCAAAGTAGTTTTCTTCACTTTCTTATTGGGATTAGAGCTTTTGAACTTAATATACCTCTTCTTGGAAATCCCAATATCACTATCACTTCCTTTACAAACCTCTTTATTTTGAAGAGTGATATCCACAAGCTGATTGAAAGGAACTTCAAGTTTCAAAGGTAAAATCCTTTCGGGGTTCTTACCCAAAGCACAGATAAACCTTTGATTCTTTACAAGATCCAAAAGTTGTTGGGCAGACATGAATACTCCATCTGGAGGAGTAGCACTAGATTGACCGACGCTAGGAAGGTCAGGTCTAACCATTGCTCTTCTTTAAGAAAGAAAGAAAGAAGAGGAAAAAGTTATTCTCAAAATAAATTTCAATCAAACTTGATTGATAAAACAAGGAATCATAAAAGAAAATAGGATAGAATGGGTCCTAAAACTAGGAGAAATCCTAGGGCACAACTCCTAAGAAAGACTTAGGAAATGATCCTTGCAAGATTATTCTACATTGTTATGAAGTTTGGCTTTGATACCAAGCTGTGACGCCCCACCTCTATACCCACGCTAGCCAAGGAAACTACGAGGTAATGTTGTCAACTAGCTCAGAGAATAAGGCTATCGAGGAACGACCATCCGTGTAATGGCTTTGTGCAAGCACCGATATGTCAGATAAAATAATAACTTTTCATTTCATCTCAAGAGGAAATCCGACGTACCGATACACACTCAAAGATACTACACAGTGGCTATAATATCTTCGGAAACAAATATAGAAATAAGCATAACATAAATCAGTCATAGATAATTCATATCATAAAGGCGGAAATAGATATGAATATTACACATAAAAGTGTACATCAGAGTAGTGGTCGAATAAGATCCACAATATCACAAAAGAATAGATACAGGTGCAAGATAAAAGGATAAGTATACATCAAGTAGTCTATATCTCAAATGTATACAACAAAAACTACTAATCTAAAGTAGTTAGCCAAAAGTCAGATGATGGTCCGATAAGGAGTCAAGCAGAAGCACCTGTAAAATCTCAGTCTGACCCAAGTATTATTTAAGAAGAAAATAATAAACGGATCAGTCTAGCTATAATTATCAGATAAAATGAGATATAAGAAGAGATATAATAATAAAACGTATGAAAACCAAAAATGTCATACTACGACAAGTATACAATAGAAAATCCACAAAAGTCATACAATATCTCAAGAATCTCATAGCATCAAAAAGAATGTCGTATTCTTTATTTAATTCACCAAGCCACAAAAAATGACATACATATCAATGCCAATTGTAAAAGTTGGTGAAACATAAATTCCAGAAATTAATAATTAGAAATCCAGAAATCACAAGAAAAGGATGGCAAATCCCAAGCGGGAGCATGAAAACTCACCAACACGTGTATCACAAACAAATTCGAAACATCGATGCAGTACAAATGGTACGTCCAATGAACCGAAAAGTTGAGACATCGATGTAGTACAAACGGTACATCAAATGAATCGAAACACAAAACAATTCCGAACATCGACGCAGTGCAAACGGTACGTCCAATGAACCGAAAAGCCGAGACATCGATGTAGTACAAACGGTGCATCAGATGAATCGAAACACAAAACAATTCAGAACATCGACGTAGTACAAACGGTACGTCCAATGAACCAAAAAGCCGAGACATCGATGTAGTACAAACGGTACATCAGATGAATCGAAATACAAAACAATTCAGAACATCGACGCTGTACAAATGGTACGTCCAATGAACCGAAAAGCCGAGACATCGATATAGTACAAACGGTACATCAGATGAATCGAAACACAAAACAATTCAGAACATCGACGCGGTACAAACGGTACGTCCAATGAACCGAAAAGCCGAGACATCGATGTAGTAAAAACGGTACATCAGATGAATCGAAACACAAAACCATTCAGAACATCGACGCAGTACAAACGGTACGTCCAATGAACCGATAAGCCGAGACATCGATGTAGTACAAACGGTACATCAGATGAATCGAAACACAAAACAATTCAGAACATCGACGCAGTACAAACGGTACGTCCAATGAACCGAAAAGCCGAGACATCGATGTAGTACAAACGGTACATCAGATGAATCGAAACAAAAAACAATTCAGAACATCGACGCAGTACAAACGGTACGTCCAATGAACCGAAAAGCCGAGACATCGATGTAGTACAAACGGTACATCAGATGAATCGAAACACAAAACAATTCAGAACATCGACGCTGTACAAACGGTACGTCCAATGAACCGAAAAGCCGAGACATCGATGTAGTACAAATGGTACATTAGATGAATCGAAACACAACACAATTCAGAACATCGACGCAGTACAAACGGTACGTCCAATGAACCGAAAAGCCGAGACATCGATGTAGTACAAACGGTACATCAGATGAATTGAAACACAAAACAATTCAGAACATCGACGCAGTACAAACGGTACGTCCAATGAACCGAAAAGCCGAGACATCGATGTAGTACAAACGGTACATCAGATGAATCGAAACACAAAATAATTCAGAACATCGACGCAGTACAAACGGTACGTCTAATGAATCGAAAAGCCGAGACATCGATGTAGTACAAACGGTACATCAGATGAATCGAAACACAAAAAAGCATATGGGTCGCTAGCCCACAAAGAAACAAGACGAAGCTCAATAAAATGAGGTACAGTCCTCCACGTGGACAAAGAGACATCGCACATTGCTAGTCTTAACCATAAAATGATCATCATCGATCATCAAGAAGTGTCAATTACACTAAGCTAGTAAATATATGAGTTTAGCTTCATGTCCCGTAACCACTAGCTTAACTTATACATTTACCAACAAATTTTAGATCTCCACTAGAAAATTTGCCACAAGAGATTCAATCGAACAAGTCCAAGAATTAACCGATGAAGTAAACGCAAGCATTTCATACCACTTGTTTTACTAAGCCGTTTAATTAGATTTCTCGTACGAGTGACCTAAAGGTTTGTATATACTAATAGATTGGAAAACGGTTTAAGAAACGAGCTTTGTAATAAAATAGTGTTGAAATCATTTTGATGACAGAGATTTGATATTTACTACTAGTATAGAAAACCTTTGTATTTTAAAGTGACAAATCATAGAAATGATTGTAGATACAATCAATCATCAAAATTCACATTCGAAGACGTGAATAAAATCCAAAGAAATCGATTACGGAATCCATTGAAATGGATATTCCCAAAAATCCCGATTTAAAAGTCATCAAAGTCGATAATGAATGATAATAAATAAATCGTATAATCATGAATCGATAAAATTGGAATTCTCAAGTAAAATAGGCAAATAGAGCCTAGATAGCAGATTCTGACGTCTGAAATCAAGGATTCAGACGTCTGAATCTGGAAAAATAAAAGTTTTCCAGAATAGATATTCAGACGTCTGAACCATAGAGTTCAGACGTTTGAAAATAGCTTTTCAAGCCTATTTTCTTTTTGGTTGCATTCGAGCCAATTCAGACGTTTGGAGGTTTGGATTCAGACGTCTGAATACTTTTGAAAAAATTCCCAGTATAATATTCAGACGTCTAAAAATACAAATTCAGACATCTGAAAATTGAATTTCAGGCATTCCCTGAACCTAGGCCAAAAATGGCCAAAACAATTACCGGAAGCGATCGGACGAGCTACGACGACTAAGGATTTATGCCAAGCGACAACCCAGCCTTAATGGCTCTTCGATACGCCTCGAATATCAATGTCCAAATATCCATAATAGGATTTAATAAAATTAGACCAAAACACCAAAAATTGGAATATTCACCAAATCAACTCAAATCAAAAGCAAATGCACATGAATAAGTATTAGGAATTCATACCTAACAATCAAAGATAGTTATAGACTTAGATGTGAGATAAAAATCTCACCTTTTCACAAAAATAATGAAGAAGAAGCTATAGAGCATGGCAAGGACAATCACTCTTCAATTCCAACCCAACAAGCTTGAATCTAAGCTTAGAAGAAAAACATTTTCTAAGTTAGGGTTTAGGAATTTCTGAAATTGAAGAGTAATAGAGATGGAGAAGATGAAGAGAAAGCTTATCAAAGCTTCTTCTTGAATTTGGAGTTAGAACTTGGATTTGCAAAGATGTGTAGGGCTTTGAATTTTAATTTCTCATTCCTCTCTCCATTTTCAGAAAAACTTTAGTGTTAGGAAAATAAGAATGGAGTGAAGAGGAGAGGTGGACCGAGCTAGAGTAATAAGTGGGGTTAATAGGCTGAAACCCAACCCAAATCCCTAAGTGAAAAATAGCAAAATTCTACTATCTCCAAACATACCGAAGTTTAAACTCAAAAAGATCGCAAACGTCATTTTGAACTCAATGGAAGTGGTATTGAGTCCTAATTTGACTGTTTGCAAAAAGTAGGTTTTCGGACTAAAATCCGACGAACGATGAAATATTTAGATGAAATATTTAAATATACAATCGATAAATATGCGGCTTGTTACAGCAGGACTAGAAATAACTTCAATTAGGGACGATGTTTTCACTCATATAATACTTTGATGTATTGTAGTATGTATACTGTTATGTGTTTATCACATTTGTTTTGAATTCAGCTCTAATACCAAGTTGTGACGCCCCACCTCGAGGCCCGCACTAACAAAGAGGATTACTTGGTAATGCTATCTGCTAGTGTAGAGAATAGGGCTGTTTAGGAGCGACCATTCATAGCTTTGTCTTAAACATGTATTGAATACGTTGATTGGGTGCTCGTAATTTTTTTTCTTCTCTTTTATCTTTTCAAGTGGTTCGACATACTCAGTATATGTCTAATACAAAACTATGGTGGCTACAAGATCAATTCAGAACAAAACACGGTACAAATAATAAAGATAGATCATAGAACAACAAACACAGTCATACATATACATCAAGTACGATACATAGTGTCATACGTGGGTGGTGATACAACCACTATACACACACACATCAAATTCCTGCAAAAGAATATATACATAACCATGTCACACTAACACACTACAAGATGAGCTACACAAAATCTATGCATATGATCCAAAAGGTCAATAGGAGGCTCCACAGAGAATAGCTAAGCAAAAGCCAAACAATCTAACCTGGAACTCAGTTTGACCCAAGTAATAAATACAAGGGTCAGTCTAATTTGAACAAGATGATTAGTAAAGGGTAAATAAGATATAATTTCTCATAAGGAAACAATCATTTAATTAAAAAGGAATGAAATAAACTCAGATTTACTCTTATTCCAAATGATGAAAACACTGAATTATCGCAAGGATGAATAACACCTACTCAATATGGATGTTTCCTTCTTAGAAAATTACTTGTAATATAAACTTTGATAAAATTCATATAAAATCTCAAAAGGAAACCACAAAAATTTCAAAAATCTCAAACTCATGGAACTCAGTTAAGAGTACGAAACTCGAACTAAATTACCATATACGTATAAATTCTTATATAGCTCTAAGCTATAAAATATATAAAACAATCATCTAGAAATGGTGAAATCATAAATAAAACTCATAACTCAGAAAATTACTAGGATTGGATCCAAATCCCCGATTGCAAGCCAAAGCAATGCCGCACGTGAAAATCTCATGAACCGGTACTAATATAAGTAAAAGGTACCTATCTTGTGATGACCCGAAGGTCATAATTGTCTCGTGGTGACCAAAGGCCACAAATGCCTCGTGATGACCGAAGTCATAAATTGTTATCCCGCCTTTTGGCAAGGCCGTGACACCAAGAACTTGACTAGAAACCAAGGATGGTTCGTCATGGAGATCAGTTATACATAGGTCTACTATGGATGTCGGTAAAAAAATTTCGAATCCGGATCGAGCTACAATTTATATGACATGACAAGCAAAGCTGAGAAAGCCAATGTTCCAAATTTCAAGTCAATCGGAGTTCTTATGCTCAAGCCATTAATGGATCACGGTTGAGAAATCCAAAATTGCATCGATCATAACTTGAGATCTACAAGTCCAAATGCCACCAAATTTGGACAGGAGCCGACTGGCAAACTATGGAATGTTCATGCCAAATTTTAGCTCGATCGGATCAAATCTTGATCGATTCGAAATTGCTTCGTATCGATCGCGGACCCACTTGCATCGATCATATCTCACAATCCACAGGTCCAAATGCTATGAAATTTTCACAGTAGCTTACTGCCAACATGAGGAATGTTCATGCCAAATTTCAGCTCGATCGGATCAAATCTTGATCGATTCGAAATTGCTTCGTATCGATCGCGGACCGACTTGCATCGATCATATCTCACAATCCACTAATCCAAATGCCATGAAATTTTCACGGTAGCTTACTTACATGTTAAGGAATGTCACCACCAAATTTCACCTCGAATGGATGAATTCTTGATCGATTCGAAGTGAGTTCGAATCGATCCCCAAGTGGGCCCAAATTTCCTGAGGCCGGTCGCGTGGGCCCCCTCACGTGCCAGAACGAGTCTCCCGAAGTTTGAGCGAAATATCAGCCTCCTACGCCTATAAATAGGCCCCCAAAGCCATTAGAAAGGGATTTTTTTGGCTCTCCTACGTCCAGGCTCTGCTAGATCTATTTTTGTATTCTATAGCTGATGTTGTACACGAATTTCAACACCATAATCTGCTGTAATCTGCTGTAATTATTTGTAATCGGCAAGTGAATATCAATAAAATCATCAAACTTCATAGTGGACATAGGCAACACGCCGAACCACTCTAAAACTCTGTGTTTCTATGCATTTTCTTATATGATTATTAGTGTGTTTGTTAGATCTGCCTCACTTTACTTTTATTCTCTTCATTATTATCTCTTCAAACACACCCGAAGAGTGTTGTGCCCAATTTTGGTACAAACACTTTGGTGCTTTCACTGAGAAAAAACCCAGTTTTTCTCTCGTTCCTTGGATCTACTTTCGATATCGGATTGCATAAATCTAAGGAGAAGATCCAGATGTATCGTTCAGTGGTTCCTTCTATTCTATTCAGATTGTTGCAGATCTAAGAGGAACCATGTACATCATGCAGTTTGTACCCCTATTTTCGAATCCAGAAAAAATGCTGTTTTTCGTACCCATATTTTCGTATCCATGAAAATATGATGAATTTCGTACCCATATTTTCGTATCCATGAAAAAATGATGGTTTTCGTAGCCATATTTTCGAACCCAGAAAATATGGTGAATTTCGTATCCATATTTTCGAATCCATGATAATATGATGGTTTTCGTATCCATATTTTCGAATCCACGAAAAAATGATGGTTTTCGTATCCATGTTTTCGAACCCAGAAAATATGGCCATTTTCGTATCCATGTTTTCAAACCCAGAAAATATGGTCATCTTCGTATCCATGTTTTCGAACCTAGAAAATATGGTCATCTTCGTATCCATGTTTTCGAACCCAGAAAATATGGTCATCTTCGTATCCATGTTTTCGAACCCAGAAAATATGGTCATCTTCGTATCCATGTTTTCGAACCCAGAAAATATGGTCATGTTCGTATCCATGTTTTCGAACCCAGAAAATATGGTCATGTTCGTATCCATGTTTTCGAACCCAGAAAATATGGTCATCTTCGTATCCATGTTTTCGAACCCAGAAAATATGGTCATTTTCGTATCCATGTTTTCGTACCCAGAAAATACGGTCCTTTTCGTATCCATCCAAAGGTGGCTTCCTTCGCATCGACCTTGTTCATAGCCCTCAGCAAGCATTCGTTCGAATCGATCAGGATGTACCACTTCGTATCCATCCGTCTGCCTCCATTTCGTATCGATACTCACATGTACTTCATATCCATCCATCTGCCTCCAATTCGTATCGATACTCACATGTACTTCGTATCCATCCATCTGCCTCCATTTCGTATCGATACGCACATGCAGTTCGTATCCATCCATCTGCCTCTAATTCGTATCGATCTAGCCATTACGTATCGATGCTACTAGAGCTAATTCTCTGGATGGATACGAAGTGGGTCTTTCAGCTGATGAATACGAAAAGTGCAATTCCTCTGATTGATACGAAGACGAGCACATCTGATGGATTCGAACAAGAACGATACGAAGAAGGACTTTTTCAGGTTGCTTGATGGATACGGAAGTTGAGAAAAAAAATGTTTTCGGGTACGATTCAAAACTCAACTTAGTAAAGAAACATTCTGATCGTTCCATGACTGGACGGGACATAGGAGATTACAACAACAATTGTTGAAATGCACTCGAGGAATGGGTATTGAAATACCACTCAACTGGTGCCCCCAGAGGCTGGAGAACCTAGCTAAATCACCAAGAACTGAAGTTGATTAATATATCATGCTTCTAAGGTGGACTGCAACTTCCTCCAATTGACCAGCTTTTAAACTCTTGAATTGACAACTATGGTACGATGACTACTATGACACTGCTCTACACTGTCAACTCTGCCAATTCAAAGCATAGCTGGTCACCACTGAATCGTCTTCAAATGCCCACATCTTAATCGTTCCACATCTATACGACTAAAAGCATGGCATACAACCTCCAGAGAACTTCCTTAATACCCTATACTGGTCTCTTATCTGTTAGCCCATCTTAACCAAATCACATCGAATCAGTGTTACCAACCATTCGAACATTGGGCAATCAGGCATGCATCATTCGCTAGTATTACAAGACCATGTAGCCATAAAATGGACTTAATAATATTGATTGGAGTATCTTTCCCAATCGGGGCCTATTCATCGAAATCATCCTACATACAAAATTTCTAGTAAAAATTCACCACGGTCACTATATCAGTGTACTATGGAAATTCAACCTCCGCCACTATCTCATGAAGTGAGAATGGTGAATGGAGTCCACGAAAAGTGATGAATGTCATCAAATGCATTGTATCCCCTATTCCTCAAATAAGAATGTCAATCGTGGTTAGGCATACCATTTCTACTTCTCATATTGCTAAAGGAAATAAAGAAGCTGGCAGCCAACGAATTGATCAAAATCCACAGCCCGTTGCTGCCAACACTTATAAATGAAATCAACACAAAAGCTTATTTCCAGAGTTTGATAACAGAATTGGTGGATAGCCGCCGACGACTACACCAACATGTCTAGGCCAATATTACGATTGATGAATCAGACGAAGGATCAACTTGGCAAGATAAGAGGGAACCTGCTCTATACTCTAAATCGGGAAGCTCCTCTTCTTTACCTGACTATCATGGATGCCAACGCCATAAGGCTGCTCCAGAAAGGATAGCTTTGGCAATATGTTCAAGCCCCATATAATGAAGAGCCGGGAACCCCCGACCTCAATCAGAACTTTGATCAGAGTAAACCATTTGCGTTAGACTTCCAACTGTGAAAGGCTGGACCGAAGTGCAATAACGAGCATACGACGCTGCTTCACTTATCAATGAGATTTTATCCGATCTCTTTTGAATTATTTCTATTTCAATTTCGTTTATGTTACGAAATATGACCAACTTGAATTAAACTACTTGCAAATGATGCAGGTAACTGAGTACTTAAGGATGGCTGCAAAACAACCTCCGCGGACTATGATCAAATCATTGAAAAGGGACCGACAAGGTCAAGACTCCAGTACAAAGTGGGTGCAACTGACCATCCACTCATCAGCCTATGCAATTTAATTATGATATTTGAGAAAGGCTTGGAGTTATATGTCCCAACAATGCACTATCCATCTTGTACTTGAAGCTCGCCAAAATACTTATGCTTCTTCCGATGCCCAGTAGAATCAGAATCATACCAAGGGTGGACATGACCGTCCATGCATCCAATCCTGCATTAGACCCTTGGGGTTATTTAAGAAAGCATGTTTAAAGTGGATATGATTTGACCATTCACTCTCCAGTTTGCGTCTGTGATTCCGCAAGAACAATCATGCCTTAAACCGACTTCCTCAGGGGCCAAGCCTTAATTTATAGTCATCGACAACCGACTGCTTGCTCGCCAATCATCATAAGCCATCATTTCAACTCTCTTCCTCAGCTCGACTGGAAGAGCGCAAAGCAAAAAAGTGGACGTGAATCGACTGTCTGCTATCCAACTCTTGCCCCTGAATTAAGGAAAATACACAACTCAAAGTGAATGTAGATCGATCATCCTATCCTCTGCTCGAGCTCAAAGTTTGCCAGAACACTAATCTTACTCCTTAGGCCTGGCAGAAGTGGGATCCAAATGAACATAGATGCGATTCAACCATCCATAAACTAAATCTCATCCTTCGTTGATGGCAGATAAGTGGAAAGTAATCGAGATCCCACCAATCACTCGCTAATTGAAATCCTAAGCACGAGGACAAGTCACCACATTGAAGCCAAAGAAGGATTGATACACGACAATCCTTTAACTGACTCTAGTCTCCCAGACTGCGAGCTGGAGTACAAACTTATAAATGCGGTTTCGAAGAGGGTGGATACATCCGCCTAACAACTTCAACCATACTAAAAACAAGTTCGAGGAGGATGGATCCGTCCATCTAATGACCTCGCTTGACGACTCAGGATGGATGTGAATTGACCATCCGTGATCCTAATAATTTCGCAGTTCCCAGAGTGAGAACGCAATCCAAATGCCCAAACAAACGCGACTACCGTTTGTTGGCCAACTCCAAACTCCCAGAGTGCGAATTGGAGTATAAAACTCGTAAATGAGGTTTTGGAGAGGGTAGACCCGTCCACCTAATGACTTCGACCGTATCCTAACCAAGTTCGAAGAGGATGGATCCGTCCATCTAACGACCTCACTTGTTAACTCGGGGCGGATGTGATCCGACCATCTACGATCCCGATAGATCCATCGTTCCCAGAGTGCGAACGAACTCCTGAAAAACCTAAACAGATGTGACTGACCATCTATAAACATCAACTCCAAATTCGCAGAGTGCGAGTTGGAGTATAAACATCAACTCTAGGTTCCTAAAGTGCGAACCGGAGTATAAATATCAACTCCAAATTCCCAGAGTGCGAATTGGAGTATAAACATCAACTCTAGGTTCCCAGAGTGCGAACCGGAGTATAAACACTACATCCATCATTCCCAGAGTGTGAACGGACTCTAGGTTCCCAGAGTGTGAACCGGAGTATAAACCCCTCGTTCCCAGAGTGCGAACGGACTCTAGGTTCCCAGAGTGCGAACCGGAGTATAAATCCATCGTTCCCAGAGTGTGAACGGACTCCACTTTCCCAGAGTGCGAATTGGAGTATAAACATCTATTCTAGGTTCCTAGAGTGTGAACCAAAAGAACAAATGCTAACTCCAGGTTCCCAGAGCGTGAATCGGAGCATTAACATCAATTTTAGGTTCCCGGAAGGCGAACCGGAAAATACAAATGCCAACTGCAAATTCCCAAAGTGTGAATTAGAGTGCGAAAGCCAAGTCAAAGTTCCTAGAGTGCGAACTGGAGTATAAACATTTAATAACTCTAAGTCCCCAGAGTGCGGACTGGAGTATAAACACTAAAATAGGTGTGATCGACCATACATCAACTAACTCTAGATTCCCAGAGTGCGAACTGGAGTATAAACATCAACTAATTCCAGATTCCCAGAGTGTGAACTGGATTGTGAACATCAACCAACTCTGGTCCCGAAAGCACAGACTGAAGTATAAAGACCTAGTGGGTGTGACATACCACCCATCAACCAACTCCAATCCTTGAAGCATGGATTGGAATATAAATACCAGAAGGGATGCGATTTGATTGTCCATCTATAAACTCTAATTCCACAGCAAGTTCTGTAGTACCAGAAGCGGATGTGGTTTGACTTTCTTCTTTCCAACTCTTCCCCTGACATGGGGGCACACTTATCATAAAAAATCGGATGCGATCCGACCATCTAGCTCTAAGCGGGCACGACATGACCATTCATGCATCAACTCTTATCCCCAACACGGGACCTGTAGCATAATCTTATAGCGATGCACTCCAACCCAACAAGACAAAATTTCTTCCTTGATTCTACAAGGAGATGCAGATTCGCAAAACGGACCTAGCTGAACGTCTTATTCTAAATGGATGTGATTACCCATCCTACCTCAAATGGACGTGACACGACCGTTCATCCGCTAACTCTCGCCAATGATCTGGCAGGTTGTGCATGCAACATGGACGGATGTGACCCAACCATCCGCCAATCAACTCCTTTCTGTAATTCAGTAGGACAAACATCAAATTAAAGTTGTTGCGATGTGATCGACTACACTCCGACGTTCGCCATTGACTAGTGCCAAAGGAATTAATCGAGGAAAATGCGGTTCGACCATTTTCTGCTAAAATTCTTAGTCCCCAGAGTGTGGATAGGGGTATAAACATCACATAGGTGTGACTAATGGCCCTTCAACTACCTCTAGTCCCCAAAGTGCGACTGCAACCATAGACATGTGAAGAATGTGATTCGACCATTCATTCACCAACTCCAGCCTAAAGTCGACGGGAGGAGTATAAACTCGCTACAGATGCAATTAGACCGTCCACAAACTAACTCTGCTAACCCAAGAGTGGGGGCAGAAGAACAAATCATTGAAAGAAGAGAAATGAGACTCGCTACATTGCTAGCTATTCAGATTCCTTTACAACTTAAGGCAACGACTGCAAGGAGGCCTTAATGCTAACCAATCAGAATGATGCTCGAAGTTACAAGAAGCCAATTATATCGTACCGCCAGATCGACGGGCAATATCAATCTGCACCTTTCATATCATACCAAAGGATCGATAGGCAATGAGGTCCGTACATTCTACATTGTGTCGCTAAATTGACGGCCAATATCGATCCTCTTCGATTATAAGTTGACGTGACATGAGCGCCCATCGAATACCTTCGACCACCAAAGCATGGATAGAACCACGAATGAGGGTGACTTAACCATTCATCCTCCGTTGCATTCCTTCAATCTGCTAGGAAGAGCATGAGACTGGATGAGCATGAACTGACTGCTTTTTAGCTGGATGTATCCCTAGATCTAACGAGAGAATGTAGATCGAAACGGGCGTGGTTGATCGCCCAACTCCAAAAGAATCCAATGTGACCATTTATTCTTTGACTCTTACCATAATCCGACTAAACAGACAATTCATAACAAGTGCAACCTAAATGTCCGCGCACCGATTCTTACCCTTGATTTGATAAGGGAAGCATCAATCCTGCATTGGATATGACTGGATGGTTCACTCTTAAGTTTTTGCCCAGAGTATGACGACATAAGCAGCAAAATGAATGTCGACGAGGCACCGAAGTATTCTGCCTAGAGGAAAGAACTAGGATAGAATGCAGAATACGGCACAACTCAGCCTTCCATCGATTAACTCGATCCCATGGTTCAACGGGATAGAATGCAAAATTGAAGTGAACATTATCTGCCTTGCCGCTTATCGAGATTTTCTCCTGACTTGGGGGTACGCACGATAAATAAGATGAAAATAATTTGATCATTCATCAAACAGCTTTGACTCTTACAGCTTGGACTACAGTATAAATACAGCGGAAGCTAGACTCGATTATTCGCATAATACGTCCATCGACCCAACACTAGGGGCACAAGTTTGATCATCCAAGAGCTGGATACGCCTATTCAATCCTATAGCTTGGGCCTAGTATTCATAACAACTTTAAGTTACGACCGAAAGGATGCTTAGAGATAGAATCATCAGATCGACGCCCGGACTTATGGGCAACTGATCATCATTCTTACCCTTCTGATGAGCAATGGATCGCGAGTACATTGAATGGAAAACACATTGCGTGGAAACACATGTAGACTCAAACTCATAGCTGGAGCCGGCTATGCTGTAGCACGAGATACAAGGCTAAACTCTACTAAGCCTTTGATTCAACATGCCTATAAGGCTAATCACTTACCATTGCAAACAAGCACATGAAGTGCCTACAACCCGTCACGAGTATTATAGATCAGATCACAACTCTGCGCAATGATGACGCAAGAGTCAACTGCATTGCTTCAGGTGAATTTGATATGTCCGCTTGGAATCAATCTCATGTGTATATAAGGACTCTCACCAATCATTGAGAACCATGCAATATATGTCAACCCAATGCGTGTCTCGGGGAATAAAAATGAAGTGACATGGATCTAGAAAGATCTACTGCACTTAAGGAATAAGGGAATCTACTCAAAACCAATAGGTTTATCCATGATGTCCTCTACCCAAAATGAGTATTTAATCCTCTACTTATGAGAGAAACAAAAGGAAAGTGGCGGACGTACGCTGACTACTCAGATTTGCATGAGGCGGGTCAAAGAATAGCTTTCCACTTCCAATAATCAACCAACTAAATAAACTCGACCATCTGACATGAATTACTCTCATCCATGGATGCAAACCTCCAGATACAATCAGATACTGAAACATGTCCTAGACCAGGAATACAACTATTCCATTACTGATCCGGGCCTATAGTGCTATGTTGCATTCTTTGGATTCAAACTTGAGAACGCTAGATCCAATGGCAACCTTAGATGTCTAGAAGGTTACTCAAATGGAATATCGAGCTAAGCTAATTTGATATCACTTATCTCCTTCAGAGAGCTATCCATGGTCAAACATTAGCATACTTCATATCTGAACTCGCTTCATCAGACAGTTATCCGAAGAATAGTAGAGAACCATCCAACCGATGGAGAACATACATAGATGGAACTTCTGATAATCGGCTTTTTAACGTCGAAATTGCATTAGCGACTCCTATCAAAGACTATCTACCATGGGGAATTCTTCTTGAATAGGGGAATGAGAGATGGCATATCCATCGCGAAGCATCACTGCATGATTACGTCTGGATCGTTCGACTCCATCAACACAAAGCATTACTTTTGTATCCACCAATCTGAGACCCAATATTACATATCCATCGATGCAAGGCACACCTTATGTGAGTCCATCTCGTATCGATAACCATCGATACGAAGTCTACCTTAGTGCATGCCAGATCGATCCAAGAGAGGATCGATGCGAAGGAATGAATCCACAACAACCATCAAGTGTTCTTGCAACTCGAATTTCACATCGATTCAGGAGAGGATCGATATAGAATTCGAAACGAGAAGACCGACAATGACTTGTTAACGTGCGAACGTCAATAAGAGTCAGGTTAACATATATGCATGTACGTTGAACTAATTTCCAATTTTAGAAATCCGCAGGTTGAATGCCCACCTGGTGACAATTACAACAACAAATAGCTAATCGTTATCATACAATAATCGGTTACAATGGTACAACAGTTGGTAGTCAACAGTTCATATTACTAAAAAATCAGTCAAGGATTACAACTTCCAACAAGAAGACGATAACTGTTTAACAAGTTAAATGGAACTATTCAGAGTGAAGATGGCAGTTTTCAAAGCACGTCATGTTCACACAAGACGTACTTTGGGGGGCAAATGTTATCCCGCCTTTTGGCAAGGCCGTGACACCAAGAACTTGACTAGAGACCAAGGATGGTTCGTCCTGGAGATCAGTTATACATGGGTCTACTATGGATGTCGGTAAATTTTTTTCGAATCCGGGTTGAGCTACAATTTATATGACATGACAAGCAAAGCTGAGAAAGCCAATGTTCCAAATTTCAAGTCAATCGGAGTTCGTATGCTCAAGCTATTGATGGATCACGGTTGAGAAATCCAAAATTGCATCGATCATAACTTGAGATATACAAGTCCAAATGCCACCAAATTTGGACAGGAGCCGACTGGCAACCTAAGGAATGTTCATACCAAATTTCAGCTCGATCGGATAAAATCTTGATCGATTCAAAATTGCTTCGTATCGATCGCGGACCAACTTGCATCGATCATATCTCACAATCCACAGGTCCAAATGCTATGAAATTTTCACAGTAGCTTATTGCCAACATGAGGAATGTTCATGTCAAATTTCAGCTCGATCGGATCAAATCTTGATCGATTCGAAATTGCTTCGTATCGATCGCGGACCGACTTGCATCGATCATATCTCACAATCCACTAATCCAAATGCCATGAAATTTTCACGGTAGCTTACTTACATGTTAAGGAATGTCACCACCAAATTTCACCTCGAATGGATGAATTCTTGATCGATTCGAAGTGAGTTCGAATCGATCCCCAAGTGGGCCCAAATTTCCTGAGGCCGGTCGCGTGGGCCCCATCACGTGCCAGAACGAGTCTCCCGAAGTTTGAGCGAAATATCAGCCTCCTACGCCTATAAATAGGCCCCCAAAGCCATTAGAAAGGGGATCTTTTTTGGCTCTCCTATGTCCAGGCTCTGCTAGATCTATTTTTGTATTCTATAGCCGATGTTGTACACGAATTTCAACATCATAATCTGCTGTAATCTGCTGTAATTATTTGTAATCGGCAAGTGAATATCAATAAAATCATCAAACTTCATAGTGGACGTAGGCAACACGCCGAACCACTCTAAAACTCTGTGTTTCTATGCATTTTCTTATATAATTATTGGTGTGTTTGTTAGATCTGCTTCATTTTACTTTTATTCTCTTCATTTTATCTCTTCAAACACACCCGAAGAGTGTTGTGCCCAATTTTGGTACAAACATAATTATCTCATGATGACCGAAGTAATAAATGTTTCGTGATGTCTTATGATTGACCCGAAGTTCTAGTACTGGCTATAAATCATGAATGTGTCACAAAATCTAAGATAGGAACCCAAAAAGTGGTAATTATGCATCCCATACTGCAAGTTCTCACTTATTGGTTTACTAACTATCAATTAATGCCACACAGTTTATAAAATTATTTAAATCACAAATATTCGCCTCATATCATCAACATATACTACCCGAAGGTCAATGAATGTGTAGCTTCGAACGAACAAGTCCGGAATTAACAAAGAAAGTAAACACATATGTCACATACCACATGTTTAACTAAATCATTTAATTCTCCTCCTTATACGCTCGAAGGGTGCAAAAATGTGTATTTTATATAGAAAATAATTTTCTTTGAGAAAACTAGTTTTTAAAACAACTTTTGAAATCATTTGGAAAATATTTCCTTTGAAATTCTCTTTATTTTAGAATATATATATATATATATATATATTCAATAGTTTTAAAAATAATTACAAATATTGTAAAATATTTATTTAGAAAGCTATTTAAATTATAAAAATCGTTTCAAAATTGTTTTAAAAAACCCATGCTCGAAAATAATTGAAATAATAGAAAACGCTGAAAATCAACATATGATACCGTCTTAAAAACTCGTCAATCCAAAGTACGAATCAACCCAATATTGTCTTACCTATTTATAGTTTTAAGCCCTTCAAAAACACTCCAAAATATCACAAAACTGATCACAATGTTTACTGGAATAAGCAGAAAAAAAATCACAGAACAAAAGAAAGAAGGCTAGAAAACAAAACACACCCAAGTCGACCAACAGGTCGACTATAGGTCGACCATTAAATGGCATAGGTCGACCCTATGGTCAACTTATGTAGTGCCAGGTCGAACCTAAGGTGAATCCCTATGGGTTCTTGGTCGACCTCTGAGTCGCGATTCTTTCAAGCAAAAATTGTCTTCTCTGATTCAATTTTTGAGCTAAGTTTTGGGGCATTTCCACGATGAATTAGACAATGAAATTTTACATGCACAAACTACTACACTCAAACAACAATCCAGAGAAATTCCGACCTGATTCATATCAAAATCAAAGATTTATAAACACTAGAAGAAGCACTCTAGAACATATTTTTCACTGTAAACTTTCAAACAAGAAATTTTATTTACAGTAAGCATAAATTCAACCAATTTCAGCATACAACTTATTCAAAGCAAGAATTTGTGAGTTGTACTCACCTTAGCACGATTTTGAGTGGTTTTAACTTGCAAGCTAGGATCTTTTTGGCTTGGAGAAGCTTTTTTGACCTGCAGCGGTAAGGAAACAGGCATGTAACAGAGAGAAGAGAAGCTACAGACTCAAATTTCTTTCGGATAAAACAAATAGAGAATGAAATAAATATTATGGTGAAATTACCTGTTATTCTCTTTAACTTGCTAAATTTTCCTTTGATTTCCCTTTCAATTTTGCAAAAATTTGAAGTTAGATAATTATTTGTTAAGAGGAGGCCATTTTGTTTTCTCAAGTTTGATTTTAAGAAGGAAGGAATAAAAATGAGAAAGAAAAAGAATGTACATCTTCCTTCCAAATATTCCAGAATTGGATTTGGACTTGAATCCACTACCCATTAGCCTATATGCAAATACTTAGTGAAAAACATAAGCTAAGTTATTCAATGGTAACACTTTTATTCACCGTATTTTCATATATTAACACATTTAAACCAAATAAATTTTATACAACAAATGTTTATGTTAACTAAAATGTTTTCACAACATATAATAAATTATTTTAGCCATAAAATTTATTTTCCATTATTAAAACCTTATTTTGACTTAAATACATCATTTTACACTATAATTTACATAAAACACTATTTTTAACACCAAAATTTATACAAAAATTATTTTCTTATCAAATTAAATGTAACAAACCATATTAACATTATTTTTACATCCAATTATTAATTTTAAACAAAATTCCACTTTTTATTTACAATATTTACCACATAAAATTTTAATACTTCACTAAAATTATCAAAAATTAGCATTTGGTAATAATTTGTAAAATTATTGCATTTTCTCAAATTAAAACCACAAATGTTCATTTTTATCACAAACTAACATAATAAAGTTTTTAAAACTTTACTTTCAACATTTACATTTATTTCAACAAATTAATGTTGAATTAAATTCTTTTATCCCGATTAATTAATTCAGTTAATCCCTAAATTATCATATTTCTATTATTCACAGTTTATTCAAACTTAATTCCCAAACAATCTTAAATCCAATTTATTTATTCCAAATCCAATGTTTCTTTAAAATAAACAAATTTTAATAAATTTTCCATCTTTAATTTATTTTATTTCTTCATTATTAAATTACAACCATCATTATAATTTAATTTCACAGGTAATCACTAAAACCAAGGTTGTTACAGTAGTTATAGATCCTCTTGTTATCTATCTTTTTTATGCAAATTTATGTAGTGATGTATGAAACCACATGATGAGGACGGTTTTCTATGGAGTAAGTTTTATGGAAAACTTATTAAGTTTCATGTAAATCATATTAATATTGCACTTTTTGGGTAAAGAGGAATTGACATGGATGAGTTACCTGATTATCGACATAAACGAAGAAATGCAATAACCTATGAAAATTTGGAAAGACTCCATGCCTAAATGGAAAATTAGCTTCTTTCGACCTTGGGCTAGACTTCTTAATCAAATGTTGATCAACACTGTTATTCCTTGACTAGGGCGTCATGAACAAATTTATGAAAATGATTATAAGGCTCTCTATCCTATCCTTGGATGAGTACATGTTAATTGTGCTAGATTCATTCATGATAAAATTTAATAATTTTGGCTTCAAAGAAGTTTAATTATATCATATGCACCATACATTATGAGACTTCTTACCTTCTTTGAGATCAACATCATACCGTCTACTTTGAACCGATACCAGTCAAGTATAGTGGAATACGTTTCTTTAGTCTCAAGCATTTACCTTTTACCATGGCTTAACATATTAGCTTTGATGAGTGGACATTACAATAAGCTCAACATGGTCAAAGCTTAACTCAACCACCAATAAAAAAACCCCACCTCCTTAACAAGTCCCAATTATTCCCCATCTAATGCAATAAGAAACCGAATATGACTTTGAGACCGATATTCATGATGCTTGACTTCAACCAAATCCAAATGAGCCTATGATGGACTTAACTCATCAAATCTTAAGATTATCGTGATTATCAAAAGTCCTTAGAGAGCAGAGTTAAAGGTCTTGGGAGATCATTTTCTACTAGGATGGGTAAGATGGAATGATCGATGTAAAAAATCATTTCATTGCTCTCAAAGATGATGAGAAAGGTTAGAGGATGATCAAACTTCACTTCGACATCCTCTCCTTCATATAGTCTACATCCTTCTCATTTCCTTGCTCACCTTCTCAATACAAAGGGAAAAAACACAACGAAGAGGAAGGAGACAAATCAGAGTCATGACATTGGTCCGATCAACAAATGGATGAATCAAAATTTATTGTTTTCAAGGCCACTCTATAACAGAAGGTGTTAAAGAAGAAAGTGTTGAAAATCAATGGAGAAGGGTAATACAATCCTTCAAATTATTATGAGTACTACGAGAACTATGGGAGCTCATCTTATGGTGGCTATTAAGTAAGTCTATGGGTATTCTATGACTAGTTTCTTTAAAAGTTGGTTTTCAAATACTAGTGCTATGTGTTGTGTTTGTATTTTTTTGTCCATAACTTATGTTTTGTTTAGGATGTTATTTTGTGATATAACTTGTTGGTTTGTGATATGTTATGCTTGAATATTATTTTGTTATGCTCTATTGACATATTGTATTTATGTTATGTATAATTATCTGTACTATATTTTGATATCTCTTTATATCTTTTTGATAATGCTAAAGTGGGAGAATGTCAGAATGTCTCTTATCAGATTTTAATCACAGCAACTATACAATCATTTTGTAGAATCTCTAAACTAACTTACAAGTGCATGACACTCAAGCAATGAGCACAATGAGAAACACAAAAACATCGGAGAATCGATAAGCTGAATAGAAGTATCAATTAAGAGTTCTACATGAAGACAAACCATTGTAACGGTCATATATCTTGTGTTAGTGCCTTAGATAAATATGTACAATATCCATGAGTGCTACGAGCTATTATATTTACATAAAAAAGTTTTATTCATTCAAACAAAGTGTTGGAACAAGTTTAAAAATCTTTAGAAACTCAGGCATCTGGCAACAACAACCAGACTTCTTAGGTAACCAAATTTCAAACTATTTTTTTCTGATCTAATTTTCTCACAAAGTCAGACATTTGGGGTTACAAGTCAGACATCTGAAAATAAGAATTTTCAAACAATTTGTTTTTGGAAGAATATTTTTCAAAAGCAAAACGTCTGCCTATTTTCAACCAGATGTCTGAATTTGTTGTAACAACTATTTTTGAAAAGACACTTCTGTTCTCTCTTAATGGTTGTAACTCTTCTTTTAATGGTTTTCTCCGGTAAGTTGCAACTCTTGAAGAAGACTTTTTGACAACTATAAATGCATGGCTAAGGCTAGAGTTTCAACCATCTAATTCTTGTCATATACTTATTCTTTTTCTAAATTCTATTGCTTTCACATTTGCAAATTTGATTTCAATATCACCAGCTACTATTATATAGTCCTTGGTGATTTACTTCCTTAACCTTACATGGTTTCACTCATTCAACTCAAATAAGAGATTATAAGAAGCTTTGTACTACAAGTCAAAATCCATATTAATAGAATGCAACATTGCTAAGATAGTAAACTCGTGTAAACGCCTTTTCATTCGAGCTAAGTGAAGGTGTTGGCTAGTGAAATCCGAAGGGAAGCTTTGGCATTGGACATAGAATGAGAAGTCCAAACCAATATAAAGTTCTGGTGCAATCGTTCTTACTTTGCTCTATTTTATTAGTATTCTTCTTGGTTAATTATATATACATACATTTACATTAGCCACACTATTGATCTTGTGCACTTTCAGGGATTTCTTGCGATGTTAGTTAAGAAATACCAAAGATGGGTCTATCTTGGGTTTAGGTATTAAATGATAGAGATATGCCTAGGGTATAGGTAATAAATGATCAGAGTCTGTCTAATTCCAATTAATGAGGTATTAAGTGGCTTAGGTGCTTCCTCTCCCATTGTTAGAGCATGATTTATGATAGTTGCAAAGATAAATTGGAAAGGGCCCTTGGCCTACTGTTAAAGGTATGTTATGGAGTTAGACTGGAAAGCCTTTTGCTTATATTGGAGGATATTTAGTAGGTTATAGTATAAGATGCATAAGACATGTCACTTATCTAAATGATACTGCCTAGATACTATTATGGTAAGATTTTAGATTTTCATTCACCAAACATCATTGTTCTAACTCCCTCCTTATTACAACCCATAGGTTTGAGGGAACGATGTTGATGGAGAATACGGAGGCAATGGTGTAGATTTTTGGTAGTTTCATTATTTATCTATGTTTTTGATTTACATTTTGATTTACCCAGTTTCAGACATATTGATACATTTTAAGATATTGTATTATGGATATTTTAGGATGTTATGTTTATAAGATTTGGATTTTATGAATGGGTACTTATTTTTGTTATTATATTTTATCCCTTTCACTGTGAAATCCTAAAAGTGTAAATTGATGGTTCTATATATTGTTATTTGCATCAATTTAAGAACCAACAATCAACTTTGAAATGGACCTAAGGTTCGATAGGCTTTTATTGGGTTGAAAGTTAGGCCCATTTGGGAGTGGGCTGTTACATTAGGTGTCAGAGCTTAGGTTACCCGATCAATGAGAACACACACACACACACACACTCTTTTTTGAAGTTACATAAACACACATAAACATACTAGGAATTTTTCTATTTTTATCAAATAATACTATCTTAGGTAGTTGTAACTAAAAGCTCACATCTGTAGATAGTTGATAATGGCTGAAAACAATTGCTCGGAGGTTGGGAATCTCTTCACCTAAGAAATACCCACTATACAAGGTATGCCAGAATGGTTCAAGCAACACCAAGGCATGGGGGGGAAAGTTCTGATCCCTCAACATGCTACACCAACAGCACTAACCGCTTCACCTATTAAAGCATCACCCCGCCTACTTGACTTCCCTAAAATGTGTAAAACTTTAAAAATATAGGAGAATGAATGTATACGGGAGCTAAAGATTTTGTTGAAACAAAGGCTTGGATTAATGACTGTGAACATATAATCCGGGAGCTGAAGTGGAATGATCAAATCAAGAGGAGGATGGCTGCGTGGCATTTAATGGTGGTTGTGTGGCATTTAATGGGGAGGTGCTGGATTGGTGGACCATTATAGTTGAAGAGAATGTAGAGGAAATTATTACTTAGGATGAATTATGGGTTCGCCTTAAGTAATGATACATGTCTATAGTTAAAATAAGTTTGTAGTTAGAGAAGTTTATACAACTATGGCATGGAGACTCCATGTTGAAGGAATATATCAATAAGTTTATGGAGTTTGCTAATTTCGATTGAGTTTGATTAACACCCATATGAAGAAGGCTATGAAGTTTGTTAAAGGCCTAAGTTCTCCACTTAGGGAGCTGCTTTTGACCTAAGTACCCATAGGTACCGCATATGAGATGATAGTTTAAATGGCCCTAC
Organism: Allium cepa; assembly: GCA_030765085.1. Taxonomy (NCBI): domain Eukaryota; kingdom Viridiplantae; phylum Streptophyta; class Magnoliopsida; order Asparagales; family Amaryllidaceae; genus Allium; species Allium cepa. The sequence goes on along the minus strand of CM060945.1, from coordinate 305,355,689 downwards.
TTCAGACTGTTGGTTAGAGGAAAAGGAGAAGGTAGTGCCGGCGCAAACGAAGAAAGAGGGATTCTAGGCCGATAAGAAAGGCAAAGAGAGGTCCAAGAAAGGAAGTGTGACATGTTGTTGGTGCTAGAAGAAATGATATGTGGCTAAGGACTGCAAAGTGAGTTTGATGAGGAAAGAATTAAAGGGCGATGCTACTACTGCCATGAGTCGAGACACAACAAGAATCAGTGTCCAAAGCTAACAAAGGGTAGGCAAGCTTATGCCATTGAAGCTGTACCTATCTCAAGTAGACCCCCTCCCAAGGTTGTGGGAAAGACTGCATTAGAACTTGGAAGCTACAACTATTACCTTCGAAAATACTCTTAGTACCTTATTTGGCTCAAGATTATCACATTCATTCATAGCAAGAAATGTAGTCAACTCCTAAAGTTTAAAAACCTAAGTTGTCACCAACCCAATAGTCGTATCAGTACCTTATTGGAGGGTTGGCTCATCTTTCGTTGATTTGTAAAGACTTAGTTGTGGATATATGTAATGTTGATTTTATATGTAATGCATATGTTTTTGGTTTTTAGGGGTATGGACTTATCGTAAGGATGGATTGGTTATCTTAATACGGTGCCATCTTAGATTTTTATAAGAGGATCTTTTGGTTAAGGAGGTGTAAGAGGTGAGATATCGATGTTCTTTGTGCACCCTAAGACCCAATCAAGTTAACCTATTTATATTCTATTAGTCTATCACAAGATGAGCTCTTATCTATGCCCATAGTCTGAGACTTTCTAGAAATTTTTGAAGAAGTCTCCAGTTTCCCACCTTGAAGAGAGATCAAGCTTTGGATAGATTTGGAGAAGGATGCTTGACTTGTCGCGCTGCAATTAAAGTATATGGCCCTCCAAATAAACGCGAGAGTTGGACAAGAAAAATTCAAGGCTATTGCCAATGGGATATATTCGTCGTGGTACTTCAGAATGGGAAGCACTAGTTGTCTTAACCGCTAAGGTAGATGGCTATTTGAGGCTATGCATTGACTATAGATAGTAACAAATGACCCAAAAAATAGTTATCCCTTACCTAGAATTGATGTCTTATTTGACCAAATTGTTGGAGCCAAAATATTTTTTTAGTTGGACTTAGCCAATGGATTTCACCAACTGAGAATAGGCAAGGATAACAAGTAGAAGTCAACTTTTCGCACTCTTGACGGACTATATGAATCAAAGGCAATGCCTTTTAAGTTGACAAATGCCCCAACATAACTTTGTAGATTTATTGTGTAGAGTCTTTAGGGGCAGCTAAATAAATTCGTCGTAGTATTTATGGATGATATTCTAGTATTCCCTAAAAGTGAAGGCGAGCATGAAAATCACTAAAGGGAGGTACTAGGAACTTTGTGAAAGTACCAAATAAAAGCCATATTCCATTTTTGGAAGAAAGAGTTGAGGTTTCTTGGCCATATTATTTGTGAGAAGGGATTGCCTATTGATCTTGGAAAGATGGAAGCTATTCAAGACTAAAAATTCCGAAGTATGCCATAGAGGTAAGGAGTTTACTTAGGTTGGCGGGTTACTATATGAAGTTCATCAAGGACTTTGCAAAGGCAGCAGTTCCACTACTCACTTAACCAAGAAAAAAAATTAATTTTTGCATGGGATGAGAAATGAATGAAAGATCAAAGAAGCTGAAGGATTTATTAACCAGTTCACAAGTAATTTCCATTACAGACGGGACGAAGCCTTTCACAATTTACATCGACACATGTGGTATTAGGCTAGGAGCTGTTCTTATGCATGAAGGCATAGTGATAGCCTATGTAAGTAGGTAGTTGAGGGACCATGAGAAAAGGTACCCCGGGCTTGACTTAGAGTTAGCAGCTATCGTTTTCGCTTTGAGGTTATGAAGGCACTATCATTTGGGAGAAACGTCTAAGTTGTTCGTCGACCAAAAATCCCTTAAATATTTGTTTTTCCAAAAAGATTTATATCTTAAGCAGTAGAGGTAGATGGAGTTCATAGCATCATATGACTTTGAGATACAGTATAACCTCGGAAAAGGGAATGTTGTCGCTGACATGCTTAGCCAAAGGCATGCTTCTCTTGATGTTATACATAGTGGAGGTAGTTGGAGTTCCTATCAAATTTCAATTTCCAATCGCCAACAGAACTCACTCTAGGCTATTTGGCAGTGATGAAAGTTGGGCTAGTGTTGATGGACCGCATCAGGCAAGAATAAAGGAAAAATGCATCAATTGTAGATATTTTTGATAAGTTAAGTAAAGGAGAACATTTCCCCTATATCACTAGGTATGCAATAGACAAAAGGGGATAGCTGAAGAGGGATAGATGCCTATATGTTCCATTGGTGGAGGTAGTTTTACAGGAAGTGCTAGCAGAATGTCACCATTCTTGGATGACTATTCACCCCAGTGGAGATAAAATGTATAGGGATTTGAAGTGAATTTTCTATTAGCTCTATATAAAGGAAAAGGTAGCAGAGGATGTTTCTAGATGTTTGACATGCCAGAAGATAAAGGCGAAATAAGGGAAGCCTGTAGGACTGTTATTACCGTTAGAGGTTCTGACTTGGTTATATCGATGGACTTTATAGATGGGTTTCCCATGAGTCAAAGAGGGAATGAGACCATTTAGGTTATAGTGGATAGACTAACTTATAGTGCCCACTTTATTCCTATAAGGAGTAATAGGGCTGCAATATCTCTATCACAAATTTATATTAAAGAAGTGGTACGACTACATGGAATCCGAGTCATTATTTTTAGTCATGGTGACCCCTTTATTCACTAGTGAATTTTGGAGGTGTTTGCAGTCAGCTTTAGGAGCGACGTTGAATCTTAACACTGCTTACCACATGTAGACTGATGGTCAAATGGAAAGGGTGAATAAGATTTTGGTAGGTTTGTTGAGAGCTTGCATCATGGATTTTGGAGAACATTTGAAGCGACATTTACCCTTCAAAGTCCACTTATAATAATAGTTAGCAAGAAATGATTGGTATGGCCCCTTTTGAAGCCTTATACAGAAGGCCACGCAAATCACCAAACTGTTGGTGGGAAGCCACTGATAGAATTCTACTTGGTCAGATTTGATCCCCGAGACCTTGGATAAGGTAGAGATGATTAGACGACAAATGAAGACTACATAGGACCGTCAAAAGTCCTATGTTGATAGACAAAGGAAGAAATTGAATTTTTTTAGTTGGGGATAAGATGTTTGTTATGGTTTGCTCTCTTAGGAAGGTTATGAGGTTTGGTACATCGAGGAAGTTGACATCAAAATTTGTTGGGCCTTTCCCTATTTTAGAAAGGATGGAGAAATTTGCATATCAAGTAGAGCTTCCAAATAAGTTAGCTGGAGTCAACAATGTCTTACCTGTTTCGCACTTGAGGAAATATCTGCACGATGCCACCATCATAGCAGAGCCTGATCAATTAGCATAAATTAAGATAGAGCCGATAGCACCCCGTTCCACCTCAAGTATAGTGGAGCCGGAACTAGAAAGCTTAGTAACAAAGAAATTAGGCTGGCGTGAGTGCAATAGGAAGATAATGAATTAGAAATCACATGGAAAACCAAGGAGAATGTGAAGGCTTTTCATCCTGAGCTTTCCTCTAGTAAACTTTCTCTCTCCAAAATTTAGTATTGCATAGGTTTTTGGCTGCATCATGTTTATTAGATTGGATGGTAGGAGATGGTGGCTACACTTTTTACCATTATTTTTTCACTCACATAGAATCTTACGCATACCTAGGATGCTTCCAAACATGCCTATATGTACGATCTTGCATTCGTGCTAGGATACAACTCATGTATAGTATGTTACATACATAATCACATTGCATTTTTTGTTGAGTGGATAGTTATGTAGATAGCTTGGTTGTATGACATGGTTATAGACTGCGCATTGCACTGTTTATCCCCTAGGGCTTTCGAAGAAAAAAAATCCTTTTTAAGAGGGCGAATGTAACACCCCATAAAAATTAATAAGAAATTAATTAATTAAAATAAGGTAAAAAGGAAATTTTTGCAGACGTTGTAATTTGGCCACGAAAGTTACACATTCGTGGAGATTTTCCGATCAACTATCATATTTGAAGTTTTTTAATCGGAGCTCCAACGGAAAAGTTACCGACGTTAGAAATTTTCGAGTTTAAAATAATTCAAAGGAATTCAAATAACGTTAACATGGAAATTAAACGGGTAACAAATAGTTCAACCTTATGGCAAATTAACGTTGGAGAATTTTTTTTAACATTAGAGGTTAAGAGAGGAAAGAAATAAAAATAAACGGTATAAATACTTCGTGGTAAAAAGTCAGAGACTGGTCGAACCGTATCCTAGGGATAGTCAATCGCTAGCGGTCACTTAGGGAAGAGGGATCGACCGGTGGATAGATGTCGGATAGAGTTAGGTTATACCAAGAATAACTTGGATTTTATTATTTTAAACCGACTTAAATCCTACAGTCCAGACAGCTTCTAACCACTATAAATAAGGGGCTAGCAACCTATCTTTTATTTATATAATATTTGGAACAGTGGTGGACCTCCGTCACTCTTCTTCCTCAATTATATTGAAGAATTCAAGTCCAAATCCAAGCGAAAAAAGGTAACCGGTTTGTATGTATTTACGTTTTCTATTCTTATTATTCCCTAATCTCTGAATTCCGAGTCTAGTTTATGTACAATTGAATGGTTGTATATTCCAAAAATAAGAAACCCGAAGGAGCAGTTAGTCAATGACATGTATCAAATTCAAAGGAAGCACAAAACTATGTATAGGAGGAAATCTTAGTTTTTCATATTTTAGTTAGTCAATGACATGTATCAAATTCGCCAAATAAATTGTTAATTCTTTGATTTATTGGAATTTCAATTATTTGACGTTAATATAGTAGAACCAATTTTTTTGTTTAAAATTTGAATAATTTATGTTCTATTCAACTTCCATTTTTAATTTCTATTATTGCGCTAAAAGGGGTCAAAAAGAAAATTATTAGAAAATGGTGTAAAAAGCTGGATTTTCTTATTTGTAGTTTGCTCTACCTAGTTGCATACTATAAATAAATATAAATCCTTTTTTCTTCTTCAAGATTGTACATGTAAAAGTTGAATAGAATGTAAAGGGTTTTATTTGCTTTAAATAGATGCGATAATTTTATTATATTAATGTAAAACAAGTTTAGTATGATTCCATTTTTTGAATATACATGCATATGTACATATACACACATATATTCACAAGCCTTTTTTTGTTTAGCTAAGGATATTCGCTATCTTGTAAATTACTATATGGAACTTAGGCTTGTATAAATATGGAAGTTTTGACATTTTAACAATTAGTATAGGAAGCAAAAAAATTAGAATAGGAATATTTCTACGCACATTTAGGTATATTTAGGTAGCTAAAAATTTACATACGTATAGATATTTTAATAGCATATAAATATATATTAATAACGTGTTAATATTAATGTATTAATCGTATCATATAGAATATATAGGTTAGTAAATAGCATTAAACCCTATAGGAAGGAAGTTAAGAATAATTATGGAAATTAATCCATAATTAAAGGCTAAATAAGTAGATTTTCTTATATGGCTTTAAGTCAAAAATGTGGTGAGATATTATACATATTATGTAGAGAGAGAGAGAGAGAGTTTGTGTGTTAGTGTATGGTTGTCTGTTAGGAGAGCGGAAATATGAAAAAGTAATAGGGATGCAAGGCCAGTCAAAAGCACACATAACTCTGCTCGGTTTATTTGGTAACTAGTAGTGTGACTTTGACTAATAAGAGACATCGCTTACCAAAATTACCTAAGGTGGATGCGAGGTTAGTCCCAATTCTGTAGGGTAAGTCTTTCCAACTAATCTACCTACGAGCATCTACGAATAGTCGGACTAATATGAGATGTCCCTGTTTCGGGTGGCTTGTCTTACGATGAATATCCCAGTATGGGCCTGCTTCTAGATTAAAGGTATTAAGTGGCTATTGTAGGGTCTACCTTCTTCCTACTCAAGAAATATTAAATGGTCTATATTATCTTTTAGGTACAGTAGTAGGAAATCTTTAGTGGGGGTCCACTTTGCGGTTGAGGTAGTTAGTGGCTATTGTACTTCCCGCTTCTTCCTATAAAAGAAGTATTGACTAGCCTGATGGGATTTCTTATGATGTCAGCTAGAAAGTACCAAAGAGGGGTCCACCATGGGTTTAGTTATTAAATGATGGGAATCTACCTAGGGTGTAGGTATTAAATGGCCATAGTCTACCGAATTCCCATTAAAGAGGTATTAAGTGGCTTAAGTGCTTCCTCTCGGATCGTTAGGGCATGATTTACAGTAGTTGGGAAGATGGACCGAAAAGGGCACTTGGCCTACATTTAAAGGTACGTTATGGAGTTGGACTGAAAAAGCCTTTCATTATAGTAGAGGTATACTTGGTAGGATATAGTATAGGATGTGTAAGACATATTATTTATCTAAATGATACTGCCCAAATATTATTGTGGTACGACTTGAGAATTTCATTCGTTAGATATTATCATTCTAACTCACTCCTATTAACATCCCATAGGTTAGGGGGAACGATGCTATATCGACCCATATTGTATGTATTGAAGGATTATAAAATATTTTTTTTTTTATTCATACGAGATCGTATGGCTCTAAAATTTTGTGAAATGACACTTATCGACATTTTTTGCATCGATGATTTTGGCCGAATTTATATGTGACCATTTTGAGCCTAAAAATCTTGTAAGAACTATAGCTTTTGATAAGAGACGAGTTAGGGTCTAAAACCACTTTTATTGCTTTAGGATGATGGTTTTACATTCTATGTTGTGGTTATAGTAGAAAAATGAACTTACCATTTGAAAGTTATGGCTGCTGCTGACCTTCATTAATGGGTAAGTAACTAAGCCCATACTTAGCCCCACTAACGCATCTCGAAAATTATGCTAGGGGAAGGCTATTGTAACTGATCTAAATCATTTTCATCTTTTCCAAATTAGTTTTAAACCTCTATTAACCCTAATTTCATTAAAAACCCTACATTTCTTACTAATCTCAGCCAAAATCGTCATTAGATGGGTAATTAGCATAGAGGGATTGCAGATTACTATTTTTAGCTAATTTGCATTTACCTACTTTGCTATCCACTTTCGATATGAGGGGAGAAATTGGTACCGTTGTTATTTTGTGAGTGGTTCTTGACCTCTCACTATACTATGCGTGCTTGTTTAGCTAAAAATGATGTTTTAAACATGATTTTGATCCTAAAAATGTCTTCTAACTTTAATAGCATTTACATAAATGTTTATGGCCGAAATTTAAAGGCTTTAAAATGATTTTTAAATGGTTTTTAACCCCTTTTGTTCATATTGACATATTAGGATAAAAGTTAAATTTAGAGTAAGATTTGCTTGATTATCATATATTGGTGAATTGCATGTATGAATGGATGCATAGTATGATATTTCATGTTTGTCTGTTATGCTTTGATATGGTTTGCTAGTGCTTTACGTATTTAGGAAATAGGTTGTCGAATTGGGCAAATCGAAGGCAAATATGGTCAGATTTGGATGAAACTTGAAGGAGGGGCTTTCTAGAATAGGGGAACCCATAGTTCAAGTTGCATCAAGTTTGGAACAAAGGATAGGAGCCGGTACCGATTGGTTTTTGTCGGTGAAAAGCCAATCGATGGTAGATGATGCTTTAGGACATGCCTAAGATGGACAAGGTAAAGCCAAATGCCAATAATTTATCTGAATATAAACTAGGTATCAAGAAGTTTCAAGTAGTGCCGAATGATTTTTCGGAGAGTGGTTAGGGTTGAACACTTGGAAGTTGAAGTACCAGAGGAGAAAAATTTCGCAGAAGTGAAAGGACAGAAAATATAACTAAGTACACCACTCGGTACTAAGTGGTTTTGATCGGTACCGAGAGGTTACTTTTGACCAACTTAGGGTGGAACTTCTTGGGTAAGAAGTGCAGGGTCTTCAGGTTACGCCAAGAGCATTAGTTTGTTCGTTTGTCATTCAATGGTGATATGATAGCACTCTTAAAACAGATGGTTAAGGAATGAAGTGATATTTGGGTGATTCAATGTGATAGCTTTGGAACCACGATGATGGCAACTTGATAGTAGATGGAGTTAGGTTTCAAGGATAATAGCTCAATGATTGGAACTAAAGATATGATTCGCGTGGGCGGGTTCAATGAGGAGAGCTCATTAGTCGAATTTTTATTATGTTCCACTCTGGATATGAGTACAATGGAACTATGACCACATTCTATTATGAAGGTGAGTGCAAAGGGATCGTAAACACTCCGAGATTTCCTATGTACTCTTGTGGAGGGGGTACGTGGGGACGTCCACTTGGATTATGACTGTATCTAGATTTTATGACTATAGATTACCCTTGACCTTATAACTATGGCTCTATTTCCTAGCTTAACGAAGTGGCATGGATTGAGTACTATTGAACTAAGATTTGATTAGGTCTTTGGCTTATGATCGTGCCATACGAGTGGTCTTATATCCAAGCACATTTAATAATAGTGAGGATTGTTTGATAGATGCTATGTTTGTTTTGGTTTCTTTCCCCGTAGTCCATCACCCTAGGGTTGTCATCTGATGTATGTATTGTGGTCGTGGATACCTGGACACCAAATATTGTGCTTAGGACATAATACACATTGTTGATGATAGTAGAGTAGCATATTATAGATGTTATTGTACTAACTCTTTGGTGGTTGGGACATGTCATGTATAATTCGTATGCCTCGTTCCTGACCAAATCACCTTGTATAGTATTTTAAGAATTCATTTATTTTTGCACCAGATTTTTTTCTGACTTAAGGTTTTATGCTTTGATTCTTATTATCTCAGGAGCTCTTAAATGAATAGACTAGATAGCAGGTCTAGGTATACGCAGTAGCTGTGCAGAGTACGAGCATGATAGAGCTTTCTCATATTATATACTAATATTGTGCTTATTCCATTGTGCAATGATGTAGAGCCTAGATATTGATTTTATTTCCATTTTTTATAAACTCTATTACTATGTTGTATAACTCTGTTGAACTGTACTCTGATATCACTTGGTTATCACCATTTCTCTCGTTTTATATTGGTGATGTATATCATATTTTATTCCTTCTGTTATGAGATACACGACGGGTTCTATGGTTGGTTTTCTTTTCTTTTAATCCTTGACAATCATCATACATTGGCCGAGCATGGCAGTGGAGCATTATATATTTATACTGGGTGCCGAATGTGTAGGCGATCATCATATTTGGTATCAGAGCCAAGTTACACGGTTAACCTGAGTTTATGCCATGGTCCATTAAAGATAGGGAAGGAGTTGCCACCATAGACAGGATCGAGAGTGTGTGTGTCTATATATATATGTACGTATGTATATATATATACATATATATATGTACGTATGTATATATATGTACGTATGTATATATGTGTGAGAATAATCGAAGGCATTCACATATTCACTGAGAGAAACAAAGAAAATGGGCATGAAAAAGTAATATCAAAGGACAGTTCAAGTTAAGAGATGATCAGGAGGACTATAAACATTAACACCCTAAAATTCAATGGTACAATGTTATATGGAGTGGTTCAAACCGTCCAAAAATGGCGCATACAACATAAAAGACCAATAACTATCGACTGACAACCAAAGACAAGCTTAAAAATTAAGGAATTGTAGAAGACGCAACATGCAAACTCTGTACTAAGGAAATAGAAACTCACAATCATTTATTCTTTGAATGCAAATACAGTAAAAGAGTCTGGGCCATTCATAAATTAAAAAACATGCAAACAGATGCACTTAAAAGACTCCAAGATGAAGCAACGTACCTGAACGACCAGATAGATATCTCTGACTTAATGAAAGAAATCAGAAAAATTAGCTTGATAACTACTATGTGGCACCTCTAGCGTGAATGGAACATATGGACTTTCGACAACAAACAAAAAAGGAGAGTTAGAACTATCAAAACAAATTGCAAGAGATGTAACAATTATAATTAAGAGGATAAAACGACATGAAATTATCAGCTTAGAGGGATGAGAAAGACGACTATTGGAGAACTAGAACTGTAAGGTTGATCAGCAAGAAAATCAAGGAGCGACCTAGAAGTTTCCATAGCTTGTGAAGGGTTGACCTAATGTAATTTGGGAATGCTTCGGTTAACATTTAGAAGTATTCTATAAAGTAAAGTGAGCTCTTTTTTTATTTGCAGATGCACATTTTGAGCTTGGGCCACACAACCCAGTAATAAAATCTTAACCAATTGTTTTTAAAAAAAGTATGTGCAAAGAGTGCACACTTGTTATATATTCCGGTTTTCAAAACTATATAGTAATATATATATAGTATATAGTATATAGTTGATAAGTCGCATACACACATTAGTACTATTGGCGCAATGTTCTTTTTGAGAGGCCGATCATTCTTGTTGCAGATCAAGAATGAGACAGCAAACAAGAAACACCAAGGTACTCCATTTTTGGAGTTAAAGAAGAAGTGGGTTCGGAGGCTGCTAACCTTGACTTGCATGTTATGCTTAATATGATGATTGTAAGCATTCTGTAGAATTCCCAAGCATCCACCCCAAATGTTATTGTTGGTGGTGGCACTCAGGTGCAAGCATTAAGGGCTAACTTTCCCAGCTAAGTAAGAACTATTCTACCTTGAGAGGAAATCCATTTCTTTAAAAAAATCAGCCACCAACGTGGAGGATTGGTTGGACATCTGCGTACGTATCTTCTTTGGTATGGAAATTGATGATGCCATGAAAAGGAAGCTAGCCTCTAGATAGCTTCAAGGGTGGGCCATGAACTTATGGAATGCCATTACTATTGCAACACCCGAGGATCAGTTAACTTGGGACCAGTTTAAGGATGGATTCAAGGAGAAGTTCATTCTGGCTACTAAGAAGTCGTTACTATTTAGGAAATTTGCTGATTAAAGCCAGGAAGATATGCCTGTCATCGATTATATTGCTGAGTTTGATATAATGTCAAAATATGGGAAGTCTTTGATTGACACTCCACTGAGAAAGAATGAGAAATTTTTGATGGGTTTGGTTGAATACTTAGGGGAGAAGTTAGTGAGTCATATCAATGAGCCATTTGGGAGACTTGTTGAGAAAGCTCTTTGCTAGGAGAATTTATACCCCAAGCCAAATCAACGGTGTCTTGGAGATCAGTTGAACAAGTTCATACTTATGTTCATAGATGACATTCTAATCTACTCTAGGACAGAGGAGGAACACAAGATGCACTTGAGGATTATGCTTGAGATGTTGAGGAAGCACGGGATGAGAGAGAAGTTTTTAAAGTGTCATTTCTATAGGAGGAAAGTGAGATTCTTGGGTCATGTTCTCTCTGAGCAGGGCATCACAGTAGATACTACAAAGGTGGTAGCGGTTCAGGATTGGAGCTAACCCAAAATGCAGTGGATGTGGAGAGTTTCCTTGGATTGGCAGGATATTGTGGACATTTCATTAAGGATTTCTCAAAGGTAGCCACAACGTTGACCAGTTGATGAAGAAGAATCAGACTTTTTTTGGGACACAATGTGTGAGCACACGTTTTTAATTCTAAAAAAGAGGTTGACGAGTGCACCAGCGTTGATCATTCCAAGTAAGAATGAGAAGCTGACAGTATACCTAGACCCCCGTCGTACTGGATGGGTGCGGTGTTGATGCGGAGGGGAAAAGTTGTCACATATAGTAGTTGACAGTTGAAACCGTAGGAGGGGAAGTATTCGATTCATGATTTGGAGTTGGTGGTGATAGTGTTGCTTTGAAGATTTGGAGGTATACTTATTAGAAGAATGGTTTGAGCTATTCACAGACCACAAATGCATAAATTACCTTTTCTCCCAGAAGGATCTCAACCTTTGCTGGTAGCGATGGTTGGAACCTTGACCTTCTACGACTTTAGATTTCTTACATGCTTACTAAGGGAAGTGTAGTTGTCAATGCATTGAGTAGAAGACATGCCAGTTTAGGAATGATGTTCTTAGAGTGTAAGTAGTTGAAGTATATTATTGGCCATGACTTCGGACCTTATTGCTAGTTAGAGCTAGAGATGTTGGTGAGCTCGATGATCAGAATTACTTTGATTGAGCGGATCAATATTAGTTAGAAGAGAGACTCTAGATTATCGAAGATCATGGAAAAAATAGAAGAAAGAGTAGAGTCTGAAGCGATGAAGCAATATGAACTCGACCGAGATGGTTGGCTCTATAAGGATAGATGATTATTTATACCTAATGTTGATGGGTAGATTGATGATGCGCTATGAGAGTATCATCATTTGAGATTGACGATGCATCCCAGCTGTAATATGATGTACCGTGATATGAGACAAACATATTATTAGGAAAGACGAAGACGGATGTCGAGGAATTCATTTCAAAGTGTATAAACTGCCAGTTGGTGAAGGCAGAAAAAAAGAAGCCAAGTGGATTGTTGCAACCGCTTAAAGTTCCCAAAAAGAGAAAGTATCGGTTGAACTTATTCGTGGACTGTCGAGGACTCGAGCAGGGTATGATAGCATTTGAGATATAGTCGATCAATTGAACAAGAGTGCTAGATTTATACCCATAAGTCAAGTAGAACAACAACCAAATTGGTCGAGTTGTATGTGAAATAGGTTGTACAATTCCATGGTGTATTGAAGAGCATTGTGAGCGTCTAAGATCCTTTATTCACTAGTATGTTTTGGAAGAGCTTACAAGAAGCTTTGGGGACCGAGATGCATCCCAGTATAGCTTATCACCCGCAAACTAATGGGAAGACCAAGAGAGTGAATCGTATATTGGAGGATCTCTTTCGATCTTACATTCTCGATTTTATGGGTTCGTGGGTTAATCATCTACATTTGGTAGAGTTCGCAAACAACAATAGCTATCAATCTAGTATCAGTATGGCACCATATGAATCATTTTATGGTCGACTGTGCAATGATTCTTCATGTTGGAGGGAAGCAAGCAAGAAACTAATATTTAAGCTAGTTACAATTCAAGAAACCTAGGAGAAGTTCGAGATCATTTATAAATGAGTGAAAGTTGCTCAGGATAGACAAAAGAACAATGCTGATATGATACATAGAGATTTAGAGTTCTCTATCGGCGATATGGAATTTGTGAAGATTTCTCTATTGAGGAATGTTATTAGATTCGGTGGTAAGGGGAAGTTAGCACCGAGATTCATAGGTCCTTTTCCGATAGTAGAGAGGATTGTGAGCCAAGCATATAGGTTCAACTTACCTTAGAAGATGGTGGGCTTGCACAACGTCTTCCACGTTTCCCACTTGTGGAAGTTTGTGCATGACTCGGGTGTGACGATTGCACCAGATAAACTTGATGATATTAAGATTGAACTAGAAGCTTCAAGTCCTCGTAGGCCGATTCGTATCGTCGAATGTGATACGAAATAGCTTAGGAGGAAGACGGTGGAGTTAGTGAAGTTTAATGGGGAGAAAGAGAAGGCGATGGCATATGGAAAACTGATGAGAGTAGGAGGGTTGCTTATCCAAAGCTCTTTGAATGGCAAGGCCTACTATTTATTGTATTTACTTTCAACTTTGATATCATATATGATAGTTTATTATCTAATATGCTCGATAGGTTTACCAATATTATTGATTGCAGGAATGCCTTGTTGACATATTTGATGGTTGTGTATGGTTTTTAGGCAGGTAGGGTGTTTGAACAAAAAAAGACACCAAAACTCAAGAAATTTAGTCGATAATAAAAGGTGAAAAAAAGAAAATTAAAATGAGCAAGAAAGAACAAACAACATTTTATAATGGTTCATCTAAACTTGGCCTACATCTACTTATTCATTTTACTAATTATATTGGTGACTTGCAATTACAAATTTTTACGGATCATATTAATCCATGGATGAATAAAAGAGATTAGAGTAAGAGAGAAAGAGAGATTCACATGTTTATAGTTGTGGGAAACCTAAAATCTTGCCTCCATGATCTCTACATTGTTTTCCATGCCCAGACCAATTCTTCTGAGAAAAATGAGGACACCTCATCAATATCTATGGATTGGTACTAATACATGGGCCTGGATCGGTATCCATCTATAAGGCCTTTGTATGGGTCTTCATAAATGCTTTGTTTAGACTTGTTTCTGAGTCCAAATGACGGATTGGAGGAAAATGGATTTGTTGATTTCAGATGTTCAAGGAGATCGATAGAGGATTGCATGGACTCTCAGGCTATCTTCCCCGGGTTCCCGTCTTGATAGTTTTTAAGTTTGACTCGTCCAGTCTATCCAAATACCACTTGGTCAAAAGGCTGAGAAACACTTGACCCCCAATGTACATCTTGTTTCAAATATGATGTGCTTTGAATAAAGACAAGTCAGAGTTTCTTTAAAGAATTCCACTCTATGGTTCGAATGGTCGTTGTCCGATTTCGAATCGCTTTTGTTAAGAGTTGTGTCTCTGGCTATTCATCGTGAAGCTTTACTAGCACCTGGTTCTATAAATTTAGAGGTGCTCTCATGAACTATGTTGCACCTGTTCTTATCAGGAACCGCTCTATGAAAGCATGAAAGAACCAGTTGAAGATTGAAACAAAGACACCAGAGAATGAGTTCAAGCGCCAAATTCTAGGGAGGCAAGATACACCATGTTAAGCCAACCACGTCCACATTCTATTAAATATCTATAGAGACAGGTCTGCATAGGCACATACCGAGGGTAACCTAGACAGTGCCACACATATCCTAAAGCACTCCAAAACCCAAGATGAGGTGGGAGCTTTAATTGAGGCTCCTGTAGATGCCATCCTAGGAGCATTCTAATCCTTCTCAGACCAGATGAATAAATGCATGGAAGGATTAAAAAAAACCACAGCCCAGCATGTTAGTCACAAGCCACCTTCAACTCCTCGTTGCATAACTCACCACCTTTGTTCTGAAGTTGCGCTGAATATTCAACTAGGGAATGATAACAGCACTCCCGTTAATAGGAATTATGATGTTGGGTTAAAAATTAACACTGGACTAAAAAGAAAAATCCAGCCAAACCCCAGGATTTAAACAAAACCCGCCAACATAAACCCTCTGCTTTAGGAGAAACTGACCCAATCCTCCAGAAGTGATTAGGACAACATGTCTGATGGTAACTCATCCCCACTCGACCTAAGAGAATACGAGATCCAACAGGTTAGTACCTGGGTGGAGCATTTGGCGAAAATCTGTCAGCAAAATACCGGGAAGAGAATAGAGGAAGGAATTTGCAAACCTTTTTTGTGAGGCAATCATCGAAACTAATTTTCCAGTCAATTTCAAATCCCCAGCGGTCAACAAGTTCGAAGGGACTACCAATCATGAGGATCACCTGAGCACCTTCGAATATTTTATAGACATCCCGAATGTCAGGAAGATTGCCCGATGTAAATTGTTCTATGTATACTTGTGTGGTGCAACCTCACGTTGGTTCAAGATATACGGATCAGGAGAGGTCAGATCTTGGAGGCAACTATATTTTTATTTCTTAAGATAGTTTAACTTGGGAAGAGAAGCCTCACCAGACGTCCATACAATGTCTTGTGTGAAGTAAGTGAAGAATAAGAGTTTAAACAGTTTCATCAAGCGCTTCAAGACAGAAGCCCTTCGAGTCAGGGTGACTAGCGAAGAAGCGTTACTGATAGAAGCACACTCTGGGATAAGACATGGAACTACTATGTGGGACAAGAATATCAAGATGTCCGGTCAAAGCATGAAGTCCTTTTATGAGAGGGCAGCTGGCTACATCAGAAGGGAAGAAGCCGAAACTATATCACAATCATAAGAAATTTGTGCTCCCAATTATGACCGAAAAACGGGGCAGACGGATACTGCCTACCGCAAAGTGGCAAAAAGAGCTGTACCTCACAACAGAAAACCCTCTCACTCATTTCCATGGCCAGATAGATAACCAAAGACAAGCTAGTGTATGATCTACCGAATAGAGGCAAGAAGCCAGAACAAAATAAAAGCGGAGCATACGTAGATTCTATAAAGCGAATGATCATCACATTGATAATTACAGAAACATAAATAAAGAGATAGAGAGGGTGATTGAGAAAGGTTCTCTGGGTAGTTTCCAAAGAGAACATGAAGAGAACAGGACCAATAGTCTAACTATAGATCATAACGAACATCATGTCGGCAACCCATCTAATCTGATAGCTTCAATTCATGGGGGACCGCAACTCACGGGGATAAGTAAAAAGGAACAAGAGAGATACGTGTAGGAAACCAAAACCCAAAAAATAGTTTTTCATGTCAAACAACAACCCATACCTATGATAAACTTAACAGCGGATGATGTAGCATGGGTTGTCTTCCCATATCAAGATCCACTCATCATTATGATGCAGATATCAAATTGTACCATGAAGAAAGTCTTTGTTGGTAAGGAAGCTCGGTAAATGTCATCTTCAAATCTGCCCATGATTAGATGAAGTTACCAACCAAAATCTTGAAGCCTAGCCCTGAACCATTCTTTGGCTTCAATAATGCTACAACTATCCCAGTGAAGTCAGCATATCTATTGGTCATAGCTATAAGTGCCCCATTAAACAAGTCATTCTATGCGAGTTTCTTAATTATTGAGAAACCCTCACCCTACAATGCTTTCATGGAAAGAACAACTCTCGTCGATCTGGGGGTCTCAAAAGGATTTACTTATGAAATTTAGCATAGTTAGGATAGGGTCAATCAAAGGGGAATAGTTGTTCGTTAGGGAATTATATTATGTAACTCTTAACTCTAGCAATAAGGTGTTCCATATTATAATGATATTTCTTCCTATATTCGTATACACACAACTAAGATTAAATCTGGACATAAAACCGTGGCAGTATCAAGTACACAAACTAATGCCACGACAAATAATTCTATACCCCTATAACTCAAAAGAAAGGAGAAGAGAACATATATGCACATGATTGGCATTGATGAATATAATTCAGTATATGCACGGTATTTCTTTGAAGAGGCACAAATATAGACATCCTCAGCAAGCTCTCCCCCAGAAGCAGAACCAGAATGTGAAATAGATCCAAGATTAGGGGTAACAAAGAAGGAACTGAAGCCAGTAAATGATATAGAAGACATATAGATAGTTCTATAGGACTCCATAAAGTTGTTGAAAATAGGGAAGAACATTTGTAAGCCCGAAATGAACTGATAACTTTCCTAAAATGGTCAGAAGATGTGTTCGCTTGGACCCATTCAAACATGTAGGAAAAGACCCAGTTATCATCTATAACGGATTGAACATCGACCCTGATATGCGCCAAGTCAGAAAAAAGCATAGAACTCTGGACCCAAAAAGGTACAATGCTCTACACGAAGAGGTTAGGACTTTACAGGAGAATGGGTTTATTAGTGAAGTATACTGCCCTAAGTGGAATGCCAACCCAGTACTAGTGAGAAAGCATAACGAAAAATGGAGAACTTGTATAGATTTCACCAATCTTAATAAAGCCTATCCAAAAGACAGTTTTCTATAGCTAAGGATCAGCCAGCAGGTGGATGCAACTTGTGGGCACAAACTACTATCATTCATGGATGCCTATTCTAGTACAATCAAATAGCTATGTTTGAATAGGATTAGGAATACACTAGCTTCGTAATAGATAAATGATTGTACTGCTATAAAGGCATGCCGTTTGGACTCAAAAACGTAGGTACAAGCTATCAAAGGTTTGTCAACATGATGTTCGCTGAACAGATCGGAAAGAATATGGAAGTATACATGGATGATATGCTACTCAAATCAAAGGAAGCATCAAATTATGCCAGAGACTTAGAGCTGACCTTCATAGTACTAAGGCGGTATCATATGAAGCCAAATCCTCTGAAATGCACTTTTTCTATATAGTTAGGCAAGTTTCTAAGATATATAGTAAGCGCATGAGGTACCAAGGTAAACCCTAAAAAAATCGACACTATAAGGAAGATGAAAATCCCAACAAAACCAAAAGATCTGATGAGCTTAAATGGTAGAGTAGTTGCCCTGAGTAGATTCATATCTAAAGCTATAGACACATGCATCCCATTCTTTGACTAAGTAAAGAGGGATGAAACTTTTTGTGGACTAAGGACTGTGAAATCACATTCCAGAATCTAAAGGACCATCTGGTCAATACTCCTAATCAAAGCTAGCAATAGGTGATGGTTTATATATCTATTTAGCTATAATGATCAGGATATTAGTGCTGCAGTGGTATGAGAGGATGAAGGGATGCAAAGGCCCATTTATTTCACAAGAAAGTGGGTATCAGGAGCAGAGCTGAACTACTCAGTTGTCGAAAAACTCGCGTACAACCTGCTTCTTACAACGAGAAAGCTACGACCCAATTTCCAGGCGCATCCCATCAAAGTTCTTATAGATAAACCTCTTAGACAAGTATTGCAAAAACCGTAGACCTCAAGTCGCCTGCTAAAGTGTGAAATGGAACTCACTCAGTATAGCATAACCTATTATCATAGGAAGGCCATCAAAGGTCAGGCGCCCGTTGACTTTATTACAGAATGCACATTACCAACTGATCCCTAGGCTGAAGAAGGGGCAAATAACTCGCAGTTCTGGCATATGTTCATAGATTGAGCATTAAATGAACAAGGAGCAAGAATCGGGTACATGTTTATCACAGTAAATGGGTAAAATCTATATAGTAATGCAGCTCAGTTTCAGTGCAACCAACAATGTAGCAAAATATGAGCCTCTTCTTGCAGGCCTACGTATGGCCCAAGTAATGAAAGTAACGCATGTCAAAGTTTATAGTGATTCTCAATTAATCATGAATCAAGTGCAGGGCAGTTACTGTTAACCCAAAAAATGGATCAGCACCCTGAATTGAGTGTGAAAGAAATAGCCCTGATTCTTAGAGCAAATAGTATAAGAAATAAATGTAAAAAGAGAAGAAATAATAAAAATACACAAGAGTTTTATGGTGGTTCGGCTGTTAACGAAGCCTACGCCCACTTTATAGCTTCTATTAACTGACTATTGTTACAAGAGTAAATTGGATTACAGTATGGTTGAATCTCTTAGACTAGATATGATCACAAGTACTTAGAGGCAAATGGAGGATCTCAGTTGATCCTTTGTGACAGTTATGTGGGAGCAGAAGAGTGAAGAATAACAATGGTAGAGCTCCAGCAGCCAATCCAAAGGATCCCCTTTCTATTGTAGATGGACGATATTATAGTAGTTGTAGACCACTTAGGCTAGAGTTGCTTTATCAGAAGCCTGCATTCATAATATAGAAAAGGTCGAGAAAGATGGAAGGTCATCGGAGCAATGTATTTGGTTCGATATCGATCCGATCCAATTGGATCGATATCGATCAAAATAGTTAAGTATTTTTTATGCTTTGACTATTTGGTTGTCTTCCTTACCTGGTTACGATGCTCACTGTGTAGTTTCATAGCTTGTTGACTTGTTTTAATAATGATTCACCTATGGGGTAGATTGAACTGTATTCTAAATCATATGAACCTTCATTTTTTGAACTAGATTGCTTGGAATGTTACCAAATTTGTTAGGTGAGCTTAGTGGTAACATAAGAGTGTAATGCAAGAGATTTGGTATTACCCTGAACCAATAAGTCAGATTGGTGCCAATCTCAAAAATTTGGCTTATTTTTTACTATAACTTCTTGGGAGCTTTTGTCTAGTTCTTTTGGGCCTTCCGGCCAAGTTTCATGTTATTCTGGCTTAATCTGAATGTTCCAACTTCTAATGAATTCTGCTGGGTTAAAAATCTGGTTAACAGTTACAAAGCAAAAGAACCACCCTAGCAAAATACGCAAGGCTGTCTAAGATTACTATTGCAATTTGAGAAATTTGAGATAGAGCAAATCCCTCGTGAATGCAACTCATCTGCCGACTCATTAGAGAAACTGGCTAGCATGAAAATAACTAATGAGAATAAGGTGGTACCTATTTGCATTAGGCGGAGCCAACCACAACATAATTAAATCAAATACTAGTCTCGACCCGATCCAAGCGGACTGCTGTCCGGGGCACACAAGCTCAAGAGATGGTAGAAGGCCAAGAGCAGCCTTCTACTGAATCCTTACTCCAACAAGCTGAAGAAGACAATTGGATGACTCCAATCAAATGGTATCTCTTGAGTGGGATCTTACCCCTGAATAAGAATGAGGCTTGAAAGAGAAGATACCAGGCCCCGTACTACTCCTTCTTTGATGGCATATTATATAAGAGAGGGTACTCTACCCTTATCTTAGGTGCATTTCCAAGGAAGAGGAAGTACGATTCATGAGGGAAGTACACGAAGGACAACGTGGCGATCACTTTGGGGGAAACAAATTGGCAAAGAAGGTGGTAAGACATGACTACTACTGGCCTACCGCGCTTCACGATGAAAAAGACTTTGTGAGGAAGTGCGATAGATGTCAGTAGTTCGCCAGTATTACCACGTTGCCATCTCATGAGCTCATCCCACTTGTAAGTCCATTGCCGTTTGACATATGGGGTATAGATTAATAGGATAGCTTCCAATGTCGAAGGGTGGGGCCAGATATGCCATAGTGGCCATAGATTACTTCACCAAGTGGGTAGCGGTGGAACCCTTTACTACAATTAACTGCAAAAAAGATAGTCACTTTTATAGTGCGGAATATAATCATTAGATACATGATACCTTACAAGATTATTTTGGACAATGGTACCCAGTTTGTAAGCAAGGAGTTCACGGAGCTTTAGGAGAAAAATGGCATAATAAAAAGTTTCTCCTCAGTCATACATTCACAGGCAAACGGACTGGTTGAGGCCATGAATAAGACCACCAAAAAACTGCTTAAGAAAAGGCTACAAAAGTCTAAAGGAAAAAGGGTAGAAGAGCTATCTTTAGTATTATGAGCCTATAAAACATCGACCGGACCCCTTACGGGACACACTCCTTTTTCGCTAACCTATGGATAGAGGCAATGTTACCCATAAAAGTAGAAATCCATCGCATAGAAGAGTATCCTTGACCATAGAAAAGAATAAGAAATTGAGAGAGTCCGCCGTAGATCTCATCCAAGAAAGAAGGGATGAAGAAACAGTGGTAGCAGCCACATATCGGCAACGAATGACAAAGAGTTATAATGCAAGACTCTAAGAAACAAACTTTTGCAAAGAGGACTTACTGCTGCGGCGAGTAATGTTCAATACAAAGGATCCTACGGATGGAGTGTTAAGACCAAATTAGGAAGACCCACTAGTTATAGCAGAATTTTGGCAAATAGGGCATACTGTTTATCCAGGCCTAATGGCAACCTAGTCCCAAGAGCATGGAATTCGGAGCTTCTCTGGCCTTATTATGTGTAATATGGTTGACGTTAAGTACGTTGTAATCTTATAGAAAGGTAACAACAAACTAGACGTAAGGACATTAGATGGCTCAAACCAGAAATCTTTGCATAGCTCTTAACAAAACTAGATGCATAATCAAAGGTCACTTCTAGCAGTCACCGATTCAGCGAAACACTAGGACAGTAGGAGAAAACGAAAATCTCAACTCTTATAATGGTGATACCGACCCAAGATGTTTGGACTTACATTAACATGAATCCGGCTTCATAGTCAAAATATTTTTTGGACAGGAAAAAATATTCCCTGAATCAATATGAATTTTCCTATGATAACAAACCCTGAAGACTAGTCGTAAGGATATTAGACTGCCTGAACCAATGTAAAAAGACTTTATGTCAGTTAATTCGATATACCACACTGGACGTATGGATGTTAGGCGGCTAGAACAGCATGAAAAAACAATGTACATGCGATAATGGGTTATACATATGGGACCAAGCTCGCAGCTAAGGATTGTAACACCCTCATTTTTAGATAATTAAATAATCAAATAACGATAAACATTGAAAATAAGAATTTTTGGAATTTCTAGAATATGGCCTCGAAACATGTGTCATTGTGTTCATAGCGATTTCTGATCAATTTCCATACATAACTTGTCGAAATATGAGTTAATATGAAGTAGTTATGAGAAGAATAAGAAATCATAATAATATGAATATATAAACAAAAAAAGTAGGACCCTATTGGTCGACCAGCAAAGCACATGGGTCGACCCGCATTTTGGCCTGGACGAGAAATCGTCCGGGGATGTGCCGAAGTTTTATAATTTGATTTTCAAGCAACCTCGAGCGTGGTTTTCTTGATCCAACTATTTGCAGCAAGCTTGTAACATGGTTGCACCAGATTCAATCCTAAAATCAGACGGCCTAAGATCCTTAAGATTCACTATAGATAGAACCCTAGGCCTAGCTATTTTCTCACAATCAGATTTTCTTCCAATTGGGTTCATTGCATGAGGCTGAACCCTAAATAGAAAATATTTCTAAGGAGAATATATTTTTAATAAAAATATTAGATGCCTTAGAAGTGGATCCAGAAAGGTCATGGATTAAAGCTAAGGACGGCAGGTGAGTGGATTTAAATTATATCTCTTTTATGTTTATGATATATAATATCATTGATTCCCATTAAATATTTGATTGAGCATTTGGACTAATTTAAGCAATTGGTTCTACTAGCTAGTTATGTTAAAACTGTAAATTTTACAAGAAAAGTGACTTATTTTTAAATTTTATTTATATGGAAAAAAGAGAGAAAAGAAACCTAACTAAATATAAGTAATATTAAGCTAAGAAGTTGTAGAGAAAGGCATAAGCCAAAAAGTAAGAAATTTAAAGTATAATATGTTACAATGGGAGAAATGAAGTAAAAAGGGGGAATGTCTAATAACTTGATTTGGATGTTAGTGATAGATTAGTTGGTTGGTTTAGTAAAGGGAATACATTTTCATAGTTTAATATTGTAAGAATAACGATAAATGTAATTGCAAGAATAAAAGGAGGAAAATTGGAATTAGTGCAAAATAGAGTCATTACTATATTTTGCATTACCCAATAATTAAAGAAACAATAAAAGAAATAACTTTCAGGTAAGAGTTATTGTTTATAGTATTATTTAGTATTAAAATATGAAAATGGATTTTAAGCACAGTTTTTGTAACCAACCAAATCGAATAGGTTTACTTCCCAGAATAAAAGAGAATAACGTGAAGCATTAAAGAAATAAAAAGAAGAATAAATAATCAAGTTAATTATTTGACAAGGCTAGAAACAATAAACAAAAAGTGTGACTAGATCTGCATTTACTGCGTAGATAGTAGAGTAAAATTTAAGGCAGTTACTATAATAAGTAACTTATGACAGTTGGACGTAGTCCAAAGTTAAGACTGTTATATAATATAAGAGCACTAAAGAAAATTTAGTATCATAATAAAGAAAACAGACTAGAATAGAAAAGAGACACTTGCAATTACATTTATATCATGTATGTTATAAAAGAAAGAAAAGAATATAAAAGTGACAATTGCAAGTATAATTGTAACACGTAGGTTATAATTAAAAAGAACAAAATAGAAGATGCTTATTTTATCTAACTTGGATCTTGGATTAAGTTAATAAGCAAAAATAATAACAGTGGCCCATACCGACATCATTCCCTTTTAGGTCTAGGACTGATGGTCTCATGCGTGGTGGGGCTGGGCATGTTGATTAGGGTAAATAAGTAGCCAACAGAATAAGAAAAGTAAACTAAACGCCTAATAAACGAATAGACGCAGGATCTAATAAAATGGTAAGGTGCGTTTGGAGTAGCCTAAAGAGAATCTGGATAAAGAGCCTAACGAAGCAGTTCATCGTAGATTTTTAGTACAGAAAGAGCATGTCCAACTTAGTTATTTTAGGCTAGAAGGAAGTACGAGACTTCAACGGGACGTGAGGATACTCTAGGATGGACCTCTAGGGTAGGCATAACGAATCTGCACCATCGGAGGCAGGTTCGTAGATGTTGCATCAAGAGAGTTTGCCTTGACTACTTTTGCATTGCAGGCCTAATAAAGCAGACCTTTGTATGCAGTCAAAAGATTAATGATAAAGTAAGATATTTGTATGACACCGTACTCTAGTTTGTGAGTAGTTTATAGTGGGCAGGACCCATAAGGAAAGTTGCATGCGGATATTAGCCATTATCAGTCAGAGCGAGTTTGAGAAAGACTAGGGTTAAACTAACAAGCCAATGATTCTTTCACTGTCTTGACATTGGATGAGGGGTACAGCCAATTGGTTGCTTAGATTGTTTGTAGTAGGGCACAACCACTTAGCTCTTGAATGGTCTTTAGATTAGTAGAGGGGAGGAGGCTGCGTGAGGCCATAGCCACGATGAGAAAAGAGACAAACCAAGTAGAATATCTGTATTGTAGGCCTAACGAAGCGGACCTTTACAGATATAGAAAATCCGCATCTGAGTTCCGTACAAGGTAGACCTTGTTGGTGGAATTCAGGGAGTAGACAGAACGATTACGTATAGTCCTCAAGGTAAACATTGGGTGGCATATTATGGATATCCGAGCACTAATATAAGCTAGTTAGAATGCAGTTTAGACGATAGAAAATCTGTATTGTAGGCCTCACGAAGCTGTCCTTTACAAATGTAACTACAGTACGCTCTAGTAGTGAGATGTAGTCTTTTTCGAGGAGGATACGGAAGGTACTATGGGTAGTACCTAGGATCGATGCGGTCTTTGGGCATGTAGCTACATATATATATTGGTTGTTAGGTCTTAATTTACTAGAGAGTAGATGGGTACGATTCACGCACAGAGGCGAGAGTGTTATAAACCCAATAAACCTAATATTACAGAAAATGGAAATAGAATGGCATATGTAGAATTATGCTTAGAAGTGTATAATTTGCCCATTCACCAAAACTTTAGTTCTGACCCCCTCCTCATATCATCCTACAGGTTAGACAGATGACAGAGATTTTCCAACTTTGAGACACTTGTTTAGAAAGTGTTATTGCCTTGGTGAGTATTTACTTATTATTATATTTTACTCAGTTCTGCTGTAAGATCTTTATTTGAGCTCTGATATATTTATCTTTGCCTATTTGTAGGATACCGGACACCCAACTCGGGCTTTAGTAGACTTGGGTTTTAGCATTTTTGCAAAAAATCCGGACCCACTAAAATTCGAGTTATTACATTTGGTATCAGAGCTTAGGTTAGTAGATCCTAAGTATATTAGGAAATATGGTTGAACGTATTTGTATTTTTGAATAAAGTATAAATATATTATGTACTAAAATCCAAATAGTCCCCAACTGTATATTTTAATAGATGGAAAATTTTTAGAAGTATATTTGTGCATAATTTGCTAGTTAGATTTGGTATGACCCAAGGATGATTGCTAATTTATAGTGTATAATAAGCTATGTTTTGAGAGAAGATTTGGTATCTATTTGTTATAGGAAGTGAGAACGCTCCCTAGGGATAGTAGGGAGAGTAATTTTTATTTTGGAAGGAATAAGAGATTTTAGTAAGGAAATGAGATTTCCAAGGTTTTGGAAGGGCATTCCTCGGGTAGTAAGAAGAAACTCCACTTTACGTCTAGCCTAATAAAATGAAACTTTTGGAATTGAAAAGTTGAAAAATATAATTGTTAATATGTTTGAGGAAGTAAATATTGGGTTTTTGAAAAAAAATCTGGTATGAAATATGAATTGGTTTTTATATGATGTAAATTTTGTTAAAAGTGAAATTCTTATTAAAGAATTATAGAGCAGGTATAGCTCGCTAGCTTCTTTGTAGGTAAACAAAGATTTTAAATATAAAAAACCTAGAGTGTGTTAAGTATCGAAAACATAGGTTATAATATTTATTGTTGTAATAGATGTTTTCGTGAAAAATAATAGAAGCATTGACTATGACACTATTGTTATAGCAGGTGACTCTCAAAGGAAATGGCTTTACATAGCATATTGGATTTATTAATATTTATTTTAATTGAATCCATATACTTGTATTTTTGGATTGTAGTAATGGTGTTTTACACAACATCTGTTTTGATCCAAATAAAAAAGTATTTTGAAGACAATATCTAAGTATAGAAATAAAGTGGTTTGTAAGTACACTTATTATTTAAATAAGTATATGGAAATGTTTTATAATTATGGAAAATATTAAAACAGTTTTGAAAATGATTTCTTCTGAAAAAAATAATATAAGTTAAATATTAGGAACTTAATAAATTTCGTAGGAAATATCTGTTGTAAATGAATATTGATTAAATATACTTTAATCTACTGGAATGAAATGGATAATGATATAATTTCCCATGAAACCAAATCACAAATAAAGATGTTTTATGCAAGTTATAAGGAATACGTGAAAGAGATGTACAAGGTATGAAAAACACCATATTTTTTATAGCCTATTTCGATAAAATATAAAATAAGTTCCTTGTAATTTCGCATAAACATGAAATCTTCTTTTAAAGGAATCATAGAAGGTTTTAGCATTAGTGGTTTCTCATAAGAGAAAGTATTTCCAATACATTAAGGTATAAAAGCATTAGGTGTAATAAGAAGTTTAATAATTAGAGACATGGGAGGGATATTATAGAGAGCTATAGAGGAAAGCTAAGCAATGGAAATTTCATATTTTTCCATTGATTATGCACATTAGTTGCTTTCCTTTGTAGAAGGTCCCCCATTTGTAGTAAGTTGAAACTACGCCAAGGTTAGGTAATTGGAAAAGTAGGAAAGTTAAGGGATTTTTGATAAATTATTGTTCTATCTATCCCAGTTTTCGTAAATTTGAAAATCTATGAAAAAAATGTTTTGAAAACATTTGAGGACATTTTTGGAAGTCCAAAAAAACGGTTTAAGGACAAGTAAGGCATGTTTTAAAGAAGAATGGTTTGGTGAAAAGGTAAATAATTTTTTGGAAGAGAAAAACTTGGTAAACAGTTACATTTAAAATCCAATTTTTTTGTGGAAATTTGTAAAGGTCTTTAAAACAAAAGGAGGAATAAGTTTTGAACATAGAATTTGTAAGTTTTCCCCTCTAAGTTTAGGGAATAATTTAAATCCAAAGAGCTGTAAAGATGCAAGGCTAGAAAGATAAAATATTAAGCAACCAGGTACCCTTGAATTTAATAGAAACTTCAGAGTAACACTTTCAAAGGCAAGATTTTAGGATTTGACGTTTCAAAACTTTAGAAGCTTTAATTTTTGAAATAAAATGATAAATACCAAACCAAACATTTAAATATGGAGTAGATAGTAATTATTTTCTAGGTGTGATGGGAAAAGTGTAAGGCTATGTAGGAGACAACAGTGATTACTTTTAGTAGTAATAATAAAAGTTCTCATAAATTATATAGGACACTAGTGAGAACCTAGGAATGTTTCTTCATGTGTGTAGACTATAGAAGAATAGTGAAGTGATATTAGTAAGATAGTAAGATACATATGGTTGGGATATGTACTCCTTAGTTGGGGAAAAATGAAAGGTAAAATTAAAGAGAAAATTTCCCCAAGCTTAGTAGTCTTTTTAGATAGAGACTGCATAGATTGAAATCCATATTCATTGTAGTAAATGAGACTTGTTTATTCCATTTTGAGTATGGAATGGAAGAGATGAATAGATCTTATTCATCGTGAGTAATACAGCGTAAGTTACTAATGAGTAATAGGCTGCAGAATGAGCTTATAAGTTACTTGGATTCCTATAGTATGACCTTTCTATGTCAGGCTGACATGGTCCTAGGCTTCCTAGCCCTAGATAATAGCTGTGTTTTAGCTGCTATATTTACCTATCTAGTACCGCTTTGTAGTAGGACTTGTTTTCTCTTTTAGTTATGAGATTCTACTCCTATGTGAGCATTTAGTTCTCATTGTAGTAAATTAGTGATGATTAGTATGATGCTTTTTCTCTGTGTTTTTATGATGTTCACAAGAAGAGAATAAGGACATAGGACATAAATTATAAAAGAAAAGTAAAAGCAGATAAAAGTAATTATAAGAAAAATAGTAAAATCTAAAGAAAGCAACAGAAACGTAAATAAAAATAAATGAGAATTGCAAAAGAAAAACACATTTTTTTCCAAAAATTAAGCTTGGGAATTTTTATGGAAAGGAAAATTTTCTTATGTAAACGGTGTTTGGGAAAGAAAATAGAGATTTTTATAGAATAGCGGCATAAGTTCCACGTATGGAGAAATAGGTGCACAAAAGTAAAATGGTAAATGTAAGGTTTTCCGTTTTCTACCTTCTTTCTGACATAAGAAATCGAGTTTGGAAAAAAAAAGATTTTCTGAAATTCGAATATTAAAACTTGTGTGGTAGGATTTGGATGTAAAATTCGTTGAACTATGCCATTATTCAGTAGGAATGTGGGAAAATTGGATGATTTTTTTATTTTGATTTTTCAAAAAATTGCATTTATATAAAAATTGCCAGTATATTTTGGATGTGTGCATCATATTTTAAAAAGGAGTTTTTAAAGAAGAAAAGCATTCATATAGGAGGTACCGCTTAGAAATTCATGTACATAGATATATTTTGTGTTGAATGACACTTTGCACGAGGACACGGATGGCTGAAAAATTGGATGTACACAAAATGGATGTGTTTAATGCAAGGAATTACATAGTTTTATCCTTATTGAATTTCGAGAATGAAATTTCCTAAAGAGTAGGAGAATGTAGCACCATACATTTTTAGATAATTAAATAAGCAAATAATGATGAACAGTGAAAAAAAAGCATTTTTTGGAATTGTTAGAATATGGCCTCAAAACTTATACCATTGTGTTTGTGGCGACTTTCTGATCAATTTCCATATATAATTTGTCGAAATACGAGTTAATATGAAGAAGTTACGAGAAGAATAAGAAATCAGAATTATATAAATATATAAACAAAAAAAAGTATGACCCCACGGGCCGACCCATAGGTCGACCCGCATTTTGCCCTGGACGAGAAATCGTCCAAGGACGTACCGAATTTTTATAATTTGATTTTCGAACAATCTCGAGCATTGTTTTCTAGATCCAACGATTCACAGCAAGCCTGTGATATGGTTGCACCAGATTCAATCCTAAAATCCGACGACTTGAAATCCCTAAGATTTACTATAAATAGAACCCTATGCCCAGCTATTTTCTCACAATCAGATTTTCTTCCAATTGGGTTCATTGCCTGAGGCTGGACCCTAAATAGAATATATTTTTAGGTATAATATCTTTTTAATAAAAATATTAGACTCCTTAGAAGTGGATCCATGAAAGGCCATGGATTAAAGCTAAGGACAACAGTTGAGTGGATTTAAATTATGATATCTCTTTTATGTTTATGATATATATTATTGTTAGATTCCCGTTAAATACTTAATTTAGCATTTAGACTGATTTCAGTAATTGGTTCTACTAGCCAGTTATGTTAAAACTATAAATTTTATAAGAAAAGTTTTCTTATATTTAAATGTTATTTATATGGAAAAAAGGAGAGAAAAGAAACTGAATTAAATATAAGTAATATTAGGCTTAGAAGTTTTAAGAAAGGCATAAACCTAAAAGTGAGAAATTTACAGTAAATTATGTTAAAAAGGGAGAAATTAAGTAAAAAGGGGGGAAATCTAATAACTTGATTTGGAAGTTAGTGGTAGATTAGTTGGATGGTTTAGAAAAGGGAATACATTTCCATAGTTTAATATTTTAAGAATAACCATATACGTAATTGCAAGAATAAAAGTAACAAAAATGGAATTAGTGCAAAATAGAGACATTGCTATATTTTGCATTACCCAACAATTAAAGAAACAATAAAAATGAAAATGAAGAGAATAACGCGAAGCATTAAAGAAATATAAAAATGAAGAAATAATCAAGTTAATTATTTGACAAGACTAGAAACAATAAATAGAAAATGTGACTAGATCTGCATTTACAGCATTGATAGTAGAGTAAAAAGTAAAGTAGTTACTGTGATAAGTAACTTATGACAGTTGCACGTAGTCCCAAGTTAAGATTGTTATATAATATAAGAGAACTAAAGAAAATTTAGTATCATAATAAAAGAAAACAGATTAGAATAGAAATGAGACACTTGCAATTACATCTATAATATGTAGGTCATAAAAGAAATAAAAAAATATAAAAGTGAAAATTGCAAGTATAATTGTAACATGTGGGTTATTGTTAATCGGCTAATTTTCTATCGAGTAAGAAAACTGCCGAAAAATTTCGAAATAAAAATAACCGCAAGCGCATGGCGTACTATTGAAGTATATGGCGAGTACAGGTCGATCCGTAGGGAATTGTTGATTTTAAAATTTTCTACTCAATCAAATTAACCAAAGTTGAAAAGTGTGAAGCTAAAATTGTAGAAAAATGACAAAAAAGAAAGTGATAAAAATATGAGAGTTATTTAGAGATAATTCCACTCTCTAGATCATATAGTTTAACAAATTATGAAATTGTGATCTCTCTTTTTTGGTCATAAGTGAATTTAAATGATGTGTTTATCATAAGTATGGCTCATTTGTGCTATTAATTAGCTCAACATAAGCCATCAAACTATAACACAACCTTAAACCACTTACTAACTCTCATGAAAATGACAACAAAGTTAAAAATGTAATCTATTTTTAGTATGGCCTATTAACTATTAATTAGAAATATAGAACATCAAATTTGAATTTCAAATCACTTTCTTATGCCATAATCATATTTTGATGAAGAGACATTTGTGTTAGTGATTGTTTAAGCATAGCCTATTTGGTGTCAGCAATATAGGCTATCAAACTCAAAACAAAAACAACAAATTAAACCACTTCAAACATTATCATTAAGCATAAAAAGAGAGCTATAATTATCAAAATGTTGAAGCTACATGATTAGAGGCTCATTACCCCTAAATTAAAGGGATTAGCCTTTCATATTTGTTATCAAAACCACAAATATAGCTTGCAACATGAAAGAAAAAGAAAAGAAAAAAGAGAGCAAAGTAAAGAAATAAAAACTATTCTACTTGCATGAAAAATAAATCTACACTACTAACATGAAATTAAATAAACAAAAGAAGCATGTAAAAGAAAGAGAGCACTGAGTAACATTGCATATAAAAAATGGAAGTTACATAAAAATAAAAATGGCTAAGTAGCCATGCAAAAGAGAAAGAGAACTTGTCTTTTATTTTGAGCCTAAACTAAACTAAAGAGTGACTAAGGAAGAAGAGGATACATGAACATAATGGGTTATTATACAAGCATGAAACCCAAATCCATAATTTGGGGAATGCCCTAAATGCCCTTGAGGTAGTGTGGATGCCAAGTAATCATTAGCTTCTACTAATCAACATTTAAGTGTACATGAAGCCATTAATTCCATAAGCATGTGCATTAGCCTCTAATTTGTACATTAAGGTGGTGGGTAGGATGGGTCCTCCATGATGTTCACTTGGAATTATTTCCATCTTCATTCCTTTGTGTTCTTTTTGTGCATGCATACCTTCTTCATGAAACAACTTGTACTTGAAATCAAATTCCTACAAAATAGTATGAAAATTTCTAATTAAATTTTCTTAAGTTAATTTATGCACAAAAATGACTATTTTGCCCTTGGATGAAGATGAATATGTGACAATTTGGAATTAATATTGATTTTGGTTAAAAAAAGTTAAAACACCCAATATGAATATTTATTTAATTTAAATAGAATAAATATAGAGGTAAAAATATGCACATTTACGTGCACATCAAATACCCCCACACTTGTCTTTTTATTCGTCCTCGAATAAAGAAAAACTAAGATGAATCCGTTTTCATAGGGAGCACGATTGCATTGAGCATATCCAATAAGCTATTAAACCTATAGGTGCCTCCAGGAGGACGAGTGTTGTCTCGTGAGGGTTTTCAGCGGATATTACCCACAAAATCCAAATGCAGGACGAAAATATTTACAAAATGCAAGATTTATTTACAAAGAGATGAATGCAAGTTTCTGAAAATATTTACAAATAAAGGATTTATTTTTAAATTGACATGAATAAGTTAAATATAGGTTATGGTTATTATCTTGAAAATTTATGTCATTTACTCGTCAAAATTTCCAACAAAAATCAAGTTATCATAACAAATAGACTATAGTTTAACTCGTTTTTTGGTTAATAACACAGTGTAACTATGAAATGGATCCTTAGTTGATTATCAAAGTTTATCAAAGTGGCATTATCATTTCTTTTCAATAACAAATGAAATCAAATAAGTAAAAATAGTGCTAGGTTTCAATTGCTTGCTCTCTCATTATTTGCAAGAAAAATTACACACCTCGCTTAGGTAAACTGAGGCCAGATATACCACCCATAAACTGCCTTTCGGGCTTATTTGAGGGGAGTACAGAGCATGGCGAGTGCGCACACTTTCGTGCATACACCTATCGATCGTAGTTGGTTTTGATTAAGTCTGTTCTTTTTTTTACATGTATTTCATACATGCATAACCGTGAGCACTTTTAAATGTGTATGAAAGCACATAATCAAAGATTCTAAGTAATTCACCCATGCATAACGTGAGGACTTTTAAACGAGAGTGAATACTTTGGATGTTGTTATTTTTTATTTTTTGAAAAGAGAGAGAGTTTTGCAAAATCATCTTAGCACCATTTAACTTAGAAGACAAAAAAATGTTATATCTTTACTTTAAATCAACAACTTTTTAAAACAAAGATTTTCAATTAGGATGTATTTCATAATTAACACGTATGAATCTTCCTATATACTAGTTAAACCATTGTTATTTGTAATCAAACTTTTTTTATTTTTTGTTAAGACAAATAAACTTTCAAAAATTTCAATTTAATAAGCCAAAACCATATATTTATCCTATAATGTTTCTTTAAAAATAAATCAAAATGCTTAATTTTTTTTTTATATTTTAAATTTTTTTGGAAGAAAAAAATGAAATGTTAATCATGAAAAATCAAAAAGAAGACGAGTCTCCCCCACACTTGATTTTGACTGTGTCCCCACAGTCAACCCAAATGGAAGGAGAAAAATAAAAACAAAAACATGACCTTTATTTAAATGAAAATTAATTGTATTTACGCAAGATCAGAAAGTATATCATCAAAAAGTAAATGAAGCGATCTTCCTAAGATCGATTCATTTGTCTCGTCAAGTATGCGAGACATGGCTTAAGCTCGAAAAACCAAACCATAAAAGATTTTTGAAATTGAATGTTGATTTGGAAAAACGAATGTCGTTTTATTAAAAATCGTACGAGTTGTTTTATTTTCGATGATTTTTGGGGTTGTTAAAACAATTGGTTAAAGTTCAAGTTTATTTTCACTAAATTGGAATTCAAGTTTGTCATTGATTTTTTTTTCAAAATTATTGATTTCAAAATCAAAGTGGTGATTTAAATCTTCCCCGCTGGAATTTAGCAACTCATTTTCAAAAGTCCATAAAACTCATGTTCCTTAAATTCGACTTCCTTTGTTGGATTATCAACAACTTCATCGCGTAAATCGAGTTTAAAATTCGGAGTTGTCCTATTCAAATTTTCAGAAAAAGGAAAATCGAAGTTTAAATCGAGTTTCACACCATCAAAATAATTGAAATCCAAGTTAATTACCGTATTTTCAACAACTTGATTAAGATCGTCATTATCAATTTCAAAAGTTGTTATTTGAAAATCATCGGTCTGGATAAAAGATGGATTATCGTTTGACTCGTCACACATTGAAATTTGATTTTGTTTCTTACGAAAATTTTCCAATGTTTTAATCAACCAATTCGTGTGATCGTCGTAAATTTCAGTCATTTGCTCAACAAAGTCAAATTTGTAATTATTAGCTTGAAAATTTTCGATTGGACTTGTTGACAACAAGAATTGTCAATTTCGATAAACGGTAGATTATTATTTGATTCTTCGCAAATTGAGATTTGATTATGATTTTCACGAAAAATTTTGTATTTTCAAGTAATAAATCCCCATTATCCTTTTCCATTTGGTCAACGAAATCAAATTCGTGATTATTAATTTGAAAATTTTCATTTTGAATTTGTTGATAACCAAAGTTTTCAATTGTATCGCTATTGAAACTATTCCCATTGCCAAAATTATTTGAAAATTGGTTCACATTTTCGTCTTGATTTTGAAATTCATTTTGAAGCTCGAAATTGAATTAGCATGGGTTACATTCGAAATCATTTGAATTTTGAAGTGAATTCCAAATTGTGATTATTTTGACTTGAACTATTGCATAAATATGAGTTAACAAATCGTTTGTACTTTGATTTTGTTAAGTAGAGAGTTCAAGTAAAGATGAAATGCTATTTTCGAGATTTGAGGGTTGGTCATCGTTTTGAAAAGTTTGTTGTCTAAAATTCGAATCGTTTAAAGAATAGTTGTCGTTAAAATATCCATATGAATTTGAAGTGAAATCATATAGATTATATTGATTTTCACAACTATTGTAAAATTCAAGTGAATATGGAAATTCGGACATTTTCAAGAATGTGTTTGTTTTTTTATATAAATGAAAAATATTTACAAATAAATATTATTTTTCAAAAGGGAAATTAATTATTGTTTTGTTTTGTTTTTTTCAAATTTTTTCTTTGTTTTTGAAAATGTTTTATAACTTTTTTTGGATTTTGGTTTTTCTAATTTTTTTTTTTTTTTTTGAAATTTTAAAGAAAAAGGATTTAAAAATTTCAAAGGAAAAGGAAAAGGAATATTTACAATTATTGTTTGTTTTGGATTTTGAATTTTTTTTAAAATATGTATGAACTAATGCAACTAAATGAATGCAAGGGTTAATTACAAATGGTTTATCCTATGTTAACCCAAAATTGTATAATCACACATTGTCTTAGATAAACAAAATAGTTCTCAGCCAAGTAACGGACAGGATTTATCGGTGCACCACGAATCACCGTAGCAATGCAGCCAAAGGTTTAATTACTTTCAGAGGAACAACCACTATAATATTTATGAATCACCGTAATATTTATAAATGGTTATTACTCTACCGTAGCCTAGACACCAAGAAATTAAATTGTTCAGAGAAGACAAATTGTCAATATACAGTTAACTGTTATCGATGTCTAACCGTCATTATTAACAAATTCTAGGATGAAATGCAAAACAGAAATTAAACGTGTATTAACAATGCAACTACGAATGGATTTTTGTTTTTGTTTTTGAATTTTTTTTTATATAACTTTTTTCAATATAAAGATGCAAATGCAAGCAACCAACAATGCAAAGCTAATAAAATAGTAGATAAGCAAGCAAGCGGTTTATTTATTGTTTTTGGCATGCAAAGTGAAGTAATTATTTTTGGCAAATACTTCTGCTCCATCCTTTATCTGCTTTGACAACCTGAAACGAAAAATAAGATATATACAGTTTATTTATTATTATTATTTATTTAGATGAAGAAAGAAAATAAAGCAAAACAAAGCAAATGAAAACACCACAAAACAAAAACAAAAAACAGAAAAAAACTAAAAGAAACTTGTTATATTTTTTTAGGATAAAACAGAACAAAACTAAAAGGAAGCAAACTATTTTTTTCTTTTTCTTTTTTAAGACTTAAACAAACTAAAACTAAACAAATTAAATCAAAAGAAAACAAACTAAAAGAAAACAAAAGAAATCAAGCCTAACAACCCGGCCTACAAGAAACTTAAACCAACTAAACTAAACAAATTAAACAAACTAAACTTTTATATATATATATATATATAAAAAGTCTGGCCCAAAAAGAACTTCTACCTTCTCAGATTTTTCACCCAAAACAACAGATCCTCGAAAAATACTTGATAGCAGAAAGTAAAGAAAATTCTTTGATCATCTCAAATTCGAACTCATTTTCTCATATTCGTAAATTCATTTTCCTAAAATTTCGTTCAACGGAGAATACGTTTTCCAAAATTCATTCAACAGAGAATACCAAAATACATTCATAAAACGAGTTCGTTATTGTATTACAGAAGGAGAATTTGATCTGTAAGGTGCTGATGAATTCTTGATTTGGAGATGTTCTACTTGGAGTCGTGAAGTTGAAGGGATTCAGGTAGGAGTTCGAAGTGACTTGAGTTGTTGTGTGGTCAATTTTGGGGGTTATATGAGGATCAAGGTAGGTTTCGAAGTGGTGATGCTTCGGTGGTGAATGATTGAAGGTGAGGGCGACGTTGAGGTTTATGATGTGGGGAATTGGACGATTTGCTTGAGTTTCAGGTCTGGTCGATTGCGGTGGGATTGCTGATTCATGAGTTAATGAAGTGACAGTGGTGGCAATGACAGGTATGTAAATGTGAAGTGGCAGATGATGGTTTTGATGTTTCTTTTGTAGAGGAGGATGTACAAATTGCAGTTTTTTTCTTTGTTTGGATTGTAATGTTGAAATGGTCGCGGTAGAATGGGTTGAAGAGGAGTAATGTGATGAGGACAGTGGGCTTGTAGTTTAATGTGACGGGGACAGTGATGGCAAAAACTTATAGAGCAATTGGATGGTCTGTTGTTTAAGGCAGAGGAGGAAAGATGGGACAAAGATGCAATGTAGTGGAGGGAATAATTCAGGAGGCAGTGTTTGTGGATGTTGCAGTAAGATGTGCAGCAGTGGTGGGAAGGGAATGATTGGTAAATGAGGTGATGTATATATGTATAAAGGAGGCTACATGGCTGTTGTATGCAGTAATGGTATTTGTATGCAGACAAGCAGTGTGAAGGCAGTGATATTTGAAGTGAAAGTTGCTGGACAGAGATGAAATGGTGTATAAGTGGATGTTTTTGTGACGGAAGGAGGAGTGTGTGGTTAGAGAAGTTGACTGGTGGTTGTGGAATGGTGCAGTTATTAGTAAGTGAGTTGATGTGAAGGAAGTGGAGTAACAATAAAGTCAGTAGGGGAAGGTAATGTTTGAAGTCTGGAGTTATGGAGAAATTGCTGTTTGGAGAATGAGGAGTGTCTGAAGGTCTTTGTTTGTGAACTGAAGTGTGTGAAGTTGCTTGTGAATGAAGTATGAAGTGGTTTGACAGTTGAGATATGATGGTTGTAGTTGAGTTAAGCAGTGATGGTGTTGTGAATTTGTAAGAGAGTTTGTTTGTTGTGGTAACAGTGTTGTTTGCAAGGTGGAAGTTAAAGGCAGCAAGTGTGGTTTATGTTGGAGGATGTAACAGTGGGAGGATGCATGTAGTCTCGAGAAGTGTGTACGCTGGTGACGGTGAATAGGGAAAAGGCAGTTTGATAAGGAATGGCAGAGGGAAGAGGCTGGGGCTGTGCACTGGGTATGACACAGAGGTGGATGGAGGAAGAAGTTATAATGAAGGCAATTTGCAATTGTTATCTGTGGAGATGGAAAATGAGGATGGTAGCAGTTTTGGCAGAGGGGTAGGACTGTAGTGGAGCAATAGAGAAGCAATTTGGCAGTGCACAGCAATGTTGTATTTGCAAAATGGAAATTGTATAACAAATGTAAAATGTATAATCAAATTGAAATGCAAATGTAAAAATGATGTAAAACAAATGCAGGGAATAATTTTTTTTAGTAAAATGCTATGCAAAATGAAACTAGAAAATAACAAAAACAAACACAAGATGCAAACAACAATTAAACAATACACAACAATTTTTTTTAATATGCAAACAAATACACAAATAAAATAACACAAAAATAATTCGAAGAAAAGAAAATCAAAACCAAAACGACTCCCCGGCAACGGTGCCAAAAACTTGTTAATCGGCTAATTTTCTATCGAGTTAGAAAACCGTCGTAAAATTTTGAAATAAAAATAAAATGCAAGCGCACGGCGTACTATTGAAGTACGTGGCGAGTACGGGTCGATCCGCAGGGAATTGTTGATTTTAAAACTTTCTATTCAATCAAATTAACCAAAGTTGAAAAGTGTGAAGCTAAAATTGTAGAAAAATGACAAAAAGAAAGTGATAAAATATGAGAGTTAAATGACAATTTAGAGATAATTCCACTCTCTAGATCATATAGTTCAAAAAATTATGAAATTATGATATCTCTTTTTTGGTCATAAATGAATTTAAATGATGTGTTTATCATAAGTATGGCTCATTTGTGCTATTAATTAGCTCAACATAAGCCATCTAACTATAACACAACTTTTAAACCACTTACTAACTCTTATGAAAATGACAACAAATTTGAAAATGAAATCTATTTTAAGTATGGTCTATTAACTATTAATTAGAAATATAGACCATCAAATTTGAATTTCAAATCACTTTCTTATGCCATAATCATATTTTGATGAAGAGGCATTTGTGTTTGTGATTGTTTAAGCATATCCTATTTGGTATCAACAATATAGGCTATCAAATTCAAAACAAAAATAACAAATTAAACTACTTCAAACACTGTCATTAAGCATAAAAAGAGAGCTATAATTATCAAAATGTTGAAGCTACATGATTAGAGGCTTCACTGCCCCTAAATTGAAGGGATAAGCCTCTCATATTTGTTATCAAAACAACAAATATAGCTTGCAACATGAAAGAAAAAGAAAAGGAAAAAGAGAGCAAAGTAAAGAAAAAAACTATTCTACTTGCATGAAAAAAAAATCTACACTACTAACATGAAATTAAATAAACATAAAAAGGATGTAAAAGAAAGAGATCACTAATTAACATTGCATAGAAAAAATGAAAGTTACATGAAAAATAAAAATGGCTAAGTAGGCATGGAAAAGAGAAAGAGAAATTGTCTTTTATTTTGAGCCTAAACTAAACTAAAGAGAGACTAAGGAAGAAGATGCTACATGAACATAATAGGTTATTTATACAAGCATGAAACCCTAATCCATAATTTGGGGAATGCCCAAAATACCCTTGAGGTAGTGTGGAGGCCAAGTAATCACAAGCTTCTACTAATCATCATTTAAGTGTACATGAAGCCATTAATTCCATAAGCATGTGCATTAGCCTCTAATTTGTACATTAAGGTGGTGGTTAGGTGGGGTCCTACATGATCTTCACTTGGAATTATTTTCATCTTCATTCCTTTGTGTTCTTTTTGTGCATGCATATCTTCTTCATGAAACAACTTGTAATTGAAATAAAATTCCTACAAAATAGTACAGAAATTTTTAATTAAATTTTCTCAAGTTAATTTATGCACAAAAATGACTATTTTGCCCTTGGATGAAGATGAATATGTGACAATTTGGAATTAATATGGATTTTGGTTAAAACAAGTTAAAATACCCTATATGATCATTTATTTAATTTAAATAGAATAAATATGGTGGTAAAAATATGCACTATTACGTGCACATCAGTTATAATTTAAAAGAACAAAATAGAAGATGTTTATTTTATCAAACTTAGATATTAGATTAAGTTAATAAGCAAAAATAATAGTTGTGGCCTGTACCGGCCGCATTCCCTTTCAGGTCTAGAACTGATGGTCTCACACGAGGGTGGGGCTGGTGTGAAGGCCCGAATTTCTGTACCCTTTGAGCCAACAATAAACCACACATGTCTAACTCAAATTGCACGAATAAACAGATCTTTAAGGGGTGAAAAAGAAAATAGAGGCAGAACAGAATCTCACACGGATGGAATAATATATAGGATTGAACAAATATCTTTGTAGTGGAAAACTTTTAAAATACATATATCAGAGTCTAACTAAATTCTGCTTGGACAGCTATAAACATCTGTCCTTACAATTGCTGACAAACAACTAAGAAAAGCGAATAATAGAATATGTCCATACATAGATGAATATCTTCAGCTCTCCTCTGGAAACTCCAACCGTCTTCGCTAAACCTGAAACTACTCGGATCAGACCCGAGTATTCAAAATACCCGGATCAGGCTTGATAAAGCAGCATGTGAAACTCAAAATATAAATGACAATGTCATTTATTTACCTTTGAATAAAATCCTTTGAATAAAATCCTACGAATAGAAAGAGTATCTCATAAGACCGCGCCCACACATAAACACAGACGGGTTTTTACCTTATGATAACTAAAACACTTTTATATCAAAACATTTGATATTATTTCTAATGACATTCTTTGAAAACATTTGCAAATAATCTTAGTCAAAATTATTACATTATTAAATTCCAGCATTTTAGGTTCTACAATCAAGTTCGAAGGCACTTATTAGAGAATGGATTCCATACAAATGACAAGGTAAGTGACTACCTTCCGACAGTACACCTCTAGAGGGATGCACCTAAAGTCCAGATACTGAACGCCTAAACCAACACAAGACCGGCCTACCCCTCACGTTGGATAGTACCGAATATGTCATCACCCAGGTCGTTACGGACCTTTAACGGATGCCCGATTTATACATTCACCACATACTTAGACATGTGTAGAGTAAATATAGAAGGATGATGACATCTCCTAATTGGGAGCGACCCACGTAGCCTTGCTGCTTCTAACATGTTTCTATCATTTCTGACTGATGAGGCCTGAAGCTACGATTACCTTTTCAGATGCATATATCACATTTCTGAATGCCACAATGTCATTTCCGTTGACTACTAATTGCCTTTCACAAAAATACAACCCTTGAGCTCGTACGTCTCAAGGAGGGTGTTAAGCTAAGAGAAGTTTCTTTCAACGCCACTACTGATGTACATTTGTAAAAACCAATGTACGTAATCTTTAGAAATGCAATGTCCGACAAACGTCCACATAAGTTGTCCAGGAACAGGATAAACCGAAGGCAATCTCCTACTACCACTAGTAGCGAGTAGTCCTTGCAATCCGAAAAAAAATCTCCACAAAGAGGAGACCACTGTTATATATAACTTATAATGGGAGCTTCCCAGAGCATGTCAACAAGCAGTCCTCATGCTACGAAGATCCACAGTCTTCAATAATCATCATCTTCAACATGTCTTCACATACGAACGTATGTATTGGTTCGAAGTGGTTTTTGGATAGGAATCACAAAAATCCGACCCCGGTTCCTTTGAAGCCAATCATCAATAAAAAGTGAATATGAGTATATAGGATTTATTAAGTCTCTTTTCACTTTAATTATTT
This sequence comes from Allium cepa, assembly GCA_030765085.1. Classification (NCBI taxonomy): domain Eukaryota; kingdom Viridiplantae; phylum Streptophyta; class Magnoliopsida; order Asparagales; family Amaryllidaceae; genus Allium; species Allium cepa. Next base: position 305,314,682 of record CM060945.1, on the reverse strand, counting down.
TTGGATGATTTCGAAATCTCTTTCTTTTGACTTAGAATAAGTCCAAGTAATTCATTCTTTTGCTTTGGATAATATCTCAAATTTCCTTACTTAACTCTCGATCCAAATTCCTTAACTTTTAGGTGGGTCAAAAACAATGTTATTTAAAACATCATTTACGATAAACCCTAAATCAATTGTAGCAAAACATTTTTGAGTAAATAAGATCATAAGAATCATTCTAATTTTACTCAACATTAATTTCTATATTCAACAAGTGCTATGGGCAGAATCACGGTGAAATCACCTTTTAAATTCCACGAATAGGACGAGTTTCCTCTTTGGATTTTAATACCCTGTATAAGAAGATTATCTCTATGTAATCCAAGTCGTAATTTATTCGATTTGGAGATTTCTTAAATTTTTTGATAATACCAATCTTCTTTTATTTTGGAAAACTTAATATAATCTTTTTATCTTAGATCATCCGGGCTTTCCTTTCGATCTGTTCCACCCTTCGCCTAAGAAAAGAAAACAAAGGCCAGATAAGTTCAGCGCATTGGTTTCTCCATCCCTAAGCTTAGTTAAACACCTTGTTTTATATTCCCAGATCTCACAGCGGGACAAATGTATTAGTCGTTTCCACATACTTAGTTATCAACTTTATTTTGAAATTGGTCATAAAGATTTCAAATTTTCTTTAAATAATTAGTTTTCCATTTAAAAATATTCACAATTGATTCTAGGAAAAATCGTCACGTTTAAACTCATATTCAAAAAGTTATAGAATTTGCAGCATAAAAGTGCTGCGGAAAGTGCTATATAAACTTATTTGATTTAAACAACTTTGTAATATTTGAAAATTCATATTTTCCATTTCAAATCTCTTTTAAACTATTTAAATGGATATATCAAATTTATTCAATATTTTTCCATAATTAAAAATGTTCCTTTAAACAGATTTCCTGTTATGGTTACTTAACTGCACTAGCGCGATTTTTCTAGAAAATTGATTTGGACTTAATTCAAAATCTACGTAGCGAAAATTTTATTTTCTTTCTTCATTTAAAAGATAAGGATATAATAGTCCGGAATTTTCTTATCTCGAAGAATTACGGACTATATTCCACTCTACATGCTTATTTGAACTTTTCGCGCAAAATCGCCAATTACCGTTGCGCGACGCGTCTAGTTTTAACTTATTTTTCTGATATTTGAAATAATCTATTCAAGTGAATTTTGTCACTCATAAAATCATTACAAATCATTATAAATCAATATTTCCATTTTTTAAAGCTTTTAAAATGTATTTTCACTATTACTATATTATAATATTATTTTAGGGGTTTTTAGGCTCAAGGAAAAAGTTAGAGAAAAATTTAGTCTGAAGGACAAGAAGTTTGTTTTTTAAGCTGAATGACACTTTTTAGTGTAAATCACAGAATGATAGTTGTAACTATCATTTTCAATTTACACTAAAAAGTGTCCTTCAGACTAAAAAACAAACTTGTCGTTCCTAAGACTAATTTTTTTTTCAACTTCTTCCTTGTGCCTATTTACCTGATTATTTTATTCCTATTATTTTAATGTTAAATTTTAAATTCCAATTTCAATTCAAATTCAGTTCTAACTTCAAATTAAACTCAACTAAAACTTAGATTTCAAATCTAAAATCAATTTAAACTTCAATTCAACATTAATCTTAACTTCAATTTCAAAAATCGATTTCAATTTCACTATTCATCTCAATTACAATTTCACTTTAACCGTCATTTTTAATCCCGTTTTGCTTCAAATTTCGAATTCTCTAGACTAATTTTTCTAAAGTATATCATATCACCAAAATATGGTCTTATTAATAAAAGGATCACTTAATTAAAAATGAACATAACCAATGTCCATATTTATCACTAACATAACATCCATTCAACCAATCACATAACATATGATCTCAAATCCAACATTCACTACTAATATCATAACGCGATATGTTTTCATAATTCAATTACCTAACCAAACTATCCAATCATCCATATTAACAATCAAATTGGTATAAACATTTATATGTTATAAGAGCATAAATATGATTTATTTAACATAACCAAAATATAATTTCAAAAATGACGAGGGTTTCTCACTTTCATATCCACTCCATCGAACTTTTTCATGAGATACACGTCTCTCGTGTCATTTCCAAACGTTTCGGATTTGCCTCTTTCCTTTTCTTCTCTTTCTCCTTTCTTTTCTTTTCTTTTCCTTTTTTTCTTTTCTTTATTTTTTATTTTTGGAGGTGCATGAGCTATAGTGGAGGGTACGGCTTAGGGTAGTGGGGTGTAAAGGTTGGGGTAGGTAGGGTATGTGGGGTATTAGGCTCGGGTTTTGTGGTGTAGCTGAGGGTAGATGGGGTGTGCGTGAGTTTGGGGGGTGCATAGGTTTTATGGCTCGGGTTGGATGCTTGGGTGTTGAGTGTGGGTTGTTGGAAGAGGGTAGAGGTGTAGGCTTGGGTAGAGAGGTTTAGGTGGAGGGTATGGTCAAGTAGTGGTGCGTAAAGATTGGTTTTGAGGATGTAAAGGTGTGGTGATGTTTGGTGATGGTGGTGGAAGGAAAAGAAGAAGTAGAGAAGGATTATTACACTGTATGTAAAAGTGATAAAATTGCCATAAAATTTAGTTATTTTTGTAAAACGATTATTACATACTTTTAAATGTACTAATATACTTTTATTATCTTTATTAGATGTTTTAAATAAGATTTAACTTATCAAATAAATATTTAAACCTATTTATTTAAGCCTTTATTTATTTTTAACAAAACTTAACTTTTGTTGATTTGTTCTAAAATTCAAATTTATACTTTTTAATTATTAACTACAAGAATAAATAATTTCTCTATTATTATTTATTATATATAACATATTTAAGTTTTAAATTCTTAAATTTAAAATAAACGAAATCTCTCATTTTCGATGTAGCGAAATTACTGATCGTTACAGTTGGGCATGCTCATTATGGAAAATAAGTAGCCAACAGAATAAGAAAAGTAAACTAAATGACATAGGGTTTAATAAAATGGTAAGGTGCGTTTGGAGTAGCCCAAAGAGAATCTAGATAAAGAGCCTAAAGAAGCAGTTCATTGCAGATTTTTAGTACAGAAAGAGCAAGTAAAATTTAGTTATTTTAGATAGAAGGAAGTACGAGACTTCAACGGGACATGAGGGTACTCTAGGATGGCCCTCTAGGGTAGGCCTAATAAAGTTCCACCTCCGGAGGTAGGTCTGTAGGTGTTCCATCAAGAGAGTATTCCTTGACTGCTTTTGCATTGCAGGCCTAACGAAGCGGACCTTTGTAGGCATTCAAAAGGTTAATGATGGAGTAGGATATTCGTATGACACCGTACTCTAGTTTGAGGGTAGGTTATAGTGGGTAGGACCCATAAGGATAGTCGCATGCAGATATCAGCCATCATTAGTCAGAGCGAGTTCGAGAAAGACTAGAGCTAAACCAACAAGCCAATGATTCTTTCACTATCAAGACATTAGATGAGGGGCTCAACCAATTGGATGTTTAGACTGTTTGCGGTAGGGCATAGGTACTTAGCTCTTGAAATGTCTTTCGATTAGTTGAGGGGGGTTGTGTGGGGACATAGCCACGATGAGAAAAGAGACAGACCAAGTAGAATATATGTATTGTAGCCTAACGAATCGGACCTTTACAGATATAGAAAATCCTCGACCGAGTTCTGTATAAGGTAGACATCGTTAGTGGAATTCGAGGAGTAGAAAGAATGATTACATGTAGTCCAAAAGGTATGCACTAGGTGGTACATTGTGGATGTCCGAGCACTAGTATAAGCTAGTTCGGATGCAGTTTCACGTTTTCATAGTAGACGATGGAACATCTATATTATAGGCCTCACGAAGCTGTCCTTTATAGATGTAGTTATAGTACGCTCTAGTATCGAGATGATGGAGTGCTTTTCAAGGAGATAAATAAGGTACTATGGGTAGTACCACAACCGATGCGGTCTTTGGGCATGTAGCTACATATATATTGGTTATTAGATCTTAATCTACTAGGGAGTAGATGTGTACGATTCACGCACAGAGGCGAAAGTATTATAAACCCAATAAACCTAATATAACAGAAAATGAAAATAGAACGGTGTATGTAGAATTATGCTTAAAAGTGTATAATTTGTCCATTCACCCGAACTTTAGTTCTGACCCCATACTCATATCATCCTACAGTTTAGATATATGGTAGAGATTTTCCAGCTTTGAGACACTTCTTTAGAAAGTGTTATTACCTTGGTGAGTATTTACCTATCACTATAGTTTACTTAGTTCCGCTGTGAGATCTTTATTTGAGCTCTGATATATTTATCTTCGCCTATTTGCAAGATACTAAACAACCAACTCGGGCTTCAGTGGATTTGGGTATTATCATTTTTGCGAAAAATCCAGACCCATTGAAATTCGGGTTGTTATAAGGATAGTTCACCCATAGAACATGAGGTATGTTAAAACAGATATACGACCAAGCATACGGCTAAGGACATTACGCCTTTGAACAAGGGGAAGGTCAGTTTCAGCCAACGGTAAAACGGCTAAGGACGCTACGCCCTCAAAACAGCGGCATGCCATGATTAACCTACGGTTAAATCAACAAAGGATTTTTATGTGGAGGGCCAAGCATACGGCCAGAGATGTTACATCTGTAAACACGGTAGTAGGTCACATCGAATATACAAATGACATCGCCTTCTTAAAATGATACGGGTCAGAACACAAAAGTTCTGCATTTCGAATTTCTAAAAAGAAGGAAAATCACAAAACGGGCGTCTTGGATAGCAAGTCTACCACGACCTATGATCACAGCAGACTTAGGGGGCAAGTGCTACACCCATTCTCATTAGGAACTGCTTTGAGAAAATAGAAAAGAACCAGCTGAAGATCGAAACAAATACACTAAAGAACAAGGTCAAGCGCCTAATTCTGGGAAGGCAAGATACACCAAGCTGAGCTAACCACACCCACGTTTTGTGAAATATCTATAGAGATAGGTCTACACAGGCACATACTGAGGGCAACCTAGGTAGCACCATACAGATCCCAAAGCACTTCAAAAGGGTTGTAAGCAGGGTCGCTTAAGATGTGCTTCAGTGCAAATTCAATTTTATGGGAAAACGGTAAAGATGTGCACAAATCAATCCTTAGAATGGGATAAAGAGTGATACTCCATTCTGATCTGACATATTGTCAGGTCTAGAGAAAATAATGTATTGGCTGAGCAATGAAGTCTGGACACTACGCAGTGTTGACCATTCCACCACTTCATATGCTTCACCCTTAGAAACAAAACTGGTTAGCATAAATGCAATTGCATCAACAAGTTGCAACTAACATTCTAGCAAAAAAGACCAAAGCGAACAAGACCAATTCAAATTTGGATTCTACTACCCAAATTTTGGATATTCCAGTTATAATTTTGAGAAACCATGCCTCTATTCAAAATTCTCTCCAAAAACACATCAGCAATCCAGTCATGTGAAACAAGCAATACAGATGGATGACACCTGGCTAGATCGAAGGGCGAAGATGCATCGACAAGAAAGAAATTCCAATGATCCACGTGCAATTTACAAACATAAATAGGAAAATCATCATAGACGAAAAGGACCCTTTTCCTGATAATTTTTCCTTTTAGAAAAAATTTAAGGTTCTATTATACTAACCACTATGGAATTCTGTACCAAATAAATGAAAAAGGAAGAAAGAGAAACTTTGCCCTTTAGGATTCCTTAAAATTAGAACCACGTAAATCCTATATCCTTTACTATTTTCTGCCATCTTGTTGAGCTATCTGTTGCATTTTATGTACTTATACCTGAACAATATGTCAGATAGATTTGACACTTTATAAATAGCTAATGCACAACTACCTAGTTGTGTAAGCACCCAGCAACACTATTTCCACCTCATGGTAAAGTTAATACCAATTAACTCTACTAATTCAAATTTATTAGAGTAATTAGCCACTCGATTACTCAAGATGTAGCTAGGAGTTGAAGGACAAAAAAGTTTCCTAAAAAATATCATCCCGAGCTTAATAATTTTGAACTGGTTCCTTTTCTGGATTTTTCAGGTTTGAATATGCTTTTCTTTGACTCTAATTGTTCAATGTTGAATATGTACGCACATACGTACATGCATGCACATTCATATTGGACCTTAAGCATATAATCATGCTTATATGGGCATAGATAGGTCATCACCATTATCAATCTTTTAAATTTTTTAAATTGCTAGACTCGGTATCAATCCAAATTCATGGATTGGTATCTATCCTGGACTTAGAAAATCCTCTATTCTTTATCCTGGAAATTCATATCAGGGTTTATATAACCCAACTTTTCTATCTTCCTCCTTACTTTATTCTTGTCACCGAACAAAAGCTTCATAGCCAACGTTGAAGTTCTTCAACCTTCGAATTGATGCCCCTCTTTGTCAACGACCCTAAGGCCAGCGCCGCCTTCATTTGCTTGAGCCTACCATTGCCTACCTTGCTTTGGTTGAATTTGAGCCACCAATCCAAGCTCGAGTCCTCACTTCGCATTTGAAACCAATCTTAGATTCGAGCCTTGAAATGCGTAGGACTAGGTAGGTGGCGGAGCAATAATTGGTCCTAGATGGAGTTTCTGTCATTGGCGGCCATGGTCTGGAATGGAAGAAAAGATGTAAGAGGATAATAAAAATTCTACAAGGTGTTGGATCGGTACCGATCCAACCTTGGTGAATTTTTCGAACTACAAGTTCACCTGTGAAATTTTCCTTATAGACAAATGACTTATGCTAACTATCTTCTCCTTGGTTTTAAAACATTTCCAAAGCATGGTCGATAACGTGATACTTGTCGGTATGGTCAGCAATGATGGTTATTTTAGATAGCGTCCAGATTTTAGAACGAATTATTGTACAATATAAGAAATCTACACTGCACTGCACAACACTGCCCAACACTGCACTAGGTCTCACTTTAACATGGGGTGTATAGCTTATGATTAATATAATGTTGATTATGTATTGGGTTTTTTTTATAGAAATGGAGCATAGACGTTTCAAGTGTCTTGCCACTTTAGCTTCAAGTTGGTCGACTTTCAAATATGTAGAATTGGATGTAGAGTCGAGTTTGACTACGACCCTTTCTACACAACATACATCAATATATCTTATACCCCAACCAGTAAATTTGCAAGTGGATCAACCTCATCCAGAGGTTCTTTAAGTGCCTGTGGAAGGCCTCGAAGTTGATACTGCTCTAGACACTCTTGAGGATGTTGTTATTTCAAACGATCCTGCTGATTTTATTGCTTCAAAGATAGAAGAGGGATCGCTATGTAGAATTTTCAATAAACATAGAATTTCATTTGAGGACATACTAGTCCCAATACGTCATCGAAAGGCTCACCAACCTCTAGAGAGTTATACAACCCTCAATTGATACATGTGCATGGCAAGATGTGTTCCACCCATCAATTCTTTCATTCATCGAGTCTTAAACTTCATGAGATTGGCTCCAGCACAACTATATCTCAATAGTTACACTTTCCTTCACGGCACCTATATGGTCTTTGCTCAACACTTCAATCATGTGCCTAGTGATGAGGAAATCTAATACATATTATTTCAAAAGTCAAAAAAGGAGCTCTTCTTACACTTATCTTGAATCGGCAAAGCAACATAGGGTGGTTACTGGTGCCTAGAATAAATAAAGTTATGTCAAGAGTGAATGGTTCTACATTCATTGTCCACCCAGGTTCGCACAGAGATGGTTCTTCGAACGTAAGTCTTACTTCATATGTTATGGCTTAACTCATATTCTTTTTATCATTCACATGTTCCGATCAGGCCTTGTGGTTTGGCATATGTAGATGCCATCAGAACTCACATGGCGCTTTCGAAAGAGGATAGAGAAGTTAGAGTTCTTCTTATTGATGAGAATCTTAGCTTATAACTTGTTGGAAGTGACCGTAGCACTGGTCAAATCCAAGTAGTCATCGATGATAATGACGACGATGATGGTAGAAACTTGTCTAGAGATGGCATTGTGAATCATGATGTGCTCCTTATTCTAAGTATGAGGGCTGAAGCTAAAGAAGAACAAGACCACACCGAAGAAGGTTAAATTGTGGGCGATAGTGACAAAGTCATCCACGATGATGTTGATGTAGGCCATGAGCCTTTAATCGAGGAACCCAAAAATGACCAATAGTTTGTCTAAAAGGAAAGGCTGATCATAAAGATTCCAAAGGACAAACTTCTACACAGCTCCTACTAATCACAACTGTGGAGAAAATTCCTTCTCTCCCTTTGAAGACATATTTGCTAGTCTAGGGCCGATTCCAATCAAGATTAAATCATTCGTCCTTGACAACATGAATCTTAAGGGTCTTGACTCCCCTGTCTGCTTTCATGATGACTTGCCTTCCATCAGCATGGGAGAGATTACTCCCATCAGCAAAGCTCCAACATATGGCCTGTCGGGGGGACACTGGGATATCCACACACATGTGCACCACTCTGCACCTGTTTCTTGTCCTTCCTTATTGAAGCTAACTTGTTGCTATTCGTTTGCAGGATCCATGGAGAGGAAATACATGTTTCAGTCTTTGGAGGAAAACATGTCTCGATAGCATAGGTGTTGCCAAAGCATGTATCATCAAAGTCGTCGTCGAGACTTAGAGTCTCGCAATTGGTCCAACCGCAACAGAGGTGTTGTAATAGAGACCATCTATTGCATAACTCTAATCATTGCGATGACTCACCAGCAGGCAATGCTTCTCATGCACTACCTTCGGCTTCCATTACAGTGCAACACTCCACATCAACTCACATCAGTTGACCTTCCAACCACAAATGCCAAAAAGGCAGTTTTGAGACCTCTAACCGCTGGGCTGGCAAGAAATTGATGGAAGCTTTTGTTGTCACTGTGGAGCAACAACTTGCCACTAACGATCGAATGGACGAACTAAAGGCACATTTCTAGGAGGTCTGCTTCAACAGAATCATGTTCTCGTCCAATCTGATGGACATTCCGCCAGAGGTTAAATGCATGACAGCTGCCTAAGTAATAGATGTTTATGACCAATATATTGTATGGAGGTGGATTTTTGCGAAAATTCTAAGGTTTCAAGGGAAAGAAAGCTTGAGATCGATAATCTGAAACTTATAGAGGCATAAGATAAAGGAATCATCGCTCATCTCAACACCGAGGCCACTAGAATAAAAACACCACAAGGTGAGGCCGAGAAAAGGGCCAATGCTCCAAGGCATTTGAGAATGAGTGGACCAAGCATCATGATGAGATGGAAACCATGCACTATTGAAATCATGATTTAGTAATGGATAATGATGCTCTGACTAAGAAAGTGCATTAGCTAGCAACCAAACTTGAGAGCGAGACAAATATGAAGGACTAAGCTCTCTAAGAAGCACAATGGTACCATAAAAACCTACTTAATGCTCGTAAGGAAAGGGATATGGCGGTTGCGCTTGCTAGAGACATGGATGTGCTTGTCAAGAAGAAAGTTGAAGCTGCAGAGAAGCAGATTATAGAGAGATTCGAGCCGACGATCATCAAGTAAAATGCTAATGTACTTAAGTTATGTAACTTAGGGTGGCTTTATAACAATTATCGTAGAGCTCTAGCTCTGGCCAAGGAATAGGTCGTTAAGGAAGAGAGGGAATTTTTGGATGGCTATAAAGTGGACCTGACACCGTTGGAAAAAAGGGTCTTAACAGGTGACGAGCTGGTATGCTAAGGAAAGGCGAGCTCAACTGTAATGATGCTAATTTTGACAAACACTATTTAGGGCATTTAATTAGTTAAATAAAATAAAATAATGTGAATGGTTAAGGGATTGAGATTTGTATATTTAGAGGGTAACTGTGCCTAGTTAACTAGGGAACTAAGAGGAAGTTAAAATGAAATAGAGAATGGAAATAGGTAACGATAAAATAGGAATAAGTTATATCTGCATCCCCTAAACCCTCATGCACTTTCATTTTACATGTTCATAAACAAAATCAAAATACAAGAGTGGCGGGCCATTGTTATAGGGAATCTAAAGGAAGATAAGCAAGAATCTAAAGAAGGAAGCTTAATCAAATTCATTCAAGAAGCAAATCTCAAACTCCTTAATCACAAGATAATGGTGAATAATAGGTTACATCTCATACTTTCTTATTTTCTTTTGTAGTTGAGATCCGAAATTATTTTGCAAATGATTTACCATGTTTTGATTGTTTAAAAAGAGATATATGCTTGTTGATGATTCATGCTATTTCATATAGATTTTATGATAAGGTTTAACTTGAAAACCCAATCAAATGACATCTAAATGCCTTGCGATTTTGATATAGGGTTAGAAAATATTGTTTTTGGGTTGGGTTTTGAGTTTCATAATTTTCTCAATTAATATGGATTTATTATGAATTTGCTAGTGAAGAAAATGATTAATTTATGGGAAATTTTAGAGAATATTCGTAAGTATTTTAATAAGTATATAAAATTATTTAAGGTATGGGACTTTAAATGTTTTATATGTTTATAAAAGGAGAAGGGGAAATTTGTAAATATTCTAAATTATTAATCTCTGAAATTTGGCAGCATTTTTAGAAATTATTTTGGAAAAGTATTGGCAGCCAATCATATGTTGACAAACAAACAGGTTAGTTGAAACGAAAATGCTTTTGAAAGTTAAAAATCAATTTTAAAAGGTTTTTGCCGTTTCGCCACTTTCGACAGCCACCTTTCGACTATATACTTCTGCTCTACCTTAATCGAAACCAATACATAGGGTACCGAATACTTGGTACATAGTGGATTGAAGATAAGCGAAAGGTATAGAGTTGAAACAGGGCATTCGAAGGCATCGAGACCTTGTTTTTCTTTCAAAAGGTAATGTCGCTTGCTTTGCTTTCGAATGAGCTGGCTTTCGACTTGGTTAATTGTTTTAAAGAAAGGTTTCGAAAAAGTTGTCGCCTCTGTTTTAAGAAATGCTTTCGAAGGGGTCAAAACCCCTACTGCCGCATTCTACCTTTCGAAGCAATGCTTTCGAAAGGGTTCTTTCACTTTAAACCCTGAGCCGCTTCTCCAATACATTCGAAGGGGTTGGTTTTGACATCATCCACTTCTTTTACTTAGGAAAGAGTTGCATTCATCTTAGTTCTTTTAAGACCCTTTTTGAGATTTTGAAAGTTAAACGCAAAGGTTTCGAAGGGAATAGTTTGAAAGGGTTTCGAAAGGTTTTTCCACATGTTCTTACTTGAACCTAATGCTTTCGAAAGGTTTGATTTATAAAAAGGACTTAATGCTTTCGAAAGGTATATAACAAAGATTTCGAGGAGGTGGTTCCACAATGTTTTTGAAAAGTTTACCTTATTAATGAAATGGAGGGTTTCCAATGTTTTTGAAGGGCATAATTAAAGTGTTTTGAAAAGGGGATGTCTAAGGTTTTATAAAGCTTTCGAAATGATACTTACAATGTTTACAAAAGGTAAATTGAAAATGGTTTCGAAAGGTATGTTTTGGCATTTCGGCCAAGATTATAAAGTAAAGTAGTTTACTTGTATCAAAAGGGGTACTTTCAATAGTTTTACAAGGGAAACTTTTAAAGGTTTCGAAAAAGATTGTTTAAAGGTTTTAAACAAATGTTTTGAATGTTTTCATCAATAGTGTTTTATGTAAAGTATATATATAACATGGCAAAGTGATTTGAGTAAAGCATAGAGTATATTTTCCTTGTTTAAGTTTGATTTATAGGGTTAAATCAATTTGAAAGAAATATTTTCAAGGAAAATTTGATGCGGTAGTTGACCCTAAGTAAACAACTCAGATATTAGAATGCCAGATGGGATTGGTGTAGAGTCGCGCCCTATACTTTAGCTAGTAGCCCCTAGCTAATTTAGTCAAAAATTACAGTATGTAGGGCTTTGTCACAGGTAAGACTAAATTGTTGTTACACACAGAAAGGAAAATACAGAGTAAAGATAGGTTATTGATGAGCCCGCAAAACCATTAGGATCAGTTGACACTAGGAGAAGTAAGTTAGGGACAGACCATCAAGGAGTGTGTCTAACAGAAGTTAGGTTATTTGTTTATTTTGTCTAGTGGGCCAAGCTAGCCAAAGGTTATTAGTTAGCCAAATAAAACTATATTGTTCGGACGGATAGTTCATTTATTATCTGATTTGCATGCATACATGATATTGTTATATTGCTTTATCTAGTTTGGTCGTAGGATTTTGATTTGCAAAAGATATGTTTTATAAAGGGATATTAGTGAGGAGTAACCCATTCTGCTAAGTAGCGTGATCTCCCTTAATATCAGTAAATTGAGATGTATAGTATTATTCACACCCCGCTTTATGTCTGACTTGAAGTTTATGTTTTTACCATTAAACTCTCGGGCGCTAAAAATATGTAGGTTGTGAGTGGCAGATTTATAGGTTTTAGTAGGAGGCATCTTCATATGTCGCTCTTGGTGTATTTTGTAATAATTATATTTGATCAAAACCTGGGGAACATTTGGGATTATTGAATGGTATTGAAACATGTTTTTAAAATGTAATCAGTAAAGTTTTTGTTTTTGGAATCTATTATTTTGTCTCATATTCATGTGCTTCTGATATTATGGATACCACTAACGTTACTGTATTTTGTCATTGGAAATTAGTACTATTGGTTAATGCTTCGGGCCTTGGATATTACAACTTGGTATCAGAGCATAGGTTATGGAAAAACTTTAAACTTAAAATAATTTTGTAAACATAATCTTAAGGAATTAGGGAAAAGATTAGGGTATGGTATAACTCTATAGTAACGTACTTGTATTTGATATATATATATATACATGTATACGCATTATTTTTATTCTCCCATCTCCCTTAGGCTGTTCTTCTGTATCTTACGAAGACTTGAATGCAGATATAGATACTAGAGGAGGAAGAGTTAACATTGGTGGGGTAAGCACCGAAACTAATGAAAATGACAAATCAAATACTAGGAGAAATCAAGGTTAGGCACAAGCTGCAATGTGGGTGCTGGAGTCTCGCAAGTCGACATGGGAACGATGTAACAGCTCTTTGTAAACATGATGCAAGGGGGAGTTGCTGATGGAGTAGTAAAAGCAAATGCTAGAGAAGGAAATCAAGATGCTTCGGTGGTGAATAACTATGCTGTTTTGAGTAGAGATTATGCTTGGTTGGGAGGAAAGCCATTTATTAGTACCGAAGATGCAATTAAAGTGGAGAATTGGTACTTCGTTGCGAGAGAATTTTTGCTGATTTGGGGAACAATGAGGAGCAGAAGAGGAGACTCGCTTCTAGACAGCTACAAAGAGAAATATTGTATTGGTGGAATAGTGTTACTGCTGGAGTTAATCCAGAAACTATGACTTGGAATGAGTTCAAAAGAAGGTTTGAGGAGAGGTTTATGTCGAAGATTGCTAAGTCTACTCTGCTCAGGAAATTTGCTGAGTTGGAGTTGGGAGATATGATTGTGCTTGAGTATGTGACTAGGTTTGAGGAGCCAACGAGACATGGCTATGCTATGGTTGAAATTGTGATCAAAAGGAATGAGAAGTTCATTCGTGGGTTGAAGCCTGAACTTGCTAAAGCCAATATAACTGCATATTAAGGATCCATGTGATGTTTTTGTTGAAATGACCTTAAGGTATGAAGAGATGCTTGCTTTTATTGAAAGAAATAAGGCAAAAGTAGCTCACGGAGGGCAGAGTCAAAAAAGGAAGTTTTCCACAAGAAAGGGGCTTATAAGGGTGAAGTCCCTAATAAAGCAAAGGTGGAGGTTGTCTACTATAAATGTGACAAGAAATGGCATTTTGCAAATGAATGTCGCTTAGGAGATGGGAAGAAGGCGATCGGGAAGAAGAATATTAGATGCTTCAACTGCGATCAAATTTGACATTATAAGAACCGTGCAAGGAGCCAGCCAAGGACGGAAAGGGAAAATTGTTTGCATTGGAGCAAGCTACCTCGAGACCAACAATAGAGGAAAAGGGAAAGGCTGTGTTGGTAGGTACGCTTATGATTCATGATATGTCAGTTAGTATTCTATTTGATATCAGTGCATCACATTCTTTTATATCTTATTTTTTGGTAGATAAGCTTAACTTAGAACCCTCGTACCTAGTGACTTCCTTAAGGGTTGTAAATCCGATAAGTGGTTATGCTACTCTTGGGATGAGATGTGACCACCTAGAGTTTGAATTGTTAGGTCATACCTTTGTTTGCAGTTTGCATGTGTTTGATTTCGTAGGGTTTGGAACTATTTTGATTATGACTAATTAAGTAAATACGATGCAACAATATTTTACCATGATCAGAAAATATCGCTTAGACACCGTGACTGTAGTGATCGGATTATATTCTTCGTTGAAAACATTATTTTTGAGGTTAATGTTTTGTTAGGTGTTGTAGAGGTAGACGAGTTGAATTGATTTTTCATTATTAGAGAATTCACATATGTTTTTGAACTGTAGTAGGATTGCCGTCAAAATGAGCCATTGATTTTCAGATAGATTTTATATAAGGAGCAGAACTGGTGAGTAGACCACCAAGCAGAATGACGCCTACTGAGATGAAGGAGCTCAAGGTGCAGTTGGTGGTTTTGGAAGGCAAGAATTTTATTAGACCAAGCAATTCGCCTTAGGGAGCAGCCATAGGGTTTGCTAAGAAATTGGAAAGGTTATTAAGATTGTGTATCGATTATCGTAAGTTGAATGAGAAGACGATAAAGTATTGATATCCATTACCTAGAATTGTTGATTTTTTCGATTAGTTGAGTGAAACCAAAGTGTTTTCCATGTTGGATTTAGCAACAGGGTTTCATCAGCTTAGAGTGGAAGAGGATAGTATTTCTTTAACAATGTTTAGGACCAGATATGGATCGCACAAATGGTTAATAATGCCGTTCGAACTAACTAATGTATCGGCATTCTTGTAGATTTGATGAACACAATTTTTCGAGAGCACTTGGATAGTTTCGTATTGGTTTTCATAGATGATATATTGATATACTCTAAACATGAAAGAGAGCATGAAGTTCCTCTTAGAGTGGTGCTTGAGACGCTGAGATAGCATCAACTAAAGTCAAAGTTTTCAAAGTGTCATTTTAGGAAGGAGGAAGTAAAGTTTCTTGGTCATGTAGTCTCAGAGAAAAGTTTGTCTATAGATCCAACTAAGATCGAGGTAGTGAGTAATTGGAAGAGACCAAAGACCGTGACTGAGATAAAGAGTTTTCTTTGTTTAACTGGGTATTATCAGAGCTTTGTATAGGATTTCTTATAGATAGAGGCACCGATGACTAAGCTAACGTGAAAGAATGTGAAGTTCGTTTGGACTGAGAAGGGTGAGGAGGCATTCCAGAAGCTGAAACACTTATTTACTAATGCACATGTGTTAGTTGTTCCATAAAGGAATTAGGATTTAATAGCGTACACATGGGCATGTAGGACATAATTAGGAGTTGTGTTAATGCAAAGAGGTAAAGTAATTGCATATGCATCTTGACAGCTTAGACCACATGAGGTTAGGTACCCGAATCATGATTTGGATTTTTCTACGGTAATTTATGCATTGGAGGTGTGGAGACATTACCTTATAGGAGAGATATTTGAATTGTATACGGATCATAAGTCACTGAATTATTTATTCTCTCAAAAGGAGTTGAATATGAGATAGCAGAGGTGGTTAGAGTTTTTAGCCGCTTATGATTTTGCTACTGAGTAAACACCTGGAAAAGGCAACAAGGTTGCTAATGCACTTAGCAGGAAACATCATAATGCAGTGTGCACAATGATAGTTGAGTGGAAAGATTTAGAAGCGTTGACTACATGCAGGATACAATGGAGATATGAAGCTAGATCTAGTAAGGAGACTGCTATGTTGTCATGTCTAGAAGTTAGACCGGTGATGATCGAAAAGATTGCTTCTAAGCAGAAGAATGATCCATTATTAGTTGAATGGATCGGAAATTTAAGAAATCGAACATAAAGCGATGGCTTAAAAGGTTTCAGCCTTGACCATAATGGGTGGTTAGGGAAGAAAGGACGACTCTGTGTTCCAAATGTTGGAAACATTAGGAAGGAAGTTTTAGAAGAATGTCATCGTTCGAAGTTCATCATTCATACAGGAGGAATTAAGATGTATGAGGACATAAAAAGAAGTTTCTTCTTGGAAGGTATAGAGAGAGATGTGGCTTATGGGTGGAACAGTGTTTGAACTGTCAACAGGTAATAGCCGAACATCAGAAACCAAGTATGTTATTTAGCCTTTAGATGTTCCAATATAAAAATGGGATTCTATCTCGATGGCTTTCATTGACGGGTTGCCAAGATCAAATAGAGGAAATGAAAGTATATGGGTCATAGTGGACAGGTTAACTAAGAGTGCCTATTTCATTCCAGTTAAGTCAACTAGAATGGCACCTATTTTAGTTAAGTTGTTTATGAAGAATATAGTTAGACTGCATGGAATTCCTAGTATTATAGTAAGTGATAGAGATTCCTTATTCACTAGTGAGTTCTAGAAGAATCTATAGAAGACTTTGGATACCAAGCATAAGATGAGTACCGCTTACCACCCATAAACAGATGGGTTAACGAAAAGGATAAACAAAGTCTTAGAAGATTTGTTACGATCTTGCATTCTAGACTTTAGGGAATCATGGGAAGACCATTTACACTTAGTTGAATTTTTGCATAACAACAGTTATCAGGCTAGTATAGGGATGGCACCGCTTGAAGCTTTGTATGGAAGGTCATTCAAGTCCCCTGTTTGTTGGTTAGAAATCAAGGACAGGTTAGATTTTGGTCCGGATTTGTTTGGGTAAGCTGCAGAAAAGATTGAGTTAATTCGAGCTAGAATGAAGGAAGCTCAGTCTAGGCAGAAGAGCTATATAGATAGAAGATGGAAAGACTTAGAGTTCTCAATCGGAGATCATGTTTTCATTAAGCATTGATGAAAGGTGTAATTCGATTTGGAAAATTTGTAAAGCTGGAAACGAGATTTGTAAGACCATTCCTTATTGTAGAAAGGATAGGGAAACTCGCATATAGAGTAAAGTTACGAACAGTTTGGTAGGAGTCCACGATGTTTTTATACTTCTCACCTAAGGAAGTATATTCGAGATCTGGAGTGTACCATAGCACCATCTATGTTAGAGGACATAGTAGCGGAACCAAATTTGACTATAGTTAGAAAGCCAGTTTGTATAGTCGTGGGAGATGAGAAGAGGCTAAGGAATAAGACGATCGGATAAGTTAAAGTCCAGTGGAGCAATGACGAGAGAGGTTGTACTTAGGAATATGAGAGCAGGATCAGAGACATTTATCTTGACTTGTTGCATGGTATGTTTTACCTTTATGATTGATCTGATGTGTACCTTATCGTAATTTCGAAAACGAAATACTTTAAGGAGGAGAGTTAGTAATGACCCTAATTTTCATTAACACTATTTAGGAAATTTAACTAGTTAAATAAAATAAAATAATGTGATTGGTTAAGGGATTGAGATTCGTATATTTAGAGGGTAGCTGTGCCTAGTTAACTAAGGAACTAAGAAAAAGATAAAATGAAATAAACGAGGGAAATAGGAAAGGGAAAAATAGGAATAAGTTATATTCTTTTACCCTAAACCCTCATGCACTTTCATTTTACATATTCATAAAAAAATCAAAATATAAGAGATGCCAGCCACTATTAGAGGGAATCTAAATGAAGATAAGCAAGAATCTAAAGAAGGAAGCTTACTCAAATTCATTCAAGAAGCAAATCTCAAACTCCTTAATCACAAGCTAAATGTGACTAATATGTTGCATCTCATATTTTCTTATTTTTGATTTTGTTTGGGATCCGAAATTATTTTGCAAATGATTTTCCATATTTTGATTGTTTAAATAGAGATATATGCTTATTCGATGATTTATGCTATTTCATATAGATTTTATGATAAGTTTAACTTGAAAAACTAATCAAATGACATCCAAATGCTTTGCGATTATGATATAAGGTTAGAAATATTGTTTTAGGGTTGGATTTCAAGTTTCATAATTTTTTGAATTAATATGGATTATTATGAATTTTCCAGTGAAGAAAATTGTTAATTGGTTTTAGAATTAATGACGGTTATTTTCTATTGGCTTTGGGTCGGAAATTTATATATGTTGGAAAACATATTAAAATTAATTTATGGAAAATTTTGGAGAATTTTCCTAAGTGTTTTAATTAGTATATAAATTATTTAAGGTATAGGACTTAAATGTTTTATATGTTTATAAAAGGAGAAGGGGCAATTTGTAAATATTTTAAATTGTTAATCTTTGAAATTTGGAAGCATTTTTAGAAAAGGTTTTGAAAAAGTATTGGAAACCAATCATATGTTGACAAACAAAGCAGGTTATTTGAAAATAAATTGCTATTTAAAGTTAAAAATCAGTTTTATAACGTTCTTGTTGATTCGCCACTTTCGGCAGCCACCTTTCGATCATATACTTCGCCTCCACTTTAGTCAAAACCAATACACAGGGTATCAAGGACTTAGTATACAGTGGACTGAAGATAGGCGAAAGGTATAGAGGTGAAACAGGGCTTCCGAATAGGCCGAGTCTTTCTTTTGCTTTCAAAAGGAAATGCCGCTTGCATTGCTTCTGAAAAGAATGATTTCGAATGAGATGGCTTTCAACTTGGTTAATTGTTTTAAAGAAAGGTTTCGAAATATGCTGACGCCTTTGTTTTAAGAAATGCTTTCGAAGGGGTCGAAATCCCTGCATCGCATTCTACCTTTCGAAGCAATGCCTTCAAAAAGGTTCTTTCGCTTCAAACCCTGAGCCGCTTCTCCAATGCCTTCGAAGGGGTTGGTTTTAACACCATCCACTTCTTTTACAAAGGAAATTGCTTTCGAAAGAGTTGCTTTTGACTTAGTTCTTTGAAAACCCCTTTTGAGATTTTGAAAGTTAAACCCAGAGGTTTCGAAAGGAATGGTTTAAAGAGTTTTGAAAGGTTTTTCGACATGTTCTTACCAAAAGGTTTGATTTATGAAAAGTAATGAATACTTTTGAAAGGTACATAACAAAAGTTTTTATGGGGTGGTTCCCCAATGTTTTCGAAAGGTTTATCTTAGTGTTTAAATGGAGGGTTTCCAATGTTTTCGAAAAGCATATTTAAAGTGTTTTGAAAAGAGGATGCCTAAGGTTTTATAAAGCTTTCGAAAGGATACTTTCAATGTTTTCAAAAGGTCTACTGTAAATGGTTTTGAAAGGTATGTTTTCGCCTTTTGGCCTAAGACTATAAAGTAAAGTAGTTTACTTGTATCAAAAGGGGTACTTTCAATACTTTCGAAAGATGTACTTTCAAAGGTTCCAATAAAGATTGTTTAAAGGTTTTAAACAAAGGTTTCGAATTTTTTCATCAATAATGTTTTGTGTAAAGTATGTATATATATATATATAACATGGGAAAGTGATTTTAATAAAGCATAAAGTATATTTTCCTTGTTTAAGTATGATTTATAGGATTAAATCAATTTGAAAGAAATGTTTTCAACGAAAATTTGATGGGATAGTTGACCCTAAGTAAATGACTCGGATATTAGAATACCAGATGGGATTGGTATAGGGTCGCGCCTTGTACTTTAGCTAGTAGCCCCTAGCTAATTTAGTCCAAAATTCCAGTGGGTACGGCTTTGTCACAAGCAAGACTAAAATGATGTTACACACAGATAGGAATATACAGAGTAAAGATAGGTTATTGGTGAGCCCCTGAAACCATTAGGATCAGTTGACCCTGGGAGAAGTAAATTAAGGACACTGTTTAGGATTGTGTCTAACAGAAGTTTGGTTATTTTTTATTTTGTCTAGTAGGCCCGAGTTGGCTAAAAGTTAGTAGTTAGCCTAAAAAAACAATATTGTCCAGACAAATAGTCCATTTATTACATGATTTGTATGCATACATGATAATGTTATTATTGCTTTAACAAGTTTGGTTATAGGATTTTGATTTGCAAAAGATATGTTTTAAAAAGGGAAACTAGTGAGGTGAAACCTGTTCCACTAAGCGACATGGTCACGCTTAATATTAGTAAATCGAGATGTATAGTTTTGTTCACATCAGGCTTTATGTCTGACTAGAAGTTTATGTTTTTCCCCTTAAACTCTCGGGTGCTAAAAATATGATTTGAGTAAGTTGAGAGTTGATCATTTACAGGTTTTAGTAGGTGGGCGAAAAAAGCTTTCAAAGACGTGCATGTGGCATGGATGGATATTTAGGAGTTGTTATTTTTATTTCCACTGTGATGAATTAGGACTGTTATGTCTATTTGGTACTCTGATCATCTAATGGGGCATCTTCATACATCGCACTCGGCATATTTTGTAATAATTATATTTAATAAAAACCTTGGAAATGTTTGGGATTATGCAACGGAATATGAAACATGTTTTTAAAATGTAGTTAGTAAAGTTGCTGTTTTTGGAATCTGTGATTTTGTTTCGTATTCATGTGCTTCTAAGATTATGGATACCATAACGTTACCGTATTTTGTCACCATAAGTTAATACTATAGATGACTATAGCATCTATAGTGCTTAGCTTCGGGCCTCAAGATAGGGGATGTTACATCAACCTCCATCTAGAGTTGGCTGCCATAGTGCAGAAAGACATAAGCGAAGGTTCTGGTCATCACCTCAGGATGCCACCGTTGGTCAAACATTTGGACCCAATGTCGCTCTTGATTCAACCTCAATCTCTTAATATGATACCAAGAAACCCTAAATGCACAAGTCCACCGTCCATACTTTCATCTTGGAGGGGAATTCCAATGGCACGCCGACCCATACTGAATCCTAGACTAAAGGAGGTATCTCGTTGATTTTGCCAATATTTGAGAAAGTCCACATGTCGCTAATCGATGTGATTAATCTCTTGTTTCATCTTTTTCAAATTTCAGGTCAACTTGCAATTCCAAGTCTCCCAATAAAGAGATCCCAATCGGGATAGCAAGCAACGACGACTAAGCCAATGATTGTAACTATTTTCGAGGTGACTCCGAGTATCCTGATTAGCGATGCCCTCGATCCAAATGCACGAATGATCGATGCATTGCTAGAGGAAAGGCCTGACAACTTCTAGGAGACACTTATGGATGATGATGTTGAGATCACTAGATCGCTCAACCTTGGTAAGGGACTTTCAGTGAGCAAACTTCTCCAAAAACAGCTCAAGTCAGCTATGAAAATTAATTAGGAACCCTTGGATCTCTCCCCTCCGCTATCCATATCCTTGCCAGACGATAATATCTTTGCTTCGATCACGCTGCCTATAACCAGCAGCAATCAGAGCGCGTTTATTACCCAAAGCATTCCAAGTACTCCGAGTACCTAAAGCATGACCTATAGCTCACCTTCGAAGGGTAAAGGAAGTAGGGAAAGGATAAGGGAGCAACCGGAAGTATCCAGTGCATTATCTTCTAGGAACTTTTTAGTTTTTGCTTTTGCTTTCTAGCATGTGTTGTGCGGATTCGGCCTCCAATATTTCTTTTCAATTTTATTGTCAATAACACTTTTACATTTGCTTTTAAGTCTTATTTTGACTATAAACAATATGGACTTTCATTTTTCTCAAGCCTTATATAAATTTTCCAAAGTATTTGAGAAATGCACTTGACATACAATCTATTTGTGATCCATTTCCCATTGTGGTAATCGAATCAAGTCATTAGTTCGATTCATTGTTTAGGTGAGTAGAGAGCAACCGGAAGGACTTCTATCCACATACGATCATGCTCCACTTTGGAACTTGGTCGAATTCAACTTACCTGAAACGTTAACTTGGACATCTATTTCTAGGATGTTTTGCATGTGATCGTGTCTAACTTTTAGGCATTGGTTGGAGTTAACAACTTGAGACAGTGGTTTGGACATCCCAACCCAAGTTGTTTCCTTGCGATCGTGTCTACTTTGAGCGTCAACCGAAGTTGTTAAGAGATCCTGCTTAACTTCGGGAATATCTTTTATCTTGCCTTCTCCAGGCAAGATGCAAGTGCTCTACCAAACTCTGGGCATGAGTTTTAGAGGTGAACAATCTCGTTTAGCCATTGAATTTTAATTTTCCTACCCCTGCTTCAAGGGCAAGAGTTGATGGATGGATGGTCATGTCCTTTTTGGTTTATACTCCTACACTCGCTTCAAGGACAAGAATTGGCAAACGGATGGTGAAGTCGCGTCCTTTTTTGTTTATACTCCCACCCCAACTTCAAGGACAAGAGTTAGCTGACGTTCATCTCTGAATGCAAAGAGTGGTTGAACTCCAAGCATCCGATCATGGATTGTAGAAGTTTAATTAGCACCTATCTCCAAGTACCTGCATACCTGCATTATGCACATGCACATTCATTCGAGTCGGTCATTTTTCACAACTCTTAATCTATTTAAAGATAGAGTCATAGATTCAAAAAGCCATTTCACTTTATAAAAATGGGAAATGATAGATTCTGTCTTATTACATGGCTCTAACCAATTATGTACAATTTATTTACAAGTGATATAGCATCACAAGTGCTTGTTGTTGCTCGCCATCGGGAGTGAGATATCGTCTATTGATGCTAGCTTGAAAGTGCCATCTTTAGGATTTTTCTCAGTTGCTTATAGTATTCCCAACTTGGGCTTAAATTTCGAGGTCCTAGGAAGATTCTTTTATGAACTGGTCACCAATTTCAAAGGTTGGATTCTTGACCATGATGTTGTAATATCGAGTAACTTGGCTAGGTATGCAGCTGTTCTCAAGTCAGCTTCATCGCGCTTCTCATCGATCATAACAAGAGACCTCAATAGGAGTTGCTCATTCATCTATGGATTGTAGTGAGTCACTCAATAAGAAGGTACTTCCAATTCAGCCAAAATCATAACCACTGATTCGTATGCTAGGGCAAACGGAGAGTGGTCAAACGCTGACTTATGGGTCATTCGATACGCCCAAAGTGCCACTGGAAGTTCATCGTCCCACTTGCCCTTAGCCTTTTTCAATTGCAACTTAAGAATGGACTTAATAATCTTGTTCAAATCTTCAACATGTCCATTTGCCTGGGGTGTGCTACCGTAGCAAATCTCTCCTCTACGTGATGTCGACGATAGAAATCTTTAAACTCGATGCTATTAGTTGGGTCTCACTATCGATAATAATTGCTTGTGGAACTCAAAAATGAAAAATGATATTCCGGACCATGAAGTTGATTACTTTCTTTGTGGTTCTTGTGCCTAATGACATTTCGTGAAGTAATCAACGGTGATGATGGCGTACTTTTTGTTACCTTTAGATATCGACAACACGCCGATAATATCGATTCACCGAACCGTAAATAGTCAGGGGTTAACCATTTGAGTAATCTCCATTGATAGGGATCTTAGAATCTTAGCAAATCTCTGGCACTTGTCACACTTTCTGCTGTAATCAGCTTCATCTCGTTTTCCAGTTGACCAGAAGTATCCATAGCGGAGAATATTCTTCGCCTGGGTTTGCCCCCAGTGTGATCGCCACGTGCCTCTTCATGAACTTCTCGTAGGACTCATTTGGCTTCGTCGTTGGAAACACACAGTAACAATGGGACTGAGAATCCATTCTAATAAAATGCTCCCTGTCGAAAGATATATCTCGGAGCTTGGTGAAGGAGGTTCTGTCGCTCGTTCTTTCTATCCGGAAGGATTCCTCTCTATAAAATAGTCATTTATCGAAGTCATCCATAAGTCCTTCTCACCTTTGGCCTCCAAGATCCAATCGACATCCATCAGGTCGATGCTACGGGTTGATAATACTTTCGTACGAACATGGCCCATGAGTTACACATCTACAGAACTGGCCAACTTAGCTAGTTAGTCGGCCTTCGCATTTTTTCTCTCTTGGAATATGCGTTATGGTGTAATATTCAGTGTCACTATGCAGCTTAAGGGTCTGGTTTAGATTGTAAGCTAGCCTCGCTCCCTTCATCTAGAACTCTTTCCTTACTTAACGTACCACCAGTTGGGAATCATAAAAGATATGTAAAGTTTTAACTCCTAGTTCCTTAGCAATTTTGAGTCCTACATTAATGCTTCATACCCTGCCTCATTTATCGTTGCAAGGAAATCGTGTCCCAAGGCATAAAAAATTGAACATTCCTCAGGAGTGATAAGTACAACTCTATCATTGGAACAATGTTCGTTCGATGCACCATCCATGTACATCTTCCACTTAATATTCTACTCACCACTGCTTTTCAGAGTATCATCTCGTGCAGTGTATTCTGTTTGCACAAAAAATAGGCAAACACCTCCAAGTCGTATAATTTAGTCGATTTTATGTTGTTCTTAGCGATTTGGGTGATTTATGCAAATATGTAAACAGCAGGGACTAAACCGTAAAAGACACACAGATTTATAGTGGTTCAGCCAGAACGTGCCTACGTCCACTTTATATGTTATTCTCCTTTACTATTCAGATTACAAGTACAAAGCTTTGATTACAAGTATATGAAAGTTGTTTGAAAGTGCTATCCGTGCTTGAGCTCTCAAACTTGTTCGCCATTGTTGTACCCGTACCCCTCTATTTATAGAGTGAGGCTGGGGGTAGGGGTCCTGGATGTATATAGCTGCTGGTGGGCTTGGGCTGATGTAATCTGGCCTGGCAATGTTGGTTCGGCAACGACTTGGTCCGGAGATGGTTGGAGTGGATTTCGGTCCGGTAGTGGTTGGAGTGGCTTTGGCTCGGTAGTACTTTGGTTGGTCCGGTAGTAGTTGGAGATGGTTCTGGTTCGGTAGTGGTTGGAGTGGCTTTGGTTCGGCAGTGGTTGGTCCGGTAGTGGTTGGAGTTGGTTCTGGTTCGGCAGCGGTTGGTCCGGTAGTAGTTGGAGATGGTTCTGGTTCGGTAGTGGTTGGAGATGGTTATGGTTCGGTAGTACTTTGGTTCGGTGGCAGGTGGAGTTGAGACTTCGGTTCGGCTAGGCCTTGGGAGTGGATTGGTTAGGCTAGGCCCTCATCCCTTTGGTTCGGTGGTGGTGGAAACGCACCCAACATTTGCCCCCCAAAGTGGGGCATATGCCTGCATATGTCGCGCTTTATTTTAGCTTGGATATTCTCATCCGGTCCTATGCACCGAACTAGTTGGTCTGGTCATCCATGTTTGCCTATAAGTATGGGCCTCATGCTTTCGTTATTCCTTACTAACTGAAATAGCCGAACCAAATTCTTTCCTGCCGAATCAATCATATCACCGAATCACGTTTGACTACCGGTCCAGGTGATTTAGTCTTCTCTTTCAGTCTTTACGTAACTTGATTGCTTATTGTTCGCGACTATTAACGGATTTTTTCCCGAATTGGACAGGCGGGACCCCTGGAGCACCAACTACCTCTGGTCAGCATGCTGAGAGTTCCGATCCCGCGTTTAAGTAGATCTCGGGGGCCAATAAGATAGAGGTGAATCTCTGATGCAGCCGACTCCCTGACTTGACCTGGACATCTTTTGGTTTACCTGACATTGTTGTCTATGCTAATCCCAAAACATTAATGTAACTTTTAGGTTGTAGTTATGTTATTTATAACGAACAACTTCATTTTTGGCATGTAATTTTTCAACTTAAGTTGGTTCTGTTATATTCAAATGCTTTCGTTATTTTGGTGTGTTGCATAAGAAATGCAGCTATGCATATGCCTGTGATTCAATTTTGTTTGATGTCAAGTTCTTGCTTAAAATATAATTTCATATCTTGCAATGTTATTGTGATGTGTGAATAAATTATAGCTGTGCATTTATAGACAAAGGAAGAGAGTACCGCCCTTCGTGTTTTAGTTGTAGATGGTAGCTTTGAATGTCTTGTGTGACTGAGTATGGAATGCAGCTGAGTGTCCTGTCATCCAGTTGTGAGTTCCTATCCCCATTTGTGGGTGTCTCCTGTTTTGTGCCCTGTACTTTAGGGATCGTTATATAGGATAGGAGGAAAGTTTTTAAATAAAATAGGAATATAAGGAATAGTAAAACTTCCAATCACGGAAGGCCTTCGATGTGCTTAAGTTCATGGCAAACGGGTTTTGTAGTCACTTTCCCTAGTTGTGGGTCTTGGAGACATTTGTCACCCATCTTACGCCTCCGCAGGGAGTTTTCTTTTTTACCACAGCCGTACTTAAGACACATCGGAGCCGAGATCGCGCACAGTAACAACTCGGACCATTATGGCCCGTAATCGTGGGTATTATTCGATTTACCGTGGCCGGCTAGCGTGGGTGCCGATCGTCAACCGCGAACTACCCCTGGCTGGCCACACCTTATGTTGGGGCTTAAAGTAGGTTCACAGTTGCCGACGAGCCGACCGTCGTAATGAGCTGCCTCGGCTATAGTCGGCCTTCTCGGTGGCTTATAATCGGCTCATGCAGTTGGCTTTAAGGGTCGATCGCGAGCAATGAGTTAACCCGCTGCAGAGGGATGCTGGAGCAAAAGTGTCTCATTGGCGAGGGCAAAGATTTGTATAGTACCTGTTAGGTCTTGTCGAGAGGAGGTTGCGCCGTGATGCGTCTTGAATGGAAATGCCATTACACAGGATTTTGTTCAACAGAAAATGATAAAGTTAACAAGCAGCCAAGATATAAAGGAACAAGTTAAAAAAGAGACAAGTTTTTAAAGTGGTTCGGCACGAAAATGCCTACGTCCACTGATTCTCTTTGTTAATTCACTTCATATGGGCAGTACAAGTTAAGAAAAGTATCGACGAAGGTGTTGGATGTTCCATGCCCTCTGGAACACCTCTCCGTCCACTGTTGACAAAATATAAGCTCCGTTATGGAGATCTTTATGAATTACATATGGTCCGTCCCAGATTGGATCTAGTGCACCGGGGCGCGGGAAGATTCGTTTGAGGACAAGATCTCCTTCTTGTAAGCTACGATGCTTGACTTTGGAGTTGTATTGCACCGCCACTTTTTGCTTGTGAGCTGCTGCTTTGAGTGCTGCATCGTTTCTCCTCTCTTCAATTAGATCCAAAGACATGTGAAGGAGTTCTTCGTTCTCTTCTGGGTTATAGTGGATCCTGCGGTGGGAAGGTACTGCAGTTTCGACTGGGAGCATGGCTTCCGATCCGTATGCCAAAGAGAAAGGAGTATACCCCGTTGATGTTCTGAAAGATGTGCGATAGGCCCAAAGTGCCGTAGGAAGTTCATCCACCCAAGCGCCTTTTGACTTTTTAAGTTTCTTCTTGATTAGAGTTTTAAGAATTTTGTTGACAGCTTAGACTTGTCCGTTTGCCTGGGGATAAGCTACAGATGAGGAGCTTTTGTGAATTCCGTGCTCTCGACACCAGTCGGCAAACTCCTCGCTATCAAACTGAAGTCCATTGTCCGATATGATTTTGAGTGGAACTCCGTACCTACATAGAACATTTTTGATTAAGAAGTTAATAACTTTTGCCGAAAATATTTTATTTAGAGGTTCTGCTTCCACCCATTTGGTAAAATAGTCAACTGCCACTATCACATATTTGGCTCTGCCTCGGCCCACTGGCAGTTCGCCAATCAAGTCAATTCCCCATACTGCAAAGGGCCAAGGGCTGGTCATTTGAGTAATTTCATTTGTTGGTAGACGAGGAATCTTGGAAAATTTCTGACATCTGTCACATCTTTTAACGAAGTCTAAGGCGTCTTTGTTTAAGGCGGGCCAGAAATATCCATATCGGAGTATTTTCTTTGCCAGAGTCTGCCCTCCAGTGTGATCCCCGCAACTTCCTTGGTGGATGTTGGATAAGATTTCCTTAGCTTTCCTTCCAGCGACATATCTTAATAAGGGGTTAGAGAAGCCGCGCCGATAGAGGATACCTTCTTGTATTGTGTAGCGGGAAGCTTTTCTCAAGATTTTCCTGACTTCGTTACGCTCGCTGGGCAGTGTGCCATCTTGTAAGAATTTTCGGATGGGAGTCATCCAAGTTTCTTCTTCGATTGCAGCTACCAGATTTACTTGCTTGAAACCCGGGGTTAGTTGCTTTGAGATGGCTACTATTCCGGAAATGGTACCGTCTTTCATGCTAGCTTGCTTTGCCACTTCATCGGCCTCTTGGTTCTCTTCTCAGGGGATGTGTTTGATTAAATAGTGATCCAATTGATCGAGTAGCAGCTTGGTCTTCTTTAGATATGCTGTGAGTCGTTCTCCTCGAGTCTGAAATTCTCCTAGTATTTGGTTTACAATAAGTTGGGAATCACTATGAAGACATAAACAACTGACTCCAATCTCTAGGCCAAGTTCTAATCCAGCTATTACTGCTTCGTATTCTACATCGTTGTTGGTGGCAACAAATTCCAACCTTAGAGCATAGTGTAGCTTCCTTCCCCTGGGAGTGACTATTACAACACCTTCCCTCGAGCCTTGTTCGTTTGAAGCTCCATCCACAAAGAGATTCCACTTAATGTCTTTTGCAATTTCAGATTGCTCCTTACCTTCGTTGGTAGTGAATTCGGCAATGAAATTGGCCATGGCTTATCCCTTGATGGCGGTGCGAGGATGGTAGGTGATATCATATTGACTCAGTTCAATACACTATTTAAGTAGTCGTCCAGAAGTGTCGGGACGATGGAGTACTTACCTTAGCGGTTGATCGGTTAGAACTCTGATGGAATGAGATTGGAAATAGTGTCGCAGTTTCCGTGACGTGATTGGTGAACAGTATGCTAGCTTCTCAAGTTTAGGATATCTGGCTTCTGCCCCTGTTAACCTCTTGCTTACAAAGTATACTGGCCGTTGCGCGCGGTTGTCTTCTCTCACCAAAGCGGCGCTTAGAGCATGAGATGACACAGCAAGGTATATCTATAGCTCTTCGCCTTCGTTTGGAGTTGAGAGTGCTGGTGGTCTCTGGAGGTGTTTGATTAGGTTAAGAAAGGCCGTTAAGCATTCGTCAGTCTACTCGAACTTTCCTTTGTCTTTCTTTAGAGCCTCAAAGAAGGGGACACATTTGTCAGTCGCTTTAGAGATGAATCTGCTTAGGGCGGCCACCTTCCCATTTAGGCTTTGCATTTCTCTTCGAGTGGAAGGTATCCTGACATCTTTCAGGTCTCGGACTTGTTCGGGGCTTGCTTCAATCCCCCTGGCATGGACGATGAATCCCAAGAACTTTCCTGATGATACTCCGAAGGAACACTATAGAGGATTCAGCTTCATTCCATATTGGCAAAGTACTTGGAACATCTTGCCCAGGTGGCTTACGTGATCGTTGGCTTTTCTTGACTTCACTAGCATGTCATCCACATAAACTTCCATAATTCGTCCTATTAGTTCCGCAAACATCTTGTTGACCAGGCGCTGATAAGTAGCTCCGGCGTTTTTAAGCCCAAAAGGCATCACCTTGTAGCAGTACAATCCCCGGTCAGTGATGAAACTAGTGTGGTCTTGATCGGGAGCGTGCATAGGAATTTGGTTATATCCTGAGTATGCGTCCATAAAAGATAAGAGTTCGTGCCCGGCCGCGCTGTCCACAAGTTGATCGATTCGGGGGAGTGGGAAGCAATCCTTCGGGCAAGCGTCATTTAGGTTGGAGAAGTCAATGCATGTTCGCCACTTCCCATTAGCCTTCTTTACTAGTACCGGGTTAGCGATCCACTCTGGGTAGATGGCCTCTCGTATGAAGTCATTAGCAAGTAGGTTCTTTACTCCTTCATCGAGGGCTGCTGATCGTTCTGCCCCCATACTTCTCCTTTTCTGCTTTACTGGCGCCTTGGTAGGATCGATGTTTAGTATGTGGCATGCCACGTCTGGGGAGATTCCAGTCATGTCAGCGTGCATCCATGCAAATACATCCAGGTTGTGGCGGAGAAAATCAATGAGTTGATCCCTCAATTCTGCTCTTAGTTGAGATCCGATTTTCAACAGTCTTCTTGAGTCGTGTTTGTCTACAGATACAAACTCCATAGCCTCTACAGGCTCGGCGGTGGCCTCCTCCTCTTTGTCCCTGGGGTCTAATTCATTGAAAGGATCACTGGTATATCGAAGAGGAGGGGCTTTCTTTAGTTGCTATGCTTCCAAGTTTTTCATGCAGAGAGGTGTCTCTGCATTCTTCCCTCTATCCTTCCTGCGATTATTGCGAAGTTCAGTTACATAGCAATCTCGAGCGGCGTCTTGATCTCCCTCTACTTCCCCTATTTCATTTTCTGTTGGAAATTTCATCTTCAGGCACCACGGGGCCAAGACAATTTGGAAGTCAGACAAGGCTGGTCTTCCTAAAAAGGCGTTGTAGGCTGAGTGGTTATCTATCAGCACAAATGTTTGTTTCCGCACAACGGAGCGGGGGTGGCTTCCTATTTCAACAAAAAGGTCCAATTGTCCGAGGGGCATCTTCGCATCTCCAGTGAAACCGTGTAGTGGTTTGTTGCAGGGCGACACATCCTTCATTGACAGCTTCATTCTGTCGAAAGCATGCTTGAATAGGATATTTACTGAGCTTCCAGTGTCTACTAAAATTCGAAAAACTTCGGCTGGGCCGAACCGGGCAGAGATGACCATAGGATCCATGTGAGGGTACTGCCTTCCTTCCAGGTCACGCCTATTGAATGTAATGTCATCATTCTCTTTTCGTTTCGGGTGGCGTTCTTCCATAACAGAATTAGCGTAGCCTTCATTGTTTCTAAGTGACTTTCCGTATCTTTCCATCTATGTCCAGCTTCTATCGGCGATGTGTGGTCCTCCCGATATGGTATGGACCACTATCTTCTCATGACTGGGGCCGCCGGTGTTGCGATTTCCCCATCCTGTTTCTGGTAGAGGTAGCCTTGGGTTCTCATCGGCAAGAGCCGGGGTCTTGTTCTGACCATTTACATAGCGTTCCAGTCTCTTCCTTCTGATGTGTTCTTCAATTAAGTCCCGGAGATGATGGCATTCATTGGTATCATGCCCATGAGATTCGTGGAAGCGGCAGAACTTTCCAGACTTAATTGCGTTATCTGATTCCTTCTTGTATGGAGGGCGTCTGTATTTAACTTCATCTTGGGCGGCCAGGAAGAAGTTTTCGATTGTCTCATTCAAAGGATTGTAAGTGTCAAACCTCGGTCCTGGCCGATATAGACGTTTTTCTCCCTTCTTGCCCCCAGCATTGTCTCTAGAGTCATTTCTTCGAACGTCCTTTGCTATAGCGGGTGTGTCGCCATGAGCTGCCTTGGTTTGTTGTCCTGTCTGTCTTTCAGTGGCAGCGTCTTCAAGTCTCATATATCTTCCGGCTTCATGGAAGAAATCGGGTAAGGTAGCTGGTTTTTCTTTCCTTAATCTTCTAGCAAACTTAGTATCCGGATGCACACCACTACAGAGGGCCATTAAGATAAGTTTCTCATCGGCATCTTGGACTGCGGCCGCTGCAGCATTGAATCGGGTTAGATATTGCTGCACTGTCTCTCCAGGCTTCTATTTGATATTAGATAGGGAATAAGCGTCCTTGGGTTGTTCCACATCAATGCGGAACTGGCTGATGAACTTTTCTTTCAACATTTTCCATGAGCTGATGGATCCTTGGGGTAGGTGGCAGAACCAGGAGGTAGCTAGATCTGCCAAGAATAGTGGAAAGCATTTGCACAATACTCCTTCTGTGGCTCCACTCATGAGCATATGCTTTGTGTATCTCTGCAAGTGTACAACGGGGTCAGAGATTCCCTTGTAAGGTTCCATTGTTGGCATTTTCCATTCTCGGGGGGTGATGGCAATTTTGATATTGTGGGTGAAAGGGCTGGTTACCCTAGCGCCTATCCCTCGATCTCTTTGATCCCATTGGATGCACTCTCTGAACAATCGCGCCATCCTTTCATCAGAATTTGGAGCAGATAGAAATGAGTTTGGTTCTTCTCTGCGGGATTGATTCCGTCCAGATGACCTGTAGGGATGGTATCGTCTATCACTCCTAATATTTTCCAGTGGCTGCCTCTGGTCTTCTGGGAGCATGCTAGGGTCAGCTACATTAGGCCCTTGCCTTGATCTTCCCCTGTTGGGTTCTGTGTCGAGCACTTCCTCGAGTCCATCTTCGGGCTGGAGCCTAGCTCGGCCCCGCTCATTGGTGTTTCCATGGCCAGGTAGCATGACCGACTCAGCTACAGCCGACCCTCGCTTGGTACCTCCCCCGTTGGGTTCGGTCCCAAGTGTTTCCTCGGGTCGGAATTCGGGCTGAGTTCGGGCTCGGCACCTACCATTGTTGTTTCTGTTATTAGCTTCTTCAAAGAAGAAAGATCTTTGTCGCCTTCGAGATTCTCCAGACTGGGACTCATCCCATGATCCAGTGTTGCGGTTGGATTCTTCAGCATCCCTTAAGCGCGACATGAGTTGGTTCACCAAGGCTTCTTGTTGGGATGTGAAGCGGTCAGTTACTTCAGCCACAACCCTGTCTAGATCTTCCCTAGTAATTGCTGCCGGCTGTTCCGTGGCAGAGGTTGTCGGATTTGCCTGATTTTCATTTGGTACTGCTGTTGGAACGGGATGATTCTCTTGATCTGGGACCACTGGACCTGGAACACTGCTAGTTGCGACGTTCTTTTCTTTGTTAACATCTTTCTTCTGCCTGGAAGGCATGTTCTCTAAGCAATGGGCGATGCTGTTAGGAGGAAGGTTAAGTGGGAGAAGCTGAAGCCCTGACTTCAATTCTCAGTGAAAGCACCAAAAATGTTTGCACAAAAAATGGGTAAACACCTTCAAGTCGTATAATTTAGTCGATTTTATGTTGTTCTTAGCGATTTGGGTGATTTATGCAAATATGTAAAAAGCAGGGACTAAACTGTAAAAGACACACAGATTTATAGTGGTTTGGCCAGAACGTGCCTACGTCCACTTTATATGTTATTCTCCTTTACTGTTCAGATTACAAGTACAAAGCTTTGATTACAAGTACATGAAAGTTGTTTGAAAGTGCTATCCGTGCTTGAGCTCTCAAACTTGTTCGCCGTTGTTGTACCCGTACCCCTCTATTTATAGAGTGAGGCTGGGGGTAGGGGTCCTGGATGAATATAGCTGCTGGTGGGCCTGGACTGATGTAATCTGGCCTGGCAATGTTGGTTCGGCAACGACTTTGTTTGGAGATGGTTGGAGTGGATTTCGGTCCGGTAGTGGTTGGAGTGGCTTTGGTTCGGTAGTACTTTGGTTGGTCCGGTAGTAATTGGAGATGGTTCTGGTTTGGTAGTGGTTGGAGTGGCTTTGGTTCGGCAGTGGTTGGTCCGGTAGTGGTTGGAGTTGGTTCTGGTTCGGCAGTGGTTGGTCCGGTAGTAGTTGGAGATGGTTCTGGTTCGGTAGTGGTTGGAGATGGTTCTGGTTCGGTAGTACTTTAGTTCGGTGGCAGGTGGAGTTGAGACTTTGGTTTGGCTAGGCCTTGGGAGTGGATTGGTTAGGCTAGGCCCTCTTCCCTTTGGTTCGGTGGTGGTGGAAACGCACCCAACATATTCAGTTGAAATCTGCCAAACCTTGACCCTGGATCACTCCTCGAGGGTAATAAGTTATGTGGTATTGGCTCAATTCAATGTTCAATTTCAAAAGCCTTCCAGAACTCTCGGGTTGCCATATGACTTGTTGCAAAGGCTAGTCGATGAGAATTTTGATCGGATGAGCCTGAAAGTAGGGACTAAGCTTTCTTGAAGTGGCCAACGGGCAGTACACAAGCTTTTCCATCTTTGGGTAATTTTTTTCTACTCTTGTCAATCGCTTACTAATGTAGTAAACTAGTCGCTAGATGTGGGATTCCTAACGTACGAGCGTGGCACTCAAAGTATGCACCGACTCTGCTAGATATACAAACAAGTTATCATCATCCAACAACTTCGAAAGAATAGGAGGTCTCTCTAAGGGATCAACCAAAGCCTCCTGCGTCCGAGCAAAATTCCTTTTTCCCTTCTTAATCAAGTCAAAGAAAGGGATGCATTTGTCTCTTGCTCTGGAGATCAATCGACTTAGGGTGGCGACCTTCCCGTTTAAACTCTTGACCTCCTTGATCATCTTCGCGGCCTCAATGTTTCCTAATGCCTCGATCTTTTAAAGATTGGCTTCAATCCCATGGGAATTCATAATGAAGCCAAAGAATTTCCCTAATGTAAAGCCAAACGAGAATTTCAAAGTGTTTAGCTGTATCCAGTATTTTAAGAGAATGTTGTACATCTCTACCAAATCGTCAATGTGGTTTCTCAAGTATCATGACTTCATGAGTATGTCATCCACATAGACTTCCATTAAACTCCCAATCTAATCTTTGAACATCATATTTACCAATCTCCGGTAAGTTGTTCTAGTGTTCTTACACTAAAGGGCATTACAAGATAGCAATGTAGTCCTAATTCGGTAATAAAGCTAGTGTGCTTCTGATCAAAGACATGCATTGTAATCTGATTATATCCCGAGTATGTCTCCATGTATGATAGCAACTCATATCTAGTTGTCTAGTCTACCAACTAATCTATTCTTAGGAGTAGGAAAGTGTCCTTCAAGCATACATTATTCAGATCAAAAAAGCCGACGCATGTCCTTGACTTCTCGTTTGACTTTTTCAGCAAGATCGGATTTGATACCTACTCTGGGTATAAGGCGTCTTGGATGAAGCCGTTATTTTCAGCTTCTCTACTTCTTATTTGAGTGCAGCGGATCACTTCGGACCCAGGCTAGGGCGTTTCTATTCTCTGTAAACGTATTTCAAGTTTATATTTAATGCATGGCTCACCTTCTTCAATGATATTCCATACATGTCCTAGTGAGTCCAAGTGAACACATCTAGGTTCGCCCAGAGAAAACCAACTAACTCTTTCATCGCCATCGCGCCAAGTGGTGATCCGACCTTCAAGACCCACGTAAGATCATCGTGGCTGATCGGGATGCTGATCGTTCATTCTGATGGATTTGGCTATCCATCTAGTGGGTCTTTTCACAGATCCATATCCTTATGGAACCAACTGTGCTATCTAAGCTAAGGCTAAGGCGGCGATTGTTATGCATCCAAGCCTAGATATAGAGGGTCCCCTCTACACCTTCTCCTTTCTCTCTTTGCCTCTCCTCCTTTAGCTCAATGGCATAACATTCGTGGCCAAGCCACTGATCTTCTTGCATTATTCCCACATGATTCTTTATAGGAAACTTCATTGTCAAGCGCTAAGGAGCTATAGCCATTCTGAATTTAGCTAGGGCCAGTCGGCTTAAAAAATGCATCATAAGAAGAGTAAATATCCAACGCAACAAAAGACACGACCCGCGCTCGCTTGTGATCATCCTTACCAAGCACCGCCGGTAGTTCCACATAGTCTACTAGCTAAGTAGCCATCCTATTAAATCCCTAGATCCGCGATTTGCACGATTTCAAGTCCTTGCCCTCCAGAAGCATCTGGTCATAGGCTTTCTTAAATAAAATGTTGACCAAACTCCTACAATCAACCAGCACATTCCGTAAAATAGTAGGACCGATCTAGCTATAATCATAAGTAGGTTAATCGTCGAGGCTTCCATCCCATCAGTATCTCTGTTCTGGAAAACAAAGTCAGCAGTCATCGTCCTTACTTGTTTTGTCGGAGTACCATCCTCCACAGTAAGACAACTCTCAATATTTGCATGTTTTAAAACACTAACGTATCTATCCATCTCATTCCAACTCTTATCATTGGATGTGGTCCACCGATGATGGTATTGATCACTAAACATTCCTCAAGCCACCTAGGCTCGCTAACACTAGTCCCAGCTAGCCTCCGTTGGGACGATGTCCCTTGGAATTTTCTTACCCACCATCCTGTGGGGCTTTCACAAACTGTTGCGACTTATTTTGGTGAATCAACTCCTTGATCATATCACTCAAATGTCTGCATTCATTAGTGTTATGACCATGTGTCTCATGAAAACTGCAAAACTTGCCAGATTTTTTTCTCCTTCTCAATTTACTCTCTTGGAGCTAGCTTCCTATACTGCTCAGTACCTAGAGTTGCCAGGTGGATATTCTCGATCGATTTATTTAATTTAGTATAGTTTTTATACTTAGGAATCCTAGGATGATTCCTACTCTCCAACTTTCACTTCCTAGCCCCATTATCACTCTGTTTTTGACCATCATT
Source organism: Allium cepa (assembly GCA_030765085.1). Lineage (NCBI taxonomy): Eukaryota > Viridiplantae > Streptophyta > Magnoliopsida > Asparagales > Amaryllidaceae > Allium > Allium cepa. Next base: position 305,278,588 of record CM060945.1, on the reverse strand, counting down.
CTTATTGTGAACATTCACATCCACATTTTCAAAATTCCCTTAGGACACTTTCACAACAATATTACTTTGTATCACTTCAGTTGAATGCATAGCATCATCGGTTCAAGAACGAGTGTGCCGCTTCCAAGTGCAAGAACTGATTATCCTTCCTATAAAAAATAATCATCGTAACGGGGGTTTTCATTTCCAACCATCTCCCAAAATCAGTCTCAGGATGAATCTTACTAATCAGTGCAATCAATACTGTGTTATCCTTAGCATTCGTAACTTCTATCACAGTGTATGGAACCTATTCAAGAACTCATTCAACGAATTTCCCGCACCCTAGAGGAGGGTTAATAATCACATTGCGTCTTTCAAACATGAAGTGTGTAAGCAGGATGCTCTAGAAACCTTCATGTCAACTCCGCGAAAGATTATATGGATCTCAGTTGGAACCGGGTGAACAAAATCAACGCTACTCTCTTCAAGAAGATTGAAAATTAGTGACATCTCAAGGCATCAGCCTCTAGTAGAGTCCATATACCATTCGTATTTCATCAAGTCCTGCCTTGGATCTGTTTTTCTGCCATACAATGACATCGTAGGTATTACAAACCTTTGGGAGTACTCCCCATGTAGAATGTTATCAGTAAATGGATTTTGACTAGGAGAAGTACCTCACTCATCATCACTTCTGAACTGGTTTTCATTCATAAATTTCCTGACCATCTCAGCCAAATACTTTGGTTCTACATTTTTGACAGAATGGTGATAATCGGGATCCATTACAAGTGTTTGCTAGGAAAACACTCTCAAGCAAACCTTTGATACTTAAGTTCTCCAGACTTCGAAAGATCTTTTCATCTAGTAGTTCTCCCATTTTGATTTCGTGCATTGAATTATTAGCATTCGTTCGATATTCTAGATTTTGATCATCTTCAACACGATCAGAGGTCAATTCCATGGCACCATCCAAAGAGCGAGCTAAGGATCCAACATTTGTTGGATCGGTACCCATCCATTCAAGAGGATCAATACCGATCCACAAACTCTTGCCATGAGTTTTTATCGGTTCCTAATTCAAAGTTCCAGCCATATTTTAAGCCATATTCTACTTCCTATTGCTTTGCCTATGTTCGAATGATGAGGAACAATCAGATTTTGAACCAAAAGGTGCTAAGTCCCTCCTGCTTCTTCTATGATGGTTTCAAATTAGCTCATTCAACAGTCTCAAGCTCTCTTCCCTTTTCTAGTTCATCTTATTATGACTCTCTTAGAACCTATCCTCCATCTCCTTCATCATACGATCCATTTCCATTCTTGTCACAACATCGATTGGTTTTTGGATCTCTGCCTGCTCTGGTTATGCAACTTAACCACACATAGAATATCCTGGTTTTCAGCATCATTAGCAGCTCTAGATTTGGTTGAACGGTCACTCCTTGGGGCCATGGCAAATACCTTCTTGTAGATTGTTGAAAATATGAATAGTAGAACAATAAGATTGGAAGATTGGATTTATCTCTCAAATATAAGGAATCCAATAGTAGATGATGGATTCAATTAGCCTAAGAATATCTTTCTTGGTGAAAGCACCAAAATATTTGGAACAAAAATGGCACAAACACCCAAGAGATTGAGTAGAAAATAAAAATTGGAAAAAAAACAAATTGAAATGAGCAAGAAATAAACACATAACATTTTATAGTGGTTTGGCAAACCTAGACGTACGTCCTCTTAGTGATTTTATTGATTATATCACTGACTTGCAATTACATGCTCTTACAGATTGGTATAAATCTATTGAAGATTACAAGAGATTGGAGTAAGAAAACAAGAGAGACAAAAGGGTTCCCAAAAAAGTATCGATCCAACACACGGTTAGATCTTGGCTTCTTTTTTCTTGTGATGGTTTGGTCTTCGCCTCATGGCTCTATTTGCACTTGAATTTTAGACTCTCTAGTTATCTCTCCAGGCTTCCTGCTTTGATAGATTTCAAGTTCAACTCATCCAGTATATCCAAATACTACCAGATCAAAAGGCTGGATAATACGGGTTAATTATGGTTGACTATTCTTTGAATTTTTTGGGCATTTCAAAGGTGAAATTTCTAAGGGGGGAGAGTGTGACAACCCATGTTTTTTATATTGGATGATCGTAAAATATTTTTATTTTATTCATATGACATCATATGACCTAGAATTTTTTGGACATGAATCTTAGGTACATTTTCCACTTCTTCAATTTTTTGTGAATTTCTGTATGACCATTTTAACCCTGAAAATCTTGTACGGACTATAACGTTTGATAAGAGGCCAATTAGGGTCTGAAACGACTTTCTTTGCTTCAAGACTGTTAACCGCGTTTTTAAACATGCAAAAATCAATAGAAGTTAGAATGTTGAAACAGAGACGAAATGACTTGAAATCTTTGAAGCACGCCTAGATATGGAAAAGGAATAGCCTAGAGAAGTTTCACACTAAAATATGCTAAGGAGAGAAGTCGATGGTGACTTCTCCTGGCTTCGTATTTCTCACTTAAAATTTACAGGAGCCATTCTCTACTTTTTCTATGCTTGCTCAAGAAATTCTAAGGGTTTTGAACAATGAATTACATGAGTTGAAGAATTAGCAGCTAGAACAACTGAATCAAACTAAGTAATGAAGGAACGATCATCAAAATCAACCAACAATCCATGGAAACAACATAGGACAACTTAAAATCAAGTAGCATGATGAGTGCCAAAAAGTTGGATCACATTGGACCAATACAAACATGTTGGCACCGACATGATATTTTCAATACTGAATGTTTTCAATAAGTTGGTGGGTCCCACGATTTTGTATACTTCCTCGAGTGGACATCTGGACTCTACTTGAACTCTTCTTCTGGCCCCAAACGATTTCTACCCCTTTAAATATAAATCATAGAGCAACCAAAACAGGATCTGGTTTCTGCCATCACTACACAGAAGCTCCATCTATTCTTTATCTCCTTTCTCCATACAATATTCACCAAGGCAACTACTTTAGACAATTCTAGGACTTAGAATCATTCTAACCTTGTACTTATGAATCATTTTCTCTCAAACCCTTTGTAATATCAAGAAGACTCTATCAAATCTATAAGCATCAAAGCTATAAAGTGAGCTTAGGCCAAAGATTGTCGAACCATTATAAAATCTTGTATCTCTCTTTCTTATTCCTTATTATTTTCTTTTACATTTACTATTATCTACTAGATCTAGGTCTCAAAAGTTTCCTACGACCTATTCTTAGGTGCTGATCCATTTTTAGCGTTAACATTTTGGTGCTTTCATTGATAAAATATTAATCCAGGCTTAGATCTAGCTTTATATTTTGGATTAGAAAAGATCCAGCGGTTAGATCCAGGGGATTTGCTTTGAGAATTTATAGGCTTGCTGTTGAAAATTAATGGCACCTAGAAAATAGAGAACTGCATCTGGAAGATCCACATGAGTAATAGTTGGTGGTGATAAAGCAAACCCCCAACAAATTGAAATTAATAGTACTAAATTCACCGAATGGAGATTAATACTGGAAATCTAGTAACGGGATCTTCCACTCAATAGGAAGTTATAACTAAAGCGGGTCTTAACCAGATGGTTAATGAACTTAACTAGAAAATAGCCGATAGCTAAATGGCTGTCATGGATAAGATCTACGCTTTGTTAGCACTCCAGCAATTAGGTGCTTTGAGAGCTAGACAAGAAAGTGCAACTGTTATGTAATAAGAGAATTCCTCTGTTTCAGGCTTGAACAAGAGGAACAATAAACAAAAGCCAAAGTAGGTCACTAGTGGAGCAGCAGGAATTGAAATAAAAGCATCGAAAATACTACTCCTACAGGATTACAGCCTACTACAAACCTAAATTCGAGAGTGAATACTTCCCAAGAGAATATCGCAATGCATGTCTTTGACTCAAAGGATGACATGAAACTTGATGGAGGGGGATTGAAACTAAATTTTGATATAAACGGGAAAAATACCGATATTAAAGTTCAAGTGACCACAGTAAGACCAACCGTGCGCCAAAACTCTGCAGAAGGGGTTATTTTGAAGAATGGAGAACCTAGGTTTCAGTTGGAAAGCCGAGACCATTTGCGGAGTCAACACTTGGTGTAACCTTTGACAGTCGTCCTGTGGACTACCACACCTGCAAGGAGTACATCGCTGACATGTTCAAAACTTGTTGGAGGAGAGTATGGGCAGGAAGAATGAATACTGGGGTTTTGCACCTAACCAAACTCCATTCATGGAAAATGTTCTAAAAGAAGAATATCATAAGAAGTTCACTATGCCGATGTAAAACCCCTAATTTTAAATAACATTATTCAGGAGATTTAATTAGATAAATTAAATAAAATAATGTGGAGGTTAGAGTGATAAGGGAATTAAGATTTGAAAACTAATTAGGGTTGTTCCTTAACTAATGAATTTATAAGTGTGATTTATAAATAATAAATTTAAGAGAATAAGGTAAGTGCAAAATAGGAATAGCCGTATACCATAACCCTAAACATCTTACCTCATTCTCATTCACGTTTTCATAAACCAAAAACATATGCAAAGAGAGTTAAAGGCCGGACATAACCATAAGAAGAAAAGGAGCACAACCAATTTAGAGGCAAAGATTCAAGCTAGAATAATCAAGCAAGAACAAATCTTAAGTTCCATATCCAAATAAGGTGAATAATGATCTAAACCATCTCTTATAAGTCGTCTTGAATGTTTTAATTTGGGGTTGAGGTTTAAGACTGTATTATTGGATGAATAATGATATGCTTATATTTAAATGCCATGTTATAATTTAAACAAGGATTTTATGAAATAAGTAGTTCGATTTTAAGGATAAAATCGGGCAAAATGATTTCCAAATGCCATGATTTTTGAATATTTATGTAAAATTTTATTTTGGAGATGAGTTTAAATTTTCGTAATATTCAAGCTATAGATAATTTATTATGAATTTTCAAGAGAAAAAAATGGATAATTCAGGTTTTAATTAGTTTAAGGAATGGATTAATTATTTTTGGGCTGAAAATTTTGTACGATAAAATATTATCATTTTGGAATTTTTGTTTATTTTTGATATTTTTCTCAAGATATTTACGTGAGTTTTGGATTTAATTAGAAAGTAGTATTTAATGATTAATTAAATACAAGGGGTTTGTTAATAAATTTTAAAAAAATATTGGAGCATTGGGAAATACATGCGAAAGTTAATTCTGAAAAGAATTTTATAAAGGTTTCGTTATCCAATAGAAAATTGACAAATTTAAGGGTTAGGTAAAAAAAAGTTATTTTAAAAAGCATAAAATTAGTTTTATAGCGAATTACAACTTCTCCACTTACCATGCTTGCTTTCGCCACCATACTCCCATTTATAACCTTTCGTATCCATTCGAAACCAATGCACATCGTATCAAGCATTTGGTACGTAGTGTATTCGAGAAAGGCGAAAGGAAAGAATGGTGTTGAAGGCATGCTTGCGAAAGGGTTGAAGCTGCTTTTATTTGCTTCAGAACCTATTGACCCGCTATTAAGTAAGCCTTCGAAAGGGTTGCCACTTTTAAACTCCTTCAATACCCATGCTATCGCACTAATACATCTACCTTATTTAAAAGCCACTTTTATAAGTTTTTAACTCGATGAGTTCAGAGGGTAGGGTTTCGAATCGATACCCTTCCATAATCATTGCAGCTGCTTTCCTTCAACTGATACTTCCAAAAGGGTGGGTGATGCTCCCATACCTTTTGACATGATTGAAGTTGCTTAAACACTTTTTACTTGAACCCAATGCTTTAGAAAGGCATGTTTTTTAGTGCTTCAAAAGGTATGTTTAGGAGTGTTTTGAAAGGCATATTTTTAATTGTTAAAAAAGGTACCTTTTTTAGTGTTTTGAAAGGCATGTTTTAAATGTTTCGAAAGGAGTGTTTCCAAGTGTTCGAAAGATATATTTCATGGTTTTGGAAGAGGATGTCTAAAATTTTAAGCAATGAATTCGAAAGGTCCTACCGCTAGAGTAGAGTAGCGAAAGGGGCATAGTCGCTTTGTTCTAACCTATGTTAAATGGAAGAGGACAAAGAGCTTGGTTGCTTTATGAAATCGAAAGGGAGAGTGACGAAGGGTAACTCATGATGTCACAATGACGTGAAGGATATAGTTGAAAGCCTTAGTTTTCAAGGTGGATAACCCAATCTCATTTTTAAAGTAAATGCATGGCAATGTAAAAGAGTTTTGAAATGACATTTAACTTTGAAATTTTAGAGGAAGCTTTCTCTGTTAAGGATAGTGGGTTAAGGGTATTAACCATATTTCATTAGGAAAACGATTATGCGGAATTTAACCGTGGATGTCTATAGTGTTGTGTTATTTGATTAGTTATCATGTATGCTTGTGTAACCATATTCACTTCATTTATGACCCATAACTGCATCTTATGATGTTAAGGGCTGAATAACAGGCTAGATTGACCCAGTAAGGAATATACATTGAATTACCTCCTATGTGAGTAGAACTGCATCCAGGAGTTCAGAGAGACCAGAATGTAGGATGCCCAAGACTGATCAAAGGATTATTGGTTCAGATAGGTTCTTAGTAAGCCCATAAAAACTATGTTACGGAAATTTTTATTAGCAGGGGCTAGTAGGTTCTTAGTGATCCCATGAAAACTATGTTCGGACTAAGTTGTTGAGAGAGATCAATAGGTTCATAGACAATCCATGAAAACTATGACATACGAGATGTTATTGATAGAAACAAATAGGTTCGTAGTGATCCCATGAAAACTATGATTGTATAATTGTATTAGTAGAAACCAATAGGTTCATAGTGATCCCATGAAAACTATGTTATGGAAATTATTATTGGCAGGGGCAAATAGGTTCATAGTGATCCCATGAAAACTTTGAAAGTGAATATGAAATCCATAAAGAATTGAATAGGTTATTAGTCAGCACATGAAAACTAATATGTTAATAATGACCCAAGAAACTATAACTTGAGATAAATTGTCAGGCAAATGGGGATTGGAAGCCGGAAGCCCAGAGCATATTGCATGTTTGCATATCATCACGATATATTTTATTATGTTATCTCTTAACCATTATGGATGCAGGTGCACAATATTTGGTTAATATAAATTGGGTTAATATACTAGTGAGGTGGAAACACGTTCTACTAAGCGTAGTGGTCTCACTAGATATCTATATGGTTCGAGATGGTAGGTTATTCTTCTTACTAGACTTTTCATATAATTTGAAGTTTATATTTTCCCCTTATTCTCTTGGGTGCTCAATTGATTCTGAGTAGTTTGAGGGCTAAGGTTTTCAGGTACTCATTTAGATGAATAAGCTTCTGGAGAAGTACAGAAGGCAAGCTAGATATTGGGAGTTCTTTCTGTTTGATTTCACTATGTAATTGGATGCAATTGCAAAGTCATTTAGTGACTATATTTAGACTCTGATCAACCAAGGGTGCATCTTCATATGTCACTATTGGTGTATTTTGTAATAAATTATAGTTTTCTGAACGTGGCTTACATATGAGATTATGTAATGAATCCAAAATGCAATTTTTAATGAAATGAGAAACTTGTTTTTAATTAAGTTTAAAATTTCTCATATTCATGTGTTTCTGGTGTATCAATACATCTAACATTATGGCATTTGGTCATCAAGAATTAATAACTATGGACGACTACTGCATCCGTGGTAGTCATTTTTGGGACTCCAAACGGGGGATGTTACAAGTTGGTATCAGAGTATAGTTTTATAAATTTAAAAGAAATTTGAACCTAAAAGATTTTTAAAACATAACCCAATGAATCAGAAAATGAGACCGGGGTTTGGGTTAATGCTATAGTAACGTACTTGCATTTGTTATATATACATATATATAAGTACGTTTTCCTCTTTTCTCTTAGACCGTTATTCTTTATCTTACTAAGGCTTGTATGCAGATATACGAGAAAAGAAGATGTGGAGGAAGGAAATGGAATAGGAAATCTAGGTGGAGGAAACACCATAACTAATGGAAATGCTCGACCAAATACTAGAAGGAATCCGGGTTGATATACAAATGCTAATCCAAATGCAAATGCCAATGTAGGTGCTGGAACCCTACCAGTAGATATGGGGATGATGTATCAGCTCTTCATCAATCTGATGTAAGCTGGAGCAGCTGCAGGAGTAGCTGGGGGAATTGTTGTGAATGCTAGGGAAGCAAATCCTATGGCTCTGGCTTGCAATGACTATGCCAAGTCGAGCAATGATTATACATATCTTGGTGGGAAGCCGTTTTTGGAAATAGAGGATGATTTTGAAGTAGAAATCTTGTTTTTGCACTATGAAATAATTTTCTTTGACTTGGGATTATATGATAAGTAAAAGAGGAGACTTGCTTCCGGGCAGTTACAGGGAGCAGCTCTTTATTGATGGAACGGTATTATCATAGGAATTCCCGAGGAAGAGTTAATTTGGGCAGAATTTCGAAGGAGATTCAAAGAGTGGTTCTTATCTGAAGTTGCCAAGTCAGTACTGCCAAGAGAGTTCATGGACTTAGTGCAAGGTGAGATGTCGGTAATTGAGTATGCTACGAAGTTTGATGAGTTGTCTAGATACGGATATGCTACCATTGACACCATCATAAAAAAAAGGAGAGGTTTTAAGAGGGTTAAGCCCTGAGATTGCTAAGGCGACTATACCACATCTCCATGATCCAAGTATAGTTGTAGTGGAGATGGCAATCGAGAATGAAGAGATGCTTTCTACTTTTAGGAAAGAGAAGCACATTCAAACCCAAGATCCTTAAGGCAAGAAGAGGAAATTCTTTATGAAGAAAGGAGCTCAAATTGGAGGAGGAGCTAAGAAGGCAAAAGCTAATCTAGTTTGCTTTAAGTATGATAAGAAGGGACATTTTGCCTACAAGTGTCAGACAGGAAAAGCAAAGAAGGCTGTTGACAAGATAGAAGTGAAATGCTTCAACTGTGACTAGATTGGACACTACAAGAAGTAGTGTCTAGAACTAGTCAGAGTGGACAAGCGAAAGGTTTTTGCCTTGGAACCAACATCTTCTAGAGAAATTACTACTGAAAAGGGAAAGACTATGATGTAAGATACGTTTTTGATTCATAGTATACTAGTTAGGGTACCATTCGATACCGGTGCATTGCATTCATTTATATCTCAGTGTTTGGTAGATAAGTTATGTTTAGAACCCTCGTATCTTATTACTTCCTTAAGGGTTGCGAATCTGGTAGGAGGATATGTAACTCCGGGGATGAGATGTGACCAGTTAGAACTTGATTGTTAGGTCATAAGTTTGAATGTAGTTTCTAAGCTTTTGATTTCGTAGGCATCAGGATCATTTTGGATATGGATTGGTTAGATAGATACGATAATAGGATTTTTTGCCAAGATAGGGAAATATCGCTAAGATACCCTAATAGTCGTAACCAAATTATATACTTAGTGGAAAATTCAAATCTGTGTGCTTGTGCATTGTTGGGTGCTATGGAAGTAGAAGAAGAGTTGAATCGGGTTATGCTGGCTAAAGAGTCTGCCGATGTTTTTGAGCCAGTCATAGGACTACCACCGAAGCGAGTCACTGCGTTTCGGATAGATCTTATACCAGGAGCAGAACTTGTAAGTAGACCATCTAGCAGGATGACACCTACCGAGATGGAGTTAAAGGTGCAGCTAGTGGACATAAAGGGATATTACACCAAGCAGTTCACCATGGGGAGCGACCACAGTGTTCGTGAAGAAACCAAATGGGTCATTAAGGATATGTATCGACTATCATAAGTTGAACGAGAAGATGATCAAGAATAATTATCCTTTGCGGAGAATCAATGATTTATTTGATTATTTGAGTGGACGTAGAGTATTTTCCCAATTGCATTTGGTGATAGGTTTCCATCAACTATGAGTGGTAGGTGATAGTATTCCGCTGATGGCGTTTCAGACTAGGTATTTCATACGAGTGGTTAGTGATGCCATTCGGGTTAACGAATGTGTCAGCATTCTTCATGGATATGATGAAACAAGTTTTTTCAGAGTATTTGGATAGGTATGTATTGGTATTCATAGATCACATTTTAATATACTCTAAGGATGAAAGAGTGCATGAAGTTCATCTTAGAGTGGTGCTTGAGATGCTGAGACAGCGTCAACTGAAAGCGATGTTTTCAAAGTGTCATTTCTGGAAAGAAGTTAAGTTTCTTGGTCACAGGGTTTCAGAGAAGGGTTTGTCAGTTCATGTGGATAAGATTGAAGCTGTTAACAATTGGAAGAGACCGAAGACGATGACTTACATTAGAAGTTTCCTTTGGCTTACTGGTTACTACCAGAGGTTTAAGGATTTCTGGCTGATAGCAACGCCTTTGACTAAGCTTGCTACGAAAGACGTGAAGTTTACTTGATCTGGCAAATGTGAGGAAGCATTCCTCAAATTAAAGCACTTATTATCCAACGTGCCTGTGTTAGTAGTTCCAAATGGGAATTAGTGATTAGTGGTGTAAACAGATGCATGTGGAACCGGATTAGGAGCTGTATTGATGCAGAACGGTAAACTTATTGCCTACGCTTCACGACAACTTAGACCGTATGAAGTGAGATATCCTACTTATGATCTAGAGTTAGCTGTGGTGATCTTTGCATTGATGGTATGGAGACATTATCTCTTAGAGGAGAGATTTGGGTTATGCACAGATCATAATTATAATTACTTAATATACTTATTCTCTCAGAAGGAGTTGAATATGAGACAGTAGAAGTGGCTTGAGTTTTTAGTAGCTTATGATTGTTAGCTATGTCAATAGAATGGAAGGACCAAAAGGCTTTGACTACTTATAGCGTGTAGTTAAGATCGACTGCTAGTTCTAGTCAGAGCACTTCCATGTTATCCTGCTTAGAAGTTCGATCGAGATTGATCGAAAGGATTGCATCTAAGTAGAAGAATGACCCAGGTTACTGAGTAGATTAGAAGGCTAGAAGTCAGAATCAAAATTAATAACCTGAAGGATTTTAGTCTTGACCAGAGATGGTGGTTGAGAAAGGACGATTATATGTCCCGAATGTAGAAAACCTAAGGAGAGACGCTATTAAAGAATGTCATCGATCGAAGTTTACGATTCATCCTAGGGGAACCAAGATGTATCAGGATATGTAGAGTAGTTTGTACTATAAAGGTATGAAGGGCGATGTTGGCTTGTGGGTAAAGCAGTCTGTGAACTGTTAACAAGCGAAGGCCGAATGTCAGAAGCCGAGTGGGTTGCTTTAACCTTTGGAGATACCAGTTTGGAAATGGGATTCGATATCCATGGATTTTATATGAGTTTCCAAGGTCAAATCGAGGAATTGAAAGTATATGGGTCATATTGGACAGGGTTGACCAAGAGTGCCCATTTCATTCCAGTTAAGTCGACCAGGACAGCACAAGATTTAGCTAGGTTATTCATGAGGGATATAGATAGACTGTATGGAATTCCTAGTAGTATAGTAAGTGAAAAACATTCCTTATTCACTAGTGAGTTCTGAAAGAGTTTACTAGATACTTTGGGTACCAAGCTCAGTAGGAGCACTGCTTACCATCCGCAAACTGATAGGAAAACAGAGAGTTAACAAAGTCTTAGAGGATTTGTTGAGAGATTGTGTGATAGATTTTACTGGATCGAGAGAAGATCACCTACACTTAGTTGAGTTTTCCTATAATAATAGTTATTAGACTAGTATACGAATGATGCCTTTCGAAGCTTTGTATGAAGGGCAATGCAAGTCAGCAGCATGTTGGTTGGAAACTGGCGATGGATTAGTCTTAGGTCAAGATCTGGCAAGAGAGGCAATATAGAAAATTGCATTGATCCAAGGTAAGATGAAGGAATCTTAGCTTAGACAACAGTATTACATAGATAAGAGGCTTAAGGATTTAGAGTTCTCAATTGGAGAAAGAGTTTTCATTAAGGTATCACCAATGAAGGGTGTGGTTTGATTCGGAAAATCAAGGAAACTAGCGCCGAGATATGTTAAATCTTTCCTAGTTATAGAGAGAATCAGAAACCTTGCATACAAAGTAGATTTACTGAGTAGTTTAGTGTAACATTCCCCTACTTGGAGGCCCAAAACTAATGGCTACAGAAGCTGTAGTCATCCGCAGTTATTAAACTTTAGCGACCAAATACGGTGGTACTAGATTCATTGATAAACAGATCATAAGAATATCGAAAAAAATTTAACAATTCCAAAAACATATTTCCACATTCCATTAAAAAAAATCATGTTTATTACAAAATACCAAAGACGCAAACCATGTTCAGCAAAATATAATTATTACAAATACGCCAAGAGTGACATATGAAGATGGCCCCTTGGTTGATCAGAGTATATTGTAAGGCTAATAAATCAGCCTTTACATCCAGTTAAATAGCGGAAAAAGAAAACTCTAAATAACTATCTGCCTCCTGCATGCCTCCAGAAGCTTTATTCGTCTAAAAAGAACTTGAAAACCTTAAATCTCAACCTACTCAAAATCAATTGAGTAACTGAGAGTTTAAGGCGAGAACAAAAAATTTGAGTCAAACATAAAGCCTTGTATGAATAATAAGCTAACATCTCAATCCTTTTAGATATCTAGTGAGACCACGCCATTTAGCGGAATGGGAATTCCCCTCACTAGTATCCCAAAATCTTTGTATAACCATATACTGCTCTCCTGCATCCACAATGGTTAAAACATAGTATTTCAAAATTTTACGATGATATGGATACTTAGGAATAATTAGGATTTCCTATCCCCGATTTAATTTGACATCCTGTCATAGTTATAGTTTATAAGGTCACTATTAACCTTTTAGTTCTCATGGGCTCACTAACAACCTTTTCATATTACATGGACTCCTTGTCCCATTTCAAAGTTTTCATGGGTGCATTATGAACCTATTGGCCGCTGCCAATGAACTTAATTAATTCATGGGTTCCACTGAACTTGTTAGTATCCCTAGTAACTTTTCTCCAGTCCTTGTTTTCATGGGTTGACTAGGAACCTATTCACTTCTATTAATAACTTAATCCAGATATAGTTTTCATGGGTTCACTACAAACCGATTGGCCCCTGCCAACCGCTCTTTATATCATGTTTTCATGGGTGCACTATGAACTTGTTGGTAACTCCAACAACTTCTAAATCATAGTTTTCATGGGATCACTCTGAACTTGTTGGTAACTCTAACAACTTCTAAAACCTTTATATCTTTAGAGCATGGGTTTTCAAACCTTTGAGGAGGTCTTCAAAACAACCTTTCGAAACCATTCAAAAACTTATTGGGTTCAAGTTAAAACATGTGGAAGGACCACCTTTAAAACCTTTCGTATAAAAAGTAAGCAACCTTTCAACCTTGACGGAAGGTCTGCTTCGAAAGCTTAAAACATTTCGTTTAAAATAGTAGAACTCTGCCTTTTAAAGCAACTACTTCGATAGCTTGGGTTATACTTAAGTTGTAAAACAAGGGTAAATCATCTAAGTCAAAAGCTTTGGGAGAAGCGGATGGTATTTAAAACAAGTAAACCTTTCGACTAAGTCGAAAGCACCTGCTTTCGACCCCTTCGAAGGGTTTTAACAAAATAAAGCGTCAAATCTTTTCAAAACATCTTTGAAACAACATTTTGAAACCAAACCTTTTGACTATGCTAGAAGGTTCAAAACAAAACAATAATAGGTAGCAGTAACCTTTTGACTCTGTTGAAAGGTTTAAAACCTTTCTATAAACATTTGACCCGGCTGAATGCAACCAAGTCGAAAGCTCTAATTCGAAAGCAAAGTAGGTGAAAACTTTCTTTTATAAAACAAGCATATCCCAATCTCTTTGGCCATCAACCTTTCGACTACGAACCCGTCGACACTGTCCAATTCATTACGCACTAAGTGACTTGATACCATATGCATTGTTTGATTTTGTCGAATGGTCATGGTCGGAAGGTATTATGCCTAAAATGGCCAAAACATGCTAAAGGCATGATTTTCTTGTTTTTAACTTAAAGTAGGTAATTTTTTAACTAACCTGCCTTTGTTTATCAAATTCTCATTGGTTAACAATTACTTCTCAGAAAAATGCTGCCACTAACTTCAGATTTAAATAACAATTTTATTTTATAAAATGCCCTTCACCTTAAATAAATATATAAAACATTTAAGTCCAATACCTTAAATAATTTTATATATTCATCAAAACACTTAGAAAAAATACCATAAAATCTTCTTTAATATGTCTTCCACCATAAAAAAATTTCAAACCCAAACAATCATTATTTTTGCCGTAAATAATTTACAACCCAATATATCATTTTCTTCACTAGAAAATTCAAATAAAATCCATATACACTCGTAAAATTATGAGAATTGAAACACATCTCCAAAATCATGTTTTCTATAATATAAAATTCTCCATGGCATTTAAACAACATTTAATCTCGGTTTTGACCTAAAACCGTACAAAACACCTTTTTATCAATCTTGTTTAAATCAAATAAATCTTAAATCAGGCATATCATCACTTCATATATCATCGAAATAGATTTATCCTTAAATCCAAAACCGTATGATGTAAAAATCAAAATAAAGGTGCAGAAATATTATTCACCTTGCTTGAGATAAGGAGATTAGAGATTGTCTGAGATTGATTTTCCTCTAGCTTGAATCCTAAGCTCTCCTTAAATTTTCTACTTCTCTTTTATCTTCCTATGGCCGGCCTTGCTTCTTCTCATGGGTATAAACATTATTTTGGTGAAAAATGAACATGCAACACCTAATAGGAATGGTATAAGGGTGGAGGGTATGGCCTTTTACCCTAATGCCATTATGTTTAATTTCTTAACTATTTATATAAGTTCATTTGATAAGCATGGCCACCTAATTTATGAATCAACCTCAATCTCCTTATCTACAACATTCTATTTAATTTATTCTAATTAAATCTCCTGAATAATGTCAATAAAATTAGGGGGATTACAGGCTCTCTTCCTTAAAGAATTTCATCCTCGAAATTCAGTAAGGACTAACTATCAAACATAGCAATCATCTATACCATCTCCTATTACCCATACTAGCCTACCTGACTAGAAACAATCTATATAAAGCTAATATAGAATACCATCAAAATAGATCATGATAAGTCTCTTGAATCCTATCTTCTGTTTCCCAAGTACAGTCTTTCTCGTTGTTGCCCCATTGAACTTTCACCAACTTGACTGTCTTGGTCCTCAATTTCTTCTCATATCTTGCTACAACTCAAAATGGTTGTCTAACAAAAGTCAAATCGGGCTCTACTGTTAAGTCCTCTAATTCTATCTGAGGAATAGTAGCCTTTAGATCATGCACAAACTTGCAAAGATGAGACACATAGAATACATTATGGACACCTGCCAAACTACTGGGTAACTATACTTTGTATGCTAGCTTTCCAATCCTTCCTATAATCTGAAAGGGTCCAACATATCTTTGGGCCAACTTTCTCGATTATCCAAATCGTACCACACCTTTCATCTGTGATACTTTAATGAAAACCTTATCTCCTACTGAGATCTCTATGTCTTTACGCCTCTTATCTGCGTAACTCTTCTACCATATTGAGCTTCCTCCATCTGTCCTCGGATTAACTCAATCTTTTCTGATGCCTCTTTAACCAAATATGGACCTAAGACCAATATGTCTCTAATCTCCAACTAACATGTCGACGATTTGCATGGCCTTACATACAAAGCTTCAAAAGGTGTCATTCCAATACTAGCCTGATAACTGTTATTATAGGAAAACTCAATCAAATGTAGGTGATCTTCCCAAGATTCACCATACTCCAATACGCAAGCTCTTAATAAATCTTCGAGTACCTTATTGACTCTCTCTGTCTTCCCATCCGTCTGTGGGTGATATGTTGTACTCATTTTGAGCTTGGTTCCTAACACCTCTTGTAGACTCCTCCAAAATTCGCTAGTGAACAACACATCTCTATCACTGACTATGCTACTAGGAATTTCATGAAGTCTAACTATATTCTTAAATGTATTGATCGAAAAGAAATTGCTCATGTCGAATGGATCAGGGAAGGTAGGGTTCCTCTATAAACAATTCATGCTAAAATTGATCATTGTTCCTATATAATTCGAACAAGAACAACATAGCCAAAACAGGTGCCGTATTGGTTGACTTTATCGGAATGAAATGGGCACTTATGGTCAATCTGTCCACAATAACCCATATGCTATCATTTCCTCTCCTTGACCTTGGAAGCCCGTCTACAAAATCCATCGATATCGAATCCCATTTCCAGACTGGAACATCTAAAGGCTGAAGTAATTCACTTGGCTTCTGATGTTTGGCCTTCACTTGTTGACAGTTAACACACTACCTAACCCACAAGCCAACATCCCTCTACTTGCCTTCCTAAAAGAAGCCTCTTTTCATGTCTTGATACATCTTGGTCCTTCCAAATGGATCGTAAACTTCGATCGATGGCATTTCTCTAGAACTTCTCTTCTTAAGTTCTCTACATTCGGGACACATAATCATCCTTTCAATCTCAACCATCGTCTTAGGTCAAGACTAAAATCCTTTAAGTCATCCATTTTTGATCCAACCTTAAGCCTTCTGATTCTCTCTGCTAAAACTGGGTCTTCTCTTTGCTTAGAAGATACATTCTTAATCAACACTGGTCGAACTTCTAAGCAAGATAACATGGCAGTAGCCTAACTTGAACTAGTAGTGGATCTCAACTGCACACAACTGGCTAAAGCTTCTAAATCCTTCCATTCTGCCAACATTGCCAACACTACATTCTGATGTTTTCTACTGAGAGCGTCTGCTATCTTATTTCCTTTCCCTGGAATATACTCTATACCAAAATCATAAGCATCGAAAAACTCCAGCCATCTCTATTGCCTCATATTCAACTCCTTGTGATAGAATAAATATTTTAATGACTTATGGTTGGTATACAACTCAAATCTCTCTTCCAAAAGATAATGCCTCCAAATCTTCAAGGCAAAAATTACCGGTGTCAACTCCAAGTCATGAGTACGATATCTAATTTCGTGCGGTCTAAGCTGCCTATATGCATAAGCAATAACTTTGCCACCCTGAATCAATACCGCTCCCAATCCAGTCCCACAATCATCTATGTATACTACCAACCCTTAGTTACCATCAAGAACAACTAACACTAAAGCATTTGTCAACAAATGCTTTAACTTAAGGAATGCTTCCTCATATTTTTTGGACCAATTAAACTTCACATCTTTCCTAGTCAACTCCGTCGTAGGTGCTGCTATCCACGAGAAATCCCTGATGAATCTTCGGTAATAGCCAACAAGTCCAAGAAAACTCCTGATCTCGGTTACTGTATCTGGTCTCTTTCAATTATTAACTGCTTCGATCTTAACTGGATCAACTGACAATCCTTATTCTGAAACCACATAACCAAGAAACTTAACTTCTCTCTTCCAGAAATGACATTTCGAAAAAATTTCTTTTAGCTGATTCTGCCTCAGCGTCTCCAACATCACTCTAAGATGAATCCCATGCTCCCTTTCATCTTTAGAGTACACCAAATTGTCATCTATAAATACTAACGCGAACCTATCCAAGTGCTCTCTAAAAACTCGGTTCATTAAATCAACGAAAAAAGCAGGTGCATTCATCAATCTGAATGGCATTAATAACCACTTGTACGAACCATACCTAGTCCGAAAAGCCATCAAAGGAATACTATCCTCCGCCACTCTTAACTGATGGAACCCTGTCGCCAAATCAAATTAGGAAAATACTTTGGCTCCGCTCAACTGATCAAACATATCATATATCCTCTACAAAGGGTACCTATTCTTGATCGTTTTTTATTTAACTTACGATAGTCGATGCACATCCTTAACAAACCATCTGGTTTCTTCACAAACACCGTAGTTGCTCCCAAAGGCAAACTGCTTGGTCTTATAAAATTCCTTTCTTATAGATCCACGGTTGGGCCTTCAATTCCTTCATCTATGTCGGCTTCATTCTGCTAGGTGGTCTACTGATAGGTTCTGCTCCTAACATAAAGTCTATCTGAAATTCAATAGCTCATTTCGAGGGTAATCCAGTGACTGGCTTGATAACATCTGCAAATTATCTAGCCATGCGAACTTGACTAAGGCCTTCTCCAATCTCCATGGCACTTAACAAAGCACAAACACTCTTACTGGAATTCCCTACTGAGAAAATGATTCAGTTATGACTATCTGGGTGTCTCAATGATATCTCTCAATCCTAGCAAAATATTCTAGCCTCATACTTACCCAACCAATTCATACCTAGAATGATCCCGAAATCAAAGACATACAAACTTCATGTAAACCTACGACCTAACAAATCAAGTTCAAACTAGTCACATCTCATCCCAAGAGTTTCATACCCTCCTATTGGATTCGCAACCTTAAGGAAGTAACAAGGTATGTGGGTTCTATGCATAACCTATTGACCAAATACTATGACATAAAAGAGTGTGATGCATCGGTATCAAAAAGTACCCAAACTGGTATATTCTAAATCAAAAGCGTACCTTCCATCACTATTTTCCCTTTCTCTACTGTAATTGGTCTAGAAGAAGATGGTGGTCCAATAGAAGACACCTTCCCTTTGTCCGCTCTGACTGGCTCTGGACATTGGTTCTTATAATGCCCAACTTGGTCACAGTTGAAGCATTTCACATTCTTCTTCTCCACAGGCTTCTTTCCTTTAATAGTTCTGCACTCGTGGCCATAATAGCCCTTTTTATGACATTATAACATACCTAATCATCCTTTCCCTTCTTAGCGGCCTCCCCTTTCTGGGCTCCTTTCTTCTTAAAGAATTTCCTTTTCTTTCCCTGAGGGGCCTAGGACTCAACTGGCTTCTCCCTAGCTGAAATAGCAAGCATCTCCTCATGGCCTACGGCCATGTTCACCGTCACACAATAAGGTTCTCTAATATGAGTCATAGCCATTCTGCATAGATCTGGTCTCAAATCTCTAATAAATCTCTTATTCCTTCGGACATCAATGTCAACCAAAGCATAACTGTATCGAGATAGCTCATTAAACTTTGCAGCATACTCGACCACTGACATCTCTCCTTGGACAAGATCCATGAACTTCCTCATCAATGCTGATTTGGCATCCTCAGACAAAAACCTCTGCTCAAACCTTCTCCTAAAATCTACCCATGTCTGCTCCTCCCCCAGAACTCCAATTATCAATGTTCCACCAATAAAGCGCTAACCCTTGCAACTTTCTTGAGGCTAGCCTTCTCTTCTCTCTATCATCCAAGCTTAAGTCTATAAAGATCCTTTCACAGTTCAAAAGCCAGTTCTCCACTTCAACCACGTCTTCTGTTACAAGAAAGGTTTTCCTCCTAGACTTATATAATCCCTACATGGTTTGGTATAGTTATAGCCAACTGGGGCCATCGGATTCGCTCCTCCAACATTTACAGCATTACCATCAGCTGCTCCAGCTTGCATCAAGTTTATGAAAAACTAATGCATAGCTCCCATATCCATTTGGGGAACCCCAGCACCAACATTTTCAGCTTGAGCCTGACCTTGTCCTTTTCTAGCATTTGGTCTGGCATTTCCATTGGTAATGGTGCTTTCTCCGCCCATGTTAACTCTGCCTCTCCTTCCGTCCATATCTGTATTCAAGCCTTATGAGATACATAAGAATAACCTAATAAAGATAGGAGTCTAGAGATAAAGCGTATACTTACATATAGCAAATACAAGTATGCTACTATAACGTTATACCATACCCAGATCATATTTTTAAATTCATTGTATTATGTTTCAAGAAGCTTTTTGATTTATCTTTTCTTTTAAAGTTTCATAAACCTATCCTCTGATACCAACTTGTAACATCCCCCTACTTGGAGGGCCAAAACTAATAGCTATGGATGCTACAGTCATACATGGTTATTAATCTTCGATGACCAAATAGGGCGTCGCTAGATTCATTGATAAACGAATCATAAGAATATGGAAAAAAAATTCCAGAAACATATTTCCACATTCCATTCAAAACATTTCATGTTTATTACAAAATCCCCATAGACTCAAACTACGTTCAGCAAAATATAATTATTACGAATACGCCAAGAGCGACATATGAAGATGCCACCTTGTTTGATCAGAGTATATAGTAAGGCTAAAAAATCTCCCTTTACATCCAAATAAACAACGGAAAAAAGAAAACTCTAAATAACTATCTGTCTCCTGCACGCCTTCGGAAGCTTTATTTATCTAAAAAGAACCTAAAAACCTTAAATCTCAATCTACTCAAAATCAATTGTTACCCGAGAGTTTAAAGGGAAAACAAAAACTTTGGTTCAGATATAAAGCCTGGTATGAATAATAATCTAACATCTCAATCCTTTTAGATAGCTAATGAGACCACGCCGCTTAGCGGAACAGGTTTTCCTCTCACTGGTATCCCAAAACCTTTATAAAACCATATATTGTGCTCCTGCATCCACAATGGTTAAAACATAATATTTCAAAATATTATGATGATTTGCATACTTGAAATTAATTAGGATTTACTATCCCCAGTTTAATTTGACATCCTGTCATAATCATAGTTTCTAGGGTCGCTATTAATATTTTAGTTTTCATGAGCTCACTAACAACCTTTTTATATTACATGGACTCCCAGTCCTATTTCATCGGTTTCATGGGTGCACTATGAACATGTTGGCCCCTGCCAATCAACTTAATTAATTCATGGGTTCCCCTAAACCTGTTGGTATCCCCAATAAATTTTCTCCAATCCTAATTTTCATGGGTTGACTAATAACTTAATCCGGATATAGTTTTCATAGGTTCACTACAAACCAATTTGCCCCTGTTAGCCACTTTTTATATTATAGTTTTCATGGGTGCACTATGAACATATTTGTAACGCCCCACCCCGAGACCACCTTACTAAAGAGAATAAAAGAGTAATTCTACCTACTAAAGTGGAGAATAGGACTGGTTAGGGGCGACCATCAATAATTTTGTCTTAAGCATCTACTTAATACGTTGATAAATGCAATACGATTTTTTTTTCAATCTTAAGTGCATCGACATACTCAGTAAATGCTTAATTCTAAACTATAGGTGGCTAATAGATCTATCAGAACAAAATACAATAATTAAATGAAAAGCACATTACAGAACAATAACCAATATCATATATATACATATACACTGATACATGTTTAGTACAATACAATATGAATACAATAAAGGTGGAACTTGACCACATCATATACATCGAATCAAATATAACTACATCAGAGTATGCAAAAGAACAGAAACTACTCAAGAGAAAGAAGAGCTGATATCCAACATTAACGTCAAGCTAAGTCCAATAGATGATACCTGAAACAACTTGGTCTAACCCGAGTGAAAACACAGGGGTCAAGCTAGCTAAAATTATCAGTTAAACAGAATAATCGATAAGGATAAGTAGGTGAAAGCTATGGTATCCTTTTTCTTAAAGGATTCCATGCCCTAAATAGGGTTTCAACATCATAAGAAAGGACAACATCTCTTCTTGGCAAGTAGAAGAGATAATGATGATAAGTCATACTTAAGTGGCAAAACTGACACTTAAGAAAATGGAACATCGGCGAGCAAAGTTTTAAAGATAAGACTCAATAAACATCGCTTTCACCTCATATCATCGACGGTATAAAGGAATATGGATAATGACTTCAAATGATTCAACTATATTCTTAGAAGTGGTTGTCAATATAACAATACATCAAAGGTACATATCCTTCATGCATAGAATAAAACGCATATGGATGTGCTTCATCTCATTGGCACATCCCAAGGATCATTCAAGGAAATATAAAACCCAATCATAAAAGAAGCATTATACTTATTCATACCTCATCTCATCGGTATGAATATAGATACATCTCAAATCCATCACTAAAACTCATCATAAAAGATTCTTCATAATCATTTATACCTCATCTCATTGGTATAAATATATAAATACTGCTCAACTCCATCTCAACATCAAGTAGTCTATAAAATCATCAAATCATCAATCCATAATGAAAATAACTCAATCAAAGAGTAACATCATAAATGATTTCACCATATATGTATACATCTCATCTAGCATTAGGCTATCAATGTAATAATCATCTAAAGACAATGAAGTCTAAAACATCAAAACTCAAAGAAATCCTGGATTAGCCAGATCCTCGATTGCATGCCGAAGCAATACTACGCGTGTTATATCGTGACTAGTACTACTATTTGGTACCATAAACATCGTGATGACTAGAGTCAAATAACATCTTAACATCGTGAACATCATGAATGACTATAGTCTATAACATCATAATGACTCCTAGTCACAAAGACCCAAGTTAATAACATCATGATGATCGGAGTAGCAACTACATCATGATGACTCCAATCGATTACTCGTGGTCTGTAGTACTAGTAAACATCGTGAATGCGTCTCAACTTCTTGGATAGGAACACAATAGGTGTTACATATGTCCCATACCATACGTTCGCATCTGACGGTTTACTAGCCGTTAGTTGGTATCACACTAGTAAAACATCATAAACATCAGGAAAATATACTCAGCCCCATCTCATTGGCAAGCAAATACAATACCATGCTTGTCTCATCTCATTGACGAGTACTAGTGGCATCGTGACTTGTCTCATCTCATCGATAGGTAAAAATTATGATAATACATCTCAACATCACAAAATCATCATAAAGAAGCTTAAATCATCTCATCGACAAGTAAAAATAACATCTAGATGGTTATTTATAACCATAATTCCAAATAGAAATTTCTAGCTCTTAATTCACCTAATTTCATCGGCAATTAAGAAGCACATCTTAAAATGATCCTTCATCGAATATACTCCTGAATTGGAGTTCTCGGGCCATATAATCTACCCAAAATTTAATAGCATCTTAAATCATCTCAAATAGTTCATCGAAAGGGTTTCGATCGTATAAGTCCGATATTAAGCGATAAAGCAAATCCATGTATCCCATACCACTTACTTTACTATTCAGTTGTCTTTCTTATACGTCTAAAATACATAAAAATAAGTAATTTTATTTATAAAACAATTTTATTAGAGAAAATAGAAATTTAAAATGATTTTCCGAAAACGATTATTAAAACCAATATTTGAAATTCCTTTATTATAGGAAATAAATATACCTTTATTTAGAAAAAAATAATTTAAAAAATAGTGTATAATAATAATATGAAATGTCTATGTATTTCAAAAAGAGTTTAGTGAAAATCGTTCTCGAAAGCAATGAAAACTAAGTGGGATATCTCAAAACCGATAACTTGAATTCAATACGAATTCAATTAAAATTTAACCCAAAATCAATTCAAATTCCCTTTAAATTTGAATTTCGAATTCTCCAAATATAGCTAGCCTACTGATAGGCATCATAGCTCTCAAAATATCTCAAAAACATCATCAAAACCCGAAGAGACTGAGAGCAAAAACGAGATAATACAATTCTAAGGTCGACGATTATTGTTGCTGTCATTTTGCTCTCAAGGCAGCAACATACAACCATAATTTCGACCAAGCAAACTTCAAAAAATTCCAAAAAACACAATGAATAAAACTTGTAGCACATGACCTAATCTTTTCGGAACATCCAAAATTATCAAATTAGGATGAGAAACGAAGAAGTTAAGGTCAATTACGTTTCAGTTTCAAACACAGAGCAAATATTAGTTTTGCTCTCGGGATAGCAGTAAAAAAAATTAGATTTTGACATAGCTAACCTCAAAATTACAAAAAACTCCATAAACTAAAGTTGTATTACATGAACTGAGCTTTCTGGAACATTAAAAATTATCGAATTTCGATCAAAAACGAGAAAGATATAGCTCAAACAATATCAGATTCAAACTCAGGAAATTCTGTCAAAGACAGGACTATACTTTTTCTTTAAAATCTATTTAGTTCAATAAAATGGTAAAATATACAAATGTAACCTGAAAATAAATTATTCCTTATTGAATTTAGTTTCCATCAAAAAAATTTTGACCTAAATCGGATAAGAAACGAGTAACTTAAGGCTAAAACACTTCTCAGGCCTGTGATTGTTGTTGTTGTCAATTTGCTCTCGAGACAGCAACAAACAAGCACGATTTTGATCAAGAAAACATTAAAATTTTAAAAAACTCAAAACAAAAAACTTGTAGATCTATGTCTGCGATTTCCAGAACATCCAAGATTATTGAATTTGGTTAAGACATGAAAGAGTTATGGCCAAAACAATGTGGCTAATAGAAATCAGAAAACAAAAAGAATAACAGCCAGAAAGAATAGCATATGCAGTAAATGATTTTGTAAATTTTCTCACAGGAACTTATAATTTTTAGCTAGGGATTCGTGAGCTTGTACTCACCTCGGTGATTTAGCTAAGATTTTGATATCAAGCAGTGAAGTTTGGAGGAGAATTGGAGCTTCAAAGACCTATAAAAGCTAAAACAAAGACATGCACATCAAAAGAAATTGGTTACAGACAATTCATACCTAATTATAAGGTTTTTGATGAAATATTTAGGTATTGGTGGAGATTACCTTCTCTAATCTCTCTATTTTCTTGATTTAATTCTAGAATTTGCAGAGATTTTGAGTGAAAATTGATTTATAGAAGGAAGCCATTGATTTTCTTTTTTTTTCTTTCTATATTCTGTATACGGATGTTTTGAGAAGGAAGAAGAAATCAATGTACTATTAATTTCCTCTTACCAGAAATTTCTAGATAATGGGTTTTGGGTTCTAAATCCTTACCCAATTAGCCCAAGACTTGAATACTTAGTGAAAATATAAAGCTACGTACATATTTATCCCATTTTAACATTATATATATATATATATCACATTTTAAAGTCAAATAAAAATCTATACAACAGATGTATGTAACTAAAGCTGTTATTATATAAAAAATAAAATTTATTTCGACAATAAAAAGTTGTTTTTATAAATAAAACCCTATCTTTGACAATATTTTACAAATTAAACCATTTTAGTGTAAAGACACTATTTTTAATGCAATAACTTAAACAAAAATTTCTTTCGTGTCAAATAAATTGCAATAAATCATTCTAACACTTTTTAATCATCAAAATATTTTTTCCAAACAATATTTCATCTTTTATTTTAATAAAATACATAATTTCTTCAAATTTCCTCATTTTAAAATCAATAAAAGGTTAATATTTACAATGTTTTTCAATATTGTTGTATTTACCCAAATAAAGTTGCACTTTGATTATTTTCTACTCAAATTATCAAAATAAAATTTTTAAAACTTTATTTTCATTACTTTAAATTTATTTCAACAATTTAACATTGAAATACATCACCTAATTAATTTATTAGCTCCAAACTAATAAATACCCAATATTTCAATTTATTTAAACTAAATACTTATCCAATTCATTTTTAAAAACAATATTAAATTATAATTTGCATTACAATTTAATATTAACGGTAATCTTCAAAATCCTAGGTTGTTACACTATTGGTAACTCCAACAAGTTCTAAGTCATAGTTTTCATGGGATCACTTTGAACCTGTTGGTAACTCCAACACTTCTAAGTCATAGTTTTCATGGAATCATTATGAACCTATTCTCTTAACAACTTCCATATTTGGGCATCCTATATTTTGGTCTCCCTGACCTCTTGGATGCAATTCTACTCAAACGAGTGTTTAATCAATTAATATTCACTACTGGGTTAACCTAGCTGGTTCTTCTACCTTTTTTTTCCAAAATACAATTATGGGTTATCATGTGAATATGCTCATGTTTGAAGAAGCAAAACAACAATTTAACAATACCAATCCTGTGGGTTTAAAGTCCTTGAAATATATCTCATAACATTGTTAACACCTTTAACTTATATTTTTATCAAGACGATACTTCTTCGAAATTTCATACTTAAAATCATTATAAGACTCCTTTATACAAGCTATGGGTTTTCCTTTAAAAATTAGAGTATGGGTTTTCAAACCTTTTAAAACCAAACCTTTCGATCCTGTCGAAAGGTCTTCAAAACAACTATTTGAAACCATTCGAAAACTTACTAGGTTCGAGTTAATACAGGCGGAAGGTCCTCCATTAAAACCTTTCGAATACAAAGGAAGAAACCTTTCGACCTTAATGGAAGGTCTGGTTCGAAAGCTTAATACATTTCATTTAAAACAGTACACCTCTGCCTTTTAAAGCAACTCCTTATAAAGCTTGGGTTATACTTCAATTATAAAACAAGGGTAAATCATCTAAGTCAAAAGCTTGGAAACCTTTCGAAAGCTATGGGAGAAACGGTTGATTTTTAAAACAAGTAAACCTTTCGACTAAATCGAAAGCTCCTGCTTTCGATCCCTTCGAAGGGTTTTAACAAAATAAAGTGGTAGTTCTTTTCAAAATCTCTTTGAAACAACCTTTCGAAACCAAACCTTTCGACTATGTCGGAAGGTTCAAAACAAAACAACAATAAGTGGTAATAACCTTTCGACTTTGTCGAAAGGTTTAAAACCTTTCTTTAAACGTTTGACCTGGTTGAAAGCAACCAATTCGAAAGCTCTAATTCAAAAGCAAAGCAGGTGAAAACTTTAGTTTATAAAACAAACATATCCCAACCTCTTTGGCCATCATCCTTTCGATTACGAATCCTTCGACTCTGTCCAATTCATTACGCACTAAGTCACTTGATACCATACACATTGTTTTGACCTTGTTGAAAGTTCTAGGTCGGAAGGTGTTACGCCTAAAATGGCCGAAACATGATAAAAGCATGATTTTCTTGCTTTTAACTTAAAGAAGGTAACTTTTTAATTAACCTTCCTTTGTTTATAAAATTTTCATTGGTTAACAATTACTTTTCAGAAAAATTCTGCCACTAAATTCAGATTTAAATAATAATTTTGTTTTATAAAATGCCACTTCTCCTTAAATAAATATATAAAATATTTAAGTCCCATACCTTAAATAATTTTACATATTCATAAGACACTTAGGAAAAATCTCAAAAAATCTATTTTAATATGTCTTCCAACGTATAAAAATTTCAAACCCAAACAATCATTATTTTTGCCATAAATAATTTAAAACCTAATAAATCATTTTCTTCACTAGAAAATTCGTATAAAATCCATATACACTCAGAAAATTATGAGAATTGAAACCCATCTCCAAAATCATGTTTTCTATAACACA
Organism: Allium cepa; assembly: GCA_030765085.1. NCBI lineage: Eukaryota > Viridiplantae > Streptophyta > Magnoliopsida > Asparagales > Amaryllidaceae > Allium > Allium cepa. The sequence continues at coordinate 305,251,295 of CM060945.1, read as the reverse complement.
AAATTCTCCCATGGCTTTTAAACAGCATTTAATCTCGGTTTTGACCTAAAACCATATAAAACACCTTTTTATCAATCTTCTTTAAATCAAATAAATCTGAAATCAAGCATATCATCATTTCATATATCATCAAAATAGATTTATCCTTAAATGCAAAACCATTTGATGTATAGAGATGTAGAAATGTTATTCACCTTGCTTAAAATAAGAAGATTAGAGATTGTTTGAGATTGATTTTCCTCTAGCTTGAATCCTAAGCTTTCCTTAAATTTTCTTCTTCTCTTCTATCTTCCTATGGCCAGCCTAGCTTCTTTTCATGGTTATAAACATTGTTTTGGTGAAAAATGAATGTGCAAAACCTAATGGGAATGGTATAACGGTGGGGTGTACGGCCATTTACCCTAATGCCCTTATGTTTAATTTCTTATCTATTTATATAAGTTCATTTGATTTTAAATAAGCACGGCCACCTAATTTATTAATCAACCTCAATATCCTTATCTACATTATTCTATTTAATTTATTCTAATTAAGTCTCCTAAATAATTTCAATAAAATTAAGGATGTTACATTTGGCAGGTGTCAATAATGTGTTTCATGTGTCTCATCTTCGTAAGTATGTGCATGATCCAGAGACTACTATTCCTTCAACTATATTGGATGGCTTAATAATAGAACAAGATCTGACCTTCATTAGGCAACTAGTTTGGGTTGTAACAAGAGATGAGAAGAGGTCAAGAAACAAGACAGCAAGTTGGTGAAAGTTCAAAGGAGCGACAACGAGAAAGACGGTGCTTGGGAAACTAGAGACAGGATTAGGGATGTTGATCTTGATCTGCTTTAAGGGTATGTTCTATATTTACTTTATATAGATTGTTTGTTAGTTAGGGTGGATTATATGGTAGTTAGGAAATGTTACAGATGATTTCATTAATGCTATGCTTAGTATGTAGTCCTTGTTGAATTTCGAGGATGAAATTCTTTAAGGAGGAGAGCTTGTATCACCCCTAATTTTAAATAACATTATTCAAAAGATTTAATTAGATAAATTAAATAGAATAATGTAAAGGTTAGAGTGATAAGGGAATTGAGATTTGGAAAATAATTAGGGTTGTGCCTTAACTAATGAATTTATAAGTGTGATTTATAAATTAGAAATTTAAGAGAACAAGGCAAGTGCAAAATGGGATTAGTTGTATACCATAACCCCTTACCTCATTCTCATTCACGTATTCATAAACCAAAAACATAAGCAAAGAGAGTTGAAGGCCACCCATAACCCTAATAAGAAGAGGGGCACAAAATCCAATTAGAGGCTAAGATTCAAGCTAGGGAGATTAAAGCAAGAACAAATCTCAAGTTCCTTATCCAAATAAGGTAAATAATGATCTAATCCATCTTGTATAAGTCAACTAGAGTGTTTTAATTATGGTTTGAGGTATAAGACCATATGATTGGATGAATGATGATATGTTTTGATTTAAATTCCATGTTATAATTTAAATAAGGATTTTGAGGGAAAATGTAGTTCGATTTTAAGGATAAAATCGTGGAAAATGATTTCTAAATGCCATGATTTTGAATATGTCATGTAAAACATTATTTTGAAGATGGGTGTAAATTTTCGTAATATTACAAACTATGGATAATTTATTATGAATTTTCCAGGAAAAGAAATGAATATTTTGAGTTTTTATTAATTTAAGGAATTAATTAACTATTTTCACTCTAAAAATTTTATATGATAAAGATATTACCATTTTTGAATTTATGAGAATTTCTAAGATTTTTCTCAAGATATTTACATGACTTTTGGATTTGTTTAGAAAGATTAGTATTTCATGGTTAATTAAATACATGGGGTTAGTTAATAAATTTTAACTAAATATTGGAGCATTGGAATTACATGCGGTAACAAATTCGAAAAATAATTTTATAAAGGTTTTGTTATCCAGTAGAGAACTGACAAAATAAGGGGTTAGGTAAAAAGAAATTACTTTTAAAGGCATAAAATCAGTTTTATCGCAAATTATAACTTCACCACTTACTATGCTTACTTTCGCCACTATACTCCCATTTACAACCTTTCGCATCCATTCGAAACAAATGCACATTGTATCAAGTATTTGGTGCGTACTGTATTAGAGAAAGGTGGAAGAAAAGAATGGTGTGGAAGGCATGTTTGCAAAAGGGTTTAAGCCGCTTTTATTTTCTTTTGAACCCGTTGACCCGCCCTTGTTCTAAAAGTAAGCTTTCGAAAGGATTGCCACTTTTGAACCCTTCGATACTCATGTCGTCGCACCAATACTTCTACCTTGGTTAAAAGCTACTTTTATAAATCTTTAAATCAATGAGTTTGGAGGGTAGCATTGACGCCCCACCTGGAGATCCACACTAACAAAAAGTATTACTAGGTAATACTGTCTACTAATTCAAAGAATAGGACTATTTAGGAGCGACCATCATAGTCTTTTATTATATAAGCACTAAGTATGTCGATAAGGTGCTCAATTTTTTTTCCATTTTGCATTTCATCTTAAGTGGTTCGACATACTTAATCCTTATCTAATACAATACTATAGTGGCTACATGATCGACTCGGAATAAAACACAATAGAAATAATAATCACTGATCACAGAACAACAAACATAGTCAGATATATATACATCAGGTACAATACATAGTGTCACATGTGGTTGACGATACAAACCACAATATATACATACATCATATCCCCTACAAAAGAATATACAAAGCCAAGTTCACAAAAAATATACTACACAAAACTAGGCATCAAGTCCTACAGTCGATAGACGTGTCCAAGCTAACAGCTAAGCTAAACCAAGAGACCAACCTACAACTCGATCTGACCTGAGTAATAAATACATGGGTCAGGCTAACTAGAGCAAGATAATTAGCAATAGATAATAGGATATGAGTTTCAAAAAGGAAATATTCCTTTAATCAAAAGGAATGATATGAACATAGTTTTTTTATCACACAATCCAAGTATTGGAAACACTATAATGTCTCAAAGTTATCTCATGAACAACTTCAACTCCATATAAAGGTTTCCTACTTAAAGATTACTCATGCTATAATTTCAAATAAACAATCACATAAATTCAAAGGAGGAAACACAGCAATCTCCGAAATCTCATAAATGAAATCACCACACAATATGTAAATCCTTAAATAACTCAAGGCTATAATGAATAAAACAATCATCTCAAAAATGGTGAAGTAATAAATAAACTCAAAACTTAGAAAATAGCCTGGATTGGATCCAAATCCCCGATTGCATGTTGAAGCAATGTTGCACGTGCCAAACTTGTGTCCAGTACTATATATATTAGGTACCTATCTCATGAACCCGAAGGTCAAACTCGTAGTGACTGAAGTCACATAACTCGTGCTGACCGAAGTCACATAAACTTGTGATGACCCGAAGGTCCATATAACTCGTGATGACCGAAGTCACATGACTCGTGATGACTGAAGTCACATGACTCGTGATGACATGAAGGTCTATAGTACGGGTATAACTCGTGAATGTGTCACAAACTCCCAGAGAGAAATCCAAAAAGTGGTAACGGTGCATCCCAAACCGCACGTTCTCACTTAACAATTTCCTAACCGCTAGCCAATGCCATATTAGAAAACAACACATTTAAAATCTCATAAAACTCATAACTCGCCTCATCTCATCTGCAAGTACACAAAACAATATATGGTTCGCATAGATCATAACTCCTACGATAGGAGATCTCAAACCATCAAAGTTCGCCAAAGATTGGCCATCTCAAATAATTCCTAAAAATAGGAATTTACAAATCTCAAACTTGCCAAAGAATGGCAATCACTAATAACAACTCAGAAATTCATAATTTCAAACGAACAAGACTGGAATTAACCAAAAAAGTAACACATGTGTCCCATACCACATGTTTTACTAAATCATTTAATTCTCTTCCTTATACATTTGAAGAGTGCAAAATAGTATATTTTATATATAAAATAATTTACTTGAGAAAACTGGATTTTAAAATAATTTTCGAAATCATTTGAAAAATGGTTCTTTAAAATTCTCTTTATTATAGAAATAAATATATTTTAATAGCTTTAAAATTATTTATAAATATTGAAAAAAAATTATTTCAAAAGCCATTTAAATTAGAAAATTATTTCCAAAGTCATTTTAGAAAAACTCGTGTTCGAAACAAAAGAAATCGTCGGAAATCACCGAAATTAAACATATGGAAATGTCTTAAAAACTCGTCAATCTGGTGTTCAGATTGATCCGAATTTTGACTTACCTATAGATAGGTCAAAGCCTCTCAAAATTATCTCAAAACAACACAAAACAATCAGCAGAAATTAATGAAATAACAGGCAAAAACTACAGAACAAAAGGGGGAAGGCAGGGGAAATTTTCCCCTTCACAAGTCGACCTACAGATCGACCTATAGGCCGACCTATGCATTGTTTAGGTCAACCCTAGGGTCGACCTAGGAAGTGTATGGGTCGACCCAGCAGGATGCAAGGTTGACCTGTGATACGCGAATGCTACAGGTCATTTTCTGCTTGTTTCGAGTGATTTCCTGAGCACTATATCAACATTCTACACGATGAATTTGACTCTAAATTTTTGCAAGCACATACTATAACACATAAGCACCAATCCGAAGGAAATCCGAATTGGTTTTATAATAAGAACAATTGGATACAAGCTCAAGAAGAGGATTGAAACAAATATACACTGTAAACTTTCAACATAGCTTTTTTATTTACAGTAAGCAGTAGATTCAGCCATTTCAGCAAGAAACAAGTTCAAAGCTAGCATTTGTGAGCTTTTTACTCACCTTGGCAACAAGTTTGAGCAATTTAGAGTGAAGTTGATAGCTTTTGCAGCAATGGAGCCTTAAAAAACCTATAGAAGCTAAAAATGGAACATGCAGGAAAGAAGAAGACAAGTTACAGACAATTCTCTATACAAATCAAGATTTTGATGAAATAATTTAAGTATTGGCTTTGATTACCTATTCTCTTATTTAACTTACAAGTTTTCTTGTGACGACCCGAAAATCCGTACCCTTTGAATTGACAATAAACCACACATGTTCGACCCAAAAAGCATAGACTGACGGAAAGTCAGGAGAACAAAAAGAAGAGAGAAGAAGTGAAGAGAAGAAAGAAAGAAGATAGAACAAAACAGAACAATACAGAATCTCACACCGCAGCGGAAAATATATAATATCATATCAATGATCTTTACAAAACAGGAACTATATATATACACACATCAATCAGAGTTCAACAATCAATCAATAGTTATCAGCCTGAACAGTTATAATAATCTGTCCTTACAAATGCCGATAATTTAAAAAAACTAAGCAATGCAGCGGATAATCAAGAAAATATGGATGTACGAAAATGAAGATCTTCAGCTCTCCTGCTGAAGCTAAAAAAGCATCAAATCTAGACCTGTAAATATACTCGGTCTGACCCGAGCATTGAAAGGGAAGATCGCCTGGATCAGTCTGGTAAACCAGCATGAGAAACACAGTCAACTGAATTAATTAAACTACCAAACTTTTCTTTTATCAAAACAAAAGTATCTCGTAAGACATGTCCACACATAAATACGGACATGTTTTTACCTTACGATAACTAAAACATTTCATATTCAAACTCATGTTATATTATACTAGTGTCTAGTATACAAATAATATTTAAAATAGCCGAAATTGTTACCATTATTAAATTCCAGCATACTAAGCTCTACAATTAAATTGGCAGGTACGTTGTGGAGTTTGGATTTCCATACAAATGACCAGGTAAAGGGACTTCCTTCCGGCAGTACATCTCTAGAAGAATGCACCGAGGACCATCACAAAGGATCCTCTACCGACACAAGACCGGCCCACCTCTATAACTAGATGGTATCGAATATATCATCCTCCGGTCGTTACCGACCTTTACCGATAGCCCTCATAGCATACAAACCATAATAATCAGATACAGGATGTCATAGCATGTAAAGATATATCTAGAAGAGGATGATCATATCCTACTTACGAATGACCCACTTAGCCCTGCTGCATCTAACCCTGTTTTGGTCATTTCCGGTTAATGAGGCCAGAGGTAACGATTACCTTTTACAAATCACATATCACATAACTTTGAATGCCACATGGCCATTTCCGTTGACTACTAATTGCCTTCCACAAAAGTACAACCCTTAAGCTCGTACGTCTCAAGGAGGGTGTTAAGCTAAGAGAAGTTGCATTCTCCGCCACCACTGATGTACGTTTGTAAAAACCAATGTACATAATCTTTAGAAATGCAATGTCAGACAAACATCCCTACAAGTTTTCTAGGAACAGGACAAACCGAAGGTACTTTTCTACGACATCCTGTCGGGAGATCCCTAGGATTGGTAGAGAATAGTCCTTGCATTAGATATTTCATAATGTAGAGACCACTGTTACCATATGCATATTGGGATTTTAACCCCAAACAATCAACAAGCAGTCCCCCACTATGAAAATCTAGAATATCAATATCATCACAAGCAACCTACACAATCGTCGCATATACGTTGGTCCGAAGTGGTTTTCAGATAAATCTGATCCTGGTCTCTTTGCACCAACAACACAAAAACGTTTCTCAACCTCACACAGCAACTAAGTCTCATAGACTTATCACGTCTCCAACTTTCAACTTGCTATCCTTCGGGCCAAGAAGGAAGCTCAATAGATTGGAGTAATACTCCGCACTATACGAATCAACATCCTCAACACAACTGATAATCAAGCCTACACAGAAGGCTACGTACTAAGTGTATGACTAAAATATTTCCCACATCAAGTCGAGGAACTAAAATTTGGCTAATGTTTGATAGTCGGTTATTTAACTATCAAAGCAAACAAACAAATATTCAGCACTATAACTATCACTGGGCCCTTTTAATTAATTTTTTTATTAATTAAATCACTTGCCAAATATTCACTTCAAATTATCTTGTAAAAAGATATATTCTCAAAACCATTTCAATATTGGAAAACATTCCATATACTTATTTAAAAAATATAAGCATATTCACAAATCTCTTTATTTTCAACACTTGGAAAATATTGCATATACTTAAATCAGGAGTAAGTATATATTTTGTTCTTTAAGGAAAACATTCTCTTTAAACACATTTATTTGGGTCAAAACAAATGTTGCGTAAAACATCGTTACGAAAACCCAAAATCAACAGTATAGAGATTCGAAAATAAAATAGATATATAAATCCAAAATACTATACAAAAACATTTCCTTTCGGAAATCATTTACTATAACAATAGTGTCATAGTCCATCATTTCCTTATTTCTCGAAAATGTCTATTTAAACAATGAATGTTGAAATCTATGGTTTTGATACTTAACACATTTTAAAACATCTTTAAATATTTAACTCCATTTTAAAATATCACTTTCCAAAACATTTCATTAATATATTATTCACTGTCCAAAATCGTGAATATAAATCATTTGCCAAATTTAATATTATTTCAACATTTAATTTAAAGGATAATTCACTGTCAAAAATCGTGAATAAAATTCTTTTAAATAAACTTCTATATTTAACTTATCAAAATCAACTGATTTCGGAATTATAAAACAATGTTTATAAATTCACAATTATATTTTATAAAAACTTCAAGTTATAAATTCCTTTTATTAATGAATTCCACATATATCTCATTTACAGCCAAAATCCAATTTATAAGTTAATTCCTTATAAATTATTTATTTACAATTTTCATTCTTTTATAACTTCACAAATTCACAAATCTTAATCACTTATAAGATTCATTTATAACTTCATTTTAACATTTATAAAATTCCTTTATATTTCTAACACTTTAATTTATAAAATATCAATTTTATAAATCTTATATATATATACCGTTTATTATAACTTCAAAAATCTCCATTTAAACTATTTTACAAAATAGTTCATTTCATATTCCAAAAATCATAATTTACTATATTTCATAGAAATCATAATTTTTATAACATAAAAATTATAATATCTATGTATTAAAAATAACTTCAATTCCTTTACAATTTGAAAATCAATAAAAAAATTATTTTCAAAATCACTTTAAAATCTTTTTAAAGTTGGAAATCATCACTCCAACATTTTAAAATTTCAAAAATAGGCCCAATGCTGCAACAACACTAAATACATCAATCACAACATCCAAACATCATATATCATATGATAACAGCATATATCACAATATCTGTTAATAAATCAATACAAGTAAGGAATCATGTTAGATCCCTCCAACCTATCACCTGCAACAAATATACATATTAGAAATATATGTACAATGTCCACTTCAAGGCAGATACGTGTACAAAGGGTCATCCGTTTATACATGGAAACGTATAGGGTCATCTGCTCCACTAGGAAAGTATATATCCAAATACCAATCAATATTGATATAATATATCATATATCAAGCAGTCATCAATCATCATAAATAAAATTTATTCTCATTTATATAAAAATATCAGCGAGTCAGAAAGAGTGAGTTGTACTCACAATGATTCCAATAGCAGTTGCAGTGTTTTATTCCGAATAAAATTAAACAAGCGTTTAATTTTACCCAAAATTTACATTAGCTCTAATCAACTCCAAACTAGCTCTAAAATATAGTGCTCATCAATACGGACCCAACGCAATTTGTTTCGTCAGAAACGGACCTCGTATGACAAAGTTATGACGTTTAGAAGTTAATACGAATTTATAATATAATAATTTCAATTTATATTTTAATTTTAAACCCTAACCAATCCAAGCCGCTCGACCTGCTTCATCATCATCTGGCCATTGCGCATCATCTTCTTCTTCCAGGTTTCCCACTTGCGCGAAAAGCCATATGAACCGCCCCTTTGCACGAATTATCGCACGCACTTCGATGATTTTGACGACGATCAGGCATAGCCGTTCGAATCGCTTCGCTCCACTCTACCTCCGCCTTGAATACGAACGAGCTCGGTGGTGATTTCACCTGGAAAAACACGTGCGACCTGATGATGAACGCGGCCCATTTGACGTCGATCCGTTGCGTGAAATCGAATCATAACCGTTGGATTTGAAGTGCTCATCGAGCTTGACAATTTTGTAGTTGATGGTTTTCTCTAATTATTCACGGATTGGAAGCAAAATGAGGAAGAACGATATGAATTTCTGGTTGTGGAAATGTTAATGGCGGCTAGATCTAGCTTATTAGGGTTTAGTGTAAAATGAAGAAAACCAAGGGCTTTTATAGAAAATTTATCGACGCCATTCATCTTCAAATTTTTCGAACTCGAAACGAAGCGTGATGCCTGGCGTTTATAATGTTTTACCCCTATTCCGAACGCAATGAAACATATATCGGGAGCCAATTCGATCGTATTTGGAAAATAAGTTTTCGAATCAACTATCTAAATTTAAAATTCACTTAAACAGATTTCTACGCGTTTTAGCTTGCCCCGGACAAACCGTAAATCTGATTGACACGAAATTTGAAATCTTACAATAATATAACATTACGGATCCGATGAAACTAGTTCGTCGAAATTCGAGACTATTTGAAAAATGTCTATTTTCACTCGTTAATTAAATATTAAAATATTCAATTTCTATAAATTAACTTTTAATTAAATTTTAAAAGTTCTCTAACATCATTCTAAATCAAATAAGATCTAATTCAACTTTATAAATCATTTTTATTCATATTAAATCCAATTTCCATTTTTTTTGAAATTTCCAATATTAAATTAACAATTTAATTATCCAATTAAATCACTATATTCGAAATATTATTTATTCAGCTTATAAACTTAACTTTTAAATATTTAAAATCAATTAAATATACGAATTTCAAATGACTGAAATTCTGGATCGTTACATTTCTTTTTGATTTCAACTAATTTGGAATCAAAAATTTTAATTTCGAAAGAGTGGCCATTATTGCATTTATTGTTCGTTTCTTGAGAAGAAGCAAATGAAAAGAAAACTAACATACAGATTTTTCTTTTCCTTCTCCTGAGGCTTCTAGATTTGGGTTTAGGATCTCAAACTCTACCCATTTAGCCCAACTATCATACTTAGAGAAAAATTCACTGAGTAAAGCATATTTTCATTCTTTGTTTTACAAATATTCACACACGTTCCCTTATTTATTACCAAACAAAATTTTATACAACTAAATTTTATGTAAACAAAATTGTTTTCACAACAAAATAAAAATTATTTTAACTATAAAAATTAGTTTCTATCATTAAAACCATGTTTTTACTTAAATTTCACAATTTACACTTTTATTACATAAAACACCATTTTAACATAGGAATTCATACAAAAATTATTTTTTTATCAAAATAAACACAACAAACTCTATTAACTCCACTTTTATATGAAAATATTATTTTTAAACAATATTTCAACTTATATATGTATAAAATACATAAATTCTACTGCTATCTCCTTTAAAGTCAATAAAAGCTTAATATTGGCACTAATTTACAAAAGTATTGCAGTTACTTAAATTAAAATCATAAAATGATCATATTTCACTCAAACTAACAAAATAAAGTATTTACAACTTTATCTTCAACAATTTATATTCATTTCAACAAATCAACGTTGAATTAAATCACTTAATTGATTTATTAACACAAAATTAACATAATTCCAAAATTCATAATTTATTCAACTAAATTCTCAACCAAACAATATTAAATCCAATTTACTTCCAAAAACTCATTGTTTATTTAAAATGAACAATTTTTAACAAATTATCTAGCTCCAATTTATTTTACTTCCAGTATTAAATTATAACTACCATTATAATTTAATATTACAAGTAATCACCAATACGAGGGTTGTTACAGTAGGGTTTTGAATTGATACCCTTCTGCAACCGATGAAGCTGCTTTCCTTCAACTTATACTTCTGAAAGGGTAGGCGCCGCTCCCATACCTTTCGACATGATTGAAGTCACTTAAAGTTAACCCGTCTTTTGATAAGGCAACGTACCGGCGGATTCAACCCAATCGACTGCATGGCTATCGAGGCTGGAATATTATAATTTCGATTTGAATGGATAAACAAACGATCAGTGGCGGATACAAACGTGAATCTGTAGCCGGGATTCGGCATGGTCGATGGACAAAAAGCATGGAATACTTGAAATATGGGTTTCAACAAAAGATGAGTTGCTTGGAGTTTGCTTCGAGTCACTTTGGGATTTAATTTGGGTTTTTAGGATAGTTTCTTTGAGTCAGAGGAGTGGTTGCTTCGGGTCACTAAGGGATCGGCATATTTGCTTGGGGTCGGTGATGGCATCGGGCCGACAGCTAGCAAGCTTCGGGTCGGCACCTAGGGCGACTTCGGGTCGATGAGTGTTTGGATATGGGATCAGCATTGTTGAGGGGTTAGCTTTGTTGAAGGGATTGCATGGTTGGAGTGGCTTCGGGTCGGCATAGACTTGGACTCGGGTCGGCATTAGGTAGTACACCGGGTCGGCAATGAGTTTTGGGATCAGTCATAGAGGGATCGACATATTTAAAGTACTTGGGGTCGGCAACAAGTTGGCTTCAGGTCGGCATCCATGCCACTTCGGGGTCGGCATCATGTTGGGGTCGGCTATAGAAGCTGAAGGGGATCGACCTAGGATTAAGATGGTTTTACTTCGAGTCAAGGTGTGTTTACTTCGAGTCAATATAGAAAACTGATGTGCATGTAAATGTGCATATTTTTACCACCATATTTAATCTATTTAAATTAAATAAATGGTCATATCGGGTATTTCAACTTGTTCAAACCAAAATTCAAATTATTTTCAAATTGTCACATATTCATCTGCGTATAGGGGCAAAATGGTCATTTTTATGCATTTATTAAATTGTGAAAATTTACTTGGAATTTTCTATGTTGTTTTGTAGGAAGTTAGATGAATTTTACAAGTGGCTTCATGATAACATATGCATGCACAAGAGTGAAGAGAATAAATGAAGATGTAAATAATTCAAAGTGATGATCATGGAGGAACTCATCCACTTACCTTGATTTTCAATTAGGAGCTAAGCACATGATAAAAGGACATTAAAGCTTCATGCACATTTAAGTGGGGGATTAGTGGATGTTAATGATTACTTGGCAACCACACTACTTCAAGACAATTTGGTCATTCCCCAAAAATATGAATTAGGGTTTAACACATGTATATATACCCCTTATGTTTCATACAACTCTCCTCTTCCTTAGTCTCTCTTTAGATTAGTTTAGGCTCAAAACAAAAGAAAGATTCTCTTTTCTTTTCATGGCTACTTAGCCATTTTTATTTCGTGTAATTTTTTCTTACGCAACTTTAATACATTGCTCTTTTCTTCTCTTGTTTGTTTTTCATTCATGTTGTAGTGTAGATTTCTTTTCTTTTATGCAAGTAGAATAGTTCACTTTTCCATTAGCTTTCATTTTCCTCTTCTTTTTATTTTTGTTTATTCATGTTGTTTTCTACTTGTGTGGACATGATAACACAAATGAGAGGCTAATCCCTACAATTTAAGGGTAATGATCCTCTCTTGAACCATTTATATGCAACATAATTTTACATTTATGTCTCTTTTGTTCTTAATGGAAAGTTGGATGTGTGTGTGATTTTGTGTTTAATATTGCGTTTGATAGCTTATGTTGTTCAAAATAAATAGGATATGCTTAGTCATATGAATCACTAATTACCTCTTCATCTACATATGATCATGGTAATGGAAGTGAATTTAGAATCAAAATTTGATGGTTTATGTTTCTAATTCAATAGTTAATAAGCCATCCTTAAAAGTAGATTCTACTTTTAATTTCATATCATTTTCATTGAAGTTAGTAAGTGAGTTAGAGGGTGTATTAAAGTTCGATGGCTTAAGTGTGTTAATTAATAATACAATTAGGCCATGCTTATGATAAATGCATCAACTAAACACACAAATGATCAAAAAGAGAACATAATTTCATTATGTTGATTTATGTGATCATGAGAGGGGAATTGCCTCTAAAATTGCTCTTTAATCTCATATTTTTATTTTCCTTAGTTTTAACTTGTTTTTACTTTCTTTTAGTTGGTTAACAATCCATCGACTTTGGTTTAATTTGATTGAATATAATTTTAAAATCTAACAATTTCCTATGGATCAACCCGTGTTCACCACGTACTACGATAGTAGCGCTTGCGGTAATTTTATTATAAATTTTTCAACGGTTTTCTAATTCGATAGAATTTCCGTCGTTAAACAAGTTTTTGGCGCCATTGCCGGGGATTTGCTTTGATTTTAATTTTCTATTCTTCGAAGTACTTTTGCTTGATTTTTGTGTGTTTATTTTGTGTATGTTTATATTATTATTTTTTTTTAAAACATTTGTTGTGTGCTTTTGTGTAAATTTTGCTTTCATTTGTTTGTGTTCATTGTGAGCTTGTTTTCTATTTGCAATTCATATTCTAAAAAAAATACAAAATTTCAAAAACAAAATCAAAAACATTTTATTTCCATTTCATTTACACTTTGCATTTCATTTTACAATCTCTGTTTTCATTTCCCAATTTCAGTTTACAATTTCATTTTACAATCTGCTGTTGTGTGCCTCTGTGTTCATTACTGCTGCCTCACTTCACCACTTATATTTCCAATCAACCTTCTCAAACCATCCTAACATACATTACCCTTCAACTGTTTCCACATCATAGCATTACTTCAATCAAATACCCACAAGCAAATCAACCACCACTACAGCCTGCTCTCCAGCACATCCCACCACCAACATCTGCTAACCTCTTTCCCATCATCAATACTCCTTTCCATAAACTTGCCACTACCTGACACTTCCTCTGTGCACTTCTGCTACAGCCATTACACCAAACAACCACTGCACAGAGCAACCCACCCCTCTGCCTTGCAACAATCACCAACATTTCATTACTGCTTTACCACAAAATTGCCCAACACCACAGACTCCCCTTTGTCAAATTGCTCAACACATTTCAATCCCACCGAAAACAACACTTCAAACGTCACACTGCAACTTCAAGACTTCACTCACTCTTCACATTTCAATTCCACAACAACCCCTTTCACTCACCACTGTCCATACTTTCTCTGTACCACATACGACTGTACCAACTCAACAAACCACTGCCTAAAATACCCACCGTTCACTATCACCTGACCACATATCACAGTCATCACCAAACACTTCAACAACTTCAAGTTGCCAAACAAACCAAAACCAACCATTTCCCCCTGACATTCAACATCTTACCGTTCACTAACAACCATTGGCAAAAATCACAGCATCTCTACATTTTTCCTAACCATCCTAGTTGGAACCATACAAACTGCACTACAAGCAAACGACTTCCACCTCGAAACAGAGTAACTGACTTCGACTCCTGCAACCAGAAAACCACCACGACACTCTCCTTCACCAAGCTACATACTCCACAAACACTCTGTCTCAACCAAACTTCCTCTCCTTGCCAAACCCACCAATATCAGTGCACGGTGCCTTCTCCTGAACAGTGATACAACATCCATCTAAACCACAAACTGCATCTTCTAAACTCCACACATACGCCTTCAAGCTGTGCACATACAAGTGCAAAACCAACCATACAAGTGCAAATCCTCAACAGCACAGTACCATCACAGATTAAAAACAAAAAACAAAAAAACAAAAAATCGAATCCTCAGCCTGACCTTTGAAACTCACCTCGTCCCCAATTCAATCCCGACCTCCACGCTGTACCACTTCAACACCTCGTCGCTACTTTTAATCGCCGCGAAAACCAAACAACTCGCTGCCACAATCGCCAAACTCCAGCCCAGACAACCAACTGACGAGCAGCAGCGACTTGCCACCTCGATTTTCAAACTGCTACACTCCAATCAAGTCGAACGTCCCAGACGCGAAACCAACCACAAACCAGAAAATCGCCTGCAAATAGGCTCCAATCGCCAATCTCCTAAACACACGAATTCAATTTCGCGAGTTGCTTGAGTTCAATCATGAATTCCTGTTGTTGCTTTCGATTTCTGCAATTTCGATTTCGTTTATTGAAGTTGTTCAGTTTCTCTTCTGTATAGAAAATAAAACTGTAGTTATAAGTGTTAATTAGGCCGTGTAGCGTATATAGTTAATTGGGCCGGGTAGAAATTTAATTTGTTTTTAAGTCTCTCTTAAAAAAAACATTTTATTTTAAGTTGTTTCTGTGTTGGTTTGTTTTGTTTTCGTGTTGTTTAATTTGTTTTAATTTTGTTTAATTTACTTTATCCTTCTCTTAAAAAAAAAATAAACTTGTATATATCTTGTTTTTATTTTCAGGTTGCCAAAGCAGATTGGAGGAGTGCTTGCTTTGCTTAGCTTGCTAAGAAATAAATTGCTTGCTATAAAAAATTTGCTGCTTTTATCCTCTATATATTGTTTTTATTTGTCTTGCATTTTTGGTTGCTTGCATTTGCATTTGCATGTAAAAAAAAAATTCCAAAAACCCAAAAAAAATCCCAAAAAACCCAAAAAATCAAAAAATAAATAAATCCTTTCGTAGTTGCATTGCTAATTCACGTTTATTTTCTGCTTTGCATTTCATCTTAGATTTTGATTAATAATAACGGTTAGACATCTATAATTTAATTGTATATTGACAGGTTGTCTTCTTTGAACAATTTAATTTCTTGGTGTCTAGGCTACGACAAAGTAATAACCATTTATAAATATTACAGTGATTCGTAAATATTATAGTGATTGTTCCTCTGAAGGTACTTAAACCTTCGGCTGCATTGCTACTGTGATTCGTGGTGCACAGATAAATCATGCCCGTTACCTGGCTGAGAACTATCTTGTTTATCTAAGACAATATGTGATTATACAATTTTGGGTTAACTTAGGATAAATAATTTCTAATTAGACCCTTGCATTCCTTTAGTTGCATTAGTTCATGCATATTGGAAAAAAAAATCAAAATCCAAAACTAAAAAAAACACTGTAAATATTCCTTTTCCCTTGAAATTTTTAAATCCTTTTTCTTTTGAAATTTCAAAAATCCAAAAAAAAAAATTAAAAACCAAAATCCAAGAAAAATATATAAAACCTTTTCAAAAACAAAGAAAAAAATTGAAAAAACAAAAACAAAAACAAAACAAAAAAATCAATTCCTTTTGAAAAATAAATTTTATTTGTAAATATTTTTCCAAAATATATATATATATTCTTGAAAATCTCTGAGTTTCCCTACTGACGTGAATTTCACAATGGTTGTGAAAATCAATATAATCCATACTATTTCACTCCAAATTTGTATAGATATTTTAACACCAACTATTGTTTAAACGATCCAAATTTCGAACAACAAAGTTTTCAAAACGAGGATCAATCCTCAAATCTCGAAAATAGCATTTCATCTCTACTTGAACTCTCTACACAGCAAAATCAAAGTATAAATGATTTGTATAACTCATATTTGTGCAATAGTTCAAGTCAAAATTATCAAAATTTGAATTCACTTCAAAATTCAAATGATTTCGAGTACAACCCATGCCAATTCAATTTCGAGCTTCAAAATAAATTTCAAAATAAAGGCCGAAATGTGAACCAATTTTCAAATAATTTTGGCAATGGGAATAGTTTCAATAACGATACGATTGAACACTTTGGTTATCAACAGATTCAAAATGAAGATTTTCAAATTAATAATCATGAATTTGATTTTGTTGACCAAATGAAAAAAGATAACGGGGATTTATTACTTGAAAAATACAAAACTTTTCGTGAAAATCATAATTAAATCTAAACTTGCGAAGAATCAAATAATAATCTACCGTTTATTGAAATTGACAATTCTTGTTCTCAGCAAGTCCAAATCGAAAATTTTCAAGCTAATAAATACAAATTTGACTTTGTTGAGCAAATGAATGAAATTTATAATGATCACACGAATTTGTTGATTAAAACATTGGACAATTTTTGTGAGAAACAAAATCAAATCACAATGTGTGATGAGTCGAGTGAAAATCCACCTTTTACCCAGATCGATGATTTTCAAATAACAACTTCCAGAATTGAAAACGACAATCTTAATGAAATTTTTGAAAAGACGGTAATTGAAATGGATTTCAATTCTTTTGAGGGTGAGAAACTCGATCTTCCTTTTCTCGATTTTGAAAATTTGAATACAACAACTTTGGATTTTGAACTTAAGATACATAATGAAGTTGTTGATAATCCAACAAAGGAAGACGAATTCAATGAGCATGAATTTTATGGACTTTTGGCTGACGAGTTGTTAAATACCGACGGGGAAGATTTAAATCACCACTTTGATTTTGAAATCAATAATTTTTAAGAAGTTTTCAATGATAAGTTTGAACTTCAACTTGGTGAAAATAAACTTGAATTTCAATCAATTGTTTTATCTACCCCCAAAATCATCGAAAATAAAACAATTCGTTCGATTTTCAATAAAGCGACGTTCATTTTTCCAAATCAACACTCAACTTTAAAATCTTTTACGATTTGGTTTTCTGCGCTTAAGCTGTGTCTCGCATACTTGACGAGACAAATGAATCAATCTTTGGAAGACTGTTTCATATACTCTTTAACGATATACTTTATGATCTCATGTAAATACCGTTTGTTTTCGTGTAAATAATAATAAACCTTCCTTTCACTTGGGTTGACTGTGGGGACACAGTCAAAATAAAGTGTGGGGGGAGACTCATCACCATTTTCAACTTTTCATGGTTTATTTTTAATTTTTCTTTCCAAAATTTTAAAAAAAATCTCGAAAACAAAAAAATCAATTTTTTTTAATTTATTTAAGCGTTTTTGATTTATTTTTAAAGAAACATTATCGGATAAATATATGGTTTTGGTTTATTAGATTGAAATTATTGAAAATTTATTTGTCTTAACAAAAATAAAAATGAAGTTTGATTACAAATAACAATGGTTTAACTAGTATATAGGAAGATTCGTACATGTTAATTATGAAATACCTCCTAATTGAAAATCTTTGTTCTAAAAGTGGTGAATTTAAAGTAAAGGATATAACATTTTTTGTCTTCTAAGTTAAATGGTGCTAAGTTGATTTTGCAAAATTCTCTCTCTCTTAAAAAAAATAATAACATCCAAAGTATCCACTCTCATTTAAAAGTTCTCACGGTTATGCATGGATGAATTACTTGGAATCTTTGATTATGTGCTTTCATACTCATTTAAAAGTCCTCATGGTTATGCATGTATGGAATAGATGTAAAAAAAGAAAAAAAAGAACAGACTTAATAAAAACCATCTACAGTCGATAGGTGTATGCACGAAAGTGTGTGCACTCGCCATGCTCTACTCCCCTCACATAAGTCCTGTAACAATCCATCGACTTTGGTTTAATTTGATTGAATAGAATTTTAAAATCTAACAACTCCTTGCGGATCGACCCATATTCGCCACGTACTACGATAGTACGCCGTGTGCTTGCGGTAATTTTATTATAAATTTTTCGACGGTTTTCTAATTTGATAGAATTTCCGTCGTTAAACAAAAACGCTCCAGGTTGATACTGGGAATGCTTCGGGTCGGCAAAACCAACATGGGGTCGGCATATCTAAGGCTAGGGATTGGCTATATTTTACTTCGACTCAGGTGTAGACTTGCTCCGGGTCATTAGTGTGTTTTCTTTGGGTCATCCCCAAGGCAATATCAGGTCGGCATATTATCAACTTGGGGTTAGTATCGACGAAGTATATGGGCTCGTCTATGTCTGTTGTGGGCCCATATCACTCAGGAAGCCCTGTAACCAGGATTTTGCTTATAAATACAGCACGTGGGGCTTCAAAAACGGGATTTGCATTTTGTTTTCCTTCATCTTCTCCACTAAGGCTACTCTACCATTATTGTTTTAAAAACTCTGGATTTTATTTGTAACTGATTCTGATATCAATAAAAACGAAATTTCTATAGTGGACGTAGGCCAGAGTCAGCCGAACAACTTTAAATCCTCTGTTATTACTTCTTTCTTTTTAGTTTTGATCGTTCTTCATATTTATACTCTTTACATATACTCAATCTGTGATCTCTGACTGTTAGTTGGTGCTTTCATCTGCATTTGGGTATTAGTGACCAATTTTGGTGCTAACATTTTGGTGCTTTCACCGAGAAGGCTAGCACTTAGGAATTCTGAAGCTTGGATTTTGGATTTGAAGGCTTAGGAACTTGGATATGGAAAGCTATGATGAAGCAATCAACAAGGAGACAAAGAGTGGAAAGGATTCAACATGAAGGAAGTCGTGAGACTTCTTCAGAAGCTAATTAAACTTCAGTTTTCATCACCAGAGACGAAACAGAAATGATGATGGAGGCTATGCAGGAAGGGATGCTGAAAAGGCAGGAGGAAATGATGCGAAACCCACTCCGACGGATTAGACAAGCTAGAGCACAAAATCGAGAGAACGGAGCAGTTGGAAAAGAGGGGATCCAGAACAAAAGTTAGGGACATATAGCCACAAGAATTCAGGATAGAGTGGGACCATCAAGAGTAGCTCTTGAGCTAGGGGCACAACCCCAGATTATGTTGACCCAATTCCATGCAGGATGCCAGGTAATACTATGCAGTTTGGCGTCGATGGAGGAGTGAATGCTGATCCAAGAGAACAGATCTTAGGATTCCCTCATGATCTCCGGGGGAAGGTCGGAGGCAACGGACAAGAACCACAACTTGATGACAGTGAAAGAATGCCCAAGGTGGTCAGACGAGCCATGAGAGGTAGATTAGTGAATAGAGATCTGGATGATGTGAACATGAGCCCTTTTGCTTCTGCAATTGGGCAGGCTAGTAACCCACCTGAATTCAAGCTAAATACACTAGAGACGTACGATGGGAGGACGGATCCTACAGTTCATCAGACAATGTATACGAGGCACATGGAGGTACTAGGGGCTTCGAAGGAAGTCATGGCCTGGTGTTTCCTATTGTATTTGATGGATATAGCAGCATTGTGGTTCAGACAATTAGAAAGCGGCTCCATTGGAACATGGACTGAGTTGATTGAGAAGTTTATGAGATAATTCAGAGTTCACATCTTGAGGCATAAGAACGTGATGAGTTTGACAACACTGAAGCAGAAAATTGGAGAGTCTCTGAGGAGTTTTCTAACACGATTCAATGCAGTGGCGACATCGGTGGATCGGCCAGATCCATCCATGGTTCTGATGGCGGCTGTATCTGGCATAAATGATGGCATGAAATTAAAGAATTCATTGACAAGGGATCCACCTATGGATCTTGGAGAGTTTTATCATGAGGCGAAAAGATTTTTGCGACAGGAAGATGCAAAGGCTGAAAGAGACGAAAGAGAGGAATTTGATGTTTATGCAGTCAAAGGCGGGGATCCACCTAAGAAAGATTCAAACAAGGATAAAGGGAAGCGAAAAGAAAAAATGGCTTTGATGAACCGAGGCGGGCACGAAAGGAACTGAGATTCACTTATTATATGGAGTTGAGCGAGACCTTGGAATGAATATACCAAGACATTAAAGGGCAGGTTCCCTACCGAAGGCCAATCAGGAGGGATCCAACCAATAATGAGAGAAAATCAGAAATATACTACCTGTTCCACGAGCTAGCCGGCCACAGTACAAACGATTGCAGGCACTTGAGGGATGAGATCGAAGGGCATATCTGGAATGGCATGTTGTTGCAATATGTGAAAAGGCGGGCAGCGACGGTGGAACAGGACTGACTACCATCTGCATTAAATGAAGATGGCCTCGGATCGAGGCGTCGGCTTATCATCAACTGATCGAAATGATGAAGAATAAGTAATAAACTCCCCAAAAAAAAGGTTAAGTCACTTACACATGTACAAAATCACGAGCGGTCCTCTGGCATGCTCTGAGATGACTATGAACCGCCATAGTGGAGATGCTTGTACTTTGATATTTTACTTTTGCTTTTGTTTTGTCTTCTTTGTATCTGGACTTGATTCTGTTAGTTGGAGATTTCAATTATAAGACTCATTTGAATTTAAAAGCCGATATTTATAATTCTAAAGCCTAACTTTAAATGGTCACAATTCACCTCGAACCGCCTCCGACCTCGAACGATCACAAGTCTCCTCGAACGGCACCCGACCAAGAACGGTCACAACTTGCCTTGAGCGGCACCCGACCTCGAATGGTCACAGTTCACCTCTAACGGTGCCCGACTACGAGCGGTCATAATTCACCTCGAACGCACTCGACCTTGAAAGTTCACATGTTGCTTCGAATGGCATACGATCTCGAAAGATCGCTATTCACATTCAGGTAAGATCATTAATCCCATCACAGGTCGTCAACAGTTTCTGAACATCAGGCTTATGGCACTACAATGCACACTTTCCTATCACTAGGCATGTTTTGGGGGGAAAATTGTTAACCCACCTTTTAGCAAGGTAACGTATATGTGGATTCAACCCAATCAACTGCATGGCTATCGAGGCTGGAATATTATGGTTTCGATTTGAGTGGATGAATGGATGATTTATCACGGATAATAAACATGCACCTGTAGCAGGATTCGTCATGGTCAATGGACAAAAAGCATGGAACACTTGAAATATAGGTTTCGACAAAAGTTGAGTTGCTTTGGGTTGCTTGGAGTTTTCTTCGAGTCACTTTAGGATTTACTTCGGGTTTTTAAGATGGTTGCTTCGAATTAAAGGAGTGGTTGCTTCAGGTCACTAAGGGATCAACATATTTGCTTAGGGTCGGTGATGGCTTCGGGGCGGAACTTAAGACTACTTCGGGTCGGTGAGTGTTTAGATATGGGATCAGCATTGTTGAGGGGTTGGCATTATTAAGGGGTCGGCATGGTTGGAGTGGCTTCGGGTCGGCATAAACTTAGACTCAGGTCAGCATCAGGTAGTACATCGGGTCGGTAATGAGTTCTGGGATCAGCATCATAGAGGGATCAACATATTTGAAGTACTTGGGGTTGGAACCAGTTGGCTTTAGGTCGGCATCCATGCCACTTCAGGCCGGCACCATGTTGGGGTCGACTATAGAAGCTGAAGGGGATCGGCATAGGATTGAGCTCGTTTTACTTCGAGTTAAGGCTGCGTTTGCTTCGAGTCAATGTAGAAAATGCTCCGAGTTGATACTGGGAATGCTTCGGGTCAGCAAAACCAACAGGAGCTCGGCATATCTAAGGTTAGGGATCGGCTATATTTTAGTTCGAGTCAGGTGTGGACATGCTTCGGGTCATCAGTGTGTTTTCTTCGGGTCATCCCCAAGGCAATGTCAGGTTGGCATATTATCAACTTTGGGTCGGTATCGACGAAGTATATGGTCTCGTCTATGTCTGTGGCAGGCCCATATCACTCAGAAAGCTTGTAATCTGGATTTTGCCTATAAGTACAACAGGCGGGACTTTAGAAATGGAATCTTCATTCTGTTTCCCTTTATCTTCTCCACTAATGCTACTCTGCCATTATTGTTTTAAAAACTCTAGATTGTATTTGTAATTGATTCTAATATCAATAAAAAGGAAATTTCTGGAGTGGACATAGGCCAAAGTCAGCCGAACCACTATAAGTCCTCTGTAATTACTGCTTTCATTTTAATTTTGATTTTTCTCCATATTTATACTCTCTACACACACACACACACTATATGTGACCCATGACTGTTGGTTGGTGTTTTCATCTGCGTTTGGGTGTTAGCTACCAATTTTAGCGCTAACACTTAAACACTTTTTACTTGAACCTAATACTTTCGTAAGGGATGTTTCTAAGTGTTTCGAAAGGCATGTTATAAGTGTTTTTTAAGATAAATTTCATGGTTTCAAAAAAGGATTTATGAAATTTTAAGTAATGAATTTGAAAGGTCCTACTATTAGAGTAGGTGGCAAATGGGGCATAGCTGCTTGCTTCTAACCCATTAGTTAAATAGACGCGGACGAAGGGATTGGTTGCCTTATGAAGTCGAAAGGGAAAGTGATGGAGGATAACTCATGATGTCACAGACCCGAAGGATATAGTCGGAAGCCTTAGTTTACAAAGTAGAGAACCTAATCTCATGTTAAAAGTAAATACATGACAATTTAAAAGAGTTTTGAAATGGCATTTAACTTTGAAATTTTATAGGAAGCTTTCCTTGCTAAAGATAGTGGGTTAAGGGTATTAACCATATTTCATTAGAAAAATGATTACAAGGAATTTAACCACGGATGCTTATATTGTTTGTTATTTGATCAGTTATCATGAATGCTTGTGTAACGATATTCACTTCATTTATGGCCCATGACTGCATCTTGGGGTGTTAATGGCAGGATAACCTGCTAGGTTGACCCAATAGTGAATATTGTTGAATTTAACTCCTGTATGAGTAGAATTGCATCCAGGAGGTCAAACAGACTAGAATGTAGGATGCCCAAGACCGATCAAAGGATTATTGGTTTAGACAGGTTTTTAGTAAGCCCATAAAAACTATGTTATGGAAATTGTTATTGGTAAGGGACAATAGGTTCTTAGTGATCCCATGAAAACTATGTCCGGGATAAGTTATTGAAAGAGATCAATAGGTTCATAGATAGTCGGTGAAAACTATGACATGAGAGATGTTATTGGTAGAAACTAGTAGGTTCAAAGTGATCCCATGAAAACTATGAATGGAAAATAGTATTGGTTGAAACCAGTAGTTCATAGTGATCCCATGAAAACTATGTTATGAAAATTATTATTGACAGGGGCCAATAGGTTCATAGTGATCACATAAAAACTATGAAAGTGGATATGAAATCCATAAAGAATCGAATTGGTTATTATTCAACACATGAAAACTAATAGGTTAGTGGTGACCCTAGAAACTATAACTTGAGACAGATAGTTAGGTGAATGGGGATGGGAAGCCTAGAGCATATTGCATGTTTGCATACCATCATGATACATTTTATTATGTTATGTCTTAACCAATATGGATGCAGGTTCGTAGTATATGATTATTATAAATTTGGTTAAGATACCAGTGAGGGGGAAACCTGTTTTGCTAAGCGGCATGGTCTCACTAGATATCTATATAGTTCGAGATGGTAGTTATTATCCACACCAGACTTTTCATCTAACTCGACTTTATGTTTTCCTCTTAAACTCTCAGGTGCTCGATTGCTTTTGAGTAGTTTGAGAGTTAAGGTTTTCAGTTCTCCTTTAGATAAATAAGCTTCCGGAAACGTGTAGAAGGTAAGCTAGCTATTGGGAGTTCATTCTGCTTGATTACGTTGTGTAATTGGATGCAATAGCAAAGCCATTTAGTGCCTAAATTACTCTGATCAACCAAGGGGGCATCTTTATATGTCTCTCTTGGCGTATTTTGTAATAAATTGTAATTTCTATGAACTTGGCTTACGTATGGAAGTATGTAATGAATCTGAAATGCTATTTGTAACGAAATGGAAAACTTGTTTTAAGTTGAGTTTAAAATTTCTCATATTCATGTATTTCTGGTATATCAATATATCTAACATTACCGCATTTTATCACCGAGAATTAATAATATTTTTGGCTGTGGCATTCGTAGCAGCTAGTTTTGGGCCTCCAAATGGAGGATGTTACAGCCGACTATGCCATCATACAACGGAACCAAAATAGAACTTTTACAAATATGCGTGGCGTATCGATGGAGCAAGAGCTACAGAAAATGTTCGTTTTTAGATGTTTTCCTATCTTCTTGGAAGGGGTCGCTTCTATATGGTTTACTAGATTTCTACCATGATCCATTTCTACCTTTGGCGAGTTGGAAGAAAGTTTATTGAACAGTTTTGGCTTCATACTGCATGACCAAAGGACGTGATGTCCTTTTCTGGCTTTTTCCAAGGACGCAATGAGTCATTGTAATCTTCCATGGACCGGTTTAATGTCGCAATTTCCGAGGTAAGCAATTCGAAGGAGGATATGATCTTTGTGGCTCTGGTCCAAGTAATTCATCCGAACATGGATTTCGGTAGGTGCATTAAGATGAAGAAGCCAACTATTTTGGAGGAATTTAACTAGAACGCGAGTTAGTTTCTAAGACTAGAAGAGGCAGACGCAATGGACGGTATGAATGCCAATAAGCAACCGAAGGAAGTAGTTTAAAGTAATGTGGCAGTCAAGCATGATAGAGATAGTTCTGAAGTTAATGTAGGAAATGCAGGGAAGAATGTGAATCAGAAAAGTAGAAATTAGAACTCCGATAGGCGTGGCAGGAATGGAAAGGGAATTTGGAATTTAAGATCCGAAGAGTATACTCCACTAAATGACAGTTTAGAGAACATCTACCTTACTACTTAGGGAACTGAGTGATACAACAAGCACCCAGAGGGGAAGAATCTAAGCAATCACTACAACCAAAAAGACTTTTCACGGCGTTTGAAAAACGCTGTTAAAAGTTTTCACAGCGTTTTTAAAAACGCTGTATAACGACATGCGGTCGTTGACCCTAAAGTTTTAACTGCAAAATATAAACGCTGTCAAAAACCAACTTTCTACAGTGTTTTTTAAACGCTGTTAATAATTTTTCTACTGCAAGGTATAAACGCTGTTAATAGTTTTCTACTGCAAGGTATAAACGATGTCGTAGGGATATGCATTTTTTCCCAATGAATTGACAGCAATGTATAAACGCTGTCGTAGGGATATGCATTTTTTTTCCAATGAATTGACAGCAATGTATAAACGTTGTCGTAAGGATATGCATTTTTTTTCAAAGAATTGACAGCAATGTATAAACGCTGTCGTAGGAATATGCATTTTTTTTCCAAAGAATTCAGAAAATGCTCTATACTCAGTACATTACAATTACAATACTTTGTGCAATTCAGTTCAGATAGTACTCACTCCCCAGTTCAACAATAATACATATAGTACAATTCAATTCAGATAGTACTCACTCCCCAGTTCAACAATAATACATATAGTACAATTCAATTCAGATAGTACTCACTCCCCAGTTCAACAATAATACATAATACCATATGCAATCCAATTCAGATAGTACTCACTCCCCAGTTCAACAATAATACATATAGTACAAAGTTCAACAAGGCAGGCAGCAACAATACAATATTGTACATAGTTCATAACCTAAAATATCGGCAAGAAAATGAAATATAATATGGTCATAGACCCTAAGTTGCATGAAAACTCTAAGTCAACTGTCATAGAATCACAACGCGTCCGCAAGTTGCAGCAGTTATTCATGATCCAACCAAGCAATTTGCAGGCTTGCAGTAGCTCTGAGACATAAGTAAGAAGGCAAGTTCTTAAACTGTGAGCATGAACTGTATATAATTCAAACTGCGAGCAATACAATTTAGCATGAACTACTCTATGACTAACTTGCAACATGATTGAGGACCCTAGTTTCTTATATCCCCTTGGTCCCTAACGAGCCAATGAGCTGACAAGGTCAATCAGGTCCTCTCGGACCTTTGTGGAGAACAAAAAAAAAGTAATTCACTAGTGGACGCAGCTCCAAACAACTGCAGTAGAACAAAACCTAATTTTTGAATCACCTAACAGACTTGGAAACTACTTCAACTCGGGGGAAAGAACCTCCCCCAACTCAAACCCTTTGGCCCTAGCCTTAACATAAAGCGAGTCATGTGGCCCACGCCCGCTATCGATTCATTGCGTAACCCTAGTCAGGGGCCAAAGCTCTATATATATATACTGTGTATAGAGCATTTTCTGAATTACAAAAAGCTAATACCCTATATCTTATATATATATATATATATCATAAGTACTGTCTTGATAAATTATTTTATTCAAAAAAACATTAAATTAGATAAAATTTGATAAAAATTCCACTTCTCTTGATTACATTTATATATATTACCCACAGAGTTGTTTGTCACAAATCTTCTTAATTTTATAAAATTACTCATCTGCATTTTAATATTCAGATCTCTTTGACGGGCTGTGATGCTTTTTTTTATCTAATAAAAGTTTTTAAGACTTGATGTACCCTCCCGAGCATATTAAATAACTTGAAGTTCAAGGGTAGTTACCTGAAAACTGCCAAACTATACAAATATTTCAAACTGCTGAAGTTGAGTCCACACTAACATTCGTAGTAGGCCATGCTACCGTCGAACCAATAGCATCTGATAAGCATTCCATGAATGACGTAGGTCTCCATAAAGACGCATTCGGGTCTTTGACAATATCCACCCAAACTCTTATTGCATTTGGTCCTAGTGGAATAGAATGAACCAAATCATTTGGATTAGTTGAAGATATGGTGCCTTCAGCTACAATTTTTCCTGTGCCCTCTATAGCAAATAACTTGCACTTGTTATTCATCACGTAATTTGCACTCTATGATATTAAAAAAAGTATTGATATATTATCAACAAATCGTATATATAAATATTAGCAATATAATATATTACCGTACGAGATGTTGGAACGTTACTCATAGGAGTGGATGGTATTGTGTTTTCAAAAACCAATTTTGATGATGGCCATGCTATTGTCTTACCGACGGCTTCTCCGATACATGTCACACCTGCTATGGGCCTCCACAAAAAGGCATCTTCTTTTATCGGATTGTCCACCCAAACTATTGCGGCTTCTGGTCCAAGAGTAACACCATTAATAATCTGATTTGAATCACTAGAGTGCACACGTCCTTCGGCAACCAATACTTCAGTTCCACCCCAATCGAACAACTTGCATTTGTTTTCTATGCTATTGGTTTTGCTCTATCAAAGAAAAAAATTATAGTCATCTAATAAAAGTCTTGTTTCTATAGTCTTACTGCATTCAACATTTTATCATGTGTCAACCAATTCAATACAAAGCAAATCAACATTGTTAAATTTTCAATAATCATTTGTCAAACTTTAAACTTGATTTCACCCACCAAATGTTATTAAAAATAATAATACTAACATAGCTAGAAATGTGTAATAAATTAGTATTCGACTCTATGGAACTGATG
Organism: Allium cepa; assembly: GCA_030765085.1. Lineage (NCBI taxonomy): Eukaryota > Viridiplantae > Streptophyta > Magnoliopsida > Asparagales > Amaryllidaceae > Allium > Allium cepa. The sequence continues at coordinate 305,223,243 of CM060945.1, read as the reverse complement.
CTTCCGGTAGTTGGATTTTCACATATTTTAGTTTTAATATGTAAAAGAATGTACTAATCTAATGGGAACATGGACTAGTTTGGATAAATATCAATGTTAATTCCACGGTTCTCTTATAAATATATTTTTACCGTTGCATTATACAGATTTTTAATGTGCAGATGCTAAGCAAATCTTACTATTTACCACATCGTTTCCTAGATGACGATAACAAAGCTCTGACTAGTGGCAAAAACATGACTAGGAATCTGCCACCTCCAGTTCAAAAGGGTGGATGCAGAGACACATATCAATGCTATATTTATAAAGAGTTTTTCATACCTCGTTTTCTTTTTCGGAGTTTTCTTTTACGCGGATAACAACTCTATCAGCTGGCCATGCTATCTTCTCATTCTTGGTGTCTCCTATGTATACCATACCAGGTGAAGGCCTCCACAAAAAAACATCGGATTTTTTAGGATGGACTACCAAAATTTTCTTGGCATTCGGACCTAAAGGTACTCCATTGAGAAGATCGTTTGGATCACTTGGCACGATTTTTCCTTCGGCAATTACCTCATCATCATTCCCGTGCCAATTCAGCAAACTACAACCGTCACCTATTTCATTATGCTTACTCTGCAATTAATAAAAAATAAAATACATAACTTCTGATTTAGATATCAAATTATGTATGATGTTTTAACCTTACTATCGTATATTTTTACCGTTTGAGATACGTTCTCTCCTCCACAATTTTCTTTATCCTGCAAATCAATAATATTACAAAAATATTAGAGAATTTGAACCTGTAGTGAAATTGTAGTGAACCTGTAGTGAACTTGTATATTTATTCCACTTATGATGAAAACAAGTACAAATTTCAAAGAGAAAACATTTTCAGAATGAATTTTGATATAACAATTGACAAAATTATGTATGGAAATGATACATCATTTGTAGAGTAACCAGATAAGGATATTTTTATTTTGCAGATGGATGAGGAGTCAGCAATTTAATCGTAAGTAAAAGGTATTTTTGTTTTGCAGATTGGTCGAATTGTAGCGGATGGTTTAAAATCTCATAAGGATAAAAATATATTATGCTTTAATTTAAAAGTGTTGAAAAGACAATATTGGTTTAGTGTTGAAAAGACAATATTAGTTTAGTGTTGAAAATACATTACTTTATAAGTGTTGAAAAGACAATATTGGTTTAGTACATATTATGCTTTAATTTAAAAGTGAATGCTTTAAAATCTCATAAGGATAAAAATATATTGCAAAATCGCATTTGTACTCTCATAAGGATAAAAATTCAAAGTTAGGCCAGCAACCAAAGACAGCAAATACATATAATAAATTTAAAATCTGAAGCTACACAACTCAGTAATTTTTATAAACAAATTTTCACAATTAATTTTTAGAAAACTAAAAATAAAAGTTTAATTTAAAACATGTTTGAGGAAAATAAGAGGTGGAATTAAATTTTAACTTCTTATTTAGCATGTAGCTTTTAATAAGAGAATGATTACACAAATTAAGTCGAAAATCATACAATGCAAGGATCACATACATGCTAACTAAGCTTTCATATTTACACAAAGTGATTATCGACATACCTGACGTTTCATTACGGTGTAAATCAACTGCTCTAGCTCTGAAATCCTATGCTTACATTGAGCTACTTGTTTGTCTTTGATTTGTGACAAAACTGCAGTGGTCATGGTTACACCCCTTCCCATTCCTCGTAGTCGTCCCGGTCTATCTTTTCCCAACACCAATGAGAGGGCATCTTCTTTGATCTTACAAGTTAAGCTAGACGGTGATTCCTTTTCAGCATTCTTTATTTTCTCCTACAAAGTGAACACAAATTATATTTTGTAGAAGAGTTCAAAATTATATATTTTCCAAAAATTACGCTTAAACAAAAACAACATAGCACTTACGATAGTATCTGCAACATGCGGGTTCACTGGTTCACCATTTTTTCGAGTGTGAGATTTAATCCAAACATCAGATCTACAAATGGAAGAAGGACTGCTACTTTTCTCTTTCTGCATTAAAGGAAACATAACATTAACAAAACTATTAACCATAGGTAATAAATCAAATATATTTCTCACCAAATCTTCAGTTAGTCGAGCCATTCCTCGACGACTACACGTGTGTGGTATTTGTTTGTCCTTCATGGATTTAAATTTATCACTTCGTAGCTAGATTACAAGATTTATCACATTGATTAGTTAATTTGCATTTTACGTACGCTTAAATTTCATATATATATATATATCTGTGTGTGTGTGTGTGTACACACAAGAAATAATAAAAATTACATTACAATTACCTTAAACTCTTTGCTCATTTTTGACTCGATAAACTTCTTCCATTCCTTCATACTTCCAACGTTTTTTGGTTTTAGTTGAAGTTGTTCCTCCTTGGTTTTTGTTTGTAATATCTGTTTTACGAATTTGCTTTTCGAACCTCTCCAAATGCATCCCATTTGCTGAAAAACGGGAGCCTTTTGCCATTCCTCATCCAATTTAAATCTAGCCTGTAACATTTATCAAAATGATAATCATTCAAATTCTTCTTGAATATGGAATCCACATATATGTCAGTTCCTGAATATGTTGGATATCATTTAAGTGTATTAATTTCATGCCATTGAATAGATTAGATATCGAAGAGGTACTCGAGTCATAAAGTTATAGTTTTAATTGAGTTATAGAGTGGCTAAAAGCAGTGAGTCGACCTCATCAGATTAGTGGAGTTCCTTGTATAGAACTTTATGGGTATGAACTCCCCTTCTAAACAGTTTGGAATCCTGAATCTCATTACTAGTAACAAGTTCTCTTTTATGGGAATATTGGAAAATAAGTTAAGTAATTATAGTATTGAACAATTCATGTATAAACCAAACGGCAAATGGATATGTGAAACACAATTGCAATGAAAATCAAAAGAATCGAATTCTCCTAGTTTGGGACACATCAGTTTGGTCAACTATTGTCATGCACACAAATAAATAGTGTATAACTTGCAGTCTTCACAATGCAACTGGGTTGTGCATAATATGTACAGTGATGTACGCATTTAATATCCGAGAACAAAGAGTAAATCCCTGGCACTATCTCATTCATCAAGCTAGTCTTTTTAATCTACCCTGGATTATTCTTGGTGACTTCAATACTATCCTATCTAGTCAAGAAAGAATAAATCAAGGAATTTACTGTAAATTAGGGGATACTGACTTCATGAACTGTATTAACAATTCCAAATTTGTAAATTAGGGGATACTGACTTCATTATCACATTTGTTTAAATTTGTTTTCAACTTATCCAACTGAATAACTGGCATAAAGAACAGAATTTAATCAAATGTTTAGAGATTATTCAAGTTCAAATTGGAAGAATTTCTCTATGGAGCATGGGAAAATGTAAAACACAAACTCTTGGGTTTAAGCTGGGAGAAGTGCCCTGTGGAGTCTGGGAAGAAGTACAACGACTTGAGAAATAAATATTGTTCATTTATAAAACCGTTTGGTGGCTAAATATTCCAACCTAAACTAGCTGCACATTAATAATCCATTCAATGGATCATAGAAGTAGATTGCAAAGGGCCCTAACATTTTAGGACCCCTACCCTAGTCCTTCTGCCTAATTTGACTATTGGTTGAGCCGACCTTGCACGTAGGTGTTGGTGTGTTATTGTCGAGAATGGTTTCAGGTTTCCTAATCACATCCTTCTCCAAATTGACATCAACAACCGGAATAAAATTCATTATTTAATTACTAAAAAAATCATGATATTTTTATACATTTGATCAATTCAATTATTTATCATATTTACAAGCAAATAAAGTGTTATATTTTAAAGTTTACCGCATTTGAGAAGTTTTATGTATAATTTTTTGGATCATTTACGTTCACTTAACAATACTCATGTTAACAAAGAGCGGCAACACTTTTCCATTCATCATTGGTACAATTAATGATGAAGACTATACATATTTCATTTTTAAAACTAATTAACTAAAACATTGTTAATACAAGATCCATGATTCATATCCATGAAGATATGCCCTCGTAATCTAATCATTGACATATGCCTTATTAATTAATTTTTGTGCTGTAATTGTGACCTTGTGCTCATATTATAAATTTCCTTGCAAAAATAATTTTTAAGTTTTCAACCCATTATTAAATAAGTACACATATAATGTATTGCTCATGATTTGGAATTTCCATCCGTATCTAATCAGTTTAAATTTTTAATCAGTGGTATACAAACGATACATGCCTTCTTAATTTACTATTGAAAAAGAATTTGTTGAATCAGTCATCAAGCTAAACAGAAGCCCGATTTATGTGCATAACATAGCAAAATCGATAGAGACTCTCTGACCAAACCATTCCTACTTGAGGAAATCAAAGAAGCCCGATTTATGTGCAAATAAACATACAGACAACATATTCTAATCAGATCAATGTAAAAACAGAAAGGGGTGATGATAATGGAAAAATATATTCTAATAGGTCATATGAAGTTACATGCAAACGCTTATGCATCATAATAAATATGAAACTTTATATTATTACCTGAACGGATTTCCATAGAACTACTTTCAAATCATCACCAAGTAGCCTCCAGTCATCTAGCGTAAATGAAACATGCTCACGGACAAGTGGCCCTAAATAAGAAGATAATTTCACTGATCCTTTTCCTACAGGTACGCCCGATGAATTAAACTCAACTTCAATTCTACATAATATGTTTAATGAGATTTCATAATCAAACAAGTTGCATATACAAGTATATAAAAAAAATCAGGTGTATAAGGAGCCCTCTCCAATTTTTTTGTTAGTTTAACAGTGACTTCTTATTTAATGCAGAACAAACATCCCTTATTTAGCATATGATCTTACTAGTACATATAATACATACATATTTTCTAGTTATAGTTGAGGTGCTAATTAATGCCTGTACTAAGACTAGAATTGATATGGAATTGTCTTTAGCATCTAGTAGGGAAATAGTCTGTGGCCATGTTATTTACTTATAATTTGGTACCGTGGCAAGTAACCTCACCCACACGCATTCACATTCACGTGTTGATGCTTTTGCACAACTAAGAGCATCTTATCTCCAATTAATATAGTAGGATATACATACAAAAACTCAATTTGGATAAAATAGAAACTTTATTGAACTAACCTACCATTGCAAATATAACTACTCTTCTTTTGACAAAGTAGAGTCACATTTGTCAAAATAGAAAGCTACAACTCACTGGCTACCGCATTTGGCAAATTAAGGAACAGTTGAAGAACCAAATTCATGTGGTTCTTTGGCTTTTTCCCTTTTCAAAATGATATTTTGCGTATACAGTGGAGATGCTGGAGAGGTTGTAAAAGACGGTGAATTTACGCTGGATGATTAGAGCTTTCAATGGAGTATCGATCAGTTAGATGTTAAGAAGAAAAAAATCTCTCTGCGTAAGAATCACTAAGGGATTTGAGTTGATAACTTGATATTACTATAAGAATATCAACATAACGGTCAACAAGATAGTGTCTATTTGTGTTGCAGCATGCACCTTTATTTTGAACAATATACATTGTGCTATGTGGAAATAAACTCGGTTGGTTAGATCATTATCAAAAAAATTCCATCAAACTAGAGATAAGTTAATATTGTGGACTACCAAATATATCCACATAATATTCAAGCACTTACAAGTAAGTAATTACCAAACAGGAGTATAAAACATAACTCACAAGTAATTTTATGTTGAATTTCAAATTACATCAACACTATTTCGTCAGTTAACCACTCAATTAGCAATTTCCTACTAAAAGATTTGGGTTTTCAGTAAATGCCATCTAGATGTTTATATATTTTTCCATCAAAAAAACTACAAAAAAAAATCAAAATCAAAATGTAACAAATAATATTCAACTTACTAACATGTACAGTCGCAGTGCAACACTTCACGAGAACCATCAACAACAGCATCAACGGTTGAGGATTTCCATCCATAGACCTCCAAGCAGCCCTCACCGCTTCTAGGAACTGCCAAGTGCTTACTATTATTGGAAATTTCCAAACTGGTTTAATGTTATCACTGACCATTTGACTAATGCCTTTCATAAAAAAAAATTAGTTTGACAAAAAAATATGTGATAAAAGGAAATTATACAGTAAGATAGATGATAACTAGATGAGACAATGACATAAATATCGTGGGGAACCATTGGTCTATTTAAAAAACCAAAAAACAATGTATTTACACTAGTTTTCATTTCATATTTTTCTTCTTCTTAAGTTTATCCATTTAACAATTATTCTAATGAGTGATTATTCGCTACAAAAATGAAACTGCGGTGAAAAAATTTCATCTATATATTTTTGTAGATTGCCTCGCTTAGAATAAAGAAAAGGTGGAGTAACGGATGCAAAATGTGGTAGATATAGCAGTGTAAGTATTTGGAATCAATGTCGAGTTCTTTTTTATTTTTGATAATATATATTCTTCCTCTTTAGTAAAAATACAAAAACAAAAGTAATTAATTAGTTCAGAAAGAAATTATTCGTATAAAATTAATAGAAACAAATTTAAACCATCTAATTTTTCAAAAACAACAGTATATGCATTGTACTATCTGACCACACTTCTAATAGTTGTATTCTAGTTTCTATTAATGGCAACAACAATAGTTGATACATTTTTGAACCCATCTTGAGAGCATAAATATGCCAATAAGGATTAATCCTTTGGTGTGTTGCATCTAAGAAAATGTTACATGACATTTAAGCTACTGTGTTGCTTACCAATCTTGAGATAGACAGTTGTTAATGAAATATTAAATGCTGGTAGTAAGTCCTCATTAAATACAAACCTAAACGGAAAAAAATTGGGACATAAATCAAGCTATGAAATTATGACTAACGTACACTACTCTAAATACAAAAGGTATTGTTCTGTCAGTTGATGTATGCATAAGAGGTCTAGAAGACATAGCATCTTAAATGACCAAAATTTAAATTGCAAAAAAAAAACTTTCCATCTTCTTCACCAAGCCATACATGTTTCCTGATTCTATAAATTATGGCAAGGAACTTCTTAGAAGATGTTGTTCAGCTGCAATCAGCAAAGCATAAGATCAGTTAGTGACTTCTTTTCATCTTACTGTATTATTCAGCTTAAAACATACCAAACCACCAATTCAAGATACAATGCATAACAGCTTGCCAAAAAGTAGTTGGTTATGATGATATACTAGACTGCACTATTTGATATCAGTTTGCTAGTTTCTGTTAGAAAGCGAAGAAACGTTCCATATAAACTAAAAAAATTCTCTCTTTTCAAAAAGTTGAGGTAACGTTTTGCAACAATAAAATCTAGTTTAATAAAAATAATGGCATTTTTGTTTAAGTGATTGAGGCCTGAAATATATGTAGTAATTAAGTTGAAAAACTCATCTAACATTGAACAGCCTCAGTTTTCAACAAATAGTAAAGCAGCTGCTAGCTATAAAAACCTTACAAAAAACAGTTTTCATACCTCAATTTTAATTTCCTTTTCTTCTCTCTTTTCGCTTTTCCTTGATCAACTTCTCACAATGCATCACCATTCTCCAATTTTGCTTATCTACTTCTCTTATTCTTCATTCTCAGGTTGTTTTTCTTCCTCTTCTTCAACCTTCTCCTCTTTTACTTTTGCAACACTCAATATGTTTTCCTTCTTTTTATCTTTAATTTCTACTAACTTCACTTTTACAGCCTCTTCTTTTACCTTTGCAGCAAGATCCAATCTTTTTTCTTTCTTTTCTTTCTTTTCAACAAATAGTGTTTTTTCCTACTGTAGAAACTTAAATTTGATTTTTAAATCACAATGAAAATGATACAAATCCTGGAAAGTAGAAGTTCATCTTAAGTAGGCAACAACATTGCGTCGAGCACCAAAATCGTCCTTGGAAAATTCGGAGATGATTTCTACTACTTGCTTTATTGATGTTAATTCTCTTGAAGTTATCAGTCTAGTCACCGTTCTCATTTTTCTATGCTTGAGTTATGGTACTAGGGATTTGATAATCACAACTGAAGAGTTGTTAGCTGCCAACTATAAAAGGGTATTTTCAGATAAAATGTACCTAATCATCTATTGAAATAACACATGTATTTAGTAGTACGGTTAGTTTATTCTCATTACACAAGGTTTTAAAATGCATCTAAAATAATATTTTTACCTGTTGCTGCAAAAAAAATAAGTGAAACAAGATGTTGCAATGAAGCAAGAGTACAAAAATAAAGTGAACATACTCTTGAAGAATGACTACGGAAACAAATTGAACATACTACTTTTGAAGCATGAAAACAAACATACTACAAACTAAAGTTACATCACTTGCACTTCAGTCTTCACATCTCACTTGCATGTTCTTTTATGTTTATTATGGGAAAAGAAGAAGAGTGCTAAACCAAATGCAATTTTAAATTTATCACATACCTGTGAAAAGTATATCAGATGTTGAAATCACATCCAAAACGCACCAAACTTCAGAAATCACATCCAGAACACACTAAACTTTAGAAATCGCATCCAGAACACAGCACGATACTAAATGGAAATGTAGTAACACTAAAATCCATAAAAAATCGCAGCATAAGTGGTTTAGATAGCAAAGCTCAATCCAGAATTCAAATCCCAGTGTAGGCTCTAAATTTTAAAGTATGTTATGATACGTAACGGTATGTTCAATCTTAGTTTAGTCTGTGCTTGAGTTTGTCAATCTAAAACAAAGCAAAATGTGAATTCTAAATTTAAAATGGGAAATTAAAACCTTGAACTCCTTTTCTATTTACTTGAATATTTCCTGCTCCGTAAATAGTACCACTAGATTTTTTTGCTTAGCTTTGCTTCCTATCTCTTAAGTAGTTAGGGGAGTATATTAATGAATGGTATACATGTATTGGTAGAGCAAATGTTAAAGTCTTGTAATCATTTTTTCCAGTAGCAAGTTGCTACTTTGTAATTGTCATGAATGCATCAATTAGCTTATATGAACTAACACGGTAACAATGTATTAAAGTTCAGGTGGAACACTAGCATAGCTAGTTTATAGTATTCGGTCTTTATTTATCAATAAATGTAAATTTAGCATAAGTATATGGATTTTTCACAAGCTTTAATATCTACTTGTCAAGTGGTATTGCGATATTTGGTAATATGAATAGGTTATTATCATACGTACATGTATTACTATTTGGTGCATTGAAATTAGTCCAAGTCAATGTACCATTATTCAGTTCATGAAGGTAGGAAAAATTATGTTATGGTATGAAGAAGATTAATAAAATTGTAGTCTGTAAGCATAGTTGCAAAAGGCAGAACTAACAAACTAGATACAACTTTTAACACTTTCTCTGAGAAAACTAGATACAAATTTACTCACATGCATCTTGATAACAAAACTTATATGATTTTTTTCCTAATTGGACTAGTAAAAAAGATTGTTCAGATTTCTTCCCTACCACAATAGTAATGCTGGCTCCACCATTGGCTAAGAGCAGACTCGGTATATTTTCTAATCAAAATTGATAATCAACTTTGTAAGTGATGAAACTCAAACTAAGCTTGGGTAAGGAAAAAAACTCACCAGTTTTTCAACCAATTTCCGCCGACTTCGCAAGTTCCAATAAGACAATCGAACATAATTCGATTCAGGGCAACTGCAGCGTATTGGTTAGCACCTAGATGTGCCAAATTATGAAGGGGGCAATTTCCAGTGTTATTTGAAATGAAATCGACATCGGGAGTGATGAGGTAGATGCGGAGGGAAAATGAATAGTTTGAGCAGAGGGAGACGATGGAGGAAAGTGTTGGTTTTTTCGTAAGTAAAAGAGATGGAGGCGGCAAACAATGAAAACCTAATGGATTGTTTTGTCAGCGTTTAACCCTACAACCATTTATCTCCAAATAGTTTTTACTGCATTTGACATTCAAACATTGAGGATAAGTGCGGTCAAAACTTAATTTTGTTGTAGTGAATGGAAGAGATCGGGGAAGTTTTTTCGCTTCCATGAAACCTACGGGCACAACACAAACGAGTGCTGACATCTGAAGAACTGATAAGGAACAACAGGATCCAATAGTACGTGAAGAAATCTCAAAATTCTGACCAACCTTCTTGACCCCAAGTTTTGAATACTCAAGAAAACTAGTCTGGACCATGTGGAGAAGGGCCAAAATGGACGAACTAGAGACTTGTTAGAAGTACCATCACCATAGGCCCTTACCTAGCCAAGAAAAGTTGGGACAAGATGGAGTGATACATTAGTTTGTTGAAGCATGCTTCTTAGTAAACTTGTTATGCTATTGAATATAAATCCCTGACCGAGCAATAGAAAATGACAACCAATGATATTCTGGAATCGAGATACTGAAGGCATATGGGCACCAACTCCCGACCTCATATTGATAGAAGTTAGGATCGGGCCAGCTATTGTGCGTTGAGTGTTGGTTAACAGAAGTTCCGTTAACATCCTATTTAGGAAAATGTTCGATCAGATGAAGATTAGCATAAAGGATGTGATCGCTTGTAGAATAAAGATTCAAGGATTTATAGGTGAACCAAAACAGCCAGTTAGGACGATTAACTTAACTGTACAACTTGGAGAAGAGGAACGGTGGGTAGTTCTAATCTAGATCTTTAAAGTAGAAGATGAATTTTCACCCTACAATGCTTTCTTGGGCCAACTTGCCCTGGCTATTTTCAGAATAGCTTTGGCTATGTAACGACTTATAATGATATTCCCAATGGAGAATGGGGTTGGAACAGCAAGATGAGATCGGAGCATGGCAAGAGAATGGTATGTCACTGAACTACGTGACGCCAAATGACATGAAAAAGGAAAGAATGTAGGGAAGTCTCCCTACATTCGTGAACCGCAAGCACAACAATTAAAGAGCCACTCCTGGCTAGGGGACTATAGCCACTTTGATAAGGCATTGGACCTAAGAAGAAGAGTTTAGGGAAGGAGCTGGTAGCACTGACAGAATTTATGGTGGTTGTCCCCGTTGATATGGATGACCCGGATAGGGTCATACTTTGGAATCAAGAAGCAACGAGAGTTGAACAAATTTCTTCGTGCCAATCCGGATGTGGTCGCTTGGACGCATTCTGATATGTGTGGGATATCGCTCAAGATAGCATATCACGCACCTAATATCGACCCCAAGTTCACACTAGTGAGGCGGAAGAGATGCAATCAAGGTCCGAAGTGATCCGCTGCATCGAAGAAGGGAGTGGACAAGTTGTTGGCCAACGGCTTCATCCACGACGTGACATATCCAAAGTGGGCATCGAACCCCATGTTGGTCTGAAAGTCGAATTAAAAGTGGCGAACTTGCATCTACTACTCAGATTTGAATAAATCCTGCTCGAAAGATAGCTTTCCATTGCCTAGAATTGACCAGCTCGTTAATGAAACCATGGGGTACGAACTACTCTCATTTACGGATGCTACTATAGAAATAAACAGATCATGATGCATGAGCTCGATCAAGAGAACACCAAATTCATTACAGACCTAGGACTTTACTATTATCAAGTGATGTCGTTTGGTCCGAAGACCGTTGGGGCTATGTCCTAAAGAATTGTAAACGCGATGTTCAAGAATCAAATTGGACGTACAGTGGAAGTGTATATGGATGACATGATCATGAAATCATGGGTATCTGGAAACCATTTGGATGATCTTGTCGATATTTTTGAGATCCTCCGGAACCGTGGAATGAGATTGAATCTGCTGAAGTGTTCATTCGGCATTGCCTCTAGAAAATTTCTTGGTTTCATCATGAATGCAAGGGGCATCGAGGCCAATCCAGAACAGATAACCACTTTGCACAACGTCACAACCCCTACGATAAAGAAGAGTTTCAAAGTTTAAGTGGAAAAATAAGAGCATTGAGTCGATTCATCTCCAGAGAGGCAGATAAGCGTATACTATTCTTCGACGCATTAAAGAAGGGTAAGAAGAAGTTTGAATGGAAAAGGATGGCCAGACAGCTATTGAGGAGTTGTTATGACATATGGAGACACCATTGGTTATATCTAAACTTATGGATAGAGAAGATTTGTTCCTTTATTTGGCAGTGTCTTCCCATGCTCTAAGTACTGCACTTGTGCATAAGGAGGATAGGATTTAGAGACTTGTTTACTACATTAGCAAAAGCTACACTGGTGTTAAAGGAAACTACCCAAAGTTAGAGAAACATGCATATTGTTTACTCATATCATCAAGGAAATTACTAATTCCAAGCTTACCCAATCAAAGTGTTGGTGGATTAGCATTTGAAACAGATACTCTACCGACCCATGACTTCTGGATGACTTCTAAAATGAAAATTTAACTGAGCCAATATGATATTACTTATCATCCTTGGAAATCAATTAACGGATAGGCATTGGCCATTTCATCGTTGAGTTTATGATTTGAGATGATGAGGAGGAAGACACTACGATCGTGATACCATAACGGAAAATGTTTTTGATGGCGTGTCAAAAGAATTTTGCTCGGGAGCAAGAGTTGTGCTTGAAACTACCAAAGGATGATCAATCTATTATGCTCTATGGCTGGAATTCCCTGCTACTAACAATGAGGCAGAGTACGAGGTATTAATAGTAGAATTGAAAATTGTAAAGGAACTAGGAATAAAAGCTCTGCATATCTATAGTGATTCATAGCCCGATCTATGTCAGGTGAAAAGGGAATACCAAGCCAAGGGGGTAAGTCTCGCCCCTTACTTGTCAAAACATGAGAATTGCTCAACGACATTGAACGCTACACAATAACTCATATTCCCAAAGAACAAAATATGAAGGCCGATTTTTAGCCAAACTGGCCACTTTCGAAGATGCATAGTCACTAGGACTGGTTCCAACAGAAGTATTAACTGCTCCTCATAGAGATTAAACGGATGTCTATTGGGTTTTGGAGACCACGAAAGAGAAAGAATTATGGATGACGCTGATCAAGAAATACCTGCTTAGAGGAATATCCCAAAAGACCAGAATATACAAAATAAACTCCTTTGGATGGTGCCATTATTTGTAATGCGGGATGAAGTTCTATACAAAAGAGGAATCTCCCCCTTCCTCAGGTGTGTAGTCGAAGGCGAAGCTAGGAAGATCCTCATGGAGATCTACGAATTCAGCTACGGTGGTCACACGGGATGCAAATACTTGTGAAGAATGCTCTTCGCTATGGATATTTCTATCCAAAAATAAACCGAAGCAGCTGATTACTCCAGATATTGTGATTATTGCCAAAGATTTGCAAAGATTCAGATAACCCCATCTAGAAAATTCATGCAAATGGTTTGGCATACCATAGGAAATCATCATGGATAATGGAACTCGGTTTGAAAGTGTTGAATTCAATGACTTCTATATGCATTATCGGATTAAGAAGAGCTTTTCCACCATAGCACACACAAGCAAACGGATAAGTGGAGGAAGTGAACAAAATCATCAAATCCACTATAACAAAAAGGCCAATGAAAGCTAAAGGAAATATGGTTGATGTGTTTTTGTTTGTACTATGACCTTATAGAACGACACACAAATTTGTGACAAGGCACTCACTACTTGCTTTGGCGTATGGTTCAGAAGCTATAATCCTAGTGGAACTGGAAGTCCCTTCTCAACGCAGAAGTCACTTCAATTAAGGAGAGAACGAGCAACTACTGCTCAAGTCTCTCGACCAGATTGATGAGAATTATAAGAAGCTGAGCTAAGGACATCCGCTCAATAGAAAAGAGTGGCATGACATTTCAACACCAAGGTTCACAACTGCATCTTCGAAGTGGAAATCTCATATTGAAATGGATTTTCCCGGGTACGGGAGCACTAGGCCCAAATTAGGAAGGACCCGATGTTATCGGCAAGAAATTTAGAGATAGGACATTCAAGCTAATAACGGTGGATGGAATTCTAATTCCCCATGCCTGGAACAATGACTCGCTGTGGCACTACTTTATTTAATATTTATCTATGTATTTCTTATTCTTGAAAATAAGCCACCAATGGACACAAGGGGCATTATAAATAGGTTAGACTTGTCTTTCTTTTATTAATATATATCTCGCTTCCTGAACTAATGGAACTGCGTTTTAATATGAAAATTGTCGAGACTCAGACCACCAGTTCGACGTGGAAAATCGATCTACACCTTCTGAGAACTGGAATTGCTCCAGCAACGTCAAGAAGGCACATCTCCTCGTATACTACTTATAAGCCGCATGTCACTGCTTGAACTGATGGAACTACATTTAAGCATGAAAAACTTCCTATGTGCCACCTATAAGCTGCACATCCTTGCTTTCAAGTATGCAAAACTTCCTATGCACCACCTATAAGCTGCACATCCCTGCTTGAACCGATGGAACCGCGTTCAAGTAGACACACTTCATGTGTGCCACCAATAAGCTGCAGGTCGCTTCTTGAATCGATGGAACTGTGTTCTTGCAAGCGATACCCAGTTCCTAAGTACTTGTTTTGCGCCGTTAATGCTAGGAAATCCTTCCATTCTCTAGCAATCGATGTTACCCCTATAACACCTAAAGCTCATCTAAATTTTCTAAGTATCGGCGTCACCCCGACAATATCAAGAAAGTTTTCTATTCCAGGATTGGTAGAAATCAGTATTACTTCGGTAGTGTTTCGAAAACCCAAGTACTTGAGCTATTCGTAAGTTTTTGGAGATAGAAATTGATACATGGGCTGGACCTTAGCACTGAACTTGGAAGAAGCTGATCATAATCGAGGAACAAAAATACTAAGAATCAAGCATAAGAACCGCAAGTTCCCGAGGACAGGATCTTATAGTGCAACCTAGATTGGGGGCATCCAAATGTTGCCCAAAATGACCAGTCTTTAACCAATTTCTTGAACCCTGCATTCGAAATAACTAGCCCTATAAAATAGAGGAATATATACCGAGGTGAGTTAAACCAAGATACACCATAGTTCTGTTATGTCAAATGAAGTATTTTAGCAAATCACAATAGAGTTATGTAATCTAATATGCTAAATAACTACAGGAGTATTATTTACATGCACCAAATTGCGGTAGAAGAAGAAATCACGCAAATCAGTTGTATATAATTTGGAAACTACAAAACTGGCAATCGTATTATGTATACATGTTGTTGTATATAAGCAGGCACAGTACATAGAATGAAGGAAAAGTATACAAGAAAGATTACAATGGAAAAGCTAATCTTTCATTACTAGCATCCTTTTATGTACATAGACAAATAGCGGGGGTCATACCCGCATAACATCGGCCTCTTTTAGATGTCAAAATGCAAAATTCAGACTCCACTGATGCAACAAAAAAGAAAAGACAAATTCGGTATATACTCGATCACAATTAAAACAAACAAAAACCAAAGTGCTCCATGAGAACATAATTACACCATCACTTCTTACCTCCTTGGTGAGTAGTGAACTTCATCCGCTTGTCGCCTTTCTTCTTTCTAGAGTGAGTGTGTCCTTCTACCGTACGAAAGTCAAGTTCTTCAGATCCGTTGGTGGACATATCTCCAGGCTTTTGCTTGCCGATCTTGATCGTAATTGGCAGAACTCTGGGCTTAGCGACGCCTGGCTCTGTCTGCGGCTTCTTCTTCTCTTCG
Organism: Allium cepa; assembly: GCA_030765085.1. NCBI lineage: Eukaryota > Viridiplantae > Streptophyta > Magnoliopsida > Asparagales > Amaryllidaceae > Allium > Allium cepa. Next base: position 305,207,561 of record CM060945.1, on the reverse strand, counting down.
ATCTCTCTTTGAATCTACTCTGCCAACAACACTTTGTCAGTGGGATCAAAAGCACCACCAATCTGGATGTCCTCCTCCTACGACATGGAGATGTTCTCCAATCCTTCTAAGGTCACAATCAATTGAACATCAGAGACATGCTCGGAGATGGAAGGTTGGATCAGACCAGTCAGGCCTGTGGAAATAGTAGTTGAGGCGGTGAAACTGCTTCAGTGCTGAAACTGTGGGAGACAAGAGACAAAGATGGAGCATCCAACAGACCTATAAGTTCACGAAGAGAGTTATATGGTTTAGTAAAGGATCCAGAAGTGAAATTGAGTTGCTGGAGCATGGGAGAAACAAGGGAAATACCTAATGTGGCACTTCACTTCACTCTCTAACTTCAACATTGAACTCTCCAACCATAGGGGCAGGAGTATAAGGCTCAACCATTAATGCCAAAAAGAGTGATCATCACTGGTTCTCCAAATTTAGATAGGGCACTTCACGCTGACCTGAACAACTTGGTCTAATGAGAGAAATAGCACCAGCAGTAGCCTTGTCAACCTCCTCGATGAGAATTCCTTTCCCCACAGCGAGCATCTCTATATCTTCAACAATTAAGTACTTCACCATTAGCTTAGTTCTAGAGCAATCATTGCCAGCACAGAGTATCACTTCTTCCCATGCATCAGCAAGAATAGCGGGATGGTCATCCCCAACCACTTCAAATCTTTGCCTATGATAACGCTTGCATAGAAGAGTTAGGGATTGCAACTAAGCCTTCTCCTTCCTCAGCTCTTGCCTTGTCTTCTTCATCCTTCACCATTTCAAGATATTTAAGCTCTTATTGGAAAAACGCAAGCTCTATATCATTCACAAGTTTTTGATCGATAGCGTATCCATCTTAGCAGTCGCTTATTGTTATCCTCTTAGAGATTTCGATTCTCTTCTCGAAGCTTCTCTAACTTGGTTGCCTGGTTAGAGAAGGACCGGTCCTTGCAACTGATGTCATCTTTTCCAGCTAGCGCCTCAGCTTTCCCCTTAGCTTGTTTCTTAAAATCTACACCTTCAGTAAGAGAAACTTTCAACTCATTTCTCATCACAATGGTGGTCTGATCATGGGGATCTCTCAATTCCTCCATCAACTTCTCCGAGCTTCTTTTTTGTTTAATCTTGAGATCTCTTTCTCTAGTAGCCTTAATCAGATCGTCATCTTGCTCCTTAAGTATCCTATCAAGATCGGCTCTCTCTTTTTCAAGTGACTTAATCTGTATGTAGTTGATTCGATTAACATCAGAGAGAGCCCTGCACAAACGCTGCAATCCACATATGGACTCCACATCACTCTAGACCACCTCTAAGTTTTTCACTGCATTTTCCATCATAATTACCTTGATGTCGTAGTTAAATTTTAGCCCATGAAGGAATAAGTGAAAATAAGCAACTTGAAGGCCGCAACAGCCGGGATCGTAAGTTTCGAGATGCTCTGGAAATGAGTAAGGGAAGAAGCGGATGTAATGGCCCAAGAGGATGAAATTTCTTGCACGACGGCAACTTGAATATTAGAACGAGGAGGGATCACAGGAGTAATAGGCTCATGATATTCGGAGGAATCCTTTCACGATACTTAGAAGTGTCGCGGGAAGTGTTCCTCTTAGTCTCCCTTTTCCTTTTCAACCTTTCTTCTTCAGCTTCATGATGTTATTTTTTAGCCATGTAAGCCACATCATGCTCACGATCTTTCCTCCATTGCCTCGCTTCATCAGTCTCATAGCGACAAGGTGGCTAAGGCTTAAGAGCGTGTCTTTTGAACTCGTTTCCGCTACACGATAGGGTTCCATATCTATTGTGATCTGTTGAACCTGAAACAAGAAGGAAAATATATGAGTATCGGAATTACAAAAGTTGAGTGTATGAAAGAATGAGTGTGTGTGATCCTAAGTGAAGTGTATGATTCATTATCCTTTAATTGCTCTATAGACCGTGTATACACGGACGTAAGGATGGGGCTTCTCCACCTTCGCTGATAATAATCCCTGTAGAGAAGTGGAAATCCAAAACCATTTTACCTATAATGTCAATGAGTGTGAAATTAATGTCCCTGAGATCGCTGAAGGAAAGGAAGACTTCTCCAAGAGGACGAGTTCGAGTTGCGTACTCATCGGTGGTTATTACAGCTTGATTGTCGGCTGCATCTGAAGTCTGAAGTGCTACATTCTGCGGAGGAGGTGAATGAGGAAGAGTAGGAGTCATTGCGGGAGAATCACCATATGACTCCTTCCCCTTTTTGCTAGAATGGTAATAATTATCATCATCATCAGACTTATACTTCTCTTCATCGACGGCTGACTCTTTTCTTGATCTCCTCATGAATCCCACATCTTCCTCTAAGATTGTGGGCTAGCATTGCCACCCTTATTATCGGGGGCATCATCTCTCGTGGGCTCATCAACCTCCATATCAACAGTCTTCTCCTCATGTGCATTGCCTGAAACACCTTCATCTTCCTCCCTTAAGAATCCTCGTCGGAGCCACGAGTAAGGGCATTGGAACTAGTGGAACAGGTGTGCGATGTAGAGCTACTCTGCAATAAGGACGTAGTGTTGGCTAGCCTGCTAGGAGGGAGCAATCCACACTCTTGCAAGTTGGCAGTCATCAAAAGGAACTTAATGGCGCGTTGATTTGCTCTAAAGACCTATAGTTCATCATGCATTCTCTTTTGCACCACTCTATCCTCACGTCTTGAAAGGCCTGCGCAGAAACATATGTTAAGTTAAATAATCAGAGATCTCGATATGATGGAAGCCAATGAAAAGAAGCTCACTTCTTCTCAACCAGCGGTGGTTGAATCCCTCCGGAAAATGTGCAAAAAGTACTTGTTCTTAAAGAAAGAACATTTATTATAAAGATCCCCGATAACTTTTCATATGTTCCATGCCTCTATAATAAAAAAAGACTAGCATTCTCTCCTCCTCTTGAACATAAGAAGGTAAGTGAGCCCGAGAATCGAACAGGTCGATTGAATTTCCATATGAAAAGGACATATAGAGAATTTAGTAAAACATGCCCGTTCGAGTGGACTTGAAATGGGACAAGCTCGATCTTTGAAATAAATCTCACTGTAAAAGGATTAAAATGTGGGGAAAAACCATCGAGGCACATATAGCAGTTATGGACCGTATAGCCAGGCGGAGGAATATGGGAAAATTTATTTCCTACTAGTAGGAAAACATATTCTTTGGGAATGTTGTGTTGCATGCATATGTTCTAAGCATTTTCTATATCAAGATGGAAGGTCCCTATTTATGTGGATCATTTATAATCAACCCTGGAGGCAATAGACATGGAACATGATCAATCGACACTATTTGGCCTTTAGACCTTGAAGTTATAGGTTGGTTGGTTCTGATCGGAATAGATGATGAGACCAAAGCTGTAGAGGATGTCGCTACGGAAGGAGTAGATGATCTTCACCAGGTTTGAGGTGAGTTGATCGAGAGTCATTCTAAATAGTAGAATTTTGCATTTAATATGATTGGGTAAATTTAACTTAGAATTAAAATACCCGTTTGACCAACACTCGAAATCCAAAGGAAGTCGACATGTGTTGATTGATTGAATTTTGGGTGTTGATCGGGGAAAATGCAGTATGTTATTTAAGCAAAGTGAGTCCAATATCCCAAGTACCGTGAATGAACCATCCCGTGTTGATAGCTTACTCATGCTAGAAAAATAAATTGCGTCGTATTTAAGAATATCTCTTTTAGAGCTTACCCATTATTGATTGAAAAGCGATAGCGTATCCGTTGTCTGAAGTAATGCGGAAGGTTATTCTTTTTAGGATCACTGGAAACGCATTAAATAAAAGGTAGTACGATGGAATTGTTCAATACGCCCGAAGCCAAGACAAATCATCGTGTTGGGATTTGTTTGATGATTGAGACCTTGCCAATTTCATGAGAAAGATAGTCAAGGCCGTACAGTCAAACTTCTCTCCAAAATCATATAAGTGAAACCAAGGCATACTCTAGTTTTATCATCGATTAAACATGCAAGAAATCGATTGTCTCCCACAGAATTGATATTGACCAAGTTAACTTCATCTCCTCCACTATCGTCACCATGAGATTCACCAACACCCCTTTCAATTTGAATCAAGGATTAGCTACGCCTAGGGTTTCAAATTTGTTTGGGTTTGAGAGCTTCTCGCAGTGGATCCAAAGGTGGCGGCTGCTTTGAATAATGGCGACAAATCTAGGGAAGCTTGGGTAAATGGTGGTGGTGCAATAGCAGATCAATGGTGCTGATTGGTGAAGGTTTAATTTAGATTGGTGGAGGAAGAACTTGGTAGAGGGTTTAGAATAGCTCAGCACTAGGAAGTAAATGAAAGCATAAGAAGAATAATCTAACACATGTTAACATAAAGAGAGAGTATGAAAATTTCTTAGGCTAACATGACGATAATGACATGTACAAGTCAGTACCGAGTTGTTCAAGTTGGTATCGACATTTCATATTTATATTGGTCAGCCTAGTCACAATAAACCTACTTAGCAATTAGAAGTTGCACATGGATTCCAATATGTAAATTACATTGCCAACGACGAGAAAAAGGATTTCAATTTAAACTATCACATGCAGTTAATAGAAATCGATTAATCTAAGTCAATAAAAATAGCGTCTCAAGATGGCATTCAAACAATTAATTGGAATTTATATGATAATAGTCCAAGACTTGTCTCGATCTAGAGCATGCTTTGTTTTCAACAAAAGTGTAATTTGGGGGGTAAATGTTAACTGGGTTTTTAATCAAGCACAAATAATTAGAAGTTAGAACGTCAAAATGGAGACGAAACGACTTGAAATCTTTGAAGCACACCTAGATTGGCAATGGAATAGCTCAGAGAAGTTTCACCCCAAAATATGCTAAGGAGAGAGGTTGATACCGACATGATCATGTCGGTGGTGAATTCTCCTGGCTTCATATTTCTCAATCAAACTCCATGAGAGTCGTTCTCTACTTCTTCTATGCTTGCTTAAGAGACTTACAAGGGTTTTGAATAACCAATTACAAGAGTTGAAGATTTAGCAGCTGGAATAGCAGAACAAACCAAGTAACGAAGGAAAAATTATCAAAATGAACCAACGATCCATGGAAACAACATAGGACAACTTAAAATCAAGTTGCATAATGAGTGCAAAAAATTTGGATCGCATTTGACCAGCACAAACATGTCGGCATCGACATGATTATGTCGGTATAGAATGTTTCAATAAGCCTAAAATGACTGCTACTCCTATAAATACAAATCATAAAGCAACCAAATAGGATCTGGTTTCTGCCATCACTACGTGGAAGCTCTGTCTCTTCTTCATCTCTTTTCTCTACATAATAGTCACCAAGGCAGCTACTTTAAGTAATTTAGGACATAGAATTGGTCTAACCCCATTACTTGTGACTCCTTCTCTCTTAACCCTTTGTAATCTCAAACAAACTCTATCAAATCTATAAGTAACAAAGCTATAAAGTGGACGTAAGCCAAAGATTGCCCAACCACTATAATGTCTAGTGTCTCTCTTTCTTACTCTAGTTTATTTTCTTTTACTTTTACTGTTATCTACTAGATCTAGGTCACATAGGTTTCCTACAATGTATTCTTGGGTGTTGTTCTATTTTTGACATTAACAAGGACAATGGTTCCCCATTACTTGGAATGGTCACAATAAAAAAATGGATTTATTGTTTGAAAGCCATGGCTATTTTAAGTTTTGACTACCGCTGGCCTACATTTAATGGTTAATTAATTAAGCCTATAATTAGTTCCACTAACTCATCTCGAAAATTGTGCTAAAGGAAGGCTATTGGGACTAATCTAAGTCATTTTGATCTTCCCCAAAATAGTTCAAAGCCTCTATTAATTCTAATTTCATCAAAAAGCCTACTGTTTTCTTACTAATTTTAGCCTAAATAGTTAATAGAAAAGTGATTAGCATAGAGAGATTGGAGATTACCATTTTCAGCTTATTTGCATTCATCTCTTTTATTGTCCACTTCCCGTCTAAGAGGAGGAATTAGTATTTTAGATACTTGAAGAGTGGTTCTTGACTTCTCATTATACTATGCAAGTTTATATAGCTAAAAATGATGTTTTTAACATGATTTTGGTCCTAAAACTATTTTCTAACTTTCATCACCTTTTCATATGTGTTTATGGTAGAAATTTAAACGTTTTAAATTGATATTAAATGGTTTTCAACCCCTTTTGTTCATATTGACATATTAGTGTAGAAGTTAAATTTAGAGTGGGATTTGCTTGATTATCATGTATTTGTGTATTGCATGTATGAAAAGGTGCACATGTATGATATTTCATGTTTGTATGTTGTGCTTTGATACGATTTGCTGGTGCTTTTAGGTAGTTAGGAAAGAGGTTGTCAAATTAGGAAAATTAAAGGCAATGATGGTCGGATTTGGATAAAACTGGGAGGAGCCCACAGTTCAAGTTGCATCAATTTTGGAGCAGAGGACATGAGTCAGTACCGAGGGGACAAGGAAAAGCCAAATGCCAAAAATTTGGCTAAGTATAAGACCTGGTACCGAGAGCTTTTGAGTGGTACCGAGTGCTTTCCTAGAGAGTGGTCGGGGTTTGAACACCTAGAAGTTGTAGTACTAGAGGAGAAGGACTTCGAGGAAGTGGAAAGACCAAAAATATAGCCATGTACACCACTCAGTACCGAGTGGTTTTGATCAGTCATAACACTAGAAAAGAGTATTTGTAACGCTTATAAGCATGACAAATTAACTTCCCAATGGTTATAACCGTGGTTACAGGGCGCGTGACAATTTTTGTTAGAATATTGTAACGGTTATAACCTTTACAAACAACATATTTTATTACGCTTATAAGCTTCCAATTAAACTTTACTAACGTTTATTACCGTGAGGAATATAGAAATTGTACTTATTAACGTTGCTAGTAAAATGTTTATAACAATTATAGCCGTTACAAAATGAAAACTTGTAACACTTATAACCGTTACTAATTTTTTCAGGCATATAGTAACCAAAATCTATAGCACATCACAGTTCATTTCCTGAACCGTATGTAACAGGTGACAAATTAATTTTCTGAAGCATATATAGCAAAATATAATAATTCATTTTCTGAAGAAAATTTAATTCCAACAAACATCAAAATTCATCATACAATCATTCGCCATAAATAACAATCATTAATTATTTTGCAAAATATGTCAACCGGTAGAAACAAATAAAAAATGCTAAAAATTACTTTGATGGTTGCATTTTCTCTTGTTAACTTTCACTTTCATCACATATATTCTCCACAAATACGGCCAACTCCAACCTCCAAGGGCTCCTCCATTGAACCTACAATAAAGATCAAAAGACGATGAACATCATATTATCTATTATGTTGACATTCTAGGCACACATAATTAATTTTATTTACCACGACATCAATATAAATCATACAAGTAACATTCTTACAGCTGTCAGCATAGTTAAAAACGGTGACATTTCTTATGAAAATTCATAATAAAAAGCTACATGACATAATATTACAATAGATTTTAGGCAACATAACAGATGTAATATCATATATAATCAAGAAAAGGTCTTACGCCAATGGTAATTATAACACAGATCAATAATAGAGCAAACAAAAGCAGAATTAAGGGTCAGGCATGTATGTCAATTTAGCAATTTTTGCAACCTAAGGAACTAAAACAATTTGGACAAAATTAGTGCTGCCTCTCTCCAAAATGTTTTATGCATAAACAAATACTGCACTGCTAATAAAATCTAATAAAAGACATGAAATGTGAACATTATGATCACACTTCAATTTTAATTACTAAACCAGTTTCAAAAGATGCTTCTCCAACATAAAAATCCAGTCTGAAATCTCAATTTACTTGGAATAATTATAACTTAAAAACCAACAATAAATGGGTAATATTACCTTAGAAACATTAGAATTGAACAAAAAATTTGTAAATTAAACCAGATACTTACCTCCATACTGCAGAATAAATACGACCTTATGATCTAAAAAACTTTTTTTTTCACATTTTCACGCTTTTATTCTAGCTAAACAAATGAAAATAAATAAAGATCACCTTTGATGATTTCTTAGCTCATGAAGCATTGTAAAGCCTCATAACCATACAAAGTCGGAAAGCAATAGGGGTGTATCTATTAATAATATAATTAATTATGTAACTAAAAAATAACAGTCACATAACTATTGTCGGAGACAGATCTATTCACACCAAACCCTTGGTTACAACGTGGTAAGATTTTAACATCATCATCACCCTATTACTTAAAAACTTAACCCACTAGAAAAACTAAGTCATTATCACCCTATTACATGCAAATTGAACCCAGTAGAAAAAACTAAATCAACTCACCATTTCAGCTTAAAAGGACTGATACATTTTCATTTTGTACTCAAATCCAGCACCTAGCTCTCCTAGGTGCATTAATCTCAACGAAGATCATAATTTAGGTGTAGAAATTGAATCAAAGACAAGTATTATCAAAAATAAAACTCGAATATGAATTTAAATAAAAAAATATATATACTAAACACGGTATCATGGTCTTTTAAGTTTAAAGTTAATTAAGTTAAACATTAAATTTATTCCCATTTAAACTTTTCCTTGCTTTGAAACCAAAACCATTAGTGAAGAAAACATTAACGTGAGTGCAAAAAATTAGTGCACATATTTCTCATGAAAACACAACATCTTATTCCATAATTGAGCCATGCCATAATTAAGTCATGCTATTAAGTTAAATGCGAGAGCCATGCCATAATAGTAAAATAATAATGCAAATAATGGTTTCGATTAATAGAAATCACGTGGCCTAAAGATGTTGAAATTAAGTACGGTAAATTTTGAAAATGTGCAATATATATTTCTGAGGAAAATTTATTTAAATAATGAACTCAAGCCTATCTTGAAATGTGAAGAAAAAAACAGCAATGAAATTTTTAATAAATGAGGATATTAATTTACCATGTAAATGTGGGCACATTACTGCATATTCGAATATAGTAAAATCTTATGCGTGAATTTCAGTTTAACATATCCTTTAAGGATTTAAATTTCTTTCCCTTCTTAGTCGTTAATTTTTCAATAAAAGATTTTGATTTGTTACAACACTTAGTAAGGAAATTAGGGACAACTCAAACTCGCTGGTTCGTGTAAATTTCGCTCTTGTAAACAATTAATGCACATATTTCTCATGAAAAATAACATCCTACAGTGTAATTAAGCCATTCCATAATTGAGCCATGCTATTAAGTTAAATGTGAGAGCCATGCCATAACTGAAATCACTTGTTCCTAGACCATTCATAGAGTATCGCAAGGACTATCACATTGAAGGAAACTTAATTGAGCGCAAGAAAATTCTTAACAATCTTCCAACCGTTGACACTAATTTCATTTGTTACTACAATTCAAGTTTATGAAGTAATGGAATTCACTATAATAAATAGATGAGATATAAAAAAAATTAACCTCTAATTAGAAAGTTACCTTAGCAAAGTACTTGGTAGGATTCTGAGCACATCTTAAGATTGTAAGAAGTGCAAATTGAAATTGTCTTAATGATTCTCCTTTTATTGCCTACAAATGAAGAAATCATGTAAGAATTATGAATATTTGGATGTAATGCAGAGAAAACGAGAGAATGTGAAATGGCGAATATGAACCACAAAGCCCAAACAATAGTAAAGAAAAAAAATGTTGTCATAATTACAATCACAAATATAGTTGATAAAATGCAGAAAGGCGATGGGGATGGCTAAAACGCCATCAAATTTGTGATTAACGAGGCATATATGAATACACGTAGTTATATCGTTTTGTTGAAATACAGGAGAGTAGAAGCTGCGATTCATAAGAATATGTGCTTATTATATAAAACAGAGTCAAATATTTTGATTACGTCTTTACACTACAGGAAACGCCTGGAATAGCGTCGGACAGGGGCAACGGCTAGCGACGGCTAAAAAAAGCGGCCGTCGCTAGCCGTCACTAGCCGTTGTTCGACATGTATATCTGCCAACCCGAGCTTCCTTCTTCCCCATTCAGCAAACGAAAAAAAAACACACCAAACCCTACCCGTCGCCCCGTCGATTCGGTGCTCAAAAATTCGCTCTCTACCTCCCAAATTGATCCGGTATGTGTTCTAAACCTATTTTGTATTCAATTAGGATTTAATTTGGGTTTATTTGCATGTTAATTGGGTTTATAAATTGGTTGTTAATGGCATGATTATGGGTTTGAGATTGGTAGTTATGTGGTATATGTATGGTGATAGTAGTATTGTAGGTTGATTTGAGAATAAAATCATTTTATTTCGAAGTTGAAAACGATGATTAACGCATACTATTGTGATGTTGGTTATTGTAGAATTAATGATTGGTGATGTGATTTGGATTAAGATGGTGATAACATGTTTAAGATGTTTATTGATAAGTTTATGCAATGTTGGTTGCCGATTAGGTGAAAATTTAATTATTTAGCATGCGTTAGTTATAAGCGTAAGTACACTACAATTGTGTATTTTTTTCAAATATATCATTTATGCTCACTTGCAATGACCATGCTAAAGTACTCATAGCCTAAAAGAATTATAATGATTCACTTTTGTCTCATTGTGGAATTTCCAATTAAACGTATATTGTTTAAAATAAAAATAATTCAATTTATTATAAGTGCTAACTTCTAATTTGATTTAGAAAAATTCGTTATTTAAAATTTGACTTAGTTAGCCAAATTTTAAAGTACGTGTCAAAATGTGAAATTTAGTTGACAAATATTTATTGAACGTATTATTAAAAAATTTATATTTGTTAAAATATAAATTAGAAAATTTGTTTTATTTGTGTGAACCCCTTAGACAATTTTTGGCCCCGTCTGACAAGTGTTGTATATGATCGTTATATGGATGTTCATTTTTACACAGAACGGACATTTGTATTCATCTGATACAATATTTGTTGGATTTGTCCCAGTATTGGACAAGTTACAAACGCAATAACGTAATCGCAGTTTATAAATCATTTCAGTTTAAACGGTTAACGAAATTTCGATGACACTTCCTTTTTTCCCTGTGTACATGCATTTGTGTACGATACATGGAATAAAGGGAAGTGCTGCCGAAATTTTGTTGAATCGTTTAATCTGAAATGATTTATAAAATATGATTACGTTATTGTGTTTGTAATGGGAAGTAGGATGACCGGCCGTTAAACAATAAATTTACTAATAAATTTAATTTAAAAGTTAGTTTGAAACTAATAAATTTGTTCAGTCTAATTTATTAAAGTTTGTTTAAAATTTACTAAAGTTAGTTTAAAATCTACCAAATTAATAAAGTTAGTCTAATTTACCAAATTAATAAATTTACTAAAGTTCAGTCTAATTTGTCAAATTAATAAAGTTACTAAATTAATAAAATTTACTAAATTCCAGTCTAATTTGTTTCAGTGAAGTGTTTGTTTGAATTGTCTAATATAATTTTTGCAAATCAGGAGCTATGTTCGATTATTTTCTCGATCGTAGTTGGATGTATGAATCCCGAAAAGGTATGAAAGGATCAATAAAGGAACATTTTGTTAACGGTGTACACGAGTTTATTAGATTTGTTAAATCTAATAATGGAAATAACGTAGACATTCGTTGTCCGTGTGCTAAGTGCAAACATCTGAAGTATTGGAAGGCAGATGTAGTAGAAGTTCACTTGTATAAATTTGGTTTTGTACCGAATTATTATTTATGGGATCGTCACCGAGAGTTTGTTTAATATACACCTAATCCTGTAGTGGAAGAGGATGATAATACAGCGGCAAATCCAATAGAAAATATGGTGCAAGATGCAGCCCGATCAATGTTTCCATCCATTGATCAAGACGACATTGAAAATGAAAATGGTGAAGAACCGACTATGGAAGCTAAAAATTTTTACGATTTATTGGATTCCGCTAAGAGACCATTGTGGGATGGATGTGAAAGTGGAACCGAATTATCTGTAACCGCTGAATACATCACGATGAAATCAAAATTCAATCTTACAGAAGCAGCGTTTACAGCAATTGTACAAACTGCTAAACGACACATGCCACCCAATAATTTGATGTGCGATAGTCATTATAAAGTTAAAAAACTTATGTCTGCTTTTGGATTGCCATACCAGAAGATAGATACATGTGTTAAAGATTGCATGTTATTTTGGAAAGACGACGCTCACCTTAGAAAATGCAGAATATGTAACGAGGAAAGATACAAACCAAGGAAAAAGAAAGGAAAAGAAGTCCCTTATAAAAGAATGCATTATTTACCCATCACTCCCAGACTTCAACGGCTATATGCTTCTTCTGCTACAGCATGTCATATGCGATGGCACAGCGTGAGAACACTAGTAGAAGGAACATTGATACATCCAGCTGATGGAGAAGCATGGAAACATTTCGATAGGACGTATCCTGAATTTGCTCGAGAGAGCCGTAATGTTAGGCTCAGTTTATGTATAGATGGATTTTCGCCATTCTCTCTTGGTAGTAAATATTCATCATGGCCTATTATTGTCACTCCTTATAACTTACCTCCATGGATGTGTATGAAAACTCCATATATGTTTTTAACGATTGTCGTTCCCGGTCCTGATGATCCGACTCAAGGAATTGATGTTTATCTACAACTGTTGATCGAAGAATTGAAAACACTATGGCATGAAGGAGTTGAAACATATGACATTTCGAGAAAAAGAAATTTTCGTATGTTCGCTTCTTTATTATGGACTATTAATGATTTTCCCGCATATGGCATGCTTTCAGGTTGGAGCACAGCTGGACGTCTAGCTTGTCCATATTGTATGGAAGAATCACGAGCATTTTCATTAAAGTACGGCAAGAAAATTTCCTGCTTTGACTGTCATCGGTGTTTTCTACATATTAATCATAAATTCAGAATGGATAAAACGAACTTTAAAGCTAACAGAGTAGAGAATATGCTACCACCTAAAGTTTGGACAAGTGAAGAGATATATGAAATCGTGAAAGACTATCCTAAGATTCATGAAACTGGGAAACAGGTCGACATTCCGGGTAAATCGGACATTCATAACGGGTGCAAGCAAAGTATATTTTGGGAGTTACCTTATTGGAAAAATCTCTTACTGCGACATAATATTGACGTCATGCACAATGAAAAAAATGTGTTTGATAACGTTTTTAATACAGTTTTGAATGTAAAGGGTAAAACCAAGGACGATGCGAATTCGAGACGTGATATATTACATTTCTGTAAGCGGCCCGAACTTCAGTTGTACGACGATAACAAAAAACCCAAAGCATGTTATGAGCTAGACAACAAGCAAGTAAAACTCGTACTCAAATGGGTGGAAGGACTAAGATGTCCTGATGGGATTTCTTCTAACCTTCGCAGATGTGTTGACTTGAAAAATAATAAATTAAGTGGGATGAAAAGTCATGATTGCCATATCATGATGGAATATTTCTTACCTGTGATATTCAAAGAACTGTTGCCAACAAAAATATGGAGTGTTATAACAGAATTAAGTATGTTTTACAAACAGCTTTGTTCGACCACGTTAAAGGTAGATCATTTACGTAAACTTGAAGTAGAAATTCCTGTATTGCTCTGCAAACTCGAGAAAATATTTCCGCTCCTTTTTTTAATGTAATGGAGCATTTGCCTGTGCATCTGCCATCCGAAGCACTCCTTCGAGGTCCTGTGCAATATGGATGGATGTATCCATTTGAGAGGTGATTTTAAACTCCTCAATATTCTTGTTGATTAGTTGAAAATGTATATTCTTGTACCAATATACTAAATTAATTATTTTTGTTATAGGTACTTGAATCATTTGAGGAAAAAAATTAGACAAAAAGCACGAGTAGAAGGTTCGATTTGCAAATCATACCTTGAAGAGGAAGCTTTTTTTTTTTTCTCACACTACTTTAGTGACGATGTGAACTTATCGTTTGTATGTGTTCCCCGTAATGAAGAAGCTGTTGAGCATGATTCTTCTCAAACAATGTTATCTATTTTTAGACAACATGGAAGACCTGCTGGAAAATGTGTGGAAATATGGTTAGATGATAGAGACTACCATGTGGCACACACATATGTTCTTTTAAATTGTGTTGAAGTTGCACCATTTATCAGGTAATACTGAATGAATGTACAGTTCAATTATACGTATATTTATATATTAATAATTAGGGGAATATAATACATTTATTTGCAGCATATACGAATCACAACATTCATCTGGTGATTTCAGTAAACAATTTGCTGGGTGGTTTGCAAGCTATGTTCACGATCCGAATAACAGTGTTGTTGACGAAGGAATACGACACCTTGCTATCGGACCAAGAAGAAATGTCAAGACCTATCATATATACTTCGTCAACGGATTTAAATTTAACACCAAAGATTACGGAGCTGAAAAATCAACGTATAACAGCGGTGTATTTGTCAAAGGCAGCGATGATCCAGAAGAGCATATAAAAGATTTTTATGGCGTCTTAACACAAATTTTAGAGTTGACTTATTATACACAACCGCTAGAGAAAGTTTTTTTATTCAAATGCAACTGGTTTAGCAACGTTCCCGGTTCTGGAATTAACGTACATAAGGATTATAAGTTAATTGAAATAAAGCATACGTCACATTACTATAAATATGATCCTTTCGTGTTAGCTAAGCAAGCATTACAAGTTTATTTTGCTCCGTATCCATCCTTAAAAAAAGATAAAGCAGACTGGTGGGCTGTTTTTAAAACAAAGGCAAGATTTACATATGATGGAAATAATATTCCAGATGAAGCAGCGTATCAAGCAAATCTTGAGCCAAATACCGAAATAATAATAGCCGATGACATCGATGTAGGATCGTTGAATGATGAAGCGAATGTTTTAATAGATGCATTTGTTAGTAACGAAGAAAACGATATAGAGTACGAGACCGAGTCTGAATCAGAAGATGATGAAGAATGATCACAGATGGCATCGTTTGTTGTATTATGTGATGTACTATATTAAGAGCTATGTATTTAGTTATGTCATGTGTTATATTGAGCTATGTATTCACTTATGCAATGTACTATTCTGAGCTATGTATTCACTTATGCAATGTACCATTCGAAGCGATGTATTCACTTATGCAATGTACTATTCTGAGCTATGTATTCACTTATGCTATGTAATATTTTGAGCGATGTATTATTCTGATTTATGCGTTATCGTTTTATTGTATGATTATGTGATGCTCATTTGATCATTATGCTTTTATATATAATATATGATTGTGGCAGATATGGCTGATAGAAGACGTAGGAGTACATCTCAGCCTTCTCCATCTCAGTCTCCTGGAGCTGCAGCGGGTCCTAGTAGCTTAGAGGAAGATACACGTCGAGTTGCGGAGATTATTCCGAAGAGTGTTGGGTAAATGTCAAATTTACTTCAATTATATTATTTAAAATATATAAACTATGCACGTTAACAATTACAGGGGGTTCGAGGTGGAACCATCACAGTTTATTTTAGATGTCTCGAAGAATTCATATAAGAGTCGGATGTCAGCAGCTTGGCCACATTGGGATAGCATTCCAGCTCATATTAAAAATGCTATATGGGCCGACTTGATGGTAATTACAATTTATATATTTCTATTGAAAATAATATGCTGTATGTAATTCAAAATAAATTCAATATGCAGGCTGTTGTACGAGTGGAGCCGCATGATTTAGATGTTTTTAGCAATAATTGGAACCAAAAAATGCGGAAGAATTATAGAGAGACAATATCAAGGGCGAAGAAGGCTGGCAAAAAGCCAGGTTGGATGAGCGATGAAGTCTGGAATGGATTTCTCACATATTGGGAGTCAGAAGCAGCTAAAGTAAGCTATGATGAGAATGCTTACAATTATGTTAGTTGCATTATTTTAATCGTGTATCTAAATTAATAGGAAGTAGCAGCAAGAAACCAAGCCAATAGGAATAAGAATCCTGGTTTACATCGAGGTGGCTCTAAATCTTTCCAACAGCATAGGAGAGAATCGGTAAATATCTTCAGTTTGCAAAGTACGGAAGGGAGCCTACAATGGCTGAGGTTTTTAGAGCCACACACGCAGTTGAGTCTGTTGATGATGAGGGGAATGCGACCTATGATTGGACCGACAGCAAAGCTGAAGAAGCGATGGTAAATATGCTAACTCGTGATTCAAATTGTATATATGTAAATTGTATACCAATTGTTTCAAGATTATGTTTGTAATTGCAGGGGCGATATGAGGCAAAGGCATCGGCATTGACACAGGCGAGTGGAAGAGCAGAGCTTACAGTTGAGGAGTCCAACAGGATTTGGGATTCCGTTATTGCACCGCCTACTCGAAATAGGCGTTATGGTTTCGGCAATCAGGAGGTAAACCATTTCACTAACTTCATATTAAAAGATCCACATTATTCTCACATCAAAAGAATTATTTATATACTATCCAATTCATTCAAAATTCATGTAAAATGCTATCGTATTAACTTCAGTTATTTCACAGGCTGTTAATTTCCAAAGAGCTTATAGCAAATCGATGAAGGAGGAGCGTATTGCTCAGATGCAGAGGCAGCTGGATGAGCTCAACGATTGGCGAAAGGGCCAATTGGCACAGCAGATAGATGAGCGCATTGCAGCATTTTATCAGGAGCACGGCTCTATGCCTGGTGAGCAGGGAGATGGACCTGATGATGCCGAGGATGATGAGGAGGATGATGATGCATAGTTTTACTATTCTTGTGGGTATGTATTTATGTACATATTTAGACTAGATTTGATACTTGGGCTTGGATACTTGGTATTTTGGATGATGTTTGGGTTTGGTTATATTTGGATTTGATCCTTGTACCTTGATACTTGGTTTGGTTTTGTATATTATGTTGGTTTGGTTGGTTTTTGTGTTTTTTTGGTTATATTGTTGAATATTCATGTTGCGGGTATTGTTGAGATGTGTTATTGTTGATATTATTGAGGTTTGAGATGAGGTTTGATGGAAGAATAGCTGCTGTGTGCACAGCAGGTTTTGCCCAGAAAAGCGACGGTTAGCAACGGCTAGCAACGACTTTCTGGTCAAATATAGCGACGGCTAGCAACGGCCAATGACGGCAAAGAAGCGATGGCAAGTAACGGCAAGTAACAGACTTCCGGGAAACAAACTAACTGCCACGTGGCGTTGACACGTGTACGTTGCCGTTGCTTGCCATCGCTTTTTTAGCGATGGAGCCGTCGCTATTGCCGTTGCTTTTCCTGTTGCCAACGGATTAAATAGCGACAGCCAATAGCGATAGCTAGCGACGGCTAGCAACGGCCGCCGACGCATATTAGCCGTCGCCATACGCTGCCTTTGTTGTAGTGTTAGGGCATTTGCTGTACAATCTATGTTATACGTGTGATCGCTTGTCTTATAACACAGATTCATATGTGGATATATACCTCTTATTATGACTACAGAGAAGGAAAGAAAAGTAACACCTTATGGTGATCGCCAGAGGCTTGATTTTCAAGGTCATGTTCAATATAAGATTCAAACATTTTTAAGTATGCCTGTTTAATTATTTGTATCTATGAAAGGGTCCTTGAGTATAAAACTTCAGTGGCAGCACCCAGCTCGATTAGGTCTCTAGTAAGCGCTTCCCATAGTATAGTGGCATCACGTGCCGCCGGATCTAAAATCCAAAGTAAAATTGCTCTCTGATTCAAAAAGGAAAATGGTGTCGAGATAAAAGTTTATAGTATATTTTATAAGATCACAAGTGTGTAATTTAAAGGGAACATAACAACCTTTAGGTTTTCACTAAGCTCTTTTGACAAGCGAGTGGTAAGGTCTTCATGATACATAGTTTTGTATTCTTGATCAATGAGACTTCGTTAAGCAACATCCCTGTGAGCTAGAATTTTAACAGTTGCTGAACTATCACACCCGAATCCTGAACCAGAATAAAAGAGAGTTGGTTCGGCATCAAAATAAAATAAAATAAATTTTATAGACTTTTTCATGCATAAGAATGACATATGTAATTTTAAATTGGATAATGATCCTGTTAGCAACAAAATTGGCCACTAACACCCTTAAGAAAGATTGTGTAGAGAGATTAATGAAGATAATAAATTAAAACAGAAGACAATATGTAAATTTAAATGCAGAGAACAAGAACACCAAATTTATAGTGGTTCGGCGTAACTGCCTACATCCACTTTGAAGTTGATTTCTATTGCTTTCCTTGATAGTTGATTACAGATACAATCCATTTTCCAATTACTTGAATGCAATTGCAAAGTAAAAGATTAAGTCTTGAGCGAGTGTTGAATGCGGCAGAGTTTCCCTAGTGTTCTCGAAAAAACCGATCCGATTCACTGTGCCCCTGCCTCTCTATTTATAGACGAAGATGGGTTGGACTTCCCTGGTGGGTCTGGTAGCTGAATACCTCGGCCCAAATGGAGTAAGCTCTGCGTGCCGACCCGAACATGCCGAACGGCCAAATGCCGAACTACCACCTTCATGCCGAACGACCTTGGGATGCCGAACAAGACTTGTGCTGAACGATACTGGATGTCGAACGGTAGGCGAATGCGAAACGAGATGGATGCCGAACGGTAGGCGAATGCCGAGAGAGATTTAGGCCGAACGGTAGGCGAATGTCGAACGAGACTTAGGCCGAACAGAGTGATGTGCCGAACAAGGTCTGGACGCCGAGCAATATGGGATGCCGGACGATTCTGCCATGCCGAACGTTTCTTAATGTCAAACGTCCCTGGATTGCCGAACGTCTATGGAAGCCAAATGTTCCTTGTATGCCGGACGTCCCTGGATTGCCGAACAGTGTGCTAATGCTGAGTACCTAGTTGCCTGGTCAAATCTCCAGGAAACACTTGCCCCCCAAAGTGTATCGCGTGACCGAACGTGATGCGCTTTGAATTACGCATCCTCTATGCTTCGCTTCGATCCTTGGCTTATTTCTCTCGGAGGCGCTTTCTTGTGAATACCAGGTGAGGTGATGTGTGCCGGACGAAATGCAAATGCCGAACAGAACATTTGAAGCCGAACGCTCCATGTATGCCGAACGGCTCTGAATACCGAAGCCGAACAATGACGCTTTGACCGGTTCCTTCGGTCATAGCCTCTTCGACTTCCCTTCTTCTCCTATAAAAGTCAGCATCTTCCTCCTTCTTCTCTTTTCACTTTTTACCTCCGCTATCTGTATTCGCGAATCTCGTCAAACCCCAAGAATCTTACTACCCTTCTTTCCTCGAACATCATACCCAGCATCACCCTTTTCCCAAGTCACTCGGAACTAATCAAAGTCGTGCCTTTAATTCCAGAATTATCCCAACTTTCAATCTATTTGCTAGGTATCGATCCCTTCTGCTTAACTGTTTTCCCTTATTAAAAGTTTTGATACGAGGCTTAAACTCGTAACTTAGGTCCGTGGCCAATGAGTATTTCGTGGATGAAAGGATTGACCTGTGATTAGGATGTTTTGTAGATGATGTGGTGGAAAGGAGAAGTGGCCAGAGATGAGCACACGAGGGAGTTGATGGGAGATGTATTGTGGTTCGGCATGGTTCTCTTGTGCCGAACGAGTTTGGAGGGAAAAAATAGAAGAGGAGTAAGAATTGGCTATAATGCCGAACAGTATGGTTCGACATGATTCGCCGAACGATTTGGCCTCGTTGCTCGGTATGGATGGAGGAATAAAAGAGAAAATGACGCCGTTGTTAAGGATGGAGTGCCGAGCGTTGGGGCTCGGTGTAACTTTGGTTCGGCATGACTCGCCACATGCCGAGCAGTGGGATGGAAGGTTAAGGAGGAAGTATGTATTAGATAGAATGCCGAACGTGTAACGACCCGTGAATTTCGTTAATTTAATTTGTCATATTAATAAGATTTTGGAATTAAATTTATAAAGAAATATAATTGTTATAATTTGCAATGCAGTAAATGTTAGGAATTAACCTATGGAATATTTTATTGATTAAAATAGACTTAATTAAAAATAGTTGAATTGAATAAATCCTATTTATTGGAACCTTATTTATTGCTATGCAAATTTATAATAAATGAGTTTTGCAAGAAATTGAAATTTGAATAGAATTCTAATGAATGAAAGTAGTGAAAAGATTTTACCCGGATGTAATTGTGTATGAGAAATAAAGGAAAGTATTAAATTGTTTTATGTAATAAAACATTGTTAACAGTATTTGATTTTAAATTAAGAAAACGTGTTAATGCAAGTTAATATTTAATGAACTTGAATGAACGTTACAATTTAATTAAAATTCAAATATTATGACTTAGCTATAAATAGAAGATAATAAAAACAAATACAATCAATGTTAGAAACGAAATTTTAATGTTTGTTGTTGATAATAAACGTACTTAATTGGTAATAAATTGAATATAATATAAACTTAAGTGCAAATTTTAAGGGTATGATAACAATTATTATAAATTACCTAATTAATTGGTCAATGAATTTATTGGAAATAAAGTTCATTTAAATGTTAAGTAATTATAATGTTGTTATTGATAATAAACGTTACTTTAATGATTATTAATATAGTAACGGAAGTGTGAATGTAAATTAATAGGAGCATAAATTTATTTTAAGTAGTAATTGGTGGATTGGGAAATAAGTTCAAATTATTTAATTGAGAAATTAATACGGAAAGTATGTAGAGTAATAAGTTGTTTTAAGGATGAAATAAAGGAAAATTCATTTATTGGTTTTAAAACCTTAATTAATGCATTTAATTGATAGAAGTACATTTAGTAATATAATATTTATTCAAATTAAGTGGTCCATAGGCATATATTAATGTCATGAAATAAAAATTTAGCGTATATGAAATTATAAATCCGGATCGATAAGTAACAAACTTATGAATGCAATTAAAAGCAAATAGGTGGCAATTAGTATAGGTTGCTTGTTTATTTAATATGTCAAATAAATTTTTGGCAATCGATTTCAATAAATCTAAATTTAACGTTTGGTTAATGTAAATTAAAGTAACAATTGATATAATAAAGAATGGAAAGCCTATTAAATGGGATTATTGAAAATAAAATTGGTAATTTCTGAATTAGTGAAACTGGTAGTAAGGATAGTAATTATGGTAATAATTAAAATGGGAGTCAATTAGAATTTAATGAACCTTAATGTATATTAATGAGAATTTAAGGCAATAGTCACCAGATATGAAGGAAATAGGATGAATTGATATGTAGTTTATTTGTAAAACAATAAGTGGTGTAATATAGGAATGAAATTTAAATAGATAAGTTTAATTGAGACTTTAATTTCAAATAACGTGTAAAATTAACCAAAATATAGTAAATGGAAATATGATAGTCAATAATAATGGATTGAAATCAGGTTTAAGGCAATGTATTGTAGGTAGTTATAAATAACTAGATTTATTAATTTATTTGAATGTAAAGAATTAAGGAAATTGAGTTTACTGCAATTAAGTAGAATTAAACATTTATTATTACGTAAATTTGAAAATTAAGTGAAATTAGAAAATACTTATGTAATAGCTTTGAACCCAATATTAATTTCATCCATTTTACTATATTTGATTGAATAATAAGAATGAATAGTGAATTCAATGGAATTATTGAAAAGTTAATTTATAATTTTGAATATAATAAAATTAAGGTTAACATTGAAATTGAGGAATTTATCAACTCTAAATTGATATCAAATTTGGCTAAATTAGTGTAAATGATTAAGAGAGTTAAATTGGATGAAATTTGTTAATTATAGAGTTGAAAATTTAAAAAGGGACTTAATTAATTTATTTTTGATTTATTTAATTAATATAAAAATAGGCATTTTGGCTACTGACTCGGATTTCGACGAAACCAGTTTCATCCGATTTGTATCGGTGAATTATTGTAGAATTTCAAATTTCATAGCGATCGGGCTTATCGTTTGATCGTACGAACGCGAAACGCCTTGAAATCGATTTGATTGAAATCAATTTGAAATAATTTGATTTCGTCATAACTTCTTCATACGACGGAACTTGGATGTGAAATCTTTTCCATTGCGTTTAAAATATTTTAAAACACCTATTTTGATATATGGGTTTACCAAATTTCGTTTCGGGGTCAAAACGGACTTTTTGGGCCACTTTGTCGTTAGCGCGTATTCAACCCGATCCATTCATTCTGTTTCAACTTTCTCTATAAATATCCTGCTATAAACCCTAGCCTCCCTAATTCACGTAAATTCATTCTATTCCTCCTCTTCCTCAATGGCGGACAAAATTCTTTATTTCCAGATCCAATTGAAAATCAAATCCAAAGCATAAAATTCAAAGTCGTCTGAAAAATCTAAAAAAAATATGTTGAAGCTCTCGAAGTGCGTAATCTTCTGGTGAAATTCGTTTTTGTTTTGGATTATCGTTTTACTGGTAAAAATCTAAAAAGTCTCGGTCGTTCATCACGTCGAAATCAAACTCGACGGATCGACGAACCGTTTCTGGGTTTTGTAGAGGGGACCAAAGGGAGTCGATCTATGTGGTTTGTTTCGAGAATTAACGGCTGGATCGTCTGAAACAATTGGATTAGGGTTTGATGTTAGAGGCCGCGACTGGCTGTAGAGCAGGGTATGGCATCGTTCGGTGCTAGGGGGAGGGGGCTGCAATGTCAGAGAGCGTCACGCGATGGGGGGCAGAGGCCGTAGCCTTGGCGGCGCGGGCGACGAGATGTGCGAGGAGCATGCGGATGTTAGGGTCGGGGTTCTCGCGTGCAAATCGAAACTGTAGGGAGAGGATTACTGTTACGTGAAGGAAGTGATGACATGGCTTAGAAAAGGAAGTAGGTTTATGTTCTCTTTTTTTTAAATTTTATAAATGATTTCAATTGCATTTATCGTCATAACTTTTGCATACGGTATCCGATTACATGCGCTTCTTTTGTTAGGATCATATTGAAATTCCAGACTTGATGACGCTGGTTTGGATGAATTCTGAGACGGTCAAATTTTTGGGTTCAAATTCAATTTAAATTCAAAAGGTGAGTGTTTTAACCCACTCACAACTTCTAAGATTTCTTATGTTTGTTCAATTTATTTATGATGTGATTTGAAATTTATTTATAACTGTTTGGCATATATGTCATCATTATCTCAGTTAATTTGCATTTATTTAATTAACTTATTATTTAATTCATTATTGCATATTAACCGCCAGTTAAATTGTTATTTATTTTATTGCATACAAACTGCTAGTTAAACAGTTATAATTTATTTTTGAATATAAACTTGTAGTTGATACCTGTTATTATCACCTGTTATATATTGATATATTGTTTGAATTTAGATGATGATTGTGATAAATGGTTGATGGTTGATATTGGATGAATGGATGTTGTACTTATATTGTTATAAACTGCAAGTTATTATGCATTTTCATTACATTCTGGATTGCGGTTTGAAATGATATATAACCGGAATTTTTATTTTAAATTACGGATTGAAATAATAAATAACCAAATCACTTGACCATAGGATATAAAATTTTATACAGGCACCGCGGTATATATATATAGATATAAAATTATTTTTGAAATGATTTTTCTATGGTTTTGGAAAGAATATGGCTTAATGAATATTGATTTTTGATATTTTAAATATTATTTTTATATATAGTTAACGCTTGAATTTAAGCTATGTATAAATTTGGTTTAAATAATAAAAGAAGTTTAAAAATAAAAGTTCAATTTTATTTAGATATAATACGGTTAAGTATTTATTTAAATTTATTGATGGAGTTTATAATGTCTTAAATAAAATAAATGTTGGAAGATAAATATGAATTTGCTTTGAAATAAGGTATTTAAGAATCATCATCGAATGAAATTTATTTGAAATTTTAATTAATTTGGGGTTTTTAAAAGGTATGATCTTTATAACTTGATTTTGGTTTAGAGGACTTAAATGAATATCAAGTCAATTTAAATGAATATTATCAAGTTAATTAAATTGAGAGAATATCCTATTATTTGAAGTTTAAAGGTTTTACTTAAATGATATTTGATTGATTAAGTAAACGTTTCAAATCTAAATAATAGTAATTGAATTTAATATATATGAAATTATCAAAGAATAAGTTTTGAAATGGTGGAATAATTAAAGCTTTGAAATATATGGAAATTGAAATGGTTTATTTGGGAATTTAAACTTATATTTGGAATTTATTTGTGAAATTTAAAAAGCTATTTTGTTATGCAAAGCGGTTTAATACTTAAACCATTTAAGTATTAGAAATTCAAAGCTATGGGGTTTAACATATATATATTTGAAAATATTATGATTTGGGAAAAGGGATATTTATAAAATAAAAATGATATCATATTGATTTGGGGTTTTAAAAATATAAATGATATCGTATTTATATGGTTTTGAATGGGATATTATATTCTGGTTTTAAAGTATAAATTATTTTGAAATAACCGCGGTGTTATAATAACGATTGGTTGTTGAAGAGACGGGGTTCGGAAGTTGTCATACTCTCTGCCAACTTCGAAAACCACTTTAACAACCGTGTACGCGATGGAGATTCCAGAATGAAGTAGGATGGTGACGGCGTTTCCTTTGAGGTAAATACGTGGACCCGACTCCCGTGAGTTGGCATAAGGTGGCTAAAACAGGAGCGATTCTCGGGCTAATCAGGTCATTCCTCTGATCGGACGCACTCCTTCGATATTATACTCCGACTTTTGGATTTATCGGTGGCCACTTTTGATTTTTTCTGGAGGTGTGGCTTGAGGTGGGAAGTAGCTGTGGCTATGCTTTACCACCGGCCTGGATAGCAATTGGTATATCTACCCTGCCATCGCCTAGTTGTGTCATGTCACCTACCCTAGCGCGCCTTATACGATTTTGGTTTTGTACCATACCAATGGAGTGCCCTCTAACGACGCCCAGTACGGGGGAGATTACGGTACTTTATAGACTATAGGAATATATAAATGTGTTAAGGTGGAAAATGTGAAGCCTTAACGTTATTTAAAAGTAAGTTTATTTTACTAATAGACATTATTATAATAGCGAAATATTACTACATAGTAAATAGTTTAACGGATCCTTAGGAGATGTGAATCCCGAGCATCTCTTGAGTTACTGCACTCACGTTGACACTGGATAGGAGATGTCAAAACACGTAACATCTCTGACGCCGCTCCACTCATATTATTTACTGTTGATTTAACTTACATAAGATTTTTAGTTTTGAATCGAGTGTTTTGTTCTTTCAATTCGCTCCAGTCAGTCCGAGCATTTCAGGATTTGAAGACTTTGTTTCTGGAGGACGAAGTCGAAGATTTCATTATTATTATTATTATTATATAATATTGTTCCACTACACACTGTATTCCGCTGCATCATTTTATTCGTTGGTATGTGCAACTCTGATATATATTGTATAAGTAAAATAAAATATTTTGTAAACAGCTTCATGAACTGTATATTTGATTATTATATTTTATCCTTCCACTGTGAGATTCTATTTTGTTTTAATTCTTTCTTGTTTTTCTTATTTACCCCATAACAATCCGCCCTTCCGTATGGTTTGAATTGGCACGTATGTCGATTTAAAGCGTGCGAAAAGGCGGGACGTTACATCTGGTATCAGAGCTTTGGTTTAGCGATAAACCTTAGCTTTGTGGGGTATGACTCTTTATTAATAGGGTAGTAATACCCTATGATGAGTCGCTGAGCGTATATATATGAGAGAGCGTATTTGTTAGTGTTATAAAAAGGTTTTAATATTGTGTTAATTTGTTCCGTTTTGTATTTATAGATTCTGGTTGATGCATGGGACGCTATGACATCAATAGGGATTTCTAAACACTTAATAGGACATACCAACATAATATTTGTTTTTAATATAGGTGAATGAAATAAATTTTACCTATTGTATTATATATATATATAAAGGAATTTTTTATAAAGCTATATATTTGGTTGCTATATATTAGTTGTTAGGTAATGAAAATATAAATAATAGTTGAAATGAGATTGGAAATAAAATAAATAAAATTGGAAATCTTAGAACTTAAGTTTCGGGGTTCTGAAAAATCCTTTCGAATGATTTTGGAATATAGTGATAATATTATTAGAAGTATTTTATGATATAAATATTTCAATATAATTTGAAAGAATTGTTTTAAAGAAGATTTTGGAAAGAAATAAGTTCTGTACTCCCCTCTCGGTCGCTGGAAAATAATTTCGGTGATGAGTGCACGCATCATCTACATTCATTTTCGAGTTTCGAAGTGGGAAGGCCACTGTAGTAGTTTTACTACAGATTTATTCTGATAAACAAATATAAATTTCTAAATTGTTTTAAGTATAATTGGATATATAAATTTTAATTCTAAACCTCTATCTATTATCTTTAAAATGATTTGAAATTAGCCCTGTATTTAAATTCTTAAGTTTCCATTTATTAATAGTTTCAGTTATTGTAGTGAATTTGAACGTAAGTAATTAATAATTGAAACCTCTAAGGGAAATAAGAGATTTAATGCTAAGTTTCAAATTAAATAAAAAGAAAGTTGAAATTTGTAACTTATAAAACAAAAGATATAATTATTGAACATTAAATTAAATGAAAAAAGATGGGATAAACTTGTATGATTTTCAGTTGCATACTTAAAAGCATATGTATATAACTTACCAAATATTAAAAGTTGAAATGTTTAATAAGAAAATGTAATGGAAATTGTACAAATAGAAGTATGTAATGAAGTGTTCAATAAATTGTTGTTATTAATAAGCATTTAATGGTATAATTGTTATAAACCTAAGTTATGACTGAAATGCCACTAATTAAATATAATAGAACAGTTATAAAGAAATGAAAATAAGTTTAAGAAGGATTGAAGTTATTTATAATAAAATAAATGGAAAGATGAATACGGTAAATAAATAAAATTAAGAGTGGAAAAAATGAATGTAATATAATAAAGAGAAATTTTAAACTTAAGTAAATAAGTTGAAGTTATTTATAAATAAAATCGTAAGAAATAAATGAAAATAAAAGGATAAATCATTATATGAAAGAAAGAAATCAAACAACAAATGTATGAGTGAAATTAATAGGAATAAACTAAATCTGTTGTTTGAAATAGTTGTTGTCTGTTTTGGTTTATGGTTGGTTGGGTAAGGATACTTTAAAATTGTTTTGATGAATTAATAATCTACTTAGTTTCACCTAAGACTGTTGAGTGAGGGGTACACTTAGTAGTTTATTTTTCATTCCGTACGATTTGAAGTTTTTGAACCCGAACAACTATTTGCTTTGTTTGATATGAAAGAATGATTGATGTGGGTTGATTTTTATATGATGGTTGTATGCTTTGTTGCTAGTGATTGATGGATTTGTTTGTTATTGATTGAAACAATGCTAAATATTTCATTCTATATAATTATTAACTCTTTTGGATTATATAAGTGAAATACAGGTTATGAAAGCAATTGCTACTGCTTTTGGTTTCATAATTAAGCGTTAATTGCCGACAAATAGGTACGTTCTCGGATTACGGTTTTTTTAGCGCTATTTTATATATTTTCCCATGTTGGGATATAATATTTGGATATTATATGTGATATTTTGTTATATTTGATATTATATTTTCTCCCGAGCCTCTCCATATAAAGGAGACTCTGCCGAAATTTTTTGTAAATTTTGGACTTAGATGATTTTTGAAAATGATTTCCAAACTTTATTTATTTAAGTATAATAAGATTTAATGGTTATAAAACGGGTATATTTATTTAAGGTAATAAATTTTGTAAATTATTTGTTTATAAAGTTATTATTTTGAATAAGATTTATTGTTTATTTAATTCTTTCTTCTCACTTCTTTTTCCTTTTCGGGGACGAAAAGTTTTGAGTGGGGGAGAGTGTAACGACCTGTGAATTTCGTTAATTTAATTTGTCATATTAATAAGATTTTGGAATTAATTTTATAAAGAAATATAATTGTTATAATTTGTAATGCAGTAAATGTTAAGAATTAACCTATGGAATATTTTATTGATTAAAATATACTTAATTAAAAAGGGTTGAATTGAATAAATCCTATTTATTGGAACCTTATTTATTGGTATGCAAATTTATAATAAATGAGTTTTGCAAGAAATTGAAATTTGAATATAATTCTAATGAATGGAAGTAGTGAAAAGATTTTACCCGGATGTGATTGTATATGAGAAATAAAGGAAAGTATTAAATTGATTTATGTAATAAAACATTGTTAACAGCATTTGATTTTAAATTAAGAAAATGTGTTAATGCAAGTTAATATTTAATAAACCTGAATGAACGTTACAATTTAGTTAAAATTCAAATATTATGACTTAGATATAAATAGAAGATAATAAAAACAAATACAATCAATGTTAGAAACGAAATTTTAATGTTCGTTGTTGGTAATAAACGTACTTAATTGGTAATAAATTGAATATAACGTAAACTTAAGTGTAAATTTTAGGGGTATGATAACAATTATTATAAATTATTTAAACTTAAGTGTTTTAACCCACTCACAACTTCTAAGATTTCTTATGTTTGTTAAATTTATTTATGATGTGATTTGAAATTTATTTATAGCTGTTTGGCATATATTTCATCATTATCTCAGTTAATTTGCATTTATTTAATTAACTTATTATTTAATTCATTATTGCATATTAACCGCCAGTTAAATTGTTATTTATTTTATTGCATATAAACTGCTAGTTAAACAGTTATAATTTATTTTTGAATATAAAATGATAGTTGATACCTGTTATTATCACCTGTTATATATTGATGTATTGTTTGAATTTGGATGATGATTGTGATAAATGGTTGATGGTTGATATTGGATGAATGGATGCTGTACTTATATTGTTATAAACTGCAAGTTATTATGCATTTTCATTTCATTCTGGATTGCGGTTTGAAATGATATATAACCAAAAATTTTATTTTAAATTACGGATTGAAATGATAAATATCCAAATCACTTGACCATAGGATAGAAAATTTTATACAGGCACCGCGGTATATATATATATATAAAATTATTTTTGAAATGATTTTTCTATGGTTTTGGAAAGAATATGGTTTAATGAATATTGATTTTTTATATTTTAAATATTACTTTTATATATTGTTAAACACTTGAATTTAAGCTATGTATAAATTTGGTTTAAAGAATAGAAGAAGTTTAAAAATAAAAGTTCAATTTTATTTAGTTATAATACGGTTAAGTATTTATTTAAATTTATTGATGGAGTTTATAATGTCTTAAATAAAATAAATGTTGGAAGATAAATATGAATTTGCTTTGAAATAAGGTATTTAAGAATCATCATCGAATAAAATTTATTTGAAATTTTAATTAATTTGGGATTTTAAAAGGTATGATCTTTATAACTTGATTTTGGTTTAGTGGACTTAAATGAATATCAAGTCAATTTAAATGAATATTATCAAGTTAATTAAATTGAGAGAATATCCTATTATTTGAAGTTTAAAGGTTTTACTTAAATGACATTTGATTGATTAAGTAAACAATAGTAATTGAATTTAATATATATGAAATTATCAAAGAATAAGTTTTGAAATGGTGGAATAATTAAAGCTTTGAAATATATGGAAACTGAAATGGTTTATTTGGGAATTTAAACTTATATTTGTAACTTATTTGCGAAATTTAAAAAGCTATTTTGTTATGCAAAGTGGTTTAATACTTAAACCATTTAAGTATTAGAAATTTTGTTACAAAGCTATGGGGTTTAAGATATATATATTTGAAAATATTATGATTTGAGAAAAGGGATATTTATAAAATAAAAATGATATCATATTGATTTGGGGTTTTAAAAATATAAATGATATCGTATTTCTATGGTTTTGAAAGGGATATTATATTCTGGTTTTAAAGTATAAATTATTTTGAAATAACCGCGGCGTTATAATAACGATTGGTTGTTGAAGAGACCGGGATCGGAAGTTGTCATACTCTCTGCCAACTTCGAAAACCACTTTAACAACCGTGTACGCGGTGGAGATTCCAGAATGAAGTAGGATGGTGGTGACGTTTCCTTTGAGGTAAATACATGGACCCGACTCCCGTGAGTTGGCATAAGGTGGCTAAAACAGGAGCGATTCTCGGGCCAATGAGGTCATTACTCTGATCGAACGCACTCCTTCGATATTATACTCTGAATTTTGGATTTATTCGGTGGCCACTTTTGAATTTTTTTTGGAGGTATGGCTTGAGGTGAGCAGTAGCTGCGGCTATGCTTTACCACCGGCCTGGATAGCAATTGGTATATCTACCCTGGCATTGCCTAGTTGTGTCGTGTCACCTACCCTAGCGCGCCTTATACGATTTTGGTTTTGTACCATACCTATGGAGTGCCCTCTAACGACGCCCAGTACGGGGGAGATTACGGTACTGTATAGACTATGGGAATATATAAATGTGTTAAGGTGGAAAATGTAAAGCCTTACCGCTATTTAAAAGTAAGTTTATTTTACTAATAGACATTATTATAATAGCGAAATATTACTACATAGTAAATAGTTTAACGGATCCTTAGGAGATGTGAATCCCGAGCATCTCTTGAGTTACTGCACCCACATTGACACTGGATAAGAGATGTCAAAACCCGCAACATCCTGGCGCCGCTCCACTCATATTATTTACTGTTGATTTAACTTACATAAGATTTTTATTCTGACTCGAGTGTTTTGTTCTTTCAATTCACTCGGGTCAGTCCGAGCGTTTCAGGATTTGAATACTTTGTTTCTGGAGGACGAAGACAAAGATTTCATTATTATTATTATATAATATTGTTCCACTACACACTGTATTCCGCTGCATCATTTTATTCGTTGGTATGTGCAACTCTGATATATATTGTATAAGTAAAATAAAATATTTTGTAAACAGCTTCATGAACTGTATATTTGATTATTATATTTTATTCTTCCGTTGTGAGATTCTGTTTTGTTTTAATTCTTTCTTGTTTTTCTTACTTACCCCATAACAATCCACCTTTCCGTATGGTTTGAATTGGCATGTGTGTCGATTTAAAGCATGCGAAAAGGCGGGATGGAGTGCCGAGCGTTGGGGTCGGCGTAACTTTGGTTTGGCATGACTCGCCGCATGCCGAGCAGTGGGATGGAAGGTTAGGGAGGAAGTATGAATTAGATAAAATGCTGAACGTTACTTAGGCCGAGCAGTACTTATGCCGAACGTTACTTAGCTCGAGCAGTACATATGCCAAACGTTACTTCGGCCGAACAGAACTTAGGCCGGACGATAGTTTGGCCGAACGATATTGAGGCCGAACAATATTCAGGCCGAACGGCAGTTTGGCCGGTCGATACTTAGGCCGAACAACATTCTAACTTTGCCTGAGCATAGGACAAAAACAAAGACCTGGACCTAATCAAACTGGCATATCAAACTAACCTGGACTGATAACTATCAAATTGGCATATCGAACTAATCTAAACTGATAACTTCCTAGTTCCAATCTTCATAAGCCTGAACTGAATTCGATAAAAACAGACAAAAGCCTTCGGCATATAATGTCAATGTCCGAGTTTAAAATTGTAAACATTTCCAGGCTGGCTTTCGGAGACGGTCAACGATGACGGTCTTCGAGAATGACAGTTCAAAGTTCAACTTTACACCATCAACTATGTGACCTATGATTTCTCAGCATTTATATTTGAATGATTGCACTAGATCACACACCACACAGGGGGGATATTTACGTTGTTAAGTCTAACGTTGGTTATTTTTCAAGTGTAGTTCAAACAGGTGTTCTGCCAAATTCAATATTTATGGAAATGTCTAGGAGATCTAGCTCCGCCACGATTTCAGATAGACCGGGGCCGTCTTCAAAACAAGAAGTCACGGATATTTCGAATCCGTCAACCTCCCCTGCCCATAACTTTGCTCCCGAAGCTCTGGAGGCAGCAGTTTTCTTGGATAACCCTATTGATTCTCAGGCTTCGAAGGTGAATGAAGTTGCGCTCTGGCAAATATGCTCTATACATGGAATCCATTTCGACGACGTGCTGGTTCCATCGGGGCACGATCGTCCACACTTGCCCTCAGTTGGATACACGGCGTGTAATAAATTCATGTGCTGGGTTGGCAGCGTGCCACCGTTCAATTTGTTTCCTCGGGATGTGCTGCAATACATCGACATTGCCCCGTCGCAACTGCACCCGAACGGCCATGCATTCATCTACGATACCTACATCCTCTTCATGACCGTCCTCTCTAGGCCTTCAACTCCGGGAGACATCCGATATATATGGTCAAGAAGCGGAGAGATAGCCCCTCCATTGTGTTCCTCGAGCCGTACCAAAAATGCCAGATTTTAAGCGAGGCTGGACCAAGTTTGTGTAGGATCGATTTCACCCTAGAGGGGAGGGGGGTGAATAGGGTGATAGTATTAATTATAAAAATTAATTGCGGAAGCTTATAAAATAATTTCAACACAGATCACAGAATAGTAGCAGCACAGATAAAAGCAGAATAATAAATGCAGAAATAGAACGACACAGAATTTACCCAGCTTCGGCAAAAACCTGCCTACGTGCTGCCCCCAAGGTTTCTACTAGAAATTAAATAGTCACACGCTTACACACGTAAACTTGCGACATCCGCTACTGACTAACCTAACTCTACGCTCAAAACCCTGTCACAACTCAGCCACTGAGTTGAGAATTCTCAAGCTACGCCACGTAGCTTGTCCCCTAGTCACACGACTAGCAAATACAACGGTTTGAAAAGAGATTTAAAATTCAAGACAAATTTAAAACAAATAATAAGATAAAAACCCTTAAAAAAGCCCTTATTTTAAAAATCAAAAGCCCTAAAACTTAATTGCCGGCCCCTTTTATTATTTCGACCCGATCCTTTTTTATTCTTTGGGAAAATGGCGGCCGTTCTCTCGTTTGTTCCTCTTTGTGAAATTAGGGCTTTCTTCTTGATCCAGATTAGGGCTTTCGAATGCCAATTTATTTCGTTGCTCTTGTCGATTGATATTGATGCTCTATTGATCCGCTGCTTGGAGTCGCGCTCGGCTGCTTCTCTTGATTTGTTTGTGAAATTAGGGTTCGGCTTGGTTGCTTCGAGATAATCGAATTCGCCTTTTCTTCTGGTATGTTATTTGTATCTTTCGCTTTCAGGTTTGATTGCTTGAGTTCGATTGGTCTTTCATGCCGATGATGATACTTTGGTACTGGTATTTATATGAATACCGAAACACTTAAGTTTGTTCGTATCAACTCGATACTTTCCTAATTTTCAATTACTTGATACTCACCGCTTTCCTGATATATTTTCACCTTGTTACTCACGGCCTTGATTTTTAAACGTTTGATTTCCCTTGAATAATACAACAAAAACTTTCCTCTTTTATATGTTTTGACTTTTTCAAAAATTGCACGCACTTGATTTTCTTGACTGTATACATTCACGAATTTGCATTACTTCGACCATCACTGTTCCTCTGCACATATGATTCTCTAGTGCACTTGCCTTTGTTAAATTTTGGCCTTTGCTGGTTTATATGTTTTTAACATATTTGCTGTAGTCAGTTGGGCCTGCACATTCACTTGTTCATTTGATTCTGCTTCACACCTGAGCCTCAATGTAGTTGTGGTTGCTTCTGTGCATTTGACTGCGTTCATTTGAGTTGTTGCAGTGTTCCATACTTTAGTTCGAGCCTTGTTCTTCATATCATGTGTACAGACTTCATTTGATCAGTTGGCACTGTTTGTTGGTCCTGTTGCATACTGAGTCTTGATATCACTTGAACATTACTATTGGTCTCTGTCCTGTGCACATTGTCGTCTTAGTCCTGTTGCATGCATTGTTGATTTGAGTTGCACTGTACTTTAGTTGTTGGCATTGCTTTGTCTCGACTTTATTGGTGCATTGTTGCTGTAGCTTTTTGAAGCTCGTTCGGTCTTGTTCCTTCACTTTACTTGAGCAATTAGCATTGAAACTGTATGATTTATTTTGTATGTTGTACTGTGAACCATCTGGATCATTATATATTGATACTTGTGCATTTCTGCTCTACATCTTGTAGTTTGCTTTGATGCACTGGTTTGGTTTTTTCTGTTTGCATGCTTGAAGTCATTTGATCTTGGTTACTTGTTGGAGTCTGGTGGTTGCTGTACACTGTCATGTACACTTGTGTTCGAGCTTGCATTTGTTAGTGATGTTGTACTTCACTATTGCCTGGTCTTGTTTGTTCGATCACCTTGTTGTTCCATGGTTTGAAGTCTGGTTGTTACTGGGCCTGTTGCACTGTTTTTGGCCATCTTGTTCATTGTTATTGTCTCTGTCCATTCAGGTCTTATGCTTGGTCTTGAGCATTTCCTAACTTCGACTGTTTTAGTTTGATTACAGAGCACTGCTTACTGCCATGTTGCATAATCCCTGGTCATCAATGCACATGTATATATGATGTTTATTAGTAGATTGCTTGGTGTTGCATTTGTGCACTGTGTCTTGTAACACTTGTGTCACTTGTGTACTTGAGTATGCACTGCATATTTGGTTTGCTCCTTTTCTGGTTGGTGTTGCTGTTATGTTGGTGGCTAGCCTTTGCTAGTTTATTCATGACATGTTGTCCATGTGTGTTCATTTGTGTCTGCATTGTCATGTTGTATTATTCCATGTATTTGTGCTTCGATGCAGTTTATTTGTAGTCTCTGGTTCTTGTTTATATTGGACTAGTCGACACTTGATTCTTGAGTTTTGGCCATTTTCACCTGTGTTGAATCCAGTTTCACAACTCGGGTTTGACCTTGTGTTGAAGTCGAGATTTTATTTATGTTGCACCTGAGTTGAACCCGTCTTTTTATTTGGGATTGACCTTTTGCTCACCTGTCCCTGTAGCATTATCAAGTGTATATCGGTGTGCACGGCCTTATGGCATGTACAGTGATTCACTGTGTATGTCACATTGTTCGTGTGTGATGAATTCAAATGTAAATGATGACGAACAACCCAAATAACTGAGGAAAATATTATTTTTGAAATTCACATTTTATTTTATATTGCAAAAATATTTTTTTTCAATTTTACTGCGTTAGTGAATATGTTTGCAGATTTCTCAGATGCTGGATTCTAACTAGAATTAAGTTGAAGATAAAATACGAGTGTGAGTGATATGTAGTGAGGAATTTATGTAAATTGAATTGTGATGTAATTAGATCAAAATTGTCTATGTATAGTAAGAGCTTGAATTTGTACTATTCAAATATGTAATAAATATTTGTTTGAATAAAATTTCTGTTTGAATTCAAATTCTGTGTAACTTATTCTGTTTGAATTCAAATTCCGTGTAATTTATTTTATTCAACAAATATTTATTTAATCTATGAAAAATATAATAGTACATTACCAAATACATTTAAATGAATATATATATATATATATATATGTTTATTATCATCAAACAAAAATCGTATAAGCGCATATTCAACAATCTCCCCCTTTTGATGATAACAAACATATATTTAAGATTTTGACTGAGTTAAATGTATTTGATCAATGATATACTCTAATTGCTCCCCCTATTTAAATGCTTCCTCTCTACATGATGCTCCCCCTACATATATGCATACAAATAGAAATATATAAATAAGCCTAATGCAAATGGAAAATTATTTGACCTTTGCTTGATTCTATTTGACAAAATCTTAACTTTTCTCTCCCCCTTTTGTTATCAGCAAAAGAATAATAGTGTTAGAGAAAAATAAAGATAAAGTGATCAATATTAATCCAAGATTAAACTCAAATTGAATATAAATATTAAACTTCAATAAAAATCAAACAAAAATCATAACTACCCTTGTTAGGCGCATATTCCACTTTTAGAATTATGGAAATGATGTTCTAATATAAAATCATACAATTGTATCAACTTGTGGTACATTTATATCAGGAATTTGAATATCTACTAATCATGCATAACCGTTAGGACTTTTAAATGAGACTAGTAGTATTCCAATTTAATTTTTAAAAATGAAATCAAGTATCTTCTAACCACGCATGACCGTGAGGACTTTTAAATGGGATTAGAATCAACTTGTCTATTTAATCAATTAATTTTGATATGCGTTCCATACATGCATAACCGTAAGGACTTTTAAATGAGCATGGAAGCACATAATCAAAAATCCAAGTAATTCACCCATGCATAACCGTGAGGACTTTTAAATGAGAGTGAATACTTTGGATATTTATTTATTTTTACAAAAAAATATGAAATGAAAAACAAATGATCCCTGATTATAGTACCACATATCGACCAACTGTATTTAAGTTTTGATAAACCATGGTCGATAGAAATATGATAGATATAGAAATGGTCATGGAATCTTTACCCAACAAAAAGTTTTATAACTCTTGTTTGAATTCCTAAAGAAAATTTTCAAATATACTCTCTTGAGTAATGCATGTTAAATATCAAAACTTATCACCTTTTCAATCACTATTTATCTTTTTGATAATTAGTAGGGAGTCGGATTAGTCAAAAATTTGTCATTTAAAATCAAATAAAAATGACTAATCTGAAAATATGGTCAAAAATGATTTTCTTGAAGAGGTTATATGAGAAAAAATTCTGCTAATTGAAAATTATTTGTAATGAAAAATATGCAGATATTTTCTTTGAAAAACGATGCAGTTACTAAATATCTCACCATAAATCACGTTCAACTAGTAATTTTTCTTTCAACTAGATTACTAGTGTAATCTGCATCTGAATTTCTCTTTCACTCCAAAATATCACTAACTATATTTGATAGACCAGATCATGAAGTGTGCATTAAAAAAT
The DNA here is from genome assembly GCA_030765085.1 of Allium cepa. Classification (NCBI taxonomy): domain Eukaryota; kingdom Viridiplantae; phylum Streptophyta; class Magnoliopsida; order Asparagales; family Amaryllidaceae; genus Allium; species Allium cepa. Next base: position 305,170,574 of record CM060945.1, on the reverse strand, counting down.
TTCAAACTCAATTTCAACAATAATTTAAATGACATTCTTTGAATTTGAATTGAAGCCGTGTAAATAATCAAAAACTGTGAATATAGAGTTAGCCGAATTATAACCAAATGCATTATCATCCAACAAAACACAATATTGAATCCAAACAAATATGTATGAAGTAATTCAAAGATTAGTGTTTTTGGCATAAATATAATTGGCCAACTATTTTGAATAAGTCAGAATCAAAGTCATCATCTTTTCATCATCTCGATATTGGCTGATTCAGAATATGGTGCAGATTATCATATTTAATATATCGTTCAAATAAATATATCATTACCTGTTTTACCTTTACGATATTTTTCGTTGTTTATCCATTGTGATTCTGTCACCTTTATAATAGGCAAAGGAACTTTGCTTTGTCGTCCGTTGTGTTTCTGGAACAGCCAAAAATCCAGAAAACACTGTTTTTGTTCCTTAGCCTGCCACCACACCTACACGGGAAAAGATTTATGTGACCTATTTGTTTTTATAGGTCCATGGTTGTTAGTGGCAGAATATTTAGAAAAATAATTTTGTGGAGACCCAAAACTGTTTATATATGTTCCTTTTGGCACCCAAATTTGTTTAACTTTGAGAGATTTTATATTTGTGCCTTTTGGAACCCAAATTGGTATGATATTCACATGTTTGGGTCTATACCAACAATTATTGTGATCGTGTCCTTATTTTCTACAAATTGTGCACATGGAATTTTCTTGATTAATATCGCGTTCAACATTTTCAGATTGATTATATCCAAGTCCTTGTCTAGCTGTATTAATAGTTTGCTTCCCTAATAGCAGATTCAACGATTTCTCACTTTTTGAAAATTTATCTAAAGTTATTGACAATTGTTAGACTTGTATTTTGAGAGATTTATTTTCGTTCAATAATTGTGTGCACTTTTTGATAGAATTTTCTCTCCTAGTATTTTCGTTCTCTTTCAAAATCATAATTTCATTTTCAAGTGATTTTATATTAATTTCTCATTTTTTAATTTCTTCTTCGAATGTTGGACACTCATCACACTTAGGGATCCTACTTTGATAGGTTTTAACTAATTGGTCAAGTTGTTTATTTAAATCTATCAAAGTATCTTTTTGTGATTTAAGTTTGGCATACTTCTCCCTAAGTCGTTCGAAACAACCATTCACTTCGTGGAAATATATAAGTAATTCCGAATGAGAAAGTTTTGATACCTCACTTGGCTCGTCATCATCACTGTCAGTTATTTCACCATGAAGACACAAGTCTGTTTTTTCATTCTCACTGTTAGCACTTTGATTATCTTCATCACTTGTATTCCACGTGGCAGCAAAACTTCTCCTTTTTGATTTCTTTTCAAAGTTGCGTCGATTTTGAGGACAATTGGGCTTGATGTGTCCGGGTTGGTTGCACTTATGACAGATGATCTTTTGTTCTTCTGGATTGTCCAATATTTTATTTATTCTGCTTTTCAATTTTCGATTTAGAGCTGAATTTCCGTATTTGTAATTCCACCTTTTGACTTTCTTTATTATCAGCTCCAATTCTGCTGCTTCGTCGTCGTCGTCATCACTGTCACTTTCTGTTGTACCTTTAAGAGCTATTGATTTCTTTCAAGTATCACCTACTTCACGTTCTTCCTTGAATTTCATTTCTAGCTCATAAGCGGTGAGATTTCCTATGAGTTCTTCGACTTTCATTTGTTTCAAATCTTTTGATTCTTGAATGGCAATCACTTTGGCTCCAAAACTTCGTGGAAGGACTCTGAGGATTTTTCGGACTATCTCCAACTCTGTACATGGTTTTCCAAGAGCTTTTGATTTGTATACGATATTGGAAAGTCATCCATGCATCTCTTTGACATTTTCTTCTTTTGCCATTGAAATTCTCGTATTCGCTGCTTAGCATGGCAAGGTGAGATTCTTTGACTTGAGATATTCCTTCGTGAGTCACTTCTAGTGTGTGCCATATTTCCTGTGCAGTTAGACAATGTGAGACACGATTAAATTCAAATTGATCCAATGAACAGATAATAGAATTCATAGCTCTAGCATTAGCATTTTGTAATTTATTTTCTAGTTCTGTCCATTGATCCATCGGTTTATCTATTTCCTGATTATCTACAATTATAGTTGGTGCTCTATAACCTGTCTCAACAATGTTCCGAGCGTCAATGGTTTTCAGAAAAATTTTCATTCTATTTTTCCAATAAGCATTCACCATTGAACATTGGTGGTCTAACTATAGACTGACCCTTAGCAAAAGCATTATTAAAAGAAGCCATTTTAAAAATTCAAATTTTTAAAACAAAAATTGGTTTTTGAAAAACAATTTTTTTTAAAAACAGAAGTTGACTTCTATTCCTAGTTCTGATACCACTTGTAGGATCGATTTCACCCTAGAGGGGGGGTGAATAGGGTGATAGTATTAATTATAAAAATTAATTGCGGAAGCCTATAAAATAATTTCAACACAGATCACAGAATAGTAGCAGCACAGATAAAAGGAGAATAATAAATGCAGAAATAAAACGACACAGAATTTACCCAGCTTCGGCAAAAACCTGCCTACGTGCTGCCCCCAAGGTTTCTACTAGAAATTAGATAGTCACACGCTTACACACGCAAACTCGCGACACCCGCTACTGACTAACCTAACTCTACGCTCAAAACCCTGTCACAACTCATCCACTGATTTGCGAATTCTCAAACTACGCCACGTAGCTTGTCCCCTAGTCACACGACTAGCAAATACAACTGTTTGAAAAGAGATTTAAAATTCAAGACAAATTTAAAACAAATAATAAGATAAAAACCCTTAAACAAAAGCCCTTATTTTAAAAAACAAAAGCCCTAAAACTTAATTGCCGGCCCCTTTTATTATTTCGACCCGATCCTTTTTTATTCTTTGGGAAAATGGCGGCCGTTCTCTCGTTTGTTTCTCTTTGTGAAATTAGGGCTTTGTTCTCGATCCAGATTAGGGCTTTCGAATGCCAATTTATTTCGTTGCTCTCGTCGATTGATATTGATGCTCTATTGATCCGCTGCTTGGAGTCGCGCTCGGCTGCTTCTCTTGATTTGTTTGTGAAATTAGGGTTCGGCTTGGTTGCTTCGAGATAATCGAATTCGCCTTTTCTTCTGGCATGTTATTTATATCTTTTGCTTTCAGGTTTGATTGCTTGAGTTCGATTGGTCTTTCATGCCGATGATGATACTTTGGTACTGTTATTTATATGAATACCGAAACACTTAAGTTTGTTCGTATCAGCTCGATACTTTCCTAATTTTCAATTACTTGATACTCACCGCTTTCCTGATATATTTTCACCTTATTACTCACGGCCTTGATTTTTAAACGTTTGATTTCCCTTGAATAATACAGCAAAAACTTTCCTCTTTTATATGTTTTGACTTTTTCAAAAATTGCACGCACTTGATTTTCTTGACTGTATACATTCACGAATTTGCATTACTTCGACCATCACTGTTCCTCTGCACATATGATTCTCTGGTGCATTTGCCTTTGTTAAATTTTGGCCTTTGCTGGTTCATATGTTTTTAACATATTTGCTGTAGTCAGTTGGGCCTGCACATTCACTTGTTCATTTGATTCTGCTTCACATCTGAGCCTCAATGTAGTTGTGGTTGCTTCTATGCATTTGACTGCGTTCATTTGAGTTGTAGCAGTGTTCCATACTTTAGTTCGAGCCTTGTTCTTCATATCATGTGTACATACTTCATTTGATCAGTTGGCACTGTTTGTTGGTCCTGTTGCATACTGAGTCTTGATATCACTTGAACATTACCGTTGGTCTCTGTCCTGTGAACATTGTCGTCGTAGTCCTGTTGCATGCATTGTGGATTTGAGTTGCACTGTACTTTAGTTGTTGGCATTGCTTTGTCTCGACTTTATTGGTGCATTATTGATGTAGCTTTTTGAAGCTCGTTCGGTCTTGTTCCTTCACTTTACTTGAGCAGTTAGCATTGAAATTGTATGATTTATTTTGTATGTTGTACTGTGAACCATCTTGATCATTATATATTGATACTTGTTCATTTCTGCTCTACCTCTTGTAGTTTGCTTTGATGCACTGGTTTGGTTTTTTCTGTTTGCATGCTTGAAGTCATTTGATCTTGATTACTTGTTGGAGTCTGGTGGTTGCTGTGCACTGTCATGTACACTTGTGTTCGAGCTTGCATTTGTTAGTGATGTTGTACTTCACTATTTCCTGGTCTTGTTTGTTCGATCACCTTGCTGTTCTATGGTTTGAAGTCTGGTTGTTACTGGGCCTATTGCACTGTTTTTGGCCATCTTTGTTCATTGTTATTGTCTCTGTCCATTCAAGTCTTATACTTGGTCTTGAGCATTTCCTGACTTCGACTGTTTCAGTTTGATCACTGAGCACTGCTTACTGCTATGTTGCATAATCCCTGGTCTTCATTGCACATGTATATATGATGTTTATTAGTAGATTGCTTGGTGTTGCATTTGTGCACTGTGTCTTGTAACACTTGTGTCACTTGTGTACTTGAGTATGCACTGCATATTTGGTTTGCTCCTTTTCTGGTTGGTGTTGCTGTTATGTTGGTGGCTAGCCTTTGCTAGTTTATTTATGACATGTTGTCCATGTGTGTTCATTTGTGTCTGCATTGTCATGTTGTATTATTCCATGTATTTGTGCTTTGATGCAGTTTATTTGTAGTCTCTGGTTCTTGTTTATATTGGACTAGTCGACACTTGATTCTTGAGTTTTGGCCATTTTCACCTGTGTTGAATCCAGTTTCACAACTCGGGTTTGACCTTGTGCTGAAGTCAAGATTTTATTTATGCTGAACCTGAGTTGAACCCGTCTTTTTATTTGGGTTTGACCTTGTGCTCACCTGTCCCTGTAGCATTATCAAGTGTATATCGGTGTGTACGGCCTTGTGGCATGTACAGTGATTCACTATGCATGTCACATTGTTCGTGTCTGATGAATTCAAATGTAAATGATGACGAACAACCCAAATAACTGAGGCAAATATTATTTTTGAAATTCACATTTTATTTTATATTGCAAAAATATTTCTTTTTCAATTTTACTGCGTTAGTGAATATGTTTGCAGGTTTCTCAGATGCTAGATTCTAACTGGAATGAAGTTGAAGATAAAATACGAGTGTGAGTGATATGTAGTGAGGAATTCATGTAAACTGAATTGTGATGTAATTAGAATCAAAATTGTATATGTATAGTGAGAGCTTGAATTTGTACTATTCAAACATGTAATAAATATTTGTCTGAATAAAATTTCTGTTTGTATTCAAATTCTGTGTAACTTATTCTGTTTGAATTCAAATTCTGTGTAACTTATTTTATTCAACAAATATTTATTTAATCTATGAAAAATAAAATAGTACATTACCAAATACATTTAAATGAATATATATATATGTTTATCATCATCAAACAAAAATCATATAAGCGCACATTCAACAGTTTGCCCTGTACAAACAGGAATGGTTCTATGTGCATTTCCCTCCTGGTTTCGCGAGGAGATGAGTTGAAGGAAGTAAGTCTTTTCTCTGGATCGATGTTTGTTCTTGGTCGGGGCTATGCCTTTTCTAACTTTTGTTTCACCTTTTCAGGTATCAACCCACATCCTGATGGTCAAGGATATTCCGAGGCTGCTGAGGCTATTCGAGCCCTTCTTACCGAAGAACGGGACATCCAGACTCTCATTTCGAATGAGACACCTTTAAGGTTTGGGCTGTTGGCAGAAGGTCGTCAGATAAGCCTTCCTCAAGGCGTCACCATACCCAGGCCCACCTCTGGGAAAGGGAAGAAATTAGCTGAGCCATCAACACGTCATACTCCTGACGCACCCGAAGAGGGGGAAATTAAAGGGAATGAAACACTCGAAACACAAGGTGAGAACTTGGGTCCCACTCAGGATCCGATAGTCGAAGTGCACGACATCGAAACGTCATCTTTCCCTTCGAAGAGGAAAAAGAGATTGACGTACAAGATTAGGAAGGAGAAGGTTGGTGGACTTCAAAAGTTACGCTCATTCCAATGGAGAAAGAGGCTTCTTCGCAGCATGTAGAAAGTTCTTTAAAGGGCCTATCGAACCTCTCCATGACCTGCTCAATTATGACTTCGACGATCCGGAAGCATTTAGACTTCAATCGCCCATCAGAGGCGATGCGGGCGCTCTAGCCCAAAGTCAGGGAGAAAAAACTCCCACTAGTAAAGCAGCTGGTCCGTCGGGGGGAAACACTAGCACACACACAAACACTTGCACTTCAATTCGCACTTAGATTTTCGTCGTCATGCTACTCTTTGTAATTCGTTGTTATTTAAATTCTGTGCAGGTGACATGGGGCGCTCACACGGATTCGATCGCCTTCATGGTTCGTCTATCTTTTATCAACCTGGATAGTACTTGGGTTCCGGAAGACGTCGGGACAGAAATGGTGACGGCGATAGAGATTATCATTCCCGGGACTCATCATCTCAGAACAAAACTTACTATCGGCCAAAATACCACCAAGATAGCTCTTCTCACCCGGAGCAAAGCAAAGATAAGTGCGGCCATAAGGGGTCGCAATCTGATGTCCCCCGGGATCAACACTCCGACTCCTCTTCCACTCGACAGTCCCGAGATCCTCATAGGAGGGCTGAACGTTCAAAGCCATCTCCTCTTGCTCCTGCAATAGATCCAATAGTATCGGAGAGGCTGGCCGAGCTTAAAGATAAATTTCCAAAAATCTGCTTTGATGGCTTGAAATTCCTCCCGGTGATTCATCTTATTCCCGGACATGTCAAGCAGAGCGCCATCGCCTGTACCAACGACGTCTATGTTCAACATGATGCGTTTGTTCATTTGGCTGAAAAACTTTCTTAAGTCTCCATGGAGCGCCATCATGAGATCGATCGCCTGAAGCTTGAGGCTATCCACGACAAAGATATCATTAAAGCTCAGGACGAAGAGATTGTAACTTACAAGTCTGAACTTGAGGTCGCCCATCAGAGCGCTAAGGACACCGCCGAAGCCGTAACTCATCTGGAATCGACTCAAAAAAAGGAAATCGACGAGGCGGTGCAACGTTGTGGGGCCCTAGCTCTAGATAAGGACTCGGTCCAAAAGGAGAGGGACGCGTTCAGCCTCCGAGTCAAGGAAATTGAGGAGCAGCTCCGTAGAGAGAAGGAAGAGAAAACGGCTGCCCAAGAAGAGTCACAACGATACTGTGATGAGATCGTTGCTACTCGACTTTTAAAAGAAAAACTTGAGAGCGAGCTTTCCAAAGTTGAGGCGTTAATGAGTGAAGCCCATGAAGAGGGCAAGAAGATAGCGTCCACAGACATCGACTCCCATCTTGAGGCGGCTAGAGAAGAAGGTAGGGAGGAGGTCAAAAGCATGTTTGACTCGCTAATCGCTGAATTCAATGCCCGCGTTCTCATGCATCGAGACTTGACTTTTCTGGGCGAGGGCTATCTTGAATCTTTAGCCGAGGCATGGGAGGCCTTGATAGAAATCAGGAAGGCCGAGCATGGTTCCGAAGAGGTTAATGAAGAAGCTTTGATAAAATAATTTCTCAAGGGAAACGAGCCTTCGGACCTGTCAGCGTCTAAAGCTATTTATTGCAAAGGCTCCCCCTCAAAGAAAGGGAAAGAAGCTATTACCGGTCCATCCGGGGTCGTGCTTCCAGCTCATGTGCCTACTCAATCGGCCGATCGGTTAATACTCGATCCATTTGAGCAGCATATCGGTTATAATCCGAAGGATCTCGGCCTTGGCGTCCATATTCTGTCTCCCATTCCGGAGGGTGAGACCCCCTTGACGGCTGAGAGCCTCCGGAACCTGGTAGACAACCCTTCACTTTAAGATTTCAAAAGTCTTCATTCTTTATGAAGGACTATTGTATTCTAGTGCTTGTTTTTCATGATTTTGCGCAGGCTGTTCTGATCCCGGGCCCACTCCGAGGAGCGATGTCACCAAGGAGGTGGAGGGAAAGATAAGTGAGGCCACTCATGTAGGGGAGGCTCCCAAGCCAGATGCTTAGGTGATTGGAGCGCTGGATGAGGATGAATCCGAGACTTCTTCTCCCATCGATGAGAGTTATGAAGTAGAAATTACAGGCGCCTTCGAACACACATCTGAGCTGAGTATGAAGGAGCGGCTTGAGGAGGAGAAGAGAGAGACAACCAAGATCAAGGTCGAGCCTCAAGTTGTGGACATGGACGACCCTTTGAATAAGCCGTTGAAAGTCATCCTTTCTGGCGGGTCCACGCTCATGGATGTTCCCCGTACTTATTCAGTTGCTACCCCTCCATCAAAGAAGAGTACCAAGGGTAAACGCATAGGAGGGGAGCCGTTCGAGAAGACAACGGAGGTGAAGAAGTCGAAGAAGCATAAGAAGTGATCATTACTCTCGTTCAAAGAGAGTTAGTTTAAGTTATGTATATTTTCATCTACTTCCGTAGTCTTTGTAAATAGATCGTCGACTCCGAACTTTGGAGGACTTGTAGTTGAAACTTTTTCTGAATAAAGCTTAGTTCCTTTTTCTGTCTTTCAAAAGGCTCTTGTCGTTTAATTTTTGTATGATTGTGATTTAAATCCAAGCTGTTGTGAATAACATGGACTTCTCGGTTCACCTTCATATATCTCGGAGATTCTTTGAGAGTTGTTCATTTTTCCTTCCGCGCTTCAAGCACTTAGAATATTTTTTAGTCCGCACATCAAGGACTTATAGTACTCCAGTTCGCACTCTGGGGGCTTGAAGATTTGAGTCGTTTATACTCGAGTCCGCTCTCCGGGGACTTAGAGTACTCCAGTCCGCACTCTAGGGACTTGGAGATTTGAGTCATACTCGAGTCCGCGCTCCGGGGACTTAGAGTACTCCAGCCCGCACTCTGGGGACTTGGAGATTTGAGTCATTTATACTCGAGTCCGTGCTCCGGGGACTTAGAGCACTCCAGCCCGCACTCTGGAGACTTGGAGATTTTGAGTCGTTTATACTCGAGTCCGCGCTCTGGGGACTTAGAGTACTCCAGTCTGCACTCTAGGGACTTGGAGATTTTGATTCGTTTGTATTCGAGTCCGCACTCTGGGGACTTAGAGTACTCCTGTCCGCACTCTGGGGACTTGGAGATTTGAATCGTTTATACTTGAGTCCGCGTTCCGGGGACTTAGAGTACTCCAGTCCGCACTCTGGGGACTTGGAGATTTGAGTCGTTTATACTCGAGTCCGCGCTCTGGGGACTTAGAGTACTCCAGTCCGCACTCTGGTGACTTGGAGATTTGAGTCGTTTATACTCGAGTCCACGCTCCGGGGACTTAGAGTACTCCAGTCCGCACTCTGGGGACTTGGAGATTTGAATCGTTTATACTCGAGTCCGCGCTCCAGGGACTTAGCCAGTCCGCACTCTGGTGACTTGGAGGTTTGAATCGTTTATACTCGAGTCCGCACTCCAGGGACTTAGAGTACTCTAGTCCGCACTTTAGGGACTTGGAGGTTTGAATCGTTTATACTCGAGTCCGCACTCCAGGGACTTAGAGTACTCCAGTCCGCATTATGGGGACTTGGAGATTTGAGTCGTTTATACTCGAGTCCGCACTCCGGGGACTTAGAGTACTCCAGTCCTCACTCTGGGGACTTGGAGATTTGAGTGTCTGCACGTGTTCATACGTCAGCCAGAATAATATAGTTTCATTTGCCTGTCACAGGATCATCATACCCAGAAACATTAGCAATTCATGGAAAAGATGGCTTCAAGCCTTTATTAATGAAAGCAAGCTGAATTGTCTTACTACATGCCAAGAACTAGAAATAAAAGCGTACTGGAAATAAATGCAACTAATACATGAAAGAAATAGACTCAGTATAATAATGCTGCAAGTGCTCGCTGTTCCATGCTCGGGAGAGTGTCGCACCATCGACGGTCGCTAGCTTGAAAGTTCCTTCTCCAAGCTTCCGTTCGATGACGTATGGACCTTCCCATGCGGGATTCATATGAGATGTGATCAGAAAAACTCATTTCAAAACGAGGTCTCCCACACCAAAAATTCTCGGTCGGACCTTCTCGTTATAATATTTAGCGACTCTATGTCTGTATACGGCCGCTCTCAAATTGGCTTCTTTGCGTTTTTCATCAATGAAGTCCAACGATTCCAATAAAAGATTCTGGTTCGACTCAGGGTCGTAATAAGTTACTCGATGTGATAGAACTTCAAGTTCCACGGGTATGACAGCTTCCGTGTCATATGTCAATGCGAATGGAGTGTGGCCATTTGCGGTCTTATGGGTGGTCCTGTAGGCCCAAAGCGCCATTGGAAGTTCATCCACCCACTTGCCTCTAGCCTTTTCTAGACGCTTTTTGAGTATGGACTTGATTATCTTGTTTACGACTTCCACTTGTCCGTTCGCTTTTGGGTGAGCAACCGCTGCAAACTTCTTCTCAATGCCATATTTCTGACAAAATTCTTTGAACTCCTTGCTTTCGAATTGAGTCCCATTGTCTGTAATGATGGTCCAAGAAAGGCCAAAACGACATATGATATTTCGTACGATGAAATTAATAACCTTCTTGATGGTTATTGTGGCCAGAGGCTCTGCTTCTGCCCATTTGGTAAAGTAGTCGACCGCAACTATTGTATATTTCGCTCCACCTTTGGCTATGGGTAAAGTACCGACTATGTCGATCTCCCACATTGCAAATGGCCAGGGACTAACCAATTGCGTGAGTTCCGTCGGCGGAGCTCTTGGGATTTTGGCATATATTTGGCATTTTTCATATCTTCTCACATAGTCTGCAGCATCCCGATTCTCTGTTGGCCAGTAGTATCCGTAACGGAGGACTTTCTTTGCTAATGTCTGCCCCCCAGTATGGTCACCGCACTCTCCCTCATGGACTTCCTTTAGTACTCGTTTTATCTCATCGTGGGCCATGCACCGGAGTAAGGGGGTCGAGAATCCCCTTCGGTACAACACCCCATCTTGCATTATATATCGTGAAGCCTTACGAAGGACTTGTCGTCTTTCGCTCCTTTTTTCGGGTAAGATCTCGAATAGCAAGTACAGCTGATTGGGGTCATCCTTGATTCCTTCTCGATTTCAGTTTCAAATGCGAAATCTATCTCCATCATATCTATACTCGGAGCATGGAGGGTCTCAACAGGAAATAATCCCATTTGGTGTGCATCGCCAGTGCTTGCGAATTTTGCCAATGAATCGGCTGCTCTGTTTTGCTCACGCGGGACATGTGAAATATCATAATACTCGAGGTTCGCTAGCAGCTCGTGAGCTCGGACCAAATATGGGGCAAGTCTCTGCCCCCTTGCTTGATAGTCTCCTCGTACTTGGTACACCGCCAGCTGCAAATCACTAAAAATTTCAACCGATTTTACTCCTAGTTCTTTGATAAGTCTTAAGCCGACAATCAACGCTTCATATTCGGCTTCGTTATTCGTTGCTGTGAATTCGAGCTTTACAGCGTGGAAAATTGATCGGTTCTCAGGAGTTACAAGAACTATGCCAACCCCCGAACGACGATCGTTAGATGCCCCATCGGTGTACATCTTCCATCGAACGGGAGGTATGACATTGTGGTCGTTTGATTCGTCTGACACAGTAAATTCAGCAATGAAGTCAGCTAGTGCTTGTCCTTGTATGGTCCTTCGCGGCAGGTAGGTAATACCGAATTGACTTAAGTTGATATTCCACTTTAACATCCTTCCGGAAGTTTCTGGTCGTTGGAGTACCTGTCGCAGGGGTTGATCAGTGTAAACACTGACTGAGTGTGCCTAGAAGTATGGACGAAGCTTGCTTGATGCAACCACTAAGCAATAAGCTAATTTTTCAATCTTTGGATAATTTCTTTCTGCCCCCGTCAAGCGTTTACTAACATAGTAAACTGGCTTTTGAACCCGGTCTTCCTCGTGAACCAAGGCTGTACTGATAGCATTCTGGGATACAACCAAGTATATATACAACATTTCGTGGTCTATTGGTTTCGACAATACCGGGGGACTTTCTAAGTACCTTACAAGATCTCGGAATGCTTCCTCACAGTCGGACGTCCATTCGAAATTCCTCTTTCCTTTCTTTATGACATCGAAGAAAGGAATACACTTGTCTGTGGCCCTGGATATGAATCGGCTTAGCGCGGCCACCTTTCCATTCAAGCTTTGCACCTGTTTTATAGTTCTGGGCCCTTGTATATCTCGGATAGCCAGAATATTTTCCGGGTTAGCCTCGATTCCCCGCGCATTCATAATGAAACCCAGAAACTTTCCCGACGCTACTCCAAAAGAGAACTTCAAGGGGTTGATCTTCATACCATAATGTCTGAGTATATCAAACATTTTTGCTAAGTCTCGAATATGGTCGTTTGACTGCCATGACTTCACGAGCATGTCATCCACATATACTTCCATCGCCTTACCGATCTGGTCTTTAAACATTCGATTCACCAGACGCTGATAAGTTGCTCCCGCATTTTTCAATCCAAAGGGCATTACTACATAGCAATATAGCCCCATATTCGTGACGAAACTGGTGTGCTCTTTGTCTGGGATATGCATTGGGATCTGAGTGTATCCTGAATACGCATCCATAAATGACAGTAATTCGTGTCTGACGGTAGAGTCGACGAGCTGGTCGATTCTAGGTAAAGGGAAACTATCCTTCGAGCATGCTTTATTCAGATCGGAGTAATCAACACAAGTTCTCCACTTTCCATTTTCTTTCCTCACTAGCACCGGGTTAGATACCCATTCAGGATAGAGGATGTCGCTAACGAACCCATTGGCTTTGAGTTTGCCCACCTCCTATTTGAGAGCCGCAGACCTCTCTGGGTCCATACCTCTCCTTTTCTATTTTACGGGAACGTACTTTGGGTCTATGTTCAACATATGACTTTCAATTGTTAGAGAAATCCCACACATATCAGAGTGCATCCAAGAGAAAACATCAAGATTTGCTCGGAGGAAGTCAGTGAGGTTCTTGGCCACCACGGAGTCGAGTTGTGATCCAATTTTAAGAATTCGTGACGGGTCATCCCGGCTGACTGGGATGTCAATTGTTAGTTCAGCCGGTGCTGCATTTGTTTCCCTGGGTCCCCCATCATCATCTCTCAGATCTATGTCTCTATAGATCCAAGAATGTTGCCCGTGCCAGGGCTCGGGCACTACTTGTCAATCATCAGAATTTTCGATGCGGATAGAGCAGTCCGCAACATTTCCTTTCTCTCTACGCCGATCCTCTCTCAGCTCAGCCACATAGCATGCACGTCCGGTCGCCTAATCTCCGTGTACAACTCCAACACCTCTGTCTGTCGAAAATTTTAACGTCAGACACCAAGGAGCTAATGCTGCCCTAAATTCTGCCAGGGCTGGACGTCCTAGAAATACGTTATATGGAGAGCCAACATCCAACACTATGAACGGTAGGATCCGCACCCTCCTACGCTCGCCTTGCCCCAGTTCAACTGGTAACTCCACATATCCCACTGTATCCGTTGCTGCGCCGTTAAAGCCATGTATTCTGCCTTTAGATGGTTTCAAATCCTTAGTCTCCAGCTTCATTTGGTCGTATGCCTTCTTTAAGATGATGTTAACGGAACTTCCGCAATCAATTAGAATACTCTTCACAAACGCCAGCCCGATTGTAGCAGATATGACCATCGGGTCGATGGTAGGAGCCTCCACCTTATCCGCATTTCTGCTCCTGAATACAATATCATCGTCCATCGTGCGCTGCTGCTTTGCCGAAGTCCCATCCTCCACATTCGAACAACACTCATACTTCGCATGTCTTAAAGAGTTAGCATATCGCTCCATCTCCTGCCAATTTTTATCTGCGGGATGAGGTCCGCCAGCAATCGTGTTGATAACCAATCTACCCACAGTTCGAGCAGGTTGTTCTGGTTGGCGTGGAGCTGGCCGGCGTGGAGCTGGCCAGCGTCTGGGGTCCGATATCTCTTGTCTTCCGTCCTGTGGGTCTTTGACAAACTCCTACAGCTTCTTCCATCTAATCAATTTTTCTATAGCGTCATGGAGGTGTCTGCACTCCTCTGTGTTGTGCCCATAAGACTCGTGAAAGCGGCAATACTTCCCTGTCCGCTTCTGTTCCTCTATTGATTCCTTTGGGCGTGGTTTTCTATATTGAAAAGTGTTGCAAGTTGACAAATAGATGCTCTCAAGAGATGCGTTGAGCGGGGTGTATTCATTATAGGTCGGGATCCTTGACTTCCATTTCCCCGTCTCTCTTTTCTTTCTGGGATTTCCACCTCCTGATCCTTTAGACTGCCCAGGCTTGTTTTAGGCGTTGACTTGAGCTTTTCTCGAATTATCGCCGGTTTGCTTCATGGCGATGTTACTTTTCATAGTCTCCTGAGCAGGCCCTAGTGCCTTGTCTAGCCTTGTCCATCGAGCTTCTTCCCTTCTTATGAACTGATGAGCTTTCGAATAAAAACGCTCCAGCGTGGCTGGGGGCTTTCCGCCAACCAATCTCCAAATTCAAAGTCTGGATCCACTCCACGCATTACCGCCATCAAAATTGCGTGATCGTTTGAATTGTTTACTTCGGTAGCGGCAACATGAAATCTCTGCAAATATGCTTTCAATGGCTCTCCTTGGGCTTGGATTACGCTTGATAAGGATATCACATCCTTTGGACGAGTGGTGTGTATCCTGAATTGTTCTATGAATTTCATTGCCAATTCGTCAAAGCTGGATATAGATCGTTGGGGAAGTCGAGTAAACCACATAGTGGCAATCCCGGGCAGAGTGATTAGGAAGCACCTACACTTGGTTGCATCATTAGCTCTTGCAGAATCCATCATCCATCTGTACCTCATCACATATTGCCTGGGATCAATCTTCCCTTCGTAGGTTGGGATAGTCGGCATATTGAACTTCTTGGGGTACTCAGCATGTAGGATACCATCTGTAAAGGGAGTATGGCTTCTGGACACTCCCCAATCTTCATTGGTCAAGCCTTGGTTCTCTCTCATCAACTGCGTGACCATAGCTATTAAGTCCGGAGTTTGTATGGAGGATGAAAGGTTGGGTTCCGTTCCACGGGACTGTGCGGGTTGATGTCCTGCCTGATTTGGGTCTTGGAGATTCGGGCGTCCGGTCTCCTCACGGGATTGATCCCTAGTCGATCGATCCGTGACACCTGCCTGTGCACCTTCATCCTTAAGGCGCCTACGCCTAGAAGGTTCATCAGCTGAGGTTGAACTATCAGATTCAGAATAAGGGGCAGGGTTACCTCCAGCATTCTGACGCTGCTGCTGAGTGAGCTGAGTCATGATGTTAGTGTTGGCTTAACTCTGCTCAGCAAGTTGCCTTCTACTTTCCTTGAGTTCTCTTATCAAGTCGTTGAACTCTGTTCAGGAAATAACTTTCGCTTGGTTTTGGGTGGAGGGCCCTGCACCTCGAGTTGCCTGCTGATTTCTAGGTCCAACTTGTTGCACGCTACCAGTCTCGTGGACATCTGCGTTGTGAGAGGCCGATCTAGTTCGTGGTCTCCCCATGGTAGAGTTGTTGGTTGTAACTCTGAATAGAATCAACAGATGCCTGGTGAATGATTTTTGGATCTCCTCTGGGGGATTTATGCAATTCAGTAGCTACAAAGCAGATCTTAACAACCTGAGAATTCGATTCTCAGTGAAAGCACCAAAATGTTAACACCAAAATTGGCCACTAACACCCTTATGAAAGATTGTGTAGGGAGATTAATTAAGATAGTAAATTAAAACAGAAGACAGTATGTAAATTTAAATGCAGAGAACAAGAACACCAAATTTATAGTGGTTCGGCGTAACTGCCTACATCCACTTTAAAGTTGATTTCTATTGCTTTCCTTGATAGTTGATTACAAATACAATCCGTTTCCAATTACTTGAATACAATTGCAAAGTAAACGATTAAGTCTTGAGCGAGTATTGAATGCGGCAGAGTTTCCCTAGTGTTCTAAAAAAAAACCGATCCGATTCATTGTGCCCCTGCCTCTTTATTTATAGACGAAGGTAGGTTAAACTTTCCTGATGGGCCTGGTAGCTGAATACCTCGGCCCAAATGGAGTAAGCTCTGCGTGCCGATACGAACATGCCGAACGGCCAAATGCCGAACTACCACCTTCATGCCAAACAAAATGATGTGCCGAACGACCTCGGGATGCCGAACATGACTTGTGCCGAATGATACTAGATGCCGAACGGTAGCCGAATGCCGAACGAGATGGATGTCGAACGGTTGGCGAATGTCGAGAGAGATTTAGGCCGAACGGTAGTCGAATGCCGAACGAGACTTAGGCCGAACAGAGTGATGTGCCGAACAAGGTCTGGACGCCGAGCAATATGGGATGCCAGACGATTCTGCCATGCCGAACGTCTCTTAATGCCGAACGTCCCTGGATTGCCGAACATTTGTGGAAGCCGAACGTTCCTTGTATGCCAAACGTCCCTGGATTGCCGAACAGTCTGCTAATGCCGAGTACCTTATTGCCTGGTCAAATCTCCAGGAAGCAGATCCCATTAGTCCGATCTGCTAAACTAAACGAGTATAGTGGTTCAGATTGATCGAAGTGTTTTATGAGTTTTTCAAATTACTGAATATAACAAGATAAACCGATGATCTGAACCATTACATTTTTTATCAAATGGATCATTTTCTATGGGTGCGTCTCTCTTCTAGCCTTTGATCAGACTAGATGAATTATTTATTTAGTTCTCAACATGAACATTCGATTAGTGCCTATACATGCCTAAAATATAAATACAACATATAGGAAAAATCAAAAGGCCCTTTCATCATGACAATAATGTCAGCATGGGTAGCTAGCGGTTTTGATTGAATAATTATTTTTTAATTGTTATTTGCTATCTTTAGGTGGTTGTTTGGTTTTAAATACAAATAATCCTGCAGGGGTCCTCCTGCCAATGCTCTAACTAAACTACATGGGAAAAACAAAATCAAAACTAAAAGAATTAGCATAATGACAGGAGTCCTCTGGCCAATGCCTCATGCTTGTCATTAGTTCGATCCACGCTTCATTTCCAACATAATGAATTAATTTTCATTCACAAACAGCAAGAAATTTTAAGAATGAAGGACAAAAATGAGTAAACATCTACGCATCATTATTAACACTATATTGAAATTAGGATGAGTATGTTTTCTTGTATAACCACGTTGTTTAACGCATGTCATCGTTCTTGTAGCCTTATGATTGTCATTTAGTCTTATGTCATGAGTGACATATAAGTGAGATATTTTGAACTAATTCACCCCTACTCGATTAATGATGGCTTTTCAGTTAGCTTCATGTTATCCTTATCTAATCTTGTAAAGTAGTTTATATTTTCATAAAACAACGACCAAACACCAAAATATCAGCAATCCATATGGGGTAGAGGTAAGTAACTAATGATAATAATATTAGACCTTAAGATACAAGAAAGCAGCAAATGATCAGATGGTTGATACAAAAATTTTAGAAGCAAACCGACATCATTTAATTAGAAAATAAGCCAAGGATAATTCAGCTGCAATTGCAATTTTAAACATTCAAAATCCATAACCTGAATTTACTCAACAACACTCCAGATTACAAAAGCATAATAATAAAAACCTAACATTTGCTGAAAAGCATATTAAATGACATAACGGTCATTTTACATAAAGAATACAACCTCAATGTCATGGTATGTGGATAGTTATAAAGTCGTTGGTATTCCGTGTTACGGTATATGTATGCTGAAACACTGAATAGGTCTTATCAAGACCTTTTCACATGCATTTAGTATTATATGACATTTTAGTACTGAATAGTTGTCAGATCATTATATAAAATAATAAGTTAAGTATGGCTAAATTATATGTACGAAAGTACCGTGAAGGAGTAAAACAACCTGGGATAGGCAAATGATTTTTCTTCTTTTTCATGTGCCTGGGATCGTACATTTAGAAAGAGGAAAAAATAGATAGATATCATCATATCTGGTAATCTAATTTTGAAAATAAAATAAGAAATAGAACACTGTACACTAAATCACTACTTAATTTTGTGATTTTTTTCTCTTTCTAGTTTACACGCTAGAATTATTTAATGTTATTCTCTTTCCGATTAGATCTCTTTAAATGTGATTTTCAATTGGCCTTCTTTTTTTAGATGTTGTCAAATTCACTTTGAATGGTGGTAAAACAGTAAATCGTCTTGTTTTGTTGCGTCTCTATTATTAAAAAAAAGATAGATTTCTGCCTAAAATTCACCCTTTTATCCAAGTCGAATTTTCATTAACAATGTCTTGTTAATAAAAACAATAGCGTAGAAACGAAAAGAAAAGGAAAATAGAATGGAAGACGTCTATACGTTGATATCTAGAAACACACACTTAATTAATAGCGTCTAACATATAGCCATCTATTTAATAGATACGAATGCTTTCATAAAGATGTTTAGCAAACATGTTTACGCTTGTTGAGAAAACTTTTCACTCAGGGACAAACTAAACTTAAAAGATTACACCTCCTAACATGTTGGGAGATGCTTTAACTAGCAGTACCTACAACTAGATTCTAATCAAAGTATCAAGTAAGAAATCACACCTCTGAGTAAGCCTATCAGGTCTACTATATTTGTATGCATAGTCTTAAACTTATTTAACGATTAGTTTTGAAGATATATGTTCATTGCACTCTATTTTCACTTCCTATATGACAATCAATTTAATCACAGTAGTAACCAGAATGAACTCAAACTATGGTATTTGGGTTATTTCCAATCCACTCCTACGACCATATTGGATTCTCATTCCGTAAACCATTACCAAGTAATTGTGCCAAGCATCTTCTATCGACCATTCTATAGATATTCAACATCAATTCAACTATCCTTTCCAAGTGAAAGTGTGAAATCGCCCCTGGTTGTTACTATCAATTTTCCAATCATCATGAGAGAATTTTTTTAAATTATTTCTATATACACCATATCAAGTCAAGATTTTCTATTTTGACACAACATTCTATAATTTTGTTTCATATGTTCTTCATTTTAAGACTACAAATACAACGGTTCTACTTCCTTCTACAATTTTGATAGTGTTATCCCACCCTTTGGTCAAGGCTGGAATATAAACTAATTAACTGGAAAACGATGGATATCAGTATTGGAAGTCGGTAGGCATCATACCTCGCTCGGCATTGGAAGTCGGTAGGCATCATATCTCACTCGGCATTGTCGCTCGGCATTGGAAGTCAGTAGGCATCATACATCGCTCAGCATTGGAAGTCGCTCGGCATCATACCTCGCTCGGCATTGAAAGTCGCTCGGCATTAGATGTCGTTCGTCATCATACCTCGCTCGGCATTGGAAGTCGCTCAGCATTGCATGTCGTTCGGCATCATACCTCGCTCGGCGAGGAAGTTGCTCAGCATTGGATGTCGTTCGGCATCATACCTTGCTCGGCATTGGAAGTCGCTCGACATTGTCGTTCAGCATCATACCTCACTCGGCATTGGACATTGTTCGGTATTATACCTCGCTCGGCATTGGAAGTCGCTCGGCATCGGACATCGCTCGGCATCGGACATCGCTCGACATCGAACCTACTCGGCATTGGACGTCGCTCGGCATTGGTGAGACGGCTCGGCATTATGGTGAAGCTGGTGTGGCTCGACACTGTGGAGAGGCGTGTGTGGCTCGGCATTGTGGAGTTATGTGGCTCGGTGGAAGGTCTTGATGGGCCTACACCATTCAGAAAGCCCAACAACTCAGGATTTGCCTATAAATACAGCATGTGAGGGTTCAGAAAAGGAATCTTCTTCTGGCTCTCTCGCCTTCTATTTCTAAGGCTGAGGTTATTCTGCCATTTTGTAACTGTAATTGGTTATTACAGCAATAAAAAGGAAACTTCTGGAGTGGACATAGGCCGAAGTTAGCCGAACCACTATAAGATCTATTGTTCTTTACTGCTTTCATTTTAATTTGGACTGTTCTTCACATTATTACTCTCTATATATATTCTATCTGTGAGCTGTGACTGTTATTTGGTCTTTCATCTGGATTTAGGTGTTAGTGACCATTTTTGGCGCTAACATTTTGGTGCTTTCACTGAGAAAGCTAGCACTCGGGAATTTTGGAGCTTGGATTTTGGATTGAAAAGCTTAGGAACTCGGATTTTGGAAAGCAATGGGTAGACCACCAACAAGGAAGTAAGCAACGGAAAGGAGCAATCAGGAAGGAAGTCAAGCAGCCTCTTCTGGAGCTGGAGAGGATCATGCATCCGTCTACATAACTCGGGATGAGATGCAGGTTATGATGAATTCTATGCAGGAGCAGATGATGAAACGGCAAGAAGAGATGATTCGTGCTCTTCTAAGACAACTTGGACAAGGTGGAACTGCAGGTGCTCAAGTTCTAGGAACTGAAACAGAGGAGCTCAACCAGCAGGCGGATGGAGTTATTCAGCAGGGAGCAGCTCCCAATCAACAAACAACTAACAATCTGGATGCACCAAGACTCAATGGCACACCACCAGGTAATGTTGGACAAGTTCATGGAGGGATACCGGATGACGCTACGCGATCCGACACCAACAGGAATACAAGAGTACATGATGAGGAATATGTTCCAGAATTTCCTCAGAGACTTGGAGGGCGGTTTGGAAACATGGATAAGGGGCAACCCTTGGTGGGAAACGCCGGATTGGCTAACATTATCAGGCGGACTATTCGCGGAAGCCTGACAAATAGGGATTTGGAGGAAGTCAACAAAAGTCTGTTTAGCCGGAACATCCGGACAGCTAGGAATCCGCTAGATTCCAAACTGCCCACTCTAGAAGTGTACAATGGGAAAACGGATCCAACTGACCACTTGATGAGGTACACTAGGCATATGGAAGTGCTGGAGGCAACAGAGAAGGTTATGGCTCGATGTTTCCCATGTACTTGACTGATATAGCTGCCATGTGGTTCAGGCAGCTGGAGGATGGATCCATTGGAAAGTGGATGGAACCGATGGACAAGTTCTTAAGTCATTTTCGAGTTCACATAAAAAGGCCAAAGAACGTGATGACGTTGACGTCAGTTAAACATGGGGTGGATGAATCGCTCAGGACATTCTTAACTCGATTTAATGCAGCAATTGCTTCAGTGGATCGGTCAAATCCGTCAATGATTCTCATGGCCGTGGTATTAGGGATCAAAGATAATTAGGATTTTAAAGTATCATTGATACGGGACCCACTGTTGGATCTTGGGGAATTCTTCCATGAAGCTGAGAAATTTCTCCGATAAGAAGATGCATGTTTGGACATGAGGTCAAAGGAAGTAAACCTGGTTAAGGATGGAGAACTACCCGACGAAAGCTCAGGGACAAGGATAAAGGGAAGAGGAAGCGCTGGGGAGTAGCAAAATTTTCCACTTACACTGGACTGAACGCAAAGTTGGAATGGATATTCTTAGATACTTGAGATCGACTTCCGTATCGAAGGCCGGCGAGGAGGGAGCCCTCAGAACACGAAAGGGCGTCGAAAAGGCACTGTCTTTTTCATGACCTGGATGAGCATAATACTAACAGCTGCCCGCATTTGAAGGACATAATCGAGGAGCATGTTAGGAATGGTCAGTTGCGAAAATATGTCAGAACTCGGGATGCGGCGGTGGAACAGAAGCAACCACCGTCTACCTTGAACTACGAGGGCATGAGGCCTAGGAATGGTGGTCGGTTGGTCATCAACTAATCTGGGCAATCAGCTAAATCACTTACTCATATACGGGGTCGGAGATAACCCTTAGGCATGCTCTGAGATGATGGTTTACCGAGATGCCTCGGTTTGTGAAATCTGTTTTTTCCTTTTGACATGGACATTTGTTTTTTCTGGTTTGGTTATGGAGTTTGGTCTGAACTCCCTGTTTTGCTTCTTTTTTGGTATGGATTTTTGATATGGATTTCTGGTTTTCTTGTTGGATTTGGATTTCGGGGTGGATTTTGATTTTCCTTTGGATTTTTGTTAAAAGGTCGTCGAGCATGGACTATGCTCGGCAAGGGTCTAGAGTGACCAGGATTCGGCCTAGGACTTAGGCCATATATTGTCGGTTATTATTTCAGGTCATCGAGCATAGACTATGCTCGGCAAAGTTCCGAAGAGAATAGGACTCGACCTAGGACTTAGGCTCCATATTATCGATTATTATTTCAGGTCGTCGAGTATGGACTATACTCGACAAGGGTCCGGAGCGACCAGGATTCGGCTTAGGAATTAAGTCATGGCAATTTCTCAACGTCCAGGGACACTAGGCCACGATCGTCAGGTGTTGATTGCACTTGGCATGAACCCGGAGAGGTTACGGATTTGGATATCGACCCGGAGAGGTCCTGGATTCGGTTATTGGTTATTGAATAAGGATGGATTAGGACTCGGTTATTGAGTTCAGATGAATATGGAATTGGCTAAGGCTTTGGTTACTGGATTTGGAATCGGACATCGACTCAGAGCAGTCAAGAACGATGCACTCAGATGATATGGCTATGGACTTCGGATATCGAATTCAAAACTATTCAAAACACACCTTCTTATCACAATGAATGTTTTGGCGGGAAGATGTTATCCCAACCTTTGGTCAAGGCTGGAATATCAACTAATTAGCTGGAAAAAGATGGATATCAGTATTGGAAGTCGGTAGGCATCATACCTCGCTCGGCATTGCCGCTCGGCATTGGAAGTCGGTAGGCATCATACATCGCTTGGCATTGGAAGTCGCTCGGCATTGGATGTCGTTCGGCATCATACCTCGCTCGGCATTGGAAGTCACTTGGCATTGGACGTCGTTCGACATCATTCCTCGCTCGGCATTGGAAGTCACTTGGCATTGGACGTCGTTCGACATCATTCCTCGCTCGGCATTGGAAGTCACTCGGCATTGGATGTCGTTCGGCATCACACCTCGCTCGGCATTGGACATCGTTTGGCATCATACCTCGTTCGGCATTGGAAGTCGCTCGGCATTGGACATCGCTCGGCTTCGAACCTCGCTCGGCATTGGACGTCGCTCGGCATTGGTGAGACGGCTCGACATTATGGTGAAGCTGGTGTGGCTTGGCACTGTGGAGAGGCCTGTGTGGCTGGGCATTATGGAGTTATGTAGCTCGATGGAAGGTCTTGATTGGCCTACACCCTTCAGAAAGCCCAACAGCTCAAGATTTGCCTATAAATACAGCATGTGGAGGTTCAGAAAGGGGATCTTCTTCTGGCACTCTCGCCTTCTATTTTCTAAGGCTGAGGTTATTCTGCCATTTTGTAATTGTAATTTATTATTACAGCAATAAAAAGAAAACCTATAGAGTGGACGTAGGCCGGAGTTAGCCGAACCACTATAAGATCTATTGTTCTTTAATGCTTTCATTTTAATTTGGACTGTTCTTCACATTATTACTCTCTATATATATTCTATCTGTGAGCTGTGACTGTTATTTGGTCTTTCATCTGGATTTGGGTGTTAGTCACCATTTTTGGCGCTAACAGATAGTTTTTTTTATTTTGCTACAGATCCTTTAATCATCTTATGAAGTATTGGGTGTAATTATATGACTATAACTGGCAATGTTTTTGGATAATATTCATTTCTCTCAAAAATTGAGGATTTATGAGTTCCTTTTGATATTTTAGGTGTTCCATACTTCATAGATAAACCTATAACGCGTCTATATATACAATAGTAATTACAAAGCTGTTATTTGTTTGATCCTTTTTATGATAATATTCATTTCATATTCAGCCTGAAATAGAAATACCATTCGTTGCAGTAACCTAAAACTTGTCAATGGTTTAAAATAACAATTAAAAGATGAAGACTTTTAAATTCTACAAACCATTAGTCTTACTCTATAAGCAAATCGAGCAAGCATCAGGTATCGGTTTCTTCAATTCAAATGAAGAAAAAACTTAATCTGAATAATAAATCACTTTATTGGAATTTAGGTATATAAAAAATAGAAATCATCAATATCATATTTACATTTTACAATGGTTGTTCAATTTAAAAGCTGAACAGAAAAAACAAAATAAAATTGCTAGAATCGAAATTCAAATAGCAATCGAAAACGCTAGACATTGATCGGACAAGGCAAAGGCTAAAAAATGAAGTGGAGGCGGTGACAAAATGAGGCGGAGGTAGCGACAAAACCAAGCGACGGCAAAATGAGGTGGAAGTGGTGTTGAATGATGCAGAGGCATTAACCCTAGATTGAAAGAGGGGGAATAATGAAATGGGGAAAATATAAGCGTTAGAGGAAAATAAAACAGAAATTACGACTATGTCCCCTTTTGTTTTATCCATTTACGAAATTACCATACTTCCCAACGGAATTAACCGTGGGAACACTTCTTAACGGAAATAACTGTTGGTACTTAATAATGGTATTAATCGTTGCTAATTGAAAACGAAAATGTGTTGCAAAATGGCCTATATGGTGTTGCGAGTACCAAGAGGTTACTTTTGACCAACTCAGGGTGGAACTTCTTAGGTATGAAATGTAAGCTCTTTAGGTCGCGCCAGGAGCGTTGATTTGTTTATTCGTCATTCTTGGAAATATGATATCACAATGAAGATTGATGGTTAAGGAACAAAGTAATATTTGGGTGCTTTGATATGATAGCTTCAGAACCACATTGATTGGTTCGATAGTGGATGGAGTTAGGTTTTGAGGATAGTGGCTCAATGACTGGGGCCGAAGTGATAATCTGAAAGGATCGGTTCAATGAAGTTAGCTCATGAGTGGAATTATGATTGGCTTCCACTACGGACATGAATACAATGGAATATGACTACGTTCCATTATGTAGGCATGTGCAAAGGGATCATAGACACTCGAAGGTTTCTTGTATGCATTTGTAGAGGGAGTACGTGGGGACGCCAACCTAGATTATGATTGTGTCCCGATCTTACGACCGTAGATTACCTTAGACCTTGCGGCGGTAGGTCTATTTCCTAGTCTTACGAAGTGGCATGGTTTGAGCAATATGGAACCAAGATTTGATAGGGTCTCTGGCTTATAATTGTGCCATACAAATTGTGTTATATCCAAACAAATTGACTAATGGTGAGGCTTGTTTAATGGATTCTATGTTTGCTTTGATTACTTTCCCCATAGTCTATCGCTCTAAGGTTGTCATCTGATGTAGGTATTTAGGACATGGATACCTGGACACATGATATTGTACTTAGGATGTAGTACACCATGATGATGATAGTAGAGTAGCATATTATAGACCTTATGTGATAACTCTTTTATTGTAGGGACATGTCAGGTATGATTCATATGCCCCGTTTCTTGTTATTTTGACTTGTATATTATTTTGAGAATTCATTTACTGCTCACACCAAATCGTTGTCTAACTCGAGGTTTTATGCTTTGCTTCTTATTATCTGGGGTACTCATAAATGAGTAGACTAGATAGCAGGTCTAGGTAGGATGCACTAGCTGTATAGATGATGAGTATGATGGAGTTTCTCGTATTATATATGGAAATTATGCTTATTCCATTATGCAACACTGTGGAGCCTAGACGGTGATTGCTTTACTCTTATGAGCCCGTTTATTTGAGTTTATTTCCATTTTGTATAAACTCTTCTACTATGTTGTATAACTCTGTGGATCTAGCTCTACATCTAGTTCACTTAATTATTACCGTCTCTCATGTTTTATATATGTAGTGTATATTATATTTTATTCCATACATTATGGGATATACGACAGGTTCATTGGAAGGTTTTCTTTTGTTTTAATCCTCGCCAATCGTCCAACATCGACCGGGCACGACAGCATCACACTATTTAGTTATATTGGATGTCGGTGTTATAGGGCGTCACATATGATGACGGAGAAGACAGAAGTGGCAGTGAAGATTTGTGGTAGTTTCATTATATATTTATATATATATATATATTTTTAGTGTAACTAGTTTCAGACATATTGATGTATTTTGAGATACTGTATTATGGATATTTTGGGATGTTATGTGTTAATCCGCCTTTTGACAAGGCAACACATCGGCAGATTTAACCCAATAAACTATGTAAGGCATAACTTAGTCGATAAACAAACAGCACGAGATGTTTAAAATATGGTTTCAACAAAGATTGAGTCACTTCAAGTTGCTTGGAGTTTGCTTTGGGTCGTCCCTGGGTTTGCTTCGGGTTTCCAAGCATGTTACTTCGAGTTTTCAGAACGGCTGCTTCGGATGTTTGAGAAACAAACTACTTCGGGTCACCACAGCAGCTACTTTGAGTCGCTAATAGGTTTGCTTCGGGTTAAGGATATGATTGCTTCTAGTCAAAGCCACGGATTGATCGAAGACCGTTCACCTTCGTATCCATCAACATCATGTTCATCTTGTTTGTATCCATGTGCTTCGGATCCATCACTGCTGTGCACTTTGTATCAACCTATTTACTTCAACACTCACCAACTTCATATCGATCAACCTCCCATACGTTTCGTATCGATCGGTCAAGCGATCGATACGAGGCTATGAACCATGCATCGATACGAAGCTACAAGCCGAGCATCGATGCAAAGTGCAAGGGGACCATTTATTTGCTCCACAACTGCTTGCTTCGTATCGATCGGCCAAGCGATCGATATGAACCAATGACCACTCGATCGATACGAAAGCAAGGACACAGGATCGATGCAAAACCCAACCTTTTTCATCGATACGAAGTAGCCCACATATATCTACTTCGTATCGATCATGTTGATGTATATTCGTATCAATCGACCAGATAATCGATACAAACTATCACTTTCCATCGATACGAAGCCAGCACCAGAAGATCGATATGAAATGATGCACATTAGATGGATACGAACGAGGTGACACCAATGGATACGAATGAAGCCTAGAAGAGAGGTGGACTCAGACACCCGGCATAAAAGGAGGGTCGATCCTAGAAGATAGCGCCACGTCATGCGATCAACACGTGCTAGCATGGATATGAAGATATCGATCCAAACGGCATCGATACGAGCTCGATAATACCTTGCAAATCCAAATTTGCATCGATCATAACTCAAGATCTACAAGTCCAAATGCTATCAAATTTTCACAGGAGCTTGCGTACAACCACAGGAATGTTCATGATCGATCCCGACTCGATTGGGCAACATTTAGATCGATACAAATCTCA
Source organism: Allium cepa (assembly GCA_030765085.1). Taxonomy (NCBI): domain Eukaryota; kingdom Viridiplantae; phylum Streptophyta; class Magnoliopsida; order Asparagales; family Amaryllidaceae; genus Allium; species Allium cepa. The sequence continues at coordinate 305,143,386 of CM060945.1, read as the reverse complement.
TTTGTATAGATCATGGATCGAGTCGAAACGAGCAAGGATCAATCACGTGCGCCCAACCATGCTAGAGTCTTCCAAAATTTGAGATAGATATTCTCAGCCAACACCTATAAATAGCATCCCTGGGCCTTTAGAAAAGGGGACTTTTTATGTTCTTCTACACCGTTACTCTGCAGAACTCCATTGTAACTCGATTACTATCATCTATACTCTTGTAACCAGTGAGTCATAGTCAATAAAGCCGTAATTCTTCAAAATGGACGCAGGCTACAACATTGGGCCACTATAAATTATGTGTTTCTACTGCTTTCCTTTTTTATTTTGGTTGTTCCACACATTTATATTCTCTACATGCTTGCTATCTGTGATCTATGATTGTTAACGGGTGCTTTCATCGACAGTTGAGTGTTTGTGACCAATTTTAGCGCAAACATTTTGGTGCTTTCACTGAAAAGGCTAGCATTCAGGTATTCTATAGCTTGGATTTTGGATCTGAAGGCTTAAGGACTTAGATCTGGAAGGCAATGGTGAAGCAGTCAACAAGGAGACAAAGAGTAGAAAGGAGCCAGCATGAAGGAAGTCGGGAGGCTTCCTTAGGAGAAAATTAGGCCTCAATCTTCATCACCCGAGACAAGATGTAGCTAATGATGGAAGCTATGCAGGAAGGAATGCTGAAAAGGCGAGAAGAGATGATGTAGAACCTACTCTAGCAAATTGGGCAACCTGGAGTGCAAAATCAAGAGAACACCGCTACAAGGGGTGTTGGAGATAGGGATCAAGAAAATGGAACAACCAGGATTCAAAATAGATCAGGACCATCAGGAGAAGCCCATAAGCTTGGGGGCACTCCCCCGGAGCATGTTGATCCAACCTCAAGTAGGATATCAGGTGGAGCTGTTCAGCACGGCATTAATAGAGGAATAGATGCCCATCCAAGAGAAGAGACTCCAGGATTCCATTGCGAACTCGGAGGAAGATCGGAGGCAATAGACAAGGAATACATATTGACGACAGTGACAGATTGGCGGAGATAGTCAGACAAGCCATGAGAGACGAATTTGTGAATAGAGATCTGGAAGATGTTAACATGAGCCCCTTATCTCCCGCAATTAGGCAGGCCAGCAATCCACCAGAATTCAAGCTGCCGACATTGGAGATGTATGATGGAAGGACAGTCCCCGCTATTCATCTGACGAGGTATATGCGGCACATGGAAGTACTAGGGGCATCAAAGGAGATCATGGCCCAATGATTCCCACTGTATCTGACAGACATAGCTGCATTATGATTTAGACAATTGGAGAGCAGTTCGACTGGAGTGTGGACCGAGTAGACTGAAAAGTTTATGAGGCAATTCAGGGTTCACATCTCGAGGCCCAAGAATGTGATGAGTCTGACGGCATTAAAGCAGAAGACCGGAGCGTCTTTGAGAAACTTCTTAACATGATTCAATGCAGTGGTAGCATCGATGGATCGATCCGATCCATCCATGGTTTTGGTGGCAGCTGTATCTGGCATAGCTGATGGCACAGAGTTTTACAAATCACCAACCTATAGATCTTGGAGAATTCTACCATGAGGTAGAAAGGTTTCTACGACAAGAGGATGCAAATGCTGATAGAGAGGAAGGAGATGGAGTTAATGTTTATGCAGTCAAAAGCGAAGATCTGCCCGGAAAGGATTCAGGAAAATATAAGGGAAACGAAAGGGAGATAATAGCGGTGACGAGCCAAAGCGGCCGTGAAAAGAGCCAAGATTCACCTCTTATTCAGAGCTGAGCGAGACTTTGGAACGAATCTACCAAGACACCGGGGGCAGGTTCCTACCGGAGGCCAATGAGGAGGGATCCAACCAGCAACGAGAGGAAATCAGACAAGTACTGTTTATTCCATGAGTTAAGCGTCTATAGTATGAATGATTGCAGACACTTGAGGGATGAGATAGAAGGGCACATCCAAAATGGCATGTTGTTGCAATATGTGAGAAGGAGGGCATCAACTGCGGAATAAGAACGACCACCATCTGCAACAACTGGGGACGGCTCAGTATCGAGGCATCGGCTTGTCATCAACTGATTGTAATAATGACGAATAAGTCGCAAACTCCACGCTAGTGCGTTTAAGTCGCTTACATATGTACAGGATCACAAACGGTCCTCAGGCGTGCTCTTAGACGACTATCAATGGCATCGGTATTGGTATCTGCACTTTGACGTCTCTGTTTTGCTTTTGTTTTTTACATCTGGACTTAATTTTGTTGGATATTTTTGTTGAAAGACTCATTTGAATGGATATTTGGTTTTAAAAATTCTATAACGGCCAAGTCACTATGAAAAATGATCCAAAAACTCACTCAAACGTGAAATCTGACATTAATGATCTTAAGTCCCCCCCGGCACACATAATTCACCTCGAACGGCACCCGACCGTGAACGATCGCAATTCGCCTCGAACGGCACCCGACCACAAATGGTCACCATCGCCTCGAACGACACCCGACTACGAACGGGTATAATTCGCCTCGAACGGCACCCACTGTGAATGGTCACAATTTCCCTCTAGCGGCACCCGACTGCGAACGATCTTCATTCGCCACGAGCGACACCCGACCTCAAATGGTCAGATGCCACCCAAAACGGCATATGATCTCGAACGATCACCATTTGTGGTCTGGTAAGATTATCAGTTTCTTTGCAGGTCATTAATAGGATATGAACATCCACCTTATGGCACTACAAAACACACCTTCCTATCGCGAGGCATGTTTTGGAAGGCAAAGTGTTGACCCATCTTTTGGCAAGGCAATACATCGATGGATTTGACCCAATCAACTACGCAAGACACGGCATAGTCGACAAACAAACAGCATGGGATGTTTAAAATATGGTTTCAACAAAGATTGAGTCGCTTCAAGTTGCTTGGAGTTTGCTTCAGGTCATCCCTGGGTTTGCTTCAAGTTTCCAGGCATGTTAATTAGAGTTTTCAGAAGGGCTGCTTCAGGTCTTTGAGAAACAAGCCACTTCGAGTCACCACAGCAACTGCTTCGAGTCGCCAATAGGTTTGCTTCGGGTTAAGGAGATGATTGCTTCGAGTCAAAGCCATAGATCGTTCAAAGGCCATTTGCTTCGTATCCATCAGCATTATGTTCATCTAGTTCGTATCCATGTGCGTCGAATCCATCACCATTGTGCACTTTGTATCGACCTATTTACTTCCACACTCACCAGCTTCGTATCGATCAACCTCCCATACGTTTCATATCGATCGGTCAAAAGATCGATACGAGGCTATGAACCATGGATCGATACAAAGCTACAAGTCGAGCATCGATGCAAAGTGCAGGGGGGCCATTTATTTCCTCCACAACTGCTTGCTTTCGTATCAATCCTTTTTATGTATGTTTCGTATTGATCAGCCAAGCGATCGATATGAACCAACGACCACTTGATCGATACAAAAGCAAGGACATGGGATCGATATGAAACCCAACCTTTTTCATCGATACGAAGTAGCCTACATTTATCTACTTCACATCGATCATATTGATGTATACTTCATATCAATCGACCAGATGATTGATATGAACTATCACTTTCCATCTATATGAAGCCAGCACCAGAAGATCGATACAAAATGATGCACACTAGATGGATACGAACGAGGTGACACCAATGGATAGGAATGAAGCCTAGAGAGTTGGACTCGGTCTCTCTTCATAAAAAGAGGGTTGATCCTAGAAGATAGCACCACATCATGCGATCAACACGTGCTAGCATGGATACGGACATATCGATGCGAACGACATCGATACAAGCTCGACATTGCCTTGTAAATCCAAATTTGCAGCGATCATAACTCAAGACCTACAAGTCCAAATGCCACCAAATTTTCGTAGGATCTTACGCACAACCTTAGGATTGTTTATGATCGATCCCGACTCGATTGGGAAAGATTTGGATCGATACGAATCTCATTCATATAGACCATGGATCGAGTCGAAATGACAAGGGATCGATCACGTGGGACCACCCATGTTAGAGAAGGAGTCTGACGAAATTTGAGATAGATATTCTCAACCAACACCTATAAATAGCATCCCTGGGCCTTCAGAAAAGGAGATTTTTGGGTTCTTCTATGCCGTTACTTTGCAGAACTCCATTGTAACTCGATTACTATCATCTATACTCTTGTAATCAGCGAGTGATAATCAATAAATCAGTATCTCTTCAAAGTGGACGTAGACTACAAGGCTGAACCACTATAAATCATGTGTTTCTACTGCTTTCCTTTTTAGTTTTGGTTGTTCTTCACATTTATATTCTCTACATGCTTGCTGTCTGTGATCTGTGATTGTAGACGGGTACTTTCATCGACATTGGGTGTTTGTGACAATTTTGGCGCAAACATTATTCTTTCGAGATTTGGTTTTCATATAATGGGTACTTATTTTTGTTATTATAATTTATCCCTTCGCTATGAGATTCTAAAAGCATGGATATAACACTATATATATTGTACTTTGTGTCAATTTTACCAACCAACAACCAACTTTGAAATGGTCCTAAGGTTCGATAAGCTTTTATTGGGTTGAAAATTAGGCCCATTCATGAGTGGGTTGTTACAAAGTATGAGCATATTTGGAAATTATATAAAATATAATATCTTTCAAAAATAATTTGGGTGTTAGGCCAAAAATTGTCTTAACAAAAACTTTGACAAATCCAAAAAAAATTAGGGTTTTAGATTTGTTGATTTGTTATATATTTGATGATTTATAGTTTACGGTTTGATTTGAAATTATAAAACAACAATGATTTATTTTATTTGATTATAATTTAAATATTCATCCATTGTAATCATTTTCTTTCACATATATTAGAGGATTTTCCACTTGGACATTGAATTGAAAAGTAAAGTTTAATGGGGTTTGTAACAACCCGACGTCGAGAGTCAATTAACTTAATATTAAAATGTTACATTAATTGAATTATATTTAATTATTTGAAATTAAAATAGTGATTTAGAAATTGATAATAGTGACTATATTAAAACGTAAAGAACGGAATATATGAAAGTAAGAGTAAATAATTGGAAATAATGTTAGATTAAATTTTGTAAATGAAAAGTTTAATAAATAAAGGAAATAAAGTAGTAAATATAGATTTGAAATTGATTAGTAAATGATTTAAATAAAAATTCAATTGAAAATTTGATTTTTATATATGGGCTTGAATTTCGGTTGTTGGGTAAATTAAATAAAATAAAAGACAAATAAGCCAAGCCTTAAACTAAGATTTTTGATAATTCTCATCTCTAGAGAATTCCATTTTCAAATTTACCACTTTTAAATATATATATACAACCAGAAACCTATACAGGAAGGGGAAAGATCTTCTAAAGATTATTCAAAAACTAGCAACTGCCACTTTTACTACTTATCGCCTCCACGTCTTCCGTTTTACGGCCGCTAATAAAAACAAGGCAACTCGAGCAGTAGCTAATATTGGTATTTTGTTTTTGAAAGATTGCAACTGAAAGAATTATATCTACTTTATTGATTGAATTGCAGATTCAAGATTTGAGTTATTTCAGAAAAAAATGTTTTACAACTGATACTTAAACTGATATTAGTGCTTTGTATTTATATATTACATCAGTAAGTGCTATTGTATCTTAATAGCCAGCCTGTAGGCCTTCTACCCACTTTGCATAATACGACTTAGTCTTTATTTGCTCCAACCTTCATTATCTCACTCATAAGAATCGTTCATTTTCCCTCCTCAAACCTAACTCGAGGGTTAGGGTTTTGAGGCGATATTGCCAAATTGCAATTTCTTTCGATTCTTTCTCAAATTACTTCAAATTAGATGAAACTTTACTTCGATTATAAGATTAAATCATTTCTAAGCTTTGACTTCTTCAACGAAATCAAGATGCAGTGGAGAATAAAATCTTCGAAGTTGATATTCGAGAAAGCTTTGAGCTTTCGACTTTCTACTTTGCAGTTTAACTAGAATATAGTATAAAATCTTCGAGTTTCACTTTGATTGCTGCTTTGACCAGGTTAAGCTTTAGATTGATGATGATCGCAAAAGTCACCAACTTTAAGATTTTCTTGTATAATATGAAGTTCTTCTTTGGTAGAGGTTTTGTTAATATATCTACGATCTAATAAGTTGCAGGTATGTGGTTTACTTTCAAATAATTATTTGCGACATGTTCTCTAACGAAATAAAGATCTAATTCCATATTTTTGGTTCGTGATTGTAAGATTGGATTTGCACTCAGTAACACTGTGCTAAGATTATCGCACCATATTGTAGCTTGATTGTCAGTTTTAACTTAAAGTTCACTTAGTAGTGAGTTAATCCACATTATTTTAGCAGTGGCATTTGCCACAGTTCTGTATTCAGCTTTAGTACTTGATCTACATATAGTAGCTTGTTTTTTTGAACACCAAGTAAACTAGTTTTTTTCCAAGAAATACGCAATATCCATATGTAGATCTTCTATCATCAAGATTCTTTTCACAGCCTTCCAATGTTTGTCAAGTGGATTTCATAAACCGACTTACTTTATTACACTAAAAGAAATTTCTGGCCTAGTAATTGTTGCATATTACAGTGCCCCCACTATGCTTCTATATTTCTTATCATTTGATATTACTACAACTTTGTTTTTAGATGAATGTAGATTACTTACCATGGGAGTGGACAATGCGTTAGCTTGGTCCAATCTAGCCGTGGTCAAAATTTCTGATATATACTTTCTTGACTTAAGTGAATTTTTTGCCTGAGATCCTTTTAACTTCAATTCCCAGAAAATAATTCAAGTATCCTAGGTCTTTGATTGAGAACTCTTTATTTAAAGTTGAGTGAGCTTGTTGATTTATGTTGCACTGTTACCTGTAATAATAAAATCATCAATATATATTAGCACATATGTAATATCAAGCTTACTGAATTTTGTAAATAAAGAGTTGTCAGATTTTGTTGAAGTGATTCCAAGACTGAACAGTGTTGATTTCAGTTTGTCAAACCAAACCCTGGGTGCTTGTATGAGCCAAAAAATTGCCTCGTTTAATTTGCATACATAATTTCCACTGCCTAATAGCTTGAAACCTTGAGGCTGTTCCATGTAGATTTCCTCCTACATGACACCATTTAAAAAGGCATTATTTACATCCAATTGTCTGATGAACCAATCTCTATGTAAGGCAATAGTTAGTATTATTTTAATAGTAGAAGATTTCACAACAATTGAGTATGTTTCATGAAAATTAAAAAAAATTGTTGTGAATAACCTTTTGCTACTAGTCTTGTCTTAAACTTAGAGATTGAATCATATGGATTTTTCTTTATTTCAAATGTCCATTTACATCTCATAACATTTTTGTTACTTGGCAAGGAAACTAAAGTCCGGGTCTTATTTTTATTAAAGCATCATATTCCTCTTTCATTGCTTCTCTCATTTATTACGTTGTATAACTTCAAAATAAGTACTTGACTCTTTAGTTTCCAAATCAATATTATAAATTTTTGGTTTAAATATTCCACCCTTAGCCCTTGTTATCATATGATGTCCAGTTGATGTAGGTGGTTGAACTCTATTGATTCTTATGGCCTCTTGATCATTAGATGGTTGTAAATCATCCAATGACTGATGACTCCTTGATTGAAAATCATCATCATACTGAGATGTTGAGCTGGGTGTGTCAGAATCTAATTGCCCATGACTTAGCTTATCTCTAAGCACTATACGTTATGAGTTTTCTTCATTTGTAGTTGCATCTTGATTATTCTGATTTTCCTCTGTCCGTGTAGTATTATCACTTCACGTATTCGTGGTATGGATGTTTTTGGATTGTAGACCATTTGTGATGTTTTCATAACTGAGTTGCTAAATGTGAATACATTTTCATTAAACACAACATGTCTTGATATAAAGATTTTTCCATTTTCATCTAGACATTTGCATCACGTTTTGTTTTTTGCATAACCCTAGAAAAGTACAAGGAGAAGGTCTAAAATTTAATTTATGGGTGATATAAGATCTTAGATAGGGAAAACATAGACGTTGAAAAACTTTTAGACTATGATAATCTGGTTTTACATTATATAGTATTTCAATTGGACTTTTGAGTTTAAAGATTTTTGTTGGTAGTCTGTTTATTAAATAAACAATTATAGAAAAGGCATCAGGCCAAAACTTGAGTGGCATTGATGCTTGAGCAAGTAAAGTAAGCCCAGTTTCAACTATTTGTCTATATTTTCTCTCAACTGATCCATTATGTTCCGAAGTGTATGGACAAGTTATTCTATGAACTATTCCCTTTTTTAAAAAAGTTTCTTTAATGTTTGGATTTAATTCCACCATCGGTCTATATGATTTTTAGTTGACAACTTGTTTATTTTTCAGCTTGGGCTATAAACTGTAACACTGCGTTATATATTTGAGATTTTGATTTCAGAAAATAAATGCATACATATCAAGAAAATGCATCAACAAAAGATATATTGTATTTGTAACCATAATCAGTACTAATTGGTGTTGATCCCCATAAATCTATAGCTGTTAACTCTAGAGGTGCATTGTAGATAGTTTTTGAATCTACAAATGCAAGTTTATGACTTTTTCTCGTTTGGCAATAAGTGCATATATAAGGTATTGAGAGATTTTTAAAAGAAATTGCATTGTTATTTAATATATGCTTTACAATTTTTACATTTGGAAGGCCTACTTTACAACACCATATATCAAAACTCATAGATTCACAATCTGGTCTGATTTCAGAACCATTAAACCAGTTTTCTTTAACCTTAGAGTTTCTTGACTTATCAACACTAAATTTGTATAATCCTCTAAATTCATTACCCTGCAATAAAATTTCTTTAGTTAGAATATCTTTTACTAACCAATAGCTTGGATAAAATTCAAAATAAACACCATTGTCTTTCGCAAACTGCGATACACTTAATAAATTATTTCTTATCAGAGGGACTCTCAATAAATTTTTGAGATATAATTTTCTTTTCCCAATTAAACTTGCATTTCCAGTATGTGTTATTCTAATTGATTTACCATCGCCATATGCATAGATTGTGTACCTTTATATTCCTTGCTTCCCAGATTTAAATTGTTTAGATTGCTTGTCACATGCTTGGCTGCGTCTGAATTCGTATACCAGATTTCATCATGTATATCTTCTAGTCTTGCTGCATCACTTCTTGTATTCTCTGATTGATTTTTTCTATCTTGTTGAGGATTAACCAAGTTCGTATTTGGTTGATAACTACTTGCACTGTTCAAGCTGTGTTGGCACATAATTTGCATTGAACCTGAAATAACACTTGCTTGCTGCATGACCATACCTTTCACATATTTGATAATTCTATTATTACTGTTGTATCTTCCTCCACTTCCCTTAAATCTGCCTAATTGACCGCCTATTTGACAGTTGACTGATTCTTGACATTATAACCCTTTTCTTGATTTCTGTATTTACTGTTGGTTTCAAAATTTGCAGTGAAGTATGATACAATAGGCTTCTTTTGTTTTATCCTTCCTTCATGTCCAAGTGTAGATGCACATACTGAATAGTGGGTGTTGATTCTCTTGAGAAAATTACTACAACTACAGCCTCATTCTCTTCATCTAATCCATTTAGTATAGATAATATTTGTTCCTAATTTAAGATTTTATGTCCTGTAGAGGCAAGTTAATCACATGACCCTTTAACTTTGGATAGATATTCCCTCATCGACAAGTTTTCTTTCTTTAGATTTTGTAGTTGTCTCTTGTAACACATAACTCTTGCAGCACTTTGTGTATTGAATATTTGTTCAACAGTAGAACATATTTCATGTGATGTGTCCCCTATTAGTTGTGGTATCATATTTGAACTGATGGTAGATAAAATCCATAAATTAATTAGGCTATCTTGTCTTTGATGTGTAATAAATTCTGGATTACTGACAGACTTTTCTTTATTGTCCATGATATTTTTAGGTGGTGTGACGATGGTTCTAAGAACATATTGTTCAAGCCTATAGCCTTTGATTGCTGTTTCTAGTTGAAACTTCTAGAGGAGAAATTTAAATTCTTCTAGTTGCACATTGATTAGTTGACTTTGAGGCTTGATCAGTTGCTTGATCAAATCTTGAGATTCTTGTCTTTGAGTTGCTGAATTAGTGCTTCTTAAATTTCACATGAATGTGTTATCACCTTCAGCCATTTTGGTGATCAGATGATGGTTCTTGAATCAAAAAAATAAATAGAGATGAGTGAACTGAATATTAATCTAGCCAGAGACTTCACTAGATGATGAAAAAAAATCTGACAGTGGTTACTTGGCATGCATAAGAAAATGATTTGGAAGTACCGATAAGAACAGATCTGGTCTTAATACAGACCCAGGTATACTTTTCTTTAGAATATCAGATGATGAGAATTCTTAATTCTCTGGTGATCTCCATTGCACAGCCCAGTCTTAGTGATGAGATCTTGACTAAGAGATAATGGCGCGATGCTTTGGATTAATGTTTTGCTGTTAAGCAATCTAATGTAGCTCTGATACTATGAATGATTTCAGCATAAAGAATTATATCTGCTTTATTGATTGAGTTTTCCACTGATGTAGTGGTGGAACTGGAGCACAAAAGGCACGAATTGTTAAAGGCCACACAGGAAACTCAACATGGCCTTACCATCACCGTCGAACAGTGCTCTGCCATTGAATAAATGCTGGTAATTTGCTTAATTTACTCTTTTATCTTCGCTTTTTAACTGCAGACTATTTCACAATTAAACGAATACCATATACATGGAGTTTTGACATAAATAACATTGAAATTACGAGGTAACTATGTGTACATGTGAATCTTATGGGTGTGTTCCTATTGCTTCAACTTCTGTGATGCATGAGTACATCTGCTGCGTAGCTTTTGGGTGCGTCTGCATTTATATGTATGATTTGATGTGTATGTTTGAAATGGCTATGTCTTTTATTATGTAAGGGTGTGAATTTGCATGTATGTGCTGAAATATGAGTGTGTTGTTAGGTGTGGCTCGCATTGCAAATGGAGTGGGTGCGTGAATTGAACGGGTTAAAAATTCCACATCGTAGGATATTTGGAAAAATTGTGGTATATATATGGGATCGGTGGCACATAACATTGGGGATTCTTTTTGTTGCAATGTGTTTCCAAGACCAAATTATATGCCCGATGGAAGGCGATGGAGGGATGTTCAATCGAGAAGCCGGCATGTAAGACTTTGACCGTTGATATTGTCTTGACACGGTGAAGCGAACGTGTACGTAACACGAGAATGCTAAAACTCAACATGGTACCAGAGCTCCATGGTTCGATGGGATTGGTATGATGTTGTGTGACCGAAGCATGGCTTCAAAGGGGCTTGAGCATGGGATGCTCGTCAAGGTGGAGATATGGTTAAGTAGCTGCCTTCAACACGATATAAGAGCTCTATGGTTCGATGGAACCAGTATGATGCAGTGTAACCAAAGGATGGATTCAGAGGGGCTTGAGCATGGGATGCTCGTCAAGGTGGAGATACGGTTAAGCAGCCACCTTCAAGGTGGCTTGAGCAATGCTCGCCAAGGTGGAGATTGTTAGGTGTGACTTGCATTGTAAATGAAGTGGATGCGTGAATTGAACGGTTTAAAAGCTCCATATCGTAGGATACTGGGAATAATCGTGGTATATGTATGAGATTATTACCAAGACCAAATTATATTCCCGACGGGAGACGATGAACGGGTGTTCAATCGGGATGTCAGCATGGAAGACTTCGACCGTTGATACTGTCTAGATACGGAAAAGTGAATGCATACAGAATGCGGGAATGCTGAAACTCAACATGTGTTGTGTGAGTTGTATGCATGTGTATATGTGTGTAGATAGGTGTATATATATATGTACTTGCATGATGGGTTTAGCTCCATCTCCTTTTCTTTACTTCTTAGTTATAAATTATTATATGCATGTTAATGAGCTTTGTTATGAACAATTTCTGTGGAAAGAGCTATGATGGTAATACACTTTGTGTTACAGTAGTGTAAGTGGGTTTATTTGTGTTTGTATTAGAGGAGTGCTATGTTTATGCATGCTTGCTGACGTGTGTGTAAGTTTGTGTATGTGCAGACTGAGTGTGTGCGTATTTGTTGAGCTGCTGTCCAGTTGAGAGTGTAGTGTTTGCATACATATGTATTTCTATGTATCTGTGTGTGTTTTCTGTCGAGAGTGTGTACAGGTATTCGTGTGTGTGTGTGTATGAGGATAGTGTGTGGGTGTGTATATGAGAGCAGCTGAGTGTTATGTTATTAAGTTGTAAGTATGGGGACTATGTTTGTGGAGTGTGTGCTGATGTGTTTTGAGAGAGTGATATACAGTGTGTATATGTTGTTTCCGCATGCCTCTATGTGTGTGTTTGTTTATTGATATGTGAAGGTGTTTGGGCGTTTGCGTGCTGGGTTGCCTGAGTGTATATAAGGAGTGTGTGTGAGTGGTGTTGGTACTGTATATTGCAGGTGTCAGTTGAGTATGTGTTTGTATAGGTGTGAATAGGCCTGTCAGTGGTTCGAGTTGGGTCGAGTTCAGGTCGGGTCAACTCGGATGCGGGTTGATTTTTAAATGGGTAGGGTCAACCCATTCACTAAACGGGCGGGTTTTGGGTTGACCTGATTATATATCGAGTGGGTTTCAGGTTGATTCAAGTAACCCATTAAGAAAAATATTTGTATAAAGAAATGAAAATGGGCATGAAAATGTGGGAAGTTGTTAAATGCGAATGTATAGGGATAAGTGAATGACAACAATACCCTTCTTTTGCAAGTTAAGATGAGAACTTTAGAGAAAAAAGGTTATTGTTTTCATTCTTTTATTGCAAGCTAGGATGGGTAGAAGTTGTTATGTGGAAATGGGCATGAAAACATGGGAAGTTGTTAAGTGCGAATGTGTAGGGATAAGTGAATAACAATAATACCATTCTTTTGCAAGCCAAAATGAGAATTTTACAACAATATCGAGTTCATAAATGGGTTAGTCAGATCATATTCTAGTTCATGGGTCAACCCTAAACCCACCCATTTATTAAACAGGTTCTAACGGGTTGACCTAAAAATGTACCATCCTTTTAAATGTGTGGGGTTGACCCGTTAATTTCCATGCAGGTTTCAGGTCATATTTCGGATCGTGCTCGAAATTGATAGCCCTAGGGATGAGTGTGTTGCATGCATGAATGTGCGGTGTGTGTATAATCAGGTGAAATGTGAGTGCTACGTTTGTATTAGTATTGTTGGTTATTTATATGTGCTGTTTGTGTGAGTCTTTATGTGTAGTTTTATGTAAGTGCGTATCATTCAACGACATTGAAATGTTACCTCAATTTATTAGCTGTTGTAAGTAGATTATGTATATAGCTAATCTATTTGAAATCAGCTGTAGCTTATTAAGTCAAGATGCATATTGAAAACACTGTCTATTAACCCATCTTGGCAGTACACGGATGAATTTAACTAAATGAATTTCATAATCATCATTGCTAGGAGTCGGAAGAGGTGATTATCAGGTTCAAAAATCAGATATAACCAAGATTATGGATCATAGTCGAGCAGATTCATGCGAGTGACATCCCAAAATTGACTAAGTACGGATTGGTGCTTCCTATAGGCAGCGGATCGGTACCTATTCCTTTCCCTAGGCGGTGGATTAGATCGGATCGCTATGCCTATGCAATGCTTAGGTTGGTAGTTCAGTTCTTTGGAAATCGATCAATACCTTCAAAAAAATCTTAGGAAATTATGAAAACAAATCATGGAAACACGAAGAGGACATTATGAGGGATCCCCATCATGGATCGCAGGGGCCCATGCCCCAAGTCTTGGGATCGACACTGATCCCTCTAAAGGGATCTGCACCAATCCCATATAGGGATCATTTTGTAGTTTGCGGTCGCGACTTCTAGAGGGGGTCGGCATGGGCTTAGGCTTCTACACGTAGATTTTTAGATAGATATTTTGTCATCTTCTCCTGTAAATACATGATCATTTGGTTCAAGGGAGGGGGATCTTCTTCTCTCTTAGGCACACTCTGCCTTTTTATTACTCGGATTCAGATCTCTATAACTATGATCGACAATACAAATAAAAGGAAAATATTTAAAGTGGACGTAGACCAGAGTCAGCCGAACCAATATAAAACCTCTTATGTTAATTTATTACCATTTTATGTTCTTTATATTTTATTATCCACTTCACTCTGATTGGAACTGGTTATTAGATTTGTGGTGCTTTCACATTGTTTAGGAGTTGGCGGCCATTTTTGATGCTAACATTTTGGTGCTTTCAGTGAGAAGACTTTCACCCGTGGAATTGGAAGTTAGGTTATTGGATTTGGAAGCTTGGATACTTCGATTTAGGAAGCAATGACTAAGTAATCAATAAGGAGACCATTGGTAGATAAGAGTCACCATGGAGGGAGTCAAGAGGCATCCTCCTGATCTGGAGCTCATCAACCCTCCGTATACATCACTAAGAATGAGATGAGGACTATGATGGAGGCGATGTAGGAGCGGATGATGAAGAGATAAGAGGAGATGATGTAGAATTTTCTTAGGGAAATTGGACAGACTTGAGCAGGAGTTACCGGCAATCTGGATCAAGGAGTTAAAGTAGGAGTTGTAGAAAATTAGAATAAGGAAAATGGAATGGAGCAGCCGAAGACGAACCTCGGGCAAGTAGAAGAGATCAACACCGATCCCCTAGGCTTGAGGGGCACACCCTCGATCAGGATGGATCAGATGTCGATAGGCCAATGGTTGGTGACGTGAAAATCGAAATGCGGATGCACGTTCGGAGGAGTACGTTACAGAATACCCTCGTGGAGTTAGGAGGCAGGCTGGTAATACGGATTAGAGGCCATATATGGATGAGAACGAAAGGATTGCTGAGTTGGTACGTTAGATAATGAGAGGCGGATTGCAAAACAGGAGTCTAGAAGATGTTAGTCGGAGTCCATTCACTCCGAATATCATGAAAGCTAGGAACCCACTGGAGTTCAAATTACCAACACTAGGCGTGTATGATGGACGGCGGACCCTACAGTACGGTCGATGAGGTAAATCCAGCATATGGAAGTGCTAGGACCACCGGCGGAAGTCATGGCAAGGTGTTCTCCACTTTATTTGATGGAGTTAGCTACGTTTTAGTTCAAGCAGCAAGAGAATGGTTCAATCAAAACATGGAACAGTTGGTAGATCGGTTCATATGGCAGTTTAGGGTCCATATTCCAAGACCCAAGGATGTAATAATGTTAGCAAGACTAAAGCAAAGCATAGAAGAGTCCCTGAGGAGTTTTTTGATACGGTTTAATGCAGCAAGTTCTTTGGTGGATCTACCGGATCTGTTTATGGTCTTAATAAGTGGTATCTGAAATTGTCAAAGACATGGATTTTAAGATTTCATTGGAGCGGGATCCACCAATGGATCTCAGGGAATTTTTCCATGAAGTTGAGTGGTTCCTGTGGTAGAAGGATGCATCAATCGAAAAATCGGAAGTAAATGCTGGGTTAGGTGAAGGACAATCTGGAGAAGGGTATAAGAAGGACAAGGGAAAAGGAAAGTTAAACGATGATTATGATGAATTGAAAAGGCAAAGGAAGGAACGGGAGCCGAAGTTCTCCTCTTATTCAGATTTGATGAAAAGTATGGAACGAATTTATCTGGACACAAGGGGGTAATCCCATATTAAAAACCACAAAGGAGGGATCCTACGGAGCAGGAACATAGGTATGGAAAGTATCGCCTATTCCACAAACTCGATAGGTATACCATGGATGAATGCAAGCACTTGCGAGATATGGTTGAGGAACATGTCAGAGATTGCAGGTTGCCATAATATCTGAGGACTTGGGTAGCAGCGGTGGAACATGAGCGGCTACCGTCCACATCAAATGGAAATGGCCTTGGATTGAGGTCAT
Organism: Allium cepa; assembly: GCA_030765085.1. Lineage (NCBI taxonomy): Eukaryota > Viridiplantae > Streptophyta > Magnoliopsida > Asparagales > Amaryllidaceae > Allium > Allium cepa. Next base: position 305,127,394 of record CM060945.1, on the reverse strand, counting down.
AGATCATCATCTCTAAATCGGGATGGCATAAAATGAAGAGATAATAAACTCCATAATAAAATGTCTAAGTCACTTACACATATATGGGATCGAGTTCGGTGCCTAGGCATGCTCTAAGATGATCCATCTTGCCCAGAGAGGCAATATTTGGTTTTTCTTGCTTTTTGTTTTTCTGGTTGTAAGAACTTAAATTAATAATTGGATTCGTAAGTCATGGGTTAAGCCCTTGACTGGAGAGTCGAGATCAGAGAAAGGAAGTCAATACCGAATTAATCGTGTTATGTCCCTAACCTGAGAGTCTAGGACCGAACCACATGAAGTGAGTCACTTTGCCAGAGAGCGGTTGGATCGGCTTACTTATCGTTATTCTCCCATTTTCCGAAGAGTGATTGGATAGGATCTAGTAAGGGTCTGGAGAGACCATGATCGACCTAGGAAGGCCAGGACATCATGTTTTGTTCAAGGACACCGAGACGAAGTGCAGGAAGTAATGCCACTTCGCCAAAGAGCGACATGATGTGCATACTTGTCATTGTCCCACTTCACAGGAGATTGGCAGGATACGTATTTATTATTCGTTTCTTGATATTTACTTCGTTATCTAAATTATATGTTTTGATTATTCAATTAGTAAGTATTAATTCATTTATTTATGTTTATTTGAATAATCTAATGTTATATTTTTGATTTCTTCTTTCTTATGTTCTTTATATTGATTCCAATGATATGAATAATTCACCATGGATATCAATGAGGTTTATTATATTTTAAGTTGATATGGTGATGACCTCCTTCTATTTGATTTGTGGGATTTTATTTCTGTGTGATAAGAAATTTGAATAAATGATTAGTGATACCATCTAGTATGAGATTTTCGATAATACTTTTTTGGTTATTAAATGGACTTGTCATAGAAATACCTTGGATTGAGTGTAGTTTATGAGCAATGAAAAATTATCCTTGTAACATGTGGTGGTATAGGACATCTTTATGTTATTCATTTGATTATACTTTGTAAGTAAGTATCACTTAAACGGGGATTACTGATGTATGTGATGATACTTTTTGTGGTGAGTATATTATAGTTACGTAGTGACATATGGTTATAGCCGTGTGCCCGCGTGGGATTAGAGCTTTAGTATATTATTGTCACGAGGTGACTTATACGGAGCCATGTGTCAATTTTGGACTAGAGTTGTATGTGGATATTGGATATAAGTATTATATGTCATCCACTTATCGTCTAGCTCCCTTTATAGTTTGAGAGTGATCAAGATTGGCTAGTATCCACCCTGGCGGCCTGATCATGGGTCGCACCCAAGATCCGTGACATCATTGTTGGATATTTTGGATGCACATCATAGGGTTGGTCGTTGGTAGGGTAGGTTCCCTACAGCTCATTATGTCGCATGCGCATCACTAATAAATTTGTATAAAATACAACGCATAATAATAACTATCTAATATATGCCATATGCAAATAAAAGATCATAATACCAAATCACCATTCATTAAATATTTTCATGCCTATCAATGGCAATCATCTCAAATATGGTGATAAGGAACCCACTTCGAAAACTCAAAAACACAAAAGATTGCATAAAGCAAATCAACTCCAAAAAATATAAGACCGCTTGAAATCGAGTCAAAACCAAAAGATTTAGCATGAAAGCAAGTCACAAATCATAAATCATAACGACAAGCCCATCGTAAGTCTAACAAAAGTAAGCACTTCGCAAGCTATAATAATAAGCATGCACATCTCATGTTAACACAAATTGACATGCACTTCACACGTCAAATAAGATTAGCACATCGCAAGTCAAATTCATAAGCTAGCAAAATAGATAAGCACTTTACGAATCATCACAAAAGACACACACGTCATGTGCCATCCCAAGATACGGGTGCTTGCCCTCCATAACTCGCTTGTAAACGAGTATCCCATAATGGTCCTGAAAACCCATAAATCTGCATAAACGGATCATCCAAGGATGAGTATGAAAACTTGGCAAAATAAGTGTTATATACTTCCGAATGGTAATCATTCAAATAACAACTGTATGCCCCATAACCACACGGGGTTTACTGGAACATTTACTAAATGTTAGTGGACTCCACTCGATAAGTGTAATATACTTTCGATTAGTAACTATTTATGTTTCACCCATTGTCCCATAACGACTTTGCAATACTTAAATATTTACTAAAGGATTGTAAATCACACTCGACTAAAATATTCAATCAAACAATTCCAATAATTAAATGACGAAGCAATACAAATGTTTCATGTTACTTATATTGCAAAATTGTTTAATTATATTACCCATTCAAATGAAGATAGAAATTGCAAGAAGACAATAAACCCAAAAGCCACATAAGAATGCTCAAATAGCGTGTAAATAGCTAAAGGCTAAAACACAATAAAATCCGATAATAATTTATGGTTTAGAGAACAAATAATATAATTTACCATATGGAAAATAATTTCCAAAACACATCATACTTGCTTTCAAACTTCTCATTTTAAAATCCGTAAATTCATTTGTTGGCTAGCTTGCTTCACAAATGATTTAAAAACTATAAATATTTATAAGTGTTTACTTTTCCAAAGATCATTTCTTTTAGAAGCTTTATGTATATAAAAATATCCTTTTATATAATTTATTCTCAAAATATTTCTTTAAAAAAGACTTGAAAACTAGTGCATAGAAAATGTGTGTCTGTAAATGTACACATAGAGTAAAACTTCTAGGGAATTAAAAGCAACAAGAAAGCAATTCAGAACTTGGAATAAACAATGAAATCTTATCCAAACAAAACTCAAATTTTAGCAAAACAAGCACGCAAAGCAATAGAGAAAAATGCAAAACAAGTAACATAAGAGAAGAGAAGAAACTGCTAATAACATATGCCCAGGTCAGCGACAAACAAATGCAATTTCAACCCTTTATAACTCAAAATTTTGAAAGAATCAAAGATGAAAGTTGTAAATAAAAGTCTAACCATTCCAGCAAAAAAGAATCATCAGATTTGGACTTACGGTTGAAAAGTTAAAATTGAAACTAGCTTCAGTTTAAATTGATTCCTATCACTCATTCTTAGGACAGGAAGACAAAAACTCAATTTCAACCATCTAAAACCAAGGATTTTATAATACTCAAAATTTGAAAATTGTAGATAAAAGTCAAAGCTTTCCATAAAAAAGAATCATTGCGTTTGGACTTACGATTCAAAAGTTATGATCGAAATAAGCTTCAGGTCTAAATTGATTCCTATCGCTCAATCTCAAGAAAGCGAGACAAAAACACTATTTCATCAATATAAAGCCTATAATTTTACAAAACTAAAAACATAAAAGTTGTACATAAAAGTATAAGATTTTCAGAAAGAAAAAAGAATCATTGGATTTGGACTTATGGTTCAAAAGTCACGATCAAAACAAGCTTCAAGTTTAAATTGATTTCTATTGCTCGATCTTTGGGCAGCCAGAACAGATCACCATTTCAACCATTTAAATCATAGAATTTTACAAAACACATAACATGAAAGTTGTAGATAAAATTCTATGATTTCCTGTAAATCAAGAATTATCTAATTTCGATCAAAAATTAGAAAGATATAGCCTAATTACTAACAATAACTAGTTTTGAAGAAAGAATAAGTTGCAAGTTTGTTACCATGGAAACGACAAAATCATCACCATTTCAATTCTTCAATAATTAGTATAATTTTATATGCATGTAATTAAAGATTCAAAGATAGATCATGTGAGGATTAACTCACTCCTTCCACAATTTAGCAGCAATAAAAACACAACAGCTTCTAATTTCTCAAAATAGCCAAACCCAAAAACAACTCAAACTCAAAGCAAACAAACAACAAGTATTATACACTGTAAAAACTGAAACTGAGTTGTCTTAAAGTTAGAATTGGACTAGAGAACAATACCTTGAATTTACTGGATTTATTACAATTTCTTTCTATTTTAATTTGCTAATTTGACTCGTATTAAAGAGGAACCAGGTTTCTTCTTTTTGTTTTTGCTTACTGGTTTTAGAAACTGAATGTATAGTTCAAAAAAGAGGAGAATTTCTCCTTAGTAAAAAGGATTATTGGGCTTAGGTTTTAAATTAAGTACAATAAGAAAATAAAACATTATTTCTTATCACTTTTGTTTATGTACTAAAAGACCCTACTTATTTATTTCTAAAGCTATAATCATTACTTCATGAAACTAAAACTTTACACAACATAATGCAAATGCACACCTTTATTTTGATATCATTAAAAATACCAATTATTATTTTTTTACCGAAATCGAAATAAATTCCAAATAATAATCTTAAAGCCATTTATGTCACTTAGAACATTCCTTCATTTTCTAATTCATAATATTTGGAATCAATCATTATAAAACAAATCATCTCTTATAAAAAGAATACAAAGTCTAGAATAATAATTTAAATTCTCTAATTTAAATCATTATTTATTATATTTAAGCAACCCAAAAATTAAAGTTATTACACCTCGTCCTCCGAAAGATAATGCCCAATACAAAGGATCAGGTAGATGGACCTCTCAGCCCAAATTATGAAGGACCTTTGATCATTGATGACATCATCTTCCTCGGGAACATATAGATAAAAGATCACATGACAACATAATACCTTGGACTTGGAATGCCAAGCATCTGAGACATTACCACAATATGGAGCTATTACATGAATAAAAGTTTTGTTCACGAGTTTGGGAAAATAACCATTATCTTAGTTATGCCTTAGGTATGTCACATAAAACTTCAATTTTATTAAGTCTTAAGCATTTCAAATATTGCATCAGAAAATGATTTAGTCATGATGATTCCCGTGATCAAGTAATATCACACAACTTTCAAATATTGCATCAAAAAACGTTTTACTCATGATGATTTCCATGATCAAGTAATATTATGCAACTTTCAAATAATGCATCAAAAAATGTTTTAGTCATAATGATTACCATAATCAAGTAATATTATGCAACTTTCAAATATTACATCAAAAAACATTTTAGTCGTGATGACTGCCATGACTAAGTAATGTCATGCAATTTTCAAATATTGCATTAAAAATGTTTTGGTCACGTTTTTTGCCGTGATTAAGCAATATCAAGAAAATTTCAAAAGAACATCAAAATGTTTTAGTTCTGATATAGTTCTGATCAAGTATTATCATACGAATTTCAAAGCCTTGCTTTCGCCTCCAAGTAAATGATTTTTCCTCATGACTACCAAGTAAAAGATTTCGCATTACGACAAATATTTAACTTTGTCCCTTTGCAAAGTAAAGAAAATTATGAGGATGGGTAGATTCCTAAAAGATTAGAAAATTAGGTTATTTCTTAATATAGAGAGCCATGGTCATGTAGTACCACGCGTCTGGTAGATTCTCAAGAAAGTCAGAATAGTGGGTAGATTCCCAGTAATAGTAAATCATGGTTATGCAGAACCATGCATTGGGTAGATTCCCAATGATAGTGAGCCACAGCCAACGGTGTCGTGTAAAGAGTGAGCTATAACCAAAAAGTGTCGTGCTGCCAAGAGTGTTGTAACGACCCGGAATTTTAGGCAATATCAATTTAATAATCTGTATTAATAATTAAATTGGTTTGATAATTTTTCTGTATAATTTCAATTTAAATTGGTAAATTTATTCTTTAAAGGTTAATAAATTTTTAATCTGATAATTTTGATCAATATCTTTTTAACAATTTAAAATATGATAAGAATTATTTGTCAAAGCTAAAGAAATTTTATTCTGTTTATAATATATATATTTGATATATATTGTGAATAGAATATCTTTTGTTATAAATAAAGATGAATTTTCAAATTGTAATATCTATGTATGTATATGTTATAATTTGATGTTGTTTTGAAATTTAATATAATCTGTTGATAATTTATATATGTATGAATATTGTAACGTGAAGCTTTGTTTTAGAATTAATATTTTTCAAAAGATAATTTAAAGTTTAATTCAATTATTGTCAAAATATAAGATAAACTGTTTGTTTTAAATGTGATAGTTTAAAAAGGATTTAAACAAGCTTTGATTTAATTTCAATTGTTTTTAAAATATAAGATATTTATTTATATTTAAGTATGATAGTTTAAATCAAAGTTTTGTTTTCTTTAAAGTGTTTAATTTTAAAATGATTATAAATGTATAAATATTAATGTTTTAGACTTTAAAATTACTTGTATAAGATGTATATTTATATTATAACTAGTTTTAGAATATTTTCTTTTAAAACTAAATTTATAAATACATATGAAAACATTTATTAATTAAGGAATTTAAATATGTAAGTTTATAATTACATTTGAATTCAATAAAAATTAATCAAAAACACTACAAACATGTGTAAAATAGTTAACACCCTTAATAACACTTGTAAGTAATTAAAACAATTAAGATGACAAATGCAAGTGATGTGCACGTAAATGTGCATATTTTTATCATCATATTTATTCTTTTTAAATTAAATAAATGATCATATTGGCTATTTTAACTTGTTTAAACCAAAATTCATATTATTTGAAATTGTCACATATTCATCTTCATCCAAGGGCAAAATGGTCATTTTTGTGCGTATATTAATTTGAGAAAAATTAATTGAAAATTTATATATAATTTTGTAGCAATTTGATCTCAAATAGAAGTGGTTTCATGAAGATATGCATGCACAAAATTAATACAAAGGAATGAAGATGGAAATAATTCAAAGTGAAGAACATGGAGGACCCCACCTACCCACCTACCTTAATATACAAATTAAAGGCTAATGCACATGCTTTTGGAGTTAATGGCTTCATGTACACTTAATGGGGGATTACGACATGTTAATGGTTACTTGGCCTCCACACTTCCTAAGGGGCATTTTGGGCATTCCTCAAAAATATGAATTAGGGTTTCATACATGTATAAATACCCATATGTTTCATGTAACCTCTCCTCTCTCTTCTCTTAGTCTCTCTTAGGCCTCATTCTCTTTAGTTTAGTTTATATCAAATAAAATGAAAGCTCATCTTTCTATTTTCATGGCTACTTAGCCATTTTTATTTTATGTAATCTTTTTTATTTTATGCAATTTAATACATGCTCTTTCCTTTTCATGTTCATTTACTTTTATGTTGTAGTGTAGATCTCTTTTCTTTTATGCAAGTTAATTAGTTTATCTTTTCATTTTGCTCTCTTTTTCCTCTTCATTTTGCTTTCATGTTATTAGCTACATTTGTTAATAAAATGACAAATATGAGAAGCTAAACCCCTTCAATTTAGGGGTAATGAAGCTCTCTAATTAATGTAGCTTCAACATTTTGTTAATTCATGCTCTCTTTTTGTGCTTAATGATGATGATAGAAGTGGTTTTATTTGTTGTTTTTGCCTTGAATTTGATAGTCTATATTGTTGACACCAAATAGGCTATGCTTAAACAATCACTAACACAAATGCCTCTTCATCAATATATGATTATGGCATAAGAAAGTGATTTGAAATTAAAATTTGATGGTCTATGTTTCTAATCAATAGTTAATAGGCCATACTTAAAATAGATTTCATTTTCATTTTCTTTGTCAAGTTTCATGAAAGTTAATAAGTGTTTTAAGGGGTGTGTTATAGTTTGATGACTTATGTTGGCTAATTAATAGCTCAAATATGTCATACTTATGATAAACACATCAATTAAAACACTAATGAACATAAAAGAGAGATCATGATTTCATGTGTTGAACTACATGATCTAGAGAGTGGATTTATTCTCTAAATTGACATTTAACTCTCATATGTGCATTTCTTTTCATTTGTTAGTTAGTTCATTTTCTCATTTTCTAGCTTAAATACACTCTCGACTATGGTATAATTTGATTGAGTAGGAAATTTTAAAATCATCAATTCCCTACGGATCGACCCGTATTCGCAGCGTGCTACATTCGTACACCGTGCGCTTGCGGTTATTTTTAATTTAAATTCGTTCGACGGTTTTCTAAACCGATAGAATCCCCGGCAACGGCGCCAAGACGTTGGTCATCGTTTTGAAAATGGCATTGAAATGATTTCATCTTTACTCGAACTTTCTACACGACAAAATCAAGAGATAAATGATTTATGTAATTCTGATTTGTGTAATAACTCGAGTCAAGGATTTCAAAATTTGAATTCAATTCAAAATTCAAACGATTACGATTATAACCCATGCCAATTTAATTTCGAACTCCAAAATGAGTTCCAAACTCAACATGAAAATGGGAACAACTTTTCAAACGAATTTGGCAATGGGAATAATCTTAACCATGTTACGAGTGAAAATTTTGTTCTCAATAAATCAATTCGAAAATTCTTAATTTAATAACTATAAATTGGATTTTGTTGAACAAATGAATGAAATTTACGATGATCACACGGATTTGTTGTTTGAAACTTATATGAAACAATGTGAACAACAAAATCAAATCTCAACGTGTGATGAGTCAAGTGATAATTCACCTTTTACCCAAATCGACGATTTTCAAATAACAACTTTTGAATTTGATAATAACGATCTTAATCAAGTTGTTGAAAATACAGTAATTGAGTTGGATTTCAATTCTTTTGAGGGTGAAAAACTCGATTTAAAGTTCGATCTTCCTTTTTCTGAAAATTTGAATACAACAACTTTGGATTTTGAAATGGATATATGCGATGAAGTTGTTGATAACTCAACAAAGGAAAATGAATTTAACGAACATGAGTTTTACGGAATTTACGAAAATGAGTCATTAAATTTTGATGGGGAAGATTTCGATCACCATTTTGACTTTGAAATCAATAATTTGGAAGAAGTTTTCAATGATAAACTTGAATTTCAATTTGTTGAAACTAAATGTGAATTTCAATCAATTGTTTTATCAACCCCAAAAATCATTGAAAACAAAACAACTCATTCAATTTTCAAAAAAATGACATTCGTTTTTCCAAATCAACATTCAACTTCCATATCTTTTACGGTTTGGTTTTTCGTGCTTAAGTTGCGCCTCACACATTTGATGAGACAAATGAATCTGTCTTTAGAAGATCGTTTCATTTACTTTTTGATTTTATACTTTCTCATCTCTTGTAAATAATAATCTTTCATACAAACATTGGATTTTTATTTTTCTCCTTCCACTTGGGTTGACTGTGGGGACACAGTCAAAATCAAGTGTGGGGGGAGACTCATCTTCAATTTTTTTATTTTTCAAGGTTTATTTTTGCTTTAAAATTTCAAAAAAAAAAATCACAAACACAAATTTTCTTTTGATTTATTTTTAAAAGAAACACTAAGATAAATATATGGTTTTGGTTTATGAAATTGAAATTTTTTAAATTTCATTTGTCTTAACAAAAATAAAAATGAAGTTTGATTACAAATAATAATGGTTTAACTAGTATATAGGAAGATTCATATGTGTTAATTATGAAGTACATCCGAATTGAAAATCTTTATTTAAAAAAGTGGTTGATTTAAAGTAAATGATATAACATTTTTTTTTGTCTTCTAAGTTAAATGGTGCTAAGATGATTTTGCAAAACTCCCTCTCAAAAAAATATAAAAATAAAAAATAATAACATCCAAGTATTCACTCTCATTTAAAAGTCCTCACGGTTATGCATGGGTGAATTACTAGGAATCTTTGATTATGTGCTTTCATACTCATTTAAAAGTCCTCAAGGTTATGCATGTATGGAACACATGTTAAAATAATGACTTAATAAAAACCACCTACGGTCGATAGGTGCATGCACAAAAGTGTGTACACTCGCCATGCTTTGTACTCCCCTCACATAAGCCCGAAAGGCAGTGCATGGGTGGTATATCTGGCCTCAGTTTACCTGAGCTAGGTGTGTAATTTTTCTTGCAAATAATGAGAGAGCAAGCAATTGAAATCCTAGCACTATTTTTACTTATTTGATTTGATTTGTTATTGAAAATAAATGAAAATACCACTTTGATAAACTTTGATAATCAACTAAGGATCCATTTTATAATTATACTTTGTTATCAACCGAAACAACAAGTTAAACTATTGTCTATCTGTTATGATAACTTGATTTTTGTTGGAAATTTTGCCGAGTAAATGACATAAATTTTCAATATAATAACCAAAACCTATATTTAACTTATTCGTGTCAATTTAAAAATAAATCCTTAATTTGTAAATATTTTCAAAAATTTGCATTCATCTCTTTGTAAATAAATCTTGCATTTTGTAAATATTTTCATCGTGCATTTGGATTTTGTGGGTAGTATCCGCTGAAAATCCTCACGAGACAACACTCGTCCTACTGGGGACACCCAGAGGTTTAACGGTTTATTGCATACGCTCAATGCAATCGTGTTTCCTACGAAAACGGATTTATCTTAGTTTCCTTTTATTCGAGGACGAATAAAAAGATAAGTGTGGGGGTATTTGATGTGCACGTAAATGTGCATAATTTTATCATCATATTTATTCTTTTTAAATTAAATAAATGATCATATTGGGTATTTTAACTTGTTTAAACCAAAATTCATATTATTTGAAATTGTCACATATTCATCTTCATCGAAGGGCAAAATGGTCATTTTTGTGCGTATATTAATTTGAGAAAAATTAATTGAAAATTTGTATATATTTTTGTAGGAATTTGATCTCAAATAAAAGTGGTTTCACGAAGATATGCATGCACAAAATTAATACAAAGGAATGAAGATGGAAATAATTCAAAGTGAAGAACATGGAGGACCCCACCTACCCACCTACCTTAATGTACAAATTAAAGGCTAATGCACATGCTTTTGGAGTTAATGGCTTCATGTATACTTAATGGGGGATTAAGACATGTTAATGGTTACTTGGCCTCCACACTTCCTAAGGGGCATTTTGGGAATTCGCTAAAAATATGAATTAGGGTTTCATACATGTATAAATACCCATATGTTTCATGTAACCTCTCCTCTCTCTTCTCTTAGTCTCTCTTAGGCCTCCTTCTCTTTAGTTTAGTTTATATCAAATAAAATGAAAGCTCATCTTTCTATTTTCATGGCTACATAGCCATTTTTATTTTATGTAATCTTTTTTATTTTATGCAATTTAATACATGCTCTTTCCTTTTCATGTTCATTTACTTTTATGTTGCAGTGTAGATCTCTTTTCTTTTATGCAAGTTAATTAGTTTATCTTTTCATTTTGCTCTCTTTTTCCTCTTCATTTTTCTTTCATGTTATTAGCTACATTTGTTAATAAAATGACAAATATGAGAAGCTAAACCCCTTCAATTTAGGGGTAATGAAGCTCTCTAATTAATGTAGCTTCAACATTTTGTTAATTCATGCTCTCTTTTTGTGCTTAATGATGATGATAGAAGTGGTTTTATTTGTTTTTTTTGCCTTGAATTTGATAGTCTATATTGTTGACACCAAATAGGCTATGCTTAAACAATCACTAACACAAATGCCTCTTCATCAATATATGATTATGGCATAAGAAAGTGATTTGAAATTAAAATTTGATGGTCTATGTTTCTAATCAATAGTTAATAGGCCATACTTAAAATAGATTTCATTTTCATTTTCTTTGTCAAGTTTCATGAAAGTTAATAAGTGTTTTAAGGGGTGTGTTATAGTTTGATGACTTATGTTGGCTAATTAATAGCTCAAATATGTCATACTTATGATAAACACATCAATTAAAACACTAATGAACATAAAAGAGAGATCATGGTTTCATGTGTTGAACTACATGATCTAGAGAGTGGATTTATTCTCTAAATTGACATTTAACTCTCATACGTGCATTTCTTTTCTTTTGTTAGTTAGTTCATTTTCTCATTTTCTAGCTTAAATACACTCTCGACTTTGGTAAAATTTGATTGAGTTGGAAATTTTAAAATCATCAATTCCCTGCGGATCGACTCGTATTCGCCGCGTGCTACATTCGTACACCGTGCGCTTGCGGTTATTTTTAATTTAAATTCGTTCGACGGTTTTCTAAACCGATAGAATCCCCGGCAACGGCGCCAAGACGTTGGTCATCGTTTTGAAAATAGCATTGAAATGATTTCATCTTTACTCGAACTTTCTACACGACAAAATCAAGAGATAAATGATTTATGTAATTCTGATTTGTGTAATAACTTGAGTCAAGGATTTCAAAATTTGAATTCAATTCAAAATTCAAACGATTACGATTATAACCCATGCCAATTTAATTTCGAACTCCAAAATGAGTTCCAAACTCAACATGAAAATGGGAACAACTTTTCAAATGAATTTGGCAATGGGAATAATCTTAACCATGTTACGAGTGAAAATTTTTGTTCTCAACAAATCCAAATCGAAAATTCTTAATTTAATAACTATAAATTGAATTTTGTTGAACAAATGAATGAAATTTACGATGATCACACGGATTTGTTGTTTGAAACTTATATGAAACAATGTGAACAACAAAATCAAATCTCAACGTGTGATGAGTCAAGTGATAATCCACCTTTTACCCAAATCGACGGTTTCAAATAACAACTTTTGAATTTGATAATAACGATCTTAATCAAGTTGTTGAAAATACGGTAATTGAGTTGGATTTCAATTCTTTTGAGGGTGAAAAACTCGATTTAAAGTTCGATCTTCCTTTTTCTAAAAATTTGAATACAACAACTTTGGATTTTGAAATGGATATATGCGATGAAGTTGTTGATAATTCAACAAAGGAAAATGAATTTAACGAACATGAGTTTTACGGAATTTACGAAAATGAGTCATTAAATTTTGATGGGGAAGGTTTCGATCACCATTTTGACTTTGAAATCAATAATTTGGAAGTAGTTTTCAATGATAAACTTGAATTTCAATTTGGTGAAACTAAATGTGAATTTCAATCAATTGTTTTGTCAACCCCAAAAATCATTGAAAACAAAACAACTCATTCAATTTTCAAAAAAACGACTTTCGTTTTTCCAAATCAACATTCAACTTCCATATCTTTTACGGTTTGGTTTTTCATGCTTAAGTTGTGCCTCACACATTTGACGAGACAAATGAATCGGTCTTTAGAAGACCGTTTCATTTACTTTTTGACTGTATACTTTCTCATCTCTTGTAAATAATAATCTTTCATACAAACATTGGATTTTTATTTTTCTCCTTCCATTTGGGTTGACTATGGGGACACAGTCAAAATCAAGTGTGGGGGAGACTCATCTTCAATTTTTTATTTTTCATGGTTTATTTTTGCTTTAAAATTTCAAAAAAAAATCACAAAAACAAATTTTCTTTTGATTTATTTTAAAAGAAACACTAAGATAAATATATGGTTTTGGTTTATGAAATTGAAATTTTTGAAATTTTATTTGTCTTAACAAAAATAAAAATGAAGTTTGATTACAAATAATAATGGTTTAACTGGTATATAGGAAGATTCATATGTGTTAATTATGAAGTACATCCGAATTGAAAATCTTTGTTTAAAAAAGTGGTTGATTTAAAGTAAATGAAATAACATTTTTTTGTCTTCTAAGTAAATGGTGCTAAGATGATTTTGCAAAACTCCCTCTCAAAAAAATATAAAAATAAAAAATAATAACATCCAAGTATTCACTCTCATTTAAAAGTCCTCACGGTTATGCATGGGTGAATTACTTGGAATCTTTGATTATGTGCTTTCATACTCATTTAAAAGTCTTCAAGGTTATGCATGTATGGAACACATGTTAAAAAAAAGACTTAATAAAAACCACCTACGGTCGATAGGTGCATGCACAAAAGTGTGTACACTCGCCATGCTTTGTACTCCCCTCACATAAGCTCGAAAGGCAGTGCATGGGTGGTATATCTGGCCTCAGTTTACCTGAGCTAGGTGTGTAATTTTTCTTGCAAATAATGAGAGAGAAAGCAATTGAAATCCTAGCACTTTTTTTACTTATTTGATTTGATTTGTTATTGAAAATAAATGAAAATACTACTTTGATAAACTTTGATAATCAACTAAGGATCCATTTTATAATTACACTTTGTTATCAACCGAAACAACAAGTAAAACTATTGTCTATCTGTTATGATAACTTGATTTTTGTTGGAAATTTTGACGAGTAAATGACATAAATTTTCAAGATAATAACCAAAACCTATATTTAACTTATTCGTGTCAATTTAAAAATAAATTCTTCATTTGTAAATATTTTCAAAAATTTGCATTCATCTCTTTGTAAATAAATCTTGCATTTTGTAAATATTTTCATCGTGCATTTGGATTTTGTGGGTAGTATCCGCTGAAAACCCTCACGAGACAACACTCGTCCTACTGGGGACACCCAGAGGTTTAACGGTTTGTTACATATGCTCAATGCAATCGTGTTTCCAACGAAAACGGATTTATCATAGTTTCCCTTTATTCGAGGACGAATAAAAAGATAAGTGCGGGGGTATTTGATGTGCACGTAAATGTGCATATTTTTATCATCATATTTATTCTATTAAATTAAATAAATGATCATATTGGGTATTTTAACTTGTTTAAACCAAAATTCATATTATTTGAAATTGTCACATATTCATCTTCATCCAAGGGCAAAATGGTCATTTTTGTGCGTATATTAATTTGAGAAAAATTAATTGAAAATTTGTATATATTTTTGTAGGAATTTGATCTCAAATAGAAGTGGTTTCATGAAGATATGCATGCACAAAATTAATACAAAGGAATGAAGATGGAAATAATTCAAAGTGAAGAAAATGGAGGACCCCACCTACCCACCTACCTTAATGTACAAATTAAAGGCTCATGCACATGCTTTTGGAGTTAATGGCTTCATGTATACTTAATGGGGGATTACGACATGTTAATGGTTACTTGGCCTCCACACTTCCTAAGGGGCATTTTGGGAATTCCCCAAAAATATGAATTAGGGTTTCATACATGTATAAATACCCATATGTTTCATGTAACCTCTCCTCTCTCTTCTCTTAGTCTCTCTTAGGCCTCCTTCTCTTTAGTTTAGTTTATATCAAATAAAATGAAAGCTCATCTTTCTATTTTCATGGCTACATAGCCATTTTTATTTTATGTAATCTTTTTTATTTTATGCAATTTAATACATGCTCTTTCCTTTTCATGTTCATTTACTTTTATGTTGTAGTGTAGATCTCTTTTCTTTTATGCAAGTTAATTAGTTTATCTTTTCATTTTGCTCTCTTTTTCCTCTTCATTTTGCTTTCATGTTATTAGCTACATTTGTTAATAAAATGACAAATATGAGAAGCTAAACCCCTTCAATTTAGGGGTAATGAAGCTCTCTAATTAATGTAGCTTCAACATTTTGTTAATTCATGCTCTCTTTTTGTGCTTAATGATGATGATAGAAGTGGTTTAATTTGTTGTTTTTGCCTTGAATTTGATAGTCTATATTGTTGACACCAAATAGGCTATGCTTAAACAATCACTAACACAAATGCCTCTTCATCAATATATGATTATGGCATAAGAAAGTGATTTGAAATTAAAATTTGATGGTCTATGTTTCTAATCAATAGTTAATAGGCCATACTTAAAATAGATTTCATTTTCATTTTCTTTGTCAAGTTTCATGAAAGTTAATAAGTGTTTTAAGGGGTGTGTTATAGTTCGATGACTTATGTTGGCTAATTAATAGCTCAAATATGTCATACTTATGATAAACACATCAATTAAAACACTAATGAACATAAAAGAGAGATCATGATTTCATGTGTTGAACTACATGATCTAGAGAGTGGATTTATTCTCTAAATTGACATTTAACTCTCATATTTGCATTTCTTTTCTTTTGTTAGTTAAATCGTTTTCTCATTTTCTAGCTTAAATACACACTCGACTTTGGTATAATTTGATTGAGTAGGAAATTTTAAAATCATCAATTCCCTGCGGATCGACCCGTATTCGCCGCGTGCTACATTCGTACACCGTGCGCTTGCGGTTATTTTTAATTTAAATTCGTTCGACGGTTTTCTAAACCGATAGAATTTCCGTCGACGAACAGTAAGTTTTATAACAAGTGGCATATTCATTTAAATTTTAATAAATGTATTAAGAAGAAGATTAGTTTTCTTTCTCAAACATTTCTTTTCTTTGTTTTCACTTCTTAACTAAAATAATGGCAACCAGAAATTTACTTCAAATCTGAAACGAAAACTACAAAATCAAAAGCAAAGTAACATCTGAAAAATCAAATATGAATCAAATTGCAAAGCTGTAACTTCAAAAAATTTCAAACCTGCATTTCAAAAGGAATGATCTTCAGCAAGTTCTTTGCAACTTCAACCTGCATGGAGTTCAACCTGCAATTCAAAGATCTGTTTCAATATTTTTTAATCAATCAATAAAGCATGCAAGGGGATTTTCATTAGAAAGCAAAATCATAGTTTTTCCAGATTTAAAGTGAATCAAGAGCCTAGGAAAAAGAATTAAAAACTGCTCTGCAAATTTTATAATCAGGCGAGTAAATGGAATTTTAAAAACAGTTTGATTTTAGATTTCATCTTGATTTTGTGATGATATCATGATGTTATGTGAAATATTTGTTTTAAATTGGAATGCATGTTGAATTGAGTATATTGAATTGCTTGTAAAATTTAGGATGGTTACTGTGTTTATTAAAACAGTTTCAAATCCTTCAATAATCTCAATAACTTGATTTTGAACACGAACTGGACTGTGATTTGTAAATGAAAGTTGTTTGCAATCATGTAATTTATCATCTAAAAATAGTTATAGGGTTTTAAAATGAATGATTAACTCATATTTTCAAATTACAGAAAAAAATCAAATTTTGGGCAAAAATCTATGATTTCAATTCTAGTTTTGATTTTATAATTGAATTACAATTGGAAAATTATGATTTTTAGAGCTTGTACCATAATTTTTAATTGTGTAATTAAGGTGAATTTGGGGTTTGTTTGAAATTTGGGTTTTTGTAATTTGCGGAAGAACAATATGATAATGGAAGCTAGAACTTGGGTCGAAGCTTGTTTGGGTTTTGTGGATGATGGGAAAAATGGTTTCAAATTTTTCCATTTGCCATGGCATTCGAATTCGAAGGAATTAGGGTTTTAGAGTGGTATTGGCTCGGGTTCGCTGTCTCGATGTTTGGGACTTGGATATGGGACCGGAATGCGTCGCAAGGGGTGAGAATTGTTCGACGAAGCGTAGCGATCCTTTAGTGGCGACGAAGAAGATCATCAACGTTGGGTTGGTCGTCGACGATGTGGATTTGTGTCGAGTGTTTCTACAGTTTTCGTGCTTGAGTTCGAAATTTTGATTTGACGATATATGCTGGATTCTAGGTTTGTTTTTGGGGTCGCATGTGATATTGCGACCAACGTCGATGGTCGCAACGCTCGCCAGAGGCCGGCGAAAGTGGGACATATGCACGCGTGTACGAAGTGTACACTTGAAGTGGAGCAATTGGGGAGGAAGGTTTTTTACCGAAGGAGCTCTCACGTTTTCTCGAATGCGACTCGGAGTGGGAAGGGTGCTGAGAGTCTTCGGGGCTTGCTCGTGTAGTTTTGGGTTCGTACCCGAGTTTTGTTGTTTTGCTTTGTATTATGTAAATGCAGGTTTTACTTATAAAATAAGTAAAAATCAAGTTAAAAGTTATAAAACAAGTTTATGAAGGAAGTGAAATATAAAGATAAACTTGTTGTTTTAAAGTGAAAGTAAATCAAACATTTAAAAGTGAAATTTGAATTTATATTTCAAATTTAAAAATGTTTTAAGATGTTTGTTTTTGAAAATAATTATCTTAATTAAATTTTAAAATTCAAATTTAAAAGAGTTTTTTGAACTTCATTACTAAATCAAGGTTTTAAGTTAAATTTTGAAGTATGTCTTTAATAACAAAATTTTCAATTTATATTGAAATAAATAAGTTTAAAAACTTGATAATTTAAAGTGTTTTAAATTTGGAAATGATTTATAAATGCTTTATCTCCAAGTAAGGCTATTATTATGATTTTGTAAACCAAGTTTAATAATTTGTCTTTAAGTTGATAAGGTTTAAGTTATTCAAATAAATTTATTTATGAAGATAATTTGGATATGACTTAAGAATACTTAATTAAGTATAAATTGTTAATAAGCAAGAAACTAATTAAGATTTATGCTTTTCTTAATTAATTGAAGATTTTCTTTAATTATAAGAAGATTAGTTAATTAATTATTTAATTAATTTTAAATAATTAGTTAATTGTTTATTAATTTTAAATAATCACTTAATTATAGATTAATTAAGTGTAATTACTTAATAAAGTAATTAATGGTTAATAATTGAATGTAATTAAGAAGGTAATTACTTGTGGAAGTAATAAGTGGAAATTACTCATGGGAGTAATTAAGGTTGAAGTGATTAATGGATAATCGCATGATGTTAATTAATTAAGGAATTGATTTATATAATTGTTTGAAATTAATTAATTATGGAGTAATTAATGTATTAATGTATTAAGGATTGTTTAATGATGAGACTTAATTACTTGTTAAGTAATTAAGAGTTAATTACTTAATTATATTAGTTAATTAATTAATGTGATTAATTAATTAATGAATGTAATTAATTTAAGATTAATTACTAGGTGTAATTAATTAAAATGTAATTAATTAATAAAATAATTAATTAAGGATTATTTGTTAATTTAAATTGAATAATAATTACTTAATGAAGTAATTAAAGATTAATTGATTAGATTAATTAATCAAGGGTCAATATAATTAATTAAGATGTTATTTAATTTAAGATAAGTAATTACAAATTGTTAATTACTATTTATGGTCTATTAAGATTGATTAATGAGATGATTAATTATAAATTAATTGTTTATTTAATTAATGGAATTATTAATTAATAAGGTTCATTAGTTAATAAATGATATTAATCAAGGTTGATTAATATTAGTGATTTAATTTAAGTGTGATTAATTAATTGTAATTAATTGAGGTTTAATGCAATTAATCATAGTTAATTAATTAATGGAAGTAAATGAAGGATCATTAATTATTGTAATTAATGATAGTAATTAAAGGTTAATTATTGTATATGGTTAAGGATAATTACTTAAATGTAATTAGATATAATTAATCAAGGGAGATTAATTAAGGAAGATAATTAAAAGATAATTAATCAAAGAGGATTAATTAGAGATCATTAAGAGATGATTAATTTATTTGGGACAAATAAATGAAGAGAATTTAGATAATCCAATTGATTTAGAGTTAGTCAATTCTGCTTTGGATGATTGATTAATATTGGTTGATTGATATATATTGGATGATCAATATTGGATGATTGATATTGGGTGATTGGTTGATATTGGATGATTTGGATATCTATGATATGTGATATGCTGCTGTATGAGATGAATGTTTGATATGAATTATCTATTGTGATAATGTGATTCATCTACCTGTTTATATCATCGCGAATATAAGTTTTAATTGTTTAAAACCCTTAAGTACAACATGGACAATTAAAATGGCGTTTGGTCTCGGTGAGACTGGGATCGGGTTTCCATATTTGGGATCCGAAAACCACATCGATTCTAATTAAACGTTAGGTCATGAATCCAAGTGGAGCAAGTGAAGGCTCGAGGTGTAAGAACTATACGTCAGTATAACTCTGTGGGTGATTCCGTGATGAGTTTGACGGAATAGTACTTACAGATTCGAGATGGTGATTTAGAGTGCAAGGGCTATGGTCGTTGACTCTGAGGGTGATTCCAAAATGAGTGTAACGAGATAGTGCCTTCGGTTTCATTCGAACCCGGAACTTGTATGGATTGAATGCTTTCAGAACATCGTCAGGTGGACGATGAGCATTCTAAGATAGATGTGTTCTATAAAGGTAATCGCAGCCTCAAGCCTCATCAACCGGGAATGGCTAAAATAGGGGAGGTGCAGCAAGGCTTCGTGGGTAGCCCCCACTGGAGAGTGAGATTTACCTCTGTCTAGAGGTCCCTTTCTATTTCGGCTTAGTGTGTGGTTGGTCACGCCAACCACGGGGTGGTCTTGTTCGGGACTGTTCAGTAAGGAATGGTTCCGGCCTTGTGTTGCAAGGGAGGGGGCGTACTCCTTGGTACGTTGATCTAGGCCACGTACTGTGACGGGCGGTACCCCAGTAGCCCTGCCATTGATGGAATCCAAAATCCAATAAGTGCCTGTACGGTTTTGATTGTGCCAACTATGTTGGAACGTGAGATGTAAGCATTCCAGCTATTTCTGTATTTTATTTTAAAAACCCTAGACACTATTATAATATCACTGGATTTCCTATCAAATGTTTTGGTTAGCATAAGGTAAAAACTTTTCCATGTTTATGTGTGGGAAGTCTTACGTGATACCCTTTTCTTTTCAAAGGTTTTCTAAAATTAAGCAATTTTAACCCGTTTACTCACACCAGACCCCTGTCTGACCCGAGTGTTTATTTTCTGTTTTATTAAACTCTTAGGTACTCATATTATGTATGAGTAGTCAAGTGATTCAGGTTTGCTTGACGAATTCTGGAGGAGATATGGAGCAGGAGGCTTCCACGTGTAGATATATTATGGTTCCGCTGTGTTTGTATATTATCTTTTTCTTGTGTATTGGAGTTGTATGGTTACACAAATGTTTATAACTGTCTAATATGTGTTGTATAAGTTGTGTACTCTGGTGTAATATGATACCATGTAATATATTATGTGATATATTATATTTCATTCGTTCCGCTGTGATTATCTGATATTGTTCTGTTTCTTCTTTCTCTTTCTTTTCTTCTTCTATCCCTTTCTTTCTTCATTAGCGATGCGTCTTTCTGGAGATAGGAAGTCGGGTTGTCTCACTTGGTATCAGAGCATTAGGTTGAGTGAATACCTAGGCTCTGGAATGATGTCTTTCTTGAGAGAGCGTACTTGTAATTTATATATATATACCTGATCTGTTGGGTTATCTGTTCGGGTTTTCCAACATAAGTTTTAAAGGTAGATGGAGTAGTGGTGTGTGTGTGTAACATGACTACCACTGATGGAAGAGGTCCATTTGTTTGAGGTTGGAAGTTTTTGTCGAGATTGTAGACCTGGTACCGTCTCGAGTAAGATATGTAGTTTGGAGTAAGGATTTCTCTGATATCCGAAGGAAATTTTTGTAATGATTCGGAGTCCATCTTTGAAGTATAAGTTTGGATCTGTCGGAAGTACATAAGTAAGTGATGATATCTTGATAACTGCGTGATGAGATGCAGTATCCATGGATATTTTCCGATGATGTTTTCTTTTGAAGCAGTTTTAGAAGTGGTCGAGGAGCAGTCTTTACCTGCCACAGGGAAGATTCGTCTGTGTGGAAGTTGTCTGGATATTTAGCATGGAGGTTGTCTATTTTGGAATATGAGACGAAGGTCTATAAGTTGTTTCGCTTCGGCATGATCTCATTTGTCATTCCTTAAGGAGGACGAGATGTTGATGCTTGGTTTGGAGCCCGAATTTTCTTGAGGGCTTGTCTGCCATCTCGAAGGTCCGTTATGTGGTTTATCGATAGTTTTGGTTTTGGTTTTGGTTTCGAGGAGCCTTTGATTTAGAAGTCTTTGCTTAGCTGTGGTAGCAGTGCAACTCTAAGTGTTCGGTGTGCTGATGAGAAGGTCTTTTAGCTTGGCAGTATCATCGAGGTAGAGTTTGGAAGCAGTAGTGTGGCTGTTTCTTCGATGGTTCAGAGACCTTTGTGAATCTTCTTCAGCAGTCCGGTGAGTTGGTGAAAGTTTTCTTAAAGGGTTAACCTTGTTTGGAAAAGCTTAAAGCTGTTCTAATTGGTAAAGTGAGGACGGTTTCTTTGGAATTCGAACTAGGTAGGATCACAAAAGTGACATGCGATTAGTTAGGAATTTTTCTTGAGCAATCTTTTGTTTAAGACTGAGGGTTCTCATGTAGAAGTAAGAGCTACTGATGTAATAAGAAGTTTGTCTGTATCTGGAGTTAAGTTCCATATTGACTTGGTTCCGGAAGCGATTTTGGTGGTTAGCCTAGTAGAGAGAGTTGGTGTAGCTACTCAGAATTTTTGGAATTTGGATTGGTCTGATCTAGTTTTTGAGTTTGGATTTCTGTTATAAGGTTGTGTGACTGAGTCAGATATGTCATTCGGATTTTTATGGATTTGATGAAAAAAGTTTCCCGAATATATTGGATAAGTTTGTATTCGTGTTCATCAACAGTATTCTCATTTATTTCAAAATCAAAGTTGTGCAGCGGAAGCGAGGTAGCAGCTGTGCAAGGAAGGAAGCGAGTTCAGTTTGCTATTGCTTGGGAAGTAGAGCTTGTGTTCTGGATTTCGATGGATTTTGGAAGATTTTTCTGTTGAATAAGATCCAGGAATTGGTTTTTTTTTGTCTAGTTGTTTCTGGAAGTATCAACATAGGTTGGGCTGATCAGGAAGAAGATTGGCAGCCCAGGATTGTCTGTTGAGTTATGCTGATATGAGATAAGGAGTTTGGAATTCGAAGTTGGAGTCTTCATTGTTATTAAGATTTCTCTGGTTAAGAGAGCAGTAATTGGATAAGATTGGATGGCTAGTTCCGAGGTATTTGAGATTTCTTATCCGTGTTTTTGATAAGATAAGATTGAATTGCCAGTTTGGATAGCTGGAATTCATTATATTTCACGTATCTCTGAGGGAGTACGTGTATGATTAATTGTTGGTTGTTGAATCTGCAGTCCATTTGGATTTGGAAGTTGAGCTAGACTTGAGTATAGTCTGATGTTCGGTTCAGATTGATGGATCTAGAGATGAGACAAGCTCTGGATTTTAGTGGTGTAGTTTGTTTAGCTTTTGTAGAGCGAGTCTTCCAGTGATTTATACTTGAGAAACTCGAGATAATATTAGAGATTTATTCTGATTTGTATCAGGATAATTAGTTAGGTTTGTTTGATTGCTCTAGTTGTTAGTAACTGGTTGTTAAAAATGCTTTGCTGTTTGAAATTGAAATCTTTGCTGGGTTATTAAATTACCTTTGCTTTTAAATTTCGGGGATGAAATTCTTTTAAGGGGGGAGGATTGTAACGACCCAGAATTTTAGGCAATATCAATTTAATAATCTGTGTTAATAATTAGATTGGTTTGATAATTTTTCTGTATAATTTCAATTTAAATTGGTAAATTTATTCTTTTAAAGATAATAAATTTTTAATCTGATAATTTTGATCAATATCTTTTTAACAATTTAAAATATGATAAGAATTATTTGTCAAAGCTAATGAAATTTTATTCTGTTTATAATATATATATTTGATATATATTGTGAATAAAATATCTTTTGTTATAAATAAAGATGAATTTTCAAAATGTAATATATATGTATGTATATGTTATAATTTGATGTTGTTTTGAAATTTAATATAATCCGTTGATAATTTATATAGTATGAATATTGTAATGTGAAGCTTTGTTTAGAATTAATATTTTTCAAAAGATAATTTAAAGTTTAATTCAATTGTTTTCAAAATATAAGATAAACTGTTTGTTTTTAAATGTGATAGTTTAAAAAGGATTTAAACAAGCTTTGTTTTAGATTCAATTGTTTTTAAAATATAAGATATTTATGTATATTTAAGTATGATAGTTTAAATCAAAGTTTTATTTTCTTTAAAGTGTTTAATTTTAAAATGATTGTAAATGTATAAATATGAATGTTTTAGACTTTAAAATTACTTGTATAAGATGTATATTTATATTATAACTAGTTTTAGAATATTTTCTTTTAAAAGTAAATATATAAATACATATGAAAACATTTATTAATTAAGGAATTTAAATATGTAAGTTTATAATTACATTTGAATTTAATAAAAATTAATTAAAAACACTATAAACATGTGTAAACTAGTTAACACCCTTAATAACACTTGTAAGTAATTAAAACAATTAAGATGACAAATGTAAGTTTTATAACAAGTGGCATATTCATTTAAATTTTAATAAATGTATTAAGAAGAAGATTAGTTTTCTTTCTCAAACATTTCTTTTCTTTGTTTTCACTTCTTAACTAAAATAGTGGCAACCAGAAATTCACTTCAAATCTGAAATGAAAACTGCAAAATCAAAAGCAAAGTAACATCTGAAAAATCAAATATGAATCAAATTGCAAAGCTGCAACTTCAAAAATTTTCAAACCTGCATTTCAAAAGGAATGATCTTCAGCAAGTTCTTTTCAACTTCAACCTGTATGGAGTTCAACCTGCAATTCAAAGGTCTGTTTCAATATTTTTAGTCAATCAATTAAAGCATGCAAGGGGATTTTCATTAGCAAGAAAAATCATATCAGATTTAAAGTGAATCAAGAGCCTGGGAAAAAGAATTAAAAACTGCTCTGCAAATTTTATAATCAGGTGAGTAAATGGAATTTTAAAAACAGTTTGGTTTTAGATTTCATCTTGATTTTGTGATGATATCATGATGTTATATGAAATATTTGTTCTAAAGTGGAATGCATGTTGAATTGAGTATATTGAATTGCCTGTAAAATTTAGGATGGTTACTGTGTTTATTAAAATAGTTTCAAATCCTTCAATAATCTCAATAACTTGATTTTGAACACGAACTGGACTGTGATTTGTAAATTAAAGTTGTTTGCAATCAAGTAATTTATCATCTAAAAATAGTTATAGGGTTTTAAAATGAATGATTAACTCATATTTTCAAATTACGATAAAAAATCAAATTTTGGGCAAAAATTTATGATCTCAAATTCTAGTTTTGATTTTATAATTGAACTACAATTGGAAAATTATGATTTTTAGAGATTGTATCATAATTTTTAATTGTGTAATTAAGGTGAATTTGGGATTTGTTTGAAATTTGGGTTTTTGTAATTTGCCGAAGAACAATATGATAATGGAAGCTAGATCTTGGGTCGAAGCTTGTTTGGGTTTTGTGGATGATGGGAAAAATGGTTTCAAAATTTTCCATTTTCCATGGCATTCGAATTCGAAGGAATTAGGGTTTTAGAGTAGTATGGGTTCGGCTTCGCTATCTCGATGTTTGTGACTTGGATATGGGGCCGGAATGCGTTGCAAGGGGTGATAATTGTTCGTCGAAGCGTGGCGATCCTTTAGTGGCGACGGCGAAGATCATCAACGTTGGGTTTGTCGTTGACAATATGGATTTGTGTCGAGTGTTTCTACAGTTTTCATGCTTGAGTTCGAAATTTTGGTTCGACGATATATGCTCGATTCTGGGTTTGTTTTTGGGGTCGCATATGATATTGCGACCGACGTCGATGGTCGCAACGCTCGCCAGAGGCCGGCGAAAGTGGGACATATGCACGCGTGTACGAAGTGTACACTTGAAGTGGAGCAATTGGGGAGGAAGGTTTTTTACCGAAGGAGCTCTCACGTTTTCTCGAATGCGACTCGGAGTGGGAAGGGTGCTGAGAGTCTTCGGGGCTTGCTCGTGTAGTTTTGGGTTCGTACCCGAGTTTTGTTGTTTTGCTTTGTATTATGTAAATGCAGGTTTTACTTATAAAATAAGTAAAAATCAAGTTAAAAGTTATAAAACAAGTTTATGAAGGAAGTGAAATATAAAGATAAACTTGTTGTTTTAAAGTGAAAGTAAATCAAACATTTAAAAGTGAAATTTGAATTTATATTTCAAATTTAAAAATGTTTTAAGATGTTTGTTTTTGAAAATAATTATCTTAATTAAATTTTAAAATTCAAATTTAAAAGAGTTTTTTGAACTTCATTACTAAATCAAGGTTTTAAGTTAAATTTTGAAGTATGTCTTTAATAACAAAATTTTCAATTTATATTGAAATAAATAAGTTTAAAAACTTGATAATTTAAAGTGTTTTAAATTTGGAAATGATTTATAAATGCTTTATCTCCAAGTAAGGCTATTATTATGATTTTGTAAACCAAGTTTAATAATTTGTCTTTAAGTTGATAAGGTTTAAGTTATTCAAATAAATTTATTTATGAAGATAATTTGGATATGACTTAAGAATACTTAATTAAGTATAAATTGTTAATAAGCAAGAAACTAATTAAGATTTATGCTTTTCTTAATTAATTGAAGATTTTCTTTAATTATAAGAAGATTAGTTAATTAATTATTTAATTAATTTTAAATAATTAGTTAATTGTTTATTAATTTTAAATAATCACTTAATTATAGATTAATTAAGTGTAATTACTTAACGAAGTAATTAATGGTTAATAATTGAATGTAATTAAGAAGGTAATTACTTATGGAAGTAATTAGTGGAAATTACTCATGGGAGTAATTAAGGTTGAAGTGATTAATCGATGATCACATGATGTTAATTAATTGAGGAATTGATTTATATAATTGTTTGAAATTAATTAATTATGGAGTAATTAATTAATTAATGTATTAAGGATTGTTTAATGATGAGACTTAATTACTTGTTGAGTAATTAAAAGTTAATTACTTAATTATATTAGTTCATTAATTAATGTGATTAATTAATTAGTGAATGTAATTAATTTAAGATTAATTACTAAGTGTAATTAATTGAAAATGTAATTAATTAACAAAGTAATTAATTAAGGATCATTTTTTAATTTAAATTGAATAATAATTGCTTAATGAAGTAATTAAAGATTAATTAATTAGATTAATTAATCAAGGGTCAATATAATTAATTAAGATGTTAATTAATTTAAGATAAGTAATTACAAATTGTTAATTTCTGTTTATGATCTATTAAGATTGATTAATGAGATGATTAATTATAAATTAATTAATTATTTAATTAATGGAATTATTAATTAATAAGGTTCATTAGTTAATAAATGATATTAATCAGGGTTGATTAATATAAGTGATTTAATTTAAGTGTGATTAATTAATTGTAATTAATTGAGGTTTAATGCAATTAATCATAGTTAATTAATTAATGGAAGTAAATGAAGGATCATTAATTATTGTAATTAATGATAGTAATTAAAGGTTAATTACTGTATATGGTTAAGGATAATTACTTAAATGTAATTAGATATAATTAATCAAGGGAGATTAATTAAGGAAGATAATTAATTAAAGAGGATTAGTTAAGATCATTAAGAGATGATTAATTTATTTGGGATAAATAAATGAAGAGGATTTAGATAATCCAATTGATTTAGAGTTAGTCAATTCTGCTTTGGATTATTGATTAATATTGGTTGATTGATTGATATTGGATGATCAATATTGGATGATTGATATTCGGTGATTGGTTGATATTGGATGATTTGGATATCTATGATATGTGATATGCTGCTGTGTGAGATGAATGTTTGATATGAACCATCTATTATGGTAATGTGATTCATCTATCTGTTTATATCATCCTGAATATAAGTTTTAATTGTTTAAAACCCTTAAGTACAACCTGGACATTTAAAATGGTGTTTGATTTCGGTGAGACCGGGATCGGGTTTCCATATTTGGGATCCGAAAACCACATCGATTCCAATTAAACGTTAGGTCGTGAATCCAAGTGGAGCAAGTGAAGACTCGAGGTGTAAGAACTATACGTCGGTATAACTCTGTGGGTGATTTCGTGATGAGTTTGACGGAATAGTACTTACAGATTCGAGATGGTGATTTAGAGTGCAAGGGCTATGGTCGTTGACTCTGAGGGTGATTCCAAAATGAGTGCAACGAGATAGTGCCTTCGGTCTCGTTCAAACCTGGAACGAACTTGTATGGATTGAATGCTTTCAGAACATCGTCTGGTGGATGATGAGCATTCTAAGATAGATGTGTTCTATAAAGGTAATCGCAGCCTCAAGCCTCATCAAACGGGAATGGCTAAAACAGGGGAGGTGCAGCAAGGCTTCATGGGTAGCCCCCACTGGAGAGTGAGATTTACTCCTGTCTAGAGGTCCCTTTCTATTTCGGCTTAGTGTGTGGTTGGTCGCGCCAACCACGGGGTGGTCTTGTTTGAGATTGTTCAGTAAGGAATGGTTCTGGCCTTGTGTTGCAGGGGAGCAGGCATACTCCTCGGTACGTTGATCTAGGCCACGTACTGTGACGGGTGGTACCCCAGTAGCCCTGCCATTGATGGAATCCAAAATCCAATAAGTGCCTCTACGGTTTTGATTGTGCCAACTATGTTGGAACGTGAGATGTAAGCATTCCAGCTATTTCTGTATTTTATTTTAAAAACCCTAGACACTATTATAGTATCACTTGATTTCCTATCAAATGTTTTGCTTAGCGTAAGGTAAAAACTTTTCCATGTTTATGTGTGGGAAGTCTTACGTGATACCCTTTTCTTTTCAAAGGTTTTCTAAAATTAAGCAATTTTAACCCGTTTACTCACACCAGACCCCTGTCTGACCCGAGTGTTTATTTTTTGTTTTATTAAACTCTTGGGTACTCATATTATGTATGAGTAGTCAAGTGATTCAGGTTTTCTTGACGAATTCTGGAGGAGATATGGAGCAGGAGGCTTCCACGTGTAGATATATTATGGTTCCGCTGTATTTGTATAGTATCTGTTTCTTGTGTATTTGAGTTGTATGGTTAGACAGATGTCTATAACTGTCTAATATGTGTTGTATAAGTTGTGTACTCTGGTGTAATATGATACTATGTAATATTTTATGTGATATATTATATTTCATTCGTTCCGCTGTGAGTTATCTGATGTTGTTCTGTTTCTTCTTTCTCTTTCTTTTCTTCTTCTATCCCTTTGTTTCTTCATTGGCGATGCGTCTTTCTAGAGATAGGAAGTCGGGTCGTCTCACGTGTCATGTAAAGAGTGAGTCACGAGAAGTAGACCATGCCGAATGCACCAAGTGAGTCATAACCATGGCATTGTGCAAAGAGTAAGCCATGGCTAAATCGTGTAATGCAAAGACTGAGTCATGATTAAAAATACCATGCACAGTGTCGTGTAGTGAGCCACGTTCTTATAATATGCAAAATGTAATCATTAAATCTCCACCAACAGTTTTTAAAACCGATACCTACGTGAAACCAAGTCTAGATGAATACAACATGGTACTAGAGTATTTTCGCTGCTAGGCACCCATTTTAAATTAGTTTTTTGAAACCTCTAGATGAGTTTAGATTTCAAGTTATTTTCGAAACCCTCTAGATGAGGTTAGATTGTAAATTGTCGCTGAAACAAGGTCAGATCATCACAAAGTCATCTTGATAAAGCAATAATTCGTAGAGTTCTTCGAATGCTACTCTGCCGAAAAACTCAGGATCAACTTTATAATGGGAACTGGACAAACAAACCAAGTACTAAACATGCCATAACTTTGTTCTTTCCATAGCCCATCTTATATCAACCATATAAGGTGAACTTTGAGGGGCAAGTGTTACACCATAATTTCTATAAAGTACAAACTACGAAAAGAGAGTCCATTGGCTTGTAGTTCTAAGATCCATCATTTATAATCCATCGAGAGCTTAGGCATCAGACTCAGCACCCAATAGCATATAGGTCAAGAACATAAATTAAGGTAACAACAAAGACTGAGGTTATTGTCCAAATAGGCAAGAGACATAGCCAAGAGTAGCGGTATTCCAAGAAATCTCAATAATCAAAGGCTCAGATAGCCCAAACCGAGTTCAATGGTCGAGATAGATGAAAGGAATCAAAGAAGCTATATATAAAAGCATCACATCAGCCATCAGTGTCAAAACACTTTCAACCAGATGATGACAAGAAGTTGAATTCTAAGTGCTTATAACAAGCCAAGTCACCAATCCAAGTTAAATCCCCTGAACCAATGGAAGAACCTTAAATTTGCTATAAATAGAAGACCACATGCTACTGAAAAGGGGCTGACGGATGGATTCTCTTTCATTTTTACAATTATTCAATAAAACCTACCCTTTTAAGAAAGCTTTAGTAAAAGATCATTAATGGCGGATATGATCAAAAAGATACTTGTGTAACAAATTAAGGAATAAAAACAAACCAGACTCTTCAAAGTGGACATAGTGACCTCAGTCCCGAACCACTATAAACCTTGTGCCTTTTTACTTTTCGACACTTATTTTCTACATAGTTTCGGTGTTTACTCTATTTTCCTGCATCCTCTCGAAACAAGCTTCCGTGACTTTTGGGATGTTAGTTAGACAAAAAATCAATCTAACAATAGGACCCTTTTTAAAATTATAGATTCACTTCACACAGAAATTATCAAACCAAAAAAAATTGGATACGATAATTAAGTTGTTAAATGATGTTCAAACCATGAACATGAAATGAATCATTACACAAAAAATAGAAATTGTAGATAATTTTTTAGAACAAATAGCACCTGGCAAGGATTAGAGTTTCATCCTATGGTAGAGGCTTGCATTAGAGGATGTTAAATCCTATATTTTGATGAGCATATTCAAAGACGTTAAATCCTATATTTTGATGAAGACAACAACTTAAGTACTATATGATATGCAGGTTCATATACAAGATAAATGGTGTATCTATTAACATAATAAGGACAAGAATGAAGAACGTGATATCTCAAAAGGCATGTTCTTTATTTTATTTGGTAATATAGTGCTTTAGTACTACAGTAAAAATAGAATGTTAAACCCACACGACTCTTCTTTTACTCCATAGATATCTTCTTCATAATTTTTCTAAACTTTTGAATTTTTAAAATAATTTTTAAGAATCTTTTAATAATTTATTACATAAAATAGTTTAGAATTCAAAAGTTAATGTACAAACGGTCGACCGATTGTACCAAAACAGCGGATCATGTACCTTCGATTTGAATTTCTGGGCTGAAGAAAATTATAAAAATACATTAAATATTTCAAAAATAAAAAGTCATGACCCTTTTCTTCTACCTCCTTATTCAGTGGCAATTTTTAACTACAACTCTTCATCACTATAAATGTATAGTTCATCTTCAATCCAAAATATAATTTTTTCTCTCAATATTTTCTATTTCTGAAATGCTCTCTAACAGGCTCTCTACCCCTAATCTCTTATCTCTAACCATTCAATTCTAAATTGATTTTGTCTAATCATTTACTATCCTGTCATTCTCTGTATGTCAATTCAAAAACTTCATGGGTTATAAGATCTCTATACTACAATTGACACATCCTTATTCAAAGATACAAAATGTCTTTGCAACTTTAATGTCAAATAATTAGAAGAAGTCTTGTTCATTGGTTTAAGCAGTATGTAGAAACCTATTCCTTAGATTTAAGTGAGAGAATCACTAGTGGAAATTCCAAAAGGGAGCTTCGGGATTGGATGTAGGATGAGAGTCCGAACCAGTTTAAAAATTCTAGTGTGATTTACTATAAATACTTCTTTTATTGCATTATTTACGTAGCTTATCTCATCGTTATTCAGTTTAGTATTATGTAACAATATTTAAGTGATATAGCTTAGTAACAATTTTAGGCCATAGTATCCGATCTACTTGGAATTTATAGGAGACTAGTGACCCCCAACTATTAAGTCTCAGGGAGTTAAGGTTGTTGTTGGTGGTGGCATTCTCTACTGTGGTCAGAAGAGGAAGAATTTCGAGGTCAAAACTTCCTAGATTGGGTCAATGCTCACATTAGGGAAGAAAGTATGCATTTATATAGAAAATATTAGATATATTTGGATACTTTATAATTCACATAAATGACCTTAAAAAATTGTATTCTAATAACTTTCACAAATGAGCTCTATTTTTGCATAACTTACGATGTTGAGTTCATACCAAAATCCAAAACATAATAATATTGTTAAATGATGTGTTATATAATTAAATCTAACATCATTAAATAGACATTAAGTATTTTATTGCTTATAAATATCTTTGAATTGAAATTACAAATCTAAAATCAGTAAATTAGGGTATTAATTATTTAATTGGGGTATTAATTATTTAATTGGGGTTTTATTTGCACATTTACACGGCTATCTTGAAAATAGTACTCTAACACCCATAGTTCGGAGAGACATAATATGGGGAAGATAACAAACATAGCTTGCTAAGAAATAATTAAAAGAATTAATTAAAAGAATTATAAAAGGAGATTTAAACGAACAAATATGTGACACATTAGACATAGGTAATTTAATGGAATGAGAGCAATTAAAGAAATTAAATATGGCCATACATGCATTTGGAACACTATGAATAATTAAATGGAGAATATTTGTATCAAGGGAAATTAATTGAGTAAGGTTTGGTGAAATATTTAGCCTAGGCCAAAATTATTAACATATAAGCTCTTAACATACTCCCATCTTCATTTTGCATTCAGCTTGATTCATTTAAAAAAACAAAGAAACTTCATTGTTAGTTCGGCAACCATTTCTTAAGAGAAGAAGAAAAGCGATGAAATCAAAAGAGGAGCTTCTATTTCTAAGGAAAAGAGAAGATTTAATCAAGTTTTCTAAATTACGGCGAGTAAAGTTTTCTCTAATCCCTTCTAAATCCATTTAGGTTTAGATTGCAAATGTATGTGTTGTTTTAAGAGATGGTGAATTAGCTTTAAGAATGATAGAATAAATTTACTCATGTTTGGGTATTAAATGGTAATGAATTATGGCATGTTTTAGAGTAATACATGGATTAAACCTTCCAAAAATTATTTGAAATTTTTATATGAAGTTTTAAATATTAAGGAAATGATCTTTAATTTCATAATTTCCCAAATTGTTTGGAGTTTACATGAATCTTATAAATTGAAAAATGTCTAATTTTAGGATTTAATTATTGAAAAAGAAAAATAATTATTTTGATCTGAAATTTTATATGAGATAAGGGTTACAAAATTATTATTATTTTGATTTTTTGGAGATTTTTCGTGCATTTTCAAATGGATATAAATTATTTTGCAATGGGGTAAGTTATTTCAAATAGTAATTTAACTAATTAATTATGGAAATAATTAATAATTGAGGTGCAAGAGAAATTACATCCTTGGTTTTCCTTGAAAATTTAACTATAAAAACTTAAGAAACTAATGAGAATTTGACATATAACATGAATCGGTGGAAAGTAAGTACTTTTAATAAAAAATAAAATAGTTTTCAATATAATTACAAAATTGCCACTGTGACTTGTGATAGCTCCTATTTATTAATGATCGATGACTTAAACCTTGACATGTGGCTGCATATAAAAGATCAACATTCGATAGCCTTAAAAAGTGGCATGCGATAGCATTTAAAAGTTCAACAATCGATAGCTTTGGAAGTTGACATACCATAGCTCTATAACAATGAATTGTGATAGCTTCTAAAAGTTAAATCCTTGATAGCTTTGGAATTGACATGCGATAGCTTTGCCCTGCGATTGCCTTGACATATGCTAGCTCCCTTTTGTAGACCTTTAATAGCTTTAGTTCATAATCTGCGATAAATACTATGACTCAACTATCAGTAGCATTATATTTCATCTTGCGATGACATGATATGCAATAGCTCAACCTTTGATAACTCTATATTTGGACTTTTGATTGGTTGGCATGTGACAACCAGACCTTCAATAGCTTTAGATTATGGCTTATGATACTAAGTATGTGTTAGGTTAGCATGTGATAGCTCAACATATGATAGCTTTAATATACGATGTGCAACAACTTAAAATTGAGATACTTGATAGCATAAAGGAAAATGAGTCTTTTGATGGTAGTTGGTGTTGAAATTGCCTAATAAAAGAACAATAAGTTAGAACGTGATAACTTATTTAAAAGTGGAAAATTGTAATTAAGCTTAAGAAAGCAAAGTGATAATAAGTAACATCATTTGAATTAAGAGAATGTGGTGCAAAGCCTTAGCGGAAACCAAATGCCTAATCATGACATTGTATTCGGTAATGTTAGTGAATGGCCTTAGCGGCAACCGAACGTCAAAACTTGACATTATATATAGTAATGTTGGTGTAAGGCCTTAGTGCCAACCAAATGTCAAATCATGACATTATATTTTGTAATGTTGTTGTAAGGCCTTAGTGACAACTAAACGTCTAAACACATCGAACACGCTAGTGTAAGGCCTTAATGGAGAACAAATGTCCAAATATTACTTTGTATTTGATAACGTTGGTTTAAGGCCTCAGTGGCAACCAAATTATCTGCTCATAATCAAAATGGAAAATCAAGATAACGGCCTGAAAGGCAACCTAAGTTTTCCAACCCTGACATATAAAAGAGATAAGAATAAGTCATGTGTGGCTATCCAAATAAACCAACTATAGAACCTAGTTGGGATATGATGTGAAAGGTAAAGCTCGCACTTATGTTTGAACTGAAGTTATGAGATCATTCGTTATATGATGATCTATTACATAAAATGATATAATTGTTATTGAATCAGAAAGGAGAAAACCATTTCATGCTTCAACAGTGTGGTTTCACTATATGATTTGTTTGTTAACAGTGAAGTATTACTCAAAGCACGCTTATGTCTAATCCATGTTTTTATCATTTTCCATAAACTCATGGGTACTCAATCAAGTATAATGACTTTAAGGATTGGACTTGTTTCTTTTGGGATAGACGAATAAAAGCTTCAAAGATGAAGCAGAAGGTTTATTCACTAATAAAATTTGTTTTGAATTTCCACTGATGTAAAACCAGATTATATAACTGGTTAAGTATTCATCCCAAGATCTTTATATGCCAGGCATTAAATTACTATTTATGTTTTTTTTGTATTTACCCTTGCATGGGGAAAAATTGGGTTTTATACAGACATTTGTGCAAGATAGTTTTATGTAATGAAAATTATCTATTATTTTTTTACTTATATTGTAAAAAATACTAATCCATTTTTTCACTTAAAAATAATCTTAGTGATGATTTTGGCATCATCGACTTTCATTTTTCAGTCTCGAAATAGGGGATATTATAACTAAGGATGTGAGCTTAGGTTATGGGCACTTTAGTAAAACAGAGCTAAGTATAAATCAGATAACTTGAAAACGCACACCTTAAGGAAGGGCATATGCGCTCTCTCTCTCTCTCTCTATATATATATATATATATATATATATATATATATATATATATAACGTACCTGTATTTTGATATGTGTGTGTATGGATATAGCTATCCCTCTACTATTGTTCTCACTTTCTTTACTTTTATTTCTTAAGAATATTTGCTTATGTAGGAAGCAAGCATGGAGATGCGAGGTGGACGTTTGACATCGGGTGGTCCAAGAACAAATGCTAGTAGAGGAACCAAGAGTATGCAAATGAGATGAAGGAGCGGAGGCAACCTTATAAGTTCATGTTGAGGCCAATAATAGGATGCCTACCTTGACTATAAAGAATATGGATATGAATGCACTCTTTCAGCAATTCTTGGCAAACTCGACACAACAACAAGTACCACCGTAGGGCCCGATGATTCCTAATGGCCCAGTGCAACCAACTAGGGAAGATTTTTCTAAGATTAATAAGGATTTCCAAAGTATAGGAGGAGAGATGTTTGATGGAACGAAAAAAGCATTAGAGGTAAGTCATTGGTTGGGGATGCACGATCGGATTTGTGGAGACTTGGAGCTTACAAATGCCTAAAAAATGAGGCTAGTTTCTAGGCAATTTAAAGGATTGTCAAGTATATAGTGGGATATAGCCAGGGCAAAGATTCCATAGCTAAAGGTTTCATGGGAA
This sequence comes from Allium cepa, assembly GCA_030765085.1. Taxonomy (NCBI): domain Eukaryota; kingdom Viridiplantae; phylum Streptophyta; class Magnoliopsida; order Asparagales; family Amaryllidaceae; genus Allium; species Allium cepa. The sequence continues at coordinate 305,091,748 of CM060945.1, read as the reverse complement.
AGGTTTATAGAGATATTCGTAGAACGGTTCATTCTAGGATCGAAGTTTTCAACGATGTTTCAAAAGTTTGTTGAATTGCAACAACGGAGTAAGATTGTATCGGAGTATATGCAAACGTTGAATGCCTTATCCAGATATAGGGCTAACATGATTATAACACCAAGGAAGAAGGTAGAGATATTTATTATGGAGTTGATGCTAATGATGAGTGATAAGACAATGGCCCATATAGCACATACATAAAACAAAGCGGTACACATTGTGAGAAGGTATGAGCTTATGTACACTAAGAGGTGGAGTGTAGGGTAGAAGGCCCGGGATATAAGAAAACAAACTTTACCCCTTATCAGAAGGGCTAACAGTAGAAAGGAAAGGTTCATTGAGGAGGAAAGCAGGAGGATGATTCCAAAGTGAGATGCTATAATTGTAGGCAAAAAGGGCACTATGAAACAAAGTGTTCGAAGCCGATTGGAGTGGCCAAAGATAAATGCTTTAACTAGTGACAAACCCAGGTACAAGAAGAAGGATTGTCTAGAGTTAAGGCGGGCAAAGGTATTCGTTTAAGAAGGGCCGTAAACTAGACTAACAACCGAAGGAAAAGGAAAGGATGTTATGCTTGGTCATATGATTTCTATCTCTGATACTCCATTTAGGGTTCTTTTTTTATACTAGTGCTATGCGCTACTTTATTTCTAAATATTAAGCGGATGTGATAGAATTAGACACTACCTACATGATTACTTCTTTGCGTGTGATTAATCTAATTGGTTGGTATGCCACTCAGTTAAGATGAACTAACCATTAGTTTTTTTGTGGATGTTTGTTTGTTTTCTACTCATATGGGTTTGACCTCATAGGGCATGGGGCAATTTTAGGTATGGATAGGTTTGTGAGTAATGACACTAGGATTTATTATGCTAAGAGAGTTATAACTTTACGAAATCTATGGGTGGAGAAAGGAATATGGTAGCATTGGATGTGATGAAGGAGTGGTTAGACTTGAAGTTGCATGCGATGGAAGATCCGGAGGATGAGATTGGTAGAGTGCTTATAGTTTAGGAGTTCATTGATATTTTTGAGCCAGTAATGGGATTATCTTTGAGAAGAATGATTGAATTCTGTAAAGACTTGATATCGGTGTCTTAACTTTTTAATAGATCACCTAACATGAGTTGCCCAAAGAGATGGAAGAATTGAAGAAGCAGCCGGTTTAACTTGAGCATAAAAGTTTCATTTGGCTGAGTAGTTCACCATGTGGAGCATCCATGGTTTTTGTGAAGAAGTCGGATTGATCATTGTGGATGTGTATTAATTACTGGAAGTTAAGTGGGTTAACGATGAAGTATCGGTATCCCTTTCTTAAGATAATGACTTGTTCCACCATTTGAGTGGGACTAGAGTATTCTCGCAGCCATAATAGACAACAAGGTTCAACCAACTGAGGGTAGTTAAGGATAATGTTCCTCTAACTTCATTTAGAATAAGGTACAGTTTGTATGAGTGGTCGGTCCCTTTGGACTAACCAATGTCCCTACGTTCTCTATAAATCTTATGAATTGAATCTTTTATTATTAGTTGGACAAGTTTGTGTAGTTCTTTATTAATGACATCTTGGTATATTCTAAGAATAAATGAGACCATAAGATCTACCTTAGATTGGTGTTAGGGACCTTGAGACAGACAAACTAAAGTTAAAGTTTTCCAATTGTCATTTTTGGGAATGAGAACTTAAGTTCCTTTTTTATGTTATATCGAGAATGGATTAGTGGTAGATCCATCAAAGGTAGAGACTAATAACAATTGGAAGAGCTTAGAGACAGTCATGGAGATGCGAAGTTTCTTGGGGTTGGATGTGTATCATCACAGATTCATTAAGGGTTTCTTGCGAATAATAGCACATTGACAAAGTTGACCAGAAAGAATGAGAAGTTCATGCAGACTGATAAGTATGAATGGTTATTTCGAGAGTAAAAGAAGTTATTGACAAATTCTCTTATCTTGATTCTACCTAAAGGGAATCGGGATTTGGTAGTGTACACAATCTTATGTTACTAAATTAAGACCAGTACTGATACGAAATGAGTGAGTGATAGCTTACGCATCAAGGAAGTTTAACGACCTATATTTTGACAATAGAATATTTAAATGATTGATTTAAAAAATTGAATCTTTAATTAACTAAAGGTCCCAAAAATATGATTTTCACATACGGCCAAATTAGGACTGGAGGCCACTTTCATTGAGTTCATATCGACAATGTGAATTAAAATGAGTATAAGCATCGCTATATTTAAAGATCAGACGATTAAATGGCTGAAACGATCTCGAAAAGCGCGAAATTATCATCCCAAAGCATTGTCTCGGATAGCAAAGAAATTTTACCATTGGGACTGAATAAACAAGGTGATGTGCACATACGAGTTTCGTTATGATCGAATGTAACACCTCGCCTCTATAACCATACTACAAAAGTACATTACAAAGTAATATTGTCTAGTAATACGGAGAATGAGGTTTTTTAAGAGTGACCTTATGCATATCTTCCCTCAGGCTAATACTGATACGTCTGTCTTACCAAAATCTAAATCAACCTAAATTTGACATATGCAATATTTGCGCGAAGCAACACCTACGTAAGTTTATAATAGCAGAACATGATATAACAAATATTCACAAACATTGAATCACATCATAGCGGAACAAAATGTGATACACCTCACATAATAGAAAGTGAGTCTCAAATAGAGTACAAACCTCACTTCCCAAAAATATACATCATACATATGCATACATATAATAGGGATAGGCATTAACTAAAGGGATAGCATATGAAAAATTGCTAAGCCTAATGATGCGATAACAAAATGCATAGTGCAAAAATCCCTTCAAACTCTAAACACGCACATGAAATCCATGGTCAATGTCCCTGAGTCTGAAATGTCTTGGTCTGACCCAAGCATTATAATACAATAATACCCAGATCAGGCTATCTCTAAATATCAAAGGGTAAGATCTCAATAACATCGATATCATTTGCAATAAAGCATAATTAACAATAATTAATATACAAGTGATCTCGATAGTACCCAAATCTATTGAATACTCGTATACAAATGTGGCAATGTATACATAGCCGTTTCAAATCAATAAAACAATTAAATCCATATAAGTTTATTGTTAATCAAAGGTATTATGCCCTTTTGTGGACTAAGCATATAACATAAACGTCACACCATGTCACAAAATCATATCAAGTCTCTCATGGACTATCATTTTTAAATATGGTGCTAATGTATCACAATCTTCTAAACACAAAAAGGGAATTCATGCCTGAATATGCTACTAAATAATCACTAGCAATTTGGTCGGTCACAAACACAACACTAGCAGTTAGTCGATTGTTAACACCATACTAATAGTTCGGTTGATTGCTAACACTATACTAGAAATTTAAATCGATCGCTAACACTATATCACATAATTCAATCGATGGATTATTCTCAGTGCAAATTGCACTCTTTCAAAGGAAGAATGATAAGAAAAGTTCCAAGAGTCTAGTTCGATAAACTCTAACGGTCTAACGATACCGGATATCCATAACATACGTTCAACCTAATATTTCACAGCTAAGGTACCATGCCTACTAACATATGGCGTAATTTGTTATGATATCGAACATAGCCTGTGATACAGATTGCTGGCTTAGTAGTGTAAGGCTAGAACCTAAAACGAATACCACGACTAGGGGTGCGAACTCCACCGTCAAGCTGCTAGGTCGAACAACTAGCCAACAAGGTTAAGTTAATAAATGCACTAACGAATATAATGAGTTATACAATAACTTGCATCCCAAAAATACTATTTAATCCTATAGTGCCACATACTCTTTTAATAGTCATTAATAAAGTAAAACCCATGTCCCATAACCACCGGGTGTTGCTTAAGTATTTACTATTAATTAGTAAATTTCACTACACTCAAACTCTACGTAAACAAGTCATAAAAACAACGAAGTGATAGTTAATGTCTCATAACCACTTATTATTGCTAATTGTTTAAATAAAATTCTTATCTCATAGAAAAAGAATTGCTTAGCTTAAAAGCTAAACCCTATAATCCAACGATTAAATTGACATAAGAATTAGTTTATTTACCACTTTTTGATAAAATATTCTACTTCATTTTAAAACTAAGATTTCTGAAATGAAAATAGTAATATGATTTTATATAAGTTAGGATGATTTTTAGAGAAAAACAGTATATATATATATATAATTATAGTTTATAAATTTTTTTACTAAAATTGATTTATAAAATGCGTCCAAAAATTGTTACATATATATAGTAATAATTTCATTCTTATCAAATAAAAGTGTTAAAAACGTTTTAAATCAGTTATTTTATAATTAAACCTAAAAATAGCAATTCAAACACTAAAATCAAAATACAACAAAATCTGCGTAGAAATCCAGATACATTCTCCAGTTTTCTTCCTGACCAATGCACCTATAGACTCCACCGGTCCACCGATGACCGCGAGAAAACTTAGAGTTTGTCTGCAGGTTTCGTTCTCGAATTTCGACGATTGTTTCAGCGATTCAGGTAGTGTTTTTCCTCTTTTAGGTGTGCAATTTCAATGCTAAACATATATACAACATTCGATAGCAAGCATGCAACCATAGGTGAAGAAATCTACATTAAAACTTGCATTTTCTATCGGGTTTCAATTTTTAGTTTACTGTATCTTCAAATATGCATCAAACAACATAGAATAATCAACATGCAAACCCTATCTAATTCAATTCAATTACTAATATAAAGCACTTCAGATTTAAAGATAATTGTGAGTAGAAATCCCACCTTGTTCCTTAGCTGGCACAAATTAAACTACCCTAGCAGTCCTCTTCTTCAATCACTGCCAAACCATATTGTTTGCTAGATCAAACCTAAACCTTTTTCTAACCTTGTTAATCCCTCTAACACCTTTAACAACTCAAATCTTCACTTTTTAACAATTAATTCAGAAAAATCAAAAATTAGAGAATGGATTAAAAACTGAAATTAATATACAAGAAAGATGGAGATTGACAAGAGAAGTACATACCTATTTATCATTTGAATTATAAAAATTTATGTGATTAAATTTGTTAGCTAGGTTTGTTTTTTTCTTTGTTTTCTTTTTCTGGAGTTGGAGAAACAAAGTATGTACTAATTTTGGAAGTGACCCGTTGGATGGAGGAGCAACAGGCTATGACTAAGGAGATTTTACTAAGGTTTTCTCTCATTTAATTTGTTAATGGACATAAAGCTAGCCAAAATCCCAACGCAAAACTAAAAATGAATTTAACACTTAAGGAATTAATTCTCTAAGGAATAATTCTCTCATCCTCTATTAAATGGACTTAAAGTCTAATTAAAGCTCAATATCACTATACTAAACAAATTTAAATGCTTAATTAAATTAAATATGACACCTAATCAATTTTAACACTTAAACGAATTTAGCTAGTAAGGAGTTCAATCTCTTAATAAGTTTCAAAACTAAATCTTATTCACATTTCTAAATTCTCACTAATCATTTTATGACATGCTAAAATCAAACTTTTGAGAATATGAACAATTCCTTGTTTAAAGATAAGTTTCCCCAATTATAGTTTAGCTTTTAATTAAATTCCAAATCGTCCTTTATAATTCCATTCTTAATTATTGCTTTCCAAAAATCATCTCAAAGCCTTAATTAATTACCATCACAAAATTCCAATTTTACAACTAATCCAAATTCTGTTTTCTAATCATTTACTAATTAATTATTAATTAGGCCATTAACAACATGGTTCTTACAGACCCCCCCTAAGAAAATTATGTCCTCACAATTTCTACTTAGAAAAAAATCTACAACATACCTTAGCATTAATAATTAATTCAATTGAATCTTAATCAAACAATCAAGCGTCATAACAAACCCACTGCTCTCTAATTACTTTTTCGTGTCAACCATGAAATAGTGGTTTTGTTTCAACCCTTAGTAAATAAAATAAAGCAACACAAAACTAACTAAAAAACACTTACTCGATAATTGAACCTTAGCCTTTACTTAGGCAAATTCGTCCATTGTATCGAATTTTCACTAAAGAGGATGGCTTACATTTCTACTTCTTGCCTATGACCCAAAATATTTTCTAAATATTGGAATTTTCGGAAAAAACTCATAAGAATCTCCATTGTATGGAGAGCAATCCAACGATTCATAACCTATAGATATCAATATATTTCTCCAAAGAATCATCCCGACCATGAGGAATTAAAAATATAAGCACTACTTCAAGCATATTGCCAAACATACCTTTACTTGCAATAAAAAGTGGACTATTTTGATTTGCTTGTAGCTAAATAGAACTACAGTAGCAAACTAATCCAGATAAATCCCTTGTAGAGAGTTATCTCCAGTCACCAACATTGGCATAAAAAAGCATGAATGGATAAATAACACGTAAATCGAGGGCGATGCGGATCCTCAGACATATATGAAATTGAATAAAGATGGACCAAGCTACTTATGGATTTAACAATAGTTAACATCACTAACATAGTCGAGAGAAAGAACGTTTAACATGCATATATTCATGAAAATATAAAGCCAGTAATGCATAAACTAAAAACATAATGCTAGTAGACCTACAGATAAATACTGCAATTACAGGATATCAAACATTAGAATCTTGCAAAACACTTAAACCAAAAGTTTTTCCTTACTTTCTTAGCTTTCTAGATTGTATAGAAGCACTGATATCCGAATTATGGTTTCAAAGTTATGGTTAACACAAATTAGTGCTCAAACTTAGAAAATTTATTTCCGGGATGATTTTTAGTTCAAAGTAAAATGATATTTTGACCAAGAACTTAACAGTATAGCTTAAGTGATTCGAAGGGAAATAGTTCCATACCAAATTATATTTCTAACCTAAAAAGATTCATGATATTTTGATTAATGGATCAAAAGATATTCCAAATTTATTACCTTCGGCTCTTTTTAGAAATAATTTTCGGCCAAAAATTATTTTTGACACTTTACCTCAAACCAATCTTCCATTCACATCCAAAAACCATTATAATGATATATTTATATTTCAAATCTCCTGTTTCATATTTATTTCTGGAGATCCAAGTAAGTATAAATCATAATTTATTAACAAACAAATTCTCACAATCTAAAACTTGATTTTCATTTTCTTCTTACATATTTTGAAATTAAAATTTCAGTAATAATCTCTATGCCAACTGCATTCACTATTTACTCCAACATTTAAACTTTTTATCAACTTAAAATTAGCCTAAGATGATATTTAGGCTCATTACTTCTTCCAAACAAATTTTAAGATTAATAAATTATCATGTTATTAATATTAGTTTAAAGTTCAAATTCCCAACTCTAACAAATGACTTGTAATTATATAAAAAATCCCAATCTTAATAAAATATCATCTTAAAAGTGTTTGATACCAAAATGATAATTTAAGAGTTCTACTATCAAGAATATGCATGGTTATATATATCTTAATTTAAATCACTCAATTGACTTAATTACTAAACGGTAGGCTCCAGTCAAATAAGCAAAACATAAAATTAAAATTTCCACTTAGGAATTTAATTATATCATAAATCCAAATTCCTACTTGCAAAATAAGTTATCATTTATCAACCAAGTTTATTTAAAAATAAGAAGAGCTTCAAACTCAACTGTATTTAAAAATTCAAAATTTTCTAACATTTTGCAATTTTTAGCTTGTTGTTTTTAAACTAAAATTTCATATATTAAATTCTAGAATACACAAAACTCATTAAACAAAAGTTGTCCCATACTGTCTTAGCTTTTTATTAAGACAAACATCATCGAAATTTGAATTATAATTTAAAAGTTATGTCCAAAACACTTAATGGTTTTATCTTTGAAAATTACCAGTTAGGGCTGAGGATAAATTCCAGTCTCGATTGCATTTTAGAACTATTAAAACATAGTATTTCAAAAAGTGGTCAAAAGATAATTTATAGCTTACTCAAAATACTTTCTATCTCAAAAAGATAGACTAAATTCTGAATAGTAGAGCTCTAAATATCGCTATTTTACAACAGCATTTTCAAATAAAATTTTCAGCACTCCATTAACTTTAAAATTTCTACTTTTAAACTATATTTTCTCTTTTCCAACAAGACGTTTTACCAAAATCCTTAAATAAAGATAAAAAAGTTTAAGATTCGCTTTTCGAAAAGCTAAAGACTTAAAAATATTTTTTTTAAATTAAACTCAAAATGGAACAATTTAAAATTAATTATTTTATACCTTTCAAATAGTTACCCTAAACTTAAAGGCATCAAAGCTTATCTGTATAAAGTCACCAATTTTTAATCACTTCTAAATCATAAAATAAAGAGAATAATTTTTTTTCCTTATTCAAATTATTATAAGTCTCTGTTGAAAGAGAAATATAAATCACTATTCTTTATAAAGAGTGAATACATTATTCAAATCAATTTACTCACAACTCAAATATCAAACCTTGTTGCTTTATTCATTCATTATCTCTAAAACTCTCAATCTCAAAATTTCATAATAAATGAACAACTCCTACTTACTCATTTTCTCCTAATAATAAAATTGAACTTATTTTCAATCTTAATTTTCAACGAATTTTTGAAATTCGCAACTAAAACAATTAAACACTATCCCAATTTAAGACACATGCTTACACAATTGGTTTCACTCCTTTTTAATTCACGGGGATATAAAAGTCAAAAATTATCCTTACTTTACTTATTACATTTCATACCTTATTTAAACGAACTTTTGGCTCGCATTCCTCTCTTTTAAATAAATTAGGCCCAAGTCCCTCCATACTTTAAAATACAAATTACATCCCTGTTTTTGCACATAGGCAAACATTCGCTATCATAAACAAGTTAATTGCAATATTAAAAATGTGGTATCTTTTAGTAGATTATCGGATTTCAATTTTGTTTTCACCATTAAATCGTAAATATTACTATCTTTCTTATAAGATCAATATATGATATGTCATTACAATATTTTTAATTTATAGCTACAAATATTTAACCTGAGGCCTTCCAAAAAAATTTCGAGCAATTGAGGGGCAAAATTTATCTCCTAGTTGCACGAGCAAATATTTGTTTGGCAAATAGTTTCCCCGGGTCATTCATATATTTGCCCCTACATTTGGTTGGGCAACTAGGGGGCAAATATTTGTTGCATTTGCTTGGGCAATTAGGGGGCAAATATCTTCCAGCAAAATATTCCAACCCCCCCAGTTACCCAGGTAAATATTATCCCGTTGTTTTGTTGCAACAACATCATCATACGAAATGTCGCAGTTCAGATTCTAGTTTCATTTGTATCGTGCTATGCATTATGTTCTAGCTTTTAATACTTCCGTCCAGCTCACATATTTTAGGCCTCATGCTTTAGGGTCCGATTACTTTCAACTTAGTCAATCGCTTACATTCTTTTTCGCTACTTTTACCTCACTTTGTACATGCAGTGATGATTATTATGCACGTGTAGTTAGTTTCAACATGTTGCAATTATCCCTCAGATGGATCGTGCAACATAGCTTCTTCTCGTGTCATTTATACCTTCATATTGCAATATGCAACATGCCTTCTTGTAGGTAGTCCCTCTGTATTTTTCATGTGTCATGCCTCTTCATGCCTCTTCTCTATTTTATGCACAGAAAAATCATATAACTCCATACTACATAGCTCTTTACTTCAACTCCAATCCAAAGAAGCATTGACAACAACTCTTCATATCTGCGACAAACCTTAACATTTCCCAAGCATCCCGGTGATCTGTCTTAGTGCCTTCACGCAACATCACTCGAATCACACCCTGCCTATTTCTCTTGCTTGGTCCTTTGCCTATTTCAACAACTAAATTTGCCTGGCAAATATTTACTTGGGCAAATTCAAACCAATATTTACCAGGCACATATTTTCCGGGCAAATATTTGACCCTGTAAATATAAAACATATTGTCAAAACATATCATATATGGATATTAATAGAAATATAATAAAATTGTGATTTAATGATGAAAACTAAATCGAAATCTGATAAATTTACTGAAAGATATCACATTTTAATATTGTAAATTAACTTTTCATTATAGCAGATATTCACCTGGGCGGGCGGTATCAATTATAGGGACTGAATTTGAATTTTGAATTTGGAGGTGGGAAACTTACATTAAGTTTAAAAATAGGGATGCGTCCTAAATTTCCACTTATTTAAATATAAATTATAACATTAATTTCAACTACACTATAATATGCATTATCAAATAAACTATCACATAAAATTCATTTAATATATGTATTGATACAAATGGATATGTAAAATTTTCAATTACTAACAATACACAATCATCCTAATATAAACATCAGATATAACTTTTACTAAAAGATCTTTTCAATCCATATTTTAGTTTTCTAAATAATGCACTTTCTCATTTTAAATACTTCATTTTATTCCTCAAAATATCACATGATACTTTTTTCTAAATAATGTATCTTCTTAATTCTAATAATTCGCTTTACTTACCAAATATCATATGATATCTTTTTCCCAAAATATAACTCATATCCTACTATAAATCTTGTTTTTATTTCCAAAGCAACTTTCCAACTATTCACTTTAATTTTCTACATAATTTTAACAGGTTTTAAAATTCTATCTTTTCTTTAAATATTGTATACTCAATAAATAATTTGTATTCAAAATATCATGTTCGAATGTCTCATTCTAGTGTTTTAGAAAATTCCTATCGATGACATTGATCAGGCGCATCGAATAGAATTCTTAAAGTACTCAACAAAACTTTTGACAAAATTTAAATTTCCTTATAATATACGTATATCTTTTATAACTTTACAAAATACCTTAATAAACATAATCAAATTTTTAATTCATTTTAACCTTTGGTTAATTATACTTATGAATTAAATTTCATTTCTCAAAAAAAAATCAATCTTTCCATTATTTCTTACGGTGGCTACACTTTTGAAGAAACTGCAAGTTCTTATCATTAATATTGGGTAGGTTTCTATTTCTCAATGATGGTTCCTACTCATTATTTATTATATAATATTAACCATCCATGCAATCATGCATTAATCAAACAAACATTTATTAAAGATCAAACTACTAAATGTGCTCAGCGAAAACAGTCCATCTGTTCCCTCTGTGCAACTCTGATCATTAGAGGATCAATACAAAACAATTTAACTCTAAGCCATCTAAGGTCTAACAAATACTATCCATTAAATCACACTTTTTACAAAAGTGAATCTCTAATTAGGAATAACCGAAATCTTAACATTCGTTATACTTAAATAATAAAATAACACAATTACGATTAACCGTAGTAATCATTTTATTCCTATCCTTAATTAGAAATAGAATTCTATCTACTATACAAAAACACCCAAGGGTTGGGACACTAAGTCTTTCTAGATCAAAATTCATGTTAGATAATTATTCTAAAATGTTTTGACCTGCTCTAATGCCAAGTTGTAATGCCCCGCCTCTATACCCATACTACTAAAGGACATTACAAAATAATGTTCTCTATTAATATGAGAATGAGGTTTGCTAAGAGCGACCTCGTAAATCTTCCCTCAAACTAGTAACGATATGCCTTTCATACTATAATCTGAATCAATCCAAATTCGACATATGTGATATTTGCATGGTGCAACACTTACGTTGGTTTATAATAGCAAAACAATATATAATAAATATTCACAGACCCAAAATCACATCATAGCAGAACAAAATATTATCCACCTCATGTAATAGAAAGCGTCTCAAATAAAGTACAAATCCCACTACCCAAAAATATACATCATAGATATATAAAGAACATGCGCTAACTGAAGAGGTAGCAGATGAAAATCTTGCTAAGCCTAATTAGGAGATAGCAAAAGGGTACATAGTGTAAAATCCCTTCAAACTCCAAATGCGTGCATGAATCCATGGTCAATGTCCTTGAACCTAAAATGTCTTGATCTGACCCAAGCATCATAATAAAATAACACCCGGATCAGACTATCTCTAAATATCAAAGGGTAAGAGCTCAATAATATAGATATCAATCAAATATCATTTGCAACAAAGTGTAACTAACAATAATTAATATACAAGTGATCTCGATACCATTCATGTCTATTGAAGATTATTATATATTGTAATGACTCGTATTTTTAACTATTTTTAAATTATTAAATTTAATATGGTTATTGAATATAAATGGTTAGGGATAAAAATTTAATGATTGATTTATGTAGTTATTTAATATGAACTTGAATAAAATCTTGAAATAACAAATTTTGAAGATTTAGACGATAACAACTGTTGAAATGAAATTCTATTTATTGAATGTGTTTGTAATAGATGTCTATAATTGAATAATAAATGTTGAATTGTTCATATGATAATAAAATGATTGTTAATAAATGTTGAATTATTTATTAATGGCGATTCATTGGAAAATTAAATCGTTTGAATTTAATGTTGGAAATTTTTTAAACAATTGAATTCTGAATTTAATATGAATGGAAATGATTTTAAAATTTGATTTAATTTTCTTTAAATATGAATGAAGATTGTCAACATTTAAAATTGGATTCAAAGTGAATAATTAGAAATTAGGAATTTAATATTTTATTTAACGAATAAAAATAGTCATTTTGACCACTACCTCGGATTTCGATGAAACTAATTTCATCGGATCCGTAATAGTGAATTACCATAGGATTTCAAGTTTCATAGCGATCGGACTTATCGTTTGGTTGTACGAGCTTGAAACACGCAGAAATTAATTAAAAGAATTTAATTAAAATAAATATATTTTGAAAAGCTATCTTCTACATATGATCAAATTAGGCCTCAAAACTATTTCCATTGCGTTCGAAATAGGGATAAAATATATAAACGCCAGACAGCACACTTCGTTTAGAGTTTGGAATTTCGCGGGTCGATTCGATGAGATATTTTTTTATTATTATAGTTGTTTTTTCTCTCCCCTAAATTCATACATGGTCGAATACTTCTTTGTCTCCCCATACCCTTCTCCTTTCTTTCATTTCAAATCTCACAGCTAATTGAAGAAAATAAAGAAAAGAACAAACAAAACAAATCGAATGGGAAAAAGCGAGGGTGTGCGAGCGGTGCTCGTGCATTCAACTGAGCGACGCTGTGTACGATGACGGTCGCGGATTGGGACGACGTCGACAATAATTAGGGTTTGGTGCTTTGTTGAGTTTGCGGGCATGGCATGAAGGTCGAGGCGACATGGAGGAGGGATCGGAGCAGCAACGCGAGGCGGAGTTCGAGCGCTTGTTATTTCGGTTCGGATTCGAGCATGCATGTGCTGGCGTGCAAGGAGGTGGGCAAGGCGGCATCAATGTGGTGGCAATCGATGGTGGCAGTTCTGAAGGAGTGCTCGTGTTCGATTTATTTTTTAAAAAGAAGAGGTGAAAGTCATGATCGAAGAGGAACAAAACATGCTTGGACGATGAGCAGTGAACAAAGGTGTCGAGGGTATGCTTAGTTTTATTAGATTAGTTAATTAGTTGTTAATTAAAATTTTAGTTATATCGATATTAATAAATTCGTAATTGTTGCATACGAGGCCCATTTTGAGTGAAACGAGTCATAGTGCGATTCTATCAACGTTGTCTACAGCATGGAGTGGAAGTGGAATTTGTTTAAGCTAAAATATTTTCAGTTTCAAATAAAAGGTAAGTGTTTATTACGCTCACAAAGTATCAAATATTCTTATGTTAGTTAAATTTGAATTTTGAAGTAATTTAATTTTATTGATTGTTGTTTGGTAGTTTAATCAACATCTCAATGACATATGGTTCGAATTAGTAGAAATTTAAATAGATGGTTAAATTTGGAATTTGAATTAAATTGCTAGAGAAAAAAATCCCTATTATCAATAATTAGTTAACCATCATGATAGTTTGACTGTTTGGATGATTGATTATGAAGGATGCCAATTGGATGATTGGATGTTATTTATGTATGTATATCCTGTTATCACCCCGTAATTTATTTGACAGTATAGAAACTGTTATCTAAATTATTCGAGTAAAATAAGAAATAGGTTGAAATGATATATACCTATGACACTGTGATTTGGATTGAAATGATATATATCCATCCCTGAAATTAAAATTAAAATAACTAATCACTTGGCCATAGGATATAAAATTATATACGGACAACGGGTTGGTTAAATTAAATGGTTTTAAAATTATGGGTTTGAAATTGTTTAAATGATTTTGATTTAAAGAAAAAAAAATCAAAATATATGGATTGAATTATTTTCAAACTCGAGCTTGAAATGTGGAATTAAAATTTTATTAAACGAAATTGTTTAAAAACGAAACTTGCGATTTTGAACTTATAATTGAAATATGATTTGAATTTTGAAAATTGATTTGTTTTAAAAGATTTGGATTTTTTACTCGAACTTTGAAATATTGCTAAGTAAAAGTAATTTGAATCGATGTTTCAAAATAGAGATCGAAATTGATTGTTCCAAAGATTTGAATCTAAAATTCAAACATTGAAGTTTAGTTAGGATTAAAATATTTAAATCGATATTTTGAAGTGAACTAGAAATTCACATAAATTAAAATGGTTCAAATTTAGAATTTAACTGAAATTTAAACCGTTGAATAGAATTGCTGAATTGAATTAATATGAAAAATCGAAATTGAAATCGATTTAAATTAAATTGGAATCGAAGTTAGTTCGAATTGAAGTCAAAATTGAATCGGCATAAGTTGGAAATGGAAATTGAAGTTGATTTGAATTGAAAGATTTGAAATTGAATCAATTTGACTTTGAAACCATTTTTCATAAATCATTTTAATATAAATTGTTTAAAATCTATCATTTTAAATATTCAAATTATTTTTGATTTTCAATCTATTTTACTATATAAACCATTTCAATACTCAAACTATTTAATATAAAACTATTTAAGCTATTTTAAAACTGTTCAAACTATTTTCTATAAATTCAAACTGGTCAAAGTGGGAATAATTTATATTTAAATCATGGATTTAAATACGAATTGGGTTATATTGAAGTTATAACCTAAATTGTAATTCAAATTGAACTTTGAAGTAAATATGACATTTTGAAGTAAATATGGTATTTCGAAATGAAATTCATTTTGAAGCGAATATGATATGTTGATATCAAGTAAGAATTGTTTCCGAAATATAAAAGTACCTATCGGTGCGTAAAATGACATTTGATTGTTAAAGAGACTGGGACTTCTTATTGGCATACTCAATATCAATATTGAAACCACTTTGAAAATATATACGTGGAGGAGACTCCAAAACGAAGTGGCTGTATTTGGCGTCTTTTGCTGGATTTGAAGAAAGAGAACGATGATGGAAAGACCTCGGCATTTGTGTGTAACATCCTGCCTTTTTGGACAGTTTAAGTAGACACACGTGCCGACTCAAACCATACAAAAGGGCGAATTGTTATTGGGGTGAATAAGAAAAGAAAGAGAAAGAAAGAAAATAAAATAGAATCTCGCAGCGGAATGACAAAACATAATAATCAAATAACAGTTCATGAAGCAGTTTACAAAACATTTGATTATACTTATACAACACAAAATCAGAGTTATACATACGAGAGAATAATTAATAATAATGCAGCGGAACAATGCGATGTAGTGGAATAATATAGTAAATAGTAGTAGTACACATCTTCATCTTCATCCTTCTGAATAAGTCTTCAAATCCTGAAATGCTCAGGCTGACCCGAGCGAATTGAAAAGACAAAACACTCGAGTTAGATCTAAAAGATCTTATGTAAGTTAAATCAACGGTAAATAAATATGAGTGGAATGGCATCAGAGATGTTTATGGGGTTTGACATCTAACGTGAGTGCAGTAACTTAAGAGATGCTTGGGATTCACATCTCTTAATGATCCGTTAAACTATCTACTATGTAGTACGGTACGCTATTATAATATGTCTACAGTAAAGTAAAGGTATTAAAATAGCGTTAAGGCTTTACATTTTCCACTTTAACACATTTTATATATTCCCATATTCTATACAGTTTCGTAATCCCACCCGCACTGGGTGTCGTCAGAGGACACTCCATAGGTATGGTAGAAAACAAACTCGTAGAAGGCGCACTATGGTAGGTGACCCAGCACAACTAGGCAATGCCAGGGTAGATATACCAATTATGCATCCGGAGTGTTGGTAATGCATAGCCGCAACTACCGCCCAACTCGAAACACGCTTCCGAGTAAAAATCGAAGGGTGGCCACCAAATAAATCAAAAGTTAGAATATAGTATCGATGGAGTGTGCCCGATAGAAGGAAAGACCTCACTTGGCCCGAGAATTGCTCCTGTTTTAGCCACCTTATGCCATTCATGGGAGTCGGGTCCATGTGTATACCTCATATAGGATCGTCGCCACCATCCTACTTCATTCTGGAATCTCCACCGCATACACAGTTGTAAAAGTGATTTTCAGTATCTACAGAGATTATGTATATATCTGATCCCGGTCTCTTTGACAACCAATCGCTTATTACACAGCGGATAGTTCTTTTACATTTCCAAAATCATTTAATAATTGATATCAAAATATCATATCCAATTCAAACCATATCACTTTTGAAATTATTACTTTCTTTTAAAATCATATGAAATCATAGTTTGATAATTATGTTTCCTTTCAAAGTCAAATTCACAATTTATATCAAAATATCGTGTTCTCAAAAAAAACTATACCACTCTAGAATCATATTTCATTCAAAAATCATATTTCCAAAACTGGTTAAGTTCTTGCTTCAAAATCATCATTCGATTAGTTAACATTTAAATCCCGCCTTAGGTTATAATATCATTAACCATATTCACTTTAAAATCGAGAATTTGAATATAACTCATCCATTTTACTTAGTTTGGAATTTAGAAGAAAATAGTCATAAATAGTTGTAAATAGTTAAATAGATTTAAAATAGATTAAATAAAATTAAAATAGATTAAATGGCTTTAAAATAGATTAATTAGATTTAATATACGTTAAAATGGTTTAAAATAGGTTAAATTGATTTAATATAGTTAATATAGGTTAAAATAGTTTATAAATCTGAAAATATTAGGATTTAGAATTTTGAAAATAATATAATTTAAAATAGTTTATATTTGAAAATATGAATTTGAAATTTATATCAGTTTAAAACTATTTATTTCATTTCAACAAAATCAAACCATTTCAATTTAATTTCTTAAAACATTCCTTTTAAGCTAATTCACATTTCAACACCAAACTTGATTTTCCAAAATACTTCAATTAATACAAACCAAATTTTACTTCAAAATATCATTTAATTCCATTCAAAAATTTAGGATTTTAAAATCATTTAATTTAACGAATTCGGTGTTCGTATATAATTCTCTACCCTAGGGTCAATTGATACGGATATTTATCATTTCAATTCGCAATTTAAAATTTTACGCCTATATGTCATTTCAAACCGTAATCCCGAATTAATATAAAATCCATAAAATCGCTTGAGTCTATCATTTCAATCCATAAAGATTTTTCCCTATTTTATATATCATTTGGGTATGTATCATTTCCACCCATAGTGAACTTGCATTTTATAACGATATAAAATTCTACATCCATTCGACCAATATCAACAATCATCATCCATCACAATCATCATCCAAAACAATCAATAAATATCAATATAGAACTGATCATTGATAACAGGTATTTACTGGCAGTTTATATTCAATAATAAATTAAATAACGATTTAATTCAAATAAATTGAGATGATGATTTAAAATATACCAAATAGTCATAAATAAGTTTCTAATCAAATCAAAAATTAATTTAACAAACATAAGAAATTTTAGAGGTTGTGAGTGGGTTAAAACACTCACCTTCGAATTTAAATCCAATTTAGCCCAAAATTCAAACAGCCTTAGAATTCGTCCAAACAAGTGTCAAAATGTCCGGAATTTGGATACGATCCCAACGGATCGAACCACACATAAATTGGACCTCGTATGTAAAAGTTATTCGGATTAAAACATTTATACTTTGAATTAAATTGAATAAAATTAATATAAAATAATTTACCACGTCATCTATGATCTACAGTAGGCGAACCCATCCGGTAACATCATGTTCGAGCATATGAAACCCTAACAGAAGCTCGGCCGCCACCTAAAAGCAATTGCCGCCGTCACTATGAAGTTCGAGACTCCCATCAAGCGACGCCAACAGCTCCATCGGCTCAGGCCGATCCAGACAAACCCCACGCGGCCACCTCCGGCACTCGAAAACACCACTGCTACCGTATCTGAAGTGAAGCCACCATGGCCAGTCAACGGGTCTCCGACCCCAATGAACCGTACAGATGCGTACTGCTCACCTTCCTTCACAAGCCCGTACTCCCCGATCGTCGTGAAGATGATGATCTACCGTCAAAATCATCGACCCAATATGAACGACCGACATTTATTCATCAAATTCTTGGCATACAGTGACCTAAATCGAAAAATAAACTGCAGATTTGACTGGCGCTTGTCGAGAGCTTCAAATCGATGTACAATTTGATATGTATTGAGGAGTTTAAATTTTTGATTTGGAATTTGATGTGAAATTGAACTGGAATTAGGTTTTGTTTGCCATTGGAATGAGGAGGAGCAAATGAAATTGTACGTATAGGAGTGAGGAAAAAGAAATGACATATGATTTATAATAATATATATATATATGCAGAACACTATAGAAATGAATGGGCATGATTGGTTTGGAAAGTTGAACGATAAATGACCCGAAAAGCCCGTTCTGTCTCCAAAACGCAAATGGGTCATCCCATATATCAAAATTGATGTTTTCAAATATTTTAAACTGAATGGAACAGGTTTCAAGTCCTAATTCAATCGTATGAAGAAGTTATGTTAAAATCAGCTTATTTCAAATTGATTTCAATTAAATTGATTTCTAGGCGTTTCGAGTCCGTACGGTCAAACGACAAGTCCAATCATTACAAAACTTGAAATCCTACAATAATTCACCGTTACGGCTCCGATGAAACTGGTTTCGTTAAAATCCGAGATGGTGGCCAAAATGGCTATTTTCTCATTAATTATATAAATTAATATTAAATTAAACCACTTTTCAATTCAATATTTAGTTATTTACAATTTCTATCAGTTTGGATTACTAGGTAGTTTATAATCCTTTACAACAAATTCCTATATCAATTTGATATTGAAATTCCACCAATTATTATGTTAAATCTCAATTTCAACAAATTCAATTAATTATAATTAATTCTAATAAATTAATTTGATTCAATTTAATCCTTTTTATTTAAATCAATTATTATTCTATAACAAAGTTAACATTCGTTTTACATTTCATTACATTCATGTACTCCAATTTCCATCTTTATTTGTATTAATTACTATATTTCAAGTCATATTGGATTTTATCAAGTTTACACAACAATTAAAATAATTAAGGTCCCGTTAATTATTCATCTCAATTTCATTCTTTTATTAACTCAATTATTACCTTATGAATAAATTTACATTTCTCATTTATTTTATTACATTCACACTTTTAGTTATTGCATTAATCTTATTAATGTAACATTAAAGTTCATTTAATTCTAATTGATTTCCCATTTTAATTTAATAGACCAAATAAACAGGTAACTTATAACAATTGTTACCCTAACTTTTAATTACACTTATGCATTCATTATTCACAACCAAATGTTATAATTCTTATATAATACTGATTTTATTTAATTACCATTATCTCTATTCCATACAACAATTAAATATTTGCATTTGTTTCTTATATTCAATCTTATAACCAAGTATAATATTTACATTATTTCCAATTATTAGTAATTCCATTCAAACTGTTGATTACTAACTTTAATGTTGTTACATTTTTGTAAAGGCCCGTATATCCGTACCCCTTTTAAACTGGCGAAATCCCACAACAATTCAGCCCAAAAGAGGAACAAACTTACGAATCTTTAGGGTTTAAAGAAGAAGAAAAAAGAAACAAACAATAAAAGAATCTCACATTTCACAGCGAAACAGATATAATAGATAAATAATCTTTAAACAGAATCATTATACCGGTTATTACATTACATCACATTACATTATCAAAGTGTACAACAACAAACAGCGGAAAGAAACATTACATATATAAGTAATACGCCTCGCCATCTAGCTCCAACTCCTGATTTCCATAGCAACTTCTTGACTTCGCTCCTGGATAATGATAACCTGACTCTAGGCTGCCCGTGTGGAAAATTGTAGGCACCCAGAGTTTAGAAAGGGAACAATAAACTCCAAGTCAGTCGTGGGACTGGTGTGAGATCTTAAAAACAGTTATTTTCACAAAGAAAATAAAAAGAAATTCGCTATGCTTTTGAAAAATGAAACTATCATAAGGCCTCCCGCCACACACACAATGCAAACGCAGAATTGGAGGAGATTTCTCCTTATGATAGTCAAATATGCTTACTACGCAAAATTCTTCTTTTATATTATTATTAGTGCATAGTGGAAAACATTTCGAAAGTATAATATTAATCTTAGCCGGCATAGGTACCATTATATTATGCCAGCTATAGCTACCATTTTAAATGGAAGGTTCTAAAACTAAAACCGTACAAGGCTCGTATTGTTCTGTTTGGATTTTCCAACAAATGGTCAGGCTAAGGAACTTCCTACTGCCACATGGGTACGCCTCTGGAGGGACGTCCCGAGAACTTAACCAGCACTCTACCAACACAAGGCTGGATTACCTCTGTAACTAGGTAACTACTACACGAGTATGCCATCCCTCGGTCCTTTGGGACCTTTATCCGAGGATCCTCTACACCAACAACCACAAAGAAAAGTATTTGCAGTAACCACAAAGGTTAAATATCAGTGCTCCATACCTGACACCACCCTTTTTCAGAAGGAAACGACATACCCTAAAGGGCGCGACCCTCATAACCTTGTCGCATCTTTTCTGTTTCGACCATTTCCGGGGTGTGAGGTCCGATGAGGTCTCGTCCACGAAGCTACACTTTTCACAAAGTCATGCTTTGATCAACAAACGATCAGCAGCACTTCGTATGCCACATTACCAGTTTGGAAATATGTCGTTGATAACCATCAACTACATAACCTCTGAGCTCGTACGTCTCAGAGAAGGGCGTTAAGCTAAGAGAATAAATTCTCCGCCACCAACAGAAATGTATTCAATAGAAACCAGCTTTACATCTCAAAGTGTAATGTCAGACACACATCCGTACAAGTCGGTTCCGGGATCGAACGGAACCGAAGGCACTTCAAAGAAGCCCTTGCAAATCTGGGTATTCACTAATCACGTCCTGAATTCCCATCACAAAGGGTGATAGAATCTCTATACCGGAGCAACCCGGTGCAGAGACATTCGACCGGTAATCCTTTTGCTTTCGAGAATACCCGGTCTTCAACACCATCTTCAAATGCAATCCCATTTCGTCGTATCGTTATTCGAAATGGGTTTTATGACACAAGGTCCTCTCCCGGTTAATCCGAATAAAGAGCGCTTATTTTTGAAAATAAGTGTTCATTCATATTTCAAACAAGTCACAAAAAATTTCCACTTTGATCTTTTAAATAAAAGATTCATCACAATCACAAAGGTTCGATGTGGTTTTCGGATATCCACTTGGAATCTGACCCCCGGTCGCATCGAAATTCAAATGCCATTTAAAAAGACCAATATTGATAGTTGGTTATTTAACTATCAATAAATATTCACAACAATCACTGGATTCCAAATAGTTTTTTCCCAATTATTATTTTCAAAATATCTTTGCAAGATACAATTTTACACTTCAACCATTTGAAAACAAATTTCAAATTATTTTTCACCTTTCAATCCTTTGAAAACAAATTTCAAATCATTTTTCACTCGTGGAATAAGATACTCGATATTATTTGTTTCCACAGAAGGTCTGCCGAGTTAAAATACTTTAAAATAATTTAAATTACTTATCCAAACATATATACTTGGAAATACTTAAAATAAAACATTTTAAAACACTTGCTTAAATATCAGTCATGAAAATATTATATAAAAATCTCGTATAAAAATTCAAGGCCAAACTAATTATTTTTAAAATAAAATTAGTAGATAGGATATAACTATTTAAATATCCATTTTCTAAAACAAATATAAATTTAATATTTAAACAATTACTTCTATAATAAATTAAAATAAATCTATACTTTAAAGATTTTCAAAAAAACCCAGGTAAATAATTTTTCCTTAAAACCATATTTACAACTTCAATTTCATATTTATAGACTATATTGAAAAACATACTCGGCTTTACAGGGAAATTACACCTTCCTTTCTAAAATGGTTCATTGAAATCAATTTATAAATCCTCTTGGGTTTACTTTAAATTTACGTTCTAAATCCATAAATTCCTTTCCCAACTTTTTTTTAAAAACAAATTTCCCTTTCTTTTATAAAATTCCCATTCTGAATTTAAATTCCTAAATATCCACTGATTTACGATTTCCAAATTGATTCCAAAAATCATCTCCAAACACAAAATCAAATTTTCAAATTGATCTCAAACTTTATTTTAAACACCAAATCAATTTTAATATTGATTTCCTAAAAAAATTCTTTTGATACCCAATCAATTTCCAAATTAATGTTTAAAATAAATTCCTTTATCCCTTCTAGATTATTTAAAAAAAACCATATTTTCAAAATAAATTCTTCACCTTTTGAATATTATTATTTGTTAAACGTTTTCACCCTGTTTTGGAATTTAATTCAATAGGATTTCACTATAGATTTTCAATTTAAATTTTAAAAAAAAATCTAATTTTATTTATTTCTGGTATCTTGCGATACCAAAAATATATTCGGCTAAATTTTAGCCTTCAACCGTTTCAATCACAAATAGTCACACACGGATTATAAATAATCAACATACAATATTGAAACAAATTCAATTATTTGAGGAATACTTTTGGATCCCTCCAACCCGTTTACTCTGCATCCACAGACATTAGCACAACAATTAAATACCAATTCCACTTCGAGATGGAATATCGCGGTATATGGGATTTATAAAATATCATCCGCTATTATGCGGCGCATAGGGTCTCATCCGCTATATAATGCGGGAAATCAACAACTCCAATATATACTGTATACTACTATATATATAATATCACCCAGTGAATAATTATTATAAATCAATCATTCAAGCACACAGTCAACCAATTTAAATTTAACTATTCGAAATTTAAATCAGAATAATATTGATTGAGTGAGAAGATCTCACCTTTGCCCTTTTTATTTTGCAATCCATTTCCATTTCGGCTTGATTCCTTCACGGTTTTAAACCTTGTACATCAATTGTACGATTTAATAAAGATTTGAATCAATCGAACAATCCAATTTCTATTAATTAACTAATAATTTAATTTGAACCAAAAAGTTTCCTTTGAAAAATCCTTTAGTGACTAAAATAATTAATTAAGTTTATTAAATAAATCTGCCTCCAAGATATATTTAATCTTAAAATTAAACAAGTAGATACAAAAATGTGTATAGGTTTATTTATTTATTTATTTATTATTTTTTCTTTCATCTCCCAAAATCATATTACTGTTTCCTACTTGCATGTATATATAACTTCTAAGTACACTCACACATATATACATATACATATATATATATATATATATATATATATATATATATATATGTATGTATATATTTTTCTGTAAACAGCAAAGTGAAATTTACCTACTGTAAATAAAAAAATCGAATATAAAAAGGAGAGGTCATACCCTAATCGAGCGCAGCCCCATAACCCCATCTCGACGCCTTGCCATTTACGATGATCGTGAGCTACTTGCCTTACCACATAATTTGTCACCGACTGCCATTGCTAGCCTATCAGCTCGCGCATACAAAATCGCATTCACGCTCAACCCTAGCTCCACGTCGAACACCCTCACTGAAATTCCCATGTCGCGACCACCAATCACGATGCCTCAACCTGCGTACAGTGTTCACTGACATCGCAACCTGCCTCCGCCTTGAAGCTAAGCTCGCCTTCGCCCTATTTTCTCGTGCGAGCGCTTAATAGCGATTCGAAATTTTTTTTATTTGGGGATTTCGAACTGCGTATGGTTGAATTGAGAAGAAAAGGGTTTCGTGGATTTGGGTTTCGAATGAGAGGGAGGGCTCGGCTGTAAATATTAAAGAGGGGAAGCGTATAGATGAAGGTAGGGTTTTGATTTTTATAATTTTTATATTTAAAATATCTCGTATTACCTAAATCGAAATCCCGAACTCCTATCGATGCATTCCGCTAGGCGTTTATAATATTATACCCCTATTCCAAACGCACTGGAAAAGGTTTCGAGTCCAAATTCAATCATATGGAGAAGATAGCTTTTTGAACCCAGCTATTATTTCAAATTTCGATTAAACTTTCGGCGCGTTTGCCTAACGTACGGCCAAACGACAACTCCGAATGCTACGAAAATTGAAATTCAATAATAACTAACTATTACGGATCTAATGGAACTGGTTTCGTTGAAATCCGAGACTGTGCCTCGGAAGGCTATGTTTTAAATATCGATTTAAACTATAAATTTTCAAAACTGAATAAAGTATTTCCATATCAAATTTTGAAGCTTTTAATATCTTCAGTATTATTAATATAAATTTTCTAAGCCATCAAATTATTTTTAACAAGCTTAAAAATGAAGATTTAAATTTTTTACCTAACGTTAATAAATTAAATTCAAAACTTTAATTGCCAAATCCACGGTTATATTTGAAATTCAAGCTAAACCATCATCAAAATATCTAAAATCAATCAAATTTTAAAATTTCAATTGTGTAAAATTCAGGGTCGTCACATCCTTCCCCTTAAAAAGAATTTCGTCCCGAAATTCTTTTTAGGAAGAATGATCCTCAACCCGTTTATTATTTTCCAAACTAAACGGTTTTATCAATTTATCAACCCAAATCTTTTTATTAAAGATTCATTTCAACTAACTTACCAAATTCAATCATAAGTTTCCAAACAACATTGTTTTCAATAATTCAAGTTTAAAATTTAAATTCAAACTTCAAATTATCCAAAATTTCTTAAAAATTTTCTAACGCCCTAAATTTTCAAAAAATTTCACCAGCGTCTCCTTTGCGTGGCTATCTCGGTACGACTACAAAATGCCTCTACGGGCTCCCAAATTCCAAAAGAAAACAAAATGGCCAAGTGGCTAGATCAAAACCCAATCAAATTTCATACAGGAATTTAAACGCATACCTTTTTGGTCGGACAATTCAAATTTATCTTCTGAAATCAAAATCAATTTTCCCCACTTGCTTCATAATACCTGTATATCCAATTTAACCATATCCAACTACAGATTCCAAAATCATTTTATACATTTCCTTACAGAAGTTTAATATCTACTTCTATTCTATTAGTTTTCCCATTACCATATGAATTCAATTTATCTTCAACTCTGAATATTGAATTTTACCTTCCATTTACAATTGATTTATGTCATTATTTTAACTTAGTTTCATTCACTAAATTACTTCAATTTTCAATTTGAAATCGTTTGTCACTAACAAAAAATTTCCAAAAATTTTCTAACTCCCAAAATTTTCGAAATTTTTTGGCAGAGTCTCCTTTGTACGGAGGAGCTTTTGCAATTTGTCAAAAGATATAAATATATATACATCGACCCACCCGGTCGGAAAAAACAAAAACAGTTCATATTTCCTATTTTTATTGCGTAGGCGTACCTTATTTAGCATTTTTAAGCAAAGCGGTTTATTATTAGCATTATAGCGCGACCAAATCCAGCCAAACGACCCCTGTACCTGTATTTACTCAAATTAAAAACATAAGTGACATATATAGGCAATTCATTTACATCTCACTTATCTTCAATAGTGAGCGCATAGTTTTCGTAAGCAATACACTCAAAATAACTCCCATAAGCAATTTATAAGGTTTCAACACAAATTTAATTGCTTACAACTACATCACACATCATTTCCATTCAATTTCAATGGTTTACAATACACTTTCTTTCATTCAATTCATTTTTAAACGAAACGAACTCATATCTATTTCAATTAGTTCATTGTTTATTTATACTTGCATTTTTAGTTCTAATCCATTCATTTGCATTTCACTAATCAAACAAGTTTCATTCACAACCATTCCATACAACTTGACAACAATCATTTCACAATTTTACTTAAGTCGAGCTTTTATCCAATATTTACTTAAGTTATTTCAATTCAAAACTCAAGTTCATTTTCCTTGTTAACAATTTCCAATTTTAAATCCTTGATTTGATTTTCATTTATCGATTCCATTCCATCGACTAATTTAATTTAATTAGTTTTATTCACTTATCCATTTTTAATTTCAAATTTCCATTCTCAATTTATCTCGAATTCATTTTATCAATAACAAGGAAATTTTCAATTTATTTCCACTTACTTGAATTTATCTGCAAATTTAACTCACAGTTGAATTTTAATTTAACTAATTCAACTTTCCTATTTCATGAGTTAATTAATTATCATATTAGTTTACTTGAATTCAATCCACTGTATTTTTATTTTTCCAAAGTTTGGATTTTTATTCCACTTGATCCAAGTCAAATCTCATTTCAATTTATAAAACTCATTTATACACTCACATTACCAATTTCATTCCATTAATGAATTTTATTCGAAATTATAAATCACATCTACAATTTACATTCACAAATCTCATTTGTATATAAATTCATTCCTTTATTATTTCAATTCACATTTATAAATTTCGTTTGTTAAATGAATTTATCTCCAAATCTTTGGTTATACCATTATTTCTTATTAAATTTTCATACAATAATGAGGATAATTCAATATCATCACTTTCTAACAACCAAGCAACCATATACCATAAAAATTCACAAAAATCATTTCTTTTATATACAAAAATAATTTTGGGTAAAATTATTTCATTTACCCAATTTTAAAACAAAACTGTGTTGGTTTATCTCATTTAAGAGTTTAGAAACCCCTATCGATACAGTTGGCCAAACTGCACCGACCAGAATCTATAAACAATCAACCGATAAGTCAACACAATATAAAACAATTTTATATTCACTAACAAATATGCGCTCATATCTATTATTACACTCACACTCATTCTAGAGTACTGCTGACTCTATCTCTAATGAGCAACACCCAACAGCGCCAAGGTTGTCGCTTAACCAAATGCTATGATACCACTTGTAACATCCTAGGCTTTTCAACCGTTGGAAGCGGCCAATCTCGAATGGTAGGTATTTCAACCATCCCAACCCCGCCGTGCCATACAATGGTACCATGCCCTTGCTTTTACGGCTAGCCTTTTGACTGTCATGCCTTACAGCTAACCAACCCCTTAAAGAGGATGTGTAGGGGTAAGAGTCTCCTGCTCGCCACCAAACAAAAAGCGAGAACCCCTCATCACGTTTCACAAAGATAAGCAAAGTCAGTCGTGCGACTGGTGTGAGATCTTAAAAACAGTTATTTTCACAAAGAAAATAAAAAGAAATCCGCTATGCTTTTGAAAAATGAAACTACCACAAGGCCTCCCGCCACACACACAATGCAAACGCAGAATTGGAGGAGATTTCTCCTTATGATAGTCAAATACGCTTACTATGCAAAATTCTTCTTTTATATTATTATTAGTGCATAGTGGAAAATATTTCGAAAGTATAATATTAATCTTAGCCAGCATATGTACCATTATATTATGCCAGCTATAGCTACCATTTTAAATGGCAGTATCTACAACTAAAACCGTACAAGGCTCGTATTGTTTTGTTTGGATTTTCCAACAAATGGTCAGGCTAAGGAACTTCCTACTACCACATGAGTACGCCTCTGGAGGGACGTCCCGAGAACTTAACCAGCTCTCTGCCAACACAAGGTCGGGTTACCTCTGTAACCAGATAACTACTACACGAGTATGCCATCCTCCGGTCCTTTGGGACCTTTATCCGAGGATCCTCTACACCAACAACACAAAGAAAAGTATTTGTAGTAACCACAAAGGTTAAATATCAGGGCTCCATACCTGACACCACCCTTTAACAGAAGGAAATGACATACCCTAAAGGGCGCGACCCTCATAACCTTGCCGCATCTTTCCTGTTTTGACCATTTCTGAGATGTGAGGTCCGATAAGGTCTCGTCCACAAAGCTACACTTTTCACAAAGTCATGCTTTGATCAACAAATGATCAGCCGCATTTCGTATGCCACATTACCAGTTTGGGAATATATCGCTGATAACCATCAACTACATAACCTCTGAGCTCGTACGTCTCAGAGAAGGGTGTTAAGCTAAGAGAATAAATTCTCTGCCACCAACAGAAATGTATTTGATAGAAACCAGCTTTACATCTCAAAGTGTAATGTCAGACACATATCCATACAAGTCCGTTCCGGGATCAAATGGAACCGAAGGCACTTCAAAGAACCCTTGCAAATCCGGATATTCACTAATCACGTTCGGAATTCCCATCACAAAGGGTGATAGAATCTTTATACCGGAGCAACCCGATGTAGAGACACTCGACAGGTAATCCTTTCGCTTTCGAGAATACTCGGTCTTCATCACCATCTTCAAATGCAATTCCATATCATCGTATCGTTATTCGGAATGGGTTTTATGACACAAGGTCCTCTCTCGGCTAATCCGAATAACGAGCGCTTATTTTTGAAAATAAGTGTTCATTCAGATTTCAAACAAATCACAAAAAATTTGCACTTTGATCTTTTAAATAAAAGATTCATCATAATCACAAAAGTTCGATGTGGTTTTCGGATATCCATTTGGAATCCGACCCCTGGTCGCATCGAAATTCAAATCCATTTGAAAAGGCCAATTGATAGTCGGTTATTTAACTATCAATAAATATTCACAACAATACTGGATTCCAAATAATTTTCCCCCAATTATTATTTTCAAAATATCTTTGCAAGATACAATTTTACACTTCAACCATTTGAAAACAAATTTCAAATTACTTTTCACCTTTCAGTCCTTTGAAACAAATTTCAAATCATTTTTCACTTGTGGAATAAGATTCCCGATATTATTTGTTTCCAATGAAGGTCTGCCGAGTTATAACACTTTAAAATAATTTGAATTACTTATCCAAACATATATACTTGGAAATATTTAAAATAAAACATTTAAAAACACTTACTTAAATATTAGTTATGAAAATATTATATAAAAATCTCGTATAAAAATTCAAGGCCAAACTAATTTTTAAAATAAAATTAGTAGATAGGATATAACTATTTAAATATCCATTTTCTAAAACAAATATTAATTTAATCTTTAAACAATTACTCCTATAATAAATTAAAATAAATCTTTACTTTAAAGATTTTCAAAATAACCCAAGTAAATAATTTTTCCAAAATAGTTTTTCCTTAAAACCATCTTTACAACTTCATTTCATATTTATAGACTATATTGAAAAACATACTCGGCTTTCCAGGGAAAGTTCTCCTTCCATTCTAAAATGGTTCGTTCAAATCAATTTATAAATCCTCCTGGATTTACTTTAAATTTACGTTCTACATCAATAAATTTCTTTCCCAACTTTTTTTAAAAATAAATTTCCCTTCCTTTTATAAAATTCCCATTGTGAATTTAAATTCCCAAATATCCACTGATTTACGATTTCCAAATTGATTTCAAAAATCATCTCCAAACACAAAATCAATTTTTCAAATTGATCTGAAATTTTATTTTAAACACTAAATCAATTTTAATATTGATTTCCCAAATTTTTTCTTTCGACACCCAATCAATTTTCGAATTTATGTTTAAAATAAATTCCTTTATCCCTTTCAAATTATTTATAAAAAAACCGTATTTTCAAAATAAATTCTTCGCCTTTTGAATATTATTATTTGTTAAATGTTTTCATCCTATTTTGGAATTTTATTCAATAGGATTTCACTATAGATTTTCAACTTAATTTTTTTTTTATATCTAATTTTATTTATTTCTGGTATCTTACGATACCAAAAATATATTCGGCTAAATTTTAGCCTTCAACCGTTTCAATCACAAATAGTCACAAACATATTATAAATAATCAATATACAATATTGAAACAAATTCAATTATTTAAGGAATCTTGTTGGATCCCTCCAACCTGTTTACTCTACATCCATAGACGTTAGCACAACAATTAAATACCAGTTCCACTTCGAGGTGGAATGTCGCAGTATATGGTATTTATAAAATATCATTCGCTATTATGCGGCGCATAGGGTCTCATCCGCTATATAATGCGGGAAATCGACAACTCCAATATATACTATATATAATATCACTCAGTGAATAATTATTATTAAACAATCATTCAAGCACATAGTCAACCAATTTAAATTTAACTATTCAAAATTTAAATCATAATAATATTGATTGAATGAGAAGATCTCACCTTTGCCCTTTTTATTTTGCAATCCATTTCCATTTCGGCTTGATTCCTACACGGTTTTAAACCTTGTACATCAATTGTGTGATTTAATAAATATTTGAATCAATCGAACAATCCAATTTCTATTAATTAACTAATAATTTAATTTGAACCAAAAAATTTCCTTTGAAAAATCCTTTAGTGACTAAAATAATTAATTAAGTTTATTAACTAAATCTGCCTCTAAGATATATCTAATTTTAAAATTAAACAAGTAGATACAAAAATGTGTATAGGTTTATTTATTTTTTTATTTATTATTTTTTTCTTTCATCTCCCAAAATCATATTTATTAAATTAAACAAACTATTTACTGTTTTCTACTTGCATGTATATATAACTTTTGAGTACATATATATATATATATATATTTCTTTTCTGTAAACAACAAAGTGAAATTTACCTACTGTAAATAAATAAAAAAATCGAATATGAAAAGGAAAGGTCATACCCCAATCGAGCACAGCCCCATACCCCCACCTCGATGTCTTGCCATTTACGATGACCGCGAGCTACCTGCCTTACCACATAATTTGTCACCGACTGCCATTGCTAATCTATTAGCTCGCGCATACGAAATCGCACTCGCGCTCAACCCTAGCTCCACGTCGAATACCTCACTGAAATTCCCATCTCGCGACCACCAATCACAATGCCTCGACCTGCGTACAGTGTTCACTGACGTCGCAACCTGCCTCCGCCTTGAACCTAAGCTCGCCTTCGTCCTATTTGCAAGCGCGAGCGCTTTACAGCGATTCGAATTTTTTTATTTAGGGATTTCGATCTGTGTATGGTTGAATTGAGAAGAAAAGGGTTTCGTGGATTTGGATTTCGAAGGAGAGGGATTGCTCGGCTGTAAATATTAAAGAGGGGAAGCATATAGAGGAAGGTAGGGTTTTAATAATTTTTATATTCAAAATATCTCGTATTACCTAACTCGAATTCCCGAACTCCTATCGAGGCGTTCCGCTAGGCGTTTATAATGTTATACCCCTATTCCAAACGCACTGGAAAAGGTTTTGAGTTCAAATTCGATCGTAAGAAGAAGATAGCCTTTTGAACCCAGCTATTATTCCAAATTTCGATTAAATTTTCAGTGCGTTTGCCTAACGTACGACCAAACGACAACTCCGAATGCTACAAAAATTGAAATCCGATAATAACTAACTATTACGGATCCAATGAAACTGGTTTTGTCGATATCCGAGACTGTGCCTCGAAAGGCTATTTTTTAAATATCGATCTAAACTATAAATTTTCAAAACCGAATAAAGTATTTCCAAATCAAATTATGAAGCTTTTATTATCTTCAGTATTATTAATTTAAATTTTCTAGGCCATCAAATTATTTTTAACAAGCTTAAAACTGAAGATTTAATTTTTTTACCCAACCTTAATAAATTAAATTCAAAAATTTAATTGCCAAATCCACAGTTATATTTGAAATTCAAGCTAAACCATCATCCAAATATCTAAAATTAATTAAATTTTCAAATTTCAATTGTCCAAAATTCAGGGGCGTCACAATTTTATTTTATCATTCATTTAATTATTAAATTACAAAGTTTTTATGTCTTTCCATATTAAATTACCAAAATCTATTAAATTAACAAATTTAATTATCCAAATTTATGGGTCGTTACACTCTCCCCCCACTTAAAACTATTCGTACTCGAAAAGGAAAAAGGAGGGAAAAAAGAATTTAAGAAATAAATATATCTAATTCAAAATATTAATTTATAAACAATTAACTTTCACAATTAAGTAATTTAAATAATATATATTAATTTCTAACAATTAAATCTTTTATATAAAACTAATAAAGTTTGAAAAACATTTCATAAAATTTTCTAAGTCCAAAATTTATAGAAAATTTCGACAGAGTCTCCTTTGTACGGAGAGGCTCGGGAGAAATAATAATATTAGTAATAATCATATATATCAAATATTTTCCAAAATAATATATCTCAACACGGGAAAAACAATATGCGCTATAAAATCGTAATCCGAGAACGTAACTATTTGTCAGGCAAACAACACTAATTTTATGAAACAAAAAGCAGTAACAATTGCTTCCATAACCTGCATTTCACATATATAATCCAAAAGAGTAAATAATTATATAAAAATGAAATATTTAAGGTTGTTTCAACCACTAACAAACCAATCAATATAAAACAACAATCACTTGCAATCACAGCATACAATCATCATATGAAATCAATACAAATCAATTATCCAACCATATCAACCAAAACAAATAGTTTGTTCGGGTTAAGATACTTTTAATATCATAAAATAACAAATAACTACTAAGTATACCATTTACTCGACTGTCGTAGATAAAACTTAATAGACTATTCATGCATCCAATAATTAAAAGTATCCTTTCCCAATAACCCATAAGCCAAACAAACAATAATTTACAATGTACTTGAGTTGTTCTTATTAAATTTCTTTCACTACATTTACATTTTTATTTTGTTGCTCTTTCATTCATAAAAAGATTATTTCTTTAACTTACATTTATCTTTTACAAAAATATATTCCATTCATTCATTCAGTGTTTAGTTTTCATTTATTACTTATAAAAATTCATTTTCATTTATTCATATCGTGTCAATTTCTTTTTATTGCATTACATTCATTTACTTTAATTATAAATAGTTTCAACATTAACTTAAGTTCAAAATCCTTTACTTGCATTACTCATTTTCTATTTTATTTAATTAGTAGCATTATAATTTTAACTCAATTTTATAACTATTTTCATATCAAATTTCTTATTTGTAAAGTTAAATTTCATTGAACACGTACATTACTTAAGTTTTTCTTATATAATATTCCATTACATTTTCTTATTAAACATTACAACTTTTAATATTTGGTAAGTTATATATATATATATATGCTTTAAGAATGCAAAATTGAAAGTTATACAAGTTTGACTCGTTTCTTTAATTAATTTAATGTTCAATAATCATATCCTTTGTTTTATTGGTTACAAATTTCAACTTTATTGTAATTTCATTTACAACCTAGCATTTAATCTCTTATTTCATTTAGAGGTTCCAATTATTATTTAGTTATAATGCATTTTATTACAATAATTGAAACTATTAATTGACAGAAACTTACGAACTAAATACCGATTTCCATTTCAAATCATTTTAAAAATAATAGATAAATGTATATACTTACAATTTATATATCCGGTTATATTAAAAACAATTTAAAATTTATATTTGTTTGTCAAAATATATCTATAGTAAAACTACTACAGTGGCCTTCCCACTTAGAAACTCGAAAATGAATGTCGATGATGCGTGCACTTATCACCGAAATTATTTCTAGCGACATAGAGGGGAGTACATAACTTATTTTCTTCCCAAAATTTCTTTGAACAATTCTTTTCAAATCATATTGAAATATTTATATAAGAAAATGCTTCTAAATAATATTATTATTATATTCCAAAATCGTTCGAAAGAAATTTTCAAAAACCCCGAAACTTAAGTTCTAAATTTCAAATTTTCATTTACTTTATTTTTGAATCTTATTTCCAACCACTATTTATAAATTTCACTACCTAACAACCAATACATTACAACCAAATATATCATTATTATTTTATATACAAAATATAATAGGCAAAATTATTTCATTTACCTATATTTCAAAACAATATTGTGTCCGTCTGTCCAATTAAGTGTTTAGAAATCCCTATCGACGTCAAAGCGTCCTATGCACCAATCGGAATTTATAAATACAAAATGGAACAAATTAACACAATATAAAAACCTTTTATAATACTAACAAATACGCTCTCTCATATATATACACTCAACGACTCATTCTAGGATATTACTACCCTAATTAATATGAGTCAAACCATACAATGCTAAGGTTTATCGCTAAACCAAAGCTCTGTTACCAACTGTAACATCTCTCCTTTTTGGACAGTTTAAGCAGATATACGTGCCGACTCAAACCATATAAAAGGGCGAATTGTTATTGGGTTGAATAAGAAAAGAAGGAGAAAGAAAGAAAATAAAACAAAATCTCGTAGTGGAATGACAAAATAAAATAATCAAATAACAGTTCATGAAGCTTTTTACAAAACATTTGATTATACTTATGCAACACAAAATCATAGTTACACATACCAGAGAGTAATTAATAATAATGCAGCGGAACAATGTGACGCAGTGGAATAATATAGTAAATTGTAGTAGTACTCATCTTTGTCTTCGTCCTCATGAATAAGTCTTCAAATCCTGAAATGCTCAGGCTGACCCGAGTGAATTGAAAAGACAAAACACTCGAGTCAAAACTAAAAGATCTTATGTAAGTTAAATCAACGGTAAATAAATATGAGTGGAACGGTGTTAGAGATGTTTACGGGGTTTGACATCTCCTATTTAGTGTCTAACGTGAGCGCAGTAACTTAAGAGATGCTCGAGATTCAAATCTCCAAAGGATCCGTTAAACTACCTACTATGTAGTACAATACGCTATTATAATATGTCTACCGTAAAGTAAAGGTATTAAAATAGCGTTAAGGCTTTACATTTTCCACCTTAACACATTTTATATATTCTCATAGTCTATACAGTACTGTAATACCACCCACATTGGGTGTCGTCAGAGGGCACTCCATAGGTATGGTACAAAACAAACTCGTAGAAGGCGCTCCAGGGTAGATGACACGGTACAAATAGGTAATGCCAGGGTAGATATACCAATTACCCGTCGGGACTATTGGTAACGCATAGCCGCAACTACCGCCCAACTCAAACACACTCCTAAGTAAAAATCGAAGGGTGGCCACCAAATAAATCAAAAGTCGGAAAATAGTATCGATGGAGTGTGCCCGATCGGAGAAATGACCTCATTTGGCCCGAGAATCGCTCTTGTTTTAGCCACCTTATGCCAACTCATGGGAGTCGGGTCTACGTATATACCTCATATAGGATCGTCGCTACCATCCCACTTCATTCTGGAATCTCCACTGCGTACACAGTTGTCAAAGTGGTTTTCGGTATCGACAGAGAGTATGCCCATATCCGATCCCAGTCTCTTTGACAACCAATCGCTTATTACATACCAGATGGTTCTTTTACATTTCCAAAATCATTTCATAATTGATATCAAAATATCATATTCAATTCAAACCATATCACTTTCGAAACTATTAATTGCTTTCGAAATCATATTCGACTTTGAAATCATAGTTCGATAATTATATTTCATTTCAAAGTCAAATTCATAATTTATATCAAAATACTGTGTTCTCAAAAAAACTATACCACTTTCAAATCATATTTATTCCAAAAATCAAATTTCCAAAACATGTTAAGTTCTTGCTTTAAAATCATCATTTCGATTACTTAACATATAAATCCAAACTTAGGTTATAACATCATTAACCATATTCACTTTAAAATCAAGAATTTGAATATAACCGATCCATTTTACTTAGTTTAGAATTCAGAAGAAAATAGTCTTAAATAGTCGTAAATAGTTAAATAGATTTAAAATACATTAAATAAAATTAAAATAGATTAAATAGCTTTAAAATAGATTAATTAGATATAATATAAGTTAAAATGGTTTAATTAGTTTTAAAACAATTTAAATGGTTTAAAATAGGTTAAATTAATTTAATATAGTTAATATAGGTTAAAATAGTTCATAAATCTGAAAGTCTTAAGATTTAGAATCTTAAAACTAATATAATTTAAAATAGTTTATATTTGAAAACATGAATTTGGAATTTATATCAATTTAAAACTATTTATTTCATTTCAACAAAATCAGACCATTTCAATTTAATTTCTTAAAACAAAACTTTTTAAGCCAATTCACATTTCAACACCAAACTTGATTTTCCAAAAATACTTCAATTTATATAAATCAAATTTTACTTCAAAATATCATTTAATTCCATTCAAAAATTTAAGATTTCAAAATCATTTAATTTAACCAGTCCGATGTCCGTATATAAATATCTATCCTAGGGTAAAGTGATACAGATATTTATCATTTCAATCCGTAATTTAAAATTTTACGGTTATATATCATTTCAGACCGCAATCCCGAATTAAAATAACATCCATAAAATCGCTCGAGTCTATCATTTCAACCCATAACGATTTTTCCCCATTCTACAGATCATTCGGGTATGTATCATTCCAACGCATAGTGAACTTACAGTTTATAACGATATAAAATACAACATCCATTCAACCAATATCAACAATCAACATCCATCACAATCATCATCTAAAACAATCAATAAATATCAATATAGAACAGATCATCGATAAAGGTATTTACTGGCAGTTTATATTCAATAATAAATTAAATAACGATTTAATCCAAATGAATTCAAATTAAATGAGATGACGATTTAAAATATACCAAACATTCATTAAAAAAATTCTAATCATATCAAAAATTAATTTAACAAACATAAGAAATTTTAGAGGTTGTGAGTGGATTAAAACACCCACCTTTGGATTCAAATCTAATTTAGCCAAAAATTCAAATAGCCTCAGAATTCGTCCAAACTGGTGTCAAAATGTTCGGAATTTCGATACAAACCCAGTGGATCAAACCACGCATAAATCGGACCTCGTATGTAAAAGTTATCTGGATTAGAACATTTATAGTTTGAATTAAATTAAAAAAAATAATATAAAATAATTTACCATGTCATCTACGATCTACAGCAGGTGAACCCATCACGTAACATTGCATTCGAGCATACGAAACCCTAATATAAGCTCGGCCGCAACCATAAAAGCAATTGCCGCCGTCACTACGAAGTTCATGCCTGCTATCAAGCGACGCCACTAGCTCCATCGGCTCAGGCCGATCCAGACGAACCCAAGCGGCCACCTCCGGCACTCAAAAACGCCACTGATGTCATCTCTGAAGCGAAGCCACCATGTCCAGTCAACGCATCTCTGACCCCAATGAACTGTACAGATGCGTATTGCTCAACTTCCTCCACAAACCCGTACTCCCTGATCGTCGCGAAGATGACGATCTACCGTCAAATCCATCACCCCAATATGAACGGTCGATGTTTATTCATCAAATTCTGGGCACACAACGACCCAAATTGAAAAATAAACTACAGATTTGACTTGCGCTTGTCAAGAGCTTCAAATCGATATGCAATTCGATATGTATTGAGGAGTTTGAATTTTTGATTTGGAATTTGATTTTAAATTGAACTGGAATTAGGTTTTATCTGCCATTGGAATGAGGAGGAGCAAATGGAATTGTACGTATAAAAATAAAGAATAAAAAATGACCTAGGGTTTATAACGACATATATATAGACAGAACATAATAGAAACGAATGGGCTTGATTAGTTTGGAAAGTTGAACGATAAATGACCCGAAAAGCCCGTTCTGTCTCTGGGACGCAAATAGGTCATCCCGTATATCAAAGTATACGTTTTCAAATATTTTAAACTCAATGGAACAGGTTTCAAGTCCTAGTTCAATCGTATGAAGAAGTTATGTTAAAATCAGTTTATTTCAAATTGATTTCAGTTAAATTGATTTCTAGGCATTTCGAGCCAGTACGATCAAACGAAAAGTCCAATCATTACGAAACTTGAAATCCTTCAATAATTCGCCGTTACGAATCTGATGAAACTGGTTCTTTCACAATCCGAGATAGTGGCCAAAATAGTTATTTTCTCATTAACTAAACTAATCAATATTAAATTAAATTAAACCACTTTTCAATTCAATATTTAGTTATTAACAATTTCGTTCAGTTTGGATTACTGGGTAGTTTATAATCCTTTAAAACAAATTTCTATATCAATTTGATATTGAATATTCCACCAATTATAATGTTAAATCTCAATTTCAATAAATTCAATAAATTATAATTAATTCCAATAAATTAATTTGATTCAATTTCAATCCTTTTTATTTAAATCAATTATTATTCTATAACAAAGTAAACATTCGTTTTACATTTCATTACATTCATATATTCCAATTTCCATTATTTGTATTAATTACAATATTTCAATAAATTTGATTCCAATAAATTAATTATAATTAATTATAATTCAATTTCAATAAATTCAATTAGTTATAATTAATTCCAATAAATTAATTTGATTCAATTTCAATCCTTTTTATTTGAATCGATTATTATTCTATAACAAAGTAAACATTCGTTTTACATTTCATTACATTCATATATTCCAATTTCCATTATTTGTATTAATTACACTATTTCAAGTTATGTTGGATTTTGTCAAGTTTACACAACAATTAAAAATTTTAAGGTCCCAATTAATTATTCATCTCAATTTCATTCTTTTATTAACTCAATTATCGCCTTATGAATAAATTTACATTTCCCGTTTATTTTATTGCATTCACACTTATTGCATTAATCTTATTAATGTAACATTAAAGTTCATTTAATTCTAATTGGTTTCCCATTTTAATTTAATAGACCAAATAAACAGGTAATTTACAACAATTGTTACCCTAACTTTTAATTACACTTATGCATTCATTATTCACAACCAAATGTTACAATTCTTATATAATATTAATTTTGTTTAATTGCCATTAACTCTCTATTTCATACAATAATTAAATATTTGCATTTGTTTCTTATATACAATCTTATAACCAAGTATAATATTTGCATTATTTCCAATTTGTTGTAATTCCATTCAAACTGTTAATTACTAACTTTAATTACCGTTGTTACATTTTATTTTAGCATTCATTTCATTATTAAATTACAAAGTTGTTATGTCTTTCCATATTAAATTACCAAAATTTATTAAATTAACAAGTTTAATTATCTAAAATTTACGGGTTGTTACATTGTGCCAATTTGAAATGACTAAAACAGGACGGCCTGGCAGGGCTAAATGGGCCAGCTACTCCTAGCGAACGTACATTCTTCGATTTTCTTCCATATTATTACTCTTGATGCTGATTTCGATTGGTGCACTTTGATTTTGGGATAACCTCCCTTCGACTCGATATGGGATGGATGGACGCGATGGG
Source organism: Allium cepa (assembly GCA_030765085.1). Taxonomy (NCBI): domain Eukaryota; kingdom Viridiplantae; phylum Streptophyta; class Magnoliopsida; order Asparagales; family Amaryllidaceae; genus Allium; species Allium cepa. The sequence continues at coordinate 305,051,961 of CM060945.1, read as the reverse complement.
CGGTCATCGCTACGATGCGTTACCACCAGCCCGACGATCCGAATGGGTAGTATCCTACTTGTCTCATGTGCCTTGTCATACTTTTTTCCCTATACGAGATGACTATGATTTTGGTTTAGTGTTGTCGTATCACGATGCATCTCTATTCCCCGACATGCTACTGGGGCGTTATATGCAAACTGTACGATAATGCTTAAAAACACGTTAAGGGGGATCATTGTAAAGCCTTAACGCTAAGAAAATATTTATTTTAATGATTAGCCATTATATATATAACATATTCTACTACATATAATATTTTGACGGATCCTTAAGAGGTGGAAAATCCGGTAACATCTCTTGAGTTATTGAATGCACCTTATACACTAGATAGGAGATGTGAAACCACGTAAACATCTCTAATGCTTTTGCACTCATGTTATGTGATATCGATTTGACTTACATAAGGATATTTATTCCTGACTCGAGTGTTTTGTCTTTTCATCATGCTCGGGTCAGCCCTGAGTATTTCAGCGCATTGAAGATTATTTTCTAGAGGATGAAGACGAAGACTCGGTATATTATTATTACAATTATTATTTCCTACATCATGCTGCTTGCTGCATTATATTTTGTTTCCATTGCATATATAACTCTGATAAATGTTTAACATATTATAATCAAATGTATAGTAAATAGCTTCATGAACTGTTTATTTGATTATTTTATTTTTTTCATTCCCTTATGAGATTCTGGGTTTGTTTCCTTCTTCTTTTCTTATTTTTCTTAATTAACCCCATTGGTTATGTATGTTTTGGATTGTTTAAGTTGTACATGTGTGAATTATTATTAATTTAAACCTTCCGAAATATGGGTCGTCGCATATACGAATGTGGCAATTCATAGCCGTTTCAAATCAATAAAACAATTAAATACGCAAAAATTTATTGCTAATCAAAGGAACCACCTCCTTTTGTGGACTAAGCATATAATACAAACGAATCACACCATATCACAAAATTATATCAAGTCTCTTATGGACTATCGTCTTAAATATAGTGCTAATATATCAAAATCTTTTAAACTCAAAAAGGGAATTCATACCCGAAATGCTACTAAATAATCACTAGTAGTTTGGTTGGTCGCTAACACCACACTAGCAGCTTAGTCGTTCGCTAACACCATAATAACAATTCAATCGAACGCTAACACTATACTAGTAGTTAAAATCGGTCGCTAACACCATACCATATTATTTCGACCAATAGGATATTCTTAGTGTGATTTCCTCTCATCCAATGGAAGACTGATAAGAAAAGCTCCAGGAGTTTAGCTTACTAAACTCCTATAGTCTAACAATACTGGATACCCATAACATATGTTCAACCTAATATTGCACTACTAAAGTGCCATGCCTACTAACGGATGGCACAATTTGTTATGATATAGAATATAGCCCGCTGTACAGACTGCTGACTCATTGGTATAAGGCTAGAACCTAAAATGAACTGCCACAAATTGGGGTGAAACCTCCATCGTCAAGCCGGGAGGTCGAACAACTAGCCTACAAGGTCAAGCTAACGAATGCACTAACGGATATAATGAGTTATACGACAACTCACATCCCAAAAATGCTATTTAATCCTATAGTGTCACATACTTATTTAATAGTAACTAATAAAGTAAAACCCATGTCCCATATCCACTGGGTGTCGCTTAAGTATTTACTATTGATTAGTAAATGTCACCACACTCAAACATTATGAAAATAAGTCATATATTTAAACGACAAAGTGATAATTAGTGTCCCATAACCACTTATTACTACTAAATTGTTTAAATAAAATTATTATCTCATACCAAAAGTATTGCTTAGCTTAAAAGTCAAACTCTATAAATCCATCAATTAAATTGACATGAAAATTATTTTGTATCTCGCATTTTGACAAAATATTCTCTTTCATTTTAAAACTATGATTTTTGAAATGAAAATACTAATATGGTTTTATATAAGCTAGGAATAATTTTTAGAGCTAAAACAATATATATAATTATAGTTTATAAATTTCTTCATTGAAACCGATTTATAAAATGCTTCCAAAAATCATATATAGTAATAGTTTTATTCTTATCAAATCAAAGTGTTAAATATATATTATTATTTTTATAATTAAAATCAAGGAACGGAATTAAAACACTAAAATCAAAACACAACAGAATATGGGTCGAAAACTTAGAGACATGCTCCAGTTTTCTTCTCAACCGATGGACCGGACCGATGCACCAGTAGACCACATCGATCCACCGGTGACCGCGAGAAATCTGGATTTAGTCTCTAGGTTTCATTCTTGAATTCCAACGTTTTTTGTTGTGATTCAGGCATTGTTTTGCCTCTTTTGTATGTGCTATTTTAATACAATACACATATACAACATTCAATAACAAGCATGAAATTATAAGTGAGGAAACCAACTTAAAACCTGTATTTTCTATAAGATTTCAAGTTTCAATTTACTGCAAGTTCAAATAGGCATCAAACAATAAGAATAATAACATGCAAACCCTATCTAATTTAATTCAGTTACTAATAGAAAGAATTTCATATTTAGAGAAAACTGTGAGTAGAAATCTCATATTGTAACTAGCACAAAAATTAAACTACCCTAGCAGCCCTCTTCTTCAATCGTTGCCAATCTATTTTGTTTGTTCAATCAAAACAAAACCTCTTTCTAACCTTGCTAATCCTTCTAACAACTCAAATCTTCACCTTTAAACAATTAATTCAGCAAAATCCAAAATTAGAGAATGGAGTAAAATCTAAAATTAATATATAGGAAAGATAGAGATTGAGAAGTGAAGTACATCCCTATTTATCCTTTAAATTATAGAAGTTTCTATGATTAAATTTGTTATTTAGGTTTTGTTTCTTTTCTTGTTTTCTTTTTTTGGAGTTGGATAAACAAAGTATGTACTAATTTCTGAAGTGAGGCGTTGAATGGAGGAGCAATAGGCTATAACTATGGAGATTTTTCTTGAGTGTTTTCTCTCATTTAATTTGTTAATGGACCTAAAGCCCAACACAAAACTAAAAATGAATTTAACACTTAAGGAATTAATTCTCTAAGGATTAATTCTCTTATTCTCTATTTAATGGACTTAAAGTTTAATTAAAGCCCAATATCACTATAATAGACAACTTTAAATGGTTAATTAAATTAATTACAGCACCTAATCAATTTTAACACTTAAAAAAATTTAGTTAATAAGGAATTCAGTCTTTTAATAAATTCCAAAACTAAATTCTTATTCATATTTGTAAATTCTCATTAATCATTGTATGACATGCTAAAATCAAACTTTTAAGAAAATAAACAATTCTTTGTTTAAAGATAAGTTTCCCTAATTATAATTTAGCTTTTAATTAAATTTTAAATCGACATTTATAATGCCATTTCTAATTATTACTTTCCAAAAGTCATCTAAAAGCCTTAATTAATTACCATCACAAAATTCCAATTTTACAATTAATCCAAATTTTGTTTTCAAATCATTTACTAATTAGTTATTAATTAGACAATAATAACATGGTTGTTACATCGGACGTGCTATGCGATCATGCGAGCTCGAAACATACGACTATTTATTTGAGAATTTAAATAAAAATATTATATTATATAACAAAACCATTTCTCTTCTAAAACATTTCATAGTTCGATTGCAAACCAGAAAAACATGGTCTCCACTTCTATTATCATTTCAAAGTTAAAATCGAGAGATATACTCCACTAATAATAATGAAATTAGGTTCGTTGGTCTTATATGGTGGAGGGCTTCGCATTGGTGGTGGAAATATTATGTGGGGTTGTGATTGGCATAGGTCGACTTCTCCATGTTCGATCTAGGGTGAGTCTTGGTCGAAATCGAAGGCAAGTTAAGTGAAGGCGATTGCACCAACTTCTTTCTCATGATGAGGAGCACCTATTCTCCAAGATTCGTTGAGTCTGATCGCTTCTATGCATGTCCGATATTTTGAAGGCCAACAGCATGTGAAATCACGATTTGTTAGGAGGAGCGAGGGTGGTCGAGCTCGGGTGGGTTGCGAAGTAGGTGCATAACGGATTTCAATGGTGAGGACAGTGCCTTGATTCATGGACTATGGAGGGAGAAAAGAGGAAAGAGGGCATTGCTATAAGTGGGTTCGTGTACAGATATGTGCACAACCAATTTGGGGAGAAAGTGAATTAGTGGCTAATGAGGTAATTAGTGATTAGTTAATGATTTAATTATTTTAATTAATCCTGATTCATACACTATGCATATCATTTGCATACGAGGTCTATTTTGGACACTATTTCATACATTCCACTCGTGGTGGAGAGTTCTATGACCTGAAGCTGGTTTGGCCAACTTCTATAGAGGTGAGTGATATTGTCTCTCGCCATACTATGATTGTTAGTATAGTATTAAACCGATATTTTGACATGATTTTTAACTTTAAAATGTTATTCTTAAAATACTTAAACCTATACCTTATTTTACAAAAGAATTATTAAAATGGTTTTAAATTAAATATCATATTTTACCCTTATTTCACTATTTTGACGATATTGCTAGATTTAAGTTATTTTTGACATTATTCCCACATTGGTTGCTTGAATATTTTGTTTGTGTTATTACTATAGATGTAATATGTTATTATATATGTTAGTATGGTTGTTATTTGCATGTATGCTTGTTTGCTAGTTTGATTGAAAACGCCGATCGAAGGCGATATATTATTCAAAAATATCCCATAGTCTAGGATTTTGTGTGTGGTGTTTCGTGCACTTCGATTGACCTGAAGACGAAGGATGGACTTAGGAACGAGCTTTATATTTTAGGGAATGATGAACATGTTCATTTGGTTGTCTTAACCAATTCTGGTTAAGTGCACAACCAAAGTGGCCGTCATCGACTACTCTGGAGTTCTCGAAATCTACCACTGTTGATGATGGTAGATTTGGCCAATTTTTACATGGAAGATGGTGAGGCTTTGAAAGGCATGATGTGATGGTTTATTCATCCATTCGACATTTGACTTGATCTATGGCTCTTCGAAGAGCAATTTTGGTCCTGAAGCGAGGATGATGCTTCAAGGCGATGACTTCATGATTTGATGATGACGATTCCATGATGAGAAGTGACGGCTTTGATGATATATATCTAGACTTTGAATGTAAATTAGCCAAAATGAAGGAAATATTGGAGGAAGACTATGGGACGAACGATGATAATCTATAATTAACGATGGTTGTCAAGAATAGTTCCCAAGCACGATGACGTTAGACGGGAGTTGTAAAGACAGTTATGGGATGAACTCTGATGTAAATAACATATACAAAGTGATCATTGATTTTCGTATGTTTCGATGTGTACTTGTGAAATAAGGGTATGTGTGATGATATCCGTTGGGTTACAGAGTATGCCCTAGATCACACGGTCCATTTACCTTGGACTGTTATGGAGTATATATTCTTATTCCTAGCCTATTATGTGGCATGGATTCAAGTATAGAGAAACCGAGATAGTGTGTAGTCTAATACGAGGTCATAAGAGTATCATATATCCAACGTGCTAAATGAGTGAATGTAAGGATGGATGCTATGTTTGCTTGATTCTCTATCATCTTAGGGACGTCACACGATGCAGATATTATCGATGTACATATCTAGCCATCCTTAGTACTTTGATGTATAGTACACACATGACGATTATGATATAGAGCATCATATATCCTATGTTATCTTATAACTCTTTGGATACAATGACATGTCACATATGATTCTCCGTACTTTCTGTTTCATATACTATACCGACTTTTATTGTGTTTTGAGATTGTTTATTTCTCATGCCAGACTGGTTTCTTACTTGAAGTTTTATGCTTTGCTTCTTATTACCTTGGGTACTCTTAAATGACTAGAGTAGAAAGCAGGTTTGAATGGTACATGGAGTTCTGTAGATGAACTAGCAGGAGAATGCACTTTTATATACTTATTTTTTAGTCTTATTATTATTTATTCTGTTGTGTAACATTACGGAGCCTTGATAGTGTTGACTTATTATTAAAGATGGCTTATTTGTTGAGTTTATTTATTAGTTGTATAAACTCTATCATTGTTCTGTATAGCTGTATGAGCCTATTTACACTGATTTTGTGGTTTATGTGGTTATTACTGTCTCGCATGTTATATATTTATGATGAATATTATATTTTATCTGATGCGCTATGAGATATATGATGGTTTATGTGATTATATGATGTTTCCTTTTTCTTCACTTCTATTCCCTTCTATTTCACTTAATTTCTTCTATTTCTTTCCCTTGACAATCGTCTTACATCGGTTGGATGCTCCAATGGTGCATTATTCGGTTATATGAGCACCGGTGGTGCAGGGCGGTCGTCACACTTGGTATCAGAGCTTAATGTTAACCTAGAAAAGAGATCAACACCTTGGTTTAGTGTGAAAGCACTAATCCTATTTATCAAGGCAAATAAAATAGAAAAAGTAATAGTAAATAGCAGAAAAGGTAAAGAGACAAGAGGTGATTATAGTGCTTCGACTATTAATGAAGCCTATGTCCACTTTATTTATTCTTTTATTGATCAACTGCTATTGCAAAGGAGTTTAGATTACAACATAATTCTCCTTTCCTAGATTAGATCAAGCCACCATTTTTAGAGACAAAAGAAGGATCTCAGTTGTCCCTTAATGGCAGCATGTGGGAGAAAAAGAGTGAAAAAATAATGGCAGAGCTTCAGCAAAGATCGGATCCTCTTTACTATCGCATATAGGATGGTAACTATCTGGTTTAAAGAGCACTTAGGCTAGAGCCACTTTACCAAAAGCCTGTAGTCATCATGTAGAGGTTTCTTAAGAAGTTTTGGGGTGTTTGGAGCTAACCTTTTTGGATCGGTACTAATCTTATTGGAACAGATCGGTACCAATCCGATTGGATCAGATCGGTACCAATTCGAAAAGTTGTGCAATTTTTGAGTCTTCTTAATCTGGTTGTCTTCCTATCCCATAATTGAGTGCCTTATTTGAATATCAAGTCATTTAGAGTTAGTTTGATCATCCATCTTCATAGATTGTCTAATCCACCCTTCGTACAAGATCCATCCATAACTCACTTAATACTTCATGAAATGACATGAAACTTCATAAATGTAATGTAGATGAGTGGGATAGCCTCCAAATCGCATCTCATGGGGTGAGGCCCATCCTAGGTGGGTTGGACCCGATTCATCAAACTAGCTTAATTAGGAGGAGATCCATCCATAACTCACTCGATACTTATTGGAATCAGACAAAACTTTGCATGTAGCTTTTAGATGGTGTGTGAGACCAACACATTAGATCTTAAGTGGCAAGGTCCACTTCAATTGGGTCTGATCTGATCCAAACTTTAGATTAAAACCAAATGGTTCGAAAATGGTTTGAAAATGGTAAGTTTGAAATTAAAAGATTTCAAACATATTTGCAAATGATATTTAGATCACTACTAAGAATGAGTTCACCTTAAATTTAACAAAGATTGAATGAATTGTATTACATTAATTACTAAATTAGTTAGAATGGATAATTAATGTTTTGAATCAATTTAATTTGTAATTGTAAGTTTAACTTTATTAATTAAGGTTTAATTTCTTAAATAATTAATAAATTGGTTAATTAATTATGTAATTGGTTTAAAAGAATTGATTTAAATTGATATGATTAATCAAGAATAATTTAATTAATTTAAGAAAATTATTTGATAATTGGATAGGTGAATTTACTTAGTGAAATTAATGGAGATAATTAATTATGGGATAATTAATTTATTTAACGGGTAATTAAGGAATTGATTAATTGATGTAATTAATTAAGTTGATTGATTAATTAATTTATATCAAATGATTTGTAATTTATTAATCAAGGTTGGATACTTATTCATAAGTAATTAAATTAAATTGATGAATATGATTAATTAAGGATAATTTAATTAATTAAAGTGTTTGATAAATTAGTTGATATCGAATGATTAATAAATCAAAATTGGTAAATTAATTCATAAGCAATTTATTTAATTGAAAATAAATTGAATTAATTAGGATACATAATTAATTAATCCTGCTTATAAATGACTATTGAATACTTGACCATACTTACGAATGATTGTATGGTATAAGATGCATTGAATTGATTGTCCTATCTGATTTTTGATATTTTGTTCGGTGGATTGGGCTGTGTATGATTCATTCATTAATTTATCTTTGTATATTATCTGTGAACCTGTGATAATGATGATGTTGCACTAGTGTGTTAAACCTTGGACCACACTTACACACACACGAAGATGGATTTCACGAGGAAATCGACTAAGTCACAGATTTTGAAATGATTTATAAAGTTGAATATTGAATTCAAATGTTTTAGAAATGGATTGGGTTAAATGTGAAAAGCTTTTGAAATGGAATTTTAAAGATAAAATTTATTTTGAATAACTTGATTAAGTTCTAGAATTTAAATAATTTGATTTAAACTTGAATTCAAAAAAAAAAATTGGAATTGAATTCGACGATTTGAAACTAGGGATTAACGATATTATACTAGTTATATATGAGTCAAACCATTTCTTAAAGTATTGTTCTTTTGGGGATTTGATTTAACCCAAAGATTGTAACTTGTATAAATGAAATAGATTTTTTTTCGAAATAAGATTGTTGTTTCTAAATAATAAAAAGCTTTCATGGGAGAAATGAATTTCGAATTGTATAAAAGGGATTTCAAGTTTAAACTGAAATAGTCTTCCATGTTATAGACGAATATTTGGAAACAAATTCTTTGTGAATATTTACGAACGATTTGAAAGCTATGAAACAAATCTTGATTTAAAGATTTAATGAATTAAATCCAATTGAAATGGAATTATTTTGAAATCCAGGAATGAATCTTTATGAAATAAATCTTTTTGTTTAAAAGATTGGAAATGGTAATTTGTTTAAATCATTTGAAAGAAAGTTTTGAATTATTAAGTTGTGACTTAATTGAAATCCCATATCCATATGTTTCAAATGTTGCGCTCACTATTCGGGTTAGCCGGGAAAGGACCTTTGGGTCATGTAACCCATTCCGAATATGTGATACGTCGTTATGTATAGCATTTGAAGACCGGTGGTGAAGACCGGGTATTTGCGAGAACGATAGGATGACCTATCGATTGTCTCTGCACTGAGTTGCTCCGGTATAGAGATTCCCTAAGTGATGGGAAGTTCTATCGGGATTGTGAATACCCGGATTGCAAGGGCTTCTTTGGAAGTGCCTTCGGTTCTGTTCTAAATCCAGAACAGACTTGTATAGATTGTATGTCTGACATTACATTTTGAGATATAAAGCAGATTTCTTTCAAATATATTTCTGTTGGTGGCGGAGAATTTATTCTCTTAGCATTAACACCCTTCTTTGAGACGTACGAGCTCAGAGGTTATGTAGTTGAAGGTTATCAGCAATATATTCAATTTGGTAATGTGACATGTTGAGTGTTGCTGTGAAATGATCATTGTTGATCATTTGTGATATGATCATTTGTTTGATCATTTATCTTTGTGATCATTATTTTGATCATTTGTTGACCCAAAGCATGGCTTTGTACCAAAGCGTGGCTTTGTGGACGAGACTTCGTCAGACCTCACACCCTGGAAATGGTCAAAACAGGAAGGATGCAGCAAGGTTATTAGGGGGTAGCGCCCCTTTAGTGTATGTCATTCCTTCTGGATAGAGGTGGTATCATGGTATGGAGCCCAGATACTTAACCTTTGTTGTTGCTGCAAACTTATTACTTTGTGGTTGTTGGAATCGAGGATCCTCGTATATAGATCGGTTACGATCGGGGGATGACATATTCGTGCCAGTAGTTACCCAGTTAGGGGTAACCCGGCCTTGTGTTGGTAGAGATCCGGTTTGGTTCTCGGGACGTCATTCCAGAGGCGTTTCCATGTGGCGATGGGAAGTTCCTTGGCCTGACCATTTGTTGGAAATCCAAAGAAACAATACGAGCCTTGTACGGTATTAGTTGTAGAACCTGCCATCTAATATGGTAGCTATAGTAGGCATAATATAATGGTACCTATGCTAGCTAAGATTTATATTCTATTTTCGAAATGTGTTTCTACACTATGCACTAATAATAATATCAAAAATGATTTGATTTTGCGTAGTAAGCATCTTTGACTATCATAAGGAGAAATCTCCCCCAAGTCTGCGTTTGCATTGTGTGTGTGCCGGGAGGCCTTATGGTAGTCTCATTTTTAAAGGCATTGCGAATTGACTTTAAAAATATTCCTCTATTTTGTTTTTAAAGAAAAATAAACTTTTTTTGTTGCTCACACCAGTCTCATGACTGATCCAGAGTTTATTGTTTCTTTCCTAAACTCTGGGTGCTCAAAATTTTCTACACGGGTAGTCTAGAGTTGGGTTTTTTAGATAGTCAGATTAGTAGGTTATCTGGAGTTAGTTCAGTCTTTGGATCACACCAGTCTTGCTTAGCTTGGTGCATCGTTATTGGGAGTTCGAGCTACTTCGGAATTGGAGCTTTGGAAATGGAGATTATCCGCTGCTGGTGTTATCGTTTTCTTTTCCGCTGCTTTTTTATTGTATCATATCTCTGATGTATATTGATATTCATTGTATCACTCCGTTGTATTAGATATTGTATCTGTGTGTTATATCAATGTACTATTACTTTTTATTCCGCTGTGTTGTTCACGTAAAGTTGTTATAAGCTCCATCGAATCGGATTTGAACGGTCGAATCTATGGCATTCGAATACGATATGAAGTATGGATGTCGATTTTCGAGCGCGAAAAATTTGGTGCGTCACATGTGGTATCAGAGCTAAGGTAAAACTTTATCTCAGGAGTATAACACATTAAGTAGCTCATTATAGATAGGATGAAGTAAACCCTAGAATGAGTATATCCCTAAGATATCCGTTCGAATGTCTCAATAAATTCTCTTACTATCCAGTGATAGTGAGTATGAGTGCAAGAAGAGAACGAGATAGGGGACAGGGAAGTACGACTATAAATGGTCAATACCCTGCAACAGTGGAAATGACTTTCTTATCAATTTTCTTTGATTCGATTCTATATTCTTTTGATTGCTTCCTGACAGCTCCAGAAGAAGTTTCGATGTGATTGATGGCCCTACGAATCATTGTTGGAAAATCCTTACTTCGTATCTTCATCAGTTTCTTATCAGTTTTGGATTTAAACCTTAATGAATACGAATCTGAAATTTGAAATTAGGAATTTTAAATAAATTGGAAATTTTAAATTGAGTTAAATTGGTTAATAGAATATGAAGCTAAATTTGAATTGTATCAATTAAGCGATTTCGTTTAAAACCAAATTTGAAATTTATTGTAATTTCTTGGGTGGATCTAAGTCCGGAGGGGGACAAGTTGGTATATAATTTGAGATATTCTGACTTGGGTTTGGAATCCAATACCTAGTGTTTGAGAAATTGTAGAAATTGAATCTATCTATTCTTTGTGTCTCGATATGTTCTACGAATGGTTAGTTATCCCTTCGGACTAACCAATGCCCTTGCATATTTCGTAGATCTGAATAACCCGAGTATCTTGTGAAGTGTTGAATAGATTCGTTCTTGTATCTATTATTGATATCCTGATTTGGTAAGCCAAATGCAGAATAGATATTCAGTTCGATTGGATGAAACTTTCTTCATCTGTCTTAGTTTCGTGCCTGCGAATTTCGAGGACGAAATTCCTTTTAAGGGGGGAAGTCTGTAATGATCCCGAATTTTAATTAAGTTTAAATTGAGAATTTATTTAATTTTTGAATAAAAATTGTGAATTAATTGGAAATTTATATAAAATAGTTGTTAAATTAAGAATTAATTGAAATAATCTGGACATTTGAACTTACGTATATAAAATAGATTGAAAACTTAATTGGGGATTAAATCTAAATATTTTAGAAAATAAATTTGTATTTAGATTTTTGATATGATATTAAACAAAGTATTTATGATAGATATAAATATAAGAACAAAACTCATTCAATATGTAACTAGAAAAAAATAAAATAAAGAAATACATTCAAATATTAACAAATAACAATAACAACTGTATATCTATATAAATAAAGTAAAATATAAATGCAAGACGATAAGTATTTAAGTTGAAAATTAATATGTAAGATAAAATAATTATTGAAGTTAGAAATAAATAAGATTAATAAGTAAAAGCATAGAAATACAATACGTTCACATATGTGAATAGTTAATAAAACAAAAGAAGTAAACAAAGCATAGAACAAGAACAAGTAAAAATAAAATAAAAAAATAAAATAAAAAGACTTAGTATTTGCAAAAGAAATCAAACAGCACATGCTGTAGATGTACAAGGAGGCATGAGGCATTAAATGCCATTTACTCTTCAGCCATAAACAAGATCACATCACCAATTCAAGCATGGGTTTAGCAAGAGAAAAAGAAATATAAAAATGCTGAGTAAAAAGTAATAGTGTACTTGCTTATACCTTCCCCTGTACACAATCTACATTTATATATATACACATCCACAAATCTTTATTCTAGTTCGTTCAAACATTACTAAACAAAAAAAACCAGAAGAAAGAAATAAGTAGCATCAACAATTCATTCAACAAAAACAAGCAACAGGATTCAAAGGCAGATTTAAAAACTACAGGGTTCCAAAGTAAAAGCACCTCTGTTCTTTCTTCTGGAAAATAATGTGAGTAACTCCACCTTTAAAATTTAAAGTATAAATTATTTTGAATGTTATTGCTGTTATCAATATTATATTGTGAAGCATGTTTGCAAATTTCTGAAGTATGATGTATGCAGGCATTTGAATAATTGCCACTTCTCTGTTCCCAGTCTTATTCGTTCATGTTTGATTTAAATTCAAACCTTTTAATTTGATTTTTTATTTTAGACTTAAGTTAAATGAAACTTGTTTGTTCATTTAAAACTTTAGTTTAGGATTCTACTTAAGTTAAAAATATATGATAAATGACTCTGGAAGTCAAGAAATCAGAACCAACTTTAAATAAGTAAAAATTCAAACTTTTTAAAATACAAATTCAAGCGTATAAATGGGATTATGATACTCTAATATGATTTTTAAAGAAAAAATCACAAATTTTAGAGTTAGGATTCAAGAGCTATTTTGGGTTGAACAAGATATGAAAATTTGGGTTTCTCTGGTGATCATTGTGACTGGAGCTGCCGGGGTTGCTAGTGGAGGTGGAGGAGCCTATGGCGAGGCGGCGAAAAATAGTCGGAGACGTTCACGTTCGTCGTGAAGTCGGCGGCGATCATTTTAAAATTCTAAACCTAGTTTTAACCTGGTTCTGCATTTGGTCTCGTTCGTCGCCGATAGGCGATCGAGTGCTATGGGGTTTCGAGAGAGGGTAGCTTGGTCGAAGACGAGTGCGTGGCTGGAATTTCAGGGGTTCTGGTGGACGAGGTTGCGGAGGCGACGCGATTTTCAGGTTTTGGGTGGTGAGGCTTGTCATGTTCCAGGTTTTGGTTCGAGATGCTCGAATTTTGATCTCGAGTTCGTGTTTGAATTTTGGGAGTTCGTGTTGATGTAGGCAGAGCTCGGCGACTTGCTGATGACATCGGCGATGACCAGAGTTGGCCAGAGGGGTTGTGCACGTGCACCGTGCAATTGTTTTGGAGGTCTAGAAAATTTGGGAAGTGGGGAAGAAGCTGGGTAAACTCTCGTGTGTTGACTCGAAGCTTTACTCGAGATTCTGTGGGTTGGACTCGAAGCAAGAAGGGTAGTGGCTCGGGTAGATGTTGTAACACGCTCCAAAGCCTGTTTTGTTTTGGAATTTAAAACTAAATTTAAATTTTATAAACCAAGGTTTAAATTGAGTGTTGAAACAAAGTGCAAACACAAATTCGAGTTCAATTTTGAAATGAAATAAAGTTTTATAAATTTAAATGTTAAAGTATATTTTTAAAACATGTGCTAACAAAAATATTACTTTAACATGAGAAATTAAAAGTTAGAAAATATTTGGATTTTTAACTTAATAAAAGATTTTGAAATGGTTTAAAAGTTGAACAGTTAAAACCAAATGGTTTGAAAATGGTAAGTTTGAAATTAAAAGATTTCAAACATATTTGCAAATGATATTTAAATCACTACTAAGAATGAGTTCGCCTTAAATTTAATAAAGATTGAATGAATTGTATTACATTAATTATTAAATTAGTTAGAATGGATAATTAATGTTTTGAATCAATTTAATTTGTAATTGTAAGTTTAACTTTATTAATTAAGGTTTAATTTCTTAAATAATTAATAAATTGGTTAATTAATTATGTAATTGGTATAAAAGAATTGATTTAAATTGATATGATTAATCAAGAATAATTTAATTAATTTAAGAAAATTATTTGATAATTGGATAGGTGAATTTACTTAGTGAAATTAATGGAGATAATTAATTATGGGATAATTAATTTATTTAACGAGTAATTAAGGAATTGATTAATTGATGTAATTAATTAAGGTGATTGATTAATTAATTTATATCAAATGATTTGTAATTAATTAATCAAGGTTGGATACTTTATTCATAAGTAATTAAATTAAATTAATGAATATGATTAATTAAGGATAATTTAATTAATTAAAGTGTTTGATAAATTAGTTGATATCGAATGATTAATAAATCAAAATTGGTAAATTAATTCATAAGTAATTTATTTAATTGAAAATAAATTGAATTAATTAGGATAAATAATTAATTAATCCTGCTTATAAATGACTATTGAATACTTAACCATACTTACGAATGATTGTATGGTATAAGATGCATTGAATTGATTGTCCTATCTGATTTGTGATATTTTGTTCTGTGGATTGAGCTGTGTATGATTCATTCATTGATTTATATTTGTATATTATCTGTGAACCTGTGATAATGATGATGTTGCACTATTGTGTTAAACCCTGGACCACACTACATACACACAAAGATGGATTTCACGAGGAAATCGATTAAGTCACAGATTTTGAAATGATTTATAAAATTGAATATTGAATTCAAATGTTTTAGAAATGGATTGGGTTAAACGTGAAAAGCTTTTGAAATGGAATTTTAAAGATAAAATTTATTTTGAATAACTTGATTAAGTTCTAGAATTTAAATAATTTGATTTAAACTTGAATTCAAAAAAAAAATTGGAATTGAATTCTACGATTTGAAACTAGGGATTAACGATATTATACTAGTTATATATGAGTCAAACCATTTCCTAAAGTATTGTTCTTTTGGGGATTTGATTTAACCCAAAGATTGTAACTTGTATAAATGAAATAGATTTTTTTCCGAAATAAGATTGTTGTTTCTAAATAATAAAAAGCTTTCATGGGAGAAATGAATTTCGAATTGTATAAAAGGGATTTCAAGTTTAAACTGAAATAGTCTTCCATGTTATAGACGAATATTTGGAAACGAATTCTTTGTGAATATTTAGGAACGATTTGAAAGCTTGAAACAAATCTTGATTTAAAGATTTAATGAATTAAATCCAACTGAAATGGAATTGTTTTGAAATCCAGGAATAAATCTTTTTGTTTAAAAGATTGGAAATGGTAATTTGTTTAAACCATTTGAAAGAAAGTTTTGAATTATTAAGTTGTGACTTAATTGAAATCCCATATCCATATGTTTTAAATGTTGCGCTCACTATTCGCGTTAGCCGGGAAAGGACCTTTGGGTCGTATAACCCATTCTGAATATGTGATACGTCGTTATGGTTAGCATTTGAAGACCGGTGGTGAAGACCGGGTATTTGCGAGAACGATAGGCTGATCTATCGATTGTCTCTGCACTGAGTTGCTCCGGTATAGAGATTCCCTAAGTGATGGGAAGTTCTATCGGGATTGTGAATACCCAGATTGCAAGGGCTTCTTTGGAAGTGCCTTCAGTTCTGTTCTAAATCCAGAACAGACTTGTATAGATTGTATGTCTGACATTACATTTTGAGAAATAAAGCAGATTTCTTTCAAATATATTTCTGTTGGTGGCGGAGAATTTATTCCCTTAGCATTAACACCCTTCTTTGAGACGTACGAGCTCAGAGGTTATGTAGTTGAAGGTTATCAGCAATATATTCCCAATTTAGTAATGTGACATGTTGAGTGTTGTTGTGAAATGATCATTGTTGATCATTTGTGATATGATCATTTGTTTGATCATTTATCTTTGTGATCATTACTTTGATCATTTGTTGACCCAAAGCATGGCTTTGTACCAAAGCGTGGCTTTGTGGACGAGACTTCGTCGGACCTCACACCCCGGAAATGGTCAAAACAGGAAGGATTTTGCAAGGTTATTAGGGGGTAGCTCCCCTTTAGTGTATGTCATTCCTTCTGGATAGAGGTGGTATCATGGTATGGAGGAAAACTTATTACTTTGTGGTTGTTGGAATCGAGGATCCTCGTATATAGATCGGTTACGATCGGGGGATGACATATTCGTGCCAGTAGTTACCCAGTTAGGGGTAACCCGGCCTTGTGTTGGTAGAGATCCGGTTTGGTTCTCGGGACGTCATTCCAGAGGCGTTTCCATGTGGCGATGGGAAGTTCCTTGGCCTGACCATTTGTTGGAAATCCAAAGAAACAATACGAGCCTTGTACGGTATTAGTTGTAGAACCTGCCATCTAATATGGTAGCTGTAGTAGGCATAATATAATGGTACCTATGCTGGCTAAGATTTATATTCTATTTTCGAAATGTGTTTCTACACTATGCACTAATAATAATATCAAAAATGATTTGATTTTACGTAGTAAGCATCTTTGACTATCATAAGGAGAAATCTCCCCCAAGTCTGCGTTTGCATTGTGTGTGTGCCGGGAGGCCTTATGGTAGTCTCATTTTTAAAAGAATTGCGAATTGACTTTAAAAATATTCCTCTATTTTGATTTTAAAGATAAATAAACTATTTTTGTTGCTCATACCAGTCTCATTACTGATTTAGAGTTTATTGTTTCTTTCCTAAACTCTGGGTGCTCAAAATTTTCTGCACGTGCAGTCTAGAGTTGCGTTTTTCGGATAGTCAGATTAGTAGGTTATCTGGAGTTAGTTCAGTCTTTGGATCACACCAGTCTTGCTTAGCTTGGTGCATCATTATTGGGAGTTTGAGCTATTTCGGAATTGGAGCTTTGAAAAATGGAGATTATCCGCTCCTGGTGTTATGGTTTTCTTTTCCACTGCTATTTTATTGTATCATATCTCTGATGTATATTGATATTCATTGTATCAGATATTGTATCTGTGTTGTATATCAATGTATTTTTTTATTCCGCTGTGTTGTTTACTTATTGTTGTTATAAGCTCCGGCGAATCGGATTTGAACGGTCGATTCTATGGCATTCGAATACGATATGAAGTATGGATGTCGATTTTCGAGCGCGAAAAATTTGGTGCGTCACACATGATGATATTTTTATTATGCTTAATCCTCTTTGTTGAATACATATTCAGGTCCATGGAAGCACGTGTTAGCTATTTGAATGCTTACTCACTTTTATTCATATCTAAATGATATGCTCTTGCTATAGAAGTGGTATATGACATCTATAGTGTAGATTTGGCTATATATTCTTGGCTATCCAAGGAAAGAGATGCCTCAGATATTAGATGTGTGTGTGTATATATATCTATGTTGTATGGTATTTTTCTCGGACCTAGCTGTGCAAAGGAGGAGTTGCCAAAATTTTCTGTGGTACAAGCCAAAATTAAGAGAAAAATCAATATATACGATATTACACGTCGATAGTTTATAGAGTTGGTAATGTATGATATCTAGTTGACTTGCCTTTTAATTAGTGAGTTGGCGCTTTTGCTTTCCATTGTATGTTTCTTTAGAAATAAGTGCACAACTTAGACGCTTAGTTTAGCCATATGGATTTCGGATTTGATAGTGATTGTACTTAGGGATGAAGATGATGGCACCAAGCTAATTCCGAGTTTATTTCCTTTGTTACGATCGCCTCCATTAATTATTGTTGTGAGTTGATTAGTGACGATGTTTCTTGTGTCATTACTAATATGAGGTGTTGGGTTGTATTGCTTTGTCCTTGGAATTTTATGAATGAAATCGTTTAAGGGAGAATATAGCGACCCGTCTTATGATGATAGAATAATTAAATATTTGATTTACATATTGAATCATTAATTAAATGATGGTCCCAAAAATATGATTTTTCATGTACAATCGAATCAAGACTTGAGACCACTTTCGTTGAGTTCGTATCAACAATGTGAATTAAAATGTGTATAACCATTGCTATATTTGAAGATTAGACAATCTGATGGCCAATACTATCTCTAAAAGCATGAAATTAGCATCCTGGAGCGCTGTCTCAGATAGCAACTAAATTATACCATTAGGATCGAAAAAATGAGGTGATGTATGTAAACGAGTTTCGTTGTGATCAGAATTGCTATGTGATCGTGCGAACTCGAAATGTATGACAGCTTATTTGAGAATTTAAATAAACAAATAACATTATATTATATAACTAAACCCTCTCTCTTTAAACAATTCATTGTTCCATTGGAAACCAAAAAAACATTGCTGCCACTTCCATTATCATTCCAAAAATTAAAATCGAGGCATATAGTCCACTAAAAATCATGAAATCGGGTTCGTTGGTCACGTATGGAGGAGAGCTTCACATTGGTGGTGGAAATATTGTGTGCGCTTGTGATTGGCAGAGGTCGACTTCTTTATGGCCAATCTAGGCTTAGGCTTGGTTCGAAATCGAGGACAAGTTAGGCGAAGGCGACTACACAATCTTCTTTCTCGTGTTGAGGAGCACATATCCTCCAAGATATGCCAAGTCCGATCGCCTCGATGCATATGCAACATTTTTAAAGGTCGAAAACATAGTGGAATCATGATTTTCTGGGAGGAGCGAGGGTGGTCAAGCTCTGGTGCATAACGGAGTTTATTGGTGAAGATGGTGCCTTGGTTCGTGGACTATGGAGGCAGAAAAGAGGAGGGAGTGCATTGGTGTATAGGGAAGTAAATGGACTAGTGGCTAATGAGGTGATTAGTGATTAGTTAATGATTTAACTATTTTAATTAATCCTAATTCTTATACCACACATATCTTTTGCATACAAGGTCCATTTTTGACGTCGTTTCTTGGGTTTCACCCGTTATGGAGAGCATTACGACTAAACATCTGCTTGGTTTACTTTCATTGATATGGGTGATATTATCTCTTAACATACTATGATTGTTAGAATAGTACTATAGCGATGTTTTGAGATGATTTCTAGCTTTAAAATGTGATCTATGAAATACTTAAACCTATATCTTATTTTATAAAATAATTTAAAAGTGTTTTAAAATGGTTTTAAAGTAAATATCATATTTTTCCCATTATTACACTATTTTGATAATATTGCTGGATTAGGCTATTTTTGACATTATTCTCACAATTATTATTTGGATATATTGTTTCTGTGTTATTATAGATGCAAGTTGTTTACTGTAGATGTTAGTATGCTTATTAGTTACATGTATGCTTGTTTGCTAGTTTGGTTAAAAACACCGGTCAAAAGCAATATATAATTAGAATGTATCACATAGGATAGGATTTCATCCATAGAGTTTCATGCATGCTGATTGATCTAAAGACGAAGGATGGACTTGGAAACGTACTTCAAATATTATATAACTAACGATGGTTGTTAACGATAGTTCCCAACCATGACGACTTCGGATGAGAGTCGTATGGACAACTCCAGGATAAACTCTGCTATAAATAACGTGTGCATAATATTCGTAGGTATCGAATGTACTCACGGAGCAAGGGTATGTGTGATGATATCTGTTGGGTTATGGAGTATGCCTTGGATCACAGGATGTTTCGATCCATTTACCTTGGACTACTACATAGTATGCAGTCTTGTTTCTGGCCTATCGAGTAGCATGAATTCAAGTACTGAGAAACCGAGACATTGACTAGTCTCTGATGAGATCAAACGAGTATCATATATTTAATGCACTGGATAAGTAATGTGGAGATAGATGATGGATGTTATTTTTGCTTGATTGCCTATCACTTATGGGACATCACACAATGTAGATATTATCGATGTAGACATCTAAACACCCATAGTACTTCGATGTACAATACACTCATGCCAACTATGATATAGAATATCATATATCATATGTTATGTGCTAACTCTTTGGATGCAGGGACAGGTCAGGTATGATTCTCCATATTCTCTGTTTCATACACTGTACCACTTTTATAGTGTTTTGAGATTGTTAATCACTCACACCATATTTGGTTGACTTGAGGCATAATGCTCTGCTTCTTATTACCTTGGGTACTCTTAAATAAGTAGACTAGAAAGCATGTGTGAATGGTACATGGATTTTTCCAAATGGATTAACAGGAGGCTACGCTATCTCATACTTATATTTAGGCTTATTATCACTTATTCCATTGTGTGACACTATATAGCCTTGACAGTGTTGACGTATTATTATTATTAGAGATGGTTTATTCGTCGGATTTATTTATTAGTTGTATAAACTCTATCATTGTTTTGTATAGCTAGATGGGCATGTATACTGTGATTCTATGGTTTATGTAGTTATTATTGTCTCGCTTGATTTATACTTGTGATGACAATTATATTTCATCTATTGCGCGTGAGATATACGACAGGTTATGTGATTATATGATGTCTTCTTTTTCTTCACTTCTATTCTCTTCTCTTATAATTCTCTTCTTTCTTCTATTTCGTTCTATTGACAATTACCCTACATCGGTCAGATGCTCCAGCAGCACACTATTCATTTATAAGAGCATCAATGTTGTAGGGTAGTCGTCGCAGTGGTTGAGATTGCATGAAGTTAGATATCCAACTCATGACTTAGAATTAGCTATAGTGATCTTTGCGCTGAAGGATTAGAGAATATCTTTGTTGAGAATGGTTTGAGTTATGAGCATAAGTATCTTAGTTAGAATTTATGGTGGCATATGACATTAATATTGATGGGAATGTAGAATGAGGTTGTGAATGCTTTAAGTAGAATGTAGCAAAATGCAAAGTTGATGTTAGAGATGATATTGCCTTGTGGAGTGTATTATAAAGAAAATACAAGATCCAATCGGGATTCGAGAGCTTTACCAAGTTTGGTAGTACGCCTAACTTTTGTAGATATAATTGCTGTAAGACAAAGGGAGGACCTATTGTTAGCTAAGATAATTAGGCAGTTAGAGATGGTTGTGGATGTATATGATTTAAGATAGACTCAAAAGGATCTTAGGAAGAAAGGAAGACTTGTGTTACGAATATGGAAGATCATCGGAAGGAGGTCTTAGATTAGATTCATCAGTATAAGTTTACGATTCATCCCAAAGGAACAAAGATGTTCTGCGACATGAAGAATGTCTTGTTTTGGAAAGGGATGAAAAGGGATGTCGGTGAATGTGTTAAGAGGTATTTCACATGCCTTCAAGTAAAAAATTGATCATCATAAGCCGATCGGTTTACCTCAATCTTCATAGGTAACAACTCGGAAGCTGGATTGGGTACCCATGGGTTTTATGGAAAAATTAACAAGTTTGAGAATGGGAAATGATGACATTTGTCCAATAGTCGATAGACTAATTAAGAGGACCCATTTTATCCCATATAGGTAAACAAGGACGGCTGCTAGCTTAGCGAAGTTATATAAGAATAATGTGTCAAGACTACACGGGATTCCAAGTAGTATTTTTGTCATATAGACCCACTGTTTAATAGTGAGGTCTAAATTAGTTTGGAGAATGCATTGAGTGCAAACTTGAATTTAAGTGTGGATTATCATCCACGGAACAAATGGTCAAATGGAAAAGGTGAACTGTATATTAGAGGATTTTTTGAGGGCTTGTATTTTGGACTTTAGAGGATCTTGGGAAGGTCAGTTGCATTTGTGAGAGTTTACCTACAACAACACTTACAAATAGAGTTTTAGCATGGCACCATTTGAGACACTTTATGGTAGACCATGTAAGTCACTAATTTGTTGGTTGGATAAGGGAGATAGGTTCTGAGAGAGTTAGGGGTATGCCATTGAGGCATAGTTTGTTATATATTTCTAACTTTATAACTAATCTTGTTTATAATAAAGGTATTTGTTTTCTATTATATGCTTATTATATTATTATATATTAATTAAGTAGTTAATATAAGTATAAATAGGAAATCCTTAAATTATATGTTAAGTGATAAATTATAAGCAGTTGTAGTCCAGACAAAATTATTAAAATATAAAATAACATATTATATTAATATTTCTGGTCAAGTTGTTTCAAGAAATGATATTGGTACATCCATTGAGACCACAGTACGTTATGCTCCTCAAATGTTGGGAAGCGTATTACTCACGGCTGGTCATGTAGTGATAGTTATCGGATAAATATGAAATGACTACTCGAGGGTTTCCACTTTACTAATAACAATTAGGTCAAATATGAAATCTCAGAGTAACGATATAACATAGTTCGCTCAACTTAAGAATACTATTGTGCTTCAATGTAGATAATCCACTTTGATTATAGTTAAATCATGGCACAACGACTATCGTGCGAATATAGTTTCATCAGAGTTGAAGCATTAGAAGTGTGATGACTACCTTACACCACCGACACCCAATATAAGCACCTGTAGAGTGCAGTGCAATGATGCTCGGTCGACGCAGGACGATAATTAAGGTTGTAAAGTAAATCAATCAATCACAGAACCTATCATATATCTCAACTGCATTGCATAAAATATAGTATTATACATCTCAGATATAAAAGAGGCGAGACAGTAATAACTAAATGAACCACATAAGTTAGAGTACACAGATCCATATATCACATAACATAAATCATTGAGTTGGACATCAAATAATAACTCAGAAACAAACAGTCGCTAGAAAATAAATATATAATAATCATCATAGTGATGTGCAATGGAATAATAAGCAATTATAGCTGAATATAGTAACACGAGAGCAACCTCTTTCTCTTCTCATGTCCAACTCCATGTGCCCATCATACTTAATATCCCTAATCAACTCATTTAAGAGTACCTGGAATAACAGAAAGCAAAGAATAAAATCCCGAGTCAGACAACAGTCTGGTGTGAGCAGGAGAAAATCCCAAATACTATAAAGTCAATATAATAGGATAAAAATGAATGGAATATCAAACTTAAGATGTCCCTACATCCAAACACAGAATATATGTTACTCTACGTTGTATTCATTATGGTGTACTATACATCAGATTACTGATGGGTGTCTATATATCTATATCAATGATATGTACTTCATGTGATAACCCTAAGGTGATAAGCAACCAAAGAAAACATAGCCTCCATCATCTGTCCTCACATTTACTCACTCGGTGCATGGAAAATTTGATAACTTACCTAAGCCATCGTGCTTGCCTGGACTACCTTCACGGTAGTCAACATCCTAGTCTCATGGTACTCGAATCCATGCCATTCAGTATGCCAAGAACTAGAATAACCATCATGTTAGTTTGAATTAAACAAACCTCCCATCCGAAGATAAGGAGCCATTACGCTCCAGGACCCATCACGCCTCAAGTACATACCCTACTTTATGAGTGCACTAAAACTTTTGAGTATCAATGATCCTTTTGCATGTGTCATCCATACTAGAACACATCATGGCATTTGTTCTCATAGCTTCCATCCGAAGTCATCTCGGTTGGGAACTATTATCGACATCCATCATTAGCTAGAGAATGTCATCGTTTGTCCCATAACCATCCTCCAATAGTTCCTTCCATTGGACTCATAGTCACCAACTCTGTATTTCAGAGTGCAGTTATCCATCGCCGAAACCATCGCTTCCCATCATGGAATCATCATCATTAACATCGTTGAATCATGTGTTGTCATCGTCGAAAATTTTTCACTGAACCTTATGGTTCGGTACCGACCCAAGCCTTAGCTCGATTAAAGGTGTGACTTGAAGTAAGTGAAAACATGAAGTCCCGAAGCAATTATCTCCATGACTCGAAGAAATCACTACTTTGGCTCGGAGCAACCATTAACATAACTCAAAGTAGCCCAACTGTCCCAACCTCCAAACCACAACATTACTGATCTATCCTTGTCACTGAGCCATGCTACTGAACCATGGCCATTGATCCTTGACTTAACAAACTCCACTGATTTGACACTTCATCACTCAAAACTCCTCCATCACCAAACAAAATACCCCTATAGATCACTATCGATCCATCAGTCATCGATCCAACACTTAGCATCATTCTCCCTCTTTTCTTCATCAACAAATACCCCAAGCAAGCACACACATAGCCTGAAGCAAACCCTGAAGCAACTTCAGTCATAGCATGAAGCATAGCTCATGATCGATCCCTCACTTAGGATTTCTCTCACCTCCATCACGCGATCCATACACCATCATACGTAACCCAAAACAAAACCCTATAAAACTCGAAGTAAGATTACTCAAGACTCGAAGCAACTTCCTACTAGTCCAAAGGCTTTGAATATCCACCAATCCATCTTCAATCAACAATAACTCAAGCAAATAAATACCAAATGACTTGAAACTTAAAATGTACCTTTTGGGTGTCTTCCCTGATGATCATAAATCAATTGGAAAATTTGGCCTACATGGGTTATCGTCGATCCAAGACTTATTCCTAGAACCAAATCATCATTCAATCGGCATTTCAACCATTCAAACATCATATTCTCAAGCATACATTACACATTGATTTAGGCCCTTCTACTTCTTCAGGGGTAGGCTTGTCCTTTCCCTCGATATCTTCTTCTATACTGATAATAGTTAGGCATTATGTTACTCAATAACTCCATCTCGCTTCTCGTGCTGAACTTCAAGGCTTTGATAATCCACTTGTCATGCAGCCTGGTGTATTGATTCTCGATAACCCTCCAGACTCCTCGGCTCCTAAGCTGACCACTTCAAATCTATGGAGGATTTGTAGGAGTCATGAAATTCAAAAAATGAAGTGCTTCTTCTGTTACCAAATCTGAGAGCTCACGACACTCTAAAGTGTTAGACCGCTTACAACCACTCTATGTGCCTATTAAGGGTCGTTCCCCCTTTCAAACTTCTTCTTGAGTTACCTTGAAGATGTTGGGGCTTTCTCAGCCCCAACATCATCAAAAAGGCTATGCCACGCTAAATTACATTCATATAATCTTTAGGATGCATCTTAGGAGGCTAACCACATTCTTTGAGCTCTTTTTCTTATTCTACTTTAAGAAAAGGATCAACCACCCTTCGCTTTTAGTCATCGAGCCCTTAAATATACGAAAAGTTATAGAGATACTACATGATAAGTGGAGGTACTTTAAAAATGAATACTTCTTCATCTAGTGTCCTATTGGCTTTCACTAGAAATGACTCTCTTGAAGTATGTTCTTTATCCATCGGTTCCTTCGCATTCAAACTTTCTTTACCTAAATGAATAACTTACCCTTTCTTACTCTTAGATATTCTTTCAAAGATTATAACCCCTGTCCTTAAGAATACCCTATAGTTTCTCAAAAGGATCAATATGGCGCAAAGAAACTTTTCTTACTTGCTCACCACTGCCAGAATGCACCAATATTGAATGTTATACACTGGTAGGAGAATTCATCTAGAACCAAATCTACCTGAAGAAGGTCAAGAAGTTAACAATCCTTATGTTCCTCATTGATTCTTCATGGAAAATTGAGGAGATTCCAAACTCTAATGAAGGAGAACAATGAGAGGAAGAAGGAGAGCGAGAAGAGAATATTAAAGAAGAAGAAGAAGAAGAAGAAAATGAAGAAGAGGAGGAAGATGATGATGAACAAGAAGAATAAGATGATGCCAATAAAGATGACTCGTTTAGGGAAAGTTCCTCTGATGGTACTCAAGTTACTCTTGGCCTAAAAAATTATTGGCTCATCATCAAAACTTCACTCCCAATACCAAAACCACATTAAGACTCTATCGAGGAGTCAACCCCTTTGGGAACCGCTGATGCTATCTTTGATTCGTATTATTAGGAAATTTCTAGACTTTATTCCCATAGATCACAACTTCAATGGCATTATATCCTCAAATCCTTATGAAAGATTCAATTTTACTCCAGCTTGCCTGCCACTACACTCTAAGGGAAAGAAACCCCACCTTTGCAACCCCATCGGCATGATTCATTGATTACTTAGGATATGCTAGAAATACATACACTTCTAGGATCACAAGCATGGTCATTTCATACTTGTTTATTTCTTAATCCAGGTCATTGATCATAATCTAATCCTTTATTCTTTTCGGATGCACTAAAAAAAAGAGCCGACTTGATAGAGTTCACAAAGGTGTTGATTATCATCACTCCCAGCCACATGGAGTTCATACCCATACCGCGGCTCTTATTATCAATCTGATAGGGAAAAGGTGAGGATGAAAGAAAGAGAATGCTATGAGGTCAAGGAAATGCACCAATATTATGATTATCATAGTGACTCTCGTGACTTTGTCTCTGGCTCCAGGAGAGATTCAAACTCCTTATATCATAGGTGCTCCCCTTCTCAACAATGTCAAGACCGCCAACTTTCTCAATGTAACATTCCTCTAGTTTCTCAAGCCCTTACAAACTTCATTGCTCCCACTCGCTCTTCCTACAAATCCAAACCTACCAGCTCTTCGACTTGTCGCAGATCACATGGAGCCAGGAAAGATACATCCATATGTTATACTACTCCACTTCCTCCCACTCAAGTTTCATCTCTTGCACATGTCATGAAGATGTAAGCTGCTTTTCTAGACATCTACTTAGAGGGGCTAAAATTCGATTGTGACATCAAAGATATCTTAAAAAGCCATCTAATAAAGGGCATACCCCAAAGCAATAAGGTTGTTGAGCAGTACACTCAATCGAAAAAGTTTGTGAAAGGGGTCTATAATGTTAATTAAGCTAATTATCTAATCATTAAAAGCTCTGACATCGAAAGAGATGATCATATTAGAATTTGTGAGGATTATTATAAGGAGCGTGTCCAAAATCTGGAAGGAGGTAGAAAAGAAAGACAAGGCCATTAAAGAGGATGAGAAGGAACTAGTAGATGAGGTCGTTGCTTATAAGGCTAAATGCGTCGTCCTTAAAAATCAACTAAAAACTAAACATATCTTAAGGGGCGACCTCGAGAATAAACTTAAAGTGATAGAGGCCCAAAAGGTCGCATTCAAAGTTAAGAATGACAAACTTAAAGGAGACCTTAAACAAGAAAAGAAGCAGAGAAATCAAGCTCAGGACATCATCCATCTTGAATAGAAGAAATGGTGGGCTTAAGGACTCAACTATTAAAATCTAAAGTGTAAGTAGCCAAATACAAGTCGCTCTAGCCCAATCTGAAGAAAAAATCAATGCCATTATCCTAAGATTCTTCGCCAATGCCGTTGTGTGAAGAATCCTAAGTGGCTGGGAAATGACTATCCTCTAACTCTTTCAGAGCCTTGGGAAGAGATTATGAGAAGGGCCCATGCTTATGGGCAGGAAATTGATGAAGAGAAGCCAGAAAAAAGCTGCTTAACAAAGATTACTTGGTAGCTCTAGAAAAAAAGATGGCAATTAGAACATGTGATGTGACAACTTCTAAGTGGGTGTCTATTGGGATTTCTACCAACTCTAGCTCTTTAGATCATGTGGATGACACTGCTCCTACTTAAAAGGGTCTCAGGCAGAACACATCACGTCCAGGATGACCATTCCTAAGGTCGTTACAACTAATACACATGCATCCGTCGCTCTTGATACTACTACCACCATTACCACAGAAAGCAATAATATGAAGAACTCGGCTTTCATTTCCTCGGTGATTCCCCCCACTCTACCTCCATTGACAAAAATTCATAAGGAAAAGGAAATTAGAAAGCCTTCTTCAGAGAAATCTTTTCCCATGGAAGGTATATCCTTAACATCCCTAGTCTTTTAGAAACTTCAATTCTCTCCCACGAAAATCACCAATCTTTATCTAGTTTTTCGTCTTACAAGTCAGCGGCCAACACTGCCACCTCTATCACCTATTACCATTGCTCCAAGCCCTAGTGCCCCTCCAACCATTTCCATTGTCATCACTACAATGCTCACTCCTTGTAACAACCCCTATTTTAAGGCCCGAAACTAACCGCTACAGATGTTGTAGTCGTCTATATTACTAATTTCTGGTGACAAAATGCAGTGATGATAATGGTATTCATATTACCAGAAGCACAAGAATATGGCATATTTCAAACACAATTTCAAAATAATTTTTCTCATTACATTTCAAATTAGCATTTCATATTCAATACATAATCCTATAACATTGCCCAGGTTCAGATATATATAATTATTACAAAATATGCCAAAAATGATGTATGATGATGCCCCTTGGATGGTCAGAGTTACTAAATAGACAGCTCTAACTCTACCTTTACATATAACATTCAATCACGACAGAATAGCTAAATAGATAATCTCCAACATATCCAATCTTCGCCTCCTGCGTTTCTTCGGAAGCTTTATTCGCCAAAACCTAGTAAGCGTATAAACCTTAACTCTCAACCTACTCAAATTAAATTTTGAGCATCTGAGAGTTTAAGTGGAAAACATAAACTTCAAATCAGACAAAAAGGCCATTTGTTAACCCTCCTTTTGTCAAAGCCATTGACAGGCAGATTCAACCTAACCAACTTTACTATTATTAGGGCTAGAATATGAAGGATTCGGTTTAAATGGATGAAGCTCGCTTGGATGGGTTGCTCGGCATTGAGGTTCGTCGTTGTGGCTCGGCATTGTGGTGAGGATAGGGTGGCTCGGCATTGTGGTTTGGTCATATGTGGTTCGGCCAGAGAGAAAAGGTCATGCTTGGATCGGCATACTGATGTGGTTTGGTATTGGAGGTGGCTTGGCATTTGGATGGATCAACATGTTGAGGTGGCGCAACTGGATGATGTGGATCGATGTGGAAGCATGGTTCGATCGAGAGGTGGAGACCATGCATGGCTTGTTCGGCATTGGTGGTTTATCCTGGGAGTCATGGGTCGTTGGGTATTGGTGGTTCATCCGAGGAGTCACGGGTTGTTCAAAATGGGTGGATCGATGTTCTTGAGAGGTATCAGTGTAGGAAGTGGCTCAGCGGTGGAGGATGGACATTATTCGATCAAGGTGGATCGACACAGGATGGTCGGCCTTGGTGGATCGGTATAGGCCTTTTGGCCTTAGTGGATCGGTCATTTGGGTTCCGTTGACTGGTTTGAACTCGAGAATGAAGAAGTGGGTTCGGCATTGGGCTGCCTCGAGTCTTAGCGTGAGTTACTTCAAGTCAAGCATGAGGTTACTTCGATTCGCTCTCGGGATGAGATTGGATCGGCTTGCTTAGAGTTTAGGTTTAGTCGCAATGATAATTTTGGTTCGGCTATGACCTTGATGGGCCCGGACTACTCAAGAAGCCCAATAACTCGGGATATTCCTACAAATACAGCATGTGGGGCTTCAGAAAAGGTGTCATCGCTGGAGGGGCTTTCTCACGTTCTCTTTTCTAAGGCCAAGGCTATTCTGCCATTATTAAACTCTGGATTGTAACTGTAATTGATTCTAACATCAATAAAATGGAAATTTCTAGAGTGGATGTAGGTCGGAGTCAACCGAACCACTATAAATTCTGTCTTTACTGTTTTCCCTTTAATTTTTATTGTTCTTCATGTTTATACTCTCTACATATACTCTATCTGTTAGCTGTGACTGTTATTTGGTGCTTTCATATGGATTTGGGTGTTAGTGACCAATTTTGGCGCTAACATTTTGGTGCTTTCACTGTGAAGGCAAGCACTCGGGGATTTTAGAGCTAGGAACTTGGATTATAGGGAGCAATGGGTAGGCAATCAGCAAGGAAGAAAGTGACAGAAAGGAGCAATCAAAAGGAAAGTCAAGAGGCTTCCTCTGGAGCAGAAGCAGGTCAAGCATCTGCCTACATCACCAGAGATGAGATGGAAGCGACGTTGGAAAGGCAAGAGGAGATGATGCAGGCTCTTCTTAGACAATTTAAACAAGCAAGAACTGCAGGAGCTCAGATTCGTGGAGCTGGATCTGAAGCACTCAACCAGTAAGCGATGGAGTGGTTCAACAGGGGGCAGCCTCTAATCAACGAACGTTTATCAATCTGGATGGACCTAGGCTTGGAGGCACACCACCAGGAAATGCTGGACCAATCCATGGAGGGATACCAGATGACGCTGTGCAGCTCGACACCAATAGGAATACCAGAGTACGTGATGAGGAGTATGTGTCAGGATTCCCTCGTGAACTCAGGGGACATATTAGAGGTAGCGGACAAGGATTACAGCTTGGCGACAATGACAGATTAGCGGAGATGGTCAGACGAGCTGTGAGATGTGGATTAGTAAATAAAGACTTGGAGGATGTGAATAGGAGTGCCTTTACTCCTACTATCAGGTAAGAAAGGAACCCACCAGATTTTGAGCTACCAACGTTGGGGACGTATGACAGGAGAACAGATCCTGCCGTTCACTTGACGAGGTACTTGAGGCATATGGAGGTACCAGATCATCGGATGAGGTCATGGCTCGATGCTTGCCTTTGTATTTGATGGATATCGCAGCTTTGTAGTTCAGACAACTGGAAAGTGGTTCTATTGACACTTGGACGGAGCTGATTGAAAGGTTTATGAGGCAGTTTTCGGTCCATATAGTCAAACTCAAGAACGTAATGACCTTGACATCGATGAAACAATGGAAGGGAGAGTCGCTTAGGGATTTCTTAACCAGATTCAACGTGGCGGTGGTTTCGATGGATCGGCCCGATGCATCGATGGTTTTGATGGCGGCAGTCCAGGAATTGCAGATAATTTGGATTTTAAGATATCATTAGAACGGGACCCGGATCTCGGAGAATTCTACCATGAGGCAAAAAGGTTCCTAAGGCAAGATGCGCAGGCTGGGAGAGTAGAGAGAGTGGCTAAATCTTATGCAATAAGGGGTGGAGATCCACCCAGGGAGGATCCAAATAAAGATGATGGAGGAAAAAGGAAAATGGATGGCAACAGTATCACTTCGAAGAGGTTGCTGAGGGAGTCAAAGTTTTCTTCTTATACGGATTTAACTGAGACTCTAGAAAGGATTTACTCAGAAACTCGAGTGCGCCTCCAGTATTGAAGGCCGACAATGAGGGAACCTTCTGAGTACGAACGGGCATCAGGAAAGAATTGCCTATTCCATGAGATGGATGGGCACAACACAAACGACTGCAGGCATTTGAAAGATATCGTTGAGGAGCATGTAAGCAATGGTCATCTACGGTAGTATGTGAGGAATCGAGCTGTGGAAGGAACAGGAGCAGCCACCGCCTACCTCGAACGATGGTGGCACTAGATCTGGTCACCGCCGGCTTGTTATAAACTGAATGGTTTTATGGTTTTGAATAAGTAATAGTACTCAAAGTAATATGGCTAGGTCGCTTACACACATACGAGATCGAGGACGGTCCCTATGCGTGCTTTGAGATGACGAAAACCCGTACTGCTTGGGTCTATGAAATCCTGTTTTCTTTCTGCTTTTCTGCAAACTCTAGTTTCCTCTTTGGTACTTTGGACATTTAATTCCCTTTGTGGTACAAACTTTTTCTTTGATAACTGAATTCTGTGATGATCGGATTTGGATCAATGTACTAAATAATGCGGGTCTCGCGATCACGGTCCCGACCAGAGAGATGGGGCAGTGATCGCAAGTTACGAGTCCTTTCGCCAGGGAGTGATAGAATGGACTCAAACACAATTTAAAAAATTCTTTAGCCGGAGAGCCGAGGCCGGAGAATATGAAAGTCCTTGGCCGGAGAGCCGAGGCCGGAGAATATGAAAGTCCTAAGCCGGAGAGCCAAGGCCGGAGAATATAAAAGTCCTTGACCGGAGAGTCGAGGCCAGAGAATATAAGAAGTCCTTCGCTGGAGAGCCGAGGCCGAAGAATATTGAAAGGCCTTGGCCGGAGAGCCGAGGCCGAAGAATATAAAAGCCCTTGACCGGAGAGTATAAGAAGTCCTTGGCCGGAGAGCCAAGGCTGGAGAATATGAAAGTCCTTAGCCGGAGAGCCGAGGACGAAGAATATTAAAGCCGAAGTATATAAGAAGTCCTTGGACGGAGAGCCAAGGCTGGAGAATATAAGAAGTCCTTGACCAGAGAGTCGAGGCCGAAGAACATACAAGACATTAACCGGAGAGTTGAGGCTGGAACGAGATGATGTGACCTAACAAGGTCTACAGATTCAAAGGTAAAACCCGGAGAGGTAAGGATTCAGATTTCGCTTAGGATAAATGGACCCGTTGAAGTCCTGGATTTGGCAAAGGGCCTAGAGCGGTCTCAAATTTGGATATCGACCCAGAAAGGTCATAGATTTAGCTATTGGTTATTGATGGATTAAAACTTGGTTGACAGATAGGATGGCTTGGTATTGGATTGGATTATGGGTCGAATGGTATGGTTATGAATGAAACATAGACTTCGGATATCGGATTTGAGGCTATTCAAAACACACCTTACAATAGCAAGGCATGTTTTGGGGGGCAAATGTTAACCCGCTTTTTGTCAAGGCCATAGACAGGCGGATTTAACCTAACCAACTTTACGATTATTAAGGCTAGAAAATGAAGGATTAGGTTTAAATGGATGAAGCTCGCTTGGATGGGTCGCTCGACATTGAGGTTCGTCGTTGTGGCTCGGATTGTGGTGAGGACAGGGTGGTTCGGCATTGTGGTTCGGTCGTATGTGGTTCGGCTAGAGAGAAAAGGTCGTGCTTGGATCGGCATAATGATGTGGTTCGGTATTGGTGGTAGCTCGGGATTTGGATGGATCGGCACATTGAGGTGGCGCAACTGGATGATGTGGATCGATGTGGAAGCATAGTTCGGTCGAGGGGTAGAGACCATGCATGGGTCGTTCGGCATTGGTGGTTCATCCTGGGAGTCATGAGTCGTTCGACATTGGTGGTTCATCCTGGGAGTCACGGGTCATTCGGAACTGGTGGATCGGTGTGCTTAAGAGGTATCGGTGTGGGGAGTAGCTCAATAGTGGAGTATAGATATTGTTCGATCAAGGTGGATCGGCATAGGCCGGTCGGCCTTGATGGATCGGCATAGGCCTTTTCGGCCTTGGTGGATCGATATTCTGGGTTCCTTTGACTGGTTTGAACTCAAGAATGAAGAAGTGGGTTCGGCATTGGGCTGCTTTGAGTCTTAGCGTGAGTTACTTCGAGTCGAACATTAGGTTACTTCGAGTCGCTCCCGGGATGAAATTGGATCGGCTTGCTCAGAGTTTAGGTTCGATCATAATGATAATTATGGTTCAGCTATGACCTGATGGGCCCAGACTACTCAGGAAGCCTAGCAACTCGGGATTTGCCTATAAATACAGCATGTGGAGCTTCAAAAAGGGATCTTCGCTGGTGGAGGCTCTCTCACTTTCTCTTTTCTAAGGCCAAGGCTATTCTGCCATTGTTAAACTCTGGATTGTGACTGTAATTGATTCTAATATCAATAAAAAGGAAATTTCTGGAGTGGATGTAGGCCGGAGTCAGCCGATCTACTATAAATTCTGTGTCTTTACTATTTTTCCTTTAATTTTTATTGTTCTTCATATTTATACTCTCTACATATACTCTATCTGTTAGCTGTGACTTTTATTTGGTGCTTTCATCTGGATTTGGGTGTTAGTGGCCAATTTTGACGCTAATACCATTGTGAATAATAATCTGACATCTTGAATTATTAATTCTAAGTGAGACCACGCTGCCTAGCGAAAGGGGTTTTCCTCTTACTATTATCCTTTAAAGCATATCTTTTGCAAATCAAATCCTACAACCAAACTAGTTATAAATTTAGCGATATAACAATAACTTGCATGCATATAATATAGGTAATCAACTGATTATAAACCATGGCACCCTTGGGCCTACTGGACATAATAAATGTTCTAACTTGCTGTTAGAGAAAAAATGAACGGTCTGTCCGTAACTTACTACTTCTAGGTTCAACTGATCCTAATGGTTTTGCGGGTTCACCAATAACCTAACTCTACTCTGTGTATTTCTTTCTGTGTGTTACCTTCTTTTAGTCTTACCCGTGACACTGCCATACACATAGGAACCATGGACTTATGTCAGCTATGGGCTACCAGCAAAAGCATAGGGTGCGATCTTGCACAAGTCTCATCTTGTTTTCTAATCTCTGAGTCATCTTTTTAGTAAATTATCGATCAACTACTCTATCCTTATTTCCATGAAACAAAATCTTTATAAATGATACAACCCTTGAAATCGTTGACAAAACAAGGAAAACATTGATCCTTTACTTTACTCAAAATACTTATGCCATGACATGTGCTTTACAAAACATTATTCATGAAACTCGAAATCATTAGGGTCTTTGACCCTCTCAAAACATAGGCTACAAGGCCAAAACTATGTAATACGTTTACAATTATAAAAGTCAGCTGCATCATCGCTATTAAAATCATTGCCTATTCAAAAGCGTGTCGAAGTCTTTTATTTGAAAATATATGAGGATGATGTCAAAGTAATTACTTCATAAGCCATAATGTTAAAACTATAAAAACTAAACTTCGATAGCACATAAAAATATTAGCCTCAAGGCCTCATCGAGGCCATAAAATTTAGTAGATGCATCATCGATATCTAAGACATCGACATGGTTAAAAAATTATTGGTTAAGCTTGATGAATATTTAAAAAGTGGCAAAGACTAGGCTCGATGACTAGTTAAAAGGAGACAAGGGTTAGGCTCGATGATAAGTCAAATGTGGCATAGAGTGGGCTCGATGACCATCTGGGTCGGTGGGGTAAAAACATTGAATAGTATATGCGCAGCTTGCTTTCTAGCATAAAATGCATCATCATGTGCATCGACATGCCCATGTCGAAGACCAACTCTCTATCTTTGTTACTATAACCTCGATGAAGTTCAAAATTAGTCCATTTCATGCCAAACTCATTGACATCATATGCATTGCTTGTTCCACGTTGATGACAGTGTGATGTGGCAAGATGTGGCTCGACATGGCCTATGTCATCATAGTAAGATAATAATTACTCTTGAAAACTGTAATATTACTATAAAAGTTGTTTTCTTTTCACCAAACCTCTATAATTTGTCAAAATCTCATTGGCTATCAAACTTTGTCAAATTCCTTTACTGGAAAACTACCTCATGCCATAATTTCAAATGCTAAACATTTTTACAATTTAACCATTATTATAAAAAAAATTAATTAAACAAATAATCCATTTAAACTTAAAAAAATTATTTATCATTCCTAAACTCTTTGGAAAAATCCAAAAAATCATAATAATTTAATATTTCTATTTTCCTCGACATGCAGAAATTTCAGGGCCGAAAACTTTATATAAATATTTCAAACAATTAAACCCAAAATTCACCAATTTCTTCACTTAGAAAAGTCATATAAAATCCACAGTTGCTTGGAAAATTACAAAATTAAAAAATCACTTCTAAAATGATATTTCTAACATCATATCAAAATCTCAAGTCATTTGGGTGTTATATGATAGGGTTTCTAACTCAAAAATATCATTGAATTTCATATTTAAATTCTAGAATCACCAACAAGCATATAATCATTCAAACTACTAAAACATAACATAATACTAGCAAAAGAAATGGATTTACACTTAAAACCAAAACATACTTAAAAGCATGAGATGTATATTCATTATTCACCTTGATTTGGATGAGAAAGATGAGATTTGGCGTAGACTTGATTTCTTTTAGCTTTGATTCCTTAATCTTTTAGTTTCCTTCCTGTTTTCCCTTTGCTATAGTGGGCCTCTTTCGATCTTTAGTTTGTATGTGCGTAAATGAATTAAGAAAATGAAGATAGAAGGGTGTAAGGGGTAGGAATGAAAGCTATTGTTTCCCTTATCATATTCCTCCTTCTTATCCTAACCTTATTTCTCTAGTTGGTTTATTAACTAAAGGCATGACCTAAATTTGATTAGCAAATTTTGATTTTATTATCCCTCTACATTACTTTATCTAATATATCTAATTAAATGTTCTAAATAATGTTTATCAAAATTTATCTTATATGTATATAAGTTGTTTATCTACGGGCATAGACCCCGAAATTTTGAAGTCAAAAGGCGAAACTAATGAAAGTTGTTTTTTATTCAATTATGTTCCATTACTTTAACATAATTTTATGTTTTCTTGTTTATATATATGTCTGCATACATAATTATATAATTAACTGTAGTTAAATTGCTCATATATTATTCCCATATATGTCAACGATTTATGCAATGCTTTTTATTTGCTATAACCATGTACATAAAATATACTTCTGCTATTTACTGGAGATGTTCTACTACTTAGCTCTGTTCATTATTAATTATACTTTTCATGTTTAACGAAAATCATTTTTTATTTCATCGACCAATCTTGTCTTTTATCAGCCAAACATATCTCGCCCGACTATAATAAAAGTTTCACTTCGTCAATGTGATTGTGATATATGGTTTATCTTCATATATCAACATGAGCGCCAATATAATTTATTAGTGTTAATGCAAAAAAAAGTTCAATTATACACCAATTCCTAATTCCAGGAGTCAATATCTTCAATGCCTATCTCTGAGTATCCATCCTGACTCTACATACCTCCAGGAGTTAGTCAAAAATAAAAGGTCGAAGGGAAAATCATCCAATCGACCATAGTCTAAATATAATCTGATGATTCGATCATGGACTAAGGGAATTGAATGCTACCTATCTCAGGGTACCTATACATTCGATTTTCAATACATAGCTGTCTGACTATGCCACTAGTCGTGTAGCACAAAGTCAGACTTAAGAATACAGTTTCATTGGTTTAAAAAGTTAACTAAATTTATTTATGAAAAAATGGTAGTTACCACTTTAGTATACCTAATCCTAACGAGTAAGATGCCTTATTTGCATAAATAAATCAAGTGAAATAGTGTTCCAAGTGTTCGTTATTCCATGCTTATGAAACTGGGGTCCCATATACAGTCGACAATTTAAACGTTCCCTCTCCAAAATTCTGTGCAACCACATAATGACCTCCCCACTTCGGACCATGTGCCCCCATACCTAGGCATACTCTTTTCAAAACGAGTTCACCTATCTCAAAGTTATGGTTTCTGTCCTTGGCATCGAACCACTTTGCTACTCTTCTCTGGTGAGAAGCTACCGTTAGATCAGCATGTTCCTTTTTTCAACCAATTCATGGAACTTAAATAAGAGTTCCTCATTCTTTTAGGATCATAATTCACTCTTCTATGTTATGCAGTTAAAGCCCTGTTAAATCCTTTCAAA
This sequence comes from Allium cepa, assembly GCA_030765085.1. Classification (NCBI taxonomy): domain Eukaryota; kingdom Viridiplantae; phylum Streptophyta; class Magnoliopsida; order Asparagales; family Amaryllidaceae; genus Allium; species Allium cepa. The sequence goes on along the minus strand of CM060945.1, from coordinate 305,014,465 downwards.
ATCCTTGCTAAAACATGTAGCGCTTTTCAGTTTCTATGCCTTTTAAACTTAGCACTATTTAATAGTAGGTCTGCTTGAAGCTCCGCTATTTTCCGCTGTGCTCACTAAATTAATTATTTTTAGTATCTGCTTTAGTAACATTATTACAAAAGGTTAATTTTTCTAGTGTCTTTTACACCAAAGCAATAAAGTTAGGGTAAGGACCTAAGTTTAAGGTCTAAGTGCTTTATATAAGTCAAAAATCTATTCTAGTAACCAAGTTAGGGCTGCATAAATCATTTTATTCTCCATTTTTTTATATAAGGTTAAAAATATATATTTTTCGACACAAATGATGTGAGAACAAGAATGAATTAACTTTTGAGATTTAATTTTATTTCCAATAAAAAAATTCGCCTCCAATATTTTTTGCTATATCTTTGCTTTATCCCTACTATAAACTTTTGCACTTCCGCCTCTATAAATCCACTAAGCATTTTAACCGCATAGCTTCTATAAGAAGGGAATTTGGCTTTGATAAGAATCGTGGCCTTAGTTACATAGGTCAAGGCAAATGGAATATGATTGGTTGCGGACTTCTGGGTTGTCGGATAAGCCCATAATTCCAATGGTAACTCATCGATCGAGTTGGACTTAGCATTCAATCACTTCTAAATAATGGATTTGATGATCTTGTTCACCGCTTTCACCTGTCCATTCGCCTGTGGATGTGATGTTGTCACGAAGCTTTTGTGCAGTTAAAGTGTTTAGTGGTTCTATAACGGTGGAGGTGCAAATAGTTATAGCGGGTATAAAGTGGAGATATAGCGGAAAATAGCAGAGGTGCAAAAAGCTTCATTAGATATAAAACTAGATATTTAAAGTTAATTTATTCTCATTCTCACATAATTTATATTGTAAAAGATATATTGTTTAATATTATAACAAAACCGAAGAATATCATGATTTATGCAGATTAGATTTGGTAACTATAATAGATTTCTGACTTATATCGAGCACTTACGCCTTTAAATTAGTTACCCAAGCTTTATTTATTTGATTTAAAAGATAACTAGTTAAATCAACCTTTATATATTAATATTGCAAAAGTGGATGCTAAAAGCCTTGATTTAGTGCATGCACTAGAAAATAGCGGGGCTTCAAGCGGATCTACTGTTTAATAGCGCTAAATTGAATTAGCGTAGCGGTCGAAGAGTGGTATGAGCTATAGCGAGGTTTTGCGGGGCTTTAACTACAAAGCAAAGCTCTTCTCAAGTTGATATTGAGCAAATAATTCTTTGAATTTTGCACTGTCGAATTGAGTTCGACTACCAATGATTATTTTCTGTGGAACTCCAAATCCACACAAAAGGTTCTTCACCACAAAGTTGAGCGCTTCACCAAAGTGATAATTATAAGTGGTTACGCTTCAACCCATTTTATAAAGTAGTCCATGGCCACTATTACATATTCTGCTCTATCTTTTGACATTAGTAGCACTTCAATGGCATCTATTCCCTAAATCATAAATAATGATAGGATAATCATTTACCAAGCTAGTTGAATAAGGCTCTTGGAATCTTTGCAAATCTCTGACACTTCACATTTCCTAGAATAGTCATGGTTGACAGTCGGCCAAAAACATATATAGCGAGGAATCTTCTTTCCCAAAGTTTTCCCCCGGTGTGATCACCATAGCTTCCTTCATGTACATTCACAATGTTCTTCTTAGCTTCGTCCTTGGCTACACACCTTACCAAAGGGGTTGAGAATCCTCTCCTATACAATCCTCCTTCTTGCATAATGAATCGAAGCACCTTATGAAGGAGCTTTGGTCGTTCATTATTTCCTTTCAGGAGAGTTCCCTTTGGAAAAAAAATTGATCGTAGTCATCGATGAATCTTTCTCTTCCTTGACCTCCAAGATCTAGTCAATATATATCTTGTCAATGCTTGGAGTTATTGGAAATCCACTGTTCGATTCTTGGTAGTTGGCATCCCCAAAACTGTCCAGATTTGCTAATGAATCAGCATTCATACTTTCTTTTCTATGGATGTGTGATATCATATAGTGCTTAATATCGCCCAGAAGTTCCAACACTTTTGACAGGTACACCAGTTGGGTGTCACTAAAGATTTACGATGTCTTGACTTCTTACTCTTTCTCTAGTTTGAGTTCCATAATCAATGTTTCATATTCAGCTTCATTGTTCACTACTTGAAACTCTAGCTTCAAAGCATAGCAGATCCTATGACCTTGTAGGGTTATCAAAACTACTCCTGCCTAGGAATAATGTTCAGTTGAGGCTCCATCAGCATATAACTTCCACTGAAAAAGCATGATCAGCACCTCTTCCACTTTGTCATCCCAAATGGTGAATTCAGCAATGAAATCTATCAACGCATGTCCTTGAATCTCCCTCCTAGGATGGTAAGCTATATTGTTCTAGCTTGACTCAATGTTTGAATTTATCAATATTCCTAATGTCTCGGGCCGATGTAGCACTTGTCTGAGATAGTTAACACCTTTATCGGATAAGCTTGGAAGTATGGTGTAACATCCCTTATTCTGGAACCCAAAGATAGAACGCCAATATGCTGTAGTCAGCCTGGAATTATCTTTCAGTGATAGAGATAAGATCAATTATATTATACAATCTTAAGTAAACATGATAGGAAAAAAAATGAAACACAACCTTATAGATTTAACTTAACAATTATTTTTACGTCCGAAGGTAGTGCTCATATAGGGTTAAAAATATGATACATATATAGCTATTAATGTCCTCTATATGACGATGTGGACACTAGTACTAGGTATAGCAGACACAAAGATAGATATAACACTCAAGACTCCTGCTTTGCCTTCGACTTGCATTATTCAACTATCTCCAAAAGCAACATGTCTAAACCCATATACTCAGCATACTAAATGAGTGCTCATGAGTTTTTATGGAAAATAAGAACTAAAGCAATGGTCAGACATAAAGTCTGTTGTGAATAACTTATTGCCCCCAAAGCATACAAAATAACTAAACCATGCTGCCTATACGTGGAACTGGTTATCTCCTCAATTTCTAAAGAAATAATAACAAAATATATATGGGAGTTTAAATTGTATGGTCTTTACCAAATGTCTACACCACCGTGATACCATAACCTAAAACATTCCTCAGATTATGTCGCATAGAAAAATACAATATTCCATTATACCAAAATAACTTACACCTTGTCTACTCTTAGGGATGTTATGCATTTTTTTCAAGAGATATAAATCATTACATTCTGTGTCATTCGTCGACCATCCAAGCCTTGCGCCTTTATGTACCGTGTACATTTACACTATTAACCTTAACTACCAATTAGGACTTACACCCACACTTTCTTATTTCGGTTGCCACATAGGCCTTACACCTAATTCGCTTTCGATTGCCACATGGGTCTTACACCTACTTCACTTTCAATTCCAGTTACCACACAGGCCATACACCTACTTCACTTTTGTTGTCCAAATGGATGCGTCCATTAGGTCTTACTTCTTCGATTCCCGGATGCCACACAGGCCTTACTCCTTCGCTTTCATTAGAAGATGCCACACAGGCCTTACTCCTTCACTTTCAGTCCCTTGACCACCACAAAGACCTTATGTCAACTATCGAAACTACTACCTATCCATCCACTATTACGCTTATCATTTAGCTATTTATTGAGCCCCCACTAATCATTTATCGATTGTTAATATTTATTTTCTTATTGTAATCAATGTATCAAGCCCCGGGTTTAGCCATTTTAAGCGTTAACACATCATATAGTTTCCAGGAATTACCTATTTCGGTTTACACATTCTTTCAAGAGCTATATTTCTTTTGGCAATCACATTCCTTACTCTAGCCTAGGGAAGTCTTCTATAGTTTAATTTTAGTGATTTATGAAGTTAACTCTTTAATTTATCTAAAATCACCCCCTCTACTCATAATTCCTCATTGACCGGCGACTTCCTTTGGTCCTCAGTTAATATCTTCGGTTTACTAACCTAGCCGCCAACTTAAGTTATCTTAAGTTCAGTTTATCCTTAACTCTTGCTTTGGTTACTCATTCGGCACTGTCATTCGACATGCATGAAAACCATATCCTACACTTTTGACACGTTCAATACAAAAGGTGGATCTGGAATATAACCCTTTTATTAAATATATTCTTTAATTAAATGACCTCAGATCAACACTTAATTGCCTCACGGTCCCCTATTGCAACCCTTTCGCCAAGCTTATTTTCGCATGAAAGTTTGCTTACTTCGTTTTCCTAGAACTCATAAAAACAACAATGTTGATTTACATTTGTCCAATTTCCCAAGTTTCCTATTTCTACCATTTTATTTATTATGCAGAACTCTGCAAATTCTTGTTAATTCATTCTCTCGGAAAAATTTCCCCTTTAAGGTCTTTCGACGCCCAAACCCAATTTCTGAAAGTGTTCATATTGCCCTATTATGAATTTAGTTCATTTGAATCACTGGAATTATTTAACCTAATTATATATTTTTCAGAATCTAAGCATAACTGAGATTAGGAATGTATTCCTAACCTTTACTTTTTATTAATGAAGTCTCTAGTCCCTTAGCTTTAATATTTTCTTTGTTCTTCTTATTGTCAGGCCGCAAATACCATTAAAGAGCTCAAGGTTTTGCTTTTAATTTTTAAATGTAAAAGGAAATAAAAGAAAGAGACGGTCAGTGTTTATACGAAAATCGGACACAACATTCTTGGGAAGTGTTTGAAGAGATAAAATGAAGAAAATAAATGTAAAAAGAGGATTATCTAACAAACACTCCAAACAATAATCAGTAGAATGGCAGAGAAACACAAAGATTTAGAGTGGTTCGGCGTATGGCCTACGTCCACTATGAAATGATTGGCTTTTATTAACTTTTGCTTGCTGGTTACAACGAATTACAATAGTAAGACTTGAATACAATAGTGAATTCGGCAGAGTCTGGACGTAGAAGAGTCAAAAGTTCCTTTTCTATAGGTCTTGGGCTGCTATTTATAGGTGTAGGTTACAAATATCTCGCTCAGATCTCGGGAGACCTCTTCTTTAACATAGGTGGGCCCACACGATCGATCCTATGTCATTTGCACTCGGTCCGTGACCGACACAAACGAATTTCGTATCGATCAACATTTTGTCCAATCGAGTCGAGATCGATCATGAACATTCTTTAGGTTATACGCAAACTCCTATGAGAATTTGGTAGCATTTGGACTTGTAGATTGTGAATTATGATCGACGCAAGTTCATATTTTTCGGTGTCTATTGAATTCGCATCAATCCTTCTTCACATCGCCCTGTTCATATCGATCCGCGCACGTGTCTGCAAGTTGACTTGGCACTCACTTATTGGATCGATCCGCTTTTTAGGCTGAGTGACCGATGCTTCTATTTGAATATGTCCTCTTCGTATCGATTCGATGCATTCCACTTCATATCGCTTCAGATGCACTCCACTTCATATCGATGCTATGTAAATGATTCGTATCAATACAAAACAAGGCATTTCGTGTCGATGACCTGGATGTTGCTTTGCATCGATCACTCTCCATGTCCTTTATATCGATAACTTTAATGGCATTCCGTATCAATCGTTGGCCGATCGATGCGAATTGAGTCGATGAGGAAACCGATATGAAATACATATGGACGATATCGATGCGAAGCGCTGCTTATTGATGGATATGAAGTGAAGCGATCATAATGGATACGAACTATCGCTTACTTGATGAATACGAATGGGATGGTTTCATGACTATGGATAAGAAGCAGTCCAGTTCCAATGGATACAAAGGAAACCACCGTTCGATGGATTCAAACAAGGTCGATGTGAAAGGGGCTGACCGATGGGTACAAACAAGTTTATTCCCTTGGCTTGCATCGATCATATCTTGATCATATGAACTTGGATTGAGTTGAAATTTGGAATGTTGGCTTTTATGGCTTTTCTTGTCATGCTAGCTTGATCCCAACTTAGAAAAAATTCGTCGACATTCATAGTGAACCTGTGTATTACCGATCTTCGGATGGATTGTCCTCGGTTTCCAGTTAAGTTCTTGGTGTCACGGCCTTGCCAAAAGGCAGGATAACATTTTTCCCCCAAAGTATGTCTTGTGAGAACATGATGTGCTTTGAAAAGTTGCAACCTTCATCCTGAATAGTTTAATTTTACTCATCTGAACGATTGTTGTCTTTTTGTCGAAAGTTGTAACTTTTGATTGATCTTTAGAAATATAAATTGTTGACTGCCAACTGTTGTACTATGCACTGCTGTAACTAAGTATTGAACGATAGAAAACAGTTTTTTGTTGCAATTGTCATTAGGTGAGCATTCATTTCCTATAAATTTTAAAAACTAAATGTTAGTCTGTCATACATGCACGTATGTTAACCTGACTCCCGCTAGTGTTCGCACGCTCACGAGTTGTTGTCAGTTTTCTCTCATCTAATTCTGTATTGATTCTCTCCTGAATCGATGTAAATTTGAACTGTAACAACGCTGGATGGTTGTTTTAGTTTATTACGTCGTATCAATCCTCTCCGAGATCGATTTCGAAAGTTGAAAAAATTGTCTTCATATCCATAGGGATCGATACGAGTTTGTGAATTTGATTATTATTCTTTATGTGTCTCACATTGATGAATACAAGTACCAGTGGACCTCAGAGTAATGGATACGAAGTTTCCATTTCGCGTCAATGGATCTAAGTAGCTTCAACAGGCGTTTGTTATGTTTCTCGTATCGATGGCTATCGATACGAACATGGTGGTCTCTTCGGAAGGCTTCGTATCGATTGAACCGAGTAGGGCAAGCGTGACTTCGTTGCACTCTTCAGATCGATAGGATTTGCACTGATGGATATGAAATAGATGTTTCATATCGATGGGGTCTACCGGTTATCTCGGTACAAAAGGATACGAAGCATTTCTTTCTTGGGTACGAATTAATATAAATACTTATTGTACTTAGACAAATTTTCTCACTTGCTTTTTTTCATATCTGCTTCGTATCGATTGAATAGAGAAAAATAATTTCAACGCCTTCGTCTCCAAAACGAATAACTTTAATCTCCAAATCAATCCTTCTAAACTAGGTAAGTAACTAATTAAATCCATCTAAAAATGACGAGACTTGAAGCTCGATGCCATTTCATCCAAGGTCGTGGTCGATTCCAGCGTTGTTGATGTTGGAATTGGGCTAGAGTGAGATCGAGGAAGTACTAATGGAGTTCTGGCAGCTTGGGGAAAAAGATGAGCTGTTGATTGAGACGATGGAGTTACTCGTATCGATTGTGGATGGAGGAAGGAGCTTCGTTTCAATTTGCAATGTTGTGGAGTGGCTTTTGTAGACGGAGGATAGAGAGGTAGCTTCGTATCGATCTGGAATTATAGGAGTTCGTATCAATCCAGGATGATGGATACGAAACTACTCGCCCACGATCGATATGAAGAGTACCGGTCTAGGTCGATCGACACGAAGCCAGAGTTTTGGGATGGATACGAAATGCGGTGATAGTGGATCGGTTGATACGAACTCTACTCCCTTGAATCGATACGAGGATAGACCTTTGCAGAACGATCCAAGTTGAAACTTAAGGGATAGGAAACTTTTGCATACTCAAACACTTGACTCCGACGAGCTTCATCTTTGCATATCTAGACTTTAACTATTAAACTGCATATTTGACTGCCCTTCGAAGCTTGTCAATGGGACTATAACTTGACAAAAATTTAAAAACTTTAACTTAAATCGGTCTCTTAAGCCTGAATGGAATGGTACGGTTGTGACGATCAGCAATGACGGCCGCCCCGTTTGAATCTCGAAGTCTTATCATTTGAAATTTCTTAAATTCTGTAGTGTTTCTTAGGCATCATGTAGCACCGCACTATATAACAAATTCATGCACTTCACACTGGGGAACACACGGGTTTATTATCGTCTAGTGATGGTTTTTAATGAGTTGATTAGTTCTGGAGTCCACAAGTTCACAGCACCAGGAGCTTCAAAGTTCACCTCCCTTAGTAATAGAGATACCGACCATTGCAATCGAAGTTATATATCCAGCTTCGGACAAGCTGCTAGGGGAACAGCTTTATCGGTAATCCGCAAGGCTCTATGCCATCCAACGTCTTCGAAGATATGTTGGAGCGGATATGTTTAAGACACGATTTGTCATTGGATGACGTCTTATTACCGGGACCGAATGATAGATCATATGCTTCCCAGAAGGATTCGCAGCTTTTAACAAGCACTCGTGTAAAGTCGGAATGCTCCCTCCATTCAATCAGTACATTCGGGAGGTGCTAGCTTTCTTTAGAATCGCCCTATCACAACTACATCCAAATGGATATGCATTATTGAACAGTTTATTCGTAGTATTCATGGAGCATCTTTTTCAATCTCCAATCCCGATCGAAATCAGATACTTGTTCAATATCAAAGGTCAGGGGGATAGCCCTTCTTTCACGTTCCTAGAGGCGGTCAGGAACTGCCAAGTTGTGACTAGTGCCTAGACCAGATTGAGCTACATCAAAATTGAGTGGTTCTATGTCTGATGCTCTCCAAGTTTTGCCAGTCGGTGGTTAACCAGACGAAAGTTCTACAATTTTTTCGGTAACTAGTAGAATAGTCGTAACTGACACTGAAACTAATATTTTCTTTCCTTTACAGCCGCAATTCCACGACCTAAAGGTGCACACTTCAAAGAAATAGTATGGGTCCTTCAGGAAGTGCCAAGTGAAATGAGGGAAATCGAGTCGGTGCTTACAGATAGAAACTTGAGAATTGTTGGGCTTATCAATAAAAATCAAAGCATTAGACTCGAAGGGTTGATCAGGGCAGTTCCAACAAAACAGGCCAAGCACAGGGATCCTGGGATTGTAATAGTTGAGGAAGGCGATAAAGAGGATACTCCTACTGATGACGAACGCATAGCTGGGCCTTCAGACAGTTTTTAGGGTTTAGAGGGAAGGAGAAAAGGCAAAGCAGTAGCACACAAACATCATAAATCTTCGAGATGGAAATCTGTAGTCGTGACCCTACCAGTCTTCGATATTAGAATTTCGGGAGGCTCCTCCCTCACAACTAGAGAATCCGTTCGAAGGACTTTCCCATGTTCCGATTACGGACTAAGCATCACTTCAACACGACACCGAATTGGAGGGGCTTTAGAGTGCTCTTGATTTTAGCAAGTCTCTTCCCACAAGTTTGGCCGACATTTTCGGTTGGTCGAGGGGTTGCACACACATGCACTTAACGGCACTACACGATTTCCAGTCTTAAGTTGTTCACTTTTAGAGATCACTAACTCTGTTTTTTCTTTTTACAGATACAATGACTAGGCAAGATTCTATGCTTGGAAGTCTCCATTTGGCGTGCTAGTCATCAAGTGCGTACTATAAATCCCGTCGGAGGGAGGCTGATAGAGACTGTGATCGTGGTTATTCCAGCCAAGAGAATTATGAGAGCGATAGGGATAGAGAATATAGACATCGTTCCCGATCACACTCCCCACTGCCTCGAGCTCCAACAGAACCCTTTGGTCGTGGAAAACAACCACTAGAGCCTTTGCGTCAAAAACCATCTTCTCAGTCCCCCAGGCCTAATTCAACGCCACAGAACTGAGGCCGAGACTCCTACTGTCATTGAACAAGCTATTACTGAGCCCACTGAGGAAGGAGCAATCAAAATTGCCCAGTTAAGAAAAGATTTTTCAAACATTTGCTTCGACGGTTTTATCTTCCCTCCTCATTTATAGAAAATTACATCTGAGGCAGAACGAACGATGCATGACTACATTCATGACATTTATACCGAATACAAGGAGTGGATGAAAGTTGCGGATAAAGCGTCGACGGTGGCTTTTGACCGAGCAAGAATAATTGAGAAGTTAGAGACCGACGTCGCTCAGAAGGACCGCATTATTCAAATGCTCAATGATAAAGCCAAATCTTCTCAGCAATCTGAAAAAGCGGCTACCAAGAAAGCTAATGAGGCAACTCAATCTATGGAAAGAATGAGTCAAACGCATTTCATTTTGGTAGAGGAGATGGGCCATCGAAACACCACAGTTATAGCTGAAAGGGACGCTGCTCTGAAAGAACTCAACGAGCTCAAAGGCAAAATTTCTAAAATCATCAAAGAAAAAGATGATGCGAATAAAGCAGCCTAAGAGGCGTGCGAATAAGCTGTGGTGCTCCGGGGTGAAAGGGATGCAGCCGCACTTAGAATTCGGGAGGTTGAGGCCAAGGTTAAGGAAGAAGTTAAAATGGCGGAGTCCGGGCTAGAGGCAGATATTGAAGACCTCTTGATCACGTATAATGCTAATGTCTTGAAGCATTGGAATTTAGCCTGGCTCGACAATTATCAAACACATCTGTACAACACTTTGGGCCGATTAGTAGACGACGAAAAGGTTGCTCACCAAGCTGAATCGATTGATGAGTTCGAGCTCGAGAACTGGGTGTTGAGCGAAGACGAACCAAAAATTCTCCATGTTACGATGATCTCATATGAAAAGGAGAAACTTGGAGCTTAGCGTTCGGAGGTCGGAGAAGGTTCTAGCGTCAAGCATGATGATATAAGTTCTGAAACTCTCGTGCCGACCCAGCCTGAAACTAGATCTGCGGTTGTCTCCAACCGAAGAGCAAGTATTTGAAGATGCTCCACCAGCTTTGAGTGAAACTGAGGAAGGTGAAAATACTAGGAGAGAGAACTCTATTAAAAGGTGCACACAATTGTTAAACGAAAATGAATCTCTCAAAAAACAAGTCCAATAATTGTCAACGACTTTAGATAAATTTTCAAAAAGTGAAAAATCGTCGAATATGCTATTAGGGAAGCAAACTGTTAATACAGTTAGACAAGGACTTGGATATGGTCAATCTAAAAATGTTAGAAAAGAGATTAATCAAGTAAATTCAATGTGCACAATTTTTAAAAAATTTAGACACAATCAAAATAGTTGTTGGTATAGACCTAAACATGTAAAAACCATTCCAATTTGGGTTCCAAAAGGCACAAATACAAAATCTCTTAAAGTTAGACAAATCTGGGTGCCAAGAGGAACATATATAAATTGTTATGGGTCTTCACAAAACTATTTTTCAAAATATTCTGCCACTAACAATCATGGACCTATAAAAACAAATAGATCACAAAAATCTTTTCCCGTGTAGGTGTGGTGGCAAGGTAAGGAACAACAAAAGTGTTATCTGAATTTTGTCTATTCAAGAAGCACAACAAGCGACAAAGCAAAGTTCCTTTGCCGAGTATAAAGGTGACAGAATCACAATGGATAACAACGAAAAATATCGTAAAGGTAAAATAGGTAATGGTATATTGAACAATATATTAAATGTGATAATCTGCACCGTAATCAGAGTTAAATCGGCCAATAATGTGATAATGATGTTTTTGATTCTGACATATTCAAAATTGTTGGCCAATTATATTCTTATGCCAAGAACACTATAAAAATCTGCAGAGTCTTTGAATTACTTCATATTTATTATTTTGGATTAATAATAGTGTTCTATTGGATGATAATACATTTGGTTATCTTACGGCTGACTCTATATTCACGGTTTTTGATTATTTAAACGGTTTCTATTCAAATTCAAGAGAATGTCATTTAAAAAGCTGTTGCACACTTCATGGTCTGGTCTATCAAATTCAATTAATGATAATTTTGTGTAAAAGAGAAATTCAGATGCAGATTACACTGGTAATCTAGTTGATAGAAAAATTACTAGTTGAACTTAATTTTTGTTGAAACATTTAGTAACTGCATCGTTTTTCAAATAAAATGTCTGCATATTTTTCAATTCAAATAATTTTCAAATAGTAGAAATTTTTCTCATATAACCCCTTCTAGAAAATCATTTTTGACCATGTTTTCAGATCAGTCATTTTGAAATTTTGATTTTATAATTATTTTTGAATTTGATTTTAAATGACTATTCTGACTAATCTGAATCCCTAATAATTATCGTAAAGATAAATAGTGATTGAAAAAGTGATGAGCGTTGATATTTATCATATATTATGAATCGAGACGGTATAATTAGTAAATTTCTTTAGAAATTTAAAAAAGAGTTATTAAACTTTTTGTTGGTAAAAATTCCATGACCATCTCTATTTCTATCATATTTCTAACAACCATCACTCATCAAAATTCAATATACTTTACCAATATGTGGTACTTTAAACAAGAATCATTCGTTTTTCATTTTACTTTTTTTTAAAATAAAATAATAATAGTAATAATAATAAAAAAATAAATTAAAATAAAATCCAAAGTATTCACTCTCATTTAAAAGTCCTCACGGTTATGCATGGGTGAATTACTCGGAATTTGTTATGTGCTTCCATGCTCATTTAAAAGTCATCACGGTTATGCATGTATGTAACGCATATCAAAATTGATTTTTAAAATAAACAAGTTGATTCTAATCCCATATAAAAGTCCTCACGGTTATGCGTGGTTAGAAGATACTTGAATTCATTTTTTTAAAATAAAATTGGAATACTACTAATCTCATTTAAAAGTCCTAACGGTTATGCATGGTTAGTAGATATTCAAATTCCTGATATAAATATACCACAAATTGACACAACTGTATGGTTTTATATGATGACATCATTCGCATCATTCTAAAAGTGGAATATGCGCCTAATAAAGTATTTATGATTTTTGTTTGATTTTTTGTTGAAATTTAATATTTATATTCAATTTAGGTTTAATGTTGGATTAATATCTATCACTTTATTTTCATTTTTCTAACACTATTACTCTTTTGCTGATAACAAAATGGGGAGAGAAAAGTTAAGATTTTTTCAAATAAAACAAGCAAAGATCAAATATTTTCTATTTACACCAGGCTCATTTGCATATTTTTAATTGTATACATATATGTAGGGGGAGCTTTGTGTAGAGAGGAAGCATTTAAATTGGGGGAGCAATTAGAGTATATCAATGATCAAATACATTTAACATGTTCAAAATCTTAAATATATGTTTGTTATCATCAAAAGGGGAAGATTGTTGAATATGCAATTATATAATTTTTGTTTGATGATAATAAACATATATATTCGTTTAAATGTATTTGCTAATGTACTATTTTATTTTTCATAGATTAAATAAATATTTGCTGAACTAAAAGTAAATAACACAGAATTTGAATTCAAACAGAAATTTTATTCAAACAAATATTTATTACAATCTTTGAATAGTATAAGTTTCAAGCTCTTACTATATATATACAATTTCAATTACAGTACAATTTTGATTACATCACGATTCACATTTACATTTGACCTCACTACATATCACTCATTCACTCAACTCGTATTTTATCTTCAACTTCACTCCATTGAATCCAACATCTGAGCAATCTGCAAAAATAAATATCGATGTAGTAAAATTGAAAAGGAAATATTTTTGTTGTATAAAATAAAATGTGGATGTTGAAAATAATATTTGCCGCAGTTATTTGGGTTGTTCGTCATCATTTAATTTTCAATTCATCATACACGAACAGCTTGTGACATACACAATATATCACTGTATATGCCACAAGGCCGTGCACACCGATATATACACTTGATAGAATTACAGGGACAGGTGAGCACAGGTCAAACCCAAAACGTCAGGTTCAACTCAAGTGCAATAAAAATAGTGTCACAATTTTCAGCACAAGGTCAAATCCGAGCTACAAGCTGGATTCAACTCAGGTGTAGATAAATAAATCCAAATGAAATAAAATGGTCGTGAGCAACCTCAATGCACAGCAAGTATACATGAAGGCCAGAGTGTACATGAAACAAATATACAAACTGCCTCAAATGGTCAAGACAGCTACAACACAAAAGTTCTCAAGTCAACTACATATACAACATACATATATACATGTATAATCACACATGTATATACACACTGCAAATATAAATGCAAACATGTACAAGACTCAAGACTTCAACACTACAGCAACCAAAATTGATGCAACAGTGGCAAACAGCATATGTACACAAGTGAATGCAACTCGGTACTCAATGCAATCAAATAACTCGAGTACAACAAATGGAGATGCAAAACAAACTGCACCAAAGGAATGACATGAACAATGCACAAAGGCTATAGGTCAGGCAACAAATGAACTGTGTACGTCAAACCATTTCAACAAGACATATGTATGTAATAGTGCAGAAGCAAATGGCACCAACTCGAGATCAAGTTCAAGTTATACAAGAAAAACTACAAACCAGATGAAACAGACAAACAGAGTTCAACATGACTCGAAGTACAGTTGATAGAAGTCGATGCAAACATACACGAACACATATACAGGCAGTGCACATGTGAACCAAGACAAGGAACAGACCACATTCAAAACTACATGAGTTAGCATATACATATATGTATGAAATGCAAAGGTACAGGCCGAGACAAAAGCAAACAGGTATTTTCAAATATGTGCAATGTCATTACAACGGTAGGGAACAAGGATATGACTCAAGACCACACAACAACTACAAGTGAACAGTAAGTTGGCCAGGTGACAGTACTGGAAAGGCAAGTTGATGGTTATGTGTTGTATGAAGAAGATGTGCAGTAAATGCAAGTAATAGCAGTGGGAAGTTGTTTGATGAATGTGAAAGCAATTGACTTGAAGCACATGTCAGAAAATATAATGCACAAAAAACAAAAAAAAATGAAACTACAAAGAACACAACATCATCAGAGACTGATGCAAGCTCAACAGTCAATAGTGAAGACCAGACAACATAATGTACACAATGAACTAGCAGTAAACGAAATTGCACTAACAACGGGTTTTAAAAATAATATCATGTAACCGAAATCAGACATGTCACAAGAGAAGCTCTTGGACCAAGGCTACAATGTGCACAGATATGCAAACAAATGTATAAGGCCAAAGTCAAGAAGAAAGACAAGTAAAAGCCGAACAAATCCATGTCAAGCCAGGTACAAGCCAAAGAAAGAAAGCTTGCATCAGGAATTTCAAATTAAACGAGTCAGAGCCGAAGTCAAACATTATCACAATATCAAGCCGAAGTCACAAAGAACGAAATCAACATCGTCAAATGTAACAGTTTCAAACCAAAACCGTGGTGGCCAAGAAAATTGACCAAGTCACGAATCAAAACCGTGAGTATCAAGCAACAATTATATGAAATTGACAAAGTCAGAAAAATCATCAACGTCAAAATATAATCGAGTGGCCGAGACAAAGTCAAGCAAACTATCAGACGAACGGAAAATAAGGAGATCGAACTATATATAAACTCATAATCATCATCGGCTAAAATCTATTCGAGTTCGAGAATAATTGACAACAATAAACCTATAACTCAAATCATCGATTGAGTTCAAGTATTCAAACCAGAGAGAAAAAGCATAAATTACATACCCGAATCAAAGACGAACTCAATCGAATTGAAGTAAGCCGAAAGCGATCGACAGAGAGAAATAGGAACGAAGCTTCAGAAATTAAAGTCGGCTTCTTCAATTTTTAAACAAAGCCCTAATTTGCAAGCAAAGGAAAACAAGCTGCTATTATACAGAGCAAAAGAAAAAGGAACGTCCGATAAAAGAAATAAAGAAGGCCGAATTTGTTTTTAAATTGGGCCGGCCTCTTTCTTTTATTAATTGAGATTTAATTTAGGGTTTTAAATTAGGGTTTAGTTTCTTTTGTTCTTAAATTGTTTTTAAATTTGTATTTCTCTTTTAAACATTGTAATTACTAGTCGTGTGACTAGGGGACAAACTACGTGGCGTAGTTTGAGAATTCGCAACTCGGTGGCTGAGTTGTGGCAGGGTTTTGAACGTAGAGTTAGGTTAGTCAGTAGCGGGTGTCGCGAGTTTACGTGTGTAAGCGTGTGACTACTTAATTTCTAGTTGAAACCTTGGGGGCAGCACGTAGGCAAAGTTTTGCCGAAGCTGGGTAAATTCTGTGTCGTTCTATTTCTGCATTTATTATTCTGCTATTATAATTGCTGCTATAATTTTTGATATATCTGTGGTGAAATAATTGTATAAGCTTCCGCAATAATTTTTATAATTAATAGTATCACCCTATTCACCCCACTCTAGTGTGAAATCGATCCTACATATTATAGTTTGATGGTTTGAGTTATGTTAATTAATAACATAAACAAACCATACTTATGATAACTACAATAATTATTTCACTTAATATCAAAGGTAGAGACCATAAATTATTGTTTGTTAATTTACAAAAAAATATGAGAATGGATTTATCCCTAAATTGTTCTCTAGTTCAATTGTTTTTCATTTCAATTCTAGCTTTAGCTTATTTTTTGTAGTTAACAATTTCTCCTCCATTTGGTCTAATTTGATTGAATAGATTTTTAAACTCTAACAATTCCTTGCGGATCGACCCGTATTGGCCACGTACTAACTATTGTATGTCGTGCGCTTGCGGTTATTTTAATTAAAAAAAAATTCACTGCTTTCTAAACCGGTAGAAAACTTAGTATTTGAATAAGTTTTCGACGTCGTTGCTGAGGAGTTGATTTGATTTTTAATCGAATTATTTTGCTTTTGATTTCTATCGCGTGTTTGTTTTTTGTGGTTGGGTGCATTTTAAAAAAATAGTTATTGTTGTGTGTTTTTGTATGAATTTAGTTTTCATTTGTTTGTGTGCACTGTGATTGTTTCTTGTTTTCCTTTACATTTGCTTGATTTATTTAAAAAAAAAAATCATTTACATTTTCCATTTTCCATTTTCATTTTCATTTTCATTTTACAAATTCTGTTTTGACCTTTACATTGTTCATTTTCATCTACAATTGTTGTTGCTTTTGACCTTACTGTCAACAAACCCACTGCTTGCAGAAAAACTGTGCATCCCATACTCCTCTCTGTCTTCTGCAATACACTTCAACTACATACATTCATCCATAGTTCAATCTCCATTAACCACTTTCATTCCTCAGCTTGCACACTGCTGCACACCATATTACCAAAACAACATTTGCTGCCTCCTCTCTGCCACTCACAGTAGCTCCACCCTGTCTTCTTCTTCTGACCATCCACTTGCAACTTTCATCTAGATCACAGCCTCCCACCATACCACCAAACCACAAGCCAAACTGCGAAAACAACCACTTTTCAACACTGCACCACTCTTCCAACAATATAAGAGACCATTTCAACAGCCATTTCCGACATTCAACAAAACCATTCAAACACTTCATAGCACCAACTACCCTGCATATACATCAAACAATCCACCATCATTCATCTACTACCTCTGTCTCCAGTCTGCCACTAGCCTAAACTTTCCACTGCATATTGCTCACAGCAACCAAGCAGCAAACCAACTCAACCATTAACAGTGCAGTCCACCTTCTTCCAACACCATATTAGCAACTCCTCCATCATTCATACAACATACTGACTGCCTGAACCACCATTCAGACCATCCACTTCTACAACCCATCCTCCTCACTATCATATTACATACACAACTCTGCCAAACATCATCAACATCACTACCGTAATCTGTCCCCTGCACTGTTCTTCTACCTGCATACAACCATCATCTATCCAACCATCATCAGACCCATCATCACCAGTACTCCATTCGACAGTGCCATATTTCCATTCGACAGTGCCATTCACAAAAACTGTCAACTAACCTCCTGACCATCCCTACAGCCCTTCATCACCATACAAAAACTGTTGCTACAACCTTCCTCCTCAACTAAACAAGCTGCTGCGCCAACAAATCAAATTCCCTGAACCACCTGAACTCCAATAACCACCCACGACCGAAAACAACAACCTCAGCTACAAAATTTCTTAAATTTTCTCTTCCCACTTCACCATTACAATCCACCATCTCCTTCTTTCACAGCATCGCAGCACACAGTCTCCCATCCCCCTGCTTGGACAACCCTGTTGCCAGTACCAAACTGCACAATCATCACAAACCCAATCGCAACATTTCCTGCAACCCAAATCCACTTCCTCCCTTTTCGAAACCACGTGAAATTCAATTGCAGCCTCGACGCCGACGCTAACAAAATCAATCCCTCTCTCCTGCCCCGCCATCGACTGCGAGCATCGAACCTCCCTATCCCCAAATCGCAAACCGCAACCTCCTCGAAATCGTCACCTTAACTCGACTTTCCTTTTTAATTTTTTTTATCGAATTTGTGAAGTAAGAAAGAAGAGAAATAGACTGAGAAAGATTGAAGTGAAAGTAAGATTGCGAAAGAATAGAAATAGAGATTTCGATTGTGTGCTGTGTTTTATCAAAAGTAATGGAATAAGTGTAAGAAAAAAAATATCACTTTGTTTTGTTTATTTTGAAGTGGGCCGGCCTGGTTTGTTTCATTTTTTTTTTCTGCGTTTTGTTTGTTTCATTTTTTTATTTTGCTTTGTTTTATTTTGTTCGTTTCATTTTTTTCCCCTCTCCATCCTTATTCAACAAAAAAACAAGAAACAAAAACAAAAACTTAACAAATAAACAAACGTTGTTTCGATTTCATATCTTTCTTTGTTTCTTCCTTGATTAAAAATGTAACAACCATAGCCTGATAACTATGATGAACAAAGACTGCTGTGACAAGATTGAGAAATGAAAAATGGTTGCAATTGAATTCTGTTCATTGGAGTTAGGCAGCAATCAGTGAGGAGTAGCAATCGTGCATCAGGAGGAAGCATGAAGAATTTGGTAAGCATGTCAGTGTGTATATGTCACTGTGTTTGTATGTCTCTGTGTTGTTTAATATTTTCAGTATTTGAATTGTAATTGGGCCGAGTTGGGTTATGTGTTGTAAAATGTCTATAAATACCGATGACGAGTGTTTGTAATGTGTGTGAAGAATTCTGAATAATATTACATTTCTGCTCATCTTATGGCTAATTGTCTTCTACAATCTACTGTTAACTCCTTCATGCTATGATATTGATGAGTTACACTGGCCTATTATTATCTGTTCTTGCTTCCAGTTGCTCCAGTTTTTCTTTTATTTGTTCATTTTGCAATTCTTTGTTCTTTATGATTCATTTGCAATCTAATTCTTGGTGCATATTTTTTCTTGCTTTTTAGTTAGCATATCATCTTCAATTTTCCTTTTCTTTTAGTTCAGTTTCCTTTTATTTTCTTAATTTCCTTCAAGAATTGGTATTGTTACTCGAATCATTCCTGTTGATTCAATTGATTGACATAAGCTCCTTGAATTTCTGTCCATCTTGTTCTTCTTTTGAGAATTACCATTCTTGTTATTTCCCAATCTTTAGTCATAATCCTTGTTCTTTTATGATAATGCTCAGTGATCTGCATTTTTGTAAGTTTTCATTTTCTGTTATTCAATTTTCAATTTATATTCTAGTCCAGATTCCTTTAACTACCATTTGTTAATTTTCTTACAAAATTATCTTGATCAAAATTCTCGAGAATTTGAAGTTCTTGAATTTGTTACTTTTATAAATTGTTGCTTCTTGTTCAAGTTCCTGTGCAAAGCATTCTTGGTTTACCGAAATTGTCTTCTTCGAGAAAATATGTAGCTTCCATGGCACCTACTTCGAGTTTAACTAATTCTCAACGTTCTTGAATTTCATGCAATCTGTTATTTTGTAAATTACTTCTTTAATTTCTAAATCTTTCAACCACTTGTGCACGTGCACGGAACAGTGCTATCTTCTTCTTCCCCAACTGCAGCTTAATTATTTCCAGTCTTCTTAATCAATTGCCATGGCCAAGACCAGTGATCAATCGGACCCTACCAATTTGGTATCAGAGCCGACGTCGGAATTTAACAATTCCACACTCGATCCTGATCCTACCCAAATTTCAGATCCGACCCTAATTTCCAATTCCGATGATCCATGGCTGCGAAAAGAGGAAATTAATAATCGCACCACCTATGCCTTAAGAAATTTGGAGATCACAACCAGAAATTTAGAGTTTATAGTTCAAAATTTGGATAAAAAATTCGATCAATCTGCCAAAGATCTGCATACTAAATTCGAAGGTGTGCATAATATGTTAACCACACTTGTTAATGAAAATCGCAACAACAGAAATCCTTTCCAACCACCACCACCCCCCCCCCACCACTCCTCCACCTCCGAGAACTTTCCAACCTTACCCTCCTCCTCCAGCGCAAACTGTACATCCAACACAGCCACCACCACCTAGAACTTACTCGCAACAGCACTGAACACCTATGGTACCACCTAGAAATGTACCCTTCTTTAATACTCCTCCAAGATATCTTCAAGAACCATTATTTCCTAATCAACCCAGAAACCCAACCCCTGATTATCCACTGCTTCATAATCATCTGCCGTACCCTATCATCAAACTTGATTTTCCTACCTATTCTGGAGAAGAAGGTGTGGAAGATTGGCTGAGACAAGTAGAACAATATTTCAAATTTCACCGTACTGAAGAATATCAGTGGGTAGAAATTTGTTCTTTTGCTTTGAAAAAGGAGGCCTTGCAATGGTATCATTGGTATGTGAACACGGTAATAATAATGAATCCTGGGCAGTTTTTAAGGATGAGATATTGGTCAGGTTTAATTCAGAAGAAATAGAAATACCATTTGAAACTTTGTCCAAACTCAAGCAACATACAACAGTAAGAGCTTATTTGAGCAAGTTTGAACAATTACAAGCCGTAGTGGAAACTCTTCCACCAAAGTATTTACTTGATAGGTTTATTGGAGGATTAAAAGAAGAGATTAGAGATGATGTTCTTACATCATGACCGGTTGATTTTAGAAAGGCAGTTTCCCTTGCCAAGATGTTTGAGAGCAAATGTCTTCAGACCAAAAAACTTGAGTATCCATCTCCAAACACTTCAACTACCAACTCCAAAGCTAATCAGCTTCCAATTTCAAAGTCAATCCAAGAATCAACTTCTTATTCCCAATATAATCATACCAATAACTCTAAGGATACTCAACTTGAATCTCTGGCAAAAAGTAAGGGGCTCACCCCTAATCAAATCATTGAGATGAGGAGGCAAAGTTTATGTTACGGCTGTAAAGAAAAATGGTCAAGAGACCATAAATGTAAAAATTCTCAAGTCTATGTTTTGGAAGGCATGATACCACTACAGAGCTGGGAAGATTCTAATGAAAGTGAGATATCCATAACTGAATCTGAAATACGAGTAGATGAGACTTTAGCAATCACCTTACAAGCATTATGTGGAATTCCTGCATTATCCACCGTAAGGTAAAAGGCAGTATTCAAGGCAAACCAGTTCATATCCTAATTGATTCTAGATCTACCCATAGCTTTATCAATGACAAACTTGCTAGGAAGCTGGATTTAAATATTGATGAAACTAAGTTGTTTGAAGTAACGGTGGCCAATGGAGAAAGGCTAACTGGTTCAGGAGTTTGTAATGATGTGGTGTTAAAATGTCAAGGATGTATCATGACGGTAGATTTACTCTTATTTCCTTTAGATGGCTGTCAAGTGGTGCTTGGGGCTCAGTGGATGAAAAGCTTGGGGGAAATAACACTTAACTTAGATCAGTTGCAGGTAAAATTTGTTAACAATGATAAGCCTTATGTATGGCAGGGTTTGAAGCAGGATGAGTTGAAATTTGTTAACAAGAAAAAGTTAAATAAGGAATATGTGCATGGTCAGATAGCAATGATGGTTTGCTGCCAATTTATACAACCAGAAATTGATACAAACCCTATTCCACCAGCGATTGACACCATGCTCAAACATTACCCTTTGATCACTAATCCTTCTCCTAATTTACCACCCTCCAGACCCCATGACCACATAATTCCTCTTTTGCCAAATACTAAGCCTATTTGTCTTAAACCTTACAGGCACTCATATCATGTGAAAAATGAATTGGAAAAAATAATTCAAGACATGTTAGACGCTGAAATTATTAGGCTTAGTCATAGTTCCTACTCATCTCCTGTTGTTATGGTGAGAAAGAAGGATGGGACATGGAGACTGTGTATTGATTACCGGAGATTGAATGCACATACCATTAAGGACAAGTTTCCTATTCCACTAATTGAAGAGCTTTTTGATGAGTTGCATGGTTCTCAATATTATTCTAAGTTGGATGTAAGATCTGAATATCATCATATCAGAATGCTTGAAGAAGACATCCATAAAACTGCCTTTAGAACCCATGATGGTCACCATGAGTTTGTGGTAATGCCCTTTGGATTAGAAAATGCCCCTTCCACCTTTCAATCTCTCATGAATGATATCTTCAGAGCTTGTTTGAGAAAGTTTATTTTAGTATTCTTTGATGATATACTCGTGTATAGTCAAACATGGGGTGATCATGTTAGACATCTAGAAATAACATTTCAACTTTTACAGAAAAATGCTTTGGTAATCAAGCTCTCAAAATGCTGGTTTGCCAAGCAAGCTATTGATTATTTGGGTCATGTTAGGGTCATGTTATATCTGCTGAGGATCTTTCAGTTGATCCTAGCAAAGTGCAGGCAGTCCTTACTTGGCCACTTCCTCAAAATTTGAAGGCCTTAAGAGGTTTTTTAGGTCTTACTGGGTACTACCGCAAATTCATCAAAGGCTATGGTATAATTGCTAAACCTTTAACTTCAATGTTGAAAAAAAATGCCTTTAAATGGAGTGTTGAAGCAAAGGAAGCTTTTGAGCAATTAAAACAATGTTTGGTTTCACCACCAATATTAGCTATGCCAGATTTCACTCAACCTTTCATTTTAGAATGTGATGCCAGTGGTCAAGGAGTAGGTGCAATTCTCCTTCAAAACAAAAAATCTATAGCCTACTTGAGTAAAGCTCTCCATGGAAGAAATCTCGCATTATCTACTTATGAGAAGGAACTCCTTGCTATTATCATTGCTACAAAGAAATGGTCACAGTACTTGATGGGTAGACAATTTGTAATAAAAAATGACCATCAAAGTTTGAAATACTTGTTAACTCAACAAATACATACGGCTGTGCAAGGGGAATGGTTAGCAAAGCTCCATGCATTTGACTATAAGGTGGAATATAAAAGTGGAGAAGAAAATAAGGTGGCTGATGCACTGTCAAGGAGAGGTGAAATTGAAGCAACTGAAGTAATGGCCCAAGCCATATCCACTGTACAAACTCCTTGGCTACAGAAACTCAAAGAGGCTCTGCATAATTCCTCATGGTATCAGCAGCTGTTGGCAAAAGTGCAAGCAAAAGAACTACCAGAAAGTAAATACAAGAAAGTTGAATACTTGATTTTCAGAAAAGGAAAAAATTTAGTGGATCATCACCTAACCCCATTGACACAGTTTCTTGTTAAGGAATACCACTCATCTCCTTTAGGAGGCCACTCAGGAATTAAAGCAAGTCTGCATTGATTAAGGCAGGTTTTTCATTGGAAAAATTTATGGTCTAGTATTGAAGAAGTTGTCAAAGCTTGTGAGGAATGTCAAAGAAATAAGCACGAGAACATTCCGATGCCAGGTTTATTACAGCCTCTCCCCATACCTGACAATATTTGGTCTGACATTTTGATGGATTTTATTACATGCTTACCCAAGAGTCACAAGTACACTGTCATATTTGTAGTAGTAGATAGACTAAGTAAATATGCTCATTTCTTTCCACTTAAACATCCATATACTGCAAGGGATGTGGCCTTGGTTTTTTTTCAGGGAGTCTTTAAATTGCATGGCTTACCTAAGACTATTGTAAGTGATAGAGACACTACCTTCACAAGTCTCTTTTGGCAAGAACTTTTCAAACTCCAAGGAAGTTCACTTAAACTCAGTTCGGCCTACCACTCCAAAAGTGATGGTCAAACTGAAGTAGTAAATAAAATCTTAGAATGTTATTTAAGATGTTATGTGTGTCACAAGCCTAGTGAGTGGTCAAAATGGCTACCCGTAGCTGAATATTGGTATAACACTACTTGGAAGACTCCTACAAAAACTACTCCCTATAAGGTTGTGTATGGCGTTGATCCCCCACCTTAGTTTCTTATGTACCCCATACTGCTAAGGTTGAGCAGGTTAAAGAAGAGTTGTTCACTCGAGATATTATGATACAATTCCTTAAAGACAGTTTGAAGGTGGCTCAAGACAGAATGAAAAGATATGCAGACCTTAGAAGAACTGATCGACAGTTTGAAGTAGGGGATTGGGTATATCTTAAATTGCAACCTTATAAACAGATCACAGCTAGAAATTATAAAACACACAAGCTTTCTCCCAAAAAATTTGGCGCTTACCAAATCATAGAGAAGATAGGTCTTGTGGCTTATAGGCTTCAACTTCCT
The DNA here is from genome assembly GCA_030765085.1 of Allium cepa. Classification (NCBI taxonomy): domain Eukaryota; kingdom Viridiplantae; phylum Streptophyta; class Magnoliopsida; order Asparagales; family Amaryllidaceae; genus Allium; species Allium cepa. The sequence continues at coordinate 304,990,145 of CM060945.1, read as the reverse complement.
GAGAACACTAGAATTCATAACGTGTTTCACGTTTCACAATTGAAAAAGAGAATAGGAGATACTGTGGTCATTTAAGACAGCATTCCCATTTTACAGAAGAATTAGTTGAACAGCCAGAGAAGATACTTGATCGAAGGATGATTCCTCGAAATAATGATGTGGTGGTACAGATTTTGGTTAAGTGGAAAGACAGACCTGAAGAGGAAGCTACTTGGGAAGATTATTGGCCAATGATCAAGAAATTTCCTATGCTAGACCTTGAGACAAGGTTTGTTCTTAAAGCACATGGGAGATGTAACAACCATAGCCTGATAACTATGATGAACAAAGACTGCTGTGAGAAGATTGAGAGAGGAAAAATGGTTGCAACTGAATTATGTTCATTGGAGTTAGGCTGTAATCAGTGAGGAGTAGCAATCGTGCATCAGGAGGAAGCATGAAGAATTTGAGAAGCACGTCAGTGTGTATATGTCACTGTGTTTGTACGTCTCTGTGTTGTTTAGTATTTCCAGTATTTGAATTGTAATTGGGCTGAGTTGGGTTATGTGTTGCAAAATGTCTATAAATACTGATGATGAGTGTTTGTAATGTGTGTGAAGAATTCTGAATAATATTACATTTCTGCTCATCTTATGGCTAATTGTCTTCTACAATCTGCTGTTAACTCCTTCATGCTATGATATTGATGAGTTACACTGGCCTGTTATTACCAGTTCTTGCTTCCAGTTGCTCCAGTTTTTCTTTTATTTGTTCATTTTTTAATTCTTTGTTCTTTATGATTCAATTGCAATCTAATTCTTGTTGCGTTTTTTTTCTTGCCTTTTAGTTAGCAGGTCATCTCCAATTTTCCTTTTCTTTTAGTTCAATTTCCTTTTATTTTCTTAATTTCCTTCAAGAATTGGTATTGTTACTCGAATCATTCCTGTTGATTCAATTGATTGACATAAGCTCCTTGAATTTCTGTCCATCTTGTTCTTCTTTTGAGAATTACCATTCTTGTTATTTCCTAATCTTTAGTCATAATCCTTGTTCTTTTATGATAATGCTCAGTGATCTGTATTTTTGTAAGTTTTCATTTTCTGTTATTCAATTTTCAATTTATATTCTAGTCCAGATTCCTTTAACTACCATTTGTTAATTTTCTTACAAAAATTATCTTGACCAAAATTCTCGAGAATCTTAAGTTCTTGAATTTGTAACTTTTATAAATTAATGCTTCTTGTTCAAGTTCCTATGCAAACATTCTTGGTTTACTGAAGTTGTCTTCTTTGAGAAAATCTGTGGCTTCCATGGCACGTACTTTGAGTTTAACTAATTCTCAGTGTTCTTGAATTTCATGCAATCTGTTATTTTGTAACTACTTCTTTAGTTTCTAAATCTTTCAACCACTTGTGCACGTGCACGGAATAGTACTATCTTCTTCTTCCCCAACTATAGCTCAATTATTTCCAGTCTTCTTAATCAATTTCCATGGCCAAGACCAGTGATCAACTGGGCCTTACCAAAAAATTAAAAAAATCATTTGTAAAGAAAAAAAATGCTTTTCTCTTGAATTATTTTGAGTTTTTGAATAGTTTTGTTCGTTTAAAAAAAGAAAAAGAAAAAAGGAACAAGTTTCTTTCCTTCATTTGTTTTTTTTGTTTCATTTAATTTTAATTGATTTGATTTTCCATTTGTTTTAGTCTTCCTTCTCTTTATAAAATAAAAATAAAACTAAACTATGTGTGTCTATATATATATATATATATATCTTTGTTTTACTAGCAGATTGCCAAAGCAAAAATTCACAAAAGAAAGAAGTGCTTGCCAAAAAAGGGAAAATAATTACGGCTTGCTTTAAAAAAAATCGCCGCTTAAAATAAATTGCTAAATAATCTGCACACTTTGGTATTGTGCTTTCAACTCTAGTTCTATTTTGAGTTGCATTGTTGGTCGCTTGCATTTGCAGTTATAAAAAAAATCAAAATCCGAAAACAAACTTCATTTTAGTTGCATTGTAAATTCACGTTTAATTTCTATTTTGCATTCATCTCATCTTATTTTCTTTTCTAAGTGCAATACCCCAATTGACATAAGGTGAGGGATTTCATCACCCTTTCCTTAGCCCATAAACGCATTTCATAGTGGAATTTGACTAATAATAAAGGTTACACATTGGACCTAAGGGTGTTACGAGCTCACTTGGGGCTTAATTGTTCTTCATAATAATTTTCTTTGAACAATTTTGCTTCTTGGTGTCAAGGCTACGGCAGAGTAATAACCAGTTATAAAAATTACGATGATTCGTAAATATTATATTGGTTGTTCCTCTGAAGGTACTTAAACCTTCATTTGCATTACTATAATGATTCGTGGTGCACCGATAACCCCTGTCCGTTACCTGGTTCAGAAATATTTTTGTTGATTTAAGACAAAGTGTGATTATACAATTTTGGGTTAGGAGCTACTAAGGATAGAAAATTATAATTAAGTCCTTTGCATTCATTTAGTTGAATTAGTTCATGCATATTAAAAAAAATCAAAAATCCAAAAAAAACCGTAAATTTGACTTAACTTAGTTTTTAATCCAAAAAAAAAATTCCTTCTTTCCTTTCCTTTGAAAATTTTCAATCAAAAATCCAAAAAAAATATGAAATCTTTTCATAAAAAAAAAAATCAAATTTCCATTTTCTAAAAAAAATCCTTTTGGTAAATATTCGAAATTTGAAAAAACAAAACAAAAATCAAACTTCTCTTTTGAAAATAAATTTCACTTGGTAAATATTTTTCTTCCTTTTAAAAAAACAAAAACAATTTTTCACATCATTTTTCAAATCTTTTTTCATTCTCTAAACTCGTTTCTAATTTCTTTCTCTTCTCGACTTTCACTTGTGCATGAGTACTTGGACTCGTGACACAACAACAAATAATTGGATTCGCGACCCTTCTACAAACCGTTTAACTCGAACAGACGATCCTCCCGAAATGGCGAACAAAAACGCCTCTCTTACTCTTATGGATAGAATCTTTCCGATAGAGTTTCCATTCCATCTTGCATCACGTTATCCGCCCCTACGGGTAACCATTTCGAAATTCACTTGAACCATATTGCTACGCTTCCGAAATTTGGTAATTTCGAGCACGATGACCCATACATTTTCTTGACTAAATTCGAACAAGTTTATGCAACCATTAAACTCCAACAACTTTCTGATGATGGAATCAAACTTTGATTAATCACATTTGCCATTACGGATTACGCTGAAAAATGGATGTACAGCTTACCATCGTACTCAATTAAAACATGGGAAGGATTCGTAAAAGCTTTCTTGAAAAAGTTCTACCCTTTGGAAAAAACGAGTAGAATAGAAATGAAATTGTAAATTTTCATCAATTCAAGGGAGAACCATTCGAAAAATATTTTGAAAGATTCAAAGAGCTTTTGATAAAATGTCCACACCATAACTTTGAAAAATGGACGATTTGTGAAATCTTTTACGATGGACTCGAAAACAGCTCACGAACAATGCTCGAATCAATGTGCCAAGGCAACTTTCTTGCCCAACATCACAACATTGCTTGGCAATTTCTTGAAAACCTCGCTGAAAATTCTGGGAACGTTCGAATGAAAAATCAATTTACTCACGATTGAATGCAAACTCGATAGGATCTTCTTTTGCTTTGGAAGATAAGATTGATGCAATGATTAAAAAATTTGATAATGTTTTCTCATCGAATCAAATGAACCAAGCTTCCCAACCGATGTGTTATAAATGCAACGATCCTAATCATATGGTCGATCAGTTTTCCAATTCTGTCGAACAAATTAATGCTTTCACTAAAGCCAAAAACGATCCGTTTTCTCCAACGTACAACCCTGGTTGGAGAAATCATCCGAATTTTGCGTGGAACCAAAACAATCCCAGCACGAATACGATTCGTCTCAATTTTCAAGCATTCCCGAATAGTGCTTCGAACCCTCCTTTCAGCCCAACAATTTTCAACCAAACTTTGTGGGTTCGTCTCATAATCAACCGCCACAGTCAAATTTTCAACCAAATTCTGCTCATCCTCCCTAAGATGCTAAACATTTAACTTCGCTTGAGAAAACTCTTGAAATGTTGGCTAAAGCAACTACTCAAAGTCTTCAATCAAACAGCAATTTGCAAAATTTATTTATCTCATATATGCAAAACACAAACCAATCAATTGCAAAACTCGAAGTGCAAATGAGTCAGTTTTCCACATCTGTAAGTGAACGCGAACGAGGAACATTCCCAAGCCAGCCCCTTCCAAATCCTAGAAATCAAAACGCAAATTCAAATCAAGCCCATGTTGTTCAAGATAGCAATGTCAACCATTTGAATGCTATCACAACTTTACGTTCTAGAAAAAAAATCGATAATCAAGTTGTTAACCCAAACGATTTACCGAAAACCTCTCTCGACTCTTCTAAAACAATGAACGAATCTGAACGGAACGTGGAGCCAAACGTTGAATCGAACGCCAATCAAAATTCTTCTTCTTCTACTCGAGTAGACCCACCTACCAAGTATCGTGTTCCATTTCCACATCGTCTTCGACCTAAGAAACACTCGGACCATATGGAAAAGATACTGGAAATTTTTAAACAAGTCAAAGTTAACATTCCGCGTTTTGACATCGTTCAACAAGTCCCTATTTACGCGAAATTTCTTAAGGAATTGTGCACCCATAAGCGACACACTCAAGTGCCCAAAATGGTCTTTTTAGCCGCCAGTTTGAGTGAAGTCTTGTCCCAATCCATGCCCATTAAATACAAAGATCCTGGCTGCCCTACGATTTCGTGTACAGTTGGAAATAAGAAGATTAACAAATGTTTGATTGACTTAGGCACGAGTGTCAACTTGATTCCATACTATGTATACGAACAATTAGGCTTAGGTGAGCTCAAACCCACAAAAGTCACGCTTCAATTTGCCGATCGCTCGATTAAGAAGCTGTGGGAGAAATCGAGGATTTGCTCATTTGAGTAGGGCAATTCATCTTCCCCGTTGACTTTATCGTTCTCGAAACACAACCCGTGACCAATCCCGCAAGTCAAATTCCATTGATTTTAGGCCGACCATTCTAAGCCACCTCAAATGCCCTAATCAATTGTCGTAACGGATCGATGAAAATCTCTTTCGAAAACATGACTTTGGATCTTAATATTTTCGATCTTAAAAGCCAATCGAATGAACCTCATGAACAAACGTTGGAAGTTAGTGCCATTCACGAAAACTTTGAAAATGAAACACTTGATCTTAATTATGAACGCGAGGCTGAGTACAACAAATTATTTCACGAAATTCCCAATGAGATTGAATACACTCTTTCCTTTGAATCGCTTTAAGTTGAGTCTGAATCTCAACCCAACTCTTTGATCAAAAAACTCCCGAAGTTTGAGCTCAAACCACTTCCCGGTCACCTTAAGTACACATACTTAGGTGAAGACGAAACATTGCCCGTCATAATTTCCGCAACTCTCTCTCTCATGATCAAGAAACCTCGTTACTCTCTATTCTTTCAAAAAACAGAGAAGCAATTAGATGGTCAATCTTCGATATAAATGGAATTAGTCCTGCTCTTGTTCAACATCTCATCCATTTAATCGACGATGCCAAGCCTGTTCGCGACGCGCAGCGAAGGCTTAATCCAAAAATGAAAGTTGCGGTGGGTGACGAAATTCTTAAACTTCTCGATAACGGAATCATTTACCCAATCTTTGATGGTTCATTGGTTAGCCCAATTCACGTTGTACAGAAAAAGTTTACGCTTACCATTGTTAAGAACGATTCAAACGAACTTATTCCAACTCGTTCTCAAACGGGTTGGCATGTTTGCATTGAACTAAATGCCACAACACGAAAAGATCACTTCCCTCTTCCTTTCATAGACCAAATGCTCGAACGTTTAGCCGGCTATGAATTTTACTACTTCCTTGATGGTTGTTCCGGCTATAACCAAATTAGAATGGCTTCCGAGGATCAAGAAAAAATGACTTTTACGTGTCCATTCGGTACCTTTGCTTATCGACGTATGCCATTCAGACTTTGTAACACTCCTGCGACTTTCCAATGACGCATGGTTGGCATCTTTTCCGACATGATTGAATGCTTTCAAGAAATTTTTGTGGGCGATTTCTCTATCATTGGTGATTCTTTTTCCCAATGTTTACATCATCTCGAGTTGGTTCCAAATCGATATAAAGAAAACATTTGACTTTGAATTGGGAAAAATGCCACTTTATGGTCAAACAAGGCATAGTCCTTGGATATATCATTTCAAATAAAGGAATATAGGTAGATAAATCAAAAATTGACGTGATCGCAATCCTACCCATTCCCAAAACTGTTAAGGACATTCGATCATATTTAGGACACGCTGGCTTTTACCGACACTTTGTGAAAGACTTTAGCAAAATCACCCGTCCTTTGACGACTCTTTTTGGAAAAGACATTCCATTTGATTTCAACTCTGAGCGTATTTGTTCTTTTGAACGTTTTAAAAACGAACTCATTTCTGCTCCAATCATTTGCGCAACCAAGTGGGATCTTTCTTTCAAAATAGTGTGTGACGCTTCTAACTTTGCGATTGGTGCCGTCTAAAGGACAATGCATCAACAAAATCCTTCACGTCATTTACTACATGAGTATGACTTTGAACGACGTTCAACTCAACTACACAACAACTGAAAAGGAGCTTCTAGCTGTCATTTTTTCTATCGAAAAATTCTGACCATACTTGATAGGTTCACACGTCACTATGTACACGGACCGCTCTGCGCTTCGATATCTCTTCGCTAAAAAGGATGCTAAATCCCATTTGATTCGTTGGATCTTTTTACTTCAAGAATTTGACCTTACAATCAAAGACAAAAAGGGATCCTATAATGTCATACCGATCACTTGTCTCGTCTTCCGAACGCACCATCTTCTTTGGCAATCAATGAAAACTTCCCGGATGAACAACTTCTTTCAATTTCTATTGATCCATGGTATGCTGATACAGTGAATTAGTTAGTCACTAAAGAAACTCCCTTATCTTGGTCCAAACAAGACAAATGCAAATTCATGTCCCAAGTGAAATATTTCTGTTGGGACGGTCCGTACTTGTTCAAATATTGTCCCTACCAAATCATCCAACGTTGCATTCCGGATAATGAGATCGGGAGTGTTCTTTCGTTCTGCCACGATCAAGCATGCGGTGGACATTTCGGTCCTCAAAAACTGTGGAGAAGGTGCTTCAGTGTGGTTTCTATTGGCCTTCTCTCCTCAAAGGCTCATTTGAATTTTGTTAAACTTGTGATCGATATCAAACACTTGGACGAATTTCTCGGTGAGATATAATGCCTTTAAACCCCACTCTTACAATCGAAATCTTTGACGTTTGGGGTATCAACTTTATAGGAAATTTTTCCAATTCTTTTGGAAACTTGTATATCCTTTTCGCTGTCGATTACTTCTCAAAATGGGTCGAAGCTGTTTCTTGCAAAACCAATGACCATAGAATTGTTATTAAATTTCTTAAAGAAACATCTATTCGAGGTTCGACACACCTCGCACAATAATCAACAAAACCCACTTTTTTTAACCGTTCTTTTGAAACTTTAATGAAGAAATACTTGATAACCCATAAGTTATCCACTCCATATCATCCTCAGACTTGTGCTCAAGTTGATGTTTCAAATCGACAAATAAAACAAATCTTGAAGAAAACTGTTAACAAAAATCGAAAAGATTGGTCTTCGAAATTGACCAGCACACTTTGGTCTTACCGTACTGCTTTTAAAAACTAACCTTGGGATGTCGCCATGTCGTTTAGTTTATAGTAAAGCTTGTCATTTACCTATTGAAATCGAACATAAAGCGTTGTGGGCAATAAAGAACTTAAACTTTGATCTTGAGAAAGCTGGCGAAAATTGGAAACTACAACTCAATGAACTAGAAGAACATAGGAACGACGTGTATGAAAATGAGAAAATTTACAAAGAAAGAACCAAAGTTTTTCATGATAAGCCAATCCTAAGGAAAGCATTTTCGCCTAACCAGAAAGTTCTTTTATATGACTCAAGACTTCATTTATTCCCTGAGAAACTTAAATCAAGATAGACCGGACCATTTGTGGTACGAACTGTTTTTCCACATAGTGACATAGAAATAGAAAACCCCAGGGATGGATCGATTTTCAAAGTCAACGGTCATCGTTTGAAACCTTTCTTGGAATCTCCAAATAACCAAGAGGAGGAACTCATGATCCTTCATGAGCCAAGCTACGTCTAGTAAGAATGTTAACCCTCTTTTGTAAATATGTACATAGTTTTCCCCGTTACACTCATTATATCATGCATTAAATGTGGGGACACGGTCAAAATTAAGTGTGGGGGAGTCTCATTTTCATTTTTTTTAGTTTCATGGCATTTTTGAATTTTCATTTTCTTACCTAAATAAAATCTTAAAATTCCTAAATCTCAAAACATTTTCCTTTTAGCATTTTGATTTATTTTTGAAAAAAACACTATGGGATAAGTATAAGTTTTGGTTAATAAATTGAAACTTTTGAAAATTTATTTGTATTAACGAAAATAAAAATGAAGTTTGATTACAAATAATAATAGTTTAACTAATATACAGGAAGGTTCATATGTGTTAATTATGAAGTATGTTCTAATTGAAAATCTTTGTTTAAAAAAGTGGTAAATTTAAAGTAAAGGATATAACATTTTTATCTTCTAAGTTAAATGGTGCTAAGATGATGTTGCAAAACTCTCTCTTTCTAGAAAAAAAATTTGAAAAAAAACATTTGTGTATATATGTAAATATTTTCTAGTAACACCTACGGTCGACGGGTGTACACACTTGTGTGTACGCTTGCCATGCTCTGTACCTTTCTCATATAAACCCGAAAGACAGTGCATGATCGGTATATCTGGCCTCGGTTCATCTGAGCTAGGTGTATGTATATATAAATTCTTTTACTAAAAATGAATATAGTCGATAGGTGTTCACTCGCCATGTTCTGTATTCCCCTCACATAAGCCCGAAAGGCAGTGCATGGGTAATATATCTGGCCTCAGTTTACCTGAGTTAGGCATATGTAAATATTGTTAATATCAATAAAATTTTCAAATAAGAGAGAGTAAGCAATTGAAATCTAAGCACCATTTTAACTTGTTTGATTTAACTTGTTATTGAAAAGAAATGAAAATACCACTTTAATAAACTTTGAAAATCAACTAAGGATCCATTTCATAATTACATCGTGTTATCAACCGAAATAACTAGCCCAACTATGGTCTATCTGTTATGACAACATGATTTTTGTTGGAAATTTTGATGAATAAATGACTCAAATTTTTAAGAAAATGACCAATACTTGTATTTAACTTATTTGTGTCTATTTAAAAGAAAACCTTTCATTTGTAAATATTTCCAAAAACTTGCATTCATCCCTTTGTAAATGAATCTTGCATTTTGTAAATATTTTCACCTTGCATTTGGATTTTGTGGGTAGTACCCACTGAAAACCATCATGAGACAACACTCGTCCTACTGGGGACACCCAAAGTTTTAACGGTTTGTTGCATACGCTCAATGCAATTGTGCTCCCTATGAAAATGGGTTTATCTTAGTTTTTCTTTATTCGAGGATGTATAAGAAGATAAGTGTGGGGGTATTTGATATGCACGTAAATGTGCATATATTTACATCCATAGTTTGTCTATTTTATTTAAATAAAAGTCATATTTGGGCATTTTAACATGTTCAAAACCATAGTTCAATTATTTTCAAATCATTATATATTCATCTTTATTCAAGAGCAAAATGGTCATTTTTTTGCATGTGTAAATTTGATAATTTTTACTTGGACATTTTTTGATAATTTTTATAGGAATTTGGATGAATATGTAAGAGGCTTATATGACTACATGCATGCAGAAATGAATACAAAGGAAAGAAGAGGGAAATAATTTAAGACTATGAAAATGGAGGACCCCATCCACTTGCCTAAATCTACATTTGGAAGCTAATGGACAACTAAGTGGAGGTTAAAGCTTCATGCACTTTTAATGGGGGATTAATTAGTGTCTAATGGTTACTTGATGGCCACTTCCTAAAGGGCATTTTAGGAAGCTCCCTAAAAATAAAGTTAGGGTTTTATGCATGTATAAATAGCCCTCTTATGTACATGAACATATCATCTACTCTTTCATATTTGTTAGGAAATTAAGAAAGTAAGTTGTAAGCTCTATGTTGAATGAAATAAAAATGGATTCCAAGCCTCTTTCTCCTCTCTTTTCTACATGTTTTTCTTTGTTATTATGTTAATGCTTATTTCTATGCTGTCTTTCTTTTAATGTTCATAGCTTAGATTTACATTTGTGCAAGTAGTATTGCTTTAATTTTTATGCAAATAGTTAGTAGATAATCTCTCTTTCTTTGTTTGCTTAGTTTTAATTTTTTTGCTTTTTAATGCTGAAATTTACAAGTGTTGATTTGATATCACAAATGAGTAGCTAAACTCCTTCAATTTAAGGGTAATGAAGCTCTCTAACTTTATATGATTTCAACATTTCTATGATTTATGATCTCTTTTTGTTTATGCTTCATGAGAGTGAATTTTGATGCAAGTTTATACAAGTGGGTTTGATAGCTCATGTTGCTTTTGCAAAAGAGAGCTATTCTTATTCAACATAAACACAATTTGCATCATCATTTGCTAATCCATTTTTGATTTGGAAATGAAAGTAAAAAAGAAAATTTGATAATCTATATTACTAATTACAATAGTAAATAGATCATACTTAAAATAGCTTTTGCTTGGGCTTCATTTTCATGAGAATTGATAAGTGGTTTATTTGTTGTATTATAGTTTGATGGTTTGAGTTATGTTAATTAATAATATAAATAAACCATACTTATGATAACTACAATAATTATTTCACTTAATATCAAAGCTAGAGATCATAAATTATTGTTTCTTGATTTACAAAAAAAAAATATGAGAGTGGATTTATCCCTAAATTTTTCTCTAGTTCAATAGTTTTTCATTTCAATTCTAGCTTTAGCATCGTTTTTGTAGTTAACAATTTCTCCTTCATTTGGTCTAATTTGATTGAATAGATTTTTAAAATCTAACTATTCTCTACAGATCGACCCATACTCGCCACGTACTAACTATTATACATCGTGCGCTTGCGGTTATTTTAATTTGAAATTTTGTTGACTGCTTTCTAAACTGATAGAAAACTTAGTATTTGAACATCCTGCAAATGACGGCACTCGTTCGTGTTATGGTCGTAGCTTTCGTGCAATCTACAAAACTTCCCTATCGGAATCTATCTCTTCGATGACTGTTTCGGAGCAGGTTTCTTATATTAAATAGTATTGTAGGTCTTTAAATATACATTGTCCAATGAAGTATTCAAAGGATTATAATTATCAAACATAAGAGCCCTACGTCATGGACCATGATTCTAATCCCGCTTCCTATTTTGATTACCATCGCCTTTCTATTGATTTTGTTTACTCTGTATGTTCAATTGCACTTTTCCAAAACTCTCCCCGTTTTGTTTAACAACAACATTTCTCTGAATTCCTTCCACACTAGGTCCTGCATCATCCTTTTCCTAGACTGTTTCGCATCCTCCCTCCTCAAGAATTGGGCTGCCTTGGAATAGAAATGGTCCAATGACGAAGGAGGTTTTCCGGCCAACCAGTTGCCAAACTCTGAATCGGGATCAATCCCCTTATTCAATGCCATCAGAATAGAACTATCATTGGGATTGCTAATCTCAGCGCATGCAGCATGAAATCTTTCCAAATAATGTCTGAGTGTCTCTCCAAGAGCTTGAGTGACACTAGACAAAGTATTAATATCCTTTGGCCTCGTTACATGCATACGGAACTACTCAACAAACTTTATCGCCAACTGATCAAAACACGAGATAGATCTAGGTGCTAAACGGGTGAACCACATATTCGCTATACCCCTAGTGAGATCGGGAAACTTCGGCACTTAATTGCATCATCAGCTCGTTCAGCATTCATTAACCATTCATACTTCAAGATATGTTGATTAGGATCAAAGCTCCCTTCATAAACAGGTAAAGTAGGCATCCTGAATCGCCGAGGTGGTTCAGCATAAAGTATCTCATCAGTAAAAGGAGTATGACATTGGGAGATTCCCCAGTCATTATTGGAGAGGCCTTGACTCTTTCGCATCATCTGGCGAATCATCGTTGGGATGTCTGACATTTGGACGCTCTGGGCCTGTGGGGCCAAGGTGTGGTCGGGTTCCACAATGCGAGGATGGGCCGAACCCGGTCAACGGTCCATGTCTCGCCTACTTGGTTCTAAGTTCTCTGGAACATAAGGTTCAAGAGTGTATTCATGTTGGCGACGGTTCAGATCTGTCCGATTTCGAGCATCAACTCCCAATTCAGTAGCGGCTGTGGCAGTGCGGTTGTTTATAACATGATGAGGAACAATACCTCCCCAGGAGGAGGGTCTAGTCTGATTGCTGGTTGATAGGCCAACTCTCGGTTGCCCAATATTCAGTGTATGCTGATGTATGGTAGCGTGAGTATAACTCCCATCCAGCCGTGGATGTATGGATCTATGATGATAATCTAAAGAGACGGAACTCTCGGTAGATGAATAGGAAGCCTGATCCCACCTGGATCTCCTTCGTCTTAGATGGTTCAGTTGGTTGGTCAGTTCTGCATTAGCGCGGAGTTGTTGAGTGAGCTGTTGGCGGCTCTAAGCCAGTTCTTGCATAAGCAGCTAAAACTCTTCCTTGGTGACAGGGCCCTATGGGTCTGATGGTCCGGCAACATTCTGATCGGCGGGAGGTAGCTGTATGGGATTCAGCCTATCCCGTCCTTCTGGATCAACGTTTGTTGAAGTAGTCATATTGTTAACCATTGTGGGTGGTGAAGCTTTTTCCTAGACTTGATGCAAATCTGAATAGAATGGAAGAACTTTAAGCTTGAAATTTGGATCTTCTTCTAAGATTTATGCAATCCGATATCGATAGTAGATCCAACGAGCAGGAGAAAAACTAGGTTTTCTCTCAATGAAAGCGCGAAAGAGTTTGTACCAAAATTGGGCACAACACTCTCGAGAAGTGTTTGAAGAGATAAAGTGAAAAATAAATGTAAAAAGATGATTATCTAACAAACATTTAAACAATAATCAGCAAAACAGTAGAGAAACACAAAGATTTAGAGTGGTTCGGCATATGACCTACGTCCACTATGAAATAGTTGACTTTTATTAACTTTTGCTTGCTGGTTACAGTGAATTACAACAGTAAAACTTGGATACAACGGCGATTTCGGTAGAGTCTGGATGTGTAAGTGCCAAAATTCCCTTTTCTGTAGGTCCTGGGCTGCTATTTATAGGCGTAGGTTGCAAATATCTCGCTCAGATCTCGAGAGACCTCTTCTCTCGCGTGGGTGGGCCCACACGATTGATCCCATGTCATTTGCACTCGGTCGTGATCAATACGAATGAATTTCGTATCGATCAATATTTTTTCCAATCAAGTCGAGATCGATCAAGAACGTTCTTTAGGTTGTACGCAAGCTCCTGTGAAAATTTGGCAGCATTTGGACTTGTAGATTGTGAGTTATGATCGATGCAAGTTCGTAGTTTTCGGTGCCTATTGAATTCGCATCGATCCTTCTTCGCATCGCTCTGTTTGTATCGATCCGAGCACGTACCTGCAGGTTGACATGGTGCTAACTTCTTGGATCGATCCACTTTTTAGGTCGAGTGACCGATTCTTCTATTTTAGTATGTTCTCTTCGTATCAATTCAGTGCACTCCACTTCGTATCGCTTCTGATGCACTCCACTTCGTATTGATGCTTTGTAACTGATTCGTATCGATATGAACCAAGGCATTTTATATCAATGACCTGGACGCCGCTTCACATCGATCACTCTCCACATCCTTCATATCGATAACTTTAGTGGTGTTTTTTATCGATCGTTAGTCGATCGATGTGAATTGAGTCGATAGGGAAACCGATACGAAGTACGTATGGACAATATCGATGTGAGGCGCTGCTTATTGATGGATACGAAGTGAAGCGATCATGATGGATATGAACTACCGCTTACTTGATGGATACGAATGGTATGGTTGCAAGACATTGGATACGAAGTGGGCCAATTCCGATGGATAGCCACCATTCGATGGATTCGAACAAGGCTGATGCAAAAGAGGTGGACCAATGGATATGAACAAGTTTATTACCTTGGCTTGCATCGATCATATCTTGAGCATATGAACTCGGATTGACTTGAAATTTGAAATGTTGTCTTTCTTGGCTTTTCTTGTCATGCCTTTCCAATTGTAGCTTGATCCGGAGTTAGACAAAATTCGTCAGCATCCATAGTGAACCTGTGTATAACCGATCTTCGGGATAGACTGTCCTCGGTTTTTAGTTAAGTTCTTGGTGTTACGGCCTTGCCAAAAGGCAGGATAACAATTATCTATACCTCATCAAAGAATAATTTGGTCATTGGCATACTATCCCATTTGCTTATAAATTAGTTAGCCCTTGTGGTTATATTTAATCTTATGAATTTAGATTTTTAACTAGGATTTTCCTAGTGTCACTTGATTCATCCAAGCATAAAGGTAATTAAAGCAGTTTACCCCTATTTCGTAATCTCTCCTTCTTAACTTCATAGTTACTGATTAATTAGTTATTTATTAAATTATGTGGCATTACAGACTTCCTCTTATATGAATTTCATCCTCAAAATTCAAATAAGGCATGATACTAAGCTCTAGGCTTTCTTATGCCTAACCTATAACGCGCACACATGGGTTCTTTATCCATGCATCATAAAAATGTATTTATGCTTCTATAATACATAATTAAATATTAACCATAATATAATATATATATATGGCATACAACTAGGCATGGCAAAACAACTAGGCATGGCAAACATATAAGCTAAGCTAAGCTAAGCAGATAACCTGGGATAAGTCCCCTTAACGTTGTCCTTTGTTTTCCATATACAATCATTTAGTCCTCTCTTCATTGGACCTAAAAAAAGCTTTACTTCCTTATTCTAAAAGCTTTTTCTCATCCTGGCCTACAATTTGAATGGGCTTCCTAATATAAGTCTTATTTGGTTCAACAACCAAGTCTTCTATAGCATTGGAATCATTACATCCTTGGGGTCTTGGGCAAACTTCCATAAATTTAATACATGAAAACACATTAAGCACCTTAGCAAAAGCACTCAATAAATCGACTCTCTAAGCTATTCTCTCAATCTTTTCTAATATCTGAAATAAACTAATACCTTGGCGCTAACTTTGTGAATTTTCCAAACCTCATAGTGCTTTCACAAGTGAACTTTCACAAACACATGTTCTCCCAAATCAAATTTCATATCTCTCTGCCTCCTATCAGCATAACTCTTTTGCCCAGTTTAGGCATCCTTAATCCCTTTTCCAATCAATTTGATCTTCTTTTGAGCCTCCCCTGCTAAATCCAGACCTAACACATGTTTATCACTCATCTGGCACCACTCACCGACTACTTACAAGGCCTTCCATACAATGTCAAAAAATGTGTCATCCTAATGTAGGAATAGAAACTATTATTGTATGAAAACTCTACATAGTGAATGTGACCATCCCAAGATCCACCGAAGTCAAACACACAAGCTTTTAGAAAATGTTCCAATACTCAGTTGACCCTTTCGATCTAGCCATCTGCC
The DNA here is from genome assembly GCA_030765085.1 of Allium cepa. Classification (NCBI taxonomy): domain Eukaryota; kingdom Viridiplantae; phylum Streptophyta; class Magnoliopsida; order Asparagales; family Amaryllidaceae; genus Allium; species Allium cepa. The sequence goes on along the minus strand of CM060945.1, from coordinate 304,974,394 downwards.
TAAGATGGTAAGTAGTACTAATATATACCTCTGAACCCAAAGCTCTATGCAGGCTTTGCCAAACCGAATTGGTAAATAATGGGTCTCGGTCGCTTATTAGAGAACATGGAATTCAAAAAAAATCTTACTATAGTAATAACATACATTTTAGCCAACTTCGCTGCCATTCTTGTGGACTTTACTAGAATGAAATGGGCATTTTTAATTTACCTATCAACTATAACCCAGATACTTTCATTCCCGGTCCTCATCCTTGGCAACCCATCAATAAAGTCCATCAAAACTTAATCCTATTTCCATAACAGAACTTCCAAATGCTACAAAATACCACTTTGCTTTAGATTCTCTGCCTTAAATTGTTGGCATATGTGCATCTCCTCACATATTATTTGGCATCTCTTTTCATTCCTTCCTAGTATGAGCTCTAATTCATATCCCAATACATCTTTGTGTCCACTGTGTGAATGGTGTTGTGGCATGTTTCGCTTATGAGATTAAGACCAGAGTGTAGCCAAGCAAGAGCCAAAGCAGAGCTAAATGTATAGTGGTAAGATGGAGTGCAAGGAGATAGAAGCAAGGAAAAACAAAGGAATGGAGTGGTGGATTCCTCCCTATTCAGTACCCCAAGCATCAAACAGGAACTCTTGTTCGGTAACCAAAGGTACCGAACAGGAAATCTTATTCGACACCTAAGGTGCCGAACATGATTTTCAATCTGCTGCCCTAGGCACTAGAAATGATATTTTTTTCCAGTAGGAACAAGACCACCAAACCATGCCTCCAAAAGCTCTCCTTTGACGCTCTTGGATCAATGAAAGAAGAGCATGAACTTAGCTAGCAAGGTGACCACGTGCATATCACCGAACTAACCTACCCCATACAGAGCTCCTAGCCAAACCAGATAGGTTATATATGGAATGAAATCTGCATATATTTAGAAATTAGCAATCATTTCTTTTATCTGAACTGGGCAAGCTATAGATGGAAATTTCCTAACTTACCAAATCAACCACATCATCACTTCGCCCCTATAAATATCCAAGCATTTGACACTATTGATGACAATTTTTGAAGCTTAAAAGCTCTATATTGTAGGAATAAGCGAATCGAGCTTCAGATCTCTACTTTTAGTCATAACTTGTTGTATTTCATCTCACGACTCTTATAAAAGTTGAATCATAAGGAAAGGATTGAAAATGAACAGTGGATGTAGGCCGGTTATGGCTAAACCACTATAAATTTGTGTGTCTTTTACTTTCTTCGCATTTACTTTATGTTGAATTTTCTATTGATAATTTGATTGGAGGAATTTGCTTATTTTTCGTGCAAACAATTTTGGTGCTTTCACTAAGAATTCTCAACATGCCTCCTAAATCTAAGAGCAAGATAGGCGGTATCGGCAAGGGTGCCAATTGCAATAATACAGAATAAGATAACCATTCTTCCAATACTCTAGTTCTGGACACCATCACTAGAGGAGACTTTGCCAAAGTTGCGACAAATCTTAATACCCGTTTCGCTACCTAGCAGCAGGCCATTGTGGATCAAATCATAGCACGCTTAGGGTAGAGGTAGCTAACAGCACAAAATATTGAAACTAGAGGAAAGCCTGGGAGATGAAGGAGGTCATACTCTAGCAGTGAATCAGATCAAGAGAATCGAGGAGCTGGACGGGCAAACGTCAAGGAAACAGGTCGAGCAGGAGCTCATTCACATGCCATACCTGAGGAATGGTTCGGACCCAAACTGAACAAGGGAGGTAATTAACCAAGGGTGGACAGGCTGAATCGCTTTGACCTAGGCAATGCTCCCCATTTTTGGCAAAAGTATCAATTGATGGAAGGCGAGCTCATCACCGTAAACGATCCCGAAGCAGGGAATAAAGCTAGGATCATAGGTCAAGTCATTATAGAAGGCATGGAAGAAGCCTCTTGCCTTAATGGGAGAGAACCCAGCTCCATGAATCCATCAAACCAAAAGATTGTATAGCGCGACTTATAAGGGAGTGTGCTCGTCATAACCTAATAGAGCGTGGAATCGGCACAAGAGTTAGCATCACATTTTCTATGGAGATGGAGACTGGCTGAAATCCAAGGAGCTTTCGAATGCCCACTATGGATCCTTAGCAAGGCTTAACTGATTCTATTGTACATCTATAATGATATACGTAGCATATGCTAATGAAAGAAGCAACATAGGAAGTTTTGTGCAAGTGCTTTCCCCTCTTCCTCTTAGATTTAATGACTATGTGGTTCTGCTGCCTTCCACCCAACATGATCCACCGATAGGAGATGTTGAAGGAAAAATTCATTAGTAATTCCAGGTCTACGTAGAGCAACCCAAGGACCCATATTCTTTATCAAATGTTAAACAACTAGAGAACGAGACTATGTAACAGTACTTAACCCATTTCAACTTGAAGTCTCTAGCGTCCAGAATGTCGATGAACGATTAACTCTTATGGCCTTATGTGGTGGTGTTCACCTTGATACGAAGATAGCTCGAATATTAATCACGGAGAAGCCGGCTACACTTTAGGACTTCTTCTATAAAGCTATAAAAATACATGCGATTGGAGGAAGCTACAATAGGACATCAGAGTGGGACAACTGTCAAATAATCAAAAGCATCTTAGCCATAGTTGAAAAAAATGAAGGTAGTGGTGTAGAGAAAATTAAAGATAATAATCCAAGCAACTCTGGCGGGTGAAAAATAGAAAAAAGGAGGTTCAAGCCTAGCATGAGGTTTGAAACTTATACAGACTTGAATGATACAATAAAAACATCTACCTTGCCATGCAAGGGGTGCTCAAATAAAACAGGCATGCACCAAAGAAGGAAACTGAAGAGGAAATAAATATGGGAAAATATTGTAGATTCCATGAATCCCGTGGGGATAACACTAATGAATGTCGTCATTTGCAAGACGTAATCGAGGAGCACATTCGAAGAAGGAAACTGGACAAATATGTTTAGAGTATGAATGATCTTCTGGCTCCTAAGAATTAGGCCCCAAGGCAGGTCCCCATAGGGAATGGAGGCGAAAGATCTAATGCCAACCTTTAGAAGGATGGAAGTTTGGCGATCGATACCATTGTAGGTGGGCTACACGTAGCCGATAGGAGCTGGGCAGAGATGGAAAGGTATGAAAAGCTATTAAAGAATGGAGAAGCTTATGTGTATGTTTTAGGCGAGGAATGAAAGAACAAGGCCCAGTGCAGGAAGCAAGACGAGGTCACCTTTAGCAACACTAATTTGTGAGGTAATCAGTACTCACACACTGCCTCTATGGTTATTACAGCTACGCTCATCCCAACAGAGGTGCATCAGATTCTAATTGATAATGGAAGCTCAGTAAATACTCCTTTTAAGGATACATTTGATAAGGTAGGATTGTCTATGAAGGATGTTGCACAATGCAACTAGCAGCTAGCCACCTACATGGCTTCATAGGAGAGGGCACAATGCCTTTGGGGTCAAGATAGGAACCCATTACTGATAAGCCGTATGAAAACAAACTTTCATTTTGGTTGATGGATTCTCGACGTACAATGCTTCCTGGGGCGACCGGTTTTATTGGACTTTCACGTAGTTGTAGCCCAATGGTGCTTAACCATGGAGTCCCAACGACCAATGGAATAAGAGTGATGGAAGGAAACCAAGATGTTTCCAAGGTATGCTATATGGCGAAGCTTCAAGAAAACAAATGGAGGGAAAGGGGGAGGTTACAAAGATCGCTTTATATGCCAAGAACTCATTCACATAGCAACTAAGGGTGGGTCCCCCTCTCAGATTCATATGCAATCCTCAATAAACTTGACCTGAGGGATGGAGGAGAGAGGACCACAGCCAAGCCCAAAGAGATAATTAAGTTTGTGGAAGTTGATGGCAGTGACCCTACAAGACTTATGAAAATCGAATCCGGTCTAGAACGAAGTCTTAAGCTATAGCTGGATTCTTACCCGACAACTAGGATGTTCGCCTGGTCTCATACGGATATGTGTCGAATTTCTCTCTTGACTGCTTTTCATGCTTCAAATGTCGGCTCAAATAAACCTCCACTGAAAGAAAAAAAGAAGAGTATGGATCCGGAACGGTTGGCATTGCTAAATAAGGAACTGAAGACCTTGGTGGTAAATGGCTTCATAAGTAGATCTCTATGTCTAGAGTAGATTGCAAACCTGGTCCTAGTCAAGAAATCAAATGAAAAATGGTAGATCTATATTGATTTCTCTAACCTGAATGATGCACGTCCAAAAGATTGCTTCCCGCTCTCGAGGATTGACCAGCTAATAGATGGACCAGGCGGGCACAAACTTCTATCATTTATTAACACATACACCAGACGCAACCAGATTGTAATGCACATCTCGACTAGGAACACACTGGTTTTGTTATTGACTTTGGGCTTTGCTGCTATAATGTCATGCCATCTGGGCTTAAGAATGGGAGAGGAAGATACAAGCGCCTAGTTAATAGGATGTTCACCGACCAGATTAGAAAGAGTATGGAAGTATATGACGACGATATGCTTATGAAATCAAAAAAGGTTGAGGATCGCATCTTACGTTTGTAGGAGATGTTTCAAATTCTACATGAATTAGGGAGGAAATTGAATCCGTTAAAACGTTCCTTCGAGGAATCATCTAGAAAATTCTTGGGATTCATCGCACATGCCAAGGGAATCGAGGCCAACCAAGAATAGGTCCAGGCTTTGAATGACATTATAATTCTCGAAACTTGGAAGGAAATGCAAAGTCTAAATAGGAAAGTAGTAGCGTTAAGCAGGTTCATATCCAGGACGATGGATAAATGTGTTCCATTCTTCGAAACTCTCAAGAGGAAAAAGGAAAGTTTACGTGGATGAACAAGTTCTTAGCTGCTTTCTTAAACTTATTGGAACGTTTGTAGATGCCATCAGTCCTTTCTACACCAGTCGATGGAGAAGACCTTTACCTGTACGTGGCAATATCGCTCCATGCCTTGAGCGTATCGTTTATTAGAGAAGAACATCGGGTGCAAAGTCTAGTATACTACATGAATAAATGTTTTACCAGGCTAGAGTCGATGTATCCTAGGCTAGAGAAGTTGGCCTACTGCCTCTTAATTACATCCAGAAAGTTGAGGCACTATTTCCATTTCACACCATCCGATGGCTTACAGGTCAGCCCCTGAGACAAATTCTGCTCGAGCTTGATACTTCGCGAAGACTTACCAAATGGAGTATTGAGTTAAGCCATTATGAGATAAGCTATCATCCATGAACTGCGATCAAGGGACAAGCACTGGCATATTTTATCACTGAGTTTACCATACAAACAATGAAGTAATACCCTAGGAGGAAGAGGCACTTAAATGGCAGATATATATAGACGGAGCATTGAATGATCATGATTCTGGTGTAGGAGTAATATTATTAGCACCCGAAGGAAAGAAGCTAAGCAGTACGACTTCGATTCAAAGCAACAAATAATGAAATGAAATATGAAGCTTTGATAGTAGGGTTAGAGATAGGAAAGAAGCTGGGGATTAGGTCATTGTGCATGCACAGTGATTTACAGTTGATTGTGAACCATGTGCTCGGAGAAATCAAGGCTAAGAGAGAATGCTTGAAACCCTATATGGAGAAGGTGAATGTTTTACTTAATGAAATGGAGTACTACATGATCAAGCATGTGCTTGGGAGTAAAATCAGGAAGTGAATGAGTTAGCAAAGTTGGCAAGTTCGGGCATCGAGCCTTTATTGGGATTGCTACCTATTGCAACCTACTTATATAGCTTTGAGGTGGTGAACATGATTACAACTATCAATGTCAAGGAACTTGGATGACACCATTAATATGGTATCTGAGTGAAGGAGTATTACCAGGTAACAGGAACGAAGCTAGGAAGGTCCTACGAAAGGCCCCCCGCTTTGTCATTCAGGATAGCGTACTGTATCGGAGAGGATTTTCTAACCCATTGCCATAGTGCATCGCTGAAATGGAAGCCAATGAGGTATTGAAGAACGTTAATCAAGGGAGCTACGGAGAACATATTGGGGGAAAACCTTGGCAAGGAATGTTTTGCGATGTGGGTACTTCTGGCCAACATTGAACCATGATGTAATGTAGTATGTGAGGAGATAAGTATGTTCTACTGTCGGTTAGCTACTTTACTAAGTGAGTAGAAGCTGAACCCCTTACTAAGGTGTCAAAGACCAAGGTCATTAACTTTTTGATCAGTAATGTAATATGTCGGTATGGAGTTCCCCTTCAGATCATCTCAGATAATGGATTGCAGCTTGACAGTGCGAAGTTTGCCGATTTCTACCAACGGCATGGAATAAAGAAAAGCTTCTCTGTAGTAGCATACCCACATGTCAATGGCAGATGGTGGCGGTTAACAAAGTACTAAAGACACTCATAAAGAAGCAGTTGGAAAAGGCAAAGGGAGCATGGGTGGATGAACTTCCTTTGGCATTATAGGCCATCACACTTCCTTTAAGACTGCAATAAGACATACTCCTTTCTCAATAGCTTATGGGCCATAGGCAATGTGGTCAGTAGAGATAACAGTACCATCATATAGAAGGATTTACTATTACCTGAGTGAGAATGAAGAGCTGTTGAACATGTCACTCGACTTTGTTGACAAAAGGCACGAGGAAGCTGCTTTGAAGGATGAAGCACAAAAGCAAAGGGTAGCTGCACGATACAACTCTAAAGCCAAACACGGCCTGCTCAAGGAAGGGGACTTGATGCTAAAACCGATATTCCACATACTGGGGCACTCGACCCAATCTGGGAAGGACCATACATTATCCACAAGGACCTGAGCAATGGAGCTTTCATTCTCAACACAGTAGATGGAGCTATATTCAGAAGGGCTTGGAATATACACCATGTCCATCGTTATTTTACTTAAATTTCTAGTGCTTCACTTGTTGTACTGTAATTCTGTAATTGAAACAATTATCAAATGGACTTCAATAAAGTGCGCTTTCCTTGAAATCTTGTTTTGACAAGTAGAGGTTATGAAACGTAACTTTACAATCATTTGAACATGTTGGGCCAACATTGATGCTGTGAGGAAATATTGTCGTTCCCAAAGGCCTAATTTCCTGACTGGGAAGCAGACTTACGTTATCATGATATCTCCTCTGAAACTTCTCATCGATAGTGGTGGATTAGAGTGATCCCTTAACCATCATTGATGATTGATGCAAACTTCTCATCCATAGTGGTGGACCAGAGTGATCCCTTAACCGAGATGATTTGTGTAAAATTCTCGTTGGTAGTGGTGGACAGAGTGACCCCTTAACCGGGTGTCCATCATTGACGATCGATCCAAACTTCTCATCGGCAGTTGTGGACCAGAGTGGTCCCTTAACCATATATCCAGCATCGACAATTGGTGTAACACCCCACCTCTATACCCATATTATTAAAGAGTATTAACAAGTAATATTGTCGAATAATATGGATAATGAGACTATATGGGATACACACGTGAATGTTCCCTGGGGCTAACACTAGTACATATTTAAATATTATATATAAGTCACAAAAAAACGTACACAATATTGACACAAAATAATAAACACGTTTGCCACTAGGATAGAACAATACACAATGTACAGAAAATAATAGAGATCACAGAATCAATCGCAACGATAATATATAATATACAATATAAAAAGTATAATATATATTACCAGGTCTTATACACACATGAGTCTATACAATAAAATTAATATGCAATAGTGCTATATAACTAATATCCTCTATGTCCAAATAGCACAACCTAGTCTTAACGTCCCTATACTTGAAATGTCTCAGACTGAGCAGAGTATTATAAATAACACACATGTCAGACTATATCTATAATGACGGGTGATTTGAAACATGTAAATCAAAGAAATCATTAATAATAATGATAATAATAATAGTGACATTAAAAAGTTAAAATATCTCAAGATAACAACAACTACAATTCAAATAATAAAATGTCATCACCTATATAAAGAATACCACTCAGAAATCTTGAAATCAACATCCAATAGGTTTATCATTAATATTGAAAAATCATCATCAACATCAATATATATATATAATATGAGATAGCCTATCAAATCATCCCAATCATTTCCAACATCAAAAAAACCACAAACATAAATCATCCTCAAACCAAATCGCCAACAATAAAGTGAGGTCGCCTCAAAAATGCCAAATCATCAATGAGTGTGATATATGGGAGATGACTACACTTTAGACTCAACCAGTCTCTAACCGACTCATCTCATTATAGGAAAAAGACACACATGCCAATCCATTATACACACATAACCCCGAACTAGACGGAGACTGATGGCCGCCTACCGCAAGCCTTCTCTATAAACCTAGGTCCACTCGCACACTATAAAGTAACCGTTTATTCCTACAATCTTCAGTTACCTCGACGGACATCGTGACCCCATCCACCAATGGCTCATCAACACGTAGCTTCGGTCATGAACCTGCTTTGCTGCTAATAGTAATAGACTTCTAGCATATGCGACACAAGGGGCTATAGGCAACAACCCATCTACTACTACCAATACTGTGAGGCGCATCAATGGGACATATAACTGTGGTGTCACGGATTTGGGACGCAACCCACAATCAGGCTGGTAGGGTGGATACTGCCTAATCTAGTTCACTTCCGAAATATAAATAAAGTTGGACACAATGTTGATGATCATATAGTACTCAGACCTATAGCTTTACGTATCTCTAATAGTATGTCGACACACAACCCACATTAGTCACTACCTAACAATAGGATACTCCACACCGAGTATTATATATATATCTGTATGTGTATGAGTGAGGCCGACACACATCTCATATAAGCTAACACCTGATTATAAGATACTCCACACCGAGTATCACATATACACACGAGTAATCCATGTTCGAGTGATATTTACTTGCAATGAATAATCTAATAAATGACATAACGGCGTCCCATACAACCGCATGTTATTTGGACAATTATTTAAGGCTCATAAATTACACTCGATCCACAGTAAATATTTTTATACGATAAGTCCAATGAATAACAGAAAAAGTGTTACCAAAAGTCTCATACTAGACGGTATCATTAAACCATTTATTCAGATTTCTTGTCATATAGAAATAAATAACGAAATCAATATCACAAATCAATTCAGAAGGATGTCATCACCGTATCATATCGAACACTAATCAAATCAGCTGTGAATCATTCTTGATATTGAAAACAATATAGGATTATGAGAACTTAGAAATATAGAATTCATACATAAAAATTCTAATTCGATTTAGATATGAAATAACAATAAATTTAAACGAAACCTTTTCGTAAATAATTAAATCAAAAATCTAAATATATGTAAAGCATACTTTATTAATTCATATGTTTTCATATTATTTGTGAAAATAAACTTTAAAATATCTAAGAAATTAATGAGAAGATAATTCTTATCACTAGAAATTATATAGACATTTTAAATAGTTATTTAAAATAAACTATAGATTACTTTTCAATAAATCAATAATTTTGAATAGAACTTTTCTACAACAAACTTTATATTTCTAAAATAATAAAATTTAGTAAAAACCTTAATATCAATAAGTTTGCCTTATTTATATAATTGCCAAGAATAAAGATTAAAAAAACACACTATTATTTACTTTAAATATACATATATAAATATGTGTGTGTGTATTGAATTCAAAATATTTATAACTCAAACAAAATAAAATTTTAGAACATTTAAATATAAATAAAGTACACAATTTAGAATGCAAACAGACGGAGTTTCGTTTGTATATCAACATTTCCAATCAACATAACAAACCAACATCCATTATCAATATACTCAACAATCCAAACCAACAACGACGATTACAAACAATCCTTTTAACCAATTTATCATTTAATTTTACAACAAGAAATCAGCATCAACCAATAATCCATCCAGCTAAACTAAATAGATAGATATATAGGTGATTATGCAAAAATAACAAGATGGAGACATAGTTGTGAGTGAGGAAACTCACCAAAATTCCCAACTAAAAATCCAAATTTGAACTTCACTATGCCGTCGTCAATCATCCACTATGTTGTCACCAATTTTCTCTTGTATCCACTGTCCAAGCCCAATTATACGTTGTCCAAATTTCTCGAGTACTTTAGCATCTTACGACAAACAACCCGTTCGCACCGAACCCCAGCCTCTCGTCCACCAGGTAGAGTCGAACTCCGCCTTCATCATGCAAAACAATTTCAGCCACCTTCTAATAGTAGGCTTCATCGTATAGTCATGACTTAGCACTGTCTTGTTCCATCATTGAACTCTCATCATGACTTAACATAGTCGCCTACCTCCCTCTCAACGTCGCACGTCTGATTGAGCCACTGCCACATCACATTCGTAGCCCAACTAGAGTTGATCATCATTCCAGGAAAGATTGCGATACCTGTTTTGTAATATCAAGTCGTGATCAACAACATTGGTGATTATGGCAGTTGCACTTGGGTCTGGCTTAGATGTTTTGGTGGGGTGAGTTAACCAGAAGGATCGAGAATAGGAAAATAAGCTTGAGTTAAAATAGTTTTAGGCTAATCTCAATCTACTTTAAATTCATATTTAACCAAATTTTCACTCTATTCCCTATTTAAATATAAATTATAAATCCATGACATTTATTTATAAACGTACTCCATTCTAGTTGAATTTATAACTTTCAGTTAAATAAATATTCACTTTCAAAAATAATAATTATCAAATATTGAATTTAAAAAACTTTTATTTTAATTTAATTATGATTATGACGTAGAAAGCAGGGCTATTACAATTAACGCAAACTTCCCGTCGGCGGTGGTGGATAAGAGGGATCCCTTAGTCGGGTATCCACCATCGACGATCGGTGCAAACTTCTTATCGGTAGTGGTGTATTGGACTGATCCCTTTGCTGGGTGTCCATCTCTGACGATCATTTATTGAAACACTTGTTCGGTCACGATAGATGAAGTTCTCATTCCAGCTTCCCTTAGGTACATGCACTAGTCGCTTTTAGACTAGGTACTAGCATTAAGACACGCGTAAGCAACCGAAAAATGAATGAAGGAAACACAAATCGTGGCCTCCGAATATCTTTTTGGTTGCTCGGCTTGCGCAAACTGAAAACTTCTTATCGATAGTGGTCGGTCGAGTTATCCCTTAACCGAGTGTCCATCATTGATGATCGGCGTGAACTTCTCATTGGTAGTGGTGGACCAGAGTAATCCCTTAACTGGGTGTCCTTTACTAATGACTAGCTCATAGTTTCCCATCGGCTATAGTAAACTCGAGTAATCCTACCTAGGAGTTCACTATTATTAATAGCTTTAAACACTTGGATGAAGTTGCGAAGAACCTGACTTACCGAAGGTCGGGACATGACAACCGCCAGGTTGGTTCTCCATTGACTATTAGGCCAGGACTCGATCAAAGGCAAACAACAAAGCCCGATGAAGGAAGGTACTGGCTATCAGTTTAGATTTAACTAAGGCATATAGGAAGTTCACAATAAGTAAAGAATATAAAAAAAGGAAAAATAGAGCAAGCAAGGATAATGAACATATAAATCACACATATAAGTCATAGTTGCCAGACATCCAGATCATTGCAAATCAAAAACCACAAGTACTAGGGAGTAACATATGCTCGATCTCACTAATACATCAAAATCGGTCAAGCATAAACATCATGTTTAATGCAAACAAAGAAAAAATACACTACAGTATATCCCAAACAAATGAAAACACAAATGGGTGCAAGCATAGCTTTTACTTAGACTTGGAGTTGGAGATGGTCTTCTTACTATGGCGCTTGGATTCCTATTTCTAACCATCTTTCTGCTCCTCCACTCACTTGGCATCAACAGCTGCATCAATCTCTACTTGTTATTTCTTCATGCACATTGGCTTTTTGTAGGCTTCAATGTTGACCTTTTCCATCTCCATCGTGATTCTCGACTGGACTTGCTGCTTCAAGGGTTCATCCTTGTCAAAGTCCTTAATGGGCTCTATGGCACGCGGTATCTCGATGTTGGTGTCGCCCTTGAAAGCAGCAATCATTTCACTATGGGCTTCACTAGAAAAAGGACTAGAAGGGCCTAGGGCATGACATCTGATGGAAGAATGTTAGGAGTAATTATAACTCTATTATGGCCTGATGTAAGCGAACCAGTTTTGGGGAAATTGGGAGAGCTGTTAGATATGTTTTTCCACAAGAAAGCTTAGATGTACTGAGCATGGCCCAAGCTATATAGTAGAATCATACCTTATTTAGGAGAACTTGAGGTATTTCTAGGAGGATGAATGTGATTTAGAGAGGGAGGAATTTCCTAAGGCTGGCTTGTAGCCGATGGATCTCAAGAAACGTGGAAAACAGTAAGGGGACATCATGCATTGGGACATAAACAAATGATTTTGAAATTTGACCTTGCATTATCACCATGGAGGTCGAGCCACCTTTTTTCTACTGCTCTTCCTCCTCTTTTCAAGCCTTCTAGTTTCAGCCAGCTTGAAATAACCAAGGCGAATGGCTTCTCTCTCCTCTGCATAGAAGACAACATCTATGGCTTCAAGGCTAAATGGTAGACCACCTGCTCACTTATGGCCTTCAACTCTTTGATTAAGCGCTTGTGGATTGATATCATGACTTGCTCATAGTCGTCCATCCATGTCAGGCTCTTCTTTGTGAACATCCTAAAAAAATCATACAGGAGTGCCTCCACCTGGTCTAGCTGGTTGTTCAACTCATCATATTATGTTACATCTTCTTGCTTCTAGAAGTCTCGATGGCTTTTTCGGCAGATAGCTCTTTGACCTTTACTTGGAGAGAGACCCTCTCATCTCTCTACTTCACCACTTTTTCCTTTAAGTTGGTAATGTCAGGATCCACTTTCTTAACAACCTCCGGGAGCTCATCCGCTCTCTTAGTAAATTTGGCCTTGACATTATTGTAATCGTCAAAGAGCTGCTTAACCCTACTGTTATAATCCTTCTTGGCAGCCTTAGTATAAGTTGAGTGATTACTCTAATTCCTCATAGTGAACAGCCTTAAGCCTCTCGATTTCTTTAATATGTTATTATCTCTTTAACATGAGACCTCTCTAGTGCATCTATAACTTTCTTATGGTCTAAGTCTTTTCATGCAGTTGCGTACTCAAATCAAAAATCTTTAAATTCTACTCAACATTATTTTTACTGATCTCCTCCCCGACCTTGGCAACTTTGGCATTATACTCTGACGGGCTTTAACACAACCAAATCCATCTGCAAGAAGATCAATAGCCCCTGTGGAGGAAAAAGGGAGTGCCTTAGTAAGCAAGCGGTTTAGGGGATCCTCGACTGCTAGATTAATTGAATTTTGAGTTATTATGGTTAACGATGAAAATTTCTCCCTCTATCTCTTTACGCTTCTCTTTTCTACTAGGGGTAGGAATAATTGCACCTATTTATCCATCTTCTCATGTTGTTTGGAAGCTTCCAAATCAGACAAAGGAAAAGACGAAAGATGAGGCAACTTAAAGGGATGAACTAGAGTCCAAGATCTTGATTTAAGGCCAAGAGAGCTGGATCTCTTCTGTGAACTATGTATAGGGTCCTGATCGCCTTTGTCCCCAATCGGACAGTAATGGACAGTCACCCTGGTTATCAGCTTAATAGCCGGTTGCCCAACATTTTCACTCATGCCAAATGAAGACACAAAATGCTTGACATCCTTAGGAGGCACTTTCAACCCTAGCTGCTTCATCTTAGAAATAAATTTTTCCTTTTCGAGCTCATGCTACCTGTAATGGCAAAATATGATGGGTTAGAATTAGAGTAGGCACTTGGAAAGAACTAAACTATGGCATAGGTGTGCAATAATGTGAATGTTTGTATAAGAGTGCATAGTGACTGCATGTACCCTTGGGGTCCTTATGGTCTCCAACTGATGTAGGATTCCCTCTATTGACTCGTAATCCATAAAGTTGATTCCAATCTCTAAATTTTGGAGATAGTTAGAAACAGAAATGTTCCCAGGAATGAAAGTTCCCTCCTCCTCGGGACCAAAAACATGGTGTAAAGCTTTATCCATCATTAAATTAGGTGGGTTATGTAAACCAAGATGTCTGGAAGAAAGTGTTTCACTATAATCTGACGTGGCACAGTCACTGTCATGGGAATAGGAGCCTACTTCTCCTGCTGACTTTGTATAGATATTGTCATCGTCCTAATCCCCTAAAGTCTTGAGCCGACCACTTTTGCGAGGTTCAACTATAGAGGAATCTAACTCCGACTCCTATGAACCCGTAAGGACAATGGAAGCAACTCAGTGTAGATCTATAGTCAAGAGGGCATAAGAAATTGAAGGTTGATGGCACTTTTCTCGTCTTGTTAGTAGCCAAGTCCTTTCCTTTCCTTTTCTTGGTAGGCTTTTGAAAGATATTTGCGCTCCTCTTCCAGCTAAGCAACCGACGGTCAATAACCCAAGTTGCCTTAGATTCTCATCAGTAATAAGATGAGGAACTTCATGAAATTCCTTTGGGATTTGTTGGAGTCTCTGCAACATATCCTCTAAATCATCCCTGGTTGTTGGTCTCACCACAGCTATAAGAAGATCCAAAGAAAGAAAAAATAAACATTTAACGCAAGATTTTGCAAAGCTACAAGAAGAAACTAGCGGAAGAAAGAGACACACATGGCACATCCAGAATGGCACTAATGAAAGCACGGAGAGTTGTCTCGAATGAAAAAATATTTATGCTTGAACGTACTGTACTTAGAGTATATGTTCTCAACCAGCATAAATTTGCTCCCCGCCTCGAGAGATAAAAGGAGAACCCTCCAGTTTACTTTTATAGTGTAAAGGAATCTGATTTGATGGTGAGTATAGGCTAGTAAGAATAGCGTATCCATTGGGATGCAAGTGGAATGGAGCAATCTTTAGATACATAAGAAAGCCGGCAATCCATCGAGGAAGGGGAGGCGGGGCTCCGGCCGCACAGTGATAGCAAGAGTATGCCATGTACCCATATGGTGGAGTATGTGCCCATTGTTCTAGAGTATGCAGAAGGAGATCCTCCCTTGAAATACCATGAGTGGCTATAATAATGTTCAGCTATTTAGCAGTCAAAGTAGAGGCCTCGGAGTCGATAGGATTCACCAGAAGTTCGAATAGTCCATATCCATATACCAAACAACGAGCAGAACTAGGTTAATTAGAGCGATGCCCTAACGGCGTAGGCTCTTGAGGTGCTAAAGAGGAAGGGCCCGAATCTCGAGACCAGACTGAGAGTGAGTCTAACGGCGGCCAAACATATTTAACATGATAATTTATCTCATACATTGTCACAAAAGGTAGAAGTGTTCGTGTATACACATATGTGTGTGCATGTACGATATAAAAGAAGAGCAATGTTAATTTAAAGCACCCCGGCGCTATTATAAAACGTCTACTATCCAAAAAAATTCAGTTGAAATTTTACCCAATAACCAAAGCCAAGGCAATAAGTAAGAAATTGGTTCTCACACAGCCAAATGACCTTCTGACTGATAGTTCGGTAATCAAGTAATCAAGGAAGACGGGCATGAAACTAAATGACCAGCCCATTAAACCCTAAAACTCTAAGCCACTGCATACAACCAAACAAAATATAAATCATAGCACACAGCATGTCACTATGAATGCAAAGGGGAAAAAGGATGCTCACCAGATTAAGTGACGGCCCTAGATGATGATTATGAGGATTTGAAGGTGCTTGAACGGAGGTTAGCATTGGTGGATTGAAGAAGATGAACGGTCTCAAAAACTTGGGATCTTAGGAAAGTGAACACATGTGTTCAGTAGGGAGAGGTGTAGGACTTTATACAGGGATGGATATACCCAGCACAAAATACATGACATGCCAAACCAGAAGGGCGTCGAACCAATGACATGTCGAATCTAGGAAATGACGAGCCAATGGATCACGAAGCAGTCTTGACCACCGAGCAAAAAAATACCGAACCGAGATGCTTTCATTACTGGAATGAATTGGCATTCTTTTTTTACCTATCAACTATAACCCAGATGCTTTCATTCCCGGCCCTCATCCTTGGTAATCCATTAACAAAGTCCATCAAAACAGAATCTCATTTCCATACCAGAACATCACAATGCTACAAAAGGCCACTTCGCTTTGGATACTCTACCTTAACAATTTGGCATATGATACATCTCCTTACACATTCTCTGACAACTCTTTTCATTCCTTCCCAGTATAAGCTCTACGCATATCCCGATACATCTTTGTGTCATCCGGGTGAATGATGTTTTGGCATGTTTCACATATGAGATCAAGACCCAAGTGTAGTCAAGCAAGAGCCAAGGAAAAGGTAGAGGTACAGTGAGAAGATGGACTGTAAGGAGATAACAATAAGGACAAACAAACAAAGGAATGGAGTGGTGGAATCCTCCCTGTTCGGTACCCCAAGTACCCAACACGAACTCTTGTTTGGTACCACAAGGTACCGAATAGGAAATCATGTCTGGCACCTAAGGTGCCTAACGGGATCTCCTATCAGTGCCCAAAGCGCTGACAGGATACTATGTCTAGTAGAAAAAAGTCCACCGAACCATGCCTCTAGAATCTCTTCGAACCATGCTTTTGGATGCTCAACGAACCAAGGAAAGAAGAGCATGAACTTAGCCAGTAAAGAAACCATATGTGTATCACTGAACCAACCTAACCCGAACAGAACTCTCGACCGAACCAGACAGGTCATATATGGAATGAAATCTGCATATATTTGAAAATTAGCAATGATATCTTCTGAAGGCGGAAATATCTGATCTACATGAGCTATACATGGAAATTTCCCGACCTGCTAGATTAACCACAACATCTCTTTGCCCCTATAAATTTCCAAGCATTTGGCACTCACAAGGACAAATTTTGAAGCTTGGGAGCTCTATGCTACAGGAATAACCGAATCGAGCTTCAAATCTCTATTTTAAGTCATAATTTATTGTATTTCATCTCGCAACTCTTGTAAAAGAAGAAAATCTAGAAAAGGAATAAAAATTAACAGTGGCTGTAGGCCCATTATGGCTGAACCACTGTAAATCTGCGTGTCTTTTACTTTCTTAGCATTTACTTTCTATTGAATTTGCCTGCAACACCCCAAATTTTTGTTTAAAATTATTTAGGACATTTAATTAGATAAATTAAATAATAATGTAGATAAGGGGATTGAGGTTGATTAATAAATTAGTGGCTGTGCTTATATAAACAAATGAACTTATAAATGGTTAAGTATTAAGCAATTGAACATAAGGGCATTAGGGTAAATTGCCACCCACATTCCCCCTTTATACCATTTCCTTTAGGCCATATATGTTCATTTTTTTTGCAAGTAAAAAAATTATAAACGTAAGATGGAAGCAAGGCCGGCTATAAGGAAGTGAAGAGAAAAGTCAAAGAAAAGCTTAGGATCAAGTTAGAAGGAATCAATCTCAAACAAACTTCAATTTCCTTATCCAATCTAAGGTAAATAATAATTTCTACATCTCCATTTTGATTTTCTTATCATATGGTTTCTGATTTAATCATAAATCTTTTTTATGATATATACTGATTTATGATATGCTTGATTTATGCTTTATATGATTTAAACAAGGTTGTTTAAAAGGAAATATATGTGGTTTTAGGGCAAAACCGAGACTTAATGATTTTTAAATGCGATGAAAAAATAACAATGTTACAGAAATCATAATTTTGGAATAGGGATTCAATTTTTATAGTCTTCCAAGCGGTGGAGAATTAGTAATAAATTATTAAAGGAAAATATGGTTATTTGGGTTTATAAATTTATTTTGGAAAATATATTAAGAATTTGGGTGTAAAATTTTAATATGTTAAATAACATATATAAACTGAATTTTTGAAATTTTTGGGGATTTTTACTAAGCGATTTAGTATGGAAATTAAATTATTTCTAAAGGAGGACCTAAATGGTTTGATTGTTTTATAAGAGGAACGACTTATTTGTTAATAGTTAACTTGATTTTAGATCCGAGAAAATGCCAAAAATATTATCCAAATTATTTAAAAGTTTGTGAAAGCGAATCAAATATTTACAACTAGGTATGTTTGTTACAAAAAGTTTATTTATTTTGGACAAAATAGCTTTTTCCCAGAAAAAGGTAGTTCCGCCTTCTTTGGCAAACCTTTCGATTTAGTCCTCTCGGCTAAGACCATTCGACTTCATTGACCAACATGGTCGAAAGCAATGCACATGATATCATTCGGGTAGTATGTAGTGAATTGGACCAAATCAAAAGGTAAGGTGTCGAAGGGTTACTTTCGAAGGGTTGCTTTTGAAGGAGACGATCCCTTAGTTTACTTTATTTTGAAAAAGAAAATCACTTGCTTGTTTTAAAGAGCTTCCCACAAGGTCGGAAGCTATGATTTCGAATGGTTTCAAAGAGGATTTTGAAAGAAGAGCTGCCGCCTTTATTTTTGCTCAAACCTTTTGAAGTGTTCGAAAGCAAAAGCTTTTGACTTTGTCGAAAGGTTTAACGCATGTCACTTCCCAAACCCTTCGAAGGGGTCGAAAGTAGAAGCTTTCGACATTATCGAAAGGTTTAATTGATTATAAAAATACAAGCCACTTCCCAAACCTTTCGAAGGGGTCGAAAGCAGAAGCTTTCGACGTTGTCGAAAGGTTTAATTGTCTTTCCCAGTATTTTATAAAACAAAAGTGTGGTTTTGAAAGAGATACTTTCACCTATGTTCACTATGACCCAAAGTAATATGTTTAAGTACAAAAACAATGCATTTGAAAGTATTGATTTCAATGGTTTCAAAAGATTAGATTTCAATGGTTTTGAAAGGTTTGATTTCAATGGTTTCGAAAGGTTTGGTTTTCAAAGGAAATGAAGGGTAACCTTGAATGCTTTCGAAAGGGATACTTTCAAGTTTTTTTGAAGTTGTGCTTCTACTCCTATATAATAATACTTTAACATAGTCAAAAGGTTTTGAAGGAGGGGTTTTAAAGTATTATAAAGGCGGGAGCCTGTTGTTTTAAAATTTGTGGTTTATACTTTTGAAGGGGTCGGAAGCAAACATTTCAAAAGGGACGAAAGGTTGCTTTCGAAAGGGTCGAAAGCAAAGCTATCTAAGGGGCTGTAATATCATTTTATTTTACAATATAAAATAAATGTTGTATAACCTTAGGGATACCGGGGTGGGATTAACGAGTACAACACAATAGTTAGGGATATCAACACTTATATGTTTTTACAATCATTGAGGGATACCGATGTAAATTATAAGTGGACATTATCTAAATTAGGGATACTAATGGAAATAGGTTAATCATGTAAGTAGCATGAGATAATTAGATTCATGGGGATATCATGAGTTAAGTGACCAAGTGAAGGGTTCATAGTTATCCTAGGAAAACTATGGGAGTTTGATGGATAGTCAACATTAAGTTGGAGATGGATTGTCTCCGTATGATTGAAGAAGGGTTCATAACTATCCTAGGAAAACTATGGGATGTTTAAGGGATATTCAACATCAGGTTGGGGATGGATAGTCTTTATATGGTTAATGAAGGATTTATAGTCATCCTAGGAAAACTATGAGAGGTGAGATGGATAGTCCCATATTGTTAATGAAGGGTTTATAGTCATCCTAGGAAAGCTATGAGACGTAAGATGGATAGTCCATATCAGCTTAAGAAAAATGGATATGGGATGGATAGTCCCTCTTTTGAGGCAAATTAAAATCTAATATGGGATGGGAAAATCCTAAATGTTTGCAAGTACGCATATCATCATAATATTTTAAAAATGTATGTTTTAACCATTATGGATGCAAGGGTACAGAATACGATTTTATAAATGTTTTGGGATATTAATGAGGGGAAAACCTGTTCCGCTAAGCGGCATGGTCTCACTAGATATCTAAAAGGATTGAGATGTTAGGTTATTATCCATACCAGGCTTTATGTCTGACTCAAAGTTTTTGTTTTCCCTTTAAACTCTCGGGTACTCAATTGATTTTGAGTAGTTTGAGAGTTAAGGTTCCCAGGTTCTTTTCTTTGACGAATAAACCTTCCAGAGGCATGCAGGAGGCAGATGGTTATTTAGAGTTTTCTTTTCTGCTGTGTATTTGTTTGGGAAGGCAGATCTATTAGTCTTACTATATGCTTTGATCAAACAAGGTGGCATCTTCATATGTCGCTCTTGGCGTATGTGTAATAATTATATTTTTCTAAACATGGTTAACATTGTGGAATTATGTAATGAATATGAATTTTTTTGAATGGAATATGGAAATATATTTTTGAATTGTTAAATTTTTTCCATATTCTTATGATACGAGTATCAATGAATCTAGCACCGCCGTATTTGGTCACCGAAGATTAATAACTATGGATGATACATCATCCGTAGCCGTTAGTTTTGAGCCTCCAAGTAAGGGGATGTTACATGTTGGTATCAGTGCATAGGTTTATGAAACTTTAAAAAGATAAACCTAAAGGCTTTTTTGAAACATAATCCAATGAATTTAAAAACATGATCGGGGTATGGGATAACGTTATAGTAGCATAGTTGTATTTGCTATATTTAAGTATACGCTTTATCTTTTGACTCCTATCTTTATTAGGCTATTCTTCTATATCTCAAGAAGCTTGAATACAGATATGGATGGAAGGAGAGATGCCTATATTGTGGGAGGAGATAACACCACTACAAATGGTAATGCTAGACCCAATGTTTGAATAGGACAATGTCAGGCTGAAAATGTTGGTACTGGTGTTCCCTAAGTGGACATGGGAGCCATGTATCAGTTCTACATCAACTTAATGCAAGCTGGAGCAGCTACAGGTGTAGCTAGAGGTAATGTTGTGAATGTTAGAGGAGCAAATCCTATGGCTCCAGTTGGTTATAACTATGCCAAGTTGAGCCGGGACTACACCAGTCTGGGAGGGAAGCCTTTTCTTGGAACAGAGGATTTTATCGAAGTTGAGAACCGGCTTTTGAACTGTAAAAGGATTTTTATAGATTTAGGCTTAGATGATGGAGATAAGAGAAAGCTAAGCTCTAGACAATTGCAAGGTTAGCGCTTCACTAGTGGAACAGTGTAACAGCTGGAGTTCTGAAGGAAAATCTAACATGGGGCCGATTTTAGGAGAAGGTTTGAGCAGAGGTTTCTGTCTGAGGCTGCCAAGCCGACATTGATGAGGAAGTTCATGGATCTTGTACAAGGAGAGATGTTAGCGAGTATGCTGCTAAGTTTGATGAGTTGTCTCGATGTGGTTGTGCATTGGTTGACACTGAAGTCAGAAGGAATTAAAGGTTCATTAGAGGATTGAAGCCGAAGCTAGGCAGGATGGCTATGACTCATATAAGTGAACTTCATCATGTGGTGGTGGAGATGACCATCCTCCACGAGGAGATGCTTGCTATTTCAGCCAGCGAAAGGCCAGTTGATTTTTAGGGTCCTCGGGTTAAGAAGAGGAAGTTCTTTAATAAGAAGGGCGCTCAGAAAGGAGGAGCTACCAAGAAAGGGAAAGTAGACATAGTTTGCTAGAAGTGTGATTAGAAGAGGCATTATGCTAATGAGTGTTTCTTGGGTAATGGAAGGTTGGTTTTGGGGAAGCATAATGTGCAATGCTATAATTGCAACCAGATGGGACATTACAAGAACAAGTGTCCTGAAGCTGCCAATGCAGGAAAAGGAAAGGTATTTGCTTTGGACCCATCATCCTCTAAACCAACTGCTGCTGATAAAAGGAAGACTGTGATGGAAGGTACACTTTTGATTCAGAGTATACCAGTTAGGCACTTTTTGATACCGGCGCATCGCATTCATTTATATCATAGTATTTGGTAGATGTTATGTACAGAACCTACACACCATGTTACTTTCTTAAGGAGTGCAAATCCAGTAGAAGGGTATGCAACTCTTGGGATGAGATGTGACCAGTTAGAACTTGATTTGTTAGATCATAAGTTTGCATGCAGATTGTATGTCTTTAATTTCGTAGATTTCAGGATCATTTTGGGTTTGGATTGGTTGAGTAAGTATGAGGCTAGGATATTTTGCCGAGATAGGGAGATATCATTGAGACACCCAGATAGTCATAACTAAACTATTTTCTCAATGGAGAATTCGAGCAAGAGTGTTTATGCTTTGTTAAGTGCTATGAAGATTGGAGGAGACCTTAGTCAGGTTCGTGTGGCTAGAGAATTTGCATATGTTTTTGAGTCGGTTACTGGATTACCCCCGAAATGAGCTATTGAGTTTCGAATAGACCTTGTACCGAGAGCAGAACCTGTTGGTAGGCCACCTAACAGGAAGACACTATCAGAGATGAAGGAATTGAAGGTGCTGCTAGTGGATCTTGAGAGAAGGAATTTTATTAGACCAAGCAGTTCACCTTGGGAAACAACTGCGGTATTTGTGAAGAAACCCGACGGATCGTTAAGGATGTGCATCGATTATCATAAGTTAAATGAAAGGATGATCAAAAATAGGTACCCTCTACCAAGGATAGATGATCTGTTTGAAAAGTTGAGTAGAGCCAGAGTATCTTCCCAATTAGATTTGGCGACGTGGTACCATCAGTTGAGAGTGGCAGAGGATAGCATTCCTTTGATGGCATTTCGGACTAGATATGGTTAGTATGAGTGGTTGGTGATGCTATTTGAATTGACTAATGCATCTTCTTCCTTTATTGATTTGATGAACTGGGTTTTCCGAGTGCACTTGGATAGGTTCGTATTGGATTTATAGGTGACATTTTGCTGTACTCAAAAGATGAAAGAGAGCATGAAATTCATCTTAGAGTGGTGTTGGAGACACTGAACCAGAATCAGCTAAAGGCGAAATTTTCCAAGCGTTATTTGTAGAAGAAAGAGGTTAAGTTTCTTGGTCATGTGGTTTCGGAAGAGGGATTGGCAGTCGATCCAATTAAGATCAAAGCTGTCAACAATGTAAAAAGACCAGATACAATAATTGATATCAGGAGTTTTCTTAGGCTTGCTGGCTATTACCGGATATTCATCAAGGATTTCTCATGGATAGCAGCCCCATTGACGAAGTTGACCAGGAAAGATGTGAAGTTTGTTTAGTCCAACAAATGTGAGGAAGCATTCCTTAAGTTAAAGCATTTGTTAACTAATGCGCCAGTGTTTGTAGTTCCAAATGGTAACCAAGGGTTGGTAGTATACAAAGAAGCATGTGGGACTAGATTAGGAGCAGTATTGATGTAGAGGAGCAAATTTATTGCTTTTGCATCTAGCAGCTTAGACCACATGAATTTAGATATCCTACTCATGATTTGGAGTTAGCTGCGGTGATATTTGCCTTGAAAATTTGGAGGCATTATCTTTTGGGAGAGATATTTGAGTTGTATATCGATCATAAGTTATTAAAGTATTTATTCTCTCAAAAGTAGTTGAATATGAGGTAGCAGAGATGGCTAGAGTTTTTGGCTGCTTATGATTTCGGTATAAAGTATACTTCTAGGAAAGGAAATAAGGTAGCATATGCTCTCAATAAAAAACATAAGAACATGGTGTTAGCTATGTTGGTAGAATGGAAGGATCTAGAAGCTTTAGCAGTTGCGGTGTGCAGTTGAGAACTACTACTAGTTCTAATTAGGATACTACCATGTTCTCTTGCTTAGAAGTTCGACCGGTGCTGATTGAGAAGATAGCTTCTAAGCATAAAGAAGATCGAATTTTAGCTAAGAGAATAAGAAGGCTTGAGGTTGGGACCGAGGTTAATGATTTGAAATATTTCTGGCTTGACCAGAGAGGATAGTTGAGAAAGAAGGAACGGTTGTGTGTTCCAGATGTGGAGAATTTAAGGAGAGAATTCTAGAGGAATGCCATCGATCAATGTTTAAAATTCATCATGGAGGGACCATGATGTATCAAGACATGAAGAGAAGCTTCTATTGGAAAGGCACGAAGAGGGATGTTGGCTTGTGGGTTAGGCGGTGTGTTAACTGTCAACAAGTGAAGGCCGAACATTAGAAGACAAGTGGGTTACTTCAGCATTTAGATATTCCAGTTTGGAAATAGGATTCGACATCGATGGAATTTATAGACGGGTTGTCGAGGTCAAGGAGAGGAAATGAGAGTATGTGGGTTATTACGGGTATCAAGAGTGCTTATTTCATTCCAGTAAAGTCAACCAGGGAGGCATCTACTTTAGCTAAGTTGTTCTTGAAGAACATAATTAAACTTCATGAAATTCCTAGTAGCATAGTCAGTGACAGAGATGCATTATTTACTAGCGAATTTTGGAGGAGTCTACAAGAGGTATTAGGTACCAAGCTCAAGATGAGTATAGCATATCACCCACAGATGGATCAATAGAAAGAGAGAGTCAATAAAGTACTTGGAGATTTATTGAGAGCTTGTGTATTGGACTTTAGTGGATCTTGGGAAGATCACCTGCATCTGATTGAGTTTTCCATAATAATATTTATCAGACTAGTATAGGAATTATTCCTTTTGAAGCTTTGTATGGAAGGCCATGTAAATCGCCCGCATGTTGGTTGGAGACTGGAGAGGGATTAGTCTTAGGTCTGGATTTGGTTAGAAAGGCGTCAAAAAAGATTGACTTAATTTGAGAACGGATGAAGGAAGCTCAATCCTGACTACCGTCATGATGAATCCTCTTCGTCCTCTATCTCCATGATGATTGCCTAGCTATAGCTTCCTAATCCGAGTCCCTAGGCTTTCAAATTCAGGCTCTAAACTTCCAAATTCTTGAGTTCAATTCTTAGTAACAGCACCAAAATGTTAGTATCAAAATTGACCACTAACATCCAATTGCAAGTGAAAGCACCAACATCCAGTCACAGATCATAGATAGAGTATATGTAGAGAATATAATATGAAGAACAAAGAAAATTAAGATGAAAGCGGTACAAAAGACGAGATTTATAGTCGTTTGGCTATCTCCAGCCTATGTCCACTCCAGAAATTTCCTTTTTATTATACTGAAATCTGATTACAGTTACAATTTGGAATTCTAGAATAACAATGGCAGAATAGCTTTTTGTAGAAGAAGATGAAGAGATAAAAAATGGAGATCCTTTCTCTAAAGCCAAGCCTGCTATATTTATAGGAAAAATCTCGACTGTAGGGCCTCCTCACCTACATGGGCCCACCATGTCGATCACCGATCCCAACTTGTCAATCTATGCCAATCTAGAGTACATAACATGTCGACAAAAGCAACTAGTGTACTGACCCGAAGTAGATTGGTAGCCGACCCGAAGTAGATTGGTAGCCGACCCGAAGTATTGCCAAATGCCGACCCCTTATCTCCTATAGCTGATCCCTTGTAATGCCGAACCGAAGATTTATCAATGCTGACCCGAAGCCAAATGCATGCCGACCTGAAGCAATTCCCCATGCCGACCTCTTGAAGTGATGCTACCCTGACCCTATGCCGACCCGAGTCCTTGCTTGTGCCGACCCGGAGCCTTCCCTATATGCCAACCTGATGCCACCTATATGCCGACCCCATGCCACCTCCATATGTCGAACCAAAGTCTTATGCTGACTCGGAGTTTCCCTGATGCCGACCGAAGCTGAGTGCACGTTGACCCTAAGAAAATGCCGATCCCAAGCAAACAGCTGACCCCGAGTGGCTTCTACAAACGAGCCCTAGTGGACCAATTACCGACCCAAAGTAAGCGCTTTCCTGATCCAAAACAATCCCCTCAATGACTCGAAGTAGACACACCTCTTGCAAAACATCATATTCCAAGCACCTTGCGTCTTTCGTTCATCGACTATGTTGTACCTTGGCTTCATGTTTATGTTTATTATCCATAATTGATCATCTATCTATTCATCTAAACAAAGTCCATGACATTCCAACCTCGATAGTCATGAAGTCTATTGGGTTAAATCTGCATGTATGTTGCCTTGCCAAAAGGCGAGTTAACACTTTGCCCCTCAAAACATGCCTTGCGATAAGAAGGTGTGTTTCGTATTACCATAAGCCCGATGTTCAGAATCTGTTGATGACCTATGAAGAGATCAATTATCTTGCCTGGTTGTTAGTAACGATTGTTTGGTATCATGTGTCGTTCGAGGCAAATGCGATCATTCGAAAATGGGTGTCGTTCGAGGCGAAATGGGACCGTTCCAGTCGGGCCATTCGAGGTGAGATGTGACCATTCAAGGTCGGTTTCCATTCGAGGTAAGATGTGACCGTTCAAGGTCGGAAGCCGTTCGAGGAGAAATGCGGCAGTTCGAATTTGGATGTCGTTCATGGTGACATGTGATCTTTCAAGGTCGGATGCCATTCGAGGCGACATGTAACCGTTTATGGTCGGATGCCATTCGAGGTGAAATGTGACCGTTCATGGTCGGATGTCGTTCGAGGTGAAATGTGACCATTCATGGTCGGATGCCATTCGAGGCGAAATCCGACCACTCAAGGTCGGGAATCGAAATTATAAATTTCATATTTCACATTCGAGTGTGTCTTGAAATTGAAACATTCAACTTGCAAAATCAATTCCAGGTACAAAGAAGAGAAACAAAAGAAAAACTAACACATCAAAGTGATGCATCTCTGGGTGTAACGGTTCATCGTCATCTCAGAGCATGCTTGAGGATTGTTCGCAATCCCATGCATGTGTAAGTGACTTAGCCACTTTATTC
Organism: Allium cepa; assembly: GCA_030765085.1. Taxonomy (NCBI): domain Eukaryota; kingdom Viridiplantae; phylum Streptophyta; class Magnoliopsida; order Asparagales; family Amaryllidaceae; genus Allium; species Allium cepa. The sequence continues at coordinate 304,947,661 of CM060945.1, read as the reverse complement.
CGAGGTTTATTACTTATTCCTTGCCATCCCGATCAGTTGACGACAACTTGACGCCTCGATCCAAGGTCGTTTCCGTTTGATGTAGATAGCAGACACTCTTGTTCCACTGCCGCTGCTCTCCTTTTTATGTATTGTAACAGCTCACTATTTCGAAGATGTCCCTCGATCTCATCCTTCAAGTGCCTACAATCATTTGTACTATAGCCACCTAACTCATGGAATATGCAGTATTTGTCTGATTTCCTTTCATTATTGGCAGGCCCCCCTGATTGGCATTTGGTAGGGAATCTACCCCCAAGTGTTGAGGTATATCCATTTTATGGTCTCTCTTAACTCCTTGTAAGAGGTAAATCTCGGTTCCTTTCGTGGCCACCTCGGTTCATCAAAGCCATTCTATGCTCTTCGCTTTCCTTTATCCTTGTTTGAATCTTTCCAGGGCGGATCTCCGCCTTTGATTGCATATACCCTAACTTCCTCTCCTTCCTTTCTTTAAGCTTTTGCATCTTTCTGTCGTATAAATCTTTCTACCTCATGGTAAAACTCTACTAAATCCATAGGTGGATCCTTTGTTAGTGAATCCTTGAATTCTGTATCATCAGCAATGCCAGATACAGCTGCCATCAAAACCATGGATGGATCTAGGCGATCTACGATACCGCGACAGCAGTGAATCGTGTTAGAAAACACCTCAGAGACTCTCCTGTCCTCTACTTCAAGTGTTGTTAAACGCATCGCATTCTTGGGTCTCGAGATGTGAAATCTAATTTGCCTCATGAACCTTTCGATCAATTTGGTCCACGTTCCAATAGAGCCGCTTTCCAATTGTCTGAACCATAGTGTTGCTATATCCATCAAATACAAAGGAAAACACCATGCCATGACCACCTCCGATGCCTCCCAGTACTTCCATATGCCTCATATACCTTGTCAGATGAACAACGGGATTCGTCCTTCCATCAAATGTCTCCAGCGTTGGTAGTTTGAATTCCGACGAATTTCTAGCTTGTCTAATTGTAGGAGCGAAGGGGCTCCTATTCACATTCTCCAATTCTCTATTCACTAATCCCCCTCTCATGGCCTGTTTGACCATTTTCGCCAACCTGTCATTATCTCCAAGTGGCAGTTTTTATCCGTTGCCTTTAACCAGCCCCCCGAGTTCGTGAGGGAATCTTGTAATCTATTCTTCTGGACGAGCATTCTTTTCCCTATCAACGCCAAATTTCACATTATTCGCGTCGACTAAAGTTCTATGAACTAGAAAATAACCGAACGAATTTTATAATAAAAATAACGGCAAGCGCACGGCGTACACTTGTAGTACGTGGCGAATACGGGTCGATCCCTAGGGAATTGATGATTTTAAAAATTCAATTCAACCAAATTATACCAATTTCAAGTGAAAGTTAAGCTAGAGAATTAGAGAATTAACTAACTAACTAAAAGAAAAGAGAAGCAAATATAAGAGTTAAGTGACAATTTAGATAATAAATCCACTCTCTAGATCATATAGTCCAACACATATGAAATCATGATCTCTGTTTTATGGTCATTAGTTTTTAATTGATGTGCTTATCATAAGTATGACATATTTGTGCTATTGATTAGCCAACATAAGCCATAAAACTATAACACACCCTTAAACCACTTACTAATTTTCATGAAACTTGACAATGAAAATGAAAATGAAATCTACTTTAAGTATGGCCTATTAACTATTGATTAGAAATATAGACCATCAAATTTGAATTTCAAATCATTTTCTTATGCCATAATCATATTTTGATGAAGAGGCGTTTGTGTTAGTGATTGTTTAAGCATAGCCTATTTGGTGTCAACAATATAAGCTATCAAATTCAAAGCAAGAACAACAGATAAAAAACTTCATTGATCATCATTAAATACAAAAAGAGGGCATGAATTAACAAATAGTTGAAGCTACATAATTAGAGAGCTTCATTACCCCTAAATCGAAGGGGTTTTGCCTCTCATATTTATTATTTGATTAACAAATGTAGCTAGCAACATGAAAACAAAAAGAAAAGAAAAGAAAATGAAAGCTAATGGAAAAGTGAAGCTAATTAACAAGAATTAAAACTAATCTACTTTTCATGAATGTAAATCTACACTACCAACATTAAAGTAAATGAACAAGAAAAGTAAAATGAACAAGTAATTAAATTGCCTAAGGAAAAGAAAGTAATATGAAAATAAAAATAAATGGCTAGGTAGCCATGAAAAGAAAGAAGAGAGCTTGATTTATTTTTGAGCCTAAACTAAAACTAAGAGAGACTAAGAAAGAAGATGGTTATATGAACATAATGGGTTATTTATACATGCATGAAACTCTAACTCATAATTTGCGGAATGCCCAAACTACCCTTGATAAAGTGTGAAGGTCAAGTAATCATTAGCTTCTACTAATCATCATTTTTGTGTACATGAAGCCATTAATTCCATAAGCATGTGCATTAGCCACTAATTTGTACACTAAGTTAGGTGGGTGGGTGAGGTCCTCCATGTTCTTCGTTTTGCATTATTTCCATCTTCATTCCTTTGTATTCATTTTGTGCATGCATGTGTATTCATGAAGCCACTCCTATTTGAGATCAAATTATTACACAAATATAAATAAATTTCCAATTAATTTTTCTCATAGAAATATATGCATACAAATGACCGTTTTTCCCCTATATGAAGATCGATATGTGATAATTTGGAATTAATATGGTTTTTTTTAAAAACAAGTTAAAATACCCAATAAGATCATTTATTTAATTTAAATAGAATAAGTATGGTGATAAAAATATGCACATTTATGTGCATATCAAATACCCCCACACATATCTTTTTATTCGTCCTTGAATAAACTAAAACTAAGATAAATCTGTTTTCATAGGGAGCACGATTGCATTGAACGTATGTAACAAGCCGTTAAACCTCTGGGTGTCCTAGAAGGACGAGTGTTGTCTCGTGAGGGTTTTCAACGGATACTACCTACAAAATCCAAATGCAGGATGAAAATATTTACAAAATGCAGGACTTATTTACAAAGAGATGAATGTGAGTTTTTGAAATTATTTATAATGAAGGATTCACTTTTAAATCAACACAAATAAGTTAAATATAGGTTTCGGTCATTATCTTGAAAATTTAAGTCATTTACGCGTTAAAATTTCCAATAAAAATTAAGTTATCATAACAAATAGACTATAGTTTAACTTGTTGTTTTGGTTGATAACAAAGTGTAATTATAAAATGGATCTTTAGTTGATTATCAAAGTTTATCAGAGTGGTATATTCATTTCTTTTCAATAACAAGTCAAATCAAATAAGTTAAAAATAGTGCTTGGATTTCAATTGCTTACTCTCGTATTTTTGAAATTTTTATTGATATTTACAATATTTATATGCCCAACTCAGGTAAACTGATGCCAGATATATTACACATGCACTGCCTTGTAGATTGATGTGAGGGGAGTACAGAGCGTGGAGAGTGAACGCACAAGTGCAAGCACTTATCGATTGTAGGCATTATTAATAAAAAATATTCATATACATACACCTAGCTCAGATAAGCTGTGCCAAATATGCCGATCATGCACTGCCTTTCGGGCGTACGTGAGAAAGGTACAGAGCATGGCGAATGAACACACAAGTATGAACACCTGTCGACCGTAGGTGTTAATAGAAAATATTACATATATACAAATGTTTTTTTATATATGTTTTTTTAAAAAGAGAGTTTTGCAAAATCATCTTAGCACCACTTAACTTAGAAGACAAAAAAATGTTATATCCTTTATTTTAAATCAACCACTTTTTAAAATAAAGATTTTGAATTAGGATACATTTCATAATTATCACGTATGAACCTTCCTATATACTAGTTAAACCATTGTTATTTGTAATCAAACTTCATTTTTATTTTTGTTAAGACAAATAAACTTGCAAAAATTTCAATTTAATAAGCCAAAACCATATATTTATCCTATAGTATTTCTTTAAAAATAAATCAAAAATGCTTTAAAAAAATTGTTTTTTTGGTTATATTTTTCTTTTTATTTTTGGAAAGAAAAAGCAAAAATAAACTATGAAAAATCAAAATGGAGATGAGTCTCCCCTCCCCCCCCCCCCCCCCACACACTTGATTTTGACTGTGTCCCCACAGTTAACCCAAGTAGAAGGAGAAAAATAAAAACATAACCTTTATTTAAATGAAAATGAAAAGAAGATTATTTACATGACATTAGAAGTATGTCGTTAAAGAGTAAATGAACTGGTCTTTCAAAAACCGATTCATTTATCTCGCCAAGTATGCGAGACACAACTCAAGCGTAGAAACCAAACATAAAAGATTTCGAAGTTGAATGTTGATTTTGAAAAACGAATGTCGTTTTATTGAAAATTGTACGAGTTGATTTATTTTCAATGATTTTTTGGGTAGATATAACGATTGATTGAAATTCAAGTTTATTTTCACCAAACTGAAATTCAAGTTTGTCATTGAAAAATTCTTCAAAATTATTGATTTCAAAATCAAAGTGGTGATTTAAACCTTCTCCATCGGAATTTAACAACTCGTCATCCAAAAGTCCAAAAAATTCATGTTCATTAAATTCATCTTCCTTCGTTGGATTATCAACAACTTCATTGTGTATCTCAAGTTCAAAATCCAAAGTTGTTGTATTCAAATTTTCGACAAAACAATTGAAATCCAACTCAATTACCGTGTTTCAACAACTTCATTAAGACTGTCGTTTTCAATTTCAAAAGTTGTTGTTTGAAAATCGTCAATTGTTGTAAAAGATGGATTATTATTTGACTCGTCACACGTTGGAATTAGATTTTGTTTTTCACGTTGTTTCATATAAGTTTGAAACAACGAATCCATGTGATCATCGTAAATTTCGTTCATTTTCTCAACAAAATCCAATTTATAGTTATTAACTTGAAAATTTTCGATTTGGATTTGTTGAAAACAAAAAATTTCACTCGTAACGAAGTCGAGATTATTAACATTGCCAAAATTATTTGAAAAGTGAATCAGATTTTTGTTTTGATTTCGAAATTCATTTTGGAGTTCAAAATTGAATTGACATGGGCTATACTCGAAGTCATTTGGATTTGAAGTGAATTCAAATTTTAGTTATTTCGAAAACTTGGTCCTGAATCAGCACAAATATGAATTACACAAATCATTTATCTCTTGATTTTGTTGTGTAGAGAGTTCGAGTAAAGATGAAATCATTTCAATGCTATTTTCGAGAGTCGAAGGTTGGTCATCGTTTTGAAAATTTTGTTGTTCGAAATTCGAATTATTTATACAATAGTTGTTGTTAAAATATCCATATAAATTTGGAGTGAAATCATATAGATTATATTGATTTTCACGACTATTGTAAAATTCAAGTGAATATGGAAATTCGGACATTTCCAAGAATGTTTTTTAAAGGAAAAATATTTACAAATAAAATTTATTTTTAAAAAGGAAAATTGATATTTGTTTTGTTTTTATTTTTCAATTTTTTTTTGTTTTTTGAAAAGATTTTATTTTTTTCTGGATTTTTGATTTTCAGAAAAAACTAAATATTTTTTTTGAATTTTTGGGAATTTGATTTGAAAAATTTCAAAGGGAAAGGAAAAAAACTAAGTTAAGAAATATTTACAATTTTTTTAGTTTTGCATTTTGAATTTTTTTTTGTTTTTTGTTTTTGTTTTTTAAATATGCATGAACTGAATGCAGTGGTTAATTACAAATGATTTATCCTATGTTAACTCAAAATTGTGTAATCACACTTTGTCTTAGTCCAACAAGATAGTTCTCAGTCAGCTAACGTGCAGGGGTTATCGGTGCACCATGAATCACCGTAGCAATGCAGCCGAAGGTTTAAGTACCTTTAGAAAAACAACCACTATAATATTTACGAATTACCGTAATATTTGGAAATAGTTATTACTCTGTCGTAGCCTAGACACCAAAAAAGTAAATTATTCAAAGAAGACAATTTGTCAATATACAATTAAGTGTTATCGATTTCTAACCGTTATTATTAATCAAAATCTAAGATGAAATGCAAAGCAGAAAATAAATGTGTATTAACAATGCAACTACGATGAATTTTTTGTTTTGTTTTTGAATTTTTTTTTTAAATGCAAGCAAACAACAATGCAAGGCAAATAAAAACAAGGGCACGATACTAGAGCGTGCAAAATTATTGAACAATTATTTCAAGCGGCGATTTTTTTAGCAAGCAAGCAATTTTTTTTTTCTTTCTTGGCAAGCACTTCTTCTTTTTATTTCTTGCAACCTGAAAATTGAACACGATATATACAGTTTTTTTTATATCGAAGAGGAAACTAAAACAAAACAAATGAAAGCTAAAATAAATACTTGTTTTTTTTAGATAGAACCAAAGCAAAGAAAAATGAAAGAAAAAGGATTATTATTTATTTATTTATTATTATTATTTTAAGGAGAAACTTAAAACAAGATAAACAAAAATTCCCTTTTTTTTTTCCTTTTTCTTTTAGGGGGACTTAACTTAACAAAATTAAAATCCGCCGGCCTAAACAAAATAAAATCACCGACCCAACCCAACCCAATTAAAACTTTGTCAACCCCGACCCAACACGAAATCAAACAAGTTGAAATTTACAAACTCCGGTAAAAGAAAATTCAAAACCGAACTTCAATTTCATTAACTCGTGAATTCACAAACTCACGAACTAATAAATTTTCAATTTCACAAATTCAAGGGTGAAGTCGAAACTTCAATCGACGTCGTTCGTTGTTGCGATGGTGTCGGATGCTTGCAGGCGGTTTAGGGGTTGAGGAATCGGTTCAAGTTTGAGTTAATTGGGGAAGATGGCGGAGCTAGATTGGTGGTTGAATTGGCAACTGGAAGTAGGGATGGAATGCGGTGGTGGTTCGCGATGGCTGGCCGTGGCGTAGGAGTTGCTCGGTGGTCTCAATTTGAGGGATGATTTGCGAATTTTGAAGGAAAGGATTTGGCTTTGATCATTTGTTCGACGGTGTATGTGGAATGATGTAAGGTAGTGTAGTAGTATGATCGTGAAGTGCGGCGATGAAAATGATATATGTGATGAAGTAGAGGCTAGTTTCTCTGGTCAGTGGTTGGTAATTGCTTTATTAAAGAGGGAGTTTTTTGGTCTGAGCGTTTGGTGATGATTGTTTGTGAAATGTTGATGGATGATGGAGTTATGAAGTGTTTCTGTCAGCGGGGGAATGTTACGTGAATTGACAGTTTGACAGTAAGCAAATTGGCGAAGTGTCCCTTGCAGTTGAAGACTTCCGGTTGTAGGAGAAGGCGTGTAGGTGGCAGATTATATTCAAGAGGTAATGGCAGTTTTTTTTTCTTTTTCTTTTTGGTTGACTTCAGTGATGGCGGCAGTTTGTCTCTGGAATGCAAGGTGATTTGGTTGTTTGCAGGACAGTGGCGGGGGGAGGTTGATGGTGGATATCAGAGAAGTGGGTATTGAATTGATGTCAGGCGGTGATGGTTGTTCTTGGTTTTGTATGAGGAGGAGGTGGTTGTCTGATGTTGGAGGACAGAGGTGGGTTTGTCAATTTTTTTATATTGAAATGCAAGGTAGCAAATTTTTCAAGAGCTGGCAGGGATGAATGAAGTGGGGAGTATGTATTAGTGATGTTGTGGTTATGGCTAGATGGTTAGGAAGTTATGTATGCTGACAGCAAGGAGAATGTTGACAGTTGTGAACAAGAAGTGGGATGTTTTAGAAAGAAGTTGTTGCAGCAGTGGTTTGTTTGTGAATGTTGTAGTTTGTGATGCAGAAGTACGGTGATTGGAGAAGGTGAGGGTTATGGCTGTAGATGTTGTATTGGAGTTTGGTTGAATTGAGTGGTTGTAGGGAAGAGAAAGGGTGGAGGCAGTAAGGATTGGTGACGACAGTAGCGTTGATGACGATGCAGTGGGGAGTTGAAGAGTTTTGGGTTGTATGGAATTGATGAATGTGAAGTGGATGTTGATGGTCACTGTTCTGTAGTGGATGGATTGGCAAGGTGCACAGTTGAACAGGTGAAGGGTTGCTGGGGAGTGGAAATGTGGTATGAACACTGGGGTGCAGGAAAGGTTGTTTGTCAGAGGGTGGTGGAACTGCAGTTCGGTAGAGGAGGGGATGTTGAGGAAGAAAGATGTTGTATTGTAGAGGAGTTGAAACAGAAGTGTTGGGGGAATGCTTTGTGGAGCAGTAAGTTTGGATGTGATAAAATGTGAAGGAGGGTTGGGACAGTGAAGGCAGTGTGCACAGAAGTGCACAGGAAGTTGCACAGAAATGTAAAGTGAGGATGAGATTTTGTAAAAACAAAGTTTAGATTGTAAAATCAAGATGAAAATGAAATAAAAAGATTTTTTTTTTTAAAAATTTTGTGTATGGTTTTTTTAATATAGAAATATGCAAATGCTAAGGAAAAAACAACAAGCAACAAATGAAATGAAAATAAAAATCACATACGACACAAATCTTAACAAACACACAGAAATTAAACAAAAATAATTCGAAGAATAGAAAATAAAATCAAAGACAATTCTCCGGCAACGGCGTCAAAAACTTGTTCGCGTCGACTAACGTTCTATGAACTAGAAAATAGCTGAACGAATTTTATAATAAAAATAAAAGCAAGCGCACGACGTACACTTGTAGTACGTGGCGAATACGGCTCGATCCGCAGGGAATTGATGATTTTAAAAATTCAATTCAATCAACTTATCTCAATTTCAGGTGAAAGTTAAGCTAGAGAATTAGAGAATTAACTAACTAACTAAAAGAAAAGAGAAGCAAATATAAGAGTTAAGTGACAATTTAGAGAATAAATCCACTCTCTAGATCATGTAATTCAACACATGAAATCATGATCTCTCTTTTATGGTTATTAGTACTTTAATTGATGTGTTTATCATAAGTATGACATATCTGTGTCATTGATTAGCCAATATAAGCCATCAAACTATAACACACCCCTTAAACCGCTTACTAACTTTCATGAAACTTGACAATAAAAATGAAAATGAAATCTATTTTAAGTATGACCTATTAACTATTGATTAGAAATATAGACCATCAAATTTGAATTTCAAATCACTTTCTTGTGCCATAATCATATTTTAATGAAGATGCATTTGTGTTAGTGATTGTTTAAGCATAAATTATTTGGTGTCAACTATATAGACTATCAAATTCAAAGCAAGAACAACAAAAAAACACTTCATTGATCATCGTTAAGCAAAAAAAAAGAGCATGAATTAACAAATAGTTGAAGCTACATAATTAAAGAGCTTCATTACCCCTAAATTGAAGGGGTTTAGCCTCTCATATTTGTCATTTGATTAACAAATATAGCTAGCAACATGAAAGCAAAAAGAAATGAAAATGAAAACTAATGGAAAAGAGAAGCTAATTAACAAGAATTAAAACTAATCTACTTTGCATGAATGTAAGTTTACACTGTCAACATTAAAGTAAATGAACATGGAAAGTAAAATGAACAAGTAATTAAATTGCATAAGAAAAAGAAAGTTACGTGAAAATAAAAACAAATGGCTAAGCAGCCATGAAAAGAAAGAGGAGAGCTTGATTTATTTTTGAGCCTAAACTAAAACTAAGAGGGACTAAGAAAGAAGAGGGTTACATGAACATAATGAGTTATTTATAAAAGCATGAAACTCTAATCCGTAATTTGAGGAATGACCAAAATACCCTTAAGAAAGTGTGGATGCCAAGTAATCATTAGCTTCTATTAATCATCATTTAAGTGTACATGAAGACATTAGTTGCATAATCATGTGCATTAGCCTCTAATTTATATATTAAGGTAGGTGGGTAGGTGGGTTGGTGGGGTCCTCCATGTTCTTCACTTGGCATTATTTCCATCTTCATTCATTTGTATTCATTTTGTGAATGCATGTGTATTCATGAAACCACTCCTATTTGACACCAAATTCTTACACAAATATATATAAATTTTCAATTAATTTTTCTCAAAGAAATATATGGACACAAATGACCGTTTTGCCCCTATATGAAGACAGATATGTGATAATTCTGAATTAATATGGATTTTGGTTAAAACAAGTTAAAATACCCAATATGATCATTATTTAATTTAAGTAGAATAAATATGGTGGTAAAAATATGCACATTTACATGCACATCACACAACATCACCTCGTATCCTGCCTGGAATTGAGCCAACATGATTCCGAGGCATGCCCCCAAGTTTAGGCGCTGCTTCTGATGACTCGACTTTATCCCATATCCTGGTAGCTCCATTTCCTTGATTTTGATTCTGGACTTTCTCTGCTTCTGCTGCTCCAACTTCATGATCCACATTTCTAGTATTTCCTACTACTACATTCCCTTGATTTTGTACTCCAGCTTGTCCAATCTTTCGGAGTAAGTCCTGCATCATAACCTCATGCCTTTTCAGCATCGTTTCCATCTTGGCTCTAGTAATATCGATTGAGGTATGATTATCTCCTAAGGAAGCCTTCTGACTTCCTTTATGATGATTCCTCTTTGTCCTCTGTCTCCTTGATGATTGCCTAACCATAGCTTCCTAAATCCGAGTTCCTAGGCATTCAAATTCAAGCTCCAAACTTCCAAATTCCCAGATTCAATTCTCAGTTGAAAGCACCAAAATGTTAGTGTCAAAATTGACCTCTAACACCCAATTGCAAATGAAAGCACCAATATCCAGTCATAGATCACAGACAGAGTACATGTAGAGAATATAATATGAAGAACAATCAAAATTAAAATGAAAGCAGTAAAAAGACGAGATTTATAGTGGTTCGGCTATCTCTGGCCTATGTCCGCTCTAGAAATTTCCTTTTTATTATACTAAAACCCGATTACAGTTACAATTTGGAATTTCAAAATAACAATGGCAAAGTCGCTTTTTATACAAGACGACGAAGAGAAATAGAATGGAGATCCTTTTTCTGAAGCCACGCCTACTGTATTTAAAGGGGAAATCTTGACTGCAGAGTCTCCTCGCCTATGTGGGCCCACCATGTCGTTCATCAAGCCTAGCTTGTCAATCTATGCCCACCTGGAGTACATGCCATGCCGACCCGGAGCAACCAGTGTAATGACCCGAAGTAATCTTGATGCTGACCCAAAGTAGATTGGTAGACGACCCGAATTATTGCCAAATGTCGACCCCTTATCTCTTATAGCCGACCCCTTGTAATGTCGATCCGAAGATTCGTCAATGCCGACCCGAAGCCAAATGCATACTGACCCGAAGCACTTCCTCACGCCAACCCCTTGAAGTGATGCTATCCTGGCCCTATGTCGACCCGAGTCCTTGCTTGTGCCGACCCAGAGCCATCCCCATATGCCGACCTGACGCCACCAATATGCCGACCCCATGCCATCTCCATATGCCGACCCCAGGTCTTACGCCGACCCGGATTTTCCCTGATGCTAAACCGAAGCTGAGTGCACGCCGACCCCAAGAAAATGCCAATCCTAAGAAAACAGCCGACCCCAAGTTAATGCTTTCCTAACCCAAAGCAATCCCTTAATGACTTGAAGTAGACCCACCACTTGCCAAACTTCATATTCCAAGTATCCTGCGTCATTCGTCTATCGATTATGCTGTACCTTGGCTTCATATTCATGTTTACTATCCATAATTGATCGTCTATCCATTCATCTGAACCAAGTCCATGACATTCCAGGCTCGATGGTCGTGAAGTCTACTGGGTTAAATCCGCTTGTACATTTCCTTGCCAAAAGGCGGATTAACAGCTGATCATCCCAAGACCCACCGAAGTTAAACACGAAATCTCTTAGAAAATGTTCCAATACTCGATTGACCCTTTTGATCTAACTCTCTATCTAAGTTGGTAAATAGTACCAATGCAAAGCTCTGAACCAAAAGCACTATGCAGGCTTCACCAAAATGCATCGGTAAATATTGGGTCTCGGTCGCTCATTATGGAACATGGAATTCAATGAACTCTTAATATAGTTATAACATACATTTTGGCCAGCTTCACTGCCATTCTTATGGACCTTAGTAGAATGAAATGGGCATTATTAGTTTACCTATCAACTATAACTCGGATACTTTTATTCCCGGCCCTCATCCTTGGCAACCCATTAACAAAGTCCATCAAAATGAATCCCATTTCCATACCAGAACTTCCAAACGCTAAAAAGACACTTCGCTTCGGATGCTCAGCCCTAAATTTTTGGCATATAAGGCATCTCCTCACACATTCTCTGACATCTCTACTCATCCCTTTCCAGTATAAGCACTGCTTCATATCCCACTACATCTTTATGCCCCCGATGAATAGTGTTGTGGCATGTTAGCCGAATGAGATCAAGACCCAAGTGTAGTCGAGCATGAGCTAGGGAAAAACTAGAGGTACGATGGGAAGATGAGTGTAAAGAGATAGCAATAAGGACAAATAAAGGAATGGCATGGTGGAATCCTCCTAGTTCGGTTTCCAAAGTATCGAACATGATCTCAAGTTTGGTACCTCAAGGTACCAAACATGATCTCCTATCTGGTGCCTATGGCAACGGGCAGGATATTTTATTTGGTAGGAAAAAGACCATCGAACTATGCCTCTTGAAGCTCTTCGAACCATGCCTTTGGATGCTCACCAGACTAAGGAAGGAAGAGCAAGAATTTATCCAACAATGCGACCACGTGCATATCACCGAACCAACCTACCCTGGATAGATCTCCCAGTTGAACCAGACAGGTCATATATGGAATGAAATCTACATATATTTGGAAATTAGCGATCATTTCTTTTATAGGATGAAATATCTGATTTGTGCGATATATACATGGAAATTTCCCAACCTACTAGATTAACTACATCATCTATTCGTCCCTATAAATATCCAAGCATTTGACGCACATGAAGACAATTTTTGAAGCTTGGGAGCTCTATGCTGCAGGACTAACTAAATCGAGCGTCAGATCTCTATTTTTGTATTTCTCCTCATAATTCTTGTAAAAGATGAATCACAAGAAAAGGAATGAAAATGAACAATGGTTGTAGGCCTATTATGGCTGAACCACTATAAATCTACGTGTCTTTTACTTTCTATTTAATTTGCTATTGATAATTTATTTGGAGGTGCTTGCCCATTTTATGTGCAAATAAATAACAAACTTAGAAGGTGACACTAATCCAAGGCTAGCTTGAAAGGTCTCCTCGACTCAGAACATTTAATCTTCACTTCTTCTGAACTAGCCCTCTTTATCAATACCGAATTCTTTCAAATCTTCGATATCAGCATCTTTCTATAATCATTAGATCTCTTCGTCCCTTCGGCAGTTCTTCCTATGAGCATTGGATGTACTTCCAAGCAAGATAACATCCTTAAGTCATGATGCTTGAGTCACCTATGCGATGGTCTAGCGATTCATCATCTAGATCTAATCATTTCTAAGTCATGTTGATCTAGCATTAAATCATGTGCTTTATGACATCCTTAACTGGGATAGACGTCTGTGCTCGAGTCGAGGTAGTAGTACTTCCTTTGCTTTTCACAAATGAGTTTGTCGATGATGAGAGTGTAGGAGTTGCCATGTGGGATGTCCTTGCTTGCTAACAGGGAGTGACTTGCCCGTTCCATGCCTAGATGGGCTCTCTAATTCTTTTGGGAGTAGACAAGGATATAGGATTCCTTCCATCCCAGTCTTCACTGTGACTGATGTTCCCAACATGACCAAGATCACTACCGGGTTCTAGGGTACTCAGAGGTGACACGTAGCCAGTTGATGTAGCTTCGAGGTCGAGAGTGGTTCCAGCCCAACCCCGAACATTGCAAGGCTTAAGAGTACTCTTAGTTGATACACCATTGGAAGTTATTTCTTCAATGGAAAATGTAAGAAACTGTGTAGTACTAATGTGAATGGATCTTAAGGCTACTTTAACAATAGACGAGGGTGAATAGCATTTTATAACTTGTGTGGAATTTTATAAATTATTTTAAGATTTGAATCAAACACGGACAATCAATCACAAATATACATACTAACAGGCGATCGATCGCATATATAAATAAATGCAGTAAAAGTAAAGTAATGAGTTAGAGAGATGACATAGGAATTTTATACTGGTCTCCTACATCCAGTCTTGTTCAATTTCTTCTATGGATTTCTTTTCAATCGCCTACTTTAATGGTAGCATACAAAATAGAATACAGACTCAATCTTTAAAGCAATAAGACAAACCCTTCTGCTTTTCGAGTTCAGGGCTGACTCTCTTGATTTAATCAGGAAACAAGATCACCTAATTTAAATGGGCTACAAACACATCCAGTTAATGTGAACAACAAGCACATCCGGTCGATTTGAACGGGCAACAAGCACACACAAACAAATAGTAGTAGGGAGTTGTTGATTTCTAAATACAAATAGTCGTACTTTGATATAAGATATCCTATGGCCCTTTTGATAGCACTTTGGTCTTTGAATTGATGAGAAATATATGCAGATGATTGAGTAGTTTGTAGGGAGCAAAGTAGAGTTTTAATTTGAGAGAATATTCAATGAAAGTTTAGAATAAGAAGAAGAAAGAAATGTTAGTTAAAAATTCATTTTCTAACCTTTTATATAGTGTTTACAAAGATGTATCTATTCGTAAAAAGACGTAATAAACAAGCATAAGTTTTAAAATGAAAAGGCATCATTTTACTGGTTTAAACAGTGTTTAAAAGGATGTGTCTATGTTAGTCCGTGAGATGATGGTTTTGATGACAACAACCTTAGAATAGATAATAAAATATAAATACTAACATTATAAGTTTAGATATATATATATGTATATGTAGGATTTAACCATGCAGGTACTAGGAATAAAGACTGTACAGTATAGAGATTCAAGATATCAAGATAAAATATCAAGATAGAAGACTCATGAGTATTAAGATTATCAAGAGTTCAAGGATAAGTATTTTTTTATTAGGAATTTTTGTTAAAACTCGTAGAAAAGCACTGGCATCTTAAAATCCAATTTATTCGTGGAATGGAATCCACTTCGAGCCCGTTAAAGGGATGGAACCCTAAGTAGGATGGAACCTACAAAAAATCTAGTGGAACATTGTTTTGTATCCGCTAACTTTTATTCAAAATGATTTTTCAAAATTATATCCTATTTTCAAAATGTTTTCAAAACTTTCCTGTTAAAAGATTCAAAACCCTCGATCCTGATTTTAAATAATTTTAGCCTCAAAAACATCTTTATTTTCAAAGTCAAATTACTCCTGATTTTAAACTATCTTTTTAAATAATACATTTAAAATTTAAATATTTATACTTAGATTTAAATATAAAATTATAGTTAAAATATATATATATTATTCTTTATATTTACTTATGAATTTTAACTATAGTCAAGTATATTTATAAAGTTTAAAATAGTTTTTATATAAGATAAAGGTTATTTTCAAAGAAAAACAAAAACACCAAAAAATCCTTTGGGATGTCGACATGCCTAGCATGATCATGTCGACATGGTGACAGTTTGATTCAAAAATTCAAATTTCAAAAGAAGTGTCTATTCGCCATAACTCTTCATGAATGGTCATGACTGTTGTTCTTCTATAAATAGGGGTCAGTTTCAACGAATTTTCAATCACTTTTTTCTGGTTTTCACTACTCTTCTTCTTCCTCATTTCTTAATACATATTCTTATCATTACTCTGTCGAAATCAACATTGAATCATACTCGATTACTTCTAGTTTGATTCTCTATCACTATCTCTACAAGATTCTCAGTGCTATTCAGAGTTATAGACTTCTTTGTAATCTATTAAGCGAGATAATGTGTGATTGTAGCCTTGGAAATCAATCAAAAGGGAAAAGGTATGATTGTAGCCTTGGTAAATCAATTGGGTAAACTTGTGGCCTGGAAATCAATTATCTCTATCCAGAGGATCGAAATTCTGGAGGGTGTATCTCGTAGCCTTGAAACCGAGGGTGTAATTGTACAATTGCTTTTGAAAGGAAATCCATATTTGTATTGCGGGACTGGATGTAGGGTAACTCCAAACCAATATAAAATCCGGTGTGTTCTTTCCTTTGCTGCTTTTATTTTATTTCTGCATCCGTGATTGTTTATGTGATCATATCTGTGTCTGTATATTACATACTTTTGTGTCTAAATTAACATAAGTTAAAAAGATTTCGTAATTCTTTGTTAACACTATTCACCCCCCCTCTAGTGTTAACCTTAGCCTTAAGATCCGTAATCCGAATTTCTCACAATTGGTATCCGAGCAAGGTTTTCAAAGTTTCATAATCTGATTTTTGAAAAGTTTTTAAAATGGCTATATTCGTTAATACTAATTTAGAAGTATTCAAATCATCATTGTTTCATAAGTCTGCATATAATCGATATTCAAATTCAAGTTATCTATCAAAATTGTTTGATGTGCAAAAATCATGCTTTATGGGTGTTGAGGAATCAATCCACAACGGACAAATTGTGCAGATCAGAAAGAACAAATGGATACTTGATAGTGGATGTTCTAGACACATGACTGGCAATCCAGATATACTGAATGATATGATATACAAAGACAGAGGATTGGTTAACTTTGGAGATAATTCAAAAGGATATGTGATTGGCATCGGCAAAGTCGGTAATTCTGAAACTCCTACTATTACTAATGTTTTGCTAGTTAAGAATCTGAAACATAATCTGCTAAGTATAAGTCAACTATGTGATAAAGGTTATAAAATTCAATTTGAAAAAGATAAATATCACATTGAAGATAATAATTCAACCATTATATTTGAGGGAGTCAGGAAAAAGAATATATATATATTCTTAGTATGAAAGTTTCAAATGATAACCTGTGTCTGTTGGCAAATACAAGTGACCCTTGGATTTGGCACAAGAGATTTGGGCATTTAAATTTCAAACTCCTATCTAGACTGTCAAAACATGATCTAGTAAGAGGTCTCCCTAAAATGAATTTTAAAGTAGATAGTTTATGTGATGCTTGTCAATTAGGAAAACTTAGAAAAAATTCTTTTAAGTTAAAAGATATGATTTCAACTTCAAAACCTCTTAAATTACTTCATCTTGATTTATTTGGTCCATCTCAAATTTTATCAATAAATCATAGTAGATATGTCTTTGTAATTGTAGATGATTATTCTAGATTTACATGGACAATATTTTTAAAACATAAAAGTGATACTTTTGAATGTTTTAGGACATTCTCAAAAAGAATTCAAAATCAATTTTCTCTAAAATTATAACTATTTGAAGTGATCACGGTGGTGAATTTGAAAATGAAAGGTTTGGGGAATTCTACAATAAAAAGGGAATAACTCATAATTTTCATTTCCGAGAACTCCAAAACAAAACGAAGTAGTAGAACGTAAAAATTGGACGATTCAAGAGTGTGCGAGAACTATGCTTACAGATAGTAATTTACCAAAGAATTTTTGGCCAGAAGCAGTTGCTACCACCTGTTATATTTTGAATAGAACTTTAATTAGACCTCTAACTGATAAGACATCTTATGAACTTCTTTATTCAAAGAAACCTAAGGTATCTTATTTCAGAATTTATGGAAGTAAATGCTTTATTTTAAATACAAAAGATATTTTATCTAAATTTGATCCTAAATCTGACAAAGGTATCTTTATCGGATATTCTAGTAGAAGTAAAGCGTACATAGTGTTTAATTTAAAAACTAATACCATTGAAGAAACAGTGCATGTTTCATTTGATGAAAATTTCAAAATTTTTGAAGATACAAATGATGAAGAGGATTTAATCACTCAAAATCAAGAACCTATTGAAACTAATAAAGAAATTGATCATCCTAATAAAAGGACAAAACTTTTAAAAGATCACCCTACAGAAAATATACTGGGAGATATGCAATCTGTTGTTAAAACTAGAAATCAACTAAGTCAAATGAGTAATGTAGCTTTTATATCAACTATTGAACCCAAAAATCCAATAGAAGCATCAACAGATGATTCATGGATTTTGGCTATGCAAGAAGAATTAAATCAATTTACTAGAAATGACGTTTGGGAACTTGTTCCTAGACCAGAAAATAAAACTATAATTGGAACTAAATGGGTTTATAAAAATAAAATGAATGAACAAGGAGAGGTAGTTAGAAATAAAGCTCGTTTAGTCGCTCAAGGTTATTGTCAAGAAGAAGGAATAGATTTTGATGAAACCTTTGCTCCCGTAGCAAGATTAGAAGCCACTAGGATTCTACTTGCTTTCGCAAATCATAATAATTTCAAATTATTTCAAATGGATGTTAAAAGCGCCTTTTTAAATGGATTTGTAAAAGAAGAAGTATATGTCGAACAACCACTACTTTTTGAAAATGATAAATTACCAAATCATGTTTACAAATTTAAAAAAGCACTATATGGTCTAAAACAAGCTCCTAGAGCCTGGTATGATAGACTAAGATCTTATTTATTGCAATCTCATTTTGAAATTGGTAAAGTAGATAATACTATTTTTATAAAAAGAAATAAAAATGATATTCAACTAGTACAAGTTTACGTAGATGATATCATTTTTGGTTCAACTAATTTTGAAATGAATAAAGAATTTTCTGAAATAATGAAAAAAGAATTTGAGATGAGTCATATGGGTGAATTAAATTTCTTTTTAGGATTACAAATAAAACAATTAGATAATGGTATCTTTATTAGTCAAGAAAAATATGCTAAAGACCTAATTAGTAAATTTGGTTTGACCACTGCGAGTGGAAAACCCACTCCCATGGCAACCAATGAGTACCTTAGTAAAGAAGATCTCTCAAAAGATGTAGATCAAAAATTATATAGAGGAATGATTGGCTCATTACTCTATATTACTGCTAGTAGACCTGATATCATGCATATTGTCTGTCTTTGTGCCAGATATCAATCCCAACCTAAAGAGACGCACTTAAAAGCCGTGAAACGAATCATAAGATATGTTAAACACACGTCTGATTATGGTTTATTCTACCCTAAAAATGATTCTTTTGACTTAATATCTTACTGTAATGCTGGCTATGCTGGTTGTAAATCAGACCGAAAAAGTACAAGTGGGACTTGTCACATTTTGGGGCATTCTTTGATTTCTTGGCTTAGTAAAAAGCAAAACACGGTTTCTTTATCAACAACTGAAGCAGAGTATATTTTTGCTGCTTTGGCTTGTTTTCAAGTAATAAATATCCAACAAACCTTAAAAGATTTTGGTTTAAATTTCTCAAAATCTCCAATTTATTGTGACAATACGAGTGCGATAAATTTATCCAAAAATACTAGTCAACATGCTCGAACTAAACATATTGATATCAAACATTATTTTCTTAGAGATAATATAAGCAAGGAAGTAGTTACTCTCGATTATATCAATTCTGAAAATCAAATTGCTGATATCTTAACAAAACCTTTAAATGAATCAATATTTACTAAATTAAGAAGAGAATTAGGTATTTGTTCTATAACTAAAATATAAAATATAAATACAAGTATAATTAACAATTGGTATCAAAATAAATCAAAGAGTTAAATTTTATCCCCCAGGTATACATGTCGACATATAACGTTTTTGATTTTTTTTTAAAATTTTCCCACCAAAATTCAAAAATTTAGTTACATATTCTTCTCAATTTCGACTTTTCATTCATTCTCTCTGTTTTCTCTTCATTCTCTCTTTTGAAATAAATAAAATCATGGCTTCATCCTCAAAATCAAGCATAAAATCAACTTTCTCATTTCCCTCTCCGACTTCTGGTCCATTCCAATGCACTACTCTTGCTCGTGTAACGGAAATAGAGGAGTCTATGATTGATGTACTTCAGAGGTTAACTGTAACGACCCCGAATTTTATAAAATATTTAAATTAATAATTAATTGAATTTTTGAATTTAAAATTGTTAAGTAATTTCATTTTGAATAAAATTCGTGAAATTAATCGATTAAGTGATGCGAGTTTCCCCGGATCCAAGTATATTTTGTATAAATCATTTACATTTAAAATACTGTAAATATGTGTATATATTGAATGTATATATATATATATATTTGGGTATATATGAGCAAATTTTATATAATATATATGTATATATTGAACTTGAGTTAAAATCTCAAGTAAATGGTTTAAAAATAATCATAAAATACAGATATTTGACATGAGTATAAAATAAATAAATAAGTAATAATAAATATTTGAATTGATGGTTAATAATGATTTGAGTTTATAAAATAACATAAGACAATAAATATTAAAGTAAGATAACAATAAATATTTAAACTAGAAATAGAAAAATAATATGAGATAAATTTTAATAAAAATAGGAAGTAGAACATTTGCTAAATTCTAACAACAAAATAAAATAGAAATTTATTTGTATTACAAAACAAGAAGATTTAAAGAAAATAAAATACAAAGGACTAAAACAAAAAAAAAAAAAATATGTTTTTATGAACACTTAAAACAAACATAGATGCAAAAGCTTGCAAAAGAAAGAAACCAAAATATGAAGTGTAGTATTAACAATAGTATACAAGAAGACAGTAAGCATGTAGATATGCAGGCAAGAAGACAATGAACACAAAGAAAATGAAAGAGTCAAATAGGCAGCCTGTAGAGTAAAGTATGCAAGGCAAGTAGAAGAATCAATAAACAAATAAAGCAAAGTACACTCATATAATTAATGCAAGCACACCCAGATAAAGTCTGCAGCCACCAAGTATTACAGATGAACAAAGCTAAAGTAATATACTTTAACCTGGAAAACAACACAACAAGTACTGAAGTAGAGACCAGCAAGTATGGGAGGAAGTAAGATAATTAATGCAACATGCTTCATGCATTTAATACAAGAATCACTCTAGCCATGTCTATTATACTAAATGAGATAATCAACCTGTACAAAGTTAGTACATCACACAGTAAAACATTTTTCTTTATATCAACCTCCCACCTCAGTTCTTTCATCAAACAAACAAATAAATAAATAAAACTAAGCAAAGAAAAACTGAAGCTCACCATCTTTAAAAAAAATTCAAACAATAAATTCAACTGAAAACAATAGCAAGCTCTAACTTGATCAATGATTGAAGTCTGGATCATTCAAAGTTGGAAGTCTGGAAAGCAAAACATCAAACTGTGTTCATTTCAAACTCTCTGTTAATTGATTCAATGTGAGTAAATTCAACCCAGTTTTCTATGTTAATTGAAATGCTTGTAAGTAAACAAGTGATTTAAAACTCAAGTTATTTTAATATATATATATATCTATCTGGATGTTGTTTTGTATGTTGATTCCTGTATTCAATGTTCTGTAAATTATCATCCTCTGTTAATTCACAGGGTATGTGACAACCAAGAAATCAAATTTCTCACCATCTACTTAGAGTTAGGATATGATGTCAAAAGCAAAGTTGTGTATTTAAATAAGAACTATGATCTAAAAATAATTTCATGAAGTATAAATGTATACAAGAGGGAAGATTTAGTTTTTACAGATGAAACTCTAAATTTGGGAAATTTCGAATTTCATAAAACATTGATCCAAGCATGTAGCTTGAATCCTTACCTAAAACAATGATTTTTAATATATGTTTGGTAATTTTTAGTGTCGAGTTTTCCGAGCAGTTCAATAATGAACGAAATTTGCATTTTTGCCGATTTCCGACGACGCGATGAACTAGAGGTGCTAGGGTTGTTCGGGGAGGTGGGGGAGTGATCGATGGTGTCGGGAAAAATATCAGGAAGGCAAACAAGTGGTGGCGGCGAGGGTGGTTGACCGTGGAAGATTTTAACCCTAGTTTTTGCTGGGTCGAATGGAGTGACCGCCACGGCGCGTGTAGTCGACCGAGTGCAACCGGGCGTGGGTGGTAGATAGAGGGGAGATAAACGAGTTCGCGGCCGGGGTAGTTGACGTTCTGGTGGTCGGTGATGTGTGCGCGGCGCCGTGACAGGTTTTGAAGAATACCTGTTCTTGTTCCAGGTTGCTCGAATTTCCAAATTCGATTTTTGGGTGAGGGTTGTCGAACTGGGTGGTCAAGCTCGTTTATGGGGTCGAGAGTGAGTGGTGGGTGGTCGAAATGTGGGTCGACGTTGATCGATTCAGATGTGCACGTGCACATGTTGAAGTCGTGCATCAGAGCATTTGAGATAGGGAGAAGAAGAAGCGGCATGGAGGCAGACTCGAAGTATTTCTCGGGGAAGTACGCGTGCGTTTCGAATTTTAGCTCGAAGCAAGTTGCTTCTGGGCTCGGGTCGAATTCGTGTTCCAGGCTTCTAACCTGAAACTGTTTTGGTTTGAAAATTTTAAAACCCGAATTTAATTTTAAAAACCAAGATTTTTTAAAAGCTAAGTTCAAATTTAAAAGTTAATATAAATTCAAGTTGAATGTAGAATTTAGTTGAACATAAATAAGTTTTAAATTTAAATTGTTTTAATAACTTAAAAACAATTCAAAATATATTAAAGAATTTGGAAATGGAGTTGAAATTTTAAATGAAAAATTTAAGCAAGTTGAAACTAAAAGTTTAAATTTAAGTTTAATCTGAATTAAAGAAAATTTGAATCCAAATTCAGAAATCAAAGAAGTTTTAATATTTAAATTATGTAAATTTGCTTTGTGATGATAATTCAAAACATTAGTTAAAAAATGTTTTAAAATTGAATTAGTAAAGATAAAACGATATGCACTCATTAAATTAGTTCAAGTGAATAATTGATTAATTTATTTAATCAAGAAATTAGGATTTGAGTTAAATTAATAAAGGTAAATAAATTTGTAAATAAGATTCATTAATTTAATAAAGAGTTGTCTCTTAAACAAATGATTAAGGTTATTAAATCAAGTAATTAAGATTTATTAAATTACAGTTTAGAACTTAATTAATAAAATAAAAGGTAATTACTTAATTAATTTGGATTAATTAAATAAGTAATTAAAAGTTTAAATTAAGTAAGGAATAATTAATTTATAAACTAAGGATTATTAATTTGATATAAATTAATGATTAAAGTTGATTGATCAAGCGATTAAGAAATAAATTAAATTTTGAGGATAAGGTGATAGATTAACCCAGGTAATTAATTTGAGAATAATTAATTTATTAAAGGTTAATTAACTAATGAAAGTGATTAAGGAAAAATTATCAATTAAGGAGTAATTAATTAATTAATTAAGAAAAATTAATTAAGAATGATTAATTAAGAGTTAATTATTAATTTAGTATAAATTGATGATTAATTAATAGATAGTTTACTAAATGTTTTGAAATTAATTGATTATTAATTTTCCATAACTAGCAGATCTATTCATAGAAATTTAATCTGATTTAAATTTAATCAGATAATTGAATTAATCCTATCTATGGATGCTTGGATTATATTGGATGTTGAATTGTTGATACCCCTGATATATGATGCTTTATGATTATCCTGATTTGTGTTGTGATCTGTGATATATTTTATTATTTGTGATATATATATCTGCGAATATGTGTATGAGAGATAAGCGTTATAGTTAGATCGCTTATCGAATATATTGTTGTATTTGAATCTGTGATGATTGAAATGATGTTGCACTATTGTGTTAAACCCCTGGACCACACCATACACACACAAATATGGGTCTCACGAGGAAATCGATTAAGTCACAGATGTTTGAAATAGTTAAATTTGAATTTTTAAATTCAAATGTTTTCGAAATGGAATCGGAATAAATGTAAAAAGCTTTTGGAATGGAATTTCAAAATAAAATTTATTATTTTTAAATTACTTGATTAAGTTTTGGAATTTAAATAATTTGATTTAAATTTAAATTCAGTACTTGAAATTGAATTCTATGATTTGAAATTAGGGATTAAAGATATTATAAATATGTTGTATGAACCAAGGATTTCAACTCGTATAAATGAATCAGATTTCCAAAATGAAAACTGTTGTTTTCAAATGATAAACACTTTTAGATAAGAACTGAGATTCCAGTTAATTAGGGGAATTTCAAGATTGAATAGGGAAATGATTTTTCTAAGTTATGAATGAATTCTTTTTGAAAGCTATGAATTTAAATCTGTTTATTTTTAACAGATTTAAATTGATGATTTGTTTAAATCAAATTAAAATGAAATTGTTTTGAAAGCTATAAGTTAAATCTTTGATTTGAAGATTTAACGAGTTAATAAAATTTAAATGAAAATTTATTTGGAAAATCTGTGAATGAATCTTTTGTTTAAAAGATTAAAATGTGAAAATTGTTTAAAACCGTTAAAGGTTGTGAAAATGAATCTTTTTGTTTAAAGATTGAAATGGTAATTGGATTAAACCATTTGAAATAAAGTTTTGAATTATTAAGTTGTGACTTAATTAAAATCCCATTATCCATTTGTTTTTGAAACATCATGCTCACTATTCGGTTTAGCCGGGAAAGGACCTTTGTGTCATATAACCCATTCCGAATAAGTGATTCGACGTTATGGATAGCTTTTGAAGACCGATGATGAAGACCGGGTATTTGCGAGAGCGATAGGATGACCTATCGATTGTTTCTGCACCGAGTCGCGCCGGTATAGAAACTCCCTAAGTGATGGGAAATCCGATCAGGATTGTGAATATCCGGATTGCAAGGACTTCTTTGTAAGTGCCTTCGGTTTTGTTCGATCCCGGAACAGACTTGTATGGATTGTATGCCTGACATTACAATTTGAGATATAAAGCCGATTTCTTTCAAATATATTTCTATTGGTGGCGAAGAATTTATTCTTTGCTTAACACCCTTCTTTGAGACGTACGAGCTCAAAGGTCATATAGTTGAAGTTATCAGCGATATATCCCATTTTGGTAATGTGACATGCTGAGTGATGCTGAAATGATCATTGTGTTGATTATTGTGATAGGATCATTTATTTGATCGTCTATCTTAGTGATCATTGTGTTGATCATTTGTTGACCCAAAGCATGGCTTTTATATAAAGTATGTTTTTGTGGACGTGACTTCGTCGAGCCTCACATCCCGGAAATGGTCAAAACAGGAAAGATGCGGCAAGGTTATTAGGGGTTGCTGTAGCTCCCCTTAGGGTATGTGCATTTCCTTCTGGAAAGGGGTGGTATCATGGTATGGAGCCCAGATACTTACTCATGTTGAAAACACTCTATTTATTATGGTGTGATGTTGGATATCGAGCGCTCGGTTGAAAAGGTCCTAAAGGACCGGGGAATGGCGTGCTCGTGTCAGTAGTTACCCAGTTAAGGGGTAACCCGGCCTTGTGTTGGCAGAGTTCCGGTTTGGTTCTCGGGGATGTCTTTCCAGAGGCATTCTCAGTGGCAATGGGAAGTTCCTTGGCCTGACCATTTGTTGGAAATCCAATTCCCAATACGAAACTTGTACGGTATTAGTTGTAGAACCTGCTATTCACTTATGGTGGTCACCACTGTTTGGATAGTAGCTATAGTAGACATAGTTCGAAATGTCTATGTTGGCTAAGATTTATATTCTACTTTCGAAATGATTTTTCCTACACTATGCACTAGTAATAATATCAAATGTTATTTTAAATGCGTATCAAGCATCTTTGACTATCATAAGGAGAAATCTCCTCCGATTCTGCGTTTGCATGTGTGTGTGTGCGGGAGGCCTTATGGTAGTCTCATTTTTCAAAAGCATTGCGAATTGACTTTGAAAATCTTTTGTTGAATGTTTTTAAAAGATAAACTGTTTTTGTTGCTCACACCAGTCCCACGACTGATCCGGAGTTTATTGTTTTCTTTCCTAAACTCTGGGTGCTCATTATTTCCTACACGAGCAGTCTAGAGTTGGGTTTTTTTCAGATAGCTAGATTTAACAGATTATCTGGAGTTAGTTCAGTCTTTGGATCGCACCAGTCTTGGTTATCTTGGTGCATCGTTATTGGGAGTTCGAGCTATTGCTGGATTGATTCTTGGAAATGGAGTTGCAGTTCTGGAGTTCTTCCTTGAAGACTATCTTAGAGTTATTTGTTTCGCTGCTAGATGTTATCTATTTTTCTTTTCCGCTGCTATTTTATTGTATCATATCTCTGATGTATATTGATATCTATTGGATCATCTGTTGTATCAGATATTGTATCAAAGCTGTATATCAATGTATTATTCTTTTTATTCCGCTGTGTTATTTACTTAATGTTGTTATAAGCTCCGGCGAATCGGATTTGAACAATCGAATCTATGGCATTCGAGTACGATTTGAAGTATGGATGTCGATTTTCGAGCGGGCAAAATCCGTCTCGTTACATTTGGTATCAGAGCTAAGGTGAAACTTTAGCTCAGGAGTGTAACACATTAAGTAGCTCATTAGAGATAGGATGAAGTAAATCCTAGAATGAGTATATCCCTAAGATATCCGTTTGAATGCCTCAGTAAATTCTCTTACTATCTACTGATAGTAAGTATGAGTGCAAGAAGAGAACGAGATAGAGGACAGGGAAATACGACTATAAATGGTCGATACTCTGTAACAATAGTGGAAACAACTTTCTTTATCAATTTTCTTTGATTCATTTCCAAAATTCTTTTGATTGCTTTGAGACGGCCCTAGAAAGTAGTTCGGTGCGTTGATGCCCTACGAATCGTAATAGGAAAATTCTTACTTCGTATTTCATCGATTTCTTATCAGCTTTTTGATTTAAACCTTAGTGAATTTGAAATTGGAAATTTTAAATGAATTGAAAATTTTAAAATTGAGTTAAAATTGATTAATAGAATATGAAGCTGAATTTGAATAGTATCGATAAATCGATTTCGTTTGAAACCAAATTTTGAAATTTCTTAGGTTAATCGAAGTCCGAAGAGGGACAAATTAGTACGTATTCTGAGATATTCCGACTTGAGTTTGGAATTCACATCTTATGTTTGAGGAATTATAAGAGATCGAATCTGTCTATCTCTGTGTTGTTTTCGTGCCTGCGAATTTCGAGGACGAAATTCTTTTAAGGGGGAAAGTCTGTAACGACCCCGAATTTTATAAAATATTTAAATTAATAATTAATTGAATTTTTGAATTTAAAATTGTTAAGTAATTTCATTTTGAATAAAATTCGTGAAATTAATCGATTAAGTGATGCGAGTTTCCCCGGATCCAAGTATATTTTGTATAAATCATTTACATTTAAAATACTGTAAATATGTGTATATATTGAATGTATATATATATATATTTGGGTATATATGAGCAAATTTTATATAATATATATGTATATATTGAACTTGAGTTAAAATCTCAAGTAAATGGTTTAAAAATAATCATAAAATACAGATATTTGACATGAGTATAAAATAAATAAATAAGTAATAATAAATATTTGAATTGATGGTTAATAATGATTTGAGTTTATAAAATAACATAAGACAATAAATATTAAAGTAAGATAACAATAAATATTTAAACTAGAAATAGAAAAATAATATGAGATAAATTTTAATAAAAATAGGAAGTAGAACATTTGCTAAATTCTAACAACAAAATAAAATAGAAATTTATTTGTATTACAAAACAAGAAGATTTAAAGAAAATAAAATACAAAGGACTAAAACAAAAACAAAAAAAAAAAATGTTTTTATGAACACTTAAAACAAACATAGATGCAAAAGCTTGCAAAAGAAAGAAACCAAAATATGAAGTGTAGTATTAACAATAGTATACAAGAAGACAGTAAGCATGTAGATATGCAGGCAAGAAGACAATGAACACAAAGAAAATGAAAGAGTCAAATAGGCAGCCTGTAGAGTAAAGTATGCAAGGCAAGTAGAAGAATCAATAAACAAATAAAGCAAAGTACACTCATATAATTAATGCAAGCACACCCAGATAAAGTCTGCAGCCACCAAGTATTACAGATGAACAAAGCTAAAGTAATATACTTTAACCTGGAAAACAACACAACAAGTACTGAAGTAGAGACCAGCAAGTATGGGAGGAAGTAAGATAATTAATGCAACATGCTTCATGCATTTAATACAAGAATCACTCTAGCCATGTCTATTATACTAAATGAGATAATCAACCTGTACAAAGTTAGTACATCACACAGTAAAACATTTTTCTTTATATCAACCTCCCACCTCAGTTCTTTCATCAAACAAACAAATAAATAAATAAAACTAAGCAAAGAAAAACTGAAGCTCACCATCTTTAAAAAAAATTCAAACAATAAATTCAACTGAAAACAATAGCAAGCTCTAACTTGATCAATGATTGAAGTCTGGATCATTCAAAGTTGGAAGTCTGGAAAGCAAAACATCAAACTGTGTTCATTTCAAACTCTCTGTTAATTGATTCAATGTGAGTAAATTCAACCCAGTTTTCTATGTTAATTGAAATGCTTGTAAGTAAACAAGTGATTTAAAACTCAAGTTATTTTAATATATATATATCTATCTGGATGTTGTTTTGTATGTTGATTCCTGTATTCAATGTTCTGTAAATTATCATCCTCTGTTAATTCACAGGGTATGTGACAACCAAGAAATCAAATTTCTCACCATCTACTTAGAGTTAGGATATGATGTCAAAAGCAAAGTTGTGTATTTAAATAAGAACTATGATCTAAAAATAATTTCATGAAGTATAAATGTATACAAGAGGGAAGATTTAGTTTTTACAGATGAAACTCTAAATTTGGGAAATTTCGAATTTCATAAAACATTGATCCAAGCATGTAGCTTGAATCCTTACCTAAAACAATGATTTTTAAGATATGTTTGGTAATTTTTAGTGTCGAGTTTTCCGAGCAGTTCAATAATGAACGAAATTTGCATTTTTGCCGATTTCCGACGACGCGATGAACTAGAGGTGCTAGGGTTGTTCGGGGAGGTGGGGGAGTGATCGATGGTGTCGAGAAAAATATCAGGAAGGCAAACAAGTGGTGGCGGCGAGGGTGGTTGACCGTGGAAGATTTTAACCCTAGTTTTTGCTGGGTCGAATGGAGTGACCGCCACGGCGCGTGTAGTCGACCGAGTGCAACCGGGCGTGGGTGGTAGATAGAGGGGAGATAAACGAGTTCGCGGCCGGGGTAGTTGACGTTCTGGTGGTCGGTGATGTGTGCGCGGCGCCGTGACAGGTTTTGAAGAATACCTGTTCTTGTTCCAGGTTGCTCGAATTTCCAAATTCGATTTTTGGGTGAGGGTTGTCGAACTGGGTGGTCAAGCTCGTTTATGGGGTCGAGAGTGAGTGGTGGGTGGTCGAAATGTGGGTCGACGTTGATCGATTCAGATGTGCACGTGCACATGTTGAAGTCGTGCATCAGAGCATTTGAGATAGGGAGAAGAAGAAGCGGCATGGAGGCAGACTCGAAGTATTTCTCGGGGAAGTACGCGTGCGTTTCGAATTTTAGCTCGAAGCAAGTTGCTTCTGGGCTCGGGTCGAATTCGTGTTCCAGGCTTCTAACCTGAAACTGTTTTGGTTTGAAAATTTTAAAACCCGAATTTAATTTTAAAAACCAAGATTTTTTAAAAGCTAAGTTCAAATTTAAAAGTTAATATAAATTCAAGTTGAATGTAGAATTTAGTTGAACATAAATAAGTTTTAAATTTAAATTGTTTTAATAACTTAAAAACAATTCAAAATATATTAAAGAATTTGGAAATGGAGTTGAAATTTTAAATGAAAAATTTAAGCAAGTTGAAACTAAAAGTTTAAATTTAAGTTTAATCTGAATTAAAGAAAATTTGAATCCAAATTCAGAAATCAAAGAAGTTTTAATATTTAAATTATGTAAATTTGCTTTGTGATGATAATTCAAAACATTAGTTAAAAAATGTTTTAAAATTGAATTAGTAAAGATAAAACGATATGCACTCATTAAATTAGTTCAAGTGAATAATTGATTAATTTATTTAATCAAGAAATTAGGATTTGAGTTAAATTAATAAAGGTAAATAAATTTGTAAATAAGATTCATTAATTTAATAAAGAGTTGTCTCTTAAACAAATGATTAAGGTTATTAAATCAAGTAATTAAGATTTATTAAATTACAGTTTAGAACTTAATTAATAAAATAAAAGGTAATTACTTAATTAATTTGGATTAATTAAATAAGTAATTAAAAGTTTAAATTAAGTAAGGAATAATTAATTTATAAACTAAGGATTATTAATTTGATATAAATTAATGATTAAAGTTGATTGATCAAGCGATTAAGAAATAAATTAAATTTTGAGGATAAGGTGATAGATTAACCCAGGTAATTAATTTGAGAATAATTAATTTATTAAAGGTTAATTAACTAATGAAAGTGATTAAGGAAAAATTATCAATTAAGGAGTAATTAATTAATTAATTAAGAAAAATTAATTAAGAATGATTAATTAAGAGTTAATTATTAATTTAGTATAAATTGATGATTAATTAATAGATAGTTTACTAAATGTTTTGAAATTAATTGATTATTAATTTTCCATAACTAGCAGATCTATTCATAGAAATTTAATCTGATTTAAATTTAATCAGATAATTGAATTAATCCTATCTATGGATGCTTGGATTATATTGGATGTTGAATTGTTGATACCCCTGATATATGATGCTTTATGATTATCCTGATTTGTGTTGTGATCTGTGATATATTTTATTATTTGTGATATATATATCTGCGAATATGTGTATGAGAGATAAGCGTTATAGTTAGATCGCTTATCGAATATATTGTTGTATTTGAATCTGTGATGATTGAAATGATGTTGCACTATTGTGTTAAACCCCTGGACCACACCATACACACACAAATATGGGTCTCACGAGGAAATCGATTAAGT
Organism: Allium cepa; assembly: GCA_030765085.1. Lineage (NCBI taxonomy): Eukaryota > Viridiplantae > Streptophyta > Magnoliopsida > Asparagales > Amaryllidaceae > Allium > Allium cepa. The sequence goes on along the minus strand of CM060945.1, from coordinate 304,916,850 downwards.
CACAGATGTTTGAAATAGTTAAATTTGAATTTTTAAATTCAAATGTTTTCGAAATGGAATCGGAATAAATGTAAAAAGCTTTTGGAATGGAATTTCAAAATAAAATTTATTATTTTTAAATTACTTGATTAAGTTTTGGAATTTAAATAATTTGATTTAAATTTAAATTCAGTACTTGAAATTGAATTCTATGATTTGAAATTAGGGATTAAAGATATTATAAATATGTTGTATGAACCAAGGATTTCAACTCGTATAAATGAATCAGATTTCCAAAATGAAAACTGTTGTTTTCAAATGATAAACACTTTTAGATAAGAACTGAGATTCCAGTTAATTAGGGGAATTTCAAGATTGAATAGGGAAATGATTTTTCTAAGTTATGAATGAATTCTTTTTGAAAGCTATGAATTTAAATCTGTTTATTTTTAACAGATTTAAATTGATGATTTGTTTAAATCAAATTAAAATGAAATTGTTTTGAAAGCTATAAGTTAAATCTTTGATTTGAAGATTTAACGAGTTAATAAAATTTAAATGAAAATTTATTTGGAAAATCTGTGAATGAATCTTTTGTTTAAAAGATTAAAATGTGAAAATTGTTTAAAACCGTTAAAGGTTGTGAAAATGAATCTTTTTGTTTAAAGATTGAAATGGTAATTGGATTAAACCATTTGAAATAAAGTTTTGAATTATTAAGTTGTGACTTAATTAAAATCCCATTATCCATTTGTTTTTGAAACATCATGCTCACTATTCGGTTTAGCCGGGAAAGGACCTTTGTGTCATATAACCCATTCCGAATAAGTGATTCGACGTTATGGATAGCTTTTGAAGACCGATGATGAAGACCGGGTATTTGCGAGAGCGATAGGATGACCTATCGATTGTTTCTGCACCGAGTCGCGCCGGTATAGAAACTCCCTAAGTGATGGGAAATCCGATCAGGATTGTGAATATCCGGATTGCAAGGACTTCTTTGTAAGTGCCTTCGGTTTTGTTCGATCCCGGAACAGACTTGTATGGATTGTATGCCTGACATTACAATTTGAGATATAAAGCCGATTTCTTTCAAATATATTTCTGTTGGTGGCGGAGAATTTATTCTTTGCTTAACACCCTTCTTTGAGACGTACGAGCTCAAAGGTCATATAGTTGAAGTTATCAGCGATATATCCCATTTTGGTAATGTGACATGCTGAGTGATGCTGAAATGATCATTGTGTTGATTATTGTGATAGGATCATTTATTTGATCGTCTATCTTAGTGATCATTGTGTTGATCATTTGTTGACCCAAAGCATGGCTTTTATATAAAGTATGTTTTTGTGGACGTGACTTCGTCGAGCCTCACATCCCGGAAATGGTCAAAACAGGAAAGATGCGGCAAGGTTATTAGGGGTTGCTGTAGCTCCCCTTAGGGTATGTGCATTTCCTTCTGGAAAGGGGTGGTATCATGGTATGGAGCCCAGATACTTACTCATGTTGAAAACACTCTATTTATTATGGTGTGATGTTGGATATCGAGCGCTCGGTTGAAAAGGTCCTAAAGGACCGGGGAATGGCGTGCTCGTGTCAGTAGTTACCCAGTTAAGGGGTAACCCGGCCTTGTGTTGGCAGAGTTCCGGTTTGGTTCTCGGGGATGTCTTTCCAGAGGCATTCTCAGTGGCAATGGGAAGTTCCTTGGCCTGACCATTTGTTGGAAATCCAATTCCCAATACGAAACTTGTACGGTATTAGTTGTAGAACCTGCTATTCACTTATGGTGGTCACCACTGTTTGGATAGTAGCTATAGTAGACATAGTTCGAAATGTCTATGTTGGCTAAGATTTATATTCTACTTTCGAAATGATTTTTCCTACACTATGCACTAGTAATAATATCAAATGTTATTTTAAATGCGTATCAAGCATCTTTGACTATCATAAGGAGAAATCTCCTCCGATTCTGCGTTTGCATGTGTGTGTGTGCGGGAGGCCTTATGGTAGTCTCATTTTTCAAAAGCATTGCGAATTGACTTTGAAAATCTTTTGTTGAATGTTTTTAAAAGATAAACTGTTTTTGTTGCTCACACCAGTCCCACGACTGATCCGGAGTTTATTGTTTTCTTTCCTAAACTCTGGGTGCTCATTATTTCCTACACGAGCAGTCTAGAGTTGGGTTTTTTTCAGATAGCTAGATTTAACAGATTATCTGGAGTTAGTTCAGTCTTTGGATCGCACCAGTCTTGGTTATCTTGGTGCATCGTTATTGGGAGTTCGAGCTATTGCTGGATTGATTCTTGGAAATGGAGTTGCAGTTCTGGAGTTCTTCCTTGAAGACTATCTTAGAGTTATTTGTTTCGCTGCTAGATGTTATCTATTTTTCTTTTCCGCTGCTATTTTATTGTATCATATCTCTGATGTATATTGATATCTATTGGATCATCTGTTGTATCAGATATTGTATCAAAGCTGTATATCAATGTATTATTCTTTTTATTCCGCTGTGTTATTTACTTAATGTTGTTATAAGCTCCGGCGAATCGGATTTGAACAATCGAATCTATGGCATTCGAGTACGATTTGAAGTATGGATGTCGATTTTCGAGCGGGCAAAATCCGTCTCGTTACATTAACTGAAATTCAAGTAACTCAACTTCATATGGCAAAGGAAAAGGAAAGGCAAGGCAAGGTTCTTAGGAGTTTGCAAAAATTCCTAATGAACAACCAGGCCAACCCTATCTTGATCGATGAAGACTCTTCAATCAATCAAGAACAAGAGGCCAGCGATGAAGAAGAAGAAGAACCCATGGAAGAAGCACACAAGGAGGATGATGACCAAGTAGTGTGTGTTGGAGAAGTGTGTTTCGACAAAAATGGGAATCTTGTCGAACAACGTGGAAATTTCTGTTTCCACTATCCAAACTGTTCGATTCATAGATCTCCTATGTTCAGAAACACACATTAGTTTCTTCTCTTTCCTTCCATTGTTGTTTGTGTTTTTATGTTTTCCAAACGCAAATGTAAATACAACCATATACGTAATAAATAACTCATGTTCTTATATGTGTTTTTATTATAAGTATTATTGTGAATTCTTAGTTAGGATAGTTAATAGTTTAGGACTATGTTTTAGTATTAAACTTAAGTGTTGATTATTTATGATAACACTATCATTATAATCACATGTCGTAGATTAATAGTTTTAGGGGGAGTTATATAGTTTGGAGTTATCTAGTTTAGATAAAGTTTTTGTTGATGACAAAGAGGGAGAAATATAAAAAAATAATAGTTAGGTATAGATTAAGGGGGAATTGTTAGTTTTAGGGGGAGTTATTAGGACAGAAATAATATTTTATAACCAAAGGTTGTCATCATCAAAAAGGGGAAGGTTGTTAGTCCGTGACATGATGGTTTTGATGACAACAACCTTAGAATAGATTATAAAATATAAATACTAACATTATAAGTTTAGATATATATGTATATGCAGGATTTAACCATGCAGGTACTAAGAATGAAGACTGTATAGTATAGAGATTCAAGATATCAAGATAAAATATCAAGATAGAAGACTCATGAGCATCAAGATTATCAAGAGTTCAAGGATAAGTATTTTTTTATTATTAGGAATTTTTGTTAAAACTCGTAGAAAAGAACTTGCGTCTTAAAATCCAATTTATTCGTGGAATGGAATCCACTTCGAGCCCGTTAAAGGGATAGAACCCTAAGTAGGATGGAACCTACGAAAAATCTAGTGGAATATTGTTTTGTATCCGCTAACTTTTATTCAAAATGATTTTTCAAATTATATCCTATTTTCAAAATGTTTTCAAAACTTTCCTTTTAAAAGATTCAAAACCCTCGATCCTGATTTTAAATAATTTTAGCATCAAAAACATCTTTATTTTCAAAGTCAAATTACTCCTGATTTAAACTATCTTTTTAAATAATACAGTTAACTTTGAAATATTTATACTTAGATTTAAATATAAAATTATAGTTAAAATCTATATATATTATTCTTTATATTTACTTATAATTTTAACTATAGTCAAGTATATTTATAAAGTTTAAAATAGTTTTTATATAAGATAAAGGTTATTTTCAAAGAAAATCAAAAACACCAAAAAATCCTTCGGGATGTCGACATGCCTAGCATGACCATGTCGACATGGTGACAGTTTGATTCAAAAATTCAAATTTCAAAAGAAGTGTCTATTCCCCATAACTCTTCATGAATGGTCATGGCTATTGTTCTTCTGTAAATAGGGGCCAGTTTCAATGAATTTTCAATCACTTTTTTCTGGTTTTCACTCCTCTTCTTCCTCCTCATTTCTTAATACATATTCTTATCATTACTCTGCCGAAATCAACATTGAATCATACTCGATTACTTCTAGTTTGATTCTCTATCACTATCTCTACAAGATTCTCAGTGCTATTCCGAGTTATAGACTTCTTTGTAATCTATTAAGCGAGAAAAGGTGTGATTGTAGCCTTGGAAATCAATCAAAAGGGAAAAGGTGTGATTGTAGCCTTGGTAAATCAATTGGGTAAACTTGTGGCTCGGAAATCAAGTATCTCTACCCTGAGGATCGAAATTCTCGAGGGTGTACCTCGTAACCTTGAAACTGGGGGTGTAATTGTACAATTGTTTTTGAAAGGAAATCCGTACTTGTGTTGCGGGACTGGATGTAGGGTAACTCCGAACCAGTATAAAACCTGGTGTGTTCTTTCCTTTACTGCTTTTATTTTATTTCTGCATCTGTGATTGTTTCTGTGATCATATCTGTGTCTGTATATTACATACTTTTGTGTCTAAATTAACATAAGTTAAAAAGATTTAGTAATTCTTTGTTAACACTATTCACCCCCCTCTAATGTTAACCTTAGCCTTAAGATCCCTAATCCGCATTTCTCACAGTCTATTCGTGAAGAGATGTGATAAAAAACCATAACTTTTCAGAAATCTAAAAATCATCCCCCAACGGTCCATATGTCGACATACTTATGTGCCTTATGTCGACATACATTTGTATGTTTTGAAAAAATGGATACACCTTGAAAATGTCGCAAAGATTCTGAACTATTGTAAAAAAAATTTAAATATAGTTTTTAAATACTTTAATATGTATAGTACTTTTATAAAAAAAATTAAAAAAATTATTTCGAAAAATAAAATAAATATTTTGATAGAAATAAAATAATAATAAGTATTTTGATAAGAGTGTAATCAAAGAATCAAAAGGTTGTTATCTACAGACTTTGACAAATTATTCTATTGTTTACTATAAACTATAATCTTGAACACTTCTTGTCTTCATTTCTAAAACTCATGACTCTTCAATTATCTAGATCATTCTGAATCTTGATCTCTAGTGTTTTTACTAATCAGTCTTACACTCGATTATCCTGTACTTATATAAACCTGTATAATATCCTACAAAATGCTCTATACAACTTAGGAAAACATTAGTACCTATATTTACATGGTGTTATCATAAAAATCAATATCTATAAAATTACCAATCTCCCTATTTTTTATGATGACAACCATGTAATTATATTTGATATAAAACATAATGTAAGTCCCCCTAAATTGGTTAACTCCCTCTATTTCGAATAACTCCCCGTTAATCTACGCATATATTATATTTTATATTTTTCTTCTCCTTTGTCATTAACAAAAATGGATAAAGAAAAATAAACTCCCCCTAAATATGACACATTTATATGATGATGTTCATAAATGGAATCAAAATAAAAAATAACTATATAATATTTTTGAGAAACAACTATACAATTATATATATTCAAGACGATTATCCACATCAATCATTTTATTTAGAATCAGACCAAACTGTTTTATTAAATATATATATTTTATATATTATCCGCAAATCACACAAATGTACAAATTAATAAACTAAACTTATAATAAAATAAACTAAAAGATACTTATATTTTCTTAGAAACTTCGACCTATCCTTCTGATCCAAAGATAGGATTGGTGTTGATAACTTCCCAATCTTCATTACCCACTTTTACTTTAGAGTTCGAATATTCTGGAGCATTGCTTTGAACTTTTTGGCGAGATTGGAAATGAAATGATGGAGAGAGTCGAATTATTTTTATTTTTATATTTGATCATTTGCATTTGACTCAACTCTAGGTGTTGTTGATTGTGAAGAACGATGCAAAGAGCATTATTGAAAAAACGAAGAGTTTCCTCTAGATTTTCAGTTAGATTTTGCTTTGAAAAGTAGTTGTTTGAATTCTTTTTTATGATAGAAATGTGTAGAAAGGAATATGATAAGAAGATGAATTATTTTTTGAGTGTTTTTGGAAGAAAAATCGATCGATGGAAGTGAAAGGTTAGATAGTAACTAAGTTAACTAACTTTTGAAATTCAAAAAATTTCTAGTGTATGTTGACATAGTAGGATAGACTATGTTGACATATGTGAAGAAGTTTGTATGTTTTTATTTTTGCTTTAATTTTTTATTATAATTTTTATTTTCTCAATTTTTGAATTTCAGAGAATATGAGAATACTGTTGAATAGCTTAATTAAATTTCTAACTAGTTTTCATTAAAAAGAAAAGTGCATGGACATAATAGATAAATATATGAAAATAACATCAAGAAAAACATTTAACTAAGAGATACAAATGTATATAAAAAATTAAAAAGATGATGATGATGATGATGAAGAGTTTCCACCAAGCTCCTAATGATCTTCCCAAAGTATTTATCCACTTTGTTCAAGAGAGAAGTGAAATTTTTACTAAAGGAACGTTTAAGCTTCTTTTAGTTTTCGAGAATATTTTCTTGGTTCCTGAGGATTTCTTTATTGGAATAAAGGGATGATTTGTCAAAGCTTACTTGAGAAGTGTTTGTTTCCTCCTCTTCTACTTCATATCTTCTTCTTCTTCATTTCTATTCCATCACTTTCTTCTTCTTCTAGAATCTCTTGCGCTTCATCCCTTACCAGTCTCTCTTCCTTTTCGGTAAGAGATTTATAGGGCTTGAATTCAAGAGGGATGTGCATAAGAGAGATGTTGGTTTTGTCGAAAGCTTTGTGAGGCAAAATGTTTATACCTTTTAGATTGATACTAAATAATTGAAAATTCAAGTAAGATACAAACTATGGTAAAGTGTGCTCTCATGCCTAGAGATTTTCTTTTGAACAAAGTCATTCAAATTTATTCGAGCCTAATTTATATCATATTTTCCAAAAATAGAAAAAGGAGCTTTGAAAACTTTTTGAGTTGGGTTATTGTAATTCTCGGTCCTTTGTATAATATTTTGTTGTAAAATAAGACTCATTAGTTTAGCTTTAGACCTAAGATTTTTCCTTTAAAACCATACTCTTCATCATTAGAAAACGAATGATGCATAACTTCTCTATTACCGTAATCAATCTCAAAAGTGGAGAGGTCATTTCTACAAATCTAACAACCAAAAATTTGATCAAAAGTTTCACAATCTAAAACAATAGTTGTGTCTTTTACACTACTTCAAATTTGACCTTCTTTTCCTTGTTAAAACTTTTCCATTCAAATTAGCATAAAATATTTCAACTAAATAAGGATAGCAATCAAAATCATTTTGAGATAAATCGGTTAAACCAAAAATACCATTTTCTAAAGCAAGATCTTGTAAATCGTAAGAAAAAAAATCATTAAATTTGCAAACCTTTCCGAAAGTACTTTTCCATAAGTAGCATACTTAGTATAAGATTCAATGGAATCTTGATCATTATGAAGTTGACTTTTGAATTTTTTCGGTAAATGTAATGGCTTTGGATGAGGAATGTTGGTATGAGGAAGACATTGTTGATTTGTTTTAGAGGAAGAGAGTGAAAATAAGATTGAATTTTGAAATAAAGTGTGCGTAGAAGATGAGATAAGATATAACTGAATAAATAAAGATTGAATAGCCATATAATAGTTGAAAAGGTGGCAATTCAAATTTTCAAATTTTTGCAAGAGAGAATTTCAAAAGTTTGAATTTTGAGAAGATTCTTAAGATTTTGCTAGGTATTCGACGTGCATATGTGACATATGTCGATATATGGGCTAAAATTTAAAATTTAGAAAAAGGGAAGTATTATACATATATATATTAATATTATATATATATATATATATATATTATTATTATTATATCTTATATAATTTCCAAAAAATAAGAAATAAAAACAATAAATAATAAAATGTAAAAGGTGCCAATTTTGTTGTTTACTTTGTATATTCTGATTAATCTTCCATCACTGTGAAATACATATTGATATTTTCTGTATCTGGTTTATTGTCACTTAATGTGGTATCAGAAGTTGCATTGTAAGCTCTTTTTCTCTTTTTAAATGAACCGATGTTTTGCGTTTTCTTTTGCTATGGGAAATCTCTTCTAAATGACTAAATTCACCACAATCGTAACACTTAAAATATTTCTGTTTCTAAATTGTTGTTTTTAATTTTAATAAAGTTGTTCATCTTTCTGTACTCAAGGAATTTCTAAAATTTCAAGTCATAAGAGCAATTTCCTCATCGTTATCATCAACATTTGAATCCTGATCGTCAGTTGTAGCATTGGATGCAATTGATTTCTTTTGGTTTGCTTTCCTTTCCTTTTAGCCTACAATTGTTCTTCATAAAACATTAGATTATCAATTAACTCTTCTATTTTCAATATACTAATATCATTGGCTTCCATTATTGGTAATTTCTTTTGATCCTATTCCGAGGATATTGAACTAACAATTTATCTAACTTGATCCTCTCTAGAGAAATTTTTACCTAATGATACTAATGGATGAACTAAGTCTTGAAATCTAGAATACATATAAAAAATATACTCATTTTCTTTCATTTTAAACAATTGAAACTGGATGGTTGGCATAGAAATCTTAGTTTGTTTTACTTTGCTAGTACCATCATGCGTAACTTGCAATGTTCTTCAAATTTTATGTACAGACTTATAAATAGACACTTGATTAAATTCATTTTTATCTAAAAAACAAATAAGACTCTATGGCCTTCAAATTATTAAGTGCTTGTGTCTTTTGGTCTGGTGTCCATGTTGAGTATTCAGTAAGAGGTTCAGTGTACTCATTTTGTGTAATGTTCCATATATCTAAACAGTGGATTGTAAATAAATTTTCATCCTACATGATCAGTAAGTATAATTACTAACATTAAACAGTAGGAGTATAGCAGTTAATTACCCTTCTATAAAAGTGTTATTTTCCATTTATACTTTTCAAAAATCAAATAACGTGTTTTTGAAAACCTAATGCTCCGATACCAAATGTGGGAAACGGTGTAGTACTAATGTGAATGGATCTTAAGCCTACTTTAACACTAGATGGGATGAATAGTGTTCTATAACTTTTATGGAACTTTTTAACTTATTTCAAGATTTGAATCAAACATAGACAATAAATCATAGATATATATATACACACTAATAGGAAATCACATATATAAATAAATGCAGTAAAAGTAAAACAATGAGTCAGAGAGATGACATTAGGAGTTTTATACTCATTCGAATTTCTCCTATATTCAGTCTTGTACAATTTCTAGTATATATTTCTTTTCAATCGCCTGATTTGATGGTAGTAAGCAAATCGGATTTAAGTATCAATTTCAAGGCAACGAGATACACCCTCATGATTTTTGAGTTCAGAGTAGACTCGTTTAATTTAGTTGGGCAACAAAATCATCCATTTGATTTAAACGGGCTACAAGCACACCCATTTGATTTGAACAGACAATAAGGACACCTACTTGATTTGAATTGGCAACAATCACACCCAAACAACTAGTAGTAAAGAGTTATTGATTTCCAAATACAAATAGTTGTAGTTTGATATAAGATATCGTATAGCCCTTTTGATAACACTTTGATCTTTGAATTGGTGAGAGAGTACATGGAGATGAGTGAGTGGTTTGTAGAGGAAAAAATAGAGTTTTAATTTAAGAGAATAAATAGTGAGAGTTTAAAGTAAGAGAAGAAAGAAAAGTTAGTTAAAATTCATTTTCTAACCCATTATATAGTATTTGAAAAGATGTATATATTCTTGAAAAGATGTATCTATTCGCGAAACGATGTAATAAATAATCATAATTTTTATTAAAAAGACATCTTTTCACTGGTTTAAATGGTGTTAAAAGGCTGTGTTTATTCGTGAAGAGATGTGATCAAAAACCATAGTTTTCCAAAGTTTAAAACAATCTCCACTGTAGTCCATATGTCGACAAACCTATGTGGTATATGTCGGCATACATTTGTATTTCTTGAAAAAAAAACCTTTAAAATGTTGCAAAGATTCTGAACTCTTGTAGAATTATTTAAACACACTTTCTAAATATTTTAATATGTATAATACTTTTTATAAAATAGTTGTAGAATTCTATTTTGAAAAATAAATAATTTGATAGTGATGAAATAATAATAAGTATTTGATAAGAGAGTATTCAAACAATCAAATGGTTGCTATCCAAGGACTTTTATAAAGTATTCTAATGTTTAGTATAACCTATAATATTGACCTCATCGTGTCTTCATCTTTAAAACTCATGACTCTTTAATAATCTCGATTATTTTTGAATCTTGATATCTAGTCATTTTACTGATTTATCTTCAGATAAGATTATCTTGTACTTGTATAAACCTGTATAATATCCTGAAAAATACTACATATAACATGGGAAAACATTAGTACCAATGTTTATATAGTTGTTGTCATCAAAATCAATATCTACGGAATTAACAACAAGGACAGTCCCAACATGACCCAGAGCGTTGTATCGCTCGAGGGTACTCTCCGGTAATGCATTATTGGATGATGCAGCTTGCTAAGGTGGATTGTAACTGGTGGGAGGAATGGATGTTAATACTTTAGAATTTAGGGCGGTCTCGGCTCGAACTAGAGCGATGAACAGCTCGGCGGTTCTCTTGAGTGGTTCACCGCTGAGTGTTGCTATTTTTCATTGAAGCATGAGAACGCCCTTCTTTTCTTATTTGAGGGAGGTTCCATAACAATCCCCAGCCTTCTGCAGATTTCTCCAGATCACGCTTATCCCACCTAAGGCTGGGAATTTCATGACAAGCCAGATGTAGGAGATGATGGCATCTAGTTTATCAAGTGTCTGTCATTCTATCAGAAGATTGTGAGCCAAAGGGCAATCAACTATTACAAAGTTTACTTGGACCTTTTCTACAAGGGTTTCTTGGCCAAACATTGTCATAAGCAAGGTGGTTCCCATTAGAACAATGCCCATACCCCAAAAATCGTAAATTATTAAGGCATAGGAGTGAGGTTGGAAGAAGGAAGCTTGAGAGCTTCAAAAATATGTTCGAACAAGATGTTGACTGAGTTGTGCCCATCCAAGAAGGTTCAATACACATTTGAGTTGGCCATTGTAAGAGTGATGACCATAGGATCATGATAGGGGTATGAGAATGTCTCTCAGTTCTCAACCATGCAAGTGATGGGCTGATATGATTCCTACCCAGGTGCTTTAGATGCTCGATGCACTAAGGGATAAACCTAGCTGGATCAACCCCCTTCTCTCTGATACTTGGAATGTGCTCCCTGACTGGTGCCGGCCATACATGGGCCTCCGTATATGGCCAAGTAGGGCTGTCAGCGGATACTTTTGGATATGGATAGTATCATATCCACATCTGAAATCATTTTCGGATATCCGTATCCGCTTAATTTTCGGATACGGATGGATATCAGATATTTATCCGCTTTGCCCATAATCAATAAATTTAAAAGTATAAATGAAAAGGTTTGGATCAACATAAAATAGTTTTTGTATTAATATTCATAAAGAAACCAAGGAATAAAAAATGTGATGATAAAACATTGTTTTATACTAATATTTGTATGCATATCCAAAAATATTCAAAAATTAAACACTAAAACTGTTTGTTTTCACTAAAAATGAGCAAAAAACCATATCGTAGTAACATCCAATGGTTATGAAATAGTTGGAAAATCGTATATAATTAAATAAAATTTTAATTAAATATACATATGCATCAGTTAACCGGACGGATATTTTTCGGATACGGATACCACTTAACCATATCCTTATCCGAAAAGCTTTTCAAATATCGGATATCCGTAACCACTTTTCAGATAACGGTAGATAATGGATATTTTTCATGTTTTTGGATACGAATGCGGATGGATATCGGATTTTTTGTGTACCCACTGACAGCCCTATGGCCAAGTTATCAGTGATTGCTATAATGTTATTGTTGGGTTGTTGAGGTGGAGTCGGCTTACTGTTGCGGTTGTTTCTTTGTTTTAGTTGATCATGAACAATTTCTAACATGATCCTTTCCCGAATAAGTCTTTCAATTTCTGCTTTGAGCACTTGGCACTCATGGGTGGAGTGGCCGTTGATTTGGTGAAACTGGAAATATATGTTGTTACCGCAAGGATCCTTCCTTTTTCCGTCTTTGGCGGTGTTTGGTCTTTGAAAGTGCACCCGGTCTCAAGCTGTTAGATATATAGTTTCCATATCCTTGTTCAAATAGGCATGGTTAGCATACCTAGACTTATGCTAAGTGTTTGCTTCAACTCACCTTTTGGTGTCGTTTCGCCACCATGCGGTCGATGGTTGGTATTATTGTAAGGACCAGTTTGGGTGGTACACCGGGTTATAGTGTCGCTACCAGAAAGATCAATGTCTTCCATTCTCATTCTGTCATTTGCTCACAGATAGAAGTCATTCATGGATGTAGTCGACTGATTTTGAAGCACTTTCCACACTCTAGATTTATATCTGACCCTTGAGCAAAGGCCCACGATTAGGCTGTTTATGTCAGCACCACTAGCTCAGGTGAAATCTTTGTTACATTAGTTGATACATGACCATAGGTTTTCAGTTGGTCGAAGTCTGATGTTACCTAGCTCACTTGCCATCATAACATGGGTCCTAGAAGTAAAGAACTTGGTATTGAAATTTGCATATAGCTGGCCCCAAGAACTGATGTTGCTTGGTTGCAGATGCAAGAACCAACGGGAGGCTGGCACTATAAGGGTGGATGGAAAGAGTAGGTATTTTGCAGGGCCAAAAAGTTTACTAGCACAGGTGATGGAGTTAAATGTAGTGACTTGATTAGATGGGTCAGTACTCTCATCATACTTGTCAATAAGTGGCAGTGCATACCGCATGTGAATGTAGGTATTCAAGATTTCCTTAAAAAATGGCACACCATTCTCATCATTGAAAAACGCTTTTCCCTCGGTATTTTGGGTCTTTATTTTTTTTGAGCTTTCAAAGAAGGATGTTCATTTCCTCCCGAAGGCCAGCATCTACTTGCTACTAGAAGTTCTGGCCAACGATTAGTTATAGGCTCAACCAGCATCTTTGTGGAGTGGAGGATCAATGGCGAGAAGGGGAGTGATAATGAGGATGATGAGCTAGAATGGGAGACCTCCTCTCCTAGTGCAAAGAGGGTAACCGTGAATGGCCAACCTTCCCTTCCCTTAACCTATTCCTAGCCATACCCCTATGAGATTTGTTGTGTACCGAGGGAGCCCCATGCTCCCTACCGATGGTAGAAGCACCGCCATTGAGACGTTTAAAGGTAGATGTCCCTCGATACTAAAAAGAAAATGGTCGTTCTGCTAAGGGGAAATGGCGATGTCTTGGTTCTCTTGGTGCAGCCACATCTAGAGACATATCAATATTGTGGCTAGGCATGGGAGCAGTATATCTCCTTGGATGAGCAAGAACATCCATGAATGGGGTTTCAGGCACTATGATATCCTAGGCCTCAGCGATATTCATGAGATCATAGGCACCGGGAAGGGTAGGTTGATGAACAGGCGGGTCGACAAGGTCGACTACAGGAGGAGCCGGTGGGATAAAGTTTATAGTAGCTTGGGCGTCTAACCACCCTCAGACTTTTAACTTCATGGGCCAAAGTACCCTTGTTTATTAACCGTTGCGACATGGTATGCCATATATCATTGTTGAGCCTGGGAATGGGACAAGCCACACTGGCGATGGTATTTTCACTATTTTCATGCTCATTGGAGTTTTTACCTTTAATTTTAGGACCTTGGTCCATGGTAACAAGTCAGATCGGATTTTTGTAGAGAAGAAAAATGATGAAAGGTGAGAGCTTTAGGGTGAAGCCCTCCTTCTAGTGCCAAAATGTTGACTAAAGAATTAACCAACCTTGGAATTAAACTAATGCATTGTGAAAGCAAAGGTTTAATCACTAGGCTTAAAAATGTAAATCAAGTAAGAAAGTAGGCAAATTTAAGTAAATGACACCAAATATAAAGTGGTTTGGCAAGCTTGCCTACGTCCACTATGCAAATCTGTTACTATATTTCTCTCATACAAATATAAGGAATTACAAGGCAGAAATAAGAAATAAAGCACTTAAAAGTAAAATAAGAGCTTAAGGCTATGATTTGCTATGAGAAGTGGCCGAGTTGAGACATAATGGCTTAAATTCAACTGGAAAATCAACTAATTTTCAACCCCATTATAGATGCATGGCTGGGGGTATTTATAATGGCTATAGAAGATGATAGATGGATGATATTACGTAGGAAAATAAGTGAGAAGGGCGCTCAGTCATTGATTTGGTAGCCATAGCTAATGGAAGGCAACTGTAAAGGAAGGCTGGAATGTGGCTGAGAATCTTGTAAATTGTCTCTCCGCACCAGACACATGCATTGCATTTAATGCACATTAAATTCTAATAGCAAGTTACAGATGTAGGTATGCTTTTGAAATGCTTTGCTATAATGCCTAGTACAACTATATGTATGACTTGTAGTTTAATTTTGTATGCCTAAAAGGCAAGGAAGACGAGTGGTTGGGACAAAGAGCTTAATATTGCCAAGGACAAGGAGGCATGGAAGATTTCAGGCTGGCGTGGACAATACTTGAAGGAGGCAAAATACTACCAAGGACCAAGGTGCAATGAATGTGACAAGATGGCTATGATATGATGGGACGGGCTATGATATGACGGGAATGGCTATGGTAATGTTGGGCCCAGAAATGGATCATGCCTGAGCCGGTCTTGAAAGATTAGTTAGTTGTTGAAGCCCCCTTGACTTGTGTCAGCCGTCAATTGAGCTGGTCTTAACGCATGTCTTGGAGCCAGATGGATGCAAACCGCCATTAGTAGGTCGGTTGTTTTATGCCTAAGTTTGCAAAGAAAAGAGGAATAATGCTAAAGACCAAGTTGACAAGGAGGTGCCGTCATGTATTGATTGGGCTGAGTTATGCCAGGCAGGTTTTGATTGGGCAATGCCGTTCCTTATCCAGCTTGCTAATCATGTGAGAAATTTAGGCAACATTGCATATGCCTAAAGGTTGTTTTGATTAAAAATTTATAAGTCGACTTTTATACAAAATCACAAGCCTATTTTGAATCTTCTTTAGTTTAAAGATAGTTTTAAATCTGGTAAATCTAAGTTTTAGAGCGTATTAAAACTACAAACTTCATAAACATGTGTTATTTTATATTTGAAATATAATTTGCAATTTTATATGTGTATATGAATGTCTGAGTGTGTGTGTAAATGTTATTATGTTTTTAATCAAAAAACCTATAGACAACAAAAGCATTATATGATGGGACAAATGGGTATGTTCCCATAAATTATATACAGTTACATTAACCATGTACTCTACTTATATGTTGCATTTGCACTACACACATGGGTGTATTTGGTACTCATTATAATAAATAATTTAAATTCAAACTCTTTATAAAAAATTAAATTAAATAAGATTCTAATTAAAATATTACTAGATTGGATCTAATAACCTTTAGATTTCATAAGCCCAATAAAGATTAAAAATAGGGAAAAAACCGAAACCTACTTATTTCACTGTTTCCTACTAGCTCGGTTCTTTCAATTTGGTCATGCTACCGATAGATGCAAATATGGCCCTACCACTCTTCTTATTGACAAGACACCCGTACTTATTCCACCAAAGATTCCACTTATGAGATCTACAAGAAGGCAGTGAATAGTTCCTAAATCCATCTAATCCCCTTTTAAAACTTGTCCTATCCCAAAACCCTCCCATTCTAACACCGCCAACCCCGATGAATATGAAATGTTGATTAGCCTCATGTCTCCAAGAAAATATACTACATGGAATTCCAATAAGAAAATGTAGGAACATGCTGACATAGAGATGAGATACAATCCTGCTGAAGGATTCCATTTCAAGTTCATATTGGATAAGTAGTCGAAGATAAATGCTTATTTTACCATGTTATTGGGAATGCTCTAATGATTTCAACAGAAATGGGCGATAATGAATGGAATAGAAAGCTCTTAGAAGCTACCTCTCAGGGTAAGAAATATATTATCACGACTCTGATAAATACGTTCTGTAGCTTGTTAGGATTTTTCTTAGGTCTTTTTTTGCATGTCAGTGGTTCCGAGTCTAATGATGAGGGTATTGTCTCCTCCTTTGGTTTGGAAGGGATGTAGATATGTACTATTATAATAGGTAAGTCATTTAGCCTTACTCATGTACTTAAACTAAAATTTATTTTCTTATTAATAATTCAATAGACGGTCAACTATAAAAATTGGTTGAGCTTTCAAAAACATGTCTTATGTCCCCTTTATTTATATTTTATTTCCTTTCTATCCCTATACAAAATAAAATAGAGAAAATTAATGGTAGTGGTGATGGATGACATACGAGGTTAGAATAGAAGGAGCTGTCCAAGATACAGCAATCAATGTAATAGATAAATTGATAAGAAAGAATGAGATCTACAGACTCATTTAAGGATATCTGCATTTGGATGCAATGATCTTTAGATCGGAATACATTCATCCAACGATGACACAAGGTGTGTGGTTATGTTTATAGGAAATTACTGGTTTCATGTGAGTTTTATTTTCACTAAAGATCCTTGCGAATTTATATGAGTTATTTTTATAGATATTAATTGTTAAATTAATAGTTTTTGACTTTAATGAATTTATATTCAAGTATTTAGAGATATAGATTAACTAATGCATGAGACCTTTGATTTATGTGAAACCTTTTTGGTGTGATTGTTTGATTTTCCTCATAATATGATTTGTGATGCCTTGAATTAACCGTGCTGTGTTTGTCTTGGTTTCTGGGAGGTTTGTAGTTGGAAGGATCATAGATCCAAATCAACAGTTGTGTCTGACTATCAAAATGGAGCATTTGATATTCTTATTAAAATAATTAGATTTGGTCAATGAAGTGACAAAATAGTTCATTGATGTCAGCTCAAGTAGTGAATTTCGATGGCCCTACATGTTTGATGGCGGTTAGGATTGTTCGGGCAATGTCTTGTGCATGTAAAGATCCTTAAATGTAAACTAACATAAGCTTCTTAATTGTAGCTTTTCTTAAAGGAACTCGTGAAAGGGAGAAGCGATTTGGTTAAGGAAATTAAAAGTTAGAGAGATTTAAAAAAATCTTAAATTTTATAATGGGTGGACCTGTTAAGATATAGTAATTTCGTTTGACAAAATCATTACCGACTTTTCCAATACTAGCCTTTATTTCCATTTGGAACTCATTTCATCACTTCTCATTCGTATCATTTTCAATCAAGGTTCGTACAAAATATTAATGTTAATTTATTTGAAAATTTTCTTTTTAGCTAAAATGGAGAGTGTAACATCCCCCACTTGGAGGCCCAAAACTAATGGCTACGGATGCTGCACTCATTAATAGTTATTAATCATCGGCGATCAAATACGGTAACGTTAGGTATATTGATATAACAGAAACACATGGATATGAAAAAAATTAAAAATCAGCAAACAACTTTCTCATTCCATTTCAAAGCATTTCAAATTCATTACATAATCCTAAATGAGAACCACGTTCAGAGAAAATATAATTATTATAACATACGCCAAGAGCAACATATGAAGATGCCCCCTCGGATGATCAAAGTATATAACTATACAGTTAACAAATTTGCCTTTATAATAAAAAACAGTGGAATCAAAATAGAAAAGAACTATAAATAGCTATCATACCTCATGCACATCTCCGGAATCTTATTCGTCTAAAGTGGTACCTGAAAACCTTAACTCTCAAATTACTCAAAATCAATTGAGCACTCAAGAGTTTAAGGGGAAAATATAAACTTCGAGTCAGACATAAAGCCTGGTATGAATAATAATCTACAATAAACCATTTTGATACCTAGTGAGACCATGCCGCTTAGCGGAACGCCCTCACTGGTATCTTCAAAATTTCATAAAACCACATACTGTGCTCATGCATCCGCAGTAGTTAAAACATAGAAATTAAAAATATTATAATGATATGCATACAGGTTAAAACATTCTGGATTTTCCATCCCCTGTTTATTTGACTACCTGTCATATTTATAGTTGCAAGGATCACTATTAACCTATTAGTTTTCATGGGCTAACTAATAACTAGTTTAATGTTTAAGGACTCCCTCTCTAATTACATAGTTTTCATGGGATCACTAAAAGCCTAATGGCCCCTGCCAATAACTTCATCATTCATGGGTCCTCCCTGAACCTATTGGAACCAATAACTTCTCACTTATCCTAGTTTTCTGGAATTATTAGGAACCTATTGACACCTGTCAATAACTTAATCCGGATATAATTTTCAACGGTTCACTACAAATCTACTGGCCCCTTCCAATACTCTTTCTAGTCATAATTTTCATGAGTTTACTATAAACCTATCTATCTGAAAACTTCATTATTTAGGCATCCTACATTCTGGTCTATCTGACCTCCTAGATGCAATTCTACTCATTTAGGAGTTAACTAAATTTATATTCACTACTGGATCAACCTAGCTGGTTATTTTGCTCTTATCCAAAATAAAGTTATGGGTCCATTATAATGTGAATATATATATATATATATATATATGAATATTTGATGAAACAAACATAATAACATAATAATACCAACACCTGTGGGTTTAACAACCTTGAAATCCTTTTCACTAAAATGTGGTTAATCTCCTTAACCTCTTATTTTATCAAGGAAAAGCTTCTTCGAAAACTCCATACTCAAAATCATTTCAAAACTCTTTTTTTATGCCATTGTTTTCCTTAAAAATGAGATTGGGTCATTTGTTTGAAAACTAAGGCTTTCGAAACGTTAAAACTTCACTTTTGAAACCCTTAGATAACCTCCTTCGAAACCATTTAAATCTTCTTTTCAAAACACTAACATATACCTTTTGAAACCTTCAAATAAAACCTTTCGAAAGTATTAAATCTTTACTTAGTATCTCTTAGAAGCATAGCTTCAAAACTAATGAAAGAGCCCCTTTCGAAACCATTGGGTTTTGCATACAAATATCTTTTGGGTCTAAGTGAATAAATACGAAAGTATCCTTTTCGAAACCATTGAACTTAAATAAAATTGTGTGGAGAAAAGTTGACAGCTTCAGAACCATCTGTTCGAAAGCTTAGAACATTTGAGTAAAACATTGTAGGAGAGCATTGAAACCCCTTTCGACATCATTGCCTTTGAAACCCTTGATCCCATTCGAAGCCTTGAGGAAGTTACTTAGTGTAAGTTTAAAACAAAGCTACCCTTCCAAAGCATTGATGACTTCAATACATACGAAAGGCCAAAAGAACGACAACAAGGTCTCGACGGGGTCGAAACCACCCTTTTCGAAAGCATTATTCTTTAAATAGAGGAAATTATTCGAAAGCCTATACTTTAAAACAATAGATGGCAAACCCTCTTCGATAGATATTTAGAAAACTTCTTTCGAATGCATATGCTTTGACTCCTTTGAAAGCTTTTCGTAGAACAAGACATGTGCTTATCATTTGATGGTAAACAAAGGCTTCAACTCCATCGAAAGCTACGTTCTGATACCATGCCTTCCTCCTTTCTCCAATCCACTACATACCATCATTGTGATACCTTATGTATTGGTTTCGGTTTAGTTGGTTTCAACCTGCTACATTTCAAATTGATTGAAGGTAGAAGCTTAGGTCGAAAGGTGCTTCTGAAAGAGGCAGAGCCCACTTTTCTGGGTAAAACTGATTTAATGGAAATTAAAGCAAATAATTTCTAACTAACCTACCAACTTGTAATAATGTGATTGGTTTCCATAACTTTTCAAATTCTTTAGGAAATAACTGCAACATAATTTTAGATCTAAATAAGAATTAATTTAACAAATAAGCCCTTCCATTAAGCAAAACCAATAAAACTATTAAGTCCTTGTTCCAAAATAATTTTATTTTTATAGCAAACAAGTTAGCAAAAATCCTCAAAAATCATAGAAATTCACTTTTAATATTTTATCTAACGTACATAAATTTTAGGCCCAAATTTTTCATATAATTTCCGAAAATAATTTCTAAACTCAATTACTAATATTTTCCTTTGGAAATTCATACTAAAGTTTCCATAGCTTGGAAAATTATATAAATTAAAGCCCATCTCTAAAATCATGTTTTTCATAACATAAAATTTTCCCATGGCATACAAAATTCATTATAATCAATTTTACCCTTAAAACCATATAAAACCATATCTAAGCAATCTTGTTTAGATCAAATATCTTATAATCCAAGCATATCATCATCCAAATCATCATTAAAAATGAATTTAATCTTAAATTTGAAAACAAAAAAATCGTACAAACAAAATAGAGATGATATTGATTATTATTCACATTGATTAGGATAAGGAGATTAGATTGAGATTAATCTCCCAAGCTTGAATCCTTAGCTTTAGATTGAATTTCTTTTCTTTTCTTCCTTAGTAATGGCCGACTATTCTTTTTTTTGTTTATGTTTTTGTGAAATGAGAAAAATGAACGTGAATGGATAGTAAAGCTGTGAATATATAAGGGTGTGACTATTTCCTATTAAGCCCTTGCGTAAATTAATTAGCCTATAAGCCATTCTTATGCCCATTTAAATAATTAAGCACGGTTTTTTCAAATCTTAATACTCTTATCACTCTAATTATTTATATTATTCTATTTAATTTGTCTAAATAGATATCCTGAATAATGTTATCAAAAATTAAGGGTGTTACAAAGCTTTCCTCCTAAAAGAATTTCATCCTTGAAATTCAGTGAGGACTAAATACTAAACATAGCAATCATCTGTAACGACTTCTAACAACCATACCAGTCTTCCTGACTGGTAACTATATATATAAAGCTAGTATAGACATACCCTCAAAGCAGATCAGGATAAGGGTCTCTAATCTTGTCTTCGGTCTCCCAAATATAGTCTTTCTCATTGTCGCACTACTGAACTTTCACCAACTTGATTGTCTTGTTCCTCAATCTTTTCTCATCTCTCGCTACAACTAGAAAATGATGTCTAGCAAAATTCAAATTAGGCTCTGCTATCCAATCTTCCATCCCTGCCAGAGGAATAGTAGTCTTTGGATCATGCACATATTTGCAAAGATGAGACACATGAAATACATTATGGACACCTAACATACTGCTCGCCAACTCTAATCTATATGCAAGCTTTCCAATCCACTCTATAATCTGAAACGAACCAATATATCTCGATGCCGAATTCCCTAACTTTTCAGATCGTACCACACCATCGGTATAATAAAAACCTTGTCTCCAACTGAGAATTCTAGGTCTTTACACCTATTATCTGCATAACTCTTCTTTCTGGGTTAAGCTTCCTTCAACCTTTCTCGGATTAACTCAATCTTCTCTATCGCCCCTCTAACCAGATCTAGACCTAAGACCAATCTGTCCCCAATCTCCAACCAACATATAGGTGATTTGCATTGCCTTCCATACAAAGCATCAAAAGGTATCATTCCTATACTATTCTAATAACTATTATTATAGGAAAAATCAACCAAATGTAGGCGATCTTCTTAAGATCCACCAAAGTTTAACACACAAGCTCTCAACAAATCCTCGAGTACCTTATTGACTCTCTTCGTTTGCCTATCCATCTATGGGTGATATGCAGTACTCATCTTAAGCTTGACACCCAACACATCATACAGACTCTTTCATAATTCACTAGTAAACAAAGCATCTCTGTCACTAATGATACTACTAGGAATCTCATGTAGTCTAACTATGTTCTTCATGAAAAACTTAGCTAAAACAGGTGCCATCCTGGTTGACTTAACTGGAATGAAATGGGCACTTTTGGTCAACCGTCCACTATGACTCACATACTTTCATTTCTCCTATCTGACCTTGGAAAATCCATGGCTATTGAATCCCATTTCCAAACTGGAATCTCTAAATGTTGAAGCAACCCACTTGTCTTCTAAGTTCGGCCTTCACTTGTTGACAGTTTACACACTGCCTAACCCACAAGCCAACATCCCTCTACATACCTTCCCAATAGAAGCTTGTCTTCATATCTTGATACATCTTGGTCCCTCCATGATGAATCATAAAATTGGACCAATGACATTCTCCAAGAACTTATTTCCTTAAGCCCTCTACATTTGAAATTCTAATCGTCCCTTCTTTCTTAACCATCCTCTTTGGTCAAGATTAAAATCCTTTAGATCATCGATCTCGATTCCAACCTCAAGCCTTCCAATCTTCTTGGCTAATATTAAATCCTCTTTCTGCTTAGAAGCAATCCTTTTGATCAACACTAGTCGAGCTTCTAAACAGGGAAACATGGTAGTACTCTGACTAGAACTAGCAGTCGATCTTAAATCCACACTACAAGTAGTCAAAGCTTCTAAATCCTTTCATTCTGCCAATATAGCTAACATCACATTCTGACGTTTCCTACTAAGAGCATCTGCTACTTTATATCCTTTCCCTGGTATATACTCCATACTAAAATCATAAGCAGCCAAAAACTCCAGCCACCTCTGATGTCTCATATTCAACTCCTTTCGAGAGAACAAGTATCTTAAAGACTTATGTTCTGTATATAGCTCAAATTTCTCCCCTAAGAGATAATGTCTCCAGATCTTCAATTCAAAGATCACTGCAGCCAACTCCAAATCATAAGTAGGATATCTCATTTCATGCGATCTAAGCTGTCGTGAAGCATAGGTAATCACTTTACCCTTCTACATCAACACAGCTCCTAATCCAGTCCCGCATGCATCGGTATACACCATCAACCCTTGGTTTCCATCTGGAACTACTAAAACAGGTGCATTGGTCAACAAATGTTTTAACTTAAGGAATGCTTCCTCATATTTTTCGGACCAGAAAAACTGCACCTCCTTCATTGTTAACTTAGTCAAAGGCCCTGCTATTTGCAAGAAATCCTTGATAAATCTTCGATAATAGCCAGCAAATCAAAAAAACTTCTTATCTCAGTCACCGTCTCTGGTCTCTTCCAATTGTAAACAGCTTCGATCTTATCTAGATCGATTGACAAGCCCTTTTTAGAAACCACATGATCAAGAAACTTTCCTTTTAGCTGATGCTGCCTCATCATCTCAAGCACTACTCTAAGATGATCTTCATTCTCCCTTGCATCTTTAGGGTATACTAAAATTTCATTTATAAATACCAACACGAACCTATCGAAATATTCTTGGAAGACTCGGTTCATCAAATCCACGAAGAAAGCAGGTGCATTCGTTAACCCGAACGACATTGCTAACCAATTATACGAACCATACCTAGTTTGAAATGTTGTCAAAGGAATACTGCCATCTGCCACTCTTAACTGATGGAAACCTGTCTCCAGATTCAATTGGGAAAACACTCTAGCTCCACTCAACTAATCAAACAGGTCATCAATTCTCGTGAAAGGGTACTTATTCTTAATCGTTCTCTCATTCAACTTACGGTAGTCGATACACATCCTCAATGACCCATCTGGTTTCTTCACGAACACCAGGGCTGCTCCCCAAGGATGACTGCTTGGTCTAATAAAATTTCTTCCTTCTAGGTCCACTAGCTGCACCTTCAATTCCTTCTCTCGGTCGGTGTCATCCTGCTAGGTGGTCTGTTGACAGGTTTAGCTCCTAGCACAAGATCTATCCGAAACTTAATAGCTCATTTTTGTGGTAGTCCTGTAACCAACTTAAAGAAATCTGCAAACTCTCTCGCTATTTGAACCTGACTCAACTCTTTTCCTACTTCCATAGCACGTAATAAAGCACAACTACTCCGGTCAGATTTTTCCACTAAGAATATGATTCGGTTATGAGTATCAGGGTGTCTTAGTGATATCTCCCCATCCTGGTAAAATATCCTCGCCTCATACTTACTCAACCAATCCATACCCTAAATTATTCTAAAATCTATAAAATCGAAAACATACAAACTGCATGCAAACTTATGACCTAACAAGTCTAGTAGTAACTGGTCACATCTTATCCCTACAGTTGCATACCCTCCTATCGGATCCGCTACCCTTAAGGAAGTAACAAGGTATGTGGGTTCTAATCATAACCTACCAAACAAATTCCAAGATATAAATGAATGTGATGCACCAGTAACAAATGGTATCCTAACTGGAATACTTTGAATCAAAAGCGTACCTTCCATCACAGTCTTCCCTTTTTCAGCTGCAGTTGGCCTAATAGGTGATGGTCCAAAAGAAAAAACGTTTCCCTTGTCCGGCCTGATGGATTCTGGACACTGATTTTTATAATGCCCAACTTAGTCATATTTAAAGCACTTTACATTCTTCTTTTCTGCAGCCTTCATCCCCTTGCTTGACCGGCACTCACGAGCATAATGACCTTCCTTTTCACACTTGAATCAAACAAAATCAGCCTTTGCCTTCTTGGCAGCCTCTTCCTTCTTGGCTCCCTTCTTCTTAAAGAACTTTCTCTTCTTTCCCTGAGAACCCAAGATTTCAATGGCTTTTCTCTAGCACAAATAGCAAGCATCTCCTCATGGCAGATTGTCATCTCCATAACTATATTACAAGGATCATGGATATGTGTCAGGGTCACCCTAGTAAGCTCGGGCCTCAATCCCCAAATGAACCTCTCATTCCTCTGTATATTGGTGTCTACAGTATCATACCCATATCCGGACAACTCATCAAACTTAGTAGCATACTCAATTATCAACATCTCTCCCTACACCAAATCCATAAACTTTCCCATCAACGCCGACTTAGCAACCTCAGATAATAACCTCTATTCAAATCTCCTTATAAAATCTGCCCAAGTCAACTCCTCCTCTGGAACTTCGGTAGTAACACTGTTCCACCAATGAAGTGTTTCCCCTTGCAACTGCCTTGAGGATAGCCTCCTCTTCTGCTCATCATCTAAACCCAAATCAACAAAGATTCTCTTGCGGTGCAACAGCCAGTTTTCAAATTTTATAGCATCCTCTGTTCCCATAAACTGTTTTCCACCAAGACTGATATAATCTTTACTCGGCTTAGCATAATTCTTCCCAACTAAAGCCATAGGATTAGCTCCTCCAACATTTCCAACAACTCTAGCAGCAGCTCCAACTTGCATCATATTGACGAAGAACAGATACATTGCCCCCATATCCATTGGTGGATTCCCAGCATCCATATTGTCATAGGCATTTTGGTTAGCATTAACCTGTCAACCCGAGTTCCTCCTAGTGGGTCGAACATTTTCGTTGGTTGTGGTGCTTCCTCCATCAAGATTTCCTCTTCCGTTTCTTGCCTCAATATCTTCTTTCTCGTAAATCTGCATATGATCCTTAGTAAGATATAAAAGAACAGTCTAAGAGAGAGGGGAATACATATGTATGTATGTATATGTATGTATATATATATACCAAAAATAAGTACGTTACTATAGTGTAAACCTAAACCCCAATCTTATTTTATGATCATTGGATTATGTTTGAAAATCTTTTAGGTTTAATTTTCTTTTAAGTTTCAAAACCTATGCTCTAATACCAACTTATAACATCCCCCACTTGGAGGCCAAAACTAACGGTTACGGATGCTACAGGCATCTATAGTTATTAATCATCGGCGACCAAATACGATAATGTTAGGTACATTGATATAATAGAAACACATGGATATGAAAAAAATTAAAAATCAGCAAACAACTTTCCCATTCCATTTCAAAGCATTTCAAATTCATTACACAATCCAAATATGAGTACCACATTCAAAGAAAATATAATTATTACAACATACTCCAAGAATGACATATGAAGATGCCCCCTTAGATGATCAGAGTATATAACTAGGCAATTAACAACTTTTCCTTTACAACAAAACTCAGCGGAATCAAAATTGAAAAGAACTCTAAATAGCTATCATGCCTCCTGCAAATCTCCAAAAGCTTATTCATCTAAAGAGGTGCCTGAAAACTTCAATTCTCAAACTACTCAAAATCAATTGATCACTTGAGAGTTTAAGGGGAAAACATAAACTGCGAGTCAGACATAAAGCCTGGTATAAATAATAATCCACCATCTTAAACTATTTAAATATCTAGTGAGACTACGCCACTTAGCAGAATGGGTTTTCCATTAATTAGTAGCTTCAAAATTTCATAAAACCATTTACTGTGCTCCTACTTCCATAATGGTTAAAACATAGCAATTTAAAATAGTATGATGATATGCATAAAAGTTAAAACATTCTGGATTTCCCATGCCCTGTTTATTTGACTACATGTCATATTTATAGTTTCTAGGATCACTGTTAACCTATTAGCTTTCATGGGCTAACTAATAACCACTTTAATCTTTAAGGACTCTCTCTCCAATTACATAGTTTTCATGGGATCACTAAGAACCAATTAGCCCCTGCCAATAACTTCATAATTCATGGGACCTCACTGAACCTATTGGTATCTCCAATAACTTCTCACTTATGCAAGTTTTCATGGGATGATTAGGAACCTATTTACTTCTGTCAATAACTTAATCTGGATATAGTTTTCATGGATTCACTAAAAACCTATTGGCCCCTGCCAATACTATTTCTAATCATAGTTTTCATGGGTTTACTATGAACCTGTATATCTGACAACTTCAATTTAAGCATCCTACATTCTGGTCTATCGGACCTCCTAGATGCAATTCTACTCGATCAGGAGTTAACTCAATTTATATTCACCACTGGGTCAACCAAGTTGGTTATTCTTCCCTTCCCCAAAATATAGTTATGGGTCCATTATAATGTGAATATATATATATATAGATATATATATCTGTGTGTGTGTGTGTGTGTGTTTGAAGAAGCAAACATAATAACATAATAAAACCAACACTTACGGGTTTAACATCCTTAAAATCATTTTCATATAAAACATGGTTAATCCCTTTAACCTATTATTTTATTAAGGAAAAGCTTCTTCAAAAACTCCATACTTAAAATCATTTCAAAACTCTTTTATTATGCCATGGTTTTCCTTTAAAGCAAGATTGGGTCATTTGTTTTGAAAATCAAGACTTTCAAACATTAAAACTTTTCTTTTGAAACTTTCTGATAACCTCCTTCAAAATCATTTATATCTTATTTTCAAAACACTAACATATACCTTTCAAAACCTTCAAAACAAACCTTTCGGAAGTATTAAATCTTTACTTAATATCTCTTAGAAGCATAGCTTCAAAACTAATGAAACTACCCCTTTCGAAACCATTGGGTTTTGCATACAAACATCTTTTAGGTCCAAGTGAATACATATGAAAGTAAACCTTTCGAAACAATTGATGTTATATAAAATTATTTAAGGAAAGTTGATAGCTTCGAAACCATCTATTTGAAAGCTTAAAACATTTAAGTAAAACATTGTAGGATAGCATTGAAACCCCCTTTCGACAACATTGCCTTCGAAACCCTTGATCCCATTCGAAAGCCTTTAGGAAGTTACTTACTGTAAGTTTAAAAAAAAGCCACCCTTCGAAAGCATTGATGACTTCAATACATCCGAAAGGCCAAAAAAAGGCAGTAAGGTCTCAATTGGGTCAATACCACCCTTTTCGAAAGCATTATTCTTTAAATAGAGGAACTTATTCAAAAGCCTATACTTTAAACCAAAAGATGGCAACCCCTCTTCGAAAGCTATTTTGAAAACCTCTTTCGAAAGCATATGCTTTGAATCCTTCGAAAGCTTTTAGCAGAACAAGAAAGACGCTTATCATTTGAAAGTAAACAATGGCTTCAACCCCATTGAAAGCTACGTTCTAACACCATGCCTTCCGCCTTTCTCCAATCCACTACATACCATCAATGTGATACTTTTTGTATTGGTTTCGGTTTAGTTGGTTTCGACCTGCTAGGTTTTGACTTGATTGCAGGCGGAAGCATTAGGTCGAAAGGTGCTTCTGAAAGAGGCAAAATCCGCTTTTCTGGGTAAAACTGATTTAATGCAAATTAAAGCAGATACTTTCTAACTAACCTATATACTTATAATCATGTGATTGGTTTCCATAACTTTTCACATTCTTTACAAAAATAACTGCCAAAAAATTCTAGATCTAAACAAGAATTAATTTAACAAATAAGCCCTTCCATTAAGCAAAACCAATAAAACAATTAATTTCTTCGTTCGAAATAATTTTATTTCCATAGTAAACTACTTAGGAAAAATCTCTAAAAATCACAGAAACTCATTTTTAATATGTTATTTAACATACATAAATTTCTGACCCAAATTCTTCATATAATTTCTGAAAATAATTTCTAGACCCAATTATTCATATTTTCCTTTGGAAATTCATATAAAATTTTCCATAGCTTGAAAAATTATAAAAATTAGAACCCATCTCTAAAATCATGTTTTTCAAAACATAAAATTTTCCTATGGCATACAAAATCATTATAATCGATTTTACCCTTAAAACCGTATAAAATCATATTTAAACAATCTTATTTAAATCTAGCATGTTATAATCCAAGCATATCATCATTAAAATGGATTTAATCTTAAATTCGAAAACAAATGATCATAAAAACAAAATAGAGATGATATTGATTATTATTCACCTTGATTAGGATAAGGAGATTGGATTGAGATTAATTCCTCTAGCTTGAACCTTAGCTTTGGATCGAATTTCTCTTTTTTTCTTCCTTGGAAATGGTCAGCTATTCTTTTCCTTTCTTAAGTTTTTGTGAAATGGGAAAAATGAACATGAATGGATGGTAAAGCCATGAATATATATGGGTGTGACTATTTCCTATTAATCTCTTATGTAAATTAATTAGCCTATAACCCATTCTTAAGCCGATTTAAATAATTAAACATGGCCTTTAATTTATTTTCAAATCTCAATCCTCTTATCACTCTAATTATTTACATTATTGTATTTAAGTTATCTAATTAAATATCTTGAATACTGTTATCAAACATTAGGGGCATTATAGAGAGCTACCTACCTTATTACAAAATTCAATCAAAACATAAGATTCTAAACATCCTCCAAGGTCAACATTGGGATATTGGATATAATAAAGAAATCAATATCCATGTCATCTTGTTTTGATAGTGACCTAGATGGAAATTAAGAAAATGGAGATATAGATGGCTTCTCTTCCATGATCTTAAAATTAAAGAAATAAGTTTTGGGTTAAGAGATGAAGACAGAGGATTAGGAGATGAAAAAGAAAGAAGAAGAAAGTTGATTATGAAAAGAACAATTAGCTAATTTTACATCAATTTTTTAAGGAAAAATTATTATGTTTCTCTCCTTACAAAAAGAACTAGGCATAAAATGATCTTTTTTCTTTCTACTTATCTAAATTGATTCTTCCTTTAACAATTCCCTTCTCAAGTGCAAGGTCATTTAGTTTGGAATTTATCTGAATTATCTCCACTATTCATAATGAAAAATTGCTCCACATCAATTCTGCTGTGTCTTGTTGAATTACCGAGATTACCATAGAAGGTATAATTTGTTTTGACGATACATGAAAATGAGATTCAACCCGACATTGAGAGCCACTATATCACTTCTCCACCACATTCATCTCCATAAACCATCCAAGTCAGGCACCAATAATCATCGATTTACTCTTTTAAAAGTTTTCTCCTATGTATTTCGATCGAAACTGCTTCTGACCACTAGGCTAACCACCAAAATCGCTTCTGGAACCAAAAAAATATGGAACTCAATTCCAGATGCAGACAAACTTCTGATTACTTCAGTAGCTCCTATCCACATGAGAATCCTCAGTCTCAAACAAAAGGTTTCCCAAGACAAATTCCCAAACAAATCGCAGGTCACTTTTGCAATCTACCTAGTTCGGATTCCAAAGAAATTATCCTCTCTTTACCAAATAAAACAGCCTTAAGCTTCTCCAAACAAGGTTAACCCTTCAAGAAAACATTCACTATCAGCCCGGACTGCTGAAAGAAGAACCACCAAGATTCCTGGACTATTGAAGAAACGAGCCACATGCTGCTTCCAAACTCTACCTCGATGATACTGCAGAGCTAAAAGACCTTCACGTCAGCACATCGAACACTTCGAGTTGCACTGCAACCACAGCTAACCAAGACTTCTAATTCAAAGGCTTCTCTAAACCCAAAACCATCAACAAACCACACAACAGACCTTAGAGATGGCAGACATCCCAAAAGAAACTCGGGTTCCAAACCAAGCATCAACATCTCGCTCTCCTTAAGGAATGACAAATGGGACCATGCCAAAGCGAAACAACTTATAGACCTTAGTCTCATATTCCAAAATAGCGAACCTCCTTACTACAGATCCAGATAACTTCTACACAGACGAATCTTCCCTGCGGCAGGTAATGACTACACCTCAACTACTTCTAAAACTGCTTCAAGAGAAAACAACTTCGGAAATATCCATGGATACCGCATCTGATTATGCAGTTATCAAGATATCATCACTTACTTCTGCACTTCCAACAGATCCAAACTCAAGAAAAATTCACTCACCCGAGCGAAATCCAAACTTACACTACAAAGATAAACCCCGAATCTTAAAAAAGATTTCCTTCGGACATCAAAGATATCCTTATTCCAAACTACAAAACTTCACTCGAGACGGTATTAGGTTTATAGTCACGAAAAATACACATCCAACCTCAACATATGGACCTCTTCCATTAGTGGTAGTCGAGTTACACACACACCACTACTCCATATACCTCTAAAACTTATGTTGGAAAATACGAACAGATAACCCAACAGATCCAGTAGATATAGATATATATAATTATATATAAAAATTACAAGTACGCTCTCTCAAGAAAGACACCACTCCAGAGCCTAGGTATTCACTCAACCTAATGCTCTGATACCAAATGAGACGAACCAACTTCCTATCTCCAGAAAGTCGCATTATCAATGAAGAAAGAAAGGGATAGAAGAAGAAAAGAAAGAGAAAGAAAGAAACAAAAAAACATCAGAGAACTCACAGCGGAACGAATAAAATATAATATATCACATAAATATTACAAAGTATCACATTACATCAGAGTACACAACTTAAACAATACGTATTAGATAGTTATAAACATCTGTCTAACTATACAACTCAAGTACAATAGATACAGATACAACAAACACAGTGGAAACATAATATATCTACACGTCGAAGCCTCCTGCTCCATATCTCCTCCAGAATTCGTCAAGCAAACCTGAATCACTTGACTACTCATACATAATATGAGTACCCAAGAGTTTAATAAAACAGAAAAATAAACACTCGGGTCAGATAGGGGTCTGGTGTGAGTAAACGGGTTTAAATTGCTTAACTTTAGAAAACCTGTGAAAAGAAAAGGTATCACGTAAAACTTCCCACACATAAACATGGAAAAGTTTTTACCTTACGCTAACCAAAACATTTGATAGGAAATCCAGTGATATTATAATAGTGTCTTGGGTTTTCAAGTAAATAAGAAATAGCCAAAATTGTTACATTTATTAAATTCTAGCTACTAGCCACAAAAGTGGGTAATACAATCAAAACCATAGGGTCTCGTAGGAAGAGTGGGTTTCCATCAATGGCAGGGCTACCGGGGTACCGCCCGTCACAGAACGTGGCCTGGATCACCGTACCGAGGAGTACGCCCGCTCCCCTGCAACACAAGGCCGGAACCATCCCTTACTAGATAGTCCCGAACAAGACCACCCCGTAGTTGGCGCGACCAACCACACACTAGGCCGAAATAGAAAGGGACCTCTAGACAGGGATAAATCTCACTCTCAAGTGGGGGCTACCTACGAAGCCTTGCTGCACCTCCCCTGTTTTAGCCATTCCCAGTTGATGAGGCTTGAGGCTACGATTACCTTTATAGAACACATCTATCTTAAAATGCTCATCGTCTACCTGACGATGTTCTGAAAGCATTCAATCCATACAAGTTCATTTCGGGTTCGAACGAAACCGAAGGCACTATCTCGTTACACTCTTTTTGGAATCACCCTCATAGTCAACGACCATAGCCCTTGCACTCTGAATCACCATCTCGAATCTATAAGTACTATTCCGTCAAACTCATTACGGAATCACCCACAGAGTTATAATGACATATAGTCCTTACACATCGAGTCTAGACAAAGCTCCACTTGGATTCACGACCTAACGTTTAATTGGAATCGATGTGGTGTTCGGATCTCAAATATGGAAACCCGATCCCGATCTCACCGAAAAAAAACGCCATTTTAATGTCCAAGTTGTACTTAAGGGTTTAAACAATTGAAACTCATATTCAAGATGATATAACAGATAGATGAATAACATTATCACGATAGATAATTCATATCAACCATTCATCTCAAACAGTAGCTTATCACATACAGAGATATCAAAATCATCCGGTATCAACCAATATCAATCACCCAATATTAACCATCCAATACCAACCATCCAATATCAATCATCCAACATCGATCAATCAATAACAATCAATCATCCATCAACATAATTGATCAACTCTAAATCAGTTGGATTAACCTTAAATCCTTCTTCATTTATTTATTTCAAATAAATAAATTAATCATCTCTTAATGACCTCTTTAATTAATCTTCTTTGATTAATTATACTTTAATTACATTCAAGTAATTATCCTTAACTATATTCAGTAATTAACCTTTAATTACTATCATTAATTATAATAATTAATGATCCTTTATTCTACTTCCATTAATTCATTAACTATGATTAATTGCATTAAACCTCAATTTATTACAATTAATAAATCACACTTAAATTAAATCACTTATACTAATCAACCTTGATTAATATTATTTATTAACTAATGAACCTTATTAATTAATAATTCCTTTAATTAAATAATTAACCTATAATTAATCAACCCATTAATCATAATCAGTAATTATCAATTTGTAATTACTTATCTTAATTAATTAACTTAGTTAATTATATTAACCCTTGATTAATTAATCTAATTAATCAATATTTAATTACTTCATTAAGTAATTATTAATAAATTTAAATTAACAATTAATCTTTACTTAATTACTTTACTCATTGATTACATTTTAATTAATTACACTTAGTTAATTAATATTAAATTAATCTCATTCATTAATCAATTAATCACATTAATTAATTAACTAAAATTAATTAAATAATTAATCCTTAATTACTTACATAAGTAATTATCTCTAATTACTTCATTAATAACTCTTGATTACTTTCTTAATTAATTACCTTAACAAGTAACTAATTCCATTATTAAATAATCCTTAATCCTTTAATTAATTAATTACTCCATAATTAATTAACTTTAAACAAAAATATTAATCAATTCCTTAGATTAATTAACATCATGTGATTATCCATTAATCACTTCAACTAATTACTCCCATGAGTAATTCCCCATAATTACTTCCATAAGTAATTATTTCTTACTTAATTACATTCAATAATTAACCATTGATTACTTCATTAAGTAATCACACTTAATTAATTCATAATTAAGTGATTATATAAACAATTAACTAATTATTTAAAATTAATTAAATAATTAATTAATTAACTAATCATCTTATATTTCAAAATCCTTAATTAATTAAGAGAACATTAATCTTAATTAAACTTTACTTATTAACAAATCAAATTTAATATTTTTATATTCAAATCAAAGATAAATTAACCTTATTTATCTTATAATGAATTATTTGAATAAATCAAATTTTAACAACTTAAAACAAATTATTGTATTGGTTTTCCAAAATTATAATAATATCCTTATTTGGAAATAAGGCATTTAGAAATCTAATTTAAAATTTAAACTCTTTAATCATCTAATTCAAACTTATTCATTTTTAACATAATTTGAAAACTTAGTTTCAAATCATTATTTTTAAATTGAACTTAAAACTTTGATTCAATATTTAAATTCAAAACATACTTCTTTAAATTTAAAATCCAAAATGTAATTAAATTATTTTCAAAAAGAAATCATTTTAAATAAATTTAAAATAATAAATTCAATTTATACTTTTAAAGTTTGATTATCAATTACCTTTAAACAACAATATAACTTTGCATTAGGTTTCTTTTATAAAACTTGTTTTTAATAAAATGCTTGATTTTTTTTATCAAAAATCAAGTTTCATTACAACTTAAAATCTACACCGTACTTTACAAAAAGTACAGCAACCTGATCATTCGAGTAAACCACCCAATTACCCCGAACCTCCCCCAAGTAAAACCCCCTGGACCATCTTCTTCGAGTCCTACACGAGAATAACGCGAATGCTTCCCCAAGAATGCCTTTCTTCCCCAACTCAGAATATCCAGTGCACAAGAATGTGCACATTGCACCTACCCACGAGCTTCCGGCCGCCGTTGAGCGTCGTGATCGACGATGTTAATCACCTGAACCCATGCGAACACAACCAAAAACCCAGATCCTTCAAAGAACTCTCGAATCAAAATTTCGACTCCAAGCTCGAACCACTGCAGCTGCTCGAAGCCCAAAAATCCATCACCACCGATGGTCGCCTCCACCTGAAAACCCCAACGACCTTCCAAAGCACCTCCGAACCTCCACGCTATCATCCCCCACGTCACGATCGACTCCGATCATATATCCAAGTCGCGAATGCTTCCATAGCTCAACCCAGCCAAAGAACAGAAATAAACCCTAGATTGATCGGTTTCAAATGATTCATTCGTTTAAAATTCAAAACGTATTTTTCCCTTCATCCCTATCATGAAAACAAGCTTCTCCTAAGATTACAAATCAAACTATTGTATAGATTCACGGAAATCACCAAAAACTGCAAAAATGCTCAAACCTACAATTCACCTTAATTTCACAACTAAAGTTTATGATGTGAACTTTAAAAATCATAATTTTTGGTCCTTAACATATTCACGAAATCCAAATCAGAAAACATGGAAGTTGATTTTTGGCATGCATCAGTAGTTTACAGTAATTTCATTTTTTTTAAGAATTATTTGTAATTTGAAAATCACAGAAACTACTCTTAAAATTTCTATCTATCATTTGCATACATATTTCATTTAATCATTATAATAAAACAATGGGTTAGTGGAAGATTCAAATTTTCTGAAGGATTGAGTAGCCTGTCTGAAAGAAACATGAAGCAGGGTGTTTTCTTTTTTCATAAATACACAGAGTTATAAACATAACTACAAACTCAATAATAAACTAAATGATTTTCAGGCAATATCAATCAAAACTTTCAGATCATCACATGCATGTAATAAATCCCAAATCAACTGTTTTTAAAATTATTTACTCACCTATTTTTAATTGCAGAGCAGATTTTGAATTTTCCAGGCTTGAACACTTTTAATTTGGAAAATGTTTCTGATTTTGCATGCTGATGAAACTTGATCCTTATGCATGTTTTCAATTGATGTCTAAGATGTTGAACTGCTGTTG
The DNA here is from genome assembly GCA_030765085.1 of Allium cepa. Taxonomy (NCBI): domain Eukaryota; kingdom Viridiplantae; phylum Streptophyta; class Magnoliopsida; order Asparagales; family Amaryllidaceae; genus Allium; species Allium cepa. The sequence goes on along the minus strand of CM060945.1, from coordinate 304,881,075 downwards.
AAAATCTCATTGAATTGCAGGTTGAATTCCATTTGCATTTGCAGATTTCAATTTTTACTGAGAAGAACTTTGTTTTGAATTTCCCAGTTACAGGTAACATTTGCTTTTGATTTTGCAGATTTCATTTCAATTTCAGGTAGTATTTTGTGTTTAAATTTTTTAGATTTGAAAAAAAAATTTGCTGGTTGCCATTGAATAGAGTTAAGAGATGAAGACAAGAAAAATAAATGTTTGAGAAGAACAAATTTTTCTTCTTAACTCATTTATTAATATTAAAATGTATATGCCACTTGTTAAAAACTTGGACAACTGTCACATAATTAGCTTAATAGGTTTACATGTGTTATTAAGATATTTTTATATGGTTACACATGTTTTTAAGTCCTTTTTAATTAATCTTACTTAGTTTAAATGTAAGCATACACTCACATGTTAAATTTACTTTATAAATAAATACTTGTATATGTAAATATAAATTTATCTTTAAAAGAAAATGTTCTAAAACTAATTAAAATATAAATAATTTCTTATACATAGATTTAAAAAATCTAAAACATATACATATACATATACATTTATAACCATTTTAAATTTAAGCATTTTAAAGAAAACAAAACAAAGCTTGTTTAAATTATTTTCAAACTATCATATTTTAAATACTTTAAAAGAAAGACAAAAAAAAACTTTGTTTAAAACCATCTTATTTAAAACAACAATTATCTTATACTTTGAAAACAATTGAATAAATCTTAAATTTACTTTTGAAAAATATTAACTAAAATAAAGCTTTAAATTACAATATCAAACATATATAAATTATCAATAGATTAAATTAAATTTCAAAACAACTTAAATTATAATATATACATATATATATATTACTATTTGAAAATTCATCTTTTATTTTAAACAAAAGATATTCTATTCACAATATATATCAAATATATATTATAAACAGAATAAAATTTTATTAGCTTTGAAAAATAATTCTTATCAATCTTAAATTGATAGAAAGATATTGATCAAAATTATCAGATTAAATACTTATTAACCTTTAAAAAGAATAAATTTACCAATCTAAATTAAAATTATAAAGAAAATTATCAAATCAATTAAATTATTAATACAGATTATTAAATTGTTATTGCCAAAAATTCCGGGTCGTTACAATCCTCCCCCCTTAAAGAATTTCGTCCCCGAAATTTAAAAGCAAAGATAATTTAATAACCCCGCAAAGATTTCAATTTCAAACAGCAAAGCATACCTATCAACCAGTTATTAACAACCATAGCAATCAGTCAAACAAACAAACAAAACTAACTAATTATCCTAATACAAGTCAGAATAAATCTCTAATATTATCTCGAGTTTCCTAAGTATAAATCATCGGGAGACTCGCTCTATAAAAGCTCAACAAACTATACTGCCAAAATCCAGAGCTACTCTCACCTCTAGATCCATCAATCTGAACAGAACATCAGACTATACTCAAGTCCAGCATAACTTCCAAATCCAACTGAACTACAGATTCAACAACCAACAACGAATCATATACGTACTCCCTCAGAGATACGTGATAACAATGAATTCCAGCTATCCAAACTGGCAATTCAATCTTATCCTATCAAAAACACAGATAGGAAAGCCTCAGAACTAACCATCCAATCTAACCCAATTACTGCTCTCTCATAACCAGAGAAAATTCAACAACAATGAAGTCTCCAACTTCGAATTCCAAACTCCTTATCTCATATTTGTATAACTCAACAAACAATCCTGGCCGCCAATCCTCTACCTGATCAGCTCAACCAATGCTGATACTTCCAGAAACAACTAGACCAAAGCATACCAAATTCTGGATTCTATTCAACAGAAAAGTCTTCCAAGATCCGTCGAAATCCAGAACACAAGCTCTATTCTCAAGCAATAGAAAACAGAGCTTACTTCCTTCCTTGCACAGCTGCTACCTCGCTTCCGCTATACAACTATGATTCTAAAATAGATGAGAATACTGTTGACGAACACGGATACAAACTTATCCAATATATCAGGGAAACTTTGTTCTTCAAATCCATAAAAATATGAGTGACACATCTGACTCAGTCACAAAACCTTACTACAGAATCCAAACTCAAAAACTAGATCTGACCAAATCCAAATTCCAAAAATTCCTGAGCTGCTACACCAACTCTCCTACTATCTAACCACCAAAATCGCTTCTGGAACCAAAACAATATGGAACTCAATTCCAGATACAGACAAACTTCTGATTACTTCAGTAGCTCCTATCCATATGAGAATCCTCAGTCTCAAACAAAAGGTTTCCCAAGACAAATTCCCAAACAAATCGCAAGTCACTTTTGCGATCTACCTAGTTCGGATTCCAAAGAAACTGTCCTCTCTTTACCAAATAGAACAGCCTTAAGCTTCTCCAAGCAAGGTTAACCCTTCAAGAAAACTTTCACCATTAGCCCGGACTTCTTAAAGAAGAACCACCAAGATTCCTGGACTATTGAAGAAACGAGCCACACTGCTGCTTCCAAACTCTACCTCGATGATACTGCAGAGCTAAAAGACCTTCTCGTCAGCACATCGAACACTTCGAGTTGCACTGCTACCATAGCTAACAAGGACTTCTAATCAAAAGGCTTCTCCAAACCCAAAACCATCAACAAACCACACAACAGACCTTCGAGATGGCAGACATCCCAAAAGAAACTCGGGTTCCAAACCAAGCTTCAACATCTCGCTCTCCTTAAGGAATGACAAATGGGACCATGCCAAAGCGAAACAACTTATAGACCTTAGTCTCATATTCTAGAACAGCGAACCTCCTTACTACAAATCCAGATAACTTCTACACAGACGAATCTTCCATGCGGCAGGTAATGACTGCACCTCAACTACTTCTAAAACTGCTTCAAGAGAAAACATCTTCGGAAATATCCATGGATACTACATCTCATTACGCAGTTATCAAGATATCATCACTTACTTCTGCACTTCCGACAGATCCAAACTCAAGAAAAATTCGCTCACCTGAGCGAAATCCAAACTTACACTTCAAAGATAAACTCCGAATCTTAAAAAAGATTTCCTTCGGATATCAAAGAAATCCTTATTCCAAACTACAAAACTTCACTCGAGACGGTATTAGGTTTACAGTCTCGACAAATACACATCCAACCTCAACATATGGACCTCTTCCATTAGTGGTAGTCCTGTTACACACACCACTACTCCATTTACCTCTAAAACTTATGTTGGAAAATACGAACAGATAACCCAACGGATCAGGTAGATATAGATATATATAATTATATATAAAAATTACAAGTACGCTTTCTCAAGAAAGACACCACTCCAAAGCTTAGGTATTCACTCAACCTAATGCTCAAATACCAAATGAGACGACCCGACTTCCTATCTCCAGAAAGTCGCATCATCAATGAAGAAAGAAAGGGATAGAAGAAGAAAAGAAAGAGAAAGAAAGAAACAAAACAACATCAGAGAACTCACAGCGGAACGAATAAAATATAATATATCACATAAATCTTACAAAGTATCACATTACATCACAGTACACAACTTAAACAATATGTATTAGACAGTCATAAACATCTGTCTAACTATACAACTCAAGTACAACAGATACAGATACAACAAACACAGAGGAAACATAATATATCTACACGTCGAAGCCGTCTGCTCCATATCTCCTCCAGAATTCGTCAAGCAAACCTGAATCACTTGACTACTCATACATAATATGAGAACCCAAGAGTTTAATAAAACAGAAAAGTAAACACTCGGGTCAGACAGGGGTCTGGTGTGAGTAAACGGGTTAAAATTGCTTAACTTTAGAAAACCTTTGAAAAGAAAAGGTATCACGTAAGACTTCCCACACATAAACATGGAAAAGTTTTTACCTTACGCTAACCAAAACATTTGATAGGAAATCCAGTGATATTATAATAGTGTCTAGGGTTTTCAAGTAAATAAGAAATAGCCGAAATTATTACATTTATTAAATTCCAGCTACTAGCCACAAAAGTGGGTAATATAATCAAAACCGTAGGGTCTCGTAGGAAGAATGGGTTTCCATCAATGGCAGGGCTACCGGGGTACCGCCCGTCACAGTACGTGACCTAGATCACCGTACCGAGGAGTACGCCCACATCCCTGCAACACAAGGCCGGAACCATCCCTTACTGGACAGTCCCGAACAAGACCATCCCGTAGTTGGCGCGACCAACCACACACTAAGCCGAAATAGAAAGGGACCTCTAGACAGGGGTAAATCTCACTCTCAAGTGGGGGCTACCTACGAAGCCTTACTGCACCTCCCCTGTTTTAGCCATTCCCGGTTGATGAGGCTTGAGGCTACGATTACCTTTATAGAACACATCTATCTTAGAATGCTCATCGTCCACCTGACGATGTTCTGAAAGCATTCAATCCATACAAGTTCGTTCTGGGTTCGAACGAAACCGAAGGCACTATCTCGTTGCACTCGTTTTGGAATCACCCTCAGAGTCAACGACCATAACCCTTGCACTCTGAATCACCATCTCGAATCTATAAGTACTATTCCGTCAAACTCATTACGGAATCACCCACAGAGTTATACTGACATATAGTCCTTACAACTCGAGTCTTCACAAAGCTCCACTTGGATTCACGACCTAATGTTTAATTGGAATCGATGTGGTTTTCGGATCCCAAATATGGAAACCCGATCCCGGTCTCACCGAAACAAAACGCCATTTTAATGTCCAAGTTGTACTTAAGGGTTTAAAAAATTTAAACTCATATTCAGGATGATATAACAGATAGATAAATAACATTATCACGATAGATAATTCATATCAACCATTCGTCTCACACAGTAGCATATCACATACAGAGATATCAAAATCGTCCAGTATCAACCAATATCAATCACCCAATATTAACCATCCAATATCAACCATCCAATATCAATCAATCATCCAACATCGATCAATCAATAACAATCAATCATCCATCAACAAAATTGATCAACTCTAAATCAATTGGATTAACCTTAAATCCTTCTTCGTTTATTTATTTCAAATAAATAAATTAATCATCTCTTAATGATCTCTTTAATTAATCTTCTTTGATTAATTATACTTTAATTACATTCAAGTAATTATCCTTAACCATATTCAGTAATTAATCTTTAATTACTATCATTAATTATAATAATTAATGATTCTTTATTCTACTTCCATTAATTAATTAACTATGATTAATTGCATTAAACCTCAATTTATTACAATTAATAAATCACACTTAAATTAAATCACTTATATTAATCAACCTTGATTAATATTATTTATTAACTAATGAACCTTATTAATTAATAATTCCTTTAATTAAATAAATAACCTGTAATTAATCAACCAATTAATCATAATCAGTAATTATCAATTTGTAATTACTTATCTTAATTAATTAACTTCTTAATTAATTATATTAACCCTTGATTAATTAATCTAATTAATCGATCTTTAATTACTTCATTAAGTAATTATTAATCAATTTAAATTAACAATTAATCCTCACTTAATTACTTTACTCATTGATTACATTTTAATTAATTACACTTAGTTAATTAATATTAAATTAATCTCATTCATTAATCAATTAATCACATTAATTAATTAACTAAAATAAATTAAATAATTAATCCTTAATTACTTACATAAGTAATTATCTCTAATTACTTCATTAATCACTCTTGATTACTTTCTTAATTAATTACCTTAACAAGTAATTAATTCCATTATTAAATAATCCTTAATCCTTTAATTAATTAATTGCTCCATAATTAATTAACTTTAAACAAAAATATTAATCAATTCCTTAGATTAATTAACATCATGTGATTATCCATTAATCACTTCAACTAATTACTCCCATGAGTAATTCCCTATAATTACTTCCATATGTAATTATTCCCTACTTAATTACATTCAATAATTAACCATTGATTACTTCATTAAGTAATCACACTTAATTAATTCATAATTAAGTGATAATATAAACAATTAACTAATTATTTAAAATTAATTAAATAATTAATTAATTAACTAATCATCTTATATTTCAAATCCTTAATTAATTAAGAGAACATTAATCTTAATTAAACTTTATTATTAACAAAAATTTAATATTTTTATATTCAAATCAAAGATAAATTAACCTTATTTATCTTATAATGAATTATTTGAATAAATCAAATTTTAACAACTTAAAACAAATTATTGTATTGGTTTCCAAAATTATAACAATATCCTTATTTGGAAATAAGGTATTTAGAAATCTAATTTAAAATTTAAACTCTTTAATCATCTAATTCAAACTTATTCATTTTCAGTATAAATTAAAAACTTAGTTTCAAATCATTATTTTTAAATTGAACTTAAAACTTTGATTCAATATTTAAATTCAAAACATACTTATTTAAATTTAAAAACCAAAATGTAATTAAATTACTTTCAAAAAAATCATTTTAAATAAATTTAAAATAATAAATTCAATTTATACTTTTGAAGTTTGATTATCAATTACCTTTAAACAACAAATTTTAACTTTGCATTAGATTTCTTTTATAAAACTTGTTTTTAATAAAATGCTTGATTTTTTTTATCAAAAATCAAGTTTCATTACAACTTAAAATCTACACAGTACTTTACAAAAAGTACAACAACCTGATCATTCGAGTAAACCACCCAATTACCCCGAGTCTCCCCCGAGTAAAACCCCCAGCACCATCTTCTTCGAGTCCTACACGAGAATAACGCGAATGCTTCCCCGAGAATGCCTTTCTTCCCCAACTCAGAATATCCAGTGCACAAGAATGTGCACGATGCACCTACCCACGAGCTCCCGGCCGCCGTTGAGCGTCACGATCGACGACGTCAATCACCTGAACCCACGCGAGCACAACCAAAAACCCAGATCCTTCAAAGAACTCTCGAATCAAAATTTCGACTCCAAGCTCGAACCACTGCAGCTGCTCGAAGCCCAAAAATCTATCACCACCGATGGTCGCCTCCACCTGAAAACCCCAACGACCTTCCAAAGCACCGCCGAACCTCCACGCTATCATCCCCCACGTCACGATCGACTCCGATCATATATCCAAGTCGCGAATGCTTCCATAGCTCAACCCAGCTAAAACAGAAATAAACCCTAGATTGATCGGTTTCAAATGATTCATTCATTTAAAAATTCAAAACGTATTTTTCCCTTCATCCCTATCATGAAAACAAGCTTCTCCCAAGATTACAAATCAAATTATTGTATAGATTCACGGAAATCACCAAAAACTGCAAAAATGCTCAAACCTAAAATTCACCTTAATTTCACAACTAAAAATTATGATGTGAACTTTAAAAATCATAATTTTTGGTCCTTAACATATTCACGAAATCCAAATCAGAAAACATGGAAGTTGATTTTTGGAAGATTTAAATTTCATTTAATCATTATAATCAAACAATGCGTTAGTGGAAGATTTAAATTTTCTGAAGGATTGAGTAGCTTGTCTGAAAGAAACAGGAAGCAGGGTGTTTTCTTTTTTCGTAAATACACAGAGTTATAAACATAACTACAAATTCAATAATAAACTGAATGATTTTCTGGCAGTATCAATCAAAACTTTCAGATCATCACATGCATGTAATAAATCCGAGATCAACTGTTTTTAAAATTGTTTACTCACCTATTTTTAATTGCAGAGCAGATTTTGAATTTTCCAGGCTTGAAAACTTTTAATTTGGAAAATGTTTCTGATTTTGCATGCTGATGAAACTTGATCCTTATGCATGTTTTCAATTGATGCTCTAAGATGTTGAACTGCTGTTGAAAATCTCATTGAATTGCAGGTTGAATTCCATTTGCATTTGCAGATTTCAATTTTTACTGGGAAGAACTTTGTTTTGGATTTCCTAGTTACAGGTAACATTTTCTTTTGATTTTGCAGATTTCATTTCAGTTTCAGGTAGCATTTTTTGTTTATAATTTTTCAAATTTGAAAAATTTTTGCTGGTTGCCATTGAATAGAGTTAAGAGATGAAGACAAGAAAAATAAATGTTTGAGTAGAACAAATTTTTCTTCTTAACTCATTTATTAAAATTAAAATGTATATGCCACTTGTTAAAACTTAGACAATTGTCACATAATTAGCTTAATAGGTTTACATGTGTTATTAAGATATTTTTATATGGTTACACATGTTTTTAAGTCCTTTTTTGTAAAGACCCAACTTCCACACTCCAGAAAGTTGCATCATTAAGAAGAAAGAAAGGGATAGAAAAGAGAGAAGAAAGGAAAGAAAGAGCAGACCACATCAGAATCTCACAGCGGAATCGAATAAATTATAATATATCACATAAAACTTTACATAGTATCATATACATCAGAGTAATACAGCTAATACAACACAAAATTAGACAGTTATAAACATCTGTCTAGCATTTACAATTCAAGTACATCAGAGAAACAGATACAAAACAAACACAGCGGGACTACTAAATATATCTACACGCTGAAGCCTCTTGCTCCATTATCTCCTCCAAAATTCGTCAAAGCAATCCTGAAACACTTGCCTACTTATACATAATATGAGCACCCAAGAGTTTAATAAAACAGAAAATAAACACTCAGGTCAGACAGGGGTCTGGTGTGAGTAAACGGGGTTAAAAGTTGCTTAACTTTAGAAAATCCTTTGAAAACAAAAGGTATCACGTAAGACTTCCCACACATAAACATGGAAAAGTTTTTACCTCACGCTAACCAAAACATTTGATAGGAAATCCAGTGATATTATAATAGTGTCTAGGGTTTTCAAGTAAATAAGAAATAGCCGAAATTGTTACATCTATTAAATTCCAGCTACTAGCCACAAAAGTGGGTAATACAAACAAAACCGTAGGGTCTCGTAGGGTAAATGGGTTTCCATCAATGGCAGGGCTACTGGGGTACCGCCCGTCACAGTACGTGGCCTAGATCACCGTACCGAGGATTACTCCCTTCATCCCCTGCAACACAAAGCCGGACCCGCTCCTTACTGAACAGTTCCGAACAAGACTACCCTGCAGATTGGTCGTCACCAACTGCCACACAACCGAAATATAAAGGGACCTCTAGACATGGGTAAATCTTGCTCTCAAGTGAGGGCTACCCACGAAGCTTTGCTGCATCTCCCCTATTTTAGCCATTCCCGGTTGATGAGGCTTGAGGCTACGATTACCTTTATAGGACATAACAAACTTAGAATGCTCATCGTCCGCCTGACGATGTTCTTAAAGCATTCAATCCATACAAGTTCGTTCCGGGTTCGAACGAAACCGAAGGCATTATCTCGTTACACTCGTATTGGGATCACCCTCATAGTTAACCACGATAACCCTTGCACTCTAAATCACCATCTCGAATCTATAAGCACTATTCCGTCAACTCATTACGGAATCACCCACAGAGTTATACTGACGTATAGCCCTTACACCTCGAGTCTTCACTTGCTCCACTTGGATTAACGACCTAACGTTTAATTGGAATCGATGTGGTTTTCGGATATCCAAATATGGAAACCCGATCCCGGTCTCATCGAAACCAAACGCTATTTTAATGTCCAAGTTGTACTTAAGGGTTTTAAACAATTAACTTATTCATTGTTATTTATTTTACAGAGATAGATAAACTACATATCACAATAGATAATCACATCCATATCATAACAGATAATGTGTATCATCCATAAACAGATAATCATCACAACCAAATAATCCATCACAAACTATCATACTTTAACCAATCATCCATATCATACAGATACAACTAGTCTCATTATTGAGATCACAACCATTCAATCAATAGCATCCATAAGCAAAGATTCATTAACCATCAATTATAATTAATTTAAAATGAATTAAATTAATTACAACTATCTCTAATTAATTTAAATTAAATTAAATTAATTAACACATTTAAATCTTGCTTAACATCCAATAATTAATTAATTAACCCAGTTAATTAATTCACTTCCTAAGTATTTAACTTGATTGAACATCTTTGATTAATCATTCACTAATTACAATAAGTAATTAGTCCTTAATAAATTTTATAAATTAATTAACCTTAATCATAAGTAATTAACATTTTAGTACCTCAATTATTAATTAATTATAATTAATTATATTTATCCTCAATTAATTACAATTAATTAATCACTTGATTAATTAATATTTATTTAAACAATCATTAATTACATCATTAATCAAAATAATTAATGATCTCTACTATTTAATAAATTACTTAATTAAAATTAATTACATTTAGTAATTAATCTAATTATTAATCACCTTGATTAATATCCAATTAAGTAATTAACTATCTTTAATTACTTATTAACAAATTAATTATCCAATAATTAATCATTTATTAATTCCTTAATTAATTTCCAAAAGTAATTATCCAAATTACTAATTACATTCCAGAAATTATCATTATTACTTCTCTGAGTAATCCTGCTCCACTAATTACATTAAGTAATTTACACTTAAAATCATCAAATGATTTATTAAAATTAATTAAACTGAATTAATTAACTCAACAAATCACAATCCAAATTAATAAGTAATTAATTCCTTAATTACTTAACAAATTACAATTAATTAGATTCAATTAATCAATCTAATTAATTATCCAAAATTAATTTCCTTAATTAATTACTAAATCATCCTTAGATAATTATCATCATTTATTAATTAACATATTTCATTAATTATATACCTAAGAAAATTTAAATTAGATAAATTATCAAAATTAATCTAAACCATTATTCAAAATCAAATAATTAAGTAAACCCTTAATCATCTTAAAGATTTTCAAAATAATCAAATTACTATCAAATGACCCATTTAAATTCAAAATGTATTAAACAATACATTTCTAAAAATTTAATTCAAATTCAAATTTTATTTAAAGATTCAAATGTTTAATTATTTAAACATTGATCCAAATTAAATAATTATAAAACCTTATAATATAATGGATGTTAAGAACATTCATTACCTAACTATAAAGAAAGATTTAAAATTAATTACTTGATTAAAATAGATTAAGCCCTTGAAAATAAATTGATTTGTTTAACTTCAAATCAACATTAAACACTTCATATTTATTCAAGTATTAAAGAATAAATTCTTCAAGTTTTAAAACTTACTTGAAATCAAATTTTATTTCCAAATCTATTTTTAACATTTGAACATGTTCATATATTTTTTTATTTTTATTTTACAAACTGGTTTTGAAATCAAAACTGTTCCAAAGAAATTTGAAACTGTTTTTAACTAAATTTCAAAACCAATTTAAATCTTTGTTTAAATCATTTAAATCCGCTCAAAATTTTAAAACTCAAATAAACTGTTTTAAATCAAAATCAGGATTAAAAGATAACCTGAAACTACTTTAAATCTTGACTTAAACCCAGATTAAATTTTGTTTAAATTTCAGATTCTCTTTTTCAAAAAACTTTAAATTTCAAACTACATTTTAATTCAGTTTTCAATTTCCACCTAAAATCAAATTCCCACACAGCAAATTTAAATTTCATCCAAATGTTAGAATTTGCAAAGCTACAGGATTTCAAACCTGAAACTGTTTTGTTTAAAACTAGATTTAAAACAGAATTTAAACTTGTTTAAAATTTAAAAATTTCATTTTTAAAAACTTTGAATTTCAAACCTCATTTGAAATTAGATTTAACTTCCACTTAAATCAGATTCTAACTAAAAATAATATGAATTTACTTAACTAAAAACTGCAAAATTTACTCTCTGGCTTTAAAAACCTGCAAACTGTTTTAACTCCTGATTTAAAACAGAGTTTTAAATCTTGTTTAAATTTAAGATTTTTTTTTAAAAAAAACTTTGAATTTAAAGCTATTTTTGGATTCAGTTTAAATCTTTCATTTGATTCAATCTACAATCTTTAAAATAGGAGCTACATTAGAAATTCTTAAAACTGCAAAACAACTTTCAGGTTTAAAACCTGAAACAGTTTTAATTCTGATTTAAAACCAAACTTTAAACTTGTCTAATTCATTTTATTTTTAAAAAAAAACTTTGAATTCAAACTCTATTTGAATTCAGTTTCAATTCATACATGAATCAAATCCTACACTAAAATTTGATTTCCATTTAACATAAAAAAAACTGTAAAAGCTCTCTGTTATAAATCTGTAACCATGCTACCCGAGTAACCCCCGATTTACTTCGAGTTACTACACCTATTGCTTTGAGTCAGAAGCAAAACTACCCGAGTTCTACTTCGGGTCAAAGCCCTGCACACCCCAAATAATTCCCCTGAGTTCCACTGCAACCAAGACCAACCTGTCAACACCCATAAATTCCACCTCCAGCCACCATCATCGACACAACCTTGGATATAGCTTCCTTTACACTCCCTACTCAACCTCTCAAATTCCTAACCCACTTAATGCAACAGATGGATGTGTAGACCTGCAACCTTTAAAACCAGTTTTTAAAAACCTGGAAAAAACTAAATTCCAAACTCTCTCTTCCTCTGATCATCAAACACCAAATTTACCCCATTCTTACATCCATACTTCACTAACATGAAGCATCATAACATCCCAAATCCACTATCCTTTCAAATGCTTCTAAAATTCCTTTTTCTGTTTCAAACAGAATGTTTATCCCACAGCTATTTAAAGAGGTGGAGTTTTGGTTTTAAAATTTCTGATTCATAACATACACTCATGTTAAAATCTTGTTGAAATAATTAAAGATGTTGATATATTTGTTTCATTGCAAAATTGTTTACTGTATAGTTATTTCCAGTAAGTATCAGGCCTCAAATCTTAACCTATTTTAACCTAATCATAATCTTTTGACCTGCATTAGTACTAAACAACATGCTCTGTCTATCAAAATATTTTCTAACAAAAATTATTCAAGTGAATAAAATTTCCAATTAATACTTATTATAAAACAGAAAAACTGTAGATTAGGAATTTCTGTAACTCCATACATATATATGTCTATATATATTTTCACACATCATATTGATCCCAAATAAACTCATACAAGCATACACAATTTTACATGTTCACATGCATTAGATAGGTTCAACTTTTTGCAGTAAATAAATAGATAATTAACAGGGCAGTTTCAATCACAGCCGTTTTGGAAAAAAACAAAAAAAAAAACAGTTACATATGATACTTTGGTTCTGGAAATCTAGTTTAGCTTTGATTTAAAAGGAAGAACTGTTTTTAAAATAAAAGGTTTACTCACCTTTAATTTGAAGAATGCAGAACAAACTAGATGCAGAGCAATTTGATGCAGATTTCATTGTCCAGAAATGCATATTGAAATGCATGATGCTCCTGGCTTGCATTTTGAAATTGAAGATGCCTTACTTGTTGATGTAGATTGCATGCAGACCTCTCAAATTTTAAATTGAAGTAGAACTTCCAGTTGATGATTGAAACTTGGCTTCAGACATGCAGACTTTAGATTGCAGATTGGATTGAAGTTTGTTTATGAAGAAAATGATTTGCAGATTTGTAGTTGATAGGTTTGCAGATTGAAGTAATTTGCAGTTTGAGATTTTGAAGAGGAAGATTGCAGGTTTGAAGATGAATGCAGATTTTAAATCTACAGATTTATAAACATGCATTTGGTTTGAAAAGATTTATTGAAGATTGGTTTTGATCTTTACTGAAAATTTGATTTTCAGGTTTTCAATTTTGAAGAGAATGTGTTCTCAAATGCATATGCTATGTTTCTCCTATCAAAATTTTAAATAATGAGAATTAAAACAATTGACACTTGTTATGTTATGTAAGATAAATGATTTACAAGTGTCTATTTTTAGTTAAATGACTAACACATATGCATGTTAATATTTAAAATCCATCTCTAAATTTATAAATGTATTAGAGTTTATCTTAAACCATTTCTAATTTGTATATGTATTTGAATTATCTTAAAACTATTTCTAATTTGTTTTAGCAAGTTACAAATGTTTTATTAACATTAGTTTTTAAATAAAAACATATACATTTCTTTATAAAACTATACATTTACATTTTAATGCTTGTTTAATTATTTTTAAAATAATATTCTATATGAAACTACATTTCAAAAGAAAAGAATTTTAAAGTAAAACAAAACAAAATAACTTTTATTAATAAAATAAGATCTAAACTATATTTATTCTTAAAAACAAAATAAATACTTACTTACTTCTATGAAAATTATAAGATAGATCTTTAAAACAAACTATTGAAAAGTTTACAATATAATTTAAATCAAATTAATCCATTTACAAATTAAATAATTATAAATTTTCAAAAGAGAATTTCAATTTGAATTAAATTAGTGAATCAATATTTTCACATTTTAAAATAATTATCAAAGAAATTATTAAATAATTATTGCCTAAATTTCCGGGACATCACATTCCTCCCCTCTTAAAAGAATTTCGTCCCCGAAATTTAAAAGCAAAGGTAATTTAATAATCCCATACACATTTTAAAATTTAAAGTAGAAAACATATACTATCAACCAAATACTAGCAACCATAGCAACCAATTCAAACAAACAATTCTAAGTATCCATACAAAATTCTGGATAGGATTCCCTGGAGTTTCCCAAGTACAAACACCGGGACACTCGCCCTACAGAATCTAAACTAGCTACACCACTCAGACCTAGAGCTCCTATATATCTAGACCTACAAATCTAAACAGAATACAGGACTACAGACAAGTCCTGATCAATTGCCAAACCTCTCAGAACTACTGAGTCCAAAACCAGAGATAAACCATACACGTACTCCCTCAGAGATACGTGAAAACAAAATAAATACCAGCCATCCGGACTGGCAATTCAATCTCGTAGAACAATCACTTAATCCTTAAGAGAGAACAGAAGGATCTAATACTCATATCCACAAATTTCTCATAACGATCCTGGGCTGCCTCCAACCTTCTAGATCAAACAGATCCACCACACAAACTCAATTACACAAACATCAGAAAACTTCAAACAAACTACTCTATCTGGAAACAAACAGATACAAAACAATCATGTATCCAGATCCAAAATAAATTTCCTGTAGAAATTCTCCGATTCAAGACAAAACTCAAATTCCCAAAGAATCGGATGCTGCTTCTATTCTGGAATAGCTGCCACTATGCTTCCACTACGCAACTCTGATTCGAGAATGTTGTTGATGAACACAAGTATAAACTTGATCAACTTATCCCGCAATATTGTTCATCAAATTCCATAAAATCTCAGTGACCTATCCGATTCAGTCATAACACACAACAAAAATTACTCAGAGAACCTCCGAACCATCGCAAGTCACTTTTTCGATTCCACTCAGTTCAGATTCTAAGAAATCGTTCCCACTTAAACAAACAGAACAGCTAAAGCCTTCAAAAGAAGAAACTAGTGGTCCTCCTCTTAACCACTAACATCACACCCAGTTGAGCTTTCAGAAGAAATGGATAAGCTCCACCATATACCCGGACTACTGACAAAAGAATCACAGAGATTTCTGAACCATCGATGAACATGCCACTCACTGTTGCTACTGCTGCCAAAAACTTCCTTATCCAAAAGCTCATCGAATCTCAAAGCTACACCAGCCACTTCACAATAGAGCCTTCCAGATAGCCAGATATCTTTCAGGAGACTCGCTCCCAAACCAAGCTCAAACACTCTGCCAAACTGAGTCTCAGACTCAAATATAGATAGAACTCCTCCCTGAGGTTACCAAGATACCAATGCGGGCTTCAGCACTCCCAACTAATGCAAACTCAAGAAAAACCACTCACACGAGTAAAATCCAGCTTACAATCCAAGGATATACTCCGAATCTTAAAAGATTTCCTTCAGAGATTGGTGAAATCCTTCACACCAAACTACAGAACTACCCAAGATGCCCAATACTGCCCTAGCAGACCACTTCCAACCTCAAACACTCGAACTCCAACCATTGGTAGTTGTGTTACACACACCACCACCCTATCTACCTTTATTACTTATATTGGAAAACCCGAACAGGTAACCCAACAAATAGGCAGAAATATATATATATATATATATATTCAAAATTACAAATACGCTCTCTCAAGAAAGACACCACTACAGAGCCTAGGTATTTACTCAACCTAATGCTCTGATACCACTTTGTAACGACCCAACTTCCACACTCCAGAAAGTTGCATCATTAAGAAGAAAGAAAGGGATAGAAAAGAGAAAAGAAAGGAAAGAAAGAATAGACCACATCAGAATCTCACAGCGGAATCGAATAAATTATAATATATCACATAAAACTTTACATAGTATCATATACATCAGAGTAATACAGCTAATACAACACAAAACTAGACAGTTATAAACATCTGTCTAGCATTTACAATTCAAGTACATTAGAGAAACAGATACAAAACAAACACAGCGGGACTACTAAATATATCTACACGCTGAAGCCTCCTGCTCCATTATCTCCTCCAGAATTCGTCAAAGCAATCTTGAAACACTTGCCTACTCATACATAATATGAGCACCCAAGAGTTTAATAAAACAGAAAATAAACACTCAGGTCAGACAAGGGTCTGGTGTGAGTAAACGGGGTTAAAAGTTGCTTAACTTTAGAAAATCCTTTGAAAACAAAAGGTATCACGTAAGACTTCCCACACATAAACATGGAAAAGTTTTTACCTTACGCTAACCAAAACATTTGATAGGAAATCCAGTGATATTATAATAGTGTCTAGGGTTTTCAAGTAAATAAGAAATAGCCGAAATTGTTACATCTATTAAATTCCAGCTACGAGCCACAAAAGTGGGTAATACATACAAAACCGTAGGGTCTCGTAGGGTAAATGGGTTTCCATCAATGGCAGGGCTATTGGGGTACCGCCCGTCACAGTACGTGGCCTAGATCACCGTACCGAGGATTACTCCCTTCATCCCCTGCAACACAAAACCGGACCCGTTCCTTACTGAACAGTTCCGAAAAAGACTATCCCGCAGATTGGTCGTCACCAACTGCTACACAACCGAAATATAAAGGGACCTCTAGACAGGGGTAAATCTTGCTCTCAAGTGGGGGCTACCCACGAAGCTTTGCTGCATCTCCCCTGTTTTAGCCATTCCCGGTTGATGAGGCTTGAGGCTACGATTACCTTTATAGGACATAACAAACTTAGAATGCTCATCGTCCGCCTGACGATGTTCTGAAAGCATTCAATCCATACAAGTTCGTTCCGGGTTCGAACGAAACCGAAGGCATTATCTCGTTACACTCGTATTGGAATCACCCTCATAGTTAACGACGATAACCCTTGCACTCTAAATCACCATCTCGAATCTATAAGTACTATTCCGTCAACTCATTACGGAATCACCCACAGAGTTATACTGACGTATAGCCCTTACACCTCGAGTCTTCACTTGCTCCACTTGGATTAAAGACCTAACGTTTAATTGGAATCGATGTGGTTTTTGGATATCCAAATATGGAAACCCGATCCCGGTCTCATCGAAACCAAACGCTATTTTAATGTCCAAGTTGTACTTAAGGGTTTTAAACAATTAACTTATTCATTGTTATCTATTTTACAGAGATAGATAAACTACATATCACAATAGATAATCACATCCATATCATAACAGATAATCTGTATCATCCATAAACAGATAATCATCACAACCAAATAATCCATCACAAACTATCATACTTTAACCAATCATCCATATCATACAGATACAACTAGTCTCATTATTGAGATCACAACCATTCAATCAATAGCATCCATAAGCAAAGATTCATTAACCATCAATTATAATTAATTTAAAATGAATTAAATTAATTACAACTATCTCTAATTAATTTAAATTAAATTAAATTAATTAACACATTTAAATCTTGCTTAACATCCAATAATTAATTAATTAACCCAGTTAATTAATTCACTTCCTAAGTATTTAACTTGATTGAACATCTTTGATTGATCATTCACTAATTACAATAAGTAATTAGTCCTTAATAAATTTTATAAATTAATTAACCTTAATCATAAGTAATTAACATTTTAGTACCTCAATTATTAATTAATTATAATTAATTATATTTATCCTTAATTAATTACAATTAACTAATCACTTAATTAATTAATATTTAATTAAACAATCATTAATTACATCATTAATCAAAATAATTAATGATCTCTACTATTTAATAAATTACTTAATTAAAATTAATTACATTTAGTAATTAATCTAATTATTAATCACCTTGATTAATATCCAATTAAGTAATTAATTATCTTTAACTACTTATTAACAAATTAATTATCCAATAATTAATCATTTATTAATTCCTTAATTAATTTCCAAAAGTAATTATCCAAATTACTAATTACATTCCAGAAATTATCATTATTACTTCTCTGAGTAATCCTGCTCCACTAATTACATTAAGTAATTTACACTACAAATGATTTATTAAAATTAATTAAACTGAATTAATTAACTTAACAAATCACAATCCAAATTAATAAGTAATTAATTCCTTAATTACTTAACAAATTACAATTAATTAGATTCAATTAATCAATCTAATTAATTATCCAAAATTAATTTCCTTAATTAATTACTAAATCATCCTTAGATAATTATCATCATTTATTAATTAACATATTTCATTAATTATGCACTTAAGAAAATTTAAATTAGATAAATTATCAAAATTAATCTAAACCATTATTCAAAATCAAATAATTAAGTAAACCCTTAATCATCTTAAAGATTTTCAAAATAATCAAATTACTATCAAATGACTCATTTAAATTCAAAATGTACTAAACAATACATTTCTAAAAATTTAATTCAAATTCAAATTTTATTTAAAGATTCAAATGTTTAATTATTTAAACATTGATCCAAATTAAATAATTATAAAACCTTATAATATAATGGATGTTAAGAACATTCATTACCTAACTATAAAGAAAGATTTAAAATTAATTGCTTGATTAAAATAGATTAAGCCCTTGAAAATAAATTGATTTGTTTAACTTCAAATCAACATTAAACACTTCATATTTATTCAAGTATTAAAGAATGAATTCTTCAAGTTTTAAAACTTACTTGAAATCAAATTTTATTTCCAAATCTATTTTTAACATTTGAACATGTTCATATATAATTTTTTTTTTTTTACAAACTAGTTTTGAAATCAAAACTGTTCCAAAGAAATTTGAAACTGTTTTTAACTAAATTTCAAAACCAATTTAAATCTTTGTTTAAATCATTTAAAACTGCTCAAAATTTTAAAACTCAAATAAACTGTTTTAAATCAAAATCAGGATTAAAAGATAACCTGAAACTATTTTAAATCTTGACTTAAACCCAGATTAAATTTTGTTTAAATTTCAGATTCTCTTTTTCAAAAAACTTTAAATTTCAAACTACATTTTAATTCAGTTTTCAATTTCCACCTAAAATCAAATTCCCACACAGCAAATTTAAATTTCATCCAAATGTTAGAATTTGCAAAGCTACAGGATTTCAAACCTGAAACTGTTTTGTTTAAAACTTGATTTAAAACAGAATTTAAACTTGTTTAAAATTTAAAATTTTCATTTTTAAAAACTTTGAATTTCAAACCTCATTTGAAATTAGATTTAACTTCCACTTAAATCAGATTCTAACTAAAAATAATATGAATTTACTTAACTAAAAACTGCAAAATTTACTCTCTGGCTTTAAAAACCTGCAAACTGTTTTAACTCCTGATTTAAAACAGAGTTTTAAATCTTGTTTAAATTTAAGATTTTTTTTTAAAAAAACTTTGAATTCAAAGCTATTTTTGGATTCAGTTTAAATCTTTCATTTGATTCAATCTACAATCTTTAAAATAGGAGCTACATTAGAAATTCTTAAAACTGCAAAACAACTTTCAGGTTTAAAACCTGAAACAGCTTAAATTCTGATTTAAAACCAAACTTTAAACTTGTCTAATTCATTTTTTTTTTAAAAACTTTGAATTCAAACTCTATTTAAATTCAGTTTCAATTCATACATGAATCAAATCCTACACTAAAATTTGATTTCCTTTCAACATAAAAAAAACTGTAAAAGCTCTCTGTTATAAATCTGTAACCATGCTACCCGAGTAACCCCCTGATTTACTTCGAGTTACTACACCTATTGCTTCGAGTCAGAAGCAAAACTACCCGAGTTCTACTTCGGGTCAAAACCCTGCACACCCTAAATAATTCCCCTGAGTTCCACTGCAACCAAGACCAACCTGTCAAAACCCATAAATTCCACCTCCAACCACCATCATCGACACAACCTTGGATATAGCTTCCTTTACACTCCCTACTCAACCTCTCAAATTCCTAACCCACTTAATGCAACAGATGGATGTGCAGACCTGCAACCTTTAAAACCAGTTTTTAAAAACCTGGAAAAAACTAAATTCCAAACTCTCTCTTCCTCTGATCATCAAACACCAAATTTACCCCATTCTTACATCCATACTTCACTAACATGAAGCATCATAACACCCCAAATCCACTAGCCTTTCAAATGCTTCTAAAATTCCTTTTTCCGTTTCAAACAGAATGTTTTCCCACAGCTATTTAAAGAGGTGGAGTTTTGGTTTTAAAATTTCTGATTCATAACATACACTCATGTTAAAATATTGTTGAAATAATTAAAGATGTTGATATATTTGTTTCATTGCAAAATTGTTTACTGTATAGTTATTTCCAGTAAGTATCAGGCCTCAATTCTTAACCTATTTTAACCAAATCATAATCTTTTAACCTGCATTAGTACTAAACAACATGCTCTGTCTATCATAATATTTTCTAACAAAAATTATTCAAGTGAATAAAATTTCCTATTAATACTTATTATAAAACAGAAAAACTGTAGATTAGGAATTTCTGTAACTCCATACATATATATGTCTATATATATTTTCACACATCATATTGATCCCAAATAAACTCATACAAGCATACACAATTTAACATGTTCACATGCATTAGATAGGTTCAACTTTTTGCAGTAAATAAATAGATAATTAACAGGGCAGTTTCAATCACAGCCATTTTGAAAAAAAAAACAAAAAAAAAACAGTTACATATGATACTTTGGTTCTGGAAATCTAGTTTAGCTTTGATTTAAAAGGAAGAACTGTTTTTAAAATAAAAGGTTTACTCACCTTTAATTTGAAGAATGCAGAACAAACTAGATGCAGAGCAATTTGATGCAGATTTCATTGTCCAGAAATGCATATTGAAATGCATGATGCTCCTGGCTTGCATTTTGAAATTGAAGATGCCTTACTTGTTGATGTAGATTGCATGCAGACCTCTCAAATTTTAAATTGAAGTAGAACTTCCAGTTGATGATTGAAACTTGGCTTCAGACATGCAGACTTTAGATTACAGATTGGATTGAAGTTTGTTTATGAAGAAAATGATTTGCAGATTTGTAGTTGATAGGTTTGCAGATTGAAGTAATTTGCAGTTTGAGATTTTGAAGAGGAAGATTGCAGGTTTGAAGATGAATGCAGATTTTAAATCTGCAGATTTATAAACATGCATTTGGTTTGAAAAGATTTATTGAAGATTGTTTTTGATCTTTACTGAAAATTTGATTTTCAGGTTTTCAATTTTGAAGAGAATGTGTTCTTAAATGCATATGCTATGTTTTTCCTATCAAAATTTTAAATAATGAGAATTAAAACAATTGACACTTGTTATGTTATGTAAGATAAATGATTTACAAGTGTATACTTTTTAGTTAAATGACTAACACATATGCATGTTAATATTTAAAAGCCATCTCTAAATTTATAAATGTATTAGAGTTTATCTTAAACCATTTCTAATTTGTATATGTATTTGAATTATCTTAAAACTATTTCTAATTTTTTTTAGCAAGTTACAAATGTTTTATTAACATTAGTTTTTAAATAAAAACATATACACTTCTTTATAAAACTATACATTTACATTTTAATGCTTGTTTAATTATTTTTAAAATAATATTCTATATGAAACTACATTTCAAAAGAAAAGAATTTTAAAATAAAACAAAACAAAATAACTTTTATTAATAAAATAAGATCTAAACTATATTTATTCTTAAAAACAAAATAAATACTTACTTACTTCTATGAAAATTATAAGATAGATCTTTAAAACAAACTATTGAAAAGTTTACAATATAATTTAAATCAAATTAATCCATGTACAAATTAAATAATTATAAATTTTCAAAAGAGAATTTCAATTTGAATTAAATTATTGAATCAATATTTTCACATTTTAAAAAAATTATCAAAGAAATTACTAAATAATTATTGCCTAAATTTCCGGGACATCACATTTTTAATTAATTTTACTTAGTTTAAATGTAAACATACACTCACATGTTAAATTTACTTTATAAATAAATACTTGTATATGCCTATATAAATTTATCTTTAAAAGAAAATGTTCTAAAACTAATTAAAATATAAATAATTTCTTATACATAGATTTATAAAATCTAAAACATATACATATACATTTATAACCATTTTAAATTTAAGCATTTTAAAAGAAAACAAAACAAAGCTTGTTTAAATTCTTTTCAAACTATCATATTTTAAATACTTTAAAAGAAAGACAAAACAAAACTTTGTTAAAAAACCTTTTAAAACCATCTTATTTAAAATAACAATTATCTTATACTTTGAAAACAATTGAATAAATCTTAAATTTACTTTTGAAAAATATTAATTAAAATAAAGCTTTAAATTACAATATCAAACATATATAAATTATCAATAGATTAAATTAAATTTCAAAACAACTTGAATAATAATATATACACATATTTATATTACAATTTGAAAATTCATCTTTTATTTTAAACAAAAGATATTCTATTCACAATATATATCAAATATATATATTATAAAAAGAATAAAATTTTATTAGCTTTGAAAAATAATTCTTATCAATCTTAAATTGATAGAAAGATATTGATCAAAATTATCAGATTAAATATTTATTAACCTTTAAAAAGAATAAATTTACCAATTTAAATTAAAATTATATAGAAAATTATCAAATCAATTAAATTATTAATACAGATTATTAAATTGTTATTGCTAAAAATTCCGGGTCGTTACAATCCTCCCCGCTTAAAAGAATTTCGTCCCCGAAATTTAAAAGCAAAGATAATTTAATAACCTAGCAAAGATTTCAATTTCAAACAGCAAAGCATACCTATCAACCAGTTATTAACAACCATAGCAATCAATCAAACAAACAAACAAAACTAACTAATTATCCTGATACAAATCAGAATAAATCTCTAATATTATCTCGAGTTTCCCAAGTATAAATCACCGGGAGACTCGCTCTATAAAAGCTCAACAAACTATACTGCCAAAATCCAAAGCTACTCTCACCTCTAGATCCATCAATCTGAACAGAACATCAGACTACACTCAAGTCCAGCATAACTTCCAAATCCAACTGAACTACAGATTAAACAACCAACAATGAATCATACACGTACTCCCTCAGAGATAAGTGATACACAATGAATTCCAGCTATCCAAACTGGCAATTCAATCTTATCCTATCAAAAACACAGATAGAAAATCCCAAATGCCTCAGAACTAACCATCCAATCTAACCCAATTACTGCTCTCTCATAACCAGAGAAAATTCAACAACAATGAAGTCTCCCACTTCGAATTACAAACTCCTTATCTCATATTTGTATAACTCAACAAACAATCCTGGCTGCCAATCCTCTACCTGATCAGCTCAACCAATGCTGATACTTCCAAAAACAACTAGACCAATGAAAACCAATTTCTGGATTCTATTCAACAGAAAAGTCTTCCAAGATCCGTCAAAATCCAGAACACAAGCTCTATTCTCAAGCAATAGCAAACAGAGCTTACTTCCTTCCTTGCACAGCTGCTACCTCGCTTCCGCTGTACAACTCCGATTCTGAAATAGATGAGAATACTGTTGAAGAACACGAGTACAAGCTTATCCAATATATCAGGGAAACTTTGTTCATCAAATCCATAAAAATATGAGTGACACATCTGACTCAGTCACAAAACCTTACTACAGAATCCAAACTCAAAAACTAGATCTGACCAAATCCAAATTCCAAAAATTCCTAAGCTGCTACACCAACTCTCCTACTAGGCTAACCACCAAAATCGCTTCTAGAACCAAAACAATATGGAACTCAATTCCAGATGCAGATAAACTTTTGATTACTTCAGTAGCTCCTATCCACATGAGAATCCTCAGTCTAAAACAAAAGTTTCCCCAAGACAAATTCCCAAACAAATCGCAAGTCACTTTTGCAATCTACCTAGTTCAGATTCCAAAGAAACTGCCCTCTCTTTACCAAATAGAACAGCCTTAAGCTTCTCCAAACAAGGTTAACCCTTCAAGAAAACTTTCACCATCAGCCCGGACAGCTTAAAGAAGAACCACCAAGATTCCTGGACTATTGAAGAAACAAGCCACACTGCTGCTTCCAAACTCTACCTCGATGATACTGCAGAGCTAAAAGACCTTCTCGTCAGCACACCGAACACTTCGAGTTGCACTGCTACCACAGCTAACCAAGACTTCTAATCCAAAGGCTTCTCCAAACCCAAAACCATCAACAAACCACACAACAGACCTTCAAGATGGCAGACATCCCAAAAGAAACTCGGGTTCCAAACCAAGCGTCAACATCTCGCTCTCCTTAAGGAATGACAAATGGGACCATGCCAAAGCGAAACAACTTATAGACCTTAGTCTCATATTCCAAAACAGCGAACCTCCTTACTACAGATCTAGATAACTTCTACACAGACGAATCTTCCGTGCGGCAGGTAATGACTGCACCTCAACCACTTCTAAAACTGCTTCAAGAGAAAACATCTTCGGAAATATCCATGGATATTGCATCTCATTACGCAGTTATTAAGATATCATCACTTACTTCTGCACTTCCGACAGATCCAAACTCAAGAAAAATTCGCTCACCCGAGCGAAATCCAAACTTACACTTCAAAGATAAACTCCGAATCTTAAAAAAGATTTCCTTCGGATATCAAAGAAATCCTTATTCCAAACTACAAAATTTCACTCGAGACGGTGTTAGGTTTATAGTCTCGACAAATACACATCCAACCTCAACATATGGACCTCTTCCATTAGTGGTGGTCGTGTTACACACACACCACTACTCCATCTACCTCTAAAACTTATGTTGGAAAATCCAGACAGATAACCCAACAGATCGGGTAGATATAGATATATATAATTATATATAAAAATTACAAGTACGCTCTCTCAAGAAAGACACCACTCTAGAGCCTAGGTATTCTCTCAACCTAATGCTCTGATACCAAATGAGACGACCCGACTTCCTATCTCCAGAAAGTCGCATCATCAATGAAGAAAGAAAGGGATAGAAGAAGAAAAGAAAGAGAAAGAAAGAAACAAAACAACATCAGAGAACTCACAGCGGAACTAATAAAATATAATATATCACATAAATATTACAAAGTATCACATTACATCAGAGTACAAAACTAAAACAATACGTATTGGACAGTCATAAACATCTGTCTAACTATACAACTCAAGTACAACAGATACAGATACAACAAACACAGCGGAAACATAATATATCTACACGTCGAAGCCTCCTGCTCCATATCTCCTCCATAATTCGTCAAGCAAACCTGAATCACTTGACTACTCATACATAATATGAGTACCCAAGAGTTTAATAAAACAGAAAAATGAACACTCGGGTCAGACAGGGGTCTGGTGTGAGTAAACGGGTTAAAATTTCTTAACTTTAGAAAACCTTTGAAAAGAAAAGGTATCACGTAAGACTTCCCACACATAAACATGGAAAAGTTTTTACCTTACGCTAACCAAAACATTTGATAGGAAAACCAGTGATATTATAATAGTGTCTAGGGTTTTCAAGTAAATAAGAAATAGCCGAAATTGTTACATTTATAAAATTCCAGTTACTAGCCACAAAAGTGGGTAATACAATCAAAACTGTAGGGTCTCGTAGGAAGAATGGGTTTCCATCAATGGCAGGGCTACCGGGGTACCTCCCGTCACAATACGTGGCCTAGATCACCGTACCGAGGAGTACGCCCTCTCCCCTGCAACACAAGGCCGGAACCATCCCTTACTGGACAGTCCCGAACAAGACCACCCCGTAGTTGGCGCGACCAACCACACACTAAGCCGAAATAGAAAGGGACATCTAGACAGGGGTAAATCTCATTCTCAAGTGGGGGCTACCCACGAAGCCTTGCTGCACCTCCCCTGTTTTAGCCATTCCCGGTTGATGAGGCTTGAGGCTACGATTACCTTTATAGAACACATCTATCTTAGAATGCTCTTCGTCCACCTGACGATGTTCTGAAAGCATTCAATCCATACAAGTTCGTTCCGGGTTCGAACGAAACCGAAGGCACTATCTCGTTGCACTCGTTTTGGAATCACCCTCAGAGTCAACGACCATAGCCCTTGCACTCTGAATCACCATCTCGAATCTATAAGTACTATTCCATCAAACTCATTACGGAATCACCCATAGAGTTACACTGACATATAGTCCTTACACCTCGAGTCTTCACAAAGCTCCACTTGGATTCACGACCTAACGTTTAATTGGAATCGATGTGGTTTTCGGAACTCAAATATGGAAACCCGATCCCGGTCTCACTGAAACCAAACGCCATTTTAATGTCCAAGTTGTACTTAAGGGTTTAAACAATTTAAACTCATATTCAGGATGATATAACAGATAGATGAATAACATTATCACGATAGATAATTCATATCAACCATTCATCTCACACAGTAGCATATCACATACAGAGATATCAAAATCATCCAGTATCGACCAATATCAATCACCCAATATTAACATCCAATATCAACCATCCAATATCAATCAATCATCCAACATCGATCAATCAATAACAATCAATCATCCATAAACAGAATTGATCAACTCTAAATCAATTGGATTAACCTTAAATCCTTCTTCATTTATATATTTCAAATAAATAAATTAATCATCTCTTAATGATCTCTTTAATTAATCTTCTTTGATTAATTATACTTTAATTACATTCAAGTAATTATCCTTAACCATATTCAGTAATTAACCTTTAATTACTATCATTAGTTATAATAATTAATGATCCTTTATTCTACTTCCATTAATTAATTAACTATGATTAATTGCATTAAACCTCAATTTATTACAATTAATAAATCACACTTAAATTAAATCACTTATATTAATCAACCTTGATTAATATTATTTATTAACTAATGAACCTTATTAATTAATAATTCCTTTAATTAAATAATTAACTTGTAATAAATCAATCCATTAACCATAATCAGTAATTATCAATTTGTAATACTTATCTTAATTAATTAACTTCTTAATTAATTATATTAATCCTTGATTAATTAATCTAATTAATCGATCTTTAATTACTTCATTAAGTAATTATTTATCAATTTAAATTAACAATTAATCTTTACTTAATTACTTTACTCATTGATTACATTTTAATTAATTACAATTAGTTAATTAATATTAAATTAATCTCATTCATTAATCAATTAATCACATTAATTAATTAACTAAAATTAATTAAATAATTAATTCTTAATTACTTACATAAGTAATTATCTCTAATTACTTCATTAATCACTCTTGATTACTTTCTTAATTAATTACCTTAACAAGTAATTAATTCCATTATTAAACAATCCTTAATCCTTTAATTAATTAATTGCTCCATAATTAATTAACTTTAAACAAAAATATTAATCAATTCCTTAGATTAATTAACATCATGTGATTATCCATTAATCACTTCAACTAATTACTCCCATGAGTAATTCCCTATAATTACTTCCATAAGCAATTATTCCTTACTTAATTACATTCAATAATTAACCATTGATTACTTCATTAAGTAATCACACTTAATTAATTCATAATTAAGTGATTATATAAACAATTAACTAATTATTTAAAATTAATTAAATAATTAATTAATTAACTAATCATCTTATATTTCAAAATCCTTAATTAATTAAGAGAACATTAATCTTAATTAAACTTTACTTAACAAATCAAATTTAATATTTTTATATTCAAATCAAAGATAAATTAACCTTATTTATCTTATAATGAATTATTTGAATAAATCAAATTTTAATAACTTAAAGCAAATTATTGTATTGGTTTTTCAAAATTATAACAATATCCTTATTTGGAAATAAGGCATTTAGAAATCTAATTTAAAATTTAAACTCTTTAATCATCTAATTCAAACTTATTTATTTTTAATATAAATTGAAAACTTAGTTTCAAATCATTATTTTTAAATTGAACTTAAAACTTTGATTCAATATTTAAATTCAAAACATACTTCTTTAAATTTAAAATCAAAAATGTAACAAAATTACTTTCAAAAAGAAATCATTTTAAATAAATTTAAAATAATAAATTCAATTTGTACTTTTAAAGTTTGATTATCAATTACCTTTAAACAACAAGTTTTAACTTTGCATTAGGTTTCTTTTATAAAACTTGTTTATAATAAAATGCTTGATTTTTTATCAAAAATCAAGTTTCATTACAACTTAAAATCTACACAGTACTTTACAAAAAGTACAGCAACCTGATCAATCAAGTAAACCACCCCATTACCCCGAGCCTCTTACAAGTAAAACCCCCAGCACCATCTTCTTTAAGTCCTACGCGAGAATAACGCGAGTGCTTCCCCGAGAATGCCTTTCTTCCCCAACTCAAAATATCCAGTGCACAAGAATGTGCACGGTGCACCACCCACGAGCTTCCGGCCGCCGTTGAGCGTCGCGATCGACGACGTCAATCACCTGAACCCATGCGAACACAACCGAAAACCCAGATCCTTCGAAGAACTCTCGAATCAAAATTTCGACTTCAAGCTCGAACCACTGCAGCTGCTCGAAGCCCAAAAATCCATCACTACCGATGGTCGCCTCCACCTAAAAACCCCAACGACCTTCCAAAGCACCGCCGAACCTCCATGCTATCATCCCCTACGCCACGATCGACTCCGATGATATATCCAAGTCGCGAATGCTTCCATAGCTCAACCCAGCCAAAAACAGAAATAAACCCTAGATTGATCGGTTTCAAATTATTCATTCATTTAAAAATTAAAAACGTATTTTTCCCTTCATCCCTATCATGAAAACAAGCTTCTCCCAAGATTACAAATCAAATTATTGTATAGATTCACGTAAATCGCCAAAAACTGCAAAAATGCTCAAACCCAAAATTCACCTTAATTTCACAACTAAAAATTATGACATGAACTTTAAAAATCATAATTTTTGGTCCTTAACATATTCACGAAATCCAAATCAGAAAACATGGAAGTTGATATTTGGCATGCATCAGTAGTTTACAGTAATTTCATTTTTTTAAGAATTATTTGTAATTTAAAAATCACAGAAACTACTCTAAAAATTTCTATCTATCATTTACATACAAATTTCATTTAATCATTATAATCAAACAATGGGTTAGTGGAAGATTTAAATTTTCTGAAGGATTGAGTAGCCTGTCTGAAAGAAACAGGAAGCAGGGTGTTTTCTTTTTTCATAAATACGCAGAGTTATAAGCATACTACAAATTCAATAATAAACTGAATGATTTTCAGGCAATATCAATCAAAACTTTCAGATCATCACATGCATGTAATAAATCCAAAATAACTATTTTTAAAATTGTTTACTCACCTATTTTTAATTGCAGAGCAGATTTTGAATTTTCCAGGCTTGAACACTTTTAATTTAGAAAATGTTTCTAATTTTGCATGCTGATGAAACTTGATCCTTATGCATGTTTTCAATTGATGCTCTAAGATGTTGAACTGCTGTTGAAAATCTCATTGAATTGCAGGTTGAATTCCATTTGCATTTGCAGATTTCAATTTTTACTGAGAAGAAGTTTGCTTTGGATTTCCCAGTTACAGGTATCATTTGCTTTTCATTTTGCAGATTTCATTTCAATTTCAATTTCAGGTAGCATTTTATGTTTAAATTTTTCAGATTTGAAAAAAAAAATTGCTGGTTGCCATTGAATAGAGTTAAGAGATGAAGACAAGAAAAATAAATGTTTGAGAAGAAATTTTTTTTCTTCTTTACTCATTTAGTAAAATTAAAATGTATATGCCACTTGTTAAAAACTTGGACAATTGTCACATAATTAGCTTAATAGGTTTACATGTGTTATTAAGATATGTTTATATTGTTACACATGTTTTTAAGTCCTTTTTAATTAATTTTACTTAGTTTAAATGTAAACATACACTCACATGTTAAATTTACTTTATAAATAAATACTTGTATATGTAAATATAAATTTATCTTTAAAAGAAAATGTTCTAAAACTAATTAAAATATAAATAATTTCTTATACATAGATTTAAAAAATCTAAAACATTTACATATACATTTATAACCATTTTAAATTTAAGCATTTTAAAAGAAAACAAAACAAAGCTTGTTTAAATTCTTTTCAAACTATCATATTTTAAATACTTTAAAAGAAAAACAAAATAAAACTTTATTTAAAACCTTTTTAAACCATCTTATTTAAAATAACAATTATCTTATACTTTGAAAACAATTGAATAAATCTTAAATTTACTTTTGAAAAATATTAATTAAAATAAAGCTTTAAATTACAATGTCAAACATATATAAGTTATCAATAGATTAAATTAAATTTCAAAGCAACTTAAATTATAATACATACACATATTTATATTACAATTTGAAAATTCATCTTTTATTTTAAACAAAAGATATTCTATTCACAATATATATCAAATATATATATTATAAACAGAATAAAATTTTATTAGCTTTGAAAAATAATTCTTATCAATCTTAAATTGATAGAAAGATATTGATCAAAATTATCAGATTAAGTATTTATTGACCTTTAAAAAGAATAAATTTACCAATTTAAATTAAAATTATAAAGAAAATTATCAAATCAATTAAATTATTAATACAGATTATTAAATTGTTATTGCCAAAAATTCCGGGTCGTTACTGGTACCGTCCATTATAGTACATCTCTAGAAAAATGTACCGAGATCATACCTAACGATCCCTGCCAACACAGGACCAGCCTATCCCTTGCTGGATAGTACTGAATATGTTATCACCTGGGTGTTCCCACCATTATCGAGTGCTCTCTTTTCCATGCACAACCATATCCATAATTTTAATATAACATATCCAAGGATATCTAGAAAGGTGATAACATACCCTACTTGGGTGCGACCCACTTAGCACTGTTAGATCTCCCATGTTTTAGTCATTTTCGATAGATGAGGCTTGAGGCTACATTTACCTTTAGAATAGCATTCATACTTGGAATGCTAGCATTGCCTTCCAGGTGAGCAATGCAATGATAGCATTCATCGATACAAGTTGTCCTGGTCTGGACAAACCAATTTCTTCACAGATCTCCATTTCCATTTACCTTTGAGATATCACAATCCGTAATGCACAAATCAGATCGAAGTGGTTTTTGGATAATTAAATCCGATTTCGGTCTCTTTGAAACGATCAACGAATTTGGCCAAATTTGATAGTCGGTTATTAAACTATCAAATAAAATCCATAAGCAGTCATTAGGCCCATATTATAAAATTTTCAAAACATTCATTTCAAAAATATATTTACAAAGATATATAATCAACCTCTTTCGATATTTCAATATTTGAAAACACTTTCGAATACTTATATCCATAAGAGGATATTTCAACCCATATCTTACTTCAATACTTATTGAAATATTTCCAATTTTGATTTATAATCCACTACTTAGAAAAAATATCTCGATATAAATCCTTCATCGCTAAGTATTTCCAAAAACCTTTCATTTCCACACTTAGGAAAATATTATAAATCCATTTTTCCGAAATCATTTCTAACACCATTACTCAGGAATTATTTCATATCTTGTCTCCTACATTTTCGAAATTTAAATTAATTCCTTTTACATTTACCAAAATCGACTATACTCACCTATAATCTCATTTATCCATTTATAACTTCTTTATGAATTTAGATTCAATCCCGAAGTTCTTGTTCTCTAACATTTCGAAAATTTCCTTAAGTCCCCAGAATTTCATTATAAGACTTTCTCTTATAAAATGTCATCTGTTAAATAAACCCTGTTTACAGATCTCGAGAGAACTTATAAATAAATTCCAATCGTTCCAAACCTCTTTATATATGTATAAGTATTTTTAAAGAATAATAATTTATTTTTGAAACCAGTTTAAGTCATTATTTAAAATATTAAAACATTTTTAATATGACATCAATAATTCATTTCCAACTCATTTTTAAATAACTAATCGACTTACAAAGCTGATTATAAAAATTAAAAATTTATTTCAATTAATATTATATATTTAAAAAGTCCACTTTCTAAGTTTATTATTATTAAAGCAGCTTTAATATCATAGTTTGAATAAATAAAATTCTCTTTCGAAACAATTTAACTTCTCGATAAAAATATTTTTTTTTGAAATCCCAATAACCAATTCAATTTATAAATCCCTCTCGATTCATAACACATCGATATCATTCTGATTCCTAACCATCCTCGCTTTTCAAAAATAGAATTCGCTATTTTTCCCACTATTTTTCATATCTCGATATAAATTCACCCTATGAAATTATATTCCGATTTATCAATTGATTTCGTTTTTCCCTTATATATAAACATTGTTTATAAATTTATAACTCCTTTGAGTTTCACTTGTTTATAAAACTAATCCCATTTATAAAATCTCATTTTATAAATCCATTTCTTAATAAATTCCATATATTTCACAAATCTATTAAAAATATAGATTTCAAACTCCTTTTCATATTTTCCAAAAATATCGTTTAAAAATCCATCGTTTAGAAACCCTATATATAAATTATTTCAAAATCTCTATTTAAAATATTTTTACAAGTAGTTAAATACAACCCAAAATCAATTATTGTTTTTATCCAAATCAATTTCTTTAAAAATAATCCAAATTTCGATATAAATATTCTTATATTCAAAATCTCCTTTCAAATTCCAAAAATAATATTTATGGTATTTAATATACCAAAAGTTAAGCCAGTGCCACTATAGCATCCAATAAAAAAAATTGCACAACAATCCATAACAAATTATCAATTCACATCATATATGACAATATATGAAAACAATTAATATACATTTGAGAAATCCAGTTGGATCCCTCCAACAGGTTTCCTGCATCCACATACGTTAGATAACATAAAAATACCAATCCAAATTCGAGGGGGATATCGCGGTAATATAGGGTCACCTGTTATTATGTGGGGCGCATAGGGTCTCATCCGCTCCAATCGGCGGAAAATATATCCGACTACTAATATATACCAGTATCAATAATATAGCATCCAACTGATATTAATTTATAAATCCAACCAATCTTCCAATATTAATTTTAATCATTAAAAATTAATTGCAGTAATCCAAATGAGTGAGATTTACTTACCTTGATGTTCAAAATTTCCAATCATCCAGATTTTGAATTACGTAAAATTCTAGCCGAGTCCGAAAAATACCAAACCGATTTCACCATGAAGCATACTTCATCATGAATGATAATAAAACTTGTTTTGTTTGGATTTCAATCTCGCATGAAAACGTTATAGATTTTATAAGAATTCAAATTTAATTAAAATAATTACTTCACACAATTCAACTTAATCAATGCTTATTTTAAATTTTTAGTTTAAACACTTTCCCTCGAATCTTTGTTACGAACAGGAAAACCTTAGTTAACTATAACCTTCATGCACTCACCCACGACAGCCGCCTTCATCTCCATATCACCTGCCGCCATGCTCTGTGTCGCACGCGTCACCCAGTACTTCCTCCATCTGCTCATGTAGAGCGCAACTGCCTCCAGCCCTACTTGCTCGAATCGCGACCCTATGCTTTGATGTCATGCACGTGACCTCACCTCAAGACGCGTGCCTTCCCCTTCATTGGCCACCCCTCCATCGATAAGCCTGTAGCCGTGCGCGCGAGTCCAGACCTCCCATCCTCCACTACGAAACCACGCGAACATCCTCCACTCGCGGCTGCACACTAGTCACGACACCACAACGGCCTGCAGCCCTAAATCGAATCGCGTCGCCCCACACCCCCCCGGGGCCATTTTGATATGGATTTTTTTTCCTTTTTTCTCTCGATTTCGTTTTGAAAATGACCGTCGTGCTTTTGAATCAGAAAGAAATAGGTCGGCTTGTCTTTGATATAAGGTGCAGCTGAACATAGTATAGGTGTTGACTTAGAATATATATATATATATATATATATATATATATATATATATATCCAAAATATCTCGTTTGTGTATAACGCCAAATCACAAATCCCTATTTTGTGTGCCGCTTGGGGGTTCCTAATGTTATACTTCTATTCTGAACCCAATGGAACAAGTCTCGAGCCCCAACTCGATCGTGTGTGGAAGATAGCTTTTTAAATCGACTATTCAAATTAAATTCAATTAAATTATTTTCAGGCTTTTTCAGATCGCACGACCAAACGATAAATTCAAATGCTATGAAATTTAAAACCCGATAATAATACACCATTACGGATCCAATGGAACTAGTTTCGTCGAATTCCAAATTTGTGTCTCGGATCGCTATTTTATCGCGTCGATTAAAAATGACGATTTCAAAAATTTACGAAATCACTTGAATTTCAGTTTTAAAAACTTATTAGTTAAATTCTAGTTCAAATAGAATTTTATATCAATATTAGAAATCGTTTCGACTCATAACTCCAGTTTCCAATTATTCACTATTTCCGTAATTCGATAAATCAGTATATTTAAATTTTAAATTCATTCTATTATCCTAACCAAAAATGTTCATATCCAAAATCGATTTGTATTCCAAGTCAATATTTAAAACCATTTAAATATTCAAAATCAAACATCGAAAAATCTGGACCGTAACAGTTTAAATTTTATAATATTTTTAATGTGTTTCTACTTTTAGTTTATTTTCTAAACTACTGAAATAAAAACCTTGATAGTCTTTATATTGAAAAGTTAACTTCAAAAGTAACTAAAAGGAATGAAAATGAAATTTTTTGACCAACTGCTTTACGTTATTCAACTTTGCTTACCATCTCCAACACTATAGATAGCCAAGAACAGTGAAATCAAGTTGGAATTCTTCAAACTTTCTCATTTCCTACCACCGGTAAAGCTGACCTAAGTGGAGAGCAAAAGAGAATAGAGTTATAAACCTTAGTAATTTTTGTTATTAAACTTGATAGGAGATTGCTTATTATTATTATTTGATTAATTTTTTTAAGGCTTTAATTTATTTTATGCTGTGACATCCCGGAAATTTGGGACAATATCAATTTAATAATCTACATTAAAAATTAAATTGATTTGATAATATTTGTTAATAATATTTGAATTGATTTAATAATCTCCTTTTTAATAAATATTTAACTGATAATTTATCTTTTGAAAAGCTAATTTAAATTGTTTCTACTTATAATGTATATATGTATATATTTATATATATTATAAATAGATAAGCTCTGTTTTAAATTAATAAATAAAGTTATGTTTTCTAATTTTAATATTTCTGATAACTTGGAAATTTGATTTAATTTAGTATTAAGCTATTAAATAATCATATGGCTTTAAAATACTTAAGATTTAAGTTTAATTTGTTTAAAAAAAAATTAGCTTAAACTTAAATTAAAAAAAAGGTTCGTTTGTTCTTTTTAAATATAGATTAATACAATAAGTAATTTATTAATAAAGGGATGATTCTTTTATAAATCATTTTGATTTAATAATGAGTTATATTAATAATGTAAATCTTTATAATGGATTTTAAATAAATAGGAATTATTATTTTAAACTTATGTGTGTGTGTGTTTATATATATATATATATATATATATATATATATATATATATATATAGACACACACACATACTTTGGAAAGCTATGATTTAAAATAAAGTCTTTCAAGAATATTTAAAATAAAATAAACCTTATACATTTTAAACACGAGTCTAAATACATATACATAAGAAGCTATGATATTAACATAACCAATAAAAATAACTATAACAATTTCATATATGTACATAAGCATACCTAAGCATAGAACTTGGTACATAGGTTAAAATTTATAACAAACAACTATATCCAATTTTGAAATGTGTATGTAAAATACAAAAACATGTAATCATGTCTATACAATAGTTATGTTGGAAAATAAAACAAAATAAAGTAAGAGAAAATAGATATGCAGGCAAGAATCTTATATATAAAGATTAGATTAGATATGTTGCAAAGTGAAATGTCAACATACACAAATAAAGATGTTGATAGCTTGTTGATTAATATTCAGACAAGTATGAAAATAAAGCAAACCAAGCTTTGAATAGTTGCAGGTTGACTCTAGAACAAAGAAACAAAGTAAGTATAAACAAAGAAATGTAAAATATCTAAATATAAAACATGGTATGTAGGAACATAAAGTACTTAAACAATAAATGCCTTCACCTTAGCAGCAAAACATGGTCAACTCAAGTTGTATTTCAAGCTTCCAAAATAAAATATCTTGCCTGATACAAACAAGAACATAATTATACCTGCATGTGCTTAACCCAATTATCATCTTCCTCTATAAACTTCTTTATATACATGCCATCTTCTTTAGCTCGTTCAAATCATGGTAAACCCAAAAAAAATATACAAGTAGCATTTTTATTTTGTTTACAACTGAAGCATCAACAACAACACATAAATGCAAACTAGAGGATTTAACAGAGGAGATTTCAGTTTGAAAGTTGTTTCAATACCAAGGTGCTCTGTTTATTTTCAAAACTTTGGTGAGTAACACTTTTAAAATTACTCTAGTTTAAAATCTGTTGCGTGCTAATGTTTGAATGCTTAAATATATATTGTGTGAATATTTATACTTTCCTTTTTCTATGGGTATTGGTGAGATGAAATTTCTGTATATTTCAAGCCGGCAAATCCAAACTTTTCATTATAAACTTGCCTTGTTTTTCATTTGCTGCGAGTAACATTCTTTTGTTTGAACTAAACTAGTTGCTTATGTATAACTGGAAAAAAAATTGTTTATGTTGTAAATTGCTGATATGTATATATGTGAAAGTGTGAATGTATACATCCTGTACAAATTTTGAGATGCCTCTGATTGTTTTTCCCAGGCCAGAATGTGCAAACAAATGTTTATCTTTGTTCTAATCACAACTAGGACTGAAAATACAAACCAAGATGGTTTGTTGGTACATGAATTTAACTTTAAAAATCTAATTAGGCTAAAAAAAACTTATTAATGTCACTGGAAACCAAAATGCTTGAGCAAAACTTTAGACAAATTAAAATCCAAACTTTTTAATTTACGAATTCAGCGATATATACTGAATTCTTATACTTTAATATGATTTTTAAAACAGAATTTATAATTTTTAGAATGGGCATTTAAGAGCAGTTTAAGTTTATCTGATTCGATCATTTTGGGTTGCCTCGGGCAATACACTTGATCGGAGAGGTTGGGATTCGCTTGGGCGGAAGATTGGGGATCGCAGAGGCCATGAAAAATGGCCGGAGGCACTATCAATCACTGTGGCGATGGTGGCTTTCGATTTCAATGGGGAAACCTAATTTTTGGACTGGGTTGTAGTTTGGGTCTGTTCGATTCCCCTGGTGCATCGAGTTCAACGGGGTTCTAGAAAGTTGAAGCTTGGACATGGTCGAAACTGTATCCGGTGGTGGTGGTTTTCTGGTGGTCGGAGTTTGAAGCGCGGTGAAGTTTCCAGGATTGGGTTTGAGGAGGGGTTCGTGTTCCAGGTTTGAAGTGGAGAACTCGAGTTTGATTCGAGACGTGGTGATGGATTCTGGTGGTCGTGAGATCATCTGGAGATAGTCGCTGATAGGTAGCAGCTCTGGTGGGTGGCCGAAGGTGGATGGGGCCACGGTGCACGTGCACCGTGCCCATTGCTGTTCTGTAAATTTTGCGGGTGCAAGGTATTTTGACCCGAGACACACTCGAGTCACTCGAGTACGTGACTCGAAGTAGGGGAATGGAAGACTCGAAGCAAACCTAGGTGCACTCGAGTCAGTGTTGTTTCAGTCATTTGTAACCTGGAAGCAGAGTTTGATTTTAAAACAAATTCAAATGAAACCTGAAAATAAGTATAGATTTAAACAAGTCTAAATTCAGTGGAAAGTTTGAATTCAAGTTATTTTCGGATTCAAATCTGAAATGAAATTAAAATTTAAGTTTTTAAAGGTGGGTTTCAGGTTTTAAAAACCTGACAGGTTTCAGATTTTAATTTAGTTCAAAATATAAACCAAGATTGAAACAGTGTTTGAATTCAATGTTTAAAGTAATCTCAGATGAAACTTTTGAATCTAAGGTTTTCAAAATGAATTTGGATTTTAAATCAAGATTTAAAATCAAGGTTTTACAACAAAGTTTGGAATCAATGTTTAAAACTAATAGATTCAAGTTTACTTAAAAACCAAATCTAAAAGAATAAATCAATCTTTAAGCATGAATGTTTTAAAAAAATTAGTTCAAATAAAATAGTTTTGAAAGTAAATTTGTTGAGAAAAGTTTTTAAATGGAAAGTAAATAAATTGTTTAACTTGAACTTGCAAGTTAAAACATTAATGTATTTTGGAAATTTAAATTTAAATAAAAGTTAGGTAGTTGAATTTAAAAGGGCTTTTCTTATATAAGTTTCATATGTACGTAATTAATGTTACTTACAAGATTATAAATTGAAATTAAAATTGATTGATGTTTAAATAAATAATCCTTTTGAATCTTAAATTCAGAATGGAAATTGAATTTTAAATTTAAAAGTGTAATGTTCTAATACACTTTTATATTAATTAAGTCATTTAATAAGAAATAAATTATCTTAAGAATAATTAAGGCATTAAATGATTTAATTAATAAAATAATAAAGGAATGGTGTATTTATTAAATTTATAAATTAATAATTTAGATTAATTTATAAATAAGGATAAATTAAGAAGTAAATTAAGAGATGGTATTAGTTAATAAAGATAATTAACTAAGAATTATTAATTAATTAATTAATGTGATTAATTTTGATAATTAATCAGATTAATTAGATAATCATTTTTAAAGTGGTTAAGTGTAATTACTTGATAAAAGTAATTAAGAGATTAAT
Organism: Allium cepa; assembly: GCA_030765085.1. Classification (NCBI taxonomy): domain Eukaryota; kingdom Viridiplantae; phylum Streptophyta; class Magnoliopsida; order Asparagales; family Amaryllidaceae; genus Allium; species Allium cepa. The sequence goes on along the minus strand of CM060945.1, from coordinate 304,841,561 downwards.
TACTTTTTGTAAATAATTTTGATAAAATGATTAATTTAAGTTAATTAATTTAGTTTAATTAATTTAAGAAGATCATTTGATAATTGATAAGTATAATTACTTAGTGTATTCAATGGAGCATAATTACTTAGGGAAGTAATTAATGTTAATTACTGAATGTAATTAGTAAAAGATGATGTGTTAATGGAGTAATTTGGATAATTGCTTTTGTAATTAATCAGAGGATTAATTAATGGAGATAATTAATTACGGGATAATTAAGGTATTAATATAAGTAATTAATGATAATTAATTACTGGAATGTTATTAATCAAGGGTGATTAATAATTGTGTTTAATTAAAGTTTAATCGCTTAATGTAATTTAATTTAAATAAAGTAATTTAATTTAAATCTAAATTAAATCATTAATTAATATAATTAATGACGTAATTAAGAATTGGTTAATTAAGGAATAATTAATAACGTGGTAATTTATTTATGTAATTAATTAAGAGTGAATGTAATTAATTATATTTAATTAATAAATAAAGTAATTAAATGTTAATTACTATGAATGATGTAGGATAATTAAATTGTGAAATTAATTAAAACTAATTACCTATTGTAATTAGAGAATAATTAATCAAGGGTGTTTAACCAAGATGAATATTTAGAAAATAATTAATTAATTTGATCTATAATTAATTAATGGTTGTATAAGCAGGATTTATAGATGAAGTAATTAATTTAATTTACTTTAAATTAATTAAAGATTGAAGTAGTTAATTTAATTCATTTTAAATTAATTATAGATTGTGATTTATAAATCATTGCTTATGAATGATATTGATATTTCATTTGATGATTGTGAATTCAGATCTGACATGAATAATATCTATGTGATATGGATGCTTGGTTTAAGTATGATTATATTCAATTATCTGTTTGGATGATAATATTGATTATCTGTATGTGATGATGATATGATTATCTACTGTGATATTATGAATTATCTATCTGTGTGTATTGATAATATTGAACTGAACTGTTAAGACTAAATAGACAACTTGGCCTTAAAAGACACGTTTTGGATTTCGATGAGACCGGGATCGGTTTTCCTTATTTGGAACATCCGAAAACCACATCGATTCCAAATTAACGATAGGTCGTGAATCTGAAGTGAAGATTCAGAATGCAAGGATTATCGTCGTTAACTCTGAGGGTGATTCCAAAATGAGTGTAACGAGATAATGCCTTCGGTTTCGTTCGAACCCGGAACGAACTTGTAAGGATTGAATGCTTTCAACACATCGTCAGGTGGGCGATGAGCATTCTAAGAAATGTATTCTCTAAAGGTAATCGCAGCCTCAAGCCTCATCAACCGGGAATGGCTAAAACAGGGGATGTGCAGCAAGATTAGGTGGGTCATGCCCAAGCAGGACAAGGATATTCCCCTGTCTAGAAGTCCCTTATTTTTCGGATGTGTGGGCAGTTGTTTGCAAACAACTGCGGGGTTATCTTGTTCGGGACTGTTCAGTAAGGAATGGTTCCGGCCTTGTGTTGTAGGGGGTCGGGAGTGATCCTCGGTACGTTGATCTAGGCCACGTACTGTGACGGGCGGTACCCCAGTAGCCCTACCATTGTATGGAATCCACAATCCAATAAGCGCCAACGGTTTTGATTGTATTACCCACTTTGTGCCTAGTAGCTGGAATTTAACAGATGTAACAATTTCGGCTATTTTCTGTTTACTTGAAAACCCTAGACCTATTATAATATCATAGAATTTCCTATCAAATGTTTTGGTTAGCGTAAGGTAAAAACTTACCCATGTTTATTTGTGGGGAGTCTTACGTGATACCTTTTGTTTTCAAAGGATTTTCGAAATTAAGCAACTTTAACCTGTTACTCACACCAGACCCATGTCTGACCCGGAGTTTATTTTTGTGTTTCATAAACTCTCGGGTACCCAAATTTTTACGGGTGGCCAAGGGATTCAGGTTAGCTTTGACGAATTCTGAAGGAACATGGAGCAGGAGGCTTCAGCGTTGTAGATATATATAGTTCCGCTGTGTTGGTATCTTTGAGTCATCTGTTTGAGTTGTGTTGTATTAACTAGACGGGTGTTTATAACTGTCTAGTATGTGATGTATTATCTGTATAAATTTTGACTGATGTTGTATATATGTAAATACTTATGTGATTATTATAGTTTATTCGTTCCACTGTGAGATTCTGATGTTGTTGTTCTTTCTTCTCTATCTTTTCTATTTTCTCACCTCTTTCTTTCTTCATGATGAAATGATTTTCTGGGCTAAGAAAGCCGGGTCGTCACAGTTGGTATCAGAGCGCTAGGTTGAGTGAATACCTAGGCTCTTGAGTGATTTCTTTCTTGAGAGAGCGTATTTGTAATTTTGATATATAATATATATTTATTTATTTCTACTTATTGTTGGGTTACCTGTTCGGGTTTTCCAATAAGCTATAGAGGTAGATTGGGTAGTGGTGTGTGTAACACAACTACCAATGGTTAGAGTTTGTATGATTGAGGTTGGAAGTGTATTTGTCGAGACTGTAGACCCAATACCGTCTCGAGTGGGCTTTGAGTGGTGTAAGGATTTCATTGATCTCTGAAGGAAACCTGTTAAGATTCGGAGTTCATTTTTGAAGTGTAAGAGTTTGGTTGAGCTTGAGTTTGGGTTTGTCGGTTGGACAAAAGCTAGACATGATATCTTGACACATTAAGGTGCAGTAGCTGTGTGATGAGACACAGTGACTATGGATGTCTCCGAAGATGTTTCTTTGGAACAAGTTGGGAAGTGTATCTGTTCGGTTGTGGCTGGGTTAAGTTGGGTGTTTCTGTTGGTTTGAGGTCCGAGTTTCTCGAAGAGCTTTGGATTAGGAAGTCTTCTGGCTTAGCAGTTTTTGGGTAACTTCAGAAGCAGTAGAGTAGATCCATTTCTTCGATGGATTGGCCACATAAGCGTAAGCTGTTCTGATTTGTAAAGAGAGAGCAGTATCTTTGGAATTTGTCTAGATCGATCGCAAAAGTGACTTGCGATGGTTTGGGTGTTCTTTTGGGGTTTCAGAGATTTTCTAAATGTCTTCAAGGAGTCAGAGTTTAGTCAGCATCTAAAGATTGAGTTTGGTATCGATGGGATTTCAGAGGTGGTGCAGATGGATCAGATTAGTAATAGGATGGTTTTTGAGTTCGGTGAAGTCGCTCGGATTTTGGAGGAACTTTAGAATTTTATTTTTGGAATGTGTTGTCCAGTCTATGCTTGAGTTTATCTTCAGCATTTACATCTGTTCAGTCAGAGTTGCGCAGTGGAAGCATGGTGGTAGCTGTTTTAGTTTGGAAGCAATGGGATGTTGCAATATTTGGACTGGAGAGTTCTACAGGAAATTTCTCTGAATCTGAGGCCAGTTTGGATTGCACCTATTATATCTTTTCCGGATGAGAGAAGTGAGTTATGTTTTCTGATTTGGAATAGAGTTTGTGTCCTGAGTTTTTGGTCGATCTTGGAAAGATCAATTGGTTGGATTGTCTTTGGTTCAGTTTGTTTCTAAGGACATCAGCAAGAGCTGAGCTGATCAGTAAGGATAAAGAAAGCCCAGGATCGTCCGAAGAGTTTTGTGGATAAGAGACGAAGGAATTTGGATTCCCAAGTCGGAGATTCGATTTTGAATAAGTGTTGGGTCTTCAGGATTGAATTATCAGTTTGGATAACTGGAATTCGTTGTGTTTCACGTATCTCTGAGGGAGTACGTGTAAGATTTATCTCTGGTTGTAGAACCAGCAGTTCATGAGGTTTTGGACGTTGATTCAGACTTGTCTGTAGTCTGATATCCTGTCTTGTTTTGTAGATCTAGATGAGTGGAAGCTCTGCATCTTAGTAGTATTGATTGTTTAAATTCTGTAGAGCAAGTGTCCCGATATTTATACTTAGGGAAACTCGAGAAAATTCTATCCGGAATCTCGTCTGAATAGTTAGATTTGTTTGTTTGGATGAATTGGTTGCTATGGTTGTTAGCATATGATTGATATATGCTTGTGTTTTAAAATTAAATCTTTAATTAGATTATTAAATTACCTTTGTTTTAAATTTCGGGGATGAAATTCTTTTAAGGGGGGAGGAATGTGACATCCCGGAAATTTGGGGCAATGTCAATTTAATAATCTACATTAAAAATAAATTGATTTGATAATATTTGTTAATAATATTTGAATTGATTTAATAATCTCCTTTTTAATAAATATTTAACTGATAATTTATTTTTTGAAAAGCTAATTTAAATTGTTTCTATTTATAATGTATATATGTATATATTTGTATATATTATAAATAGATAAGCTCTGTTTTAAATTAATAAATAAAGTTATGTTTTCTAATTTTAATATTTCTGATAACTTGGAAATTTGATTTAATTTAGTACTAAGCTATTAAATAATCATATGGCTTTAAAATACTTAAGATTTAAGTTTAATTTGTTTAAAATAATTTTAGCTTAAACTTAAATTAAACAAAAGGTTCGTTTGTTCTTTTTAAATATAGATTGATACAATAAGTAATTTATTAATAAAGGGATAATTCTTTTATAAATCATTTTGATTTAATAATGAGCTATATTAATAATGTAAATCTTTACAATGGATTTTAAATAAATAGGAATTATTATTTTAAACTTATGTATATATATACACACATACTTTGGAAAGCTATGATTTAAAATAAAGTCTTTCAAGAATATTTAAAATAAAATAAACCTTATACATTTTAAACACGAGTCTAAATACATCTACAAAGAAGCTATGATATTAACATAACCAATAAAAATAACTATAACAATTTCATATATGTACATAAGCATAACTAAGCATAGGACTTGATACATAAGTTAAAATTTATAACAAATAACTAAAACAAATTTTGAAATGTGTATGTAAAATACAGAAACATGTAATCATGTCTATACAATAGTTATTTTGGCAAATAAAACAAAATAAAGTAAGAAAAAAATAGATATGCAGGCAAGAATCTTATATATAAAGATTAGATTAGATATGCTGCAAAGTGAAATGTCAACATACACAAATAAAGATGTTGATAGCTTGTTGATTAAGATTCAGACAAGTATGAAAATAAAGCAAACCAGGCTTTGAATAGTTGCCGGTTGACTCTAGAACAAAGAAACAAAGTAAAGTATAAACAAAGAAATGTAAAATATCTAAATATAAAACATGGTATGTAGGAACATAAAGTACTTAAACAATAAATGCCTTCACCTTAGCAGCAAAACATGGTCAACTCGAGTTGTATTTCAAGCCTCCAAAATAAAATATCTTGCCTGATACAAACAAGAACATAATTATACCTGCATGTGCTTAACCTAGTTATCATCTTCCTCTATAAACTTCTTTATATACATGTCATCTTCTTTAGCTCGTTCAAATCATGATAAACCCAAAAAAATATACAAGTAGCATTTTTATTTTGTTTACAACTGAAGCATCAACAACAACACATAAATGCAAACTAGAGGATTTAACAGAGGAGATTTCAGTTTCAAAGCTGTTTCAATACCAAGGTGCTCTGTTTATTTTCAAAACTTTGGTGAGTAGCACTTTTAAAAATACTCAAGTTTAAAATCTATTGCGTGCTAATATTTGAATGCTTAAATATATATTGTGTGAATATTTATACATTCCTTTTTCTCTGGGTATTTGTGAGATGAAATTTCGGTATATTTCAAGCCTGCAAATCCAAACTGTTTCATTATAAACTTGCCTTGTTTTTCATTTGCTGTGAGTAACATTCTTTTGTTTGAACTAAACTAGTTGCTTGTGTATAACTGGAAAAAAAATTGTTTATGTTGTAAATTGCTGATATGTTTATATGTGAAAGTGTGAATGTATACATCCTGTACAAATTTTGAGATGCCTCTGATTGTTTTTCCCAGGCCAGAATGTGCAAACAAATGTTTATCCTAGTTCTAATCACAACTAGGACTGAAAATACAAACCAAGATGTTTGTTGGTACATGAATTTAACTTTAAAAATCTGTTTAGGCTAAAACAACTTATTAATGTCACTGGAAACCAAAATGCTTCAGCAAAACCTTAGACAAATTAAAATCCAAACTTTTCAATTTACGAATTCAGCGATATATACTGCTTTCTTATACTTTAATATGATTTTTAAAACAAAATTTATAATTTTTAGAATGGGCATTTAAGAGCAGTTTGAGTTTATCTGATTCGAGCATTTTGGGTTGCCTCGGGCTATACACTTGATCGGAGAGGTTGGGATTCGCTTGGGAGGAAGATGGGGGATTGGAGAGGCCATGAAAAATGGTTGGAGGCACTATCAATCACTGTGGCGATGGTGGCTTTCGATTTCAGTGGGGAAACCTAATTTTTGGACTGGGTTGTAGTTTGGGTATGTTCGATTCCCCTGGTGCATCGAGTTCAACGGGGTTCTGGAAAGTTGAAGCTTGGACATGGTCGAAGCTGTATCCGGTGGTGGTGGTTTTCTGGTGGTCGGCGTTTGAAGCGCGGTGAAGTTTCCAGGTTTGGGTTTGAGGAGGGGTTCGTGTTCCAGGTTTGAAGTGGAGAACTCGAATTTGATTCGAGACGTGGTGATGGATTCTGGTGGTCGTGAGATCATCTGGAGATAGTCGCTGATAGGTAGCAGCTCTGGTGGGTGGCCGGAGGTGGATGGGGCCACAGTGCACGTGCACCGTGCCCATTGCTGTTCTGTAAATTTTGTGGGTGCAAGGTATTTTGACCCGAGACACACTCGAGTCACTCGAGTACGTGACTCGAAGTAGGGGAATGGAAGACTCGAAGCAAACCTAGGTGCACTTGAGTCAGTGTTGTTTCAGACATTTGTAACCTGGAAGCAGAGTTTGATTTTAAAACAAATTCAAATGAAACCTGAAAATAAGTATAGATTTAAACAAGTCTAAATTCAGTGGAAAGTTTGAATTCAAGTTATTTTCGGATTCAAATCTGAAATGAAATCAAAGTTTAAGTTTTTAAAGGTGGGTTTCAGGTTTTAAAAACCTGACAGGTTTCAGATTTTAATTTAGTTCAAAATATAAACCAAGATTGAAACAGTGTTTGAATTCAATGTTTAAAGTAATCTTAGATGAAACTTTTGAATCTAAGGTTTTCAAAATGAATTTGAATTTTAAATCAAGATTTAAAATCAAGGTTTTACAACAAAGTTTGGAATCAATGTTTAAAACTAATAGATTCAAGTTTACTTGAAAACCAAATCTGAAAGATTAAATCTGTCTTTAAGCATGAATGTTTTAAAAAAAATAGTTCAAATAAAATAGTTTTGAAAGTAAATTTGTTGAGAAAAGTTTTTAAATGGAAAGTAAATAAATTGTTTAACTTGAACTTGCAAGCTAAAACATTAATGTATTTTGGAAATTTAAATTTAAATAAAAGTTAGGTAGTTGAATTTAAAAGGGCTTTTCTTATATAAGTTTCATATGTACGTAATTAATGTTACTTACAAGATTATAAATTGAAATTAAAATTGATTAATGTTTAGATAAATAATCCTTTTGAATCTTAAATTCAGAATGGAAATTGAATTTTAAATTTAAAAGTGTAATGTTCTAATACACTTTTATATTAATTAAGTCATTTGATAAGAAATAAATTATCTTAAGAATAATTAAGGCATTAAATGATTTAATTAATAAGATAATAAAGGAATGGTGTATTTATTAAATTTATAAATTAATAATTTAGATTAATTTATAAATAAGGATAAATTAAGAAGTAAATTAAGAGATGGTATTAGTTAATAAAGATAATTAACTAAGGATTATTAATTAATTAATGTGATTAATTTTGATAATTAATCAGATTAATTAGATAATCATTTGTAAAGTGGTTAAGTGTAATTACTTGATAAAAGTAATTAAGAGATTAATTACTTATTGTAAATAATTTTTATCAAATGATTAATTTAAGTTAATTAATTTAGTTTAATTAATTTAAGAAGATCATTTGTTAATTGATAAGTATAATTACTTAGTGTATTCAATGGAGCATAATTACTTAGGGAAGTAATTAATGTTAATTACTGAATGTAATTAGTAAAAGATGATGTGTTAATGGAGTAATTTGGATAATTACTTTTGTAATTAACCAGAGGATTAATTAATGGAGATAATTAATTATGGGATAATTAAGGTATAATATAAGTAATTAATGATAATTAATTACTGGAATGTTATTAATCAAGGGTGATTAATAATTGTGTTTAATTAAAGTTTAATCGCTTAATGTAATTTAATTTAAATAAAGTAATTTAAATTAAATCTAAATTAAATCATTAATTAATATAATTAATAATGTAATTAAGAATTGGCTAATTAAGGAATAATTAATAACGTGGTAATTTATTTATGTAATTAATTAAGAGTGAATGTAATTAATTATATTTAATTAATAAATAAAGTAATTAAACGTTAATTACTATGAATGATGTAGGATAATTAGATTGTGAAATTAATTAAAGACTAATTACCTATTGTAATTAGAGAATAATTAATCAAGGGTGTTTAATCAAGATGAATATTTAGAAAATAATTAATTTGATCTATAATTAATTAATGGTTGTATAAGCAGGATTTATAGATGAAGTAATTAATTTAATTTACTTTAAATTAATTAAAGATTGAAGTAGTTAATTTAATTCATTTTAAATTAATTATAGATTATGATTTATAAATTATTGCTTATGAATGATATTGATATTTCATTTGATGATTGTGAATTCAGATCTGACATGAATAATATCTATGTGATATGGATGCTTGGTTTAAGTATGATTATATTTAATTATCTGTTTGGATGATAATATTGATTATCTGTATGTGATGATGATATGATTATCTACTGTGATATTATGAATTATCTATCTGTGTGTATTGATAATATTGAATTGAACTGTTAAGACTAAATAGACAACTTGGCCTTAAAAGACACGTTTTGGATTTCGATGAGACCGAGATCGGTTTTCCTTATTTGGAACATCCGAAAACCACATTGATTCCAAATTAACGATAGGTCATGAATCTGAAGTGAAGATGAAGATTCAGAATGCAAGGTTTATCGTCGTTAACTCTGAGGGTGATTCCAAAATGAGTGTAACGAGATAATGCCTTCGGTTTCGTTCGAACCCGGAACGAACTTGTATGGGTTGAATGCTTTCAACACATCATCAGGTGGGCGATGAGCATTCTAAGAAATGTATTCTCTAAAGGTAATCGCAGCTTCAAGCCTCATCAACCGGGAATGGCTAAAACAGGGGATGTGCAGCAAGGTTAGGTGGGTCATGCCCAAGCAGGACAAGGATATTCCCTTGTCTAGATGTCCCTTATTTTTCGGCTGTGTGGGTAGTTGTTTGCAAACAACTACGGGGTTATCTTGTTCGGGACCATTCAGTAAGGAATGGTTCCGGTCTTGTGTTGCAGGGGGTCGGGAGTGATCCTCGGTACGTTGATCTAGGCCACGTACTGTGACGGGCGGTACCCCAGTAGCCCTGCCATTGTGTGGAATCCACAATCCAATAAGTGCCAACGGTTTTGATTGTATTACCCACTTTTGTGGCTAGTAGCTGGAATTTAATAGATGCAACAATTTCGGCTATTTTCTATTTACTTGAAAACCCTAGACCTATTATAATATCACAGAATTTCCTATCAAATGTTTTGGTTAGCGTAAGGTAAAAACTTACCCATGTTTATTTGTGGGGAGTCTTACGTGATACCTTTTGCTTTCAAAGGATTTTCAAAATTAAGCAACTTTAACCTGTTACTCACACCAGACCCATGTCTGACCCGGAGTTTATTTTTGTGTTTTATAAACTCTCGGGTACCCAAATTTTTACGGATAGCCAAGGGATTCAGGTTAGCTTTGACGAATTCTGGAGGAGCAATGGAGCAGTAGGCTTCAGCGTTGTAGATATATATAGTTCCGCTGTGTTGGTATCTTTGAGTCATCTGTTTGAGTTGTATTGTATTAACTAGACGGGTGTTTATAACTGTCTAGTATGTGATGTATTATCTGTATAAATTCTGATTGATGTTGTATACTATGTAAATACTTATGTGATTATTATAGTTTATTCGTTCCGCTATGAGATTCTGATGTTGTTGTTCTTTCTTCTCTATCTTTTCTATTTTCTCACCTCTTTCATTCTTCATGATGAAACGGTTTTCTGGGCTAAGAAAGCCGAGTCGTCACATATGCTTTATATGTTATTGCTACAAAAACCGCATTTCCATTCATTATTTTCCCATGCTCATGATTTTTATAAAAAAAAATATTTCCTGTACCCAAGCTAAACAAATGGAATAATGTTACTCCAATAAAATATGTCGAAAACTAAGTTAAAAGTCATAGTTTAGGTTAAAAGTCGTTAAACGATAAAGTTTATTCTTATCGCATTAAAGATTGAAATTATAGTTTTTCTTTACATGTTTAGAACGTGCTGAATTAAATAATAATGTTTTTGATGTATATTTCTCTTTGTAAATTAGTTTTTTGATTCTTCATTGACTATTATTGTTTGGAAAGTGAAGGCTAAACATTAAGCCGTATTATCTTTCTATTCTAATGTACGCAAGTAGTTTTCAACTTTTCCAAACAAAAGTAGAGTTTATAGTCGGGACACACTTTCAAGGACAATGATAATTAATCATATTTGACTATATTATACTATTATAATTGGTTTCATCATTCTTATAAATGCCCGTCTCCTGTAACACCCAAAATCCATGCACGCAAGCAGTCGATTCCCCAACAATGACATAAATGACGTTCCGTGAAGGGTAAGGTATGTAAACATCATCAAATATTATATAGCATGTCCATTACTACACATTTAATTCTCACAGCAAAAGGATTAAAATATAACATCAACTTATACATGAAGATGACTAAATGAAAATCATATTAAAAAACATAAGATCCAATGTCATAATACAATAGTAGATAATACATAAAATCCTATAAGAATACATGTCTCAATATATTGCATATGAATACATGTATATACACCAAAACTGGACAGATATAATCATAATGGTAATATAGTTATTGTAACAACCCGCTATTTTCAACCATTCGCATCCGAACATGTCGGACTTGAATAGTTCAAAAAACCGAATTGTTAATTTAAATTTGGCAAAACACAACATAAACAGTAAATAAATAAATCATAGATCACAAACACAAAGTAATAAGATGCAGCGGAAACAAAGAAATAGTAGTTCATGAAGCTACTATATAAGTACATCAGAGTTAAATAAGATACAACAGAAACCTCAACATGAAAGTCGAGTACAATCAGAATACATCACTGGAATCAACTAGATAACCGGAATGAAATAGATAGTTGGATCTTCAAGCAAAGCTCCAACTCTGATGGTGAGTCTCAAATGTTGTACCACTCAATCTGACCCGAGCGTAAAGCAAAACACAAAACACTCGAGTCAGGACATACATACTTATACAATGTAAACCAACTCAAGTGTACTATAATAGAAAGGTACAAGTAACTTAAAAGATGCTTGGGACCGTCCATCCTCTGAGGATCCGTTAAACTATTTACTATGTAGTAATATTTCGCTATTATAACAATGTCTAATAGTAAAATTGTAACATTCCACCTTTTTGTACGCTTTAAATCGATGATAAAACCACACATGTCAGACTTAAACCATACAGAATGATGGATTGTTATGGGGTAAATAAGAAAAAGCAGAGAAAGAAAAATAAAAAAAAGAAAATAGAATCTTGCAGCGGAACGCTAAAATATAATAATCAAATAAACAGTTCATGAAGCTATTTACAAAACATTTTATTATACTTATACAACACATATCAGAGTTACACATACCAGAGAATAATAATTAATGCAGTGGAGCAGTATGAATGTAGTGGAATACTAAAATAAATGATAATAAATCTTCGTCTTCGTCCTTCAGAATACGATCTTTCAAATCCTGAAATGCTCAGGCTGACCCGATTGAATTGAAAAGACAAAACACTCGAGTCAGAACTAAAAGATCTTATGTATATTAAATCAACAGTAAATAATATGGGTGGAATGGCGTTAGAGATGTTTACGGGATTTGACATCTCCCATCCAGTGTTAATGTGAGTGCACTAACTTAAGAGATGCTCGGGATTCACATCTCCTAACGATCCGTTAAACTATTTACTATGTAATTATGTTTCTCTATTATAAAAATGCCTACAGTAAAATAAACTTACTTTTAAATAGTGTTAAGGAGTGACCCAATATTCCCCTTAACACAATAATAGTCCCGGTAGTTCATCCTGTATCAGCGCATCTCCAGATCGGAAGACTACCCTAAATACTCCACGAGCTACGGGAGAAATCCAAAATACTACAAGGCGCGCTAGGGTAGGTGACACGACACAACTAGGCAATGCCAGGGTAGATATACCAATTACACTTCCGGGTCGGTGGTAACGCGTAGCAACTACTACCGCCCACCTCGAGCCACACCCCCAAATCAAAATCAAAGTGGCCACCGAATCAATCCAAAAGTTAGTGTATAATATTGAAGGGATGTGTCCGATAAAAGGTGCTACCTTCTTAGCCCGTCGATCGCTCCTGTTTTAGCCACCTTATACCAACTCACGGGAGTCGGGTCCACGTATATACCTTAAAGGAACGCCACCGCCATCCTACTTCATTCTGGAATCTCCACTGCGTACATGGTTGTTAAAGTGGTTTTCAGAGTTGGCAGAGAGTATGACAACTTCTGATCCCGGTCTCTTTAACAACCAAACGTTACTATAACACCGCGGTCATCTTCAAAATAATTTATACTTCAAACCAGAATATAATATACATTTCAAAACCATATAAATACGATATCATTTCCATTTCAAAAACCAAATCAATATGATATCATTTTTATTAAAACCCAATCAATATAGTATCATTTTTATTTCAAATATATCCCTTCTCCAAAATCATAGCACTTTCAAATTTATATACTTCGAAACCAAATATTCGAAATTACAACACTTTTAAAAACATAATACTTTGAAATTCATAACTTTGAAACATTTCAATTTCGATATAATTCAAGGCTTTAAATATTCCAAAATTTCAAAACTAAATTTGATAATTTCGATTCAACAATTAAATTTTCTATTATTTAGTTTTGAAATATTTTACATAATAAATCCTTATCATTTAAATAAAACTGAAATTACAGGTAACTAAATATTTCCTTCAATTCATTTATACTTGAAATAATCATTTAATTCACCTTGACCCCAAAATCAAGTTATAATAATTATACCTTTTAAAATTTCCAATTTAATATATTTCACATCAACCCTTGTTGAGTTTAATTCTTAAATAAATTTAATTTTAAATAAATCTCCAATTTATCTCCCAACCTTAATTTATTTAAATCATTATACACTCTATATTAAAATAAAATTTAAATACTTACTTATATTTATTTAATAAAAATCAAACTTTATCATTAAACTTAATTTTTATTTAACAAACTTATACATAGCTTAAATTCAAGCATTTAACTATATATAAAAATAATATTTATATAATATCAAAAAAACCAATATTCATTAAACCATATATTTCTTTCCAAAACCATAGAAATCATTTTCAAAATATTTTAGATATAGACCACGATGTCTGTATATAATTTTCTATCCTATGGTCAAGTGATACGGATATTTATCATTTCAATCCGTAATTTAAAATAAAAATACGGTTATATATCATTTCAAACCACAATCCCGAATGAAATGAAAATGCATAACAACTTGCAGTTTATAACAATATAAATACAACATCCATTCATCCAATATCAATCATCAACCGTTTATCACAATCATCATCAAATTCAAATAATAACATCAATTTAGAACAGATAATAAATAACAGGTATTTGCTGGTAGTTTATATTCAATAATAAATTAAATAACAATTTATATGCAATAATAAATTAAATAACAATTTAATTCAATAAATTAAATTTAACTGGAATGATGATAAAAATATGTCAAACAGCCATAAATAAATTTCTAATCACGTCATAAATCAATTTAACAAACATAAGAAATTTTAGAAGTTGTGAGTGGGTTAAAACACTAACCTTTTGAATTTAAATTGAATTTAAATCCAATTTAAACTCGAAATTTAAACAGTCTAAAAATTCATCCAAATAAGCGCTATAATATTCAGAATTTCAATACGAACCTAGCGGAGGAAACCGCGCGAAAACGGACCTCGTATGTGAAAGTTACATCGATTAGAAATACAAATTAAAATTCTAAAACAAATAAAATAATAATATACCTCGCACACGTCAGCGCCCTTCTTCCTTACGCGAAAACCTACCCAGACAAAATCGAACGGCCTATTCACGTAGCTGCCACCCTGCCCTAATTTTCACTACTTCCATAGGCGACAACCACCACATCGGAGTACGCCATCGTGCCGAGCTCGCCGAGCCCCCCCCCCCAATCGTACCCTCGTGCGTCTCCATCCTCACCGGAAAATGACCCACCGCCGTGACTTCCTACACCAACCATGGCGATGTCGAGCACTTCTAGACCAGCCTAGCCGTACCGATGTAACCAACGCACCATCCTCCACAAGCCCGTACTCTTTGATTGTTGCGAATACGATGATCTACCGTTGAATACATCGACCCGATACGGACGGCCATGGATAAACGGTAAATTTCTGATCAAACGATAAACCGAATCAAGAAACAAATTGCAGATCTGAGTTGCACTCGTCGAGAGCTTTCTGACGATATAAAACATGATACAGTTTGTGGAGTTTGAAATTTTGATTTGATTTTGAATTGCAATTGCATCTAGAATTTTATTGTCTGCCATTAAGGAGGAGAGACAGCTGAATTGTACATACAGAACAATGAACATAAGGAATAGGCTAGGGTTTATAACAGGGTATATATATGCAAAGTTGAAATAGAATAGATGGACCCGATTGATATACGCGTTGAATGATAAATGGCCCGAAAAGCCCGTTCTGACTCCGAAACGAAATTTGTGACGCCCCACCTCTATGCTCACAATAACAAAGGTTGTTATAAGGAATAACGTCTGTTATTGCGAAGAATAAGGCTTGTTAAAAGCGACCATCCATAAGTTATTCCTTAGACAAGTATTGATTACATTGATATGAGTTGTGTAAATTACTCCCAACGATATATATTCAATCCAAATCTAAAACGAAACCATGGTGGCCTAAGAAAAATTCAGAACAACTCATAATAACAACAACACAGATAAGTATAATCACATTAGAATAGAAACATCAGATATATAGTGGAAGATAAGTCTGGATACATGCTACAACACTCGATAGTTCACATGAACCAAATGTACATATACATAGCCATCAATACATATATGAGATGAGAGTCAATACACCAAAAGTAACACCTCGAAGTCTAGACAAAAGATGATGTGAAATCCCAAAAGATGAAGCAGCAACTAAATCAGAGATAGCGATTATCCTGAAATAACTCGGTCTGACCCGAGTATTATTTAAAAGAAAATAATAAATGGATCGGTCTAATTTTAACTTAGAAATGAATGATAGATAAACAACATCAAAGTAAATTAATTATAATCTCGAATGAGACTATTCAATATAATTAATCAGTATAGTTTAAATGAAGAAATCTCATTAAACTCCATCAAAATCAACTTTTAAATTCAAAATTGAATTCAAAACAACAATATACAAAAATATCTAGAAATCAAAAATAGATAACTAGAAAATCAACATAAAAGTGGATCGATCTCAGCATATAGCGAGTCTATGCTACGCCGCATGTGCATCTCATATGGCTAAAGCCTACCAAGTACTGTCATCATAACATTTGGTGCCCAACAAATGACCCGAAGGTCCAACAAATGACCTGAAGGTTTAGTACTGATAATTGACCCAAAGGTCCATCGTAGTGGCTCAAAAGCCCAACGAAATCATCAAAATCATCAAACTACAATTTCACGGTAAATAATTCAACTAACGAGTCCGAAATTAACCGAATTAGTAAAAGTGTGGTCCCATATTCCGTACTTTTGCTAAATCGTTTAAATCTCTTCATCGTTTTCTTGAAAGTGCAAAATTGTGTATATTATATAAATAAAATTTACGTTCTCAAATGGACAAGTCCGAAATTAAACGGATCAGTAAAAGTAAGGGTTCATAGTCCTTAATTTTCTGAAGCGTTTAAATCAATTCCTCATTCTTTTGAAAGTGTGAACTGTAAAACTTTTGGGAACAAATTTTATTTTAAAACGAATTTAAAAACACGTGATTAAAACAGCAACATCTATAGCAATTTCGACAAGGAAATTGCGCTTCACAAAACACCGTAAAAACTGATATCAAATCAGCGTTGCGGGATGGCCGCTTGAAAATTCACTTTAAATTGACGATTACTGAGGTCAAAACAACAGTAATTTTTATTCGTCAAAAATCTCATCAAAACAACACGCTTCAAAAATATAACACCGGAGTAAAAATCCATTATAAAAATAACGGCAACAAAATACGTTTTAAAACCAAACACCGATTCAAAATAAATTAAACATTAGATTGAACAACTAATATATTCATCAAAAATATTGAACTGCCTGGCAATATACTAACGTGCAAACCGCTTCTTGCAATATGAAATAAAGATGACCAGGGCAAGCTATAATAATTTGCATGCAGTAATGCCTTTGAACAAAAATCAAAATTACCTGGCCACATTTTCTTACTACCCATATTCACGCAATACACGCATACACCAAAAATGAATAACTAAAGATGAAGTGACCTGGCAAGCTACACGTGTATATTCAAATGCACACAAGTGAAGAAATTTACCTGGACATGAATTTATACAATATACTACAACTTGCCTGGACATGAATTTATACAATACAAACTTTTTACACTCAGGTATATAACGCTCTGGACATATCTCGTGCATTACATATACTTGCAACAGGAATATAAATTGAAAAATATGTAATGACTGGCACAACTACACGTGTACACTAAACTAGCCTGGGCACGCAACTATATAATTATAATGCCTAGACTTAATTTCGAAGCAAGCATACAAATTTTTTACGCAAAAACTGATACATGCATGTACACTCCAATATGCAGAAACACCATGAATTGCGAAAGTAGTAAGTGACTTGAACTGGGTTTCGTATACAGTATGCATGCACACACGGAAGATAATACACGTGATGCACTACTTTGAAACATTCTTGCACCTAAATTGCAATAGAAAACTTTTTAAAAGAAACCTGGACAATTTAATTTTTCGTGTGTTACATCTTGCCCACATCACGTAACAACTAAAATGACCTGGGCTTGTTTTTCTAATTCATCAACTTGCATACACGTGTGTAACTAAAAAAAGAAGCTGGCATCTTGACTCAGTTAAATGCACGCACGACCAAAAATGCAATAGACAATTGACCTGGAACTCAATTTCCGGGCACGTACTGAAGTATGCAAATACAATATGACTTGTTTTGTATCCACTCAAAAATGAAGAAGTGAAAATATGTGACCTAGCCATATAAATTTTTTGCAAATGACTTGAACACATTTTCGAGTATTTCATTCATACGTGTAAATGAGTTACAAAAATATAAAGAAAGGTCTGGACTTACTTTTGCACACATAATTTTGCGCACACACTTATGCACGCAAGAAAAATATGGCTTGGGGTAATATATACGTGCACGCTACAAATTCATGCAAAGATGAAGTAATGTTTAATTTAGAAATGTGAGTTTTTCACTCACCTTAGATCTGTTCCAAAATCAGCTAGCAACAAAGATTCAAAAGAAACTAGAAATTTGGAACCACCATTAGTTCATTACAGAGCTTATAGGCAAAATGAAGCAACGAAAAAAATGATGAAGCTACTTTTCTTTCCATAAATATGTGAACAAGTCAAGGCAAATGTGTGTGCTGCCGATAGTTAGTGCATTTAATATGGAAATGTGCACTGCAGAAGAAGGACATCACTAGCATTGATGATGGCACAAAAGTGTGTTCACATTGCTCTCTCAAAGTTTGTGACAGCAAGAAAAAATGTTCATACTCTTTGTTTTTAAATTAGTGATGACAGCAAAGGCAAATGCATTACATTTTCAACGTGCACCATTATGAAGTGTTCAACTTTGTTTTACAAACTTTAGTTTTTACAGCAAAGTGTTCCCACTGGCTTTTGAATGGACCACTATTCACATATACACGTGAATGCAAATGTAGTCTAATTCCAACGTGCTACAACTGAAAAGTATGCAACTGACTTTGAAAATGATTTCACTTATTTTTTTTTCAAATCTCAAACTAAAATTTCTATTTCAAATTTTCACTTCGATGGTAATAAAATCATGGTTGTTACAAACTCCCCCCTTATAAAAGTTGCGTCCCCGCAATTTTCATACTAGAAGTTGTTTATAACACAAACAATTTATCACAACAAAGATTTAAAATAGAAAAGATGAATAAGAATGCTCACCCCCACCCGAAGAGGAGAGAAAACCGGGATAAGAACGCTCGATGAATTCTTTGGTTTCCCAATTGCAATCTTTAGGGTTTGCGGACCATTAAATTTTCACAAGCGGGACTTCTTTATTCCGAAGGCGTTTAACATTCGAAGCTAGCACACGAATAGGATTTTGCACATTGACAAGTCGGGTGATATCTAAAGATCTTGCAACACATGAGGATCAATAATAGAATCCGAATCCCGAAGGCATCGACGAAGCTGGGAAACATGAAATACGTCATGAATTCCCGAGAACTGAATAGGTAATGACACACAATAAGGAACAGGGCCAATGCATTCCGTAATAGGAAACGGTCCAACATATCGAGGAGCCAATTTCCCGGAGCTACTAAAATGCACCACACCCTTCATCGAAGAAACACGAATGAACACGCGATCGCCAACGGAAAATTCCAAAGGCTTCCTACGATTATCGGCATAAGATTTCTACCTATTCTGAGCCTCTTTTATTCTCTATCTGATAATATCAATCTTCTAAGAAGATTCACGAATATAATCGGTGTCGAGAACTAACTTTTCCCCGGATTCCAACCAACAAGAAGGTGATCGATACGGCCTTCCGTAAAGAGCTTCGAAAGGATCCATACCGATATTGGATTGAAAACTGTTGTTATAAGAAAATTCAACAAGAGATAAGTGGTCTTTCCAACTACCACCAAAATCAAAAATGCAAGCGCGAAGGAGATCTTCTAAGACTTGATTCACCCTTTCAGTCTGTGGATGATAAGCTATACTGAGATTGAGCTTAGTGCTCAAAGCTTTCTAAAGGCTCTGCCAAAAACCACTAGTAAAATCGGATCTCTGTCACTAATAATGGAACTAGGCACACCGTGAAGTCGAACGACTTCTTTAATAAAAATAGCCAACAGAGGAGCAGTCTGATTGGACTTGATAGGAATAAAATGGGCTGATTTGGTCAATCGTTCAACAATCACCCAAACACTAGTATGGCCCGACCTCGAACAAGGTAGACCATCAATGAAGTCCATAGAAATTTGATCCCATTTCCATAATGGAATCTCAAGAGGCTGCAAAAAACCACTTGGACGCTGGTGTTCTGCTTTAATAAGTTGATAAGTCATGCAACGACTCACATAACTTGCAACATCATGCTTCATACCCTCCCAAAAGTATAAGTGTTTCATGTCAGCATACATCTTATTACTGCCGGGATGAATAGTATACTTAGAACAATGATAGTCCTCAATAATGTCATTTCTAAGATTAGGAACATTAGGCACAATCAACCTTCCTTCTTTCGAATACAACCATGAACATCAATATCGAAATCATTTAGATTATCACTTCGGGATTCCGATTTACAACTCTGAATAAGATAAGAGATATTTGGATCTTGTTTCTGGGCATCGGCAACACGATCCAACAAACTAGGGCGAGCTTTCATGCAAAATAAAAGCACAGGAGAATCAGAAACTGAAGGACGGTCTCTAATATCACAATGAGATAAAGCTTCCAACATATTCCACTCTGCTAGCATCATGGAAACAACAACTTGCTGCTTGCGACTAAACGCATCAGCAACTTGATTACCCTTACCAGGGGTATACTGAATATCGAAATCATATGAAGCAAGAAATTCGAGCCAACGCTGTTGCCTCATATTAAGTTCCTTCTGAGTGAAGAGATATTTTAGAGATTTATGGTCAGTGAAGAGAACAAAGCGCTCGTCCAATAAATAATGTCGCTAAATCTTTAGAGCAAAGACCATAGTGGCTAACTCCAAATCATGGGCAGCATAACGAATCTCGTTAGGCTTTAGTTGTTTAGAAGCATAGGCAACTACTCTATCTTTTTGCATGAGAACAACACAGAGTCCATAACCACTGGCATCGGTATAAACAACAAGATCATGATTCCCTTCGGGAACCACTAAGATAGGAGCATGAGTAAGAAGATCTTTTAACTTCGTCAAAGAAATCTCACACTTATCAGACCAAATAAAAGGAACAGCTTTTCTCGTGAGAGTGGTAAGCAGTAAAGCAATACGAGAAAAGTCATTAATGAACCATCCATAATAACTCGCCAATCCAAGGAAACTATGGATCTCAGTAACGGTCTCGGGCCTCTTCCAATTCTGAATAGATTCGAACTTGGAAGGATCGACAGAGATACCATCGAAAGAAACAATATGACCGAGAAACTTCACCTTATTCTCTCAGAAGTGACACTTGGAGAATTTGGCATAAAGCTGATGCTGACGACGAGTGCTCAAAACAATCTCCAAATGCTGAATATGATCGGCTTCAGATTTTGAATAAATAAGAATATTATCTATGAAAACCAAGACGAACTTATCGAGATATTCCCGAAATATCCAATTCACAAGATCAACAAAATACGCCGGAGCGTTCGTCAAAACGAACGGCATAGCAAGCCATTCGTAAGAACCATAACGACTACGGAATGCAGTAAGAGGAATGCTATTTTCGGCAACTCGTAACTGATGAAAACCGGTAGCAAGATCCTAGGTAATGGATACCTATTTTTGATAGTGAGCTCGTTAAGCAAGCGATAATCAATGCAAAGCCTAAGAGTACTATCAGGCTTCTTAACGAAGACAACGGCGGCGCCCCTAGGAGATGAGCTAGAACGAATAAATTGCTTGGCTTCCAATTCAGATAATTGTTGCTTGAGTTCCTCATTTTCCTTAGCAGACATCCTCGTGGGAGGACGACTGACAAGATGAGCACCAGAGATAAGATCAGTACGGAACTCAATTGCCCTCTTCGGCGGCAACCTCGAAATAGGCTCGAAGACATCAGAAAAATCACAAACAACCGAAATATTAGCTATGACATCCTCCGATTCGAAGGAAGAAATGAGAGCATTCGAAGTATGGTCCATGCTTCGAAATATAATAGATAACTGCTCGATAGCATCGGGATGCTTGAGATATAAAGTTCTTTCGGGACGTAGGATTTGTACTTCATAACGGACGAGTCAATCCATACCCAAAATCATATCAAAACAAAGATGATCCATAACATGCAGATTCACATGAAAGGAAAAACCACATAGAAGAATCTCAACATCAACACATAACAAACCAAGAGTAGCGGATCCACCAATATGATTCACAATCCTCAAATGGTCGCAAAGACTAACAACATCCAAAGGAATAACATCAACAAGCTCCTTTGACACGAATGAATGTGATGCACCCGTATCGAAAAGAACTCTAATAGAACGGCCGTGAAATAAAATAGAACTTTCCAAAACAGAAGGAGTAATACCTTTGGACTGAGAAGAATCACCAGAAGCTTTAGCAACATTAAGCTTCCCCGATTTGAAACCCTTAGGAGCAGTAGGACAATCATAAACCCAATGACCCCCTTTCTTGCAATAGCGGCAAATGCGAGGCTTAGGACAACTACGAAGAAGATGATCCGGAGAACCACTTATAGCACGCCCTCTGAATAGAAGGTGCACTACTAGGCTGAGAACTAGAGGTTGCTTGCTTCTTCTTCTTCTTGTTGGAAGAATTAGGCTTATGATATGGAAACCTCTTCTTATTGGGGTTCTTAGAAACCTCAACCTCATCACCACTATCACGTTCCTTTTCAACAGCTTCAAGGCAAAGAGCCGAATCAACAAGTTCCTCAAAAGTGAGCTTAAGCTGAAGCAAAAGGACTTTCTTCAAATACTTCTTCAAACCTTCAACAAATCTAAGATTCTTTTTACGCAGAGTGTTGATGAACTCAACTGCGTATTTGGATAAGGCCTCGAAAGATGCAACATAATCAGAAACACATGACTTTTCTTGTTTCAACTCAAGGAAACTACGAGCAAGACTAGCCTTTTCTGATTCAGGAACGAACTTAAGTTCGAAACGTTCGTTAAACTGAATCACGAGAGAGAGGACTCATCAACTTCTGCAATCAAAAGCTCACACCAATCAAGCACACGTTCTTGCAACATGCTAAATGCCACGAGAACGCGATGATGATCAGAAAGGTCCATCCGAGAAAATATGCGCTCACAAGCGCGCAACCAAGTCTAAACCTCCAATACACTTTCCGATCCCTTGAAAGGCTTGCCTCCAAGGTGGGAATTGTCACTACACATGCGGGCGAAGGCAGACTTGTGAGAGGGAGCTGCAGGAGTAGCAACGGAAGGCTGAGTACCCCGAAATAGCTCCATAAACTGATCAGCTGACATATAGACTCCGTCCGGATGAGAACCACTATACGGACCTACAGTAGAATGCTTCGCTATACCTCTTTCATCCATAAGCTGAGAGAACAAGAGAAGACAAGGATTAGTTAAAACAATACTAGATTGAAAAGGAATTTAACAAATGCAATACTAGGAAATATGAGATTCATCCCTAGACATATTTCAACATGTTAAAGAGGATAAAAGTTTAAGAACAACGAAGGAGTAGATTAGAAAAGCACGAATAAAACCGTCGAATAGTTGTAACACATGTTCCATTCTACTTCTGTTCCGTGTTTATTATAATTTGTTCTGAATTTCAGCTCCGATACCAAGTTGTGATGCCCCACCTTTATGCTCACAATAACAAAGGTTATTATAAGGAATAACGTCTGCTATTGTGAAGAATAAGGCTTGTTAGAAGCGACCATCCGTAAATTATGCCTTAGAGGAGTATTGATTACATTGATAGGAGTTGTGTAAATTACTCCCAACGATATATATTCAATCCAAATCTAAAACGAAACCATGGTGGCTTAAAAAAAATTCAGAACAACTCATAATAACAACAACACAGATAAGTATAATCACATCAGAACAGAAATATCAGATATATAGTGGAAGACAAGTCTGGATACATGCTACAACACTCGATAGTTCACATGAACCAAATGTACATATACATAGCCATCAATACATACATGAGATGAGAGTCAATACACCAAAAGTAACACCTCGAAGTCTAGACAAAAGATGATGTGAAATCTCAAAAGCTGAAGTAGCAACTGAATCAGAGATAGCGATTATCCTGAAATAACTCAATCTGACCCGAGTATTATTTAAAAGAAAATAATAAACGGATCAGTCTAATTTAAACTTAGAAATGAATGCAAGATAAACAACATCAAAGCAAATTAATTATAATCTCGAATGAGACAATTCAATATAATTAATCAGTATAGTTTAAATGAAGAAATCTCATTAAACTCCATCAAAATCAACTTTCAAATTCAAAATTGAATTCAAAACAATAATATACAAAAATCTAGAAATCAGAAATTGATAACTGTAAAATCAATATAAAAGTGTATCGATCCCAGCATATGGTGAGTCTAAGCTACGCCGCACGTGCATCTCATATGGCCGAAGCCTACCAAGTACTGTCATCATAATATTTGGTGCCCAACAAATGACTCGAAGGTCCAACAAATGACCTGAATGTCTAGTACTGGTAATTGACCCGAAGTTCCATCATAGTGGCTTGAAAGCCCAACAAAATCATCAAAATCATCAAACAACAATTTCACGGCAAATAATTCAATTAACGAGTCCAGAATTAACCGAATTAGTAAAAGCATGGTTCCATATTCCGCACTTTTGCTAAATCGTTTAAATCTCTTCATTATTTCCTTGAAAGTGCAAAATTGTGTATTTTATATAAATAAAATTTACGTTCTCAAGTGGACAAGTCCGGAATTAATCGGATCAGTAAAAGTAAGGGTTCATAGTCCTTAATTTTGCTGAAGCGTTTAAATCGATTCCTCATTCTTTTGAAAGCGTGAACTGTAAAAATTTTGGGAACAAATTTTATTTTAAAATGAATTTAAAAACACGTGATTAAAACAACGGCATCTATAACAATTTCGACAAGCAAATTGCGCTTCATAAAACACCGTAAAAACGGATATCAAATCAGCGTTGCGGGATAGCCACTTGAAAATTCACTTTAAATTGACGGTTACTGAAGTCAAAACAACAGCAATTTTTATTCGTCAAAAATCACATCAAAACAACACGCTTCAAAAATATAACACCGGAGTAAAAATCCGTTATAAAAATAACGGTAACAAAATACGTTTTAAAACCAAACACCGGTTCAAAATAAATTAAACATTGGACTGCACAACTAATATATTCATCAAAAATATTACACTGCCTGGCAAAATACTAACAAACTGCTTCTTGCAATATGATATAAAGATGACCAGGGCAAGCTACAATAATTTGCATGCGGTAATGCCTTTGAACAAAAATCAAGATGATCTGGCCACATTTTCTTACTACCCATATTCACGCAATACATGCATACGCCAAAAATAAATAACTAAAGATGAAGTGACCTGGCAAGCTACACGTGTATTTTCAAATGCACACAAGTGAAGAAATTTGCTTGGACATGAATTTATACAATATACTACAACTTGCCTGGACATGAATTTATACAATACAAACTTTTTGCACTCGGGTGTATAACGCTCTGGACATATCTCGTGCATTACATATACTTGCAACAGGAATATAAATTGAAAAATATGTAATGACTGGCACAACTACACGTGTACACTAAACTAACCTGGGCATGCAACTATATAATTATAATGCCTGGACTTAATTTCGAAGCAAGTATACAAATTATTTACACAAAAACTGACACATGCATGTACACTCTAATATGCAGACACACCATAAATTGCGAAAGTAGTAAATGACTTGAACCTGGGTTTCGTAAACAATATGCATGCACACACGGAAGATAATACACGTGATGCGCTACTTTGAAACATTCTTGTACCTAAATTGCAATAGAAAACTTTTTAAAAGAAACCTGGACAATTTTTTTTTTTTCGTGTAGTACATCTTGCCCACATCACGTAACAACTAAAATGACCTGGGCTTGTTTTTCTAATTCATCAACTTGCATACGCGTGTGTAACTAAAAAAAGAAGGTGGCATCTTGACTCAGTTAAATGCACGCATGGCCAAAAATGCAATAGACAATTGACCTGGAACTCAATTTCCAGACACGTAGTGAAGTATGCAAATACAATATGACTTGTTTTGTGTCCTCTCAAAAATGAAGAAGTGAAAATATGTGACCTAGCCATATAAATTTTTTGCAAATGACTTGAACACATTTTCGAGTATTTCATTCATATGTGTAAATGAGTTACAAAATATAAAGTAAGGTCTGGACTTACTTTTGCACACACAATTTTGTGCACACACTTATGCACGCTAGAAAAATATGGCTTGGGGTAATATATATGTGCACACTACAAATGCACGCAAAGATGAAGTAATGTTTAATTTAGAAATGTGAGTTTTTCACTCACCTTAGATCTGTTCCAAAATCAGCTAGCAACAAAGATTGAAAAGTAACTAGAAATTTGGAACCGCCATCAATTCATTACTAAACTTACAGGCAAAATGAAGGAATGAAAAAAATGATGAAGCTACTTTTCTTTCCACAAATATGTGAACAAGTCAAGGCAAATGCGTGTGATGGCAATATTTTGTACAAGTGCATTTAATATGGAAACGTGCACTGCAGAAGAAGGACACCACTAGCATTGATGATGGCACAAAAGTGTGTTCACATTGCTCTCTCAAAATTTGTGACAGCAAGAAAAAATGTTCATACTCTTTGTTTTTAAACCAGTGATGACAGCAAAGGCAAATGCATTACATTTTCAATGTGCACCATTATAAAGTGTTCAACTTTGTTTTACAAACTTTAGTTTTTACAGCAAAGTGTTCCCACTGACTTTTGAATGGAACACTATTCACATATATATGTGAATGCAAATGTAGTCTAATTCCAACATGCTACAACTGGGAAGTATGCAACTGACTTTGAAAATGATTTCACTTTTTTTTCAAATCTCAAGTTAAAATTTCTATTTTAAATTTTCATTTCGACGGTAATAAAATCACAGTTGTTACAAAATTGGGTCAACCCATTTATCGAAATAGATGTTTTAAAATATTTTAAACGCAATGGAACAGCTTTTAAGTCCAAATTCCATCGTATGAAGAAGTTATGCAAAAATCAAGTTATTTCAAATTTATTTCAAGGTGTTTCGAGCCCGTACGATCAAACGACAAGTCCGATCGCTATGAAACTTGAGATCCTACAATAATTCACTGTTACGGATCCAACGAAACTGATTTCGTCGAAATTCGATTCAATGGCCAAAATGGCTATTTTCCAGTTAATTAAATAAATTAATAATTAATTAATTAAATCACATTTTCAATTTCAATTCCAAAATTAACAAATCTTATCATTTTTATTTTTTAAACAATTATAGAAATTTAAACAAATTTAGATGTCAATCAAAATTGATTAATTCATCACTTTCCATATTTAATTTAAATTTCAATAAATTCAAAAATTATAAATTAAATTTCCAATAATTCCATTTAGTTGACTTTTCATTCTGTTATTCAATTCGTTGCAGTCAAATGGATGAAATTAACATTGGATTCATGATCTATTACATTAATATTCTCAAATTCCATATCAATCTCTATTAACGTAATATTTAAATAGTAAATTTCAATTAGTTGCAATTAAATCCAATTATTATAGTTCAAGATCTAATAAATTAATCAAACATGAATTTCAATTGTTTGCATTCGATCAATTGCCATATTATGGATAGAGTTTACATTGGTTACTTCTTGTTGAATTAACTTTCTTCAATGACAAATTAAATCTATCCTAACTACACTAATTAAGTCAATTAACTGCAGTTGATTTTATATTAAATTTATGAACTAAACAAATAGGTAACTTATAACAATTGTCATAATTAAACTTAAATTACCTTAAGTTTATTACTTTCAAACAAATACTATAATTACTTCCAGAACATTGATTTTATTCAATTACCATTTATTATAATTTAATTCATTAGTTAATTCAATGCTTACATTTGTTTCCTTATATTCAATTTGTAGCTAAGTATAACATCTACATTATTTCCAATTTACTAATTACCATCCATTATACCTTATAATTGTTCAATTTATTGGGATTTCGCTAAATTAGTTATTTATTAACTTGCATTAACATTCTTACATTTCATTCCCGTTATAAATTCATTAACAAATTACAAATTCTTATTTATCCCAGATTTAATTACCAAAATCTTATTAAATTAACAAATTTTAAACACCGAAAATTATGGGTCGTTACAAAAATAAACTTACTTTTAAATAGCGTTAAGGAGTTACCCATATCCCCGTTAACACGTAATAGTGCCAGTAGTCTACACAGTACCTGCATATCTCATGATCGAGAGACTACGAGAAGATACTCCATAGGTATGACACAAATCAAACTCGTAGTAAAGCTCGCTCGGGTAGGTGACACGGCACAAATAGGCAATGCCAGGGTAGAAATACCAATTACGCATTCGGGCTGGTGGTGACGCATAGCGCGCAGCTACTGCCCACCTCGAGCCATACCCCCAAAATCAAAAGGACCCCAATCAATCACAAAGTAATAGAATGGTATCGAATGAGTGTGTCCGATAAGAGGGGCTACCTCATTGGGCCAAGAATCGCTCCTGTTTTAGCCACCTTATGCCAACTCACGGGAGTCGGGTCCACGTTGTACCTCAAAAGAATGCCGCTGCCATCCTACTTCATTCTCGAATCTCCACCGCGTACACGGTTGTTAAAGTGGCTTTCGGTATCGACAGAGAGTATGCCCATATCTGATCCCGGTCTCTTTAACAACCAATTGTTATTATAACCCATGGATATTTCTTTCAAAATCATTTACAGTTTAAAACCAAAAAATCATGTCCATTTCAAAACTAAATACTATATAATTTCCTTTCAAAATCAAATCAAATATCATTTCCCATTTCAAAAACCAAAGTAATAATATATCCTTTATATTCCAAAAACCAAATCAATATCTCATTTAAATAAAAACCAAGTTTCCAAATCACTGAATATTTCCTTCAATTTATTAAACTTGAAATATTCTTTTAAATCACCTTAACCCAAACCACCTTATAAAGTCATATTCTTAAATCTTCGATTTCAATAAGTTTCAAATTAATATAAATTTTTTTCAATTTAAAATTTAATACAATTCCAAATAACTTCATTTCCACCATGGTACCTTCAAAGTTATACAACTCCAAAACAAAAACACTTTGGAACCATAATATTTTGAAATCATAACACTTTGAAATATTATCATTTGGAAATTTTAATACTTAGAAAATCTTAACACCTTTAAAATAATATTCACTTAAACCATTTAAATAAGATGTAGTTATCCTTCCAAATCAAAAATTCAGTTTCTAGAATTTTAGCAATTTCTAAGTTCATTCGTTCCATTTCAACATTTCAAAGAATTGAAATTTTCAAAACAGCAGCACTTATAAAGTGCTGCGGTAGGTATATTTAGTATATATCACAACATAGTTCAAATTCAGAAATTACAGCATTTTAGAAATGTTGTTATAGGTATCTTTAGTATATTTCAGCCATAGTTCAAATTTTCAAAAATTACAGCACTTCAGAAATGCTGTTACAGGTATCTTTAGTATATTTGAGCCATAGTTCAAATTTTCATAAATTACAACACTTCAGAAATGTTGTTATAAGTATCTTTAGTATATTTCAGCCATAGTTCATTAAACCACAGCATTTCTGAACCGCTATAATTTCTGTTATACCCTTTAAAACAATATTTCTTCAATTTTCACATTTTTAACCTATCAAACTTATTCCACTTTTCAAAAAACTTTATTTGGATATTACTTAACTTATAAATTTTAATAAAATAACATTTTATTAATTTTAAATTAAAATTCATTTGTTAAGTCAATACTTTATAAATTGCTTAACTTTTATTTCAACCAATAACTTAATATTTTATTTAACATACCCATCTCCTAAAAAAAATATCCATGTATTTACTTAACTTAAAATTTTCCACTTAAACCAAATTTTCAATTTCCAAGTTAAGTCATATTTCAAAAATACACTTCCATTTAAAACACAATTATTCATTTTCCAAGCATATCCACTTCATAATAAAATATTTTATCATAGTTAATATACAATCAAATTTTCTTTATAAATCTATTTATTGAGACATCAAATAACTATGATTCCAAATTGAATAAATTTTATTACAAAAGTCTAATCAAAACTGCATTTCATTTTATCAATCCAAAATACATTATTTATTATACAAACCTCATTCATTTCAAACTAAAATTGATTGCAATTACCAGGTTAGATTTTAAAATTCCATATTAATCAACTTTAATTATTAAGTTGTTTAACATAAATAAAAATCTTTAAATTGCCATTTAAAACCAAATAAAGATTTTTAAATTACACTTTAAACCAATTATCAGCTTATAAAATTTTAACTTATAAAAACCAATACCTCTTTATATTTCAAAATTTTAAACTAAAATTTCATGTATTCAAAATATTAAAAATACTTAATAACATTTTCAGAAAAATATTACTTTAAAAATATTAACCGTGGGCCTGTATAATATTTTCTTACCTGGGTCAAGTGATACGCATATGTATCATGTCAATCCGTAATTTAAAAAAAAAAACCGGGTTCCATCATTTCAAACCCGCAATCCCAAGAAAAATAAATAAAATAAAAATCACTTGAGCCTATCATTTCAGCCCATAATGATTTTTCCTTATTCTAAAGTCCGTTCGGGTACGTATCGTTTCAACCCATAGTGATAGGGAACTTGTAGTGTGATACAGTAAATAAAATGAATAGTATAATATAACATATCATATCAGATGATGCAACAATTATACAAACAGGATTTAACATCATAAAATCATATCACAGGCATATATGAATAACATATCAATTTATATAGATTCACTTTTCATCATTTCACAATAAAATAAGTACGTAATGTCTAGAGTGAATAACACACCTTTTTAAAGCTAGAAATGAAATTCAAACCCAAATCTAAACTCCACAAAGCACGAAAGGCATGACAAAGCATGACTATATTTTTGAGTGGATGAAGAGTCGGGTCCAAATCTTGTATGCAGACCAATACAATAATTATAAGTATATGATTCCATACAAACAACATAAAAATTAAACAATGAACACAATTGAAATAAAAGTGACATAACCTTGCTTCAACCACCAAGTGGGCTTGGCCATGGTCAAGTGGGCTTGACCACACCACACATAGGCTCGGCTATGAAGGTTAGAAGCAAGCTAGCCTCGGCCAAAGGTCTTGTGTACATGGCTATGGCTGGGAATTTGAAGAGATGGTAGGTTACAAGTCAATGGAAGGCTAAAAAGCAAAAGTTTGCTACAATTTGGGTTCGGCCATAGGTTCAAGGGCTCGGCCCTATGTTGGATCTTGGTCCTAAGGCACGGCAAGGCATGTTGTGGTCAAGACAAAATAAGGAAGTGGTGGTGGAGTTTGTGGCCGAGGCATAGGGAAGAGGAATGGTGAACTATGGTGATGTAGGCTATGTTTCAATCTGTTTGGTGATGTTCTTTGCATCAATGGTCATGGCATGGGGCTATGTGATGATGGAAAGGTGATGTGGTTGGCTTGGTGGTGGTGGAGAGGTGGTGAGGTCGGTTAGGAGGTGCACAGCCGAGCCTAGCATGAAGATAAAAGCAAAACAATAGAGAAAAGGAAAAGAGCAAAAGGAAGAAGGAAGACATGGATCTAGATATTTTATTTTTCTCCATGCAAATGATAAAATGAGAAACTTGAACGTGAATAAGAAAACAAAGGAGGCGGCTATGGTAAGAAATAAAGAGGCTAGGAAAAAAGGCAAGAGTTTGAATGATTTGGAAAATAAAAAGGCAACAAATAACTTGATGTATTTAATAAAAAAAATTCTTTCTTTCAAGAGATGAAAAGAGAAATGGAATAAAATGAGAGATGTTTGAGGATTTTTGAACGTGAATGATAAGAGAAATTCACGGCTGTAAATGAGGAGTTTTGACTGGTAAGACAAGTAAAAGTCGCATTTCGTATTAAAGTGTGACGCCCCACCTCTATACCCACGCTAGCCAAGGACACTACGGGGTAATGCCGTCAGCTAGCACGGAGAATAAGGCTATTGAGGATCGACCATCTGTATAATTACTTTGTGTCAGTACGATATGCCAGATTAAAAATATAATCTTTTCATCTCGAATGGGAATCCGACATACCGACACAAACTCAAAGCTACTACACAGTGGCTATATGTAATCTTCGGAAATAAATATAGAAATATCATAACACAAATCAGTCACAAAAGTTCATATCTCAAAGGCGGAAACATATATGAATATTACACATAAAAGTGTATACCAGAATAGTGGTCCAACAAGATCCACAACATCACAAAAGAATAGATACAAGTGCTACACAAAAGAATAAGTATACATCATGGAGTTTATATCTCAAATGTATACAACAAAATAAAATACTAATCTAAGTAGTTAGCCAAAAGTCAGATAATTCTCCCCGACAAGGAGTCAAATAGAAGCACCTGCAACATCTCGGTCTGACCCAAGTATTATTTAATAAGAAAATAATAAATGGATCAGTCTAACTATAAATATCAGATAAATGATACAGAATAAGAGATATGACAAAAACGTATGATAACCGTAAAGCCATACTATAATAAGTATGTAATTGAAAATCAACCAGAGATTAATCAATATCACAAGAATCTTCCCAAAGATCAAAAGAATGTAATACTCTTTAGTTTTATTCACCAAGCCACAAATATTGACATTATATCGATGCCAATCATAAAAGCTGGTGGAACACAAATTACAGAAATCATCAATAGAAATCCAGAAATCACAAAACGAGGGGAGGCCTATCATAAACGGGAGCATGAAAACTCACCAACACGTGTATCAAAAACAAGACGCTATCCCATGGTCGCTAACCATAGAGCCAGTGCAACGACGTAGTACAATATCGGTACGCCCGAGGAACTTGAAACTCGAATAGGTCAAAACATCGACATAGTACAACGGTACGTCCGATGAACCGAACTCCATAAAAGAATATGGGTCGCTAGGCCACAAAAATTGAGTCGAAACTCCAAAGAATGCATAGGTCGTTAGCCTAAAAAGTAATGAGACGAAACTCAATAATACGTGGTACTGTCCCCTACGCGGACAAAGAAACATAGCATATCGCTAGATTAAATCACAAAATGATCATCATCAATCATCAAGAAGTGTCAATTACACTAAGCAGTAAATAGATAAGTTTAGCTTCATGTCCCATAACCACTAGCTTAACTTAAATATTTACGAACAAATTGTAGATCTCCACTAGAAAGTTGTCACAAGAGTTTCAATCGAACAAGTCCAAGAATTAACCGATGAAGTAAACGCAAGCGTTTCATACAACTTGTTTTACTAAGCTGTTTAATTAGATTTCTCATACGAGCGAGGTAAAGGTTTGTATATGCTAGTAGATTGGAAAACGGTTTAAGAAATGAGCTTTGTAATAAAATAGTGTTGAAATCGTTTAGATGAAAGAGTTTTGATATTTACTACTAGTAATGAAACCTTTATATTTTTAAAGTGGCAAATCAAAAAAGATTGTAGAAACAATCAATCACCAAAAATCCACATTCGAAGACGTGAATTAAATCCAAAGAAATCGATACCAAATCCATCAAAATAGATATTCCCAAAAGTTCCAACAAAGATGTTATCAAAGCCAACAAGGTGATAACAACTAGTTGGAGGACGAAGAATCGATTAAAAAGTGGAAACTCAAACCCAAAAGGCAAATTGAGCAAAAATAGCAAATTCAGTCGACTGGACCAGAGTGGTCAGTCGACTGACTCAGATCTAGAAACTTTCTGTTTCCAGGTCAAGTCGACTGAACCAGAGTGGTCAGTCGACTGAATCATGCCTGGAAACCTTCGATTTCCAGGTTCAGTCGACTGACTCAGAGTGGTCAGTCGACTGACTCTTGCCCAGGAAATTTCCTGGGTTTGGTTCAGTCGACTGACCCTCTGGTTCAGTCGACTGAACTGAAAAATTCAATATTCTTAGCCTAGTCCCCAAGGGGCAAAATCCCAACAAATCGCAATCGGACGAGTACGGACGCTAGGGGTTTACGCCTATCGGCAACCCGGCCCTATGAGCTCCTCGATGCATCACCAAAAACATGTTCAAGCCTCAAAGATAGGATTTTTAAAAATTTGACTCCAAAACACCAAAAATTGGAATATTCATAAAAACCAATTCAAATCAAAAGCAAATGATCATCAATAAGTGTTAGGAATTCATACCTAACAACAAAGATAGATATAGACATAGATGTGAGATAAAAATCTCACCTTTAAACCCAAAACAAATGAAGAAGAAGCTATAGAGAAATGGCAAGAACAATCACACTTCAATTCCAACCCAACAAGCTTGAATCTAAGCTTAAAAGAGAAACATTTCCTAAGTTAGGTTTAGGAATTTCTGAAATTGAAAAGAGAACGAGTTGGAGAAGATGAAGAGAAGGCTTACCAAAGTTTCTTCTATGAATTTGGAGCTAGAACTTGAATTTGCAAAAATGATTAGGGCTTGGAGTTTTAATTTCCCATTCCTCTCTCCATTGTTGCTAAAGCTTGAGTATTAGGAAAATTATGAAGGAACGAAGACAAGAGGGGGTGAAGCTTGGGTCTAATGGGCTGAAACCAAACCAAAGCCCTAAGTGAAAAAGTAGCAAAATTCCCCTAACTCCAAACATATCGAAGTTTATACTCAAAAAGGTCGCAAATGTCATTTTGAACTTGATGGGGGTGGTCTCTAGTCCTAATTCGACCGTTTGCAAAAAGTAGCTTTTCGGACTATAATCCGACTAACGATGCTATATTTAAATAAAATATTTAAATACATAATCGTAAAATATGCGGGTTGTTACAGACTCCCCTCCTTAAAGAAATTGCGTCCTCGCAATATTTAAGAAGAAAAATAAAATGTAACACCCATAAAAGCATATCAACACAAAAGAAATTTGAAATAAAAAGTTCACCTCAAAGAGCACTAGAAAGTAAGTCCGGATGTGTTTGCTCAATGAATTCTCTAGATTCCCAAGAGCAATCCTTAGGATTTGAGGACCATTGAACTTTCACAAGAGGAACATCTTTATTTCGAAGGCGTTTTACCTCTGAAGCAATAATACGAATAGGATTTTGCTCATAAGTCAAATTAGATGAAACTTCAATTTCTTCCACAATACCAGTGTCAAGAATAGAATCGGAATCTCGAAGGCATTTCCGTAATTGAGAAACGTGAAACACGTCATGAATAGCAGAAAACTGAGCCGGTAATAAGAGGCGATAAGCCACGAAACCAATACGTTTGGTGATGGGAAATGGACCAATATATCGAGGTGCTAATTTTCCCGATCGATTGAAAAGCACAACACCCTTCATAGGTGAAACACGAATAAACACAAAATCTTCCACAGAAAATTCCAATTTTCTTCTTCGGTTATCGGCATAGGATTTTTGTCTACTTTGGGCTTCTTTCATCCTATGACGAATAAGGTCAATCTTTTCTGTGGAATCACGAATAAAATCTAGACCTAAAACCAGCTTCATACCGGCCTTAAGCCAACAAGAAAGAGATCGACATGGCCTTCCATAGAGTGCCTCGAAAGGTGCCATACCAATACTAGATTGGAAGCTATTATTATAGAAAAACTCAATAAGAGAAATATGATTTTACCAACTTCCACCAAAATCAAGAACACACGCGTGAAGAAGATCTTCAAGAGTTTGATTCACACGCTCGGTTTGTCCATCGGATTGGGGGTGATAAGCGGTGCTAAAATTAAGCTTCGTTCTTAAAGCTTTTTGAAGACTCTTCCAAAATCCACTAGTAAACAATGGATCACGATTGCTAACAATAGAAGTAGGAACTCCATGCAATTTAACAATTTCTTTAATAAAGAGTTTGGCCAAAAGAGGAACGGTCTGATTAGACCGAACGGGAATAAAATGGGCGGATTTAGTAAGTCTATCAACTATCACCCATAAACTATCATGACCCGAACGAGAACGGGGAAGGCCGTCGATAAAATCCATGGAAATATGATCCCACCTCCAAATTGGAATGTCTAACGGTTGCAATAACCCACCGACCGTTGATGCTCGGCCTTAATGAGTTGGCAAGTCATGCAATGCTTAACGAAGTTAGCGATATCAAATTTCATTCCTTCCCAATAATAAAGTCGCTTCATATCCGCATACATTTTACTACTACCAGGATGAATGGTAAATTTAGAACGATGGGAATCTTCTAAAATGTCTTTGCGAAGATCACTAATATTTGGCACGATAAGTCTACCAAATTTTCGAATACCGCCACGAGAATCAATATCAAAGTCTTTCAAACCTTCAATATAAATTTTATCCCTAAAATTTTGGGCAAGAAGAGCCAATTCGGGATCTAGCTTTTGAGCTTCAAGAATGTTGTCTAAAAGAGAAGGATGAGCCTCAAGGCTACATAAAACAAGAGATGAACATAAATCGAATTCACAATCTTGAATCTCACAAGTGGATAAAGTCTCGAGATCATTCCATTCGGATATCATCATGGAAACAACCACTTGTTGCTTAGGACTAAGTGCATCGGCAACTCGATTCCCCTTTCCGGGAATATAAAGAATATTAAGATCATATGATGCAAGGAACTCGAGCCAACGTTGTTAACGCAAATTAAGTTCCTTTTGAGAAAATAAATACTTCAAATATTTTTGATCGGTGTAAAGAATAAATTTTTCTCCCAAAAGATAATGACGCCAAATCCGAAGGGAGAAAACAATAGCCGCGAGCTCTAAATCATGAATGGCATATCTAGTCTCGGCTGGCTTCAGTTGCGTAGAAGCATAAGCAATAACACGTTCTCTTTGCATAAGAACGGCTCCCAAACCAACATGACTAGCATCGGCATAAACAATAAAATCTTGATTCCCTTCGAGAATAACAAGAATAGGAACATCGGAAAGGAGTTCTTTTAATTTCTGAAAAGAAGCTTCACATTTGTCCGACCAAATGTATTTAACTCCTTTCTTTGTTAAGCTAGTAAGAGGCACGGCAATTTTTGAAAAGTCTTTTATAAAACGGCGGTAGTAGCCCGCCAGTCCGAGAAAATTACAGACTTCCGTAACACTCTCCGATCTCTTCCAACTTTGAATCGTTTCAATCTTTGAAGGATCCACGGAAATTTCGGATTCGGAAATAATATGACCCAGAAACTTCACAAGAGATTGCCAAAAATGGCATTTAGAAAATTTTGCTTTTAATTGATTGCTCCTAAGAGTTTCCAACACAATCCGTAGATACTTTTCATGCTCTTCCTTGGTTTTTGAATACACAAGAATATCATCAATAAAGATGAGAACAAATCGATCGAGGAAATCTTTTAAAACTCGATTCATAAGGTCAACGAAATAAGCCGGAGCATTCGTTAAACCAAATGGCATGACAAGCCATTCATAAGATCCATAGCGAGTACGGAACGACGTCAAAGGAATACTATCCTCTGCAATTCGAAGCTGATGAAAACCAGTTGCCAAGTCCAATTGTGAAAAGACTCTAGCACCACTAAGTTGATCGAATAGATCATCAATCCGAATTAAAGGATATTTATTCTTGATAGTAAGATCATTAAGCTAGCGGTAGTCAACGCAAAGCCTAAGTGTACCATCGGATTTCTTCACGAAAATAGCCGAAACTCCCCAAGGCGAGGAACTAGAGCGAATAAATTGCTTCGTCTCCAATTTAGATAATTGCTTGCGCATCTCCTCATTATCTTTATTGGACATTCGATAAGGAGGACGAGTAATAGGTAGAGCTCCAGGGATAAGATTAATTCTGAACTCAATTGCTCGCTTAGGTGGTAATCCTAAAACGGGCTCAAATATGTCGGAAAATTCACGAACAACGTGAATAAGAGAAATGACATCTTCCTTATGATCATCATCATCATCATGAGGATTTAAAGAATATAAAGATGCTGCCACGTTGGAATCCGAATCTTTAAGTACAATAGAAATCTTCTTAACAGATTGAGGATGTCGAAGATAAATAGTCCGCTCAAGACATAGGATATGAGCTTCATAACGGTTAAGCCAATCCATTCCCAAAATAATTCCAAAGCCTAAGTAACGCATTACATGCAAATCGGCTTGGAAAGAAAAATCACATAAAACAACCTCGACTTTTTTACAATGTAAACCGAGTGTTGCGGATCCACCAACCGGATTCGCAATCCTCAAAAAGTCATTAAAACAACAACACTCAAAGAAAAAGTATCAACAAGTTCTTTTGATATAAAAGAATGGGACGCACCCGTATTAAAAGGAACTCAAATAGGTTGATCACGAAATAAAATAATGCCATCAAGGATAGAATGAGAAATACCTAGACCACGAGAAGTGTTGCTACGGGCTTGTGCAACATTTAACTTTCCCTCCTTCTTGCCTTGAAGTTTGGGACATGAAGATAAAAGATGACCCAAACTTTTGCAATAGCGACAAAAGAGAGGTTTCGGACATCTATTGGCATAATGGTCTTTAGAACCACAATTGTAGCATTGCCCACTACCAGGGGTAGGAGTCTTTGCTACCAAAGCTGCTTATTTTCCTTTCTTGTTGAGATTAAGGCCTTTTAATTTAGTTGGCCTTTTCTTGTTGTTGTTGAAGTTTGGTTTAGCACCCACCACTTCAACATCACTTTCCTTATCTTCCTCTTCAAGTCGAAGAGCGATATCAATAAGTTGATCAAAAGTAACTTCTAATTTTAGAAGTAATGGCTTCTTGAGATTTTTATTCAAGTCATAGACAAATCTCTTATTCTTCTTCAATGGGGTATTAATGTACTCAACCCCGTATTTAGAAAGAGATTCGAAAGATGCGACGTATTCCGTCACCGAAGATTCACCTTGAACAAGGTCTACGAAACGACGGGCCAAAGTTACTTTTTCAGCCTCCGGCACAAACTTTGATTAAAATCTTTCCCGGAATTTCTTCGAAGTAAGATCCACTTCAATAATTTCAGAAATAAGAAGCTCATACCAATCTAATGCTCTTTCTTGGAGCATATTTGAAGTCACTTGGACACGGTGAATATCAATAAGATTCATGCGAGAAAAGATTCGATCGCATGTTCTTAGCCAAGCTTGGACTTCAATAATAGTTTCAGAACCTTTGAATGGCTTCCCACCCAAGTTGGTATAATCATTGCACAAACGTGCAAATCTCGACTTAGGGTGGGTAGGCTCTGGATTAGGTCTGACTGCCTGAGCATTCTTTACTAGATCAAGAAGCTGTTGGGCAGACTAAAAACTCCATCCTGGGGAGTAGCGTTGGATTGTCCGGCACTGGGACGATTTGATCTAGCCATTTCTCTTCTTTAAGAAAGAAAGAAGAAGAAAAGTTATTCTCCAAATAAATATCAAGCAATCTTGATAGTTAAAACAAGGAATCATAAAGAAAATAGGATGAATCGGTACGAAGACTCGAACTAAACCCTAAAGCACGACTCCTAAGAAAGACTTAGGACAATGATCCTTGCTAGATGATTCTACGTTGTTCCCAAGTCTGGCTTTGACACCAAGCTGTGACGCCCCACCTCTATACCCACGCTAGCCAAGGACACTACGGGGTAATGCCGTCAACTAGCGCGGAGAATAAGGCTGTTGAGGAGCGACCATCTGTATAATTGCTTTGTGCGAGTACCGATGTGCCAGATTAAAAATATAATCTTTTCATTCGAAAGGGACTCCGACATACCGACACAAACTCAAAGCTACTACACAGTGGCTATATGTAATCTTTGGAAACAAATATAGAAATATCATAACACAAATCGGTCATAGAAGTTCATATCTCAAAGGCGGAAACAGATATGAATATTACACATAAAAGTGTATATCAGAGTAGTGGTCTAACAAGATCCATAACATCACAAAAGAATAGTTACAAGTGCTACACAAAAGAATAATTATACATCATGGAGTCTATATCTCAAATGTATACAACAAAATAAACTACTAATCTAAGTAGTTAGCCAAAAGTCGGATAATTCTCCCTGACAAGGAGTTAAACAGAAGCACCTGCAACATCTCGGTCTGACCCGAGTATTATTTAATAAGAAAATAATAAACGGATCAGTCTAACTATAAATATCAGATAAAATGATATAGAATAAGAGATATGACAAAAACGTATGATAACCATGAAGCCATACTATAATAAGTATGTAATTGAAAATCAACCAGAGATTAATCAATATCATAAGAATCTTCTCAAAGATCAAAAGAATGTCATACTCTTTAGTTTTATTCACCAAGTCACAAATATCGACATCATATCGATGCCAATCATAAAATCTGGTGGAACACAAATTCTTGAAATCATCGATAGAAATCCAGAAATCACAAAAAGGGGGGAGGCCTATCATAAACGGGAGCATGAAAACTCACCAACACGTGTATCACAAACGGGATGCTATCCCATGGTTGCTAACCATAGAGCCGGTGCAACGACGTAGTACAATATCGATACGCCCGAGGAACCTGAAACTCGAATAGGTCGGAACATCGACGTAGTACAACGGTATGTCCGATGAACTGAACTCCATAAAAGAATATGGGTCATTAGCCCACAAAAATTGAGCCGAAACTCCAAAGAATGCATAGGTCGTTAGCCTAAAAAGTAATGAGACGAAACTCAATGATACGAGGTATTGTCCCCTACGCGGACAAAGAAACATAGCATATCGCTAGATTAAATCACAAAATGATGATCATCAATCATCAAGAAGTGTCAATTACACTAAGCTAGTAAATAGATGAGTTTAGCTTCATGTCCCATAACCACTAGCTTAACTTAAATATTTACGAACAAATTGTAGATCTCCACTAGAAAGTTGTCACAAGAGTTTCAATCGAACAAGTCCAAGAATTAACCGACGAAGTAAACGCAAGTGTTTCATACCACTTGTTTTACTAAGCTGTTTAATTAGATTTCTCATAGGAGCGAGGTGAAGGTTTGTATATGCTAGTAGATTGAAAAACGGTTTAAGAAATGAGCTTTGTAATAAAATAGTGTTGAAATCATTTAGATGAAAGAGTTTTGATATTTACTACTAGTAATGAAACCTTTATATTTTTAAAGTGACAAATCAAAGAAATGATTGTAGAAACAATTAATCACAAAAAATCCACATTCGAAGACGTGAATTAAATCCAAAGAAATCGATACCAAATCCATCAAAATGGATATTCCCAAAAGTTCCAACGAAGTTGTTATCAAAGCCAACAAGGTGATAACAACTAGTCGGAGGACGAAGAATTGATTAAAAAGTGGAAACTCAAACCCAAAAGGCAAATTGGGCAAAAACAGCAAATTCAGTCAACTGGATCAGAGTGGTCAGTCGACTGACTCATATCTGGAAACTTTCTGATTCCAGGTCCAGTCGATTGAACCAGAGTGGTCAGTCGACTGAATCATGCTTGGAAACCTTTGGTTTCCAGGTTCAGTCGACTGACTCTTGCCCAGGAAATTTCCTGGGATTGGTTCGGTCGACTGACCCTCTGGTTCAGTTGACTGAACTAAAAAATTCAGTATTCTTAGCCTAGCCCCAAGGGGGCAAAATCCCGAAAAATCACAATCGGACGAGCACGGACGCTAGGGGTTTACGCCTATCGGCAACCTGGCCCTATGGGCTCCTCGATGCATCACCAAAAACATGTTCAAACCTCAAAGATAGGATTTTTAAAGATTTGACTCCAAAACACCAAAAATTGGAATATTCATAAAAACCAATTCAAATCAAAAGCAAATGATCATCAATAAGTGTTAGGAATTCATACCTAACAACAAAGATAGATATAGACATAGATGTAAGATAAAAATCTCACCTTTAAACCCAAAACAAATGAGGAAGAAGCTATAGAGCAATGGCAAGAACAATCACACTTTAATTCCAACCCAACAAGTTTGAATCTATGCTTAAAAGAGAAACATTTCCTAAGTTAGGTTTAGGAATTTCTGAAATTGAAAAGAGAACGAGTTGGAGAAGATGAAGAGAAGGCTTACCAAATCTTCTTCTATGAATTTGGAGCTAGAACTTGAATTTGCAAAAATGATTAGGGCTTGGAGTTTTAATTTCTCATTCCACTCACCATTGTTGCTAAAGCTTGAGTATTAGGAAAATTATGAAGGAATGAAGAGAAGAGGGGGTGAAGCTTGGGTCTAATGGGCTGAAACCAAACCAAAGCCCTAAGTGAAAAAGTAGCAAAATTCCCCTAACTCCAAACATATCGAAGTTTATACTCAAAAAGGTCGCAAACGTCATTTTGAACTCGACGGGGGTGGTCTCGAGTCCTAATTCGACCGTTTGTAAAAAGTAGCTTTTCGGACTATAATCCGACTAAAGATGCTATATTTAAATAAAATATTTAAATACACAATCATAAAATATGCGGGTTGTTACATAAAGGAAAAGAAACTTGTATATATTTTATTCTTAAATGCAAAGGAAAATGAGAGATGGGGAAATAAATTCTATACGTGAATTTCAACTGGATAAGCATGGCTATGGGTAGAGAGATTCATGGCTAGAAATGTGGGAAGTAATTGGTTATGCAAATGGAAATGCAAGGAAAAAGAAAAAGACAACAAATAAAACAAGTAACCTATGTCTCCTAAAATTGCTAAGCTATATATATATAAATAAAACCAATCAAAAATCAAATAAATATAATCAAAGTTTATACAAATAAAACAGAAAATAAAATTAGAGAAATAAACATAGGAAAAATAAAAATGAAATATAGAGAACCATTGCGTGTAAAACACTGTATTTTATCTAATTAAAAAGTATAAGTTTTAAGTTCCTAATAAATTCATATATTTGATTTCTCAATCTTGTTATTGAATCAACTATCAACTTATCCTCTTATGGGTAATATTAACATTGGTTTATATACCAATACATTAATAATTTCCAATTCATCCAAATTTCAATGTACATGGTATTTAATTTCATTTACCTACAATAAATCCATTTATTACGGATTGAATTCCAATTAATTTACTTCCAATAACTGCCTTGCTTCAATTCTACCCTTTCTATTAAATCTATTATCACTATATAAACCTAGTTATTATTTGTTTATCATTCACTACATACATATATATTCAAATTTTCATCTTTCTTTTGTAATAGCTGTTATTTTCAATTATATTGATTTTGCCAAATATCTACATTTATTATAATTAAAATATCATCCAATTTATTCAACTTGGTTTCATTCCATTATTTCATCTTATGAATAAAATATACATTTCCATTTATGTCATTACAATCACACTTTACAGTTACAACCCTATCTCACATTAATGAACATTTACCTACATTTAACTGTAATCGATTTCCTACTCTGAATTTAGCAGCCTAAATAAAAAGGTGACTTGCATAATTGTTATCACTAACTTTATATTACACTCAAGTTTATTATTTCCACTAATTATCAGAATTGCTTATATAATGTTGAATTCATTCAATTACCATACATTTATTTACTTATATTCAATTTTATACCCAAATGTAACAGTTAAAACTACATTAATAGATCAATTAACTAGTAACTTACAACCGTTACTATAACCTTTAATTTACATTTCATTTTTAACACTCGCTTCATTATAAATTATAAAGTTTTTTTATTTTTTTTTCTTTCAAGTTTAATTACAAAATCTTATTAAATTAACCAGTTTAATTATCGAAATTTACGGGTTGTTACACTCTCCCCCACTCAAAACTTTTCATCCCCGAAAAGGAAAAAGAAGGGCAAAGAAAGAATTAAGTAAACAATACAACTTATTCAAAAATACTAACTTTATAAACAAAAAAAATTACAAAATTATTTAATTTGAATAAAATATACCAAATTATTTAAAAATTCCTTTAACACCATTTTTTATTGTAAGTTATTCAATTAACCTTTTATTTTATTTACCTCAATTAATCCTTTATAAATAAAATTTAAATGTATAACATTTATTATAAACACTCAAATTTTATTTATAAAATCCTTTTATATTGTATATTATCCAATTACATTGTTAACTTCTAGTAATTAAGGTAAGTTATATTGGAATGTAATTGAGTATTATACAAACGAAATTTTGCTAATTCAATTGTCTCAAGCCTAAATATTTATTAAAAATTTTGATTTCACTTTATAATTACATTGTCCTTTAAGATAAAGTTTAAGAATTAAATTTCCGATAAACTTCAAACTATATTAGAGATAAATAAATGTACACAATATATATCAAATCAAATTTTAAATCATACATCACATATATTATAAATCAAGTCATATTTTAGAAATCCAAATCAATTTAATTCTCAAAAGAAAGACTGTAGCAAAGCTATAGGATGATCTCTTCACTTTGAGACTCGAAA
Source organism: Allium cepa (assembly GCA_030765085.1). Classification (NCBI taxonomy): domain Eukaryota; kingdom Viridiplantae; phylum Streptophyta; class Magnoliopsida; order Asparagales; family Amaryllidaceae; genus Allium; species Allium cepa. Next base: position 304,797,451 of record CM060945.1, on the reverse strand, counting down.
ATGAATGTCGATGATTCTACAATGATCACCGAAATTATTTTCCAGCGACAAAGAAAAGAGCACTGATTTACAAACTAAATTTTTTTTGAAGCAATTTCTGCTTGAAATACTTTAAATAATACACCCCTTAAAACTTTAAACACAAAGTTTGAAACCATCGGAAATTAAATTCTTAGTTTCTTGTTTTAAATTCATTTAAATTTCCAAATTAACTTATAACCATGTTTTACAGTTCAACTATTTATATATGAGACAAAAGTTAATGGTTTACAAACTATATACAAAGTCAAATATTATTTCTTAACATCCAATTCAATTAACTATCAAAATTCAGAAAATTATGCTTATATACACATACATATAATTATACAAGATTTATTTCATTTACTAAATTTGAAAACCATATTGTGTCGGTTTGCTCTGTTCAACTGTTTTGGAGATCCTATCGATAGCGTTGATCAGATGAATCGATGGAAAACCCAAATCAACATCAACAACTCAAACAACACACTATATAAAACATTTAAATATAGTTTTTCAAAGCAAGAATAGGGTTTCAAATTTAATTGACCCAAATCAAAGAGAATTCTGATTTGAAGATAAGTTGGAAACAAAAGAGAAGATGATAAATAATAGAGTAAGGAAATGAATAAGCCTATATGAATCGCGGGCAACCTTAACCGGGTCAGCCTTGACTTCAAGAATTAGATCGATGCAGAGTTCTGGGGAAAATCTACATTCGATCTCAAGAGGTAGGATTCGGGACAACAAGAGATAATAGCATCCAACCGAGGATATATAGAAATCTTCGGTGAACCAATGCCTATTGTAAAGGAGTTTCCCCCTTCACAAGCCATTCGAAGTGGAGTTATGGGATACTCCAGAATCAAAAGAAGACGAATAGTGAGGGAAAGAAATGAATTTTGGAACCGAGGGAACGTTTCAAAATTCAAAGGAAATGGAGTCAAAAAGGAAGAGATTCACACTCGAATGAAAGTGGTTCTGTAAATAAATTTACCATATATGCCAAGTTTTGCCTTGAGCCAAAGCTTTGATACCAATTGTAACGACCCGCTATTTTCAACCATTCGCATCCGCACATGTCGGGCTTGAATAGTTCAAAACATCGAATTGTTAATTTAAATTTGGCAATACGCAGCATAAACAGTAAATAAATAGATCACAGATAAAGAGTAATAAGATGCAGCGAAAGCAAAGAAATAGTAGTTCATGAAGCTACTATATAAGTACATCAGAGTTAAACAAGATACAACAGAAACCTCAATATGAAAGTCAAGTACAATCAGAATACATCACTGGAATCAACTGGAGAACTGGAATCAAATAGGTAGCTGGATCTTCAAGCAAAGCTCCAACTCTGAAGGTGAGTCTCAAATGTTGTATCACTCAGTCTGACCCGAGCGTAAAACAAAACACAAAACACGCGAGTCTGGACATACGTACTTATACAATGTAAACCAACTCAAGTGAACTGTAATAGAAAGGTACAAGTAACTTAAAGGATGCTTGGGACCGCCCATCCTCTAAGGATCCATTAAACTATTTTCTATGTAGTAATATTTCGCTATTACAATAATGTATAATAGTAAAATAAACTTACTTTTAAATAGCGTTAAGGAGTTACCTATATCCCCCTTAACACGTAATAGTGCCAGTAGTCTATACAGTACATGCATATCTCCTGACCGGGAGACTACGAGAAGATACTCCATAGGTACGACACAAATCAAACTCGTAGCAAAGCTCGCTAGGGTAGGTGACACGACACAACTAGGCAATGCCAGGGTAGATATACAAATTACGCATCCGGGCTGGTGGTGGTGCATAGCGCACAGCTACCGCCCACCTCGAGCCACACCTCCAAAATCAAAAGAGCCCCAATCAATCACAAATTTAGAATGGTATCGAAGTAGTGTGTCCGATAAGAGGGGCTACTTCACTGGCCCGAGAATCGCTCCTGTTTTAGCCACCTTATGCCAACTCATGGGAGTTGGGTCCACGTATATACCTCAAAAGAACGCCGTGGATATCCTACTTCATTCTGCAATCTCCACTGCGTACACGGTTGTTAAAGTGGTTTTCGGTATCGACAGAGAGTATGCCTATATCCGATCCCGGTCACTTTAACAACCAACCGTTATTATAACCTATGGATATTTTTTTCAATATCATTTACACTTTAAAACCAAAATATCATATCCATTTCAAAACTAAATACTATATTATTTCCTTTCAAAATCAAATCAATATATCATTTCCCATTTCAAAAATCAAAGTTATAATATATCCTTTATATTCCAAAAACCAAATCAATATCTCATTTAAATAAAAGCCAAATTTCCAAATCACTGAATATTGCCTTCGATTTATTAAACTTGAAATATTCCTTTATATCATCTTAACCCAAACCACCTTATAAAGTCATATTCTTAAATCTTCAATTTCAATAAGTTTCAAATTAATATATATTTTTTTAATTTAAATTTTAATAAAATTCCAAATAACTTCATTTCCAAACCATAGTACCTTCAAAGTTATACAACTCCAAAACAAAAATACTTTAGAACCATAATACTTTGAAATCATAACACTTTGAAACATTATCATTTGGAAATTTTAATACTTAGAAAATCCTAACAACTTTAAAATAATATTCATTTAAACCATTTAAATATGAAGTAGTTATCCTTCCAAATTAAATATTCAATTTTCAGAATTTCAGCAATTTCTAAGTTCATTCGTTCCATTTCAACATTCTAAAGCATTGAAATTTTCAAAACAGCGGCACTTATAAAGTGCTGCGGTAGGTATATCTAGTATACATCAAAACATAGTTCAAATTCAAAAATTACAGCATTTCAGAAATGTTGTTATAGGTATCTTTAGTATATTTCAGCCATAGTTCAAATTTTCAGAAATTACAGCACTTCAGAAATATTGTTATATGTATCTTTAGTATATTTCAGCCATAGTTCATTAAACCACTGCATTTCTGAACCGCTATAATTTCTATTATACCCTTTAAAACAATATTACTTCAATATTCTCATTTTTAACCTATCAAACTTATTCCACTTTTCAAAAATTTATTTGGATATTACTTATAAATTTTAATAAAATAACATTTTATTAATAAATATCCAATTTAAGTTAAAATTCATTTGTTAAGTCAATACTTCATAAATTGCTTAACTTTTATTTCAACCAGTAACTTAATATTTTATTTAACATACCCATCTCCTAAATAAAATTAAATTTCCATGTATTTACTTAACTTAAAATTTCCATTTAAACCAAATTTCCAATTTCCAAGTTAATTCATATTTCAAAAATACACTTCCTTTTAAAACATAATTATTAATCTTCCAAACATATCCACTTCATAATAAAATATTTTATCATAGTTAATATACAATCAAATTTTCTTTATAAATCTATTCATTTAGACATCAAATAACTATGATTCCAAATTGAATAAGTTTTATTACAAAAGTCCAATCAAAACTGCATTTCATTTTATCAATTCAAAATACATTATTTATTATACAAACCCTATTCATTTCAAACTAAAATTGATTGCAATTACCAGGTTAGATTTTAAAATTCCATATTAATCAACTTTAATTATTAAGTTGTTTATCACAAACAAAAATCTTTAAATTGCCATTTAAAACCAAATAAAGATTTTTTAATTACACTTTAAACCAATTATCAGCTTATAAAATTTTAACTTATAAAGACCAATATCTCTTTATATTTCAAATCTTTAAACTAAAATTTCATATATTCAAAATACTTAATAACTTTTTCAAAAAAAAATTGCTTTAAAAATATTAACCATGGGCCTGTATAATATTTTCTAACCTAGGTCAAGTGATACGGATATGTATCATTTCAATCCGTAATTTAAAAAGAAAAATTCGAATTCTATCATTTTAAACCCACAATCCTATGAAAAATAAATAGAATAAAAATCACTCGAGCCTATCATTTTAGCCCATAATGATTTTTCCTTATTCTAAAATTCGTTCAGGTATGTATCATTTCAACCCATAGTGATAGGGAACTTGCAGTGTGATACAGTAAATAAAATGAACAGCGTAATATAACATATCATATCAGATGATGCAATAATTATATAAACATGATTTAACATCATAAAATCACATCACAGGCATATATGAATAACATATCAATTTATACGGATTCACTTGTCATCATTTCACAATAATATAAGTACGTAATGTCTAGAGTGAATGACTCATCTTTTTAAAGCTAGAAATAAAATTCAAACCCAAATCTAAACTCCGCAAAGCACGAAAAGACACTACAAAGCACGACTATATTTTTGAGTGGATGAAGAGTCGGGTCCAAATCTTGTATGCAAACCAATACAACAATTATAAGTATATGATTCAATATAAACAACATAAGAATTAAACAATGAAAACAATTGAAATAAAAGTGACATAACCTTGCTTCAACCACCAAGTGGGCTCGGTCATGGTCAAGTGGGCTTGACCACACCACACATAGGCTCGTCTATGAAGGTTAGAAGCAAGCTAGGCTCGGCCAAAGGTCTTGTGTACATGGCTATGGCTTGGAATTTGAAGAGATGGTAAGTTACAGGTCAATGGAAGGCTAAAAGGCAAAAGTTTGCTACAATTTGGGTTCGGCCATAGGTTCAAGGGCTCGGCCCTATGTTAGATCTTGGTCCTAAGGCACAGCAAGGCATGTTGTGTAGCGACCCGCTATTTTGGACCGTTCAAGTCGGACAGTTGGTATCATAGCTTTGGCTCTAGGCAAAACTTAGCATTTATGGTAAATTTATTTACAGAATCACTTTCGTTCGAGTTGAATCTCTTCCTTTTGACTCAATTTCCTTTGAACTTTGGAACGTTCCCTGTGGTTCAAAAATTCATTCTTTTCTCCCTCTATTTATATTCTTTTGATCCTGGAGTATCCAATGACTCCACTGAATGATTTGTAAAGGGGGTGAAACTCCCTTACAATTGGCATTGATTCACCGGAGATTTATGTATCCCTCGGTTTAGATGCTACTATCTCTTGTTATTCCGAATTATATCTCTGGCGATCGAATGTCGAATAGCCTCAGAATTCTGCACCGATCTAATTTTGGAATCACGTTTGACCGGTAAAGGTCGCCCGCGATTGAAAGAAGTATATCCATCTTCTATTTTGTAATTTAATTATCTCATCTTCGATCGAGTCTATCTTCGAATCAGGATTCTATTGATAGGAGTTTCTCTAAATTAAATCACTATCTTTGTTTTGAAATCCATTCTTGAATCATCCTTTGAAAATCGGGTTTGTTTGTATTTTAAAATTGTTTTATATATCGAAATTTTTATTTGGGTAACTATGATTTTATTATATATATAAAAGAGAAAATGTTTTCGATAAGGATTATATACCTAAAATACGAGAATTTGAAGTTTCAAAAAGATTTGAAATTTTGAAAATATTATAAGAAAACTGATTTATATAAAAATGATTTATAACTGAAAGGTTTTGAATTTGAAATTCGAGAGATTGGACTTCGGTGTTTTTGAAAATTGGTTTAAGATTTTGAAATATATAATAATAAGATTTGAAAGTATTTTCTGAATAAGAAATGTTTCAAATGACTTCAAATGAGTTCCAAGGATTTCGAAAAAATTCAAAGAAGTTTTCAAGAAAATAGAAGTCCAGAACTCACTTATGTCGTTGGAAAATAATTTCGGTGATGAGTGCACGCATCATCGACATTGATTTTCGAGTTTCAGAGTGGGGAGATGCCACTTTAATAGCTTTGCTATGCGAGTGACTTTGTTAAACCAACTTTGATTTCAAATTTCGAAGTATGATTTGATATTCGAAAGATATAGGTATATGTATTTGAAATGATTTAAAGTAAGCCGGTGTTCAATCCTCGAGTTTTCGATTTGATTTAGTGTAACTATATTTTAAAAAAAAATTGATTTACTGATTTGTTGCTGATTTTCAACTTTTGGATTTGAAATTTGATTTCACCGACTATTTTGAAGGTTCGAGCACTTCCAAATCAAAGTTTAAAATTTTAAAACTAAGAAATTTCAAAGAGTATAAAATATTTGATAAAGAATATAGGTTTAGTTTTGTATGTTTAAAGTATGAAGAGTATGACTTAAGTAAATTTGAAACTTTTGTTAAATAAATAATTTGAAAAAGGAAAATTGGATTTTTCATATAGAAATAAATAGTTTAAAGGTTTTAAAGGGATAATTATAAATTTAGAAACCATTTTGAATTTAATTGATTTTGAGAATAATATTTTGTTTTGAAATTAGATTGGAATTAAAACCAGTACTTATATGGTGATTTTGGAAATGAATTTGTTTGACCTAAATTTTGTTGATTTGAAAATTTAGATTATTTTCTAAACCTATTGTTTAAGAAACTTTGAAACTGAATATATTTCATTTGGAAGAAAATTTGGTGAAATCATAGATGATCTTGAAACTGAAATGTTATTGAAATGAGGAAAAATTTGAGAACCTTGATTTACTAAATACTTGATTTGGGATTTATCGAACTTATATAAAACTGATTTGTATAGTACGAAATTGATTTGAAAACTATCGATTTGAAAGGTACTCAATTTGGAAAGAGAAATTTTATATAATCGAAGTCTATACAAGTGTGATTTGATATACTATTGATTTGGAAAGATTCGATTGAAAACGGAATCCTATATATAATGGACTTTATATAAGTATGATATTTGAAAGTGATTTGAAAAGGTACTATATGATACATATTTTCGAAGTAAAGATATGGAAAGTGCCCTCTGCTTGATATCCGCTTTGTGGCCACATTGTAGATTCATTCTATCGATATTATTCCCTCTGATTTTTGGTTTTCCGGATGTGATACTCGAGTGTCCCACCGTGGCGTAACCCACGGTTTTTTTTCTTGCGACTACATAGCGCAACTGCCTGGCTGAGACGGCCTAGGGGTATGGATTGTTTCCTGGGGGATCCAGGCGTAACCATTGTGTATCCTGCAATCTATGTAGGTCGCATTAGTAGCGAAACTGCCTGGCTGAGACGGTCTAGGGGTATGGATTGTTTCCTGGGGGATCCAGGCCTAACCATTGTGCATCCTGCACCCTATTAGTCATCATGTCGTAACTCGCAGGGCTGATAAAGCTTACGGATACAGATTGTTTCCTGGGGGATCCAGGCGTAACCACTGTGTATCTGCGAACCATGGTTAGACAAAGGTTTTGGTTTGGTTATTTTGTTTGGATTGTACTTTCCATATCTGTTTTTAAAGGTTTTTCAAGCATTTTCACTGGTTGTTGAAACAGGTCTACTAAGTACTTAAAGAATTCTAGCTTTGCGCCTGATTAACGCATGGCTAGAGTCTGCAAGAACAAGGATAAACTTGTTCAAACATCGAGTTATAGAAGTATTTTCGAAAGAAAAATTGGTTTCGACATAAAAGTATTTTTATTGAAAAGGTATTTTATTATAAAAGTATTTCCAACAAGAAATTTTGTATTAATCTTTGAAATTGAAATTCTTTTGGTCTGAAATTAACTATTCGTGCCCGATACTATTCTTTTGAATCTACCTTATCTGCTCAGCTTTAGTTATTCAACTTGATTCTGTTTTTCGAATCTACCTTCTTTCCTTTTTGGATATATCCTTTTTAAACATTGTTTATTTATATACTACATGGTATAATAGAAATTTTTTAGTGTTTCAGAAGTTATTAATTAATTATAACATATTTAAAGAGAATGATTATTAATTTATCTATAATGTTGGAAGTATCTTGAGATAAATAATTTTTTTTTATAAATTTTGGATTTAATATTTTCAATAGCTTCTTTGTAAATATAAGTAATAATGTAAATAATTGTTTTCAAAGGAGTTTTGAAAAGTATTAAAGTATTAAAGAAAATTAAATTTCAAATGAAGTTTTTAAATGAATATTTCAAGTAAAATTTGTATAGTTTTAAATTAATTTTTTATCTTGTACTTCAATCTATTTTTTTCTTTCTGTTTGTTGCTATTCCCCTACCTCCTTTCTTTTCGAGGACGAAAAGTTTTGAGTGGGGGAAGAGTGTAACAACCCATAAATTTTAAACGGTTTTTAATAACGTATTTAACTGAATTTTTGAGAAATTTTAAATAATAATATTTTGAAATAAAATTTTAATGTTTGGATTATGTATAATTAAATATAAGTAGTGAATAAATAAGAAAACATATAAATTTAGATTACGTTACTTGTTAATTAATTTGGGCGTACGTTCGTTTTAATTATTGCATCTATTGTACGCACTCTTTGATTTCATATCTTAGCTGTTAAAAATCAAATCAGCACGTGCATTTAAAAAAAAAAGAATTAAAACCCTGCCTTCAATTCACGTGTAAAACTTTCCACTTTCATTTGCATCTCCATATTTAATAGGAATAAAAATCTTTGATTTCTTGACCGTTTCAAAAATCTCTTCCCATCTTCATTTTTGCAACGCAGTTCAGATCTTTAAAAAAAAGGGTAACGGGTAACGATCCGAAATTTTAGACCAATTTAAAATTCTAAATTTCTTAAAATATTGAATAAAATTTGGTAGAAAAAAAAATGATGGGAATAATAATAATTTATATGAGATTTACAATTTGAATTAAAAACAACAAATGTTAAGAATTTAATAATAATTGTTAATTGTAAATATTGATCTATTGAATAAAATTAAAGAGGAAACAATAGTTTAATTGTATTGTTGTAATTCAAATAAGTTAACCTCTAACAAATGAACTAAAATTGGTAACTAATGGATATGTTGAGTTATGTGAAATTATTAAATAATGTTTGATTTATTGTTAATAAAAAGAAGTACTTGAATTAGATTTTTATTTGAATTTAATACGAAATTAATATTTGTATTTGTTGAAATCTTTCCATTAAGGAAAGAGAATGTATTAAAATGAACATTTAATTTGGTAGTTAATATAATGATATTTTATTCATAAGTTTTAAAAGAGAAATTTTTTTCAAAATGTTTTCGAATTATAATAATTATTATAAGAAAGATATTTTGAAATAAAAGTAACAGGTTGTATTCTGTGAATTTACAATTTTTTTATTTACTATAAAGCTGTAGATAGTTGTTATTATTTTATATGTTAATTTAATGATTTAAAAGTTAATATGGTTTCAATTGGGAATAATATTTATTTTGACGTTAAATAATAAATTTATCTGTAGCGTTGCATTCCAAGTGGGAAAGAAATCATTTCCCTAGACATTCAATTTCTTTTAAATGTAGTTTTGATAAGTTACATGTAAATTTCTACGCTTCCCTTTTTCCTCATTTTTATAATAGGAATAAAAATTTGCGTAGCAGTTTCAAGCAAATTTATTTCTCTTCAGAAGTTCAAAATCCGTTTCAAGATTGTTTGAAATTCGCATGTATAAGTGTCTCTTCTTTTCCATTTACTCCTTTGCAATTAATAGGAACAAAATCTTTGATTTTCATTACCATTCAAACGAAATTCTTTTATTTCCTTAATGTTCCTATACCATTAATTAGTATGTTTCTTTATTTAATCTATCCAACACAATTATCTCCTAAATCAAATATCACGCGCAAATTCCTCCTGACAGGAATTATTTCCTGCCGTTTTTCCAAGCAATCAATACTAGTTTCATTTAAATACTCAACCTTGTACACAAATAATTTTCACCACCTTCCCATTTTATAAATATTTCTTGCATTTTAATCAATGCATTTACTTCCAAATAAATTTTAAACGTGTACAAAATGTTTGCCAAAGATTTCTTGCAGTTTCCTTTTTCTAAATTCACGCAATCAATACCACTGTAAATATTTGCTCAAATCTTTCTTGCCTATATTCTCTCACCTCAATCAATGCAATCGTGTATAATTGATTTAGATTTATTTCTTGCCTATATTCTCTCACCTCAATCAATGCAATCGTGTATAATTGATTTAAATTTATTTCTTGCCTATATTCTCTCACCTCAATCAATGCAATCGTGTGTAAATATAAGCCTCGTACACAAATAGTTTTCAATTACATCTAAACATTTTCTTCATTTCTTCTTGCGTGCGTGAGCTCTGAAGGTATGGCCTCCATATTTTTCTTTTTCTTTTATATTTTTTTTTCCATGCTTTGCTTCTCCCCTCCCTGTCCTCTGCTTCTAATATATTTGACAAATCCATCTTTATATTTCAACCCGCGTTCACAAATTTTCACATTATAACAGTCTCCTTAATTGATATTTTAGCATAAAACTATATCTACATATTTTTTTATGTTTAATGCTTATGTGAATTTTCAAGCCAAGCTTTTTAGAGACATATATATACGTTAGTCTTATATCTTATTTGTTATTATAAAATATTAGTAATATACATATTTTGAAAATATAATTAGATTTTTATTCCTGTTCGAATATAACATATATTAGTATGGCAGCTGAGTGTTATAAAAGAATTAGTGATGTATGTTGTAAAACTAAAAATTTAAATGTATAATTTTCATCTCGATTCTAGTGTATATATATAAAGTATGTTTTGTTTTTTCTCTTTTCTATAGTGCTTTCATAATGTATGGTCTATATATATATTGATTTTCTTAGTATATGCTTTGAATTTTGAGTAAACTATATATAAATATGTTATTTTAAAATGCGTGTTTTAAATAAGTGATGATTTTTATATATATTATGCCTATATTTTATTTTGTGTGTGTGTTTAAATGTAATATTGATTTAAGAGGAAAAACGTTTATGTGTTTAAATTTAAGTATTGATTTTTCCAATAATATGATTATGTTTTGTTTTAATATGTATTTTAAATTTAATATCAGTTTCAAACAATGTGAATATTTTATTTTAATATCCGTCTTAAATTAAATTTATTGAGATTTTAAGGAAATTTAAATAACACATATAATATATACTCTGTTTATATCAAACCGATTAATTTTTTTTCATCGATTTCTATCTATTAGCTTTGTCATCAAATTCGTGCCAATTTTGCTTTGCTTCAAAGTTCGTAATGGGATCCATAACTGACCTTATTATCGTTCTTCTCTTGCCTCGAAAGGTGAGCAATCACTCACGATTAATGTTCTTGTATTTTATTAAATTTGATTTCAATTGAAACGACAATTGAAATATGTTGCTATAGTCATTTAAATTGTTATATATATGCTATTTTCTGTAACTGTTCACCTGTGGGATATGACACCATATCCTGTTGTTTATATTATATTTTTATTGATGATATATGCCTGTTATTTTATTGTATTATCTGTTATCACTCTACAAGTTCCCTGTAGTTTAGAATTCACTATGGGTTGAAATGATACATACCCGAACGGACTTTTGGATAGGATAATTTCGTTATGGGTTGAAATGATAAACCCAAGCGATTTTCAATTAAATTGAATTTGGGATTGCGGGTCGAAGTGATATCTACCCGTTTATTTAAATTTCGGATTGAAATGATAAATATCCTTATCCCTTGGCCATAGCGTAGGAAATTATATACAGACATCGTTGGTCCATATATATATAAATGTTTTGAAAATAATTTCTATGGTTTGGGAAAGAAAAAATAGTTTTAATAAAGACCGATTCTTAGAATATTATATTTATAAAAATGAAAATTTTATGAACTAATAATAATATTTAATTTTGAGATTGATTTAATACATATAATATGTTTAAGGATTCGTTTAAATTTATATTTCAAAATTAGATTTGGTAAAATTTTGAATAAGCTAGAGTTGAGAAGATAAAGTTGAATTAATTGGAAATGGTATTTAATTAAGAATTATATTCAATTAAATCGATTTGAAACTACTGAATTCGGGATTTAAGATATGATTTTATAAATTGGTTTTGGTAAAAGGGATTAAATGGATATTTTAAGTTTAAATAAATTTAAGGAAATATTCTGTAAAATGAAATCTAAGGCTATTTAAATGATATTGAACTTGTTAAGTGGATATTTCTTGACTAAATAATAATGATGAAGCTAAATCAAGATCTATATGAAACTGTTAGATTTAACTTTAAAATATTGAATATTAAAGCTTTGAATATAAAGAAAGTTTAAATGGTTATTGGGAGTAGAATTGAATTAATGAACTGAGCTTTAAATAAATGGGAATTTGGAGCTTGAGTTGATTAGAATCAATTTGTATAGTTGAGGAAATTTCAAATACTTTACTTTATAAATTATTTAATATATATATACTATCTTGGAAAATAGATATATTTGAAAGGAAAATGATGTTTTGATTTTGAAGTATAAATAAAATTGAATGACCATGGTGTTGTAGTGTATATTTCTACCTTGTAGATAGTTCCATGGACCCTTAGAGGATGGTTATCCCAAACATCCTTAAGTTATTTGTATTTCAGTTGATATTTCACTTGAGCTGGATTTATTGATATAAGAATGTTGTTTTGTGTTTTTGCTTTATGCTCGGGTCAGACTATGCGATACAGCATTTGCGACTCGCCTTTGGAGTTTGGAGCTTCGTTTGAGGATCCAACTATTGATTCAGCTTTCATCTCTTTCAATTGATTCGTTCGAAGAGGTCATCTGTTCGTACTGGAGACTTCACTGTATTTGAGATATTCTGTTGTATTTTTATTTCTAACTCTGATATTTATATAGTAGCTTCATGAACTACTATTTATCTATTCTGCTGCATTATTTTATATTACTCTGTGTCTGTGATTCTGTGGTTGATTTATTTACTGTATATGCTGAGTTTTGCCAAATTTTAGCTAACAATTCGGTATTTTTAATTATTCAAGTCGGACATGTATGGTTTTATTATCGATTTGAATGGTCCAAAATAGCGGGTCGTTACATGTTATGGTCAACACAAAATAAGAAAGTGGTGGTGGATTTTGTGGCCAAGGCATAGAGAAGAGGAAGTGGTGAACTATGGTGATGTAGGCTATGTTTCAATCAAGTTTGGTGATGTTCTTTGCATCAATGGTCACAGCATAGGGCTAGGTGGTGATGGAGAGGTGATGTGGTTGGCATGGTGGTGGTGGTGGAGACGTGGTAAGGTCGGTTAGGAGGTGCATAGCCAAGCCTAGCATGAAGAGAAAAGCAAAACAAAAGAGAAAAGGAAAAGAGCAAGAGGAAGAAGGAAGCCATGGATCTAGATTTATTTTCTCTATTCAAATGATAAAATGAGAAACTTGTATGTGAATTAGAAAAAGAAGGACGCGGTTATGGTAAGAAATAAAGAGGCTAGGAAAAAAGGCAAGACTTTGAATGATTTGGAAAATAAAAAGGCAACAAATAACTTGATGTATTTAATAATTTTTTTCTTTCTTTCAAGAGATGAAATGAAAAATGGAATAAAATGAGAGATGTTTAAGGAGTTTTGAACATGAATGATAGGAGCAATTCATGGCTATAAATGAGGAGTTTTGATTGGTAAGAAAAGGAAAAGTCATACTTTGTATTAAAGGAAAAGAAACTTGTATGTATTTTATTCTTAAATGCAAATGAAAATGAGAGATGGGAAACAAATTTTATACGTGAATTTCAACTGGATAAGCATGGTTATGAGCAAATAAATTCATGGCTAGGAATGTGGGAAGTAATTGGCTATGCAAATGGAAAGGCGAGGGAAAAGAAAAAGGCAACAAATAAAACAAGTAACCTATGTCTCCTGAAATTGCTAAGCTATATATAAAAATGAAACCAATCAAAAATCAAATAAATATAATCAAAGTTTGTACAAATAAAATAGAAAATAAAATTAGAGAAATAAACATAGGAAAATAAAAATGAAATATAGAAAATCATTGCGTATAAAACATTGCATTTTATCTAATTAAAAATATAAGTTTTAAATTCCCAATAAATCCATATATTTGATTTCTCAATCTTGTCATTGAATCAACTATTAATTTATCCTCTTATGGGCAATATTAACATTAGTTTATATACCAATACATTAATAATTTCCCAATTCATCCAAATTTCAATTTACATAGTGTTTAATTTCGTACAATAAATCCATTTATTACGGATTGAATTCCAATTAATTTATTTCTAATAAGTGTCTTGCTTCAATTCCACCCTTTTTATTAAATCTATTATCACTCTATAAACCTAGTTATTATTTGTTTATCTTTCACTACATACATATATATTCAAATTTTCATCTTTCTTTTGTAATAGCTGTTATTTTCAATTATATTAAACTTGCCAAATATATACATTTATTATAATTAAAATCTCAATCAATTTATTCAACTTCATTACATTCACACTTTATAGTTACAGTCATATCTCACATTAATGAACATTTACCTACGTTTAAATGTAATTGATTTCCTACTCTGAATTTAGGAGCCTAAATAAAAAGGTGACTTGCATAAATGTTATCACTAACTTTATATTACACTCAAGTTTATTATTTCCACTAATTATCAGAATTGCTTATATAATGTTGAATTCATTCAATTACCATACATTTATTTACTTATATTCAATTTTATACCCAAATGTAACAGTTACAACTACAATAATAGACCGATTAAATAGTAACTTACAACCGTTATTATAACCTTTAATTTACATTTCATTTTTAATACTCACTTCATTATAAATTATAAAAAAAAAACTTTTTCTTCTTTATAAGTTTAATTACAAAATCTTAATAAATTAACAAGTTTAATTATCGAAATTTACGGGTCGTTACAATTATAGCCCTATGAATCTCCTTCAGTTAGCGAAGATCTCCTTCTCTATATCAAGCTACTCAAAGAATAAATAACAAAGAAACAACAAAGAAAGGGTCAGACATAAATTCTGGCAAAAAGTAACTATCAAAAATCTACATGATCACTAATATGATAATATATCATTAATAATACAAAGTGGTGACGCTCAAGGTAATAGAACCATTCCTCAACATGCATCTTCATTTGTATCCAACAAGTTAGGACATTTCTACTACCATACCACGTTATACGTTAAACCTATTATATACAAAACAACACGGTACCAATCACGACTCAACCGTTGCACACTAGGATAGTGCGTCAAGGGTCTCTGGTGGCCAAAACACGCCAAGTATAGCCCCTAATATAAGGCCAATACTTACGATGCTCTCAACGTATCATCTACAACCTCAAAATCGTATCAATCCAGAACCGATATATACGTGCCTAATTGCTATCATTTGTTTATCATAAGAACTAATGACAAGTACATCCATGCCTATAAATCTTGCTACAACTTTGCCTGAGGTCTATAGCTACGTTACCGGGATAGAACGTATCTTATTTTTGAATTGTCACCGCCTGAAGATGTGTAAATGAAATAACAACCACTCAAACTACAAATGGTCTATAACTATCAAATCCCAAGGCTAAGGCCGAGGCAAGCGAACTTACTCTGTATATGCAATATCGTATGGAATTGTATATTACAACACTTTATTCGTCACATCTCAAAATCATCAGAAGGCTCTATAAATGTTACATACAAATCTGAAGTATCATCAATCATCAATAAAGATCTCGATGTAATCTTACTTCTTTGATACACTCCCTCGGTCTATCTCAAAATCTACGATTTTCGTGTATGTGTTGAAGTAGGACCCACATGAGTTGCAAAATCAGTGCACTCCATAATCTACAAAAACTAAATGGATTGTAGTCCTTGAAAAATGAAGAACATTGGTCCAAATTGCGTCTTAAGCCGAGTTCGTAAGCGAAAGGTATCGCATTTTGAAGTCTCGGTCGAACTGGGCGGTAAATAACCGAAACAACATTTTAAATGTTTGGAATTCAGACATTTGAATTCAATTTCAGACGTCTGAATTAAATTTTTAGATTTCTAAATTTAACAAATTTAGATAGGAAATTTTTGAGAATATTTCCCTAAAATTTCAGACGTCTAAATTAAAATTTCATACGTCTGTAAAGGCGATGCATGCGAACCGTGGACTTCAAATGTGCATAACTTTTGATCTGTTGCTTCAAATGGCTCGCTATTTTTTCCATTACGATCGGGAATAAGTTCTCTTCGATCTAGAAACCTCATATCTTGGATTTATGCACTTTTGGATGTGCTTGTCTATCTCTAAGCACTTTTGACGTACGACTCTGTAACGATCCGTAAAATCCAATAATTAAATTAGTTAAATTAATAAGATTTTGGTAATTAAATTTAGAAAGAAATAAAAAATTTATAATTTATATTGAAGTAAATGTTAAGAATGAAATATAGCAATGGTAATTAAAACTAATTATTAGTAATTTGAATAAAATTCTAATAAATGAAGTAGTAAAAGTGTTATACCTGGATATAAATGGAATATAATAAAAACAAATGCAATTATTGTATTAATGTGTGAAATAATATGATAGATGGAAATTGTTTGTTAAGAATGAACATACAAGTATTATAAAGGGATAATGGTGAAAAATGGTAGTTGTTACCAGTTAATTTACCAATTACAAATAAGGGTAATTAAATATTACTTTAATGATAATTAATATAATAGTGGAAAGTGTGAATGTAAATTTAATAAAAACGTAAATTTATTTGTAAGGTAGTAATTGATGTAATAAAAGTATGAAACAAAGTAAATAAATTAATTGAGAGTATAAATCGTAATTAATGTACATATTTGGCAAATATAATAAAATGGAAATAGTAGTTAATACAAAGGAAAGATGGATATTTGAACATAGTAGTGTAATAAAAGACAAACAAATCATTCCATTTAAATCTAATTTATAATAAGTGTAATTACTGTAGCAATTAGAATTAAATATTATGCAATTGAAATAAAGATGAAAATGGAAATATTGAAGTATGTAATGCAAGGGTATCATAAATAGTAATGGAATAAAATTAGTGTTATATATGGAATAATAACCTGGGTTGATAGGCAACAAACTTTTAAATGCAATTAAAAGCAAATAGGTGACAATTAATATAGGTTGTTTATTTATTTAATGTGTTAAATAAACTTTGGTAATCAATTACAACAAATCTTAATTTAACGTTTTGTTAATGTAAATTAAAGTAATAACCGAAAGTAATGTTAATTTTAATCATAATATGACAATTGGTCGGATAAAAATAATGGAAGTTAAGGTTTATTTAATTATTAGAATTTAAATCTTTATAATTGGATTAATTGCAAATGAATGAAATTAAATATTTAATTATTACGTTAATTGAAATCAAAATGGAATTTGAGAATATAATGTAATAGATCATGTATCAAACGTTAATTTTATCCATTTGACCATTATGAATTGAATAATAAGAATGAAAATTAGATTCAATGGAATTATTGAAAATTTAATTTATAATTTCTGAATTTAACGAAATTGTAATTTAACGCTGAAATTGATGATTGATTCAACATTTAAGTGACATCTAAAATTTGTTTAAATTTTTTATAAATGATTAAGAAATATAAAAGTGATAAAAATTGTCAATTATAGGATTGAACTTAAAAATTGGATTTAATTAATTAATTATTAATTTATTTAATTTATGGAAAATTAGTCATTTTGGCCACTGACTCGGATTTTGACGAAACTAGTTTCATCGAATCCGTAACGGTGAATCATTGTGGGTTTTCAAGGTTCGTAGCGATCGGACTTGTCGTTTAATCGTACGGACTCGAAACGCATTGAAATCGAGGAAATTGAAATCAATTTGAAATAATTTGATTTTAGCATAAATTCTTCATACGATGGAATTTGGACTTGAAACATGTTCCATCACATTAAAATATTTTAAAACATCTATTTTGATATATGGGTTGACCCAATATAATTCCAGAGTCAGAACGGGCTTTTTGGGCCATTTATCGTTCAACGATCCAAACCATTTGTATCCGTTCTTTTATTTTTAACCCTACCTATAAATACCTCATTATAAACCCTAGCCTACCTTTATTTCTCATTTGTCTGTACGTACAATTCAACTATCTCTCCTTCATAATGGCAGACAAACAAATTCTCACTACCAAATCCAATTGCAATTCAAATTCAAAGCCAAAAATTCAATTCCTCAATACATATCATATTTTATATCATCGGGAAGCTCTCGACTAGCGCATTTCAGAATTGTAATTCGTTTTTCATTTTGATTCATCATTTGATCAGAAATCCTTGGAGAATTCTCGGCCGTTCATCGCGCGTCGATGAACGTTGTCGGATCGTCAAATTAATTTATAGCTTTTGAAGAGTGGACGGAGGGGAGTTCATCGGCGTAGTTTGTGTGTCAATTTGATGGTTGGATGGTCGCGTAAATTTCAGTTAGGGTTCAGCCAAAGCATGGTTTTGGCAGTGGCGGCTCGAGCTGGTAGGGGGTCGGTCGTGGCAGCGTGTAGGGGAAGCCAGGACGAGTCCCTTGGGGAACGACGTCGTGGCCTACGGTGGCGCAGGGAGGAGGTGATGCTCGCTCAACGGTTGAAAGTTGGTTCGGCTGTATCTTGTGCGCATGCATTTGCTTGCTGGAGGAAGGGAGATGTGTTTACGTGGCAGGTGACGTGGGTAGTGGTGTGTGCGCTCTAGTTATTTTATTTTTATTTAATTTAATTTTAAAACGTTCTAATTTGTATAACTTGTACATACGAGGTCCGTTTCATGCGTGGATTTCTCCGCTAGATTTGTATTGGAATTTCGGACATTTTGACGCTCGTTTGGACGGATTCTGAGACTGTTCAAATTGGATTTAAATTCAATTTAAATTCAATTTAAATTCAAAAGGTGAACGTTTTAACCCACTCACAACTTCTAAAATTTCTTATGTGTGTTAAATTAATTTCTGAAGTGATTAGAAATTTATTTATTACTGTTTGGTATATTTTTATCATCATTCCAGTAAAATTGAAATTTATTGAATTAAATTGTTATTTAATTTATTATTGCATATAAACTGCCATTTAAATTTTTATTTGATTTATTATTGAATATAAACTGCCAATAAATACCTGTTATTTATAATCTGTATATATTGATGTTATTGTTTGAATTGGATGATGATTGTGATAAATGGTTGATGATTGATATTATTTTGAACCGGATGGCGTTCTTGTGCCTCGAGTAACGCTACCCGCTACAATTGCACCGCATTATACCCCAGCAGCACAGCGTGGTGAAAAACCTGTTACATTAATTGACCATGTAAAAACACCGAAAATCATACAACCAAAGATTTGTACATACAATATACCAACCACCAACGAATTTGAAATATTAATACACAATATGTTAGAACCGCTTTATTCAGACGATCCATTAAAATGGTTTGACAAAGCACCACGGTATTGTAAAATTGAATTAATGGAACAATACAAAGACGCTAAAGTTAGAGTTAACAGTATTATGGTATCACCAACTGATAAAGAAGAATTTGCAAAACAAATAAAAGACCTCTTAAATTTAAAACTAATACAGAAAAGTTTCAGTACCCACTCATCCCCAGCTTTCTTAGTAAGAAATCATGCTGAAATTAAAAGAGGAAAAGCTCGAATGGTAATAAACTATAGAAAACTTAAAAGAGGAAAAGCTCGAATGGTAATAAACTATAGAAAACTTAACAGCTATACAAAGTTTGATGGATATTTTATTCCTTCTGCTGAACATCTAACAAAACAAATCCAAGGAGCAAAATATTATAGTAAATTTGATGCAAAATCGGGGTTTTGGCAATTAAAACTTGCTGGTTAACAGTCCATAGAGCTAACCGCCTTTAGTTGCCCACAAGGACATTTTGAATGGTTAGTTATGCCGTTTGGATTAAAAAACGCACCACAAATATTTCAAAAATGGATGAATTCTATGTTCGGACATTTACCTTTTGTATCCGTCTATATAGACGACATTCTTGTTTTCTCTAATTCTGCAGAAGAACATAAACAACATCTTCTGGCAGTTGTTCACATATTACTTCAAAACGGTGTTATATTAAGTCCTAAAAAAATTGAATTATTTAAAAAAGAAATAGATTTTCTCGGAAAACGAATTAAAAATGGACAAATTGAATTACAACAACACATTTATACTAAAATTAAAGATTTTCCAGATACATTTAAAACATTAAAAGAACTCCAAAGTTTCTTAGGATTATTAAACTACGGCAGAAAATTTATTCCTGATTTATCCGCTAAGACTCGAAATTTACAGAAAAAGCTTACTGACGAACAAGCAAAATATAAACAGCATAATGGAGAACAACCAAGAAGATGGAACACAGACAAAATTCTGATTACCTTGCAAAAGCAAGAAGAAGAAGAAATACAAAAGATTAAAGACCTAATAAAAGATCAAAAGATCCTCTATTTTCCTTCAGATGAAGAATTACTTACACTACAAACTGATGCTTCTGACAATTTCTGGGCAGGAGTATTAATTGCAAAACAAAAAGAAGTTGTAGCATATTCCTCTGGAAAGTTTAGTAAACCTCAGATTAAATACGCTACATATGACAAAGAATTACTAGCTATTAAATTAGCAATCAAAAGTTTACGAATTTATCTCTTGCATAGACAGTTTATAATAGAAACAGATAACAAATCTGTTGCTCAATTCTTAAAAAAGAAAACTGTAAACAATCCAGAAGAAAACCTTCGAAGAATTAGATTAGCTATGTATTTAGAAATTTACAACTATGATGTTAAATACATTCCAGGCTACACTAACTTTGCAGCTGATCTTCTTACCAGGTTATGAAACATGGATGAGGACGATATAAAAAGAATCAAAGAATTATCAGAAACCATGAAAAGACAAGAAGATTTCAAACAAGTGAAATCATCTAAAAAGGCCAAGCAAACCTCCACAGAGGCTTCATCTTCACAGGAATCCGAAGAAACTAATGCTCCCACAGGAGTAAATGAAGAAAAGGTCCAACAGACCAAAACCACTCCAACAAACAAAGGCAAGGCAACACCTTCCAATACAACTCAGAAATTTGTTCCAATGAACAAAGGAAAATCAATTGCTCCCACAGGAATACAAAGACCATACATCTCAGCGGTGGTCAAAGATTGGTACAATCTAGACATGAAAGCATCAAATCCTAACCTATATGACAATTTCAATGGATGTTTTAAAGCCATCCAAGCTGCAGACCATAGAGCTGCAAATTTCTGGTTAACTCAACTAGAAAAGGCTTATCTGGGATTGAAGCATACAATATCCCAGAAAGAGAAAAAGTTACAAGAAACTCAGAAACTAGTGACTAAATTGTCACAACATTCTTTTACATCTAGATCTGAAGCTCTAGATTTGAACGAAGCAGAGTTGTTCACTGATAACACAGCTGAACACAGTCATTTAAAAACAATATTTTCTCAAATGCAAACCTCCGATCTCGTAAATCTAAGAATTCAAGATTTTCTAGAATTACTTAGACTTTATGAGATAGATAACACAAAAACCAAAGAGATGGAGGCTGAAATGACAGTCCAGGATATGATCTCCTTATATTAGCAACATCTCATTGATGAAAGCAATCTTCTTCTATTCTTCAAAAAGCTAGAAGACACAGAATTAGTTAAACTCTTAGAAAATGAAGAGTTAATTCTCAATAACAACAGAAGACCACGGCTTGTAGCCTGTTTTTCTGAAATACAAAAATATCAAAAACATATCAAAAAGGGCTTAGTACACGAAATTTATGTAAACACAAGCCATCCTGAAGAATATTCGGGTTATATTCCAGAAATATGTACAGCAAAACTTGCTGAACATACAAGCAGATTTTTTACTATGTTCATGTTCAGAATTTGGAGCGTTTGGGAAGAAAGACAGTACATACGTCTTTATCCCTCCATCCAATTATGGGAACTACATCGGGTAACCGAAAATCCTCAACATGAATTCGTTAAATTCGACCGCAAAGAATTTAATGAAGAAAGTGAACGAATCCTAGCAGCACAAGAATTCTTCTCAGAAGCCATTAACAAAGGCGAAATCGGATCACACTCTGCCACTGAAGGCAAAACAGTTTTACTATTAGACTACATATCGGCTTTCGAACCATCAACAGAAAGAATAATGAAGGTTCGGCGCTTTTTAGACAGTCTCAAAATTGGCCCAGTTGGCACAATGGCTCAAGAAGAATACTTTGAAGAACAAGTGGAAAAAGAAAGACTTAGACAAGACTCTATAATGAGAGATACTTTGGGTACCGACCCTTTTGACGATGAATCTCTAGCCAATCTAGAAATTCAAAATTAAAAACAGAAGCATGGTGGACCAGCATCCAGGAAGCATCCTTTAAACTAGTGTGACATATCACCTCCTAGCCTTTCCAACTCATCCTCTGCACATAATAAGCTAAAGGACACATCCTCAGATTAAAAGTCTAAAAGTCATCCCATAGCCTTTCCACCTAATCCTCTGCTAAGAATAAACTAAAAGGACACATCCTTCAGCCTAAGAGCCTAAAAGAGACACATATTAGCCCTATACTAGACAGATGTCCAGCCTAAGCAATAAAAAATAATGGAGAGAAGACACTATAAAAGGAGGGGACTACTCTGAAGAAGATCATCAGAAAAATTTTCTTCATTTTCGTGCTTTCTCTTCATTGTATCTGAGTTCTGTAATATTATCTACTGTAGTAATAAAATTTCTATTTCCGCAAAAAGTTTCTATTGCTGTATATTTTCAATTCTGCATTCAAGTTTTCTGCTTTCAAGTTTGGGTTTTCAATGTATATTTTCAATTCTGCATTCAAGTTTTCTCCGCTAGATTTGTATTGGAATTTCGGACATTTTGACGCTCGTTTGGACGGATTCTGAGACTGTTCAAATTGGATTTAAATTCAATTTAAATTCAAAAGGTGAATGTTTTAACCCACTCACAACTTCTAAAATTTCTTATGTGTGTTAAATTAATTTCTGAAGTGATTAGAAATTTATTTATTACTGTTTGGTATATTTTTATCATCATTCCAGTAAAATTGAAATTTATTGAATTAAATTGTTATTTAATTTATTATTGCATATAAACTGCCATTTAAAATTTTATTTGATTTATTATTGAATATAAACTGCCAATAAATACCTGTTATTTATTATCTGTATATATTGATGTTATTGTTTGAATTGGATGATGATTGTGATAAATGGTTGATGATTGATATTGGACGAATGAGTGTTGTATTTATATTGTTATAAACTGCAAGTTGTTATGCATTTTCATTTCATGCGGGATTGGGTTTGAAATGATATATAACCATATTTTTATTTTAAATTACAATTAGAATGATAAATATCTGTATCACTTGACCATATGATAGAAAATTTTATACAAACACCATGGTCTATATATATAAATATTTTGAAATGGTTTCTATGGTTTGGTAAAGAAATATATGGTTTTATGAGATATCGATTTGGATATTTTATAAATGTTATTTTTATATATAGTTAAATTTTTGGTTTTAAGCTATGTATAAAATTGGGTTAAAGTATAAAATAAGTCAAATAATAAAGTTTGATTTTATTAAGATAATATGGTTAAGTAGCTGTTTAAATTATATTGTATATATAGTTATAATGGCTTAAATAAAACTGAGGTTGGAATATAAATATGAAATTGATGTGAATTAAATTTTTTAAGAATTTTACTCAAATAAATTTGATTTGAAATTGAGATAAATTTGAGATTTTATGAAATTGAATTTATTTAAGAATTAAACTCAAAAGGGTTGATGTAAAATTTATTAAATTGGAAATTTTAAAAGGCATAATTATTATAACTAGATTTTGGGGTCTAGGTGAATTAAATGATTATTTCAAGTATAACTGAATTGAAGGCATTATTTAGTTATTTGTAATTTGAGTCTTATTTAAATGATAAGGGGTTTATTATGTAAAATATTTCTAAACTAAATAATAGAAAATTTAATTGTTGAATCGAAATTATCAAATTTAGTTTTGAAATTTTGGAATATTTATAGCCTTGAAATATATCGAAATTGAAATGTTTTATCGAAATTGAAATGTTTCGAAGTTATGAATTTCAAAGTATTATGTTTTAAATGTGTTAAAATTTCAAATGTTTGGTTTTGAAGTGTATAATTTGGAAGTGCTATGATTTTGGAAAAGGGATATATTTGAAATAAAATGATATTATATTGATTTGAAATAAAAAGGATATCATATTGATTTGGTATTAAAATGGAAATGATATCGTACTTATATGGTTTTGAAATGGATATTATATTCTGGCTTTAAAAATATAAACTATTTTAAAAGACCGCGGTGTTGGTTGTTAAAGAGACCGAGATCGGAAGTTGTCATACTCGCTGCCAACTTCAAAAACCACTTTAACAACTGTGTACGTGGTGGAGATTCCAGAATGAAGTAGAATGGTGGCGGCGTTCCTTTGAGGTATATACGTGGACCCGAGTCCTGTGAATTGGCATAAGGTGGCTAAAACAGGAGCGATCGACGGGCTAAGAAGGTTGCACCTTTTATCGAACACATCCCTTCGATATTATACTTTGATTTTTGGATTGATTCGGTGACCACTTTTGATTTTTTTTTTTGATTGGGGGTGTGGCTCGAGGTGGGCGGTAGCTGCGTGCTACGCGTTACCACTGGCCAGGAAGCGTAATTGGTATATCTACCCTGGCTTTGCCTAGTTGTACCGTGTCACCTACCCTAACGCGCCTTGTACGATTTTGGATTTCTCCAGTAGCCCGTGGAGTATTTAGGGTAGTCTCTCGATCTGGAGATGCGCTGATACTGGATGGACTATTCGGACTATTATTGTGTTAAGAGGAATATTGGGTCACTCCTTAACGCTATGTAAAAGTAAGTTTATTTTACTATAGACATTATTATAATAGCGAAATATTACTATATAGTAAATAGTTTAACGGATCCTTAAGAGATGTGAATCCCGGACATCTCTTATGTTACTGCACTCACGTTAGACACTGGATAGGAGATGCCAAATCCCGTAAACATCTCTGACGTCGTTCCACTCATATTATTTACTGCTGATTTAACTTACATAAGATCTTTTAGTTCTGACTTGAGTGTTTATCTTTTCAATTCGCTCGGGTCAGCCTGAGCATTTCAGGATTTGGAAGACCGTAGTCTGGAGGATGAAGAAGAAGATTTATTATTATTTATTATAGTATTCCACTACATTCATACTGTTCCGCTGCATTATTTATTGTTCTCTGCTATGTGTAACTCTGATATGTATTGTATAAGTATAAATCGATTATTTTGTAAACAGCTTCATGAGCTGTACATTTGATTATTATGTTTTATCGTTCTGCTGCAAGATTTTGTTTTGTTCTTTTTCCTTCTCTGCTTTTTCTTATTTACCCCATAACACTCCGCCCTTCTATATGGTTTAAGTCTGACGTGTGTGGTTTACCGTCGATTTAAAGTGTACAGAAAGGTGGGATGTTACATCTGGTATCAGAGCTTTGGTTTAGCGATAAACCTTAGCTTTGTGGGGTCTGACTCTTTATTAATAGGGTAGTAATAACCTATGATGAGTCACTGAGCGTATATATATGAGACAGCGTACTTGTTAGTGTTATAAGAGGTTTTAATACTGTGTTAATTTGTTCCGTTTTGTATTTATAAATTCTAGTTGCTGCATAGAATGCTATGACATCAATAGGGATTTCTAAACACTTAATAGGACAGACCGACACAATATTTGTTTTGAATATAGGTGAATGAAATAATTTTGCCTATTATATTTTCTATATATAAAATAAAATTTTATAAATGATATATATATATATATATATATATATATTTGGTTGTAATATATTGGTTGTTAGGTAGTGTAATCTATAAATATTAGTAAAGTAGGATTTGAAAATAAAATAAATGAAATCGAAAATTTAGGACCTAATTTCCAGGATTTTTGAAAATCTCTTTCAAATGATTTTGGAATATAATAATATTATCTAGAAGTATTTTCTGATATAAATATTTCAATATGATTTGAAAGAGTTGTTTTAAAGAAATTTTGAAAAATAAATAAATTCTGTACTCCCCTCTCTGTCGCTAGAAAATAATTTCGGTGATGAGTGCACGCATCATCGACATTCATTTTCGAGTTTCGAAGTGAGAAGGCCACTGTAGTAGTTTACTGCAGATTTATTTTGATAAACAAAAGTAAATTTTAAATTGTTTTAAATCTAATTAGATATATATATAAGTTGCAAGTATATAAATTTATTTATTATTTTTAAAATGATTTGAAATTTAACACGGTATTTAGTTCTAAATTTTCCATTAGTTAATAGTTTCAATTTCCTTAGTGAAACGGAATCTAATTTATACTTGGAGCCTTTAATTAAAATAAAAGATTTAATGCTAGGTTTTGAATGAAATTAAAAGAAATTTGAAATGTGTAACGTATAAGACAAAGAATGTTATTATTGAACATTAAATTAATTAAAAGAAATGGAACAAACTTGTATAACTTTCAATTACATCCTTAAAATATATATATATAACTTATCGATTATAAAAGTTGAGATGTTAATAAGAAAGTGTAAAGGAAATTTTTACAAGTAAAGCTAAAAGTAATGAAAGTATTCAATACATTCTTTAATAGATAAGGATTTATTTGTTGTAGTTGTTATAAACTTAAGTATAATTGAAACTATTACTGATTTAATATAATAGGAAGGTAAGTACTATAAATAAATGATTATAAACCTTAGTAAATGAATTAATATGCAAAGAAATTGAATTAAACATGAATATTACGAATAAATGAATATTAATAAATGAAATTATGTAATAATTAATAATGATGACATTAATGAATGAAATAAGATTTGTAAGTAATAAATGAAAATAAATGAAATAAACATTGAACCAATGAATAGAAGTAAAAAGTTGTAAGAGGTGAGTGTAAAATAAAAGGATAAATCAGTATATGGATAAAAGGAAATCAAACAACAAATGTATGAAATGAAATTAATAAGAATGGAATTGATCTGTTGTTTGAAGTTGTTGTTTGTTTAGTTATGGTTGTTTGGACAAGGATGTTGTAACGCCCCGCCCCGAGACCCACCTTAATAAAGAGAATTAACGAGTAATTCCATCTACTAAAGCGGAGAATAGGGTTGGTTAAGGGCGACCATCTATGACTTTGTCTTAAACATCTACTGAATACATCGATAGGTGCAATATGATTTTTCTTTTCTATCTCAATGGATCGACATACACAGTAAATGCTTAATCAAAACTATAGGTGGTTAACGGATCAATCGGAACAAAATACAATAACTAAATGTAAAGCACATCACAGAACAGTAATCAACATCATATATATACATGTACACTGATACATGTTTAGTACAATACAATATGAATACAGTAAAGGCGGTACTCAACCACACCATATACATCGAATCAAATATAGATACATCAGAGTACGAAGAAGAAATAACTACTCAAGCGATAGATAAGCTGATGTGCAACCACAACTTCAAGCTATGCCCAAAAGCTAAATACCTGAAACAACTCGGGCTGACCCGAGTAAAAATACTCGGGTCAGTCTAGCTAAACAAATCAGTTAATAACGATAATCTGAAGCAGAATAAACATAAGATACTTCTTCTTGAAAGAGAAGGATGAATATATAACTCATAAGCTCGACACTTAAGTAACGAATGCTACTTAAGAGAATAAACATCTCGAAAGAGGTAACTCAAACTCAATACTCTAAATAAAACACAAGTGCCTCATATCATCGGCGATAACTCCATAATGTACACAAGTCATCCCATATAAAGCTCACGCAATAACCAAATGGTTTGATAAATCTTTATTCCAAAAAGAAGAAAACTTATCTAAATCTCAAAAGAAGCCATGAAAGTAAACACGAGATATCTCCATAATATTGAGTGATTTCGAACTCAAAAGTAAGCCAAGACGGCTAAATCTCACATATTTAACTCAATCACAAAAGCTTATGGAACTCGATACGAATCCAAACTCATAAATTCTCAAACTAAATAAAGAATTCGATGCGAGTTCAAAACTCAGAAAAATCTCAACACTAATGAGCCAAAAACGATGGACTCAAAACTCAGAATACCCCGGATTGGCCAGATCCCCAATTGAAAATGCTAAAGCAATGTTGCATGTGCCTAATTCCAACGGCCGAAACCTCTGACAAGGTCGCTAACACCTCCTCCCTAAAGCAGTTCATCCTCGTGACGAGGTCGCTGACACCTCCCAAAGCAGTTCATCATCGTGACAAGGTCGCTGACACCTCTACAAGCCGTTTTGTCAGCCCTAACAAGGTCGCTAACACCCCCTCCCCAAAGCAGTTCATCCTCATAACTAGGTTGCTAACACCTCTCAAAGCAGTTTTGTTAGGTGAACATCGTGAATGTGTCACAAACTCACGGTTAGGAACCCGAAAAGTGTTAACGTGTGTCCCATACCACACATTCGCACTTAACGGTTTACTACCCGTTAGTCGATGCCACACTAGAAAACCATAAAACTCAGAAAATTATAGCTCACCTCATCTCATGGCGAGTGGTAAAGAGACATCATAATCGTCTCATCTCATCGGCGAATATTAAATGGCATCTTAACTTGTCTCATTTCATTGACAAGTGAAAACATCGTGATGGTTCCTCATAAACTATAAATTTAAAAATGTGAAATCATTAACCTAAGAATTGCCATATATCATTGGCAAGTAAACAAAACATCATGATGGTTCTCATCGACCACACTCCTACATAGGAGATCTCAAACCATAATACTTACCTAATATTGGTCATCTTAAATAATTCAAATAAATAAGAATTATAAAATTCAAAACATACCATAAAATTGCAAAACATTTCAGGATCAATAATCTCAAATAGCTTCGATCGTACAAGTCCGGAATTAACCAAAATAGTAATCGCACATGTCCCATACCACGTATTTTACTAAATCGTTTAATTCTCTTTCTCATACGTTCGAATTGTGTAAAATTGCATAATATATATATAAAATAATTTATCTGAGAAAACAAGCTTTTAAAACCATTTTTAGAAATTACTTTTGAAGATGATATTTGAAAATTCCCTTATTATAGAGATTAATTAGATTTTATATTGAAATATAGTTTAAAATATCTAATAATAATAATTTTGAAAACCAAGTTATTTTGAAATTTTATTTGAAATTGTTTATAAAAAT
Source organism: Allium cepa (assembly GCA_030765085.1). Taxonomy (NCBI): domain Eukaryota; kingdom Viridiplantae; phylum Streptophyta; class Magnoliopsida; order Asparagales; family Amaryllidaceae; genus Allium; species Allium cepa. The sequence goes on along the minus strand of CM060945.1, from coordinate 304,768,175 downwards.
CCATGCTTGAAACCTCAAAAATCCATCGAAAACTCAATAAAAACAACCCTCGAATTCAATTAGAATTCAATTCAAATTTGAACTCAAAAATTCTCAAAACTCTGACTCGCCTATTGATAGGCTTCATAGCCAGCAAATATCTCAAAAGCACTTCGCAATCAGATTGCAATGAGGCGAGAAAGCGAGCAAAATTCATTTGAGAATCAACATAAAACAAAAGAGGGCATCAAAAGAATAGGCGCACGAAACAGCGTTCTCTGGTCGACCTAGGGGTCGACCAGCTCAACCCCCCCGGTCTATATTAACTGTACAATTACAAGCAAGGATAGGGACTTGAAAATTCAAAGTAACTAGATAAAGTGACAGGGACATGACCCTTCTAGCACTAGGACAAGTGGAAAGAAAAAATAAATCGATTCAAGGAAACAAATTTTTGGCATCAGGGACGAAATAATTCAAGCAAAAGTGCTTGAATGGGTGGCCATTTTTCAAGTCGAAGAATATGTACAGGACGTGCAAATAAACAACATAGGATGTGCGATAAGTAAGGCTGAAACAATTTCAACTTTTAGTTCAGTACTGATCAAGTACAGGCCCATAAGCAGAGACGTGCATAATGAAATAATAAGGTGTAGTCAGCATTCTCTAAGATAACAGTCACATGCATGAAAAACCATACCAGTAGTGATGTTATTTCTTACAACAGGTGGATTTGCATTTAGCTCCAAACTAATATGTATGTAATCTCTATAATCCATAACACATGTAAAAATATTATTTAATTCAAGAAGCATTTTGTTCTCATTCTTTTATTTATTTCATATAAATACGTACTTGCAGATTAAATTCTTAATTCAAACAGATTAAGGCTAAAAATAATTTTTTTTTCAAACATGATTTGAAAATAATAAATTTTGATCAATTATCCTTTAATAAGCTACTTGCATTGAAATGTACAGAAGGGAGAGATGTTATATAAATATATGAAATACCAATTCACATCGAAATGAGCAGAAGTAAACTTCATAAAGCAATGAACCGAAACAAAAGCCAATCAGAGATTAAAAGTGGCAACAGAACAAAGCATCAAGGATGTACAAAAATAAAATATAAACAGGGAAGCAAGAACAATTCAAGGCACCACACATGCAAAGTGCGTACAAAACAATGCAACAAGCTCTGGGAGGAGTATCCACTTTCAAGTCTATCAAGCAAATAAGGAACAGAACTAACTAAAGCAACCCACAACTCTCTCCCATAGGTAGGAACGTACGAGCATAGCACAGATAGACCAAAGTGCATGGCAAATTCAAGGCACTGTACACACATGCATTTGGGAGAGTGACATTATTTCAAAGCAACAGGGGACATACGAAAGTATGGTTGCAAGCATGGGCGTGTGACAGATTTCCAAAGCTCAACATATATAAAAGATGTATAAACATAAACAGAAAGCTGTGGGAGGTGGGTACAATCTCAAAGCTACAAAGCATTTAAAGGACAAAACTAGTTATGGCCACACACACAAATCACCCCTAGGTAGGGATGTACAAAGCACAGCATAGAAGAACATATTGTGTTTAACAAAATTTGAGGAACTGGGCTAATATTCATTTGGGGAGTGACACTATTTCAAAGCATCACCTCTAGGGAAGTACGAAAGCCATGCTGCAAGCATGCATGTGTGGCATATTTTCAGGCTGAGCAAAAATAAGGGGAGTACGAACATAGGCAGCAAGAAAATAAGGGGGTGTATTCTAGAAGCATGCGAAAAATAAATATACAACATGAGGAAAAGTGCAAAACAATTCTAGGCATGGATACATTACAGATTTTCAATGCCACAAAGCCATGATTGACCGATTTTAAAACAATCGGTTAATTTACAGCGAACAGATGAGTGTGTATAAACAACAAAACAAAGATTATCCATAACCACTTATCGCTAATTCAACTAGCTTTTAAAATCAGTACTAGATGTGAGTAAACTCACCTGAAATCCAAAGTTACGCAGCAAATTAGAGGTGGATTAATGCTAGAAAGAAGGAGACTTTAGCTTGGATTTGGCCTTCAGCCACCTCTGAGTAACATTTGACTTGCCCAAAGATTAATTTGAAGAATTCCTTAAGAAAATTTGGTGAGAGTTGGTAATGTTCCCTCTGCTTTCTCTTTTTTTTTTCTCATGTCAACGCTTTACAACTGGTTCAGGAAGATGATTGAATAAAGAAATGAGCATGCTCGCAATTTCACAGTGCTTACTTCCATTAGCAGGCTAATGGGCCTAATGGGCCAAATACTTAGAAAATAGAAGAAAAAAAACATAATTGTAGTTAGTTAAAATTCACACTCATCACATAAATGCATATGAACACCTATACAAATTCATTTTCCTTTAACTTTTAATTCAAACCAATAGTGTAAATTTATATACTTATGAAATTGAATATTTTCTATCATATAAAATGATAATTTACACTTTTAAACATTTTTGTTATTACTTCTAAAATTCAACAGAATTCAATTTTCCCATTCAGAAAAATATCCTAGCTCATTTCCAAACATTATTTAAAACTTTATTTTCTCATTTTATTTTCAATTATATTGTTTATTCCCACTAAACAAATTTAAATTATTCATTTATTATTAATTCTCGCCATTAAATTATAACCGTCGTTATAATTTAATATTCTCAAGTAATCGCTAAAAACCAGGGTTGTTACAGACTCCCCCTCTTACAAAAATTGCGTCCCCGCAATTATCTAGAAAAAGAGCTGTAAACAACATTTGAAAATTTCTCAAACTCTTTACTATTTCACAAAGCAAGAAATTTAAAATTCAAAGTTCAAATTCAAATTTCTTCTTTCTTCAAAATTAAATTTCCAAACTATTATACTCTTCCTTTTAAACATTCAATGTATATTATATAGATTCTAAATTACAAAATATGCATCCAATAAAACACAACTCAAAACTAATCTCATTTTGATAATTTAAATAAATAAATAAATAAATGGCATTGCCTCGCCATTGAGTCTCTAATAAATAAATATATCTGTTGGCTGCAGAATTGACCGAACGATCAAAACTGCCTCGCCACTCTATTACTCATCTCTAAAGTCAATGGCTGCAATTACTATTTAAAAAATGTAAATCTAATATTTAATCTCAAAATATTATTTTCAAAATCTCAATCCTTAAAGCACAATCATCGTGTTTGATTGCCTCATCATAGCATTTAGGAGATTCCTATCGATAACGTTGATCAGGCGTGTCGACCAGAACTCTTAACTACTCGATGGATAACCCAACACTCTCAAATTATTTCTATGAAAGAATACTGCTCATATAAATATATTCTAAAAACATTCTCTGATTTTTAAAATATCTCAAAACTCCAGTTTCTCTTTTTAAAACTCATATATAAATATATAGCTTCAAAAACTCAAACCATAGAATAATAAGAGAACACATCGAGATATTCCTAGAATACTCGATTCACAAAAACAACAGAAGGAGATGGAGTGTTCATCAACCCCTACAAGATGACGAGCCACTCTTGGATGTCATCAAGACACAAGATAAGCAAGCTATTCTCCTTGAAGGAGAAGAAGCACACAAACAACAAATCATTACTTCAAACAAAGTAATGCTACAAAGGATAAAATAATTGAGTATCAGAAAAGGACACTCACACGAAGCTGAATGATAATCTCAATTAAACTCGAATAATCTAGAAACTCACCTCATTCCTTAGTGAATATCCTCGTGGAAGGATAATCGAAGAGCTAAGAGCCAGGAATAAGGTGACCTCAACACTCGATTTCCCGATTGGATGTCAAATCCAAACGGACTCACAAAACTCAACAAAGTCACCTTGACTGGAATTCAAGATATATCATCAACATCTCGATACTCAAGTGTGAATACAAAAACATCGAAATCATCATTAACATTCCAAAGTGATAGAAATAATAACCCAATCAAACTAGGATGCCTAAATGAATACAGGAACCTATAACAACAAAAGGATCGGACTTAATATCAAATAAATCAGTCCATCTCAAATCAGATACATCTCAATATAGTGAGTAAATAACAAATAATCACTAAAGCAGCAACAAATAAAAACTCAGAACGCTCACAACAAGACAATCGTTGTGGACCCCTTAATAGGATTCACAACTTCTCAAAGGAATGCAACAAGAATGCTTAAAGAAATCAATCAGCTCCATCGATACGAACTCACTTGCTTCGACAAAAACAAGAATAAAACAATTCCAAATAAGAGTATTCAAAAGATAAGATAACATCAAACTCAATTATGGAATAATACGAAATACAATATACGTGTATATATATTCCTAGACATATTCTATCTCAACATATCCCAAAACTCGAAAAAGAATCAAAGCACGATTCGAAAACTAGCTCGAATAAAGGAGAATGATTCGCTCGTATTGTACTTCAATGTATCATGATATACGTAATGTTCTGTGTTTATTCTACTTTGTTCTGACCACCGCTCTAATACCATGTTGTAACGCCCCGCCCCGAGACCCACCTTAATAAAGAGAATTAACGAGTAATTCCATCTACTAAAGCGGAAGGGCTGGTTAAGGGCGACCATCTATGACTTTGTCTTAAACATCTACTGAATACATCGATAGGTGCAATATGATTTTTCTTTTCTATCTCAATGGATCGACATACACAGTAAATGCTTAATCAAAACTATAGGTGGTTAATGGATCTATCGGAACAAAATACAATAACTAAATATAAAGCACATCACAGAACAGTAATCAACATCATATATATACATGTACACTGATACATGTTTAGTACAATACAATATGAATACAGTAAAGGTGGTACTCAACCACACCATATACATCGAATCAAATATAAATACATCAGAGTACGAAGAAGAAATAACTACTCAAGCGATGATAAGCTGATATGCGACCACAACTTCAAGCTATGCCCAAAAGCTAAATACCTGAAACAACTCGGGTTGACCCGAGTAAAAATACTCGGGTCAGTCTAGCTAAACAAATCAGTTAATAACGATAATCTGAAGTAGAATAAACATAAGATACTTCTTCTTGAATGAGAAGGATGAATATATAACTCATAAGCTCGACACTTAAGTAACGAATGCTACTTAAGAGACTAAACATCTCGAAAGAGGTAACTCAAACTCAATACTCTAAATAAAACACAAGTGCCTCATATCATCGGCGATAACTCCATAATGCACACAAGTCATCCCATATAAAGCTCACGCAATAACCAAATGGTTCGATATATCTTTATTCCAAAAAGAAGAAAACTTATCTAAATCTCAAAAGAAGCCATGAAAGCAAACACGAGATATCTCCATAATATTGAGTGATTTCGAACTCAAAAGTAAGCCAAGACGGCTAAATCTCACAAATTTAACTCAATCACAAAAGCTTATGGAACTCGATACGAATCCAAACTCATAAATTCTCAAACTAAATAAAGAATTCGATGCGAGTTCAAAACTCAGAAAAATCTCAACACTAATGAGCCAAAAACGATGGACTCAAAACTCAGAATACCCCGGATTGGCCAGATCCCTAATTGAAAATGCTAAAGCAATGTTGCACGTGCCTAATTCCAACGGTCGAAGCCTCTGACAAGGTCGCTAACACCTCCTCCCCAAAGCAGTTTATCCTCGTGACGAGGTCGTTGACACCTCCCAAAGCAGTTCATCATCGTGACAAGGTCGCTGACACCTCTACAAGCCGTTTTGTCAGTCCTAACAAGGTCGCTAACACCCCCTCCCCAAAGCAGTTCATCCTCATAACTAGGTCGCTAACACCTCTCAAAGCAGTTTTGTTAGGTGAACATCGTGAATGTGTCACAAACTCACGGTTAGGAACCCGAAAAGTGTTAATGTGTGTCCCATACCACACATTCACACTTAACGGTTTACTACCCGTTAGTCGATGCCACACTAGAAAACCATAAAACTCAGAAAATTATAGCTCACCTCATCTCATTGGTGAGTGGTAAAGAGACATCATAGTCGTCTCATCTCATCGGCGAATATTAAATGGCATCTTAACTTGTCTCATTTCATTGACAAGTGAAAACATCGTGATGGTTCCTCATAAACTATAAATTTAAAAATGTGAAATCATTAACCCAAGAATTGCCATATATCATTGGCAAGTAAACAAAACATCATGATGGTTCTCATCGACCACACTCCTACATAGGAGATCTCAAACCATAATACTTACCTAATATTGGTCATCTTAAATAATTCAAATAAATAGGAATTATAAAATTCAAAACATACCATAAAATTGCAAAACATTTCAGGATCAATAATCTCAAATAGCTTCGATCGTACAAGTCCGGAATTAACCGAAATAGTAATCGCACATGTCCCATACCACGTATTTTACTAAATCGTTTAATTCTCTTTCTCATACGTTCGAATTGTGTAAAATTGCATAATATATATATAAAATAATTTATCTGAGAAAACAAGCTTTTAAAACCATTTTTAGAAATTACTTTTGAAGATGATATTTGAAAATTCCCTTATTATAGAGATTAATTAGATTTTATATTGAAATATAGTTTAAAATATCTAATAATAATAATTTTGAAAACCAAGTTATTTTGAAAATTTATTTGAAATTGTTTATAAAAATCCATGCTTGAAACCTCAAAAATCCATCGAAAACTCAATAAAAACAACCCTCGAATTCAATTAGAATTCAATTCAAATTTGAACTCAAAAATTCTCAAAACTCTGACTCGCCTATTGATAGGCTTCATAGCCAGCAAATATCTCAAAAGCACTTCGCAATCAGATTGCAATGAGGCGAGAAAGCGAGCAAAATTCATTTGAGAATCAACATAAAACAAAAGAGGGCATTAAAAGAATAGGCGCACGAAACAGCGTTCTCTGGTCGACCTAGGGGTCGACCAGCTCAAACCCCCCCCCCCCCCCGGTCTATATTAACTGTACAATTACAAGCAAGGATAGGGACTTGAAAATTCAAAGTAACTAGATAAAGTGACAGGGACATGACCCTTCTAGCACTAGGACAAGTGGAAAGAAAAAATAAATCAATTCAAGGAAACAAATTTTTGGCATCAGGGACGAAATAATTCAAGCAAAAGTGCTTGAATGGGTGGCCATTTCTCAAGTCGAAGAATATGTACAGGACGTGCAAATAAACAACATAGGATGTGCGATAAGTAAGGCTGAAAGAATTTCAACTTTTAGTTCAGTACTGATCAAGTACATGCCCATAAGCAGAGACGTGCATAATGAAATAATAAGGTGTAGTCAGCATTCTCTAAGATAACAGGCACATGCATGAAAAACCATACCAGTAGTGATGTTATTTCTTACAACAGGTGGATTTGCATTTAGCTCCAAACTAATATGTATGTAATCACTATAATCCATAACACATGTAACAATATTATTTAATTCAAGAAGCATTTTGTTCTCATTCTTTTATTTATTTCATATAAATACGTACTTGCAGATTAAATTCTTAATTCAAACAGATTAAGGCTAAAAATAATTTTTTTTTCAAACATGATTTGAAAATAATAAATTTTGATCAATTATCCTTTAATAAGCTACTTGCATTGAAATGTACAGAAGGGAGAGATGTTATATAAATATATGAAATACCAATTCACAGCGAAATGAGCAGAAGTAAACTTCATAAAGCAATGAACCGAAACAAAAGCCAATCAGAGATTAAAAGTGGCAACAGAACAAAGCATCAAGGATGTACAAAAATAAAATATAAACAGGGAAGCAAGAACAATTCAAGGCACCACACATGCAAAGTGCGTACAAAACAATGCAACAAGCTCTGGGAGGAGTATCCACTTTCAAGTCTATCAAGCAAATAAGGAACAGAACTAACTAAAGCAACCCACAACTCTCTCCTATAGGTAGGAACGTACGAGCATAGCACAGATAGACCAAAGTGCATGGCAAATTCAAGGCACTATACACACATGCATTTGGGAGAGTGACATTATTTCAAAGCAACAGGGGACATACGATAGTATGGTTGCAAGCATGGGCGTGTGACAGATTTCCAAAGCTCAACATATATAAAAGATGTATAAACATAAACAGAAAGCTATGGGAGGTGGGTACAATCTCAAAGCTACAAAGCATTTAAAGGACAAAACTAGTTATGGCCACACACACAAATCACCCCTAGGTAGGGATGTACAAAGCACAGCATAGAAGAACATATTGTGTTTAACAAAATTTGAGGAACTGGGCTAATATTCATTTGGGGAGTGACACTATTTCAAAGCATCACCTCTAGGGAAGTACGAAAGCCATGCTGCAAGCATGCATGTGTGGCATATTTTCAGGCTGAGCAAAAATAAGGGGAGTACGAACATAGGCAGCAAGAAAATAAGGGGGTGTATTCTAGAAGCATGCGAAAAATAAATATACAACATGAGGAAAAGTGCAAAACAATTCTAGGCATGGATACATTACAGATTTTCAATGCCACAAAGCCATGATTGACCGATTTTAAAACAATCGGTTAATTTACAGCGAACAGATGAGTGTGTATAAACAACAAAACAAAGATTATCCATAACCACTCATCGCTAATTGAACTAGCTTTTAAAATCAGTACTAGATGTGAGTAAACTCACCTGAAATCCAAAATTACGCAGCAAATTAGAGGTGGATTAATGCTAGAAAGAAGGAGACTTTAGCTTGGATTTGGCCTTCAGCCACCTCTGAGTAACATTTGACTTGCCCAAAGATTAATTTGAAGAATTCCTTAAGAAAATTTGGTGAGAGTTGGTAATGTTCCCTCTGCTTTCTCTTTTTTTTTTCCTCTCATGTCAACGCTTTACAACTGGTTCAGGAAGATGATTGAATAAAGAAATGAGCATGCTCGCAATTTCACAGTGCTTACTTCCATTAGCAGGCTAATGGGCCTAATGGGCCAAATACTTAGAAAATAGAAGAAAAAAAAATAATTGTAGTTAGTTAAAATTCACACTCATCACATAAATGCATATGAACACCTATACATATTCATTTTCCTTTAACTTTTAATTCAAACCAATAGTGTAAATTTATATACTTATGAAATTGAATATTTTCTATCATATAAAATGATAATTTACACTTTTAAACATTTTTTTTATTACTTCTAGAATTCAACAGAATTCAATTTTCCCATTCAGAAAAATATCCTAGCTCATTTCCAAACATTATTTAAAACTTTATTTTCTCATTTTATTTTCAATTATATTGTTTATTCCCACTAAACAAATTTAAATTATTCATTTATTATTAATTCTCGCCATTAAATTATAACCGCCGTTATAATTTAATATTCTCAAGTAATCGCTAAAAACCAGGGTTGTTACAGATGCTCTAAAATTGTTGGATGAATAAATAATCTATTTAGTTTCATCTAAGACTGTTGAGTAAATGGTGCACTAAGTAGTTATTTTCCATTCTGTACGATTTAAAGTTTGAACCCGAACAACTATTTGTTTTGTTTAATATGAATGAATGATTGATTTGTGGTAATTCTATGTGATGGTTGTATGCTTTGTTGCAAATGATTGATGTTTGTATTGTTTTGTTTGTTTGTGGTTGAAACAACTTTAAATATTTCATTTTATATAATTGTTAACCTTTTTGGATTATATAAGTGAAATACAGGTTATGGAAGCAATTGCTACTGCTTTTGGTTTCATAATTAAGCGATAATTGCCCGACAAATAGGTACGTTCTCGGATTATGGTTTTATAGCATTATTATATTGTTTTCTCGGGTTGGGATATATATTATTTTGGAAATTATATATTGTATATTGTTATATCTGATATTATATTTTCTCCCGAGCCTCTCCGTACAAAGGAGACTCTGCCGAAATTTTTCGTAAATTTTGGACTTAGAAAAAATTTTGAAAATGTTTTTCCAAACTTTATCAATTTGAGTATAAAAAGATTTAACGTTAAAATTTGGTATATTTTATTTAAATTATTTAATTTTGTAAATTTACTTGTTTATAAAGTTAATATTTTGAATAAGATATATTGATTTCTAAAATTCTTCTTTCCCCTTTTTCTTCCTTTTCGAGGACGAAATATTTTGAGTGAGGGAGAGTGTAACGACCCGTAAAATTCAATAATTAAATTGGTTAGATTAACAAGATTTTCGTAATTAAATTTAGAAAGAAATAAAAAATTTATAATTTATATTGAAGTAAATGTTAAGAATGAAATATAGCAATGGTAATTAAAACTAATTATTAGTGATTTGAATAAAATTCTAATAAATGAAGTAGTGAAAGTGTTGTACCTGGATATAAATGGAATATAATAAAAACAAATGTAATTATTGTATTAATGTGTGAAATAATATGATAGATGGAAATCGTTTGTGAAGAATAAACATACAAGTATTATAAAGGGATAATGCTGACAAATGGTAGTTGTTACCAGTTAATTTACCAATTACAAATAAGGGTAATTAAATGTTACTTTAATGATAATTAATATAATAGTGGAAAGTGTGTGTGTAAATTTAATAGAAATGTAAATTTATTTATAAGGTAGTAATTGATGTAATAAAACTATGAAACCAATCAAATAAATTAATTGAGAATATAAATCGTAACTAATGTACATATTTGGCAAATATAATAAAATGGAAATAGTAGTTAATACAAAGGAAAGATGGATATTTGAATATAGTAGTGTAACAAAAGACAAACAAATCATTCCATTTAAATCTAATTTATAATAAGTGTAATTATTGTAGCAATTGGAATTAAATATTATGCAATTGAAATAAAGATGAAAATGGAAATATTGAACTATGTAATGCAAGGGTATCACAAATAGTAATGGAATAAAATTAGTGTTATACATGGAATAATAACCCGGGTTGATAGGTAACAAACTTTTAAATGCAATTAAAAGCAAATAGGTGACAATTAATATAAGTTGTTTATTTATTTAATGTGTTAAATAAAATTTGGTAATCAATTACAATAAATCTTAATTTAACGTTTTGTTAATGTACATTAAAGTAATAATCAAAAGTAATGTTAATTTTATTCATAATATGACAATTGGTTGGATAAAAAGAATGGAAGTTAAGATTTATTTATTTATTGGAATTTAAATCTTTATAATTGGACTGATTGCAAATGAATGAAATTAAATATTTAATTATTACGTTAATTGAAATCAAGATGGAATTTGAGAATATAATGTAATAGAACATGGACCCAATGTTAATTTTATCCATTTGACCGTGATGAATTGAATAATAAGAATGAAAATTGGATTCAATGGAATTATTGAAAATTTAATTTATAATTTCTAAATTTAACGAAATTGTAATTTAACGCTGAAATTGATGATTGAATCAACATTTAAATGGCATCTAAAATTTGTTTAAAATTTGTATAAATGATTAATAAATATAAAAGTGATAAAAATTGTCAATTATAGGATTGAAATTAAAATTTGGATTTAATTAATTAATTATTAATTTATTTAATTTATGTAAAAATAGCCATTTTGGCCACTGACTCGGATTTTGACGAAACCAGTTTCATCTGATCCGTAATGGTGAATTATTATGTGATTTCAAGTTTCGTAGTGATCGGACTTGTGATTTGATCGTACAGACTCGAAACGCCTTGAAATCAAGGAAATTGAAATCAATTGAAATCAATTTGAAATAATTTGATTTTAGCATAACATCTTCATACGATGGAACTTGGACTTGAAACCTCTTCCATCGCGTTTAAAATATTTTAAAACATCTATTTTGATATATGGGTTGGCCCAATTTCGTTCTGCAGTCAGAACGGGCTTTTTGGGCCATTTAACGTTCAACGATCCAAACCATTTGTATCCGTTCTTTTATTTTCAACCCTACCTATAAATACCTCGTTATAAACCCTAGTCTACCTCTATTTTTCATTTTTCTGTACGTACAATTCAACTACCTCTCCTCTTCAATGGCAGACAAACAAATTCTCACTACCAAATCCAATTGCAATTCAAATTCAAAGCCAAAAATTCAATTCCTCAATACATATCATATTTTATATCATCGGAAAGCTCTCGATGAGCGCATTTCAAAAATACAATTCGTTTTTCGTTTTAATTCATCGTTTGATCAGAATTCCTCGGAGAATTCTCGGCCGTTCATCGCGCGTCGATGAACGTTGTCGGATCGTCAAATTAATTTATGGGTTTTGAAGAGTGGACAGAAGGGAGTTCATCGACATAGTTTGTGTGTCGATTTGATGGTTGGATGGTCGCGTAAATTTCAGTTAGGGTTCGGCCAAAGCATGGTTTCAGCGGAGCGGCTCGAGCTGGAGGGGGGTCGGTCGTGGCGGCGTGCATGGGGAGCCAGGACGAGTCCCTGGGGGAACGACGCTGTGGCCTACGGTGGCACAGGGTGGAGGTAATGCTCGGTCAACGGTTGAAATTTGGTTCGGTTGTATCTTGTGCGCGTGCGTTTGCTTGCTTGAGGAAGGGAGACGTGTTTACGTGGCAGGTGACATGGGTAGTAGTGTGTACGCTCTAGTTATTTTATTTTTATTCAATTTAATTTTAAAACGTTCTAATTTGTATAAGTTGTACATACGAGGTCCGTTTCACGCGCGATTTTCTCCGCTAGGTTTGTATTGGAATTTTAGACATTTTGATGCTGGTTTGGACGGATTCTGATACTGTTCAAATTTTGGGTTTAAATTGGATTTAAATTCAATTTAAATTCAAAAGGTGAATGTTTTAACCCACTTACAACTTCTAAAATTTCTTATGTGTGATAAATTAATTTATGATTTGATTAGAAATTTATTTATTGATGTTTGGTATATTTTTATCATCATTCCAGTTAAATTGAATTTTATTGAATTAAATTGTTATTTAATTTATTATTGCATATAAACTGTCAGTTAAATGTTTATTTGATTTATTATTGAATATAAACTACCAGTAAATACCTGTTATTTATTATCTATATATATTGATGTTATTGTTTGAATTAGATGATGATTGTGATAACTGGTTGATGATCGATATTGGATGAATGGATGTTGTATTTATATTATTATAAACTGCAAGTTGTTATGCATTTTCATTTCATGCGGGATTGCGGTTTGAAATGATATATAACCGTATTTTTATTTTAAATTACGGATTGAAATGATAAATATCTGTATCACTTGACCATAGGATAGATAATTATATACAGACACCATGGTCTATATATATAAATATTTTGAAATGATTTCTACGGTTTGGTAAAGAAATATATGGTTTTATGAGATATCGATTTGGATATTTTATAAATTTTATTTTTATATATAGTTAAATTTTTGGTTTTAAGCTATGTATAAAATTGGGTTAAAGTATAAAATAAGTTAGATAATAAAGTTTGATTTTATTAAGATAATATGGTTAAGTAGCTGTTTAAATTATATTGTATATATAGTTATAGTGGCTTAAATAAAACTGAGGTTGGAAGATAAATATGAAATTGATGTGAATTAAATTTTTTAAAAAATTTTACTCGAATAAATTTGATTTGAAATTGAGATAAATTTGAGATTATATGAAATTGAATTTATTTAAGAATTAAACTCAAAAGGGTTGATGTGAAATTTATTAAATTGGAAATTCTAAAAGATATAAGTATTACAACTTGATTTTGGGGTCTAGGTAAATTAAATGATTATTTCAAGTACAAATGAATTGAAGGCAATATTTAGTTACTTGTAATTTGAGTCTTATTTAAATGATAAGGGGTTTATTATGTAAAATATTTCAAAACTAAATAATAGAAAATTTAATTGTTGAATCGAAATTATCAAATTTAGTTTTGAAATTTTGGAATATTTATAGCCTTGAAATATATCGAAATTGAAATGTTTTATCGAAATTGAAATGTTTCGAAGTTATGAACTTCAAAGTATTATGTTTTAAATGTGTTAAAATTTCAAATGTTTGGTTTTGAAGTGTATAATTTGGAAGTGCTATGATTTTGGAAAAGGGATGTATTTGAAATAAAATGATATTATATTGATTTGAAATAAAAAGGATATCATATTGATTTGGTTTTAAAATGAAAATGATATCGTATTTATTTGGTTTTGAAATGGATATTATATTCTGGCTTTAAAAATCTAAACTATTTTTAAAGACCGCGGTGTTGGTTGTTAAAGAGACCGGGATCGGAAGTTGTCATACTCGCTACCAACTCCGAAAACCACTTTAACAACTATGTACGCGGTGGAGATTTCAGAATGAAGTAGAATGGTGGTGACGTTCTTTTGAGGTATATACGTGGACCCGACTCCTGTGAGTTGACATAAGGTGGCTAAAACAGGAGCGATCGACGGGTTAAGAAGGTAGCACCTTTTATCGAACACATCCCTTTGATATTATACTCTGACTTTTGGATTGATTCGGTGACCACTTTTGAATTTTTTTTTGATTGGGGGTGTGGCTCGAGGTGGGCGGTAGCTGCGCGCTACGCGTTACCACCAGCCCGGAAGCGTAATTGGTATATCTACCCTGGCATTGCCTAGTTGTGTCGTGTCACCTACCCTAGCGCGCCTTGTACGATTTTGGATTTCTCCCGTAGCCCGTGGAGTATTCAGGGTAGTCTTCCGATCTGGAGATGCGCTGATACTGGATAGACTATTGAGATATTATTGTGTTAAGAGGAATATTGGGTCTATTTAAAAGTAAGTTTATTTTACTATAGACATTATTATAATAGCGAAATATTACTACATAGTAAATAGTTTAACGGGTCCTTAGAAAATGTGAATCCCGAACATCTCTTAAGTTACTGCACTCACGTTAGACATTGGATAGGAGATGTCAAATCTCATAGACATCTCTGACGTCGTTCCACTCATATTATTTACTGTTGATTTAACTTACATAAGATCTTTTAGTTCTGACTCGAGTGTTTTGTCTTTTCAATTCGCTCGGGTCAGCCTGAGCATTTCAGGATTTGGAAGACCATATTTTGGAGGACGAAGACGAAGATTTATTATTATTTATTATAGTATTATACTACATTCATACTGCTCCGCTGCATTATTTATTGTTCTCTGGTATGTGTAACTCTGATATGTATTGTATAAGTATAAATCGAATATTTTGTAAACAGCTTCATGAGCTGTATATTTGATTATTATATTTTATCGTTCCGCTGCAAGATTCTGTTTTGTTCTTTTACCTTCTCTTCTTTTTCTTATTTACCCCATAATACTCTGCCCTTCTGTATGGTTTAAGTCTGACGTGCGTGGTTTATCGTCAATTTAAAACATACAGAAAGGTGGGATGTTATAGACTCCATATCAACGAGATATGTTGCACTAACATCGTTCGACACGCATTCACTCTCTTATTGTAAGTCATTCAACATTCGGACGAGTGCAACTTCACACTTGACAAACGACTTTAAGGCAATGAACAAATTTCACAACCATTCGAGTTTAATAACCAGATCAACCATTTCAATTCTACATTTCGTACCCAAGTTCGTATCATTACGATCCAGCGTGGGACGAATGCTGCTTGATGGCAATTTGATGGATCGTACTAGAACTCAAATGCTTTACAAGCAATGCGAGCTTAACTACTCAATCAACCACTTCAATTACATCGTTTAATGACAACTTCAACTATAATAGAATTACTAAACAATCATATCAATCATCCAAAATCAACAATCAGACAAATACAATTCAATCTGCAATTAAACTACACGTCCATGTCAAACGCCATTCAATTTCCACAAGTTCATAACACATTAATATATGAAATTTATACTTTAAAACATTCATTCATCAAGATTCTCATCTTTAATCCCAAATCAAGTTCTTTTCTCAAGCCCTAACCAAATTAGCATCAAAATATTATTTTTAATATAACCAATGATCATAGAGTATAGAGAATAGATCCCACTTACCAAATCTTCAAGAAATCCAAGCTATTATGAAACGTACTTTAAATTTGTCCTTTGATTTTCAAAATCCAACTGAAATTTTCTTCAAAATGCAAACTTGTTAGTATGGAATTATAGAGAATCTTTTAAATTGATTCTTGATGTTTTATTTGGAATTTTTGGTTGAGAATTGCAAAAATTGAGAGGGTTTGAAGATTGGAAATTTTGACATGTATATATTTTTTTTGTAAAAGAATGAGGAAGAAGAACAAATGAAGGCATGAAGAGGAGAGGGTTATTTTAGAAACTTAATATAATATTGGTGAGCGACCAAAAGAACATTTGGCTTATTCTCTTCCTTTTTTTCTCATTTTATAAATTTTATCTGTTTTTAACAAACTCTTCTTATGTAAACGAAAATACGAACTTAACGGAATAGGTCTTGAATCCTAACTCCTTTATTTTAAAAGTTACTCTTATAAGTTATTAGTTAGTCAAATCTTTAATTATGAGTTTATTTCGAATTAATTACTAATCAAAAAAATTATGGTTTGTTACCGTTCTCATTTTGTTTTATTATTGAAACAATAACAAAAGCAATAATGATTGGATATTTTCAATTGAAGTAGAAATGGAGGTAGTTTACTATATTTTACGATAGCATAAAATTTGATGTGCAAATCATTCTTTATTATATTATTCTTAGCTAGGGTTACCCAATTTTTTTTTTTAAAAAAAATCAAATTATAATTAAAGTCGACAACAACCTAGGCACAACCAAATTAATTAGACTCGTATGTATTGATGAATATTAAATGAAAAAAGATCGATTATAGAGAAATTGTGTGAAGAAATTTTGGTTCAATTATTTGGAGAGTAGAAAAGATGAAGCTGTGCTATGATTTTGGGAAGGAAAAGAACTGAAAAAAAGTTGGATGAGGGTGAATGAGTGAAGGATTTGATTGGGATTGGGTGAAATAAATAATAGGTGCGGGAATGTGTTTAGCGTAAACAGCATCACCCAAAATAAAAAAGGAAGCAATCACACAAAACGTTCACGAAACCATAAACCACGAATAAACAAGATGGCCTTGCATTTTCATGACATTAGCAATGCACAACTGTTCTTTGAATATTATTATCATGTTAAAACTGCAGTTAGTTTCTGTTATATCCAATATTTAGCTGACGACCTTTGAACATAAAGAAAAAGATCAAGATGAATGATTGTTGATGTCATGTTTCCATTCACGTACGTAGACTACTAAACACAAAGCATAAAGCTGCTACTAATTATCATATCCAAAAGTAAAATAAGTTGTGTTTCATTCATAAAATAATTAAAAGAGGTGAATGATAGATATTATGATTTATATAACGTATGCCTAGGTATTTTTTATTTGAACACACTTCTAATCAGTTAATGGTTATAGAAATGGGTTTGTATTCTAAGATACGAAATATGGCTTCGGTAGGACTTAAACTTAGATCAATATAGAAGCAACTACTAGCAAAAATTAAACTGATAGAACAATATTTTATATCTTTTGCCTAGGGCCTTGATGTTTGCCTTTAGCCTAGCAAGATGGAATAAAAAGTTAGCATTGTTACGCAAAAAGCACGTATCTTTCCCATGTGAACTGTTCAGATTTAGCTGCTATCAAGAGAGACAAAGAGTACAATTTTGGTAGCAAACAATATCGTGCATGCATCATAATATTACATTACTCCCACGTTTTATTGTCTCATGCTTCCAATTATAGCAAGTATATGAATACCAACTTAAATAAACCACCATCATTTGAAACAAACTCAGATTATATAACTAGAATGCACTTGTCATTAGGAAAAATACAATCAACCAAATTAAGAACCATATGTAACAAAAAAACAAAAAGCAATGTGGTGCTTCCATATAAAGAAGTTTCATAAAGAAAAAGAAAGCATGATATGTAAACCACCATCAAGTATGTGTAAACTGATAAATATATCAACTTTATCCAGATAATACCAAACCAATCCAAAGATGTTATGTACAAAAAGCATGATGGATGTTTGATGAACCAACTTTATGAACTTTTCAACATAGCATGTATGCAGTGAATACGTGCTATGTTGAAAAAATGTAAATATGGTACACTTGCTCTAGTTGTTAATTAAATTATTATCCCAATCAAAATGAGGATAAAATAATTTATCTTGCACAACGATTCCGTGAATTTCAACCTTATGTAGTTATACAGCACAGCCAAAATTGTACTTGAGTAGTGGAACTTAACAGGCACCTCAATGTGAGATCTCAGTTGTCATTTGATAAGTAATGATAACATACAGCTGCTGCAGCAACAAACACAACTTTCAGCAGCGTTTTGTGTTTTTGAGCTTGTGAGTAAAATGATAATGACTGAGATGGCTCTTGAGGTTTCCCCTTCAGTTTGCAAATCAACTTGGTTAAGAGTAGAGGAATCAGTCCTTTCTTTTCACCTAAAAATATAATAATATACAACCATTACTTTCCAAAGTATTAAATTTTGATGACATCCAGCAGTTAAAAAGAAAGCTTTTTTTTTAAGTAACCTGTCGCTTATTTTTCACAGTTACAAGGAATGTTTTCATAACCGGACCAAATGGCGGTCCGACCTCGAATAACCCTGGAATATGAACCGCTTTGGTCTGAAACTCAATCGGACCTCACTCGTTCACGAACCGCAGATCAAAGCTTCAAACCAATAGTCAAACCATCCATTTTATCTAGTTTAACGACAGTTTTTTTATTTTCCCCTTGCTTTCTCACTATCTCGATCTCTCTCATTCTCATCCACAATTTTGTTTTAAAGAAAATAAATAAATCTACATTGCAAAAAATCATCATCCCACAATCTAAACAACGAAATTATCACTTTGTTTTTCACCCCTACAAGCTCCCCCAAAACCACAAGCATCGTCCAGCTCGTCATCACTAAAAAAAATTCGCTGTGACTACTAATGTGTACATAAATTGCGATTATGTTGGTGAAGTTTACTACAGCAGTACATAATTTTGATTGCATACCTTGAAGACCCACTAGAATTCATCAACCTAGTATTTTTATATCAATATTTTTGTGTATAGCTTGCGTTTAAATGTGTAAATTTCCGAAAAAAATCCACGATTTCAAAACCATCGAAATCTTAACCCTTGGGTCATCACGGTTCGGCTCACATTCAGACCATGAAGACAATCATCATAAGTTATATTGTCAAACATCGTTGAATGCGATGAATTATAACATAGGTGACTGCTCAAAATCAGGCAGTAGGGTGCAACAGTTATCATTTTGGTTTTTTATGACGATAGGACAAAGTGAAATTACCTTGTAATTTTAATAACCTCTCCTCTTCACCGACTCTTCTTCTCAAGACATTAAGCAATGAACCAAAATATAATGCTAAAATGGTACATACAAATGTAATGACATTATACGGCATACTAAAATCTGGAGTTGTTAGTGGCACTAGCAACACTTCCGTATATGAATGCACGTTATGGTTTTCCTGTACAAATCAAAATATCAAAATATCAGAATTATTAGCTGGTAATGCAGGAAAGTTGATTAACGTAATGAATGTATTAATTTAGAAACCTTAAATTTTTGTAGTAGGGGAGACTGAAACGATATATCGTCTAGGAGATAATTTCCATTTGAAAAGAAGTCAGGGAAACTTATCAGAGCTGATGGAATGTCAAACCCCTGGTTAGCATCTGGAGGATACTCATTAATGTGTAAAAAACCCTGCACTTTTACAAAATATCCATAAATTGAAATCCAAAATTAATTTTAAAAAAAAAAACTGATTCTTTATGTTGCACTTTATGTTGCAATAAATAATCTGTGGTCAATTCACTATATTTCTGTCTGCTTGTATAACTTATTTAATAAGGATTCGTCCAACAAAACATCTACAGAAGTACTTTCACAACATATAGTTGTATTCATATGTATCTTCAAGCTTAATAAATTGCTAAGGAATAATTTAATGTTTTTTACCTATGCAATAAATTCAGAATTCGTCATTCTTTAATGTATATGACCAGCAACCTAGTAATTCAACGAGCTTTGATGTATGTCTTATCTCAAATGGTTTTTTTTTTTTTCTTTCCTCTTTACTATTGGATAAATCTCCAGTTCAGCGAGCTAGTAAGACATACTAGATGTTACTTTTAATTATATCAATGCATTTCAGTTATACATATTGAAATTAAAAATGAGGATGAAAATCTGAAATTGAAAGTACAATGTAAAAAGCCTTGTGCAATATCAGCTAAACAAGCATAAGATGGCTTAAATACTTAAATGTCTTTACTCTTTTAAAGCATTTGCGCAAAACCAAGTGGCATTCAAAATGCTTGAAGAACAGAGAACTCAAAATTGAAACTTATGTGAGCAAGTACTAATGATAAAATACTAGAAGATTACAGAAGGGTGGAAAAGAAAACCTTGTCAAAATCTAAAGCCAATGTAGCTGACTTCATACTACATGGAAATATCAGTTTCATTTCCAATATCCCAGGTGACACCTTGTCTTCTGAAGGAGACACTTGTAAATTTTCAATCACATTAGAAACAATCTGTGGTTTTCCATCTACAAATATTTGCAGTGTGTGGTAATAAACTTTAACATACCAGGGCACAACCTGAAATACTATAACCTGAACTTTACAATCACTAGATTGATTGAAATTCCACTCATATGAATGGCTGGATTGCAATGACATAGCAATTGATCCTCTTTCATTTCCACTTCCCATCAAAAACCTATTTACATGGTAAGGTGATTGTGAAGTAGACCATACTAATGGATTCTTCCATTTCATACCTACGTCTATAGGTTCATACTTACTATAATTACCAACATTAAATGCATAAATAGTAGAGTTAGCTTGTCCTAGCAATGAATTCTGCTCTTTTATCACTTTATCGGGAGTAAATGTCAACTCAAAAAACACATTATCTGAAGATGCTTTCCAGTCCTGCTTTTCTAGTTCTGAAACTAAACCTCTTTCCAATTCAAGGTAAATTTTGCTTGATTTGGCAATGGTGCAATGTCCACCCAATCTCTTTCTGAACAATGAACTTATAGACCAACTTGGCTGAAGTAACCCCTTAACACTAGGTCGAAGAACCAAAGTCAAACTCTGTTTAAGACTTATACTATCAAGTTCACTTGAGGAAATTCGTAATCTTTGTGAATGATAATAACCCCTGTAAATTGAAGGTCGATCTAAAAGAGATGCTAAACCAGCTTTATCTCTACAAGGTAAAAGTTTTAACCATGGAGTAAGATTTTCAGTACAAACAGCTTCACGTGGCAAAGCGCCATATCTTAATTTGGTTGAGTTTAGAGAAAATCCCCAATTAGGAGAAGAATATGCTGTTGAAGACTCGAGAAAGTTGATAGAGGAACAGAAGAGACCAGAGAGTGCGTGGGTAAGATTCTTCCAGGTGGCATCAATTTCATCATTTGGGAGGTCAAAGTGGGCCCATAGTTCAACACCTGGAGGCTTGGCATTGGCACTGGACATGGGATCAAGTCCTCCCCAGTTTCTGTAGTTCCACCTACCTTGCGTAAATGATAATTCCAATTCCTTGACATGGAATTTTTTAACCTGGTTTAGATATTTTAACGTGTTAAGTTTAAACTGGGAAATGATTTGAGAACTGTAAAACTACCTAAAAGAGTAGATGCAACAACTTTTTTAAAACTACCTAAAAGTTGTTTAAGTTGTAACCTTTAACTAGTTTTAAATGAATAGTAAAGAGTAGATGTGTTTGGAATAGTAAAGAGTTGATGTGTTTGGACATTTAAGTAGAAATTCGACAAAATGTAGCTGTGAAGTTGAAATAACTTGGAAGTTTACTTATGAATTATTAACCTA
Organism: Allium cepa; assembly: GCA_030765085.1. NCBI lineage: Eukaryota > Viridiplantae > Streptophyta > Magnoliopsida > Asparagales > Amaryllidaceae > Allium > Allium cepa. The sequence goes on along the minus strand of CM060945.1, from coordinate 304,746,261 downwards.
TTTGCAACTCTTAAGCCAAAAAATTATGCTTTTGAAACACTGCATGTTACATAAGTAACATGTAAGCTAATTATTCTACGTCTAAGCTATTAGCATGCACCCTCTAAGTCTTAATCAGGGAATCGATTGGATAACCACTTTATAGATAAAAAAAATGATGCTATCTGCTTCTCTTAGTTTGCAATTAACATGCATCCTAAATGTTTGTTTATGAATACAAGTTAACAAAACGTATTATTGGGTAGATGATTTTATTTACCGTTATCATTTCATATTTTTATCACAAGAGTGTACACATAAATTTATCAAGAACACAATCGTAAAAGGTAAGCAAAATGTAGCAAAACATGAATGCAATTGATATGGATGTACAAAAAAAAAATTCATATGCTAATGAAAACTTGATCATGGCAGTGACTAAAACCTGAATAATCATCATTCTCAGCTATCAAGAACCTTTTTTGCACACTTGGTAAAAGGTAAAAAAATATAATCGTTCCTTAAAATACCCAGATTATGATTTTTATATTTTCATATCCTTTTCTACCTGGACTGAATATTTCATCTCTTATTATAATTTGAAATGCAATTCAACTTTCAAATGCATCTTACCCTAACAAATTGGACATCTTGACAAACCTAATATAAACAAATTGGATATTTGATAAACCCTATCGTAGTCTAATTGTGAGTATAACATCTAGTACTAACAAAAAAAAAACAAAAAAATCAAAATGAAAATCGAACCAACTGAGCGATTGCTTTGGGAAATAAATGATGATGTCGACCATTATCAACTGACGAAAGAGCAAAACTCTCAAAGTGGAAATGGGAGAGAAGCTTTTTATCAGGAAGTGGTTTTAACAGAAGCTCCTCAGTGAACTCCTCCTCTCTACCGTTGGATCTGTATCCAGATATCGGATGGCATAGATCAAATATGAAAAAAAGGAGACAGATGAAGTGGATCTTCGCCGCCATACCCATTATTACAGTTTTAGCAGGAAATATACAATGATAACAAGTGAGAAGTCAACTTCTATTCACTCTCAAATACTAGCTCTTCTGAATCTGTACGACTGAAAGAAGTTTTGAGTTGGAATTCAACTTAGATGAGTTCATTCATCTCCAAAATCGAAGCTTGATTCCTATAATCGAGGAATTGCATAACCCGATTGCTCGATTTTTCAAGTCTGCTTAACACAGTTGTTGAAGATCCACAAATAAAATACAATTTAGGGTTTCAAGATAACCCAAGTAGCAGCAAATTCAAATTCGAATCGGCAAAAAAAAAAAAAAAAAAGGATATTAAATTCCGCCACCGCAGTTTTTTACTGGTTTATATCAGTTTAATCGACATGAAACAGAAAACTGGCTTATATTAGTTTTTTACTCGTGATGAAGTTAACTACAAAGGTAACAGTGCAACACTTACAGCATCTTTTGGTCCTAATTCAGAGCTGAATGTTACAAATTCCTCCTACACTCAATGCAGAAAACTGAATTGGCCTTGAACGTCTATTTATTGAATGTCGGGGCTTGGGCGTCCAATAAATAAGGGTCCAAGCCCAAGCGAATCTATTTGACCGCGGAGGGAGGTTGGAGCCAATTAAATGGACGTCTGATGTCATGTGTCCACTTAATGTGTATCTGGCCACTAGAATTTTCAAACCAGTTAAGGCTTGAATATTCAGTGCCCACTGAAGAAGCCCTTATAATGTACTAACTTTTAAGTCATAATCCTCTGTTGATATTCTATTGCCGTCTTAGAAGGCCCATAAAAGGTGTTAAATGGATACATATTCTTTTAAGGGTGCGTACATGTACAACGAAAAAGCCATTGAAAATACTTACAGCAAGAGTTACATTTGACCTAACTGAGATAATCGGACGTAACGGTTATGTTGATCGCGATCGAACTTTTAAAGAAGTAGCGTTTGGGTTGCATGTATCGGTTACATAAGATGAAAGTACGATAAGTCGGACATAATTTTTATTATTATTCTGTGGATATTTTTGAAATATTTTTTGATCATTTGTAAATAATTAATAATACTAACTATTCAAAACTAAACATTAACTAACAATAATTACTCAATAATTATTGCAAATAAAAAATAAACACTATAAATTACACAATTAACTCATTCATAGCCAACTTCTAATTTAATTTTTTCACGAATGTCACAACCACTGATTTTTAACTTTTAAACTCTAACCTCTAACTTCAAACCTCTGATTCAATTTGTCCTGGATGCACTTTAACTAAAATTCTTTGTGATCTTTTTTTTTTTTTTGTTCTTCGCTTTTTTCCTTTCCCTTTTGTTTTTTTCCCCCTTCCACCACTACAGTGCAAATGGATAAACGGTGATATAGTCTACATTCACAAAGCATGTGTTTTTAAATTAGCATGTATTTTAAATGTTGGACAACATAAAATTACAACTGCATAATAATGAACGTTTTCAACTTGTAATTTGCAGATTTACTTTTCAATTGTTACTTATATTACGTAACGTTTCTTATGGTTTGTAAATTGTTTTATTTTGTTTCTTGAGTTAAGATGTCATATTTTTAGATCCATCTTTGCATTTCTAATTAAATATGATGTGTTAAAACATAATTCAATAAACCTATTTTTAATTTGATACTAAAATCTAATTTTTCAACTATAGAAGTTTACTTAATCGTTTGTCTTTTACTTCTATCTCGTTTGAATTAAATTACATGATTAATTGATTATTTCCGGATTTGTAATAACCTTCGACCCTTCAATTTAACAACGAAATCGAAGTTCAAATCACAAAGGCCAAAAGGGATAGATCATTAAGAAATGATAACAAGAAACAAAATAAAGCTTTTAACTATATTTTTTAGGAACAAACGATTAAAACAAATAAATTCATTTAATAAATCATGATGACAATTAAAGTAGGTAAAATTACCATTCATAATTTATTAAATGCAAAAAAACATAATTTTATGAAAATCAATTTGTATCACATTGTGCAGAAACAAACTAAATCATTAAACAAATAGATTCACTTAATAAATCATAAAGACAATTAAAGTTGATAAATTCACCGTTTATAATATATTAAATATAAAACATGATTGTGACTTTAAATCATAAAATTCATTTTAACAAAGTGGCAGTTACGGCTCAAAGTTGATAGTTGACAACAACCAATTATTAAAAAAAATGTTAAATGGCTTAAATTATTTATAAAAAAATATACAATAAACAATAGAGAATAGTAAGAGATTCAAAATGCAATATATATCAAAACTCTTGGTCATGATTTAGCTTGGACCAAAATTTTACACCAACTTGGTTGTATTTGATCCAACATATCAAAAGGAGAGTGCCCATGTAATTCACGACATGATGCCTCTTGGTTAAAGGTCTTCAATGTTACATCTACGTGGAAAATATATTAATTAACATCTATGCTCAAACATAATAGAGAAAAAAATTATACTTTTAAATCTTTTGTCCAAAAATTAGAAGAAAATATTTATACATAAATTAGTTGAATATGTATAGATTTTATACGAACCATCGAAAATCAATTTCGTAAAAAAATTGCATCTTATATGAATTTACGATTGCTCTGATACCAAATGAAAAAGGTTTAACAAGATCGTAATATATCTTGCAGTTAAAGCACAATCAATCCAGAATCTGTAAATCCAAAATAACAAAGGAATTTAAATCTTACAGTTCTTAAGAGAATATATCTTTGGGCGGAAGCATTAATACTAATCTTCAATGGTTTTTCCTCGCATCTGATGATGGAGACCCTATTGCATTTTCTTTTTCCCTTTTTCCTTTTGTAAATTTATTGGACTTAAAATACGTTTCACAAATGATCCCTAAATTACAAAATGGGCAGAAGAATGTTTTGATTTTGGAATATCATCAATCAAATAGAGAAGGGGTCTATATATTCTAAGGTAACATTTGAGGGCGGTATAATTATTAATAGCAATCTAAAATTTTCCATCAAAAATTCTAATACCTTTGCATTAATCCACTAAATGAAATTGGTACACAGTAATAACATAGGCCACATAATAAATAAAACCAACATTCACCTACTTTGCCATAATGTTATAACAGAACAAAGCATATATTCGAAATTGGTCAATATAGTTTTCATTAATCCTAAACCAATTCGGTTAGAAATACCAAATCAAACTAATGTAATCAGAATAACATATCATTATTTGACCCCCATTAACTATAACATTTGTACTCTTTCCAACAATGGTTAATAATATTCATCTGATTCTTATAAGTAATTTGCGTAGATTAAATAGAATTATGCGCGTCACATTAAGCAAAATTATAAATTCAAAGTTAATACATAATTAAAGACTTAGTACTTAGCATTATCTATATACACAATTTGCAATACCGAAATTATGATACATTAACTAAACCCATCCTAGCAACATGCTCTTTGTAAAGAGTGGGCGGAAGCGCATTGTTAGAGAATTGACTAACATAGCTCTTATATTAATATGTTGTACCATAATAATACCATCTTTGACTCTTTCTTTAAAAACAAGATATTTAATGTCTGTCCACTTAGATGCACACTTGATTTATTATTTTTAAAGAAGAAAACAGTAGTTGCATTATCACAAAAAGAGGTAAGTTGCCTCGCAACGCTGTCGATTACTTAAAGTCCTGGTATAAAATTCTTTAACCAAACTGTTTGACCGATAGCATAATAACATGCCACTAATTTTGCTTGCATAGTGGAAGATGCCCTAAAAGGCTGCTTAGCACTTTTCCATGAAATTGGTCCTCTTTCAAGCATAAATATCTAACCTGATGTGGATTTTTTATTATCAACACATGTAGAAAAATCTAATTCGGAATGACCAATAACTTCAAAGTTATTTGACCTTCTGTAAGTAAGTATATAATCTTTTGTCTCTTGCAAATAGCGTAAAAGTTTCTTGGCAGCTTTCCAATGTTCCATTCCTGGATTAGTTTGATATCAACCAAGCATACCAACAGCAAATGCAAGATCAAGGCGTGTACAAACTTGAGCATAAGTAAAACTCCCTACTAACAAAGCATAAGAAATTTTCTTTATTTGAGCATGCATTATTCAATTTTAGGACATTGGAACTTGTTGAATTTGCCACCGTTGATAATAGGAGCAACACTAGGAGAGAAATTGTGCATGTTATATTTTTTAAAGCATTTTCTCAATATATGCCTTTTGAGATAAGCCTAAGATCCCATGAGACTAGTCTCAATAAATTTCAATTCCTATAATATAAGAGGCTTCACCAAGATCCTTCGTTTCAAACTTAGTTGATAGAAAACATTTTGTCTCATATACATGTTTGAATCACTATTTGCTAATAAAATATCTGTTAATACCTCGATTATTGATTTTGATGGTAACAACCTTGACAATAATAATACATTCGTATAAGATATAGTACTAATGTTTTTCCAAGTTATATAGTATATATTGCTGGATATTATATAACCATTGAATCGAAGACTGTACAATATAAAGACTCAAAGAATGGGCATGAAGACTCATGAGTATAAAGATCATGATATGAAGATCCCAAGACTATAGTAAAGTTTATAAAGTCATAGAATACTATTAAAGTCCTTGGTAGCAATCTTTGATCTCTATTTCTCATTTAATAATCCTTATCTTTAAAACAAAATTGACTTTTAAAATATATTTAAAAATATTCTATAAAAGTTTTTCGAAGATTAAAATGTTTATGGCTATTTTTAAACTATTTTACAAGTATCAAATTATTTTAAATAGTATAGGATTTTCAAATTATTTTAAAATAAACATGTTTTCAAATTACACTAGTCTATGTCAACTTAATGGCAGATGGTATGTCGACATAGATGCCACAATTTTGAAATTCAAATTTTAAATGAAGTGTCTATTCGTCGTAACTTTTCATGAATGGACATGTCTGTTTATTCTATATATATAGGGGTTTTCGAATAGATTTTTAACAACTACTTTCATATTATCTTCTCTCCATATCTAGTGAAAAATATATTCAAATCTTCTCAAATTCAACCAGAATCAATTCAATCTTCATTGTATTGGTTATATATATATATATATATATATATTTCTCTCCGATTTCAATCATCTCTCTCTCAGTCAAAGATCAAAGTGTTATCCAAGAGGCTATAGGATTCATTGTAACCAAAGATCAAGAAATTATCGTTGGAAAACCATCGAACTCTAGTTGTATTTGCTTGGGTGTGATTGTAGCCCGTTCAAATCAATTGGGTGTGATTGGTAGCTCATAATCCGAGTAGGTGTTCTTATAGCTTGTCAAAACAAAGTGGGTGTACCCTAAGCCCGGAAAATCAAGATGGTGTGTCTCGTAGCCCCGAAATCGAGATTTTAATTAGGTTGCCTTCTACCCATTTAAAGATTGACATTTGAAAAGAAATATGTGCAAGCAATTGTATGGGACTTGACATAGGGTAAATCGAAACCGGTATAAAAATCCCAATGTGATCTCTCTATTCTTTACTTTTCACTTTACTAGATTTATACTTATGTATGTTTTCATCTATAATTGTTGATTTTGCATTGGTTAATAATCTCGAAAGATTCATAAAAATTAGAAAACACTATTCACTCACATTTAATGTTTAATTAGCCTTAAGATCCATAATTCCACAAATATCATCCTCGTATAATGAGAAGATAAATTTACTCCCACTAATCTTGAGGTGTATGCACTTACCTATTGTATTATCTTTAAATCCAAATTCGATTTTAAACTCATCAAACTTGAGATACCAATGTTGTAAAGCTTGTTTTAACCCATATATTAAATGATTTAACCTTCATGCAATATGCTTCTTGCCTTTTACAACAAACCCTTTGGGTTATTTCATAAAAACTTCTTCATGAAAGTTACCATTCAGAAATGCAATTTTCACATCCATTTGATGTAGTTATAAATCATAATGAGCTACTAGGACTAAAACAATTCTTAATGAGTCTTTCTTTGGGACAGGAGAAAATGCATTATCAAAACGTACACATTCTTGTTGTGTAAACCCTTTAGCACCTAGTCTGGTCTTAAATCTTTTACTGTAACCTTTGGAGTTAGTTTTAGTTTTATAGACTCATTTACAACCTATAGGTTTGACTAGACATGTACCTCAACAAGATCCCAAACTTCATTAATATCTATAGATTTTATCTCCTCATTCAAGCTTCTAACCATTTAGATGATTTATCACTCATGATAGCTTGCTTGAATGAGATAGGATCATCTTCATTACCTATATCACATCCTTCGTCGGTAAGGTACACATATAATCATCAAGTATAGCAGATCTTCTCTCTTTTAGGATCTTTGTAAGGGTTTCTCTGGTAGCGTAAGAGCTTCATCAATATTAGGAGCATCAAAAATCATGAGTTTCTTTATTGGCCTCTTGAGTAAGAGGTATAGAATTTGTAACTTCTCTAATTATTAACTGGAAAATAAGTCCGATTTTCTTTTAGATTTACTATTCTATTTACATTACTCCCACTTAAGTTGCCATCTTTAGAAAAAAAAGCATGTCTAGTCTCTACTATTCTGGTGGTATGTGATGGGAAATAAAATTTGAAACCTTTGGATCTATTTAGATAACCAATAAAATAATAACTAATGGTTCTTGAATCAAGTTTCTTTAGATATGATTTATAGACTTTTGCTTCAAAAAGATAGCCCCATACATTCAAATATCGTAGTTGTAATTTTATGTCAGTCCGCGGTTCATAAGGTGATTTTGGAACAAATTTATTTGGAGCCTGATTTAGAATATATGTGGTTGTTTTTAAAGCTTTTGTCCATAAAAATCAAGCAATGTAGTTGTTAGCGCAAATTTTCAACTACATCAACATCTTGAGGTCTAAAGGTATAACTCCGGATGCTAGTTAGAATATTTAACCGGATGAAGAGATTACCGAGATGTGATTTAAGCAAGCTTAGATTATGAAATGTTGGACCGTAGAGTCACGATAGCAAATGTAGAGAAGGTTAAGTACAGAAAGTAAACAACACCTAGACTTTTACAGTGGTTCGGCCGAAAGTCCATACATCCATTATTCTTTCGTTATTTAGTCACTCTTATCTAGCCGAGAGGCTTATTAAATTAAGTTTATGCATTTCTAAAATTCATGGGTTTGTAAATAGAGCTCTAATATAGCAAAGTACAATATTATTATATGTCTCAATCCTTTTTCAGGCCAAAAGATCCCTGCGCCTTGGGATTGCCACCTATTTATAGGCGGTATGTCGTAACGCCATTGGTTGGACAGTCTTCACCTTAGACTCCTGGAGTGGCTAATTAAGCGGTTATAGTATAAGCATGTTTTGAACATCTAACAGTGCTACATAGGAGGCGTAGAGAGGCGTAGATTGGTGACTTGTTTCCCATGGAGGTGAACTCTTGTATCTGAGCCATGCATTGTCTCATTATCCGTCTCGGCGGTTGATTCTTGTCACCACAAATTGATGTTTTGGGCTTTGAGCATACTAATGGGCTATTGCTTCTGGCCTATGATATTATTCTCACTACGAGCTCATTCCATTCGCTCCACATATATTAAAACAACATAATTATTGTAATCCATATAATTAGAGAGTGTAGGACTTTTCATAAGAAGATAATCATTGTTTGTACTGCTGAGAAATTTTGGTATAACCTATGCCACTTAAAGTTTACTTCATATATGAAAAATGGAGTGAACTTTTATGTAAGTTGGTTTAGTTCATTTTTCTTGATATCTTTCAAGCTCGGTCTGCACTATTTGTGTGGAAGAGATCATTTAATTCTAACTGGAGGAACTAGAATAACAAGAGAACAAAATTTTCATTTAAGTTGGAAAATCAAACCATCTTTCTTAATGTTAGACTAAATTTGATGCCTAGAGGTGAAGACAATGCTAGTCACTTAAGTCGAGGATGAATATTCAAACGTTTTGATGAAGCTGAAAAGCAATATTTAGTTTGGACCGTGGGGATGAACTTCTTAAAGTTGTGTTTTCCACTTGAAGCCATCTAGGCTAAGTGGTAAGAAAAATTGTTTGAGCGTCGAGAGGCAAAATCTAATTTGAGACCGTGAGATTAAAACTTTTGAAACTATGCTCGCCACTCGAGGCCATCTAGGCTAAGTGATAAGCGAACTTGTTTGAGTGTTGTGAGGTGAAATCTAATTTGAGACTGTTAGGTCATTAAAATCATGCTTTTCACTTGAAGCTATCTAGGATAAGTGATAAATGAAATTATTTACGCCCAGATACACAAAATCTAATTTGAGACCATGAGGCCAAAATGGTACTTGCAGCATGGAATTTGTAAGTGACCATCCGAGACTGGACTTTTGAAAGGATAGATTCTAATCTAGCATTAAATATGAGTCAATGTGTCGACAGTTGATTGGTTATCTTCAAAAAGCATCCCCTCTTTTCCTATGTAAGGATGATTTGGCGTATGAAGAGGAAATCTCTCGATATTCCTCTTATGGTCAACTGTCAAACGTGATCTACGGTGGAAAACTTCTCTCTCTTCAATCTGTGCCATTCCTTCTTAATATAAACAATCTTTCCCCTTTCTCTCCTCTTTTCGCATGTTCAAATTGTAAAGCCGCCATTGGTATTTTCAAGCTTTCTTTGATTTTTCCTTTAATATCCGTTCTTGATCCAGTAAGTCTTTTTAATTTAATTATTCTTATAAAGATTGATAATATCATCATCAATATTATTCCTTTTATTGCTTAACCAAGAATTTGATTTTGGTTCTCATTGGCTTTAACTTTCTTAATCCTTGTTCTGAGGATAATGCCAACTTTTCTTTCTAATAACTAGATACCTTGCCCTCTTTCCTTAGGTTGGAAATAGATGCTTTTATCAAACTTCAGCAAGATCTTGATGAAGTTTTGTCTTCTTATGAGACCACCGGAGTCGAGGCAATCGCCCTTGGCTCCGAGATGCGTTTTAGTTAACCTTCGACGGGGTATTATATATGGTGCATAAAACATTTAGAACACGAAATATTTTTACCTCTAGCTCCTTTATCCGTTGAGGTCTTGGAACTTTATCGCATTAATCCCTTTCAACTCTTGGCTACATCATATTAAACTTTATCTGCTATGATGATTCGATAATCCAAAAAAGGCTATTGAGATATATCAGTTACTGAAATCAATTGCATGTTCAACCTACTGGAGTCTAAGTCCATTGAGAAATTTCCCATTTATTTCCTCAAATTCTTAAGACCATCTCCTTTAATGGATCCATTCAGTAAAATACTGCCACATCAGTGGTTTTCTATAAAGGTCCCTTCCGATCGAGCAGACGCCTCTTTCAATAATGCTGGTATGTCATTGGATATTTTGCTTTCTTTTAATCTTATCTGTATTCTAGGTCATGCTTCCTTATTTATTGAATATCAAATAGTGAGACCTAAGAAGATCAGTGACCCAGCTGTTACAAATCAATTTAAGGATAAGTCTAAAGAAGTCATGAAGGTTCCATCTTTAACTTGATTCTTACTGAAAGCTCAAGGTCTGCTACTTCCTTTCACTAAATTTGCCAGACTTAAATCCTCTAGAAAGTACGAGAAGGCTTCTGCCATAGTTGTTGATAGTGGAGTAGAAACTGAATCCAATTTTGAGGAAAGCAAGGCTGAGGGTTTTTCCCTTTAATTATTCTCTATGTTAAAGTGACTTCTTCTTCGAAGAAGACCGACACCCTCTGTAAGGGAAAGGGGCCCAAGAAAAGGTCCAAATTGTTGCTTCCTGATAAAGATACCATCGGCTCGAAGAAGCAAAAGGTCTCCACATCCTCCAAAACCTAAAGTTCCAAGGAAAAGGATTCGGGTTTTCTATCGAGAAAAAAAAGTAAGTGATAGATATTGGAAGAGTCGCCTTTGTAGGTGACCTTTTCTATACCATCACCAAAGCACATGCTAGACTTCCAACCTTTGCCATAGGAATTCGAAGGGCAATCGAGTATAGTCTTCGAGACAACATCAAGGTAGGAATGAATTTTTTGTGTAGGTTTATGATTCCAACATCTGTTCTTACTTTGTCACTTTTTTAGACTATAGTGGAAGCCTCCGCCCTTCAACATGGGTGGTTGAAAATGGAAGCGGTGGCCATTGCCGAAGTAATGAAAAAGGAGTTTGAAAAATTCAAATCTAAAGTTAAGGAGATGAATGCTCGAGTAGAGGAATCAAGTAGGACGACTGGATAGAGGGATCGTAAGATCAAGACCCTTGAGAAAGCCTTAAATGAATGGGAAGAGAAGTTAAAGAAAGCAGAGGCCAGAGTGGTTGATAAAGAACGTTATATTGCTAAAGAATAGCATGAGAAGGAGCCTAACAGGCGAGCCTTCTAATTCTAGGAAAATAATGTTGCCACAGTAGAGGCCAACTTTGATAAAAGGTAGGTGGAACATAAGAAGGAAAAGGAGACCAAGGTCATGGTGGAGGATGAAGCCGAGCTCCCAATAGAGGAGGAGGGAGAAGCTGTTTCTACCAACGAGGACGTATGAGAAGACACTCCTGTTAATATGATTGATGAAGAAAGTATACCGAACTTATACTTATAGTAATATGACTTCTATAACTTTTGGCTTGTATAATTTTCTGAATGAAACATTTTTGATGACTTATAATGGTTGAATTACCATTTGACCCTATATAATGCACATTATATTTCAAGCTAGAGTAGCTGATGTGGAGCGCTTCTTTATTTCCCATCTTTCTCTTTACTAATCTCAAGTTGACTCTCCTTGGGGAGTACCCTGCCTAAACTACTTAAAAGTTCAGTGAGACTATGCTTCTCTTTACCAATCTTATAAGGACAAGGTAGTTGAACTTCAAAAGCAAAAAATAACACTTAAGGAATTTGGGGTTAAGAGCAAGTTCCTTGAGTTAAAGCTAGGTATGAAAATTAATAGTACTTTACCTCAATGAAGAGTAAGACCTAAACCTATATCTAACATCGGGAGATGACATCGCCATTCCTTTTAGATGAATGGAGGAAAAAAGGCTAAGGATGATGTTGCTAATAAATTCCTTGCAAGATTGTGGAACTAAGATTGTTTTGAAGGGCCCTGACTTGCTACCTTGATTTTCTCATATAAAAAGATCTCCTCGTTTCATTTTTATACTTTATCCTCTAATGCTCTCGATTTTGTAATCCGGTTTGTAATACTATTTCTTTAGGTATTCTTCTTGGCCTGTCCCTTGTAACATCTTCTTGGACAAATTATATGTAAAGGAACTTTACTCTTTTCGATTTTATTCTTATGTCTTCACTTTGAGTGTCCTTTAGAATCTTCTCTTTGTTGGGTTTCTCTTGCCTTTAGTATACTTCTTGTCGATACAAGATCTTGGACCCAATTGAGTTTTATTATTGGATCCTTGTTTTGAACCAGCCTAGTGGCACAATCATGAGTTTTGTCTTGTTCTAATTCTATTCTCACTCCTTTTTATTTCTTCTCTGTTTATCAAGAATCTACTTGATACCTTAACTTAAGAACTTTTCCGTAGCATTCCATCGTTATTGAGAATCTACCCTACTCTAATCTTATTAGGGATCTTCCGAATCCTAATCTTATGCATAGTACCACTAGACATAACTCACTTTTATTAGGAATCCACTAAACTTTCTAATTTTATTAGGAACCATCTAATGCATGGTACTACTTGACCATGACTCACTATCATTGGGAATCTACCCAACTTTCTAATCTTATTGGAAACCTATCCAATGGGTACTACTTGACTATGGCTCACTATTATTGGGATTCTACCAACCTTTCTAGTCTTATTAGGAACCTACCCAATGCATGGTACTACTTAACCATATCTCACTACTATTAGAAATCTATCCAACTTTCTAATCTTATTAGGAATCTACCTAATGCATGGTACTACTTGACCATGACTTAGTATCATCATCCATTTTAATTTTCAACATCTTTTTAAACCTAGGTGATATGGCCTTACACATTGTAGCACATCACTATGGGGGTACTTTTATGGCAAGGTCTACCAACTTATTGTTGGGTCCAAATCTACAGCCACTTTTTGCAGGCATCGTCCATCTACAACCAATTTTGGTCGGTGTCGGCTATCTACAATCACTTTTGGTAGGTGATAGCTATCTACAACTAATTGTAGTGGGTGTTGGCTATATATAATCACTTTGGCGGGTGTCGGCCATTAGAAACGAATTTAACTTGATGGCCATACTAAACACTGGTTGTAACTTGGTAAGGAAAATATGAATCATTTGAAAAAGTGCTTTCAGACTATTTTATAAAAGACTTTTGAAATCACATAGTTTATTAATCACATTGTTCGATAGAAAGTTTGACCCTAGTTTGAGGAAGAAGACTATTGATGGTATTATTACTTATTTTTTTCATGTGAAATCATCAGATCAATAAAAGAATTTTAGTCCTTAAATTTTAAATGCCAGTATGATAGGCAAAAGTTCTTAAGAGAAGAGGACATACCGGAAGAGATATCGTAAATGTCGAGACTTGAACGAACCATCAAAGTAAAAATTTGTTAAATAGGGTTATGCCGAAGAAGAACATATTAGCAAAAGAAAACTAGACTTGTTGATTAGACTTCAAGAAATCTTAACCATGAGGTGCCCTTTAGAGTTGAAACTTTTGTGTAAGAGGACGTAATCGAGAAGATCACATTAATAGGACTTGTATCTTCCATTTGGCCATGGGAATCTGATTTATAAAATGGATGCTTCTTGCAACTTCATCTTTGTAGAAAAGCGCCATATGCATTCATTTGACATGGGTTACATGGAATTCATCTAAGGCCATAAAATAGAAAAAAAGTAAATAATTCCGAAACAAGATGCTCAATCTAATGTTTTATAAATTTTGTCAACTTCCCTTTGTTTATAAATCTCTTGACTGCGTACGAAAGCAATTGACATTTATTCATCTCATGCCCGTTTGTCAAATGATACTTCTCTCTCTTTGGGTCTTCTTTCATCGACGGAAGGTAACCTCGGTAAGAAAGTCTCCATGAGTTTCTAGGAATATCCGAGACAAGCTTTTGGTTGAGTGGAGTGAGAACCCGATCCTGCTTCAAATTCTTTCAAGACTCATCATCTTGAGTGACTGGGAGGTCCCTCTTGTTGGAAGAAATCGAACCTTTATATTTTAACAATTCAATGGAAAAATTCCTAACTTCACTATTCAGGGTCTTAACAATCTTCCAGAGTTGGGCCAATTCCTTTAGGGATTCTTCAAGATATCCCAAAAGCTGCCTGATCTGAGAAGCTTGAAGCTCTTAGACAGGGTCATATTATTTTTAATTTTCGAAATGAATTCTTCATTTTTAGAACTAGAAATTACTGACTGGAATGTTCTATTCGATTTTCGAAAAGGAACAAGGAGGAGAGGTTCAGGCTCTCCTTCTAGTGACAAAAATGTTAGTGCAAATTTTTGTTTGTACCAACATCCCGCATTCCGAAGGTATAACTCCGGAAGATAATTGGAATATTGAACTTGAAGAAGAGATTTCCAAGATGTGTTTAAACAAGCCTAGGTTATGAAATGTTCGACCATAGAGCCACGATAGCAAATGCAAAGAACGTAAAGCGCAGAAGATAACTAACACCGAGACTTTTATGGTGATTCGAGCTGAAAGTACCTACATATACCGTCCTTTCCTTATTTAGTCACTCTTATCTAGCCGACATGCTGATTACATTGAGTTTATGCATTTTCACCATTAATGGATCCGTAAATAGAGCTACAATATAGGAAAGTACACTAATATTATATGTATCAATCCTTTTTCGTGCCAGATGATCGTTGCATCTTGGGATTGTTGTCTATTTATAGCCAGTATGTTGTAACACCATTGGTGGAGAGTCTTCTCTTTGGATTATTAGAGTGGCCTATTGAGCGGCTACAATTTGAGCTTGTTCCGAACATCTAACGATGCTACTTAGGAGGTGCAGATTGGTGACATAATTCCCATGCCGCTGGCCTTTTGTATATGAACCATACGTTGTCTAGTTGGTCGTCTCAACCGTTGATTTTTGCCACTGCAAATTGATGTTTTGGGCTTCGGGAATGCTGATGGACAATTGCTTTTGGCCATGGTATTGTTCTCTTGGTAAGAGCTCATTCCATTCAGTCCTCATATATTAATACAACATATTCTTATAATATATATATAATTAGAGGGTGTACGGCTTTGCTTAGGAAGATGATCGTTGTTTGTACTGTTGAGAAATTTTAGTATAATAGTGATATTGCATATCATATCCATTAGTGTACAATTACATCTTTCTTCGATTCCATCCAATAGTGTACGATTTCATCTTTCGGCAATTCCATTATGTCGAGAATCTCCAGGTATATATAGAGTAGTGATAAACAATACCTTTTTCTTGAAGATATAAAGAGAATGGTCCTGGACTTTGACCATGGTCAGTGTGTCTACAATAATATTCACCGCCTCTATCTGATTGCACTATTTTAATTTTAAGTTTACGTTGATTCTTAACTTCAGCCCTAAAAATTCGGAATTTATCTAGTGCTTTAGATTTTTCAATTATAAGATATAAATAACTATAGCGAGAATAATAGTCAATGAAAGTAATAAATGATTTATGTCTATTAATACACGGAGTAGGAAAAGGACCACAGATAGCAATGTGAATCATTTATAATAGCCCCCCATTTCGAATGACTCCTTTCTTATTTCCCTTGAAATTTTTTCCTTTAACACATTCTATGCAGTTGTCGAAATAAAGAACGTTTCTAATGAGACATTGCATTCTATCTCTTGAAATATGACCCGACCTGCTATGCCATATTCGAAAGAATTCCTAAAATCATGATTTCTGTTGACTCCTCATTTATGATTAACACTAGTAATATTCATAGATAACAGAGATTTACAGAGGAAGAATCTAAACATAATTTATATGGATTGTTACATAATAATCTAGAACTAAAAAACTTAGAGTTTTGATATAGCTTCAACTCATTGTTTCTAACTGAAACGTAAAACCACATGCATCATGTCTAGAAACAAAAATTAAATTCCTAGTCATACAAGGAATATAAACTACATCATGTAAATCAAGAATAAATCCACTCTTCAAATTATAACGAAGAGTTCTAACAGCCTTGACTTCAACCTCTAATCCGTTAGCAACTTTAAGTTTCCTTTCTCCCCTTTGAAGCATCCTCATGAAATGGAATCCCTGCAATGAGTTCATAATGTGCATAGAGGCATCAGTGTTAACCAACCACATATTTAAGGGAACATCAACTAAAAAGGTTGCACAAAACATGAAATTTAAATCATTATCCTTTTTAGCAAGTCAATCTTTACACTTCATACATTCCTTCCTCATGTGTCCATGCTTCTTACGGTGATGGCATTTAGGAGCATACGTGGGTTTTGTACCAGGTATACTAGTTTTGTTAATACCAGTATCCATTTTCACTTTATTTTATGTACTCATTATTCAGTTTTGGAGTTTAAACAATGTGTGCGTAGTCAAGTTTCTCAGCCTTAGTGCTTTCTTCTTCTTCTTCAACTCATATAGCAATTAAATTGCTCATTTTCTACTTTTCTTTCTATGTATTAAATTGATCTTGAAAGGACCAAAATGTTTAGGAAGAGAAGTCATAATGAAATGAACTAGAAAACCCTTAGAAATTGCCATATCCATTCCATTTAATTTTGTGGTCATATCATTCATTATCATGGTATGTTCGTGTAAATTGATTGTCACATTATACTTGATAGTGATCATTTTCATTATAAGAGTACTCGCATAAGCCTTTGAAGTACTTTAATTTGTTCTTCAACGGAAGCCATGTATTGTTTTTGGTGAAAATATTGTTTGCACTGACCTATTCAGGAATACCTCCTCTCATAACAACTGTAATAGTACCTGTTGTAATCATGAGAGACATGCGGTATTACTACTCTCATTTTATAAAATTAGCCTTTTCATCATCAGTATTATTGCTATAATACTATAATTGTCCATTTGTAATGCCTGGTCAATATCCATAAAACTAAGACAAATCTCAATTTGCTCTTTCCAAGTGGAAAAATTAGTTTCGTTCTATGTACTATTCCAGAGATTTGACCATGAACATTCTTCAACGTTGCATTAGATTCAAAAAAAATAAAACTTACTATTATTAACTATAAATCTACAAATAGTATAATGTTATCCAGCCTTTTGGCTCGACTATATTCAAACTGATTAGACCAATTAAACTCAATTGTCTTCGGGATCGACAAATCGCATTAACAATAACAAAGCCTAGAGATTAGGCACATATGATAATATGAAGTAGTAGTTGGGTGAAAGCAGATGACGGAATAAATCGAATGACAAAAATATGAAAGTATACCATTTACTAAAAATGGATCAAATATGATCGATATTCCCTAATTATGGATCGTATCGTATCGATATTGCAGTTCAATTCAATCGAAAATGATCGATATCTCAAAATCCATAAATCAATAACATATGAAACATCAGGAGCATCAATATATTGAAAAGTGGAGCCCACCATATCGATCACATGCCAAAACAAGCCTATGAAATGATCGACATCGATTATTATTATAAATGATGTGAGACATGCGATTGATATCATGATTGCTTTTGTATCTGGAGACTCCGTTGTTGAAATTTCAGGAAAATACTTCATCGTCTTCCCCTATAAACATAGACTTGATTGTTTATTTAGGGGATCTTTATACTACTTGTTACTTTTCATTTCTCTGTAACCAAGGGTTTTTCTCCGATCCATCCTCTTGTACTCGTCAATTCAAGTGTTTAATAAAGTTATTTTCTTCCAAGTGGACGTAGCCTTCAACGTTGAACCACTATAAATTGTTATCTTCTCATTGTTGCCTACATTCTATTATTTAATTGCTTATTTCCTCTGTTTTTATTGAATTTTCTTCATTTATTTCTCTACAAACTTTCTATTAGGTGTTTATGTCAAATTTTGATGCAAACATTTTGGTGCTTCCCCAAAGAAAGAGATTCTCAGCCCTGTTTGGATCCCTTTTTTGCTAATGGATTGCATAAATCGCTCGAAGAGATCCAGAATTGTCTTCAAGAAGCTTATTCATTCTATTCAGATTTGCAAAAGTCTAAGAAAAAATATCAACAACAGTTGAAACACCAGATCTACCCCCCAAAACATAGAAAGAAACAAGGACACTAACATCCAACAAGGAGGACAGAGCGATCTACCAATAGATGTTAATGCTACCAATCCAGATGATGTCCAGAATCCAGTTGATTCCATTACAAGAGCTAATTTCCAAAATCTGATGAGAGAGCTCGAGATAGCCATCGATAATTGAACCAGCAGATTTAAGTCAATATCGATTTAATGAATCATATCAGAGACCAACAACGTAGGAAATCTAGGAGAGAGCCAACTCCCTATTCTGCACCAGAAAGCTCAACTTTATCAGATGACTATCATAGATGAAGACATCGCAGAACTGATGGATACCACGTTGAAACGTTGACCCGCCGCCACTCGACCAATCCAAAAAGACCGATAACGATCAGTACCGATCCATCTAGAACAGTTGGCCCCGATCCAACTCTTGGAGGTGGTTCGCATCAAATAATGGGGAGAACACACACTAATGTGGCTATGACCGGTTTGGATGATGGAGTTCAAGTGTATGCTGATCAGTTACCTCTCCAGAATGACGACCATGTGAACGCATGTGATGCACAACGAGAGGATGTTGAGCCAAGAAGGCATGAAATGGCCCATAAATAATGATCGGACCGTTCACATGAAGTGGAGCACGACTACCGCTTGGCTCCAGTTATCCAAACATCGGACTTGTCGGCTATGGTCGAACAGCTTGTATGGGAGAACCAAGGCTTGACCAATGATGATTAGGGGATCTCAAGAAGCCATATTATGTTCATAGAAAATATTTTACATTCTGAGTATCCAAGGAGATTTAGCATGTAGTCGATGCCTGCCTATGAGGGAAAAATCGATTCTAGGTAGCATATCATGAGATATGAATGACTAATGGATTCTGCACGAGTTGATGATGCCATAAGATGCAAGTATTTTCCTATCACTTTCTCTACACGCTGTGACTCCCCGGTTCCAGTGATCGAAATATCAGAGGAAGTTTACCGTCCGATAACTCGGATCAATGGGCGGAGAAGAAGCGATCTTTTGTTTACACTACTTTGGATCAGCATGGATACGTTTAAAATACCTTTACATATCTGAAATGATACGTATCTCATCTCAAACCAATGTAGTTTACACGATTTCAAAGAATTTGTGTCTAAATCACATATCAAGAACACAAGATACAATGGTTTCACAAAATAATGGACCAAAACAGAAATACACACACACATATACACACACATATACATAGCATAATATTTGTAGAACCAGACGTCAAAGTACTATCATATATTTACAACCATCACAAAAATGATCCTAACCATACTCAATCAAATATATACAAACTGCATATCATCAGACCATGCACAAACAACTAACATAACTAATATAACTCAACAGACGCAAGATAGGTCTCTCTAATGTTGTCTTGCCATATAACTCTAACTGTACCCCTGACACATGTTGCGAATGTGCGTCCGTCGAGCTCTAACTCTACCACAACCTTAAATTTGTATATGGTATTACAGTCTCCCTCCATTATAATGTCATAGGAGGTCACTTCAAAACGCGAAAAGGAGATCATTCTACAACACCTCGGTCTGACCCGAGGAGTTGTCACAAAACAAACCCTCGAGTCAGGCTATAAATTTGCTGTGAGTATAATAGTGTAACAATGATTCATATAAATATATGGAGTCGGGTTATATATATGATATTGAAAGAAATAGATATGTCACCCACTCCATAAGCTAAACCCACCCACATTCCATTGAATTATTTCTATTTAAATACATGTATCATGGCACTATTTAAAGTGAATCACAATTGCAACAATAATCAACCGATATATCACATCCTAATCATTTATAATTTGCAAGCATTATTCAATAGACATTTTACTGTCAAGTTATTCATATACGAGGTCTGAAATTACTAGTGAGTCATACTCATTATTCACTCTTATTAGACTATTTATCGAACCGATATCGAGGCCTTTTTCATCCGTGTATCTTTCGATCAGAAATTATGGGCACCCCCAAATGAACTATTAGTTGCACTATCTTCTCCTATTCACGGTTAGGCTCACCCTGTTGTGATATAATCTTCATCTTTGTTTCACCATATAACCATCAATGAGATTACTCTCAATTCTTCCTCATTTCCCGTTTGCACTGCGCCTGTCGTCGTAGTTGTGTCCACACAACAGATCGCTTGAACAATAAGTGATGAGGGACCAAGTCGTCATGATTCAAGGTGCGACCCTGAATCGTCCGCTAGGATGGATTCTAGCATCTAGTAGTCTCATCTTATCTTATTCGCTTCATTGGTTAAATTCATTCAAATTCTTTTGTATTTAACTTTCCAATATACCATTTATTCTCAAAATGGTACCGTGTTCTATTTTAGATCACATATAGATGTCGTGTTTGTGCAACACAGCATTAACCTACAGTGTATAACATCATGCATAATGGACATTCATAAACATAACATATGAACATGACCTAGGAGAATCTCATCGGATTTATATTATAATAAAATGTATGTTTCAAATTTAGACTTGATTTTCGATGACGTCATTTTAATTTAATATATAGTATTTTTCCATAATTTTTAAAGTGGAAAATAAAATATTTTTGGTTGGTGCGTTTTGCGCCAAACGTAGGTTCTTTTGAATTTTTATATATAAGTTAACTGGTCTATTTTATTGTTCTTTTATGATTGTGTAACGTTGTTATACGTGAATATTGTGTAGAGTCATACCCTAAAACTTTTAACTTTTTTTAAAAAAAATTACACGTACTCATGCCTAAAACCACACCATCTCCCATGCCACCTCATCCTTTTATTTTTCATTATTGTGCATGAATACATGCACATATTCATGAATACATTTGCATGAATGCAAGCTTATACATTACTATTCTATTTGCATTGAATTTAAACATTTGTCTTATAAACTATAATGAATGACATCCATTCCATTTCAAGGTGTTCTACATTTAACAAAAGAGCGTGCATGCGTTGTGTATTTTTATGTTAATTCTACCTTAATCTAACTCATTTTTGTCATGGACACACCTCCACATGCCTTTGATGACCGAACGGAGACCATTGTCGTGTTAAGCTATGCAGTACGTTCCAGTTGGTATCTTCCGTTTTGGCTGTAACGCTACTATTCATCATACGAACGCAGACATAACGGTGTCATTTCTGATCATTATGGGGTCCATCGGCCAAGCGAAAACTAGTCGATTTATTCCTCTTACTTTTCTCTATATATTACCTTTTGGTTTCATGAACAAAACCATTATAGATTTTTGAGTTATTAATAATTAAATTTTCGAAACAAAACTTGTTTTATATTATAAAGTTTGCATGGGTGCTATAATTTTCATTATAGACTAAAGCAAGCATGCGCGTTCATTTTACTTTTGTCTAAAGTAAGCATGTTCATTATATTATAAAGCATGCATGTCTCATGTAAAGTAGTTTTTTTTACATAAATTAAAATTTATTAATAATGGTAGGTATATAAAGATGCAACTTGGACGCAAATCACGGAGGCCTTGTAACATTGGAGATGCAAGCACATGAAGCATGCATGCGCAGCCTATAAGCATGAACACAGAAGCACGCAGACAAATGAATAAAATAAAAGTAGAATAGTAGTACATATATAATTTACAAAACTAAATGCAGCACACGCAACAAATAAAAAGATCAAATATATATATTCAAGTGGATTTTTGCATGGTGCTTAAATACTTTAGATGTTTGCAACTTGGGCAAGCATGAGATCATATATACACGAAAATGTATACTTTATATTTATAAATTTACACAACTCTAGTTCATAATTACACCTAAACTATTTTGATTATGTCAAGCAAAATCTTTTGCACTGATGTGTAGCGAAACAGTGAGATATATATGCGTTGACATTAATATGAACAGAAGATAATGATATTAATATAAATGAAACAATAATACACGTACACAATAAAAAAAATTATGCTCACTTTTTATTTGCGCAGTCTGATGAAAATGAAAAGGAATAGAAAACAGCATGTGTTTGCTTGCGTTAGTGAAGAATGGGATGCGGTGTTTATATAGGTTATACGCTGATACTTTAGGCCTAAGTAATCAAATAGGTTAAAATATAATGATGAAATGGATAAGCATACATACAACGGTCGAATTAAAAAAAAGTTATTTATATTATTTTTCAATAAATAATTTTATACTCTTCAAATAAATTAACATACCCTTAACCGCGATATTTCTCTACCATAATTTGGTCTTCGATTACAATTCCGCTCGTGGCGTTTTACTCCAAATTGTATTTTATATCCATAACGGTTTTTTAATTTAACAAAATTTATTACTATAAGTTAAACAGTAGCGGGATATTACAGACTTCTCTCCTTAAAGAAATTGCATCCTCGCAATTCACTAGAGAGTACTGTAAGCTATTCGTATACTAAATATCATCCTATCAACTAATAAAATCCTAACATTCATGATTCGATAAATATGTGTAATATATATATATATATATATATATATATATATATATATATATATATATATATATGTGCATCTAATGAGTTTCAATTAACTTAGGATGTGATTTCCTAATTTTCTCCTCAGTTTCCCAAGTGCAGTCTTTAGAATATCTAACCATTGAACTTTGACTAGTGGAACTTGCTTGTTTCTTAACTGCTTCATCTTTGAATCCACTATTCTGGCTGGCTCAACGATGAAAGTCAAGTTCGGTTCAATCTCTAGTTCCTCTAGTTGCTTTGGTTCTATAACAATGTCGAAATACCGTAGACATTTCCTTAATTGGGTTACGTGGAACACATTATGAACTCTAAATAGATATGTTGGTAATTCAACTCCGTAAGGAAGGATTCCAGTACGCTCCATAACTGGACAAGGTCTAATATATTTTGGAGCTAATTTTCCTACTTTGTCAAATCTTACAACTCCTTTCATTGGGGATACCTTTATAAAAACGTAATCTCCAATCGTGTATTCCAGATCCTTTCTACGTTAGTCATCATAACTCTTCTGTCGTGATTTAGCAATCTTCGTACGATCTCTAATAAGCTCGATCTTCTCAATCGTTTCTCGAACCATATTTGGTCCTAGTATAAGTATGTCTCCAGTTTCTAACCAACAGGCTAAAGAACAACACGGTATTCCATACAAAGCTTCAAATGGTGCCATTTCAATACTGGATTGTAACCTATTATTGTAGGAGAATTCAATAAAATGAAGATGTTCTTCCAACGAACCCCCAAACTCTAAGATACATATCCTAAGTAAATCTTCTACAACTCGATTTATTCTTTTAGTTTGTCCATCCGTCTGAGGATGGTATGCGGTGCTAAAATCGAGTTGTACACCTAAGACTGAATGTAAGCTTTGCCAGAATTGACTGGTAAATATTGGATCACGATCGCATACTATATTCTTTGGAATCCATGAAATCGTACAATATGTTTCAAGAATAGTCTGGCTAAACTTTCTGCATTTCTATTCATTTTCACAGGAATGAAATGGGCACTTTTAGCGAGTCTATCAACTATCACCTATATACTTTCATTTTCCGACCTTATTCTGGGAAGCCCATCAATGAAATCCATAGAAATCTGTTCCCATTTAAATTGAGGAACTTCGAGAGGTAATAAAAGTCCACTGGGATTTTGATGCTCCCCTTTCACTAATTGACACATAACGCATCGTTTCACATATTCACCGATGTCCTTCTTTATGCCTTCCCAATAGTACATCCGCTTCTTATCATTATACATCTTTGTACCACCAGGATGTATTGAAAATAAAGATCGATGACATTTGTCTAGAACTTCTTTTCTCAGATCGGCTGTGTTAGGAACACATATTCTTCCTTTAAATTTCAAGTTCCCCTTCAAGTCTAACTTGAACTTGCTGAGTTCTTCTGATGCATTTCCATTATTTAATTTATTAATTTGATATGCTAGGATGGGGTCATTTCTTTGATAAGATTGAGTTCGATCGAGTAAACTAGGTCGAATATCTAGACTTGCCAACGTGGCTGTTGTTTCT
This sequence comes from Allium cepa, assembly GCA_030765085.1. NCBI lineage: Eukaryota > Viridiplantae > Streptophyta > Magnoliopsida > Asparagales > Amaryllidaceae > Allium > Allium cepa. The sequence goes on along the minus strand of CM060945.1, from coordinate 304,721,923 downwards.
TCCACTCTTCTAAACTGGAGGTTACAAGAAGAAAACACTTCTAAATCTTTCCATTCAATCAACATCATTGATACTATAGTCTGGTGTCTTCGACAGAGAGCATCCACCACCTTATTACCCTTACCTGGCATATACCGAATTTCTAGGTCATAAGCAGCTAGAAATTCCAACCGTCGCTGTTGTCGCATATTCAAGTCTCTCCAAGAGAATAAATATTTCAGTGATTTTTGATCTATGTATAAAACAAAACTTTCTCCCAATAGATAATGTTGCCAAAGTTTCAAGGCAAATATCACAGCTGCCAATTCAAGATCGCGAGTCGCATAATTTACTTCATTAGGCCCGAGTTGTCTAGACGCATAAGCTACAACTCTGTCTCGTTGCATTAGCACTGCACTAAGCCCTATTTAACAAGCATCTTTGTATACTACTAGATCATGATTACTACTAGATCCTGATACCTTCTGGAACTATTAATATTGGAGCATTTGAAAGTAATTCTTTCAATTTCTGGTAAGCCTTTTTACATTAATTTGACTAGATAAATTTAACTCGTTTCTTCATTAAATTAGTTAGTGGAGCAGAAATCTTGGAAAAGTCTTTTATGAATCTTCTATAATATCCTACTAAACCCAAGAAACTTCTAATTTCAGTTATTAATTCGGGTCGCTTCCACTTTTGAAGAGCTTTGACCTTAGTTGGGTCGACAGAAATTCCTTTCTCCGAGACAATTGTGCCAAAAATTTCACTTTCTTCTGCCAGAAGTGACATTTTGAAAATTTTACTTTAATTTGGTGTTCTCTTAATGTTTCTAAAACCACTTTCAAATAAATCACATGCTTTTCTTCTGCCTTTGAGCAGACGAGGACCAACCAAAATAGTGGATTCAAAGATGAAGCGGTTAAGAAACAAGCAAGTTCCACTAGTCAAAGTTCAATGGTTAGATGATCCAAAAGACTGCTCTTAGGAAACCGAGGAGAAAATTAGGAAATCACATTCTTGGTTAATTGAAACTCATTAGGTGTGTGTGTGTATATATTCATCGAGTTATGGATGTTAGGATTTTTTTAGTTGATAGGATGATATATAATATACGGATAGCTTACACACTCTCTAGTAAATTGCGAGGACGTAATTTTTTTAAGAAGGGAAGTTTGTAACATCCCGCTACTTTTTAACTTATAGTAACAAATTTTGTTGAATTAAAAAAATAAGAAAATAAAAATTGTTATAGATATAAAATAAAATTTGGAGTAAAACGCCACGAGCGAAATTGTACTCGAAGACCAAATTGCGGTAGGGCAATATTGCGGTTAAGGGTATGAAAATTTATTTGAGGGATATAAAATTATTTATTGAAAAACAATATAAATAACTTTATTTTAATCAGATCGGTGTATGCATAACTATCCCTTTCATCATTATATTTTAACCTATATGATTATTTAGGCTTAAAGTATCAATGTATAACCTATATATGCATCGCATCCCATTCTTCGCTAATGCAAGCAAACACATACTGTTTTCTATTCCTTTTCATTTTCATCGGACTACGCAAACAAAAAGTGAGTATACTTTTATTTTTTTTACTGTGCACATGTACTATTGTTTCATTTATATTAATATCAGTACCTTCTGTTCATATTAATTTCAGCACATATATGTCACTATTTCGCTTAACATCAGTGCAAAAAATTTGATTGACATAATCAAAGTAGTTTAGGTGTAAATATGAACTAGAGTTGTGTAAATTTATAACTATCAAGTATACCTTTTCGTGTATATATGATTTCCTGTGCCTAAGTTGCAAACATCTAAAGTAGTAAGCACGGTGCAAAAATCCACTTGAATATATATATACATACATACATACATATATATATATATATATATATATATATATATATATATATGATCTTTTTATTTGTTGTGTGTGTCGCATTTAGTTTTGTAAATTATAGACGTACTTCTATTCGATTTTTATTTTATTCATTTGCCTACGTGCTTCCGTAGGTGTGCTTACGGCCTGTGCATGCATGTTTCACGTGCTTGCATTTCCAATGTTTCAAGGCCTCTGTGACTTTATGTCCAAGTTGCATCTTTATATACCTACCACTATTAATAAACTTTAATTTATGTCAAAAAAAATACTTTACATGAGAAATGTGTGCTTTATGATATAATGAACATGCTTGCTTTAGACTATAGTAAAATGAACATGCATGCTTGCTTTAATCTATAATGAACATTATAGTGTCCATACAAACTTTATAATATAAAACAAGTTTTGTTTTAAAACTTTAATTATTAATAACTCAAAATCTATGATGATTTTGTCCATGAAACCAAAAGGTAATACGTAGAGGAAAGTGTGACGAATAAATCGACTGGCTTTCGCCTGGCCGATGGACCCCTGGTGATCAGAAATGAACCTTTATGCCTGTATCCGTATGATGAACGAGAGTGTTACAACCAAAATGGAAGGCACCAACAGGACCATATTGCATATCTTAATACGACGGTGGTCTCGGTTTGGTTGTCGAAGACGTGTGGAGATGTGTCTATGACAATAATGAGTTAGATTAAGATAGAATTAACATAAAAATATATAACACATGCATGCTCTTTTGATAAATGTGGAACACCTTGAAGTGGAATGGCTGTCATTGATTGTAGCTTATAAGATAAATGTTTAAATTCAATGCAAATAGAATAATAATGTTTAAGCTTGCATTCGTGCACATGTATTTATGAATATGTGCATGTATTCATGCACAGTAGTGAAAAATGAAAGGATGAAGTGGCATGAGAGATGGTGTGGTTTTAGGCATGTGTGCGTGCAAATTTTTTTAATAAAAAAAATAAAAGTTTTAGGGTACGACGCTATGAAATATTCCATTCACGTATAGACCGCGATCGACCGAAATAAAAAATATGATCGTGCATAACAAACGTTACGCGATCATAAAACAACAACAAAATAGACTAGTTAACTTATATTGTACAATTTCAAAAGAACCGACGTTTTGCGCAAAATGCGTCAACCAAAAATATTTTATTTTTCAAATTAAAAATTATGGAAAAATTCTATAAATTAAATTAAAATGATGTCATCAAAAATCAAATCTAAATTTAGAATGGACATTTTATTATAATTCAATTCCGATGAGATTCTCCTAGGTCATGTTCTTAGGTCATGTTCTTATGTTTATGAATGTTCATTATGTATGATGCTATACTGTAATGACCCGAATTCTAGCGAGTCCATATTTTTCACAAAAATACTAAAATCCAAGCCCATCGAAGCTCGGGTTGGGTATATAGTACCCTGCAAGTAGGCAAAGACAAATATATCAAAGCTCAATAAATATCTCACAGTAGAACTGACTAAAATATAACAGTAAGTAAATACTCACTAATATAATAACATTTTCTAAATAAATATCTCAAAGCTGGAAAGTTTTTGTCATCTACCTAACCTATAGGATGTTATGAGGAGGTGGTCAGAACTAAGCTCTAGTGGCTGGACAAATTATACACCTCTAAGTTTAATTCTACATATACCATTTATTTCCATCTACTGTTATATTAGGTTCATTGGGTTTATAATACTCTCACCTCTATGCGTGAATCGTGTCCATCTACTTCCTAGTAGATTAAAACCTAATAACTGATATACATGTAGCTATATGCCCAATGACCGCATCGGTCCTAGGTACTATCCATAGTAACTTCCATATCCTCCTCGCAAAGGACTCTATCATCTTGCTTATATGCCATTTTATGACTGCATTTATAAAGGACTGCCTCGTAAGGCCTACAATATAGATATTTCGTCGTCTACTATGAAAACGTAAAACTACGTCCGCACTAGTATCTATACTAATGCTCGGACATCCACAATGTACCACCCGGCGCGTACCTTGAGGCTATATGTAATCGTGCTGTCTACTCCCTAATACCACTTAACAAGGTATATCTTGTACGGATCTCGGTCGGGGATTTTCTATTTTTGTAAAGGACTGCCTTGTTAGGCCTATAATACAAATATTCTACTTGGTATGTCCCTTTTCTTGTCGTGGCTATGGCGTCATGCAACCACCCCTCATCTAATCAAAAGACCTCTTAAGAGCTAAGTGTGGTTGTGCCCTACTACAAACAATCTAAACATCCAATTGGTTGTGCCCTCGTCCAATGTCTCGATAGTGAAAAGGTTCATTGGATAGTTGGTTTAACTCTAGTCTTTCCCGAACTCGCTTCTTGGTTTTGATGCTGGCCCGATATCCGCATGCGACTACCCTTTTGCGTCCTTCCCACTAAAGCTTACTTGCAAGTACCGGGACATACGAATATCCTACTCTTTTTATGGAACACCTATAGACCTGCCTCTAGAGGACTGCTTCGCTATGCCTACCCCAAAGGGTCATCCTAAAGTACTCTTACGTCCCGTTGAAGTTCGTACTTCCTTCTAGTCGAAAATAACTAACTTGGACGTGCTTCTTTTATGTTGAAGTCTATGACGAACTGCTTCGTTAGGCTCTTCATCCTTTGGGCTGCTCCAAACGCATCTTACTCTTTTATTTGACCCTAAGTCTAATCTTTTATTGCGTTTAGTTTACTTTTCTTATTCTGTTGGCTACTTATTTACCCTAATTAGCATAATCTTGTCCTAGCCTCACCTAACTATTGTGAGACCATCAGTTCCTGACTGAAAGGGAATGCTGTTGGTATGAGCCACGTCTATTTTCTTGTTTATTAACTTAAATCCAAGATCTAAGTTTATTAAAATAAGCCTCTTCTATTATTTCTACTCTATTTTCTTACTAACTTAATTTAAGTCTTAAAATAAGCCTTTTATGTTCTTTCTACTTAATTATAATTAATTATCACATATGTTATAATTTTACTTATCATAATAACTGCTTTTCTTTTATTCTATTATTAGCACGGTAAATGCAGATCTAGTTACATTTCTATGTACAGCTTCTAGTCTTGTCTAATAGTTAACTTGATTTCTTCTTTAATTCCTTTAATTCTTCACTTTATTGTCTTATATTCTAGGAATTAGTTCTATTCTATTTGGTCGATTATGAAAACAGTGCTAAAAATCTAGTTCCATATTTTAATACTAAATGAAGCTATAAACAATAATTTGTAATTGCAGGATATTCTTTTTTTAATTTCTTTACTTTTTGGGTAGTGCAAAATACAGTAGTATCTCTATTTTACACTAATTCCCTTTTTCTTTCTTTTATTCTTACAATTATGTTTATCGTTGTCTTTTAACTTTTAAATGTTAAACTATGGACAGATATTCTCTTTTCAAAGCCAACCAACTGATCTGTCACTAATTTCCGTATCAAGTTATTAAATTTTCCTTTTTATTGATTTTCCCCGTTTTAGCATAGTTTACTGCAAATTTGTATCTTTGTCCTTTTATTTCAGCTTTTCTTATTTTACATCTAATTTCTGTAAATATAATATTCTTCTATTTTAGTCCGTATTTGCGAATTCTTCTCTTTACTATTTTATTTGTGTAAAAAGGAATAAAAAGATGCTAACATTTACAGGCTAAATTTCAACTTTAAAATAGATGTAAATAACTGTAAATTTCTTACTTTTAGGCTTACGCCTTTCTCTAACTATCAAGCCAAATATTATTCATATTTAATTGGATTACTATCTTCCTTTTTTCATATAAAGTATAATTAAATATAAGCTCTCTTATACAATTTATAGTCTTAGTGTAACTAATTTACAGAATTAATTACTGAAATAAATAATGAAACTAGAATCTAACGATAACATATCATAAACGTAAAAGATATATAATTAAATCCACTCACCTGTCATCCTTAGCTTTAAATCTCTATCTTCTAAAATTATTACGCCGTTCTACAACTTCTCTCCTTTAATTTGTTGCAAATATTCTGTTCATATATATTTTATTTGGATTTATTTGGTGAAGATTTACGAGAAATAGGAGAAAAGAGTAAAGAAAGGAACCATTGTTTACCGTAAAAGAAGGATGAAGAAAGTGACAGCTGATGGAACGAATTACATTACATTCTCTCTTATATAGATGCAGCCCACCAATTATCTAATTAATCCTCTACTTAATTGATCTTTCAATTAAGTTTTATGTGCAGCAATATACTGCCTATGTGTACACATTCAAATCTAAATCAACCATTATTTCTTTTCCTTATTAATTAACATTTTCTACTGATTACGTTACAATCCTAATTAATAGCCTCATTAATATATTAATATGTCACCTCTATTAGTTACTTTCCTTAATTAATATTTTATACATTGTAACGTTTCATTAATTGGCATGTGAATTAATTCCACCATTCAATTAACATATATATTTAACATGCATATAATTTTTTTTATCCAGATTAGAATTTGAACATTTATTTGTTACATTTATATGTAAACCTCTTTAAATTGAGGGATCTGATACACACACACACACACACACACACACACACACACACATATACACACACATACATACGTTATATATTAATCCTCAATATTAATTCACATATTAATTAATTCCACTTTTTAGCTAATTTCTTTTGCAATGTTAATTATTCCCCTTATTTTTTTCTTCTTACATCTAATTCTTTTAATAATTTACATTCATTACAAACATAATTAATTTGTTACTATTATAAATATCCTATGAATTAATTGCAAATGTTTATAATTGATAAAATTTCCTTGTTTGCATATGTAATTGTTTCCAACGCAAAAACTTCAAACGGCTATAACTTCTCCGTTTGAAGTCTATTTAGAAAACATTGTATATGAAAATTGATCAAAAAATTGCCACGAATACAATGGTATAAGTTTCATGGTCAAATTCCAACATTAAAAAAAATTCATTTTTCATTGTTTTCATACTTATCAATTAAATTTATTTTAATTTAACTGTCAATAAAATGTGGTGTGTTACATATACACTATAGTTTAATGCTATGTTGCACGAACACGACATCTGTATGTGATACAAAATAGAACACGATACTATTTCGGGAATAAATGGTATATTGGAAAGTTAAACACAAAAGAATTTGAATGAATTTAACCGATGAAGTAAACGAGACGAGGTGAGACCACTAGACAGTAGAATCCATCCTAGCGGACAGATTCAGGGTCGCACCCTGAATAGTGACGACCTGGTCCCTCATCACTTAGTATCCAAACGAACTGTTACATGGACACAACCACTATGACAGACACGGTGCAAACGAGAAATGAGGAAGACTTGAGAGTAATCTCATTGATGGTTATGTGGTGAGACAAAGATGAAGAATATAACACAACGTGGTGAGCGCCAACAGTGAATAGAAGAGGATGGTGCAACTAATAGATCGTGAGGGGGCACTCACAATTTCTGATCGAAAGATATATAGATGAAAAAGGTTGCGATATCGATTCGATACAGAGTCTAGTAAGAGTGAATAATGAGTAGGATTCACTAGTAATTCCAAACCTTGTATATGAATACTTGATGGTGAAATGTTTATTGAATAATGATTGCCACTTATAAATGAATAGGATGTGATATCCCTGTTGATTAGAGTTGCAGTTGTGATTCAATTTAAATAATGCCATGACACGTTTATTTAAACTAAAATAATTTAATGGGATGTGGGTGGGTTTAGCTTATGGAATGAGTGACATATCTCTTTCTTTTAATATCACATATATAACCCGACTCCACACATTTACATGAATCATAATTACATTATTATACTTACAGCTAGATTTATAGCCTGACTCGAGGTTTTGTTTTGTGACAACTCCTCGGGTCAGACCAAGGTGTTGCAGAATGATCTCCTTCTCGCGTTTTGAAGTGACCTCCCATGACATTATAATGGAGGGAGACTGGAATACCATGCACAAATTTAAGATAGTGGTAGAGTTAGAGCTTGACGGATGCACATTCATAACAGTTGTCAGGGGTACAGTCAGAATTATATGGCGAGACAATATTAGAGAGACACATCTTGAGTCCGTTGAGTTATATTAGTTATGTTAGTTGTGTATGCATGGTCTGATGACATGCAGTTTGTATGTATTTGACTGAGTATGGTTAGGACGTCATTTTTGTGATGGTTGTAAATATATAATGGTACTTTAACGTCTAGTTGTACAAATATTATGATTTGTACATATATATATGTAGATATATCTATATATCTATTTTTGGTCCGTTGTTTTATGAAACCATTGTATGTTGTGTTCTTAATATGCGATTTAGACACAAATTCTTTGAACTCGTGCATACTACATTTAGTCGAGATGAGATACGTACACTTCATATATGTACAGGTATTTTAAACGTATCCATGTTGACCCAAAAAAGTGCATACGAAAGATCGCTCCTTCTGTGCCCATTGATCCAAGTTATCAGATGGTAAACTCCCTTTGATATGTAATATACAGGAGTTCAAAGAATTTGTATCTAAATTACATATCAAGAACACAAGATACAATGGTTTCACAAAACAGTGGACCAAAAATAGATAGTTATATATAGCATAATATTTGTGCAACCGGATGTCAAAGTACCATCATATATCTACAACCATCACAAAAATGACGTCATAATCATACTCAGCTGAACACATACAAATTGCATAGCATAAGACCATGCACAAATGACTAACATAACTAATATACCTCAACGGACTCACGATGGGTCTCTCTAATGTTGCCTCACCATTAACTCTAACTGTACCCCTGACACCTGTTACAAATATGCATCCGTCGAGCTCTAACTCTACCACTATCTTAAATTTGTACACGATATTCCAGTCTCTCTCTATTATAATGTCATAGGAGGTCACTTCAAAATGCGAGAAGGAGATCATCCTAGAACACATTAGTCTGACCCGAGGAGTTGTCACAAAACAAAACCTTGAGTCAGGCTATAAATCTAGCTGTGAGTATAATCATGTAACAATGACTCATATAAATGTGTGGATTCAAGTTATATTTGTGATATTAAAAGAAATAGATATGTCACACACTCCATAAGCTAAACCCACCCACATCTCATTAAATTATTTCAATTGAAATACACGTGTCATGACACTATTTAAAGTGAATCACAGCCGCAACTCTAATCAATGGGGATTCACATCATATTCATTTATAAGTTGCAATCATTATTCAATAGATATTTCACTATCAAGTTATTCATATACGAGGTCTGAAATTACTAGTGCATTCTGCTCATTATTCACTCTTACTAGACTCTGTATCGAACCGATATCGCGGTCTTTTTCATCCGTATATCTTTCGATCAGAAATTGTGGGTGTCCCCACACAATCTATTAATCGCACTGTCTTCTCCTGTTCACTGTTGGCGCTCACCCTGTTGTGCTGTAACCTTTATCTTTATTTCACTACATAACCATCAATGAGATTACTCTCAATTCTTCAACATTTCCTGTATGCACTGCGCCTATCACCATGGCTGTGTCCATACAACAGATTGTTTTGACAATATGTGACGAGGGACCAGGTCATTACAATTCAAGGTGCGATCCTTTTTCTGTCAGCTAGAATGGATTTTAGCGCCTAGTTGTCTCACCTTGTTTCGTTTGCTTCATCGGTTAAATTCATTCAAATTCTTTTGTATTTAACTTCCCAATATACCATTTATTCTAGAAATGGTATCGCGTTCAATTTTATATTACATATATATGTCATGTTTGTGCAACATAGATTGCCCCGCAGTATATAGCATCATACATAATGAACATTCATAAACATAACATATGAACATAACCTAGGAGAATCTCATTAGATTTGAATTATAATAAAATGCATCTTTCAAATTTAGACTTGATTTTGTTGATGTCATTTTAATTTATAGAATATTTTCATAATTTTAATTTGGAAAATAAAATATTTTTGATTAATGCGTTTTGCGCCAAATCTCCGTTCTTTTGAAATTTTACAGTATAAGTTAACTGGTCTATTTTATTGCTGTTTTATGATTGTTTAACATTGTTGTGCGCAATCATATTTTAATTTCGGTCAATCGTGGTCCATACGCGAATGGAATATTGCGTAGCATCGTACCCTAAACTTTTAGTTTTTTCCCATCTAAAAATATTTACATGCACACATGCCTAAAACCACACCATCTCCCATGCCACCTCATCCCTTCATTTTTTTACTACTATGCAAGAATACATGCGCATATTCATGAATACATGTGCGTGAATGCAAGCTTATACATTATTATTCTATTTGCATTGAATTTAAACATTTGTCTTATAAATTATAATCAATGGCAGCCATTCCATTTCAAGGTGTTCTACATTTAACAAAAGCGCATGCATGCATTATATATTTTTATGTTAATTCTACCTTACTCTAACTCATTTTTGTCACGGACACACCTCCACATGCTTTCGACGACCGAACCGAGACCATCGTCATGTTAAGCTACGCAGTACGGTACTGCTGGTACCTTCCATTTTGGCTATAATACTCCTGTTTGTCACACGGACACGGACATAACACTGTCATTTCTAATCACCACGGTGTCCGATGACCAGGGAAAGCTAGTCGAGTTGTTCGTCTCACTTTCCTCTACATATTACTTTTGGTTTCATGGCCAAAATCATCATAAATTTTAAGTTATTAGTAATTAATGTTTTGAAACAAAACTTGTTTTATACTATAAAGTTTGCATGGATACTATAGTGTTCATTATAGAGTAAAGCAAGCATGCACGTTTATTTTACTATAGTCTAAAGCAAGCATGTTCATTATATTATAAAGCACACATGTCTCATCTAAATTATTATTTTGACATAAATTAAAGTTTATTAATAATGGAAGGTATGTGAAGATGCAATTTGGATGCAAAGTCAAAGAGGCCTTGAAACATGGAAGATGCAAGCACATGAAACATGCATGCACAGGTTGTAAACGCAAACACGGAAGCGCGTAGGCAAATGAATAAAATAAAAATCGAATAGAAGTACATATATAATTTACAAAACTAAATGCAGCACACGTAACAAATAATATATATATATATATATATATATATACATATCTGTGTGTGTGTGTATTTTTTGCATCGTGCTTAACTACTTTAGATGTTTGCAACTTAGGCACAACAGGACCTCATATATACACGAAAATATATAGTTGATATTTATAAATTTATCCGACTCTAGTTCATACTTACACCAAAACTATTTTGATTATGTCAAGCAAAATCTTTTGCACTGATGTGAAGCAAAACAGTGAGATATATATGCGCTAATATTAATATGAATAGAAGATACAAATATTAATATATATGAAATAATAGTACACGTACACATTAAAAAAAGAAATGTATGCTCACTTTTATTTGCATAGTCTGATGAAAATGAAAAGGAATAGAAGACAGTATGTGTTTGCTTGCATTAGTGAAGAATGAGATGCGGTGCTTATATAGGTTATACACTAATACTTTACGCCTAAGTAATCAAATAGGTTAAAATATAATGATGGAAGGGATAAGCATGCATACAACAGTCCAATCAAAATAAGGTTATTTATATTAATTTTTAATAAACAATTTTATACCTTATAATAAATTTTATACCCTTAACCGCGATATTGCCTTACTGTAGTATGGTCTCTGATTATAATTCCACTCGTGGCGTTTTGCTCCAAATTTTATTTAATATGCATAACGATTTTTTTAATTTAACAAAATTTATTACTATAAGCTAAACAGTAGCGGGATGTTATAGACTTCCCTCCTTAAAGAAATTGCATCCTCGCAATGTACTAGAAAGTACCGTAAGCTATTCGTATATTAAATATCATCCTATCAACTAATAAAATCCTAACAACCATAACTCGATGAATATATATATATATATATATATGTATATGTATGTATGTATGCACCTAATGAGTTTCAATTAACTTAGGATTTGATTTCCTAATTTGCTCCTCAGTTTCCCAAGTGCAGTCTTTTGGATTATCTGACCATTGAACTTTGACTAGTGGAACTTGCTTGTTTCTTAACCGCTTCATCTTTAAATCCACTATTCTGGCCGTTTCAACGGTGAAAGTCAAGTTTGGTTCAATCTCCTGTTCCTCTAGCTGCTTTGGTTCTATAACAATGTTGGAATACCATAGACATTTCCTTGTTGGTATACGTGGAACACGTTATGAACTCCGGATAGATATGTTGGTAATTCAGCTTGGTAAGTAAGGCTTTCGATACACTCCATAACCGGATAAGGTCCATTATACCTTGTAGCTAATTTTCCTGCTATGCTAAATCTTACAATTCCTTTTATTAGGGATACCTGTTTAACTGTGGAATTTCTATCGAGTTAGAAAACCGTCGATAAATTTTGAATAAAATTTATACCAGAAGCGCACTATGTAATATTGTAGTACGTGACGAGTACGGGTCGATGCGTAGGGAATTGTTTATTTTAAATTTCTATTCAATCAAATGAACCAAAGATTTAGAGAGTGGTTAGCTAAAAAATGAGAAAATAACAAACTAGCTAAAGAAAATAGATAAAAATATGAGAGTGTAGAGGCATTTAGAGATAAATCAACTCTTTAGATCACATTGTTCAACACAACATGAAATTATGATCTCTCTTTTTTGGTCATTAGTTAGTTTAATTGATGTGTTTATCATAAGTATAGCCTATTTGTTCTATTAATTAGCTTATCATAAGCCATCAAACTATAACACACCTCTTAAACCACTATTTACTTTCATGAAAAATGACAAGAAGTTGAAAATGAAATCTATTTTAAGCATGGCCTATTAACTATTGTTTAGAAATATAGGCCATCAAATTTTAATTTTAAAATCACTTCATTACCTTAATCATATGTAAATGAAGAGATAATTTTTGTGATTCATATGACTAAGCATAGGCTATTTGTTTTGAACAACATAAGCTATCAAACTCAATAACAAACACAAAATTGCATAAACATCATTTTCCATTAAGCACAAAAAGAAAGCAATAATTATCAAAATGTTGAAGCTATATAGTTAGAGAGCTTCATTACCCCTAAATTGAAAGGGTCTAACCTATCATATTTCTTATTAAATCAGCAAACAAAGCTTACAACATGTAAGAAAAAGAAAAGGAAAAAGAGAGCAAAGTAAAGGGAAAAAAACTATTCTAGTTGCATGAAAAATAAATCTACACTACTGACATGAAAGTAAATAAACAAAAGAAGCATGTAAAAGAAAGAGAGCACTAATTCACATTGCATACGAAAAAATGAAAGTTACATGAAAATCAAAATGGCTAAGTAGCCATGGAAAAGGGAAAGAGAGCTTTGATTTATTTTCTAAGCTAAAACTAACTAAGAGAGACTAAGAGAGAGTTACATGAAGATATGAGGTATTTATACAAGTTAGAAACCCTAATTCATTTTATTTGGAGAATGCCCAAAATACTCTTGTAGGAAGTGCGGCCACCAAGTAATCATTATCATGTTTAACCCCCCATTTAAATGTACATGAAGCTTTAGTGGCCTTTTAGCATGTGTATTAGCTCCTACTTGAAAATCAAGGTAAGTGGGTGGGGTCCCCCATGTTCATCACTTTGAATTATTTTCATCTTCATTCATTTGTATCTTCTTTGTGCTTGCATATTATTTCATGAAATAACTTGTAATTGAGTTTAAAATCCTACAAAATAATACAGAAATTTCCAATTAGATTATATCAATTTAATATATGCACAAAAATGACCATTTTACCCTTGGATGGAGATGAATACGTGACAATTTCAAATAATTTGAACTTTGGTTTAAACAAATTAAAATACCCAATATGATCATTTATTTAATTTAAATAGATTAAATATGGTGGTAAAAATATGCACATCACTACCTTTATAAAAACGTAATCTCTAATCATGAATTCCAGACCTTTTCTATGTTGGTAAGCATAGCTCTTCTATTGTGATTGTGCAATCTTCATACGATCTTTGATAAGCTCGATCTTCTCAATCGTTTCTCGAACCATTTCTAGTCCTAATATAAGTTTGTCTCTAGTTTCTAACCAACAGGAAGGAGAACAACATGACCTTCCATACAAAGCTTCAAATGGTGCCACTGGATTGGAAACTATTATTGTAGGAGAATTCAATCAAATAAAGATATTCTTCCCATGAACCCCCAAACTCTAAGAGACATATCCTGCGTAGATCTTCTACAACTCGATTTATTCTTTCAGTTTGTCCATCTTCCTGAGGATGGTATGCTGTGCTAAAATTGAGTTGTACACCTAAGACCGAATGTAAGCTTTGCCAAAATTGACCGGTAAATACAGGATCATGATCACATACTATATTCTTTTGTTTTCCGTGCAATCGTATGTTATGTTTTAGGAATAGTCTGGCTAGACTTTCTTCTGTTCTATTCATTTTAACAGAAATGAAATGGGCACTTTTAATGAGTTTATCATTTATCACCCATATAATTTCATTTCCTGACCTTGATCCGGGAAGTCCATCTATGAAATCCATAGAAATCTATTCCCATTACTATTGAGGAACTTCAAGAGGTAATAAAAGTCCATTTGGCTTATGATGCTTGCCCTTTACTAACTGACACGTAATGCATCGTTTCTCATATTCAACGATGCCCTTCTTCATGCCTTACCAATAGTACATCCGCTTCATATCATTATACATCTTTGTACCACCACGATGTATAGAAAATAAAGATCGATGACATTTGTCTAGAACTTCTTTTCTTAGATCGGCTTTGTTGCCACGGTCAATCTTTAGGTTTGACGATTTAACAATAAAGTTTATGGAGTAGTTCCGTATGCATGCAACTTGCCCCAAAGATGTAATATCCTTATCCAGTGTGATCCAGGCTCTGGGTGAATCACTGGATGCTTACTTGGCGAGATATCATATGGCCAACATAGAAGTCCATAATTGGAACAACTATTCAGTATTGATTGCGTAACAAGAGGGATTGATACGGAGTATGATTTTGGTGATTGGTTACCTGGCGAACCACCCATGACATTGGAGCTTTTCTATGCCAAAGTAGCTTAGTATTTGAGGAAAGACAAAGTTAGATGTTCTAGGAAGAAGAATATTGTCGGGCCGAGTGGACAGGGATGTAGAGCAACATTGCAGTGAAGCAGCCTGGGAGAGTTCCAGAAAAGTTTAATTCAATGTCCAAAATAAATCGAATAAACAAAAGAAAGGTGGTGATAGGAACCATGAGCAAAAGAGGGATTCTAGAATAGGAAAGCCAAGGTTTCCAATGTATGATACCTACACACCGTTGGTTACATCTCTAGAATACTTGTCTGTATATAATATCATGCAATATTGGACTCTAACTCCAAAGGAATTAATGAAAAAAAGCAGGTTGGAAAATATTGCCGGTTCCATGAAAGTTATGGTAACAACCCAAATGGGTGTTAGCATCTCTAGGATGTTATCGAGAAACTGAATCGGAAAAGAAAGTTACAACAATTTGTTAAAGCCCCACAGGATAAGGGACATCCGACACCAACCGATGATAAACGCCGCACAGGGATGAGGAGCCTACGTGGACTAGTGGAAGATTACTGATAAATACGATGGTCAAAGGACCACATCTAGCTGATAAGAGCTAGTACAAGATGAAGCACTATGCTAGCGCAATTAAGCATATGAATTTTGAATGTTGTTCAAATACAGAGGATGAGACTCCGGCTAAATGCAGCATATAATGGCATACGGCATTGTCTTCAGAATTAGAGATGCAGATAAGGTAGAGGCATCAACTATCGACCCTATAACGACCCTAATTTTGAGTAACATTGTTAGAACATTTAGTTGGATAAATAAAATAAAATAAAATAATGTTAACAGTTAAGGGATTGAGATTTTTTAATTAATAAGGGGTCATGCCTTAATGAATGTATAAGCAAAAGAAAATTTAAAATAAGTAAGAGGCGGAATATGCTGTGGGTAAAATGGGAACATCCTTCATTCTAATACCCTAAACTCGTCCATCTTTCATTTCTTATTCATTTTAACATTTACTAACAAAACTAAAAACCTATTGAGCTCGATCGACCACCATTAAGGAGATTCAAGAAGATGAAAAGCTAGGATTCAAATAGAAAGCTTAAGCAAATAAATAAAAGGCAAATCTCAACCTTCTAGGCATAAAGCTAAGATGAAAAATTGATTTACATCTCACTTTGATAATGATCTCGTTTTCAAGGTTTGATTCGAACTATTTTGTAAGTAATATGCCATGTTATGTTTGTTTAAATGGATATATATGTGTGTTGATTATTTACATTGTTTCATATAGATTGTTTTTATTGGAAAACCTCCATATGAGTTGCATTTTGATATTTGATCAGTAACATTGTTTCAAAAGTGGTTTCAAGTTTAATAATTTTCTAAATAATTGTGAGTTTATTATGAATTTTCCATGAGATAAAATATTTAATATTGAGTTCAAATTATTTAAGGCAATTATGTATTGATTTCGGGTCTGAAATTAATATATGTTAGAAAACATACTAAAAGTGAATTATTATGATTTTTGGGGAATTTTCCTAAGTTTTATACTATGGTTAAAAAAAAATTAAGTTAAGGGACATTAATGTTTTACATGTTTTTTTAAGGAGGGTGGCTTAATTGTTTAAATGTTTTTAATTGTTAATTTTGAATTTCGTAGCCTTTTAAGAAAAGAATTTGATAAAGAGTGGGCAACCAATCACATTTTGACAAATTGGGCAAGTTAGGTAAAAAGGAATTACTTTGAAAGGCAACAAACCAGTTTTGTTTCAAATTACAACTTCGCCACTACCTTAGTTTGCTTCTGCCACCATGCCAAATAAAACCTTTGACACCTATTTGAAACCAATGCACAAGATATCAAAAAATTGGTACATAGTGTATTGGGGAAAGGCAAAAGGAATGATGGTGTTGAAGGCATACTTTCGAAGGGGTTGAAGCCACTCTAATTAGCTTCCAAATCAACCAACTTACCTTTGTTTAAAAAGAGGCTTTCAAACAAGTTTCACCTGCCTTTGCTTTTAGTAAGGAGTTCTCAAAAGAGTTGCTGCTTAGTTTTGTTTTAAAATAAGCTTTCGAATGGATAGTCGCTTTAACCATGTTGCCGCATTCATACCTTTTGAATTACAATGTATTCGATAAGGGTGCTTTTTCCTTTTTACTTTGAATCCCCTTCTTAATTCTTTTGAAAGGGTATATAGCTGCTTTCAAATGGTTTTGGAGGCAACAGTTTCAAAAGGGTGGGTTTCGAAACTATGCTCTTTCTTTTACTTGGGATTAATGCTTTTGAAAGTAAAGCTTTCACCTTTGTTCTTTGTGACCCTTTAGTTATATTAAAGGTTAAACTCAATGGTTTCGAAAGGAAAAATTTAAATGGATTCGAAGTAATATTTCCACAAACCCTTACTCAAACCCAATGTTTTCAAAAAAATTGTTATAAGTGTTTCGAATGGGGAAGTTCCCAATGCTTTCGAAAGGTATATTTTAAGTTCTACTAAAGATTTTTTATATGCGTTTTGAAAGGAAGGTTTCCAATGCATTTGAAAACAAGTTTAAATGGTTTTGAAAGGGGATGTCAAAGGTTTTTTATAATGATTTCGAAAGGGGGCATTCAATTATTTTGAAAGGGATTTTTTAAGATTTTAAACAAGTGTTTCAATAGTATGGTTTTACTTTAAGGCCTAAAGTTTTCTAACTTAAATAAAGAGGCTTTAACTTATTTGAAGGAATAGATAATCCCATTGATTAGATTTCATCAACATTGTTTTGTGTGAAGCACATATAGTGGCATAAGTATTTTGAGTAAAGTAAAGAGTATGATTGGCTTGTTTTATAAAGATATGATTTCAAGGGTAAATCATTTGTAAAGATTGTTTACAAGGAAACAAAATTTGAATAGGGTAGTTAACCCTAAGTATATGACTCGGATATTAGAAGATTAAATGGGATTGATACGGGGTTGCCCCATATACTTTAGCTAATAGCCCCTAGTTAATATAATCCAAAATTTTGGTATGTAGGGATTTTTCATAGATGGGACTAAAATAATGTTACATACAGAAAGGAATATACAGAGTAAAGATAGGTTACTGGTGAGCCCGCAAAACAATTAGGTTCAGTTGACCCAAGAAGAAGAAAGTTAAAGGTAGATAGCCCAGTATCGTGTCTAACAGAAGTTAAAATGTTTATTATGTCTACCAGGCTCGGGTCAGCCAGTAATGATTAGCCAGATAAAATTATAGTGTGGACATATAATCCACTGAATACTTGATTTATATGCATGTATGTTATTGCTATTATTGTTATAATCAGTTTGATTGTAGGATTTTGATTTACAAAAGATATGCTTTTCAAAGGATATTAGTGAGGAGAAACAAGTTCTGCTAAGCGGTATGGTCTCACTTAATATCAAAAAATCGAGATGTAATAAAATTATTCACATTATGCTTTATGTCCGACTCGAAGTTTATGTTTTTCCCTTAAACTCTTGGATGCTCAGAATTAAATTTGAGTAGATTGAGAGTTAAGGATTATTTAGGTTTTGTAGGTTAGACGAATAAGCTTCCGAAGACGGGCATGAGGCAAGACTAGATATTTATGAGCTATTTAGTATTATTTCCGTTGTGATATATTTATGACTGCTATGTCTTCAAGTACTATGATCACCCAAGGAGGCATTTTCGTATGTCACTTTTGACGGAATTTATAATAATTATATTTGAGCAAAACCTAGGAATCGTTTTGGGATTCTGTAATTGAATATGAAATATTGATTTGAAATGTAATCAAAAAAGCTGTTTTTGATATCTATGTTGTTTTTGTTTCATATTCACGTGCTTATGATATTATGAAACCATTAATATCATCGTATTTTGTCATCGAAAGTTAATAGTATTGATGATTGCAGCATCTATAGCACTTAGCTTTAGGTCTCAAAGTATGGTCTATTAGAACTTGGTATCAATGCATAAATTTGTGAAAATTTTAAAGAAATTTTAAACTTAAAATGATTTTTGAAACATAATCCTAAGGAATTAGGGAAAAGCTTGGGTGTGGGATAACGCTATAGTAACGTACTTGTATTTGCTATAAATAAGTTTACACTTTATTTCTATTCTCATATCTCGTTTTTATTGGAAACATTCCTCTAATGAATTCCCTAGGAACCTCTATAGTAAATGGAATATACAAAATTGTGATCAATCAAATATTGCAAAGTCCCGGTATTTACTAACGTTTAGAATTGGATCATAACGGAAATGCTGTTTATACCAGCACTATAATATCAGATTGGGGTGGAAGATCGAAATTAGAAATTGATAGAAGAACAATGATATGGGCACGTGTAAGTAGGAAACAAAAATTATCTATTTTAGTTTTATCATCAGCTATGGGTTCAAATCTAAGAGAAATTCTAGATAATGTTTGTTAACTTGAAATTTATTCTTTTATATCTTACAAAGGCTCAAATGCAGATTTTTAATGAAGTAAGATATGGATGTTAGGAATGAAAGAGCTAACATTGGTGGAGGAAGCACCACAACGAATGGAAATGCCAGACCAAATACTAGCAGGCCAGGTTGGACACAAACAGCTATTTTGGGCGTTGAAACACCGCAAGTTGATATGGGAGTTATGTACCAGTTCTTTGTCAACATGATGCAAGCCGAGCTACTGCAGGATTAGTGGGAGGAAATGCTAGAGCAGGAAATTAGGAGCTTCGGTGGTCAATAAATATGGTGTATTATGCAGAGATTATGCTAAGCTTACAGGAAAACCGTTTATCGAGACCGAGGACGCGATTGAGGTGGAGAATTGGTTGCTCCATTGTAAAAGGATCTTTTCTGATTTGGGACTCAATGATAAGAAGAAAAGGAGAATGACATCCAGAAAGTTGCTAGGAGCAACACTATACTGGTGGAACAGTGTTACCGTCGGAGTAAATGAAGAGACCATGACTTGGGCATAATTCAGAAGGAGGTTTCAGGAACGATTCATGTCGGAGATTGCCAAATAAACTCTGCAAAGGAAGTTTATTGAGTTTATGCATGGAGACATGACAGTACCAGAGCAACTAAAGCAACTTTACCACATATTAGGGATCCATGGATGTAGTTGTTGACATGGCTTTGAGGTTTAAGGAGATGATTGCTCTCTTTAATGATAAAAAAGCAGTGGAAACCCACAAGGTGGGCAAAACCAGAAGAAATTTTTTTTCCATAAGAAATGTTCTCGGAAAGGAGGAGCAACCAAGAAAGAGAATGCCAACGTAGTCTGCTACATGAGTGATAAGAAGTGACACTATGATCACGAATGTCGAAAAGGCAAAGCAAAGAAGGCTACCAACGAGAAAGGAGTAAAATGATTCAACTATGATCAGATTAGACATTATAAGAACCAATACAAGGAACGAGCCAAGGATGGAAAGGGCAAAATGTTTGCATTGGAACCAACGATTACAAGACCAACAGTAAAGGAGAAAGGAAAAGCTGTGTTAGGATGGATGCTTTGGATTTATGGTGTATCAGTTAGAGATCTATTTGATACCAGTGTATCAGATTTTTTATATCTCATTATTTGCTATATAAGCTTAACCTAGAACCCTTATACATAATTAATTCCTTAAAGGTTGCTAATTTGATAGGAGGGTATGTGACTCTTGTGATGAGATGTGACCACTTCGAGTTTGAGTAGTTAGGACATATATTTTCTTGCAGTTTACATGTATTTGATTTTGTAGGGTTTAGAATTATTTTGGCTATGGATTGCTTAAGTAAGTATGATGCTAGGATATTTTGCCATGATAGGAAAATATCACTTAGACACCTTGGTTGTAGTTATTGGATTATATACTCCGTAGAAAACACTAGTTTTGAGGCTAATGTTTTATTGGGTGTTTTGAAGACATAAGACGAGTTGAACCAAGTTTACATTATTGGAGAATTCACAGATGTCTTTGAACCCATGATAGGATTACCGTTGAAACGAGCTATTGAGTTTTAGATGGACTTAGTACCAAGAGAAAAACCTGTGAGTAGACCGCCAAGTATAATGACACTTACCGAGATGAAGGAGTTAAATGTGCAATTGGTAGATCCAGAAGGTAATAATTTTATTAGAACAAGTAGTTTGCCTTGGGGAGCAGTCGTAGTGTTTGCAAAGAAACTGGACGGATCATTGAGCATGTGTATCGATTATCGTAAGTTGAATGAGAAGATGAACGAACCGGTATCTGTTACCTAGGATTGATAATTTGTTCGATCAGTTGGGTGGAGCCAAAGTATTTTTCCAATTGGATTTGGCAACAGGGTTCCATCAACTTAGAGTAGCAGAGGATAATATTTCTTTGATGGAGTTTAGGACCAGATATGGATCGTATGAATGGTTAGTGATGTCGTTTGGTTTAACTAATGCGCCAGCGTTCTTATTGTACTTAATGAACAGAATCTTCCGAGAACATTTTGATAGATTTGTATTGGTATTCATAGACAACATTTTGGTATACTCTAAGAATGAAAGAGAGCATGAAGTTCATGTTAGAGTGGTTCTTGAGACGTTGCGACAACATCAGTTGAGGTGCAGTTTGCGAAGTGTCACTTTAGGAAGAAGGAAGTGAAATTTCCCGGTCATGTAGTCTCAGAGAAAGGGTGTCAGTAGATCCGGCTAAGATCGACGCAGTTAATAATTGGAAGAGAACTGAGACAACGATTGAGATAAAGAGTTTTCTTGGGTTAGCTGGCTACTACCAGAGATTCATTAAGGATTTCTCGGTGATAGCCGCGCCAATGGCTAAAATAACTCGAAAAGATCTGAAGTCTGTCTGGACTAATTAGTGTGAGGAGGCATTCCAGAAACTGAAACACCTATTGACTATTGCACCTATGTTAATTGTTCCGGAGGGAAATCAGGACATTGTCGTATGTATGGACGTGTGTGGAACACGATTAGGAACTATGTTAATATAGAGGGGTCAAAGTGATTGCCTATGCTTCTCGACAGTTCAGACCGCATGAGGTTGGATACCAACTCATGATTTGGAATTAGCTATGTTAATTTTTGCATTTAAGGTATGGAGACACTAGTTGTTAGGAGAAAGATTCGAGTTGTTTACGGATCATAAGTCATTGGGATATTCATTCTCTCAGAAGAAGTTGAATATGAGACAGCAGAGGTGGTTAGAGTTTTTAGCCGCTCATAATTTTGGTATAGAGTATACATTGGGAAAGGGAATAAGGTTACAGATGCACTTAGTAGAAAATATTAGAATGCAGTATTGGCAATGATAGCTGAGTGGAAAGATTTAGAAGCATTGACTACATGTGGAGTACAATGGAGATCTAAGGCTAGTTCTAGTCGAGGAACCACCATGTTATTATGTCTAGAAGTTCAACCGATGATGATCAAAAGGATTGCATCTAAGCAGAAGGATGACCCAGTGTTAGCGGAGAAGATTAGAAGGCTAGAGGCCGGAATTGAGATTAATGATCTGAAAGTTTCAGCCTTGATGAGAATGGGTGGTTGAGGAAGAAATGACAACTATGTGTCCCTAGTGTGGGAAATATTAGAAAGGAAGTTTCTAGAGAATTTCATCGTACGAAGTTCACTATTCATCTATGAGGAGCGAAGATGTATCAGGATATGAACAAAAGTTTCTTCTAGGAAGGTATGAAGAGAGATGCAGGCTTATGGATGAGGCAGTGTTTAAATTGTCAATAGATAAAAACCGAACATCAGAAACTGAGTTGGTTACTTCGGCCTTTAGATGTTTCAGTCTGGAAATGGGATTCCATCTCAACGAGTTTCATAGATGGGCTGCTATGTCAAGTAGAGGAAATGAGAGTATATGGGTTATAGTGGACAAATTGACTAAGAGTGCAAACTTTATACCCGGTAAGCCGACTAGGATAGTACCAGATTTAGCTAAGTTATGCATGTGAAATATAGTTAGACTGCATGGAATTCTTAGTACTATAGTAAGTGATAGAGATTCCTTATTTATTAGCGAGTTCTAAAAGAGTGTACATGAGACTTTAGGTACTAAGCTCAAGATGAGTACTGCTTACCATCCACAGACAGATGGGAAAACAGAGAGAGTTAACAAAGTCATTAAGATTTGTTAAGAGCTTGCATGCTAGAATTAAGAGGATCATGGGAAGATCGCCTACTTTATTCGAGTTTTCGTATAACAATAATAATCAAACTAGTATAGGGATGGTATCGTTTGAAGCTTTATATGGAAGGCCATGCAAATCTCTCGTTTATTGGTTAGAAATCGGAGATAGATTGATTCTTGGTCTGGATTTGGTTAAAGAAGCTGTAAAACAGATTGAGACAATTCGAGCTAGGATGGTGGAAGATTAGTCTAGGAAGAAGAGTTATGCTGATAAAAGACAGAAAAACTTAGAGTTCTCAGTCGAAGATTATGTTTTTTCGTCAAGGTGTCACCAATGAAAGGTGTAATCAAACTCGGAAAATCAGGTAAATTGATACCAAGATTCGTAGGACCATTTCCTGTTATAGAAAGGATCTGGAAACTCACGTATAGAGTAAAGTTACCGATTAGTTTGGTAGGAGTCCATAATGTTTTTCATATTTCTCATCTAAGGAAGTGTGTTCGAGATCCCGAGACTACTATTACACCTACCATGTTAGATGATCTAGTAGTGGAACTAAATTTGACTATAGTTAGAAAACCAGTTCGTATAGTTGCGAGAGATGAGAAGAGACCAAGGGACAAGACAATCAGATTTGTCAAAGTCTAGTGGAGTAATGAAGAGAGAGACTGTACTTAGGAAACTGAGAGCAGGATTAGAGATACTTATCCTAACTGGTTTCATGGTATGTTTTACCCTTATTTTTGATTGTTGTGGGTACCTTATCATAATTTCAAGGACGAAATTCTTTAAAGAGGGGAGTTTGTAACGACCCTAATATTGAGTAACATTATTTGGAATATTTAATTGGATAAAAAAAATAATGTTAATAGTTAAGAGATTGAGATTTGTTAATTAATAAGGGCCCTTGCCTTAATGAATGTATAAGCAAAAGAAAATTGAAAATAAGAAAGTAGGAGGAATATGGTAATGATAAAATGGGAATATCCTTCATTCTAATACTTTAAACCCTTCCATTATTCATTTCTTATTCATTTTAACATTCACAAACAAAACTAAAACCCTATTGAGCTCCGTCGGCCATCATTAAGAAGATTCAAGAAGAAGAAAAGATAGGATTCAAGTAAAAAGCTCAAGCAAATCAATAAAATGGAAAAATCAACCATTTCAACAAAAATCTAAGGTGAATAATTGATTTACATCTCACCTTTGACAATAATCTCGGTTCCAAGGCTTGATCCGAACTATTTTGCAAGTAATATGTCATGTTATGTTTGTTCAAATGGATATATATATATGTGTGTGTGTGTGTGTGTGTGTGTGTGTGTGTGTGTGTGTTTGTTGATGATCTATATTGTTTCATATAGATTTGTGACGACCCGTCTTTCATTCCACAGAAAGACGTATCATTAATAAGAAAAGAAAGAGATAGAAATAGAAAAGATAGAAAGAAAAAAAACAACATCAGAATCTCACGGCGGAAACATAACAAAATATAATATTGCACATTTCCATTACATAGCTTTTACATATCAGAGTACACAAAATAATACGACTTCATTACATTAAACATTTATATAGGTCTGTCTAACCATTACATCCAAAATACATCATCCCAAAAGTCACATCACAGCGGATATAGATAGATAGATACGTCTGGACTCCAGCTTCCAAAACAGTTGACAATCCTTACCCGATCACTTGGCTACTCATAAAAATTTGAGTACCTAAGAGTTTAAAAAAAAATAAACTTTGGGTCAAACATGGGTCTGGTGTGAGTAAACATGTTAAAGTTATTTAACTTTAAAAATCACTTGAAACAAAAGGCATCACATAAGACTTCCCATACATAAACACGGGTAAGTTTTTACCTTACGCTAACCAAATCATTTGATAGGAAATGCAGTTATATTATAATAGGGTCTAGGGTTTTCAAGTAAATAAGAAATAGCTGAAATTGTTACATGATTAAATTCCAGCATACTAGCCACAAAGTGGGTTATACAATCAAAACCGTAAGGGCACGTAGGAAGAACGGGTTTCCATTAATGGCAGGGCTACTGGGGTACCGCCCGTCACAGTATGGGGACTAGATCACCGTACCGAGGATCTACCCTAAATCCCCTGCAACACAAGGCCGGAAGCATCCCTTACTGGACATTCCCGAACAAGACAACCCCGCAGTTGTGGCCAACAACTACCCACACAGCCGAAATAAAAGGGTCCTCTAGACAGGAGTAAATCTCATCCTACTTGAGTGCTACCCACTTAACCTTGCTGCACCACCCCTGTTTTAGCCATTCTCGATTGATGAGGCTTGAGGCTACGATTACCTTTATAGAACACATCTATCTTAGAATGCTCATCGTCCACCTGACGATGTGCTGAAAGCATTCAACCATTCAAGTTCGTTCCAGGTTCGAACGAAACCGAAGGCATTATTTCGTTATACTCATTTTGGAATCACCCTTAGAGTTAATGACAATAACCCTTGCACTCTGAATCTCCATCTCGATCTTCACCTTGAGATGTCATGACCTAAGTTTAACTTGGATCGATGTGGTTTTCGGATAATCAAACTTGATTCCCGATCCTGGTCTCATCGAAATCCAAACGTGTTTTAAAGATCGAGTTGTTTAAAGATTTAAACAATTCAATTCAATTTAAAACATTGAATTCACACAACATTATCCATAGATAATAACAAACATCTATCATAGATATATACAATATCTCATCACAGAATATCTCAGATTACCATCCGATAGATATCAACCAAATCCAGACATTCTATTCAAACAATCATCCATAAGCAAGCATATCTCTAATCCATATTATAATTAATTTAATTAATTCAAATTAAATTAATTACTTAGGAATTAACCACTTTACCTTGCTTAACCAATCATTAATTAGTTAATTGCAATCATTTAATTAATTAATTACTTCTCAACTATCCTTAAAATCAATTTAGTTAATCCTTAATTAATTAATTAATTAATTAATTATCCTTTAACTATTAATTAATAACCTTAATTATTAATTAATAAAGCTTGATTAAAAATTAATCATTTCTTAATCATTAATTAATTAATCCTTAATTAACAATTAATTAATCCTAATTACTTAATTAATTTCAAATTATAAATTAATTTATCTTAATTACTTAATTAATTATCCATAATTAATTAACCTTAATCACTTGATTAATTAATCCTTAATTATTAATTAATTAACTATTAATTATAAATTAATCAATACTTAATTACTTATTAATTAACCCTAATTACTTGATTAATTAATTCTTAATCATTAATTAATCAATCATTAATCACTTAATTAATTAATTAATTACCAACCATTTATTAATTAATCTTTAATTAATTATCTATTAATTATAAATTAATTAATCCTTAATTACTTAATTAAACTAATTCTTAATTATCAATTAATTAATCCATAATTAATTACCTAAACCTTTGTAAATTAATTAATCCAAAATTATTAATTAATTTAACTTCAATTACTTTATTAATTAAAACAATCTTTAATCATATAACTTAATTAACTGTCAAAATAAATCAATTCCATTAATAAATTATTACATATTTAAAACATTTCATCTTTATTTAAACTTAATTAATTTTAAAAATTAAATTCAAAAGAATACATAAACATTTCAAATTTTAGTTAACAAAGTATAAACTTCTTTAAAATCAAATAATTTAAACATTATCATATAGTAGTTTAAAACAATTTAAATTTAAAACTAGTTTTCAAAAACTTAAAAAAAACATTCAACTTAACTTCGGGTTCAACCCCACTCAAACTCGAGACCAGATTCGAATTTTGCATCCTCATCTTCCCTTTCTTTTTTAAGTTTAGTTTTAGTTTAAACTTTAAACAAACTAGGTAAAGAGTAACTCACGAACACGAGTCCAGACTCATGCAAAAACTCAACCCACTCGAACCTCACTTCGATTTGCATAGGAGCTCATCTTCCCCTGACACAATCCATGGTTGTGCACGTGCACATGCCATCAACGGCATCGCCACCTTTGGCGATTCGCTCCACACATCGGCGATCAACAAAACAAACATCTCTGACCCTCAATTGAATGCCGTGAATCTCGAAACAAAATCGATTTTCTTAGTCGAACAGGAAACTCTTAACCTCACCAGAAAACACCTTGTCACAGCCATCCTGTCCACCAGAATCGTTGCGCCCTTGCCTACGACTCCGTTCATGTCTCAGGTACAATCTCCTTCAATCTAGCCAAACTTGATGCATCTACGAATTCACTGCGATCATATCTTCAAACCCGGACAAAACTAGGGTTTAAAATCTACTTCGCCTATCGCCGACACCACAACAAACGATCGCCACCATCACCATTTTTCCTAGCTTCCACGATCACCATACCATCCCTAGCCAAAACCTTGACGACCAGAATCAACCCAGTCATCAGAATTTGACCAAACTTCCATTTTTGATCAACCCAGAAATGCTTCACCGTAACTAAGCTAAAATTCAAAATTTTAATTTTAAAAATCAAGTTTTGAAAAGAGGATTCAGGCTATATAGATGAATTTACAAATCAAGACATTTGATTTTTAACATAAACTAATGTTCGTCTGTTTTTTATTTTTTCAAGACAATATTTTTATTTTTAAAACTTAAAATTATTTTTAAATCTTAGTTTAATCTTAAACAAACATATTTTGTTTAAAAAAATCCTAGCCTAACAAAGATTAAAACAAGAGAAATTGAATTTTTTTCTTAAATTTGTACTATACACTTTTAAATAGAGATAAACTTTGATATCTCTACACATGCAACCAGATTATATTCAAATACATTCAGTACAACAGCATGCAAACATATTTTTCATTAAGCTTCTAGTCATGCATCTAGATTTAAGTTAAATCAAATTAGAGTTTACTCACCTGATACTTGTTTTTAAGCAGAGACTAAATTTTTTGCAAATCTGGAAAGCTTGAACTGCAGATCCTTAAAACTGGAAATGCCTGACTAGATTTAGTTGCTTTTAAATTCTAAGAAAGTTCCCTGATGATTTAGCCTAATTTTGTGAAGACTTATTGCAGATATGCTGAAGCTTTTGAAATCAGAGAATAAGGCTTGTTTGATACCAGGCTTTGAAATTACTTGCAGATTTGGAATTTTTGAAATGATCTTGATTTTATGTTTTTTTTTTGAAAAGGTGAAAGCTAATATAATTTTCATATTTGTGAATGAATTAGTGATTTATTTCTTGCTTTTTAGAAAATGAGATGGGAAAAATGAATGAAGATGAAGAAGTTAAGTTATATAGATTAAATTTTTGATTAATTAAAATTGAAGAAAATAAAATAAAAATGTGACACTTGTCACTAAACATGCTTAATTAGTTAACACATGTTATTAGAGGGATTTACAATTTAACACATGTAGTTCTCATGCAAAAGTAGATTTTTTAAATGTTTTTATAATTAATTTTCTAATTTATAAATACAATTTTAATTTATATAAATAAATCTCTTTTAAAAAGAAATTAATGTAAAACAATTTTATATTCTAAATAAAATCATAAAAATACACTTTAAGACCAAAGTATGATTTAAGATATAAATAACTATCTTTTGAATTTCAATTTAAATATTTAATTCCAAATTAAATTTCAAATTCAATTGAAAAATTAATTTGATATATACATATAATTTTTAACAAATCCTAGTTCCATTTATATATAATAATTCTATTTAAAATCAATATATTTACAACACAAATATTATTATTGCTAAAAATAACAATTTTATCAATTTAAATTAATTTGAAATGTGGATTATCAAATTTAAATTTGGTTTGAAATTCTGGGATATCACATTCCTCTGCCCTTAAAAGAATTTCGTCCTCGAAATTTAAACACAAGATAATCCAAAATTTTCCATTTCATTTCAACAATTTAAGCATACATATCATCCATACATAAGCAACTAACAAACAAAGCATCCAAACAACAATACATCCAACACAAACATCACTAGCTATCCGGACACAAATTCGGATAAGCCTTCCTAAAACTATCCAGAGTCTCCCAGGTACAGTCTCTGGGATCCTTACTCCATTGGACTTTACAAGCTTCACTATCTTGCTCCTGAGTTGCCACTCGTCTTGATCTTGATCATTAATCTAAACAAGATGTCTGACAATTGATAATTCTGGCTCAACCTCTAAGTCTTCTTGCACAGCTGGCTCCACAATAAGAGATGGATTGTGCACGTATTTTCTGAGATGAGATATGTGAAAAACATTGTGAATTCCAGCCATCCGGACTGGCAATTCAATCCTGTAAGCTACGACACCAATCCTCTCGAGCAGTTGAAATGGACCAATATACCTCGGGTGAGTTTTCCCGTCTTCCCAAATCTTACTGCTCCTTTAACCGGGGAAACTTTGACAAAAACTAAATCTCCAATCTCAAATTCCAATTGTCTTCGTCTTTTATCTGCATACTTCTTTTGACGGTCCTGAGCAGCTCTCATCCTTTTCTTGAAAAGCTCAACTTTAGCAGATGCTTCACGGATCAGATCTGGTCCAAGTACAAGACGATCTCTCGACTCTATCCAACAGGCTGGGGATCTACATGGTCTTCCATACAGAGCTTCATAAGGAGCCATCTTAATACCCGCCTGGTAACTAGTATTATAAGAGAATTCGACAAGATGAAGATGGTCTTCCCACGATCCACTAAAATCCAATACACATGCCCTCAGCATATCTTCTAGAATTCGGTTAAGCCTCTCCATCTGCCCATCTGTCTGGGGATGATATGCTATATTCAATCTCAAACTTGTTCCCGTAGCTGATTGCAAAGCCTCCCAGAACTTGCTGGTGAAGATAGGATCTCGATCACTTACTATGCTGACTGGAACACCATGCTATCTGACTATCTCTCTCAAGAAAATCTTTGCCAGAGAAGCTGCAGTACGAGTTGCCTTAACCAGAATAAAATGGGCGCTTTTGGTTAGACGATCCATAATCACCCATATTCCTTCGTTTCCCTTCTTGGTTTTAGGCAAACCGTCGATGAAATCCATCGAAATCATTTCCCATTTCCATATCGGGACTTCCAAAGGTTGCAATAATCCGGCTGACTTCTGTTGATCTCCTTTGACTTGCTGACGGATAGCACAACTATTGACAAAAGCAGCTACATCACTCTTCATACTCGATCACCAGAAAATCCTCTTCATATCTTTATACATCTTTGATATTCCCGGGTGGATATTCAGTCTGGAGCGATGACTTTCAGATAAGACTTCTTGCTTCAATTCCATAAAATTCGGAACACGGATCCTTCCATTGATCCTTAGTGTCCCTTGGTCATCAATCTTAAAACTGGAACACTGACCCTTCTTAACTCTCCCAATGATTCCTCTTAACCTACTATCTGATTCTTGCTTGCTCGAAATCCTTTCCAGAAGAGATGGAACCACTTCCAAAAGAGATAGAACTGCGTTCCCGCTAAGAGCTTCTACCACAACATTTGCCTTTCACGGGGTATATAGGATATCCAAATCATATGATGCCAAAAACTCGACCCATCGCTGCTGCCTCCGATTAAGATCCTTTTGAGAGAAAGGATACTTCAACGGTTTGTGATCCGTAAATAGCTCGAACTTCTCTTCCAAAAGATAGTGTCTCCAGATCTTTAAAGAAAAACAATGACCAACAGAACTGCATACGCAATAACTCTACCATTCTGCATCAGAACTGCACCCAGACCAACTATACAGGCATCCATATAAACCTCAAACTTGCTCTTCCCATCCGAAATAGCCAACACAGGAGCACTTGTCAGCTTTGCCTTCAGATTCTGAAAAGCCTCCTCACATTCAGGTGTCCACTTGAATTTAGCTCCCTTCCTTATCAGCTTAGTTAGATGAGAAGAAATCTTGAAATAATCCTTAATAAACTTCCTGTAGTAGCCAGCCAATCCCAAAAAACTACGGACTTCAGTCGGAGTTTGCGGCTGCTTCCACTGCAGAATAGCCTCAACCTTTGCTGGATCTATAGAGATACCTTCTCCAGAAACAATGTGCCCCAAAAATTTGACATCCGATTTCCAAAATTGGCACTTAGAGAACTTCGCCTTCAGAACATGCCTTCTCAGAGTCTCTAACACTATCTTCAAATGCTGCTTGTGCTCTTCTTCAGTCTTAGAATAGACAGGATATCATCGATGAACGCCAAAACAAACTTATTCAATGCATCTCGAAAGACTCGGTTCATCAGATTGAAAAAGTAAGCAGGAGCGTTGGTTAACCCGAAATGCATAACCAACCACTCATAGGAACAATTGGGTCCTCTAAATGCAGGTAAGGGAATACAGTCCTCAGCTACCCTTAACTGATGGAACCCTGAAGCTAAATCTAGTTGAGAAAAGACAGAAGCTCCTTGCAGCTGGTCAAAGAGATCACAAATACGAGGAAGAGGATACTTATTTCGAATGGTCACTTTGTTCAACTCTCGATAGTCAACACAGAACCTTAGCGACCCATCCGACTTGGTGACAAACACCGCAGTAGAACTCCAACAAGAAAAATTGGGCCTAATCAATCCCTTCTCCAAAAGATCTTGAGTTTGCTTCACTAGCTCCTCCCTTTCTCTAGGAGCCATCCTCCTGCTAGGCTGAATCACTGGTACTGCTTCTGGAACCAAATCAATGTGAAACTCTATCTCTCGGTGCGGGGGTAAACACTTAACTTCCTCGAATACATTTGGGAAATCTTGGACCACATTCGATATCTTTAACAACCTCTTGAGAAGTCTCAACTTCATGTAAAAG
Source organism: Allium cepa (assembly GCA_030765085.1). Taxonomy (NCBI): domain Eukaryota; kingdom Viridiplantae; phylum Streptophyta; class Magnoliopsida; order Asparagales; family Amaryllidaceae; genus Allium; species Allium cepa. Next base: position 304,689,886 of record CM060945.1, on the reverse strand, counting down.
ACTACTCAAGTGAATTCCAGAGTTATTATGCATTACTTTAGCAATTCTACCCAGATCAGTTTCCAACGAAACTGTTCTCTCATCACAATTCAGGACAGCCTTATACTTATCAAGCCAATTCATCTCCAGTATAAAGTCAAATCCCTTAAAATCCAACGCATAAGGGTCACAAGAAAAACTATGGGATATATAGGAGATTCTCAAATCCTTACAGATCATATCTAATTTGGTTACCCATCTTATAGGATTAGATACGAGAATGGGACGGTCAATAGTACTAGTGTAAGAAAGAACTTCTCTATAGATTCTAGAGAAATAAAACTCAAAGAAGCACACGAATCAAATAAAACTTTAATATACTTGCCATCTAAAAGTAATGTACCTTCCAATACTCCTTTGCCTTTAGATTAAGTTGATGGTGCACCCTCCAAAGCAAACACCTTATTCTGCTAAGCTTTATGAAGTAGCAGGCGATCCTTGATCATATGACCTGGTTGGTGGCAATTGAAGCATAGAGATTTCTGAACCAAAGCCAAACCCGGTCCACTTTGATGCGGCTGTTGCCGCCGCTGTTTTCTTCCTTGAGGACACTGATTAGCCAAATGCCCAACTTGCTGACAATTATAGCACTTGCGAGGTCCACTGTTGCTTTCGGGCTTCTTCTTGTTTTGCTTCTTCCAATTGGGATTGAACTTCCTCTTATTTGGGTTAGAAGAATTCCCTCTAGATGCTGCTACCGGTGCCACTGATCACTTATTCATCAAATCCTCATATCTCAGAGCCATATCAATTAACTCCGCAAAAGATCCCTTCAAACGTGTTGTCATCTTTTCATGAAATTCTGGCTTTAATCCTTGCACAAACATTTCGTTATTTTTGAGAGGAGTACCAATGAGTCCTGGTCCATAGCAAGATAGTTTATTGAATTTGGTCTCATACTCCGCTATAGTCATGCTTCCTTGCTTCAAATTCAGAAAATCCCGATATGGACGAGTTTTCTCTGCTGTTGGCATGAATTGCTCCTTAAACAACTCTTTAAATCTTTCCCAGGAAATGTCATCCCTAGAGACATTTGCTATCACCGCATCCCACCAGGCTGCAGTACCTTCTTGTAATTTCCATGAAGCCATTACCCTTTTCTGCTCGTCAGACAATTTCACACTCTTAATGATACGCCCGCAAGAGCATAGCCAAGCTTGGACCTCAATTATAGTCTCTGATCCTTTAAATGGTTTACCTCCAAGGTCGATGAAGTCCTTGCATAAGGCAGCTAAACTAACTTGAGTCGGTGCTGGAGTAACTGCCTCATTATCAATCTGACCTCTCCTATCATTGGTCGATGTGCCTCCTACTACTCTTACCCTTCTGCCTCTTGAACTCATTTTGGCTACCTGGACAGGTATCCTAACCAATTTAGATAAAGATATAGTTATATAATAAAATTACAAATACGCACTCTCAAGATTGATACTACTCCAAAGCCTAGGTGTTTCTCAACCTATGCTCTGATACCAACTGTGACGACCCGTCTTTCATTCCACAGAAAGACGTATAACCAATAAGAAAAGAAAGAGATAAAAATAGAAAAGATAAAAAGAAAAAAAACGACAACATCAGAATCTCAGAGTGGAAACTAAACAAAATATAATATTACACATATCCATTACATGGTTTTTACATATCTGAGTACACAAAATAATACGACTTCATTACCTTAAACATGTATATAGGTCCGTTAACCATTACATCCAAAATACATCATCCTAAAAGTCACAACACAGCGGATATAGATAGATAGATACGTCTGGACTCCAGCTCCAGCTTCCAAAACATTTGACAATCGTAACCTGATCACTTGGCTACTCATAAAAATTTGAGTACCCAAGAGTGTAAGAAAAACAAAATAAACTCCGGGTTAGACATGGGTCTTGTGTGAGTAAACAGGTTAAAGTTGTTTAACTTTAAAAATCATTTGAAACAAAAGGTATCACGTAAGACTTCCCACACCTAAACACAGGTAAGTTTTTACCTTACGCTAACCAAATCATTTGATAGGAAATCCAGTTATATTATAATAGGGTCTAGGGTTTTTAAGTAAATAAGAAATAGCTGAAATTGTTACATGATTAAATTCCAGCATACTAGCCACAAAGTGTGTTATACAATCAAAACCGTAAGGGCAAGTAGGAAGAATGGGTTTCCATCAATGATAGGGCTACTGGGGTACCGCCCATCACAGTACGGGGCCTAGATCACTGTACCGAGAATCCACCCTAAATCCCCTACAACACAAGGCCGGAACCATCCCTTAATGGGAAGTCCCGAATAAGACAACCTCGTAGTTGGGGCCAACAACTGCCCACACAGCCAAAATAAAAGGGACCTCTAGACAGAGGTAAATCTCGTCCTACTTGGGTGCTACCCACTTAACCTTGTTGCACCTCCCTTGTTTTAGCCGTTCCTAGTTGATGAGGCTTGAGGTTACGATTACCTTTATAGAACACATCTATCTTAGAATACTCATCGTCCACCTGACGATGTGCTGAAAGCATTCAATCCATATAAGTTCGTTCCAGGTTCGAACGAAACCGAAGGCATTATTTCGTTACACTCATTTTGGAATCACCCTCAGAGTTAACGACAATAACCCTTGCACTCTGAATCTCCATCTCGATCTTCACCCTGAGATGTCACGACCTAACGTTTAACTTGGATCGATGTGGTTTTCGGTTAATCAAACTTGATTCCCGATCCCGGTCTCATCGAAATCCAAACGTGCCTTAAAGGTCGAGTTGTTTAAAGATTTAAATAATTCAATTCAATTTAAAACATTGAATTCACGCACCATTATCCATAGATAATAACAAACACTATCACAGATATATACAATACCTCATCACAGAATATCTCAGATTACCATCCAATAGATTTCAACCAAATCCAGACATTCTATTCAAACAATCATCCATAAGCAAGCATATCTCTAATCCATATTATAATTAGTTTAATTAAGTCAAATTAAATTAATTACTTAGGAATTAACCACTTTACCTTGGTTAACCAATCAATAATTAATTAATTACAATCATTTAATTAATTAGTTACTTCTCAACTATCCTTAAAATCAATTAATTAATCCTTAATTAATTAATTATCCTTTAACTATTAATTAATAAAGCTTGATTAAAAATTAATCATTTCTTAATTATTAATTAATTAATCCTTAATTGACAATTAATTAATCTTAAATACTTAATTAATTTCAAATTATAAATTAACTTATCTTAATTACTTAATTAATTATCCATAATTAATTAACCTTAATCACTTGATTAATTAATTCTTAATTATTAATTAATTAACTATTAATTATAAATTAATTAATATTTAATTACTTAATTAATTAAACTTAGTTACTTGATTAATTAATTATTAATCATTAATTAATCAATCATTAGTCACTTAATTAATTAATTACGAATAATTGATTAATTAATCTTTAATTATTTAATTAATTATATATTAATTATAAATTAATTAATCCTTAATTACATAATTAAATTAATTCTTAATTATCAGTTAATTAATCCATAATTAATTAACTAAACCTTTATAAATTAATTAATCAATCCAAAATTATTAATTAATTTAACTTTAATTACTTTATTGATTAAAATAATCTTTAGTCATATAAACTTAATTAACTTTCAAAATAAATCAATTCCATTAATTACTTAAAATTATTACATATTTAAAACATTTAAACTTAATTACTTTTAAAAATTAAATCTAAAAGAATACATAAACATTTCAAATTTTAGTTAACAAAGTATAAACTTCTCTAAAATCAAATAATTTAAACATTATCATATAGTCGTTTAAAACAATTTAAATTTAAAACTAGTTTTCAAAAACTTGAAAAAAAAACATTCAACTTAACTTCGAGTTCAACCCTACTCAGACTCGAGACCAGACTCTAGTTTTGCATCCTCATCTTCCCTTTCTTTTTTAAGTTAATTTTAGTTTAAACTTTAAACAAACTGGGAAAAGAGTAACTCACACGAGTCCAGACTCGTGCAAAAACTCAACCTACTCGAACCTCACTTCGAGTTGCATAGGAACCCATCTTCCCCTGACACAACCCATGGTTGTGCATGTGCACACGCCATCAACGGCGTCGCCACCTCCGACGATTCGCTCCACACATCGGCGACGACCAAACAAACATCTCTGACCCTCAATTGAGTGCCGCGAAGGTCGAAACAAAATCGAGTTTCTCAGTCGAACCGAAAACTCTTAACCTCACCAGAAAACACCTCGTCACAGCCATCCTGACCACCAGAATCGCTGCGCCCTTGCCTACGACTTCGTTCATGTCTTAGGTACAGTCTCATTCAATCTAGCCAAACTCGATGCATCTACGAATTCACTGCGATCAAATCTTCAAACCGGGACAAAACTAGGGTTTAAAATCTAATTCGCCCATCGTCGACACCACGGCAAATGATCGCCACCATCACCATTTTTCCTAGCTTCCACGACCACCATACCATCCCTAGCCAAAACCTCGACCACCAGAATCAACTCAGTCATCAGATTTTGACAAAACTTCCATTTTTGATCAACCCAGAAATGCTTCACCATAACTCAACTAAAATTCGAAATTTTAGTTTTAAAAATCAAGTTTTGAAAAGAGGATTCAGGTTATATAGAGGAATTTACAAATCAAGTCATTTGATTTTTAACATAAACCAATGTTCCTTTGTTCTTTTATTTTTTCCAAACAATATTTTTATTTTTAAAACTTAAAATTATTTTTAAATCTTAGTTTAATCTTAAACAAACATATTTTATTTAAAAAAAATCCCAGCCTAACAAAGATTAAAACAAGAGATTGAATTTTTTTCCTAAATTTGTACTCTGCACTTTTAAACAGAGATAAACTTTGATATCTCTACACATGCAACCAGATTATATTCAAATACATTCATTACAACAGCATGCAAACATATTTTTCATCAAGCTTCAAGTCATGCATCCAGATTTAAGTTAAATCAAATTAGAGTTTACTCACCTGATACTTGTTTTTAAGCAGAGACTAAAAATTTTGCAAATCTGGAGAGCTTGAACTGTAGATCCTTAAAACTGCAAATGCCTGACTAGATTTAGTTGCTTTTAAATTCTGAGAATGTTCCCTGATGATTTTAGCCTAATTTTGTGAAGACTTGTTGCAGATTTGCTGAAGCTTTTGAAATCAGAGAATAAGGCTTGTTTGATACCAGGCTTTGAAATTACTTGCAGATTTGGAATTTTTGAAATGATCTTGATTTTATGTTTTAATTTTTGGTTGAAAGGGTGAAAGCCGATATAATTTTCAGATTTGTGAATGAATTAGTGTTTTATTTCTTTCTTTTAGAAAATGAGATGGTAAAAATGAATGAAGATGAAGAAGTTAAGTTATATAGATTAAAATTTTGAGTTATTAAAATTAAAGAAAATAAAATAAAAATGTGACATTTGTCATTAAAAATGCTTAATTAGTTAACACATGTTATTAGAGGGATTTACAAGTTAACACATGTAGTTCTCATGCAAAAATAGATTTTTTAAATGTTTTTATAATTAATTTTCTAATTTATAAATACATTTTAAATTTATATAAATAAATCTCTTTTAAAAAGAAATTAATGTATAACAATTTTATATTCTAAATAAAATCATAAAAATACACTTTAAGACTAAAGTATGATTTAAGATACAAATAACTATCTTTTGAAATTCAATTTAAATATTTAATTTCAAATTAAATTTTAAATTCAATTTAAAAATTAATTTGATATATACATATAATTTTTAACAAATCCAATATCCATTTATATATAGTAATTCTATTTAAAATTAATATATTTACAACACAATTATTATTATTCTTTAAAATAACAATTTTATCAATTTTAATTAATTTAAAATAGAGATTATCACATTTAAATTTGGTTTGAAATTCTGGGATGTCACAAGATTTCTGTAACATCATGTAACGACCCGTAAATTTCGATAATTAAAAATTGTTAATTTAATAAGATTTTGGTAATTAAATCTAGAACAAATAAAAATTTGAATTTGTTATTGAATTAATAAGGGAATGAAATGTAAGAATGTTAATGCAAGTTAATAAATAACTAATTTAGTGCAATCCCAATAAATTAAAACAATTAAAAAGCTATAATTGATTGTAAATAGTAATTTTGGAAATAAATCCAAAGTTATATTAATTGACGGAATAATACGTAATAAGCTGTAAATTGGAAAAAAATTAATATTAGATAATTAAAATGTTAATTTAATTAAAAATTGTGGACAAATATTTGGAAATAATGTTAATGTATTCGTAATAGGAAAATTTATTGAACTAAAAGAATGGAAATGAAGACTTATGATTTAATAGGATTTGAACTATAATAATTGGATTAATTGCAAATATATGAAATTAAATATCTAATTATTACGTTAATTGAAATTAAAATGGAATGTTAGAATATTAATGTAATAGATTATGAATCCAATGTTAATTTCATCTGTTTGATAATAATGAATTGAATAATAGAATGAAAAGTGAATTAAATAGAATTATCGGAAATTAAATTTATAATTTTTAAATAAACGTGATTTAGGTTGACACTGAAATTGATAAATTAATCAGCTCTAAATTGACATTTAAATTTGTTTGAATCATTATAAATGATTGAGAAATAAAAAATGACAAAATTTGTCAATTATCGAATTGAAATTTAAAAATTTGATTTAATTAACTAATTGTTAATTTGTTTAATTAATGTAAAAATAGCCATTTTGGTCCTGACTCGGATTTCAACGAAACTAGTTTCAACGGATCTGTAACGGTGAATTACTGTATGATTTCAAGTTTTGTAACAATCGGACTTTCGTTTGATCGTATGGACTCGAAACGCCCAGTAATCAATTAAATTAAAATCAATGTGAAATAACTTGATTTTAGCATAATTTCTTCATACGATGGAATTTGGACCTAAAAACCGCTCCATTGGTTTTAAAATATTTTAAAACATCCATTTATATATATGGGTTGACCCAATTTCGTTCCGGAGTCAGAATGGGCTTTTCAGGCCATTTTATCGTTCAACGCGTATATCAATCGTGTCCATCCATTCTAATTTCAGCTTTGCATATATATACCTCGTTATAAACCCTAGCATATTCCTTATGTTCATTGTTCTGTACGTACAATTCAGCTGTCTCTCCTCCTCAATGGCAGACAATCAAATTCTTGATCAATTGCGATTCAAAATCAAATCAAAATTTCAAACTCCACAAACTATATCGAGTTATATATGGATTTGAGGCTTTCGACGAGCGCAAGTCAAATATACGATTCATTTTTCAATTTGAGTTTCAATGCTAGAAATTGTCGTACTATTTATGGCCGTTCATCACACGCTGATGAACTTCGGCTGATCGTTGAATCGAGGGTATGATCGCGTAGAGGGGGACGAGTGGAGGTCATCAGCGTTGTTCATTCGTCGAGTTATCGGCCGGATTGGGTTGCAAAATTAATTAGGATTTGGATTTAGGGGGCGACGGCTGCTGTCATTTGTGGTCGATGGTGGCTATGGTTTCGCGCAGTGATCACAGCGGGAGGCAGGCCATGTAGGCGCGACGACGGCAGGCCGCGAGGGGATGGCGGCGCGATGAGGTTGGTGCAGCGTGCGTTCCAGTAGGAGGGCGGCCTCGAGTTTGCTGCTGTATGTTTGGTTTGGCTATGTCCCAAAGAGATGTTGACGTGGCAATCTTCTCTCCTTTTCTTTTTAATTTATTTAATTTGAAATTTATACCTTCTAACTCGAATATCTTTTACGTACGAGGTCTAATTCATGCGCGGTTTTCTACATTGGGATCGTATTTGAATTGCGGACATTTTGACACTAGTTTGGACAGATTCTAAGACTATTCAAATTTGGGTTTAAATTGGATTTGAATTCAATTTAAATTCAAAAGGTGAGTGTTTTAACCCACTCACGACTTCTAAATTTCTTATGTTTGTTAAATTGATTTATGGTGTGATTAGAAATTTATTTATGACTGTTTCGCATATTTTTAATCATCATCTCAGTTAAATCAAATTTATTTGAATTAAATTGTTATTTAATTTATTAGTGCATATAAACTGCCAGTTAGATAGTTGTTTAATTTATCGTTGAATATAAACTGCCAGTAAATGCCTGTTATTTATTATCTGTTGTATAGTGATGTTATTGATTGAATTGAATGATGATTGTGATAAGTGTTTGATGATTGATATTGGATTATTCTATATAATATGGTTAAGTATCTGTTTAAAATAATATTGTATGTAGATTTTATAATGACTTAAATAAAATTAAGGTTGGAAGAAAAAAAAATGAAATGAATTTGAATTAAATTATTTAAGAATTATGATCGAATAAACTTGATTTGAACTTTTAATAAAATTGAGATTTAAGGGGTATGATTTATAGTTTGGTTTAGATTGATTTAAATGAATATCAAGTTGATTTAAATGAATATATCAAGTTAAATAAGTCAAAAGAATATCCAGTTAATTGAAGTTTAGAAGTTTTACTTAAATGATATTGGATTTATTAAGTAAACATTTCAAATCTGAAAAATAGTAATTGAATTTGATATATATGGATTTACCAAAGAATTAGTTTTAAAATGGTGGAATATTTAGAGCTTGGAATTATATGAAAATTGAAATGGTTTATTTGGGGGTTAAAAATCTGCGTTTGGAAATTTATTTGTGAAAGTGAAGAAGCTATTTTATTATATAAAGTATTCTAATATTCAAGCTATTGAGTGGTGGAAGTTATATTTCAAGTGTTTTGATTTCGAAATGTTATAACTTTGAAAGTGTTATGATGTTAAAAAAGAATATATTTAAAATAAAAATGATATTATATTGATTTGGGTTTTATAAAAATGATATCATATTGATTTGGGTTTTAAAACGGAAATGACATCGTATTTATATAGTTTTGAAATGGATATTACATTCTGGTTTTGAAGTATGAGTATTTTGAGATGCCTGCGGTGTTATAATAATGTTTGGTTGTTAAAGAGACCGGGATCGAAAGTTGTCATGCTCTCTGCCAACTCCGAAAACCATTTTAACAACCGTGTCCGCGGTGGAGATTTTAGAATGAAGTAGGATGGTGGCGGCGTTTCCCTGAGGTATATATGTGGTCCCGACTCCCGTGAGTTGGCATAAGGTGGCTAAAACAGGAGCGATTCCAGGCCAATGAGGTCATTCTTTTGATCCGACATACTCGTTCGATACTATACTCTGTCTTTTGTATTGATTCGGTGGCCACTTTTGATTTTTGACTTGGGGGTGTGGCTTGAGGTGGGCGATAATAGCTACTATGCGTCACCACTAGTCCGGATAGCAATTGGTATATCTACCCTGGCATTGCCTAGTTGTGTCGTGTCACCTACCCTAGCGCGCCTTGTACGAGTTTGGTTTTCTCCCGTAGACCGTGTGGTATCCTCTGGTGGATTCCCAATAAGGAGGGAATATGATACTGGATGGACTACTGGGACTATTATGTATTAAGGGGAATATTGGGTCACTCCTTAACGCTATTTAAAAGTAAGTTTATTTTACTATAGACATTATTATAATAGCGAAATATTACTACATAGTAAATAGTTTGTCGGATCCTTAGGAGATGTGAATCCCGAGCATCTCTTAAGTTACTGCACTCACATTTGACACTGGATAGGAGATGTCAAATCCCATAAATATCTCTGACGCCGTTTCACTCATATTTTTATCGTTGATTTAACTCACATAAGATCTTTTAGTTCTGACTCGAGCGTTTTGTCTTTTTAATTCACTTGAGTCGGTCTGAGCGTTTCAGGATTTGAAGACTTTATCTCTGGAAGATGAAGACGAAGATTTGTATTACTATTATTTATTATATTATTCCACTGCATTCATACTGTTCCACTGCATTAATTATTATTCTCTGGTATGTGTAACTCTATATGTATTGTATAAGTATAATTGAATATTTTGTAAACAACTTCATGAACTGTTTATTTGATCATTATATTTTATCGTTCCGCTGTGAGATTCTATTTGGTTTTATTTCTTTCTCTGCTTTTCTTATTTACCCCATAACAATTTGCCATTTTGTATGGTTTGAGTCTGACGTGTGTGGTTTATCGTCGATTTAAAAAATACAAAAAGGAGGGATGTTACATCTGGTATCATAGCTTTGGTTTAGCGATAAACCTTAGTTTTGTGGGGTTTGACTCTTTATTTATAGGGCAGTAATACCATATGATGAGTTACTAAGCGTATATATATGAGAGAGCGTATTTATTAGTGTTATAAAAAGGTTTTAATATTGTGTTAATTTGTTCCATTTTGTATTTATAAATTTTGGTTGGTGCATAGGACGTTGTGACATCAATACGGATTTCTAAACGCTTAGTAGGACAGACCGACACAATATTTGTTTTGAATATAGGTGAATGAAATAATTTTACCTATTATATTTTCTATGTATAAAATAATTTTTTTGTAAAGATTATATTTGGTTATGATATATTGGTTGCTAGGTAGTGAAATTTATAGATATTGGTTGAAATTAAATTTGAAAGGAAAATAAAGGAGAATAAACTGGAAATTTAGAACTTGATCTAGAGGTTTTGAAAATTTCTTTCAAATGATTTTTGAATATAATAATGATATTATTTAGAAGTATTTTCTGATATAAATATTTTGGTATAAATTGAAAGAATTGTTTTAAAGAAAATTTTGGAAAGGAATAAGTTCTACACTTCTCCCTCTATCGTTGGAAAATAATTTCGATGATGAGTGCACGCATCATCGACATTCATTTTCGAGTTTCGAAGTGGGAAGGCCACTGTAGTAAGTTTACTACGGATTTGTTTTAATAAACAACTATAAATTTTAAATTGTTTTAAATATAATTGGATATATAAAGTGTAAGTGCATACATTTATCTATTATTTTTTTCAAAATGATTTGACATTTAATTCGGTATTTAGTTCTCAAGTTTTTGTTAATTAGTAGTTTTAATTAGTGTAGTGAAATGGAATGTAACTAATTAATAATTGGAACCTCTAAATGAAATAAGAGACTAAATGCTAGGTTATAAATGAAATAACAATAAAGTTGAGATTTGTATCCTATAAAAAAGATATAATTTTTGAACATTAAATTAATTTAAAGAAATGAGATAAACTTGTATAAATGTCAATTGCATTTAAAAAGAAACATATATAACTTACCAAAGGATTTAAAAGTTGGAATGTCTGGTAAGAAAATGTAATGGATATTATACAAGTAATAAACTTGAGGTAATGAAAGTATTTAATGAAATTCTTTTATAAATAAGAATTTGATGTTGTAATTGTTGTGAACTTAAGTTATAATTGAAATGTTACTGTAATAAAGGTAATATGAAGTAAGTATTGCAAGTATAAGATTTTAAACTTAAGTAAATGAATTAATAGGCAAAGAAATTGAATTAAACACGAATATTATAATATATATATATATATATATATAAATGAAAACAAATATTTGTAAGTAGTAAATGAAAATAAATGAAATAAACATTGAATTAATGAATAAAGGTAAAGGTTTGTAAGAAGTAAATGAAAATTAAAGGATGAATCATTATATAAATAAAAAAGGAATGAAATAATAAATGCTATGAGATGAAACTAACAAGAATGAACTTAATTTATTGTTTGAAATTGTTGATTGTTTGGTTTATGGTTGTTTGGGCAAAGATACTTTAAATTTGTTTGGATGTATGAATAATCTATTTAGTTTCATCTAAGACTTTTGAGTAAATGGTGCACTTAGTAGTTATTTTTCATTATGTACAATTTAAAGTTTTTGAACCCGAACAACTATTTTTTTTGTTTGATATGAATGAATGATTGATTTGTGTTGATTCTATGTGATGGTTGTATGCCTTGTTGCAAGCGATTGTTGTTTGTATTGATTTGTTTGTCAATGGTTGAAACAACTTTAAATATTTCATTTTATACAATTATTAACTCCTTTTGGATTATATAAGTGAAATACAGGTTATGGAAGAAATTGCTACTGTTTTTGGTTTCATAATTAAGCGTTGTTTGCCCGACAAATATGTACGTTCTCGGATTACAGTTTTAATAGCGTTATTATATTGTTTTTCCCGTGTTGGGATAAAATATTTTGGAAATTATGTGTTATATATTGCTATATTAGATATTATATTTTCTCCGAGGCTCTCCGTACAAAGGTGACTCATCCGAAATTTTCCGTAAATTTTGGACTTAGAAATTTTTTGAAAAATGTTTCCAAACTTTATTAATTGGAGTATACAAAAAATTTAAGGTTTATAAATTGGTATATTTTATTCAAATTAATTAATTTTGTAAATTTACTTGTTTATAAAGTTAGTATTTTTGAATAAGATGTATTGTTTACTTAATTCTTTCTTTGCCCTTCTTTTTCCTTTTCGGGGATGAAAAGTTTTGAGTGGGGGAGAGTGTAACGACCCACAAATTTCGATAATTAAAAATTATTAATTTAATAAAATTTTGGTAATTAAATCTGGAATAAATAAAAATTTGAATTTGTTATTGAATCAATAACTGGAATGAAATGTAAGAATGTTAATGCAAGTTAATAAATAACAAATTTAGTGCAATCCCAATAAATTGAAACAATTAAAAAGCTATAATTGATTGTAAATAGTAAATTTAGAAATAAATTCAAAGTTATATTAATTGACGGAATAATACATAATAAGCTGTAAATTGGAAAAAAATTCATATTAGATAATTAAAATGTTAATTTAACTAAAAACCGTGGACAAATATTTGGAAATAATGTTAATAGGACAATTTGTTGAATTAAAAGAATGGAAATGAAGACTTATCGATTTAATGGGAATTGAACTATAATAATTGGATTAATTGCAAATATATGAAATTAAATATCTAATTATTACATTAATTGAAATTAAGATGGAATGTGAGAATATTAATGTAATAGATTATGAATCCAATATTAATTTCATCCGTTTGATAATAATAAATTGAATAATAGAATGAAAAGTAAATTAAACAGAATTATCAAAAATTAAATTAATAATTTTTGAATATAATGTGATTGAGGTTAACACTGAAATTGATAAATTAATCAACTCTAAATTGACATTTAAATTTTTTTGAATCATTGTAAATGATTGAGAAATCAAAAATGATGAAATTTGTCAATTATCGAATTGAAATTTGAAAATTTGATTTGATTAATTAATTATTAATTCATTTAATTAATGTAAAAATAACCATTTTGGCCATTAACTCGGATTTCGACGAAACCAGTTTCATCGGATCCATAACGGTGAATTACTTAGGATTTCAAGTTTCATAACGATCAGACTTATCGTTTGATCGTATGGATTCGAAACGCCCAGAAATCAATTAAATTGAAATCAATCGAAATCAATTTGAAATAACTTGATTTTAGCATAACTTCTTCATACGATGGAATTTGGACTTGAAACCTGTTCCATTATTTTAAAATATTTTAAAACATCCATTTTGACATTTGGGTTGACCCAATTTCGTTCCGGAGTCAGAACGGGCTTTTCGGGCCATTTTATTGTTCAACGCGTATACCAATCGTGTCCATCCATTCTAATTTCAGCTTTGCATATACGTACCTTGTTATAAACCGTAGCCTATTCCTTATTTTCATTGTTATGTATGTACAATTCAGCTGTCTCTCCTCCTCAATGGCTGACAATCAAATTCTAGATCCAATGCAATTCAAAATCAAATCAAAATTTCAAACTCTACAAACTATATCGAATTATATATGGATTTGAAGCTCTCGACGAGCGTAAGTTTTCAATGTGAGTTTCGATGCTGCCGGAAAACGTCGTACTATTCACGGCCGTTCATCACACGCTGATGAACTTCGGCTGATCGTTGAATCGAGGGTATGATCGCGTAGAGGGGGACGAGTGGAGGTCATTGGCGTTGTTCGTTCGTCGAGTTATCAGTCGGATTGGGCTGCATAATTCATTAGGGTTTGGATTTGGGGGCGGCGGCTGTTGTCATTTGTGGCCAATGGTGGCTATGGTGTCGCAAGTTGATCACGGGGGGAGGCAGGCCACGCAGGCGCCGCCGCGGCGACAGGCCGGGAGGGGACGGTGGTGTGATGGGGTTGGTGCAGTGTGCGTTCCAGTAGGAGGGTAGCCTCGAGTTTGCTGCTATATGTTTGGTGCGGCTGTGTCCCAAAGAGATGGTGATGTGGAAATCTTCTCTCCTTTTCTTTTTAATTTATTTAATTTGAGATTTATACCTTCTAACTCGAATATCTTTTACGTACGGGGTCCGATTCACACACGGTTTTCTGCATTGGGATCGTATTTGAATTGTGGACATTTTGACATTGGTTTGGACAGATTTTGACTGTTCAAATTTTGGGTTTAAATTGGATTTAAATTCAAAAGATGAGTGTTTTAACACACTCACAACTTCTAAAATTTCTTATGTTTGTTAAATTGGTTTATGGTATGATTAGAAATTTTTTTGTGACTGTTTGGCATATTTTTAATCATCATCTAGGTTAAATCAAATTTATTTGAATTAAATTGTTATTTAATTTATTAGTGCATATAAACTGCCAGTTAAATAGTTGTTTAATTTATTATTGAATATAAGCTGCCAGTAAATGCTTGTTATTTATTATCTGTTGTATATTGATGTTATTGATTGAATTGGATGATGATTGCGATAAATGTTTGATGATTGATATTGGATGAACGGGTGTTGTGCTTTATATTGTTATAAACTGCAAGTTGTTGTGGATTTTATTCATTCGGGATTGTGGTTTGAAATGATATATAACCGTATTTATATTTTAAATTACGGATTGAAATGATAAATATCCGTATCACTTGACCATAGGATAGAAAATTATATACATACACTGCGGTCTGTATATATAAAAGTTTTGAAATGATTTCTATGGTTTGTAAAGAAAATATGGGTTATATAAATATTTATTTTAGATGTTATATAAATGTTATTTTATTATTGATTTTAGCTATGTATAGAATTGTTTTGAAATGTAAAATAAGTTAAATAATAAAGTTTGATTGTTCTATATAATATGGTTAAGTATCTGTTTAAAATTATATGGTACATAGAGTTTATAATGACTTAAATAAAATTAAGGTTGGAAGAAAAAAATGAAATTGATTTGAATTAAATTATTTAAGAATTATGCTCGAATAAATTTGATTTGAACTTTTAATAAAATTGAGATTTTAACGGGTATGATTTTATAACTTGATTTTGGTTTAGAGTGATTTAAATGTATATCAAGTTGATTTAAATGAATATATCAAGTTAAATAAGTCGAAAGAATATCCAGTTAATTGAAGTTTAAAAGTTTTACTTAAAATGATATTGGATTTATTAAGTAAGCATTTCAAATCTAAATAATAGTAATTGAATTTGATACATATGGATTTATCAAAGAATAAGTTTTGAAATGGTGGAATATTTAAAGCTTGGAATTATATGAAAATTGAAATGGTTTATTTGGGGGTTAAAATCGGTATTTGGAAATTTATTTGTGAAAGTGAAGAAGCTATTTTATTATATAAAGTATTCTAATATTCAAACCATTGAGTGTTGGAAGTTATATTTCAAGTATTTTGATTTTGAAATGTTATAACTATGAAATTGTTATGATGTTAGAAAAGAATATATTTGAAATAAACATGATATTATATTGATTTGAGTTTTATAAAAATGATATCATATTGATTTGGGTTTTAAAATAGAAATGATATCGTATTTATATGGTTTTGAAATGAATATTATATTCTGTTTTTGAAGTATGAGTATTTTGAAATGCCCACGGTGTACTAATAACGTTTGGTTGTTAAAGAGTCAGGGGTCGGAAGTTGTCATACTCTCTGCCAACTCCCAAAACCACTTTAACAACTGTGTATGCGGTGGAGATTCCAGAATGAAGTAGGATGGTGGCAGCGTTTTCCTTGAGGTGTATACATGGACTCGACTCCCGTGAGTTTGCATAAGGTGGATAAAACAAGAGCGATTTCAGGCCAACGAGGTCATTCCTCTAATCGGACACACTCCTTCGATACTATACTCTGTCTTTTGGATTGATTCGGTGGCCAATTTTGACTTTTGATTTAGGGGTGTGGCTCGAGGTGGGTGGTAGTAGCTGCTATGCGTCACCACTAGTCCGGATAGCAATTGGTATATCTACCCTGGCATTGCCTAGTTGTGCAGCGTCACCTACCCTAGCGTGCCTTGTACGAGTTTGGTTTTCTCCCGTAGCCCGTGTGGTATCCTCTGGTGGCTTCCCGATCAGGGGGGACTATGATACTGGATGAACTACTGGGACTATTACGTATTAAGGGGAATATTGGGTCACTCCTTAACGCTATTTAAAAGTAAGTTTATTTTACTATAGACATTATTATAATAGCGAAATATTACTACATAATAAATAGTTTAACGGATCGTTAGGAGATGTGAATCCCGAGCATCTCTTAAGTTACTGCACTCACGTTTGACACTGGACATGAGATGTCAAATCACGTAAACATCTCTGATGCCGTTCCACTCATATTTTTACCGTTGATTTAACTCACATAAGATCTTTTAGTTCAGACTCGACTGTTTTGTCTTTTCAATTCGCTCGGGTCAGTCTGAGCATTTCAGGATTTGAAGTCTTTTTCTCCAGAGGATGAAGATGAAGATTTGTATTACTATTATTTATTATATTATTTCACTGCATTCATACTATTCCGCTGCATTAATTATTTTTCTCTGGTATGTGTAACTCTGATATGTGTTGTATAAGTATAATTGAATATTTTGTAAACAGCTTCATGAACTGTTTATTTGATTATTATATTTTATCGTTCTGCTATGAGATTCTTATTGGTTTTATTTCTTTCTATGCTTTTCTTATTTACCCTATAACAATCCGCCCTTTTGTATGGTTTGAGTCTGACGTGTGTGATTTATCGTCGATTTAAAACGTACAAAAAGGTGGGATGTTACACATCACCATATTTAGAGGCCTAAAACTAACGGCTACGGATGCTGCAGTCATCCATAGTTATTAATCTTCGGCGAGCAAATATTGCGATGCTAGATTCATTGATACACAGATCATAAGAATATGGAAAAAAATTATGAATTCAAAAATTATTTTCACATCCCATTCAAAAAAATTCATGTTCATTACATAATCCCAAAACGTTAACCACGTTCAGCAAAATATAATTATTATACATACGCCAAGAGCGACATATGAAGATGCCCAATTGGTTGATCAGAGTATATACTAAGGCTAATAAATTTGCGAAATAGAACACACAGCAGACAAAGATATCTCTAAATAACTATATGCCTCTGTAACGACCCATAAAATTCGATGATTAAAATGAGTTAAATTAATAAGATTTTTAATTAAACTTGGAAAGAAATAAAAATCTTATAATTTATATTGGAAAGAATGGTAGAAATTAGATGTAGCAGTTGAAATAAAAAATTAACAATTTAAAATTTATATTGCAATTAATTGGAAATAATGTAAATTGAATAGAAACGTAAGTTTATTTATAGGGCGGTAATTGATGAATAAAAAGTTTGAAACCAAGTAAATAAATTTATGGAGAACATTTAATAGTAATTAATGTATATATTAGGCAATTGACAATTTATGGATTTGTTAAGAATTCAAAGTTATAATTGAGTGTAAATAGGAATATTTGGTAATTAATTAAAATAAGAAAAATAAATGTAAATGTTATAACTTGGTTATAAAATTTATATACGGAAGTGGATGTAAATATGAATTAATTAATGTGCGCATTAATTTATACTGGGATAAAACGTAAATTAATGTAATAAAGATGATGCAGGTTGATAAGTATTTAATGTTTGTGTTGATGATAAACGTTGCTTTAATGATTGTAATATAAAATAAGGAAGTGTGAATGGAAATTAATAGAAACGTAAACTTATTTTAAGGAAGTAATTGGATGTAGATTTATGGAATGGAGTTAATGTGAATCAATGGAATTAATGAAGACGTATACATAGCTACAAATTTAATATATGAAAATAAAATGTAAGCATTGGATTAAATTAAGGAAATTAAAAATTAATAAATGGCCGTTTAATAAAACCAATGTTCTGCGAATAATTTTAATAGTTGTTTGAAATACGTATAAACTTTGATTTGGAAATCAATTGGATTTAAAATGAAATTTAGTATTACATTGATGAGTTTAAATGTTATTTTATTTTATAAAGTAATAAATGGTGTAATAAAAGAATGAAATCAAGATAAAAAAAATTAATTGAGACTTTAATTATAAATAATGGGTAAAATAATAGGATGGATGGTAATTATTTGTGGAGAATAACCATACAAGTATTATAAAGAGTATATTGGTGATAAACGGTTATTTCGAAATAAGGTAATTAAATATTACTTTAATGGATATAAATGTAGTAAAGGATAGAGGGAATGAAATTAGCATTATGAAAATAAATGTTAATTATACTCATAAAATGTCAGTTTATTGAATAACAAGATTTTAAATAAATAAACGGTTTTATTTAGATTTCAAGGGATAATTAATGAAGTTTAATGTGAAATCAAATTGCAATTAATTGTCTTAATTTGTGCAGTTATGGTAGATTTGATTTGGCATTGAAGGTGGTTAATTCTATAAGATGCAATAAATGTTTATTTTATTTATAATATGAAGATTGGTTGATTTAAGGAGTGAAAACCAAGATTTATTAATTTATTTAAAATTTGAAATTTAATAAATTGCAAATAAGTGGGATATAATATTAAAATATTACATAAATGAGAATTTAGATGAAAGGTGAAAATGTTAATGTAATGGATTTTGATTCCAATATTTATTTCATCCATTTGTTAATAATGAATTGAATAGTAGAATGAAAAGTAAATTTAATAGAAATTTTGGAAATTAAATTTATAATTTTTGAATTGAATGGAATTGAGATTTATACTGGAATTGATAAATTTATCAACTTTGTATTGATTTTTTTTAATTTGTTTAAAATATTCTAAATGTTTGAGAAATACAATGGTGATAAAAATTGTCAATTTTAGAACTGAAATTTAAAATTTGATTTAATTAATTATAAATTTATTTAATTAGTCTAAAAATAGCCATTTTGGCCACTGACTCGGATTTCGACGAAACCAGTTTCATCGGATCCGTAACGGTGAATTATTATAGGATTTCAAGTTTCGTATCGATCGGACTTGTTGCTTGATCGTACGTACTCGAAACGCCTTGAAATCGATAAATTGAAATCAATTGAAATCACTTTGAAAAATATTGATTTTAGCATAACTTCTTCATACGATGGAATTTGGACGTGAAACTTTTTCCATCGCCTTTAAAATATTTTTAAACACCTATTTTGATATATGGGTTTACCCAATTTCATTCTGGGTCAGAACGGGCTTTTTGGGCCACTTTGTCGTTAACGCTTATATCCAACCTTATCCATCCATTCTAATTTCTGACCTACCTATATAAACCCGGTTATAAACCCTAATTCCCCTCATTCTCGTTTGTCTGTACGCAATTCAGCTATCTCTCCTCCTCAATGGCAGACAACAAAATTCCAGATCCAATTCCATTTCAAAATTAAAGTCAAAAATCCAAACTCCTCAGAAAAATTTGAAAAAATATATATCAAAGATCTCATCGACACGAATCTACGCATAGTTTCTGTTTTGCAAATCGATGCTTGGGTCAACCAGATATCGCAGTCAAAGACGAAATTAGGGGTTTTGATTTCGTCGTCAATTAGTGAAATTGGTAGAGGGGTTTTGCAGTGCTTGGCTTCTGGATGTCGGGGCTAGTGGTCTTTTGGCATAGCTCGGCCTGGGGCGACCGGAATCGTTTAATTAGGGTTCGAAACCCTAAATTATGGTGGCGGCGGCGCTATATTTTGGGGACGATTGCATGGGGCAGGGGGATGCGGCCGGCGAGGGGAAGCTCAACGGTGGTGGCGGCTTAGTCGTTGGTGATCCCTAGACGTGGGTGAAGTTGGTCAAAGGTGGTGCTGCTCAGGTTCATGCGTTCGAACGAAGGAAAGGGAAGATGCGGTTTGACTGCCGACGTGGCGCTGGGTTTGGTAGGGTTTGTTTTTCTATTTATTTATTTATTTATTTATTTTTAATTTCAATTTCCAATCGATTAACGATGATAACTTTCACATACGACTTCAAATTCATGCACGATTTTCTCGGCTAGGTTCGTATTGAAATTCCAAACATTTTGACGCTGGTTTGGTTGGATTTGGAGACTGTTCAATTTTTGGGTTTAAATTGGATTCGAATTCAATTTAAATTCAAAAGGTGTGTGTTTTAACCCACTCACAACTTCTAAAATTTCTTATGCTTGTTAAATTAATATATGATGGGATTTGAAATTTATTTATGGTTGTTTGGCATATTTTAATCATCATCCCAGTAAAATTTAATTATTTAATTTAATTGTTACTTAATTATTCATTGCATATTAACCGCCAGTTAAATTGTTATTTATTTATTGCATATAAACTGCCAGTTAAACAGTTATAATTTATTTTTGAATATAAACTGATAGTTGATACCTGTTATTTATCACCTGTTATATATTGATGTACTGTTTGAATTTGGATGATGATTGTGATAAATGGTTGATGGTTGATATTGGATGAATGGATGCTGTATTTTATATTGTTACAAACTGCAAGTTATTATGCATTTTCATTTCATTCGGGATTGCGGTTTGAAATGATATATAACTGTAATTTTTATTTTAAATTACGGATTAAAATGATAAATATCCATATCACTTGACCATAGGATAGAAAATTTTATGTGTATATATATATATATATAAATATTTTGAAATGATTTTCTATGGTTTTGAAAAGAAATATATATATGGTTTTATGAGATATTGATTTCGGATATTTGATAAAGGTTATTTTATATATATAGTTAAATTCTTGGTTTTAAGCTATGTATAAAATTGTTTAAAGTATGAAGTAAGTTTAATAATAAAGTTGATTTTTTAAAATATATTATGGATAAGTATTTACTTAAATTATATTCTAATACAGAGTTTATATTGATTTTTATAAATCAAGGTTGAGAAGATAGTTTTGAAATTGATTTGAGATTTTATTTAATTAAGATCTTATTGGAATTTAGATTCAAAAAGAAAATGGTGTTATAACTAAATTCGGGTTTAAGATGATTTAAGTGAATATATCTAGTCTAAATAAATTGAGGAATATTCAATTATTATATTTGAAAGTTTTATTTAAAGGATACTGGATTTATTAAGTAAGTATTTCAAAACTAAATAATAGTAAAGTGAATTTGGCATATATATATATATATATGAATTAAAAATTTAGTTTTGAAATGGCGAAACATTTAAAACTTTGAAATATATGAAAATTTAAATGGTTTATTTGGGAATTCAAATCTGTATTTGGAATTTATTTGAGAAATTAAAAAGCTAATGTACTTGATAAAGTAATTTATTATTAAACCATTTAAGTATTGGAATTTTGTTTCGAAGCTATGGGTTTAAGGTATATATAATTGAAAGTACTATGATTTTTGAAAAGGATATATTTGAAATAAAAATGATATCATATTGATTTGGGTTTTAAAATAGAAATGATATCGTATTTATATGGTTTTGAAATGGATATTTTATTCTGGTTGTGAAGTATAAACTATTTTGTAAAGACCACGGTGTTATAATAACGTTTGGTTGTTGAAGAGACCAGGATCGAAAGTTGTCATACTCTCTGCCAACTCCGAAAACCACTTTAACAAGCGTGTACGCGGTGGAGATTCCAGAATGTAGTAGGATGGTGGCGGCGTTTCCTTTGAGGTAAATACATGGACCCAACTCTCATGAGTTGGCATAAGGTGGCTAAAACATGAGCGATCGGCGGGTTAAGAAGGTAGCCCCTTTTATCGGACACATCCCTTCGATATTCTACTCTGACTTTGGATTTATTCGGTGGCCACTTTTTATTTCTTTGATTTGGGGGTGTGGCTCGAGGTGGGCGGTAGCTACGGCTATGTGTTACCATCGACTCGGAAGCGTAATTGGTATATCTACCATGGCATTGCCTAGTTATGCCGTGTCACCTACCCTAGCGCGCCTTATACGATTTTGTTTTGTACCATACCTATGGAGTGCCCTATGACGACGCCCAGTACGGGGGAGATTACTGTACTGTATGGACTATGGGAATATATTATGTGTTAAAGGGAATATTGGGTCACTCCTTAACGCTATTTTAAAGTAAGTTTATTTTACTAATAGACATTATTATAATAGCGAAATATTACTACATAGTAAATAGTTTAACGGATCCTTAGGAGATGTGAATCCCGAGCATCTCTTAAGTTACCGCACTCATATTTATTGTTTATTTAACTTACATAAGTTCTTTTAGTTCTGACTCGAGTGTTTTGTCTTTTCAATTCGCTCGGGTCAGCCTGAGTATTTCAGGATTTGAAGACTTTAGCTCTGGAGGACGAAGACGAAGATTTTATTGCTATTACGTAGTATATTATTCCACTACACTATTGTATTTCGCTGCATTATTGATATTATATGGTATGTATAACTCTGATATATATTGTAAGTATAATTATATATTTTGTAAACAGCTTCATGAACTGTATATTTGATTATTATATTTTATCGTCCCGCTGCAAGATTCTATTTTGTTTTTTCTCTCTCTACTTTTTTCTTATTTACCCCATAACAATCCGCCCCTTTGTATGTTTTAAGTGTGACGTGTGTGGTTTATCGTCGATTTAAAGCGTGTGAAAAGGCAGGGTGTTACAGCCTCCTACACGCCTCAGGAAGCTTATTCATCTAAGAAGAGAACCCAAAAACTCTAAACCTCAAACTACTGAAAATCACTTGAGACCCGAGAGTTTAAGGGGGAAACAAAAACTTTGAGTCAGACATAAAGCCTGGTATGAATAATAATCTGTCATCTCAAACCAAATAGATATCTAGTGAGACCATGCCATATAGCGGAATGGGTTTCCCCTCACTAGTATCTCAAAACCTTTATAAAACCATATACTGTACTTGTGCATCCACAATGGTCAAAACAATTCAAAATGGCATAATATGATGATACACAAAACAATTAAATTAATTCTAGATTATCTATCACCATTCAATGTAGACTATCTGTCTCAGTTATAGTTTTGAGGATTACTATTAACCTATTAGTTTTCACGGGCTGACTAATAACTGGATAAACATTTAAGGACTCCCTGTTCAATTACATAGTTTCCATAGGCTTATTATGAACCCGTCTATCTGACATCTTCATTTATACATAGTTTTCACAGGCTAACTATGAACCTATCTATCTGACATCCTCTTTTATACATAGTTTTCATAGGCTAACTGTGAACCTATTGTCCCCTGCCAATATCATACAGTTTTCATGGGCTTACTGTAAACTTATTGGCCCCTACCAATATCTTTCCTTTATATTTTAGCATCCTATTTCTGGTTTTCCTAACCTCTTAGATGCATGTCTACTCATTCAGGAGTTTAATCAATTTATATTAATAACTGGTATAACCTAACTGGTTCTCCCACCGTTTCCCCCCAAAATGTAATTACGGGTCCATTATAAAGTGAATATATTCATATTAGAAGAAGTAGTATAACATTAAAGCAATACTACTCCTGTGGGTTTAATTTATCAAAGATAGATTCTTCTTAAACCACTAAAAAAACTCCTTTTAGTATAGCCATGGGTTTTTGCTTTAAATATAGAGTTTGGGTCATAAAACCTATCGAGACATTCGAAACATAGCTTTCGACTTCATAGGATAACCTCCTTCAAAAGCTCTTAAAAACATTAGGCTACTGCCTTATAATACTTTAAATTCTACCTTTCGAAACCTTTCGAATATATTAAAGTATTAGCATTTAACTTTAGAAGCTTAGCTTCAAAACCTGTTGAAAGAAAACAATTTTACAAGCCCTTCAAAAGTATCCCATTCGAAGGCAAAGAAAACAAAGCAAACATATTTGAAAGAAAAATAACCAACTCTTTTGGAAAAACTTTGTATTAGCTATAACTTTCTATAGGTGTAGAATTAGGGTCTCTTACCTATTCCATTGTGTTCAAATTATGATTTCTCTTTCCGTAGAGCGGTCACAATAGAAAAACGAGCTTACGGTTAGAGAGTTATGCCTATTTGAAGTTTTGTAAACAAAGCTAGTGAAAACTGCTACGAAAGGGCTTCCTCTACATTTTCAATTGCTGCCGAAAGGTGCTTTCGACTATCGAAAGGTGCTTCTGAAAATGCAACAGAACCTCCAGAACTTCGAATATATTAAAGTATTAGCATTTAACTTTAGAAGCTTAGCTTCTAAACTAGTTGAAAGTACTCCTTTCAAAAGTATAAAACTTGGTTAAAAGAAAACAATTTTACTACCCCTTCGAAAGTATCCCCTTCGAAGTCAAATAAAACAAAGCAAACATATTCGAAAGCAAAGAAATCAACTCCTTCGAAATTATAAAATTCATTTTAGCTATAAATTTTTATAGGTGCAGAATTAAGGTTTTTGACCTATTCCATTGTATTCAAATGAGGGTTTCTCTTTCCTTAGAGTGGTCACAATAGAAAAACGGACTTACGGTTAGATAGTTATGCCTATTTGAAGTTTTGTAAACAAAGCTGGTGAAAACTACTATGAAAGGGCTTCCACTACATTTACAACTGCTGTCGAAAGGTGCTTGCGACTAGGTTGAAAGGTGCTTTCGATGAGGTCGAAAGGTGCTTTCGAAAATGCTATAGAGGGATCCAGAACTGCTACAGAATGATGCAGTCGAAAGGTGCTTTCGACAAGGTGGAATGACAAAGTCGTAGATAGGTTAAAAACAGTTATTTCATAAATTAAAGTATATTCTTTTCACAAACTCTTATTCTTTGTCAAATTTCCATTGGTTAATGACATACTTTAACACTTTCTTTGTAGAAAAGCTCCTATAGATCATATTTTATTATTTCAAAATTTATTTTCAAAATAATTAATTATATGTTACCTGGAGATTTGACCAGGCAACTGGGCACACGACATTCGCATACAAGTATGCGAATCCGGAGTCGTTTGGTACAACACACCGGGTCGGCTTCCAGAGTTGTTCGGCACCAATGGTTCATTCGGCACTCGTGTTCGTTCGGCATCTATGAGACGACCGACATGAAAGAGTGTTCGGCATTGAGAGCTGTTCGGTATTGTATATCGTTCGGCATCTATGGACGTTCGGCATGGCAGAGTCATTCGACATTCCATACTGCTCGGCATCCAAACCTTGTTCGGCACATCACTTCGTTCGGCATAAATCTCGTTTGGTATTCGAGATCGATCGGCATTCAGAGTGTTTGGCATCACTTCGTTCGACATTCGAGTGTTCGACATCACTTCGTTGGCATTCAGACTGTTCGACATCACTTCGATCGGCATGAGGATATCGTTCGGCATCATTTCCATCGGCATGAGGATATCGTTCGACATTCATGCCTTGTTCGGCATTTTGCTGTTCGGTATCTATGGATCGGCACACAGAGATCATTCTTTTTGGGCCAAGCTACTTAGCTACCTGGCCCACCAGGGAAGTCCAACCCATCTTCGTCTATAAATAGAGAGACATGGGAACAGTGAAAGGGAGGGAAATTTCGAGAACACTGGGGAGACTCTGCTGCACTTCACACTCATTCAAGACTTATCTTTGTTGCTCAACAATTGTAATCAAGTAGTTGATATACGGATTGTATCTGTAATCGATTATCGATAAAAGCAATAAAGATTAACCTTAAAGTGGACGTAGGCAATTAAGCCGAACCACTATAAATCCAGTGTTTATATTTTCTTCATTTACAGTTGCATATTGTTCTCTGTTTAACTTTACTTTCTTCATTAATTTCTCAACACAATCCCTCTTAAGGGTGTTAGTGACCAATTTTGGCGTTAACACTTTGGTGCTTCCACTGAGAATCGAATTCTCAGGACAATAGGATCTACTTTGTAGCTACCGGATTGAAAAATCCCCCGAAGGAGATCCAAATTATTCACAAGACATCTGTTGATTCCACTCGGAGTTACAACCAACAACTCTACCATGGGAAGACCACAAACTAGATTAGCTTCTCACAACGCAGATGTCAATGAAACTGCTAGTGTACAACAGATAGGACCTAGCAACCAACCAGCAATTCAAGGCGCAGGAACCTCCATCCAGAACCAAGCGGAGGTCATTTCCCTAACAGAGTTCAACGACTTGATAAGAGAACTCAGGGAAAGTAGAAGGCAACTTGCTGAGCAGATCCAAGCCAATACTAATCTCATGACTCAGTTTGCCCAACAGCAGCATCAGAATGCTGGAAGTGGTCCTGCTCCTTATTCTGAATCTGAAAGCTCAACCTCAGCTGATGAACCTCCTAAGCGTAGACGCCGTAAGGATGAAGCTGCACAAACAGGTGCTACCGATCGATCCGCCAGGGATCAGGCACATGATGAGACCGGACGCCCAGATCACCAAGACCCAAATCAAGCGGGACATCAACCCGCACAGTCCCGGGGAACGGAGCTCAACCTCCCACCCTCCATACAAACTCCGGATTTATCAGCCATGGTGAGGGAATTAATGAGAGAAAATCAAGGCCTGACCAACGAAGATTGGGGAGTGTCTAGGAGTCATACTCCCTTCACAGATACCATTCTACAAGCTGAGTACCCAAGGAAGTTTAACATGCCAACCATCCAGGCCTATGAAGGGAAGACTGACCCTAGGCAACACGTGATGAGGTATGAATGGATGATGGATTCGGAAAGGGCAAATGAAGCGACTAAGTGTAGGTGCTTCCCAATCACCCTGTCCGGAATCGCCACTATGTGGTTTACTCGACTTCCTCTGCAATCTATATTCAGCTTCGACGAGTTGGCAATGAAATTTGTTGAAAAATTCAGGATACATGCTACTCGTCCAAAGGACGTGATGTCCCTATCAAGCGTAATTCAGGCTCTGGGAGAGTCTTTGAAAGCATACTTACAGAGATTTCATGTTGCCGCCACTGAAGTTAGCAATCCTAACGACCACACAATTTTGATGGCGATAATGCGAAGTGTAGATCCAGATTCGGAGTTTGGAGATTGGTTGGCGGGAAAGTCCCCAGCCACATTGGAGCGATTCTATTCCAAAGGTCATCAGTTCATACAGAGGGAGGAGGCTCGATGGACGAGACGAGATAAGGCACCAGGGCCTATTTCGGAAACTGTGAAAAGTAACAACGCCGTGAAGCAGTCCGGCGATAGTCCAGGAAAAGTTCAAGTGAATGTCCAGAACAAGCCTGAGCAGTCCAAAGGATCTGGAGGAGGAAATCCCGGAAAGAAAAGAGAAGTAGGGAAATGGAAGCCAAGGATTCCAACCTACAATGAATACACCCCGCCGAATACTTCTCTAGAAAACATTTATCTATCTACCTGTAACACCTTTGAATACAAAAAGCCACGTCCAAAGGAGTCCACTGAAGAACAGAATTGGACAGGGAAGTACTGTTGCTTCCATGAGACCCATAGGCACAATACTGAGGAGTGTAGACACCTCCATGATGCCATAGAAAAGTTGATTAGGCAGAAAAAGATGCGGGAGTTTGTCAAAAACCCGCAAGATGGAAGGCAAGAACGTCAGACCTCGGACGTGGTCCGACTCCATGCCAACCAGAACAACCTACTCGGAATATGGGTAGATTGATCATAAACACTATTATCGGAGGACCTCATCCTGTAGACAAGAATTGGCAAGAGATGGAACGATATGCTACCTCCTTGAGGCATGCAAATTATGAATATTGTTCGAATGTGGAAGATGGAACCCCCGCAAAACAACAACGCATGATGACTGATGATACAGTGTTCAGGAGTTGAGACGCGGACAAGGTGGAGGCTCCTACAATCGACTCGATGGTTATATCTACAACAATCGGGCCAACTTATGTGAAAATAATCTTGATTGATTGTGGAAGCTCTGTCAACATCATCTTCAAGAAGGCTTATGACCAAATGAAGATGGAAACGTAAGAGTTGAAACTATGCAAAGCCTGTATCCACGGCTTTAACGGTGCTGCAACAGAGGCGATGGCGTATACAGAGCTACCAATTGAACTGGGGGAAGGTGAGCGTAGGAGAGTGTGAGTCCTACCGTTCATAGTAATGGACGTTGACTCTCCATACAACGTATTTTTGGGTCGTCCAGCCCAGGCAGAATTTACTACCGCTCTGGCCCCATGGTGTTTGACATTAAAATTTCCGACAAACAAAGGATTCGGTGTTGTACATGGTGATCAAGCGACCAGTCGTGCATGTTATGTGGCGGAACTGAGAGAAGCTCGGCGGAGAGAGAAGGAAAAGGTTGCGGACAGCTCCGTCCGCATCCTAAAGACTGATGATTGACAAGTAGTGCCCGAGCCCTGGCTCGGACAGCATTCTCAGATCCTTAGAGATATAGATCCGAGAGATGATGATGGGGAACCTAGGGAAACGAATGCAGCATCGGCTGAGCTGACGATCGATATTCCAGTCAACCGGGATGACCCTTCACGAGTTCTTAAGATTGGATCACAGCTCCACCCTTCAGTGGCCGAGGATCTTACTGATTTCCTCCGAGTGAATCTAGACGTTTTCGCTTGGACATACTCTGATATGTACAGGATTTCTCCAGCAATTGCGAGTCATATGTTGAACATAGACCCAAAAAACGTTCCCGTAAAACAAAAAAGGAGAGGTATGGACCCGTAAAGGTCCGCGGCTCTCAAAGAGGAGGTGGACAAACTCAAAGCCAATGGGTTCGTCCGCGACGCCCTCTATCCTGAATGGGTATCTAACCCAGTGCCAGTGAAAAAAGCGAATGGAAAGTGGAGAACTTGTGTTGATTACTCTGATCTGAATAAAGCATGCCCAAAGAATAGTTTCCCTTTACCCAGAATCGACTAGCTCATCGACTCTGCCATCAGACATGAATTATTATCATTTATGGATGCGTAATCAAGATACAATCAGATCCCGATGCACATTCCAGACCAAGAACACACCAGTTTTGTCACACATATGGGGCTATATTGCTATGTAGTAATGCCCTTTGGATTGAAAAACATGGAAGCAACTTATCAGCGTCTGGTGAATCGAATGTTTAAGGACCAGATTGGTAGAAAGATGGAAGTCTATGTGGATGACATGCTCGTGAAGTCGTGGCAGTCAAACGACCACA
The DNA here is from genome assembly GCA_030765085.1 of Allium cepa. Lineage (NCBI taxonomy): Eukaryota > Viridiplantae > Streptophyta > Magnoliopsida > Asparagales > Amaryllidaceae > Allium > Allium cepa. The sequence goes on along the minus strand of CM060945.1, from coordinate 304,660,390 downwards.
TCCGAGATTTAGCAGAAATGTTTGATATACTCAGACATTACGATATGAAGATCAATCCCTTGAAGTGCTCTTTTGGCATCGCATCAGGAAATTTCTTAGGTTTCATTGTTAATGCACGTGGAATTGAAGCTAACCCGGAAAAGATTCAAGCTATTCGGGACATATAAGTCCCCAAAACTATAAAACAAGTGCAAAGCTTGAACGGAAAGGTGGCCACGCTGAGTCGGTTCACATCCAGAGCCATGGATAAGTGCATCCCTTTCTTTGATGTGATAAAGAAGGGAAAAAGGAATTTCGAGTGGACATCCGACTGCGAGGAAGCATTCGAGCTCTGGTAAGGCACTTAGAAAATCCCCTGGTACTGTCAAAACCGATAGACCACGAAACGTTATATGTGTACTTGGCCGTATCCCAGCATCCTATCAGTACAGCTTTGTTTCGCGAGGAGGACCAGGTTCAAAAGCCAGTTTACTATGTTAGTAAACGCTTGACGGGGGCGGAAATAAATTATCCAAAGATTGAGAAACTAGCCTATTGCTTGGTGATTGCATCATGAAAACTTTGTCTATATTTTCAGGCACACTCAATCAGTGTTTACACTGATCAACCCTTGCGACAGGTACTCCAACGACCGAAAACTTTCGGAAGGATGTTAAAATAGAATATCGAGTTAAGTCAATTCGATATTACCTACCTTCCGTGAAAGACCATACAAGGACAGGCTCTAGCTGACTTCATTGCTGAATTTACTATGTCAGACGAATCAAACGACCACAATGTCATACCTCCCGTTCGATGGAAGATGTACACCGATAGGGCATCTAACAACCGTTATTTAGGGGTTGGCATAGTTCTTGTAACTCCCGAGAACCGATCAATTTTCTACGCTTTGAATCTCGAATTCACAGCAAAGAATAACGAAGCCGAGTACGAAGCCTTGATTGCCGGCTTAAGGCTCATCAAAGAACTGGGAATAAGATTGATTGAAATCTTTTGCGACTCACAACTAGTGGTGTATCAAGTGCGCAGAGACTACCAAGCAAAGGGGCAGAGACTTGCCCCGTATTTGGTCGGAGTTCAAGATCTACTAGCAAATCTCGAGTATTATGATATTTCACATGTCCCGCGTGAGAAAAACAGAGCAGCCGATTCATTGGCAAAATTCGCAATCACTGGTGATGCGCAATAGATGGGTTTGTTTCCCGTCGAAACCTTACATACTCCAAGCATAAATATGATTGAGATGGATTTCGTGCTAGAAACAGAAATCGAAAAGAAGTCATGGATGACCCCATTCAAGCAGTACTTGCTACACGGGGTCGTGCCCGAAAGAAGGAGCGAAAGGCGACAAGTCATTCGTAAGGCCTCTCGTTATGTAATACAGGATGAAATAATGTATCGAAGGGGATTCTCGACCCATTACTCCGGTGCGTTGCCCATGATGAGATAAAACGAGTCCTGAAGGAAGTCCATGAAGGTGAATGTGGCGACCGTACCGAGGGGCGGACGTTAGCAAAGAAAATCCTCCGTTATGGATACTATTGGCCAACTGTAAATCGGGATGCCGCAGACTACGTGAGAAGATGTGACAAATGTCAGAAGTATGTGAAATTCCCAAGCTTCGCCGACGAAACTTACACAAATGGTTAGCCTTGGCCATTTGCAATATGGGGGATCGATATAGTCGGTTCCTTACCTCTATCCAAAGGTGGTGCAAAATACGCGATAGTTGCGGTCGATTACTTTACCAAGTGGGCAAAAGCAGAACCTTTGGCCACTATCACCACCAAAAAGGTCATTAATTTCGTTGTACGAAATATTATATACCGTTTTTGCCTTCCACGAACCAACGTCACAGACAACGGAACTCAGTTTGATAGCAAAGAGTTCAAGGAATTTTGCCAAAAATGTGGTATTGAGAAGAAGTTTACAGCAGTTTCTCATCCGAAAGCTAATGGACAAGTGGAAGCCGTAAACAAAATAATCAAATCCATATTGAAAAAATGTTTGTAAAAGGCTAGAGGCAAGTGAGTGGATGAGCTACCGACAGTGCTTTGGGCTTACAGAACCACTCACAAGTCCGCGACTAGTCACACTCCATTCGCATTGGCATATGGCATGGAAGCTGTCATACCCGTGGAGCTTGAAATTCCATCACATCGGGTAACTTATTATGACCCTGAGTCAAATCAAGATCTCTTGCTGGAATCATTGGACTTCATTGATGAAAATGCGAGAAAGCTAATTTAAGAGCGGCTGCGTACAGGCACCGAGTCGCTCGATGTTATGATGAAAAAGTCCGACCGAGAATCTTTGGTGCGGGTTATCTCATTTTGAAATAATTTTCCCCGGTTCCATCACATATGAGCCCCGCATGGGATGGTCCATACGTCATTGAACAGAAGCTTGGAGAAGGAACTTGCAAGCTAGCGACTGTTGATGGTGCGACACTCCCTCGAGCATGGAATAGCGAGCATTTGCGGCAGTATTACACTTAGTTCATTTCTTTCATATTTTAGTTGCACTTATTTCCAGCAAATTTTTATTCCTGGTTACGGCATGTAATAAGACAATTTAGTTTGTTTGCATTAACAAAGGCTTGAAGCCATTTCTTTTTCCATGAATTATCGATGTTTCTGTGTATGATAACGGTGTAACAAATGACTAAGGGATGCATTAATCGGTATAACGTACGAACAAGTATAAACGATTCAAAACCTCCAAGTCCCCGGAGTGCGGACTGGAGTACTCTAAGTCCCCAAAGTGTGGACTCGAGTATAAACGACTCAAACTCTCCAGGTCCTGAGAGTGCGGATTGGAGTACTCCAAGTCTCCAGAGTGCGGACTCGAGTATAAACGACTCAAAGTCTCCAAGTCACCGGAGTGCGGACTGGAGTACTCCAAGTCCCCAGAGTGCGGACTCGAGTATAAACGACTCAAAATCTCCAAGTCCTCGGAGTGCGGACTGGAGTACTCCAAGTCCCCAGAGTACGGACTCGAGTATAAACGACTCAAAGTCTCCAAGTCACCGGAGTGCGGACTGGAGTACTCCAAGTCTCCAGAGTGTGGACTCGAGTATAAATGGCTCAAAATCTCCAAGTCCCCAGAGTGTGGACTGGAGTACTCTAAGTCCCCAGAGTGCGGACTCGGGTATAAACAATTAATAATCTCTAAGTCCCCGGAGTGCGGACTGGAGTACTCTAGGTCCCTAGAGTGCGGACTTGAGTATAAACGACTCAAAATCTCCAAGCCCTCGAAGTGCGGACTGGAGCACTCTAAGTCCCCAGAGTGCGGACTCGAGTATAAACGACTAAAAATCTCCAAGTCCTCGGAGTGCAGACTGGAGTACTCCAAGTCCCCAGAGTGCGGACTCGAGTATAAACGACTCAAAATCTCCAAGTCCCCGAAGTGCGCACTGGAGTACTCTAAGTCCCCAGAGTGCAGACTCAAGTATAAACGACTCAAAATCTCCAAGTCCTCAGAGTGCGGACTGGAGTACTCTAAGTCCCCAGAGTGCGGACTCGAGTATAAACGACTAAAAATCTCCAAGTCCTCGGAGTGCGGACTGGAGTACTCTAAGTCCCCAGAGTGCGGACTCGGGTATAAACGACTCAAAATCTCCAAGTCCCCGGAGTGCGGACTGGAGTACTCTAAGTCCCCAATGTGCGGACTCGAGTATAAACGGCTAAAACTCTCCAAGTCCCCGGAGTGCGGGCTGGAGTACTCTAAGTCCACAGAGTGCAGACTCGAGTATAAAAACCTCAAAATCTCCAAGTCCCTAGAGTGCGGAATGGAGTACTCTGAGTCCCCAGAGTGTGGACTTGAGTATAAACGAATAAGAATCTCCAAGTTCCCGGAGTATGGAATGGAGTACTCTGAGTCCCCGGAGTGCGGGCCAGAGTATAAACGATTTAAATGTCCAAGTCCCCTGAGGGAAGATTGGATACAAATGACTTGAAGCCATCGAAACCTTAGCGTGTGGACTGGAAAATATTCTAGGACTGGAAAATATTCTAAGTATCTAGAGCGTGGAATAAAGAATGTGCAATGCCAAAAAGTTATCAACTTCTTTGAAGATGAATTGAGAAGTTCATGTAACTCGCAATAGCTTGGGCATTGACCATAGTTATATAGAAAACCGAACAGAGAAAGTCTTTTGAAAGGCAAAAGAACTAAGTTTTATTCATCAAAATAAGTTTCTACTACAACTCCTCCGAAGCTCGGAGTCGAAAGTTTATTTACATGAACTACGAAGATAAATGAAAATGACTACATAATCTAAACTAACTCTCGTTGAACGAGAGCAAAAAACTACTTCTTTGATTTCTTCGACCTTTTGCCCGATGACTCCTCCCTGGTGCATTTACCCTTGACAGCTTTCTTTAACGGGGGAGTGACAACCGAAGAAGTATGAGGAACATCCATGGGTTTGGACCCACCTGGGAGGATGACCTTTAGTAGCATATTCAAGGGATCGTCCAGGTCCATGGCTTGAGGCTTAGTTTTGATCTTGACCATCTTTTCTTTCTCTTTCTTAAGCTGCTCCTTCATGCTCAGTTCAGAAGTGTGTTCGGAGGCGCCTGTAATTTTAACTTCATAACTCCCATCGATGGGAGAGGAAGTCTCAGATTTGTCCTCATCAAGCGCTCCGATCACTTGAGCATCTGGACCGGGAGCCTCTCCCACGTGAGTGGCTTCTCTCATTTTTTCCTTTACCTCCTTGGCGACATCGCTCCTCGGAGTGGGCTCAGGATCAGAACGACCTACACAAAATCATGGAAAACAAGCATTAAAATACGGCAGCCCCTGGTGAAAAACAATGACTATTGGAATATTAAAGTAAAAGAGTTATCTACCAGGTTTCGGCTGGCTCTCAGCCATCAAGGGGGTCTCACCCTATGGAATAGGGGACAAAATATGAACGCCAAGGCCAGGGTCCTCTGGGTCATAGCCGATGTGCTGCTCAAAGGGATCAAGTATCAGCCGACTGGCCGGTTGGGTAGGCACAAGAGCTGGAGACTCGATCCCGGAGGGACCGACGACAACTTCTTTCCCTTTCGTTGAGGGGAAGCCTTTGCAATAAAGAGCTTTAGCCGCTGACAGGTCCGAAGGCTCGTTTCCCTTAAGGAATTCTTTTATCAAAGCCCCCTCATCAATCGCCTCGACACCGTTTTCGGACTTCTTGATTTCTATTAAGGTCTCCCACATTTCGGCTAAAGATTCAAGATAACCATCATCCAGAAAAGTTAAGTCCCGGTGCATGAGAACGCGGACATTGAATTTAGCAATAAGCGGGTCAAACATGCTTTTGACGTCTTTTCTACCTTCTTCCTTGGCCGCCTCAAGATGGGAGTCGATTTTCGCAGATGCTATCTTTTTTCCCTCTTCGCGGGCTTCATTCTTCAACGCCTCAACTTTAGAAAGCTCACCCTCAAGTTTCATCTTTAGGAGTCGCGTTGCAACGATCTCGTCGCAATACCATTGTGACTCTTCTTGGGCGGCAATCTTCTCTCCTTGGTCTTTGCGAAGTTGCTCCTCAAGTTCTTTGACTCGGAGGCAGAATGCATCCCTCTCTTTTTGCACCTAGTCTTTCTCCAAAGCTAAAGCCCCACAGCGTTGAACCACCTCGTCGATATCTTTTTTGTGAGTTGATTCCAAACAGGTTACGGCTTCGGCGGTATCTTTGGCGCTCTGCTGGGCGGCCACAAGTTTAGATTTGTAAGACGCAATCTCTTCGTGTTGAGCTTTGATCATGTCTTTGTCATGAATAGCCTCAAGCTTCAGGCGATCGATCTCATGTTGGCGTTCAACGGAGACTTCTGACACTTTCTCAACAAGATGAACGAACGCGTCATATTGAACATAGACGTCGTTGGTGCATGCGATAGCACTCTTCTTAACATCTCCAGGTATATGGTGGATCGTCGGGAGGAACTTCAGACCATCAAAGCAAATTTTTGGAAATTTAGCTTTAAGCTCGGCCAGTCTCTCCGATACTGTTGGATCTGTTGCAGGAACATGAGGAGATGGCTTTGAAAGTTCAGCTCTCCTATGAGGATCCTGGGACTATCATGTGGAAGAGGAATCGGAGTGTTGATCACGGGGGACATCGGATTGCGACCCCTTATGGTCGTGCTTATCTTTGCTTTGTTCCGAGTGAGAAGAGGGATGTTGGTGGTACTTGGACTGGTAATATGTTTTCTTCCGAGATGATGAATCCTGGAAATGGTAATCCCTATCGCCATCACCGTCCCTATCCCGACGTCTTTCGGAACCTGAGTCCCATCCATAGTGATGGAAGATAGACGACCCGTAGAGACAATCGATTCCGAGCGCACGCCCCATGTCACCTGCATAGAATTTAAAAAAAACAACGAATTAGCAAAGAGTAGTGTGACGACGGAAATTTAAGTGCAAGGTGAAGTGCGTGTATTTGTGTGTGCCCTAGTGTTTCCCCCTGACGGACCAGTTTCTTTACTAATGGGAGATTTTTCTCCCAGAGTTTGGGCTTGAACGCCTACATCGCCTCTGATGGGCGAGTGAAGTTTGAGTGCCTCCGGATCGTCAAAATCATAATTAAGTAGATCATCAGGTATGGAGAGGTTCGAGAGGCCCTTTAAAGAACTTTCCAAGTGTTGTGAGGAAGCCTCTTTCTCTGTTAGAATAAGAGTAATTTTAGAGGTTGCGCCAAATTTTTCCCTCCTTATCTTGTACGTCAGTTTCTTTTTCCTGTTCGAAGGAGAAGATGACATTTCGATGTCGTGAACTTCAACTAGCGGGTCTTAGGTAGGGCCAACGTTCTCATCTTGTGCTTCAGGTGTTTCGGTTTCTTTGATTTCTCCTTCTTCTAGTGCACCAGGAGCATTACGTGCTGAAGACTCAGCTTGTGTTTTCCCTTTGCCAGAGGTGGGCCTGGGTATAGTAACACCCCGACGAAGGCTTATCCGACGGCCTTCTGCCTACAGTCCAAACCTTCTAAGTGACTCATTCGAAATGAGAGTTCGAATGTCCCATTCTTTGGCAGGAAGGGCTCTAATAGCTTCGACGGCTTCAGAATAACCGTGGCCGTCAAGACGTGGATTGATACCTGAAAAGATAAAAAAAAGAGTTAGAGAAAGCACGGCTTTGACCAAGCATGAATATCGATCCAGAGGGAAGACTTACTTCCTTCCACTCATCTCCTCGTGAAACCAGGAGGGAAACGCACATAAAACCATTCCTGCTTGTACGTGGCGAACTTGCTACATGCTCCAGTTAAGATTTGGCATTTGTGGTGCGGCTTGAGGAACATGAAAATGGGGCTATCTCTCCGCTTCTTGATCATATATATATCTGATGTCACCCGGGGTTGGAGGCCTAGAGAGGACATTCATGAAGTGGATGTAGGTATCGTAGATGAAGGCGTGACCATTCGGGTGCAGTTGCGATGGGGCATTGTCGATGTATTGCAGCACGTCCTAAAGAAATGTATTGAACGGTGGCACGCTGCCAACCCATCACATAAATTTATTACAAGCTGTTTATCCAACTGGAGGCAAGTGTGGATGATCGTGCCCCGAGGGAACTAACACATCGTCGAAGGGGATTCCGTGGACAGAGAATATCCTACGGAGTGCACTTTCATTAATCTTCCAAGTCTGTGAATCGACCGGGTTGTCCAAGAAAATTGATGCCTCCAGGGCGTCAGGAGCTAAGTTATGAGCAGGGGAAGTCGACGGGTTTGAAGTATCTGCGACTTCTTGTCTTGAAGACGGCCCAGGTCTGTTTGAGATTGTAGCGAAGCTAGATTTCTTAGACATCTTTAATAGAGATTGAATCTAGTAGAGCATTGTTTGAACTATACTTGAAAAACAATCGACGTTAGACTCAACAGCACAAGTATTCCCCCCTTGTGGTGTGTGGACTAGTGTGATAATTCAAATATAAGTGCTGAGAAATTGAAAGCCACAAAGTTGATGGTATAAAGTTGAGCTTTGAATTGTTGCCTTCGACGCTGACCGTCTCCAAAAGCCTGCCCTATGGTGTTTTCAGATTCAGGCTCAGACATTGGCGCTATATATTAAAGGAAATTATCAGTTTTTGTTGATTTAAGTTCAGGATTGTGATTACTGAAACTAGGATGTTATCAGTCTAGATTAGTTCGATATGCTAGTTTGCTTAGGTCCATGTCTTTGTTCTTATCATATGGTTAGGCAAGGTGAATAGTTGTTCGGCCTAAGTATTGTTCGGTCAAAATATTGTTCGGCCTAACTATCGATCGGCATTCATGACCGTTCGACGTAGGTGCTGTTCGGCCGATATATCGATCGACATCCTATCCAATTCGTACTTCCTATTTTTCCACTCCACTGCTCGACATATGGCGAATCATGCCGAACCGAAGTTACGCCAATCCCCAACGCTCGACACTCCGTCCTTAACAACGATTTTATCTTTTTCCTCCATCCATACCGAATGACGTGACCAAGTCGTTCGGCTAGTCATACCGGACCGTGTTGTTCGGCATTCTAGCCAATTCCTACTCCTTCTCTACTCTTCCCTCCAACTTCGTTCGGCATGAAAAGATCACGCTGAATAGTGGCCATGTCAATCCACGCCAATGGGCCTTATCTCTAATTCCATTCTCATGCTACCATAAGACCACTCGGCGTTAAAAGATCATGCCGAGCCACTACAACACTTCTTCCACCTTTTTCTTCACCAATTCATCACCCTCATTCACACGACCCCCACTTTCTACAATCTATGAAGGATTCACGAGTTCGAGCAATATCTAATATCTCCTGATTTGAGAGAGAGATCAAAAGGTTCTTACCAAAGAGTATGGAGGGAGCTCAGGGGTCTATGAGTTTGGGATTGAAGGTTGTTAGAACTTAACTTAGGAAAGGCGTGATGGATTCCAGGTAGGAAAGGAAGATTGAAGAAGTGAACGAGACTCAAGGGATAAAAATTACACGTTCTTGGAAAGTCACGGAGGTAAAAAGTGAAAAAGTGAAGAAGAAGGAGAACGCCGGCCTTTATAGGGAAGAAGAGGAAGTGGAAGAGACAATGACCAGTAGAGCCGATCAAAGCGACTTCGTTCGGCATCGGCATTCAAAGTTGTTCGGCATACATGGAGCGTTCGGCTTCGGCCGTACTGTTTGGCATTTGCATGATGATTCGGCACAGATTGCCTCAACTGGTAATCAACGAGGAAATTAAGCCACAGCTTGAAGCAAAGCACATCGGATACGTGATTCAAAGCGCACCACGTTCGACCACGTGATGCACTTTGAGGGGCAAGTGTTACCTGGAGATTTGACCAGGCAACTAGGCACTTGGCATTCGCATACCGTTCGGCATCCGGAGTCGTTCAGCACAACACACTGGGTCGGATTCCAGAGTTGTTCGGCACCAATGGTTCGTTCGGCGCTCGAGTTCGTTCGGTATCTATGAGACGACCGACATGAAAGAGTGTTCGGCATTGAGAGCCGTTTGGTATTGCATATCGTTCGGCATCTATGGACGTTCGGCATGGCAGAGTCATTCGACATTCCATACTGCTCGACATCCAAACCTTGTTCGGCACATCATTTCGTTCGGCATAAATCTCGTTCGGTATTTGAGATCGATCGGCATTCAGAGTCTTCGACATCACTTCGTTCGGCATTTAGAGTGTTCAGCATCACTTCTTTCGGCATTCAGAGTGTTCGGCATCACTTCGATCGGCATGAGGATATCGTTCGGCATCATTTCGATCAACATGAGGATATCGTTCGGCATTCATGCCTTGTTCGGTATTTTGCCATTCGGATCTATGGATCGGCACACAGTGATCATTCTTTTTGGGCCAAGCTACTTAGCTACCTAGCCCACCAGGGAAGTCCAACCCACCTTCGTCTATAAATAGAGAGGCATGGGAATAGTGAAAGGGAGGGAAATTTCGAGAACACTGGGGAGACTCGGCCGCACTTCACACTCATTCAAGACTTATCTTTTTTGCTCAACAATTGTAATCAAGTAGTTTATATATGGATTGTATATGTAATCGATTATCGAGAAAAGTAATAAAGATTAACCTCAAAGTGGACGTAGGCAATTACGCCAAACCACTATAAATCCGGTGTTTATACTTTCTGCACTTACAGTTGCATATTGTTCTCTGTTTAACTTTACTTTCTTCATTAATTTCTCTACACAATCCCTCTTAAGGGTGTTAGTGACCAATTTTGGCGTTAACATTATATTAATATTTATATATATTTATCAAGCCTTTTTAGCTTAGAAAATTCGTAATAAATCGAAATCACTTGGGAAAAATCCCAAAAATTTACGAAAAGTCTGAAACAATATTTTCTACATCATATAAAAATTTCAGAGCGTAATTCATTATTTTATTATTTTTAATGATTAGAACCTGAAATAAATATCTTTTCACCTTAGAAAATTCATAAAATGTTCCTATTAAATCAGAAAATTATGAAATTAAAATTCATCTCCAAAAGTACATTTAACATAACATATCTTAAAATCAAGTCATTTGAAAGTCGTTTACTAAGGTTTTTACTTTAAAACCCATCATTTTAATTATATATAAAAATTCAAATAAATCACCATAAATCATTATTCTATCCAAACAATGATTATTAGAGCCGAACATAGTCAACACAGAAAAATGAGATGATTTGCACGATTATTCACCTTGATTAAGTTGTTGGAGTTTGAGATTTTTTCTAGCTTTAATCTTCTAGCTTTCTCTCTTGGATCTTCCAAATTTGCTGATCTTCTAATGTGTTTTAATGGCTGGCTATAACTTCTCTTTTATATTTATTTTTATTTATGAAATGGTAGGTGAGAATAAGGGAGGGTTTACGGGTATATGAGTGTGGCTATTCCCATATTGCCCTCCTCTTATTTTCCTAACTTATAAATTATAAACCATACTTATACATTCATTAGTTTAGTCGTGGCCAAGTTAATTGACAATTAAATCTCAACTTCTTAATCAAACACATTATTCTATTTAATTTATCCAATTAAATGTCCTGAATAATGTTAAATAAAAAATTAAGAGTGTTACAGGCTCTCCTCTTAAAGAATTTCGTCATCGAAATTCGGTAAGGTCTACAAACAAGCATAACAACCATGCAAACAAAAGCTAGTATGTTCTACCAGCTAATAAATCTATATAAAACAAATATAAAACATACTCTCAAACCAAATCGGGATAAGCATCTCGAATTCTGTCCTCTATCTCCCAAGTACAGTCCTTCTCGTTGTCGCTCCACTGAACGTTCACTGACTTGGCTGTCTTGGTCCTCAATCTTTTCTCATCTCTCGCTACAAGCCGAACTGTTGTCTAACAAAAGTCAAATCAGGCTCTACTACCAAGTCCACCAACTCTGTCCAAGGAATAGTAACCTTTGGATCATGCACATACTTGCGAAGATGAGACGCATAGAATACATTATGGATACCAACCATACTACACGGCAACTCTACTCTCTAAGTGAGTTATTCAATCCTTTCTAAAGTCTGGAATGGTCAAACATATCTCGAGGCCAACTTTTCCGACTTTCCAAACCATATCACACCCTTAATTGGTGATACTTTAAGAAAACCCTGTCTCCCATCGAGAACTCTAGGTCTTTACGCCTCTTGTCTGCGTAACTCTTCTACCTCGATTGAGCATCCTTCATCCATCGTTGGATTAACTCAATCTTTTCTGACGCCTCTCTAACCAAATCCGAACCTAAGACAAATTTGTCCCCGGCCTCTAACCAACATGCTAGCAATTTGCATGGTCTTCCATACAAAGCTTCAAAAGGTGTCATTCCTATACTTGTATGATAACTATTATTATAAGAAAACTCAATCAAATGTAGGTGGTCCTCCCAAGATCCACCAAAGTCCAATACACAAGCTCTTAACAAGTTCGCAAGTACCTTGTTGACTCTCTTTGTCTGCCCATCCGTCTGTGGGTGATAAGCTATATTCATCTTGAGCTTGATACCTAATACCTCTTATAGACTCCTCCAAAATTCGCTAGTGAATAGTGCATCCCTGTCGCTGATTACGCTACAAGGAATACCATGAAGTCTAACTATGTTCTTCATGAACAACTTTGCTAAAATAGGTGTCGTTTTGGTTGACTTTACTGGAATGAAATGAGCACTCTTGGTCAACCTATCCACGATAACCCATATACTCTCGTTTCCTCTCCTTGACCTTGGCAACCCATCTATAAAATCCATGGTTATCGAATCCCATTTCCAAACTGGAATATCTAGAGGCTGAAGTAACCCACTTGGCTTTTGATGTTCAGCTTTCACTTGTAGACAGTTTACACACTGCCTAACCCACAAGCCAACATCCCTCTTCATGCCTTCCCAATAGAAGCTCCTCTTCATATCTTTATACGTCTTAGTCTCTCCAGGATGAATCATAAACTTGGATCGATGACATTCCTCAATAACTTCTCTTATCAAGTTCTCCACATCTAGAATACATAATCATCCCTCTTTTCTCAACCATCCTCTCTGGTCAAGACAAAAGTCTTTTAAATCATCGACCTCGGTTCCAACCTCAAGCCTTCTGATCCTCTCTGCTAATAATGGATCCTCCTTTTGTTTAGAAGTAATTCCCTCGATCAACAATGGTCGAACTTTCATACATGACAACATGACATTATTCTGACTAAAACTAAAACTCGATCTTAACTGCACACCACAACTGGCGAAAGCTCTCATATCTTACCACTCTGCCAACATAGCCAACGCCACATTTTGATGTCTTCTACTGAGAGCATCTGCTACTTTATTTCCTTTCCTTGGGTATATTCTATACCAAAATCATAAGTAGCCAAAAAATCTAGCTACCTCAGCTGTCGCATATTCAACTCCTTCTCAGAGAATAGGTATCTAAAAGACTTATGATCGGTATACAATTCAAACCTCTCTCCAAGAAATAATGCCTCCAAATCTTCAAGGCAAAAGTTACCGCTTCCAGCTCCAAGTCATGAGTAGGATATCTTACTTCGTATGGGCTAAGCTTCCTAGATGCATAAGCAATAACTTTACCCTTCTGCATCATTATTGCTCCCAATCCAGTCCCACACGCATCTGTGTATACTAACAACCCTTGGTTACCATCACGAACTACTAACACTTGAGCATTAGTCAACAAATGCTTTAACTTAAGGAATGCTTCCTCACAACTTTCGGACCAAACGAACTTCCCTTCCTTCTTGGTAAGCTTAATTAAATGCATTGCTATCCGCCAGAAATCCTTAATGATCTCCTATAGTCGCTAGTAAGTCTAAGAAAACACCCAATCTCGGTTACCGTCTCTGGTCTCTTCCAATTATGGACTACCTTAATCTTAACTAGATCAACTGACAATCCTTCCTCTGAATCCACATAACCAAGAAAGTTAACCATTTTCTTCCAAAAATGACACTTCGAACATCGTCTTCAACTGATTCTACCTTAGCGCCTCCAACTCCACTCTAAGATAAATTTCATGCTCTCTTTCATCTTTTGAGTATAATAAAATGTCATCTATGAATACCAATATGAACCTATCCAAGCGCTCTTAAAAAACCCGGTACATCAAATAAACGAAGAAAGCAGAAGCATTTGTCAATCCAAATGGCATCACCAACCGCTCATACGAACCATACCTAGTTCGAAATGTCGTCAAAGGAATACTATCCTCCGCTACTCTCAACCGATGGAACCACGTCGCCAAATCCAACTGGAAAAATATTCTGGCTCCTCAATTGATCAAACAGATCACCTATCCTTAGCAGAGGGTACCTATTCTTGATCGTCCTTTCGTTTATCTTATGATACTTGATGCAAATCCTTCAGGACCCATATGGTTTCTTTATAAACACCGCGGTCGCTTCCCAAGTTTAACTGCTTGGTCTAATAAAATTCCTTCTCTTAATATTCACTTGCTGCATTTTCAATTCCTTCATCTCAGTCTGTGTCATTCTGCTAGTCGGTCTATTGACAAGTTCAGCTCCTGGTACAAGGTCTACCTAAAACTCTACAGCTCATTTTGGTGGTAATCCAGTGACCGTCTTAAATACATCTGCAAATTCTCTTGCTACGCGAACCTGACTAAGCCCATCATCCACCTTCGTGGCACTTAACTAATCACAACCACTCTTACTGGAATTCTCCACTAAGAAAATGATTTGGATATGACTATCTAGGTGCCTCAATAATAATTCCGGGTCCTGTTAAAATATCCTAGCCTCATACTTACCCAACCACCTAACGAATCAAGTTCTAACTGGCCACATATAATCCCAAGAGTTGTATGCGCTTCTATTGGATTTGCAACCCTTAAGGAAGTAATAAGGTATGTGGATTCTATACATAACCTATCAACTAAATACAATGATATAAATGAGTGTGATGCACAAGTATCAAAAAGTGCTCTAATTGGTATACTTTGAATCAAAAGTGTACCTTCCATCACAATTTTCCCTTTCTCTACGGTAGTAGGTGGTCCAATAGCAAACATCTTCCCTCAATCCGCCCGGACTCGCTCTGGAAACTGATTCTTATGATGCCCAACTTTGCCACATTTGAAGCATTTCACATTCTTTTTCTACGAAGGCTTCTTTCCTTTACCATTTCTGCACTCGTTGGCATAATGACCCTTCTTATCACACTTATAACACGCTAAATCAGCCTTCGTCTTCTTGGCAGCATCCCCTTTTAGGGCTCCTTTCTTCTTGAAGAATTTACTTTTCGTTCTCTGAGGGCCCTGAGACTCAACTGGTTTCTCCTTAACAGAAACAACAAGCATCTCCTCATAGAAAATGGCCATCTCCACCACTACATGACAAGGCTCTCTAATATGAGTCATGGTTACTTTACCTAGCTCTGGCCTCAAACCTCGAATGAATCTCTCATTCCTTTTGACATTAGTGTCAACCGATGCATAACCATATCGAGACAGCTAATCAAACTTAGCAGCATACTCGATCACTAACATCTCTCATTATATAAGATCCATAAACTTCCTCATCAATGCCGACTTGAAATCTTGGACAAGAACCTCTACTCGAGTCTTCTTCTAAAATTAGTCCACGTCATCTCTTCCTTCGAAACTACGACTGTCACACCGTTCTACAGGTGAAGCGCTAACCCTTGAAACTGTCCAGAGGCTAACTTTCTCTTCTCTCCATCATCCAAGCCTAAATCTGTAGAGATCCTTTCATAGTTCAAAAGCCAGTTCTTAACTTAAACAACATCTTCTATTCCAAGAAAAGGTTTCCCTCCCAGATTAGTATAATCCTTGCTCAGCTTGGCATAGTTATTGCCAACTAGGGCCGTAGGATTGGCTCCTCCAGCATTCATAGCATCACCTCCAACTACCCCTGCAGCTGCTCCTTATTGCATCAAGGTAACGAAGAACTGATATATCATCCCCATATCTACTAGTGGGGTCCAACACTCACATTTGCAGTTGCATCTTGGTTAGCATTTTCTGATCAACCCACATGTCTCCTTGTAGTGGATTGAGCGTTTTTGTTAGTTGTGGTGCTTCCTCCACCTAGATTCACTCTTCCATTTCCTGCTTCCATGCCTTTCTTTCTCATAATCTTCATACGAGCTTTAGTAAGATATTGAAGAACGATCTAAGAGAAAGGGAAAGCGTACTTATACATATAGCAAATACAAGTATGTCACTATAACGTTAACCCAAACCCCAATCTTATTCTTTAATGCACTAGGATTATGTTTGAAAATGTTTGGTTTATTTTATGTTTTATCATAAACCTATGCTCTGATACTAACATGTAACATCCCCATATTTGGAAACCCAAAACTAATGGCTATAGATGTTACAGTCATCCATAATTATTAATCTTCGGCAGTCAAATATGGCGGTGCTAGGATCATTGATGCACCGATATTTAGAATATGGAAAAAGATTTAACAATTCAAAAACATATTTCCACATTCCATTGAAAACATTTTATGTTCATTACATAATCCCAAAACGTCAACCACGTTCAGCAAAATATAATTATTACACATATGCGAAGAGCGACTTATGAAGATGCCCCCTTGGTTGATCAGAGTATATAACGAGGCTAATAAATTTGCCTTTACAAACAAAACACACAGTGGACAATGATATCTCTAAATAACTATATACCTCCTGCATGCCTTTCGAAGCTTTATTCGTCTACGAAGTAAACCTGAAAACCCTAAACCTCAAACTACTCAAAATCAATTGAGCACCCGAGGGTTTAAGGGAAAAATAAAAACTTCGAGTCAGACATAAAGCCTGGTATGAATAATAATATATCATCTCAAACCAAATAGATATCTAGTCAGACCACGCCGCATAGCGGAACGGGTTTCTCCTTAATAGTATCTCAAAATATTTATAAAACCATATACTATGCTCTGCATCCACAATGGTTAAAACAATTCAAAATGGTATAATATGATGATAGGCAAAACAATTGAATTAATTCTGGTTTACCTATCCCCATTCAATTTGGACTATCTATCTCATTTATAGTTTTTAGGATTACCATTAACCAATTAGTTTTATAGGCTGACTAATAACTGGTTAAACATTTAAGGACTCCTTGTCTAATTACATAATTTTCATGGAAGTGGTGACAATATAATAACGTGCTTACGGTTAGAGAGTTATGACTATCTGTAGTTTTGTAAACAAAGCTGGTGAAAACTATAGGAAAGTGCTTCCGCTTCATTTACCACTGCTGTCGAAAGGTTGCTTACGACAAGGTCGAAAGATCCTTTCGACAAGGGTGAAAGGTCCTTTCGACAAGGTCGAAAGGTGCTTTTGAAAATGCTAAAGAAGTTCCAGAACTGCTGTAGAATGATGCAGTCGAAAGGTACTTTCGAAAAAATTACAGAAGGTTCCATAACTGCTGCAGAATGATGTAGTCGAAAGGTGCTTCTAAAAATGCTGTAGAAGGGTCCAAAACTACTGTAGAATGATGCAGTTGAAAGGTGCTTTCGACAAGGCCGAATGGCAGAGTCATAAAAAACTTGAGAACTGTTATTTGCTAATTAAGTATATTCTTTTCACCAACTCCTATTCTTTGTCAAATTTCTATAGGTTAATGAGACACTTTAACACTTTCTTTGTAGAAAAACTGCTACAGATTAGATTTTATTATTTCAAATATTATTTTCAAAATAATTTATTATATTAATATTTTAATATAATTATTAAGCCTTTGTAGCTTAGAAAATTCATAATAAATCGAAATTACTTGGAAAAATCCTAAAAAATCACCAAAAATCTGAAATAATATTTTCTACATCATATAAAAATCACAGGATAGAATTCATCATTTTATTATTTTTAATAATTAAACTCTAAATAAATGTCTTTTTTGCCTTTGGAAATTCATAAAATATTCCTATTAACTTTTAAAATTGTGAAATAAAAAAATTGTCTCCAAAATTACATTTTACACAACACATCCAAAAATCAAGTCATCTGGAGGTTGTTTACTAAGGCTTTTATATTAAAACCCATCATTTTAATTTCATAAAAATTCCAATAAATCACCATAAATCTTCATTCTATCCAAACAATGATTAAGATCCAAACATGATCAACGTAGAAAAAAAAAATTCGGTTAATATCCATAACCGAACCAAAATAAGGAAAAATGAGATGATTTTCATTATTATTCACCTTGTTTAAGTTGTTGGAGTTTTAGATTTGTCCTGGCTTTTATCTTCTAGCTTTTCTCTTGGATGTTCTAAGTTTGCTAATCTCCTAAGGTGTTTTAATGGTTGGCTATAACTTCTCTTTTGTGTGGATTTTGATTTATAAAATGGTAGGTGAGAATAAGGGAGGGTTTAAGTGTATACGGGTGTGGCTATTCCCATATTGCCCTCCTCTTATTTTCCTAACTTATAAATTATAAACCAAACTCATACATTCATTAGTTTAGCTACAACCAAGTTAATTGATAATTAAATCTCAACTCCTCAATCAACCACATTATTCTATTTAATTTATCCAATTAAATGTCTTGAATAATTTAAAATAAAATTAGGGGTGTTACAATCTTATGATAAGTTTAGATGGGAAAACCTATTAAATGACATTCATGTGAGTTGCATTTTTACATATGATCAAAAACATTGTTTTAGAGGTAGGTTTCAAGGGTCATAATTTTTTAAGTCATTGTGGATTTATTGTGAATTTTCTATGAGAGAAAATGGTTAATATTGGCTTTAAATTATTTAAGGCAATTATATAACGATTTCAGGTTTGAAATTTATATAAGTTAGAAAACATATTAAAAGTGAATTACTACGATTTTTGGAGAATTTTCTTAAGTATTTTACTATGGTTATAAATTTATTTAATTCAAGGGACTTCAATGTTTTACATGTTTTGTTAAGGAGGAGGTCTTAATTGTTTAAATGTTTTTATTTGTGAATTTTAAATTCATCGTCCTTTTTAGAAAATAATTTTGATAAAGAGTGGGAAACCAATCACATTTTGATATTGAGCAAGTTAGGTAAAAAGGAATTACTTTAAATGGCAATAAACTAGTTTTATTTCGAATTACAACTACGCCACTGCCTTAGTTTGCTTCCGCCACCATGCCCACCTAGACCTTTCGCATCTATTCGAAACCAATGCACATGATATCAACCAATTGGTATGCAGTATATTGGAGAAAGGTGGAAGGAATGATGCTGAAGGCATGCTTCCAAAGGGGTTGAAGCCACTCTAATTAGCTTTCGAATCAATCAATTTACCTTTGTTTAAAAAGAGGCTTTTGAACAAGCTGCCACTTACTTTTGTTTTCAGAAAGAAGCTTTCGAAAGAATTGCCGCTTACTTTTGTTTAAAAGAAGCTTTTGAAAGAATAGCCGTTTTAACCATATTACCGCATTTATACCTTTCGAATTACAATGTATTCGAAAGGGGTGCTTTCGCCTTTTTACTTTGAAGATGCCTTCTCAATCCTTTCGAAAGGGTCATGTAGCCACTTTCAAATGGTTTTGGAAGCAATGGTTTCGAAAGGGTGGGTTTCTAAATTATCCTCTTTCTTTTACTTGGGATTAATGCTTTCACCTTTGTTCTTATGACCCTTTAGTTATATTAAAGGTTAAACCTAATGGTTTTGAAAGGCATAATTTTAAATGGTTTCGAAACAATGTTTCCACAAACCCTTACTTGAACCCAATGTTTTCGAATGATACGTTATAAGCATTTTGAAGGAGAAGTTCCCAACGCTTTTGAAGGGTATATTTCAATTTTTATGAAAGATTTGTTTTATGCATTTGAACGGAAGGTTTCTAATGCTTTCAAAAAACAAGTTTAAATGGTTTCAAAAGGGGATTTCTAAGGTTTGATATAATAGTTTCGAAAGGGATGCTTTCAATTATTTTAAAAGGGATTGTTTAAGATTTTAAGCAAGGGTTTTGAAGGTGTGGTTTTGACTTTAAGGCCTAAAGTTTTCTAAGTTAAACCAAGATGCTTTAACTTATTTAAAGGGATATATAATCTAATTGATTAGATTTCATCAACATTGTTTCGTGTAAAGCATATATCGTGGCATAAGTATTTTGAGTAAATAAAAGAGTATGGTTTTCTTGTTTTATAAAGATACGATTTCAAGGGTAAATCATTTGTAAAGATTATTTACCAGTAAGTGAAATTTGAATAGGGTAGTTAACCCTAAATATATGACTCGGATATTAGAAGTCCAGGTTGGACTGGTATGTGGTCACATCCTTTACTTTGGCTAATTGCCCCTAGCTAATATAGTCCAAAATTACAGTGCTTAAAGGTTTGTCACAAATGGGACTAAAATAATGTTAAACGTAGAAGGGAATATGAAAAATAAAGATAGGTTATTGGTGAGCCTAAAAAACCATTAGGATCAGTTAACCTAGAAGAAGCATGTTATGGGCAGATAACCCAGTATTGCGTCTAACAGAAGTTAGAATGTTTATTATGTCTAAAAAGCCCGAGTCAGCCAGTGGTTAATCATCAGCCAGATAAAACTGTAGTATGGACAGATAGTCCAATATTTACCTGATTTATATGCATGTATGTTATTGCTTTTATTTTTATAATCAGTTTGATTGTAGGATTTTAATTTGCAAAAGACCGCTTTTAAAAGGATATAGTGAGGGAAAACTGGTTCCGCTAACCGGCATGGTCTCACTTAATATCAGAAAACTAAGATGTAATGGAATTATTCACACCGAGCTTTATGTCTGACTAAAAGTTTATTTTTTCGCCTTAAAATCTAGTGTTCTCAAAATTAAATTGAGTAGATTGAGAGTTAAGGACTTTTCAGATTTAGTCGATTGGACGATAAGCTTTTAAAGACGTGTAGGAGGCAAAGTTAGCTATGTAGAAGCTATTTTGTATTATTTCCGCTATGATATATTTATGGCTGATATGTCAATTTAGTACTCTGATCATCCAAGAGGGCATCTTCATATGTCGCTCTTGGCATAATTTGCAATAATTATATTTGAGAAAAGTTTGAGAATCATTTTTGGATTATGTAATTGAACATGAAATATTGATTTGAAATGTAATCAGAAAAGCTATTTTTGAAATTTGTATTGTTTTAATGGAAACCATTAACATTACTGTATTTTTTCATCAAAAGTTAATACTATAGATGACTGTAGATCTATAGCACCTAGCTTCGGACCTTAAAGTAGGGGATATGATAGACCCAATGGTCATTTTGGCTATGACCAACCCCGCTTTAGTGAGGAGGATCTTGGTTGACCGTGGAAGTTCTATAAATATAATTTTCAAAATGGCTTATGATCAGATGTGGGTGGAAGCCAAGGACTTGAAACTGTCTAAAGCCTGCATTCATGGCTTTAATAATGTTGCAACCGAAGCAATTAGTATGTCAAATTTCCTATAAAGTGGGAGAAGGAGACCATAGGAGAGTGCATATGTTCCCATTTGTTGTCTTGGATGTTGACTCTCCATATAGTGCTTTTCTGGGCCAACCATCCCTAATTGAATTTTGGCCAGCCCTTGCCACATGATGTATGACTTTTAATTTGCTAACTGATAATGGTGTTGGAGTTGTGCATGGTGATCAAGCGTTCGGACGTGCCTGCTATGTGGCTGAATTGAGTGACACTCAATGGAAGGAGAAAAGTAAGGGTGTGGATAAGTCTCTCCGCATCCAAACTACCGAAGATTGATAACCAATGCTTGGACCTTGGCTTAGGCTCCACAATTGGTTCTATAAAGACATATATCCAAGGGATGACTAGGAGGAGTGCAAAGAGACCAAGGCTGCACCGCTAAGCTGACGATTGACATCACGGTCAGCTATGACGACCCATCATGGTCCTAAAGATCGGATCATAGCTCAGCCCCTCGATGATGAAAGAACTTGCTGGTTTTCTCTGAGCAAATCTTAATGTGTTCGCTTGGACTCACTCTAACATACAGGATCTTGCCTGCCATTGCAAGTCATGCATTAAATATCGACCCGAGGCATGTCCTAGTGAAACCAAAAAGGCATGACATGGATCTGAAGAGATCTTCTACCCTTAAAGAAAAGGTTGATAGGCTCAAAAGCACAGGGTTTATTCATGATCCCCTCTACCTTAAAATATTTATCTAATTCTATACTTATGAGAAAGTCGAATGGAAAGTGGTGAACATGCATTGACTATTCGAACTTAAATAAGGCATGTCCAAAAGACAGTTTTTCACTTTCAAGGATTGACCAGCTGGTGGACTCAACTGCAGAACACGAGTTGCTATCTTTCAAAGATGCATACTTTGGATATAATCAAATCTCGATGCACATTCTCGATTAGGAGCACACCAACTTAATTATCGACATTGGATTGTATTGCTATGTGGTAATGTCATTTGGATTGAAGAATCCTGGAGCAACTTATTAGCGCCTGATCAACCAAATGTTTAAAAATTAGATTGGAAATATGGTAGCGGTATACATGGATGATATGCTTGTAAAATCATGATGATCAAGCAACCACATTAGGAACTTACGGAAATGTTCGATATCCTTTGATATTACGAAACGAAGATTAATCCTTTGAAATATTTTTAGGTGTTGCAATAGAAAAGTTATTGGGTTTGATCATTAATGCTCGTGGAATCGAAACTAGGCCCGAGAATATTCGAGCAATCCACAACATTCAGGCACCAAAAACCATCAAACAAATACAGAGCATAAATGGGAAGGTTGCTGCCTTAAGTCGATTTAATTCAAGAGTTACCGATATATTCCTTTCTTCGATTTGATTAGGAGAGGGAAAAGGAACTTTGAATGGATGTAGGATTGTGAAGATGCATTCCAAGCTTTGTTGGACCACTTAGAGAGCCCTCCCATCTTGTTAAAGCTGGTTGATCATAAAGACTTGTATATCTACCTGGCCATGTCGATACATGCTATAAGTGCCGCCCTGTTGAGACTAGCCTATTATGTTAGCAAGCGATTAACAGGAGCTGAAAGGAACTACTCAAAGACAGATAAATTGGCGCAATGCTTGATGATTGCTTCGCAAAAGCTCCAGTTCTATTTTTAGGCTCAACCCATCAACATTTACACTGATCAGCCTTTACAACAGGTCAGCCAGCGACCTGAGATGTATGGAAGGTTACACAAGTGGAACACCGAACTGTGCCAATTTGACATCACTTATCTCCCTCGAAGAGCAATCCAAGGACAAGCATTGGTGGGCTTTATAGCAGAATTCACTGCACATGATGATCTTCTAGAGAGCGAGGGAGCCTCTACCATTCGATGGAAAATGTATACTAATGGAGCATCCAATGATCGTTGTTCTGGACTCAGAATCATGCTAGCAACTTTGGAAGATCAATCAATTTGCTATGCTTTGAAGCTTGACTCCCTTGCAACAAATAATGAAGCTAAGTACGAAGTTTTGATTGCTGGACTTAAACTTGCCAAAGAGTATGGAATAAAATCTCTGAATTCCTTTGCGATTCCCAGTTTGTCGTATACCAAAATAGAGGACATTACTAAGCTAAAGGACAACACTCACTCTATATCTTATCCAAGTCCAAGATCTATTGGCTGAATTTGAGTATTATGACATCATGCGCATTCCTTGGGATCAAAACAAAGGGCCCGACTCATTGGCAAAGTTTGCTAGTACCGGGGATGCACAATAAATAGGCTTGGTTTCAGTCGAAGTACCAGATGCTCCAAACATAACCAGATAGAAATCAATGGGGTACTAGAGATGGAGCCTAAGAAGGAATCGTAGATGACCCCAATTAAAGATTATTCACAACAGGAAGTCCTTTCGTATAAAGGAATGAAAGGTGACAAATCCTCTGTAAGGCTTCCCAATATATTATTCACGAAGGAGTCATGTATACAAAAGGTTTATGCATTCCCCTACTCCGGTGTAATGCTCACGATGAAATAAAATGAGTCTTAAAGGAAGTTTGTGAAGGAGAATGTGGCAATCACACTAGGGGGAAGGGGGCAAACCCCCACAAAGAAGATACTCCAATATGGGTATTACCAGCCAATTATCAACTGGGATGCTGCTAAGTACACTAAGCGATGTGATAAGTGCCAAATGTATGTGAAAGTTCCGAGAGCTTCGTCAACGGAAATCACACAAGTGGTCAGTCCATGGCTATTTTCCATATGGGGTGTAGATATTACCAGTTCCTTACCAATCTCAAAAGCTGGTGCAAAGCACGCCATCGTATAATTGATTATCAAATGGACCGAAACGGAACCTTTGGCCATAATTACAATAAAAAAGTAATCAACTTCATTATCCGAGACATATTCTATCGTTTCCCTCCACGAACCATTATAACTGATAATGAGACTCAATTTGACATTGCTGAATTCAAAGACTTCTACCGTCGACATCATATTGAAAAGAGATTTGCGGCAATTGCTCACCATCAAACAAATGGACAGGTGGAAGCTGTGAACAAAATTATAAAGTCCATTATGAAGAAACATTTAGAAAAGACTAGAGGCAAGTGAGTGGACGAACTCCTAACATTATTATAGGTTTACAAAATCACCTACAAGTCCACGACTGACCATACTCCATTCGCCCTTGCTTACGGTTCCGAAGCCGTTACTCCTATTAAACTCAAAGTCCCTTCTCATCGAGTAATGTACTATGATCCCAAAATGAATAGAAATCTCCTTTTAGAATCTGTCGAGATTACAGATGAGAAGCACGAAGAAGCTGATTTGAGGGGCAGCTGCACATCAATATCGAGTTGCCCAATATTACAATACTGAAGCTTAACCTAGGACCTTTGAAATCGATGATCTCATCATGAAACAGGTTTTTCCTATGCCATCATACATGAATCCTACTTGAAAAGGTCCATATGTCATTGAACAGAGGCTTGGAGAAGGAATTTTTAAGCTAGCTGCCATTGGTGGCATCACCCTCCCAAGTTCGTGGAATAATGAGCATCGACGATGCTATTTCACTTAGTTTATTCTTTCTTCCCTTCCGTTGAATTTAATTTTCGAATTTGTTTTAGCATTTGGTTTTTCAAATATGTAATAAGACAGGCTATGTCATTTCATTTCATTTAGCGAACAAAAGTTTGGGATTTCCTTAATATTTGTGATTAATATAGCACTACATGTTATCCGCGATAGCCGATTAACTAATGTTGACATGTCTGAGCGGGTTTTAAGAGTTTGGAGTAAGCCGGTTATGAAGTTTCATTACTGAACTAAACAAAATGAATGTGGTCCGACCTTCATTCATTGACTCTCACTTACAACCCAATAGATGGAGTACCTAACGAAAAAATGAATACAGCTTGACCACCCAATAATCATATTAATCCCACCAAGTGATGGGATGACATGGATCAAAACTGATTGTCACATGATTGATCGCTTGTTAAGTCAAACCTCAAACTTGGAGGAAGATCAACCAATTAAGGAAATTATGGTCCGACTATTTTTCGAAATAACTCTAAGTCCCCAGAGCGTGGACTGGAGTACAAACACAAGTTGGCTGCAATCCGATCACCCACCAACTAACTCTTATCCCCAGAGTGTGGATGTGAGTATAAGCAATAGGTGAATGCACCACGCTATGGGGATAAGAGTTAGCTGGTGGGTGCGATTCGATCATCCACCAACTAACTTTTATCCCCAGAGCGCGAATGTGAGTATAAGCAAATAGGTGAGTGCGGTTCAACCATTCACTACACCATAAACTCTGACCTAAAACTGACAGAAGGAGTATAAAGTCACTAAGGATGGGGTTCGGCCATCCACAATCTAACTCCGCTAACTAGAGACTAGAGGCAGGAGTATAATCACTCAAACCGCTGAATCCAACAGCGTAACACTAAGGCTTAAGCCCAGTGTTTGATATAACATAAGGCCACATCCATATAGAGGCCTTAAGTAAAAATTAATGGGCGATTGTTCGGATTAATGAGAAATGAATTACAAGTACATTAAATGGAAAAGTAATAGCTCGATTACTTAAACAAAATTCACACAAGAGTTCGACAAAAGTAAAAGAACTTTATTTACATAATCTTGGAAAGTCAAGTACAAGTATTAATAGTAAAAGAATATAAAAAATGGGATGATCCTATAAAATTTCGGCCAAGAAAAACCCAAAACACTTAGGAGCATGAGTGCATGCGAAGAATCACTTCTCCTCGACTTCCTTTTCTTTTTCTTGGAATCAGAAGAGATTTCACTTGAGCTATCTCCACTCCTCTTCTCCCCTCCTTCTGCTTCCTTGGCCTTTAACTAGAGTAGACTAGGTTGATTCAATAGGTGCATCTTGAGAAGATTCTGGTTGAGGAGCGGAGGCCTCCATAGTTTCTCTAGGAAAAACAATGGAGATGGGACCCAATATGTACATCTAGAGCAGATTCTAGCTGAGGAGCTGAGGCCTCCATAGTTTCTCCTGGTAAAACAATGGAGGTGGGAGGAGGAACAATCTCCATTTTCTCCTAAGCGACTTTCGGTTCAAGGACAATGTCCGCTTCAATTTTTTATGCCATTTCTTGCATAGAAGGGCCTGATAAGGACTGCGAAGCTCCAATAACCACAATGTCATCATCAGTAGGAATCTCTTGACGCAGATCATTTTCTTACCTCAATAAAACATCCACCAGGTGCTCGTCGATCATAAAAGTTTCCTTTCTGGGATATTTTAGGTTGCTGCCAAAGTCGTGGCTGCAACGAACTCTGTCTTTGGCACCTAAGGCCCTGGTTGAGATTCTTAAGGAAAAGGTGGAACTACAGCCAACATATCTAAATATCAGGAAACATAACTAAAAAGATTATCGATATATTAACTGGAGACACTCCATCTTTTTAGATGATAGGCGAGTTTAAGAAAATATCTTCTCCAGATTGATCTCCAATGTGCGCTTGAATGCCATAGGAACCTCCTTCTATAATCGGGGAGAGCCCACTAGATGTAGCAATATGCAGCTTCTCCTTATTGTAACCGGGCTCGATAGAAGGATCCATAGTGGTGTTGGAAATAGTTTGGGTTGTCGGATTCTGGTCATCTCCAAAATTGTGTGATATAGACCCAGAACCTCCACCAGCTTCATGTTGAGAAGTTGTGGCATGCTCTTTTTCGAGTATAAATTGGGTTTCATGAAGAAATTTGGGTTCATCATCAAATCGAATTTCTCCTTCCAGCCTTATCAAATCGATTTGTTCAGTGCTAAGAGCCTCCTTCTCCTTCTAAACAAGATGCTGCCAAGTGCATACATGATGGAGGGGTAGTCACCTCGGAGCTACTCCAAGTTACCGTACTTCAAAATGTTAACATTATAAAGAATGAGCAGTGGATCCAATTAATCCTTAACCTCCTCCCTGACATTTTCTTTCACAGCTTCCACTTCTCGTTTAACGAAGGCATTAATATCTTTAGTCTTTTCGATAGTTGCTTCCCTTTCAAGCTTGATGGTAACCAATTCCTCATAGGCATCCTGACCGATATTATGCGCTTCTTCTTTGTCTTTGGATTTGTGCTCAAATTTTAGTTTTATACTCGGCTACGTTTCTTGGGTCACATCCCTTTTTAACACCAGATTGTGATTCCGATGATGAAGCACTTCAACTTTGCCTAAGTGCCTGGCTTTCTCATCTTCGATTGCACAGACAATAACTAACTTGAATAACTTGCAGAACATAATATGAGAACAGAAACTGCTACCATCACCTCTTCTTTTGTGATTGTCTTAAACATTCAAATTTAGTTTTATTGAATCAATAGATAAGAATTATTACTTTAGTGGTTATAATATTGGTTATTGCAAAAAAATTATGACACTAGTAGGATTTAAAATTTGTAAAGTAGTAGCTTTCTTATGGAGTTTGGATCTTGCATAATTTAAAATGGAACAACAATATGAGTGTCCCATGTCTATATGTAAAACATTCTACTTTGTTTTATTTTCATCCTTTGAATTCAAATGCAAGAATACATGCAAATGGTTTTTGATGCAATGAAATGTAGGCTATCATATTGAAATCTAGAGGTGAAAAATAAGTAAAATACTCCATTCACCATAAGAAAAGTAGTATCATTCCAAACTGCTCTTTCAAGCAACTTCTTAGCTTTGATAGCCAAAAATATAGTTCTCATAGATTCTATCAGATTGGGTCAAGTAATACTTCGTTATTACTACTTGAATATGATTATATCGAGATCTTAAAGAGCCCTTTAGATCATGAAACTTTATCACGGTTCTATCAAATAAGCGATTCTCCATGATGAGAACATCAATTTAGACTCATTTCCCACCTTCATGTTCTTAGTAGTAATCTTAAAAAATGAAATTAATTATTTATACTTTATAGAAAATTATTTTATATTTCACTTTTCTACCAAAACCATCTACAAATTAACATTTATGTGGAAAGAATGGAAGAAGGGACTAAGAAATAATCAATTAAAGGAAAGAAAATGGAATTTAAATTTTTTTGAAAGGAAAAAGGAAATGTGAAAAATAAGGGCTTTATTTTATTATTACCTATTAATATTCCAAAAAATACATTTTTTACTAGGGAAAATTAGGCCAAAGGGCACATTTAGTCCTAGTAATTAGTTTCCAGGCCCACAACATTAAAAAATAAGTTTGCAGGACATTTTACATTTTCCGCGTAACAAAACAAACCCAGAAGTTTAGGGTTTTCGTTCCTACTCTCTCATTCGACATAAGTTCAAAATCGTTTAACAACAATTTCTTCCTAATCGATTCGAATCTATAGTCGGCCGAACAATTTCTTCCAAATTGATTCCAACTGGAAATCGCTCTAATCCAAATCTATAGTCGGTCAAACAATTTCTTCTCAAAATAAGGTAATTTTGTTATGCTTGTAGAGTTGTTGAGCAACATTAATTCTGCATTTTTGAATTCGTTTTCATACAACGTATTGTTATTAAGAATATCGTATTTTCTACTGTTGTCTGTAATTTCGAGCATGGAAAGATTATTGCAATGTAAAGTCCTATTTCTACGAAGTTACTAGTACTTTAACCATGAGTTAGGCAAAATCGCTTGAGTTTCAATTGTAATTTTCGTGAACTGTATTTATCTTGTGTGTTGTTAGATATGCCAACATAACTGAAACAATCTAGATTTGAGATTTCTACTAGTCTAAAGTAGATTCCAATCTCGCACAATTACGTAAAGACTTTGCATGCTAATTTTTCATCATTAGAACATTTTTAAAGTAGCATGCGTCTGCATTACAGAAATAATAAACTTCGACAAAACCTTTCAGAAAGCTTTTGATCTTGGACTTCATTTTTGTTACTGATTTGGTTACTAACTGCATATCATTGACATTGTTCTTTTTAACATCAAGTCAAGTATCCTTGATCCATTTTCCTATAGTCTGTAAATGTTTGCTCCATGTACTTAAGCTAAGTGTAATAAAGCTACTTATTGTTTAGTAAATGATAAAGCTATTTATCATTTAATAAAAACCATTTGCTTCTACCTTTATTGTTTATCAAATGATAAAACTATTTATCTTTATGCCAAAATAATTGTAGTACTTTTTTTTAAATGTTTATATATTAAACGATAGTTGCATTTATATTAATTTCAGAATAATTGTATTGAATCAATGATAATTCTTTTTATCTTTATGTCAAAATGATTGTATTAAGTATATTAATTATACCGTGATAATATGTTTATGTATTATAATACATAAAGGTATATATGTTTATCTTTTTATCATTTATTAAATGACAACATATATTAAATGACAATTCTATTTATCATTTATTAAATGACAATTCTATTTATGATTTAGTAAATGATAAAACTATTTGTCTTTACCAAATGATAATTCTATTTATCATTTAGTAAATGATAATTCTGTTTATCATACAAATCCATTTGACACAAATATCTGATTTTGAATACATCTAAAAATCATGGACTTGAGAATAATCATAATATATAGTTCAGGATAGACAATTAACAATATTTCTTTATGTCTTTATGCAAAAATGATAAACTTCTTTATCATTTTTATTCAATATATACAGTTATTTTCATTTAGTTTGTATATTTTTATTCAATTATACTATTATTCTGGAGCAAGCCTATTTATCATTTAGTAAATGATAGTTCTATTTATCATTTAATAAATGATAAAACTATTTACCTTTAGTAAATGATAGTTCTATTTATCATTTACAAATAATTGACTTGAGAACATTGAAAATATATAGTTCAACATAGATAGTGACAATATTTCTATATGTCTTTATGCCAAAAGGATAAACTTCTTTATCATTTTCATTCAATATATACTTTTATTTTCATTAAATTTTTATATTTTATGTACTTTCAACGTATGATTTAAGTTATATTGGTTATAATCTGTTTACATTTTATTCATTTTTTATTTCTTGGTTTATAATTTTTTTTAATTTTTGATTCAATGATTTGTTAAATGATAAATTGTTTTATCATTTTCGTTTTAATCAGTTCACAGCAATCTGCTCAAATTTGTCATAACCTATTGGTCAAAATATAACACAGAAAAACTTCATTTCCTCTCCACTTCAGCCTCTGTCAACTTCAACCTCTTGGTTAACTTATAACCCATAAATATAAATTTTTGTTTATTGGTTTATGGATGTTTTTAATAAATTTCATACATGGCATTGTTAAATGATAAACTGTTTAATCATTTTAGTAATGTTTTTATATTGATATTTTGTTTATATTTTTTTCCTTCATTCATTTGTTCATTTGTGACTGATTTTATTTAATTTTACAAAATAATAAACTTTATCATTTATCTTTTATTTTTTCTTCGTAAAATGATAATCTTCTTTATCATTTTCATTTCTTTTTAAATATTTATAGTTTTACTTAATTGTGTATATTTTATGTACTTTAAACATATGATCTAATTTACACATATTTGTAAATAGTTTCTAATTTTTAGTTTTTATTTATTTGTTTCATACAATTGCATGTATGTATTCTTCATTGATAGTCATTGTTTTTTTTCACTTTCTAAAAAAATCATTGCATTCGTTTTCCAGGTTCCATTCTTTCATTTCTGTCTGCATCTTTTAATTATCAGTTACATGGCCTAGAATTTGATTTACTTTCATACCTTCTCCACTCAATCACAAACATCCAACACATTCACTTCGTCCTCTAATTCTTTCACCATACTGCATACTTCAAATTCTTTATGTCTATATGTTTCTCTTCTACATGATTATTGTGCAATAAAAATAAGTTAAACATATTCATTTACTATTAAGATAATATATATATATATATATATATATATCATTTACAAAATGATATAACTATTTATCATTTAGTAAGTGATAATTCTATTCATCTTCATGTCAAAGTGTTTATGTTTTCATTTTAAAATGATTGATAACTAAAATGGTTGAAGTAATCATTGTCTTTAAATGATTGACAATTAAAATGATATTTAACGTATTTCGCGTTGTTTAGCTGCTTTTATTAAATACTCATGTCCTTAAAAAATAAGATAAGTATGTTTATCTTTGATGTAAATGCTAAAATTACTTATATAAATGATAAAACTAAATAAAAAGTTTACTATGAAAAAAATGCAATGTGATCAGCATTATTTCTTATGTTATTATTTTATCTTAATAGCAAAAATTTCTTTTTAACACGGCTAGAAATGTGCAAACTAGAAGATCAGCTCAAGCTGCTAAAAAACAGAAGATAAAAAAGGAAGATCTTCCAAAAACTGCATGCTGCATATTTATTGATATCAAAGGGAAGCCGTGTATAAATATGAGACCTATGAGCAGTGTTTACTGTGAAAAACACAGGAACCACCAGCTCTCCATAGCAAACACCTACTGTAAGTCAAATTTCTTTTAATATATATATATTTCAAAGAATTTTGATCAAATAAATTTGTACATATGATTTTATGATTCCTATTTTCAATTTCTGACCAACATGATTTATTATCATACTAAGAAACTGTGTATTCTCAATAAAATGAAATCATACTTGAATAACTAACTCAACTCTTTATATATATATATATATATATCTAATTTTATGTTTGTATGTTTAGTTAACTGTACACCTGTGTATACTTGCCCTCTTCTATGTTTTTTTCTTTTGTTTTTTGTTGCATAAATCTATTTTCTCTTCTCTTTTTCGAATTCCAAACATAAAAATAAAATCAAGACAAGCACCATTGTCCCAGTGGTTAAGTGATGTAGCTTTGGTGTGAGAGGTCACAAGTTCGAAACTTGCCTAGCGTGATTCGAACGTTTATTGACATGTGACATGTTGTCACAATGATTTGTTGTATATAAAGTACCATTTCAAAAAAAAAAAAAAAAAAAAAAAATAAAATCAAAACGGTTTTCATTTTGTTCTTTCCTTTAGATACAATGTCAGTAACTTAACAGGCAATATTGATCTCTTGCTACCATGTTTTTTTCCGGACATAGTTTACTGCAAGTGCCCATATAGTTACTGCAGTAATTAGAAAAAGATATTCTGTTTTATCATTATTTCGAATTACTAAAATTATCAAATACAGGTTCGACTGCAGTGTTTTTGTGATGATGTTCTTGCCAAAAAATTGCACAAGGGATGGACAGTACATCAAAAATTAGTCTCCAACAAATAAATGCATTCAGAGCGTAAATATCTGTGCAAATCCTCTCCGATGAACCTTATTGCTGCTGGACGGTCGAAAATTTTTGTAGCTCAGCTTCGGCTACCAAGAATGCAAACTAAGAATGATAGAGACAATTTTTTTGATGTTTGAGTGGATGCAAATAGTCATTTTATCAGACATTTGTTAAAAAATTATTTGATAATAGGTTTTAGGCGGTATATTTGAATTTACTGATGAATTTGATTATGAATTTGTAATGGCTGATGTTAACTAGCAAGTAATTACACAACTGATGTTAATTTGATTATGAAATTCTGGTAATAGATAATGAATTTGTAATGGCTAATGTTTCTAATGCTCTGTTCAAAAAGATAAAAGCATTTATCTTTTATTGACAGTATGCTGTATCACTTTTATTAGTTAGCATTCTGCATATCTTGTATCAGTCTTTATTATTGTTAAATATCAGCTTTCTACAAGTTTCAGTTTTTTATTACTTTAACATCAGTTTAATTTTATTAAGATTTTACCATTTTACAGAACAAGATTTATTCAGTATTATTGAATGTTGCACCCTCTTTTCCTTTCAACATTAATAAGAAATCAAGCCACCACACTTCCTGCTTCCTGCGAGATTCAGGCTTCTCTTAGCCAATCATGTTCTATAAAACTGAACTAAAATGATAAAAGAGTTTATCATTTTACAGAACCAGATTTGTTAACTTTTCTTAAATGCTGCAACCCCAATGCCTTTCAACATATACAAAACTTAAGCCACCACCCTTACTGGTTCTTCCAAGATTCAGTCTTCTCTTCTTAATAAATCATGTTGTGTAAAACTGAACTAAAATGATAAAAGAATTTATCATTTTACAAAAGCAGACTCGTTAAATTTTCTTGGATTCTGAATCCCTACTGCCATCGAAAATCTACAAAACTAATCCATCACCCTCCATCGTTATTGCAAGATTTAGGCTACTTTTCTTAATTAGTCATAGCATAAAGCTGGACTAAAATGCTAAACAGTTTATCATTATATAGAACTACATTTGTTAAACATTGTTTAATAATGCACCACCTCTGCCTTTCAACATCAACAACACTCAATCCATCATCCTCCTTGGTTCTTGAAAGATACAGGCTTGAAATAATGCACCACCTCTGTCTTTGATAGTCATGTTGCATAAAATTGAAATAAAATGAAAAAACTGTTTATCATTTTACAAAAGCAGATTTGTTAAACATGCTTGAATGCTGAACCACCTCTGACTTTCCACTAAACAAAAATCAAACAAAAATCAACAGGACTCAAGACAAATAAATTCTTAAAAATCAAACAAAAAAATAAAAACAATTAACAATTAAAATATCATTTTATCTATAGTCTTGACATTAAACACTTTCATCTGCTAATACATTGTATTGCATTGCATTGCATTGTTTTTCTATCACTCAATATTGCATTGCATTACAAAAAATTTCATACAAAAAGTTACAAACAAACTCCAATCTGTTCACCTTTCTCCTCTATTTACATTATCAGTTTTCTGTTCTTACAATTCATATTATACAAGAACAGTTTATATTGCATATTTCTTCAACTTTCTCACATCCATCTGCAGAACTACTCCAACACCATCAGCCCTCATTTCTGCTACCCTTCTGTTAACCCCCCAATTCTACAACCAGACATGGCTGTCATCCATCACTGCACCTCCACCATCCCCTCAATGCAGTAACCAATCACCACCACTCATGTCTACCTTACATTACATATACATACACACATGTGTATAACTTATTAAATGATAATACTATTTATCATTATAAAATGATAAAACTATATATCGTTTAGTTTTATATATAAAAGATAAACTTATTTATATATAGATTTATCATTTTTTTAAATGATAAATAGTTTTATCATTTAATAATAGATAAATATGTTTAACTTAATTTTATTAAACAATGTTTATATAAAAGACAAACATACTTACTTTTTTTATTCAAAGATATAAACATATTTTCAATTTAAAATGAAAATATTTAATACAATCATTCTAACATAAAGACAAAAAAATTATCACTTAATACAATTATTTTTACATAAAGATAAATACAACCATCATTTAATAAATGATAATCGCAAAATGATTACTACAACCATCTTGACATAATGATGAATAAAAATATTGTTTCCTAATGATAAATAGTTTTATCATTTTATAAATGATAAATAGTTTTATCATTTAGTAATAGATAAATATGTTTAACATAATTTTATTAAACAATATTTATACAAAAGATTGAACATATTTATCTTTTTTTATTCAAAGACATAAACATATTAGTAATTAAAATTAGAACATTTAATGCAATCATTCTAACATAAAGATAAAAAAATTATCACTTAGTATAATTATTTTGACATGAAGATAAATACAACTATCGTTTAATAAATGATAATCACAAAATGATTATTACAGCCATCTTGACCTAAAGATGAACAGAAATATTTTTTACTAAACGATAAATAGTTTATCATTTTATAAATGATAAATAGTTTATCATTTTATAAATGATAAATAGTTTTATCATTTAATAATAGATAAATATGTTTAACGTAATTTTATTAAACATTATTTATATAAGAGATACACACATTTATCTTTTTTATTCAAACACATAAACATAATGCATGCAATAAATCGAATGCTATATTCACATATCATTCTATAACCATCTATTTGATTGTATTCTAAGATCTGGTAAAATGGAAATGCTATGTTCACATATCATTTCAACATAATGCATGCAATAAATCAAATGCTATATCCAACTATCGTCTAAAACTATCTATTATTTAAAAAAATTGAGTGATATACCGTTGTCTTCCTTTTTCTATTGACGATTTCGTCACAAAGCTCCTGTTTATTCATTTCAACTTCATTCATGGCCTTCGATGCCCTAGTGTTTCTCTTCGTCTTTGGTTCTTCAACGACGCTCTTCGAATCCATAGTGTTGGATGCATTCTTAGTTTGTCACGTGTCACCAATAGTTCATCACCTCCAGTTTGTCAGCATTCTCAGTCAGCTCTCTCCACCTCAACCGATTCGTATTCCAGATTTGCAGCATCCACCTCACAACTCCAGCTTCAACTTACATCAGACCCCTCTCTAGCATGCAATAAAAAAATTCTTATTGATTACTGCACCTTCAGGAAATCTATAATGATAAATAACATGTTCTAATACCAACGCCTTTAAGTTTAATACTATATCAACAACTGAACAAAAACGATAAATCACTTTATCATTTTACAAAAACATATACAAATTTAACTAAAACAACAGCAAACGGAAACTGAAATATGGA
Organism: Allium cepa; assembly: GCA_030765085.1. NCBI lineage: Eukaryota > Viridiplantae > Streptophyta > Magnoliopsida > Asparagales > Amaryllidaceae > Allium > Allium cepa. Next base: position 304,624,849 of record CM060945.1, on the reverse strand, counting down.
CGACGTTATAACTTTGATATTAAGATTGAGAGAGAGATAGAGATTGAATCGAGATTGAGATTGAAATCGAGATCGAGATTGAAATCGAGATTGAGATTGATAATAGCATACAGGAAGATCAAGATTGAGATCGAGATTGAGAGAAAAAACTTGATTCGAGAAGGAGCGAAATACGTACCAGTTAGAGCCGAGAGAGCGAAGGACGTACTAAAATGATCGCGAATAAGAAATGTCCTGCAAACTTATTTTTTAAAACTCTTGGTCTGGAAAAAAATGCCGTATGAAATATGGTCACTGAAACATAATTTCCATGTTTTTTACCATATGGTTTGATAATAACAGATTTAACCATGCCTACTTGCAAAGTGTTAAAATTAGTTCATAATAAAACAATAACTAATTATGTTTTAAAATAATTATTTACATTTGCCATGTTTTTGGCGTTAGGGTTTATGGAAAAAGGATGGTAATGGACTTGCTGCAAAATACCATATAAGAGTAAAACATAAAATGTGGGGAATGTCTCACAATTTGAAATTAAGCTATCAGTATGCACTGTCAAAAGATGAATATTGAATATTTTAAATAGCCTTACTCGATAAATTCCCAAAATTTTTACCAAGCAGGTAGATATTCCGATGCTCATAGATTCATATGAATATTTGACATATTCCACAACAAATATAAAGAAGGATTCAAGTTCTATTTTGGTCATTTCTTAGTAACAAACCTCTTATCGAGTGACTTGGCTAAGAACACATTACTTTAGCCTCAGCACGGTCTATTTTTTTTATATCTACTAAGAGATCTCACAAAATCGACTTCAGATGGAAAGCACATTTTCCTCAATCTTTTGAAATATCTTATGAAATAACATGTCACTGAATATATTTTTACCAAGTGATTAATTAACTGATAAAGAAGTTTGATCACCAGACTATTAATGTCAAACAAAACGGTATTCTACTAGACTGTTTTGGCGGTAATCTTTTCAATATGAAGTTTGGATCACTAGTCAAAGATGGTAATTATTTGCTGAAACCTTTAAGTACCACTAAATGTAGATGACGGTATTTTGAGTTAATTTGTGACGAAATAAATAAATAAAACAAAATTATTATAAGTATAGTTGCACCTCTGTGTGCCATTAGAGATACAATTGGACATTTGTTAAATTTGATATCGACGTTGCCATATCAAGGCTAATTAACATAGAAAATAAAGAAAGAGATGAATATGACAGCAAGGGAGGAAAACATTGGCCCAAATCGTAAATTATTCCCATGCAATTTCCTCCCAAACACCAAAAAAGATCTCAAAACAAAAACGATATGAATTATCCACCACTCACCTAATAAAGGCTTTCCAAGTTCATTCAACCCTAGAATTGCACTCAAAAGCAGTGTATTCTGTGTAAAGAGCCATGGTGAAAATTAAAATTAATGCACATGCCAAAGTAATTGAAAATATCTCAAAAAAGACGAAGTACATTACTAAATTTGTCAGGTGGGTGTCTAATATCATCAGCATAAAGATCTTCAACTACTATAGCCATAGCCTAACAAACCATAATCATAGGTCCATCACTGATCTTTCTCCTTTTTCCACTTCTGAACCCGAGAAATCCCAGTATTCTAGTTAGCTTGCAATATGATACCCACCGACCACCTCCTCTTCATCAGATCAACGTCCCCTTCTCCAAATAGGCGTCAACATCCCACTTGAAATCTAATCAGAAACCCATCACTTTCCACTTGAACCAGACCGTGACATACTCAATATGCCGTTGCTTGCCTTCCCTTCAACTCAGTACCACTTCCTCCCATCTTCCTAATTGGAGACATGACAGACATCGCCTCCACACGAACAACAAACTCCAACATCCAAATGATGAGAGGAATATGTAGGATATGGAATGGGGACATGGGATTAGTTGAGTGGTTTGCTTTGTACGTGCCATTGGAGATGTTTATAAATTAGGGTTTATGAATTCGGAAACTTAAGAAGGTTGATGATACGCACAACACCACAACAGAGACACATGAAGACAGTAATGCACGACCCGAAAGACCGATACGGGTGCCCAGGCGATATCTGGATTAATAGCAAGTGGATATCAATCAAGCACTATTGGCAATTGCACATGCGAGACGTGCAGCACTAACGTTTTACCTTTATTAGTATTTCTGTTATTTCCTTTTTTTTTTTAAGTTTCTGTTATTTTCTTCTGTGGATGCAATTGTACGTGCATGCCACCTGAGAAAAGTTGTTACAATTGCTCTATATATGTACTAACAGTGAAAAGGAAAGGAATATGAGTTATTGCAAATTATTTCTCTTGATCTTCTTCTCCTACACACTGTTCTCCTCTATCCAACTCCTCATCATTTTGGTGCTTTCACTTCTGATCTTCCCTCCACTCTTACCTAAATATTCAACAAAACTCCATCACCATGACCCGAATCAACGATGCCTTCCAACAACTTACTGACCACCAAGAAGCCATCAACACCATTGCAGCCACCCAAACCACCATTCAAACAAACCAGTCCACACGAAGTGCCATGCTAGAAACCCTAACCGCCGACAATACCAACATCAAAACCGTACTCCACGATCTCACCAAACAAATGGCCGACATCCGTCAAAAACTAGACAACTCAGCAACTCCACCTCCTATTCACCAATCATCAACCACTTACCATCCATCACCTAACCGACAACCACCTATTTTGGCAACACCAACACCCACTCGAACACGTAAATGCTCTCTAGCCATATTCGATGGATCCAACCCACACGATTGGATATTCTAAGCGGATCGATTCTTCGCTTATTACTCCACAGCGGAGGACCAACGAGCTGATCTCGCAAGCTTCCACATGCAAGGCCAAGCTCTATCATGATTTCAATGAATACATCGCAACAATCAAATTACTACTTGGATGGCGTTGACAAAAGCGATCGAGAACCGCTTCGGACCACCTACCCTTCTCAACCCACAAGCCACCTTGTTCAAACTTAAGCAAATTACCACCGTCGAAAATTACCAAGCCACCTTTGAAACCCTTTGCAACCGTATTACTACACTTTCCAATAAATCCATACTCCAATGCTTCATTTCCGGCCTCAAAACACACATACAAAACGAACTCCACATCCTTAAACCCATAACCATTTCCGACGCTATAGATGGAGCCAAACTCATTGAGCGGAAACTTAACGACCTACCTAAATTTCCCTTCACAAGAAACTATACCCAGTTCCACAAACCGAATACCAACTCACAAACCACTCCGTCATCTCACCAAACACCTACCGTGCCAAATTCCAAACCATCAATCCCTATAAAAAAAAATTATCTCCAGAAGAAATGAATATTCGCAAACAACAGGGGCTATGCTTTAATTGCGACGAAAAATACCAATTCGGCCATCGATGTAAACCAACTCATATTCTTATGATTCTTCCTGACATTGACCAGAAAATACACCACTACCTACTACCAACGAGCCTGATGATTTCCCAATCTCTGACCAAAACATCACCGACCAGCCAAACCAAGATACTCCACAGGAAATTTCGTTCCATGCCCTAACCGGTTCCACTAATCCACGCGCAATCCGTCTACCTGCATCCATCAACAACCTCTCAATTTCCATTCTCGTCGATACTGGCTCCACGTATAATTATTTGCACCCCAAAATAGCAAAGTTTCTGGGCTTAGAAATTACCAATACGAATGCCTTCGTCGTCACTGTGGGCAATGACGAAAAGCTGCGAAGCTCAGGCAGCTGTTACGATGTGAACGTCCAAATTGAAGGTACTGAATTCAGTATTGATTTTAATTTGTTGAATATAGTTGGATCTGATGCGGTAATTAGAATTCAATGGTTGGAGCAATTAGGGCCAATGACGACAGACCACAAACATTTAACCATGTCATTCAATTATAACGGCAAGCCTATATGCCTCACTGGTTTGGGCTCGAATTACAGCCCATCTCCTATTTCACTGCAGCAACTAAGACGTTTAGACACAACGTCTTCAATTGCAAGCCTCCTCTACTTACATATTCAACCGAGTGACCTACCCACCGAACCACAGCCTATACCCGAAGTTAACCCACAACTCAACAACATGTTAACATCCTACAAACACATTTTCTCTACATCCACAACTTTACCCCCCAACCGTGGCCTTAGTCACCACATAAATTTACTTCCAAATGCCAAGCCGATCAACACCAAACCCTATCGTTACCCTTATTTTCAAAAAAATGAAATCGAACGCCAAATTCAAGAAATGCTTCGCTCCAAAATTATCCAACCATCAACTAGACCATTTTCTTCACCTGTCCTTTTGGTCAAAAAAAAGATGGATCGTGGCGATTTTGCGTTGATTATAGAGCACTCAACACCATCACTATTAAAGACCGCTTTTCCATTCCAATAGTAGATGAACTTTTAGACGAACTCAATGGTGCCATATTCTTCTCTAAACTTGATCTACGAAGCGGTTATTTTCAAATTCGTATACATCCTCCCGATATTCCTAAAACCGCTTTTCGTACTCATGAAGGTCATTATGAATTCTTAGTCATGCCATTCGGCCTAACAAACGCCCCATCCACCTTTCAAGCCACCATGAATAATATATTTCGTCCCCATTTACGGAAATTCATCCTTTTTTTGACGATATTCTCATATATAGTTTATCGTGGGATGCTCACCTAAATCACCTTCAAACCACTCTAGAAATCTTGAGCAATCATCAATTTTTTGCTAATTTAGCAAAATGTAAATTCGACCTAACCGAATTGGATTACCTAGGCCATGTAATATCACGCGAAGGTGTACCCGCTGATCCATCTAAAATCGCAGCTTTGATTACTTGGCCAACACCCACATCTATTACTGGAGTACGTGGTTTTTTAGGCCTAACCGGCTATTACCGCCGCTTTATACAACATTATGCACTACTGGCTGGCCAGCCCACTAACTGACCCATTAAAACAAAACAATTTTATTTGGACAACACAAGCCCAATCCGCCTTTCACAAACTGAAACAAACCGTTACCACTACACCAACCTTATCCCTTTCCAATTTCAACAAACCCTTCACCATTACAACAGACGCATCTGCCACCGCCATAGGAGCTGTACTGTCCCAAGACGACCATCCCATAGCCTATTTTAGCTTAAGTTTGAACAAGGTGTCTTGTGGGTTGAGAAAGGTAGGTGGTCCGAAGCGGTTCTCGATCGCTTTTGTCAATGCCATCCAAGTAGGAATTTGATTGTCGCGATGTGAATTGATAAATTTTCTTGGCGATGCAAAGGTGTACGTAATTCTCAACTTCTTTTCGATGCCAGTCTGAAAACGTCATTATAATCATGATGTAACTAAGGCATAGCTAATTAGAGATGCCTCTGTGACGACTTATTGATAGAAGTAAATTTAGTGATGCCAGCCAAAACCTGGTCACTATGGCACCGTTGACCTACGTCAGAATCAGACCTTCTTCTTGTAGTGATCTTAACACACTAATTTCATATGCATGTATATACAATACTTACATAGGCAATGACTCTGTCATCCGCTTTACCGACGCCATTAATATTAGCTTGATTAAATGGTCTATCAACCTACCGAAATATATAAAATCAATGTGAGAATGAGGTCAGACATACATTTACGTGAGTAAAACTAACATATTCCATATATACTGCAAAAATATTGTTATAACGTCATTTTATTCTACTTAACATGTATAAACATACCTTAACACTACACCAAAACAGACAAATTCTAACATTTATAAGTGTTACAAATAATTTTAGTAACACTTTTTAAGTGTTACTAATGGACTGTGAGGAATGGAGTGGCCAAATTTGTAACACTTATAAGTGTTACAAACATACGTACTACTAACACTTATAAGTGTTGGTACTTAAAATACGATAACGCTTATAAGTGTTGGTAACGAAATATATGATAACACTTATAAGTGTTGGTACAGAAATATATGGTAATGCTTATAAGTGTTGGTAACGAAATATATGGTAACACTTATAAGTGTTGGTACAGAAATATATGGTAACACATGTAAGTGTTGGTAACGAAATATACGATAATGCTTATAAATGCTGGTAATCCAGACACTGGTAACATTTATAAGTGTTGATAATATAAACATATGATTTTAAATAATTCTTTGTAATACTAATATTAAAATATTTAAAGCAAATGGAGTATAAGATATCATAAACAGTCATCTCTATATCACATAATTCATCATACAGATCTAATGCAAAATTTAAAATGCTCGGCAAATGGAGTATAATAAGTCATAAACAATTATTAAAGATATCTTAAATATTACATTGTCATGTATTCAAATATTACAACAACATAAGCTACAAAAATTTAGTTTCAAAATACACTTAAAGTTTAACCTAAGGTTAACCTAATCATTCTGGATCGTCCAGTCCAAACTCTAATGGTTTTGCACATTCTTCAACGTCCAATACGACAATCCAAAGCATCATATTACAAGTGCCTGTATTTAATATAAACACTCGATGAAAACTTACAACTTCAAAATCAAAAAAATTGTACTTGCATTAATGATTTGCAACTCAGTTTTTAATTTTAACTCGGCAAAGCATTCAGTTTCATAACAACTTGGCAAGCAACTCGGTTTTAAAACTGAGTTGCTACAGCACAGTCTAAAACCGTCAAAACCAGGTTGTGCAACTCAGTTTGAACATCGAGTTGGTGCAACTTAGTGTTAAACCAAATTACTGCAATTCATTGAGTTGCAGCAAACAAGTTTAAAACTGAGTTGCAACAGCTTGGTTTAAAATAGAATTACAGGTCAATTTATACTCATTGTGCATATGCGCGCTTTCCAAACTTAAACAGAGTTGCAATAACTTTTTGGGTAATTCTAATATATTAGTTTTGCAGGAACTCACGATTTCTCTCATCAATTAACCCAACTTCATCCCATCCATTCCATAATAATGTACTTTAATAGAAGCAATCATTTTCATGTTCCAAAAAAAACATATTAGGTGAGTTGTCCCATTATAATTCACAAGAATATCTCATCATATGTAAGTTGCTGGTATTTATCTCTGCTATCTGACCATTATCATATTTGTTATAGAAAAAATGCACGGGGCCTACCGAATTCTAATATGATTTCAATGTTATCAGCAAATTTAAAAGAAACATTTTACATTTTAAATTACTAATTTGGATTTTAAGAAGTTCCGCTGTTAAGTAGATGAATTTTTTTCTTTCAATAATTAACCTTTTGGTAACTTGCACATTTGTTGAACCATTCAGTCATATATTCAATGATTAGCATAGAGTCATGTCTTTAACCATGGTTGAAAAAAGCCACCATCTAATGTGATATTAATGTTTTGCAACTATATACCCCTCAGTAGGAATTTATATGATAATAATGAGCACAACTAATATCAAATGATTGATGAAGTGGATAGTTGTTCTTTTATCCATAAAAGTGAATTCTTTTGGTCACTACTTCACTCATATCTGATACATTTATACAAACTACACTTCCTAAATGTAACCAATATATCATATAAATATTTTTTGCTTGATTAGCTTTCACTGCTCAAACAATAATTTTTTTCCGTTAGCAGACTTTTACAGCAAAGTTTAGCGTTGTATAGGTGATAAAACTTAATACATATTCCTTAAGACATGCAATAGGAAACCACTTAAATGGCACATGAAAATATTAAATGTGTGTGCAATATAACAAGTTGAAGAAATTTGTAAAAGAATTTACCTCCTTTTTGACCATCTTGTACAAGTATTTGTGATTCGACAGAAGCAGCTGTATGGCAGCAATGCTTCATGAGCTCTAAAAAGCATCACAGCTAGGAGAAGATGATTTTTGCGAACAAGATGAGGTGGCGAAAATGCCATTTTTATCTACCCAAACACCAGCGGCAATGTCCAAAACTTCATTGAAAGAATTGTTATGATGAATAAACTTTATAGAATTTAGACAGAAAAAATAAAATGGAACAATAAAAACCAAGAAGAGGAAATTACCAGAAACAACTCCATCGTTATCAATACCACGTCCTCCCCTAAGAATACCTCCAGTTACATGTAACAAGCACCGACAAATATCTGTTACGCAAACTATTATAATACTCACATGTGGAAACATGCACAAACATGTGATAACACCATGTAGAAACATGCGCAAACTATTACAATACCCGGTCAACCATGCATATATTCTGATACACACAATTTAAAAGCAAATGTCCTTTTTAGTAATAAGCAGTAAAAGTAGGCATGATAACAGAGATAGGAAAGAACTCAACAATAGTAAAGATATTATTAAACACACACGGTTAAACCCAGTACAATGTTACAATAGTTTTTTAGTAATAATAAACTATTAGTATCATAAGGCCTGGCACCTTAAAATGTATACATTTATTAATACAAGTCAGTTACTCAAACAGCCCACTCTATCCTTTAAGTTGCACTACACACACACATATTCACTCACCCAGCACACAACCCCTGCACTTGGTAAGGTATTCAAGCACTAATTCACAAACATGCTACTTAAAGACCATGTTACATGTAAGATAATTCAAAGCAAGTGAGCATGCAATTATTTAAAATAAAGAAAACATGGTATATATATAATCACACAGGGAAGCCATAAAGGCCAGAGTCGACCATCATATATAAGGTCGAACCAGATGCCCTAATGCACTCATATATCAACTTAACTCATCTATATGAATTCTTTTGATTAGCGTAGGTTTGTGAGATCAAAATTCTCACTTGACACTCGCACGTAACTTACAATCCCAACTCAGCAACTAATCCAATTTGTGCCTGAGATGCTAGATGTTGAATAGAAGCCCAAACATGAATTTGAGAATTTATATAATTTTTTTAGATTATGTTCTCTAAATTTGAAAGTTATAGTGAGAGGATGAGGAAAACCTTTTGAAGGAAGATTCGTGTCCCTCACGAAGTCAATTTCCCTATGAATATGTTAGTGGAAAATATAGAAAGATGACACTGTTGACATTACCAATACTGTATGAGAGCAGTGATATTGGTAACAAACAAACACAATGAAGTATCAATACTTCATGAACACAATGAGAAATGCCATAGTGGTCTATAATCCATAATGAGCAGTATCAATACTTTACGAACACAATGTGAAATGAATGTTTGATGACATGTTCAGCTGTAAATTGACCCCATGCCTGACTCAATAGATTCAGTGTCAAGTAATAGCTCAGTCTAAATGTACTGACCAAAGGAGCTGGTTTCCCCAAAACCATTCTTTGAGTGTATCTATTCCATCTAACATCTTCCAGCAACTTTAAATATCAACTTTAAAAACCCCTACAAACTAAAAAAGTTATAGGAAAGAAGAAGATGCAGTAGTTTTTATAATTTTAACAATACTTAGAATAAATTAGGAGAAATATGTGCAATTTTATGGTGGGTGAGGTTATATTTGTTGTTCTAAGTAGACAATATTGTTTGGCTGTTGGGAGAACGTTGAAGTATATAAACAAAAACAAAACAAAACAAAAAAAAAAAAAACAAAAATATTTCCATTACAAATTTCCATCATATTTATATTTCTAATACTTTTCCAACCAACTTTGATAGCACACTGTTCCATGTAAGTTAAATATATGTGGGTCTATATAATATACCTTCTCATCAATCATTATCACATACATATGCCACGCTCATCCTTACCACGACGGCCAGCTCTTCTGCTCATTGGGACATATTACGATATGATAGATGAATGAACAAAAGAGATTTACCAATAAAATGTATATTTATTTTGGTGCTGATATAACTTTTTTACCTAGATGTATTCTCCTCACCCAATGTATCTGTTGTTGTCACCATCCCATTTTTTAACTGATGTAAATACAACAGTTTTTGCTGGCATGTTCAAGCTCATAGCAAACTGAAGGAAGCAAAAACACGAATAATTGAATTATTTTCGAGCCGCAACTTCATAAAATAGTCAAGATACGTGGAGTATTTGGAAAAAATAATAAAGCTTATCAGTTGAAATTAAACCAATAGTCTAAAATATAAATAGTCTATGTTCTTGGAAAATGACATTTAAGCAGCAATAATGGTATTTTAGACAAAACGAATTGCAGTGAACTTACTGTCTCAGTAGCAAAAAGTGCTTTTACTAGACCTTCTTGGAAGAGAAGCTCCACCAGTTCCTTAATTACAGGAAGAAGCCTAGAATGATGTACAGTAGTACCCCGTTGAAGAAGTGGGAGCATTAATTCAATAGCGAGTAGAATTATGTCTTCCTCACGCAAGCACAATATTGCTTTCTTGAACACCTCCTCTACTATTTCCTTTACCGCTTCAGTGTTAAAGTCGAGTTTGGACATTGACATAGCATGTTGCTCACACTCCCTTCAACAGAAACTAAAAATAATAACAGGCTGAAATTGACGCTCCATGATCATCTGCAATATAAAAGAGATCCAAATTCGTTCAAAGTTCCGCTTTATATAATGATAAAAATAACGATGAGGCACAAAAGATAACTAGCTAGTCACAAGCAGCAATGTGAATAATAAGCAGAATAAGGTTAAAAGGTTACATTATACTATAACTAATGGCATAATTGAAGTTAGTAATATGGTATCTGGTTCAAATTATTAATTATCTTAACAACACCTTTGAAATATTTGGTTGTTGTATTACGATTATCTGATGTTAACTTTTGAAAAACATAGTATTGATTTATCATCCCCAGGTGAGTCGGCTGATTTACACATTTGAAAAATAAAATTTAATCAACATGTGCCAAATATCATATTTTACAAGTTAATTGCTACTCCTTTTTTTCTTAATCAACTTATTTATGCTAATTAATATGGTTCTCCCACGCTTTTCTAGTACTGTTCAGCTCAGATGATTGTTTAGTATAACCCATAGATATTTCCAAATGTACTTAAATATACAAGTAAAGGTTGAAAGAACGCATATAACCTACAAACATACCTACCTTGACAATCTTATAAATGTCAGACCCTCTTTGAGTTGTACCACCTTTTGCAATCCTTCCACTTGCTTTTCCACCACTTTTGTTTCCATCCATAATGTTTTTTTATATTTGTGAATGCTTCCTGTAGCTTCGTGAAAGTATCTTCATAATCAATTGTTCACCATATTAATAATTAACACACAAAATATTCATTAGAATTGTTAAAAATTTACTTCTAAAATAGAGAGTGTCCTCTACTCAAGCACACAACTTTCAAATAGATGAATATGGTTATAGACTACTAGATGCACCTAAATATTTAATATAACATGCCTATGCTATAATTTTTTTGGTTGTCTTTGCCAACCGATTTCCCAGCTCTTAAAACTTCAGCTTCAATTTAAATTTCATCATGTATCATAAACCATTTATATAATTGAATTAAGATTGGCATACTAAGAAGAAACTATGATGTGAATGATGATATTAAGGTAGTACAAAACTCAAAAACAAATCAAATATATATGGTAGGAAAGTACAGTAAATCTCATTGTTCAACATATTATGCATAATGACAATAAGGTTACTGAAAAAGCATCATCAGTATATTAATTCAAATAATCACCATCTACAGAGAGGAAAAATATAAGACCTATAACTTTGAAAATCAAGAAAGTGGATATGCCCAAAACCAACCTTACCGTAATATGAAGATTGAGGTAACTAACTACAAAAACATATGGACTGGAATAAGTTATACATGCCAAGTTACCTACCCTAAACTAACCGCATTTTAGTAAATCAATTTAGCATTGGAAACTGAAGACTGACCCTTCAGATTGATCTAATCTAAAATCCACCAATTTTTCCTATTGCATTACAAATACATGTGGATAACTAAAAAGGTAGCGAAAGCACCTCATTACATGTCCATCCAAAATCAAGTAACTACTTTTCTAAGATGCAGTATTTTGCCAATCATCCGTTGTTATATCCATGAAATTTGCAGTTATTCATCAAAATAATATTATTACTCAATAACCAATTAGAGAATTGATAAAGTAGCAAGTTGCTAAAAAAAATTCAAATAGATTAAAATCCCTAACTAAATTGGAGAATTGAAATTGAACCTGTGGCATTTCTTTACAGAATATGTTCTCCTGTTATTTGACAATTTAAGGGAGAAACTCTAAATGATATCATAATGATTAGAAGTATATTATACAAATTATATCAATTGCCTATATTAAGCTCCTGTAAATTGCCTATATTGAGCTCCAGTTCTACTCAAACATGCATATCATAATAGAATCTGTGCCTATTGTTGCAGATCTTCCCAAATCATATTATACAAATTGCTATTTATATCACTAAGTTTAACCACATGCTATACCGAGCTTTATTAAATTCATTTCCATGTCATTAATTCCCATGAGCCCCTGTCACTTTGAAAATGGTAAGAACTAAGTGGATCCAAAGCATCTTTTAGACTTGCATGTCCATACTTAAGATCTATTTGACTTATGTTATCAATTATAAACCCACTTGTACAAATAATAACTAAGTATTCATCAATTGTAAACCTATTTATATAAACCCATTAGTACAAACAATAGCTAAAATAATCGACTAAAATAACTAAAATAAAAAATTATGCATTAAGCAATCATGTAAAATAGAAGAAAACCTAAAATTTAATATGTACTATCTCATAATAAATAGAATGAAATAATAGCCTCAAATCTAATTCTAGCTAAGATACAACTTTTAAATAAATAAACATCAATGTAGATTTTAAGTATTTAAAAGTTCAATACTTACTAAATCAATTCCCTAATTGACAGTACCAAGCATCGATAGACTTGGTAAAGTTGCGCTTACAAATCTAAAATTAGCTAATAAAATAGCATACAGAAAGAAAAAGAAACTTACTGTTGATATCAAGCTTGAAGAATTATATGTCAAACTAGAATCGTCGATGTGGATTAGCTAATACAATCCAGAATCGTCGATCCAGTCAACTAGCACAGGAACAATGTTCGCGATATGTCAATCCAGCCGCCTAAGCTATCAACGAAGTGGTTGAAGTTGACGTCGACACTAATGTTAAAGTGATTGAAGTCGGCATTGATGTTGAAGTGGTTGAAGTACATGTTTGATATTGGGAAGGGCATGAAGTTGCCGTTGATGTTAGGAAGTGGTTGAAATCGACGTTGATTTTGGCGAGGAGAAGAAAACCCTAGATTAAATTTTATACGGCCGAAATATGTTTGAGAATGGGTAAGCGTGAGAAGAGAACCCATATATTCAATTTACAAAAGGCTCCTCTTGTTAATAAATTATTTACATTTTTACCTACTAAAGTAACACTTGTTTATGTTGCAAAATTTATTCAGAAAAGCATTTATTTTCCCCAATACTTTTCAGGTATCATAACACTTTTTTACTGTTGGGAGTTTGTAGCATTTATAAGTGTTAGCAATTAACAGTTATGAAGTGTTGCAAAATCACTGAATTGGTGTAGTGTAACTTGCCAACATGCTACAATAGTAATATCAACAAAGTTCATTGATTGACTACTCTATTAAGGTCATGTCACAATTAATATATACATCTAAATGTTGGAAATTAACCCGTTCCACGTATACTGTAAAAATATTGCTATAACATCATTTTATTCTACTTAACATGTGTTATCTTGCCAGTGTGCATAAAAGAGTAACTACAAAAATATCCACCAATTGACTACTCAATTAAGGTCATGTTATACCTAACTGCACGATGTATGTGTGTATATGTATGTATGTTTGCATGAGTGTATGTATGTGTGTATGTATGCATGTACACACACATATACTCTAATGAAACTCCAAATCATGTCTGACATTCACTATCATTATTGTCCACTAACATTTAACACATATGTAAATAGTAAGCACTTCGTGGACCCATCCAATGTGCTACAAGACTATTATATCGATGGCACAACAAAATGTCTTCTATACTCACTATACTTCGGTTGACGGTAATAGTCACAAGAGTGATCCTACAAAGGTCATATAAATCTGAATATCGACGTCTCTATTCTTTCATTATATGCATACTCGATATGTCCAACCTGCTATGCCATGGTAAGTCGAATAAAAGCCACCAACCATAAATACATAATCAATACAAACATGAAACATCATATGTATAAAACATATTTAAGTCCACACATCAAACATCCATACATCTAATACAAATACGTCCCATCACGTTATAGCCTTGTTCACTGAAAGTAGTCTGAAATGTAATATAGGAACCTGGTTCTAAAAAACATTAGTCGTATGTTCGACCTTTGGGGTAAGGTTTAACCTGATCCCAAAATTAAGCGATCAATTAACCGCCTAATTCACAATTGCTGGATCGTTTATTAAAGATAGATCGACCGACTATGGGATTTTGGTTGATCGGTTGACACATATATTTTTCCTTATTCTTCGTCAGTGTTTTGATTTGTGTTCTATTTTCTTTCAGATCTATTTTATTCCTTACAATTTGATTTAACTTTGATCTAACTTCATTTTAAACCCATACTAACATTATATTATAATTAAACAATGCATATAGGAAGAGTACAATTGAAGTATAGCAAATTATTTCAATTACTGTTAATGTTTGTTTTCAACTATTGCTTATGGTATTTTTACCAAAATGTATAAATCTCTACCAAGGTATCATCAATCCTTATTGTAAAACAATTCATGTCCAAATTCTCATTTATAAACTTTTATAAACACGGTTTTTCATAGAATCATTCAAATTATATTTTAATCAAATTGTCTTTTTTATGGTCATTCCTAAACCATTTAAATTCCTATTTAAATCATAGATTAGACCTTAGTTAATTCAAATTTAATCCCTAGAATAGACTAAAAACGATGCATCATAATTGAGTTGTGAGTTGAAGAAATAAGCCTCACTCACTAATAGTTTGTAGATCTAGCGCAAAAAGAAAGCAAAGCCTTCATTATTAGGAAAATGCATCCACAAACTCCACCAAATGAATCCTATACCAGATCATAGTCATCACCTTAATGGCCATTTTGATAGGTAATTCACAGAATTCTATTGAGTGGAATGAAAGTTATGCTTGTTTGGGGATTAGAAGGAAGAGAGAAACGAGGAAGAAGAAGAGAAGATGGAAAAGAACATAACGTTCTAAATGGACCTATTTATAGAAGAAAGGAATGTCTATTTAGAATTCAAATTTAACACTCAAATTTGGGCCGAGCCCGTTTAGCTTCAATAAACCCAAAGCCCATATTTTATGTACCTCCTACATACGTTCAACAATTCAGACCATTTACGGTAAAATGGGCTCGCGTAATGGTGCAACTTTCGCCACTACATTACAATATTTGTAAAATGACCATCTTTCCGCTTATCATTTAAATTGGTAAAATACTCTTTTTAATTTATTATCAAAATTATGAGGTATTACATTCTCCTCTCCTTAAAAAGAATTTTGTCCTTGGAATTCCCAAGGGACAAAGAATGTAATTTAAACACTCTAGTACCATGTAGGACAGTTATGGTAATGGTAATTGTTACAGATACAAGAAAATCATTACCATAGTGATAGTACTAGTAAGTTAAAAATGATTATCGATATTTTATCGTTACCAATGATAAATTGTTCGTTGGTATGCCGATATATTAGTAAACCATTGATTGGTAATGGTAAATTCACCATTACATAAAGACATTATTAGATTAAAGTATCGATAATGATTTAAAAAAAAAGTAAATATTCCTTTTACTAATTCCAACTCTGTTAAGGCTTTCATATTAATATTGTTGATAGAGAAAATTTTCTTAACTCATCACAAATTATTTATAACAATATGAAATAATAATTTTACTAATCTTAAACTTTAAAGTTAACAAAGCCAAAAAGAAATATAGTTATAAATAACACTACGAGCATCTTCTTAAAATATGATAAACCTTCAATAGCTTTTGTGATTAGGATTAATTAAAATGGTGAATAACAAAATTAATATGACTGGCAATTTACCTACCATTGGTTTTGACATTTCTTTACAGTTACATTTACCTTTACCATATCGATAGCATTGGTATACCAATGCAACTTGATACTGGTTATCAACTGCTTGGTATTGGTATAGTATTGGTAAATATACCATTATCGTAACAGCCCTCATATCATGTATCGTATGCTCTCGGCAACATGTAGGTACATAAACTTGCACAATATTTAAGGTCAACCACTCAAACAATCATCCATATACAATATACATCATCAACTAGTAACAACCAGAACATATGCTTATGTGAAATATACTTAGCAACAAAGGTGACACAAAATAACGTGTAAGCATATGATGTGGTCATGACATTTGATATACTGGTTAAAATGCAAGCATGCAACAATGACCACCTATGTGAATGCAGTTACATGGTATATCAAGCTTAAACGCTGTACACTCAAATATCAACATGTAAGATCTATATGAATGCATCAGTCATAAGATTAATAATGATCATAGCATAATAATAGCAAACTAAGCTAAGCATCAAAATCAAACAACCAAAGCAATCAATCATATCCTAGACTAAGTAACAAATACCTAAACAACAATCATTCAACCATACTTAATTAAACTCACCACACCAACAAACATGCGAATGGAATAGCATTCTGGAAAAGAGTCGAAACAAAAAGTTTAGATCCTCTCATTGACTTCCAAAGTTCTCTTAACTAGATCAGTCATCCATCCTACTGAATAAGCTCCATTATTAGTACTTATGCACATTCCCCAAACACTAACCGTAAATGTATGTGTACGCCTACTACTTCAACCATTCATTCTACTTATCCAAATAATGGGATGCTGAAATGCACAATAGCCAGTAGCATTGGTCTAAGAATACCCCAATTTAAATGCAGAGACATATACAACACATAGTTGCACATACACAACTTTAATCAATCCAGTAGGGATCTCCTCACTTCATCTTTGGATGATAGATTTAGACAACACAAAAGTAGATGGTGTCTCATGAAAACTAGCATGAGCATGGGAATTATTATAAGCATGTATATAAAAAATGCAATGAAAATTGGCGATGACTCATGAACGAATAAACACACCTAGGAGCCAACAACGAAGAACGTGTATATGAACGTGCACGTGCATGACCCAAATGTTCAATTTTTGAAAACGGCAGAAATTGAAATCAAACCTGAAGCCTTAAAGTTCAAGGCTGGACAAAATAACCAAAGCTTGTTAGTCTCATAGAACCAAACTTATATATATAACAGATGGAGTATTACCCTGGAATTATACTATTGGTAACCGACCAAGCCTCATGGTGACCAATGAGAAATACACACCTTGGAAAAATAATTCGACACGTGGATAACAATTATTCAGGAAACTGGATAGATTTCTTTTCAATGACTCTAATTTTCTTCGATTCAAAGCACATCATATTCGTTAAAAGATTTACTTTGGAGGGCAAGTGTTATTCATCATTTTAACTCAATTATATTGAACTGGTTGCAAGTTAGATTCGCCATCAAGGCCGATGACTCCAGATGATGTTTGTGAGGCCCAAAAATCAAGTACAAATGGTAACATGAAGTCAATGTTGAATGCAATTGATGCACATGTAAGGCATAGTGTTCGAAATATGAAATATGGTTCAACATCTAGGAGGGATGGACATAAATTGGCTTTAATAATATGGACTAACATATTTTAATTTGTGAGATCATACCTATAGAAAACAATTAATATCTCAAGAACTACAAGTCTAATGCACATGAAAATTTGTGAGCAATACATGGGGATCCTAGGGAACCTACCCTAGAGATAACACCTCAAGGGGATGAAGTTAGGGAGATCGGTATACTTCCCTTGGAAGGGATAGGTAGAAAGTAGCATAAAAACCATATTGAAACAAAGATCAAGCAATAAATCGAGCTCCACTGATCCAATTGGCATGAAATTTGGAGGTTAAGCATACTTTGGCATGAGGAAGCTACCATAGGGATCCCACCCTAAAATTCTACCATAGATGGGATCGGTACGATCCTCCCTCTTCTTTGGAAATTGGGTCACATGACCCCTCTTATGGGACCATATCATTTTAACGGTCTTTCTACTGAGTTTTTAGATAGATATTTGGCCACATTTATATATAAATACATGATGGTTTATTCATTTTTGGGACTTTTTGCTGCTAGTATCTTTATACTCTTTTGTAACTATTTGTACCGAAACTGAGCACAACACTCTTCGGAATTGTTTGAAGAGATAAAATGAAGAAAATAAATGGAAAAAGAGGATTATCTAATAAACACTCCAAACAATAATCAGAAAAACAGCAGAGAAACACAGAGATTTAGAGTGGTTCAGCGTATGGCCTACGTCCACTATGGAATGATTGACTTTTATTAACTTTTGCTTGCTGGTTACAACAAATTACAACAGTAAAACTCGAGTACAACAGTGATTTTGGCAGAGTCTGGACATAGAAGAGCCAAAATTCCCTTTTCAATAGGTCCTGGGATGCTATTTATAGGCGTAAGGTTCAAATATCTCGCTCAGATCTCGGAAGACCTCTTCTCTCATGTGGGTGCACCCACACGATCGATCCCTGACCGTTTGGAGCTGATCCGTGATTGATACGAACGCAATTTGTATCGATAAGGATTTAGTACAATCGAGTCGGGATTGATCATGAATGTTCTTGAAGATGTATGCAAGCTCGTGTAAATATTTCGGGGCATTTGGACTTGTAGATTTTGAGTTATGATCAATGCAAGTTTGGATTCTTGAAGGCTATTGAATTCGTATCGATACGGTTCGTATCGATGGTTCTGCACATGATGTTTGAGGACATGGTGCTTGCTTTTAGGATCGATCCACATTTTATGCCGAGAGACCGAGTCTATATTATGGATGCGCCTCATTTGTATCGACCCAGTTTATCCCTGTTCATATCGATCACCACTACTCTGTTCGTATCAACCCAATTTAGCCCTGTTTGTATCTATCATCACTTCTCTATTCGTATCGATTAGTATTAAGTGCATTTCACACCAGTACATCTTGTATTGTTTGCATCGCTCACTGACCGATCGATACATGTGCAGTATGCCTTAATGGATCGATACGAAGTAGCGGCTTTGTATGGATTCAATGGATACGAAGTGGATGTTGGTTGATCGATATGAACAAGCTGGAGGTGATGGATACGAAGTAGTATGAGGAAGGATGGATACGAGGAACGCCGCTCTCTATGGATACGAACTTGTATTCCCTGATCGATACGAAGCTATGCGCATCTGATAGAATCGAACCAGATCGATACGAAGGAGGTTTCTTCCTGGTTGCTTGATGGATACGAACAATGTGATCACTTAAGTTGCATCGATCATATCTTGAGCACTCGAGCTCGGATTGAATTGAAATTCGGAAAGTTTGCTTTCATAGCTTTGTTCGTCGTACCATACCAATTGTAGCTCGATCTGGACTCAGACAAAATTTAAAAGCATCCATAGAGAACTCGTACATAACAATTCTTCAGGGTGATCCATCTTTGATTTTCAGTCAGTTCCTTGGTGTCACGGCCTTGCCAAAAGGCGGGATAACATTTGCCCCTCAAAGTACGTCTTGTGAGAACATGACGTGCTTTGAAAAGTAGCAATCTTTATTCTAAACAGTTTTATTCGACTCGCTTGAACGGTTGTTGTCTTCTCGTCGAAAGTTATAACTTTTGATTGATCTTTATAACGTAAATGATGAATTGCTTGTCGCTAATTGTTGTACTTGGCACTATTGTAACTGAGTGTTGAATGCAGACTGTTGTGGTAATTGTCACCAAGTGAGCATTTAATTCCTGTGAATTTTAAAAGTTGGATGTTATTTCGTCAACATGCACCTATGTTAACCTGACTCTCTTTCATGTTTGCATGTTCACAGGTCGTTGTCAAGTTTATTATCATTATTTTTTGAATAAAATTCCGTATCGATCCTCTCCTGAATCGATGTGAAATTCGAGTTGTAACAATGCTTGATGGTTGTTTTCAAAGTATCTCTTCGCGTCAATCCTCTTTGGAATCGATGTGAAAAGTTGAAAATTTGTCTTCATATCAATGGACACGAGATCTTAAGGCCTTCGAATAGGGGGATAGGAAATTGATGGTTGGTAATTGATGGATACGAAGCGCAAGACTCTAGATGGCTTCGAGTTGATGGATACGAAGGTCGCTCCTCACATCGATGGATACGAGCGCTCCAGATATGCTTGCACAACGTCCTTTGTATCAATGGTACTTTAACCACTTTCATCGGTCATTAGCACCGGTTGGTGAATCGTTTCCTTCCTTTGGTTTCTTGCTCATAAAAATACATTGTGGACTTAGAAAAAAATTCCATCTGCCTTCTTTTTTACAGACTATGCTCGTATCGATTAAAAGATTGAGAAAAAGAAAACCGCCCTCTGCCTTTAAACCAAACGAACCTCTAACCCTTCGATTTGGTTGCTTAAATTAGGTGAGTAACTGAAATAATCCATTCAGAATGATGAGACTCGAAGCTCAATGCATTCCATCCAAGGCCGTGGCCGATTCTGACGTCATTGATATCGGAATTGGGATGGAGTGAAGTTGAAGGAGCAGTAATCAAGTTCTTAGAGTGTTGAGGAAGAAGATAAGCTATCGATCGAGGCGATGAAGCCATTCGCATCGTACGAGGCATGGGTGACAGTTACTTGGTTTCAATCTGAAAGGTGGGAGTTTGTATCGATCTGAAATGATCGATGCGAAGTTTCTTGCCTTTGATCGTTACGAAGTGGAGCTGGGGTGATTGATACGAACCTAAGGCTTCAGGATCGATACGAATGCTGACTTCGGGATCGATACGAATGCAAGCTTCGGGATCAATACGAAGGGCATCGACTTGGAATGATCGATACGAAGTCCACTACGCTAGATCGATACAAATGAAAGCTTTGGTGGAATGATCCATGTTAAACTTTAATGGATACAAACTAGTGGTCGATTGCATACTTGAACATTTGACTCCGACGAGCTTTAGCCTTGCATAACTGAATTTAACCGTTGAATTGTATATTTGACTACCCTTCGTAGCTCGTTGATGGAAATGTAACTAGAAAAGACCAAACAACTTTAACTCGGATCGGCCTCTGAAGTTTGTAAGGCATGGTTGTGACGGTCAATGATGACGGTCATTCCAGTTGAATTTTGAAGTCTTGTCGTTTGAACATTCCCTAAATTTTTTAGAATTTCTTAAGTATCATGTAGCACTGCACTGCACAACACATTCATGCACTTCATACTGGGAAACACATAGGCTTATTATCATCTAATAATGGTTCTTGATGAGTTGATTAGTTATGAAATCTACAAGTTCACAGCAGCAGGAGCTCCATAGTGCACTCCCATAGTAATGGAGATACCGGTCATTGCAGTCGAAGTTATAGATCCTGCTCCGAACGAGCTGCCAGGAGCCAACTTTATCGAGAATCTGCAAGATTCTGTGCTGTCCAACATCTCCGAAGACATGTTGGGGCGGATATGCCTAAGACACGGTTTTCCACTGGACGATGTCTTATTACCAGGACCGAATGATAGACTACATGCTCCCCCGGAAGGGTTTACTGCCTTTAATAGACATTCGTGCACAGCGGGGACTCTCCCTCCATTAAACCAATACATTCGAGAGGTGCTAGCTTTCTTTGAAATCGCCGCGTCACCATTACATCCGAATGGATATGCACTGCTGAACAGTTTGTTCATCATTTTCATAGAACATCTCTTTCGACCCCCAACCTCGAAAGAAGTCAGATATTTATTTAATGTCAAGAGTCGGGGGGACAATCCTTCATTCACATTCCTAGAAACACTTAGGAAATGTTAGGTGGTGACGAGGCCTTGGACTAGGCTCAACTATTTCAAGACGAATGGTTCTATGTCCGATGCCTCCCGGGTTTATCAGCCGGTGGTTAGTTAGATGTAAGTGACACAATTCCTCCAGTAATTTACGATTTTGTTGCAACCGATGCTGAGTCTAATATTTTCTTTCCTTTGTAGCCGCAATTCCACGACCTGAAGGCACGCATTTTAAAAACATAATATGAATTCTTCAGGAAGTGCCAAGTGAAATGAGAGAAATCGATCCGGTGCTCACAGATGAAAACTTGAGGATTGTTTGGCTTATCGATCAAAATCAGAGCATTAGACTCGAAGCGTCAATCAGGGAAGTTCTGACAAAATGGCCCAAGCGCAAGATGCCTAGGATTGTAATAGTTGAGGAAGGCGATAGAGAGTATACGCCCACTGATGACGAACCCATAGTTGGACCTTCAAACAGTTTTCAAGATTTAGAGGGAAGGAGAAAAGGCAAGATAGTAGCACATAAGCGTCAAAAATCTTCGAGATGGAAATCCGTAGTTGTGTCTCTGCCAGTCTCCGGTGTTTGAATTTTAGAGGCTCTTCCCACGCAAGTAGAGAATCTTTTTAAAGGGCTTGCCGACATCCCAATTTAGGACTATGTGTTGCTCCAACACGACACCGGATTGGAAGGGCTTCAAAGTGCCTTTGATTTAAGCGAGCCACTTCATACAGGTGTGGCCAACATATCCGGTTGGTCGGTGGGTTTTACACATGCATACACACTTCATGGCACTACATGATTTCCAATCTTGAGTTGTCCACTTCTAGAGATCACTAACTCTGTTTTTCTTTTACTTTTCTGATACAATGACTAGGAGGGATTCTATGCTTGAAAGTTTTCGTTCGGCGTGCTAATCATCGAGCTCGTATTATGAGTCCCATCGGAGGGAGGCAGATAGAGACACCGATCATGATTATTCCAGCCAAGAACGCTATGAGAGGAAGAGAGACAGAGATAGAGAATATAAACATCGATCCTGATCACGATCTCCACCATCTCGAGCCCCAACACAACCCTCCGGTCATGGAAGACAACCGTTAGAGCCCCACATCAAAAACCATCTTCTCAAGGCCCGAGGCCTAATTCATAATGTTGTAGAACTGAGGTCGAAACTCCCCCTATCATTGAATAAGCCATTACGGAGCCCAGTGGGGAAGGGGCAATCAAAATTGCCCAGTTGAGAAAAGATTTTCCGAACATTTGCTTCGATGAATTTATCTTCTCTTCTCACTTAAAGAAAATTCTACCTGAGGTGGAATAAACGATGCATGACTACATCCATGTATTTATAACCAATACAAGGAGTGGATGAAAGCCAAGGATAAAGCGTCGGCGGTGGCTTTTGAGCGATCGAAAATAATTGAGAAGTTAGAAACTGACCTTGCCCAAAAGGACTATATTATCCAAGTTCTCAATGATGAAGCTGAATCTTCTCAAAATTTAGAAATAGAGGTAACCAAGAAAGCTGATGAGGCAACTCAATCTATGGAAATAATGCAACAAATGCATTTCGGTTTGGTGGAGGAGATGGGCAACTGGAACACCATAGTTACAGCTGAAAGGGACGCTTCTCTGAAAGAATTCAACGAGCTTAAAGCCAAACTTTCTGAAATCATCAAGGAGAAGGATAATGCAAATAAAGTAGGTCGAGAGGCGTACGAAAAGGCTGTGGTGTTTTGGGGTGAATGGGATGCGGCGTCACTTAGAATCTGGGAGGTTGAGGCGAAGGTTGAGGATGAATTTAAAATGGCGGAGTCCAGGTTAGAGGCAGATATTAAAGCTCTTCTCATCACATATAATGCCAATGTTTTGAAGCACAGAAACTTGACCTGGCTTGATAATTTTCCAACACACATATTCAATGCTTGGGGCTGATTAGTAGAAGATGAAAAGGCTGCTCACCAAGCTGAATCGATTGATGAGTTCGAGCTCGAAAACCGAGGGTTGAGCGAAGGCGAACGGAAAATCTCCACGATACGATGATTTCATATGAAATGGAGAAATTTGGTGCTTATCACTCGGAGGTCGGAGAAGGTTCTGATGTCGAGCACCATGATATAAGTCCTGAAACTCTCATGTCGACCCAGCCTGAAACTACATTTGCGGTTGATCACCAGTCTATTCTTGCATACATTCCCGATCAACCGCAGTTGTCTCCAGTACAAGAGCAAGTATCTGAAGCTGCCCTACTAGTTGTGAGTCAAACCGAGGAAGGTAATCTGAACATTTCCTATGCTTGCTCAAAATCGAAAGCGTTACTTGAAGTAATTATTAACAGTTTTTCTATTGTTTCTATTTAGTGATTGGAACTACATCGGTCGTGCCTCCTGCAACTCAAGAGCAACACCAAGAGCAGGAGGCCATCACAACCGAAGTGACCACGACGACGGCTACTGCACCTACGGATGGGGTATAAGGAAGCACACTTACTTTCGATGAACAGATGATGGAGGAGCTTCTCCGTCATCATAGTGATCCCTTTGCCAACTTGCCGTTTGTTATGGGTGGAGTAGCCCCTGCGGTTGGCTTCTCGGGCCCAACCGCCAGCATTCCCGGCGATGAGAAAACAACTCATGAAGAGGAAATAATAGCCGAGATTAATGCCAAGATGGAAGCGGCTGCACGAGCTAGTAGTTTTGGAGGTGGAACGGCAGGCCCTGGTCCAGCCCCATTACGAATGATTTCTCCGGGAGCAACGGTCGTTGGTACACTTGTACCCCCTCCGCCCGCCAACATTGATCCTATTAATCCCACTCTTCCTTCAGGGAGCATTCCTATCCACTTGAGTTCAGAGGAGGAAGTTGATGAAATGCCCCCAGCTGGAGATTGACCATCGAAAAGCAAAGGTTCGAAGAGAAAGCCAAGCGGCGAATTGAGCGGGTCAATGCCGAAGAATAAACCGAGAAAGAAGAAAGAATAGATATGTCTCTTCGGCTCATTTTTGGTAGATAGACAAGAATCTACTTTTTCTTTCTTTTTGTAGACAGTGAACAGATGCGAGTTCGGCCCCTGCTAGTAGGACTTTTGGTATAGTTTTGTATTTAGCCTTTTCTTCCAAAGAATAACTGAAATAAGATTTCATTTCGTCTTCTGTACAACTTGTGTTACTTTGCTCAATTGTTTCAACACTCGAACTTTGCTTTGATACACTTGTGAAGCTTTAGTTCTTTAATTTGGACCTGGATTTAGTTGCTAAGTCTTGAGGCTACCATTTTGGGTCGCGATTGAGTGTCAAGTCAAATTCCGAGATCGATTGTCTCAATCAATGGTCAGTAGTTAAGTTCTGCCCCCAGATTCGGGGATGCATTGGAAAAATCGGTCAGCAATCGTTACTTGCCTTTAACACATCGATCTTAATCTTTGTGAAGCGGAGCTGAAGTATGACGAGTTCAGGTAGTCAAACCACACTTGCTTGTTAGTTGGTGATAGTGTCCACACTCTAGGGATTGCACTTGCTCTTCGACAGTCGGTTATGCCCGCTTAAGTTTATACTCCAATCCATGCTCCGAGGACTTAGAGTCAATTACGGTCGATAATCCGATTTGCACTCTAGGAATTCGGAGTTAGTGGATGTTTTTACTCCAGTTCGCACTTCAGGAATCTGGAGTTGGTTGATGTTGACACTCTGGTTCGCACTCTGGGAATCCGGAGTTAGTTGATGTTTATACTCCAGTTCACACTCCGATAATTTGGAGTTGGCCGATAGATGGTTAGTCATATCTGTTTAGGCTTTAGGATTTTTGTTCGCACTCTGGGAATAATAAATCTATCTGGATCGTGGATGGTTTGTTCACATCCACCCTGAGTTAACAAGTAACGTCGTTGGATGCACGGATCCATCCTCCTCATACTTGGTCAAGATATGGGTGAAGTCATTAGGTGGACGGATCCACCCTCTTCGAGACCGTGTCTATACGTTTATACTCCAGCTTGCACTCTGGGAATCTGGAGTCAGTTAAAGGATTGTCGTGTATCAATCCTTTTTTGGCTTTGGTGTGATAACTTGCCCTGGAGCTCGGGTTTCACTTAGCGAGTAACCGGTCGTGTCATAGATACTCCCTATTTGAATAAACCCCACTGTTGGGTCGAATTTAGCTCTCCATGCATAGTGATAGTTGTATGACACATTTCAAAAGATCACAGCTCTGGCTCGAAGAGATTGCATTTTTTTGAAATAAGAAAATACGGCACGATCAGTGGTCTTAATTATGAATTCAAATTTCAAAATGCATTAAAAAATTGCAAATGAAAAGTAAACTGAATAATTAAAACCTATCATGTGTAGTAGAGATGAAAGCTTTCGCTCTTCCAGGCTCTCGGCAGAGTAGGACCATCAACAGTCAATAATTGAATATGCCATCTCCGAGCTTTTGTTCGATGACATACAGCCCTTCCCATGTTGGTTTCATGTGCGAAGGAACTGGGTAGATTCTTTTAATGACGAGATTGCCGAGTTCGAAGGTTCAGGGTCGAACCTTGGCATTGTATAATCGGGCGACTCGACTTCGGTATGCGGCTTCCCTCAAATCAGCCTCTTCACGCTTCTCATGCAATAAATCCAAAGATTTCGCAAGTAATATGGCATTTGTTTTCAGATCATAATAAGTCACATGATGAGAAGGTACTTCCATCTCGACTGGAATAATGCTTCTGAACCGTAGGAAAGTGAGAATGGAGTGTGTCCAGTCGCGGACTTGTGGGTTGTTCGGTAAGCCCATAGAGCCATAGGAATTTCATCGACCTACTTTTCCCCGGCCTTTTCCAGCCGTATCTTCAGAATAGACTTTATAAGTTTATTAACAGCTTCAACCTGTCCGTTTTCTTGAGGGTGTTCAACCGTGGAGAATTTTTTCTGGATGTGAAATCGTCGATAGAAATTCTTAAATTCAACACTGTCGAATAGGGTTCCGTTATCAGTAATGATGGTATGTGGGAGGCCAAATCGACAGATAATGTTGCGTACTACAAAGTTGATCACTTTCTTCGTTTGATTGTAGCAAGGGGTTCAGCTTCCGCCCAATTGGTAAAGTAACCAACTACGATGATGGTGTACTTCGCACCATCTTTAGCTAGAGGAAGAGAACCAATAATGTCAATGCCCCATACTGCGAACGACCATGGACCGACAATTTGAGTTATCACAGTAGGTGGGGCTCTAGGAATTCGAGCATGCTTCTAACACCTGTCACATTTTCTGGCCTAGTCTGATGCATCACGATTTACAGTCGGCCAATAGTATCTATATTGGAGCACTTTCTTGGCAAGAGCTTGCCCTCCGATGTGATTGCCACATTCTCCTTCGTGCACATCATGCAATACTAGTTTGATTTCATCGTGAGCGATACACCCGAGTAAAGGAATAGAGTATCATCTTCTATTCATGACTCCATTATGAATAGTGAACCGCGAAGCTTTTCAAAGAATATGTCTCTTTTCATTCATGCACTCTGGTAGGATCCCACGCTCGAGATAATTTCTGAATGGAGTCATCCATGGCTCCTTATCGGGAACAACCTCAAATACCTAATCTGTCTCCATTTGATTGGTGATCGAGAAGATAACATTTCCATAGGGGAGAGTCCCATTTGTTGTGCTTCACCTGTACTGGCTAACTTTGATAACGAATCGGCTTTCTAATCGCGCTCACGGGGTATATAGTAGATGGAATAATAATCAAATTGATTTAATATTTCCTGAACCCGAGCAAGGTAGGCAGTCAGTCTTTGGTCCTTGGCCTGATATTCCCCCCGAACTTGACAAACGACCAATTACGAATCACAATAAATCTCCACAGCAATGATTTTTAAATCTTTGGCAAGTCTCAATCCAGCAAGCAGGGTCTCATATTCAGCTTCGTTGTTGATCGCATGAAAATCAAACTTTAAAGCGTAGCACATAGATCGACCTTTGGGAGTTTCAAGCACTACTCCATCGCCTAAGCAATGGTCATTTGATGCACCATCAGTCTGTAGCTTTCAGATATACTTGGAAGTTTCAGTGGTTTTGGGCAAGTCCTTTAGGATAGTAAATTTAGCCATGAAATATGCTAGGACTTGTCCTTGAATGGCTCGCCTTGGAGTGTAAGTAATGTCAACTGACTTAAGTCGATATTCCACTTGAGTAACCTACCAGACATCTCAGGTCGCGTAAGGATCTGTTGTAACGGCTGGTCGGTGTAAACAATGATAGGATGAGCTTGGAAATACGGATGGAGCTTCCTTGAGGCAATAGTAAGACAATAAGCCAACTTCTCTAGCTTCAGATAATTTCTCTCAGCTCCGGTAAGTTGTTTGCTTATGTCGTAGACCGGCTTTTGTTTTCCGTCTTCCTCCCATATTAGGGCAACACTGATTGCGTTTTCTGACACCGCCAAGTAAATGTACAATTTTTCGTGATCAATAGGCTTTGACTGAATAGGCGGCATAGAGAGGTGTTCAATTAGTGCTCGGAATGCGCCCTCACATTCCGTAGTCCATTCAAAGTTATTTTTCCCTTTTCTGATCTGATCGAAGAAGGGTATGCATTTGTCAGTCGATTTTGAAGTGAACCTGCTCAGTGCTGCTACTTTCCCGTTGAGGCTCTGGACTTGCTTTATAGTTTTTGGAGTCTCAAGATTTCTAATTGTCCAGATCTTTTCGGTATTGGCTTCAATTCCTCGAGCATTGATGATAAACCCAAGGAATTTTCTTGATGCGACCCCAAAGTGACATTTCAACGGATTGAGCTTCATTCTATATTCTCGGAAGATATTAAACATTGATTCCAGGTCCTTAATATGATCAGTGTAGAATCGCGACTTCACTAGCATGTCATCCATATATACCTCCATGGTTTTCCTGATCTGATTAGCGAACATTCTATTAATTAACCGTTGCTAAATTGCTCCGGCGTTCTTGAGCCCGAAAGGCATAACTTTGTAGCAGTAAAGTCCCAAATCGATCACGAAGCTAGAATGATCCTGGTCGAGTAAGTGCATGGGTATCTGATTGTAGCAAAAATACGTATCCATGAAGGATAAAAGTTCATGTCCAGCCGTTGAATCTACGAGCTGATCAATTCGATGAAGTGGAAAACTGTCTTTGGGGTAAGCTTTATTCAAGTCGGAGTAATCAACACACGTTCTGCATTTCCCGTTCAACTTTCGGACAAGTATAGGATTGGACACCCATTATGGGTATAATGCATCTCGGGTAAATCCGTTCAATTTAAACTTATCTACCTCCTCCTTAAGGGCAGCAGATCTCTCTGAATACATACCATGCCTATTTTGTTTGACTAGAACGTGCCGCGGGTAAATGTTCAATGTGTGGCTCGCGATGTACGGGGCGATTCGACACATGTCAAATTGTGTCCAGGCAAACACATCAAGGTTTGCGAGAAGAAATTCAACCAATTCCTCTTGCATTTGTTGGCTTAACAGAGATCTAATCTTTATCATTTTAAAATAATTGTTATCATCGATCAGGACATTGATCGTCAGCTCGGTCGGAGAAGCTTGACTGTCTTTACTTTCGTCTTCACTTTCGGTATCTCTCGCGTGGCGCCCAGGCCTAGGCCCAGGTGTCAATTGTCAATTCTCAACAAAGCGGACGTAGAGAGATTCCTCTACACCCTTTCCTTTTTCCTTTCGCTGCGCCTCTCGCAGCTCAACAACATAACAGGCTCGTCCAGCAGCCTGGTCTCCCTGAACGACTCCGACTCCGTTGTCGGTAGGGAATTTCAGGGTTAAACACCAACGAGCAATTACAGCCCTGAATTCAGCTAGGGCCGGTCGACCCAAAAAAGCATTGTATGGCGAGTCTATATCCAACACAATAAATTGTAGCATTCGGGACTCTCCGGAATTCTCCGATTCCCAACTCCACTGGAAGTTCCATCACTCCAGTGGGTATAGTTGAACTCCCATTGAAGCCATGACTGCGAGATTGCCAAGGCTTCAAATCTTTAGTTTCCATTTTCATCTGGTCATAGGCTCGCTTAAACAATATATTCACAGAACTTCCACTACCTACTAAGATCCACTTCATCCAAGCAGGACCTACTTGAGCTGATATGACAAGTGGATCGATGGTTGGGGCTTCAACCCTGTCGGCGTGTTTCTTGGTCGGAGCCCCATCTTCCAAACTACTAAACGCTCGAAGCTCACACGCCTAACAGAACTGGCATACGACTCCATTTCCTTCCAGCTTCAGCCTACTGGATGAGGACCACCACTAAAAGTATTTATCACCAACCTTCCGCCCGTACGAGCGGGTTCTTCTGGTCTCACCTGGTTCGGTACATGGTTCTGATTTGATGGTCCCGCACCTCCAGACTGCGGTGCCTGTACAAACTGCTCCAATTTCCTCTCACGTATCAACCGCTCAATGATATCCTGCAAATGATGGCGCTCATTTGTGTTGTGGCCGTAGTTTTCATAGAATCTACAAAACTTCCCCATCTGAATCTATTTCTCCGATGACCGTTTTGGAACAGGTTTCTTATATTGAATAGTATTGTAGGTCTGTAGATACACACTCTCCATTGATGTATTCAAAGGAGTATAGTTATCAAACATAGGATCCCTACGTCGTGTACCACGATTCTGATCCCGTTTCCTGTTTTGATTTCCATTGCCTTTCTGTTGACTTTGTGTATTCTGTATGTTCAATTGCACTTTTCCAAAACTTTCCCTTGTTTTTTAACAGCAACATTGCTTTGAATTCCTTATACACTAGGCCATGCTTTATCCTTTTTCCTAGACTGTTTCGCATCCTCCCTTCTCAAGAATTAGACTGCCTTGGAATAGAAACAGTCCAATAACGCAGGAGGTTTTCCGGCCAACTAGTTGTCGAACTCAGAATCGGGATCAATCCCCTTAGTCAATGCCATCAGAATAGAGTTATCATTAGGATTGATAATATCAGCGCATGCAGCATGAAATCTCTCCAAGTAACGTCTGAGTGTCTCTCCAGGAGCTTGAGTGGCCCTAGACAAAGTGTAACATCCTTCGGCATCGTTACATAGTGAAGTGCTCAACAAACTTTATCGCCAACTGATGAAAACACGAGATAGATCGAGGTGGTAAATGGGTGAACCACATAGTCGCTATGCCCTCCAAAGAGATCAGAAAGTTTCGGCACTTAACTGTATCATCATCTCATGTAGCATTCATTAACCACTTATACTTTAAGATATGTTGATTAGAATCGGAGCTCCCTTCATAAACGGATAAAGTCGGCATCTTGAATTGCCGAGGTGGTCCAGCACAGAGTATCTCATCAGTAAAAGGAATATGACTCCGGGAGCTTCCTCCAATCGTCATTAGTGAGACCTTGACTCTCTCGGATCATCTGACGGATCATCATCAGGATGTCCGACATATGGACATTATGAGCATGCTGGGCCAAGGTGTGGTCGGGTTCCACAATGCGAGGTTGGGCCGGTCACGGTCGACGGTCCATATCTCGCCTCCTTGGTTCTAAGTTCTCTGGAACATATGGTTCGGGAGTATGTTCATGTTCGCTATGGTTTGAATCTGTCCGGTTTCGAGCATCAACTCCCAATTCAGTGGTAGTGGTGGCAGTGTGTTTGTCTATGACATGATGAGGAATAGTACCTCCTTGGGAGGAGGGTCTAGTCTAATAGCTGGTTGACGAGCCAACCCTCGGTCGTCCAATATTCAGTGTATGCTGATGTCCAGTAGCTCGAGTATAACTTCCGTCCATCCATGGACGTGCAGATCTATGATGGTAATCTGAAGAGGCTGAACTCTCAGTGGATGAATAGGAAGCCTGATCCCATTTGGATCTCCTTTGTCTTTGAAGGTTCAGTTGGTTGGTCAACTCCGCATTAGCGTGGAGTTGTTGAGTGAGCTGTTGGTGGCTCTAAGTCAGTTCTTGCATATGCAGCTGAAACTCTTCCCTGGTGATAGGGCCCTGAGGATTTGATCGCCTGGCAGCATTCTGATCGGCAAGAGGTAGCTGTACAGGATTCTGCCTATCCCGTCCTTCTGGATCAGCTGCAGTTGAAGTAGTCCTAGTGTTAACCATTGTGGGTAGCGAAGCTCTTTCTTAGACTTGATGCAAATCTGAATAGGATGGAAGAACTTTAAGCTTGAAATCTAGATCTTCTTCTTAGATTTATGCAATTCGATATCGATATTAGATCCAATGAGTAGGAGAAAAACTGGGTTTTCTTAGTTAAAGCACTAAAGTATTTGTACCAGGCACAACACTCTTCGAAAGTGTTTGAAGAGATAAAATGAAGAAAATAAATGGAAAAAAAGAATTATCTAACAAACGCTCCAAACAATAATAAGAAAATAGTAGAGAAACATAGAGATTTAGAGTGGTTCGGCGTATGGCCTATGTTCACTATGGAATGATTGACTTTTATTAACTTTTGTTTGCTGGTTACAATGAATTACAACGATAAAACTGAAGTACAATAGTGATTTCGGCAGAGTCTGGATGTAGAAGAGTCAAAAGTCCTTTTTCAGTAGGTCCTGGGCCACTATTTATAGGTGTAGGCTGCAAATATCTCGCTCAAATCTCAGAAGACCTCATCTCTCACATGGGTGGGCCCACACGATCGATCCCTGATAGTTTGGAGTCGATTCGTGATCGATGCGAACGCAATTCGTATTGATAAGGATTTGGTGCAATCGAGTTGGGATCGATCATGAATGTTCTTGAAGATATACGCAAGCTCTTATGAAAATTTGGTGCCATTTGGACTTGTGGATTTTGAGTTATGATCGATGCAAGTTTGGATTTCTCAAAAGTTGTTGAATTCGTATCGATGTTGTTCGTATCGATGCTTCTACACGTGATCTTTGATGACGTGGTGTTTGCTTTTAGGATCGATCCACATTTTATGCCAAGCGATCGAGTCTATATTATGGATGCGCCTCGTTCGTATCGACCCAGTTTAGCCCTTTATGTATCGATCCCCACTGCTCTGTTCATATCGACCCAGTTTAGCCCTGTTTGTTTCGATTATCACTGCTCTTTTCGTATCAATTAGTATTATGTACATTTCACACTAGTTCATCTTGTACTGTTCGCATCGATCACTGGCTGATCGATACGTATGAAGTGTGTGTTAATGGATCGATATGAAGTAGCGGCTTTATATGGATTCGATGGTTACAAAGTGGACGTTGGTTGATCGATACGAACAAGATGGAGGTGGTGGATAGGAAGCAGTACGAGGAAGGATGGATACGAGGAATGCTGCTCTCTATGGATACGAACTTGTGCTCCACTGATCGATACGAAGCTATACACATCTGATGGATTCGAACAGATCGATACAAAGGAGGTTTCTTCCTGGTTTCTTGATGGATACGAACAATGTGATCACTTGAGTTGCATCGATCATATCTTGAGCACATGAACTCGGATTAACTTGAAATTCGAAACGTTGGCTTTCATAGCTTTGTTCGTCGCACCATACCAATTATAGCATGATCCCGACTCGGATAAAATTTAGAGCATCCATAGCGAACCCGTACAAAACCATTCTTCGAGGTGACTTGTCTTTGATTTCCAATCAATTCTTTAGTGTCACTACTACAAAACAGGCCATTTGCATTGGTTGTTTACCCCCCTTTTGCATCAGTTCAGTAACCGATGCATATGTAACCGATGCAACAGGCTAAACACTTTTGCATCAGTTCTGAAACCGATGCAAAAAGGTCCTTCTTGCATCGGTTGTTACTAACAACCGATGTAAAATATTATGGTTGGTTGCTTGAACATAGCCCCCATGTTGCATCGGTTGTAATGAAAAACGATGCAATAAAGGAACTTGTTGCATAGGCTGTTGTTGAAAACCGATGCAAACTAATCCCTCTATTGCATCGGTTTTTATAACAACCGATGCAAACTAATCCCTCAGAAACCATTATTACAGTACTAAAATAGACTATATATATATATAATCCAAACGCCACAAGCCTGACAAAACAACTCGCGAACTAGAAACATGAACAATTTCATTATTTGCAAGGAAAAATCTCATTATTACACAACATATTCAACCCAAATGTGCATAGAATGCATGAAAGTAATACACAAACTCAAGTCCTACTTTGCATTCACTTTCTCCTCATATAAAAACTCTCTATATAGTTCTCATGAAAACTAAACCTGTGGTGATGTAGCAGCATCAAAAGACTTCCTCTTAACCAGCAAGCAAGTAATCCTTTCAGGCTCCGCCCTCACATCATCAAGCGTGCTAATTACAAAATCAGGCCTATGAAGAGCAAGACTGAGCCTATCCTCCCCACCACAATCATACTCGCATCCAGAAACACATGCCATGAGCCTATCTCTTGGGCGTACTTTCTGCATGTCAAGAAACACATCATTAATACAACAGTTTTTCTTTTATTTTCAAGAAAATGCACTGATATATTGATTAAATGTTTATGTTTATATGAGATGCATCAATGAATCATCAAAAGCTTGCTTTAGCTTAGAAAATTTTATTTATACACGTATTATGCTAGTGCTATATTATTTAGGTTCCCGTTTTTCTATATTTTAGTCTACGATGTATGCTTGAACGCAACACTGTATACAAAATGAAGAAGATAGAAAATATATTACCTTGACAATCATGCTATTCGGTCTGGTGTTATTCATCGGTGATCTTGGTATGGAGATAAACACTGATTCATCGTTTCTATACCCTTCTCTTATCATTTCCTGAAAACTATTGTGAATACTCTCTTTAAATATTGATCAAAATACCATCATGAGTTAAAAACATTTGATTTTGAGTTGCACAACCAGTGACTACTACCATCAACCAGTGACTGCTACCATCAACCAGTGACTGAGAATACAACCTGATCAGCAGTCAGAGAATACAAGACTGAGAACAACGAGCATCACACGCTACAGTGCAAAAAAATCTCAAGCAAAGGCAAGTCATATTTGTAGAAATTGAAGTAAGAAACACAAACCAAGTACCCACCAGCCAACTCAACCTAACAAATCCATTTCAGTCGTCACATTAATAAAAAAGGAAACCAGTAACACACAACAAGGTTGATAAGTAATGTTTACCCAGCAACTGCATAACAAGGTTTAACCCAGTAACTACATACATAACAAGGTTGATGAGTAATGTTAACGCACATATATAACTAGTAATTTACTGATTGAAAGGCTATAGCAGCATTGGATTAAAGGAATTCTCAATTATTGATGAAAAGCTGCTAGAAGCATTAATTAATTAATAAGATAATGATAATTCAAATAATAGGAGGCTGAAGCCAAACAGGTGGTGGCCACTTTAACAATGAATTTTTAGGCATGATGAGCTCAATGCTTCGATCATCAAAGCAGTAGATGCCAATGTCTCTTCGAAACATTCTCATCCTATCCGAGCTTTTCATGGGAGGGCTATCATCCGTAAAGTAGACTAAATTGGGTTTGAGATTTGGATTATCCTTGCAAGACACGCACAGGGGCACATTGCCTCCTACGAAAAGAGCATACTTTCCTATACTCTTAACGTGTATCAGTTCTTTCTTTGCAAAATCAACTTTGTAGATCCAAATCTTTCTAGTGAGATACCCGCCTTTTGGGATGCATCCTTTTCTCCTTCTCCGTACGTGCCATATATCACCCCATGGTGTCTGTACAAGGTAAAACGCATGCTCGCAGGAATACGAGGCCAACTTTCGATCTTCAGGAACGTATATTACAGGTTCTGGCACAACATGGTTTTTTCTGCTAAAGTCCCAGCATTCGACCATTCCAGACCAAATAATAGTGTACACTTTATCCTCATTGACGTCGCCTGGAATCGCTTCTCTGCTACCATCAACCAGTGACTACTACCGTCAAACACAAACCCAAAGCAATCACCAAACCCTGCATATTCACAACCAGTGACCCTACCATCATTTTCTCAAACCACACAGCCATTTCGACATCAGAAACTCCACCACATACATCACCCTACAAGCTCAAATCAGCACCTTTGTTCCACCAGACTGCATCAGTGCAGTCATCATACATCCTCAATCCTACTTCCCCTCTGTTCCACCATCACCTCCTATGGCAACTGCACGCAACTAATGACCATCACCAAGTTTCCACAAACTTCATTCACCACTGACAACAAGCAATTGAGCCAACCCCCTTCCACAATCTCCTTATTTCCATAACATATACAACGAGGCTAAAAGAAGCAGCAAGGTATTAAAAGAGACATATAAAATCATTAAGAAAAGGAGGCACAACCAACAAATCGAATAGCATAGCAAACGCACTAAAATAAAGCAATAGAAAAATATGAATACATGACCAACTCAAGGCAACAAGATGAGGAGCGTAACCAATTTCAAGGCTATAGGTAGCAACTGATAATGTGTGTCAAAAACTCAAAGCACTGGATAAAAATATAAAGTGTGCATGACCTTGTTTCATGCAGTAGGTCTAGTGACGCATGAAATAAAATGAAAATGAATTCGTACATAAGCAAAAGGCAGCCAGCCACACAATACATGTCTGGGACTTACTAATTATTAAAGTAATTGCAAGATTCTCCAGTGACAGGGCAATCAAATACATAACAATGTCAAAGTATTAGGAAAATTGAGGAACGTGCTAAGGGAAATCAAGATAACAAAGCAGCACTATTTATAAAGAAAGATTTACACTTAGGTACATGCAAATATGGTCAATTGTGCATAGAAAGGGAAGTACAAACTAAGGAAACAAAGTAAAGGTAGCAAGCAGTGGGGATGCAACATAGTTAATTGATCTGTAACATAGTTAATGAGTTTCAGTATTTCCTCAAATTTAGACTGGCATAATTTTTGATACCATAATAAGATAACACTTCACAGTTACACACAAATCAATTAGCAATGTGTTTGATCAATCTTTTCACATCTAACAAACTTATTAACCTTGTTAATGTACATGACACTTTCTCTTATTTGCCAATTATTATTATTATTCTAAATAGTTAGGTGGTAGTATATAGTTGTATTATGAGTCTTAGATAACATATATCATACTAAAAGTTCCATAAATTGTCATATAATACTCAAAGAGGATAAAAAGGGAGAAAAACTGGGAAAAATGCATGAAAATGTTCTATAATAAAAACTTACAGAACAATCATTTGCTGCCTGTCCATTGTTGCACTCTTCCTCACAGCAGTGCATTGATCATACACAAATTTCACATGTATATGTTAGTATAGATATGTTAGTATAGATATTGTGCTTATGAATAAAAAAGCATGTATATGTCTTTTTCTTATATGTGCACATGTATATGTTAGTATAGATATTGTGCTTATGAATAAAAAGCATGGGCAGGTAATGTTAGTGTAAATGCATAAAAGAAGGTGATTGACTATATCAGAGTTAAGACAGGGGATATGCACTGGTGGAAATGCCTATATAGATCAAACTTTACAATCTCAAACTGGAACATTGGGATCAGGAATCACTGAATAGGATTGCAAACATAATTAGAATGCCTACTTGAACAGACACCATAACTGCATCAAGGAAATGAACAAATTATTCTAGGATTCTAGTAAGTGTTAATATTAAAATAAATTACCCGAAATTGTTAATATGAAGACTAATAGGGGAGATAACTGCACTATCAAAATTGACTATGAATTTAAACCTTATATATGTGAGCATCGTCAATGTTTTGGTCACTAAACTGTGAAATACAGTAAGAACAGACCAAATAGGCAACATACGCAACAAGGTTTGAAATCACAATCAAATACTACTACAACTAAACCAAAATTATTCCCCAATAGTCAACAAAAACAACAACCCCCTCCCAATCAAATTCCTCTACAACTTCCAACCCAGTAAACTCAAAAGAGGTAAATGAAAACAGCCTAGAGCCACATACTACAACCTCTACTGCACAATGGCAATAAGTGGGCAAACAAAGTGTGTTAAAGTAGAGTAGCCCAGAAAGATCTAATGAAATAGGGAATTCAAGTACCAGAAAACTACAAAACAATGAAGTGCAATATAAGAATGACAAAGTTAAACAAAAATACGGGAAAGTTTTACTACTAATAATAAGTTCCAGATACATAGCTCATCCAAGGAAGAGGACAATGCTGATCAGCCTACTCAATCTGAATATGAGGAATTCTGCCATGCACAAGAAGAATTTGTTAATGAGACTAACTTTATTAACAATATTACACAAAATTTAAAAGAGCAAGGGAAGGACCAAGTTCCAGAACCAAAAGAACGTTGTTTTGTGTTCCTTCAAATGAATGAAGATGCTGCATTGGGGGTGGATTGACCATTAAAAGAGCTTTTATTCTACCATTGTGTTCCTTCAAATAACCGATTACAAATTTAAAATAAAAATATCTATATCCAACTATCTTTATATTAATTCATAAAAATATCTATGTTAGAAGGCTTACTCGAGTATGAACCATCAAGGCGGTTGACTGTTCATGAAGCTCTATGGCATCCTTTCTTCATAAAGAGACGTCGCTCAAGGTCTTAAAGTGGAAATTTTGCTTCTAACTTGACGATATTGACAACTTATTTTTTAAGCCTGCTTTGCAAAATGAAGAACGGATTAAGCCATGCTGTCGAAGATGAAGTATTTATTGCTACATCCCTACAACTCCACCTCGTTGACCTTTAGAGCAACCCTAAATCGAACAATTGCCTTCAACCAAACTCCACAACAACCTCAAAGCACATCGCTGCCACCTTCACTCAACCTAAATCGCTACCTAATTCACGGTCGAATTAAAACATTTGTTTTGATTTGGTTTGAATGTCAAATTATTTTTGAGGATTTTGATTTGGGAGGAACTGCTAATTTGATTTGCCAATTTGATTTCAATTGAACGGAAATAAAAGTTGCTTTTGTTTTCTTCTTAACAGGTTACGGGGGAAGTGGAGGGAAATGAAAGCTAAGCGGGAAATGAAAAGTTAAGGGGAGGAAAAATGAAAGTTGGAGTATCAAACTGATGGAAAATGAATGCAAACTAATGTAGTTGCATCGGTTGAATTTAATACTGATGCTACAAAAACTATTTGCACGTACCAATTGCATCGGTTGTTGGTGACAACTGATGCAAATTTGATTTTTTATTACCTGTTGCTTTTCACGTACCAATTGCATCGGTTATTAAGATAGAACTGATGCAAATAGTTCTATTTGCATCAGTTTTTACTTCAACTGATGCAAATGAGGCGAAGCAATATGCACTTTTTGTACTAGTGTGTCACGGCTTTTCCAAAAGGCTGGTAACAGTAACTAAGGATTTTGAGCTGATCCCTTTTGTACTCAGATTATAAAGTGGTTAATAAAGCAATATATTCAAAGTGGATGTAGGCAAACAATGCTGAACCACTATAAATCATTGTGTGCATGCTATTCTTTCAATTAATTGTTGTTTCTTATTATCCGTTGTTTCCATTTTATTATTCATCTATTTCTCTTCAAAATGTTTCTATCAGGTGTTTGTGCCAATTTTTTGTGCAAACATTTTGGTGCTTTCGCCGAAAACTTTGATTTTCAGCTTATTAGGATCCTATTGTTACTAGTGGATTGTATAAATCCCCTAAAGGAGATCCATTGTTACGTTCATAAAATTTGCCCGTACTACTCAAATTTGCAAAAATCTAAACAAAGTTATAAAAATGGTGAGGAACACTAGATCTACTTCTCAGAATGTAGAAGGAAACAGGAACGCCAGTATCCAGCAAGGAGGCCTGAGGAGTCAACCAATGGATGTAAATGCTGAGCCAGTTGAAGTACAAAATCTAACTGATTCTATTACAAGTGCTGAATTCCAAAATCTAATGATAGAGCTAATGAATAGCCATCGATAATTAAATCAACAGATTTAGACCAATATCAACCTAACGAACCAACTCAGTTAGCATCAGCGAGGAAAAGCTAGAAGGAACCCTACCCCTTACTTAACATCGGAGAGTTTTAGTTCATCGGTCGGGTATCATAGGCAAAGCAGAACAGATGGATATAATGCAGAGACTCTGAGATTTCAATAGGTAGGCCATTCTGGTCTGCCCGGACAGACCAGTGTCGATCCCTCCATAGGGATCAGTATCGATCCCTTCTTTTGAAACTGGAATTTACCCATACATGGTGTGATTAAACCTAGAGCCGATGTGACCGATTTGGATGATGGAATTCAGTTAAATATTGACCAAATGCTTCCCTAAAATGACAATGAAGTGAATTTACGAGATATATATCGGGAAGATGTTGAACCAAGAAGACTTGGAATGGCCGGTAGACAATGGCTAGACCACACATAAGATAGAG
Source organism: Allium cepa (assembly GCA_030765085.1). Lineage (NCBI taxonomy): Eukaryota > Viridiplantae > Streptophyta > Magnoliopsida > Asparagales > Amaryllidaceae > Allium > Allium cepa. Next base: position 304,584,478 of record CM060945.1, on the reverse strand, counting down.
CACGACCACCGTTTGGCATCAACTATCCAAACGCCGGACTTGTCAGCTATTGTTAGATAGTTAGTGAGAGAGAGCCAAGGCTTGACCACTGATGATTGAGGAATATCGAGAAGCCATACCCCATTCACTGATAATGTCCTACATGTAGAGTATCAAAGAAGGTTCAATATGCCATCGATATCAGCCTACGAGGGAAAAACCGAACCCAGGTAGCACATCATGAGATATGAATGACTAATGGATTCCACATGAATAGATAATGCAACTAAGTTTAGATGTTTCTCATAACTCTGTCTCGAATAGCAACGATGTGGTTTACAAGTTTACCCCTACGATCGATCTCTAGATTTGATGATTTGGCAACAAGGTTTGTAAATTTTGAATGCATGCAACTTGCCCCAAAGATGTAATGTCCCTGTCCTGTGTAATCCAGGTTTCTGGCAATCATCAAAATATTATTTGGAGAGATTCCATACAGCTATTATAGAAATCAGTATCCCAAATGACCATGTAATATTGATGGCCTTAATAAGAGGGATTGACCTAGAATCTGATTTTGGCGATTGGTTAGCTGCAAGCCGCTCGCAACGTTGGAACACTTTTATGCAGACGTGAATCGGTATTTGAGAAGGAGGAAGCCAGATCCTCTAGGAAGAAGAATGTTGCTGGACCGAGTAGAGAGGGAGTGTAGAGTAATATTGTTGTAAAGTAGTCCAATGATAGCTCTGGAAAAGTTCAAGTGAATGTCCAGAACAAACCGAATCAACAAAAGAAAGGCGGAGATAAGAGCAGAGAATGAAAGTGGGATTGTAGAAGAGGAAAGCCTAAGATTCCGATGTATAATACTTACACGCCACTAAATACCTCCCTGGAGAATATCTATTTGTCTCTTTAAAATACCATATATAATACAGAAAGACGCCTCTGAAAGAATCAACGGAGGAGCAGAACTAAACCAAAAAATATTGTCGGTTCCATGAATGTTATGGACATAGCACGAATGAATGCAGGAATCTCCAGGATATTATCGAAAATCTTATTCGAGAAAGAAAGTTACAACAGTTTGTAAAAACCCTGCATGATAGCTGGCAAAGGACATCCGAACCAATCGAGGACAAGCACAGCATAGGGCCAAGGAGCTTGTATGGACTGGTGGCAGATTGGTGATCAATATAATAGTTGAAGGACCACATCCGGTTGATAAGAGTTAGCATGAGATGAAGCGCTACACTAGCGCGTTTAAGCATGTGGATTTTAGGTATTATTCGAGTGCAGAAGTTGGAGCTTCGGCAAAACTACAACGTACAATGGCAGACAATATTTTACTTAAAACATAGATACATATAAGGTGGAGGCTCCGACGATCGACCTAATGGTCTTTTGGGCCATGATCGGCCCTGCTTCAATGAGAAGGATATTGATTGATTCTGGAAGTTCTATAAATATAATTTTCAAAAAAGCTTATGATCAGATGTGGATGGAAGCCAAGGACTTGAAATCGTCTAAAACCCGCATTTATGGCTTTAATGGTGTTGTAATTGAAGCTATTGGTTATGTTGAATTACCAATAGAGTTGGGAGAAGGTGACCGTAGGAGGGCGGGATTTTACCTTTTGGTTTGGATGTTGACTCTCCGTACAATGCTTTTCTTGGTCGACTGGCCCTAGTTGAGTTTCGAGCAGCTCTCGCCCCTAAGTATTTAACTCTAAAGTTCCTGACAAATAATGGTATCGGAGTTGTTCATGGTGATCAGGCAATTGGACATGCCTATTATGTAGCTGAGTTAAGCGATTCTCAACGAAAAGAGAAAGTTAAGGGTGTGGGCAAGTCGGTCTACATCCAAGCCACTGAAGATTGACAATTAGCACATGAGCCTTGGCTCGAGCGCCACAGTCAGCTCTATAGAGATATATATACTAGAGATGACAAGAAGGAGCCTAAAGAGACCAAGGTTGCACTAGATAAGCGGATGATTGACATCACAATCAGCCACGATGACCCATCATGGGTCCTAAAGATCAAATCATAGCTCAGCCCTTTGATGATGAAAGAACTTGTTGGATTCCTTCGAGAAAATCTCGATGTATTCGCTTGGACTCACTCTAACATATTGGGATATCGCCTGCTATTGCAAGCCATGCATTAAATATCAACCCAAGGCATGTCCTAGTGAAACAAAAAAGACATGGCATGGATTTATAGAGATCTTCTACTTTTGAAGAGGATGTGGAAAGGCTCAAAGACAATGGGTTTATTTGTGATGCCCTCTACCGTAAGTTGGTATCTAATCCCTTACTTGCGATAAATACGAATGATAAATGGCAGACATGCGTTGATTAGTCGGACCTAAACAAGGCAAGCCCAAATGACAGCTTTCCCCTTCCAAGGATCAACCAGTTGGTAGACTCGACCATTGACATGAATTACTATCTTTCATGGATGCATACTTAGGATATAACCAAATCTCGATGCAAGTTCCCAATCAAGAGCAACCTAACTTCACTACCAATATTGGATTATATTGCTACATAGTGATTCCGTTTGGAATAAAAAATGCAGAAGCGACCTACCAGTGCCTATTTAATATAATGTTTGAAGATCAGATCAGAAAAACGATGGAGGTATATGTGGATGATATGCTCGTGAAGTCGCGATAGTCTAGCAACTACATTAGAGACTTGGTAGAAATGTTCGAAGTCCTCCGACATTATAAGATGAAAATTAATCCTCTGGAATGCTCCTTTGGCACCGCATTAGAAATTTTCTTGAGTTTTATCATTAATGCCCATAGAATCGAAGTCAATACCAAGAAGTTCCAGCCTATTTTCAAAATCTAAGTGCCAAAGACTATCAAACAAGTACAGAGCCTGAATGGGAAGGTCGATGCCCTAAGCTGATTCATTTCCAGAGCTACTGATAAATGTATTCCTTTCTTTGACTTGATTAGGAGAGGAAAAAAGAATTTTAAATGAACACAGGATTGTGAAGGTGCATTCCAAGCTTTGGTGAACCACTTAAAGAGACCTCCCATCTTATCAAAGCCAATTGATTATGATGATTTATATCTATTTAGCCATGTCGGTATATGCTATAAGTGCCACACTTGCTTTGCGAAGAGAATCAAATCTAGAGACCAGTCTACTATGTTAGAGGACAGGAGCTGAAAGGAACTATCCAAAGATAGAGAATTTGACACACTGTTTACTGGTTGCATCACAAAAGCTTCACCCTTACTTCCAGGCATACCCTATCAATGTTTGCACCAACCAGTCGTTATGATAGGTCCTACAACGACCTAAGACATTTGGAAGGTTACTCAAGTGGAATACTGAGCTTAGCCATTTCGACATCACTTATCTTCCCTGGAGGGCTATCCAGGGTCCTACATTGGTAGATTTTATAGCAGAATTTACCATGTAGGATGATTTTCGGACGAGCGGTGAAATCCCTACCATATGGCAGAAGTTGTATATAGATGGAACATCCGGTGATCGTTGTTCTAAAGCTGGTATTATGCTTGTAAATCCAAAGATTGGCTAATTTTCTATGCATTAAAGGTTGATTTCTCTGCAACAAACAATGAATCCAAGTAATAGGATCTGATTGTTGGACTTAAACTCGCCATAGAACTATGAATAAATTTTCTTGAAATCTTTTGCGACTCGCAGTTGGTAGTATATTAAGTCAGGGGTGATTACCAAGCTAAAGGAAAATGGCTTGCTTCATACCTTACCCAAGTCCAAGAGTTGTTGATTGAACTTGAGTAATACGCCATTGCGTACATTCCTTGGGATCAAAATAGAGAGTTCGATTCACTAGCAAAGTTTGCTAGCATCGGGGATGGACAATAGGTGGCCTTGGTTCCAGTCGAAGTATTAAAACCCCAGAGGATAAACCTGACGAAAATCGACCCAGTATTAGAGCCGAAGCCTGAGAAAGAATCATGGATCACTTCAATTAAAAACTATTTGCTAAGTGGAGCTCTTCCTAAATAATGGAATGAAAAGAGACAAGTCCTTCATAAATCTTCATGATATATCATACTGGGAGGAGTTATGTATAGAAAGGGTTTTTCTATTCCCCTACTCTGTTGTGTCACTCGTGATGAGATAAAATGAGTCCTAAAAGAAGTTCATGAAGGGGAGTGTGGTGATCACACTATGGGGGAAAACTTTAGCAAAAAATACTCTATTATGGATATTATTGGCCAACCGTAAATTGAGGCGCTGCTGATTATGTAATTTGATGCGATAAGTGCCAGATATATGAAAAAGTCCAAAGAGCTCCACTGATGGAAATAACTCAAATGGTTGGTCTATGGACATTTGTCGTATGGGGCATAGATATTATTGTTTCATTACTGATCTCTTAAGGCGGCGCGAAGTACACCATAGTCGTAGTTGATTACTTCAACAATGGGCCGAAGTAGAACCAGTAGCTACGATCATAACGAAGAAAGTAACAATCTTCATTGTTTGGAACATCATCTGTCATTTTGGTCTTCCATAAATTATTGTAATGGACAATGGGACTCATTCGAGAACGCGGAGTTCAAAGACTTTTGCCGTCAGCATCGTATTGAAAAAAGATTCACGACAGTCGCTCAGCTCAAGAAAATGGGCAAGTTGAAGCTGTGAAAAAATCATAATATCCATTCTTAAGAATTATTTGCAAAAGATAGCGGGTGGATAAACTCTCGACAACACTATGGGCATATAAGACCACCCAAAAGTCTACGACTGGCCATACTCCATTCGTCCTTATTTACCATTCCGAAGCCATTTTTCCTATTGAGCATGAAGTTCCTTCTCTTTGAATGATGTTTTATTATCCCAAAACGAATGACATCTCCTCTTGGAATGTCTAGACTTTATAGATCAGAAGCACGAAGAAGCCGATTTAAGGGCAGCTGTGCACTAGTACCGAGTCGCCCGATACTACAACACCAAAGTCTGACCTACAAACTTTGAAATCGACGATCTCATCTTGAAACGGGGTTTTCATGCCCCATCACATATGAATCCAATCTGGGAAGGACCGTTTGTCATTGAGCAGAGGCTTGGAGAGGGAACTTTCAAGCTAGTGACTATTGATAGTATCACACTCCCAAGGGCATGGAATAGCGAGCATTTACGACAATATTCCACTTAGTTTATTTCTCTTTTATTCAGTTGCATTTACTTTAAGAATTTGCTTTAGCATTTGATTTTCTAGATATGTAATAAGACAAATTATGTCATTTCCTTCCATTTGGAAAATAAAGTTTTGAACTTCCTTTACATCTGTATTTGCTATAGCATTATATGTTAGTTATATTACAAAATTGACTTGTGTTGATATGTACAAACAAGTTCCCAAAGTTTGGAACTAACTAATTACACTAGTTCCCGATTGAACTAAACAAGATGAGCATGGTCCGACCATTCATTTGATAACTCTCATTCGTAACCCGATGGTCGAAATACATAACGAGGAATGGATGTGACTTGACCATCTGATGGCCGACTAAATCCCACTGAGTGATAGGACTAAAATAAATCAAAAGCAATCATAGCACCCCCGATCGCTTGCTATATCAGACCCCGGACCTTAGGGTAGATCGATCAATTAAGGATAGTACGATCCTACTATTCTTCAAACTAAGTCCCCAGAGTGCGAATTTGAGTAAAAAAATAAATCGTGTGTGAATCAACCATCCATAAACTAACTCAAAGTCCCCATAGTGCGGACTGGAGTATAAATATAAATAGGAGTGAATCGACCACCTGCTAACCAACTCTTATCCCTAGAGAGTAATTGTGAGTATAAACCAATAGATGAGTGCGGTCCGACCACTCACTACTCTATGAACTCTAGCCTAAATCCGACGGAAGGAGTGTAAACTCGTTAGGAATGGAGCCCGACCATCCACCATCTAACTCCACCAGCTCGAGACCAGGGGCAGGAGCATAATCACTTAAACTGCTGAATTCGATAGTGTAACATTTGGCTCGAGCCCAGTGTTTGGTAGGACTCAAGGCTATTATCATGTGAAAACCTTGCAATAGAGTTAGTGAAATTATTTTTCGAATCGACGAGCAATGAATTACATGTACACTAAATGGAAAGTAATAGCTCAAACCACTTAGATAACAATTCACATGAGGGTTCAATAGAAATTGAAAAACTTTTATTCACATAATAAACTTAAAAATTGTGATACGAGTTTATTCAAAAAGGGGGCTGTACCCGTACTACCATGATCAACAAAAAGGAAAACAACTATACAAGTTATGTGCAAACAGTGCCAAAGCAATGGCTGTTTATTTTGTCTTCTCTCCTTTTAGGATTTTTCAAGAGTAGCGCAGCCCGAGCTTCCACCTGTCCATTTTCTCGATCCTTTACCACCTTTGGCGAAAGAGCTTTCAAGAGTTGAAGGTAGATTTTTGGAAACCGACCCGCCAGGTGGGATGACTTGTAATGTTATGAGATTTGGATCGTCAATATCCACATCAACGTGTTCAGTCTTGGCTTGTTTCTTCAACAACTCCTCCTTCTCAATGCACTCCTTTAAGCTAAGCTCATCAGTGTGTTTAGTGGCGATAGTGATCACAATATCATCGGATTCATCCACTAGCGGCAGTTCCTCAGCTTATTCATCATCGAGCACCCGATAACTTGAGCATTGGGTCCTAAAGCATTAGTGGCCGCTGGAATCTCAGTTGATGTCGATTGTTGCTTGATAGCGTCACCGCTTTTTGGAGTTTGGCTGAGACCCAGAAGACCTGTAGATATGCGGAAATAAGAAGATAAGCCCATGACTATTAGACATGAAGAAAGAAATCGATCTAAAAGTGGAAAGTAGAGAAAAATACCTGCATTTGGCCAACTTTCTATTGTCATCGGGGTCCCTCTTCTAGAATAGGCGTCAACACTTTAGATTGATAACCAGGTTTATCTGGATCATAGCTTAGATTATGTCTTGGGCCGAAATAAATTGATGCTCTAGCTGCTTGAAATGAAGAGGGGCCCTTGAGATCAGATTTCGAAGACTCGGTGATATTTTTTCTTTACAAAAGATGTTAGAATGTCAAAATATCGGAGTCCTGTGGCGGCAAGGTCTAGGGGTTCATTTCCATAAAGGATCTCCCGCACTAATTTCTCTTCATCTAAATTGGCTTCGCCAAGGTCTCTCTTTTTCATTTCGACAATATACTCCCAGGCATCGACGAGCGACTCAAAATATCCCTCACAAAGAAAGCTCAGATCATGGTGGAGAAGGACTTTAGCATTGTATTCGATGATCAGAGGACCAATCTTATCTTTGATTTCATTTCGACTGGCTTCCTTAGCATCCTCTAGCTGTTCTCTCATCTCATTGCGACCTGCTTCCTTCGACTCTTCTTTGAGGACTTCAATCTAAGCAAGTTGCTCATCAAGTTTAATCTTTATAGTCCGAGACTCAACAACTTCTTCGCAATATTTCTATGATTCATCTTAAGCTTCGATCTTCTCTTCCCTCTCTTTATTAAGAACCTCTTCAAGCTCCTTAATGGGGTAGGCCACAATATTTTTCTCCTTTTGTAAGGAATTTTTTTCCAAGGCGAGTGCAATGCTATGGTTGAGGGCAACATCAAGTTCCTTAATATGGGTTGCTTCCAGACAACTTACTACCTCAGATGTTTCCTTGGCACTCTTTTCTTCCTTGGTTTGTTTTGTCATCAACTTCAAGAACTCATTATCTTGGTGCTTAATTATATCTTTATTATGGATCGCCTCTAGTTTAAGACAATATGTCTCATGCTATCCGTAGATGGATACCTCGAATATTTTTTCTACTAATTTCTGGAACGAACCATGCTGCATGAAAATGTCATCGACGCATGCAAGAGAGCTTGCTTTGACAATCTCTAGGATTGTATGAATGGAGGGGAGGAACTTAAGCCTATAAAAACAAATCTTTTGGGAAAAGACCTTAAGTTTGGCCAATTTCTCTACTGTGGAAGCTTCAGGAGCAGCGGCCAGCAAAGATGGATCGGAAGCAACGATTGGACGTTTGCTTGACCCACGGTTACGGGACTGCTTGGAGCTAGATGAAGCAAAATCTCACTCAGGCGGTACGGCAGATAGAGGACCATGAAAAGAGGTATGATCGCCACTATGCACAGGAACATTAGATTTCACTTCCTAATGGGGTGATCGGGATTTGGATTTATGTTTTGAAGATGAAGATTGCCTTAAGTGACAACTTCTTTCTCGATCGTCATCCCTGTCTCTATGTCTACCTGTTCCGAATCATGTTTGCGTCCATATTGCATCGAGTAGCCCCTCAAGCGATCAAAAGCTCATGATTAGACATTGAACATGCAAAAAACCAAATACCCAAGTATTAGGGACCATTGCACAAAAGATAGATAGAAATCATATGGTGAAGTATGCGTGATTGTGAGTGTCCTAGTATCCCCTCTAACGGATCGATTGCTGCCACCTTGCTCATAGGGGATTTCTCTCCTTAGCCGGTAGGAAGAAGACCATCACCACTTATGGTGGAAGAATTAAGACCATCGATGTTGAGGTTAGGGAAGTCATAAGTCATAATTTTATCAGTAATTTAGAGATTTGAAAGCCCTATCGAACTTTCTAAATGTTGGAAAGATAACTCTTCATCGATAGAAGTGATAACAAACTCCAGATCCTTAGCAGTTTTTCTCTTGCGATGCTTATACGCAAGCTTCTTTCTTCTCTTTGATGGCTTGTAGGGTAGCGTGCCTTATGATGGTTCGACCATAGGCGCCTTGCCTGGGCCTGCATCAATGTCTCCAGGCTCATTAATCTAGGTATCCCTAATTTTTCCTTCTTCGATGTCATCCCGAGTCTCCTCGACCGGGGCACGATAGGGTTATTGATATCCCCTTCTTGTTTTACAATGTTTCTTTATAATCAGCACTTTCAGGAAGCCCAATGCTATAACCTTCTTCCAGCAGCCCAAATAGAGACAATAACTCGTCGGTTACGAGGAGTCTAATGTCTCTGTCTTCGACAGGGGTAGCATGAATTACAGAGATCGCTCTTGGAAAAATATTGCTCTATGGACATGGGCAGACACATGTAGATATTCGGAATGTTAGTTGATATAGAATATGACTCAAATTAGAGAATTTTAAAATAAAATAGAGATGACACTTGCATCCTTCTAACCATCGCCTTGTTATGCCAAGCGAACATTGAACGTAGAACCATTCATGTTTGAAAAGGGTAAGTTTGTTCCAAGCACCCTTTAAGACTTGAAAGTTGGATGAAGGCTCGAGGAAAACATAGAAAGGACTTTCTGACCTTTGTTTAAAGTTATAAATGAACCTTATGTCCTTAGGAGTTGATGGGCGGAACAGAATGCTCATGAATAGTAAAAAAATCAATTGAAAAAGGCGTAGAATTGAAGGGCGGCACACGTCCGGCCCAGCAGATGAATTTGTTGCATGTTATGTACCCCTCCAGGGGCACGTGAGCCCTGTCATTTATCAAAGGATCTAGGATGTCTTCAAACGGAATTCCATGTCTGGAACATAGTCTATGAAGGATGACTTCATCAATTTTAGAGGCTTGAGAATCCGTCGGGTTGTCTAAGAGTATAGTGCCTTCTACGGTGTCAGGTGTAGGACTTACATATTCCACCGGGTGGATGAGAACATCAGAAAAAAAGTTGGCTCATGGGCAAGAGACTTCCGTTTGTTCGGTTTGGTGACTAGGGGAAAGCCAACTATATAAGTAGTGGAACTCGACTCAGCTTCAAGGTTGATATGTTGCAAGGCTGGTCCAAAAGACATTCCAGCTGGATGCTCTGAACGTCTGAAGTCCATGTCAACTATACTCAATAGATAATTGAGGTTAGAAAAGTTTGCATGTCCCCCCATGTTAAGTGTAAGCTAGTGTGGTGCATTGTGGTGTATTATATAAATAAGCAGCTCAAAATCAGAAAGCAAAGTGAAATGACGAGACTTTGGATTCCGACTAGAGTTATTGTCATCTTTGATCGTCTCAACCGACGAAGAGATTGATCGGTTGTGTAAGCTTTGGGATTAACTATCAGCATATCAGAATATGAAATTTATTATTCAAGTCCATATGCTAAGGTTTAGTTCGTGCTCTAAGTCCCCAGAATTTGACCGTTCAATTTCGAGTACAATAATGAATATGCAAGTCCTACCATTCATCATCGTCAATGTTCAAGTTCATTGAAATGGGATTGATTGTAATTGCTCAAACAAGCGATTATGGATTAGGTTTTGAGTTCAATTCAAAGCATTATGATAAGCCAAGTACAAAAGTGTGGATTCTTGTATGACGATCCAAATATGCAGATCCCTATCTTAAAGCAATGGTATTGATCCCTCTCTTCAAACAATGATCCCTTTCCTTTAACCAAATTTGTCGATCTCTTCACATTATCCAACTCCACTGATCCCCTCTCCCACTTAGCCAATCCTGCCAACCCTTCTACTTCACTATTTTTAACCTCTCACTAAACTTATACTGCTGATCTCTCCCATTCAACCAAACAATAGAACCCTCTGTCCAACATACTATCCTTCAACTCATTCATCGAACCCTATGCCGTAAACTTCCTCCTTTCTCCTCTTTTTTACCCCGTCGAATCCCTCCATACCCAATATTTCATCTCTCCAAACAACTTACGCTATTGTTCCATCATTGCCTCATATTCCATCCTAATCGCCGATGACATGGAATCCATTATCTCGTCATGAGATTGAGAGATAAGGATTAAAAAACGTACCTCATGTATATATATGTTAGTGGAAATGGCGAATGACTCGGAGACGATCGAGATAGAGAGCAAGGGGAAGTTGATTTGTCAGAACAAGTTGAAATACATGAAGTTTTCATTTTGAAGCTAAGTAGAGAAAGGAAGGAGGGTTTAGTTTTGATAGAGGAACAAGAGGATTCAGTAATGTGAAGGATGGTAGGAAAATGAAGCAAGCAATAGTTTATATATAAGGACTAGGGATCGACATTCGTTTTTGGCACGCAAAACATGGAGAGAATGGATAGGAAAAAAAGGCGTCGATCCCTACAAACACAAAGAAAGAAAGAGGGATCGGCTAGTAATATGCCGATCTCTGTGAGCACAAGAAAGGGAAAGGAGGGCTCGGTTAAGCATATGCCGATCCTTATAAAATAATATAAAATAATCAGGGTTGAGCTATAAGCATGTATGAAAACTAGCATGAGCATGGGAGTTATTAAAAGCATGTACATAAAAAATGCAACGAAAATTGGCGATGACTCATGAACGTACAAACACCCCCGGGAGCCAACAACGAAGAACGTGTATATGAATGTGCACGTGCATGACCCAAAGGTTCAATTTTTGAAAACGGGAGAAATTGAAATCGAACCTGAAGCCTTCAAGTTCAAGGCTAGACAAAATAACCAAAGCATGTTAGTCTCATAGAACCGGACCTATATATAATAACCGATGGAGTGTTACCCTAGAGTTATACTATTGGAAACCGACCAAGCGTTATGCCGACCAATGAGAAATACAACACCTTGGAAAAATAATTCGATAGATGGATAACAATTATCCAAGAAACTAGATAGATTTCTTTTCAACGACTCTAACTTGCTTCGATTCGAAGCATATAATGTTCGTCAAAAGACGTACTTTGGAGGGCAAGTGTTATCCAGCATTTTAACTCAGCTATATTGAACTGATTGCGGTTAGATTTTCCATCAAGGCCGATTACTCTAGATGATGATTGTGAGACCCATAAGTCAAGTACAGATGGTAACATGAAGTCAATGTTGAATGGAATTGATGTATATGCAAGGTGGAGTGTTCGAAATATGAAATATGTTTCAACACTAATAGGGATGGACATAAATTCGCTTCAATAATAGGGACTAACATATTTTAGTAAGTGAAAGCATTTCTATGGAAAAAAAATTAATATCTCAAGAACTACAAGTCCTATGCACACGAAAATTTGTGAGCAAGACATGAGGATCCTAGGGAGCCTACCCTAGAGATTACACCTCAATGGGATGAAGTTGGTGGGATCGGTATACTTCCCTGGAAGGGATCGGCAGAAAGCAACCTGCAAACCAAATTGTAGCAAAGATTAAACAATAACTCGATCTCCACTAATCCAATTGGCATAAAATTTGGGGTTTAAGCACATTTTGGCATAATGAAGCCACCATAGGGATCGCACCCCAAAGTTCAACCAAAGAAAAGATCGATACTGATCCCTCTTCTTTGGAAATTGGGCCATGCGACCCCTCTTATAGGCCCATACGGTATTGAAGTTCTTTATGCTAAGTTTTTTGAGAGATATTTGGCCAACTTCATTTATAAATACAAGCTAGGTTATTCATTTTCAGGGCTTTATGCTGCTAGTTACTCTATACTCTTTGTAACTAAGGATATTGATCCGAACCCTTTTATATTCATATCATAAAGTGACTAAAAAAGGAATCTATTCAAAGTGGACATAGGCAAACAACATCGAACAACTATAAATCATTGTGTGCATGCTATTCATTCGATTAATTGTTGCATCTTTGTTATTATCTGTTGTTTCCTTTTTATTCTTTATTTATTTCTTTTCAGAAAGTTTCTATTGGGTGTTTGGGCTGATTTTTGGTGCAAACATGCATAAAATATAAATGGTTTAAATCGTAAGTTTTTTGAAATAGAGGCGTTGATTCTACAATATTAATATAAAATAAGTTTGAGACTTGCAAATGCAAGTTTATTTTGTTTAGAGGCATTGATTCTACTTCATTTATAAATGCAAGTTTATTTTGTTTAGCTAAGATATTAGCTATTTTGTAAAACTATTATATGGAGCCGAGACTTGTATGAATATGAAAGTTTTGGCATTTTAAATGATTGGTATAGTATATGAGAATTTCAAACAGGAGTATCTTTAAGCATGCATAGGAATATATATATACGTGTAAGTATGTATGTATGTATTAATGTAGTATAAATATGTTCTTAATGTATAATTAATAGAGAATTTATCATATCGTAGGGAATAAACAGGTTAGTAATTAGCATTAAACCCCATAAGAAGGAAGTAAGAATAATTATGGAAATTAATCCATAATTAAAGGCAAATAAGGGTTTTTCCTGATATGGCCTTAAGTCACAAATGCAGTGAGTTATTACAGTATGTTAGGAGATGGAAATATGACTAGATTATAGGGATAGGAGGTTGGTGAAAAGCGCATAGAAGTCTATCTGGCGAATCTGGCTACCAGCGGTGTGACTTTGGGATCGATGTGAAACATTGCCTATAATAAGTACCCATAGTGGACATGACGTTAGTCCCAATTCTATAAGCTAGCTCTACCAGGCTAATTTGGCTACCAACACCTTTTAATAGTCAGACTAGTATAAGACTTCACGTTTTGGGTTACGGGTCATATGATGGATATCCTAGTAAGGGCTTGCTTTTAGGTTAGGGGTATTAAGTATCTGTTGTAGGGTCTGCATCCTTCCCACTTAAGAAGTATTAAATGGTTAGGATTATATTTAGGTGCGTGAATTGAAAATCTTGAGCAACGATTCACTTTGGGGTTGAGGTATTAAGTGGCTATTGTTAGGGCTGCCAATGGGTTGGGTCGGGTTCGGGCCGGGTTCGAGTTGATTTTAAATGTGTTGGGTCAACTCGTTTATTGAACAGGTCAGAAATAGCTTAACCCGAACCCGATCCAATTATAAATGGGTTAATCCGACTCGACCCATGTAACCTGATTACTATAGGATGTGCAAAACATATTACTTATTTAAATGATACTGCATAAATACTACTATGGTAAGATTTGATATTTTAATTCAACAGACATTGTTTCTCTAACCCCTTCTCATTACAATCCATAGGCTAGGGGAAACGACATTGATTAAGAAGACGAAGGCGATGGTGAAGATTTATGGAAGTTATCTATTTATCTATGTTTTAGCTATATTTTGATTCACCCAGTTTTAGACATATTGATCTTATTTTGAGATATTATATTATAGATATTTTAGGATGATATGTTATATTTATAAGATTTGAATTTTTATGAAATGATTACTTATTTCTACTATTATGTTTTATCCCTTATATGAGATTCTGGAAGCGTGGATAGATAGCTCTATATATTATTCATTGTATCAATTTTACCGACCAAAAGTCAGCTTTGGAATGGCTTAAGATTCGATGAGTTTTTATTGGGTCAAAAATTAGGCCCATTTTGAAGATGGTTATTACATTTGGAACTAGAGCTTAGGTTACCCAATCAATGGGAATAACTATACTTAAGAGTGCGTATTCGTTATTTTTGAAAGTATTTTTCAAAACTCTACTATATGTATGCACTTTTCTAAGCATACACAAACACATTAAGCAAATCTTTATTTTAACGAATAATACTATCTTATGAAGTTGTAATAATAAGTTCAAACCTACAAATAGTTGACTATGGCTGAAAGAAACCGTTCAAAAGCAAGGAACCCCTCCACTTAAGAAATACCCACCATTTTAGGCATACCAAAATGGTTCAACTAATACCTAAGGTGTATGGAGCAAGTTCCTGTTCCTTAACAAGCTGCACCCATGACACCAACTTGCTCCGCCTACTAATGTAGCACCCGATCACCTGACTTCCTTAAAATGTATAAAGATTTCCAAAAAATGAAAGGATGGGTGTATACGAAAGCTGAAGTTTTATCGAAACAAAGGCTTGGATTAACGACTTTGAGGATATATTTCAGGAGCTTAGATGGGAAGATCGGATTTAGAGGAGGATGGCTTCACGGCATTTAAAGGGAGAGGCATTGGATTGGTGGACCATTGTAGTAGAGGAGAATGCAGAGGAAGGGATTACTTGGACTGAATTTAGGGTTTGTTTCGAATCCTGATTCATGTCCAAAGCTGAAGTACATTTGCAATTGGTGAAGTTTATACAACCAAGGCGAGGGAACCCTACACTGAAGGAGTACATCAATAAGTTCAAAAAATTAGCTAAATTTAGATCGAACCCTATTGACACTCCAACGAAGTACGCTATAAAGTTTGTTAAAGGCCAAGATTCGCGTAGGCATCACTTATGGATGACAGTTAATATGACTTTGCTTCAAACTGTTGGTATTAAGAAGAAAGAGAAGGTAGGATAGGTATAAGGTCAAGGTGGAGCTAAGAAAGGAGGATTTTAGGCTGATGAGAAGGCCAATGGAAAGGTCAAGAGAGCAGGTGTAACATGCCATAGATGCCATAAGAAGGGACACGTTGCTAAGGAATACAAGGTGAGTTTGATGAAGTAGGAGTGTAAGAGGAGAGTTATCACTGCCATTAGGAACAAGATTCGATGTCCAAAGCTAGCAAAGAAGGAACAAGATTAGCAAGCTCATGCCAATGAAGTTGTACATGTCTCAAGTAGACCTCCTTCTAGAGACCAATGAAAAGCTGTGTTGGAAGGTCCAACTACTATCTCCAATAATACTATTCATACCATATTTGATTTGGGAGCATCCCATTCATTCATAGTAAGAAATGTAGTAAGACTATTGAGTCTAAAAAGCTAAGTTGTCACCACCTAATAATCATATCAAATCATATTGGTGGTTGACATACCTTTCTTTGATTTGTAAAATCCTATTCATGGATATATGCAACATTGACTTTACAAGTAAAGCGTATGTTCCTAGTTTTGAGGGGTATGGACTTATCCTAAGGATGGATTGGTTATCTTACTATAGGGCTACCTTGGATTGTGATAGGAGGATCATTTCGTTAAGGGTTATAAGGTGCAAGATATTGATGTTCGTATACACCCTAAAACTTAATCGATTTAAGTCGTTTATATTCTCTTAACCTATCACAAGATGAGCTCTTATTTATGCCCTTAGTCTCAGACTTTTCAAATATTTTTGTACAAGTCTCTAGTATTCCACCCTAAAAGGAGATTGAGTTTAGGATTAATTTGGAGAAGGACGCTAGACCTATCGTGCTGCCATTAAGGCATATAGCCCCTAAAGAAAGATGAGAGTTGGACAAGCAGATTTCAGAGCTATCGCAGAAGGGATTCATTCATCGAAGATTCAAAATGAGGAGCACTAGTTATCTTCTCCACTAAGGCAGATGCCTCTTTAGGGCTATGTATTGACTATTGTGATCTTAACAAGCTGACCAAGAAAAATAGGCATCCCTTACCTAGAATAGATGACTTATTTGACCAGCTTGATGGAGTCAAAAGCTTCTCTCAATTGAACTTAGCCACCAGGTTTCCCCAATTGAGAATAGCCGAGGATAACAAGCAGAAGACCATTTTTCGCACTCCTATTAGATTGTATGAATGGGAGGTAATGCCTTTTGGGTTGACGAATTCCTCTGCATACTTTGTAGATTGAATGAGTAGAATCTTTATGGGGCGGGTAAATATATTCATCGTAGTGTTTGTGGATGATATTCTTGTATTCTCTAAAAGTGAAGGTGATCATGAAAATCACTTATGGGTAGTACCAAGGGTGTTAAGATGGCACCAACTAAAAGCCAAATTCTCAATGCTACCTTTGGAAGGAGGTAAGATTTCTCGGTTATATTGTCTACAAGAAAGGGTTGTTAGTTGATTCCAAGAAGGTGGAAGTTATTCCACATTGGACGATTATGAAGAATGCCACAGAAGTTAAGAGTTTTCTTGGGTTGGTGGATTATTATAAGAAGTTCATCAAGGACTTTGCAAAGATAGCGGTCCCACTGGCTCGCTTAACTAAGAAAAATTTAGCACTTTGCATAGGACGAGAAATGAATGGAAGCATTCAAGAAGCTAAAGAGAATGCTAACTAGTATGCCAGTACTTAACATTCCGGATGGGACGAAGCCTTTCACGTTTTACACCAATGCATGGAGTAAAAGGTTAGGAGCTGTTCTTATGCAAGAAGGAAGAGTTATAGCTTATACAAGTAGGTAGTTGAAGGACTATGAGAAGAGGTACCCAACTCATGACTTGGAGTTAGTGCTATCGTCTTTGCTTTGAAGATGTGGAAGCATTATCATTTGGGAGAAAGGATTGAGTTATTCATCAACCACAAATCCTTTAATTCCATGTTTTCCTAAAAAGATTTAAATCTTAGGCAGCAAAGGTGGATGGAGTTTATTGCATCATATGACTTTGAGATATAGTACACCCTCATAAAATGGAATGTTGTTGCCAACATCCTTAGGCGAAGGCATGCTACTCTTGGTACTATTCATGAATGAAGGAAGTTGAATTTCCTCTTGAATTTCAATTTCTAACTAACTACAAAACCCACTCTAGGCTATATGGCAGCATTTGAGGTTTGCCCAGCGTTGATGGACCGCATCGGGCAAGATTATAAGAAGGAGCAACAATAGTAGATATTTTGACAAGTTAAGTAGATAAGAACATTTTCCCCTTGTCGATAGATATGAAATAAACAAAAGAGTATGACTGAAGAGAGATGGATGCCTATGTGCTTCACTCCAATGGTGGAGGAAGTTTTACAGGAAGTGTTGGTAGAATGTCACCATTCTAGGATAACTATTCACCTCGATGGAGGTAAAACATATAGGAATATAAAGTGGATTTGGTCAGGGACAGAGAAAAAGGTAGTAGAGTATGTCTTTAGATGTTTGATATGCCAAAAGATAAAGGCAATACAAGGGAAGCTAGGAGGATTGTTGTTACCATTAGAGGTGCTGACTTGGAAGTATGAGCATATATCGATGGACTTTATAGATGGGTTGTCTAGGAGTCAAAGGGGCAAAGAGGCTATTTGGGTTATAGTAGACAGACTCCCTAAAAGTGCCCACTTCATTCCCGTAAAGAGTAGTAAGAATGTAGCATCTCTTTCACAAACCTATATCAAAGAAGTGGTACGATTTCATGGAGCTCCGATCAGTATTGTTAGTGACAGAGACCCCTTTTCCACTAGCGAATTTTGGAGAAGTTTGTAGTGAGCTTTAGGGACAACATTGAATTTTAGCATACCACCAATAGACAGATGGTTAGACTAAAAGTGTGAACAAATTTTTGGAAGATTTGTTATGACCTTGCATCATGGATTTTGGAGGACATCAGAAGCAACATTTACCCTAGGTAGAGTTTGCATACAACAATATTTGCCAAGCGATAATTGGCATGGCACCACCTGAAGCATTATACGGGAAGCACTACCAAATTTCTGCTTGGACCAGATTTAATCCGCGAGAGCTCAAAAAAAATAGAAATGATTAGACAAAAAATGAATGATGCACATAACCATCAAAAGACCTATACCGACAAATGAAGGAAGGGATTGGAGTTTGCGGTAAGAGATATGGTGCTTTTTAAGATTTCCCTTATTAGGAAGGCTATGAGGTTTGGTACATCAGGGAAGTTAGCACTCAGGTTCAATGTGCCTTTCCCGATTTTGGAAAGGGTGGGGAAATTTACATATCGAGTTGAGCTTTCAAATAAGTTAGTGGAGTCCATGACGTCTTTCATATTTCACACTTGAGGGAATGCCTTCACAACATCGCCACCATAGTCGTGCCTAATCAATCAGCAGATGCTGAGACAGAGCTGATAGGCCATCGTATGTATAGTGGAGCATAGAACTAGGAAGCTTCAAAATAAATAAATCAAACTGGTCCGACTACAAAAGAGAGGTCCCCCGTCAGAAAACACATAGGAAATCGAAAAGAAGATAAGGCTTCTCGTCTTAACCATTTCTTTGGTAAACTTTTTCAATTCAAAATTTAAGTTTTTAATTGCATCGTGGTTGCTAGATTGGACGGTAAGGGATGGTTGCCACACGTTTCACTATTTTTTTTTTTTGCATCCATTTAGAATCTTATGTATATTTAGGATGCTTGCATATATGTCTATCATGATATTACATTAATGCTAGGATTGAGCTCATATATAGTATGTTGTATACATAATCACATTGCATTTTGGTTTAGTAGATGGTTGTGTAGATAACATGGTTGTAGAGCGGCGTTACACTATCTATTCCTTAGGGATTTCGGAGACAAAATCCTTTTTAAGGGTGAGAGAATGTAACATCTCTAAAAATTAATAAGGAATCAATTTATCAAAATAAGGATAAAAGTGAAAAAAACTCAAACGACAGAATTGGACGTAAAAGTTACACTATTACATTCATGGTGATTTTCTGATCATTGCTCGTATATAAAGTTTTGCGATTAGGGTTTAAACGGAAAGTTATTGACGCTTAAAGTTTTTGAACATAAAAAAATTCAAGCGAATTCAAATTTAGAGTTTAAATAACGTTGGAAAATGCTAACACTAAAATTAATAAAAAGGAAATAGATAAATGAATTAGGGAAATAATAAATACATGCAATGTATAAGGGACCGGTCGACCGCCTACACCGGGCCGGTTGATCGCTTTGGTAGGAGCAGCCGATCGGTTTATAGAAGACGACTAAGGTTTTGCTAGGCACAAACAACTCGGATTTTTTTGTTTTAAACCGACTTAAATACTATGGTTCTAGCCCTTCTAACCACTATAAATAAGAGACCAGCCCCCTCACTTTTATTCACAAAATATTTGGAATTCTGGTGAAACTCCATCAGTCTTCTTCCTCAATTAGATTCAAGAATTCAAGTCCTAGGGAAAAAGGTAACATATTATATAGATATACGTTTTCCTATTTTTATTCTTCCTCAATCTCTGACTTCTAAATCTAATTTATATATAATCCAATTATTATATATGTCAAAGAGAGGAAATTTGAAAAAGTGGTCAAGAAGAAGGCGTGAATTAGATCCAAAGAGAAGCTGGAAATTATCTATGAGTGGAAATCTTAATCTTTCACATTTTAGTAGTTTGCATAGTAGAAGTTTGGATTATTTTTATACCTTTGAGAATATTTTTCACAAAAAACCTAAATTTTTTTCGAAAATTCCCGTAATGAATTGTCAATTCTTAGGTTTAATGGAATCTCTGCTGTTTTATATTAAAATAGTAGAATTTAAGTTGTTATAGCAATTTGAATAATTTGAGTTTTATTCCCCTTCCATTTTATTTTCAATTGTTGTGATAAAGGCTTCTAAAAGGAAAGTAAAATTAAAAAATAGTGTGTAAAGTATGAATTCTCCAATTCATACTTTGCACTGTCTATTTTCGTAATTTAGACAAATATGAATCCCTTTTTCACTTCAAGTTTGTATATGTAAAATTTGAGTAGAATGTAAAGGTTTTAAATTGTAAGTTTTTCTTCCTTGAAATAAAGGTGTTGATTCTACTATGTCAATATAAAACAAATTTGGTATTTGATTCTATTTTTATAGATGCGGGTCTATTTGTTTGCTAAGGATATTATCTATTTTGTTATTGTATGGAGCTAAGACTTGTATGAATATGGAAGTTTTGACATTTTAAACAATTAGTATAATACGCGATAATTTAGAATAGGAGTATCTTTACGCACACTTAGTATATATATGTATATATATATATGTTAACGTGACAAAAATATATTATTAGCGTACTATTAATAGTGTATTGATCACATCGTATGAAATAAATAGATTAGTAATTAGCATTAACCCCTAAAAAGGAAGTAAATTTAATTATGAAAATTAATCCATAATTAAAGACGAGGTAAGAAATTTTCCTTATAAGCCTTAAGATGGAAATGAGGTGAGTTATTATAGTATGTTAGGAGAGCAAGAATATGATTAGGTTATAGGGCTGTGAGGTCAGTAAAAAGTGCACAGAAGTCTTCCCAACTAATCTTACTACCATCAATGTGACTTTGGGACTGATGTGAGACATCGTCTATAATAAGTACCCATAATGGATGCGAGGTTCGTCGCAATTCTGTAGGCTAGGCCTGCCTAGCTAAACTGGCTACCAGCACATACGAATAGCCGGACTAATGTGAGGCTCGCAGTTTAGGTTATGGATCATACAACGGATATCTTAGTAAGGGCTTGCTTCTAGGTTGGGGGTATTAAGTGGCTGTTGTCGGGTCTGCATCCGTCACACTCAAGAATTATTAAATGGTCAGGATCATATTTTAGGTGTGGTAGTAGGAAATCTTAGGTAGGGGTCCGCTTTGGGGTTGAGGTATTAAGTGGCTATTGTAGAGTCCTCCTCTTACTATAAAAGAAGAATTAAGTGACTTGGTGAGGTTTCTTGCGATGTCAACCAAGGAGTACCGGAGAGAGGTCCGCAAGTTTAGGTATTAAATGACGCAGATCTGCCTAAGGTATATGCATTAAATAGTTAGAGTTTGCCTAATTCCCATTAAAGAGGTATTAAGTGGTTCAGGCATTTTCTTTCACATCATTAGGCCATGATTTATAGTAGTTATTTTGCACCTCATTCAGAGTTATGGAGTTGGGCTGGAAGAGCCTGTGGGCATATATTTGGAGGTGTACTTGTAGGACATAGTATATGATGAGCAAGACATATTACTTATCTAAATGGTACTGCCCAAATATTATTATGGTAAGATTTGGGATTTTCATTCAGTTTACATTTATGTTCCGACTCCCTCCCATTACAACCACGGATTAGGGGAAACAATGCTGATGAAGAAGATGAAGGCGATGGTGAAGGTTTGTGGCAGTTTATCTATTTATCAATGTTTTTATATATTTTTTGATATATCCAATTTGAATTATACTGATGTTATTTTGAGATACTGTATTATTGTTATTTTGGGATGATATGTTATATTTCTGAGGTTTGAATTTCTGTGAAATTGGTACTTATTTCTATTATTATATTTTATTCCTTCCACTGTGAGATTCTAAAAGCATAGATAGATAATTATGTATATTATTAACTGTGTCAATTTTACTAACCAATAGCCAGCTTTCGAATAGGTCAAAATTCATTGGGCTATTATGTGATCAAAAATTAGGCTCATTTCAGAGAGGTCCATTACAATCGATATCGCTTATATTAGCTTGATTCTGTCTTTCAATCGATCAATATAATATAAAAACAATGTGGAAAGGAGGTTAAACATAGTTTAGGTGAGGAAAACTAACCTATTCTATGTATACTTCAAAAATATTATTATAACATCTTTAGTCCACTTAGCATATGTGAACTCGATTAAGGTCATATTATAGCAAACTACATGAGATATTGAACTATACGATATATACTAATGACATTCCAAAGTGTGTTTGATACTCACTATTATTATTATCTACTTGCATGTAACACATATGTAAACACTTCTTGGGCCCGCCTAATTTTCTATTTGATCGTGTCACATCAATGACACAATAAAACATGTCCTACACTCACTATAGTTCAATCAATAGTTACAGTGGTAGGTACAGTCCTCTAATGGTCGTATAAACCTGGATATGGACATCTTCATTCCCTTACGATCTATATACCCAATACGTGCTACCTATGATGCAGTGGTAAGTCAGCAGGAACCACCACCATAAATATGCGATCAATATGAAACACTAACCATCAACATCTGTATAAAGAACATTTGAATCCACACACCAAACATCAACAGATCCTATACAAAAACGTCTCATCATGCTATAATCTCGTCTAGAAGAATCATCTTGGAAGTGGTCTTAAAAGGTCACGTTAAAACACGGTTCCAGAAAGCGTTATTTGTGATTCAACCTTTAGGGTCTAGGTTTAATCTATCCCCAAAATGAGGAAACCAATCGACCACCTCATTCACAACTAGTCGACCATTTATTAGTAATCGGTCGATCAATTGAGGTCTTAGGTCGATCGATTGAGACATATATTTTTTCTCTTTATTCTTCTTCTTCTGTGTTTTGATTTGTGTTCTATTTTATTCTAGCTTTATTTCTGTTCATTGCAATTTGATTTAACTTTTATCCAACTTAATTTTAAACCCATATTTATATTATATTATGATAACTAAAAAATTATATAGGAAAAAACAAATTGAATTATAATAGATCATTTCAATTAGTGTTACCGTTTATTTTTAACTATCATCTGCAGTACTTTAACCACACTATATAATCCTAGTCTTTACCAAATTATCATTATATCCATATTTTACAACCATTCATGTCCAAATCCTTATTTATAAACTTGTATAAACATGATTTACTCATAGCATCATTTAAATTATATTATATTTTAAAGGAATTGCCATTTTCATATTTCCACTCCTAACCTATTTAAATTCCTTCTTAAACAATCATAATAAATTCAAAATTAACCCTATAATAGATTAAAATAATGATATAACATTAAGTTGAGTTATATGTTGAAGAAAAAGACATACTTGCCAATAGTTTGAGGAACTAACCCTAAGAGGAAGCAAAGCCTCTATTGTTCGAAAAAACTTCTAGAAACTCCACCAAATCATCATAAATCCTACATACTCAATGATTGTTATAATAGGTAGTATGTCGAATTCTGTTGAGTAGAATGAAATTTGTGCTTGTTCGAAGATTTGAAAGGAAAAGGGAAATGGAGAATAAGAAGAGAAAATGGAAAAGAATAAAATGTTCTGAAAGGGTCTATGCATAGAAGGAGGGAACTTTTGTTCGGAATTCAATTTAAAATTCGAATGTTGAGCCAAACCCATTTAACTTCATACAAACCCAAAGCCTGTATTTTGTATATCTCCTCTACACGATTTATGATTCAAACAAGTTTATAGTCGAAACAAATCAGTAGAATAAGCTTTACACCATGACGCAAGTTTCATCTTCAGATGCTAGTATTTGTAAAGCAATGTGACAACCACCATACACCTCTGGTGTCCAAATATAATAGTCAATGCATTGTCATGGTACCCGACTGATGTAAAATGACACTTAATATAAAGTAATAGCATTCCAAAGCAGAATGTGTTATATATCTCAAAGTGCATATGATAAAATATAATAACCAATATAGATATAAAACAGGAAAATAGTAGTACAATTAAATGAACCAAATATAATCAAAGTGCAGTAGGTTTGATAAAGTTATACAAGAAAAATGCAATAGAGTTTATATATCCAAAGAATAAACACCAAATAGAAAACTATCTCTAATAGATAATGAGTACTGAAGCAGCTGCATAGTGCTGCACAATGGAAATAACAATAATATACCCAAAAATAGATATATGAAAGCTCTAGCCACCTGCTCAGCTACCATATAGCTCCATATGTTATCTCATGCATGTTATCTCTAATATACTCATTTAACAGTACATGAGATGATAAGAATCAAAGGGTCAGATAATAGTCTATTATGAGTGATCAATAATATCAAAATAGAGAAAACTGATATAGTAAAGTGGGAACACAAGGTATAGAGAATAATATCCGACCTTTCATAAAACCAACAAGTTAGTACATAGCACAATTAAACTATATAATCATTATATAGGTATACTGCACTAAGTATAATATAGAGTGTTTAGGGTGCCTAACTCAACAGTACCAAAATCACATGACATACATCCCAATAACATAGAAATCATAGCAAATACTTCAGCCAAAGTGAACATAGCAGTCACTGGCTAAGCCTTCCATCACAATTAAGATGCCTTTAGATATATGATACCGCATACGACCATCATTAAAGTCAGTGACACACTGTGTTGCAATTATACTTGTGCTCAATAATATCATCAAGGCAAACCAGTCCATCACTAAGGTCTAGGGAGCATAGATGAAGACTTTTACACACCCCCTCTCCACGAGCACACATCACAATTCTGAGTTAATCACAATGCCTTCGACACATTACTCGATAGTAGAACACATCATATGTTCCACTATATCAACTCTCCTCATTAACCATGCCTTTACGGAGTAGCACTAAATCCCACAAACTCTTCTCACTCGAAGCACTCGACCCAAGTGACTCACATTGTCAATTCATCAAAATTTGAAACACTCCAAAAAGTTCCTAGGATTATCTCTCGTCAAACCCGAAGTAACACATCATTTTCCTCATGTTTGGCCTGAAGCAAACTCATGAAACCCTAATGTCACTACCATGTCTTCACCATAGCTTGGATCGATTATCTTTTCATCATAACTCAAGATACAACCATCAAAACGACTTTCGATCAATCACACAAGGCTAATTCATCACCATGAACCTCCCATATTGATCAGCCTCCATACAATCAATGATGACCGAGCAGTAGTGATTGACCGTCCTTCAACACTTAGCCAATTTCACTTGCCTTGATTCTTTCTTGAAGTAGACCCTAGCTTAGCCCAAAGTACTCTCACATTTTAACCACCTACACCCATTCCATTATCCGAATTGCAATCGATGTACATTTGGCCAAAACTCATCATCCACTTAGCAAAATGCATACAATTGAGTGTGGCTCTCCTAGTACTACCATGAACCTCCCTTATCAATCACGCTATCATCGGAGCATGGCATTAGTCAATTGATGTTCACCAATCAATGGTGATTGATCACCTCGAGGTTTTCTTGTGTTTTTTTGCTAAGTGACCTGAAGTTCTTTCACGTAGACCTCCTAGACTCCTAATCAAGCTCCACTTCCATCTACAAGTGAAATTTTGCACTTTATCCCAATATTATCGATTAGCACCAACCCGTATAGGTCGGTGTACATCGATCAACTTTTTCTAAAAAAATTTGAACTTTTTGCAATGATCATCTTCATAATTTCTGCTTCTGTCTTAATGCAAACTCCCATCTCAATCAATAATTCTTCAATCTCTCTAGAACTGGTTCATACTCAAAATGCACAATGATACACCATTTCTAAGTATACTAATACATAAAACAACCAACCAAGCATCATATCCATACTATAAAAGTATCATATCATCCATAATCTGAACTAACGTCCATATGACACATCGACTGTTGGAAATTCATGTGGACTCAATTTTAAACCATTTAAATCACTTAAATTCATTCTTAAAACCTTTATGAATTCAAACCATTAAAGGTTCTCAATTTTAACATGAAAGTTGATTTAAAGAAATATTTTAAAGAGATAAAACATTTTAAATAGTGTGAGATTATAGATCACTCATCTAGGGATGTATAATTATCTAACTTTCCTAAGTACAAGGTAGATCTAATGTAGATAGCCAAGCATGAATCACTAGACACCAAATTTCGAAATTCCAAAAGCTCCCCTGTTATTCTTTATGCTAATCCCTCTTTACTTGCTTAAGTAAACTAGTTTTAATGAGGATTAAGGATGGTTTTGCTAACGTGAGGTTTAATGGAGGTTAAAGGATGTTTTTGGAGATGGAATAATGAATAGGGGTTGTCCCATAAACTTTAGTTAGCTCCAGTTAAGAAATGGGTTAGTGGGCTAATTATGGTCTTAGCCTAATTACCCACTAATCTATCCAAAAACTATTTAATAGAAAATGATCGTATCTCTTAAACCATATGGTAAAAATCCTTTATGATCATTCTACGAAAGTAAAAAACAAAATATTCATTTGAAAGTGGTTTGAGACCCTAGTTTGGCTTTTTCTTTCAAAAGTTATAGCTCTTACAAGATTTTATGGTCAATACCATCCATAATTATTGCATTGGGTCAAAAAATTTAATACTCAATATTACACAAAGTTATAGCCTAATTTGACCTAATTTGGTTATAATTAATAATATTTTTACAATCCTCCGATATTTAAAAATGTACGTTGTTACATTCTCCCTCTTCCGCTTAAAGGATTTCGCCCTCAAAATTCCAACCGAACAAATATGACCAATATAATATAGATACAAAATATGCCTAACAATCAAACAAGCATTATGTTCGTCAATCATGCACACATAAGAAATAACAAACCTATGCAATATCCTAGAATGTATGGTAATAAACTAACAAGGGAAACCACTAAACATGAAAGCTAATAATAAAATGGAGTATTACCAAAAAGAGAGCTTTGCGTAGGCGACCCTCATGCTCTCTTCGATCTTCCAAGTGCTATGATCTTCGCTTTCACTCCAATGAATCTTTACCAACTTCATTGTATTCCTCCTGAACCGCTTTGTACTATGTTAAACTATAGGAATAGGCTTCCGAGATCGCAATACTTCAAGCTCATCTTCAGTATTGTATAGTTGATCTGGCACCAGTATGCCTTAATCATGCAAAAACTTCCTAATTTGAGTAACACAAAACACATTGCACACACTCGCTATCATCTAAAGTAACTCGGCTCGATATGCTAGGTTCCCAATCCTCTTGAGTATTAGAACAGAACCAATGACTCTCTGTGATAACTTCCTCTTATTAATAACCAAACTGTATTCTTCAATGGAGAAATTTTGACAAATACCATATCGTCAACATAGAACTCCATATCATGATGTAACTTACTTGGGTGGGTCTTCTGATTGTCCAATGCGGCTTTCGTTCATTTCTAAATGATCTTGATCTTCTTGAAAGTCCCATTTGTCATATTTGGCCTAAGTATTAGCTTCTTACCTGCCTCCTACAAAAATGAAGTGGTGTCGAATGGTCGATTGTACAGTGCCTCAAACAATGTCATACTAATGCTCGACCGGTAACTATTATTGTATGCGAACTTCACAAATGCATATGATCATCCCACGAGCCTCTGAAATCAAGAATGCAAGGTCATAAGAGAACCTCTATTATATGGTTCACTCTGTTGGCTAGACCATTAGTGTAACGACCCTTTTTTACGTATCGGAAGATCATAAAATATAATTTTTAAATTCATATTGAGCCATTTGACTCTTTAACTTTGACGATGTTGAGTATTGATATTTTTATCCTTAGTAATTTTACTAGATGATTTTGACCTTTGATTTACTTTTTGGTATTTATGATGGATACATATTGCACCGATATACATGCACCGATGCACCGGAGAATTTAGATCAACGGAAAACGTTCTTGGGTCAAGGAAAAGTGTACGAGGCGTGGATTTAAAGAATTTTTGAAATTGGACTCCCAACAGCTTCTATGATTCAAAATTGTCCAAAAATAGTGTCCTGGGGTACAGTCTTGGGTTTAATATGCCGTTGAAATGGAAAATTGCAATTATTTGCATGATCAAAGAATCGTCGCAATCAAACATTTCTAAAAGCCATACGAGCATAAAATGTACGTTGGAATTTCGAAAATAAAAGAAAATAATGGACTTTGGAAACCTTACCCCATCGTCGGCAAATGTTCCCCATGCATAATTTGCACTTCCTTCTTGTCGTCGCATCTCTCTTTTCATGGCAACCATTTCTGACTTCTCTTTCTCCTCCTTTTTCTTCATCAAATGATAACTGTTTCTAGAGAAATAAAAGTTGAGTCCCTCTATTTTTTTGAGAGCTACACAATCATGACCTTGGATCGACTCAACTAAGATGTGGTGGCTGAAAACCAAGGGTCTAAAAAGGAGGTGTTTTTTGAGGAGCCTTAAGATGTCTTTTGATGATATGAGTTTGTTCGTCTCGGTGGCGAGAGGGTTATAAAAATTTAAACGGCACGGGCTGGATATTTCTTTCATGGTTATCCACATTTTTACATTCACGGTTCACTGGGTTGAGCCTAGGCAGTAGATTGGTCAAAGTCAAAGGCATGGCAGCGATAGACAACATCGTTAGATGATAGTGATGGCGTGAAAAGTGCCATGGCAGTGAGCAATAGCTTGCGCTCATTGGAAAAACAATGGTAGCTGCAGGTTGCGGCCAAAGTGGGTAGACAAAGAGGTTGTCGGTAGTGCTGAGGTAGCAATCGACGGTGCAGGGAGGTGGAGCTGGTGGGGTGTGGTGGTTCTGCGTGATGACGTGCAGTAATGGTTGCGTGAATGGGTTAGGGGAAGTAAGTTAGCTACAGGAAAATAGTGGGAGAAAAAGTGAGATGACATAAAAAGGTAATTATGAAAACTATTAATTAAGTTAAATAAGGTTTAGTTAGGTTAATTAGTTAATTTATTTATCTAAGAAAAAAGCTAAACTCCATGTTTATGATGTTGTTATAAGAAAAGTCACTGCAGAAATGAATATGTAAATTTGGTCCCTATTTTTGAAAAATAAAAAATGCAAGGTACCTTGCACTTATTTGACATAAAATGTAATATACCTTATAGTTTTTTGATTTTGATTTCTTTTGAAAATTTTGAAAAGCGCAAGTCAACATGCATTTTCTATCAGGAAACTGCAAGCTAGTTTGGGATTTCTAATTCAGAAAAAATAGGGATCTAATTTACATATTCATTGCTACATGGACTTTTCTTGTAATAACATCAAAAATATGGACGTTCTGTGCAAAACCCCTTATTTATCTATGTATGTAGAATATAAAAATCTTTTCTAAAGCTTTTGAAATGTGCCAAACGTCCTTGGCATTTTTTTTATATGACAAGGATACTTTTATCATTTTTTCTTCTTATATTTCTAACTATACATCAACCCCAGCTGCCATGAACTCGTCTCCTGAAACCTCATACCCCCTATTTTTTTAAAAATTAAAATAAGAGCCCTCCTTCTTAAGAGACCAGTGTTTTATTAAAGGTAACATTCCCTATTTTGACCAATCAAATGTTATCTTCAATCAAAACTTTGGAATGACAATGTAACTATTTTGGAAAATTCCACAACAATTCCATCATGCGGTTCAGTTCACTAAGCCAACATGAACATCTATGCTATAGACGTAGATTTTATCAAGCAATCTTACTCATAACTTGGAATTGATGCTTTTTATTATATTAAATGGTCATAATTTATCTTGCTATACTTTAGATCTAATAACAGAATGAGATGTTTTGTGTAGTTTTATTTTTTGTATAGATTGATAAATCCAGGCACATCAATTTTAAGATTATTTGGATTCTTGATAGTATGAAAACTCAATATGAATATGAAAACTCAAGATGATGTTGTAGATGAATGATGTCAAATTCTATTCTGACTTATATTTAATCCCACAGGTCAAAATTTCAATATTTAGATTAAAGTAATGATTTGTTGAAACAAAAGGAAGAATGGTTTATCTTTGTTGAGAGGGATATCTTGATTATTGATTTTGAGAGAAGCCAAATTTATCATCTTCATCACATTATAATAATAACACTACAAATAATACATGGTACTTTTATTTAAAATATATAAACACATAAATGAAGGTGTTTTTTTATAGGGACCAATATGGTTACCCGATGAACAAAGGTTAGTGCATGAGAAGTTATTGTAATTTAATGTTATTAAATGAATTAACTAATGAGGTAATTTGATGTGGTTACTATATAAATGTGAGAATGTGCCATGTATTGTTGATGTGAACTAGGATAGTGAAGTATGTATTTAGTTTAAAGTAATCTTTACTCCAGCTCAATTTACTTTCAGCAATTGAAATTGAAATAACTAAGCTGGATTGCAAATTAAAAGCATAGATACCATATTGTCTGCTTATCTAATGTGGAGAAGCATGAATTTGATCACATGTAATCTTTATATGTGTGACATTAGTTTGTCGTAAAAGTTGGCGTTCAAATGTATGCTGGTAATCATATTTTTCTTCTCCACGTAACCTATTTTTATATGTTAAGGATGCCATCATTCTCCTTTCCATAGTTAATATGTTATAATATATTGCATTTCAAGGAGATATTTTATACACAAGGCTCGGTTTGCACCCTATTTTATCTGCACATGTTCAACATCCATGCATATGTACTCGCCTAAAGGTAAATGTGCAGTTGAATTTTGTATAATTGAATTATTCTCATTCATTCTCTTCTTACATCATTAGTTATTCTTATTTGTTATTCCTGCATTATAGCATTCAACAATGCATTTAATACAGGTATCTTTTGATAATAGCCAACTGAATATGTATGTTTTGTAATAACTTTGATAGGAAAATGATGCAAAATCAAACACTTCAAAAAGTAAAAATGGATTTTAATGGGGTGAAGAAGTGAGGCGGAGATGGAGAGAAGAGTTCTCTCTTAGGTAAGAGTAGTGAGGTCGAAGGAGCAAGAGGAGAATACAAAGTTAGATGATATGAAGAAACTTAGGTTAAGGATTTTAAGTTGACAGTTGAGACTAGGTATTTGTTTCAACTCTATGGTTAGGCCTATTGTTTTTAGAGTTTGAGAGAATTTGTTTGATTTAACAAGTTTTCATGTGAAATAATATATGTTATTTAGTTTTTTTAAAAGAAAGTAGATACTAAAAAACCCGTGATATCAAAGTTTCCATATTAGTAAATTTAACTACTATATTGTTGCTTTCCTACATTTATTTCGTTTGTTAAAGCTTTATATTAACATTTAGGAGTTTTATCCCACCTTTTAGCAAGGCCGTGATATCAAGAAATTAACTGAAAATTAATGATTACTCATCACAAATATCAATTGTGCATCGCAAGTTCACCATGGATATCGATAAATTTTGTCCGTGTTCGGATCGAGCGACAATGGACAAGGCAATACAAGCAAAGCCGTAAAAGCCGACGTTTCAAATTTCAAGTCAATCGGAGTTCGTATGCTCGGGGGAAAAACCCTCGGGATCTGGCATTGGAAGACCCATAAATGAAGCTCAGCAGGCTGGAGCCAACGCCAACATGAATGAGCCACATGAATAATATTGCCCAGAGTACCCTTCAAGACCTAGGGGTAGTATAGAAACATGGTGAGGGGACAACCCCTAGATGGAGTTGAAAGAATGGTTGGACTAGTGCGACAGATTATGAAAGGAGGGTTGCCAAGCGGAGGCTTAGAGGAAGTTAGTCGGAGTCCGTTTACTTCGAATATAAAAAATGCGAGGAACCCTCCAAATTTCAAGTTACCCATTAAGAACTTTTATGATGGAAAGTCAGACCCAACCATGCATATTACCAAATATATCAGGCATATGGAAGTGCTGAGGGGATCTGAGGAAGCGATGGCAGATTGTTTCCCTTTGTATTTATCAGATTTGGCTACGCTTTGGTTCAGGCAGCTAGAGAGTGGATCAATAAAGCAGAGGACATGAGAGTCCATAAATGATTTTCTATTGTGATTCAATGCAAGTGTGGCTTCAGTAGATCGCCCAGATCCATCGATGATTTTGATGGCGATGGTGGCAGGATTTGCAGAAGGCACATAGTTCAAGGATTCGCTGAAAAGAGACCCGCCACAAGACCTTGGAGAGTTTTACCATGAAGCTGAAAGATTCATTCGGCTAGAAGATTCACGTGCCAAGAGACAAGGAACAAACGTTGTACAAGGTGAAGGAACTTTCAAAGAACAGTTTGGAACAGACAAAGGAAAGTGGAAGCAGGATGGCAAATATGATGGTCCTATAAAATGAAAGAAATTCCGAGAACCCAGGTTTAGACAATACACGGACTTGACGGCAAACCTGGATCGGATTTACACGGAGACTCGGGGGCAGCTCCCCTATCGAAAACCACTCAGGAGAGATCCCACAGAATGGGAACGTAGAAGTGGAAAGTACTGCCTATTCCATGAGCTAGAAGGGCATACCACCGATGAATGACACCATCTGAACGATGAGGTGGAAGAGCATGTCAGAAGTGGTAGATTTCCACAATACACCAGAGATCGGACAGCGACCGTAGGACCTGAGCAACTACCGCCTACACCTAACAGAACTAACCCTGGATCGGGATCACGACTTGTCATCAATTGATCATGATGGCAAGAGCCAAGTTCAAGATTTGAACATTGGTCAATTAAACTCCTTCGATTTGATTTCAGAATAAAACGGCTATTCCACTTACACATGTACGGTAACCGGAGAAATCCCTAGACATGCTCTGAAATGATAATAAACCGCTTTGCCCGGAGAGGTAGTATCTATATTTTTCCTTTGTTTATGATTGGAAATTTGGAATTTGAATTTAATAAATGAACTTGGATTTCACAAAATAAAACTTTGACCGGAGAGTTAAAGGATGGATATTGTAAGTCAATTTGAAAATGATCGCTTTATGACCCTACCCAGAGAGGCGGGGTCAGGAGTGCAAGAAGTGAGTTGCTTCGCCAGAGAGCGACGGGATCAACTCACTTAACGTCATTCCTCATTCACCAGAGAGTGATTGGATCGGGGTTCGATAAGAGCCCAGAACGGCTATGGTCGGCGGATTTAGGCCATGATATCGCTTAATGTTCAAGGACACTGAACCGGAGTGTAGAGGGTGTAGCTGCTTCACCAGTGAGTGAGAGGATTCGCTCACTCAACGTTGTTTCCCCTTCACCGGAGAGTGACATAATGGGATCTAGAAAGAGCCCGGAGAGGCTGTGTTTGGTCTAGGATGTCCAAGACATCGCTATATGCCCTCGCTAGGGCCAGAGTGCAAGGGATAGAAAGCAACGCCGGAGCGCAACAAGATCTTTCTATTCGATAGTTAAGTCTAGAATGGACTTGGAAAGGGTCCGAAGTGACCATTGATAATCCGGAGAGGCTGTAGAATTTGATTCTTGACTTCCACAGGTGGAAATGAAAACTGATTCGGCTTCAAACAGCCACAAACTTGATTGACGATACTATAGCTATGGATAAAACATGCGCTCGCAGCGTTTGATTTGAAGCTATTCAAAACACGCCTTTTGCCAAAAGGCATGTTTGCGGGGAAATGTGTGATCCCACCTTTCAGCAAAGCCGAGATATCAACAAATTAACTAAAAATCAATGATTACTCATCACAAATATCAATTATGCATCACAGGTTCACCATGCATATCGATAAATTGGGTCCTAGTCCGTATCGAGCTACAATTGACAAGGCAAAAAAAGCAAAGCCTTAAAAGCCAACGTTTCAAATTTCAAGTTAAACGAAGTTCGTATGCTTAAGATATGACCGATGCAATTTCAGCAAACACCTTGTTCGCATCCATCGGAGCGCTTCATTTCATATCCATCAGTCGAAAAGCCTTGTTCGAATCCATGATGAGCACGCGGCTTAGTATCGATAAGGGGAAGCACTCTTCATATCGATCAACATAAAGGCTTTGTTCCATTCCATGCCGTCTATTCATAACCATTTCCATGCCACTGCCTTGCTTGCGTCCATCAAGGACTGTCTCCTTCGTATCCATCATCAGGTGGGCCCACTTCGAATCGATCAGCTATCGCCCATTTCGTATCCATTGATTGCAATGCAAGTGTCTAATTCGTATCAATCAAGCATGATACATACTTCGTATCGATCAACCATGGATTGATACGAAACAAGCACTTCCCATCGATACAAAAAGGACCAAGCAATAGTGTGGCAGTCGATCGATACAAATAAGAGCATTGTGATCGATGCGAATGAGACCGAATGCTATCGATACGAAAAGAGCGACACGGCTGGATGATAAGAGCAACACAATCATGATCGATACGAACAAGGTGCAAATAAGACTCGGTCAACTCGGCGTGAGGAGTGGATCGATCCAAGAATGTCGCACCACGTCATCTAACATGCACGTGCGCGAGATCGAGTCAAATAGAACGAAATGGATGTATCAATTCAAAAGAAATAGCCAAGCGAAAACTCGAATTTGCATCGATCATATCTCACAATCCACAAGTCCAAATGCTATTAAATTTTCACATAAGCTTACGTACAAGATAAGGAAGGTTCGTGCCAAGTTTCGACTCGATTGGGTCAAATACTGATCGATACGAAATTCATTCGTATCGATCACGGATCGAGCCGAAACTTCATGGAATCGATCGCGTAGGCCCACTCACGTGCCAGAAGGAGTCTCCCAAAGTTTGAGCGAGATGTTTGCATGGAGCGCTTATAAATAGCAACCTAGAGCCTACAGAAAAAAGGCTTTGGGATCTAGCAACGTCCAGACTATGCCAAAATCACGATTGCACACAAACTCGATTATTGTACTCGAAAATCACTGCTGTAATTGATTGTAACCAGCAAGCACATCAATAAAAAGATTACCTTCGAAGTGGATGTAGGCCAGAGATAGTCGAACCACTATAAACCTTGTGTTTCTGCTTGTTATTTCTTAATAGTTGTTCTCTACTTTGTCTGGATATGAGATTTGTGTTAGAATATTGCTGATCTATATTCATACGTTGGTGATTTCACGATATTCAGGGTTTGTGACCAATTTTGGCACAAACAAGAGCATTTTACATTTTTAGTGAATTGCAATAAAAAACATGTGATCAACAATTACATTAACACCAAGCAGTATGATCTTTTTGATTGCAAAGAAGCATATAAGGTGAAATACGTTTTTCATTTTAGATATAAAATCGGTTCTATAGAAGGAGTAGGCATCATTAACTCATGACATAAATAGCATACACACAAATTGTAAAAAAACATTTTAATGGTGTAATAGAGCAAAACTAGCGTCCATTTTTCTTTCATGCGAAGCATGTGCATGAGCACTAGTTTATATACATTAATGTTTTATATCATTCATATCTTTTGTATACGAGGTTCGATTTAGACGCAGTTTCTTTCATTGCACTTGTATTAGAGCCCTCTACGACCTAGCATAGGATTAGACAGATTTTATTGAGATAGTTGTTACAGCTTGACTTTCTATGTTGAATAAATTTATAAATTTTGTTAAAATAAACTATTTTAATGTGATTTTTAATGATTTATAACTTGAAAATAAATTTTTAGTTAACTAAGTTCTTTCTATAGAGATTTTGCTGTAATAAATTGTATTAAGTTAATAAATTCCTTTTGAATAATCTATTGAAACCGAATAAATTATTTTAATTGAATATAAAATACTTTAAAGTGTAAATAATTTTAAATTGGCTGAAGTAGTTAGTAAATAAATTTATTTTGTAATATAATGATAAAAATTAAATGAATATAAGCGAGCATTGAATTGAATAAATTATTAATTATTCAGACGCAATTTGTAAAATGAGATGTAAATCGATTTATACTAAATTGAAATTAAGGATTAAAAAATAAAAATTTAAATGCATTGCAAATTGACTAAAATTTGAGTTGAAGCAAAACTGAGATTAAACACAAAATTAGTCCCAAAACTATTTCAACCCAACCCAAAACTATTTTCACTAACTCTGTGCTTTTCGAAATATTGCTTGGCTTCCTGATTAAGTCCGCACCCAATCGCCTTATTTAGATTTTGTCCTAATCCTCTTCCTAAATTAAAATCACAACCACACTAAAAAATAACATAATAATAATGCACGAGTTGCGTATGAGGCACTCGTTGCCGGCAACGTAGGGGTTCGCGATTAACTTGGAAAGCCATAGGTAGCAGAGTGACGCAAAGAGGAGCTCGGCCATGCTCGGCCAATATGAAGACGACGCGCCCTGATGTCGCATGCCCAGGAAAGTCGAGATTGTGGAAACGGGAGTTACGACTAGGGTTCTGCGACTTCAATGACGCTAGTTACAGACGATAATGATGAGATCAACCTCAACAGAGGCGCT
The DNA here is from genome assembly GCA_030765085.1 of Allium cepa. Taxonomy (NCBI): domain Eukaryota; kingdom Viridiplantae; phylum Streptophyta; class Magnoliopsida; order Asparagales; family Amaryllidaceae; genus Allium; species Allium cepa. The sequence goes on along the minus strand of CM060945.1, from coordinate 304,548,120 downwards.
GATGGGAGCTAGGTGGAGTTGGGTTTGATGGGTGGTATGCATTCATTTGGGGAGGTGATTTAAGAAAACTCCCATTATGAACTATGCATGGGCTTAAAAAAGGAGTTAGCGGCGTGTTGATAAATGACTGTGAAGTAGTTGCAGTCGTTCTCGCTTGGAATTTTAGTGAGTTAATCTCACTCATAACTATGTCTATTTCTTTTATTGATGCATAATCCCACATTTATGTACTTAACTTGCTTGGTTGATTGGATTGTTGATTTCTTGGATGGAATTTGTTGTTTGTTGTTGATTGATGATCGATGCTATTTGAATTGGATGGAATCATGTTGCGAATTATGATTTACTTGCTGTGTGATGATTGTTGGTAGATGGTTAATTTGTGATTATTGAGTAATAATTAGATGTTCGAAAATAATTGAATGGAAATTGGAATTATATAGAAAGAAGATGAATAAATTTCAAAGATGTACGAAGTCCCAATGAGGATGTGACGGCCAGAAGTAGTTTTGAGTGGAATAATTTCAAAGATGTACGAGGAATAATTTTGAGTGGAATAAGGAGTACGAAGTCCCAATGAGGATGTGATGGCCAGAAGTAGTTTTCATATCCCCATCCTAGCATAACCAACCATGGGTTCATTCCCCGATGGTTGTGGCGACATGGCCTCCTCATCGCATGGTCATAATCTGCTGCACATGCCAATGGGATGAATTCAAAATGAGCGAGGAGTTTTACAATGCAAGTGAGGAGCAAGGATGCGAGGAAATAAGAAAGCAACGTGTGATGTATTGTGAAGCTAATGACTGGTGAAGACACTCATATAAATATTACGAATTAGGTTGTCCTTTGTACCCGTGAAGCATCGAGGCTCAAGTGTAGACTCAACATCTAGTAGTAGTAATAAAAATGGCATAAATAAATGAGGTAATGGTAATGAAGTTAAAAATGAAGAATAAAATAAATAAATATAATACTACTAATTAAATATAAATGAATTGATATTTGACTTGTGATGTATGTGACGTGTGATGTATGATGTATACGATGCATGCAATGTGTGATATGTGATATGTGATGTGTACAATGGATGTCTAATGTATGTTGTATGATATGCTTGATGGTTGCTTTGATGTTTGATAAATGTTTCGATGTTTGATGGATGTTTGATTATTCTTTTGTTGATTGGATTATTATCATGCTAAGTATATTATTCCTTAATATTTCCTTTATATTCTCACATTTGAATATAAATATAGTCTGACGCGTTTATTTATATAATGCTAGGATTAGTTCGAGACATTCTAGATTCAGGGATGACGAGAGCATATTTACTTATTGGGCTTAATTGGAGGTTACATTACTGATGTCTTGTATATTGTGTATTTGGACCCGTGTATGTATATAATGTTGGATTATATGTATTGGATCTATCTTCTATAATTATTTGGGATTTCGTAGGAATTTGACTTTTTGTATCCTACTCAGACTTATGTGATCTATTATATTTTTATCGATGCGTTGATGTCTCTGTGTTCTTTGTCATTTATTTTATATTGTGTATTGTACCATCCTCAAGCACCACACGTGTTCATTGCTTTACACCAAGATTGTTTACGTCGAGTGACTGATTTTTACATTATGAGACATATTCCATTTTAGTCCAAAGGAATATTCACGTGTTCTTCACCTACAACACCACATTCTCTGTGTTACTCGATAGTATTATTCAGTAATACTCTTGAATAAATGGTATAAAGGTGGGGTGTTACCTTGTTGGTATCAAAGTGGGTTTAGAACAATATGGAGTATAAAAGACACGAGTCCTGCCCTTAGATGAGACTTAGAGCCCTTGTTCTCGTGGGTGTGTGGTAGATTATTCTATGTACTAAGTTGATATTAGGAGTATACAATGATTACGGAGGTAATCATATAGGGATGTATTTATATTTTTTTATTTTATAATTTACTTTCTACTTTTATTGAGTGTAAATTTCTATATGAGATATAAATGAATAAATGGAGTTTGAATAAGTAGAAGTAGTTAGTCTGGACAGTAGTGTCGGTATTGAAGGTGAATGTTAGAAACCTCTATGGCTTTGAATGGGAATGAAGTTGTTTAGTAAGAGAAGCTGTAAAAGACTAATTTGAATCTAATATCGAATACTTCATGATTTTAAATTTTTACAAGGTGAAATGAGTGAGAAGATCCATAGTGATCAGAGTAGCACAATGGAAATATATCGATTACTTTCCACTAATATTTTGATTATTTGGCTGTTTTGGTTGGATGATTTGAATCCAGTGGTGTTTTCGGTTATGAAGTTACCACAAGAGATAATGAAAATTAATTTCATATAAAATAAACCGGTATACTTTTATACATAAAAATTAAAATGGGACTGAAATGGATATGAAGTTAAAAGCTTACTCGTTTGTTATTATAGACAGATGATTAATGATGTTTGTGATTTTGTATGTCGAGTATTTTTTTGATAGAACTCGATTGATTATTTATAAACCTTTTGTTATAAGCTGATTTAAGTTAACAAAAAGTCCTTTCGAAAATAGACAATAAATCTTGAAGTGATTTTCTTATTTAATATCAAAGACGTTGTAATTAATAGAGAGACATTTTATTAGAAGTTAGCAAATGTTTTATAAAAGATTAAGTTGTTCTGCGAATAAATATTTAAAAGAATTCTTGATGTTGACTTCGTGTTAACTTGTCCATTAGGTGTTTAAGAATTCTGGTCGATTTGTCTAGACAACATCATTGATAGGGATTCCTAAAAACTACAACGAGACTTATGGACACATGATTTTAAACAGTGAAAGTTATGTTGAAGAGAAGAATGGGTTTTGAGTTATATTATAAACCAATATTTGAAATAACATTTCAAAGGAAGTTATATGAATTATTTTGAAGAGATTAGAGGGATTTGGAGAATATTTAAAGTGAGTAAAATGTTTTAATGAAGAAAAATTATTATTTTGATAGGAATATTTAATTTGATGAAAGTATAAGTATATTTGGTGAAAGATGTTCAAAAGAGGAAATGAAATTTTAAAGAAAATACATTGAGCTATATTTTGGAAAGGTGTTTTGCAAATAAATTGATATTCTAAAGAGGTATTTGAGTTGAGTTTGGAAAGGAATAAATATAAATATATTTTGATAAGAGGAATATTTTTGAGATGATAATTTAGAAAGAATGAGATATGAATTTTTTTCGAAGTTTTATAAATTATTTTTGCTTAAGTGTGTGTGTGTGTATGTATGTATGTATATACATATGCATATGAGAGAGATTATTATTATAGTGAGGTAACAAATTGTTTTGAAAAGTAATAAATTTATTTTTCTATACCTAGATGTTTGAGGTGATAATTGCAGCCATCGAGCATTAGTGGATAGTTGTAGTCGATGATGAGGCAATGTTGATCACACGATTAACAATGCAACCAACTAGCAAAATAAACCACTAGAAAATTATGACACGACGTTATTGCTAGAAGAATAAATATAATTAAATTTCGAATTAGTATGGTTGTGATGTTTTGCAATTGAATGGCTGCCATATTCTATATGATATTTTTGATTCGGATGCTTGTCATGAAGATGTTTATAATGTGATGCATTATGGAAAAAAAGAATATTTGGATTTTTATGCTAATGAAATATGGTGAATTCTTTTGTATTGAAACAACATAAATATTATTCAGAAATGTTGTTATGAAAAATGGTTTCAAATCATTCAAAATTTTAAAATAAAGATGATATATATATATATATATATATTACGAAAAGTGATATGATTATTATCATTAGAGAATTATAAATTAATAGCATTGATTATTTTTTAGAAAGAAAAAAAGATTAGAGTCCTTACTAATATGATCATAACTTATGATGGGTTTATCCAATTTTGTTGAATCTTTTTCCCTTAATTAGATAATTGCATAATTAACAATTTGCTATCTGTTACTAACCAAAATTTTGAGGTTTGTGAAATCTTAAACATAAATAATAAGTGTGGTATTCGCTATCCTGTAATGTAAAATTGATTAAAACTAAACTAAACTCTTTTGCCCCTAACTTTTGAACTGTTTTTCCGATTTCATGATTTTACCTATTTCAAAAAGCTTAAAACTATGATACAACTTTCACTTGACATATTATGTGAAATTTTTTGGACTACCCATCTCCTTGACCCTCGAGAATCGACATCAATACATTCACGGTATTCATGTGCCGCAATTCCAAGTGTCGAGGAGACAGATTATTAGGGGTAAAATAAACTAAAGGTGGAAGATAGAAACACAAATTCTCATATTGCATTTAACTATATAGATAGTACATACAACCACTCTCACATTGGTACATTAGAGATATGGTACAAAATAACCTGGCTAGGAACAGTTATAACTGGTTGTCCCCATATTTGTTGGTATAAACAAACTAGACATAGCAGAAAATAAAAGGATAGATAAATAGATAACCACATGAGATGATTCAGCTCCATGCTCCCAAAATTCCTCCAAAATGCACCCAAAAAAAATCTTGACTACTTGGTTGTCTGAAAAAAATAGGGCATCTAGAGTTTAAGGTAAAAAAATAAACTCCGGGTCAGTCATGAGACTAGTGTGAGAAAACTTAAAAGAGCGGATACTTTTGAAATCAAAGGTATCTCGTAAGACCATGCCCCACAAAAACACGGATGAGGTTTTTCCCTTATTATAACCAAAAAAAATTCTATGTAAAATCATTTAATATTATTTTTAATGACATTATTTTGAAAACTCTTTCCAAATAAACATATCCAAATAGCCGAAATTGTTAACATTATTAAATTCTAGCGTATTAGGATCTAAAACTAAAATTGGAAGCTCGTATTGGAGAACGAAATTCCAAACAACGAACGGGTAAGGGACTACCTTCGATAGTACATTTCTAGACGAATGTACTGATGCCCAACAAATGGTCCTCTACCAAAACAAGACCGGATTACCTCGAACTAGATAGTACTGAATATGTCATCACCCCGGTCATTAGTGACCTATCTGAGACGTCGCTTAGCATACACCACAGTAATTTAAACCCAAATGTTATAGTGGGTAGAATTATATCTAGAAGGGGACGATCATATCCTAATGATTGTGAACTACATAGCCTTGATGCATCTACCCTATTTTTTGGTCATCTCTGGGTGCGAGGTTTGAAATAATGATTACCTCCAACAAAATGTCAACTTTCCACTTTAAATTCCACATTGTCATTCCATAATCATACAACTGATTTCCTACAACGTATAATTCTGAGCTCATATATCTCAGGAAAGAGTGTGAAGTTAAGAGAAGTTGCCTTCTCCGCCACCAAATAGATGATACGTTTTATATAGACCAATCAATGTGATTTAAAATGCAATGTCAGACATTCGTCAACACAAATTGTCCAAAACAGTAGCAATTAGACCCTACAAATCGAAGATTTTCATAACAGAGCACTGCTGCAACCATATATACATATGATATTGTTATTTCCCGAGGGTCTAGTGGTATGTAGCCCTATATTATGAAGATCTTCGTCTTCAATGATCTTTGTCTTCAACATGTTTTACTTCGAAAATGTTGATTAGTTCAAAGTGGTTTTCGAGTAGGAATCACCCAAATCCAATCTCGATCTCTTCGAATCCAATTATCGAGAAAGAAAGGTGTTAAATATGGGTGATCAGTACACGACATTTTCATTCAGTATTATCATAATATATGTATATATATATATATATATATATATTCATTTCAGCATATACAGTTTGACTAAACCTCTCTTTAAATAATTTTCTTTTATTTCTTAGAAATAATTTCCAAAGGGTGTCTTTTTTGGAAAATCTTAAAATAGGATAGGGCTTTCCCTTTTATATCTTCCACCCCTTGCCTAGAAAGAGAAAACCGAGGCTAGGTAAGTTCATGGCACATGTTGCTCCACCCCTAACCTTAGTTACGCAACTTGTTTTACCTTTCTAGATCTCACAGGAAGGCAAATGTACTAGTCATTTTTGCATACTCCTTTCGTTATTAAAAGTCATTTCAAATTTTTTTTGGAAAGAAAACTAAGTTTAAAAATTATTTTCCAAAATTCAATGATAAATAGTGGAGGTATAGTGATTATGGAGCCCTAAAGCTCAAATTATACTAACTATATTTTTAAGTCAAAGTTTATTATTTAAAACCCTTTTAATATATTTAAAATAAATTTTTAGAATTTTTTCCCTATTTTTAAGAATTTAAAAACAACCATTTAAAATATTTTACCACTTCAACCGTTTAACTGTCAAAGCACGATTTTTCGGAAAAATTGATCTGAACATAATTTAAATTCTTTTAAAAGAAATCTTAGTTTCTAGTTTTAATTTGAAAGCTATAGTGAAAATATTTCGGAAAATTCTTATTTCAAAGAATTCCTACTTCGAATTCATCGTATAAATAGATTTAACTTTAACGGCGTGAATTCACGATATGTGATGCGCGTCTTTCTAGTTGTTTTCCAACTCTTTTTGAATCTTTTGCAAAATCATTTTAAATAATATAAAATATTTCTAAGTCATTTAAAAAAAATTCTCTTGCTTTTAAAAGTGGTTAACAAATTGTATACACTTTTGAACTTGATTAAGGAAATGATTCCTTTTGTGATTTTTCGACATGTAATTCATCATGACCTGTTATGGTATTAACCAAACAATCATTTAACACCCATGTAACATCAAAACATGATATCAAGCAACATAAAAAGTACAAAAGCATATCATAACATCATATAAAATAAGAGTATATAAGAGGTAGTGTTTTCTCGCAAAAATATGCTTCCCGGTCTAACTTTGTTACTATGGATTTGATTATAGCTTCGCTACTACTTTTTGAAACTTCTTGAAATCCACTATAGCTCTGCTATCCTAGAAGTTGAGATGAAAAAGATGTGGAGACGACTCTTAATGGGCTTGTCCTTGGGTGGAGAGAAGAATGGGGCTTACTAACTTGAACTTGAACTTAAGTGGTATCTTCTTCCTATTTTTCTTGATTATTTTGCCGTAAATTCATTATGATTTTTTAATTTTTTTAAGAGAGGCATGGAATCCATTAAAGCTGAAAGGAAGAAGAAGGAGAAATCTTAGAAAAGAATGGGTTGAAGTGTGAAGAAGTGAGATGGAAGTTTGGGTATTTATAGTCTTTAATCACTTAAGGATTAAGCTTTGTGTTTTACACTTTTTTCGACCCCCTTCACATCATTTTGCATGGCCCAAGGTAGTACCATGTGCTCCCATCACTTCATGTCCTTTTTGCTTACTTCTTTAGCTCTTAAGGGATGTATTTAGATGGATTTATGGCTTAAAGTGAAGACTACATTAGTTTTGGTGAGATTTTGTAGACTTTTACTAAAATATCTTGCCTATCTTAACTTTAAAATTTGTTAAAGTAAATATTCATTTATAAATGTTGTATAAATTTATTACTAAGTATATTATATGTTTTAAAGTGTTTTAACTTCCAACTTGTGATATTTGAATATAACTTTTGACTGTTAAGCCGTTTTTAATTCGAAATCCTTCTGGTCACATAATTACGCTTTTATTAAACTATTTATATTTGTAAATGAACCTTTAAAATAAATTTGTATATTGTTAAATAATAAGAAGGGCTTATTTAATAATTGAAATAATTTATTTGACCGTGAAAACTTAATTTTACTGAAAACCAACTTTTTTCACTTTTACCGATTTAAGCAATAGTTCCTACTTTTGTGTATAAATATATCTTAAAATCTCATATAAAATTATTTGTGTTATAAAACTTATATTTTAATATTTAAAATCCATTAAATACTATATCTTAGTGTGATCAAATCATGGGTCATTACATTCTTCCTCCCTTGAAAGAATTTCATTTTCGATATTTAGGGTAAGAAGAAGATAGCTCAAAAGGAAATATATTCAATATGATGAAATTTAAACAAAAGTTTGAATAAGTAACTATATCACAAGCGGTGAGTAAACTACAACGATACAATCTATGCAACAACCCGGTATTTCGAACCATTTGCATCTACGCATGCCGAACTTGAATTGCTCAAAATATCATATTGTTAATTTGTATTTGGCAAAACTCAGCATATACAGTAAATAAATCAATCACAGAATCACAAACGTAGACTAATATAACAATAAGCAGCATAAAAGATAAATAGTAGTTCATGAAGCTACTATAAAACATCATAGTCTGAAAAATATATAATAGAAATATCAAAATACAAAGTAGTCTCATATACAAAAGTAAATGACAAGACTGAACTGAATACTGGAACAACTGAAACCTGACTAGACATCAGATAGATCTTCAAGAAAAGCTCCAAACTCCAAAGGTGAGTCTCAGATGCTGTGTCACTCAGTCTGACCCGAGCGTAAAGAAAAAACACAAAATACTCGAGTCAGGATTAACATTCTTCTATTAATAAATTCAACTCAAGTGAAATGTCAACTGAAATACAAGTATCTTAAAGCATGTTTGAGATTTTCATCCTCTAAGGATCTGTGGAACTATCTACTATGTAGTAATATACACTATTATACTATGCTTATAGTAAAGTAAAAGTATTAAAATAGAGTTAAGGCGTTACCCATATCTTCTTAACATATTTATATATATTCTCATAGTCTATGTAGTACCGTACTTCATCCATAAATTGGAGGGCTATCAGAGGACACTCCATACGTATTGTACAAAACCGAACTCGTAGAAGGGGCGATAGGGCATGCGACAAGGCACTCGAGGCAATGCCAGGATAGATATACCATTTGCGGATCCAGACTGGCTGTAACGCATAGCAGCTACTACCACCCACCTCGCGATACACTCCCAATCAAAAGGCACACCAAATCAAATCAAAAAGAAATAGAATGGTATCGGAGAAATGTGACAGATAGGAGGAATGAACTCACTCGGCCCTGCAAGGCTCCTACTTTAGCCGCATCAAGCTGACTCACAGGGGTCAAGGCTACGTAAATACCATATGGAATCGTCACCAAACCATCCTACTTCATTTTGGAATCTCCACCATGTACATAGCTGTTAAAGTGGTTTTCGGTATTAGAAGAGAGTATGACAATATCCATTCCCAGTCTCTTTAACAACCAAACACTTATTTCACACCGTGGTCATTTCATATCAAATAGCTTATACTTCATATCAAATTATCATACTTATTTTATAATCATACCGATTCGATATAATTATTCACTTTAAATAATATTCATTTTCAGAATCGTAACACTTCTAAATTTATAACACTTTTCGAAATCATAATACTTTTGAAATCATACCACTTTTGAAACCATAGCAGTTTTGAAATCATAACACTTTTGAAAACATAACACTTTCTACCTAAACAGTTTAGATATTGAAATAGTATATATGTTAAAATAGATATAAATAAATATACTTTATTTGTTTCCTCCAATTTCACAAATCGATTCAAATCATCTTAAAATTCAAAAATTCAATTTAAATCAATTCTAGTTTAACTACTTCAAATTTAAAGTTCAAAGATTCAATTTTATATATATTCCAACATTTACAATATAAATTTTATTTATATTTCGATATTCAATTTTAATTCATTTCAATTTGAAAAATATTCACTTAATCATTTTAGTAACAATTTATTTGAATCCCTATTTACAAATCTAAATCAATATTGGATATTCAATTTCCATTTTTATTTAAAGTTGAGAATATTCATTTAATCGCCTTTTATCAAATTAAGTTACAATCATATGTTTTCAAAATCTCAAAACTAATAAGTTTAAGTCAATTCTTTCTTTAAACACAATTATTAAACAATTTAAATTCCAGGTCAACCTTAATTTATCTTCCCAACCCTTATTATTAAAGTTATAAAAAGTTTATTTTAAAATATTAATATAAATTTAAATAAATGCTTTAAACATATTATAAATCAATTAAATTAAATTTTATTAAATTAAATTTTATTGAATGCATTTGTATTAAATCTTATTTTATATATTTTTTAAATGATAAAATATATAATAAAATATTAAAATTTATTTTATCAAAACTAACTTATGAATTAAAATTTCCAAAACATATAATTTTAAAAATCTAATTTTTTAAATATATGTAAAAATAACCTTTATATATTATATTTTGAAAACAATATTTAAAAACCATATATTTCCATTCAAAACTTTGGAAATCATTTTCAAAGTATCGACCAATAGTTTTCGTATATAATTTTCTATCCTATGGTCAAGTGTTATGAATATTTATCATTTCAATCTGCAAATTAAATATTTGTGGGTATATATCATTTCAACCAGCAATCCCAAAATTCAAAGTTATTGAAAATCGCTTGGGTTTATCATTTCAACCCATAACAATTTTATCCTATTCTACAAGACCGTTCGGATCTATATCATTTCAACCCATAGGGAATTTTGAATCAACAGAGAACTTGCAGAGTGAGAACAAATATAATAAAATATAACATATCAACAACAAGCATATATCATCAATAACAAATTAAACCTTAATATACATAACAGATCATGGTGTCAAATGTCATAGGTGAACAGTTACAAATAATGGTATATCATATATATAGCAATTAAATAATTAACAGTTAAATTTAGCAGCATATTTCAATTGTCTTTTCAAGTGAATCAAATTTAATAAATTTAAGAATGCTAACCGTGAGTGATTTCTCACCTTTCGAGGCTAGAGAGATTCGAAAATGAAATGAATTGCGAATCCAAGCACGAATTAGACGAATAAAGCTGATAATAATAAATCGATGAAACGATTAGAATTAGTTGATATAAACTGAACTAAATATATATATATATATATATATATATATTATTTTCAAACCAATATTAAATCCCTAACACATACAATATCCATATATTTTTAAAAAACCAAATTCACAAATACTTACATATAAACTAATGTACATAAACATACATACAAACTTACATTCAAGTTTTATACTTTAAAACAATATATATATATATATATATATATATATAATAAAAGTCAATATCAACTTACTTTATTAAACATATGTATATATGTAAATAAAGTCAATCATATATATAAGCTCAAACAATCATATATATATATATATATATATATATATATATATATATATATATATATTAAACCCATACTATACTATCCATATTGTATATACGCAAATGTACCCTTTAAACATATAATAGTGTTACATCATCTTATATATACCAACATAGATAAACTAGTGTTAGCACCGAAATTAGTCACTAGCACCCGAATGTAGATGAAAGCACCAACTAACAGTCACGGTTAGCAGATAGATCGTATGTAGAGAGTAATAATGTGAAGAACAGACAAAATTAAAATAAAAGCAATAAAGAACAACAGATTTTATAGTGGTTCGGCTAACTCTGGCCTACGTCCACTCCAGTAATTTCTTTTTTATTGTTGTAACAATCGATTACAGTCACAAAGTAGTAGACTAGCCTTAGCTTTAGAAAAATAGAAAGTTAGAGAGCAGAAGAGAAGATCCCTTTTTTGAAGCCCTACATGCTCTATTTATATACACGTCCAGGTAGTTGTTGGGCTCTCTGAATAACCAGAGCCCATCAGGGCCAAACGTCCCATGCCGAACCAAATTGCAATGTCGAACGCACTCATATGCCGAACAAGGTTGCCATGCCGAACGCATAGATATGCCGAACGCACTCATCCAATGCCGAATGCACTCGTATGCCGAATGAGGTTGTCATGCCGAACACACTCGTATGTCGAACGCACTCGTATGCCATGCCGAACGATCCATCCAATGTCGAACGCTCCCTGATGACGAACGATCCATCCAATGCCGAACGTCTCCAGATGCTGAACGATCCTTGATGCCGAACCTCCATCATGCCGAACCATGTCCGATGCCGAACCATGTTTGATGCCAGACAGTTTCTAATGCCGAGCGCCCATCATGCCGAACGATCTCTAATGCCGAGCGCATCTAAATGCCGAGCGCTCCTGGATGCCTAGAGCTACTGAATGCCGAGTGCTCTTGGAATGCCGAACCACTTATGTATGCCAGACGCTCTATGTATGCCGAGTACTTTTGAATGCTATTCGAACGTGAATGCTAGACGAACCATTTGTGCCAAACCATATTCAATGCCGAACCATGTTTCCTAGACCCAAATTATAGTTGATTCATCTTTATCCAATCATATTTCCATCTCCCAAGCACGTTGCATCATCCATCCATCCATCCAGTCAACTGAATCCATCATACACCAGCCTCGACGAACGTGCAGTCAATTAATTAAACCTGCCTGTGCATGGCCTTGTAAAAAGGCGGGTTAACACTTGCCCCCAAAAACATGCCTTGTTGTTGGAAGGTATGTTTTGAATAACCTCAAATCCAATATCCAAAGTCCGTATCCTTTTCGCACCCATACTATCAATTCCATGAGCTCTCCGGGCTTACCCTAGAATCCATAGACCTCGGCGGGTCGCGTCATCCTATTCCAGCCTTGACTTTCCCATCAAGGGCTTGTATGTTCTCCGCCCTCGACTCTCCGGTCAAAGAATTTGATATTCACAGGCCTTGGCACTCCGGCCAATGCTTTTATATTCACCAGCCTCGACACTCCGGCCAAGGACTTCTATATTCACCAGCCTTGGCGCTCCGGCCAAGGACTTGTATATTCACCGGCCTTGGCACTCCGGCCAAGGACTTCTATATTCACGGGCCTTGGCACTCCGGCCAAGGACTTCTATATTCACCGTCCTTGGCACTCCGGCCAAGGACTTCTATATTCACCGGCCTTGGCACTCCGGCCAAGGACTTTTATATTCACCGGCCTCGGCACTCCGGCCAAGGACTTTTATATTCACCGGCCTCGGCACTCCGGCCAAGGACTTTTATATTCAACGGCCTCGGCACTCCGGCCAAGGACTTTTATATTCACCGGCCTCGGCACTCTGGCCAACGACTTCTATATTCACCGGTCTCGGCACTCCGGCCAAGGACTTCTATATTCACCGGCCTTGGCACTCCGGCCAAGGACCCCTATATTCACCGGCCTCGGCACTTCGGCCAAGGACTTTTCTATACACCGACCTCGGCACTCCGGCCAAGGACTTTTCTATTCGCCGACCTCGACATTCCGGCCAAGGACTTTTATATTCCATCCAAGTCCATTCATTCGCTCTTCGACGAAGGGACTCGTAATTTGCGATCGTTGTCCCGTCTCTCCGGTCGAGACATTAATCATAAAACCTGAATTATTTATTACATCAATCAGAATCTAATCAGAAAACAAGAAATCCATATCAAAAATCCTACTCAAAGTACAAATCAAAAATCAAACATCCAAACCAAAATGGCAAACCAAAAAACCAACCAAACTAGGAGTTCATTCCAAACTCCAAAACCATACCAAAGGAAAGTAAATGTCCAAAATACAAAAGAGGAAACCATAGTTTGCAGAAAAATAGAAAGAAAGCAAGGTTTCATAGACTCAAGTAGTACGGTTTTTAGTCATCTCAGAGCACGCCTAGGGACCGTCCTCGATCTCCTACGTATGTAAGCGACCCAGCCATACTACTTTGTGTTCTATTACTTATTCAAAACCATAATTTTGTTTAGTTGATAATGAGCTGACATTGCCCAGATCCAGTGCCATCCCCGTTTGAGGTAGGTGGTGGTCTTTCCTCTCCCACTACAACAGCTCGGTTCCTGACATACTGCTGTAGATGACCATTCCTCACATGCTCCTCAATGATGTCCCTCAAATTCCTGCGGTCGTTTGTGTTGTGTCCATCCAGCTCATGGAATAGGCAATGCTTTTCCGATGTCCGTTCGTATTCTGAAGGCTCTCTCTTCGCTGGCCTTCAGTATTGGAGTCGCCCCCGAGTGTCCAAGTAAATCCTTTCTAGAGTCTCAGTTAAATCTGTGTAAGAAGAAAACTTTGACTCCCTTCGAGGTTTCTTCGAAGTGCCACCATTGCCATTTATTTTCCTTTTTCCTTTATCATCTTTACTTGGATCCTCCTTGGATGGACCTCCAACCCTTACTGCATAAGCTTCAGCCTCTCTCCCTTCTCTCTCAGCCTGTGCATCCTCCTGTCTCAGGAACCTCTCCGCCACATGGTAGAACTCCCCGAGATCCCTCGATGGGTCCCGTTCCAATGATATCTTGAAATTTGAATTATCCGCGATTCCTGAGACTACTACCATTAAAACCATTGGCGGATCGGGCCGATCCACTAAGGCTATCGCTGCATTGAATCTGGTCAAGAAGTCCCTGAGCGATCCCCCTTTCCATTGTTTCATAGATGTCAGAGTCATCACGTTCTTAGGTCTGACTATGTGGACCCGAAACTGTCTCATAAACCTTTCGATTAGCTCCGTCCATGTGCCGATAGAACAATTCTCTAGCTGTCTGAACCAGATAGCTGCGATATCCGTCAAATACAATGGGAAGCATCGAGCCATGACCTCATCCGATGCCCCTAATACCTCCATGTGCCTTATGTACTTTGTCAAATGAACCGTCGGATCCGTCTTTGCATTATCCATTTCCAAATTTGGTAGCTTAAATTCTGGTGGGTTCCTAGCTTGCCTGATAGTAGGAGTAAAGGGACTCCTATTCACATCCTCCAGGTCTCTATTTACCAATCCACCTCACATAGCCCGTCTGACCATTTTTGCTAATCTATCATTGTCGCCAAGCCGTAATCCTTGTTTGTTGCCTCCGGTCTGCCCCCCGAGTACATGAGGAAATTCAGGCACATACTCATCATCTCTTACTCCTGCACTCCTATTGGTGTTGGGTTGCACAACGTCATCTGGTATCCCTCCACGGATTCGTCCAGCATTTCCTGGTGGTGCGCCCCCGAGTCTAGGTCCATCTAGATTGTTAGCCGTCTGTTGATTGGGGGTTGCCCCCTGCTGAGCCATTCGCTATGCTTGCTGGTTGAGCGCTTCTGATCCAGCTCCATGGATCCGAACTCCTGCATTTCTTGCTTGTGCAAATTGTCTGAGAAGATCCTGCATCATCTCCTCTTGTCTTTTCATCATGGATTCCATTTCCTCTCAGGTGATGTAGATGGATGCTCCACCTGCTCCATTTCCAGAGGAAGCCTCTTGACTTCTCTCCTGATTGCTCCTCTCTATCACTTGCTTCCTTGCTGATGGTCTAGCCATTGCTTCTTTAAATCCAAGTTTCTAACTCCAAAATTCATGAGTTCAACTCTCGGTGAAAGCACCAAAGTGTTAGCGCCGAAATTAGTCACTAACACCCAAATGTAGATGAAAGCACCAATTAACAGTCATGGTTAACAGATATGTTGTATGTAGAGAGTAATAACGTGAAGAACAGACAAAAATTCAAATGAAAGCAATAAAGAACAACAGATTCTATAGTGGTTCGGCTAACTCTGGCCTAAGTCCACTCTAGTAATTTCCTTTTTATTGCTGTAACAATCGATTACAGTTACAAAGTGGTAGACTAGCCTTAGCCTTAGAAAAATAGAAAGTTAGAGAGAAGAAGAGAAGATCCCTTTTCTGAAGCCCTACATGCTCTATTTATAGACACGTCCAGGTAGTTGTTGGGCTCTCTGAATAACCAGAGTCCATCAGGGCCGAACAGCCTATGCCGAACCAAATTGCAGTGTCGAACGCACTCGTATGCCGAACGACGTTGCCATGCCGAACGCATAGATATGCCGAACGTACTCGTATGCCGAACGAGGTTGTCATGCCGAACACATTCGTATGTCGAACGCACTCGTATGCCATGCCGAAAGACGCATCCAATGCCGAACACTCCCTGATGCCGAACGATCCATCCAATGCCGAACGTCTCCAGATGCCGAACAACCTATCCAATGTCGAACGATCCTTAATGTCGAACCACCATCATGTCGAACCATGTCTGATGCCGAACCATGTCTGGTGCCGAACCATGTTTGATGCCAGATAGTTTCTAATGTCGAGCGCCCATCATGCCGAACGATCTCTAATATCGAGCGCTTCTAAATGTCGAGCGCTCTTGGATGCCAAGCGATACAGAATGTCGAGTGCTCCTAGAATGTCGAACCACTTATGTATGTCGGAAGCTCTATGTATGCCGAGTACTTTTGAATGCTATTTGAATGTGAATGGCAGACGAACCATTTATGCCGAACCTCCACCATGCCGAACCATGTTTCCTAGACCCAAATTACAGTTGATTCATCTTTATCCAATCATATTTCCATCTCCCAAGCACGTTGCATCATCCATCCATCCAGTCGACTGAATCCATCGTACACCAGCCTCGACGAACGTGCAGTCAATTAAGTTAAACCCGCATGTACGTGACCTTGTACAAAGGCGGGTTAACAACTAGCATAAAATCTCTTACAGTAACAAATATAATATATATACACTTCATCTTTTCAACAAATATATAACAATAGCATATCTCTTAAAACAGTTAAAACTGTAACAGTAGAATATTGTAACGACCCGCAAATTTTCAATAATTAAGTTTGGTTATTTGTTTAAAATTGAGTAATTAAATTTAGAAGAAAAAAAAATTTATAATTTATAATGAAGCAAACGTTAAAACGGTAATGTAGCAATGGTAAATCACATAAGACTTTGTGATTTAATATTTGGAGAAATAAATTTGCATAACCTATTAATGAAATAATAAGTAAATTAAAACGTAACAATGCTAATTATGGTTAATAATTAATAGGATGAATGAATTGACAATTAATGAATTTATTTAAAATTGTAAAGTTATAATGAAATAAATGGTATTTGGTTGGGAAGAATGAACATTCCAACTTAATAAAATAATTCAAATGTTATGGCTTAGTTTTAAATAGAATATAATAAAAACAAATGCAATCAGTGTATTAATGTGTGAAATAATATATGGATTAATTGTAACTGAATGTAAATTAAGGCGATTATGTTAATGTAAGTTAATAAATAATTCATTTAGTGCTATCCCAAAAAATTAAAACAATGTAAGGTTATAATTGATTGTATTTGATAGATTGGAAATAAATTTCAATAAATACAAATTAAGTAAATAAAAGTAAGTATTGTATGAATATATGAATTAATGTCTGATTTAGGGTAATAGAATGAATTCATATGATATAAGTAATTATAATAAATAATGAAATAATAACTGGGATGGAACATAACAACGAAGTTAATTAAAGCTGAATTGTGTAAATCGAATGAAATTGCAATAAATGAGATAATGTAAGAGGATATAACTTGGTAATAAATTAATATAAGAAAATAAATGTAAAGGTTGAATTAATCAATGAATTAATGATGAATAAATGGTGATGGAATAAAATTAGTGTTATATATGTAGAATAATAACCTGGGTTGATAGGTAACAAACTTTTAAATGCAAATAGAAGCAAATAGGTGACAATTAATATAGGTTGTTATTTATTTAATGTGTCAAATAAACTTTGGTAATCAATTACAATAAATTTTAAATTTAACGTTTTGTTAATGTAAATTTAAAGTAACAATTGATGTAATAAAGAATGGAACCAAGGTAAATTAATTTATTGGATTTAAAATCTATATTAATGGATGAAATTGACAAATTTCAGTATGATTAAATTATAGTAGTTATTACATAATAAGTGGAAATAAATAGTTAATGCAAAAAAGGCGAAACGGAAAGAATCAGTGTAATGAAACATAACCAAATGTTAAATATGTTTGTAGGATAAAGATTGTTTGAATAATAAGAATGGGAAACAAGATTTATTTAATTATTTGAATTTGAATTATGGTAATTGGGTTTATTGCAATTTATCGGAATTAAATATTTAAATATTACGTTAATGGAGAGTAAGATGAAATTTGAGGATAACAATGTAATAAACCATGAACCAATGTTAATTTTATCTATTTGGTGATAAAGGATTGAATAACAAGATTTAAATAAAATAAATGGATTTATATGAAACTTTAACTGATATTTTGTGAATTTATTTGAAATTGAAATTAATACGGTAATGGGTAAATTAATTTAACTTAAAATTGATGCCTGAACTTATCTGAATTTTTGTAAATGATTAAGAAATCCAAAAGGGTGAAATTTGTCAATTATCGAATTGGAAAAAAATGGTTTTAATTAATTATTTTAAATTTATTTAATTGATGTAAAAATAGCTATTTTGGCCACTGACTTGGATTTCGACGAAACCAGTTTCATCGGATCCGTAACGGTGAATTATTGTAGGATTTCAAGTTCCGTAGCGATCGGACTTGTCGTTTGATCGTACGAACTCCAAACGCCTAGAAATTAATTAAATTAAAATCAATTGAAATCGATTTGAAAAATATTGATTTTAGCATAACTTCTTCATATAATGGAATTTGGACTTGAAACCTTTTCCACTACGTTTAAAATATTTAAAAACATCTATTTTGATATATGGGTTGACCTAATTTCGTTCCGGAGTCGAAGTGGGCTTTTTCGGGCCACTTTATCATTTAACGCGTATACCAATCTAATCCATCTATTCTAATTTCAACTCTGCCTATAATATCCTATTATAAACCCTAATTGTCCCTCATTCTCATTTGTCTGTGTGTACAATTCCTCTTCACCTCCTCAGCTCAATGGCTGACAATCCCAAATCCAATTGCAATTCAAAATCAAAGTGAAATTTCAAACTCCTCAAAAAAATTCGAAAAAATTGTATATCAAAGCTCTCGAAGAGCGTAACTCAGATATGCGACTCGTTTTTCGATGCAACGCATGGTTTATCCAGAAAGCGAAGAACAATTTTCGGCCGTTCATCGCGCGTCGATGAACATCGACGAACCATTTCTGGGTTTTGTGGAGAGGCTCATACGCTTCTCATCGGTGGTGGTCATTCATCGAATCGACGGTTGGATTTCGTGCAATTTTCGATTAGGGTTACGTCTATAGGTGGCGACTAGGGTGTTATTCGCGGTGGTGCGTCATCGCGGCTGGTCGTGGTAGGGTCCTGGAGGGGTGTGGACGTCGGTAGTGTGTCTGGGCTTGGTCGCGTGCTTGGCAACGGTGAGATGTCGATCGGAGATAGGCAGCTAGGATAAAGGCTTCATGTGTAGGAAGAAGGAAGGTGACGTGTCTTGTTTTCTTGTTTATTTTATTTATTTTCAAAATTTTAAATCGTAATGTTCTAATCGCAATAATTGTTGCATAGGAGGTCCAATTCACGCGCGGTTTTCTCCGCTAGGTTCGTATTGGAATTCCGGACATTTTGATGCTGGTTTGGACGGATTCTAAGAATGTTGAATTTTTGGGTTTAAATTGGATTTGAATTAATTTAAATTCTAAAGGTGGGTGTTTTAACCCACTCACAACTTCGAAAATTTCTTATGTTTGTTAAATTAATTTTTGTTGTGATTATGCATTTATTTATGACTTTTTCGTATATTTTTAAATCATCATCTCAGTTATTGCATTTATTTAAATTAAATCGTTATTTAATTTATTATTGAATATAACTGCCAGTTAAATACCTGTTATATATATTATCAGTTATCTATTGGTATTGATTGATTGTTTGGATGATGAGTGTGATGGATGTGTGATTTGTTGATGGATGAATGGATGTTGTATTATATATTATTTTAAACTACAAGTTCTTATGCATTTTATTTCATTCGGGATTGCAGTTGGAATGATATATAACCGTAATTTTATTTTAAATTACAGATTGAAATGATAAATATCTGTATCACTTGACCATAGATTTAAAATTATATACAGGCATCGTGGTCTATATATAAAAAAAAATTGAAGTGATTTTTCTATGGTTTGGAAAGAAATACACGGTTTAATAAATATTAATTTTTGATATTATATAAATATTAATTATATATATATATAGTTAAATTCTTGAACTTAAGCTATGTATAAGTTTGTTTAATAAAAATAAGTTTAATAATGGAATTTGATTGTTTTATATCGTATGGTTAAGTACCTGTTTAAGATATGGTATATATAGAGTTTTTCATGACTTAAATAAAAATTAAGTTGGAAAATAAATATGAAATTTGTTGAATTGAATTATTTAAGAATTATACTCGAAAAATTTGATTTGAAATTTAAAATAAATTGAGATTTTAAAGGGTATGATTCTTATAACTTGATTTGGTTTTGGAGTGATTTAAATGAATATAAATTTGATTTAAATGAATATATCAAGTTAATAAAATTGAAAGAATATCCATTTGTTTGAAGTTAAAGGTTTTACTTAAATGACATTGGGTTTATTAAGTAAACATTTCAAACCTAAATAATAGTAATTGAAATTGATATGTGTGGAATTATCAAAGAATTAGTTTTGAAATGGTGGAATATTTAAAGCTTTGAAATATATGGAAATTTGAAATGGTTTATTTGAAGGTTTCAAATCGGAATTTGGAATTTATTTGTGAGATTAAAGAAGTTATTTTACTATATAATGTTATTTAACAATTAAACCTTTTAAGTATTTGAAGTTATGTTTCAAATCTATGGGTTTCAAGGAATATAGAGTTGAAGTGCTATGATTTTTGGAAAAAGGATATATTTTGAAATTAAAATGATATCATATTGATTTGGGTTTTAAAACGGAAATGATATCGTATTTATATGGTTTTGAAATGGATACTATATTCTAATTTTAAAGTATAAATTATTTTGAAATGACCGCGGTGTTATAATAACGGTTGGTTGTTGAAGAGACCGGGATCGAAAGTTTCCATACTCTCTGCCAACTCCGAAAACCACTTTAACAACCATGTACGCGGTGGAGATTCTAGAATGAAGTAGGATGGTGTCGGCGTTTCCTTTGAGGTAAATGCGTGGACTCTACTCCCGTGAGTTGGCATAAGGTGGCTAAAACAGGAGCGATCGACGGGCTAATGAGGTAGCGCCTTTGATCGGACACATCCCTTCGATATTATACTTTGACTTTTGGATTGATTCGGTGGGCACTTTTGATTTCTTTGATTTGGGGGTGTTGTTCGAGGTGGACGGTAGCTGCGACTATGCGTTATCACCGGCCCAGAAGCGTAATTGGTATATCTACCCTGGCATTGCCTAGTTGTGCCGTGTCACCTACCCTATCGTGCCTTGTACGAGTTTGGTTTTCTCCCGTAGCCCGTGTGTTATCCTCGGGTGGCTTTCCGATCACGAGGGACAATGATATTGGATGGACTACTGGGACTATTACGTGTTAAGGGCTATATGGGTAACCCCTAAATGCTATGAAAAAAGTAAGTTTATATTACTAATAGACATTATTATAATAGCGAAATATTACTACATAGTAAATAGTTTAACGGATCCTTAGGAGATGTGAATCTCAAGCATCTCTTAAGTTAATGCGCTCATATTTATTTCTGTTGATTTAACTTATATAAGATCTTTTAGTTCTGACTCTAGTGTTTTGCTTTTCAATTCGCTCGGGTCAGCCAGAGCGTTTCAGTATTTGAAGACTTAATTTCTGGAGGACGAAGACGAAGATTTCATTATTATTATTACTATATATATATTATATTGTTCCACCACACACTGTATTCCGCTGCATGGATTATTATTCACTGGTATGTGCAACTCTGATATGTATTGTATAAATATAATCAAATGTTTATAAAACAGCTTCATGAACTGTTATTTGATTATTATATTTTATCGTTCCGCTGCAAGATTCTATTTTTTTTTCTTTCTCTACTTTTCTTATTTACCCCATAACAGTCCACCCTTCTGTATAGTTTAAGTCTGACGTGTGTGGTTTATCGTCGACTTAAAACGTGCTGAAAGGCGGGACGTTACATCTGGTATCAGAGCATTGGTTTAGCGATATACCTTAGCTTTGTGGGGTCTGACTCTTTATTAATAGGGTAGTAATACCCTATGATGAGTCGTTGAGCGTATATACGAGAGAGCATATTTGTTAGTGTTATAAAAAGGTTTTAATATTGTGTTAATTTGTTCCATTTTGCATTTATAAATTCTGGTTGGTGCATGGGACGCAATGACATCAATAGAGATTTCTAAACAATTAATAGGACAGACCGACACAATATTTGTTTTAATATAGGTGAATGAAATAATTTTGCCTATTATATTTTCTATATATAAAAAAAATTAATAAATAATATATATATTTGGTTGCAATATATTGGTTGTTAGGTAGTGAAATTTATAAATAATAGTTGAAAGAAGATTGAAATAAAATAAATGAAATTGGAAATTTAGAACTTAAGTTCCGAGCTTTTGAAAATTTCTTTCGAATAATTTTGGAATATAATAATAATATTATTTAGAAGTATTTTCTGATATGAATATTTCGATATAATTTAGAAGAATTATTTTAAAGAAGATTTTGGAAACAATAAGTTCTGTACTTCCCTCTCCGTCACTGGAAAATAATTACGGTGATGGCGGCCGCATCATCGACATTCGTTTTCGAGTTTCGAAGTGGGAAGGCCACTGTAGTAGTTTTACTGCAAATTTATTTTGATAAACAAATATGAATTTTTAATTGTTTTAAATATAAGTGGATATATATGTTGTAAGTATATATTTATCTATTATTTTAAAATGATTTGAGTTTTAACCCGGTATTTTGTTCTTAAGTTTCCATTAATTAATAGTTTCAATTATTGTAGAGAATTGGAATGTAGGTAATTAATTAATTGAAACCTCTAAAGGAAATAAAAGAATTAACGCTAAGTTGTAAATTAAATAAAAAATAAATTTAAATTTGTAACATATAAAACAAAGGATATTTTTATTGAGCACTTAATTAATTAAAAGAATTGAGAAAAACTTGTGTGATTTTCAATTGCATTCTTAAAAGCATATAGGTATAACTTACCAAATAATAAAAGTTACAATGTTATTAAGAAATTGTAATAGAATATTATACAAGTAAAATTTTGAAATAATGAAGGTAATCAATGAAATTCTTTAATAAATGAGAATTGGAAGTTGCAGTTGTTATAAACTCGAGTATAATTGAAGGACTACTAATTGAATACAAAAGGAAGGTAAGTATTATAAATAATGAAATGAATATTGAATGAATGAATAGAAATATAAAATTGTAAGAAATAAATGTAAAATAAAAAGATAAATCAGTATATGAATGGAAAAGAGAAATCAAAAATCAAATGTATGAATGGAATTAATAAGGATAAACTTAATCTGTTGTTTGAAATCGTTGTTAGTTTGGTTTTTGGTTGTTTGGGCAATGATACTTTAATTTGTTTGGATGTATGAATATTCTATTTAGTTTCACCTAAGACTATTGAGTGAAGGGTTCACTTAGCATTTTATTTTTCATTCCGTACAATTTAAAGTTTTGAACCCGAACAACTATTTGTTTTGTTTGATATGAATGAATGATTGATTTGTGTTGATTTTATGTGATGGTTGTTTGCTTGTTGCAAGTGATGGTTGTTGTATTGATTTGTTTTTTTACGGTTGAAACACTTTAAATATTTCATTTTATAAAATCGTTAACCTTTTTGGGGTATATAAGTGAAATACAGGTTATGGAAGCAATTGCTACTGTTTTTGGTTTCATAATTTAAGCGTTATTGCAGACAATAGGTACGTTTACGAATTACGGTTTATAGCGTCATTATATTATTTTTCCTGGGTTGAGATATGTATTATTTTGGAAGATATATGTTATATATTGTATATTTGATATTATATTTTCTCCCGAGCCTCCCCGTACAAAGGAGACTCTGCTGAAATTTTCCGTAAATTTTGGACTTAGAATTTTTTTGAAAATGTTTTCCAAACTTTATTAGTTTGAGTAAAAAGGTTTAGTGGTTATAAATTGGTATCTTTTATTTTAATTAATTTATTTTGTAAATTTATTTGTTTATAAAGTTAATATTTTTGAATAAGATGTATTGTTTATTTAATTCTTTTTTTCCCTCCTTCTTTTCCTTTTCGGGGGCGAAAAGTTTTGAGTGGGGGAGAGTGTAACGACCTGTAAATTTTCAATAATTAAGTTCAGTTATTTGTTTAAAATTGAGTAATTAAATTTAGAAGAAACAAAAGTTTTATAATTTATAATGTAGCAAAGTTAAAAAGGTAATGTAGCAATGATAAATCACATAAGACTTTGTGATTTAATATTTGGAGAAATAAATTTGCGTAACCTATTAATGAAATAATTAGTAAATTAAAACGTAACAATGCTAATTATGGTTAATAATTAATAGGATGAATGAATTGACCATTAATGAATTTATTTAAAATTGTAAAGTTATAATGAAATAAATGGTAATTGGTTGGAAAGAACGAACATTCCAACTTAATAAAATAATTCAAATGTTATGGCTTAGTTTTAAATAGAATATAATAAATACAAATGCAATCAGTGTATTAATGTGTGAAATAATACATGGATTAATTGTAACTGAATGTAAATTAAGGCGAATATGTTAATGTGAGTTAATAAATAATTAATTTAGTGCTATCCTAAATAATTAAAAACAATGTAAGGTTATAATTGATTGTATTTGATAGATTGGCAATAAATTTCAGTAAATACAAACTAAGTAAATAAATGTAAGTACTGTATGAATATATAAATTAATATCTGATTTAGGGTAATAGAATGAATTCATATGACATAAGTAATTATAATAAATAATGAAATCATAACTGGGGTGGAATATAACAACGAAGTTAATTAAAGCTGAATTGTGTAAATTGAATGAAATTGTAATAAATGAGATAATGCAAGAGGATACAACTTGGTAATAAATTAATATAAGAAAATAAATGTAAAGGTTGAATTAATCAAAGAATTAATGATGAATAAATGGTGATAGAATAAAATTAGTGTTATATACATAGAATAATATGGGTTGATAGGTAACAAACTTTTAAATGCAAATAGAAGCAAATAGGTGACAATTAATATAGGTTATTTATTTAATATGTCAAATAAACTTTGGTAATCAATTACAATAAATCTTAAATTTAACGTTTTGTTGATGTAAATTTAAAGTAACAATTGATGTAATAAAGAATGGAACAAAGGTAAATCAATTTATTGGATTTAAAATCTATATTAATGGGTGAAATTGACAAATTTCAATATGATTAAATTATAGTAGTTATTACACAATAAGTGGAAATAAAATAGTTAATACAAATAAAGGTGAAACGGAAAGTATCAGTGTAACGAAACGTAAAAAAATGTTAAGTATGTTTATAGGATAAGGATTGTTTGAATAATAAGAATGGGAATCAAGATTTATTTAATTATTTGAATTTAAATTATGGTAATTGGGTTTATTGCAATTTATCGGAATTAAATATTTAAATATTACGTTAATGTAGGTTAAGATGAAATTTGAGAATAACAATGTAATAAACCATGAACCAATGTTAATTTTATCTATTTGGTGATAAAGGATTGAATAACAAGATTTAAAATCAAATAAATGGATTTATATGAAACTTCAATTGATAATTTGTGAATTTATTTGAAATTGGAATTAATACGGTAATGGGTAAATTAATTTAACTTAAAATTGATGTCTAAACTTATCTGAATTTTTGTAAATGATTAAGAAATCCGAAAGGGTGAAATTTGTCAATTATTGAATTGGAAAAAAATGGTTTTAATTAATTATTTTAAATTTATTTAATTGATGTAAAAATAGCCATTTTGGCCACTGATTCGGATTTCGACGAAACTAGTTTCATCTGATCCGTAATGGTGAATTATTGTAGGATTTCAAGTTCCGTAGCGACCGGACTTGTAGTTTGATCGTACGAATACTAAATGCCCAGAAATTAATTAAATTAAAATCAATTGAAATCGATTTGAAAAATATTGATTTTAGCATAACTTCTTCATACGATGGAATTTGGACTTGAAACTTTTCCATTGCGTTTAAAATATTTAAAAACATCTATTTTGATATATGGGTTGACCCAATTTCGTTCCGGAGTCGAAACGAGGTTTTTTGGGCCACTTTATCGTTTAACGCGTATACCAATCCGATCCATCTATTCTAATTTCAACTCTGCCTATAAATATCCTGTTATAAACCCTAATTGCCCCTCATTCTCATTTGTCTGTGCGTACAATTCCTCTTCACCTCCTCATCTCAACGGCAGACAATCCCAAATCCAATTGCAATTCAAAAATCAAAGTGAAATTTCAAACTCCTCAAAAAAATTCATAAAAATTATATATCGAAGCTCTCGAAGAGCGTAACTCTGATTAGCGACTCGTTTTTTGATGTGATGCATGGTTTGGCTAGAAAGCAAAGAAAAATTTCCGGCCGTTCATCGCGCGTCGATGAACATCGACGGATTGACGAACCATTTCCGGGTTTTGTGGAGAGGCTTGTACGCTTCTCATCGGTGGTGGTCATTCGTCGAATCGACGGTTGGATTTCATGCAATTTTCGATTAGGGTTACGTCTATAGGTGGCGGCTAGGGTGTTATTCGCGGTGGTGCGTCGTCGCGGCTAGTCGTGGTAGGGTCCTGGAGGGGTGTAGACGTCGGTAGTGTGTCTGGGCTTGGTCGTGTGCTTGGCAATGACGAGATGTCGATCAGTGATAGGCCGCTAGGATGAAGGCTTCATGCGCGCGCGTTTGATTCCTAATTCACACGCGGTTTTCTCCGCTAGGTTCGTATTGGAATTCCGAACATTATGGCGGTAGTTTGGACGGATTCTGAGACTGCTGAATTTTTGGGTTTAAATTGGATTTGAATTCAATTTAAATTCAAAAGGTGAGTGTTTTAACCCACTCACAACTTCTAAAATTTCTTATGTTTGTTAAACTAATTTTTTTTGTGATTATGCATTTATTTATGACTTTTTCGCATATTTTTAAATCCTCATCTCAGTTATTGCATTTATTTAAATTAAATCGCTATTTAATTTATTATTGAATATAACTGCCAATTAAATACCTGTTACATATATTATCAGTTATCTATTGGTATTGAAGTTAAAGGTTTTACTTAAATGATATTAGGTTTATTAAATAAACATTTCAAATCTAAATAATAGTAATTGAAATTGATATGTTTGGAATTATCAAAGAATTAGTTTTGAAATGGTGGAATGTTTAAAGCTTAGAAGTATATGGAAATTTGAAATGGTTTATTTGAAGGTTTCAAATCGGAATTTGGAATTTGGAATTTATTCGTGAAATTAAAGAAGCTATTTTACTATATAAAGTAATTTAACAATTAAACCATTTAAGTATTTAAAGTTATGTTTCAAAGCTATGGGTTTCAAGGAATATAGAATTGAAGTGCTATGATTTTTGGAAAAAGGTATATTTTGAAATTAAAATGATATCATATTGATTTGGGTTTTAAAACAGAAATGATATCGTATTTATATGGTTTTGAAATGGATACTATATTCTAGTTTTGATGTATAAATTATTTTGAAATGACCGCGGTGTTATAATAACGGTTGGTTGTTGAAGAGACCGGGATCGGAAGTTGTCATACTCTCTGCCTACTCCGAAAACCACTTTAACAACTGTGTACGTGGTGGATATTCCAGAATGAAGTAGGATGGTGGTGGCGTTTCCTTTGAGGTAAATACGTGGATCCAACTCCCGTGAGTTAGAATAAGGTGGCTAAAACAGGAGCGATCGACGGGTTAATGAGGTAGCGCCTTTGATGGGACACATCCCTTCGATATTATACTTTGACTTTTGGATCGATTCGGTGGCCACTTTTGATTTCTTTGATTTAGGGGCGTTTTTCGAGGTGGGCGGTAGCTGCGGCTATGCGTTACCACCAGCCCGGAAGCGTAATTGGTATATATACCCTGGCATTGCCTAGTTGTGCCGTGTCACCTACCATATCGCGCCTTGTATGGGTTTGGTTTTCTCCCGTAGCCCGTGTGGTATCCTCTGGTTGCTTCTCGATCAGGAGGGACTATGATATTGGATGGACTACTGGGACTATTACGTGTTAAGAGCTATATGGGTAACCCCTTAATGCTATGAAAAAAGTAAGTTTATTTTACTAATAGACATTATTATAATAGCGAAATATTACTACATAGTAAATAGTTTAACGGATCCTTAGGAGATGTGAACCCCGAGCATCTCTTAAGTTACTGCACTCATATTTATTTCTGTTGATTTAACTTACATAAGATCTTTTAGTTCTGACTCGAGTGTTTTGTCTTTTCAATTCGCTCGGGTCAGCCTAAGCGTTTCAGGATTTGAAGACTTTATTTCTGAAGGATGAAGACGAAGATTTCATTATTATTTTTGAGAAAAATGTGTGATCCTCTAATATGAGAGGAGAGCACACATGGACAACTATATATATATAACAAAAAGATGGAGCTGCCAACATGCCTGACAGGTGGCAACACTAAAAACAAAAATAAAGAAAAAGAAGTAGAAACCCCTCAAATGAGCTCCGGCATAGCCACCGCCCATTACACCCTAATATCGAGCTCCGGCATGGCCACCGCCCAATACTAAAGTGTTAGAGGTATCTAAAGAAAACCAGACTCTCTAGAAAAAACCAAAGAGACCAGGAGAAGTCGAAGTGACAAGACAGGAGCAATCCGAATCTCTGAGAAGAGCCATCCTGAAAATCTGAAAAATGCTAAAAGCTATCCAGCAAACCTGATAAGAGAAGAACCCGCATCCGACCTAAACGAAACCTGGAATAAAACTAGAAAACAAATTAGAGAGAAACACATATATGTATATAAATAAAATTTATATACATATATGTGAGAATAAAGACCAAAAAGAGAACAAAAGCAAGAAAGAACAAAAACAAGCAAGAAACTATTTAGGAGCCTAAAATAGAAAGAGAATTGTGATTAAAAGAATTATTAGAAACAATATAATTGAAGATAAAATTAAAAGAGTTAATATTATTTCTAACCTTATTAAGATAATCCTTAAAGCAATTATTTTTGGCTAATTTATAATTAGGATTAGAAATCCACTTTAAGCAGAAATTTGAGATTAAAATAATCAATTCAAAATTATGATGATAATTATTATTAAAAATTCTTTGGTTTCTTTCAAACCAAATGTACCAACAAGAAATAATGAATAAAGTATCAAGCAAATATCTAAAATCCTTATTAAACATAAATCTAAAAGAGTTCCAATAAAATAAGCAATCAGAAATTCTAGAGTTAATATGATACTCAAAAATATTAAGGGTCTTAATAAGAATATAATAGGTATCCAAGCAATCATAGTAAATATGATTAATATCTTCAAAATAAGTGTTGCAAAAAAAAAACATTTATTGTCAATGCTAATATTTTTCTTTTTTAAAAATTCAATAGTGTTTAACTTACCATGAATGATGAGCCACATATGAATCTTAGTTTTTAGAGGAGCATTAGACTTCCAAATAAATTTAAAACAATTAACAGAAACCCCCGAAAAGTTGATAAATTTGTAAAAGGAATTAGAAGAATATTTCTTACTCTTATCCCAATCCCAACTAATAAAGTCATTATCATTGTCAATATTATAAAGATTAAGTTTAGCATAAAGCAAGAAAAGATGTCTAAGAGTAGGTCCTTCTAAAATACAATTAAAGTTGAAAGTCCAAGGAGGATCACTATCAGAATTGAAAACATCAGAAATTAACGCAAATTTGAAATTACAAATATCATATAAATCTTTAAACTCAATCTTAAGAGGAGTAGAGGAAATCCAACTATCATGCCAAAAAGAAGTACAGTTACCAGAGTGAACAATAATATTTAAACCCAAGTTAAAGATATTACTGCAATTTAATATAGATTTCCAAAAACAAGATATATTTCTAAAACTAGAAGAACTAATATGATATAGATTATAACTTCCATTATAATAAAAAGTAGATATCATATCTTTCCAAATGGCATTATCACTGATGTCCCTGAATTTCCATAACCATTTACCAAGAAGAGACAAATTCATATTATGTAAATTAATGACTCCTAAACCACCCTCTTTTTTAGATTTACAAACAGTATCCCAATTAACTAAACATTTAAAACTACTATTAGGGTTATCACCACTCCAAAGAAAATCCCTTCTAATTTTATCTATTTTATCTATCACCCAGTCGGGAAACAGGTGCATAGACATCCAATATATAGGAAGAGCTGATAAGATAGAATTAATCAAAACCAATCTACCTTCTCTAGATAGAAATCTCACATTCCAATTAGAGATCCTATTTTTAATCTTATCAATAATAATTAACCAATCATCGTGTTTAAGTTTCGAAGGTCTAATAACAAAACCAAGATAGTCAAAAGGAAAGCTCATAGTTTTACAATTTAAAGTATTAGCAACTAAATTTTCTACATTATCAATATCATTTAAGATTAAAATGGAACTTTTATCAAAATTAATTTTTAAACCAGATAATAGTTCAAAACTATAAAGAATAAACTTGAGAGCAATAATATGTCTAGGGAGATGGGAGGAAAAAAGCAAAGTATCATCAGCAAATTGAAGGACAGATAAGCCAAAATTAGAAATATCATTACCAATGACACCCAAAAGGTTATTGCTAACAGCATTTTTAATAATCTTAGAAAAGACATCAGCTGCTAGATTAAACAGAAGGGGCGATAAAGGATCCCCTTGCCTTAAACCTCTCTTAGATTGAATCTTATTACCTAAAACACCATTAACCATAATACTGGAGTTACCTGTTTTAAGCAAGATAATAATCCAGTTAATCCATCTATTACTAAAGCCTCTGGCACGAAAAATCTCTATAAGGAAATCCCAGTCAACCGAGTCAAAGGCTTTAGCGAAATCTAATTTTAAAATAGCACAAGTTATATTATTTTTACAACAAAAATTAATATATTCTTGAACAACCGCTACACCATCAGTAATATTCCTGCCTTTAATGAAAGCAGATTGTGAACAGTCAATGAGGTCGTTCATTTTTAGACTAAGTCTATTAGCTAAAACTTTGGAAATAATTTTAACAGAGAAATTCATCAAAGAGATGGGCCTAAAATCTTTTAAAGTATTAGCACTCACTTTTTTATGTAATAAAACAACATTAGCAAAATTAAAACGACCTAATTGGAGATTACCATTATAAAAATCATTGAACAAACAAATTAAGTCTAATTTTAAAACCTCCCAAAAAGATTGATAAAAGAAAATAGGAAAACCATCCGGACCCGGAGATTTGTCTCCTGGTAAATCAAAGATGGCTTTACGAATTTCCTCTTCAGTAAAAGGGGCATCTAAATCAGAAAGATTAATGTTAGAGGAGGATGGGCAAAGATCATTCCATCTAGCACTAACTCTATGCTTAATTTTGGCACCAAAAATGTCTTTGTAATAATCAGTAAAAGCATTGTTAAGATTTCTTTGATCAACTAATTCCACATTATTAACTAAAATGGAATTAATTGTATTACTACATTTTCTATTATTAGCTAGGTTGTGAAAGAATTTAGTGTTATTATCACCTTCATTCGAAGATTTCATTATTATTATTAGTATATATATTATATTGTTCCACTACATACTGTATTCCGCTGCATGGATTATTATTCACTGGTATGTGCAACTCTGATATGTATTGTATAAATATAATCAAATGTTTATAAAACAGCTTCATGAACTGTTATTTGATTATTATATTTTATCGTTTCGATGCAAGATTCTATTTTGTTTTCTTTCTCTACTTTTCTTATTTACCCCATAACAATCCGCCCTTCTGTATGGTTTAAGCCTGACGTGTGTGGTTTGTCGTCGATTTAAAGCATGCTGAAAGGCGGTACGTTACAAATATAAGAAAATGAACCAAAATATGAAAGCTTACATATATCTTTCATATATACTTTAGAAAACAATCAAACAAGAACTTTTAAAAAAACTAATTCAAAAGTCGATGAATATCAATATACCACATGAAATCATTTCTCAAAACCTATATACCGTATGTACTACATATATATATTGTTACCTGCATAAAATGTTACAGGAGTATGATATGTATATGAATTAGATCTTAACTAAAATATGCACAGAATACACACACACACACACACACGTATAACTTATATATGATATATAACTTATATATAACACAGCAAGTATATACAAATCTATTTTACAACTCAGGTAACTTATATAAGCTCATATTGTAAATAACAGATCATTGTATATAGCTAATAATTTATATGAAATAAGTATATAAATATATGTGTACTATGAGCCAAGGAACAGGTAACATAGTTTTGTAACTAAATATGTCACAATACCTTTATATACAACAGGTGACCTATATATATACACTAACATAATATATAAAATATATAATACCTTAAATAAATTTCACATTACCTTTATAAATAAAGAAGGTTGCGGTTGAAGTTCTTATGGAAGGCAGGGCTTGAGTCAAGGGTGCGGAGAGAAGCATGGGCTTTGGTTGGCGGGCCGTGGAGAGGCATGGTGAGGCCAGAGGAAGTGGGTTCGGCGAAAGGCGGCTATGGAGGGAGGAGAGGCCGAGTGGTCAGGTGCGAGAGTTTGGAAAGGAAGAAAGGAAAGGTAGGGATGTGGAAGCATGTTGTCGGGAGGATGATCTGGTGATTGCATGTTGGGTTTAGAGGCTTGGTAGGTGAGGATCGTGCGAATGGAGGCTGATCCATGGTTCAATCGTTTGATGGAAGGGAGATGAAGCATAAGTAGCTTGGATCCCATAGCAAAAGTTAAATATAAATTTGATTTATAGCAATTATGAAACCAAGCTTCAGAAGAAAAAAAGAGTTTCAATCCTTAAAAAATTATTTAGAAGAAAACAGATAATGGAAGCAAAGAGAATGCAATAGTTAACCAAAAATATATGTTGAAAAGGCGGAGTGACAAAGGCCAGAATGATTGAATTTCAGGAAATAATTGCCAGTGGCTGTTTAATTTTCAAATGGTAGAAAAATGAAAGGCCACGGAAGTCAAAAGCTTTGAAACAGTTACCGATACGGTAATCATTTATAGATTTTGCCGTGTACCGGACGCCGAAACATACAAATGAATATACTATGGAGATCGGCACGATGAGATGATCAAAACGGTACACAGATACCAATGACACGATCATCCTATCAAAATTTGATATTCGGTTTCGAAAATGCTACTAAAACGCCAAAAATAAGATAAACAAAGGTTGGCGAAATGAAACATGACGTCTTGCTCAGAAAATTATCTACATTTTTACTGTATAAAAATATCCAGATTTCGAAAACATTTTATTTTCATCAAGTTTATTGATTTTAAATTGAAATTGAAGATTATACAATAAAACTAACTTTCATATTTATAAATGAAAATTTACCATTTTCTATGTTAAAACAGACGCATCTCAAATATCAAATTTTCATTGCTAAATTTAATTGTATATTTTCAAGAAAAATTTCAGTTAATTACGTTATAAAACCATTAAAATTTACCAGTCATTACACACTTCTCCACTCAAAACTTTTCGTCCCCGAAAAGGAAGGAGGTAGGACAATAGGAACAACCAGAAAGAAAAATAGATTTGAAATATAAAATAAAACAATTAATTTAAAACCATATAAACTACATTTATTTTGAAATTGGTTTATTTTCAATTAGTTAAATCCAATTCATTTTGTTTAATCAATCAAATTTATTGTGTTCACATTTGATTGGTTTCATTTTCATATATTTTTATTCAATTGATTTGTTTCCCATTAACATTTATTGCAAAAATTTCACAACAAAATTTGTTTGATTTTACTCATCTATTAAATCTATTGATAGATCCTAGTTAATTCCACCTCAACATTCAACTTCCACTAATCAAAACCATATAGATTTCAATTTTAAATAAATTAATATTCAACAATTTAGTTTAACCCTATTCAACTAATAAATAATCATTCAATTTAAAATTTTGATTTTCTTTCATTTTATCAACATTTCTTTCAAAAAAATTCATTTTTAAATTAACTCATTTATTTTATCCATTAATCTTCAGCTAAGTTGATTCCACTAAAATTCATATTTCCATTACTTAAATAGTATTTTCTCTTAATTTATTTAATTTATTTTACCTAACATATTTTTCCACATATATTAAGTGTAATAAACATATTATAACCATATATTAATCAACAATTTATTCTCTTTTTATTATTCAATTTATTATCCAGTTTATTAGTTATTCATTCCCGTAACAAAATATCCTTTTTGATATTCTATTGCCTACATTTATATTGTATATTATTTAATTACCTATTCTCATTATCATTTAACTATTTCTAGGTAAGTTATATTAATATTTCAAAGTGTAATTAAATACTATACAAATTTTCCTTTTTATTTGCAACATTTATTTAATCTAAATTTTAGTTTAAACAATTTATTGCTTTAGTTTTCTACTTGTACAACCCTTTATTATATCCTAACATTTTCTTTTTGAATATTTTAGGCATGTTATATATTAGAATGCAATTTTGTATTTTACAAATAAGTTTTTATTCAAATTCAACTATTTCAAGTTGGTTAAATTTCATTTATCCTTTTAGATATTCCGATTATACAAAAATTTCACTTTATTTCAATAATCGAAACCATTATAAAACTTAAGACTCAAATTTCTTGTTTCACTTCAAGCTGTTTGAAATAAATGTATACATATATTTTATATAAATCAAATCATATTCAAGAATTTCAAATCAAATCCATTTTCCAAAACAAAAGTGTAGCAAAGCTACTAACTCATCTCTCCACTTTGAAACTCGAAAATGAATGTTGATGATGCTGCAGTCATCACCGAAATCATTTTCCAACGACAAACGATGAGAGTACATACTTAATTTCTTTAGAATTATTCTTTTGTAACAATTTCCACTCGAAAATACTTTCAAATAATATATTCCAAACTTTTAAAAACCAAATTTTCTGAAATACTAAAAATTAAATTCACAAATTTTTAATTTAAATTCATTTCAGTTCCAAATCGGTTTATAAATCATGTTTTATAATTTCATTTATTTATACTATGTGGCAATGGTCAATGGTTTAATAAATCAAAATCAAATATTATCATTTCTAATAACCAATTCATTTAACTATTTAATTTCAGAAAATTTAATAATAATCATACAAAAATTTATTTCATTTACCAATTTTGAAAATAATATTATGTCAGTTTGCTTTATTCAAGTGTTTGGAATTCCTATCCATAGCATTTATTAGACGAATAGATAGAAACCCCAAATCAACATAACAACTTAAACCACCCACTGTAAAAAACATTATATTAATTACAAATACACTCCCTCACTCGATGATTCAAGGAAATGGATTTCAAAACAAGGATGGAGATCCGTATTTAGAGGAACCCTAATCAAATAGAATTCTAACTACGAGATAAGCTCGAAACGAAGATATAATGATTAAATAACAAAAGAGGAAAAAATAGATAGACTTATATAAATCAAGGGCGACCTTAACCGGATCAACCGAGACTTCAAAAATAAGATCGATGCAGAATTCTGAGGCAAATCGACATTTGGTCGGAAGAGATAGAATTCTGGCATAGCAAGATATAGCAGCATCTAAACCGAGGATACAAAAATCTCCGGTGAATCAGTGCTTGTTGTAAAGAAGTTTCTCCCCTTTACAAATCATTCTTAGATTGGCGAGACCGTCAATTCATTATAGAGATCAATCGAAGTGGAGTTATGGGATAATCTAGAATCAAGAAAACACGGATAAGGAGAGACAAGAATGGATTTCGGAACAAAAAGGAGAGTTCCGAAATTCAAAGGAAGCCGAATTAAAGAGTAAGATATTTAAGTTCGAGCAAAGGTGATTCTGTAAATTAAATTTACTATATATGCTAAGTTTTTCCTAAAACCAAAGCTCCAATACCAACTGTAACGACCCGGCATTTCGAACCATTCGCATCCGCACATATCGGACTTGAATTGCTCAAAATATCAGATTGTTGATTTATATTTGGAAGAACTCAACATATACAGTAAATAAATCAACCACAAAATCACAGATACAGAGTAATATAACAATAAGCAGCGGAAT
This sequence comes from Allium cepa, assembly GCA_030765085.1. NCBI lineage: Eukaryota > Viridiplantae > Streptophyta > Magnoliopsida > Asparagales > Amaryllidaceae > Allium > Allium cepa. The sequence goes on along the minus strand of CM060945.1, from coordinate 304,511,942 downwards.
AGATAAATAGTAATTCATGAAGCTACTATAAAACATCAGAGTCTGAAAAAAAGTAGTCTCGTATACAAATGTAACTAACAAGACTGAACAGAATACTGGAACAACTGGAAGTTGACTAGATATCAGATAGATCTTAAAGCAAAGCTCCAAACAACGAAGGTGAGTCTCAAATGCTATGTCACTCAGTCTGACCCAAGCGTAAATAAAAACACAAAACACTCGAGTCAGGATTAACATTCTTATATTAATAAATTCAACTCAAGTGAAATGTCAACTGAAATACAAGTAACTTAAAGGATGTTTGGGATTTCCATCCTCTAAGGATCCATGGAACTATCTACTATGTAGTAATATACGCTATTATAATATGCCTATAGTAAAGTAAAGGTATTAAAATAGCGTTAATGCGTTACCTATATCCCCCTTAACACATTTTTATATATTCCCATAGTCTATATAGTAACGTAATTCCTCCGTAAACTGGAAGACTATTAGAGGGCACTCCATAGGTAAGGTACAAATCAAACTCATGGAAGGCAAGATAGGGCATGCGACAAGGCACTCGAGGCAATGCCAGGGTAGATATGCAGTTTGCGGAACCGCACTGGTCGTAATGCGTAACAGCTACTACCGCCCACATCGTGACACACTCCTAATCAAAAGGTGCACCCAATCAAATCACAAAAGCAATTGAATGGCATCGAAGAAATGTTTTCGATAGGAGGAATGATCTCATTTGACCCGGCATGGCTCCTGTTTTAGCCGCATCAAGCTGACTCACGAGAGTCAGGGCTACGTAAATACCATATAGAATCATCACCAAACCATCCTACTTCATTCTGCAATCTCCACCACATACACAGTTGTTAAAGTGGTTTTGGGTATTGGTAGAGAGTATGACGATATCTGATCCCGGTCTCTTTAACAATCAAACGCTTATTTCACACCATGGTCATTTCATTTCAAATAGTTTATACTTCATATCAAAATATTATTCATTTCAAAACCATACCAATTCGATATCATTATTCACTTTAAATAATATTCATTTTCAAAATCGTAACACTTTCAAACTTATAGCACTTTTTGAAATAATAATACTATTGAAATCATAACACTTTTGAAACCATAACAGTTTTGAAATCATAACACTTTTGAAAACATAACACTTTCCACCTAAACAGTTTAGATATTGAAATAGTATACATGTTAAAATAGTTATAAGTAACAATACTTTATTTGTTTCCTCCAATTTCAAAAATCGATTTAAATCATCTTAAATTTCAAAATTTTAATTTAAATCAATTCTGGTTTAACCATTTCAAATTTAAAGTTCAAAGATTCAAGTTTATATATATTCCAACATTTACAATATAAATTTCATTTATATTTCGACATTTAATTCTAATTCATTACAATTTGGAAAATATTCACTTAATCATTTAATAACAATTTATTTGAATCCCAATTTATAAAACTTAATCAATATTAGATATTTAATCTCCATTTTTATTTAAATTTGAGAATATTCATTTAATCACCTTTTATCAAATCAAGTTATAATCATACTTTTTCAAAATCTTAAAACTAATTATAAATCAATTCTTCCTTTAAATTCAATTATTAACCAATTTAAATTCCAGGTCAACCTTAATTTATTTTCCTAACCCTTATTATTAAAGTTACAAAAAATTATTTTAAAATATTAATATAAATTTAAATAAATGCTTTAAACATATTATAAATCAATTAAATTAAAATTTATTAAATGTATTTGTATTAAGTCTTATTTTATACATCTTTAAAATGATAAACTTTATAAGAAAATCTTAAAATTTATATTTTCAAAACTAACTTATAAATTAAAATTTCCGAAACATATAATTTTAAGAGTCTAACTTTTAGACATATATGAGAATAATGTGACGACCCAGAATTATATTAATTAAAATTTGTATATTTAATTAATTTTAAATATTAATAGGTAAGATTTATAAGTCGATTAAATTTTATTTCGAATAATTGGATTTAATTGGATAATTAAATCGATAATTTAATAGTTGAAATTACAGAAATAATTGAAAATTGGGTTAAATATGATAAAAATTGATTTGTAAAATTTTTGTTAATCATGTTGGAGTTAGAACGATATTTTAGAACTTTTAAAATTGAATTTAGAGTTTATTTGTGAAAATTGAATATTTTAATATTTTATCGACTAGTGAAATTAGTCAATTTTCGAACAGTCTCAGAATTAGATGAAACTAATTCCATTGGATCCGTAATAGTTTGTTATTATCGGATTTCAATTTTCGTAGCAATCGGAGTTTTCGTTTGACCGTGGCAGCTCGAAACGCATCGAAATTGTTTTAATATTTATTTGGCGAGTTAAAATAGCCATTTTTCAAAAAGTCTCGGATTTCGACGAAACTAGTTTCATTGGATCCGTAATGTGATATTATTGTATTCTTTCAAATTTCGTGTCAATCGGATCTATCGTTTGTCCGGGGCAAGCCAAAACGCCTAGAAATTTGATTTACCGATTTAATTTAAAATCAAACGTTTATTGCCATAACTCGCACAGATGATCGAATCAACTTCCGAAACCTAATCCATTGTGTTCGAAACGCGAGGTAAACCTTAGAAACGCCAGCCGACACGCTTCGTTTGGAGTTCGGAAAATTTCGGATGAATAGTAATTTGGGCAGTTTTCTATATAAGGGCCTCAACTTTCACAATTTTCAATAAAAAGAAAACCTAACCCTAACTACTTCAGGAGCCGCTACTTCATAAACCTATGGCCGAAATCATCTCGTTTTCCCCTCTTAATCTCTTCCAATCCGTGAATAATTTGAAGAAACGTTCAACTAGGAAAACGTAGATCTTGTCGAGACGAGGATATCCATACGGATATGATGGGGTATGGCGCGACGATGGAGGAGGATTGGGGCCGCGTTCGGCTGTGATTCGCATGCAAATTGAGGGAGCAAGGGGCGACCGAGCTGGGTATGGTCATGGCCGATGGTAGCTTGCTCGAAGGGCTTCGACGTGGTGTTTGTTGATCGTCCTGGAAGTGGATGAGATAGGTGCGGCATGTAACCCTAATATCACGGCATGGGTTCTTTTTTTTGCGCGAGCACGTTACTGGAGAGGGAAGATGAGGTAACGTGCGTGTGGCCTGATGATGGGGGAGGCCAGATCCAACGGCCCAGAAAATGTAGGGTTAGAAATGTAAATTAATTTGTAAATTTATATATATAAATTCGTATGAACTTTAAAACGTGATATCTTTTTCATACGAGATCGAAAAATGACGAAACAAGTTGCGTTGGAATCGTATGGACGAGCACTACGCTATGGAGCTGGTTTAGAGTCGTTTGGAGTTATTGAAAATTTTGGGTAAAATTAAACGCACGTTTAATTTTATTCGAAATAAAACGCGAAAACTATATTGAAACCAAGGTGAGAACTTCTCACTCAATCGAATCGGTTTCGATTTTAATTTTAAATATTAGATTTAAAATTTTTGATTTTATGTTGAATGATGATTGTTATCTATTGATTGTTAAAATAGACATTATGCGCCGTTAGTAAGCAGATGTTATTTATTAAAAACATATACCGCGAATATTTCACAGTACAGTGAAATTGGTATTATTTATGTACTTGGAGTTGATTTTCCCGCATTATATAGCGGATGAGACCCTATTGCGCCGTCTATTAAGCGGATAATATTTTATAAATCCCATATACCGCGATAATTCCGTACTAGAACGGAATTGGTATTGTGCTAACATCTTTGTATGCAGGGAAACAGGTTGGAGGGATCCAACTGGATTCCTCAACTGTATTGATTTATTTACAGATATTGTGATATTTGTTGATTATCATATCGATATATGATATTTGGATGTCGTGATTGACTATTTGGTGTTGTTGCATCATCGGATCCATTTTTGAAGTTTTAAAGTAATGATTTTGGTTTTTCAAAGAATTTTTAAAGTGATTTTTGAAAGTATACGTTTTATTAAATTTTTTAATTGATTTATTTTAAATAATTAAAACGTTATAAATTTTTATGTTATAAAAATTAAGATTTTTGTGAAATATAACCAAAAGGTGATTTTTGAGATAAGTAGTCAATAAATTTATAAAATAGTTAAATTGGGATTTTTGAATTATTTTAAAACGGGTTATATGAAAGATGTATAAATTTGATATTTTAAAATTAAAAATATTGGAATTATAAAACGAGTTTTTATAAGTGTTAAAATGAAGTATAAATGGATTCATAAGTGAATGAAAATTTATAGATTTATGAATTGTGAAGTTATAAAATGAATAGATGTTGTAAGACAAAAGATTTTAAGGAATTAACATATAAATCGGATTTTTGCATTTAAATTGAAATCTTTAATGAAGCAAAAATGGTTTATAGTTGAGATTTATAAAATATACATTTTATAAATCGAAATAATAGAATTTTAAAAGGAGTTCTATTAATGTTGAAAATAGGGTTGTAAATGAAATCTTATAAGTAATAAGATTTATAATTTGTGAAGTTTAAAGGAACGATTTTGTAAGTAAAATGGATTATAAGCATTTAACTTATAATATGGACTTTTGGCATATAATTGAGTTATATAAATTAAATTGGATTAATAAAGGAGATTTATAAATCGAAGCTTATAAATAGAAATGGAATTTATAGATATTGTTTATAAATTCGAAATCAATGGAATTTGATAAATTGAAAGTTGAAATTGGTTAAGGAAGTATATTCACGATTTTGGACAGTGAATATATTATCAAATAAAATGGATATGCTTGGGAAAATGAATATTATAAAATGAAGTTAATCGTTTTAACGATGTTTTAAAATGTATTATAAATTGAATACATAGATTTCAACATTCATTGTTGAAATAGACGTTTTCGAGAAATAAGGAAATGGTGGACTATAACACTGTTGTTATAGTAAATGGTTTCCGAAAGGAAATAATTTGTATAGTATTGGGATTTATATATCTATTTTAATTTTGAATCCCTATACTAGTGATTTTGGGACATCGTAACGGTGTTTTACGCAACATACGTTTTGACTCAAATAAATGTGTTTAAGTGAATGTTTTCCTTAAAGAATGAAATATATACTTAATTTCGATATTAAGTATATTGAATATTTTCTAAGTATTGAAAATAAATGGATTTGTGAATTACTTATTAATAAATAAGTATGGAAATGTTTTTCCCATGTGAAATGAAATGTTTTGAGAATTTATCTTTTTGAAGACAAATTGAAAATGAATATTAGAAATCGATTTGGGAATCATATATTCATAGATATTTTGGAAGTGTAAATTCACTATGGAATTTATAAAAGAAAGGGGAATTTGATTAAAAATAAACGTTGATTTATTTTTTTGAAGTGTGGGAATTAATTTACGGATTTGGAATGTAAATATAAAGTAAATCAGTAATGATTTATTTAATTGGTTTAAATGAACCATTTTGAAATGAAAGTATTTCCGCGTAAGGAAAATGATTGAGATTTATTTTCAAAAGTGGTAAAGGTGAAAAGTTATTTGAAAATTTGTTTTCAAATCGTTGAAGTGTGGAAATTATATATCTAGTAAAGATATTTTGGAAAATAAATAATTTGAAAAATTATTTGGAATCTGGTGATGTTGAGCATGCCTATTGATAGTTAAATAATCCGACTATCAATATTTACCTTTAAATAGGTATTTGTTGTGATTTGCTTGAATTTGAATGCCACACTTATTTTTGAATAAGCGCTCACTATTCGGCTTAGCCGGGAAAGGACCTTGGGGTCGTATAACCCATTCTGAATATGTGATACGTCGTAATGGATTGCATTTGATGACCGGTGTTGAAGACCGGATATTTTTGAAAACGGAAGGATTACCGTTGAGTTACTCTGCATCGGCTAATCTCCGATATAGAGATTTTATCACCCTTAGTGACGGGAAGTCCGGACGTGATTAGAAATTATCCGGAATGCAAGGACTTCTTTGTAAGTGCCTTCGGTTCTGTTCGAGCCCGGAACAGACTTGTATGGATTGTATGTCTAACATTACAAGTTGAGATATAAAGCTGATTTCTTTCAAATATATTTCTGTTGGTGGCGGAGAATTTATTCTCTTAGCTTAACACCCTTCTCTGAGACGCACGAGCTCATAGGTTATGTAGTTGAAGCTTATTAGTGATATACTCCCAATTTGGTAATGTGACATGTTGAGTGTTGCTGTGAAATGATCATTGTTTGATCATTTGTGATATGATCATTTGTTTGATCATTTATCTTGGTGATCATTACTTTGATCATTTGTTGACCCAAAGCACAGCTTTTGTATAAAGCGTGGCTTTGTGGACGAGACTTCGTCGGACATCACACCCCGGAAATGGTCAAAACAGGAAGGATGCAGCAAGGTTATTGGGGGGTAGCGCCCCTTTAGTGTATGTCATTCCTTCTGGATAGAGGTGGTGTCATGGTATGGAGCCCAGATATTTAACCTATGTTGTTGCTGCAAATTTATCTCTTTGTGGTTGTTGGAAATCGAGGATCCTCGGATAGATCAGTTACGATCGGAGGATGACATATTCGTGTCAGTAGTTACCCAGTTAGGGGTAACCCGGCCTTGTGTTGGCAGAGATCCGGTTAGGTTCTCGGGACATCATTCCAGAGGCGTTTCCATGTGGCAATGGGAAGTTCCTTGGCCTGACCATTTGTTGGTAATCCAAAGAAACAATACGATCTTGTACGGTTTTAGTTGTAGAACCTATCATTCACTTATGGTGGCGCCCCACTGTTTGGATGGTAGCTATGGTAGGCATAAGTGTGGAATGCCTACGCTGGCTAAGATTTATATCTTTACTTTCGAAATGATTTTTCCTACACTATGCACTAGTAATAATATCAAATGTTTTTTTTAATGCGTATCAAACATCTTTGACTATCATAAGGAGAAATCTCCTTCGATTCTGCGTTTGCATTGTGTGTGTGTGTGTGTGTGCGGGAGGCCTTATGGTAGTCTCATTTTCAAAAGCATTGCGAATAGACTTTAAAAATATTCCTTTTTTTGTTTTAAAAATAAACTGTTTTAGTTCTCACACCAGTTCCATGACTGACTCGGAGTTTATTGTTTTCCTTCCTAAACTCTGGGTGCCCACCAATTTCTACACGGGCAGTCAAGAGTAAGGTTTATCAGGATATTTTGGAATTCAGGAGTTGCTGAAAGCAAGCTGGGTGGCATGGCGTATTACTAGTATATAGTATTTCTTTTCCGCTGTTAGTTGTTGTTTGTTGTTGTACACTCTGATGATGTAATGTAATGTAATATGATGTAATGTAATGACTGATATAGTTCTTTGTTTAAAATTATTCATTTATCTATTATATGTTGTTCCGTTGCGAATTGTGAGATTCTGATGTTGTTCTGTTATTTCTTTCTGTTCTGTTCTATCTTTTTTCTCTCTTCTTCTATCTTTTTTCCTTCTTAAACCATAATGGTTCGTATTTCCCTTCATCTTGAGTTAATCAATGGAGATTAGTATCTATTCAAGGAGTACAGATTTGCGGATTTTTACAAATAACCTTTATATATTATATTTAAAAAAAATATTTATTAAAAAACATATGCTTCCTTTAAAACTTTGGAAATCATTTTCAAAGAATAGACCAACGGTGTCCATATACAATTTTCTATCCTATGGTCAAGTGATACAGATATGTATCATTTCAACCCGTAGAGAATTCTAAATTAACAGGAAACTTGCAGAGTGAGAACAAATATAATAAAATATAACATATCAACAAAAGGCATATGTCACCAATAATAAATTATATCATAATGTAAATAACAGATCATGGTGTTAGATGTCACAGGTGAACAGTAACAAATAATGGTATATCATATATATAGCAATTAAATAATTAGCAATTAAATTTAGCAGTATATTTCAATTGTCTTTTCAAGTGAAATAAAATTTAATAAAAATAAGAATGTTAATCGTGAGTGATTGCTCACCTTTCGAGGCTAGAGAGATTCGAAAATGAAATGAGTTATGAATCCAAGCATGAATACCAAAGCAAAGCAAGATTGGCACGAATTTGACGAAAAAAGCTGATAATAAGAAATCGATGAAACAATTAGAATCATTTGATATAAATTGAACTATATATATATATATATGTGTATATATATATATATATATTCTTTTCAGATCAATAGTAAATCCCTAACACATAAAATATCCATATATTTTTGAAAAACCAAATTCACATATACTTACATATAAACTAATGTACATAAATATACATACAAATTTACATACAAGTTTTATACTTTAAAACAATATATATATATATATAATAAAAGTCAATATCAACATACTTTATTAAATATACGTATATATATAATTCAAGTCAATTATATATATAAGCTCAAACAGTCATATATATATATATATATATATATATTAAATCCATACTATACTATCTTTATTGTATATATGCAAATGTACCCTTTTAAACATATAATAGAATATTCCAGACATGTTACATCATCTTATATGTACCGACATGGATAAACATGCATAAAATCTCTTACGGTAACAAATATAATATATATACACTTCATCTTTCCAACAAATATATGACAATAACACATCTCTTAAAATTGTAAAAACTAGAATATAATTAAAGAATCAAAATATGAAAGCTTACATGCATCTTGCATATATACTTTTAAAAAAATCAAATAACAACTTTATAAGTAAACCAATTCAAAAGTCGATGTATGTCAATATACCGCATGAAATCATTTCTCAAAGCCTATATACTATATGTACTATATATATATATATATTGTTACCTGCATAAAATGTTACAGGAGTATGATATTATATATATAAATTAGATCTTAACCAAAATATGCACAATACACACACACACACATAACATATATATGATATATAACTTATATATAACACAACAAATATATACAAATCTATTTTACAACTCAGGTAACTTATATAAACTCATATTGTAAATAATAGATCATGATATATAGCCAATAATTTATATGAAATAAGTATATAAATATATGTGTACTGTGAGCCAAGGAACAGGCAACATAGTTTATAACTAAATATGTCACAATACCTTTATATACAACAGGTGACCTATATATATATACACTAACATAATATACAATATATATATAATACCTTAAATAAATTTCACATTACGTTTATAAAATACAGAAGGTTGCGGTTGAAGTTCATTTGGAAGGCAGGCTGGAGGCAAGGGTGCGGAGAGAAGCATGGGCTTTGGTTGGCGGGTCATGGAGAAGCATGGTGAGGCCAGAGGAAGTGGGTTCGATGAAAGGCAGCTGTGGAAGGAGGAGAGGCTGAGTGGTCAGGTGCAATAGTATGGAAAGGAAGAGAGGGAAGACCGAGAGGTTGAAGCATGCTGTCGGGAGGGTGATCTGGTGCTTGCATGCTGGATTTGGAGGCTTGGTGGGTGAGGATCGGGAGAATGGAGGCTGACACGTGGTTCAATGGTTGGATGGAAGGTAGTCGAAGCATGAGCAGCTTGGATCCCACAGAAAAAATTGAATATAACTTTGATTTATAGGAAATATGAAAGCAAGCTTCAGAAAACAAACAAGTTTCGATCCTAAAAAAAATTATTTAGAAGAAAACAGATAATGGAAGCAAGGAGAATGCAACGGTTAACCAAAAATATATGTTGAAAAGGAGGAATGACAAAAGTTAGGAGGATTGAATTTCAGGAAATAATTGCTAGTGGCTGTTTAATTTCCAAACGGTAGACAAATGAAAGGCCACGGAAGTCAAAAGGTTCGAAAACGGTTACCAATACGGTAATCGTTTACAGATTTTGTTGTGTATCGGATGTAGAAATATACAAATGAATATACTATGGAGATCAGCACGATGAGACAATCTAAATGGTACACAGATATCAACGACATCACCATCCTATTCAATGTTGATATTTGGTTCCAAAAATGCTGCTAAAACGCCGAAAATAAGATAAATGAACATAGAACAATCCAAATTTGGCGAAACGAAACATGACGTATCGCTAAAAAAATGATCTACATTTTTATTGTATAAAAATATCCAGATTTCGAAAAAAATTATTTTCATCAAATTTATTGATTTAAAATTGAAATTGAAGATTACACGATAAAATTAATTTTCATATTTATGAATGAAAATTTACCATTTGCTACATTAAAATAGATGCATCTCAAATATCAAATTTTCATTGCTAAATTTAATTGTATATTTTCAAGTAAAATTTTAGTTAATTACGTTATAAAACCATTAAAAATTACGGGTCGTTACAATCTATGTTGTCTATACGTTAATCCTAAACTCTGGATATGGCTTCCTCATTCTATCCTTCGTTTCCCAAGTGCAATCCTCAACATCTCCACTCCATTTAACTTTGACCAACCTTACCACCTTCCTTCTTAATCGTTTCTCATGTTGATCAATGATTTGAACAAGCCATCTAATAACAGCCAACTTTGGTTCAATCTCCAAGTCTTCCTGAGCAACCATTTCTATGACTTGTTTTCGGTCATGCACAGTTTCCACAATTGAGATACGTGAAAAACATTGTGCACTCCTAAAAACTTTTTGGCAATTGTACTTGATAAGCTAGTGGGTCGATTCATTAAAGAATGGGAAAAAGTCCAATATATCAAGGTGCCAACTTTCCAGCCCTTCCAAACCTTACCACTCCTCTCATCGGAGGGACTTCAAAAACTACAGAATCTCCAACTAAGAATTCTAGGTTTCTCCGTTTTTGATCTGCATAACTCTTCTGCCTACTTTGGGCTTCCTTTATCCTCTTCCTAATCATATCAACTTTCTTTGAGGCCTCTCTTATCATGTCCAGACCAAGTATTAATCGATCTTCGGTTTCTATCCAACATGCTAGTGACATACATGGACGACAATATAAATCTTTATACTGTGCCATGCCGATACTGGCTTGGTAGCTGTTGTTATAGGACAACTCTACCAAATGCAAATGATTTTACAATGAGCCTCTAAAATCTAGAATATATGCTATTAAAAGATCTTTCAAAATGTGATTGACTCCTTTTGATTTTCCATCAGTCTAGGGATGATAGTTAGTGCTTATATTCGGCTTCATTCTTAAGTTGTATATAAAACTTCCCAAAACTGACTAGTAAAGATTGGATCACGATCGCTTCCTATACAACTTGGAACTCCATGCAATCGGACAATCTCCCTCATATATATCTCCACATGGCTTACAGTGGTCCTTTTTGGCTTTACTGGATAAAGTGTGCACTCTTGGTTAATCGGTCAAGGATAACCCCAAACACCTTCATTTCCCTTCCTTGTTCGAGTTAAGCCATCAATGGAATCCATTAATGTTTGATCCCACATCCGAGATGGAATCTCTAGAGATGAAAGTAACCATGAAATCTTATGTTTCTTGCTTTGGAGTTGTTAACAATTGGCGCATTTGCTAACATAAATGGATATTCCCTCTTTATGTTTTTCCACGAAAATGTATGTTGCATGTCTTTGTACATTTTATGAATTTCTGGATGAATGTTAAGTTTGGATTTGCAGCATTCAGTTAACACCTCCTGCCTAAGATTTCCAACATTCAAAACACAAATTCATCCATTGAACTGTAATACTCCACTGTTATCTACTTCAAAGCTTGAATTTCCTCCTCCTTCGGCTGCCTTAATGAATTTCACAAGCTGTTTATCTTCGCTCTACGTATTGGCTATTCTTTCCAAAAGAGTTGGTAGATAAGCAATAATAGCATGCTTCCTACTCAATGCATCGGCTATTACGTTGGCTTTTTAGGGCTTATACAGAATATCTAGATTATATGATGTGAGAAATTCTAACCAACGTTGATGTCTCATTTTTAAATCCTTTTGAGTGAAAGGATATTTTAAAGAATTGCGATCCATGAAGAGATCATGCTTTTTACTCGGAAGAAATGCCTTCATATTTTTAATGCGAACACAATGGTTAGTAGCTTCAAGTCATTTGTTGCATAATTTTGCTTATGAGGCTTTAGCTGCCTACTTGCATAAGCGATCATTTTACCTTCCTACATTAGAATTTCATCGACTCCTTCCCTACAAGCATCCGTATACATGGTTAACCCACTATTTCCATTTATATTTACTAGGACTAAAGCGGTAATTAACCTCTTCTAAAGTTCCTTTCACATTTAGGAGACCAAATAAATTTATCATCCTTCATTATCAACTTTGTTAGGTGATAGGCAATCTTTGAGAAGTATAAATGAATCTTTTGTAATATCCTGCCAACGCTAAGAAGCTACGAATCTCTTTAGAAGTTTGTGGCTACTTCCAATTTTGAATAGCTGTAACCTTTATAGGATCTGCTGAAATCCCATCCCTTGACACTATATGCCTAAGGAATCTTACCTCTTTTTCCCAAAAGTGGCATTCTGGGAATTTGGCTTTAAGCACATTGTTTCTCAATATCTCCAACATAATTTCTAAATGCCTTATATTTTCTTCCTTAATCTTAGAATAGATAAGGATGTTGAGTAAAGACAACAAGAATTTATGAATGCGTCTCTAAATACTCTATGTATAAGGTCTACAAAATAAGCGGGTGCATTGGTCAGCCCAAAAGGCATAACCAACCACTCAAAGAAAGTATTCGGACCTTTAAATGCAGTTAAATTGATGCAATCTTCCACGATCCTTATTTGATGGAATCCCATGGCTAGATCCGTTTTTGAGAATACTCGAGAACCATGTAGCTAATTAAACAAGTTATCTATTCAGGGTAGAGGATATTTTTTCTTAATTGTTTGTTTATTCAAGTCTCGATAGTCTACACAAACCCTTAAAGACCCATCTGACTTGGCAACGAAAACTGCCGTCGGTCCCCAACTTGAACGACTAGGTTTTATCAATCCTTTCTTTAATAGCTCGGGTTTTAGATATTCAGCACAACCCTCTCCTTTGGAGCCATCCTTCGATCAGATTGTTTAATCGGCCTTGCACCAGGAATTAAGTCCATACGAAACCCCGATGTGGGGGTAAACTCTTTACTTCTTCAAAAACGCCCGAAAACTCTCTAACAATAAGTATTGTCTCTAGTCCTTTCTGGAATGAATCTAAAGCATAAAGAAAACTATCCCTCCTTGGGCAAGGATCTTCGCATGATATTTCTATAAACCTCCCTAACTTCATTTTTACTAAAACTGTTCTTTTTACATAATTTTGAATAGCTTCATGCTTAATCAACCAATCCATACTGAATAAAAGTTCAAATCCAATAAAATCCAAGACAAAAGGTCATAAGGAAATTTATGAAAATAATAGGTAATTTGGACTTTTTCACAATTCATACAAAGGTTAGTGGTACCACCTATAGAATTTGTTACATAGATATGGGGTATCAACTAAATTTAGGGATACGTTTTAATTCATCCACTAATTCTTTAGCAACAAAACTATAAGAAGCTACTGTATCAAATAATACTCTTATTAAAACATCTTTGATAAAAAGATTACCTTCTAAAACTCCTTTTCCCTTCACATCCTGAAAGGATGAAGATTCACCCTTTATAGTGTAAACTCTAGTTTGTTCTGCCTTTCTAATTACTGGACAATCCTTTATCAAATGCTTTGTTTGATGACAATTATAATATTGTCTTGGTGGTGGCCTCAGAACCTTAGGGTTTTTGCAATTAGTTGCTGGATGGCCCTTTCGTTGGCAATTATAACAAGTAGCATCTTTCAAATAGTTACCTTGCGATCCTCCTTCAGATTTTCCTTGCTCTGGCTTTCTTCCACTATGACTGAACTTCATCTTCTTCCAATTGTTGTTGTTCTGGTCCTAAACTACCAACGGATTCTTCTTATCCAATGTTTCATAATGAAATCCTATATCCACCAAGTCTACAAACGATCCTTTTACACGAGAAGTCACCCTATTCTGGTACTTCTAATTTATCCCGAAAATAACTTCTCATTTTTCTTTAAAGGCATGTCAGTCAGACCTGGCCTAAAAGGAGAAAATTCATTAAACTAATTTGCGTATCCCTCAATAGTTATTTTGTCTTGCTTCAGATCCGCAGACTTCTGTAAAGACGAGATTTTCCGACTACTGGTATGTACAGTCCCTTCAAGACTTCCTTAAAACTTTCCCATGGGAAATTGACTTCAAATTCATTTAGGGTAATGGGACTCCTACCAAGCCAGAGCCCACTCCTGTACTTGCTATGAGCCCAAGAACCTCTTTTGATTATTACTAATATCTAATCCTTTAAAGATTATTTTGAAAGATTTGATCCAAGCCTGAACTTCAATGATAGTTTCTGTAGTTTTGAATGGTTTTCCCCTTAAGCTGGTATAATTTTTGCATAAGGTGGAAAAGTTAACCTGGGGTTGTACAGGAGCTACTTCTTCTACCACAGCAGTGCTTGGGGCTTGGTCATTGGTTGTTGTGGTGCTGCCATTACACCATCTTCGTCCTCTACGAATACTCATGGCTTATTACCTAAATATAGTAAGATAATTTTAGAATACAAAGACGAAATTATCTTAGTGAATAGGCATTTAAGCATAGCACAACTTGAGTTTATTCAAATAAGGATTTTAAATGCCCACTCTCATAGATTGAACTCATTCTAAGGTTTTACTAATCCTATCTCTAATGTGTCATACCCCACCGAAGCTAAGGTTCTCGCTTAATATTCATATCTGATACCAAATGTCATGATTCGTCTCCTCGACTCTCGGAAATCGACACTAATAAATCCACAGTATTCACGTGCTGCTATTTCAATTGCCGAGGAGGTAGATTATCAGGGGTAAAATAAAATGAAGGTAGAAGATAGAAAAACAAATTCTCGCATTTCATTTGACTATATAGTTTGATAGTACATACAACCACTCTCACAAGGGTGCATCAGAGTTATGGTATGAACTAACCCAGTTAGGAATAACTATATCTGCATGCCCCTACATTTCCTGGTATAAACAAACTAGACATAATAGAAAATAGAAAGATAAATAGAATCTACAGAAGATGCTCCAACTCCATGCTCAAAAAACTCTTCCAAAATGCTCGCAAAATGATCCTGACTACTTGGCTACCTGGAAAGAATAAGGCATCAAGAGTTTAAGGGAAAGGAAAATAAACTCCGGGTCAATCATGGGACTGGTGTGAGAAAACTTAAAAAAGCCAATATTTTTAAAATCAAAGGTACCTCATGAGGCTATGCTGCACATAAATACAAACGAGATTTTTCCCTTACGATAACCAAAACATTTGCTACGCAAAATTATTTGACATTATTTTTAATGACATTATTTGAAACTCTTTTCAAGTAAACATATTCAAATACCTGAAATAGTTACCATTATTAAATTTTAGCATACTAGGCTCTACAACTAAAATCGCAAGATGGTACTGAAGAATGAATTTCCAATAAATGACTAGGTAAGGAACTACCTTCCGATAGTACATCTCTAAAGGAATGTACTGAGGCCCAATTGATGGTCCTCTACCAATACAAGACTGGCCTACCTCTAACTAGATAGTATCAAATATGTCATCACCTTGGTCGTTACCGACCTATTTGAGATGTCTCTTAAAAACACCACAATAATTTAAAACCGAACATAAAACGGGTAGAAATATATCTAGAAGTGGTCGATCATATCCTTGCTGCATCTACCCAATTTTAGTCATTCCTGGGTGTGAGGCTGGAGGTAACGACTACCTTTCGTAGAATATCAACTTTCCACTTTGATTGCAATATTACCATTCGATAATCACACAATTGACTTTTATAAACATATAACTCATGAGCTCTTATATATCAGCAAAGGGTGTTAATCTAAAAGAAAATGCCTTCTCCGCTAACAAATAGTTGATACGTTTTATAGGGATCAATCAATATAACTTAAAAAGCAACATCACGCATTCATCCATAAAAGTTGTATAAGAACATGGCAAACCGAAGGCACTCCTCCTACCACATCCTGTTTGGGAATCACCCCTAGGATCGGTAGCGTTTAGTCCTTGCAAATCAAATATTTTGATAACAGAGCAATACTATCACCATAGATATATGATATGGTAATTACTCCGAGGGTCTAGTGACAAGTAGCCCAAAATCATGAAGATCTTCTTCTTCAATAATATTTTCCTTCAATATGTTTTACATCGAAAACGTAAATTAGTTCGAAGTGGTTTGCAGATAGGAATCGTCCAAATCCTATCCCAGTCTCTTAGAATCCAATTATCGAGAAAAAAAGATGTTAAGCGTGGTTGATTAGTAAACAACATTTTCATTTAGCAATGTCTTTATATATATATATATATATATATATATATATATATATATATATATATATATATATATTCATTTCTACATATACGGATTTATTAAACTTCTCTTTAAATTTTAATAGGATCTTTTTAGAGCATCCTAGCTTTCCCTTCGATCGTCTCCACCCCTTGCGTAGAAAGAGAAAAAAAGGTTAGGTAAGTTCAGAGTACTGATTGCTCCATTCCTAACCTTAGTCACACACACCTTGTTTTACGTTTCTAGACCTCACATGTGGGACAAATATGCTAGTCATTTACACATACTCCTTTCACTATTAAAAATTATTTCAAAAAAGTTTTGAAAGAAAACTAAGTTTGAAAATCATTTTCAATATTTGTGGATAAATAGTTGAGGAATAGTGATTTTGTAGCCTTAAAGCTCAAATTGTACTTTCTGCATCTTCACAGTCAAAATTTATTATTTAAAACTTTTTTAATATATTTAAAATAAATTTTAATAATTTATTCCCTATTTTTAAGAACTTAAAATCAACCATTTAAAAGATTTTACCACTTCGGTCGTTTAAATGTCAAAGCGTGGTTTTTTAGAAAAATTCATTTGAACATAATTTAAATTATTTTAATTGAAATCTTGATTTTTCTTTTTCATTTTAAAATTATAATGAAAGAAGTCCATAAAATTCTTATTTCAAAAAAAATTCCTAATCCGAAGGCATCATATAAATGGATTTACCTTTTACAGCATGAAATCACGAATTTCCGTTACATGACGCGCCTATTTCCAGTTTTTTTCCAAATCTTTTCAAATCTTTTTCAAAATCATATTAAATGCATCCTAAAATGTTTCTAGGTCATTTAAAACCAATTTCTCATGTTTTTAAAAGAGGTTAACAAATCATATACGCTTTTGAATTTAAATAAGGAAGTGATTCCTTTTGTGATTTATTGTGACTTGTCATGATATCAACCGAACAATCATTCAACACCCATATAACATCCAAACAAGATATCAAGAAACAAAATAAGTGCAAAAACATGTCATCACATCATAGAAAACAAGAGTAGAGAAGATGTAGATTTTTTTTCATAAAAATTTCCTTCCCGATCTAACTTTATTACTACAGATTTAAGTATAGCTTTGCTACTACTTACCGAAACTTCTTGAAATCTGCTATACCTTCGCTATCCTAGAAGTTAAGATGAAAACGAGGTGAAGATGATTCTTAATGGCCTTGGACTTAGGCGGAGAGACGAATGGAGTTTACGAACTTAAACTTGAACTTACGTGGTACCTTCTTTCTACGTTTGTCAATTATTTTTCCATAACTTCACTGCGATATTGGATTTTTTTTAGAGAGCCATGGAAGCCATTAAAGCTATAAGGAAGAAGAAGGAGAAATCTTAGAAAAGAATGGAATAAAGTGCAAAGAAAAGAAAAACAAGGCAGGTTATGTAAAAAGAAATAGTTTAAAATGTAAAATCTTTTCCTATTTCAATGCTTACGGCACTAGGCTTCCGACTCCCTACCACTGCCTCTAACTCCATCGAAACAATGCATATGGTATCAGATATCTAGTATGTAGTGAAGTGGATATAGGAGAAAGATATTGGGTCGAAACCAGAGGATTCGAAGGGGCCGAAGCGCTGTTTTGCTTTTAAATAAAAATGTGCCTGCTTTGCTTTCAACTAAATAGCTTTCGACCCGGTCGGCTTTTGACTGGGTTAAATGGCTTTTAAAGAAAGGTTCCAAAATGGTTGTGCTCTTATTTTTAGTCTATGCTTTCGACTAGGTCAAAGCCTCTGATATTCGCTTTTTACCTTTCGATCCAGATTAGTTTCGAAAGGTTTACCTTGCTTTAAAACCAAGCCATTTCTCTAATGCTTTTGAAGTGATGGTTTCGACACCATCGCTTCTTTACTTAGGAAATGCTTTCGAAAGAGATGTTTTCGACTTAAATGTATTAATGACCCTTTTGCTCTATAAAAAGTAGAACCCAAGTTGTTTTGAAAGAGATAGTTTTCATGGCATCGAAAGGTCTTTCCACATGTATATATCGAGCCTTAATGCTTTCGATAGGCTTGATGCTTTGCTGCTTTCGAAAAGCTTGATGTTTTGTTGCTTTCAAAAGTTTTTAAAGAAAGGCTTCTAAGGTATGGCACCCCAATGGTTTCGAATGGTCTAAAAGGAAGGTTATCCAATGGTTTCGAAAGGCAATGTTTAAGTGTTATAAAGAGGATATCTAAGGTTTTAAAGCTTTCGAAGGAGACGTTTTCAATGCTTTTGAAAGGATAAATATGAATGGTTTCAAAAGGAATGGTTTCGAAAGGTATAGTTTCGAAGTATATTTTTTTACTTCGCCTAAGGTTTTACTTATATTGAAAGGCGTACTTTCAAAGGTTACGAAAGGGGTACTTTTAGTGGTTTCGAAAGGTTTGTTTAAAAGGTTTTAAACAAAGATTTTGAATGAGTTTTTTGGAAATATAGCTCAATAGTTTTTAAGTCAAGAAGGGCTTTAACTTATTAATTAGGGATGGGAAATCTTTAATAATTTCATCAACATTATTGGGTAAAGTATATATAACCTGACAAATAGTTTAAAGTAAAGCAAAGAGTATATTTTCCTTGTATATATATGTTTTAAAGGTTTAAATCATTTAGAAAAGGTTTTCAAGGAAAAAAAATTAAAGGGTAGTTAACCCTAAGAAAATGACTTAGATTAGAAGACCAGATGGGGCTGGTGTAGGGTTGCGTCCTATACTCATTAGCTATTAGCCCTAGTTAATTTAGTCCAAAATTTCAGTATGTAGGGCTTTGTCATAAGTAAGACTAAAATTATATTACACACGGAAGGGAATTTAAAAAGGAAAGATAGTTTATTGGTAAACCCATAAAACCATTAGGATCAGTTAGACCTAGAAAAGTAAGTAAAGACAGACCGTCCAAAAGAGAAGTATCTAATAAATGTTAGATTTTTTATGCTATTTGGTAGGCCTAAGTCAGCCAAGGGTTAGTAGTTAGCTAAACAAAACTACAATATATGGAAACATAGTCTGTATGATAGTTGAATTGTGCTTATACATGATACTGCTTTACATATTTGACCATTTTTGGTTGCAGGAATATAATTTGCAAAAGATATGTTTTAGAAAGGATATTACTGAGGAGAAACACATTCGGCTAAGCGGCATGGTCACACCTAATATCAGATAACCGAGATGTATAGTATTATTCACACCAGACTTTATGTCTAACTTGGAGTTTATTTTCCTTAGATTCTAGGGTGATCAAAATTGATTTGAGTAGGCTGTGGGTTGAGTTTTATAGGTTCTAGTAGGTTGGTGAATAAAGCTTCTAGTAACGAGCAAGTGCCTAATGGATAGCTATTTAGTTGTTGATGTTGTATATTTTGGATTGATTGCGTTGTATTGTATATATTGTACTCTGGTCAATCAAGGGAACATCGTTATATGTCGCTCTAGGCATAATATTATAATAACTATATTTTATCGAAACTTGGGAAAGCGATGGGAATATGTAACTTGAATGTGAAACATGTGCCTTGAGATGCAATCATTAGTCAGTAAAATGTTGTTTTTTGAAATTTGTGATTTTGTTCCATATTCAAGTCCTTCTGATATTATAGATACCTTTAACACAGCTATATTTAGTCGCCGAAAGTTAATACTATGGATGACTACAACATCTGTAGCGCTTAGCATTGGGCATCTAGATAGGGGTTGTTACATATTTACTTGTGATCAAGGTTTTAAATCTCGGATATCGGTCATATCTCGTCTCGAAGAATTTAGAGAGCTTATCTCGTATCAGGTGAGATCTCGAACGAGATGAGTGCATCTCGATCGTCCATCTCGGATTCACATCTCGGTTTCCAAAATTCATTTCGGAGTTATCTCGGAGTATATGTCATGTAGAAAATTAGTTTTCATACACCTAAATTTATAATACTAGTCACCACCTTAAGGAAAACACTATGCACTTACCTTGAATATATCACACGCTTATCATTAGTAATTTAGTATGGAAAAATATCACTTGTATCATGTAAAATAAACAAATAACTAGATATCATGATTACTGTTCAATATATTATCATATGAGATAAAGTACAGAAGAAACAAACCATAACATATGCACCTTCACTTTGTTTGATCATTCACTTAACGTTCCTACATAATATAATGTCTCATTTCTACCTTTTATGATTTATAGTGCTGCAAGGGAAATATTAATTCTATAACTTCAAATAAAAAAGTATACAAGTAGAATTAAGATATACTATGTCTGATTATAGTATTTAATTATTAGCAAACAAAATCTCATCAAGCAACTAATAACATATATATTTCAAACAAACATAGAAAATAGCATATATAGTACAATTTTTTTTCAAACATTTAGTAATATTATAAGAAAAGCAAAACAATGATGTACAAATATGCATGTAATCATCAAATGAAATTAATAGATGAAAGAGAATTCCTTTATTGCTTAAAAATAAGCCTTGAGGAAAAAAATTATAGCAGCAAAGACTAAATGAAATCGAATTGGGAATCCATTTGAAACATAAAGCTAAATAAGTGAAGCCCAAAATTTATAGCTGTAAAAAATAGGGTTAGGAAAAAAACTCAAGAAAGTGTTGAAAAAATAAAAATGAAATAGGATGTAAATTAATCTGGATCAGAAACCTAAATGAAAATCATAAAGTGAAATACTTACCATAATCGATGTAGATTTTATCATCATCTTACACTCGTCACTGCCGTAAAATAAGAGACGAAGATTAAATGAGATTTATATAAGAAATAAGGGTTAAGAAAAGTACAATTAAGAAGGCTTAAATTAAGGTAAAGGATGAGCTAGCCTAATACGGAAAAAGAGTTGATTTTTTTCAAAATTCAACAATTCGGCCGATATCTCGCTGTTAAATCTCGTCCGAGATACCGGACGAGATATTGAAATCTCGTCCGAGATTTGGGTTAGACGAGATTCAAACGAAATTGCCTGTTTCGAATCGTCCAGGCTTGAAAACGAGATCTCGACCGAGATCTCGGCCGAGATGAGCGAGATTTGAAACCTTGCTTGTGATCGCACCTAACATCGAACATCAATCAAAATTTCTGTTAGTACATTAGGTATTGATTTTGATGATAACAACTATTAGGCATTATATAAAATATAGATACTAATGTTTTATCAATATATATATATATATATATAGTGCAGGTTATTAGACAAGTACTGATTAAGAAGACTGTACAGTATCAAGAGTAGATTCAAGATGCTAATATAGAGTTTGAGGAGTTCAAGAATGAAGACTCGTGAGTATTGAAGAGTTCAAGAGTTCAAGATATTCCGGTTAAGTTATAGAGTCATAGAATTTATGTTAAAAACTTGATAACACTTTCATGATCTCTCTTGCATTTTCTAATTCCGTTCTGAATTAATTTTCAAATATCATGGTTTTAAAATCCTTTCTAAATGATTTTCAATCTCTTATATTTATAAAAATACTATTTAGTGATTTTAAATTTAGGGGCATTTCACTAGAAGGACAAACTTTGCAGTCCAATTAGTTTCTAGGACACACATCCACAGAAATTAATTTCAAGGCCAAAGTCAGTAAAATAATTACTTTTAAGGACAAAGTCAGCAGTCCGATTACTTTCATGGACACAATTTCATAGGTTTTTAGGCCTTAGAAACTAATTATTTTGCATTTTGTCCTTGAAAGTAATTATTTCAGTTGTGTGTCCTAGAAAGTAATTACATGTGCTGAAGAGCCCTTGTGGCTAGTTTCCACTTAAATTTATATATAAATATATACATATATATTGAATTTTTGTTTATGCTTTAATAATTTAAAAGTATATTGATTTTATATATATTACTTACATTATATTGAACGTTCCTATTAAAAATTTTAAAATTATTTTATAAGTTTTATTAAGTTTTAATATTATTAAAATATGTATAAACCATATTTAAATGTTTGTACAAAGTTTCAAAATATTTTACAAAACTTTATATTTCAAAACAATTTTTATTAAGTAAATTTTCAAAATATAAAGGGATATCTTGACATATCCTCCATAAGTATGTTGACATATTAGCC
Source organism: Allium cepa (assembly GCA_030765085.1). Lineage (NCBI taxonomy): Eukaryota > Viridiplantae > Streptophyta > Magnoliopsida > Asparagales > Amaryllidaceae > Allium > Allium cepa. The sequence continues at coordinate 304,489,407 of CM060945.1, read as the reverse complement.
ATCTCTTATGCTCTGCGGTACGTATGGTATCCCTGAAATCCAAGCAGGTATGGTTGTAGCCTGATTAGATCAATCGGGTGTGCTTAATAATATGTAAATCTAGTGGCTGTGCTTATGGCCTGGAAATCAAGTTTCTCTACCTAGAGGCTAGGATTTTGAAGGGTGTGTCTCGTACACTTGAAAACGAGATTATTTGAGCATTTACTAGTTGAACAGAAATCCATACAAGGAATTTTGCAGGATTGGATGCAATGTAACTCTGAACTAGTATAAAATCCTAGTATGTTATTCCCTTTTTACTTTTACTGTATTTACTTTTATCTATACTTTGATTCTATGATTGTTTCTATGATTGTTAATTCCATCATTCCAAGTAAAATCTTAAAGAATTTGAATAATGTTCGTATAATCCTTTAAACACTATTCACCCCCCTCTAGTGTTAATTTAGCCTTAAGACCCCTATTTCAGTGACTCACATTTGGTATCAGAGCACTGGTGTTCAAAGTATTCATAATCTGGTTTTCGAAAAAGTTTTCAATGGCAATTTTTGATTATATTTTTAACACTATTTTTGAAAAGATAATTGGAAAAATCATCATAATGTTTTTTCATAAATTTGCATCTGTTCATTATAAAAAGTCGGGTGGTCTTTTGAAAAGGTTTGAATTGCAAAAATAGATGTGTGTCGAACCGCAAATCCGTACCCTTTGAATCGACAAAAATCCACACCTGTTCGACCCAAAAAGCACTGTTCGACGGAAATTCAGGAGAAAGAAAAAAAGAAGAAGAAAAGAAGATAAGAAAGAGATAATATAGAACCAAACAGAACCAAACAGAACAATACAAAATCTCACATCGCAGCGGAAAACATATAATATCATACCAATGATCTTTACAAAACAGAAACTGTATATACATACATCAATCAGAGTACAACAATCAATCAATAGTTATTAGCCTGAACAGTTATAATAACATGTCCTTACAATTGCTGATAATATACAACAACTAAGCAGCGGATAATAAACAGATACGTGTATACGAATATGAAGATCTCTAGATCTCCTGCTGAGGATACAAAAACACCAAATCTGAACCTATAAATATACTCGGTCTGACCTGAGAATTGAAAAGGAAGAACGCCCAGATCAGTCTGGTAAACCAACGTGAGAAACACGCTCAACTGAATTTATTAAATTACCAAACTTTTTTTAATCAAAACAAATGTATCTTGTAAGACACATCCACACATAAACACAGACATGTTTTACCTTACGATAACTAAAACATTTCATATCAAATCATCTTATATTATACTAGTGTCTAGTATATACAAATAATATTAATCATAGTCGATTACCCATATAGCATTTCAAGGCTATTCATTATGCCTTTACAAACAAAATCGCAAGCTCATAGTGGGGTTTGGATTTCCATACAAATGACCAGGTGAAGGGACTACCTTTCGATAGTACATCTCTAGAGGAATGTACCTAGGACCATCACAAAGGATCCTCTACCAACACAAGACTGGCCTACCTCTATAACTAGATGGTGCGGAATATATCATATATCATCCAAAAAATCATCAATCATCATGAATAAAATTTATTCTCAATTATATAAAAATATCAGCGAGTCGGAAAGAGTGAGTTGTACTCATTTTGGTTCCAAAGGCAGTTGCAGTGTTTTATTTAGAACAAAATTAGACAAGCTTTTAATTTTACCCAAACTTTACGCTAGCTCTAATCAACTCCAACCCAACTATAAAATGTAGCGTTTGTCAATACGGACCCAACACAACTTGTTTTGTCCAAAACGGACCTCGTATGAAGAAGTTATGATATTTAGAAGTTTGTACGAATTTATATTATATAAATTTACAGCTTTTATTTTATTTTCAAACCCACTTTTAATCATACCCGTTCGCTTCTATTCATCGGATCGTGGTCGATCATTTCTTATCCTTCCCTATCGTCATACACGCATTAAGAAACCCATGTAGCCACCTTTATCGATCGAATTATCGCGCCGTATCACTTGTCTATTTGACAACAGAACTCCACCACGTCAAAGGCCCAAACGCCATGCACCTACAACTGAAGATCAATCTCTCCAACTCTTTGGAAAACATGCTTGAATGCCAAGTATACTCGGCCAGATTACGGCCACTACGATGCTTTGATTTAGATCTTGACCGTACGGATTCGAAGTACTCGATGTGCTCTCTAATATTGCAGTTGGAAGATTTTTCTACAAGTTAATGAATATAGAGATATTAGAGGAAGAAGGCTGAATGATTTTGGACATTGAAAATTATAATGGCGGCTAAGGTTTCCAAAGCTAGGGTTTGTGAAAATAAGAAATTATAACGTCCTTTTATAGAAAAAAATTTGACACTATTCACCCGAAAATTTTTCGAACTCCAAACGAAACATGCCGCCTGGCATTTATAATGTTTTACCCCTATTTCGAACACAATGGAATAAATATCGGGAGCCAATTCAATCGTATTTGGAAGATAGGTTTTCAAATCGAATTATTTAAATTAAAAATTCACTTTAACGAATTTCTAAGCATTTTAGCTTGCCCTGGACAAACCGTGAATCCGATTGACACAAAATTTGAAATCCTACAATAATATAACATTATGGATCCAATAAAACTCATTCCATCGAAATCCGAGACTATATGAAAAATAACAATTTTTACACGTTAATTAAATATTAAAATATTCAATTTCTACAAATTAATTTTTAATTCAATTTTAAAAGTTCTCTAACATCATTCTATTTCTAATAGAACTTAATTCAACTTTATAAATCATTGTTATTCACATTAAATTCAAATCTCAAATATTTCAGCAATTTCAAATATTAAATTATCGGTTTAATTATCCAATTAAATCCCTATATTTCAAATATAAACTCTTCACCTAATAAAATGTATATTTCCAGTATTTAAAATCAATTAAATATCCGAATTTCAAATGACTGAAATTTTGGGTCGTTACATTCTCTCCTACTTAAAAGAATTTCGTTCTCAAAATTACCAAGTAAGAAAAACTCATTAAATCCATTAACTTTTCAAAAACAATTCGTTCAAATTAGATATCAAATCCATTTAAAACTTTCAGCTTTTCAAAATTATTTAGTTAAACTTCTTACAATAACTTCTCTAATTTTTCAAATCCATTCATAGTTAACTTTTTAAAACCAACAAATATCGTTTAACTTTTAACTCAATATCGAAAAATTTACCAATTTTCCCAAAAAAATATTCTAATGCCTTAAATTTTCAAAAAAAAATTCGCCAACATCTTCTTTGCACGGTTTGATCGTAGTAGGATTAAAATATATATGTATCACAAATATACATCTCATCTTCGAGGATGAGGCATTCCGTAAGGAAAAAATATGAAAGTACGATATGTGATCCGAGATATGTACCTTAGATATTACTAGCGAGCATATATAGCTAATATAGCGAAAGCGATCTCTAAATGCAAAGCAAGCGCCATCCGCACCTACTAAACACTCAATAAATAATGAGAAACACATATATATGGAAAGTAATATCAATGTACAACACATACCAATACAACAACTATATATGCCAATATAGCAAATGCAATCAAAAACAACAAATCCAACCATCAAATTACTATCATCTAACGGATCGATATCTATCCAATCAATCCGTAACCAAATCAATATACTTTCACTTCTCATTAATATTCATTGAATTAATTTCCAATTTATTCACATTTGATTCATTTACATTGGATTTTTACTAACATTCATTTATTCAAATTCAATTAATTTTCATTCACTAATTTACTTTCAAATTGGTTCGCTTTCAATTCAAATCAAATTCAATTCTATTCAGATTCGCTTGGCTTCTAATTCGAATTCAATTATTTAGCTTTCAATTTCATTAATTCAATTCTGAATGAATATCTATTCAATCAACTAAAAACAAGTTAACAACCAAAGTATATCCAACATAACCAAATTAATTTAATTCACTTACATTCAATTTGGTTCAACGCTTTTAATTTCAATTGGTTTAATATTCAATTTAGATTGAATTCTAGTATTCACTATAATCACATTTTTTTTATATAACACTTCCAATATTATTATTAATTCACAACTTATTAACTTAAGTTTTATTCAATCTTAGCAACAACATTTCTAATCCATGTTTATTCACTAATTCACTTACACGGTAAAAGTTGAATTTCATTATATAACTAAAATTCATATTCATTTAATGACTTTATTTTATTAACATTTTATTATTCAACTTTATTTTGCATATTCATTTTATTTATCAAAATCAACTTGATTCAATATTACTTAAGTTATGTTTCATTACAACATTTCATTCTATTTGACTTAACTTAAATTTCATCTCTAAAGTCATTTTATTTAACTTTTACTTAAGTCAAATTTCCTATCACTATTCAAATTCGGATTTTAATTTTCTTAACAAATTGTTTAACCTTTTTAACAATTTGTTTTACTTACCTTTTCTCATTTTAATAAGTTATACAACTTATTTATTTAAACTTCCAAATTCATATTATATAATCACTTACTCAATCCAATTCAAATCATATATTTTATTATGCTAACTCAAATTTATTTCGACTTTACAAAGTTAAATTTTTTTGTTTCATATTATTAGTCCAAAACTCATTTTACTTATATTTATCTTTCGACCTGGATTTTAAATTCAAATTTGTTTATCAAAACAAAACTTCGATTTTAAATTTGCTATTAGTAGCAAACCCATCACATAGAAACTCGAAAATGATACTGATGATGCTGTAGTAATCTATTATTTCCCAGCAACAGTGGTGAATTCAGTGCTTTATATTCTTTTAAGAAAAATCCTTTTATTATTTATAAATCACATTTATAAATCTTCTACTTATATAATTTCACTATTTTACTTCATTTATATAAGATTATTTCAAATTCACTTATCTTATTTATATTTATAATAATATAGTATCTTTAACTTTTGAAAAATAACTTCCAAAATCAACGGGATTCAAATTTCAAATTCTTAGCTTATATCCATTTTCATTTACAACTCACATTTATAAATATACTTATGTTGTTTCATTTCTTATATATAAGATTATATCACAATTGTAAATCATATTAATTATAATTCGTTGCTTAATAATTCATTTGCTTATATAATTTATCCTTTTAGAATTGTTATTTTTATATTTATATTATTCAAACATCTTTTATTAACTTACATTTTTTACATTTTCAACAACCAAACAATTCATTTATATACACTTTAATAATTTCTGAAAAATTATTTCCTTTACATATAAAATATAATGGTGGTAAAAATATTTCATTTACCCGAATTAAAATAATACTACGTCGACTTGCCTTGATTAAGTGTTTAGAAATCCCTATCGATAACATGGCGTTCCATATACCGATTAGAATTCACAAACAACTCAACGAATAAGCAAACATAATATAAAACATTTTTATAATCACTTACAAATACGCGCTTGTATATATAATACACTCAAACTCAATCTAGGGTACTACTGTCCCTATCTATACAGAGTACACATCAAAGCTTAGGAATATACAAGATCTAAGCTCTGATACCACGTGCGATGAACCGCAAATCCGTACCCTTTGAATCGACAATAAACCACACCTGTTTGACCGAAAAAGCATTGACTGACGGAAAGTCAGGAGAAAGAAAAGAAGATAGAAGAAGAGAAGAGAAGAAAGAGAGGAGATAGAACCAAACAGAATAATATAGAATCTCACATCGCAGCGAAAAACATACAATATCATATTAATGATCTTTACAAAACAGAAAATGTATATACATACATCAATCGGAGTACAACAATCAATCAATAGTTATCAGTCTGAATAGTTATAATAACATGTTCTTACAATTGCTGGTAATATACAACAACTAAGCAGCGGATAATAAACGGATATATGTATACGAATATGAAGATTTCCAGCTCTCCTGCTGAAGCTCCAAAAGCACCAAATCTGAAACTATAAATACACTCGGTCTGACTTGAGCATTGAAAGGGAAGAACGCCCGGATCAGTCTGGTAAACCAACGTAAAAATCACACTCAACTGAATTTATTAAATTACAAAACTTTTCTTTTGTCAAAACAAAAGTATCTCGTAAGACATGCCCGCACACAAACACGGACATGTTTTCACCTTACGATAACTAAAACATTTCATATCAAATCCTCTTATATTATACAAGTGTCTAATATATACAAATAATATTAATCATAGTCGAAATGGTTACCCATATAGCATTTCGAAGCTATTCATTACGCCTTTACAAAAAAAATCGCAAGCTCGTAATGGGGTTTGAATTTCCAAACAAATTACCAGGTGAAGGGAACACCTTCCGACAGTACATCTCTAGAGGAATATACCGAGGACCATCACAAAGGACCCTCTACCAACACAAGACTGGCCTCCCTCTATAACTAAATGGTACCGAACATATCATATATCATCCAAACAATCATCATAAATAAAATTTATTCTAGATTATATGAAAATATTGGTGAGTTAGAAAGAGTGAGTTGTACTCACTTTGGTTCCAAAAGTAGTTGCATTGTTTTATTTGAAAATAATTAAACAAGCGTTTAATTTTACTCAAAATTTACACTAGCTCCAATCAACTCCAAACTAGCTCTAAAATGCAGCGCTCGTCAATACGGACCCAACGCAACTTGTTTTGTCAAAAATGGAACTCGTATGAAGAAGTTATGATATTTAGAAGTTTGTACAAATTTATATAATATAAATTTACAACTTTTATTTTATTTTCAAACCCACTTTTAATCATAGTCGTTCTTTCCTATTCATTATATCATGGCCGATCATTTCTTCTCCTTCCCTATCATCATGCTCGCGTGAAGAAACCCATGTAGCCGCTTTTATCAACCGAATTATCACGCCCCTATCACTTGCCTATTTGACGATCGAACTCCACCACGTCGAAGGCCCAAACGCCACGCACCTACGGCCGAAGACCGGTCAAGCTTGGCCTCTCTAACTCTTGGGAAAACGTGCTTGAATGTGAAGCATACTTAGCCAGATTATGGCCACTATGAAGCTTTGATTTAGATCTTGACTGTATGGATTCGAAGTACTCGATGTGCCCTACAATATTGTAGTTGGAAGATTTTTCTAAAAGTTAATGAATTTGGAGATATTAAAGGAAGAAGGTCGAATGATTTCAGACGTTGAAAATTATAATGGTGGCTAGGGTTTCCAAAATTAGGGTTTGTGAAAATAAGAAATTATAATGTCAATTTTTAGAAAATTTCACGTCACTATTCACCCAAAATTTTTTCGAACTCCAAACGAAACGTGCCGCCTATCGTTCATAATGTTTTACCCCTATTTCAAACACGATGGAATATATACCGAGAGCCAATTCAATCGTATTTGGAAGATATGTTTTCGAATCGAATTATTTAAATTTAGAATTCACTAAAATGAATTTCTATGCATTTTGGCTTGCTCCGAACAAATCATAAATCCGACTGACACGAAATTTAAAATCCTACAATAATATAACATTGCGGATCTAATGAAATTGGTTTTTTCGAAATACTGAGACTGTATGAAAAATGACTTTTTTACACTTTAATTAAATATTAAAATATTCAACTTCTACAAATTAACTTTTATTTCAATTTTAAAATTTCTCTAACATCATTCTAATTCTAATAGAAATTAATTCAACTTTGTAAATCATTGTTATTCACATTAAATTCAAATCTCAATTATTTCAGCAATTTCATATATTAAATTATCGATTTAATCATCCAATTAAACCCCTATATTTAAAATATAAACTACTCAACTAATAAAATTTACTTTCCAATATTTAAAATCAATTAAATATCTGAATTTCAAACGAATGAAATTCCGGGTCGTTCCAAGATGCATTGCATGGCTTTTGATGAACACACAACTAATGATCAAACTCTACCAATCAAAAAGGACAAATTAATATTGGATAGTGGATACTTAAGACACATGACTGAAAATCCAAAGATTTTGAAAGATATAATTTATAAAGATGGTGGATTAGTAAGTTCTGGACACAACTCTAAAAGATATGTGATTGACATCTACTATGTCGGTGGTTGTAAAACCCATACTGCATCCAATGTTTTGTTAGTTAAGAATTTAAAGCATAATCTGTTGAGTATTAGTTAATTGTGTAATAAGGGTTTCAGAATTAAATTCATAAAAGATCAATGTTGCGTTGAAGATAACGAGTCAAACATTATCTTTGAAGGTATAAGAAAACGAAACATCTACATATTAATTATGAAAATCTTAAATGATAATTTATATCTTTTAGCTGAATCAAGTGACTCTTAGATTTGGCATAAAAGATTGGTCATTTGAATTTCAAACTAAGATCTAAAATTGCTAAAAGTGATGTAGTTAAAGATCATCCCAAAACGAATTTTAAAATTAATAATCTACGCGATGCATGTCAATTAGAAAAACTTAGAAAAAGTTCTTTCAAATAAAAAGATATGATTGCTACCTCTCAACCCGTTGAACTTCTTCACTTTGATCTTTTCGGTCCCTCACAGATACAATCTATAAATCATAGTAGATATGTATTTGTAATCGTAGATGATTATTCTAGGTTTACCTGTAAGATTTTCTTAAAGCTTAAAAGTGATAATTTTGAAATGTTTACACTTTTTGTTAAACGAATTTAAAATCAAATGACTATTAAAATCAAAATTAATCGGAGTGATCATAGTGGAGAATTCGAAAACGAAAATTTCGAGAATTTCTGTAATAAGAAACGTATAACTCATAATTTTTCATTTTCAAGAACACTACAACAAAATGGAGTAGTAGAACTTAAAAATGAAACGATTCAAGAGTGCGCTAGAACTACTACAACAAAATGGCTTAGTAGAACGTAAAAATGAAACGATTCAAGAGTGCGCTAGAACTATGTAAAATGATAGTAATTTATCTCAAAAAAAATGGGCTAAAGTAGTTGGTACTGCATATTATATATTAAATAGAATTTTAATATGACAATTAACTAAGAAAACACTATATGAATTATTCTATAATAAAAAGCCAAAAGTATCATACTTTAGATTTTTTGGAAATAATTGTTTATTTTTAATACTAAAGATAACATGGATAAATCAAATAAAAGAATCTTTATTGGATATTCAAGTAAAAGTAAAGCTAATAGAGTTTTCAATGCTAAAACTAATACTATTGAAGAGACACTACATGTCTTATTTGATGAAAATTTTATATATTATAGTCCAAATAGTGATGAAGAAGAAAACATTGATAACCCAAACGAAACTAGTAATAATGGGATTACTGGAAACGAAAATAATAATAATTTAGAAATTCACATCCTAATGAAAGAACAACTAATTGAAAGATCATCCAATAGGAAATATACTTGAAAATATTGAATCTACTGTAAAAACTAGAAATCAACTAAATAAAATGAGTAATGCTGATTTTATTTCAATTATTGAACCTAAAAATATAAAGGAAGCATCAACTGATGATTCATGGATTCTTGTTATGCAAGAGGAATTGAATAAATTGACAAGAAATGATGTATGGGAGTTTGTCCCAAGACCGAAGAATAAATCCATTATAGGAACTAAATCGGTATGTAAAAAGGAATGAATAAAGAGAGTTTGTGAGAAATAAAGCTCGGTTAGTTGCACAAGGTTATTGTCAAGAAGAAGGAATAGATTTTGATGAAATCTTACACCCTTTGCAAGTTTAGAAGCTATATGAATTTTACTTACTTTTTCTAATCATAATAATTTTAAGTTATATCAAATGGATGTTAAAAGTGCATTTTTAAACGGTTTTATTAAAGAAGATGTATATGTAGAGAAATCCCCGCTTTTTGAAGATGAAAAACTACCTAATCATGTTTGTAAATTAATGAAGGATTTGCAAGGTTTGAAATAGGCTCCATGAGCTTAGTATGACAGACTTAAATCCTATCTATTACAATTAAATTTTGAAATAGGCAAAGTAGATAGCACACTTTTTATTATAAGAGAAAAATATATTCAGATAATATAAATATATGTGTATAATATCATTTTTGGATCTACCAACGTTAAACTGAATAAAGAGTTTTTAGAAATAATGACCAAGGAACTTGAAATGAGTCATATGGGAGAACAACATTATTTTCTAGTATTAAATATAAAACAACTAAGTAGGGGAATTTTTATTTGTCAAGAAAAATATGCTAAAGATGTAGTTAAGAAATTCGGTATGTCAAATACCAATAGTAAACCAACTCCCATGGCAACTGACGAAAAATTAAATAAAGGAGAAAATTCAAAGGATGTAGATCAAAAATTATATAAAGGAATGATTGGATCACTATCTATATAACTTCTAGTAAACCTAATATAATGTATAGTGTTTATCTATGTGCAAGGTATTAATCTCAACCTAAAGAAACACGTTTAAAATCCATAAAATGAATTTTGAAATATGTAAACAACACATTAGACCATGGACTCTTTTACCTCAAAAATGACTCCTTTAAATTAATTTCGTATAGTGATGATGACATTGCTTGTTGCAAATCAGACCGAAAAAGCACAAGTGGAACTTGTCACTTTTTGAGACACTCACTAATTTCCTAGTTTAGTAAGACGCAAAACTCTGTATCTCTGTCTATGGCAAAAGCATAATATATTTCAACAGCATTAGCCTATTCATGTGTTATCTATACGCAACAAATTATATAAGATTTTGATTTAAATTTTATTAAATCACCAATATATTGTGATAATACAAATGCGATCAATCTATCTAAAAATCCAACTCATCATGCTAGAACTAAACATATTGATATAATACACCATTTTGTAATAGATAATATAGACAAAGAAATAATATCACTTGAATTTATAAACATTGAGAATCAAATAGCTGATATATCAACAAACCCTTGAATCAAACATCATTTACTAAGTTAAGAAGAGAGTTGAGAATTTTTTCTTTGTCGGACAATGAAGTGAATATATATATATATAATATAAAAAAACAAAATAATCAAAATAATACTATGTATATCGACATACCCTACCCTCGTATGTTGACATATAACGGTAAATTTTATTTTTTATTTTTCCTGCAAAATTTAAATTGTTGGTTATATAATAACCAAATTCTTCCTTTCTTCTTCATTTTTCTATATTCTCTCGATTTTAAACATCTTAAACAAACAAACCATGGCCTTCTCTAATCCCAAACATTCTAGAGAAGAAAATTCATCGTTTGCCTTCCCTTCGCTTACCCAAGGTCCCTTCCAAAACACTATTGTGCCAAGATCACTAAAATAGAGGGTGAAATTAAGAATATTCTACAAATACTCACTAAAATTCAAGCGGTGCAACTTTGTATGACCAAAGAACACAAGAAATAAAGAAGAATTCTTCGTAATTTGCAAAAATATCTATTGGATAATCCTACAAATCCAATAGTTATTGAAGATGATTCTGCAAATTTGGCTATTCATAACCCCATTTAAAGCAGTGATGATGAGGAAGAAGAAGAGGAGGAAGAACACAAGATGGAAGATGATGAAGTTCGATGCATCGGAGAATTATGTTTCGATCGAGATGGAAATCTCGTCGAACAAAAAGGGAATTTGCGCTCATTATCCTCACTGCCCTATTCATAAATCCTCTATCATTAGGAAATCATGTTAGGACAATTGTTTATTTTCTTTGATTGTTTTAATGTATGATTTGATTTTATAGTATTACGTTGTAAATATATGGGTAGTTTAAGGTTTGATTGAATTATGATTACCTTGTACTGTGATATTGAATGAATATATGGTTTGGTATGGTTACTATTAATGATTTGTGTTATCGCTGATCATTTCTTATATATCATTCGTATCATTATTACTATAGCATCTTAGTTAGAAGGAGTTATAATTTTAATTAGTTATTTCTGTTAGGACAAAGGGGGTCTTGGTATGGATTATAGGGGAGTTTGGTAACTCAGAAGGAGTTATAATATATTTTATATACAAAGTTGTCATCGTCGAAAAGGTGACACTGTTAGTACCTTAGGTATTGATTTTGATGATAACAACTATAGAACATTATATAAAATATAGGTATTAATGCTGTATCAAGATATATATATATATAGTAGGATATTAAACAAGTATTGATTAAGAAGACTGTACAGTATCGGGATTAGATTCAAGATGCTGATATAGAGTTTGAAGAGTTCAAGATGAAGACTCAAGAGTATTGAAGAGTTCAAAAGTTCAAAATATTCCAGATAAGTCATAAAGTCATAGAATTTATGTTAAAACCTCAATAGCACTTTCCTAATCTCTCGCCTTTTCTAATTTTGTTCTAATTTGATTTTCAAATATCTTGGTTTTAAAATCTTTTTGAAATATTTCTCAAATTGATTTTCAGTCTCTTATATTTATAAAAATATAATTTTGGTGATTTAAGATTATATATGTTGAATTTTTGTTTATGCTTTAATAATTTATAACTATATTGTTTTTATATATATTATTTACATTATATTGAATGTTCTTATTAAATCTTTTAAAATTATTTTATAAAGTTTTATTAATATTTAATATTATTAAAATATGTAAAAACTATGTTTAAATGTTTGCACAAAGTTTCAAAATATTTCAAAAAACTAATATTTCTAAAATAATTTTTATTAAGTAATTTTTAAAAAAACAAAGGGATATGTTGACATATGCTATAAAAGTATGTTGACATACTAGCCGTATTTTTTCAAAATTCAAATTTGAATGAAAGTATCTTTTTGTCATATATCTTCATGAATGGACATGACCGTTGCTTTTCTATATATACCAGACTTCCAATTCAATTTTTATTAATTACATTCTTATTTTTCTCTCCTCTTTTCTTTACCTTGATTTCTAAGTCAATTTCTTTTGAAACTTGAACAAAATTAAACCAGAATCAAATCCAATCATTACTATCTTTCATATATTCTCTGATTTCTATCATCTCTCTTAAGATCAAAGTGCTATTCAAAAGTTATAGGATCAGTTGTAATAAAGATCGAAGATCTAAGTCTATAAACTCTATCAAATCATACTCTTCTACTCTGTGGTATGCTTGATATCCCTGAAATCCAAGTAGGTGCGATTGTAGCCTGATTAAATTAGTTGGGTATGCTTAGTAGCCTGCAAATCATGTAGGTATGTTTGTGGCCTGAAAATCAAGTGGCTCTACCCAGAGGCCAGGATTCTGAAGGGTATGTCTTGTAGTCTTGAAATCGAAATTGTATTTGCATTTACTAATTGAAAATAAATCCGTACAAGGAATTGTGCAGGACTGGGTATAGGGTAACTCTAAATCAGTATAAAACCCTGGTGTGTTCATCCTTTTTACTTTTACTGCATACATTTTTATCTGTACTTTGATTTTGTTATTGTTCTATAATCGTTAATTCTATCATTCTAAGTAAAATCTTAAAGAATTTGAAAAATATTCGCATAGTCCATTAGATACTATTCACCACCCCTTTAGTGTTAATTAATCCTTAAGATCCCTACCGCCAGCTCATAGTTTATAGGTAAGATCCTACCTTCCACTGGCATCAATTTTGCTTTGCCTGCTCTAAGCATGGATCTTTGACCTTGCCATCCTTTGGGCAGGACATTATTGCTCCACCAAACTTCGAGAATAAGCTAATAGACGGATGGTCGGGTTACGTCCATTTCGGTATATATTCTTGCCCCCACTTCAAAGGCAAGAGCTAATGGATGGATGGTCAAGTCATGCCCTTTTTGGTTTATACTCTTGCCCTAATTCAAGGGTGAGAGTTAGTTGGCTGGACGGTCCAGTCACATCCATTTTGGTTTATACTTCTGCTCCAGCTTCAAGGGAAAAAGTTAGTTGGATGGATGGTCGATTCATGCACATTTTGGGTTATATTCTGGCCTCGTCATCATTTATGCAAGACATTAACATTGCCAAATTCAGGTCATGAGCAATGAGTGAATAATCAAGTCACGCCCACTTTGACTTACCCCAATAGCGAGGGATGAAAAACTTGACTGGCACCTAACTCGGGATGCCAAGGATGGTTGAACTTTTAGGGTCCGATCATGGATGATAAAAGTTTTGGTTGGTACCTAACTCTGGGTACCTTGGTGCTATATATCGGGCGACTTGCTGCTGGCATGCAGCTGCTCTCAACTCAGCTTTATTATGCTTCTCATTAATCGTATCAAAAGACTCCGGAAGGGGTTGTTCATTTTTCAATGGTTGTAGTGTGTCACTCGACAAGAAGGTACTTTTACGTCAACTGGAAGCATAGCCTTCGATATGTATGCTAAGGCGAATGGAGAATGCCTAGTCACTAACTTGTAGGTTGCTCGATAAGCCCAAAGTATTAATGGGAGTTCATCGAATCACTTGCCCTCAACCTTTTCCAGTCACTTCTTGAGGATGGACTTAATGATCTTGTTTACAGTTTCAACCTGTCGAGTCATCCACGGGTATGCCACCATAGCAAATCTCTTCTTTATTCGATGGCGGAAAAAATACTTAAATTAGAAACTGTCGAATTAGGTTCCATTATCAGTAACGATTGCTCATGGAACTCTAAAATAAGAGACAATATTTCAGGCAACGGATTTAACTACTTTCTTTGTGGTGATCATGGCCAACAATTATGCTTCAGCCCATTAGGTGAAGTAGTCAATTGCGATGGCGACAAATTTCGCCCTGCCTTCAGATATCAACAACACATCGATGATATCAATCCCCCAAACTACAAACGACTAAGGACTGACTATTGGAGTAATTTTGCTGGCAAGGCTCTTGGAATTTTAGCAAATATCTGGCACTTGTCGCACATTCGACTGTAATCAGTAGCTTTTCGGTTGACAGTTAGCCAGAAGTATATATAGCAAAGGATCTTTTTTGCTAGGCTTTTCCCCCCGGTGTGGTCATCATATATCCTTTCATGAAATCTCGTGGCATCGTCGCACGTGACACACCGAAGCATAGGGACAAAGAAACACTTTCTCTAAGGTACTCCTTCCTGTATGATATGTCTTGAAGATTGTTGAAGGAGCTTTCATTATTCATTCCTTCTCTTTGGAAGGATTCCTCTTTGAAAATAATCTCTTAAGACATCAATGACTCCTTTTCTGACTTAGTCTTCGAGATCCAATCAACATTCATCTGGTCGATGCTCAAAGTAGAAAGTACTTCTACTAGAACAAAGCACATGGGCCGTGCATCTCCAGGAAAGCCAATTTAGCTGGTGAGTCAGCCTGTTTATTTTTCTCTCTAGGATTTTGAGTGCAATCGCACTTGCCTTCGCACGTCAATCAAGATTAAGCACTTAGGAATGAAGTTCAAGTACCCCTTTCCAGGGTAGTGATTCTCGATTGCGCCAAGCTATGGGTGCTAGTTTAGGATAAATCACATAAGGTTGTAGCTTGTACATCCTCATCCAGGTTGTTTATTTCCAATCATGCCTAACACCTGGCGTCGATTCAAAGTTCATAAGTCAAATTCCACCTTATGTCGGGTATGGATCTTTCATTTTGCTAATTCCAAGCAAAAATGTCAAGGGTTGGACAGTCTTATCATGTTCGTTACAACTTATACTCCTATCCTCGCATTAAGGGCAAGAGTTACTGTACAGACAGTCATGTCACGTCCGATTCGAGTTTATACTCCTGCCCTCATGTTGGGGGTGAGAGTTAGTGTACGGATAGTCATGCCACGTTTGATTTGAGCTTATGCTCCTATCCTCGCATTGGGGGCAAGATTTAGTGCACGTGCGGTGATGTCACATCCAGTCCAAGTATATACTCCCGGCCTTGTGTTAGGGGCGAGATTTAATTGGCATTTTTCTTTGGATGCCAAATATGGTTGTACCTCTATGGCTTGATAATGGACCGTGGAAGTTTGGGCGGCACATATCTTCAGGTATTTTCATATTTACATTAATCACATGCAAATCCATTTGAGTCATTCAATTCACGACTCTTGAGCAACGAAGAGATGGGGTCTTGGACTCGAAACACCGCTGTATCAAAGACAAGAAATGATAGGTTCTTCGGCGGACCTTCCCAACACTTCCAAATCAACGTCGGCTCTCAGTAGGTTGTGGATCAAATGTGACCGTCGACCCAATGATTTGGACCTTCCTAATGTTGGCGGAGCAACACTATTTCTTAGAAGGTTAGAGATCGAATGTGGCCATCGACCCAGTAGTTTGGACCTTCACAACATTGCCGAAGCATTGCCTTTTCTTAGAAGTTTAGGGGTTGAATGTGACCGCTGACCCAACGGTTCGTGAGTCTACACTCTACGTCCGTCATTCGAGGACTGAGGAACGCTTCCTTGGTCATGCCAATGGCTTCAAGGCATGGAAAACCCACTTGCAAGAACACATTTTTATTGGTTCAAGAAGCCAATTTTATTAATAAGTGAAAGAAATGGCATGTCCTGCCTATTATAGTGCCATCCATGTCCCTGGGATGATTTTTTGCAAAAGGGAAAACTAGACAGTTACATGGCAGCATGGCTATCAGCTGCTACTCCATCTCTAAGCGATCGGTTAATTGATGACCAGTCTATCATTAGCCCGTCTTTGCTCCTATCTGCTAGGCTCGGACAGTTCGCTAAAAGCAGGTAGAACCTAGGGTCTCATAGTTTCTCAATCGTTCGATGTTCCTTAACATACTATTTGAGCTTATTATTCCTTATCGGCCCCTCAATCACATTTTTCAGATGTCGACATTCACTAGTATTGTGTCCACGAATTTCATGAAAATGACAATATTTTCCCAAGCATTTTTGTTCATCAATCTCCTATCTCTGGGATGACTTTTTATATTGTTCCATCCCTTGCAAGGCTAGGTAGATATTCTCCAACGTATCGTTTAAAGGTGTATATTACAAAGGTTTTGAGCTCTTGAGGCATATGTTGTTCTCACTGTGTTGGCCGCTTAGAACTAGATTTTACTTTCTTTGACTGTCATTCTTGTTACCAACCTCCACGTCTATATAGCCATAATTGCCTCCAGATTGCTTTATAAAAACATTAATTTGCACCATCTCATTTGGGTTTCTAGCAACGGTCTTCGGTAGATGCTTGTGTGCATCCTCCTGATGCAAATACTCATTGGTTTTCCTGTAAAAACTTCCACAGTTAATGGTTGCTTTCTTTCTGTCTAGTCCCCGAGATCTAAGTCGAGATGAAATCCTCTACAGAGCATCATCAACACCATATCTTCCTTTGGATCCATTACTTCTGTTACAGCCATGTGTGCACGTAAATGTGCATATTTTTATCACCACATTTATTCTTATTAATTTGATAAATGATCATATTGGGTATTTTAACTCATTTTAACCAAAATCCATATTAATTTCAAATTTTCACATATTCATCTTCATCCAAGGGAAAAATAGTCATTTTTGTGCATAAATTAACTTGAGAAAATTTAATTAGAAATTTCCATACTATTAGGAATTTGATTTCAATTACAAGTTGTTTCATGAAGAAGATATGCATGCACAAAAAGAACACAAAGAAATGAAGGTGGAAATAATTCAAAGTGAAGATCATGGAAGGCCCCACTTACCCACCTACCTTAATGTACAAATTAGAGGCTAATGCACATGCTTATGGAGTTTATAGCTTCATGTACACCTAAATGATGGTTAGTAGAACCTAATGATAACTTAGCCTCCACACTTTCTCAAATGTAGTTTGGTCATTCCCCAAATTATGGATTAGAGTTTCATGCTTGTATAAATAACCCATTATGTTCATGTAACCTCTTCCTTAGTCTCTCTTTTAGGCTTTCTCTCTTAGTTTCTTCTCTTAGGAAAATAAAATTAGGACTCTATTTCTTTTCATGGCAACTTAGCCATTTCTTCTTTTCATGTAACTTTTTATGCAATTTAATACATGTACTTTTCCTTTCCTCATTTATTTCTTTTCATGTTGTAGTGTAGATTTACACTCATGCAAAGTAGAATAGTTATAATTCTTGTTAATTAGCTCTCTTTTTCATTAATCTTTCATTTTTCTTTCATGTTGTTAGCTGTATTTGTTAATCAAATGAAAAATATGAGAGGCCAAACCCTTTCAATTTGAAAATGATGTCATGTGTTTCTTACGTGAGGTGTGCAAACAAAATTGCTCCATCAATTTTCGTACAATTTTGCAAAAGATGATATAGACCTCGGCTAATGCCGAGTGAACTACATCATAGCCACTCCTTGTAAATAAATTGGGAAACAACGACGCTCTATAACATTTGAAGCTCTAGTTAGATCCATGCGCCATTCAAATCTTAATAATTGCTGCCTAGGATCCATCATTCCTCCATACAACGTTATCATCGGAATATTAAATCTTCGAGGATATCTTGCATGATGGAAGTCTTCTGTAAAAGTGTTTGGACTCGCATAGCTACCCCCATTCATCATTGGTTCAAGATCTTTTTTCACCAACTAGTCACTTAACCTTATCCTCTAAATAATCCGATTTAACAGGTTTGACTGAACGACATTAGTCGAGTTCTGCCCCAAGTATTCAGCCCAGCAAAGCGCTCTTAGGAAGGTGCTCTGTACCTAGGCTCCTTAAACTCTGAGGGACACATTCGTCCAACATTCCCACCTATTTGATTTCCGTGAGCAGCATCATCAACAATAATGTGGTTTTCTAGATTCTGACCTTTAATAACATGTCCAGGAATAACATACACGCTGCCACCCAAATGATGACCTTTGGCCTACCATGTTAGTCGTTATGCACAGGATCGAAGATGACCAATAGCAATAAACAATGTAATTGCAGTGGAATTAATAAATTAGATTACACTATGTGTATTATTCTTTCATTCTCCCTCATTTTAACGACGACAACCATAGAACAAAAAATAATAGCTTCTCCTAAGTATATTTTATGTGTAATAAGTTTATTTCCCTTAACTTTGTATAGATGCCAATATAAAATATGTAACGCACATATTCCGCTTATCCATTGTCATTAATAAAATGGAATAAATGCACAAGCATATTATATTATAAAATCTCTCCCTAAATATGAAATCTCTCCCTAAATATGACGTTTCTCTTAAGAAATGATTATATCTACTTTTTCTATAAATGAGCACAAATTTTCTCCCACTTTATTAAAAAAATAGGAAGTATGATAGATAACTTAAATAATTTATTATTAATGCAAAGTGATGAGTATCTAATATATATATATATATATATATATATATATATATATATATATATCAAATGTAAGCAAAATGATACTCATTTTACAAAACATATAGGGTTTATGAATTAGGAAACCAAATCTAGATGGATATGGTTGATCCTTTCAAAATAAAATTTTCATTATTAATTAACATGTCATAATAATTGCTAATGTATGCTATTATGATTAGTTAGATTAGCACGAACCCATATATCAATATTAATTGCCATTGGTTTAATATTCAAAGGATTTTTTCTATTTCTAAGAATAATAATATTATGACATGGATTGGTTTAAAAACTATCTCTACTTTTAATACTAGCATTAAAATATAGATATAGAAATGCATATCCAGTACCTTTTTTTATAATTATCTTGTTTATAATCTAAACAAGTTCTATTATTATGAGCTTTGCTCTTGGTAGTTAAGGAAGATAAATCATCTTTTTCTCTAATAACATTTATGATTTTCTCATTTAATTTATCAAAAACAGCTTTGGAATCACAAATTTCTTTTTGCAACATGATATTATTATCTTTTAAAAATTCATATTCTTTAATTAATTCAAAAAATTTATCATTTAAAGCTCTATTCTCTTTTTCGAGAGACAAAAGATTAGAATTAGAATCATTTAAAGAATTTTCCAAAAATATATTTTTATTTTGCAAAATGTAATCCCACCTTTTGGCAAGGCTGAGATATCAAGGAACTGACTTAAAACCAAGGATCGCTCGTCTTGGGTATCGGGTACGCATAAGTTCTCTATGGGTGTCGTTGATTTTTGTCCAAGTTCGAAACAGGCTACAACCGACAAGACATGACAAGCGAAGCCATAGAAGCCAGCGGTCCAAATTTCATGTCAATCAGAGTTCGTATGGCCAAGTTATGAACAATGCAAGTTGGAAGAAATGGCCTTAGTTTCGTATCCTTCGGTAAAGCCTTGGTTCGCATCGATATGGTTCGTATCCATCATCACGCCTCAATTCGAATCCATCGACTTCGCATCGATCAAAATGGCCACATCTTCTTATCCATCTCCTTTGCATCGATCAATCTCGTGTCCATCAAGCAATCTCACTTCGTGTCGATCGTCTATTACCTACTTCGCATCCATCGGCTGGAGAGTCATATTCGAACCCATCAGTTATCTCTAGTTCGTATCCATCAGGTGGCTGTACCTCGTATCCATTGGATATTCATTATTCGTAACCATCGAGCCATGCAACATTGCCACCTATTCGAATCCAGCATAGTATTGCTTGTTCGTATCCATCAATTGGTAGCGACTTTGATCGATGCGAACAAGGTCTGGATCGATGGTTGCGAACGAGGCTACCTCTATCGATATGAATTAGGGTATCTCCATTGGTTTGATATAATCAACGGTCATCGATACAAATGAGACGAAGTTCATGGATGCGACACGGTCGACTCGGAGCAAAAGGAGGATCGGTGCGAGAAGTGCGCGCCATGTCGCCGCATGGTCACGTGCACTATCGATTCGAAGAAGATCGATTCAAAGCCATGGATTCAAACCAGATAGCCAATCGAAAAACTCGATCATAACTCAAGATACACAAGTCCAAATGCTATCAAATTTTCACAGGAGATTACGTACAAGCCAAAGAATGTTCTTACCAAGTTTCGACTCCATTGGACATCATTTTGATCGATACGAATTGAGTTCGTATCGATCATAGATCGAGTCGAAACTTCCCGAGATCGATCGCGTGGGCCAACTCACGTGCCAGAAGGAGTCTCCCGAAGTTTGAGCGAAATATCAGCCTCTTACGCCTATAAATAGAGCCCCAATGCCTATAGAAAACGGATCTTTTGAATCTGAAGGGCCCAGACTCTACTGGATCGAGTTTTGTATCCTTACCTTGCTATTGTACTCGAATTCCAAGTTGTAATCCACTGTCGTTCGCTGTAATCAAGTGTAATTATTGAAAGAGAATTAATAAAGTCATAAAAACTTCATAATGGACGTAGGCAACACGCCAAACCACTCTAAATTGCTTGTCTATGCATTTACATTTCTGTTTATTGGAATTCATGTTAGATAATCTACCTTTTAAATTTATATTCTTCACTTTTATCTCTCCAAAAACTTATGAAGAGTGTTGTGCCCATTTTTGGTACAAACACTTTGGTGCTTTCACAGAGAATTGAACTCGGGTTTTCTCCTGCTCTTTGGATCTGCTTTCAATACCGGATTGCATAAATCTAAGAGGAAGATCCAGATTTATAATCCAGATTCCTTCCAACCTATTCAGACTTATGTAAAGTCTAGGAAAGGATCTCATCCATCACTATGGTTAGCACAAGGACTGCTTCCACCGCTGCCGATCGAGAAGGCCGGGATAGACAGAATACTGCGCAATTACCTTCATCCAATCAAGAAGCTACCGGACCCTCAAATCCATTGGGCCCGGTCACCAGACAAGAGTTCCAGGTGCTGCTTCAGGAATTAACTCAGAGTCGGCAACAACTAATTAAACAGCTGCGTGCCAATACTGAGCTGACTAACCAGCTGAATCGCTAGAAGCGCGGAAGACTTGGGAGAGATTATGCTTCTCGTTCCTCCACAGAAAGTTCTCCCTCTTCTGACTATCATCATCGATCTCCACGACCCCGACTGGACGAGAGTCACACACAGGCCATTGGACATCAACCCGCATTAACCATTGGATAGCTGAGAGTAGGTCCATCGGCCAGTTTCCAGACCGGGCCCTCCTCCCAAGGGGGCACCGTTCCTTACTATGCCACGGACAACCACGCTACGACCATCGCTGTAGAACCAGGGGTTGATGCCCGAAGCCAGCCAGAATTTCACCATCATCAGCATGGACGTACTCCTGAACCATACGTCCCAGAAGACTTTGGGCCACGAAGACGGGACGCGGAGCCCCACTAGCGTCCGGTCCTGCCTCGCAATGCGGAGTCCAACAATGCTTTAGCTCAACGCACGCAGAATATCCAAATGCCGGATCTTCCGACCATGATACGTCAGATGATCCACGAGAGCCAGGGTCTCACGAATGACGACTTGGGAATCTCCCGAAGTCACACTCCCTTTACGGATGAATACTATACGCTCAACCCCCTCGGCGATTCAGAATGCCAACTCTACCAGTGTATGAAGGGAATTCTGACCCTAATCAACATATTCTAAAATATGAATGGTCAATGAGTGCTGCTAGAGCTGATGACGCAGTAAAATGCGGAAGCTTCCCGATTTCCTTGGGGGGCATCGCCACTATGTGGTTCACTCGATTGCGCCTCGGTCCATCTCTTCCTTTGACCAGTTGGTCACTAAATTTGTTAAGCAATTCCGCATGCACGTCGCGAGGCCGAAGGACGTTAACACCCTGTCTAAGGTCACTTAATCTCTTGGAGAGACACTCCGGCGTTATCTAGAAAGATTCCATGCTGCTTGTATTGAGATCAGAAACCCGAACAACAACTCCATTCTAATGGCTTTGACTAAGGGGATAGACCCCGATTCTGAATTCGGCAACTGGTTGGTCGGAAAACCACCTGCATCATTGGACCGTTTCTATGCCAAGGCGTCTCAATTCCTAAGAAGGGAAGATGCAAAACAGTCTAGGAAACAAGATGATGCGAGACCGAGCATGGAAGGGATTCAAAGCAATGTTGCAGTCAAACAGTCCGGTGAGAGCTCCGGAAAAGTTCAGCTAAATATTCAAAACAAACAAACCCAAAAAAGGAAGAACGTGAATCAAAATAAAAAGCGACATCAGAATCGTGGCCCGCAGCGTATCACTGGAGAACTTGTATTTACAAACCTGTAATACCATTCAATATAAAAAACCTGCACCAAAACCGTCGTCAGAAAGGAAAATCCAGACGAGAAAATTTTGCAGGTTTCACGAAAGCTACGGCCACAATACAAATGAATGTCTTCATTTGCAAGATCTCGTGGAAAAGTTGATCAGAGAAAGAAAGCTGGAACAGTTTGTAGGGCATCGCCTTCTAGAGGGGCGGGCCCATCAAGTCATAATGATACGCCCAATCGGGCAAGACCAGAGGAACCCGCTCATACCGGCGGGAGGTTAGTGATAAATGCTGTTAGTGGCGGTCCCACTTTGTCAAGAGCCTGGCACGACGAGGAGCTTCGTCACTGTTACCATGACATGCTTTGTTTATCTAGTCTATAAATCCTTTGCAATTTGTCTTTGTAGTTTGAAGTTTGAATTTGTACTAAGGCACTGACTTTGCCATGTTTTTCCGTTCCAGTAATAAATTGCCATCTCTTCAAGTTAGAGCTGTGATTCACCGAATGCGACATTCTACTGTCATGATGCACGAAGAGCTAAGTTCTATCATACGATGGAATTTATTCAAATAGCGAGTAACTGTGATACGACCGGCCACTCACTAAGTGAAACCCCAGCTCGGGGGCAAGCCATCACATTAAAGGCTGAATTGGACTGATATACGACAGTCCTATAACTAACTCCAAATTCCTAGAGCGCGAATTGGAGTATAAATATCAACTCTAGGTTCCCAGAGTGCGAACCGAAGTACAAACACAAACTCCAAACTCCCAGAGTGCGAGTTGGAGTGTAAAACTTATAAATGCGGCTTCGAAGAGGGTGGACCCGTCCACCTAACGACTTCGACCGTATGCTAAACGAGTTCGAGGAGGTTGGATCCGTCCATCTAACGACCTCGCTTGTCGACTCGAGTGGATGTGAATTGACCATCCACGATCCTGATAATTCTATAGTTCCCAGAATGCGAACGCAATCCAAATGCCTAAACAAACGTGATTGACCATTTGTCGGCCAACTCCAAACTCCCAGAGTGCGAGTTGGAGTATAAAACTCATAAATGCGGTTTCGAAGAGGGTGGATCCGTTCACCTAACGACTTCGGTCGTGTCCTAACCAAGTTAGAGGAGGATAGACCCGTCCATATAAAAACCTCGCTTGTTACTCGGGGTGGATGTGATCCGACCATCCACGATCTCGATAAATCCATCATTTCCAAAGTGTGAATGAATTCCTAAAAAGCCTAAACGGATGTGACTGACCATCTGTCGGCCAACTCCTAGTTCCCAGAGTGTAATTGGAGTATAAACATCAACTCCAGGTTCCCGGAGTGCGAACCGGAGCATAAACGCTAGTTCCACATTCCCAGAGTGTGAATTGGAGTATAAATGCAAAGTTCAAGCTCCCGGAGTGCGAACTAAATTACAAACGTCGCGAACTAGATTATCGATCACAAATAATCCTAAGCCCCAGAGTGTGGACGAAGTGAAAATGTAACTCGAGTACGAACGACCACTCCTAAACTAACTTATGTCCCCAGAGTGTTGGTATGTACTTAAAAAAATTCAACAAGCATGATTGACTGTCGAAATGCAAATGATGATCCCAGAGTGTGGATGTAACTATTTATAAGTAGGCGAATGCGATTCAATCATTCGACTATGACTTGTTTATGCATCAGTCTGACGATTTTAAACTCGGAAGATAGAGACAACCGGCGGTCGTTAGCTGATATTTGTAACTTATCCCCTAGACTGGGGGTAAAGCTTAAGTGTTAATCATTGACCGAGGTGGTGCAACGTCAAAAGGCCAACTCAATCTCCCGTTACAACCTGTACTCGTGATTTTCAGACTTAGCAAATAAAATGAACTCAACTCAAAGGTTGAAACTCCACAATTACACTAAACTAAAATTCAAATAGTACAATACTTAAGCATAAAAGAAATGAAAGTTAAAGCCAAGAAACAAAATTTCATTTCAACTAATTGTATGTGAAGATTCGTACACAAGTTATTCCAAAAAATTCCTACTAGCCGGGGCCGAACCCGCATCTGTACACGGCCTATGAAAGAAAGACAAGTTCCTAGCTATCAAAAATTGCGCCGGAAAGGCTTATCTACTCCTTGACCTTATTCGGCTTCCTCTTAAGTGCGGATCCGCCAGAGCCACTAGTGATCTCTCGCTTTGAGCCTTTACTCTTTGGCGTATCATCTCCAGATGGAGGCATAATGTCGACATCCTCCTCTGAATTTGAGTCTTTGGGAATGCTTCCTGCAGGAGGAGTCGGAGGAATCGTATCTACAATCGGAGGCGGAACGGTTACACTAGTATCAACAAGTGTACCCCCGGGGGATATCATTCTGAGTAGGGTCGGGCTAAGTGTTGACGTTCAACTCCTTGAACTAACACCATGCACGGTTGCCTCCAGCTCGGTGTTGATCTCAGCCAGTATCTCTTCCTCGCGAGTGGATCGAGCTTCGCTGAGGGCAGCGGTGGCCTGTGTCGAAGCGCTAGAAGCAGGAGGAAATCCACTAAAGACGAATGGTAAGTCCACAAAGGGGTTGCTCTGTCGGCCAAGGAGCTCGTTCATCATCTGCTCATCAAAAGAGATTGAGCTCCCGTGCGTTACTTCAATGGGTACAACCGTTGTTGTGGTGGTCGCCTCGGTAATGATGGCCTCCTGCACTTTGTGTGATTCTTGGATTGTAGGAGGCACTATCAATGTAACTTCGGTCACTGTACAAGGAAGAAAGAAGTTGTTAGAACACACTTCAAAACAAGTCCTTCATTTTAGATACACATGAAATTTGTTCAGAGTACCTTCCTCATTTCGGCTTGCGGTTGGTTGAACGGGTTCAGATGAATGCTCCTTAATAGGAGATAGGCATGACTGTTCTGGGTCGTAAGCCGGGATGGGCTGGGGTTCAATCACTGGAGTGGGCTCGGATCGAGATGAAGTAACAATCTTGGAACTTGTAGCATGATGCTCAACTCCGAAGCCTTCCCTAATTTCCTGGTGCTGGGTGCCAAGTCTTTCTCATGCATGAGAAATCATAGAGTCGTGAAGAACCTTCTTTTCATCCTCATTCAGTATACGATTCTCCAGTTCAAACTCGTCAAAAGCTCCACCCAACTGCACTGCTTTCTCCTCCTTAACCAGCAGATTCCAAGCGTTATAGAGATGAGTTGAGTAATTGTCAAACCATGCCAGATTTCTATGTATCAGCATATTGGCATTGTAAGTGACGAGAAGCTCCTCTATATCAACCTCGAGCTTGGTTTCTGCCAGTCAGACCTTCTCATCGACCTCAGCCTCCACCTCGCGGACTTTTTCCATAGCCGTGTCTCTCTCCATCTGAAGCACCACCGCTTGGTCACATGCTTCTTATGCGGAAACATTAGCAGCATCCTTCTCTTTTATAATTTCAGAGAACTTAGACTTAAGTTCGTTAAGCTCTTTAAGGGCTGCTCCCGTTCAGCAGTAACGATGATGTTCCTGTGGCCCATATCCTCCACCATGGCACAGTGTTCTTGCCTCATTCTGTCCATAGCTGCATGGGCATCATCCGCTTTTTTAAGAGCCTCCATTTCAAATTTTCTGAAAGACTCGGCCTTGGTGTTATGAACTTGGATGATCCGGTCTTTATGTGAAAGTTCTTTTTCCAACTTCTCGATGATATCTACTCGCTCGAACGCTACCTTCGACACTTTTTGCGCAGCTTTCGACCATTCCTGGTACTGGAAAAATATATTCGCAACATAATCGTGCATTGTGTATTCGACCAATGCCGGAATTCTTTTCAAGCGCGGGGGAAAGATGTAGCCATCAAAGCATATGTCGAGAAAATCCTTTTTCAACTGAGCAAGCCTAATCGCTCCTTCCTCGGTAGGCTCGACTAGGGCCTGTGTTGTATTTGAGGGGTCCGCTATTTCTGTTCGATGATGAGAGTCGGACCTTGGAGTGTGAGAGGATGGCTTATGCCGTGAAGTTTCAAGAGGCCTCGAAACATGAACTGGAGGCGGTGCAGGCACTCTGGGAGGGGGCGAGCGAGATCAAGATCGGTGTATATACCCCATATCTCTATCGGACCGTTCTTGGCTGGAATATCCCTGTCATGTCTCCTTCTCTCCTACGCGACTCGTAGTATGATGAAGATCTACTTGTATTGCATAGACTACCAAGCATGGAACCGTGGCCAGACATCGTATCTGCGAAGTAAAGCAATAACGAAGTTAGTAATCTTCTGAAAAAGGCAACTAACGGCCAAAAATCGTGTAGTGCCGTGAAGTGTGTATGTATGTGCAACCCACCGACCAACCGAAAGTGTCGACCACATTAGTGCGAGGAGACTCACTTAAATCTAAAGCGTTTTGAAGTTCATCCAATTCGGCATCATGTTGGAAGGATACATAGTCCGGAATTGGGAGATCGGCGAGCCCTTCAAAGAGATTTTCTGCTCGTGGAGGAGAAGCCTCCAAAATTGTAACTCCAGAACCGGGCCGAGACATTGCCATAGACTTCCATCTTCCGGATTTGGATTGTTCAAAAGCGGCGGCCTTGCCTTTTCTCTTTTCATCGAGTCCTGTACCGCATCTGTAGGCCTAACCAAAGGTTCGTTATCAGTATGGGTTCTTTCAGAGTCAACTTCCTCAACTATGACAACCCTAGGTTTCTTGCGCTCAAATCCTACCCTTGAGGTAGTCCTTAGTGTACCTTCGAGCCTTATACTCTGTCTTCGCTCGATCAGCCCTAGGATTCTAAGGTTCCTATCCGTCAAAACCAAGTCGATGTTCCTCTCTTTGCTCGCGACTTCTTGGAGAACTCGGACTATCTCTTTATAACGAGCACCTTTGGGTCGTTGAATTATGGCTATAACGAGAAAGAAATATAAGTTTGACTTCAGCTATAACCGTCCTGTTAACTATTCTAGAAGATAGCAATACTCACACCTGAATAGCCATCAACTGGCAAATCCTGGGGGTCATCTGACATAGAACCACTTCATCTTGAAGTAGCACAGCCTAGTCCAAGACCCCGTGACTACTTGGCAATTTCTTACCGCCTCCAGGAACATAAAGGATGGGCTATCCATTCGACTTTTGAAGTTGAATAAGTATCTGATCTCAGTCGGGAGCGGCGGTCGATAAAGATACTCCATAAATACAATGAACATGTTGTTCGGCAGAGCTTACCCATTTGGGAATAGCTGGGATGGAGCGATCCCCAGAAAAGACAACACTTCTCTTATATATTGATTGTACGGGGAGAGCATCCCAGCTGCGCACGCATGACAATTGAATGCGGTATACCCCTCCGGTGGATTGTGCGGTCTGTCATTTGGTCCTAGCAATAGTACGTCATCCATCAACAGATCGTGTCTTAAGCATATTCTCCCTAGCATATCTTCAGAAATATTAGACGGAACAGAGTCTGGCGAAATATTGATGAGAGATGCGTCAGGAGCTTCGTCCGAGGCAGGGACAATGATTTTGACCTCAATATTCGGTATATCAAATGCTGGAGGAGTTAAACTCTGAATTTCTTGTAGCTGTGAGCTTGGAGTTTCCATAACTAGCTAAATCACGAAAATCATCATTAGACGATAAAGATCCCGTGTGTTCCCCCTGTGTAAAGTGTGTGTTGTGCAGTGCGGTGCTGTGCATTACTTGAAAAGATTCTACAGAGTTAAAGGAAGTATGCGAACGACAATAAGACTTTGAAATCTGGCTGGAGTGACCGTCATCACTGACCGTCACAACCGTAACATCCAGATGTTAGCAATCAATCCGAATCGAAATTTCTTGTCACTTTGCTAAGTTAAAGTTCCATCGACGAGCTTCGAAAGGCAGTCAAGTATGCAGTTTAACAGTGAAGCCCAGATATGCAAGAATGAAGCTCATCGAAATCATGCTACCAAGTGCTCAAAATTTCGTATCCATCACGGGGTGAGTTCGAATCGATCACGGGGGACTTACTTGTATCCATCAAGATTCGAGTTCGTATCGATACCAGGAGCTCACTTCGAATCGATCATCAACGTTTAGGTTCATATTGGTCAAGCTCAATAGCGTCGAATCGAATCCTCAGTGTTCAAGTTTGTATCGGCCAGGAAGGCCTTGGCTTCGCGTCGATCACGTTCGAGTCAATACTTTCCGTATCGATCATGAAAGTGTATTTCGAATCGATCTGAAGTCGAGGGTTTCGCACCGATTGTTAGCCTAGTTTTCACATCGATCAATACAGACCGACATGATTTCCTACTATCTTGGTCGATAAAAACTACATCATTTCCCATAAAATTCCTAGGATCGATGCGAACTCCAAGATAAAACGTTATCGTCTACATCGATTCGACACAAGCGCCCCAGATCGACACGAAGCAAGGATCGGACCTTTCTTCTCCACTCTCCTTCTCCAATCAACACGAGCATCGCCATGGCCACCCTTGACCAAGATTTGGCCCAGTTCTGGCCTTAACGTTGCCGGAATTGGTAATCAGCAAGGGTGGAATGGATCTGAGGTTCGAATTTCGTTGGAGTTAGTCATAGTCAATCAATTACCAAGATTAAAATTGAACTCGAAGGATTAAAAGACTGTATTTGGTCGATTCAAAAGCAACGTGCAGTTCTTCTTTTCTCAAGCTTGTGAATCGATGCAAATGCAGGGAGTAAAGAAGGCAGCAGTAAAAAGTAAAAAGTGAGAAATGACCGAACCCTTGGTATTTATATGGACCGAAGTGAAGGAAAAAACCGATTCCTCCTCAGTCAAATTTGACCTGTCATTACAGGTCAACAATCGCATCGAGTCGAACGGCCAGTTCGAATCCATCCACCCAATCTCCTACGATTCGAAATGGTTGGTAGATCCATCGATACGAAGTACACAATGAAGATAGATCTGGAGACAATTGAGTCCCAACGGTTCGACATCTTTATTCGTATCAACGAGTTCACAGCTCCATTCATGGTCCATCATTACGAACTATTCTGTTCGAATCCATTGGTACCATCGATACGAAAGCCAATTTCGTATCCATCAAAGCTCATGCACATCAATGCGAAATACCCCTGTCACATCCATCAATACAAAATCCATCAATGTGAGAGCAACCTTTCAAACTCTATATCAATTCAGGAGAGGATCGACACGAAGGATCGTCTAAGAACAACCATTAAGCATTGTCACAACTCGAGTTTCACATCTGTTCAGGAGAGGATCGATACGGAATTCGATATGAGAAAACTGGCAATAAATCGTGAACGTGCAACGTTAACGAGAGTCAGGGTAACGTGTACGACAGACTAATATTCAATTTTCATCATTAATAGGAATTGGATCTAACAACGATTACGGCAACAAACTGCTAAGCACTATCGCACAGCAATCAGTTACAGCAACTCAAGGTTACAACCTTCAACGAAGAAGCAATAACTATTCAGAGCAAAGACTGCAGCTTTACAAGGCACGTCATGTTTCCACAAGACGTACTTTAGGGGGCAAATGTTATCTCGCCTTTTGGCAAGGCCGAGATATCAAGGAACTGACTTAAAACCAAGGATCGCTCGTCCTAGGTATCGGGTATGCATAAGTTCGCTATGGGTGTCGTTGAGTTTTGTCCGAGTCCGGATCAGGCTACAACCGACAAGACACGACAAGCGAAGCCATAGAAGCCAGCGGTCTAAATTTCAAGTCAATCAGAGTTAGTATGACCAAGTTATGATCGATGCAAGTTGGAAGAAATGGCCTTAGTTTCGTGTCCATCGGTAAAACCTTGGTTTGCATCGATATGGTCCGCATCCATCATCACGCCTCAATTCGAATCCATCGACTTTGCATCGATCAGAATGGCTACATCTTCATATCCATCTCCTTCGCATCGATCAATCTCGTGTCCATCAGGCAATCTCACTTCGTGTTGATCGTCTATCACCTACTTCGCATCCATCGGCTGGAGAGTCATATTCGAAACCATCAGTTATCTCAAGTTCGTATCCATCAGGTGGTTGCACCTCGTATCCATTGGATATTCATTATTCATAACCATAGAGCCATGCAACATTGCCACCTATTCGAATCCAACATAGTATTGCTTGTTCATATCCACCAATTGGTAGCGACTTTGATCGATGCGATCCAGGATGCGAACCAGGTCTGGATCGGTGGTTGCAAACGAGGCTACCTCTATCAATATGAATTAGGGTATCTCCATCGGTACGATATACTCAACGGTCATCGATACAAACGAGATGAAGTTCATGGATGCGACACGGTCAAGTTGGAGCAAAAGGAGGATCGGTGCGAGGAGTGCGTGCCACGTTGCCGCATGGTCACGTGCACTATCGATTCGAGGAAGACCGATTCGAAGCCATGGATTCGAACCAGACAGCCAACTGAAAAACTCCATCTCGTATCGATCATAACTCAAGATCCAAAAGTCCAAATGCTATGAAATTTTCACAGGGGATTACGTACAAGCCGAAGAATGTTCCTACCAAGTTTCGACTCCATTGGACATCATATTGATCGATACGAATTGAGTTCGTATCGATCACAGATCGAGTCGAAACTTTCCAGGATCGATCGCGTGGGCCCACTCACGTGCCAGAAGGAGTCTCCCGAAGTTTGAGCGAAATATTAGCCTCCTACGCCTATAAATAGAGCCTCAGAGCCTACAGAAAAGGGATCTTTTGATTCGGAAGGGCCCAAACTCTGCCGGATCGAGTTTTGCATCCTAACCTTGCTGTTGTACTCGAATTCCAAGTTGTAATCCATTATCGTTCGCTGTAATCAAGTGTAATTGTTGAAAGAAAATCAATAAAGTCATAAAAACTTCATGGTGGACGTAGGCAACATGCCGAACCACTCTAAATTGCTTGTCTGTGCATTTACATTTCTGTTTATTGGAGTTTTTGTTAGATAATCTACCTTTTAAATTTATATTCTTCACTTTTATCTCTCCAAAAACTTCCGAAGAGTGTTGTGCCCATTTTTGTACAAACACAAAACTTCGATTTCCCCTTAAAGATCAGTATTTTTATCATTTAAGCGCTCATTTTCTTTTAATAGAAAATCTTTTGTAACACAAGTTTTTCCAATATATTTTTCAAAAGTTTCAGTTTGTTTTACTAAAACCTTATTTTCTTCCATTAAGATACTAATTTTACGCTCACAATCATTTAATATACCTAAAGCAATTGAATTGACCTTCTGTGATGCTTTAGAATCTTTTAATAACTTCTCATGTGTTTGGCAAAAATCGCTATATATAGAACTAAGTGTACCGATTTTGATCTGAGATTAGCCACACATCGCATGTACCTTGACTCTATAGATTGTTGCTTGCATCTAGAAATTTGCTTTTTCTCGGCTGTCTTTGATCTTTGACAAGATCTTCTCTTTCTGGCCATTATTCTATGATGTTATGACTATCGGTAGAATTCCAGGCTCTGATACAACTTGTTAGTTGTTATGCACAAGATCGAAGATGACCAGTAGTAATAAACAATGTAACTGTAGTAGAAATAGTAAAGTAGATCACACGGTCTATTTTATATTGGTTCAAACTTCCCTCCTACATTCAGTCCCGAAGCTCATTTATAGAATTTTTTTAACTAATTACCCTCACTTCACCCGAAGGAAAAGGTTTACAAACTCCACCCGAATAACTGAACATGACTTCAATGGTAATTATAGGGAGTGTAACAAATGTTACTTTCTGACACGACGTATCTTGATATACAAAATGTCACTTTGATGTACAATGACTTCTACAACCAAGCTAAATGATATTGAGTGGAGGTGCATAGGATAAGGAGTTTATTCGACTTGAACATAGGATGTGGAGATGAAGCATACTAGTCGAAATCTTTGAATCACATGAAATTTCTTGAAATTCAGATTATTGCTTAGGAGTTGAGATTTTAGGAGTGGCAGTCAAAGCATAGAGTTGTATTTCTAAAATATATTTTGGTATAGGAATAGTTAGAGGATTATGTAGTTGTTGTAGGGATCCCAATACAGGGGTGCAATCTTTTGGATTCGCCATTGTCGTAGAGAAGCAATTGCATAAGCAAAGAGATGCAATTGTAGATGAAGAGATGTGAAGACGCCATTCAGCAAATTATGCATTTCAATCGACTGGAAAATGTATTTTCCGATCGACTGAAAGTGGCCAATTTTGGTCCATAACATCGGGCTTGATTCAGTAGGCTATTTTTGATAAGTTAGTCAACTTAGGCTAGATAAGTCGATTGAGCAAGGGTTTCGGTCGAATAAATAAGCATAATTTCCAAAAGGTTGCTTAGTTTAGTGGTAAAAGCATGTGCTCATCTCTCAGCCCACCTGAGTTTGAGTCCAAGCTTCGCATATTTTTAGCCTATTTATTTTCCATCTTTTCCATCATCATTTTGACTTGAAATAACTTAATAAACAATGTAACACCCATATTTTTATAAAATTATTTAGGATATTTAATTAGCTAAAATAAATTAAATAATGTGATGATAAAGGATTGAGATTTGATTTAACCATGGTAATCATGCCATG
Source organism: Allium cepa (assembly GCA_030765085.1). Classification (NCBI taxonomy): domain Eukaryota; kingdom Viridiplantae; phylum Streptophyta; class Magnoliopsida; order Asparagales; family Amaryllidaceae; genus Allium; species Allium cepa. The sequence continues at coordinate 304,455,699 of CM060945.1, read as the reverse complement.
TTAATATGTAAATCAAAATGACATAACATGAATAAGACATGTTAGGAAATAAGTAAGGGCTAAAATGGGAAAATAAGCATTCTAATATCCTAGACCCTAGCTGTGAATTCTCACTTCATTCATTTGCAATAAATTAAAGTTTAAGAGGGAGGCCGACTACCATTTTCAAGAGTAAGAAGAAGAAAAGGAAAAGGGGAAGCTTAATCAACATTAAAATCATTCAAATCTCACATTTTAATCACAAAGCTAAGATGAAGAATTACTCCTTAATCACAAAGCTAAGATGAATAATTACTACATCTCATATTTGTTATAGTTTTCGGTTTTAAGGATATCTCGAAATGTTTTTGCATGATAGTGCCCAGTTTGGAATGATTAAATGTTTGTATATGTTTGTTGATGATTTATCCATGTTATTATTGATTTTTACGGTATGTTTGATAGGAAAACCTTATTAAATGACATCCAAATGCCTTGAAAATTTTAAATGTAGATTAGAAATGATGTTTAAGAGATGGATTTCAATTTTCACAATTTTCTAAATTTATATAGATTTTATATTAATTCTATAGTTAGGAAAATGATTTGTTAGGTTTTAAATTATTTACGGCTAAATAAATAACATTTGGGGTCTGAAATTTACATATGTTAGAAAACATATTAAAATAGATTTTTGAAATTTTTAGAGGATTTTCGTTAAATGTGTTGAATATATAAAATACCCCTTCAGTTAGTGTTTGACTAAAGGTAGTGTCTGCAATGCTTAGCTTTCGATTCAGTTGGCTTTCGACTGGGTAAATATTTTAAAGGAATGGTTTCACCTCAGTTGCTCTCTTTTATTTCAAATAATGCTTACGAAGGGGTCGAAACCCCTAGCTTCTGCCTTTTTACCTTTCGAAGTCAATGTTTCTAAAAGGTATACTTAGCTTTTAAAAATTTGCTACTTCTCCAATGCTTTCAAAAGGTTGGTTTCTACACCATTAATTTTTACTTAGGAAAAGCTTCCTAAAGAAATGTTTTGACTTTATTGGGTTTCTGATCCTTTTGCTATACTTGAAAGCATAATTCAAATGATTTTGACCGAGTCAATTTTTAAAGGCTTCCATATGTTTTAAATTGAACCCGAAGGTTTCGAAACGGTTAATGTTTGATTGTTTTCGGAAGTTTTAATGGAAAGGTTTCCAAGGGGTGGTTCCCCAATGGTTTAAAGGAGCCAAAAGGTTGTGTTTTCTTATGGTTTCAAAAGGGTTGAAATGGAAGTTTTTTCCAAGGTTTTCTAAAGGCGATGTTTTGGAGTGTTTTAAGATACGATGTCTAAGGTTTTAAAGCTTTAAAAAGGATGATTTTCAAAGGTTTCAATAGGGTTTAAGAATGGTTTTGAAAGGGATGTTTTGTCCTTTCGACTTAGATAAGTAAAGGGTTTTACTTGGTTTCAAAAGAGATGCATTCAATGGAGTCGAAAGGGGTACTTTCAAATGTTTATATGTTTGAATAACTAAGGTTTGGGTAAAGTGTGTGTGTATATAACATGGCAAGGTGACTTGAGTAAAATATAGAATCTACGTACTTTCCTCGTGTGCGTTTGATTTAAAGGTTTCAAATCATTTTAAAAAGGTTTCAAGGAAAATTATGAGAAGGGATCCCTAGGTGAAAATGACTCAGATATTAGAATACCAGATTGGACTGGTGTAGGGTCGCATCCTATACATTAGCTATTGGCCCCAGATAATTTTTATCCAAAAATCCAATATGTAGGGATCTGTCACAGGTAAGACTAAAATTATTATTACATACAGATGGGAATATATTTTTGTATACAGATTGGTTATTGGTGAGCCCACAAAACCAATAGGATCAGGTGACCATGGAAGATGATTAAGTTAGGGGCAGACCGTCCAAAAGAGAAATATTTAACAGATAGTTAGGGAGAGACCGTTCAGAAGATGAATGTATAACAGATGTTAGATAAATTTATTTATATTGTTTGTTAGGCCCGAGTCAGCCAAGGGTCAATAGTTAGCCAAACAAAAGTAAAGTGTCTGAACAGATATTCTTTTGTTACCTGAAATGTATGTTTACATAATGATGCTTTATAGTATATAACCAGTTTTGGTTACAGGAAAAGGTTTGCAAAAGATATATTTTAAAAAGGCTATTAGAGAGCGAAAACCCGCTAGGCTATGTGGCGTGATCTCACTTAACATTAATAATCGGGATGTATAGTATTATTCACACCAGGCTTTATGTTTAATTCGAAGTTTCTATTTTCCCTTAAACTCTTGGGTGCTCATTTGAGTAGGTTGTCGGTTAAGGTTCTTTCATTTTTTTAGTAAGATGACGAATAAAGCTACCAGAGGCGAGCAAGAGGCTAACGGATAGCTATTTAGGAGTCGCGGTTCTTTGTTTTGTTGTTATGCCACTGTGTATTAAGTTAGTTATGACTCTGATCATCCATGGAGGCATCTTCATATGACGCTCTTGGTGTATTTTTAATAAGTATATGTTATCATTGCTTGGGAAACATTATGGGATTATGCAATTTGAATATAGAACATATGTTTTGAAATGTAATGGAAAATTCTATTTTGAAATCTATGTTTTGTTTCATATTCAAGTGCTTTTGATATTATACCATTAACATAGCCATATTTAGTCGTGGGAGGTTAATACTACAGATGACTGCAGCATCTGTAGCGTTTAGCTTTGGGCCTCTAGATAGGGGATTTAAAACTTAGTATCAAAGCATAGATTTATGAAATACTTTAACTAAAAAAATTGTTTTTGAAAACATAATCCTTAGGAATTAGAGTTAAGATCGGGGTATGGGATAACGCTGTTGTAACGTACTTATACTTGATATATATTAATATACACTATATCTCTATTTTCCTATCTTTCTTAGGCTATTTTTCTTTATCTCACGAAGCTTGAAAATAGATATGGACGAAAGAAAAGGCAGAGTTAATTTAGGAGGAGACAATACCACCACAAATGGAAATGTCTGACCAAATGCTAGAAGAACTCAAGGTCTGGCTCAAATTGAGAATGTTGGTGTTGGGGTTCCACAAGTGGATATGGGAGCCATGTATTAGTTTTTTGTAAACATGATGTAAGCTAGAATTGCAGTTGGAGTTATTGGAGGGAATGCTATTGGAGAGGAGTTCAGGAAGATTCGATAGTAAATCAGTATGCTATCTTGAGCAGAGATTACACTAGACTTGAAGGGAAGCCTTTTATTGGAACTGAAGATTCTATTGAGGTGGAAAACTAGCTGCTATACTGTGAAAGGATTTTTGCTTACTTAAGATTGAACGATGAGCAGAAAAGGAGACTAGCTTCGAGACAGCTTCAAGGAGCTGCTTTGTTTTAGTGGAATATCGTGACTGTTGGTGTGCATGATGAGACAATGACTTAGGCAGGGTTCAAGAGGAGGTTTCAAGAAAGTTTCATGTTAGTAATGGCGTAGTCGGTATTGGTTAGAAAGTTCTCTGAACTGAAACAAGGGTAGATGTCTGTTCAGGAGTACGCTGGTAGATTTGAGGAGTTAGCACGATATGGGTATGCCACTGTTGATATAGTGATGAAAAGAAATGAGAAGTTTATTAGAGGTTTGAAGCTAGAGTTGGCGAGAGCTACCTTACCACACATTAGAGATCCCTGTGATGTGTTAGTGGAGACGGCGTTGATAATTGGATAAAATGAAGGAAAAGGAGGTTCAGGTTGGACAAGGCCAGAAAAGAAAGTTTTTCCATAAGAAGAATGCTTAGAAGGGAGGCGCAGCGAAGAAGGGGAAAGCTAAGGTGGTCTGTTATAAGTGTCACAAGAAAGGACACTATGCTCATGAGTGTCATACTGGAAAGGGAAAAGGAAAGGATGCGATTGGAAAGAAGAACATCAGATGCTTTAATTGTGATCAGATCGGCCATTATAAGAATCAATGCAAGGAGCTCGCAAAGGATGGAAAGGGCCAAGTGTATGCATTGGAACCTGCTGCTTCGAGGTCAGTAGTGCAAGAGAAGGGAAAGGCTGTTCTGTGGGGCTCGCTACAGATTCACGGTATGTCTGTTAGCATTCTATTTGATACCGATGCATCACATCTTTCATATCTTGATGTTTTGCGGATAAGCTTAACCAAGAGCCCTCATATTTAGATGCATCCTTAAGAGTTGAAAATCTTATAGGAGGGTATGTGACACTTAGGATGAAGTGTAGACATTTAGAGTTTGATTTGTTAGGTTATACATTTGTTTGTTATTTGCATGTGTTTGACTATGTAGGGTTCGAAATTATATCGGATATAGATTGTTTATATGAGTATGATGCTAGGATGTTTTGCATGATAGGCAAATATCGCTTAGGCACCCTGACTGTAGTGATCGGATAGTTTATACCATAGAAAACCTTAGCCATGAAGTGAATGCTTTATTGGGTGTTATTGAAGTGGAAGACGAGTTTAATCAAGTTTTAGCAGTTAGAGAATTCGCAAATGTCTTCAAGCCAGTAGTAGGTTTGCTACCAAAATGAGCCATTGAATTTTGGATCGATTTGGTGCCTAGAGAAGAATCGGTGAGTAGGCCGCCAAGTAGGATGACACCGATAGAGATGAAAGAATTGATGGTACAGCTTATGGATATGGAAGGCAAGAGTTTTATTAAACTGAGTAGTTCACCTTAAGGAGCAACCGCAATTTTTGATAAGAAGCCAAATGGATTGTTAAGGCTATGCATTTATTATCGTAAGTTAAATGAGAAGACGTTAAGAATCGGTATCCATTACCCGAGAATTGACTATTTGTTCGATCAGCTAAGCGAAGCCAAGGTATTTTCCCAACTGGAATTGGCAACGGGATTTCATCAGTTTAGAGTATCCGAAGATAGTATACCTTTGACGGCGTTTAGGAGAAGATATGGATCGTACTATTGCATCGGCATTTTTGTGGATTTGATGAAATGAATTTTTCAAGAGCACTTGGATAGATTCATGTCGGTTTTCATAGATGACATTCTGATATACACTAAAGATGAGAAGGAGCATGAGGTTCATCTTAGAGTGGTGCTTGAGACGTTGAGGGAGCATTAGCTGAAGGAAAAATTTTCAAAGTGCCATTTCTGGAAGAAGGAAGTGAAGTTCCTTGGTTCTGTAGTCTCAGAAAAAGGGTTTTCTGTAGATCTGAATAAGATTGAAGAGGTGAATAATTGAAAGAGACCTAAGACAGTGACCGAGATAAAGAGTTTTCTTGGATTGGATGGATATTACTAGAGTTTTATAAAGGATTTTTTACGGATAGCTGCACCGATGACCAAGCTAACGTGAAAGGATGTGAAGTTTGTATGGACCGATAAGTGTGAGGAAGCATTCCAGAGCGTGAAACACTTATTAATCCATGCACCGGTGTTGGTCGTTCTGAAGGAAAACGAGGATTTAGTTGTTTATACTGATGCATATGGAACAGGATTGGGAGTTGTGCTAATATAGAGAGGTAAAGTGGCTGCCTATGCTTATCAACAACATAGACCGCATGAAGTTATATATCCAATGCATGATTTGGAATTAGCTGCAGTGATATTTTTTGAAGATGTGGTGGCACTACCTTTTGGCTGAGCGATTTAAGCTTTATACAGATCATAAGTCTTTGAAATATTTGTTCCCTCAGAAGTAGCTGAACATGAGACAACAAAGATGGTTGGAGTTTAACGCTGCCTATGATTTTGGAATTGAATATACACTCGGAAAAGGAAATAAGGTAGCGGATGCACTTAGCAGGAAACATTAGAATACGATGTTGGCCGTGATAGTTGAGTGGAAAGACTTGGAAGCATTGCCAGCTTGTAGAGTGCAGCGTAGATCCAAGGCTTGGTCTAGCGAAGAAGGTGTTACGTTGTCTTATTTAGAAGTTCGACTAGTAATAATTGAGAAGATTGCTTCGAAACAGGAGGAGGATCCAGTTTTAGCTGAACAGATTAGGAAAATAAGGGAAGGAACAGAGATCGATGACTTGAAAGATTTCAGTCTTGACTAGAATGGGTAATTGAGAAAGAAAGGAAAGTTGTGCGTTTCGAATATGGGAATCTTAAGGAAAGAAGTTTTAGAGGAATGCCATTGTTTGGAGTTCACTATTCATCTATGAGGGAGTAAGGTGTATCAGGATATGAAGAGAAGTTTCTTTTGTGATGGTATGAAATGGGATATTGGCTTATGGGTAAATCAATTCTTGAATTTCCAATAGACAAAAGCCTAACACCAGAAGCACAGTGGATTGCTTCAGCCATTGGAAATTCCTATTTGGAAATGAGATTCTATTTCTATGGACTTTATTGACGGGTTGCCAAGATCTAGAAAAGGAAATGAAAGTATATAGGTCATAGTGGATAGATTGACCAAGAGTGCCTATTTCACTCCAGTTAAGTCAACTAGGACGGCGCCTATTTTAGCAAAGTTGTTCATGAAAAATGTGATTAGATGCATGGAATTCCTAGTACTATTTTGAGTGATAGAGATTCCTTGTTCACTAGTGAGCTTTGGAAGAGTCTACAGGAAGCTTTAGGAACTAAGCTCAAGATGAGTATTGCTTACCATCCACAGACTGAGGGGCAAACGGAGAGAGTTAACAAAGTCTTGGAGGATTTGTTAAGAGCTTGCGTATTGGATTTTGGGGGATCATGGGCCATCTACATTTAGTCGAATTGTCATATAACAATAGTTACCAGACTAGTATTCTGATGGCACCTTTAAAGATTTGTATGGGAGACCATGTAAATATCCTGCATGTTGGTGAAAGACCGGGGATAGGTTGGTTCTTGGTCTGGATTTAGTGAAGGAAGCCACAAATAAGATTGAGTTGATTTGAGTTAGAATGAAGGAGGCTCATTCTAGGCGGAAAAGTTATGCAGACAGAGGGAGGAAGGACTAGAGTTTTCTGTTGGAGATTATGTGTTTATTGAGGTTTCATGGATGAAGGGTGTGATTAGATTTGGGAATCAGGAAAGTTAGCTCCAAGATTCGTTGGACCTTTTCATATTGTTGAGAGGATCGGGAAACTCGCATGGAGATTAGAGTTACTGAGCAATCCAGTTGGACACCATAATGTTTTCCTTATTTCTTATCTTAGAAAGTGCATTAGAGACCCGGAGACTATTATAGCACCGACAATGTTAGAAAACTTAATGTAGAACCATGGTTTTAAATCTCCTATATCTCGTCCGAGATCTCGTCCGAGATCTCGCCCGAGATCTCATTTTCACACTTAAACGAGAAGAGACATCAAATCTCCTCCATATCTCCCTCGACACTCATCTCGTCCGAGATATTCAAATCTCACCCGATATATGGATCAAAATCTCAATCTGAGATCTCACCCGAAATTGTACTTTTTTCTTATTTTCCATAATAATTTTTATTTTCATAATTATTCAAAAGAAACTACTCAATCCAATTATAATTTACCAACTTCTTGAACTATTCTTTACTTTTTATCTTAATGAGTCATAGCGAAAGGTTTCACTTCTTTATTACGTTCAAATAAAAGAGTATTATTCAACCATTACCAAATCAATTAAGCTAATCAAGCTACTACTCTTCTAAAAATATTTCTTTTTCCATGTAAATCAAGTATGTTACCATTTTTATTTTTACTAAGAAAGTTATAATCGTTAAATAAATTTTTGACACATCAATTTTAAACACAGAAGTACATCTGAGATATTCCCGAGATGCATTATAAGACCCGAGATGTCAATCCGAGATGTACACCCGATACGTACTCATCTCGTCCGAGATCTCTCCCGATACAAGATAACTTGTGTAAAAATTCCGAGACGAGACGTGACCGAAATCCGATATTTAAAACCTTGGGTAGAACCGGACTTGACTGTAGGTAGAAAGCCGATTCGAATTATGGCGAGACATGAGAAGAGATTAAGGAACAAGACAGTCAGGCTAGTGAAAGTCTAGTAGAGTGACGATGAGAGATGCTGCACTTGGAAGACTGGAAGCCGAATTAGAGACTCTTATCCTAATTTGTTTGATGGTATGTTTGACTTTTTGATTGACAGTGTACCATATTGAAGTTTCGAGGAAGAAATTCTTTAAGGAAGGGAGTCTGTAACACCCCATATTTTATAATATTATTTAGGATATTTAATTAGCTAAATGAAATTAAATAATGTGATGATTAAGGAATTGAGATTTGACTTAACCAAGGTAGCTGTGTCATGTTAGTATGTAAATCAAACCGACATAACATGAATAAGATATGTTAGGAAATAAGTAAGAAGTAAAATGGGAAAATAGGCATTCTAATACCCTACACCCTAGCCGTGAATTCTCACTTCATTCATTTGCAAAAAAGTTAAATTTAAAAGAGAAGCCGGCCACCATTTTCAAGAGTAAGAAGAAGAAAAGGAAAAGGGAAAGCATAATGAACATTAAAATTATTAAAATCTCACATCTTTAATCATAAAGCTAAGGTAAATAATTACTACATCTCATATTTTTTATAATTTTCAATTTTAAGGATATCCCAAAATTTTTTTGCATGATAATGCATGTTTGGAATGATTAAAATTTTATATATGCTTGTTGATGATTTATCCATGTTATTATTGATTTTTATGGTATGTCTGATATGAAAACCCTATTAAAAGACATCCAAATGCATTGAAAAAAAATATACATCAGATATGATGATTTAGAAATGGGTTTCAATTTTTATAAATTTCTGAATTAATGTGGATTTATATTAATTTTCTAGTTAAGAAAATGATTTGTTAGGTTTTAAATTATTTACGGCTAAATAAATAATTATTGGGGTCTGTAATTTATATATGTGAGAAAGCATATTAAAATATATTTTTGGAATTTTAAGACAATATTCCTAAGTGTTTTGATGAATATATAAAATTATTTTAGGCATGAGACGTAAATATTTTATATTTTTAATTAAGGAGAAGTGGTATTTTGTAAAATAAACTCATTGTTTATTTCTAAAAATGTTAGCGGTACTTTTTGAAAAAGAGAATTAGAAATCAATGAAAATTTGACAAATAATGGTAGATTAGTTGAAAAGTTTTCTCTTTTAAGTTAAAACAAAAACATGTTTTTAGCATGTTCCCCCAATTTCGGCATAGGGGTTCCAACCCAGACCATTCGCCACTTTTGGTTTCGAAGCGCATGGTATCAAGCTACTTGGTTCATAGCACATTGAAGAAAGGCGAAGGGTACTTAGTCGAAATGATAGGTTCCAAAGAGGTTGGAATATGCTCTGTTTTGAATTAAAGGTAGCGCTGCAATGCTCAGCTTTTGACTCGATTGGCTTTCAATTAGGTTAAATATTTTAAAGGAAAGGTTTCAACTAGGTTGCGCTATTTTATTTTAAACAATGCTTTCGAAGGGGTCGAAACCACTACCTGCCGCCTTTTACCTTTCGAAGTCAATGGTATTAAAAATTTGTCACTTCCCCAATGCTTTCGAAAGGTTGGTTTCGACACCATCACTTTTTACTTAGGAAAAGCTTTCGAAAGGAATGCTTTCGAAATTATTGGGTTTCTAATCCTTTTGCTCTACTTGAAGGCATAATTCAAATGATTTCGACCGAGTCGATTTTTAAAGGCATCCACATGTTTTAAATTGAACTCAAAGGTTTCGAAAAGGTTAGTGTTTGAAAGGTTTTAAGGAAAGATTTCGAAGGAGTCGAAAGGTTGTGTTTTATGATGATTTCAAAGGGTTGAAATGGAAGGTTTTTCTAAGGTTTTCTAAAGGAAATATTCTGAAGTGTTTAAGATACGATGTCTAAGATTTTAAAGCTTTTGAAAGGATTGTTTTCAAAGGTTTCGAAAGGGTTTAAGAATGGTTTCGAAAGGGAGGTTTTGGCCTTTCAGCCTTGATAAATGAAGAGTTTTATTTGGTTTCGAAAGAGATGCATTCAACGGATTCGAAAGGGGTGCTTTTAAATGCATATATGTTTTCATCAACTAAGGTTTGAGTAAACTGTGTATATATAACAAGGCAAGCTGATTTGAGTAAAGCATAGAATCTACGAACTTCCTTGTATGAGTTTGATTGAAAGGTTTTAAATCAATTTAAAAGGGTTTCAAGGAAAATATTGGAAGGGATCCCTAAGTGAAAATGACTCGGATATATTAGAATACCAGATGAGACTGGTATAGGGTCGCATCCTATACATTAGCTATTGGACCTAGCTAATTGTTGTCCAAAATTCCAATGTGTATGGATTTGTCACAGGTATAAAATTATGATCACATACAAATGGGAATATATATTTATGTACAGATTGGTTACTAGTGAACTTGCAAAACCATTAGGATTAGGTGACCCTTGGAGATGATTAAGTTAGGGACAGACCATCCAGAAGAGAAGCATTTAACAAATAGTTAAGAGCAGACTGTCCAAAAGGTAAGCGTCTAGCAGATGTTAAATAAATTTTGTTTATATTGTGTGGTAGGCCCAAGTCAGCTAAGGGTTAATGGTTAGTCAAAAAAAAACTAAAGTGTTTGAATAGATAATTCTCTTATTGCCTGAAATGTATGCTTACATAGTGATGCTTTACAGTATACAACCAGTTTTGGTTGCAGGAAAAGGTTTGAAAAGATATGTTTTAAAAAGGATGTTAATATGGGGAACCCATTCCTCTAAGTGGCGTGGTCTCACTTAACATTAATAATCGGGATGTATAGTATTATTCACACCAGGCTTTATGTCTGACTCGAAGTTTATGTTTTCTCTTAAATTCTTGGGTGCTCAAAATTAATTGGAGTAGGCTAAGTGTTAAGGTTCTTACTAGGATGACGAATAAAGCCACTGGAGGCGAGCAAGAGGCTGATGGATAACTATTTAGGAGTTCAGTTCTTTATTTTGTTGTTATTTCCGCTGTGTATTAAGTTGGTTCTAACTCTGATCATCTAAGAGGGCATCTTCATATGTCACGCTTGGCGTATTGTAATAAGTATATGTTATCTTTGCCTGGGAACACGTTATGGGGTTATGTAATTTAAATATGGAACATATGTTTGAAATGTAATGGAAAATTCAATTTTTAAAATCTGTATTTTGTTTCATATTCAAGTGCTTCTGATATTATAGATACCATTAACATAGCCATATTTAGTCGTTGGAGATTAATACTATAGATGACTATAGCACTTGTAGCACTTAGCTTTGGGACTCTAGATAGGGGATGTTACAACATAGTAGTAGCATTGTTGTATGGTTATTATCATCAAAACACCATATATATGGTTCTTTCATACCATTTTAGGGGTCGGTACCGAGTCCCGAGTGATGATCGGTGCGGATCCCTAAACTCGAGCTTGGAGCTCATCTTCTTCCATATATATATGTTCCAACGGCATATTAATTTTTCTTCTGCCTTCTTTCTCTTGGTCTTCGATCGGATGAAGAACTCCCTGATTCTGATCTGGACTCCCTTCTATTCCATTTGTGGTTATTTTTAGTCAATTCATTCAGAGGTCTCAAGCTCTACTGCATGGTGTTATTCATCTCCTATTGAGTAGCTTGAAACCTATCTTCCATCTACTTCATCGTCTTATCCATCTCTACCCTAATAACAACGTCAGTTGGAGTTTGGATCTTTGTTTTCTCCGAATATTTAGCTTCATCCTTATGTAGAGGATTCTAATTCTCAGCACCACTGGTGGTAGCTCTGTGGTTATGGCACAGGTTTCTTTCCTTGATGGGGCCATGCTAGAAATCTTCAAGCAGGTTATTGGAAATCTAACTTGTAGGATAAAAGAAAGAAGAATTGAATATATCTCTTGGATATGAGGAAAAACCAATGGTAGATAATCGATCCATATGGCCTGAGAATATCATTCTCAATGGAAAGTACCTAAATGATTGGACCAAAATGGCATAAACATCCAAAGATTTAGTTAGAGAATGAAAGTGAAGAGTTGAATTAAATTTGAGTGAGAAACAAGTAAATATTGAACACGTGGGGATTATAGTGGTTCGGGAAAGCAAGGCCTACATCCCCTTTGAAGTATTATTACTTATTTCTGATTTAGAGGCAGAAGTTCTTGGAGGTTGGTATAACTCCAACACTTAGAATTTCATAGTTACAAGAATATAAGAAATAATAGGACTAGAGCCAAAAGATCCTAAAAAATGAGCCCTACCATCCTAATTATAGAGGTAGAAGGCTAAAATCTCGCGTACAATATTTCACTCGATTTAGACTGATTCCTCCATGAAAAAAGGTGCCACATCAGCAGGAGCTGAGAGTCAGTACTGATCCTCAAGTGGAAGTTGGTAAAGATACTCAAGATGTCCAAACTTGTCTTCTCCAACTCTTCGTCTCGGATCTTCTTGTACTTAGCATCGTGATTCCAAGGTTGTTTGCACCAATATTAGCTTGTTTCTGCGTCCAAAGGATAGAGTTGTGGGAGAACAAAGTTGTCGTTTGTGTTCATGGAGATCAGTGGAGAATTGCATTAAATCAACAAAATGACTTTGGAAATAGGCTCTTAAATCAAGTTAGGCTTGTAGGTAATCTACCCATGGAGGATTTAGGAGTCGGTAACGATCCTTACCTTGCGGTCGGTATCAATCCAATTTGGAGATTATTCTTCTCCTTGGTTTGGGCTGTTTTGGATTTGGTTGAACTTGCTTGGGGTCCGACCCAAGAAATTTGAATATTTGCTTGAGGCTTGACTTGAAGATTCTCTAAGATTTTCATGTCTTGAGTTTCCTTTGCCTGCTTGGAGTCAAACCTGAGTTTACTGAATGATTGCTCCCAGAGTGCCGAGTCAACCCTGGGAATCGGTACTGAATCATGCTTGGAGTCAGACTCGATTTTTTATTGATTGCTTTAAGCTTGACATGGGGATTTCTCAAGTCTATTATGTTTCCAGTCTGATCTGAGGATTTTGTGGGTTTTCTTCGAGTCAACCCTTCCTAAAATTTGAACTTCCAAATTTTCAACTTTTTCCCCTCGTCTTTTTGAAAATTTTCCTTTCTTGGCTTTTTCTGATATTCCTAAAGTCCTTGAGTCATTTCTTCACCGTTCACTTGTATGATTCGATCTTTTAAGTGTGTTCAAGGACTATGACAAATTTGTCCATAATATTTTCTCCCTAAAGTGCACCTTATGGACTTTTGGCTGTACTTAGTTTCTAAAATCTAGAGTTATCCCTCCGAGCCACCTGCCTAATAACTTCAAGTTTGACTCATCTAGTCTATCCGAATACTGCCTGGTCAAAAGGCTGGACAATAAAAATAAAAGTATTTTAATTTGATTTTTGATAATTTATAACTTGAAAATAGATTATAGTTAGTTAAATTCTATTTTATGAAAGATTTTGTTGTAAAAATTAAATTAAATTAAATTAATGAATTCTTTTTGAATAATCTAGTGAAATCGAAAAATTATTTTAATTGCATACAAATTATTTTAAAGTGTAAATAATTTTAAATATGTTGAAGTAGTTAGTAAATAAATTTATTTCGTAATAGAATGATGAAAGATTAAATGAATATAAGAGAGCCTTGAATTGAGTAAATTATTAATTATCAAGATGCAATTTGTAGAATGAGGTGTAAATCTATTTATACTAGATTGAAATTTATTTTGAGAATGAAAAATTAAAAATTTAAATGTATTGCAATTTAACTAAATATTGATTTGAATTAAACTGAGACCAAAAACAAAATTAGGCCCAAAACTGTTTCAACCCAACCAAAACCAGTTTTCCTTACCACCGTGCTTCTGGAAATATAGCCTGGCTTCTTGATTAAGCCTGAACCCAATCCCCTTATTTAGATTTTGTCCTAATCCTCTTTGCAAATAAGAAAATTGCAATCACTTAAGAAAATTAAAAATAATAACGAACGAGTCGCCCATGAGGCACTCATTGTCGGTAACGTAGAGGTTCGTGATCAACCTAGGGAGCCGTAGGTAGTAGAGCGACGCATAGAGGAGCAAGGCTATGCTCGGCCTAGTTGAAGAAGACCGTGCCCTAATGTCATGTGCATGGGAAAGTTGCGTTTGTGGAAATGGGAGCTGCGATTAGGGTTTTACGACTTCAATGACACCTAGGTGCATGTGAGGATGACGAGGTCAAGCTCGGCAGAGATGTTGATGTAGTGCTAGGCGGGGTTGGGTTTGACTGGTGGTATGTGTTTTTTTGGGGGAGGCGATTGAAGAAGATTCTAGATATGGACTAGGCGTGGCTGTAATCAAAAGAATTAGTGGTGCGACGATAAATTGCATCGAAGTAGTTGTGGTTGTTCTCGCTTAATCTCTCTCGCAACTATATCTATTTCTTTGATTAATGCTAATCCCCCATTTATTTACTTGATTTGCTTGGTTGATTGGATTTTTGATTTATTAGATAGAATAGGTTGTTTGTTGATGATTAAAAATCTATGCTGTTTGAATTGGATGAAATTGTGTTCCAAATTATGATTTACTTAATGTTGTGATGATTGTTGCTAGAAGGTTGATTTGTGATTATTGAGTAATAATTAGATGTTAGAAAATAATTGATTGGAATTTGAAATTTTTAAGAAAGGGGATAAATAAACGTAAAAGATGTAAATTTGAAATAAATATATTAATGTAGAGATAAATAGTGAATTCTAAATGATTTTCATTAATTAAAGGATAAGGAATAATTTGAAAGTAAACAGTAAATTATGGAATGAAGTTTTATTTAATATTGAGATTTTGGTTTAATGGAGAATTTCAAAGGAATAATTTTGAATAACATATATATATGTAATAATTTAATTGATTTCGAAATAAGGAATTATTTTTGGGAAAAAGAAAAATTTTAGGATTTCGGATAAAATAAGAAAATTTTGAAGATTTGTATTTTTGTATATTAATGATTATAAAAATATTTAGAGGATATTTGTGAAATGAAGTTTGAAATTTACATAATGAAATGATGAATAATTTGAATTAAAAGATGGAAAGTTAATAAAATTATATTTTGAAGTAATGGTTAGATGAATGCAAATTATTTTATTTATTAACGGAAAGTAACATTTGTTATAAAATGTAAAGTAAATTTTGGAAGAAATATATATTATTATTATCGATGGACTAATAGCTTAAAATGAAGAGTTTGAAATAAAGAAGGATTTTAAATAATGATTTCAAAGTGATATATTTGGGTTTCAAATATTTTTACTCGAGATTATTTTCTATGAAATTTTAAAGGTAATTGGAAAATATAAATTACTTTGAAGTATTTCTACATTATTAAAAAGTAAATTTAAAGAGAAAGTAATTTGGCTTTAAAATTTATTTACAAGTTTAAATAAAAGGTTTCTTTAAAACTTAATGCATTATTTTGAAATATGGATTTTTGTAATTAGATGTGAGAACCAATTATTCCAAGAAGATAGAAACGAATATAAAAGAATTTTAATGTTAAATTAAATTGAAGTATTTATAACATAGGAAGAGAATAAAGTGAACTATATTTGAATAAACCCTTCTTCTCGTTGAATATTAATTGAGTAGTATATTCATGTGTGAATGGATGATTGTTGATTGTTTGTTATGAACAAGATGAAGTTATAATTACCCGTTATGTTGAATTATAAAATAATAAAAATGAAGAATTATGAATTAAGAAACGATTTAAGCGAGAGTGAATTAATAAGAGAAGAAGAAATTTATTTGATAAGATTAACTTAAGGCATCGTATATATAATTATATTTCACTGGACGCTATGGGATGTCCGTGTGGGGTGTATTTATTTGCTCAACACAAATATAATGTTGAATAAGTCATTAAGGACCAAGTATTTGATATTGGATGCAGTGGATTTTTCTATATTATGCACCTATATTGATCGACATTATTTGCATTTTTGACATAACTTGTGAGTTAAATTGTATTATTACTTATTTTATCATAAAACAAGAATATGATTATCTCCGCTTTTGAGTGGAATCAGATGTACGAAGTCCCAACGAGGATGTGATGAACAGAAATAATTACGCTAGCTCTATCCTAGCTTGACCGACCGTGGGGCAACTCCTCGATTGTTCCGGCGACATAGCCCTTTCGTTAGATAATTACAGTCTACCGCATGGGTCAGTTGGATAAATTCAGAATGAGCGAGGAGGTTGACGGTAGAGTGAGAGAGAGGAGGAAAGGAAATAAGGAAGCGGCGTGCCGAGTATTGTGCTGCTAAAGACTGGTAAGAACGCTCACCAAATTATTGTGGGCTAGGTCACTCGTTGCATCTGAAAAGCACGAAATCTCTGCTGTAGACTTGGCTTTTGGAAGTAGCAATATAAATAACACAAATAAAATGAAGTAGCGGTAATGAAATTAAAAACAAAGAATAAAATGTATAAATCTAACACTGCTAATTAAATATAAATGAATTGATATTTGAGTTGTGATGTATGTCATGTGTATGATGCGTGCACTATGTGATGTTTATGATGGATGTTATGATGTTTGATAGATTTTCGATGTTTGATTATTCCTTTAATGATTGGATTCTTATAATGTTGAGTATATCATTCCTTGAGATATCGTTTATATTCTCACATTTGAATAATAGACATGGTATGATTCATTTATTATTTATATAATACTCGGATCAGTTTGAGACATTTAAAGTTTAGGGATGATGAGTTGTGTATTTGGACTTGTGTATGTACATGATGTTGGATTAGATGCATTGGATCTATCTTGTATAATTATTTGAGATTTAGTAGGAATTTGACTTTTTGTATCCCATCAAGACTTATGTGATGTATCATATTTTTATCGTTGAATTGATGTCTCTGTATTCTCTGTAATTTATGTTATATTATGTATTATTCTATCCTCCGACACCACACATGTTTACTGCTTTGTACGAGACTGTTTATCTCGAGGTGAGTGATTTTTATATTATGTGACATATTCAGTGCTGGTCCAAGGGAATATTGACGCGTACTTCAACACATCACCTCATTCGCTATGTTACTTGATAGTATTATTTAGTAATGCTCTTGATAATATGGGTATAGTGGTGGGATATTACATGAGTGATATTTTCTCTTACATATTATGATTGTTAATATAGTATAAAGATGACGCTTTAAACCAATTTCCAACTGTAAAATGTTATTTTTAATAAATGTAAATTCACATTTGATTTTATAAATGAATTTTAAAGTGTTTAAAAATGGTTTTAAAATGGATGCCATGTATATTCTTATGGATGCACTATTTTTTTGGAAATTGCTAGATTTAGGCTACTTTTGATATGAATCCCTGAATTGTTTGCTATATGCATGTTATATATGTTATATGTATGCTATGATAGATTTATGTATGCTTGTTGGTTGCATGTACGCTTGTTTACTTGATTTGGTTGAATGTCGATCGTAGGAGAGATAGTGTCAGAAAATATCTCATGAGATAGAGTTTCAGGCATATCGAACAAAGGCACATGTGATGGAAACTTAAATGAAGAGACAGAGTTCTTGCATATTGATTGGATGCATACATGATGAGAACTCGAATTGATTTAGTAAGCGTGTGCAAGAGTATCCAGATGCGTACCTACAGATCTAAAGGTGGAAAACGATGGACTTGAGTATGAGCTTCGGACTTCCGGATGGATGCCGGATGTTTTCATTCGGTTTGTACTTAGCCATTATTGGCTAAATATACAACCAAAGTGGTCGGCACCTATCTCTATTGATGAGGTTGATTTGGCTAATCTTTGATGTGAACAGTGAGGAGTCATCGGGAAGTAGGACGTGGTGGTTTGTTTATATGGTTGACTCTTGATTTTGGTTTTATTGCTCTATGACGAGCAATTTCGATGGTAAAACGATGATGCGACGCTTTGATGTGATGGCTTCAAAACTTCAACATGAGGATTCTATACTTACGAGGGATGTATGTTGGTGTTTCGATGATAACGAATTGATGTTGAGAGTCGTGATGATGATCCACAAAGACAAGTTTGATGAGGGGAGCTTGTGGGTAGAACGATGATGTGTACCATCGTGGAGATAAGTGGAACTATGATTATGTTCCACTATGCAGATGTGTAGAATTGAATTACAACTGTGTTCATTATGAATATGTGTGCAAAGGGATCTAAGATACTCGAAACTTTCTTGTTTGCTCATGTAGAGGGGTATGTGGGGACGTCCACCTGGATTATGCCTGTGTCCACATCTTATGATTGTGGATTACTCTGGACCTTATGACTGTGGGTCTATCTCCTAGCCTTACGAAGTGATATGGACTGAGCACTATGAAACAAAGATTTGATTGTTTCTTTGGCTTATGATCGTGCCATATGAGTTATTTTATATCCAAAGCACTCAAGTGATGTGAGGATCTTTTGATGAATGGTATCTTTTGGCCATGTTTGTTATTTTTGCTTATCACCCTAGGGCTGTCACATGAGGAATGTATTATGACTGGGATTCTTAGACACCCGACCTTGAACTTAGATTATGGTACACCTATATGACAATGATAATAGCTGAGTAGCATGTATTGATTGTTATGTGCTAACTCTTTGAGTGCAGAGACAGATTCTCTATACCCTATGTCTCATAAACCATATCGACTTCCTAGTATTTTTTGATTTTTTATTCTCTCATACAAGAATGCTGTCGGACTTTATTTTTTATTCTCTGCTTCTTATTATCTTGGATACTCTCAAATTAGTAGACTAGATAGCAGATGTACATGATACATGGAGTTGGAAACGAACGTGCGGGAGAAGATGCTTTCTCGTACTTATATTTGGACTCATTATTGTCTATTATGATGTGTGACACTTTGGAACATTGATGGTGTTTGAATTACTATTGCTAAAGATATTTTATCATTTGAATTTATCTATCATTTGTATAACTCTATTATTTCTTTGTATCAACCTATGAAACTATGCACTCTCATTTGGTTGTTCGCTTAGCTATCACTATCTCGCCTGTATTATATCTATAATTATTATTGTATTTCATTTAATGCACTTTGAGATATACAATAGATTTAGTGATTGTTTTATTTACTTTACAACCTTGACTATCGTCCCACATTGGTCGAACATCGTTGCAGCGCACTATACATGCATATTGGATGTCGATGGTGTAAAGTGGTCATTATAATTAGTTTGTAGGTGATAAGCTATACTCAAATACAACTCTTTCTCTAATGCCTCTTGTAAGATCTACTGAAATTCCCTCGTGAATAATCGATCTCGATTGCTTACAATGCTATCCTACACACCATGTAATCACACCATCCACTTCAAATACAACTTATCCAGTTTTGATGCCATTCTACTAGACTTCATGATTATGAATCGATCAATCTTCATCAATCTACCAACAATGACCCAAATGTTATCATCCCCTCCTCTAGTCCATAGTAATCCATCAATATCAGTTCTCTCTTTCTTTGGGGAATCTCAAGCGATTATCGCAAAATACTAGGCTTCTTCTGCTCAAATTTCACTATTTGACAACTCATAAATTTAGATACAAATACACCGATGTCCTTCTTCATTACTTTCCATTAAAATTTCTAGTTTATATCTTAATACATTATATTGCCTCCGAGATGTATAGTCAATTTCGAATGATGGAACTCTTATAGCACCTCATCCTCGGTCTATTAAAGATGGGTACAAGTTGTCTAACAACCCTATAGATCCAACCACCTCGGTCAAGCACATATTACTTCATCTACTCTGACTCGACTCCAACCTAAAGCTTAGTGGTGACTTGCTATTCCAGCATCGTGCTTCTAACTAGTACCAATCTGCTCTATCAGAGTAGCTCTAATAATCAAGCTTGCCAACATATCTGGAGCTATCTCACATATAGTTTGAAAAACATATCCAACAATATACTCTTACTATGTCCACTCTAGGAGCATAGCTTCCAAGTTGGCATGTCTCCTACTCAAAGACTCTATGATAGCATTTCCTTTACAAGACGTAGAGGAACGTCAAAGTCATAGGAGGCAGAGAAACTCTGATCATTGCTAATGACGAAGGTTAATGTTCTTTTATGAGAAAAGGTACTTCAATATCTGTGATTGATGAATACTCAATTATTTCTCCTAGCAAATAATGCCTACATATCTTCAACGCAAATAAAATCACTGCTAACTTTAAATCGTGGGCTTAGTATTTCCTCTCATGTGGTTTTAGCTATCGACAGCATAAGCTCAGCTTTACCTCTCTATGTCAATACCTTTCCTAACCAAGTACCATAAGAATTTTTGCACACTATCAACTCCTTATTCTCATTCAGAATGACTAATACTGGTGGACTCGTCAACCTCTTCTTCATACCATGAACCATGCCGACGCCCTGCATCATAAGAAAAAGTTTGATTATTCGTCATCAAGTTGGTCAATGATGCTGTTACTAGTAAGAAATCCTTAATGAATCATCTATAGTATCATGCTAACTTAAAGAAAATTCTCACATCTATAGCATTTCTAGGCCTATACCGATCTTGGAATATTTTTATCTTAATGAGATCAACTACAATGTCATGCTCTGAAATGACAAGACCCTAGAATCGCACTTCCCTCCTCTAGAAGTGACACTTCGAAAAATTCTCCCTAGCTGATGATTTCTCAAACCTCCAACACATCCTCAAGTGCATCTTATGTTCCTATTATGTTCGTGAATAGACAAGAAAATTATTGGTGAATATAAGTAAAAACTATTTATTTGAAACCTGAAAACATGGTTCATCAGATCAATAAAGTAAGTCAATGCATTGATTAGCGCAAATAGCATAACCAACCACTCATAAAACTCCGATCATGTACGAAATGAAGTAATGGCACACAATCTTCTTTTCCACTTTCTAGTGGTGGAACCCCATCACCAAGTCCAACCGAGAAAACACTTTCACATCGTAGAGTTGATCGAACAAATCATCAATACATAGGAATGGATTTCCTTGTTACCTTATTTAGCTCACTATAAACTACAAAAAGTCTCAAAGAGTCATCCGCCCTCATAAAGAGTACAATAGGTTTTCCCCACTCAAATATACTCCTATAAATGAACCCCTTCTAATAGGCCATTCACTAACACTTCTACTTAACATTGGTATTTGAGTGTCGTATTCCTCAATAGCATAGCCACTTGCCTAACATTCTTTACTAAATTGATACAAAACACAATC
Source organism: Allium cepa (assembly GCA_030765085.1). Taxonomy (NCBI): domain Eukaryota; kingdom Viridiplantae; phylum Streptophyta; class Magnoliopsida; order Asparagales; family Amaryllidaceae; genus Allium; species Allium cepa. The sequence goes on along the minus strand of CM060945.1, from coordinate 304,434,529 downwards.
TCCTTTATATAGCAGTAATCTGGTCACCACCTCATATATGTTCAGATACTCCTTAGCACTGGGTATCTATGACAACTCATAGTGCATGATCTTGAGCGAATATAAAATCTAACCGTCGTTGCATTATCGGCTATGCAACTCAACTTTGGCCTATGCTCAACATCCTTCCTATTGTCATCGACAACCCCTCACAATTCACCATTACTTTGTACCTTTATTGCCACTCATTCCCAATATGATACTAAACCCAACAAAATCTAGCACAAGGCAATCATAAGAAAGCACATATCTAAGACTCGATAACACTATGTCATGAAAAACCATACACTAACTGGTCAAACCATCCACATGGTTCGTCTCTTCCAGTAATCTATTTATTAAGTATGGTTTTAATCTTGGTCTGTTTACCAAGTCACTAAAAATAAAGGAATGTGATGCATTGGTATTAAATAAAACATGAATAGGTGTACTATAAATAGAAACCATACCTAGGATATTAATTCCCTTCAGATTCACAAATGGAGAACTCGACACAGTCAGAACAAGATTTAGATTATAAGCGGCCATTATCCATTTATCCTTCAACGGATCGGGAAAATTCCTATAGAAATGCCTAGCCTTGTTGTAACCAGCTACCATCTATGATGTCATGTTCCATGTCTAAAAGTGGCATTGGCACACATATGGCAGAGGATTTTTTGACGTAAAACATAAAACGGATCGCAGAGCTATGTATAAAAATCTGAACTTTCTAAAACTCACAATGGAAGGAATAAATATAATAATAAAAATATAGTAATCCCAAATAAGTAAAATAAACTTTAACTAACAGTTTTCAATTACACAATATTTCTAAATTATTAAAATAAATAAAACGTATGAATATTAGGAAAATATCAAATAAATAGTATATGGAAGTAGATAAATGCATGCCTTCATCTATCAACGTGTCTCTGAAATCATTACTAGTCCTATCTATCTACCTATCAGGGTAAAACAAAAAGGGGAAAATAATAGAAGTGGTCAAATATACATCTGGTGAATGAAACACATCATATAAGCATATAATATCGATAAGCTAGTAATCAACAATTATGCTCGAAAATCCTATCTCAACCTCTGTCACAAACTTCCAGCAAGTCAGCTAAACAGAGTATAACGCTATACTGACATCTTATGATAAGATCTCTATAAAATCTATCCCATGTATAATCATACGCATTCCATTAAGCTCAAAGTCTCAACTTGCATGCTGGACCAACTACAACTTGATTGGGCCCAAAGTCCCAACTTGTCGTTACCTAAAGGTATGCACAAGATTGAGCCTAAAGTTCTAATTTATGCCTTAAAACAACTACGACACAATTGAGCCCAAAATCTTTACTTGTTGTCACCTAAACATATACATATGATTTAGCCTAAAGCCCTAACACATGTGTCAAGAAAACTATGAAACGATTGAGCCCAAAGTTCCAAATCGCCATCTCCTAAACGTCACTGATCCCATCGAGAACTCATTTCCTCTTAAAAATGTACCTAAACGCTAATTCTATTGGAGCCATTGTCATTATACATCACTGGTCAAACCATGAACTCGTTTCCATTGAAAAGTGCACCATACCCATCATCGTCGAAACCGCGTGCAATTCCTTATTTAGAACTACAGGTCTCAACCCGTTATCGCCAACTTGTATATCGAGAACTCAATTTCTTAGCAAAGTGCACTGTATCACTATCTCAACGTCAAAATGTATACGGAGAACTCGGTTTCTTTAAAAAGTGCATTGTAAATATAACGAATCTACTAAAAAGGAACTTTTAAGAAGTATCTAAAAATAAAGCATTACTAGGCCTATTATATTTGAGCCATAATTAAAAGGCTGTTGTAAATACTTTTGTGAAGAACATAATGAAGACTTAAGAGCCAATTCTATCGGCACTACCAAGGCTATCCAGTGAGAATGAGTTATTATATGATCACTTCCTTACTTAGAGACTGTCGGCATCTACCACCAAGGATCACACAAGCCATTTAACGCTACCCTCTTTACCAATTGACTATCTAATGAGGATGAATTACCATGCATTCACTTCGGTGGCTACCATAATTACAGTCTATTCAGTGAAGGGTGAGTTATTATATGCTTGCCTCCTTGTTTCAGGACTACTGACGTCTGCTGCCAAGAACCACGCGAGCTATGCTCCTCTTCTTATCGGCATGTTATTCAATGAGAGATCTCACCCTTTCGTGTTTGGATGCATCAACGATCAAAAGCTTAACTGCAATGGTTATGATTCACTTTCCTATGATGCCACTCGTTCCTCCTACAGGATGGGGCGGTATTATCAAGAATGGCGCTATTACCCAAAGTGATGCCGAGGTTCGGTGTCCATAGTGTGCTTGCATAAAATAAGTTGGGCACCATATTAGTAGGTCGCAAGTCATCCAGAAGAATCATCGAGCCACTCAGCACTTCTGTTTGTGTCGGGACTGCCTACCGCTCAATCTTTTTGCATGTCATCCAAGTGAACCATTATTCCATATAGCGCTCCAGTTCATGCCGGGACTACCTAACAATGTCAAAAACACCAACAGGATTTGCAACCACATGCCCACCTCCGTGTTCAACATTGACCGGGATTCTCGGCCAACCATATTCAGTCTATCATCAAGATAAGTTATTGTGATGACCCGGAATTTTGAGCAATAGCAATTTGATAATCTTTATTTAAAAATTATTTAAATTGGAAATATTAATTTAATAATATTTTTCTAACTATTTAAATTTGGTAATATTGTTTAATAATTTCTTTTATAAATATTTAATTTGGCAAAATTAATTCTTGTCAAAAGATAATAATAATTAATTGGTAAATTTTATCTTTTATAGTTAATAAATTATTTTCTATTTATAATGAATATATATTGGTATATATATTTTAAACAGGAAGTCTTTGTTTTAATTTAACAAAAGATCTGTTTTCAAATTGTAATATATATGTATGTATATATTGTGATTTGAAGTTATGTTTTAAAATTTAATATAATAATTTTCAAAGCTAATATTAAAATGTTTTCTATTTATAATGTATATATATTTGTATATATTGTAAATAGAAAAGCTTTGGTTTGAAATTTACAAATAAAAACATGTTTTCAAATTTAATATCTATTGTAATTTGGGAGTTAGGATTAAATTTAATATAGTGCTTTTCAAAGGCTATTTAAAATTTAACTTTATATTTCTTAACAACAAAAGTAAAATTTAAATTTATTTAATATATTTAAATTAAGTTTAAATAAGATTTATAAAGGTTTGTTTTGCATTCTTTTTAAGTTTGCTTGATCAAAATATGATTTGTAAATGTATATGGAAGTTTAAACATAATTTATTTCAAGTATTTTAAGATTTATATATATATAACATAAGAAAAAAATATTTAATAAAAGGGTTTAAAATGCTTTCTTTTTAGATTATATTTGAAATAAGATAGTTTGTATATATATAAAAGTTTTAAATATAAATAAGCGTAGTTTGGATATAAACATAAATATATATTAATAAAACATTAGTATAAATAATAAATATAAATAATAAATATAAACATAAATCCATATTACATACATATAAACATATAAATCATATAATACATTAATTTATTCAAAACATAAGTAATAGAAATAAATATTTACATAAATTCATATTTGCATAAATAAATAGAAATCACATTTCATAAATATAAGAAATTTTAGGCAAGGGTTTTGACATAATAAAACATATATTTAACATTTGTAAGGAAATTGAATCATGAAAATATATTTGTAACTTAAGAGTCATGCAATAGAACAAGTGGCATTCTTCTTATTTTTAATTAAAATTAAATTATAAATGAACATGTATTAGTAAAGAAACCTAGCCTTCATTTCTCAATTAAAAATCTTTTTCTTTCCCAAACTCTTTCTTCTCTTTTCTTAACTTAAACCTAAAACCAAATCTAAAAGAAAACTGAATCAAATTCTACAACAGCTCAAGCTATTTCAACTTTATCAAATAACAAGAAGCAAACTCAACAAGAGCAATCTCAGTTTCAACATCAGAGAATTAAAATCAAATGCAATAGGTCCAGATCAAATTCAAATGTAGCAGTTCCAGATTTAAAACTTGGAAGTCTGTCTTCTGTTCTCTGTTTAATTTTTGGTGAGCAAACCTTCTCTCCTAAAAATAGTTTAAAACTATTTCTATGTTTTTTATATGAGATCAATGTTGTAGTAATATGGTATGTGTTGATTTCATAAATGGTTGAGATGAATGCATGTGCATATAATGGTATACTAGTGAAATGTTTGAAGATCTGTTCATATATTCTCCTTTGTTCTTATCCCAGTTTCCAATTTCATAAGAAAAACTTATATCTACATATATAATCATCTACAAGCTATAATGTATGATAAGGAATTAATTGTAACATTGTAGAATAAATTTTAAGAAGGGTTACGAGAAATTAAATTTAGAAATTATATCAAAAATAGGAAATTACAGAAGGAAATTAACTTTGGTCAAAAATTAAACATTTTAATTCTCCGTTTCGATTATCTTATCTGATTCCTATTTGAAACTGGTGAATTTTAAAGTTAGTATCATGATTTTCAATATTGTAAATGTTGTGATAATTTGAGTTGATCGGATTAGGCATTTTTGCCAAATTTCGATGAATGAAAAATGGTTTGAGATGTGCTTTGGTCTGAGGGTAGGGGGTGGTAAGGCGGGCACTGGAAAATAGGTAGGGAATTTTCTGGTGATCGAGGCGTCAGGACAAAGGAGATCTAGGGTTTGAGTGTGGAATTTTGTCAGGTGGGTTGTCGAAGTGATCTTGACGACTATGGCACATCGGACTCGGTCGCGAAGGGTAGGATAGCGGAATGGTGACGAGGTGGTGCTCTGGAAGAAGTGTCATGGGTTCCTGTTGTCGTGATCATCGTCAGCGTTGAGTTGTTGTTGTTTGGTTTGGGTTCCAGTGGAAATCGAATGACTCGATTTTCGATTTGCTATTGCTTTCATCAAACTGGGTGGTCAGAAGCTTCAGCGAGGTCGTGGGCGATTGGAGGGTGGTTGCCATGGTGGTCGAAGCTGGTCGGGGCCACCGTGCATTTGCATGAGTGCATTTTCGTGCATCTGGGATTGGGTGGATTTGGGGAAGAAGAGATGGGTACAGGGTTAGCTCAAGTTTCTTCATGTTCGGCTCGAAGGAGGATTTTTTGCGTGTTTGATCGCGAGTAGCTAGGGGTTCGACTCGGGAAAGGATCGAACTGGCTATGGTTGGTTTTTGGTGTTGTAACCTGTTTTAAAATTTTTAAGTGAAGTATGTAAAGGTTTTTAAAAGGCATAGTAATTTAAATAAATTTATGTTTTAAATTGCATTAGCTAAGTTTTAAAATGTTTTAGTTTTCAAAATTTGAAATGTTACTAAGTTTTAAAAAGTGTATTTTATATAAATATGATTTCAAAGCTAAGTAAATCTAGTTTTTAAAAATATATTATCTAGCTTTTAAAAGAAATAAAATGGAAGTTTAAAAAAAATAAGAGTATTTAACAAAGTTTTATACAAGTTTTCAAAATTTGAAATGTTAAAGTTAATGATTTAAATTTGATTTAAAAATAATTGTATTAATTATGTAATTAATTACCAAATGGTTTTTAAAGCAAGTTGATGATGTAATTAAGTAATTTATGAAGTTAAGAATTTATCTTAAATTAAGGTTGTGAGTAATTAAAAATAATTAATTAGTGGAATTAATTAAAAGTTAATTACTTAGTGAAATTAATAATGATTGATTAATTTATGTTAATAATCAAAGCATAATTTTTTAAGTAAGTAATTGATGAATAGACAATGAATGTAATTTAAAGATCATTAATTAGTAATTATGAATTGATTAACATAATTAAATTAATATAATTGGTTTGTTAATTACTTAATTAATTTAAGTAATTAAAGGTAATTAATTTAAGAGTAATTAATTAATGGAAGTAATTAATGGGATTAATTACTTAATGTCATTAATTAAATTAATGTGATTAATTTAAGTTAATTAATTTGTTTAAGTAATTAAAGATAATCACTTGAGAATTGATTAAGTTTAATTACTTAATGTAATTAATGAAGTGTAATTACTTAATGTAAGTAATTAATGGTTAATTACAGGATGTCATTAATGGGTAATTACAGGATGTCATTAATTAAAGGAGAATTACTTGATGGAAAGTAATTGAAGGATAATTACTTAATGGAAGTAATTAAGGATTAATTACTTAGTGTAATTAATTAAGAATTAATTAATTTTAGGAGTTAATTGATTAATGTAAGTAATTAAGGATAGTTAATTACTGAGTATGATTAATCAAGGTTGATTAATGAATGTGATTAATTAAAGATTAATAATTAAATTAATTAGAAGAATAATTAATTAATGAAGTAATTAGAAGATCATGGAAATAATTAAAGGTTGATTAATGTGATTAATTAAAGGATAATTAATCAATATAAGTGATTTTAGAATAATTAATTAGCTATAATTAATTAAGGATCAATATAATTAATTATATTTAATTAATTAATGAAAGTAATTAGAGGATAATTAATTTGTGTAATTAATTTAAAAGTTAATTACTTAATGCAATTAAAGGATAATTAATCAAGGACGATTAATTAAGATGAAATAAATTAATTGGGTTGTAATTAATTAATGTTAAGTAAACAGGATTTTTAGCAATGGATGTAATTAATTTAATTTATTTTAAATTAATTAGAGATGGTGTGACTAATTAATCCTTACTTATGGATGGCTGGATGATATTAAATGCCTTGGATTGTTTGATACCTCTAATATGGGATATGTGCTGATCTGTGATATGAGATGCTTTGGTTGAATTATGATGATTTGAATTATCTATTTGTGATAATGTGAATTATCTATCTATATGAATATAGATAATAAATTGAATTGTTTAAACTTAAACCACTTGGACATTAAAATGGCATTTTGGATTCGGTGAGACCGGGATCTGATTTTCAAATTTGGATATCTGAAAACCACATCGATCCAAATTAAACGTTAGGTCGTGAATTCAAGTGAAGATCAAGATGAAGACTCAAAGCGTAAGAACTATTCATCGTTAAAACTCTAAGGGTGATTCCAAGATAAGTTTAACGGAGATAGTACTTTCTGGTTCGAGATGGAGATTCAGAGTGCAAGGGCTATTGTTGTTAACTCTGAGGGTGATTCCAAAATGGGTGTAAGAAGATAGTGCCTTCAGTTTCGTTCGAACTCGGAACAGAATTGTATGGATTGAATGCTTTCAGAACATCGTTAGGAGGACGATGAGCATTCTAAGATAGATGAATTCTATAAAGGTAATCGCAGCTTCAAGCCTCATCAACCGAGAATGGCTAAAACATGGAAGGTGCAGCGAGGCTAAGTGGGTCACGTCCAAGTAGGACGAGATTTTCCCCTCTTTAGAAGTCCCTTTATATTCGGCTTAGTGGGCAGTTGGAATCGTGCGCCAACTACGAGGTTGTCTTGTTCGAGACTATCTAGTAAGGGATGGTTCTGGCCGTGTATTGCATGGGATTTAGGGTGGGTCCTCGGCACGGTGATCTAGGCCACGTACTGTGATGGGCGGTACCCCAGTACCCTGCCATTGATGGAAACCCATTTTCCCTACGTTCCTTTACGATTTTGATTGTATAACCCACTTTGTGGCTAGTATGCTGGAATTTAATCATGTAACAATTTCAGCTATTTTCTATTTACTTGAAAACCATAGACACGATTATAATATCATTTGATTTCCTATCAAATGTTTTGGTTATCGTAAGGTAAAAAAATTCCATGTTTATGTGTGGGAAGTCTTACGAGATACCTTTCTTTGAAACGATTTTCAAAGTTAAGCAACTTTGACCCGTTTACTCACACTAGACCTATGTCTGACTCGGAGTTTATTTTCTGTTTTCTTAAACTCTTAGGTACTCAAATTTTTATGAGTAACGAAGGGATTCAGGTTAACTTTGATGAATTCTGTAGGAGATATGGAGCAGAAGGCTTCAGCGTTTGTAGATATATAGTGTTTCCGTTGTGTCTGTATCTTTGTGTTGTATCTAGAGTTGTATGATAGACAAATCTTTATAGCTATCTAATTTGTGTTGTATAAGCTGTGTAACTCTGATGTATATGATGCTATGTAATATATTATGTGATGTAATATATCTTATTCGTTCCGCTGTGAGATCTGATGTTGTTTAGTTCTTTCTTCTCTATCTTTTCTCTTTTCCATCCCTTTCTTTCTTAATTATGATGCGTCTTTCTGTGAGATGTAAGGCGGGTCGTTACATTTAGTATCAGAGCGCTAGGTTGAATGTATACCTAGGCTTTGGAGTGATTTCTTTCTTGGGAGAGTGTACTTGTATTTATATATATATATATATATAACTACCTGATTTGTCGGGTTACCTGTTCGGATTGGCCAACATGAGTTTTAGAGGAAGGTAGGGTATTGGGGTGTGTAGCACGACTACCCATGGAAGAAGTCCAAGTATTGAAGATGGAAGAGTATCTGCCAGGGCGGTATTGGGCATCTTGAGTAAGCTTTGCAGCATGGTGTAAGGATTTCACCAATCTCTGAAGGAAACCTTTTATAGATTCGGAGTCCATCATTGAAGTGCAAACTTGGTTGCCCTCATGTGAGCGGATTTTCAAGAATTTGATCTGTCGGTTGAGCAAAAGAGAGTGATGGTATCTTGGCGTCTTCGGGAAGGAGCAGTTGCATGGGGAGATGCAGTGACTATGGATGTTTCCGAAGATGCTTTCTTTTGGAGCTAGTTATAGAAGTATTTAAGGAGCAGTTGATACCTGCCGCAGAGAAGACTCGACTGCATAAGAATTTTCTAGATCTCAGGCAAAGGAGTTTGTGTGTGTCGGTGATGAGTCTATGTTCAGCATGGGTGTTTGTGTTTGGTTTGAGGCCTGAGTTTCTTGAGAAGATGTCTACCATCTCAAAGACTCTTTGTGAAATTGGTTGATATGGCTTTGAAGATCGAAGAGCTTATGGATAAGGAAGTCTTTGGCATCTGTGGCAGCAGTGCAGCTCGGAGTGTTTTATGTGCCCGTAGGAAGGTCTTTGGCTTAGTAGTATCTTGGAAGTAGAGTTCAGAAGTAGCAGAGTGGACCCATTTCCTCGATGGATTGGCTAGATAAGCATAAGCTGTTCTGATTGGTAAAGAGAGAACAGTGTCTTTGGAATTGATTTAGGTAGATCGCAAAAGTGACTTACGATAGTTGAGTAATCTTTTGAGTAATCTTTTGCATAGGATCGAGGCATCTCAAGAAGAGGTTGAAGCTATTGAAGTTGTCAGAGATTATTTCGGATATCTTCATAGAAGTCAAGGTTTTCCTTAGCATCTGGAGATTGAGTTTTCATATCGACTTGGTTCCAAGAGTGATGTAAGTGGTTAGCTAAGTAGGAGGATAGTCCTAGAGAGAGGATTTGGTGAAGCAGCTGAGGACTTCTTGGTGCATTTGTGTTTTCTCTTCTGTATTTAGTTTCAAGTTTTCTGCAGCTAAGTGTAGCTGAAGACAGTACCTTTAAATGAGGACTCATTTGTTTCTTTGAGTAGTTGGTTATGTCTTTGAGTTAACCAACGTTCCCACTTGTTTTGTGTATCTAGTGAATCATATTTCTGGGGTGTGTTGATCAAGTTTGTGCTCGAGCTCATCGATGGCATTCTTATCTACTCCAAATCAGAGTTGTGCAGCAGAAGCGAGGTAGGCAGCACAGGATCGTCAGAAGGAGTTATGTGGATAAGACGGATGAATTTGGAATTCAATCGGAGACTTCGTTGTTGTTAAGGTTTCTCTGGTTAAGAGAGCAGTAAGATTTGGTAAGACTATGAAATTAGTTTTGAGGTATATTGGACTTTTTCTGCGTTTGGATAGGATAAGTTCTTTGGTCTACAGGTTTGAATTGCCAGTTCGGATGGCTAGAATTCAACGTATTTCACGTATCTCTGAGGCAATACGTGTATGATTCAGCACTGGTTGTAGAATCTGCAGTTCAGAAGGATTTGGAAGTTAAGTTGGACTTGTCTATGGTCTGATATCTTGTTCTGATTATAGATCATTTTGAGAAGGAGCTTTGGAGCTAGTAGTGTAGTTTGTTAGGGTTCAATAGAGTGAGTATCCCAGTATTTGTACCTGGGAAACTCTAGATTGTATTAGAAAGCCTTACCTGATTTGTGTCAGGAAAATTAGTTTATTTGTTTGATTTAATTGGTTTCTATTGTTGCTAGTATCTGGCTGATATGTATGTTTGTTGATTGAATATAAAAACCTTAGATATAATATTAAATTATCTTTTCTTTTAAATTTCGTGGACGAAATTCTTTTAAGGGGGAGGAATGTGATGACTCGGAATTTTGAGCAATAACAATTTGATAATCTTTATTTAAAAATTATTTAAATTTGTAATATTAATTTAATAATACTTTTCTAACTATTTAAATTTGGTAATATTGTTTAATAATTTCTTTTATAAATATTTAATTTGGCAAAATTTATTCTTTTCAAAAGCTAATGATAATTAATTGGTAGATTTTATCTTTTATAGTTAATAAAATTATTTTTTGTTTATAATGTATATATATTGGTATATATATTTTAAATAGGAAGCCTTTGGTTTTAATCTAATAAAAGATCTATTTTCGAATTGTAATATATATATATATATATATGTATATATGTATATATTGTGATTTGAAGTTATGTTTTAAAATTTAATATAATAATTTTCAAAGCTTATATTAAAAATTTTCTATTTGTAATGTATATATATTTGTATACATTGTAATAAAAAAGCTTTGGTTTGAAATTTACAAATAAAAACATGTTTTCAAACTTAATATCTACTGTAATTTGGGAGTTAGGATTAAATTTAATATAATGTTTTTCAAAGGCTATTTAAAATTTAACTTTATGTTTCTTAACAACAAAAATAACATTTAAATTTATTTAAGATATTTAACTTAAGTTTAAATAAGATTTATAAAGGTTTGTTTTACTTTCTTTTTAAGTTTGCTTGATCTAAATATGATTTGTAAATGTATATTGAAGTTTAAACATAATTTATTTCAAGTATTTTAAGATATATATATATATAACATAAGAAAAACAATATTTAATAAAAAGGTTTAAAATGTATTCTTTTTAGATTATATTTGAAATAAGATAGTTTGTATATATATAAAAGTTTTAAATATAAATAAGTATGGTTTGGATATAAACATAAATATATATTAATAAAACATTAGTATAAATAATAAATATAAACATAAATCCATATTACATACATATAAACATATAAATCAAATAATACATTAATTTATTCAAAACATAAATGACAGAAATAAATATATACATAAATAAATAGAAATCAGATTTCATAAATATAAAAATATAAGAAATTTTAGGCAAGGGTTTTGACATAATAAAACATATATTTAACATTTGTAAGGAAATTGAATCATGCAAATACATTTGTAACTTAAGAGTCATGCAATAGAACAAGTGGCATTCTTCTTTTTATTAATTAAAATTAAATTATAAATGAACATGTATTAGTAAAGAAACCCGGCCTTCATTTCTCAGTTCAAAATCTTTTTCTTTCCCAAACTCTTTCTTCTCTTTTCTTAACTTAAACCTGAAACAAAATTTAAAGGAAAACTGAATCAAATTCTACAACAACTCAAGCTGTTTCAACCTGATCAAATAACAAGAAGAAAATTCAACAAGTGCAATTTCAGTTTCAACATCAAAGAATTCAAATCAAATGCAACAGGTCCAGATCAAATTCAAATATAGCAGTTCCCGATTTAAAACCTGGAAGTCTATGCTCTGTTCTCTGTTTAATTTTTGGTGAGTAAACCTTCTCTCCTAAAAACAATTTAAAACTATTTCTATGTTTGTTATGTGAGATCAATTTTGTAGTAATATGGTATGTGTTGATTTCATGAATGATTAAGATGAATGCATGTGCATATAATGGTATACTTGTGAAATGTTTGAAGATCTGTTCATATATTCTCCTCTGTTCTTGTCCTAGGTTCCAATTTCATAAGAAAAAATTATATCTACCTATATAATCATCTTCAAGCTATAATTTACAATAAGGAATTAATTGTAACATTGTAGAATAAATTTTAAGAAGGGTTATGAGAAATTAAATTTAGAAATTATAACCAAAATTGGAAATTACAGAGTGAAATTAAATTTGGTCAAAAATCAAACATTTTAATTCTCCGTTTCGATTATCATATCTGATTCCTATTTGAAATTGGTGAATTTTAAAGGTAGTATCATGATTTTAACATTGTAAATGTTGTGATAATTTGAGTTGATCGGATTGGGCATTTTTGCCAAATTTCGATGAACGAGAAATGGTTTGATGATGGGCTTTGGTCTGAGGGTAGGGGGTGGTAAGGCGAGCATTGGAAAATAGGTAGGGAATTTTCTAGTGATCGAGGCGTCAGGACGAAGGAGATCTAAGGTTTGAGTGTGGACTTTTGTCAGGTGGGTTGTCAAAGTGATCTTGACGACTATGGCGCATCGGACTCGATCGCGAAGGGTAGGATAGCGGCGTCGTGACGTGGTGCTGCTTTGGAAGAAGTGCCGTGGGTTTTTGTTGTCGTAATCGTCGTCGGCGTTGATTTGTTGTTGTTTGGTTTGGGTTCTAGTGGAAATCGAATGACTCGATTTTGATTTGCTATTGCTTTCATCAAACAGGGTAGTGAAAAGCTTCAGCGAGGTCGTGGGCGACTGAAGGGTGATCGCCACGGTGTGCGAAGGTGGTCGGGGTCATCATGCACGTGCACGAGTGCATTTTCTTACATATGGGATTGGTTGGATTTGGGGAAGAAGAGATGGGTACGGGGTTGGCTCAAGTTTCTTCGTGTTCGACTCGAAGGAGGATTGTTTGCATGTTTGATCGCGAGTAGCTACGGGTTGACTCGGGAAAGGATCGAACTGGCTCGGGTTGGTTTATGGTGTTGTAACCTGTTTTAAAAATTTTAAGTGAAGTATGTAAAGGTTAAAAGGCATAGTAATTTAAATAAATTTGCATTTCAAATTGCATTAGCTAAGATTTAAAGTTTTAAAATGTTTTAGTTTTCAAAATCTAAAATGTTACTGAGTTTTAAAAAGTGTATTTTAAATAAATATGATTTCAAAGCTAAGTAAATCTTGCTTTTAAAAATATATTATCTAGCTTTTAAAAGAAATAAAAAGGAAGTATAAAAAAAAGAGTATTTAACAAAGTTTTATATAAGTTTTCAAAATTTGAAATGTTAAAGTTAATGATTTAAATTTGTTTTAAAAATAATTATATTAATTATGTAATTAATTACTAAATGATTTTTAAAGCAAGTTGATGATTTAATTAAGTAATTTATGAAGTTAAGAATTTATCTTAAATTAAGGTAGTGAGTAATTAAAAATACTTAATTAGTGGAATTAATTAAAAGTTAATTACTTAGTGAAATTAATAATGATTAATTAATTTATGTTAAAAATCAAAGCATAATTTCTTAAGTAAGTAATTGATGAATAGTTAATGAATGTAATTTAAAGATCATTAACTAGTAATTATGAGTTGATTAATATAATTAAACTAAGATAATTGGTTTGTTAATAACTTAATTAATTTAAGTAATTAAAGGTAATTAATTTAAGAGTAATTAATTAATGGAAGTAATTAATGAGATTAATTACTCAATGTCATTAATTAAATTAAGTGATTAATTTAAGTTAATTAATTAGTTTAAGTAATTAAAGATTATTACTTGAGGATTGATTAAGCTTAATTACTTAATGTAATTAATAAAGTGTAATTACTTAGTATAAGTAATTAATGGATAATTACTGGATGTAATTAATTAAAGGAGAATTACTTAATGGAAAGTAATTGAAGGATAATTACTTAATGGAAGTAATTAAGGATTAATTACTTAGTGTAATTAATTAAAGAATTAGTTAATTTTAGGATTTAATTAATTAATGTAAGTAATTAAGGAGTCAAGGTTGATTAAGGAATGTGATTAATTAAAGAATAATAATTAAATTAATTAGAAGAATAATTAATTAATGAAGTAATTAAAAGATCATGGAAATAATTAAAGGTTGATTAATGTGATTAATTAAAGGATAATTAATCAATATAAGTGATTTTAGAATAATTAATTAACTATATTAATTAACGATCAATGTAATTAATTATAGTTAATTAATTAATGAAAGTAATTAGAGGATCATTAATTAATGTAATTAATGAGAGTAACTAAAGGTTAATTATTGTAATTGTTAAGGGATAATTAATTTGTGTAATTAATTTAAAAGTTAATTACTTGATGTAATTAAAGGATAATTAATCAAGGATGATTAATTAAGATGAAATAAATTAATTGGGTTGTAATTAATTAATGTTAAGTAAACATGATTTTTAGTAATGGTTGTAATTAATTTAATTTATTTTAAATTAATTAGAGATGGTGTGACTAATTAATCCTTGCTTATGGATGGCTGAATGATATTGAATGCCTTGGATTGTTTGATATCTCTGATATGGGATATGTGTTGATCTGTGATATGAGATGCTATGGTTGAATTGTGATGATTTGAATTACCTATTTGTGATAATGTGATTTATCTATCTGTATGAATATAGATAATGAATTTAATTGTTTAAACTTAAACCACTTGGACATTAAAACGGCGTTTTGGATTCGGTGAGACCGGGATCGGATTTCCAAATTTGGATATCTAAAAACCACATCGATCCAAATTAAACCTTAGATCGTGAATTCAAGTGAAGATCGAGATGAAGACTCGAAGTGTAAGAACTATTCATCGTTTAAACTATGTGGGTGATTCCAAGATGAGTTTAACGGAGATAGTACTTTCAAGTTCGAGATGGAGATTCAGAGTGCAAGGGCTATTGTCGTTAACTCTAAAGGTGATTCCAAAATGAGTGTAACGAGATAGTGCCTTCGGTTTCGTTCGAACCCAGAATGGACTTGTATGGGTTGAATGCTTTCAGAACATCATCAGGAGGACAATGAGCATTCTAAGATAGGTGTGTTTTATAAAGGTAATCGCAGCCTCAAGCCTCATCAACCGGGAATGGCTAAAACAGGAGAGGTGCAGTAAGGCTATGTGGGTCGCGCCCAAGTAGAACGAGATTTTCCACTTTCTAGAGGTCTCTTTATATTCAGCTTAGGGACAGTTGGAATTGCGCGCCAATTGCGGGGTTGTCTTATTCGGAACTATCCAATAAGGGATGGTTCCGGCCTTGTGTTGCAGGGGATTTAGGGTGGATCCTCGGTACGGTGATCTAAGCCACGAACTGTGACGGACAGTACCCTAGTAGCCCTGGCATTGATGGAAACCAAATTTCCCTACGTTCCTTTATGGATTTGATTGTATAACCCACTTTGTGGCTAGTATGATGGAATTTAATCATATAACAATTTCAGCTATTTTCTATTTACTTGAAAACCCTAGACACTATTATAATATCACTGGATTTCCTATCAAATGTTTTGGTTATCGTAAGGTAAAAACTTTTCCATGTTTATGTGTGGGAAGTCTTACGAGATACCATTCTTTCAAACGATTTTCAAAGTTAAGAAGCTTTAACCTGTTTACTCATACCAGACCCATGTCTGACCCAGAGTTTATTTTTTTGTTTTCTTAAACTCTTGGGTACTCAAATTTTTACAAGTAGCCAAGGGATCCAGGTTAGCTTTGATGAATTCTAGAGGGGATATGGAGCAAGAGGCTTCAGCATTTGTAGATATATAGTGTTTCCGTTGTGTCTGTATTTATGTATTGTATCTAGAGTTGTATGATAGACAGATCTTTATAGCTGTCTAATTTGTGTTGTATAAGCTGTGTAACTTTGATGTATATGATTGATGTGCACATAAATGTGCATATTTTTACCAACATATTTAATCTATTTGAATTAAATAAATGATCATATCGGGTATTTTAACTTGTTTAAACCAAAAATTCAAATTATTCCAAATTGTCACATATTCATCTTCATATATGGGCAAAACGGTCATTTGTGTGCATATATTTGTTTGAGAAAAACTAATTGAAAATTTGTATATATTTTTGTAGGAAATTGATCTCAAATAGAAGTGGTTTCATGAAGATATGCATGCACAAAATTAATACAAAGGAATGAAGATGGAAATAATTCAAAGTGAAGAACATGGAGGACCCCACCTACCCACCCACCTTCATGTACAAATTAAAGGCTAATGCACATACTTTTGGAGTTAATGGCTTCATGTACACTTAATGGGGGATTAAGACATGTTAATGATAACTTGGCCTCCACACTTCCTAAGGGGCATTTTGGGCATTCCCTAGAAAAATGAATTGGGGTTTTAACACTTGTATAAATACCCCTTACGTTTCATGTAGATCTTCCTCTTCTCTTAGTTAGTTAGTTTTAGTTTAGAAAATAAATCAAATCTCTCTTTCTTTCCATGGCTACTTAGCCATTTCTTCTCTTATGTAATTCTTTTCTTTTATGCAATGTTAATTATTGTTTCTTTTTAATTACATGTTCATTTCCTTTTATGCAAGTAGGGTAGATTTTCCTTTATGCAATTAGAATAGTTTTCCATTTCACTTTGCTCTCTTTTCCTTTTCTTTTTCTCTTATGTTGCAAGCTTCATTTGTTCATATGATAACAAATATGAGAGGCTAAACCCCTTCAATTTAGGGGTAATGAAGCTCTGTAATCATGTAGCTTCAACTTAATTTGATGTTTATGCTCTCTTTTTATGCTTAATGAGAATGAATGAAGTGGTTTAATGATGTTGTTTAGCTTTGAATTTGATAGTCTATGTTGTTTATAACAAATAGGCTATGCTTAAACAAACAAAATACAAATTGCCTCTTCATCTACATATGATTATGGCACAGAAGTGATTGTTGAAATTGAAATTTGATGGCTTATATTTCTAATTAATGGTTAATAGGCCATGCTTAAAATAAATTTTGCTTTCAACTTTGTTGTCATATTTTATGAGATTTAAAAGTGTATTAGTGGTTATGTTATAGTTTGATGGTTTATATTGAGCTAATTAATAGCACAAATATATCATACTTATGATAAGCACATCAACTAATTCACTAATGACAAGAAAAGAGAGATCATAACTTCATTTTGTTGATTTATGTGATCTAGAAAGTGGAAATTGCCTTTAAATTGTCTTAACACTCTCATATTTTTATCTATTTTCTTTTGTCATTTTTCTTCTTTTTTTTAGTTAATCACTCTTCCAACTTTGGTTAATTTGATTGAGTAGAATTTTAAAATCATCAATTCCCTGCGGATCGACCCGTATTCGCTACGTGCTACATTCGTACACCGTGCGCTTGCGGTATAAATTTTATTTCAAAATTCGTTCGACGGTTTTCTAAACCGATAGAATTTCTTTCGACGAACAAGTTTTTGGCGCCGTTGCCGAGGAGTTGTTTCGATTTTGATTTTCTATTCTTCGGATTATTTTTATTTGATTTTTGTGTGTGTTTGCTTGCATTAAAAAAAACTTCAAAAATATTTCTCTAAAATTACATTGCATTGCATTTTCTTTTGTACAAACTTGCATTTCAGTTTACATTATTTCTCTGCATACCACTGTGTTTACATTGCATTTGTACATTGCATTTGCATACCATCCATTATCACTTCATCTAACCACCAACCTGAAACAAAAGACTTCCACCAAACTCTGCTCCTCTGTTACAAAAACAAGAAACTGCCCACATTCCTCCAACAACCACCAGAATTACATCCCCTCTACACTAACCAATAGCCATCCAAACCATATAATTCATTTTTACTGCTCCTTATTTCAGTCACCCTTCAGATCACAACCAACCCAGACATTCCACAGCATTACCACTACATCACAACTGCACACTGCCCAACTCCACATATCAAGCTACACCACCACAAAATCGCCATCGTCAATTCCTCAAACACACACCCTTCAGCAATTCATCATCATTCACCATTTCGACCACCTACACATCCCATACCATAGAAAACTCACTGCTCAAAACATCCTTCATCTTACCATTACAAAACAATACATCCCCCTACGACGCAGCAGCTACCATATCACCGACCCGACAAACAGCATCTATCTGCCTCGCAAAACAATAGATCAACTTCACAACATCATCATATTTTCATCACTTCGAACCTCTGCCCCAATCCACATCACTTACCCCAAAACTCATTTCATTACTTCTGACCACCAACCCCCCTCTCTCTGTCACAACAAAAACCCCATCTTTCTGCCAAAATCACTACGCAAGCATCTCAAATACCCGAATCCAAGACATTGAACAAGTTTTTCCTCTACTTCGACATCGCGAACCCAAACGCCGCTTCTTCTACCTCAACCGTTTTGCCCCATCAAACTGCATCAACAGTTTTACACTGTCCAGTGCATAACATCCAATCATACAAACTCATATCTCCAACATCAAAACAGCAACTTGCATTGCCACAAACATCAACCTGCCAACAAAACCACACATCCACAACTTCCACTCCTTTCCACCACCCCATCAACATTGACAGTGCATAGCACTTCACTACACAAGTGCACCTCCTCCACCATTCAGTTCCAAAGAACATTCAACAACCCATAACTTCCTCTAACCGCGCCCCATACATTCACCTTAACCCGCAACCAAGTCACCGCGACTACAACCACAACCTGCTTGCCACCCTCCAGAACATCGAACACACCACTGATACAACCATCATTCACGGCCTACCATATCAACTTCATTTCATACCCACCTGCTCCTCCACAGCAGCGACATCTCTCTTCTTGACATACCCAAAAGAAAAATAAAAGCCCGTCTACACAAACCAACAGCAAAAAAATTGCTTCCCTCGAACCACCGCATACCACCACAAATTTGACCACCAGCAACCCCGAACTCCACAACCTCACCTTAGTTCCAATCAACCACCTTGACCGCCCCTACTCGCGAATCCCCAATCGGACTCGAACACGACATCAACTAAACCAAAAATCGAAGCAGTTGCTCATTCGCCTCTTTCGCCGTAACCCAAATCGAACGCATCTCGAGTCGTGACCACGACAAAAAGAGAATTGAGTTCTGTGTTTGAGAGAATTTTGAATTTTCTTCGATTGTGATTTTTGAGAGAAGCACGTGTTGGTTGTTTATTTACTTTGAAGAACATTTCGCTGTTGGATCGTGTGGATTGTTAAGGCAATTGGGCTGGGCTTCTTCTGTTTAAAGTTTGGTTTTGTTTAATTTAGTGTAATTCTTCTTTGATTATTTAAAAAAAACATAGAAGTTTTTGGTTTTGTTTCTTTCATTTATTTTGTTTTGTTTTCTCTGATTTTTCTTTCATTTGTTTGGTTTCATTTGGTTTAATTTGTTTTCAGTTTGTTTTAGTCTCTTCTTTGATATAAA
This sequence comes from Allium cepa, assembly GCA_030765085.1. Lineage (NCBI taxonomy): Eukaryota > Viridiplantae > Streptophyta > Magnoliopsida > Asparagales > Amaryllidaceae > Allium > Allium cepa. The sequence goes on along the minus strand of CM060945.1, from coordinate 304,414,941 downwards.
AAAAAAACTTTTTTTTTTTTAAGTAAAACCCTACTTTTAAGTTTCCTTTCAAAAAAATATATTGTATATATCTTAGTTTTTAATTTTCAGGTTGCCAAAGCAGGAAATAAAGGAAGAATAGCTTGCTGAAAATTGCTTCCTTAGCTAGCCAAAATAAATTGCTCTACTTGCTAAAAAATTCTGCTTTCGTTTCTTTTGAATTGAATTGTTGGTTTCTTGCATTTGCATTTTAAAAAATAAAAAAAAATTCATTCATAGTTGCATTGTTAATACACGTTTAGTTTATGTTCTGCATTTCATCTTAGATTTTGATTAATAATGACGGTTAGACATCGATAACACTTAATTGTATATTGACAATTTGTCTTTTTTGAACAATTTAATTTCTTGGTGTCTAGGCTACGGCAGAGTAATAACCATTTATAAATATTACGGTGATTCGTAAATATTATAGTGGTTGTTTCTCTGAAGGTACTTAAACCTTCGGCTGATTGCTACGGTGATTCGTGGTGCTCCGATAAATCCTGCCCGTTACCTGGCTGAGAACTATCTTGTTTATCTAAGAGAATTTGTGAATATACAATTTTGGGTTAACTTAGGATAAATCATTTGTAATTAACCCTTGCATTCACTTAGTTGCATTAGTTCATGCATATTAAAAAAAAACACAAAAAAAATTCAAAATCCAAAACTAAAAACATCGTTAATATTTCTTAACTTAGTTTTTTTTTCTTTTCTTTTGAAAATTTTCAAATCAAAATTCCAAAAATCCAAAAAAAAAAATTAAAGTCAAAAATCCAAAAAAATCTTTTCAAAAAAAAAAAATTGAAATCCAAAAACAAAACAAAAATCAATTTTCGATTCTGAAAAATAGATTCTACTTGTAAATATTTTTGTTTATAAAAAAAAATCTTGAAAATGTCTGAGTTTCCTTTTTCTTGCTCGCTTGAATTTAACTGCGAAAATCAATATAATCCATATGAGTTTACTCCAAATTCGTATGGATATTTTAACAGCTTTTGTGTAAATAATTCAAATTTCGAACAACAAAATTTTCAAAACGATGACCAACGTTCGACCCTTGAAAATAGCATTGAAATGATTTCATCTTTACTCAAACTTTCGACACGACAAAATCAAAAGATAAATGATTTATGTAATTCTGATTTGTGTAATAACTCGAGTCGAGGATTTCAAAATTTGAATTCAATTCAAAATTCAAACGATTACGATTATAACCCATGCCAATTTAATTTCGAGCTCCAAAATGAATTCCAAACAAAACATGAAAATGGGAACAACTTTTCAAACGAATTTGGCAATGGGAATAATCTTAACCATGTTACGAGTGAAAATTTTTGTTCTCAACAAATCCAAATCGAAAATTCTCAATTTAATAACTATAAATTGGATTTTGTTGAACAAATGAATGAAATTTACGATGATCACACGGATTTGTTGTTTGAAACTTATATGAAACAACGTGAACAACAAAATCAAATCTGAACGTGTGATGAGTCAAGTGATAATCCATCTTTTACCCAAATCGACGATTTTCAAATAACAACTTTTGAATTTGATAATGACGATCTTAATCAAGTTGTTGAAAATACGGTAATTGAGTTGGATTTCAATTCTTTTGAGGGTGCGAAACTCGATTTAAATTTCGATCTTCCTTTTTCTGAAAATTTGAATACAACAACTTTGAATTTTGAACTTGATTTATGTAATAAAGTTGTTGATAATCCAACAAAGGAAGACGAATTTAATGAACACGAATTTTTTGGACTTTTGGATGACGAGTTGTTAAATTCCGAAGGGGAAGATGAAAATCACCATTTTGATTTTGAAATCAATAATTGTGAAAATGTTTTCAATAATAAGCTTGAATTTCAAATTGGTGAAAATAAACTTGAACTTCAATCAATTGTTTTGTCGACCCTGAAAATCATCGAAAATAAAACAACTCGTACGATTTTTAATAAAACGACATTCGTTTTTCCAAATCGACAATCAACTTCAAATTCTTTTACGATTTGGTTTTTCGTGCTTAAGCCGTGTCTCACGCATTTGACGAGACAAATGAATCGGTCTTTAGAAGACCGTTTCATTTACTTTTTGACTGTATATTTTCTCATCTTTTGTAAATAATAATCTTTCGTGTAAATATTAGATTTTTATTTCATTTTTCTCCTTCCACTTGGGTTGACTGTGGGGACACAGTCAAAATCAAGTGTGGAGGGAGACTCATCTTCATTCTTTTTTTTTCATGGTTTATTTTTACTTTATAATCACAAAAACAAAACAAAAAATTTTTAAAAAAAATCCCAAAAACAAATTTTCTTTTGATTTATTTTTAAAAGAAACGCTATAAGATAAATATATGGCTTTGGTTTATTAAATTGAAATTTTTGGAAATTTATTTGTCTAAACAAAAATAAAATGAAATTTGATTACAAATAATAATGGTTTAACTAGTATATAGGAAGATTCATAGTGTTAATTATGAAGTATATCCTAATTGAAAATCATTGTTTTAAAAAGTGGTTGATTTAAAGTAAAGGATATAACATTTTTTTTGTCTTCTTAGTTAAATGGTGCTAAGATGATTTTGCAAAACTCTCTCTCTCTTAAAAAAAATAAAAAAAAAATAAAAAAAATAATAACATCCAAGTATTCACTCTCATTTAAAAGTCCTCACGGTTATGCATGGGTGAATTACTTGGAATCTTTGATTATGTGCTTTCATACTCATTTAAAAGTCCTCACGGTTATGCATGTATGGAACACATGTAAAAAAAAGAACATAATAAAAACCACCTACGGTCGATAGGTGTATGCACGAAAGTGTGTGCACTCGCCATGCTCTGTACTCCCCTCACATAAGCCCGAAAGGCAGTGCATGGGTGGTATATCTGGCCTCAGTTTACCTGAGCTAGGTGTGTAATTTTTCTTGCAAATAATGAGAGAGCAAGCAATTGAAATCCTAGCACTATTTTTACTTATTTGATTTAATTTGTTATTGAAAAGAAATGAAAATACCACTTTGATAAACTTTGATAATCAACTAAGGATCCATTTTATAATTACACTTTGTTATCAACCGAAACAACAAGTTAAACTATTGTCTATTTGTTATGATAACTTGATTTTTGTTGGAAATTTTGACCAGTAAATGACATAAATTTTCAAGAGAATAACCAAAACCTATATTTAACTTATTCGTGTCAATTTAAAAATAAATCCTTCATTTGTAAATATTTTTCAAAAATTTGCATTCATCTCTTTGTAAATAAATCTTGCATTTTGTAAATATTTTCATCCCGCACTTGGATTTTGTGGGTAGTATCCGCTGAAAACCCTCACGAGACAACACTCGTCCTACTGGGGACACCCAGAGGTTTAACGGCTTGTTGCATACGCTCAATGCAATCGTGCTTCCTACGAAAACGGATTTATCTTAGTTTTTCTTTATTCGAAGACAAATAAAAAGATAAGTGTGGGGGTATTTGATGTTCACATAAATGTACATATTTTTACCAACATATTTAATCTATTTGAATTAAATAAATGATCATATCGGGTATTTTAACTTGTTTAAACCAAAAATTCAAATTATTCCAAATTGTCACATATTTATCTTCATATATGGGCAAAACGGTCATTTGTGTGCATATATTTGTTTGAGAAAAATTAATTGAAAATTTGTATATATTTTTGTAGGAAATTGATCTCAAATAGAAGTGGTTTCATGAAGATATGCATGCACAAAATTAATACAAAGGAATGAAGATGGAAATAATTCAAAGTGAAGAACATGGAGGACCCCACCTACCCGCCTACCTTCATGTACAAATTAAAGGCTGATGCACATGCTTTTGGAGTTAATGGCTTCATGTACACTTAATGGGGGATTAAGACATGTTAATGATAACTTGGCCTCCACACTTCCTAAGGGGCATTTTGGGCATTCCCTAGAAAAATGAATTGGGGTTTTAACACTTGTATAAATACCCCTTATGTTTCATGTAGATCTTCCTCTTCTCTTAGTTAGTTAGTTTTAGTTTAGAAAATAAATCAAATCTCTCTTTCTTTCCATGGCTACTTAGCCATTTCTTCTCTTATGCAATTCTTTTCTTTTATGCAATGTTAATTATTGTTTCTTTTTAATTACATGTTCATTTCCTTTTATGCAAGTAGTGTAGATTTTCCTTTATGCAATTAGAATAGTTTTCCATTTCACTTTGCTCTCTTTTCCTTTTCTTTTTCTCTTATGTTGCAAGCTTCATTTGTTCATATGATAACAAATATGAGAGGCTAAACCCCTTCAATTTAGGGGTAATGAAGCTCTCTAATCATGTAGCTTCAACTTAATTTGATGTTTATGCTCTCTTTTTATGCTTAATGAGAATGAATGAAGTGGTTTAATGATGTTGTTTAGCTTTGAATTTGATAGTCTATGTTGTTTATAACAAATAGACTATGCTTAAACAAACAAAACACAAATTGCCTCTTCATCTACATATGATTATGGCAAAGAAGTGATTGTTGAAATTGAAATTTGATGGCTTATATTTCTAATTAATGGTTAATAGGCCATGCTTAAAATAAATTTTTCTTTCAACTTTGTTGTCATATTTTATGAGATTTAAAAGCGTATTAGTGATTGTGTTATAGTTTGATGGTTTATATTGAGCTAATTAATAGCACAAATATACCATACTTATGATAAGCACATCAACTAATTCACTAATGACAAGAAAAGAGAGATCATAACTTCATTTTGTTGATTTATGTGATCTAGAAAGTGGAAATTGCCTCTAAATTGTCTTAACACTCTCATATTTTTATCTATTTTCTTTTGTCATTTTTCTTCTTTTTTTAGTTAATCACTCTTCCAACTTTGGTTAATTTGATTGAGTAGAATTTTAAAATCATCAATTCCCTGCGGATCGACCCGTATTCGCCACGTGCTACATTCGTACACCGTGCGCTTGCGGTATAAATTTTATTTCAAAATTCATTCGATGGTTTTCTAAACCGATAGAATTTCCGTCGACGAACGATGATACTACGTAATATATTATGTGGTGTACTATATTTTATTCGTTACACTATGAGATTCTGATGTTGTTTAGTTCTTTCTTCTCTATCTTTTCTCTTTTCTATCCCTTTCTTTCTTAATTATGATGCGTCTATCTGTGAGATGTAAGGCTGGTCGTTATAGTTATATTTATAATTAGCTACATAGCTCACATTAACATGTTGTAATCATCACCCATCTCATTACCATACATTATTATTTACCTATCTTATGAAAACATTAAGTGTAGATAACACATGGACTATGCCAACCACTCAAAGTATGCCATCCTATCACGTATAGACAAGTAAGAAAAAATAGACAATTGAACACATATGCAAGTTTCACATGCAAAAAATGTCTTTATCCATTCCTACCAAAAGTATGCAGCACAAAACCGACCCGCTAGCCGATCAAGTCAAGGAGTTAATGTGCTTCTACGTAAAAATGGTTGTCATAGACAACCCATCTACCTCCTCTCTACAACCACCTTCGCTCGGGTCATGGCGATGGCCTCACTAATGTAATCGCTAATAAAGATCGCCAAGGGGTAGTTTTCATCGAATAGATCCTTCACCATCTTCCTCAATCGGTTCTTCCTTATGTTCTCTATGACCACTCGAGCAGCCTCCACATTAGCAAATGACCAACATTCTGTTGTATGTTGGTTCAATTTGTTGAACAAAGCTTCATCCTCTTTCTCAGCCTTTTATAGCTTCTCCTTGAGTCTCTCAACCGTCTTTTATGCCATGTCCCTCACCTTGAACGCCTCCTTCATTGTCTTCTCGATCTCCACTACTACCCCCTTGACTGCCACCAAAGCCTCCTTAGCCACCTTCCGAGCCTTCTCCTTTTCCCTGACCTCCCCTTTAAGATCTATGAATTCATCTCAAATGCAGATGGAGCATGTTAAGGCTTGAAAAATTAGCATTAGATGAAATTCCATAAAGTAAAAAGGAAATTCAAGTTTGGAAGTTACCAGAAGGATGTCCCATGTATCTACATTAATCGTGGACCCTCTACAGTTCTGGCTCCATTTGGATCTAAGCCAATAAGTTGGTGATAAGATGTTCATGGACATGAGCTGGAACAACCTCAATAGTTGATCTAGGTCTTCATAGTCTAAATCTCGGTTAACCACTAAAGACACTTGCCCCAACGGCTTCGTTTCTTCTCTTGGGCCAGCCACTCTACATCATAAATAGATGCCTGTTTGGAAAAGGAGTGCATACATCCTAAGATGGCTCTCCCTTGGCTCTTTTTTTTCTTGCTATCGGTGGAAAATTGGGTCTCTTGGTCGGGCTTCGGGGTTAGTTCAACAATCTCTAGGGCAGTCACAAGTACCTTAGGCATAAAAAACATAATAGCTTGGATGATGGAGTCAAGGACATCAAAGGCTTTGAAGTTAAGCTAGTCGACTTACTGAAATAACAAAAAACCATGTTCAAGTCCAAGGAAAAAGAAATACATTTGAGTAAATTAACTACCATTTGAACCTGCCTAGCCTTGCATTCTGGCAAGGGCGGACATGATGAGACCAAACTTCCTACACTAAATTGATCAACTTCGACACGTGACTCGCTTAGTAGCACAACATCATATCATAGATAAAAGGATCATAAGCGAAATGTGGCTTGGTGAAGGAACCAGCGTCCCTGCCAACACCCAATTCTTGTAGCCCTTCCCTTACATTACTTTCCATATAATTCTCCTAAGTATCCCAATCAATGGTCGATGTCCTACTTTGTGGGACTATAAGGTCAACCAACTATTGTGGGTCAAAAATTTTCTACTGAGGCATCGACACTTCATCATGCAACTTGTCATAATCAACTTGTTGCAACTCTCCAGGCTCCTTAACCTAGATAACATCATCATATCCCTAATTCTTGTCTATGATCGACCCCACAATAGGGTCCAAGAATGTAATCTTAATGTAATCGAATTTGGCTTTAGTCGGTTTCTTTGATAGGGCAGCCCGCTCTGCCACCATGGTTTGGGTTCCTCTTATCACCGACCCAATGAAGATTAGTGTCGGTCACTAAGACCTTTAGATCCTAAACATTATCGATGGCCATTTTCAACTCGTTGGATGTACTCACTAAACATCCTGAAGTTAAAGCTGGAAGAATCAATAAAGGCATGTGTCAACCGATAAGAAAGAAAAGGGAAGGAGGGACAAAGATGAAAGAAAAGAGAACAACAAAGAGAACTTTCTTGCCATTTGGAACTGAATGTTCTATAGTTTTAGGTTCACTCCCTAAAGGATGAAGAAATATCTCCCCATCCAGCCTGGGGTAGCCTTCAAAGAATGCACTTGAAAACAACGAGCTTTATGTTTTCTTGAAGAAGATAAGTGTTGGTTGGACACCCGACGTCCTTCTGCTATCAGAAGAGCTTATTAACCAATTGAGTAGTCGATGCAAGAAGATTAAGGACTGGGCATGCAATGTAGAGCCTGCATAAGATCGATAGTCATTAAGAGTAAGCTGACCGAAGGCAAGCTCAAAAGCATTGAGGATGGAAATGAAGTAGAGGTGAAGAGATAACATGGCTTCGACTTTAAAGTAGCCTATAGAAAAATTAAATTAGCTCGGAGGAGAATGGTCTGGCTGCTCGGGGGCTGTGGGATATCTTACCATCTCGTCGTTACATCCATGACGAGCTAGGCTCTTAGCCAATCCCTTTAATATCTCAAAAGCTTTAAGGCTGGGGATGCCAACCAATAAAGATCCAGAGGTTGCCATTTTAAACACGAGCAGTGTAAGTTAAATTACAATTTCCCAATACCTAAGCTTAGCAAGACGCGAAGGCAATACCCAAAAGGGAAGATGGACAACCATCCTCGTGGCATGCCTAGGGCGGGCATCCCATGAAGGCCAACTCATAACTTGGAGAAGCTCTTCTAAGCTATGTTTCTTTCTGGTCCATATCTACTATTCTACTTCTTACGTGAAGCTCAAATCTATCGGTTTGGGCTTAAAACTATAACTGAATACTAATACGTTTTAAAAAAAAATAGGCCATTGAAAAGTTCACCTACGTTGATCGATCACCGTTGACATGGCCAAACGATAGTCGATCGACATCCAAAAGACGACCAGAAAACATGTATTCCAACCAAACAACAACATGGAATTAAACCCAAAACTCTTTCAAATAGCAACAAATAAATCAAAATAGAAAAAACTCTCTTTTCAATGGGCAAAGTATTATCAAACATTCAAACATGAAGAAGAATAGAAGATAGTTATACTTACTACTTTTTGGACAAAGGAAACCTTTTATGTTTTAGGAAGTTTTTGGAGCTTTGTTAATGATTGATTTATTTCTTAAGCTTTGGTAAAAAATGAAAAGGTAGAATAATAGGGTGATTTTTATACTTACTCCCTCGACCACGACCATTGGAATCGAAAGGCAAACATATCTCAACCATCTAGGTATAATCAATGTTATTTTCACATTATACAAGTTGGAAAAGTGAATTGCCTCTACCACATCTGGAAAGGTGAAGTAGCTAATGGCATTGCACCAAGTATGGAACATGTTAAATACAAAGAAGAAGTTCTAATTGGCAGGATCTTCGCGATTTGAAAAGTCTGCTCATGCTTATAGAGATAGGATTGGAGGGTAAAATATTGCTCAAATTTCTTGCAAATATGGTTAACCGACCAAGAATTTATGCTAAGGCCAAATCCAAGTCAAATAGCACATCTTAGCTCGACCAAGTCTAGGCCAACCTACATTCAAACTGGTTCCATCCCGGTAATTCCAACAAGTAAGTCATAGTCGTTGACATAATCGGGCCAATTAAGCAAGCATCAACACAGCTACCCCATATGACTTGATCTGGCTCAAAGCGACTAGTCTATTCCTCGGCTCTATATCAGCCCGCTATGACCGTCACTATGTATTGACCCGGCCCTATACACTCTAGCTTTAGCATTTTTAGCTTTATTCTCATGGCCTTTGACAACAAGTAACCGACTGTCACTTGCAAGAACCATCTCTCCAGACTTCCTGCCTAGAAAAGTGTGCTAGACGTCGAAAAGTACAACTTAATGTGACTTAGTACATCTACTATTTTAGCTTGGCGGACAAAAGCATATCTACTCATGTAGCATGTTGTGTGTCTCAGCATAAAACACACATCCATACGGAACTACAGCAAGTATGCTTCTCGGCCACATATTGCAACCACCTTTCCAGTTGTCTTTCATCCGTGCACGTGACCAAATCTACGGTCAGGAATGATTCTTACTAGTTTATAGTATAATCTAAGTCGTCTGCTGCCTACATCAGCTATTATAAATACCACATGCCATACGGCATAACATGGGTTGATTTTCGACTGATTTTCATGCTCATAATTCTCATTCATAGCAAACCAAATACCTTAAGCTTTTGAGACTAGTTACTTGGTAGTCTTAGGTGTCTAATTTCTTACTATTATCTTGTAATTCCTTGTAACTGTAATAGATAAACATAGTGAAAGATCTCTATTGTGGATGTAGACAAGCTTCTGTCCTGTGCACTTAAAACGCTTAGCGGTTCCATAATGGTGGGAGTGCACAAAGTTATAGTGAGGATATAATGAAAAATAGCAGAGATGTAGAATGCTTCATTAGATAGAAAATCAAATATTTAAAGTTAATTTACTCTCATTCTCATATCATTTTTGTAGGACAAAAATAATATTTGATCTTTTATAACAAAATTGATGTACATAATGATTATGCAGACTAGGTTTGATGACTAAAATAGATTTTTAACTTATAATGAGCACTTATGTCTTAAAATTAGATCTTTACCATAGTCAAATCAACTTTTTTATATTAATGTTCTAAAGTGGGTTTAAAAAGATATGCTTTAAAGGATGTAGCCGAAAATAGCGGGGCTTAAAGTGGATCTACTGTTTCATGACACTAGATTGAAACAACATAGTGGTCAAAAAGCACTATGCGCTATAACGGAGATGTAATGACCCTAATTTTTAGTAACATTAGTTAGTAATATTTAATTGGGTAAGTTAAATAAAATAAGGTAATATGTTAAAGGAAATGAGATATGTGTAGTAAAGGGGTAGTCGTGCCATGTATCCAAATGAATTATGTAAACTGGAATGAAACATAATGTTAGGAAATAGACAAGAGCAATATAGGAATAAGTATTAGTCATATACCCCAAACCCTTTTAGCCATATTCTATACGCTCATTTCGTATTCACAAATACAAAATGTAAAGTTGAGGTCGGCCACCATCAAGGGAAAACAAGAGAAGATAAAGCTAGGATTAAGTGGAAAGCTTAAGCAACAAAATCAAGATCAAATCTCAAATCCTTAATCTCAAAGCTAAGGTTAATAATGACTACATCTCATATTTTTATTGTTTTTGGTTTATGATGAAATCCGAATTATTTTGCAAAGTTATTTCCATATTTTTTATTGTAGAAATGGATATGCTTGTTGATGATTTATGATCTTTCATATAAATTATATGGTATGTTTTAATGTGAAAACCCTTTTGAATGACATCCAAATGCCTTGCAATTTTAGATTTAGATCGTAAATGATATTTTAGAGATGCGTTTCAATTTTAATAATTATCTGAATCTATGTGGATTTAATATTAATTTTCTAGTAAGAAATGATTATTTAGGTTTAAAATAATTTACGGCTAAATTATTCATGTTTTAGGTCTAAAATTAATATATGTTGGAAAACATATTATAAATGATTTTTTAGAATTTTTATAGAATTTTTCTAAGTGTTTTAATAGGTATATAAAATTATTTAAGGTATAAGACTTAAATGTTTTATATATTTATAAAAGGAGAAGAGGTATTTTGTAAATAAATCAAATTGTTCATTTCTAAAATATTGGTTGCACTTTTAGAAAAGAATTTAACAACCAATAATGTTTTGATAAATAAGATATGTTAGTTGAAAAGAATTACTTAAAAGGTTAAAAATCAGTTTAAACATGCTTTTTACATGTTTTACCACTTTCAGTACTTAGCTTTCGACTTGGTAATTCTGCCTCCTTCTCAATCCAAACCAATGCACTTGGTATCAATACTTGGCATCAATACTTGGCATATAGTGAATTGGACTAAGGCGGAAGGTATGAAGTAGAAACAAGGGTTCCGAAGCAGGTCAAAGCCTTGCTTTGATTTGGAATGAAAATGCGCTAGCTTTGCTTTTAAAAGAAATGTTTTCGACTAGATAGCTTTCCACTTGGTTAATTTTTTTTAGAGAAATGGTTGCGCCTTTTGTTTTAAGTAAATGCTTTAACTGGGTCGAATCTCCTTGTTGCCGCCTTTTTCCTTTTGATGCAGTGCGCTTGAAAGGTCCCTTTGTTTTAAAATCCAAGCCCCTTCTCCATTGCTTTCGAAGGGAATGGTTTTGAAACCATCACTTCTTTTACTTAGGAAAACAGCTTTCGAAAGTGTTGCTTTCGACCATGTTCCTTTATGACCCTTTTGAGATTTTAAAGATAAACCCAAAGGTTTCAAATGATATAGTTTTGAATGGTTTCGAAAGGTTTCCACATGTTTTACTTGAACCCAAATGTTTTTGAAAGGTTTGATGGATTTAATGGTTTCGAAAGGTTTCAAAGAAAGATTTCGAAGGGATAGTTCCCCGATGGTTTCGAAAAGTTTAAAAGAGAGGTTTCCAATGTTTTCAAAAAGTAATGTTAAGTGTTTTAAAGATAGAATGTCTAAGGTTTTATAGCTCTCAAAGGTGATGTTATTCAATGATTTCGATATGTTGATTATGAATGGTTTCGAAAGGGTATGTTTTGGCCTTTCGGCCTAGGTTACTTGGTTTCGAAAGGGGGTACTTTCAATGAATTCTAAAGGGGTACTTTCAAAGGTTTAAATGTTGTCATAGACAAAGTTTTATGTAAAGTATATAATATAGCAAGGTGATTGGAGTAAAGCATACAGTATGTTTTCCTTATTTAAAGTATTATTTAAAAGTTAAATCGTTTTGAAAGAAAAGGTTTTCAAGAAAATTTATGGGCTGTTAACCCTAAGTAAAATGACTCGGATATCAGAATAACAGATGGGACTGGTGTAGGGTAGTGTTTTATACATTAACTAGTAGCCCCTAGCTAATTTAGTCCAAAATTTCTGTGTGTGGGGCTTTGTCATAGGTAATACTAAAATGATGTTACACACAGAAAGGAATATATTTATATAGAGGTAGGTTATTGGTGAGTCCGCAAAACCATTATGATCAGTTGATCTAGAGAAAGTAAGTGAGGGATAAACCGTCTAGAAGAGGAGTAACAGATGTTAGATTATTCGTTTATATTATCTGGTAGGCCCGAGTCAGCCAAAGGTTAGTAGTCAGCCGAACAAAACTATAATGTTCGGACAGATAGTCCATTTGTTACCTGATATGTATGTTTATAATGCTTTACAGTTTTAACCAGTTTTGGTTGCAGGATTATGATTTGCAAAAGACATGTTTTAAAAGGATATTAGTGAGTGAAACTCATTCCGCTAAGCGGCGTGGTCTCACTTAATATCAATTATTGTTCATATTAGACTTTATATCTGACTCGACGTTACTGTTTTTCCCCTCAAACTCTCGGGTTCTCAAAATTGATTTGAGCAGGCTGAGGATTGAGGATTTACAGGTTTAGTAGATTGACGAATAAAGCTTTCAAAAACGAGCATGAAGCTAGTGGCTAGCTGTGTAGTAGTTGTTTTGTTTATTTTATCCGTTGTGTTGTATTAAGTCAGTTATGACTATTTAGTACTCTGGCCGACCAAGGAGTCATCTTCATATGTCGCTCTTGGCGTATTTTGTAATAATTATATTTGATCTGAACCTGAGAAACGATTGAGATTACGTAATGTAATATGCAACATGTTTTGTGAAATGTAATCAGAAAAGTTATTTTTGAAATTTTGATTTTGTTTCATATTCATGAGTTTTTGATATTATGGATACCATTAACATTACCGTATTTGATCACCGAAAGTTAATACTATAGATGAATGCAGCATCTGTAGTTCTTAGATTCGGGCCTCCAAATAGAAGATGTTACATGAGATTTTATGGGGATTTTACGAAGCTTTAACTGCACAGCTTCTGTCGGACCACTCTATACTTTGTGTTATTTACTTTATTTACTTGTTTTACTCCTCATTTCAAATTTTAAGACCACTCAAATTTGTTAACACAAATGCACTAGGCTAACTTCGAGATTGACTAAATTTTTAGTCAACACGTAGGTTTATCGACCTGCTAACATGCACTCACCCGCCCTCCTATTTAAAAGAAACTTGAATTAGTGGCTTAAGTAAATGAGCAAGTTCTTGATTGCAAAGAACAATGAATACGTATCAGTGGTTGCGATTGGTGAATTTCGTAGCAACATAGAATCATATTAGGCAATATTAGTTCACGAAGGTAGGGATGGTTAATTTGAACCGTGAACTGTTTTACCACAGCCATAAATTCATTATCATAGACAGATTTGTAATTTGACGAGTGTGTATTATTTTGATATAAGTTTTGGTGTATGTTAATCGTAAAACATATTTTGATGTATCAACAGAATTACTCAAATGAAAATGTGGATGTAAGTGCTATGACAATAATTAGCATCTTCCATGTCAAGCGTTGAGCGTAAGACTTTCAAAAAGTATCGATCTAGAAACTTTAGGCTGTGCTTCGTTGTCATTTCCAGTTTTGGGTTTTCATTTATACAAAAATGCACAAGACAAGACACATGCATATTATTGAAAATAATAATTTAGTAAACAAGATTAACATACAAAATATCAAGCAACTTTTTTTTATTTTCTTATTTTGAAAAATGATAGAAGCACGAGTAACAATCCATCACTTCGTCATCCTTCCATCCCTCTATTTTTCTTCCATCATCTTCGCTATCACTTCACTTCTCTCATATTTGACATACTACCTTGCATTTTGACAGGAAAGAAAACGTTAGACGCATGCATCTAATAGAATACCATGTGTCTTGATGTGCCGGACCAATAGGTACTCCCAAAATTATACAATTAAATTCATCATAATTCTATATGCAAATCTTTTTGCTAAATTATGGGAGATGTTATTGAATGAGCAACAAAAAAAAAAGGGGGGGGGGGGGGGGGGGGGGTGTTGGGGTGAGAACGTAAATAGCAACCGGTAAGATTCGAACATGAGATTCCCCTGTTTAGGTAGTTTCCACTTCTCTTTCTTAGCCCTCCGCTCAAAGCATCCTGCTTAAAACAAATTATGGTACTGTTGCTGCAACGGCGGTGTTAACACACTAAATTATTAAAACTAAGATACCCAACATAAATCTACGCATTCAGCTACCAGTTTGAGCAGACAGCAACTAGACAAGAGCATTCAAATTAAGGCGAAATTTCCAGGTGTCTGCAACATTTGAATTTATTAACTGAAGAAAAAAAAAACATACATCACTATCAAAGCAGCAGTCAAAGAATGCACATAAAGAGCCACATGGAGGCAAAAGTAAATGCAGTAGTGCTTGCACATTCATTCACAGTACGAAAGATAAAGCTCACATGAAAATATTGCAATAAATAGTCCCTAAATAAATTATATTATATACACAGTAATAGAACAAAAGAAAAAGAAAGAAACATGCATAGGCCACCACCACTGTAGAAATTTCATATGCGAGCTTTAATAAACTTTCCAGCTAGCATTAAGAACACATTCATTTGCATACAAGAAAAAAAAAACTTCTTACATCAACCCAGGCTTCATCATCATATCTTCTTTACCTCAACTACCTACCATCAAAAGAATCACACAAACAAAAACAAAACAAAAAAAGCAAACCCTAAAAATCAAATCATAAGCTGGTAGCAAACCCCTTCTGTCACCACCAGCCTCTACTATCTCCATTAGCATAATCGATAACCTCATCGATCGATCACTCTTCTTTCGGGAGTATGGAAGGCAGCACTCTGCATTAAAAACAAAGAAGGAACCACCTCTCCATTCCCCTTTAACTAAACATTCTGCATGGTATAAGCATTCACATAGGCACCCCCACCTCTGTGAATTATTACACTCCTTATATACAGAATTCAGAATTGTCTACTTATATTGAAATAGTTAGTATGGTACTCAGGAACTAAAAGACTAAATGCAATTACTCTACTTGTTAAACTAAACTTCAACCCTCCACAAAAAATTACCATCAGGCACTTTAGGTGCAGTGGCTTTTCCTCCTTCTAACTGGGAATGCAGATCGGCAGGTGGTATAAAGCAGTCTAAGGAAAGGCCAGGGACATTGAAGGCTACTTCTTCAATGGTCCATACTTCTTCCATTCTTGTTTTAGAATGACTCATGGCTACTTCTCCGAACCTGAATAAAGTGACCACAGAGCGACCTGAATGGGCAATCATGATGCCTTCTACAGGGTGGTAGTCTTCAAGATATGAATTGATTGTGGTTTCCCAGTACACTGAATCTCCACCTGAGTTGGACTGGATTCTGGTTAAGTGGGAGTCCTCAATGTGGATGAGAAGGCCCGTTCTTTGACTGAAGTAACCAAAGAGCACGTGCCTTATGATTTCGGCTGGGCCTTCGCTTCTTGACTTTAGAGTGTGTGGGTCTGCACAGAGCTTCAGGATGAAGCAATCTTCACCGTTGATTTTCTTCTCGCCTATGCATCTTGCGTCGGAGAACATGCTTGCTGTTGTTAATGGGTCCAGTCCCTGGTTGAACAGTTACTGTTAGAAGTTATCATCGCCCAAAATCGTCAGTTTGCATGTTTTGTTGATTAAGTCTAACTCTTCAAACCATTAGATGAAACATGCTACATAAGTATATTTCATTCTCCTGCTCTGAAACACGGTAGTCAAAAACGTGTAAGCCATATAGATTTACCAACATAGGGACACTTTCTAGGAACGATTAACATTGTCTTCCTCGCATGACATTATGTTTCTAGGAACGATTAACAAACTTTTTATTTGTAGATGTAGCAATGTTCCAAAAACCATGTCCTGACCCGATCCATCCCTGATTTAATGGATACTGTGTCCAACTAGGTCGAACTATGTTATACCAAAAACTAGACAAGCTTATTCAAGGCTAGGTTTAGAATGGATAATGGCACTAATTAATACATATAATTATATAGTCATATTGAGTCTATTGAGTTTGATCAGATCTTATGGTATTGTGTTACTCGTCCCCAACCAAAAACCCAAGTGTAATCTTCTTTTTTTGGATTTGTGGAGTTCGATTCTAACTTTGACCGTCTGTAAACTTCTAAATGGATATATGTACGTGTATGGATAAATATATATGCGGTAAAAATGGACCTGAAGTGAACGACGAAGTGGTCTAACAGGGCCTTTAGCAGTATGAGCACCAAGCCAAGGAGTATGTCTCCAAACAAGCTTGCCATTGCAGCCAGCGTGAACTTTACTGCCTCCTACAGCTAGCTCAACATACCACATTTCAGGTGCCATCTGCCAAAGCACAAATCCTCCTGATTCGCTGCTTTTAGATGCATGTCGATTTTTTACTATTTTCGTTGCAGTTTCAAACTCTGATGCTACCATTTTTAACTTTCCCATTGCATATGAGTTTCGGATTGTGTTTAGTAGCTTTAATCCTCCTGATGCTGCAATGTATTGCTGAAGTATGTATTGGGCTGATGAGGTCTCCTGCATTATAATGAAAAGGTGAAGATATTTATTAATTTTATGATAGAAAAGAGTGTACAGGGTAAGATTGAGATCGAAGTTTGGGGATTGAGATATGTATATGAAAAGAAATGGAAAAAATCACAACACCAGTATTTGCTTGAATTGTATGTTGGCCTAAAACAAAACAGATATTATTTTAAAACTAATCTATATTTGGTCTATTTATTGAACTCAATTTAAAATCATTAAGCTAATTTCATGGGATTAAATTAATTCAACTCTATAGAACCAACAGTTCATATATATTATTTATGGAGTACATATATTTAGATGATAAGAAAATTAGAATAGAATAAGCTTTAAACAAAACATGGATTTTCTTACTTATTCAAACTGAAAAAGGTAATCTTCGGTAACTCATACCTGAAATGTCATCAATGGCTTACGAAAATCCCTACACTACTATTAATATCATAAACAAACTAGTTTAAAGTCTAAAAACTATCACACAAATCCATTACCAAATAAATAAGTTGCAGGGTATCCCTAAAAAAGCAAACCAAGTTTTAATGAAAACTTAACTAACGTTAAGACATTTAAAAGCTAAAGAAATGCCAAAAATAAAACCTAGTAGCCGACAAATAAATTAAATAAACTATTACGTTATTAAACCCATTATGAGAGAACAACAAGCAAAAAAATCAGATACTCATCTGAACAAAATGTAACACAGAAAATACCCAAGAACCATTTAATTAGAAAATAAAAAAAATATTACTCGGTTACTCACAATGGGAGTATCTTTGATGCTTAGATGAGGCAGAGGCTCGCCGTAACTAACATGAACAGGCGCAAGTGGCGCCCCCATAACTCCAAGCAGCAGCCTCAAATCCGACCGTCGATTGCCACTACACGACCCGGAAACGGACGATCCACGAGCAATCATGAACCAGTTTTTCTCCTTTCTCGGATCAGCACCTTCTCCTACTTCACCAGATTCCATCATCGGCCCCTCCATCAACGGCGCCAAACTCCCGGATCTTGAATCTAACGGGTCCACTAACGCATTACTGCTCCTCCACTTCCGCGAGAAAATGGAGGTGTGCGAGCGGACTGGGCTTGCCGAACGCGACCGTGACCTTGACGGGGAGAACCCACGAGAGATGGCGGAGAAGAAAGAGTTTCTTCTGTCCATATGAAAATTTCGAGAAGTGCGGGAGGAATATGGTATAAAAAAAATAAGGGATGATAGGTAAAGTTAGGGCTAGTAGGAGAAAGTGAGAGAGAGAGCAGTGAGGCAGAGACTGAGAAGCTGTTAATTTGGAGATGAAGGAGGGGTGAGGTGTGGTCACATGGAGGTGAGATTAAGAGTTTCTTTTTGAAGAGCCGGGATTCGTAGGCGTGATTATTTACGGAAAGCTGACGGCGGTAAATTTAACGATAATATGCTCTCTGCAAAGTTTCAGGTGCCGCGTTGCAAATTAAAATGAAACTATTTAGCCGGGTTAATTTTCTAGCAGTAAATGCAGTAATTTTTTGAATAGTTGATTAGATACTAGACCTCTGTTCAAAAGACATATTGTGCTCTGCAGCACACCAACAACTTACTACTACTTTGCTACTTTAAATCCTATAAATCTAACAAAATTATATTCGCTTGGATTTAGATGATTTGAAGGTTATTTCGCCTCTCTACGCTTTGCTCTTAATTTGTTTGATTGCACTTCTTTAACAATTTTACGAAAATGATTTTGGTTTTGTATTCTCAACAAACATATCGTAAGTACGTGTGAACTGATCAAAATGAGGAATTATTAAGAACGTTGAGTTATCCGAAAAGTTTATTTGCGGCCACCCTCTATAAAAATGAAACAAAATATTCCAAAAAAATATATATCTTATACACGTATGTAAATTAGTTAAGCTTACCAAATACATTTCACCTAAAAGGCCGCTAGGGTTCATTCGTTTTAACCTAAACGTTTAAGAATTGAATGTTGTGTTTGACGATTAATTTTTGCAAATCGCCATCGAAGCAAACGTTCTTTTTCGACCCAAGTTCTTATTATTATAACAATTTGCGGATTTTCCCCATAAACTATCGTTACTTTTGTCGGTATCTCGGATTGAATCGGTTGAAAGAGTATATCGAATATAACATAATATTGAAATCTTCGTCCATTGTCATACTAGCACTAGTGAAAGTCCCTCTAACTGGAACAATGTTGTCTTCAAAATCAAATTCCTCAAAACTATTATAATGCACCGTTGATGTAAAAAGGGCAAAACATTTTAGTGGATGAGAAGAGAGAGTAGAAAACATTTTGTGTAGGAGAATGTAGTGAATGAAGTAGAGTGTTGTAGAGAGAAATTGAAGTTTTTTGGTTATTTTATAGATTGAGGGGTTACTAGTCATTTGGATAACCGTTGGGAGAGGATGAAAAGAGATGTTGGTGAATGCATGAAGAAGTGTTCCACATATCGGCAAGTGAAGGCAGAGCACCAAAAGCTGATTAGTTTACTTCAACCTTTGGAAATACCGGCTTTGTAACATCCCCAACTTCAAGGCTTGAAAATAGTTGCTACAAATGCTGCAGTTATCATTAACATTATTTCTCATGACAAAAATGAGATTAGTTATTGTATAGTATCAAAAGCAGAAGAATTTATAAATTCTGACAAAACAGTTTCATTCATAAATTGGCTTCATTACATTTTCAGTTATATAACCCCGATTACATTGTTCAGATAAAATATAATTTCAAAAGATATGTGTGAAGATGCCCCCATGGAGGATTTGAGTCCTAATTACCTAGACAGTTATAAACCCCTGTCATTACATACAATCAACATAACAAAAACAGTTAAAACCGCACGGTGGAAATAAACCATAAATAGTAGCTTGCCTCATGCACGTTTTCGGAAGCTTATTTGTTTAATTGAAAAACTCAACTCGTAGCCTACCCAATTCAAATCGAATACGAGGAACTTAGGGAAAAATTTAAAACATCAGATTAGAAGAAAAAAATTCTAGCGTGAACAATATTAGTCCATTTCAAACCAAAATAAGTACTTAGTGAAACCATGCCGCTTCGCAAAAAGGATTTCCATTTACTAATATCTTATTAAGTGATATATCACAATAACATATCGAGTAAACCAAAATGATTAGAATTTAACATCAATATCATTATCATGCATAGGTGGGTTACAATGAATAATTCATCATTCACTAGGGTCAAAGGGTTACACATTCCTGTAGTTACTCAACCTCATAAAATAATCCATTTAACGGAATAGTTTTCCAAGGTCAATATGAACATATATTAGTCTTCACAGGCCAATTAAAAACCTATCAAGCTAACTAGTGCCAAAATGTGCTAGATAATCAAATGGTCCACTAGTTCATTCGGATGAAAATAACAATGGTCTCCTATATTCGGCAGAAGAAGAATATCCATAGTATCCTAAATATGGTACAAGAAGATAACAATGGTCTCGTAAGATCGGTGGGAGAAAAGATGTAACATCCCCTATTTGAAGGCCTAAAACTACCCGCTATGGATGCTGCAGTCATTCATAGTTATTAATTCTCATTGAAAAAATGCTAAATATTAGATACATTGATATACCAGAAACACATGAATTTGAGAAAAAAAATTAAACTCAGTTTAAAACAAATTTCTCATTTCATTTCAGCTTCATTACATAATATACGTAAGCCACGTTTAAAGAAATTACAATTTATTACAAAATACGTCAAGAGCAATATATGAAAATATCCCTTGATTGATCAAAGTCTATATATATGCCCTAAAATCTTTTCCATTGCATCCAATAATACATCGGAATCAAACAGAAAGAACTCCTAATAGCTACCTTGCCTCCTACACGTCTTTGGAAGCTTATTCGTCTAAAGAAGAACAAGAAAACCTTAACTCTCAACTACTCAACATCAATTGAGCACCCAAGAGTTTAAGGATAAAACATAAACTTAAAATCGGATAAAAAGTCTGGTATGAATAATAAACTACCATCTCGAACCATATAGATACCTTGTGATGACCCGCAAATCCATACCCTTTGAATCAACAATAAACTACACATGTCCGATCCATAAAGCACAGACTAACGGAAAAGTCAAGAGAAAGAAAAGAAGAGAGAAGAGAAGAGAAGAAAGAGAAAAGATAGAACCAAACAGAACAATACAGAATCCCACATTGCAGCAGAAAACATATAATATCATATCAATGATCTTTACAAAACAGAAACTGTATATGCATACATCAATTAGAGTTCAACAATCTATCAATAGTTATCAGCCTGAACAGTTTAATAACATGTCCACACAATTGCCAATAATATACAACAACCAAGCACAGCGGATAATCAATAATCAAAATAAAATCGCGTATAAGAAATGAACATCTCCAGCTCTCCTACTGAAGCTCCGAAAACATCAAATCTGAATCTGTAAATATACTCGGTCTGACCGGAGCATTGAAAGGGAAGAATGTCCGGATCAGTCCGGTAAACCAGCGTGAGAAACATACTCGACTGAATTTATTAAATTACCAAACTTTTCCTTTATCAAAACAAAAGTATCTCATAAGAAAAGCCCACACATAAACACGGACATGTTTTTACCTTACATTTCATATCAAATCCTATTATATTATGATAGTGTCTATTATATAAATAATATTAATCATAGCCGAAATTGTTACATTGATTAAATTACAGCATATAGTCCAAAATGTGTAATACAATCAAAATGGCAGGTACGTAGTGGAGTTTGGATTTCCATACAAATGACTAGGTGAAGGGACTACCTTCCGATGGATACACCTCTAGATGGATGTCACGAGGCATATAACATTTGCCCTCTACCAGCACAAGATTGACCCACCTCTATAACTAGATGGTACCGAATATGTAATCCTTCGGTCATTACCGACCTTTTCCGAGGGCCCTCATAGCATCAAACCACAATATAAGATACACGACGTCATAGTGTGTAAAGATATATCTAAAAGAGCATGATCATATTCTACTTGGGAGCGACCCACTTAGCCTTGCTGCATCTAACCCCGTTTTGGTCATTTCCAGTTGATGAGACCTAAGGTAACGATTACCTTTCACATACATATATCACATCACTTTGAATGTCACATGGCCATTTTCGTCGATTACTAATTGCCTTCTACAAAAATACAACCCTTAAGCTCATACATCTCAAGGAGGGTGTTAAGCTAAGAGAAGTTTCATTCTCCGCCACCACTAATGTACTTTTGTAAAAACCAATGTACGTAATCTTTAGAAATGCAATGTCAGACAAACATCCATACAAATTGTCCAGAAACAGGACAAACCGAAGGTACTTTTCTACCACATCCTGTTAGGAAATCCCTAGGATTAGTAGCGAATAGTCCTTGCATTGGATATTTTATAATGAAAAGACCACTGCTACTATATGTATATTGGGATTTTAACCCCAAAAGATCAACAAGCAGTCCCCCACTATGAAAATCCAAAATATCAATATCATCATAATCTACACAAATCGAACGCATATATGTTGGTCCGAAGTGGTTTTCAGATAAATCCGATCCCGGTCTCTTCACGCCAATAACACAAAAGCGTTTCTCAACCTCACACATAAACTAAGTCTCATAGACTTATCATGTTTCCAACTTTCAACTTGCTATCCTTCGGGCCAAAAAGAAAGCTCGATAGATTGGAGTAATACTCCGCACTATACGAATCAACATCCTCAATACAAACGATAATCAAGCCTATACAGAAGGCTAGGTACTAAGTGTACGACTAAATAGTTCCCACATCAAGTCGAGGAACTAAAATTTTGGCCAAATTTGATAGTCGGTTCTTTAACTATCAAAGCAAACGAACAAATATTTAGCACCATAAAAAATCACTAGGCCCTTTTAATAAATCTTTTATTGATTAAATCACTTACCAAATATTCACTTTAAATCATCTTTAAAAGGATATAATCTCAACACCATTTCAATATTTCACTACTGGAAAACATTTCCATATACTTATTTAAAAATAAGTAATTCACAAATCAATTTATTTTCAACATTTAGAAACTATTACATATACTTAAATCAGGATTAAGTATATATTTTATTCTTTAAGGAAAACATCTCTTAAAACACATTTATTCGGATCAAAACGAATGTTGCGTAAAACATCGTTACGACAAACCA
Source organism: Allium cepa (assembly GCA_030765085.1). Lineage (NCBI taxonomy): Eukaryota > Viridiplantae > Streptophyta > Magnoliopsida > Asparagales > Amaryllidaceae > Allium > Allium cepa. The sequence continues at coordinate 304,391,959 of CM060945.1, read as the reverse complement.
AAATCACTAGTATAGAGATTAGAAAATGAGATAGATATATGAATCCCATATACTATACAAAACATTTCCTTTCGAAAATCATTTACTATAACAACAGTGTTATAGTCCATCATTTCCTCATTTCTCAAAATTTCTATTTCAACAATGAATGTTGAAATCTATGTATTCGATACTTAACACATTTAAAAACAACTTTAAACCATTTAACTCCATTTAAAAATATCACTTCCCAAAATATTATTCAAAATATTATTCACTGTCCAAAATCGTGAATAAAATTCTCTAACCAAATTCAACACTTTTACATATTTAATTGAAGGATTATTCACTGTCCAAAATCGTGGATATATCTCCTTTAATCCAAATTAATTACTTATATATATATATATATATATATATATTATTAAAGGATTATCCACCATCCAAAATCGTGGACGAAATTCCTTTAATAAACTTCTATATTTAACTTATCAAATTCAATTGATTTCGGAATTATAAAACAATGTTTATAAATTCCATTTATATTTTAATAAAAACTTCCACTTATAAAGTTCTTTCATTAACCAATCCCATTTATCTCTCATTTATATGCCAAAATCCAAATTATAAGTTAATTACTTATAATTCTCTTATTTACAAATTCATTCATCTATAACTTCAAAAATTATAAATCTTATTCACTTACAAAATCCAATTATAACTTCATTTTAAACATTTACAAAACTCCTTTATAATTCCATTATTCTGATTTATAAAAATTCGATTTTATAAATCCTATTATAAACCGTTTATAATAATTAAAAAATCTCAATTTAAACCATTTAAAAAATAGTAAACTCCATATTTCAAAAAACACATTTCACTTCCATTTCACAAAAATCATAATTTTTATAACATAAAAATTATAACTTTTATTTATTCCAAATAAATTCATTTACTTAACAATCCAAAAAATTAATAGAACATCTATTTCCAAAATCACTTTAAAATCCTTTTTAATTTGGAAATCATCACTTAAACATTTTAAAATTCCAAAAATACGCCCAATGCTGGAACAACATTAAATACATCAATCACAGCATCCAAAACATCATATATCATATAATAACAAATCACAATATCTGTAAATAAATCAATGCATGTGAGGAATCCAGTTGGATCCCTCTAACCTGTCACCTGCAACAAATATACATATTGGAATATGTGTACAATGTCCACTTCGAGGTAGATGCGCGTACAAAGGGTCATCCGCTCATAGACGGGAACGTATAAGGTCTTATCCGCTCTAATAGGCACGAATACATCCAAATACCAATCAATATATAGATAATATATCATATATCATCTAAACAATCATCAACCATCATAAATAAAATTTATTCCCACTTATATAAAAATATCAGTGAGTCCGAAAGAGTGAGTTGTACTCACTTTGGTTCCAATAGCAGTTGCAGTGTTTTATTTCGAATAAATTAAACAAGCGTTTAATTTTACCCAAAATTTACATTATCTCTAATCAACTCCAAACAATCTCTAAAATGTAGTGCTCATCAATACGGACCCTACGCAACTTGTTTCTTCAAAAAAGAACCACGTATGAAGAAGTTATAACATTTTAAAGTTTATACAGTTAAATATATAAATTAACTTACATTTTCTATTTTATTTTAAAACCTTTTTACATCAGAGCCGGCTGCATCTTTCTTTCTTCCCTCTACCATACGAAAATTTCCAGGTTTCACGTATTCGAACCCAAAACACGCCTCCTGCTCCTCGTCGCCGCACCACCACCGTTGACTGAAACCCCATCACTCCACCACCAAATCGAAGCTCATCTCGAACGGCACCACCGCCTTAGTCCACGCTCGACTTGGCCGTGCCACCACCTTGTATTTCGTGTTTGAACGCTTGACTTTCATGGCCGATTTTCCGTCAATTGGCTCCTCCTTTAACGATCATCATCGTTGAAATCGAAGATCTCAACGAGATTTATCACTTTGTAGTTGAGAGTTTTTCGTAATTATTTACGGATTTGGAGATTTTGAGGGAGAAAGAATTGAGAATTTTTGGCCATTGACTCAAAGTCGGCAACTAGGGTTTCATTTCGATTAGGGTTTGCAAAATAGAAAAATAGGTGGCCTTTTATAGAAAATTTGACGACACTATTCATCAGAAAATTTTTCGAACTCGAAAAAAGCGTGCTGCCTGGCATTAATAATGTTTACCTCTATTCCGAACACAATGGAATATGTTTCGGAACCCAATTCGATCGTATTTGGAAGATAGGTTTCCGAATTGAATTACTTCAATTTATAATTCACTTAAACCAAGTTCTACGCGTTTTAGCTTAACACGGACAAACCGTAAATCCGATTGATGCAAAATTTGAAATCCTACAATAATATAACATTACGGATCCAATGAAATGGGTTTCGTCGAAATCCAAGTCTGTTTGAAAATGGCTATTTTTACTCGTTAATTAAATATTAAAATATTCAATTTCTAGAAATTAACTTTTAATTCAATTTTAAAAGTTTACTACCATCGTTCTAATTCAAATAAGATTTAATTCAACTTTATAAATCATTTTCATTCACATTAAATTCAATTTCCAATTATTTCTGCAATTTTAAATATTAAATTAACAATTTAATTATCCAATTAAATTAAGATGTTCGAAATATAATTTATTCAGCTTATAAAATTAACTTGTGAATATTTAAAATCAATTAAATACACGAATTTCAAATGATTGAAATTCTGCTTCGTTACATTCTCCCCTACTTAAAATAATTTCGTCCTTGAAATTACAAGTAAGAAAAGTCACAAAATCTATAAATTATTGAAAAACAATCCATTCAAATTAGATTTCAAATCAATTTAAACATTTGAAATTTTCCAAAAATCCATTCACTAAACTTCTTACAAAAACTTTTCTAAGTTTTCAAATCCATTCATAATTATCTTTTCAAAACCAACGAACATTGCTTAACTTTTAACTCAAAAAATCAAAAAATTTAGTCATCACAAAATTTTCCAATTTGTCAAAAAAAAATTAACCGCTTAAATTTTCAAAAAATTTGCCAGTTGCGCGATTCGATCATAGTAGGATCACAAAATATATATCACAAATATACATCTCATCTTCGAGGATGAGGCATCCCGCAGGGAAAATAGTGTAAAAGTACGATATGTAATCCGAGATATGTACCTTATATATTATTAATGAGCATATACAACTAATATAGCGTGAAAGCAATCTTTAAATGCAAAGCATACGCCATCCGCACCTACTAAATACTCAATAAAAAATGAGAAAAATGTATATGTGAGAGTAATATCAGTATACAACATATAGCAATACAACAACTATGTATACCAATATAGCAAATGCAATCCAAAGCAACAAATCCAACCATCATACAACAAACCATTATCTATCCAGTAAATCCATACCAAATCAATATACATTCACTTCTCATTAATATTCATTGAATTGATTTTCAATTTAATCACATTTGATTCATTAACATTGGATTATTATCTTTACATTCATTTATTCATATTCAATTAGTTTACATTCACTAATTCACATTCAAGTTTGTTCACTTTAAATTCAAATAAAATTCAATTCTATTTAAATTTACTTCACTTTCAATTTGAATTCATTTATTTTAGCTTTCAATTTCATTAATTTAATTTCATTAACATTTAATGAATCTCTGTTCAATCAACAAACATCCGATGTATAACCAACATAACCAAATTTATTTACTTTTCTTTTCATTCAATTTGATTTAACACATTTAATTTGAATTGGTTTATATCTAATTGACTTTCATTCAATTATTCGATTGCTAATTCATTATACATTTAAAGTTGAATTTCCTTACATAACTCAAATTCATATTCATTTAACTTCTTCATTTCATTAACTTCTTATTATTCATCTTTACTTTGCATATTCATTTTATTTATCGAAATCAAATTCATTCAACATTACTTAATTTAAATTCCTTTTTAAACATCATTTCGTTTCACTTAACTTAAATTTCAACTTATAAATCCAATTCAGATTCCAATTTTAAAGTCATCTTACTTTACTTTTACTTAAGTCGAATTCACATCACTTATTCATTGCTTAACAAAATTATCTTACCGCTTTAACATTTGGTTTTACATACATTTTCCCATTTTCTAAGTTATACAACTTAAATATCTAAACTTTCAAATTCATATTATACAATCACTTACCCCTTACGTTTAATTTTCATTTCAATAATTAATCAAATCCAGTTAAAATTCAATTCAAATTATTTAACTTTTCTTTAGTTAAATTTCCAAATCATATATTTTATTATGCTAACTCAAATTTATTATTTCATATTATAAATCTAAAATTCATTTTACTTATATTTATCAATTTCAACTTAGATTTTAAATTAAAGTTCGTTTATCAAAACAAACTTAAATTTTCAATTTAATATTGGTAGCAAATCAATCACATAGAAACTCGAAAATGATGCTGATGATGCTGCAGTCATCACCCTTATTATTTTTCAACAACAGTAGTGAATTCAATGCTTTATATTCTTTTAAAAACTCTTTTATTTATAAATCACATTTACAAATCTTCTTACTTATAAAATTTCACTATTTCACTTTACTTATATAAGATCATTTCAAATTCATTTATCTTATTTAGATTTATAATAATATAATCTCTTTAACTTTAAAAAACAACTTTCAAAATAAACGAGATTTAGATTTTCAATTCTTAGTTAAATTCATTTTTTTTATAACTCATATTTATAAATATACCCACTTAGTTTCATTTCTTATGTATAAGATTATTTCACAATTATAAATCATTTTAATTATAATTCCATACTTTATAATTCATTAGCTTATATAATTTATTATTTCACAATTGTTGTTTTTATTTAGATTATTCAAACAACTTTTATTAACTTATATATATTTACATGTTCAAACAACCAAACAATCAGTTTATTTACACTATAATAATTCTGAAAAATTATTTCCTTTACATATAAAATATAATAAAGGTAAAATTATCTCATTTACCTAATTTAAAGTAATATTATGTTGACTTACCTCGTTTAAGTGTTTGGAAACCCCTATCGATAATATGACGTCCCATGTATCGACCAGAATTCACAAACAGCTCAACGGATAAGCGAACACAATATAAAACATTTTTTTATCCCTAATAAATATGCGCTCATATACATAATACACTCAAACTCAATCTAGGGTGCTACTGTCCCTATCTATAATGAGTACACATCAACACTTGGGAATATACAAAATCTAAGCTCTGATACCAAATATGACGACCTATAAATCCATACCCTTTGAATCGACAATAAACCACACATGTCCAACCCAAAAAGCACAGACCGACGGAAAGTCAAGAGAAAGAAAATAAGAGAGAAGAAGAGAAGAGAAGAAAGAGAGAAGATAGAACCAAACAGAACAATACAGAATCTCATATCGCAGCGGAAAACATATAATATCATATTGATGATCTTTACAAAATAGAAACTGTATATACATACATCAATGAGAATTCAACAATCAATCAATAGTTATCAGCCTGAACAGTTATCATAACATGTCCTTACAATTGCCGATAATATACAACAACTAAGCACATCGGATAATCAATAATCAAAACTGATATGTGTATAAGAAATGTAGATCTCCAGCTCTCCTGCTGAATTTCCAAAAGAACCAAATCTAAACCTGTAAATATACTCGGTCTAATCCGAGCATTGAATGGGAAGAACGCCCGGACCAATCTGGTAAACCAGCGTGAGAAACACACTCAACTGAATCCATTGAATTACCAAATTTTTCCTTTATCAAAACAATAGTATCTCGTAAGACAAGTCCACACATAAACACGGACATGTTTCTATTTTACATAACTAAAACATTTCATATCAAATCCTCTTATATTATGATAGTGTCTAGTATACAAATAATATTAATCATACCCGAAATTGTTACATTGATTAAATTCCATCATATAGCCCAAAATGGGTAATACAGTCAAAATGGCAGGTACGTAGTCGAGTTTGGATTTCCATACAAATGACCAGGTGAAGGGACTACCTTCCGATGGGTACACCTCTAGATGGATGTCTCGAGGCACAGAACATCTGCCCTCTCCAACACAAGACCGACCCAGCTCTATAACTAGATGTTACCGAATATGTCATCCTCCGGTCTTTGCCGACCTTCCCGAGGGCTCTCATAGCATACAAACCACAATAAGCAGATGCACTACGTGATAGCGTGTAAAGATATATCTAGAAGAGGATGATCATGTCCTACTTAGGAGCGACCCACTTTGAAAGCCATACGGCCATTTCTGTTGACTACTAATTGTCTTCTACAAAAATACAACCCTTAGCTCATACGTCTTAAGGAGGGTGTTAAGCTAAGAGAAGTTACCTTCTCTGCCACCACTGATGTACATTTGTAAAAACTAACGTACGTAATCTTTAGAAATGCAATTCCAAACAGAAATCCATACAAGTTATCCAAAAACAGGACAAACCGAAGGTACCTTCCTACCACATCATATCGGAAAATTCCTAGGATTAGTAGTGAAGAGTCCTTGCATTAGATATTTCATAATGAAAAGATCACTGCTACTATATGTATATTGGGATTTTAATCCCAAACGATCAACATGAAGTCTCCCACTACGAAAATCCGAAATATCAATATCATCACAATCTGCATAAATCGAACGCATATACGTTGGTCCGAAGTGATTTTCAGATAAATCTGATCTCGGTCTCTTCGCACCAACAACGCAAAAGTGTTTCTCAACCTCACACAGAAACTAAGTCTCCTAGACTTATCATGTTTCCAACTTTCAATTTGCTATCCTTCGCGCCAAGAAGGAAGCTCGATAGATTGGAGTAATACTCTGCACTATGCGAATCAACATTCTTAACACAAACGATAATCAAGCCTATGCAAAAGGCTACATACTAAGTGTACGACTAAATAGTTCCCACATCAAGTCAAGAAACTAAAATTTTGACCAAATTTGATAGTTGATTGTTTAAGTATCAAAGCAAACAAACAAATATTTAGCATCATAAACATCACTAGGCCCTTTTAATTAATCTTTTATTGATTAAATCACTTGCCAAATATTCACTTCAAATTATATTTATAAAGATATAATCTCAATGCCATTTCAATATTTCACTATTGGAAAATGTTTCCATATACTTATTTAAAAATAAGTAATTTACACATCAATTTATTTTCAATACATAGAAAATATTACGTATACTTAAATAAGGATTAAGTATATATTTTATCCTTTAAGGAAAACATTCCCTTAAAATGCATTTATTTGGGTCAAAACGAATGTTTCGTAAAACATCGCTACGACAACCCAAAATCACTAGTATAGGGATTCGAAAATAAGGTAGATATATAAATCCCATGTACCATGCAAAACATTTACTATAACAACAGTGTTATAGTCCATCATTTCCTTATTTTTAGAAATGTCTATTTCAACAATGAATGTTGAAGTCTATGTATTTGATACTTAACACATTTAAAAACATCTTTAAACCTTTTAACTCCATTTAAAAATGTCACTTCCCAAACATTATTTAAAATATTATTCACTGTCCAAAATCGTGAATAAAATTCTCTAACCAAATTCAACACTTCCACATAATTAATTAAAGGATTATCCACTGTCCAAAATCATGGATATATCTCATTTGATCCAAATTAATTACTTATATACATACATATTTTATTAAAGGATTATCCACTGTCCAAAATTGTGGATGAAATTCCTTTAATAAACTTCTATATTTAACCTATCAAATTCAATTGATTCGGAATTAGAAAATAATGTTTATAAATTCCATTTATATTTTGATAAAAACTTCCACTTATAAAACCCTTTCATTAACCAATCCCATTTGTCTCTCATTTATATGCCAAAATCCAAATTATAAGTTAATTATTATAATTCTCTTATTTACAAATTCATTCATCTATAACTTCACAAATTATAAATCTTATTCACTTATAAAATCCAATTATAACTTCATTTTAAACATTTACAAAACTCCTTTATAATTCCATTATTCTGATTTATAAAAATTCAATTTTATAAATCCTATGTATAAATCGTTTATAATAATTTAAAAATCTCAATTTAAACCATTTACAAAATAGTTAACTCTATATTGCAAAAATCACATTTCAATTCCATTTCACAAAAATCATAATTTTTATAACATAAAAATTATAAATTTTATTTATTCCAAATAAATTCATTTACTTAACAATTCACAAAATTAATAGAACATCTATTTCCAAAATCACTTTAAAAATCTTTTTTAATTTGGAAATCATCACTTAAACATTTTAAAATTCGAAAAATAGGCCCAATGCTGCAACAGCACTAAATACATCAATCACGGCATCTAAAACATCATATATTATATGATAACAGCGTATATCACAATATCTGTAAATAAATCAATACAGGTGGGGAATCCAGTTGAATCCCTCCAACCTGTCACGTGCAATAAATATACATATTGGAATATGTGTACAAAGTCCACTTCGATGCAGACCCGCGTACAAAGGGTCATCCGCTCATACACGGAAACATATAGGGTTTCATCTGCTCCAATAGGTAGGAATATATCCAAGTACCAATCAATATATAGATAATTTATCATATATCATCCAAACAATCATCAATCATCAATCATCATAAACAAAATTTATTCTCACTTGTGTAAAAATATCAGTGAGTCAAAAAGAGTGAGTTGTACTTACTTTGGTTCCAATAGCAGTTGTAGTGTTTTATTCCGAATAAAATTAAACAAGCATTTATTTTTAACCAAAATTTACATTAGCTCCAATCAACTCCAAACTAACTCTAAAATGTAGTACTTGTCAATACGGGCCCAACGCAACTTGTTTCCTCAAATACAGACTTCGTATGAAGAGGTTATAACATTTTAAAGTTTATACAATTAAATATATAAATTAATTTACATTTTCTATTTTACTTTAAAACCTTTTTACATCAGAGCCATTCTTTTTTCTTTGATTAACTTCTGGCCGCATCTTTCTTTTTTCTACCATACGAAAATTTCCATGTTTCATGTATTCGAACCCAAAACGCGCCTCCTACTCCTCGTTGCCTCACCACCACCGTGGACCGAAACCCCATCACTCCACCACCAAATCGAAGCTCATCTCGAACGGCACCACCGCTCTTGTCCACGCTCGACTTGGTCATGCCATCGCCTTGTATTTCATGTTTGAACGCGCGATTTCATGGCCGATATGTCATCGATCGGCTCCTCCTTTCTCGATCATCACCGCTGAAATCGATGATCTCGGCGAGATCTATCACTTTGTAGTTGAGAGTTTTTCGTAATGGTTTACAGATTTAGAGATTTTGAGGGAGAAAGAATTGAGCAATTTTGTCCACTGAATCAAAGCCGACGGCTAGGGATTCATTTCGATTAGGGTTTGCAAAATAGAAAAATAGGTGGTCTTTTATAGAAAATTTGACGACACTATTCATCCGGAAATTTTCCGAACTCGGAACAAAGCGCGCCGCCTAGCATTAATAATGTTTTACCTCTATTCCAAACACAATGGAATATATATATATCGGAACCCAATTCGATCATATTTGGAAGATAGGTTTTCGAGTCGAATTATTTAATTTTAAAATTCACTTATACTGATTTCTATGCGTTTTAGCTTGCCACGGACAAACCGTAAATCCGATTGATGTGAAATTTGAAATCCTAAAATAATATAACATTACGGATCCAATGAACTGGTTCGTCGAAATCCGAGACTTTTTGAAAATGACTATTTTTACTCGTTAATTAAATATTAAAATATTCAATTTCTAGAAATTAACTTTTAATTCAATTTTAAAAGTTTACTAACATCATTCTAATTCAAATAAGATTTAATTCAATTTTATAAATCATTTTCATTCACATTAAATTCAATTTTCAATTATTTCTGCAATTTCAAATATTAAATTAACAATTTAATTATCCAATTAAATCAAGATATTCGAAATGTAATTTATTCAGCTTATAAAATTAACTTGTGAATATTTAAAATCAATTAAATACACAAATTTCAAATAACTGAAATTCTGGGTCGTTACATATCTAGTGAGACCACACTGCTTAGGGGAACGTCTATTTTTCCCTCACTAGTTGTTAACCCAATTTATAATAACCATATACTTTGCACCTACATCCACAATGGTTAAGACATAACATAATAAAATGTATCGTGGTGATATGCAAACATGCAATATGCTCTGGATTTCCCATCCCCATTTAGCCGACTATCTATCTCAAGTTGTAGTTTCTAGGGTCATTATAAACCTATTAGTTTTCAAGGGTTGACTAATAACCTATTCAATTCTTTATGGATTTCCTATCCACTTTCATAGTTTTCATAGGATCACTATGAACCTATTGGTTTCTACAAATACCATCATCCAATTATAGTTTCCTTTGGATCACTATGAACCTATTGGTTTCCACCAGTAACATCTCTCATATCATAGTTTTCATGGGCTATCAATAAACTTATTGATCTCTCTCAATAACTTATTCCGGACATAGTTTTCATGGGATCACTAAGAAGCTATTGGCCCCTACCAATAACAATTTCCATGACATAGTTTTTATGGGCTTGCTAAGAACTTGTCTACTAATAATCCTTTGATCAGTCTTGGGCATCCTATATTTTGGTCTGTCCGACCTCCTAGATGCAATTCTACTCACATAGAAGTTAAATTCAATATATACACATTCACTACTGGGCCAACCTAGCCTGTTATTCTACCCTTACCCCAAGATGCGGTCATGGGTTACAAATGAATTGAATATAGTTGCAGAAGCATTAATGACAACCGATCAAATAACATAACAATATAAACATTCATAGTTAAATTCCTTGTAATCATTTTTCTAATGAAATATGGTTAATACCCTTAACGCACTATCTTTATCAAGGAAAGCTTCCTCAAAAATTCCATAGTTAAATGTCATTTCAAAACTCTTTCATATTACCATGTACTTACTTTAAAAATGAAACTGGATTCTAAAATTTGAAAACTACAGCTTTCGACTATATCCTTTGTATCATTACATAAAACCTTAGAAGTTCTCTTTCGAAACCATCTAACATATCTTTCGAATACTTGGAACCATTACTTTCGAAACACTGAAAAATATACATTTCAAAATATTTAAAATTATTCCTTTCGAAATACATAAAGCATACCCTTCGAAAGCATTGGGTCTAAGTAAGAGTTTGTGGAAACATAGCTTTGAAAACATTTAAAAGTATTCCTTTAGAAACCATTAGGTTTAACATTTAGTATAACTATAAGGTCAAAAGGAACAGAAGCAAAAGTAACCCTTTCGAAAGCATTGATCTCAAATAAAAGATTTGGGGAAGAGGATAGCTTCGAAACCAACCTTTTGAATTCATTGCCTCCAAAACTCTTACTAAATATGGCCAAAACCACTCTTTCGAAAGCATTGATCTCAAATAAAAGAATTGGGGAAGAGGATAGCTTCGAGCCAACCTTTCGAAACCATTTCCTTTGAAACTCTTATCAAAAGTGGTTAAACAACCCTTTTGAAAGCATTAAGGAAGCGACCTAAAACTTAAAAGGACGAAAGCTTCCCTTTCGAATACTATAAAGGAAAGCGCCTCTAACTGGCTCAAAATGTATGAAAGCGGCAGCTAAGTATCGAATAGGTTCAAAAGCAGCAACTATTTCAAAAGCTTCTTTTAAAAACAGAGGCAAGTTGAATTGATTTGAAAGCTTAAAAAAATGGCTTCAACCCCTTCGAAAGCATGCCTTCGACACACTCCCTTCCGTCTTTCTCCAATACACTACCTATCAATTGCTTGGTACCATGTGCATTGGTTTTGAATGGGCGCGAAAGGTCATTAGCAGAAGTATGGTGACAAAGGCAAGGAAATGGAAGTGGCGAAATTATAATTCGAAACAAAACTAATTTTATGCCTTTCAAAGAAATTCCTTTTTACCTAACTTTCATAATTTGTCAAAATATGATTGGTTGCCAATTCTTTATAAAAATTCTTTTCTTAAGGCTGCCGAATTCAACAATTAACAAATGAAACCATTTTATAAAAAATAAGCCCTTCGCCTTAAGAAAACATTTAAAATATTTGAAGCCCTCTAACTTAAATAATTTAATAACCATAGTAAAACACTTAGAAAAAATCCCCAAAAATTACAATTATTCACTTTTAATATGTTTTCTAGCATATATAAATTTTTGACCCGAAAACCCATTTCAAAATTATCTATTTCTTCCATTTAAAATTCATAATAAATTATCCATACCTTGAAATATTATGAGAATTTAAACCCATTTTCAAAATAATGTTTGACATAACATATTCAAACATCATGTCATTTGAAAATCAATTTGCATGATTTTAACCTTAAATCAAATTATATTATCCCATAAAAATCCTTGTTTAAATTATAACATGACATATAAATCAAAGTATATCATCATTCATCCAATCATATAGTTTTAAACCTTAAACCCGAATTAAAACATTCAAGATGACTTATATGAGATAGTTTAGATAATTATTCACCTTATTTGGATTAGGAACTTGAGATATTTTCTTGCTTTAATCCTCCTAGCTTGAATCTTAGCTTCTAATTGGATTTTGTTCTTCCTCTTCTTAGGTTACGACCGGCCTTGTTTTCTTTTCTTTATATTTTTGTTTTTGGAAGAATTTAATGACAATTAAAAGGTTGTGAGGGTTTTAGGGGTTTTGGGATTTGTCTATTCCCATATTACCCTTGCCCTATTCTCTTTAGTATCTAACTTGTAAACCATTCTTATAAATCCTTTTTGTTAAGGCACGAACCGAATTAGATCTCAAATTTCAATTTCCTTCTCACTCTAGTCGCTACATTATTCTATTTAATTTATCTAATAAATCTTTTAAATAATGCTATTTAAAATTAGGGGTGTTACGGGCTACCCTCCTTAAAAAATTTCGTCCTCGAAATTCAGTAAGGACTAAATACTAAACACAACAGTCATGTGTAACATCTCCTAACTACCATACTAGCCTACTGACTAGCGAACAGTCTATATTTATCACAGATATAGAGCATACCATTATAATATATTAGGATAAGTATCTCGAATCCTGTCTTCGGTCTCCTAGGTACAGTCTTTTTTGGTGTCGCTTCACTAAACTTTCACTAACTTGAACATCTTGTTTCTTAACCTCTTCTCATCTCTTGCTACAACCCGAACTGGTTGCCTTAACAAAAGTCAAATCCGATTCTACTATTAATTCTTCCAATGCAGTCGGAGGAATAGTAGTCTCTGGATCATGCACATACTTACGAAGATGAGATACATGAAACATATTATGGATACCTGCCAAACTGCTCGGCAACTCTATTATGCATGCGAGCTTTCCGATTCTCTCTATGACTGAGAACGGGCCAACGATCGTGGTGCTACTTTCCTTGATTTCATCGCACCACATCATTCATCGGTGATACCTTAAAGAAAACTCTATCTCCAACAGAGAACTCCTGATCCTTACGCCTCATATCTGTGTAACTCTTTTGTCTAGAATGAGCTTCCTTCATCCTACGTCGGATTAGCTCAATCTTCTCTGTTGCCTCTCTTACCAGATCTGGACTTAAGACTAATCTATCTCTAGTTTCCAACCAACATGCTAGTGACTTGCATGGCCTTTCATACAAGCTTCGAAAGACGTCATTCTTATACTAATCTGATAACTGTTATTATAGGAAAACTCAACTAAGTATAAGTGGTCTTCCCATGACCTACCAAATCTGGTACACAAGCTCTTAACAAATCCTCGAGTACCTTGTTGACTCTCTTTGTTTGCCTGTCTGTCTAAGGGTAGATAAGCAGTGCTCATCTTGATCTTGTTACCTAAATATCCTATAGACTCTTCCAGAACTCGCTAGTAAACAAAGTATCTCTATCACTTGCTATGCTACTAGAAATCCCATGTAGTCTAACTATGTTCTTCATAATCAACTTAGCTAAAACAGGTGCTTTCCTGGTTAACTTAACTGGCATGAAATGGGCATTCTTAATCAACCTATCCACTATGACCTATGTACTTTCATTTTCCTCGATTGGACCTTGGCAATCCGTTTATAAAATTCATGGATATCGAATCGCATTTCCAAAATTGGTATTTATAAAGGTTGAGTAACCTACTCGATTTCTGATGTTCGACCTTCACCTGTTGACATTTCACACACTGCTGTACTCACAAGCCAACATCCTTCTTCATACCTTCCCAGTGTTTCACATCTTGATACATCTTGGTTCTCCCAGGATGAATCGTGAATTTTGATGGATGACATTTCCTAAGAACTTCTCTCCTTAAGTCCATAACATTCGGAATACACAACCGTCCCTTCTTTCTCAACCGTCCCCTTTGGTCAAGATAAAAATCTTTTAGATCGTTAATCTCCAATCCAACCTCATGCCTTTTAATCTTCTTGGCTAACAGTGGATCCTCTTTCTCCTTAGAAGCATTCCTTTCGATCAGAACTGACTGACAAGAACTAGTAGTCGATCTTAACTTCACACTACAAATAGTCAAAGCCTCTCGGTTCTTCCATTTTGTAAACATAGCTAACACCACATTATAATGTTTTCTGCTAAGAGCACCCTCTACTTTATTTCCTTTTCTAGGTATATACTCTATACTAAAATCATAAGCTGCTAAAAACTCCAGCCACATCTGCTGTCTCATATTCTACTCCTTTTGAAAGAATAAATACCTTAAGGACTTATGATCTGTGTATAACTCAAATCTCTCCCCTAAGAGATAATATCTCCATACTTTCAGTGCGAATGTCACCGCTGCCTACTCTAGATCATGAGTAGGATATCTCACTTCATGTGGTCTAAGCTGTCGTGAAGCATGGGCAACAACTTTACCTTTCTACATCAACACAACCCCTAATATGGTTCCACATGCATCGGTATACACTAGTAATCCTTGATTCCCTTTTAGAACTACTAATATAGGTGCAATGGTCAACAAGTCTGGTTAGCTTAGTCAAATGTGCTGCTATCCACTAGAAATCCTTAATAAACCTCTGGTAGTAACCAGCAAGCCCAAGAAAACTTTTGATCTCAGTCACCGTCTGTGGTCTCTTCTAGTTCTTAACAACCACGATCTTTCCGGGTCAACTAACAAACCCTTCTCTGAAACCACATGACCAAGAAACTTAACTTTTTTTCTTCCAGAAATGACACTTTGAAAACTTCGCTTTTAGTTGATGCTGCCTCAGCATCTCAAGCACTACTCTAAGTTGAACTTCATGCCCTCTTTCATCCTTGGAGTATATTAAAATGTCTTCTATAAATACCAATATGAACCTATCCAAGTGCTCTTAGAAAACTCGGTTCATCAAATCCATGAAGAAAGCTAGCGCATTTGTTAATCTACATGGCATCACTTATCACTCATACGAACCATATGTAGTCCAAAATTCCATCGATGGAATACCGTCCTCTGCCATTCTTAGCTGATGGAAACCTATCGCTAAATCCAATTAGAAATATACTCTGGCTCCAATCAGCTGATCAAATAAATCATCGCTTCTCTGTAAAGGATACATATTCTTAATCATCCTCGTTCAAATTACGATAGTTGATACACATCTTTAACGCCCATCCGGTTTCTTCACGAACACCATTGCTACTCCCCAAGGCGAACTGCTCGGTCTTGTAAAATTAAAGTGTTATCCCGCCTTTTGGCAAAGCCGAGATACCCAAAAATTAAATGAAAACCAATGGTTACTAGTCACGGATGTCGATTATGCATCGCAGGTTCACTATGAATATCAATGAATTTTATCCAAGTCTAGATCGGGCTACAATTGGCAAGAAATGGCAAGCAAAGCTATAAAAGCCAACGTTTCAAATTTCAGGTTAATTGAAGTTCGTATGAATGAGATATGATCGATGCAAGTTAGAAAAAGAACACACTGTTCGTATCCATAGAAGGAGGTTGAATTTCGAATCGATCAAGTTCGACTCGATCAATAACATGATAGCGATCTGTTCAAATCGATCGGCTTCGAGTCGAACCTTGGCCATGCTATTCGAATCCATCGGGT
This sequence comes from Allium cepa, assembly GCA_030765085.1. Classification (NCBI taxonomy): domain Eukaryota; kingdom Viridiplantae; phylum Streptophyta; class Magnoliopsida; order Asparagales; family Amaryllidaceae; genus Allium; species Allium cepa. The sequence goes on along the minus strand of CM060945.1, from coordinate 304,375,686 downwards.
TTGTGTCGATCAGTGTGGAACTATTCGTATCCATCATGCTTCGAATCGATCTTGTTCGGTGAATAGTTCAAACCCATCGACTCTACAGACCTCTGTCGTATCCACTAGGTAAGGTTTCATTCGTATCCAACTATCGACCTTATTCATATCCGTGCCCCACTTCGTATCCATCGGCTTACACCATCCTCGTATCGATCCTTCACGCATCATCCAAGGACGCTTCGGATCGATTGGCATGTATAAGATCGGTGCGAAACGCGCTACAGGCATCGATACGAAACGTTGGACATTGACCGAAATTGCGAATAGGGGTCGAGGTAGATGAATGCAAATGAAAAGACGTGGATGGATTTGGGTGGTGTTCAAATGCTAACGACTCGATCAACTTAGCAAAATAGGTGGAGTGATCCAAAAATCTCACACCACGTCACATCACATACACGTGCCTCAATCGAGTCGAACGTTATGGATACGAAATGTGGATTCGAACGCGACAATGCTCACGAAAACGCAATCTTGCATCGATCATATCCCCTAAACCATAGGTCCAAATGCTACGAAATTTTCACAGGAGCTTACGTACAAGCTAAAGAACATTCCTGCCAAGTTTCAGCTATTGGATCATTTTTTGATTGATACGAAATTGGTTCGTATCGATCACGAGTCGAGTCGAAACTTTCCAAGATCAGTCGCGTGGACCCACTCACGTGCCAGAAGGAGTCTTTCGAAGTTTGAGCGCGATATCAGCCTCCTACACCTAGCCCTTTGAAGCCTACAGAAAAAGGATCTTTTGGTTATTGGACATCTACACTCTGCCGGATTCAATTCTACATCTCACCATTGCTGTTATATTCGAATTCCTTCATTGTAACTGTCGTAACCATCTGTAATCAGCGAAGAACATCAATAAAAGACAAACCTTTGAAGTGGACGTAGGTCGGAGATAGCCGAACCACTATAAATCTTGCGTTTCTGTTAGTTATTTCTGAATTGCTACTTGTTATTGCTTAGATCTGAGATTTGTGTTTGGAATATTGCTGATCTATATTCATAATTTGGTGCTTTCACGATACTTGGGGTTTGTGATCAATTTTGGCGCGAACACTTTGGTGCTTTCACTGAGAACAACTAGCACCCGCTATACCTGATTCGAAATCTAGATTTGAAGGCTTGAAGGAATTAGATTTGAAAGACAATGACTCGACAGACAAGCAAAAGACAAAGAGCTGAGAGAAGCCAACAGGAAGGAAGTCAAGAAGCATCCTCCGGAGCTGGAGAAGGACAAGCTTCGATCTACATCACCAGGGATGAGATGGAGGCTATGGAAAATTCAATGCATGAAAGAATAATGAAGAGTCAACAGGAGATGCTGCAAAACTTCTTCGAATAGGTGGGAGCAGCAAATGCACAATACCAAGGCCAACTACTGCAACTGCGAATGTGGAACAGGGGGCAAGGGTCGAGGAACCCAATGGAGGATAGAATACAGAACCGGAGGGCAATCAACAAAGGCTTGGGGCAGACCCTCAGGATCTGATACTGGAAGACCAATGGATGGAGCTCGACAGGCTAGAGCCAATGCTAGTGCTAACGAGCCACACGAAGAGTATGTACCAGAATTCCCTTCGAGACTTGGGGGGCAGGATAGAAACATGACAAGGGGGCAACCCCCATATGGAGATGAAAGAATGATTGGTCTAGTGCGACGAATCATGAGAGGGTGATTGTCGAGCGGAGGATTGGAAGAAGTCAGTCGGAGTCCGTTCACTCCGGATATCAGAGAAGCAAGGAACCCTCCAAGGTTCAAACTACCAATGCTGGAACCTTATGACGGGAAGTCAGACCCGACCATGCACATTACCAGATACATCAAACATATGGAAGTGCTGGGAGAATCCGAGGAAGTGATGGCACAATGTTTCCCTTTATTTTTATCAGATTTGGCTGTGCTTTGGTTCAGACAACTAGAAACTGGATCGATCAGAATATGGGACGAGCTCGCAGATTGCTTCATGAGACAGTTTAGGGTCCACGTGACGCGACCCAAGAGTGTGATGACTTTGGCTTCGATAAAGCAAAGGACCGGAGAGTCCATAAAAGATTTTCTAATACGATTCAATGCAATGGTGGCTTCTGTAGATCGCCCGGATCCATCGATGATTTTGATGGCGGCGGTGGCCGGAGTTGTGGATGGCATCGACTTTAAAGATTCTTTGGCAAGAGATCCACCACAAGATCTTGGAGAATTCTATCATGAAGCTGAAAGATGCATTCGACTAGAAGAATCACGAGCCGAGAGGCGAGAAGCAAACGCTGTGCAAGGCGAAGGAACCACTAGGGAACAGTCTGTAGCAGAAAAAGGAAAGAGAAAGCAGGATGACAGACGTGATGGTCATGATAAACGGAAGAAATTTCGAGAGCCCAGATTCAGGCAATACACAGATCTGACGGCAAGCCTGGAATGGGTTTACGCGGAAACTCGGGGGCAACTCCCCTATCGAAAACCACCCAGGAGAGATCCCACAGAGTGGGAGCGCAGAAGTGGAAAATATTGCCTATTCCATGAGTTGGATGGGCACACTACCGATGAATGCCGCCACCTGAAAGATGATGTGGAAGAACATGCCAGGAGCGGTAGATTGCCACAATATACCAGAGAATGGACAGCGGCCGTGAGACCCGAACAACTACCGCCTCGACCTAACAGAACTGATCATGGATCGGGATCGAGACTCGTCATCAACTGATTATGATGGCAAGGGCCAAGTTCAGGATTTGGACATTGGTCGATTAGATTTCTTAGATTTGATTTTAAAAAAAAAATGGCTATTCCACTTACACATGTACGGGAACCGGAGAGATCCCTAGGCATGCTTTGAGATGGAGATAGATCGATCTGCCCGGAGAGGCAATGTCTAGTTTTTCCTAATGTTTGAGATTGAACATCTAGGATTTGAATTCAATAAATGAACTTGAATTTCTTGAAATCAACCTTTGACCGGAGAGTTAAAGGATGAATATTATAAACCAGTTTGAACACGATCGCTTTATGACCCTACCCAGAGAGATGGGGTCCAGAGTGTAAGAAATGAGTTGCTTCGCCAGAGAGCGAGAGGATCGACTCACTTAACGTCGTTTCCCATTCACCAGAGAGTGATTGGATCAGGATTCTACGAGAGCCCAGAGAGGCTGTGATCGGCCCACGATTTAGGCCATGACATCGCTTAGTGTTCAGATACACTGAACCAGAGTGCAAGAAGTGAGTTGCTTTGCCGGAGCGACAGGATCGACTCACTTAACGTTGTTTCTCCTTTACCGAAGAGTGATAGGATGGGATCCAACAAGAGCCCGGAAAGGCTACGATCGGTCTAGAACGACCAAGACATCGCTATACGCCCTAGCTAGGGCCAGAGTGCAAGAGATAGAAGGCAACGCCGAAGTGCAACATGATCTTTCTATTCGATTGCTAAGTCTGGAATGGACTTGGCAAAGGTTCGGAGTGATCACTGATAGTCTGGAGAGACTGTAGAATTTCATTCTTAACTTCCACAGGAAGAAATGGATAATGATTTGGCTTCGAGTAGCCGCAAACTTGATTGAAAACGCTATTAGCTTTGAATAAAACATGGACTCACTACATTCGATTTGAAGCTATTCAAAACACACCTTTTGCCAAAAGGCATGTTTTGGGGGGAAAAGTGTTATCCCGCCTTTTGGCAAAGCCGAGGTACCCAAAAATTAATTGAAAACCAATGATTACTAGTCATGAATGTCGATTATGCACCACATGTTCACTTTGGATATCAATGAATTTTTTCCAAGTCCGAATCGGGCTATAATTGGCAAGAAATGGCAAGCAAAGCTATAAAACCCAACATTTCAAATTTCAGGTTGATCGGAGTTCGTATGAATGAGATATGATCGATGCAAGTTAGAAAAAGAACACACTATTCGTATCCATAGAGCGAGGTTGAATTTCGAATCGATCAAGTTCGACTCGATCAACAACATGATAACGATCTGTTCGAATCGATCGGCTTCGAGTCGAACCTTGGCCGTGTTATTCGAATCCATCGGGTTCGTGTCGATCAGTGTGGAACTATTCGTATCCATCATGCTTTGAACCGATCTTGTTCGGTGAATAGTTCGAACCCATCGACTCTACAGACCTCTGTCGTATCCACCAGGTAAGGTTTCGTTCGTATCCAACTATCGACCTTATTCATATCTGTGCCCCACTTCGTATCCATCGGCTTACACCATCCTCGTATCTATCCTTCACGCATCATCCAAGGCCGCTTCGGATCGATCAGCATGTATAAGATTGGTGCGAAACGCGCTACAGGCATCGATACGAAACGCTGCACATTGACCGAAATTGCGAATAGGGGTCGAGGTAGATGAATGCGAATGAAAAGAAGTGGATGAATCTGGGTGGAGTTCAAATACTAACAACTCGATCGACTCAGCAAAATAGGTAGAGCGATCCAAGAATCTCGCACCACGTCACATCATACACATGTGCCTCAATCGAGTCGAACGGGATGGATACGAAACATGGATTCGAAGGCGACAATGCTCATGAAAACGCAATCTTGCATCGATCATATCTCCTAAACCATAGGTCCAAATGCTACAAAATTTTCATAGGAGCTTACGTACAAGCTAAAGAACATTCCTACCAAGTTTCAGCTCGATTGGATCATTTTTTGATCGATACGAAATTGGTTCGTATCGATCACGAATTGAGTCGAAACTTTCCAGGATCGGTCGCATAGGGCCACTCACATGCCAGAAGGAGTCTCCCGAAGTTTGAGCGCGATATTAGCCTCCTACACCTATAAATAGCCCCTTAAAGCCTACAAAAAAGGATCTTTTGGCTATTGGACGTCCAGACTCTGCTGGATTGAATTCTACATCTCGCCATTGCTGTTATATTCGAATTCCTTCATTGTAACTATCGTAACCATCTGTAATCAGCGAAGAACATCAATAAAAGACAAACCTTTGAAGTGGACGTAGGCCGGAGATAGCCGAACCACTATAAATCTTGCGTTTCTGTTTGTTATTTCTGAATTGCTATTTGTTATTGCTTAGATCTGAGATTTGTGTTTGGAATATTGCTGATCTATATTCATAATTTGGTGCTTTCATGATACTTGAGGTTTGTGACCAATTTTGGCGTGAACACTTTGGTTTCCTTCTAAATCCACTAGCTACACCTTCAATTCCTTCATCTTGATAGGTGTCATCCTGTTAGGTGGTCTACTTACAGGTTCTGCTTCTGACACAAGATCTATTCGAAACTCAATGGCTCACTTCGATGGTAGTCCTACGACCGGCTCAAAAACATCTACAAACTCTCTTGCTACCAAAACCCAATTCAACTCTTCTTCTACTTCCATTGCATTCAGCAAAGCCCAAGCACTTGAGTCTTACTTCTCCACTGAGTATATAATTCGGTCATGACTATTGGGGTGTGTTAAGCGATATTTCCCTATCTTGGCAAAATATCCTAGCTTCATATTTATCTAACCAATCCATACCCAAAATGATCCCGAAGCCTACAAAATCAAAAACATTCAAATTGCATGCAAACTGATGACCTAACAATTCAAGTTCTACTTGGTCACATCTCATTTTCAGATTTGCATACCCTTCTATCGGATTCACAACCCTTGAAGAAGTAACAAGATATGAGGGTGCTAAACATAACTTGTTTACCAAACACTAAGATATAAATGAATGCAATGCACTGATATCAAATAATACCCTAACTGGTATACTATGAATCAAAAGTGTACCTTCCATCATAATCTTTCCCTTCTTAGCATCAGTTGGTCTAGAAGATGGTGGTTCCAAAGCAAAAACCTTTCCCTTGTCCGCTCTGACTGGTTCTGGACACTGATTCTTGTAATGTCCAATCTGGTCACAGTTGAAGCACTTCACTCCTTTCTTATCTGCAACCTTTTTCCCTTTTCCGGTTAACATTCATGAGCATAATGTTCTTTTTTGTCGCGCTCGTAGCAAACTAAATCGTCCTTTCCTTTCTTGGCAGCTCCTCTTTTCTGAGCTCCTTTCTTCTTAAATAATTTCCTTTTCTTACCTTGAGAATCCTGGGTTTCAAGCTGCTTCTCTTTCTAGAAGTATAAAGCATCTCTTTATTCCTGATTGCCATCTCCACTACAACTGTACTTAGATCACAGAGGTATGGCATAGTCGCTATAGCAATCTTGGGTCTTAACCCTCGAATGAACTTCTCATTTCTTTTAATGACGGTGTCAATGGTAGTATATCTGTATCTAGACAACTCATCAAACTTTGTAGCATACTCAATGAACGACATTTCACCATGCACTAAGTCCATGAACTTTCTCAACAATACCGACTTGGCAAATTCAGACAAGAACCTCTCTTCGAATCTCCTTCGAAACTTTGTCCAAGTCAACTCTTCCTCGGAAACTCCCATGGAAATACCATTCCACCAATAAAGAGCTGCTTCCTATAACTATCATGAAGCAAGTCACCTCTTCTACTCATCATCTAATCCCATGTTGATGAAAATTCTTTCATAGTGCAATAACCAGTTTTCTACTTCAATAGCATCCTCTATTCGTAAAAATTGCTTCCCACTAAGACTAGTATAATCCCCTGCTCAACTTTGCATAGTTATTGCCAACTAGGGCCACAGGATTAGCTCCTCCATCATTTACAGTATTTCCCCCAACTAATCATGCAGCTGCCCTAACTTGCATCAGATTAACAAAGAACTGATACATCACCCCCATATCTACTGGCAGGGTTCCAGCACCTACATTAGCTTTTGTGTTTGGATTCGCATTTGCATGCCAACCAGGATTCCTTCCAGTATTGGGTCGATCATTTCCATTAGTTGTGGTGGTTCTTCCACCTAGATTTCCTCTTCCGTTTCCCGCCTCCATATCTTCCTTTCTCGTAAATCTGCATACAAGTCTTAGTAAGATACAAAATAACGGTCCAAGAGAGAGGGGAATACGTACTTATAATATATATATATATATATATATATATATATATATATAACAAATATAAGTATGTTACTATAGTGTTAACCCAAACCCCGGTCTCATTCTCTGATTTATTGGGTTATGATTTGAAAATCATTTAGGTTTAATTTTTTTTAAAATTTACATAAACTTATGCTTTGATACCAAACTGTAACACCTCCCATTTGGAGGCCCAAAACAAACTGCTATGGATGCTGTAGTCATCCATAGTTATTAATTCTTGGTGACCAAATGTGGTAATGTTAGATAATTGATATAACAGAAAAAACATGAATATGAAAAAAAATTAAACTCAATTTAAAAAAATTCTCATTTCATTTCAATTTCATTACATAATCTCATACATAAGCCACGTTCAGGGAAATTACAATTTATTACAAAATATGCCAAGAGCGACATATGAAGATGCCCCTTTGGTTGATCGAAGTCTAAATATAGGCACAAAACAACTTTTCCATTGCACCCAATAACATAGAGAAATCAAACAGAAAGAACACCTAATATCTAGCTTGCCTCCTGCACATCTATAGAAACTTATTCGTTTAAAGGAGAACCTAAAAACCTTAACCCACGACTACTCAAAATCGATTGAGCACATGAGAGTTTAAGAGGAAAACATAAAATTTGTGCCGGATAAAATTTTTGGTGTGAATAATAACCTACCATCTCGAACCACAAAGATATCTAGTGAGATCACGCCGCTGCCCATTTTTCCATACCCTTTGTGCCGATAATAAGCCGCACATGGCCAACTCAAATTGCATGAATAAGCGGATCACTAAGAGTAGAAAGAAAATAAAGATAGAAAAGAATCTCACACGAATTGAATAACATATATTATTTCAAAAATAATCTTTAGAGCGGAAAATTTTAAAATACAATATCATAGTCTAACCTAGATTCAGTCTGGACAATTATAAACCCCTGTCCTTACAAATGCTGAAAATAACGAAACAAATGCAATAGATATAACAGATAATAGAATTCGTCCATACGATGATGAAGATCTCCAACTCTCCTTTGGAAATTCCAACCGTCTTCAACTAAACTTGAAAATACTCGGATCTGTAACGGGTTTTCCCCTCACTAGTATCTTAACCCAATTTATAATAGCCATATGCTGTGCAGCTGCAACCACAATGGTTAATACATAACATAATAAAATGTATCATAATGTTATGCAAACATGCAACATGCTCTGTATTTCCCATCGCCATTTACCTTACTATCTGTCTCAAGTTATATTTTCTATGGTCATTATTAACCTATTAGTTTTCACGGGCTCACTAATAACCTGTAAAATTCTTTATGGATTTCCTATCCACCTTCATAGTTTTCATAGGGTCACTATGAACCTATTGGTTTTTGCCAATACCATTGTCCAATCATAGTTTTCATTGGATCAATATGAACCTATTAGTTTCCATCAATAACATCTCTCATATCATAGTTTTCATGGGCTGTCAATGAACCTATTGATCTCTCTCACTAACTTATTCTAGACATAGTTTGCATGGGATCACTAAGAACCTATTGGCCCATGCCAATAACAATTTCCATAACATTGTTTTTATGGGCTTACTAAGAACTTGTCTACCAATAATCCTTTGATCAGTCTAGAGCATCCTATATTCTGGTCTGTCTGACCTCTTGGATGTAATTCTACTCACATGGAAATTAAATTCAATATATACACATTCACTCTGGGCCAACCTGGCCTATTATTCTACCCTTACCCCAAGATGCGGTTAAGGGTTATAAATGGATTGAATATTGTTATAGAAGAATTAATGACAACTGATGAAATAACATAATAATATAAGCATCCATAGTTAAATTCCTTATAATCATTTTTCTAACAAAATATGGTTAATACCCTTAACCCACTATCTTTATCAAGGAAATCTTCCTTGAAAATTCCATAGTTAAATACCATTTCAAAACTCTTTTATATTTCCATGTATTTACTTTAAAAGGTGAGATTGGATTCTCAAATTTGAAAACTAAATCTTTTGACTATATTATTTGTATCATTACTTAAAATCTTAGATGTTCCCTTTCGAAAGCATCCAACATATCTTTCGAATACTTGGAACCATTCCTTTCGAAACACTAAAAATATACCGTTTGAAATACTTAAAAATATACCTTTCGAAATGCTTAAATCATACCCTTCGAAAGCATTGGGTTCAAGTAAGAGTTTGTGGAAACATAGCTTTGAAACCATTTAACCTTTCGAAACCATTGGGTTTAATATTTAGTATAACTATAGGGTCAAAGAGAACAAAAGAAAAAGTATCCCTTTCGAAAGCATTGATCCCAAATAAAAGAATTGGGGAAGAAGATAGCTTCGAAACCCACCTTTCGAATCCATTGCCTCCGAAACTCTTATTAAAATTGGCTGAAACAACTCTTTCGAAAGCATTGATCCCAGATAAAAGAAATGGGAAAGAGGATAGCTTCGAAACCAACCATTCAACCATTGCCTTCGAAACTCTTATTAAAAGTGGCCAAAACAAACCCTTTCGAAAGCATTGAGGAAGCGGCCCTAAAATTTAAAAAGATGAAAGCTTCCCTTTCAAATACTATAAAGAAAAGTGGCCTCTAACTAATTCATAAGGTATAAATGCAGCAACTAGGTATCAAATAGGTTCAAAAGCGAAAACTACTTTGAAAGCTTCTTTTAAAACGAAGGCAAGTTGGATTGATTCGAAAGCTTATAAAAATAGCTTCAACCCCTTCGAAAACATGCCTCTCTTACACCTTTCTCCAATACACTACGTATAGATTGCTTGATACGACATGCATTGGTTTTGAATGGATGCGAAAGATCATTAGCGAAAGTATGATGATGGAAGTAGGCAAATGGAAGCGGTGAAGTTGTAATTTGAAGAAAAATCGATTTTTGTGCCTTTCATAGTAATTCCTTTTAACCTAACTCGTCTCATTTGTCAAAACATGATTGATTGCCAATTCTTTATAGAAATTCTTTTCTATAGGCTACCAAATTCAACAATTAGCAAATGAAATCATTTTAACAAATAAGCCTTTTCCTTTAAGAAAACATTTAATTCCACTAACTTAAATAATTTAACCATAGTAAAACACTTAGAAAAAAAATCCCAAAATTCACAGTTATTCACTTTTAATATGTTTTCTAACATCTATAAATTTTAGACCCGAAAACAATGCTTGATTGCCTTAAAAAATTTAAACCCAAAAATTATAAATTTCTTCCATTTAAAATCATAATTAATTATTCATAACTTGGAATATTATGAGAATTTAAATCCATCTCCAAAACAATGGTTTACATAACATATTCAAACGTCATGTCATTTAAAAATCAATTTGCATGATTTTAACCTTAAAATCGAATTAAATTATCCCACAAAAATCCTTCTTTAAATTATAACATGGCATATAAATCAAAGCTTACCATCATTCATCCAATCATACGGTTTTCAACCTTAAACCTGAACTAAAACATTCAAGATGACTTATATCAGATGGTTTAGATCATTATTCACCTTGTTTGGATAAGGAATTTGATATATTTTTTGCTTTAATCTCCCTAGCTTTAATCTTCCTAGCTTGAATCTTAGCTTCTAATTGGATTTTGTTCTTCTTCTTAAGGTTATGGCCGGCCTTGTTTTCTTTTGTTTATGTTTATATCTTTGTAGGAATGTAATGAGAATGAAAAGGTTTTAAGGGTTTTAGGGGTTATGGAATTCGAATATTCACATATTACCCTTTCTTTATTCTCTTAAGTATTTAACTTGTAAACCATTCTTTAAATTCATTTAGTTAAGGCACGACCCTAGTTAGATCTCAAATCTCAATTCCCTTGTCACTCTAGTCTCTACGTTATTCTATTTAATTTATCTAGTTAAATATCCTAAATAATGCTATTTGAAATTTGGGGTGTTACAAAACATAGGTGAGCTTCTCTGTATGACTTCCTTCGGATGCATAACTCAAATGGTTGGCATCAATGTCATCAAAGCCTCACACATTGGAATTACGGACTTGACCAACTGGGGGTTTAATGATTGGAGTGTAGGGTATGACCATACACAAGTATCTACCCTTAAATTTAGTTTTAAAATGTTAATGAGTCATATCTTTTGATTATTTCGGACATCCTAACATAATTGGGTTTTCCCGGTCTCCTGGATGCAACACAACTCACTCAAGAGTCACGTTTGATCACATGCACTACAATCTAATCGGTCATCGGTTCCTAATCCTTAAGGTAACAAATATTAAATGATGGCATTTAACATATAAGTGTGCCTGCCAACAATTTATCATATGCATTAATAACTTATCAAGATACAAATTGAACGTATATCACATCATCATCCATCACAAATAAAATGTTCATACGATAGCCATTTTATACACAAAATTTACTTGTACTTAAGTACAAAAATTCTCCATACTCTTTAAAAATGGGCTAAACTATCTTTTCTTTTCTTCAAAAAACCTTGTCAAAACACTTAATTAAGACTATATTTTAGTTTAAGGGAAAAATAATCTAACAAGAGTTAAAAGCTACAAGTGTCATAAAATAATTTATCTTTTTATTAAAACTTGTGCTACCATATGTGTAACAACCCGCACCTCAGTGGGATTGAATTTCGCTAAATCGAAAATTCAAGTCCACCATGGATCATTAATGTTGGTATCCTATAATAACAAAAGCATATCAAAGCACTATCGATAAAAATGTTAGAGCCTCTCTTGTTGGATTTTTACAACAACAACTATACAATCATATTGAAGAATCTATAAGCTAACATGTAGGTACATGGTGATAAAAAGGAAGTTTTAAATACACACATGTGAAGGCACAATGACATCAGAGACTCAATAAGCTAAAACGACATATCAACAAAGAGCTCACATGAAGAAAAATGTTTGTAAAAGTCATATGTCTTGTGTTAATGTCTTAGATATGCATGTATTATTCTTATAAGTGATATAAGCTAACATTTTTGCATCAAAATGATTTCAAACGCTCAAAATACAATTTTAAGTAAGCTTTAACATGTATCAATTTCTACATGTTTAGGAACAAAACTCAGACATCTGAGAATATGCATTTTTGAACTAAAACATTTCGAGGCTTTTATTTGAAGAGTTTGAAAATTTCAGTCATCTAGCTAAAAAATTCAGATGTCTAAATTAATGAGTTTTTGAAATGTATTTTTCTGGATTTCTTTTTTTAAAATCCAAATGTTTGACTATAAAATCCAAACGTCTGAATTCATGATGTTTTGAACTATTTCTTTTCTGGAAAAACATTCTAAAATCCAGACGTCTAACTACAAAATCCAGATGTTTGAGCTATTATAATTTCCATATTTTGAAAAAACACTCTTCTTCTTCAATAGTCGCAACCTTTCATCAATGGGTTTTTCTCTGAACAATTGCAGCTCTTGAAAAGACTTTTGGCAACTATATATAGATAGTAATTCTAAGAGTTTTATAATTCAGTTCTTGCTTTCAACTTTCTTATCTCTTCATTCTACATTCTATTTTGCTTTCAATATCACTAATATCTATTCTATGGTATTTGGTTATTTACTTCTTTAAAACTCACATGCTCACACTCATTCAACTTAAGGGGACATTATCTGATGTGTTGTATAGCATTTGATTATATTGAGTTAGCAAGATCTCATTAGAAGTCATAGATTTATTCTCATATTGTGAAGTCTATTGAAGATCTTCAAGTAAAGGTGGAAGTCCTATTATACTGCTTAGGCTTTTTATATGATACCCATTCCTTTAGGTTAAGTAAGGGTTGGTTAGTTGATTCCAAAAGGAATTTGGGAATGGATGTAGGGCAGAAGGTCCGAACCAGTATAAAAACTCTGGTGTGATTACTTTTATTTACTTTACCTATTAACACTCTACTAGTTAGCACCGCTTAATTTAGAGTATATACTTAAATATGCATATGAGCCATATTATACAAGATCCGTGTGCACTTTCATTTGGTATAAAAGCGGGTCAATTCAATAACCGAAACAAAGTTTTTGAAGAATATTATAGTATGGCAAGCTTTATTCTAGAAGGTCAGTCAATTACACGCCCTCTACTATTCATTGGGTTTAACTATGCATATGAGAATTTTTATGGAAGCCAACGGTCTTGAAATATGGAAAACTACTCAAACTAAGTGCGAAGCATTTACAGCTGAAATGAGTACCTGGATAGATGATCAAAAGACTACAATAACCAACAATGCAAAAGCTATGAATGTTTTGTTTTGTTCACTTGACAAAAATGAGTTCTTTAGAGTTATGCTTTATAAAACTGCATATGATATCTAGCATACACTACAAGTCACTCATGAAGGCATGAATAAAGTAAAGCAAACCAAATATCTATTTTATAGAACCAGTTCACATCATTCAAAATGAAAGTAAATGAGACTATCATTGACATATATGCTAGATTTCAAAAACATAATCTCATGGCACTAGGAGTTACATTTAAAGATTTTGATCTAGTCACATGCATTTTAACCTCTTTAACTATTGAATGGGAAAGAAAACTTTTTGCTATCAAAGAAGCTAACGATCTTTCTCAACTCAAAGTTGAAGAAGTAATAGGAAATTTGATGTCGTATAAAGCTAATTTGCAGGCAAAAAAAGAGCAAATTAAAGAAAAAAACAATATAGCATTCCAGGCCAATGATGACGACTTGGATTTGGACGATGATGAAATCGTATTCATTGGCAAAAATTATAATGAATTCAAGAAATTCACGAAAGCACAAAATGTGGAAATTCAGCATTTCAAATGCTTCGAGTATGAATTCAGACATATAAAGAAGGATTGTCCACAACTAAGCAAAAAAATAAGAAGGGCAAATTTGAAAAGAAAAGAAAATCTTTTCAAGTTACGTAGGATGATTTAGACTCATCTTCTTCGAACAGTAAAAGTGATAGAGATACGTAACAAGCTAAAGTTTTTTATGGCTACTAGTGAGGTAAATTCTGATCTCTCCTATAGTGATCGTCTTGAAATTAGCATAGAAATTAATGATAAATTTAGAGATTTGAAGAAGTTGAATAAAGAAACTATTGGCAAGTTGAATAGGGTTGAGTTAGAAATTGGAATGTTAAAAGATGATAAATGTACTTTAGAAGAAGATGTAACATCCTTAATTTTTGATAACATTATTTAGAAGATTTAATTAGATAAATTAAATAGAATGATGATGATAAGGGGATTGAGATTTGAATAAATTACATACGGCCGTGCTTAACCATAAGATTAATGGGCTTTAAATTGGTTTATAAGATAATTAAACTACACATGGGCATATTAGTAAATTAGCCAATTTATTATACAGGGCTATATCTTTTTGTAATTGTGTATTCACGTTTCATTTTCCACTTTCACAAACAAAAAAAATAAAACCTAAACCAAAGCCGACCATTACCAAGGAAGAAAGGAAGAAAGGAAGAAATTTATCTAAACCGAAGGATCTAAAGCTAGAGAAGATTAATCAACAACAAATCTCAAATTCCTTATCAAGTTTAAGGTGAATAATAATTTTATACCATCTCTATTTATTCTACGATTATGTCGTTTCAGATTTAGTTTAAATTCATTTTTATAACGATATGGATGATGATATGCTTGAATTATGTTATGATTGAATTATTTTAATTCATATACATATGAATTTTCTCAATTTTAAGGGAAAACCAAGGGTTATTGATTTTAAAACGCCATAGAAAATTGTTATCTTAAGTAAAACATGATTTTGGAGATGGGTTTTAATTTTAAAATTTTCCAAGCTATGGAAATTTTATTATGAATTTTTGATGGTAAAATAAAGCATTTGAGTTAAAAGTTTATTTTGAATATTATTGGAAGAATTTATGTCTAAATCTTTAATATGTTTGCTTAAATGATGAAATTGATTTTCTATGATTTTCGAGGATTTTTCCCAGTTATTTTATTTGGGAAAATAAATTGTTGTTAAAGAAGGACTTTTTTTTGCAATGCTTTGATTCATATCTAATTAATGTAGTAATTTTTACTTGTAAAGTATTTGAAAAGTTTCAAAGTAGCTAATCAAGGCATTACAATTGTCAGGTTAGTTTTAAAGTGCTTTACTATGATTAGCTATAAATCAGCATTTCAGAAAAAAGGAGGTTTCGCCTATTTCGGAGACACCTTTCGACTCCTTTACCACCGCTCCATCTCAATTGAAACCATCACTGTCGAAACCCACAAAGTCAGAACCAAGGCATATGGTATCAATGGAAATTGGATCGAAGTGTATTGGTAAGTAGCGGAAGGTAGGATGTAGAAAGTTATGCTTTCATCAGAGTCAAAACCAAGGTTCTGTTTTAAAAAGATAAACGCCGGCCTAGTTTTTGAAGAGCTTTTGACAGAATCGATACACTATAGAGTCGAAACCTTTGTATGTTTTCTAAAGCTAAATTCCTACCTCATTTTACTTAAAGTGTTTAACATAGTCGAAAGCTATGCTTTCGAAAGGGACTTTATAAATAACTTTCGAAGGGGAACTTTTTCTTTAAATATGAAGCTTTTGAAAGAGTAGTTTCCGACCTAGTTGTAACCTAGCGGCTATTTTCCTTTCGAAGTATTAAAGTCATCAATGCATTCGAAAGGTTATTCTTTTTTTACCTAAGTTAAGCTGCTTCCTAATTACTTTCGAAAGGGGTTGAGGGTTTCGAAGGTGATGGAGTCGAAAGGGGGTTTTGACTATGTCCTTTGAAGTTCTGATTTCAAAGGTCTTTGCTTTCAAAGTAGATGGTTCCAACACCATCAACTTTTCCCTGAATTTATCTTTGTTGGTTTCGAAAGTGACACTTTCTTAGATAGCCATTTTGACCCAAATTATGTTTTTAAGAGTAAACCCAATGCTTTCGAAGGATTACTTTATGTGTTTCGAAGCTATGTTCTAAAAGAAGGTTTTCTTGATACTATTGAAAGTTATCTTTGGTTTCGAAAGGTATGTACTTGGAGGTTTGAAAAGAGGTTTTCTATACTTTCGAAGGAGGTCATCTAGGGGTTTCGAAAGTGATGTTTTAAAGTTTCAAAACAACCCATTCTCATTTTAAAAGAAAAAACCTGGCATAAATAATGGTTTTGGAATATCATTCACATTGTTATTAATCCATAATTGAATTTTGGGGAAAATGAAAGAATAACCAGTTAGGTTGACTTAGTAGTGAATATAACTTAACAAATGTTAGAATCTTGATATTAGCAGGGTCCAATAGGTTTACAATTAGCCCATGAAAACTATATGATATTGGCAGGGGCCAATAGGTTCATAGTCATCCCATGAAAACTATGATTTGATACTGGTAGGTGCCGGTAGATTTGTACTTGGCCCATGAAAACTATATCCGGATAAAGATATTAACAATCACTCAGTAGGTTCCTAGGTAGCCCGTAAAAACTAGGATAGGAGATAAGAGATAAGATATTAGAGTTACCAAAAGGTTCTTAGTAATCCCATGAAAACTATGATATTGGAAAGATAGTCCATAAACATTTAACAGGTTAATAGTAATCCTAGAACTATAATTGAGACAGATAGTTAGAATAAACGGTGATGGGTAATCCAGATTTGATTTATTTGTTTTGCATATCATCATAAAGATTGTAAAATACTATGTTTTAACCATTGCGGATGCAGGAGCACGGTATATGATTTTATAAATGTTTTAGGATACCAATGAGGGGAAAACTCATTCCGTTAAGCGGTATGGTCTAATAAGATATCTAAATGGTTTGGAATGGTAAATTATTATTCATACCATGCTATTGACTCGAAGTTTTGTTTTCCCCTTTAACTCTCGGGTACTCAATTGATTTTGAATAGGTTGAGAGTTAAGGTTTCCATGTGTTCTTTTAGACGAATAAAGCTTCTGAGGATGTGTAGGAGGCAAGATTGTTATTAGAGTTCTTTTATTTCCACTGTGTGTTTTGTTTGTAAAGGCAAACTGTTTCCTTGCCTATCTATTTACTCTAATCTACTAAGTGAGCAACTTCATATGTCGCTCTTGGCGTAATTTTTTAATAATTATATGTTATCTGAACGTAGTCTGCGAATTAGATTATGTAATCAATTTGGAATATTTTGAAATGGAATGTGGAATTTTTTTGTTGTTTAAATTTTTTCCATATTTTTGTGTTTCCGTGTATCAATGTATCTAATATCGTCGTATTTGGTCATCGAGAATTAATAATTATGGATGACTGCAGCATCCATAGCTGCTAGTTTTGGGCCTCCAAGTATGAGGATGTTATAAGTTGGTATCAGAGCATAGGTTTATGAAACTTAAAAGAAACTTAAACCAAAAATATTTTCCAATCATAATCCAATGAATAAGATAATAGGATTAGGGTTTGGGTTGACGTTATAGTAACGTGCTTGTATTTACTATGTATAGTTATATATAAGTACGTATTCCTCGCTCTCTTAGACCATTCTTCTGTATCTTACTAAGGCTTATATGTAGATTTACGAGAAATGAGGTATGGAAGTGGGAAATGGAAGAGGAAATCCTGGTGGAGGAAGCACCACAACTAATGGGAATGCTCGACCCACTATCAGGAGGAATCCGGGTCGATAGGCTAATGCTAGTAATCAAAATGTTGATGCTAACGTGTGTGCTGTAAATCCACCAGTTGATATAGGGGCAATTTATCAGTTCTTTTCCGATTTGATGCAAGCAGGAGCTGCTGCTGGTGTTGTTGGAAATGTAGAAGGAGCTAATCCTATGGCTCCAGTTGGGAGTATTTCTTTGCTGAGTAGAGATTACACCAGTTTGGGTGGGAATCCATTCTTAGGAACAGAGAGTGCCATAGAGGTTCAGAATTGGCTATTGCATTGTGAGCGTATATTTACTTATTTGGGTATGAATGATGGAAAAAAGTGAAGGTTGGCCCCTAGACAGTTGCAGGAGCCATCACTACATTGGTTGAATAGTGTCACTGTCGAAGTGCCGGAAGAGCAATTAACTTAGGATGATTTTAAAACAAGATTTGAGCAGAAGTTTGTATTTGAGTTTTCTAAGTATGAGCTGATGAGGAGGTTTATGGATTTAATTCAAGGGTAGAAGTCAGTGGTCGAGTTTGCTACTAAGTTGGAAGAGCTGTCTCGATATGGATATGCTATTAAAGATACTGACATCAAAAGGAATGAGAAGTTCATTCGGGGATTGAGGCCCGAGCTTTCTAGAATGACTATGACACATGTCCCTGATACTTGTAATATAGTGGTAGAGATGGCCATTCGCCATAAGGAGTTACTTGTTGATTTTGCTAAAGATAAGTCAGTGGAAACCCAGGATTCTCACGGGATGAAGAAGAAGTTCTTTAAAAAGAAGGGAGCCCAAAAGGGAGACACTTCTAAGAAGTCTAAGGGTGAGGTAGTTAACTATAAGTGTGACAAGAAGGGTCACTTTGCTAATGAATGCCGGTCAGGAAATGGGAAGAAAGCTGCAAGTAAGAAGAATATGAAATGCTTCAACTGTGACCAAGTTGGGCATTACAAGAATTAGTGCCCAGAGCCAGTTAGGAGGGCAAATGGAAAGTTTTTGCTATAGGACCAGCTAGGCCTACTGCAGCTGGTAAAGGAAAGAGTATGATGGAAGGTACGCTTTTGATTCAGAGTATTCCAGTTAGAGTACTTTTTGACACCGGTGCATCATATTCATTTATATCTTAGTGTTTGGTTGATAGATTATGTTTAGAACCCACCTACCTTGTCTGTTCCTTAAGGGTTGCAAATCCAATAAGAGGATATGCAACTCTAGGGTTCAGATGTGACCGGTTAGAGCTTGACTTGTTAGGTCATAAATTTACCGGGATTTGCATGTTACTAATTTCTTAGATTTCATAATCATTTTGGGTATGGATTGGTTGAGTAGGTAAGAGGCTAAAATATTTTACCAAGATAGGGAAATATCATCGAGACACCCTGATAGTCATAACGGAGTAATATTCTCAGTGGAGAATACTGATCGGAGTGTTAGTGCTTTGCTTAATGCCATGGAGATAGAAAATGAGTTAAGTAAGGTTTGGGTAGCAAAAGGGTTTGCAAATGTTTTTGAGCTAGTCACTGGACTACCATCTAAATGGGTTGTTGAGTTTAGAATAGATATTATGCCAAGGTTTGAACCTATAAGCAGACCACCTAGCAGGATGACACCAACTGAGATGAAAAAATTGAAGGTGCAGCTAGTGGACCTTGAAGGAAGAAATTTTATTAGACCAAGCATTTTTCCTTGGGGAGAGGCCATGGTGTTCGTGAAGAAACCCGATGGGTCGTTAAGAATGTGCATTGACTCTCACAAGTTAAATGAAAGGACAACTAAGGATAAATATTCTTTGCCAAGAATAGATGGTCTGTTCGATCAATTGAGTGGACCTAGAGTGTTTTCCCAGTTGGAGCTGGCGATAGGTTTCCATTTGTTAAGAGTGGTGGAGGAAAATAGTCCTTTGACAGCATTTCGAACTAGTTGTGGTTCGTATGAGTGGTTAGTGATGTAATTTGGATTATCAAATGCACATGCTTTCTTTGTGGATTTGACGAACCGGTTTTTCCAAGCGTATTTGGATAAGTTTGTATTGGTGTTTATAGATGACATTCTAGTCCACTCTAAGGATGAGAGAGACCATGAAGTTCATCTTAGAGTGATACTTGAGATGTTGAGGCAGAATCAGCTAACGACAAAGTTTACCAAGTGTCATTTCTAAAAGAAAGAGGTAAATATTCTTGGTCACATGGTTTCAGAGAAAGGATTGTCAGTCGATCTAGATAAGATCGAAGCCGTGAATAATTGGAAGAGACTAAAGACATTGACCGAGATCGGGAGTTTTCTTGGTTTTGCTGGCTACCACCAGAGATTTGTTAAGGATTTCCGGATAGTAGCACCCTTAAATAAGCAAACTAGGAAGGAAGTGAGATTTGTTTGTCCGTTAAATGTGAGGAGGCATTTCTTAAGTTAAAGCATTCGTCACCAATGCACCCGTATTAGTAGTTCCAGATGGGACAGATTGGTGGTGTATACTGATGCATGTGGAACTGGATTAGGAGCGGTGTTGATGCAAAATGGTAAAATCATTGCCTATGCATCTAGGTAGCTTAGACACATGAAGTTAGATATCCTACTCATGATTTGGAGTTGGCAACTGTGATCTTCACATTGAATATTTGGAGACATTATCTCTGAGGGGAGAGATTTGAGTTACATACTGGTCATAAGCCTTTATGGTATTTATTCCCTTAGAAGGAGTTGAATATAAAACAATAGAGGTGGTTGGAGTTTTTGGTTGCATATGATTTTGGTATAAAATATACACCAAGAAAAGGTAATAAAGTAGCTGATGATCTTAGTAGGAAACATAAGAATGTGGTATTAGCCATACTGGCAGAGTGGGAAGATTTAGAAGCTTTAGTCAGTTGTGATGTGCAGTTAAGATCGACTGCTAGTTCTAGTAAGGATACTGCCATGTTGTCTTGTTTAGAGGTTTGACTAGATTGATTGAGAAAATTGCTTCTAAGAAGAAGGAGGATCCATTATTAGCTCAAAGGATCATAAGATTGGAGGTTGGAACCGAGATTGATGATTTAAATGATTTTACAATTGAACAGAAAGGATGGCTAAGAAAGAACGAACGGTTGTGTGTTCTGAATGTGGAGGACTTGAGGAAAGAAGTTCATAAAGAATGTCATTGATCCAAGTTTGCGATTCATTCTAGAGGAACCAAGATGTATCAGAATATGAAGAGGAGATTCTATTGGGAAGACATGAAGAAGGATGTTGGCTTGTGGGTTAGGCAGTGTGCAAACTGTCAACAAGTGAAAGCGGAACATCAGAAACTAGGTGGGTTGCTTTAGCCTTTAGAGATTCCAGTTTGGAAATGAGATTCAATATCTATGGATTTTATAGATGGGTTGCCAAGGTCGAATAAAGGTAATGAAAGTATATGGATTATAGTGGGCGGATTGACTAATAGTCCCCATTTCATTCCAGTTAAGTCAACCAGAAGGCACCTATTTTAGCTAAGTTGTTCCTGAAGAACAAATTAGACTGCATGGAGTTCCTAGTAGTATAGTCCGTGATAGAGATGCTTTGTTCACTAGTGAATTCTGGAAGAGTCTATAGGAAGTGATGGGTACCAAGCTTAATATGAGTACTTTGTATCACCCTCAGACAATTGGTCAGACAGAGAGAGTCAACAAAGTACTCGAGGATCTACTGAAAGCTTGTGTATTGGACTTTGTTGGATCTTGGAAGGATCTGAGTTTTTATGTCATAATAGTTATCAGACTAGTGTAGGAATGGTGTCGTTGGAAGCTTTGTTTGGACGACCAAGCAAATCACCAACATGTTGGTCGGAGACTGGAGATAGATTACTATTAGGTCTATATTTGGTTAAAGAGGCGTCAGAGAAGATTGAGTTAATCCGAGGTAGGATGAAGGAAGCTCAGTCAAGACAAAAGAGTTACGCAGATAAGAGGCTTATGGACCTAGAATTCTCAGTTGGAGATAAGGTTTTGATTAAGTATCACCTATGAAGGGTGTGATGTGGTTTGGGAAGTCAGGGAAGTTAGCCCCAAGATATGTAACTCCATTCCTGATTATAGAGAGGATTGGAAAGCTCGCATGCAGGATAGAGTTGTCGAGTAATTTTGCAGGTGTCCATAATGTATTTTATGTATCTCATCTTTGCAAATATGTGCATGATCCAGAGACTACTATGCCTCCGACAGGGTTGGATGACTTAATGGTGGAGTCTAATTTGTCTTTTGTTAGACAACCAGTCCGGGTTGTAGCTAGAGATGAGAAAAGATTAAGGAACAAGATAGTCGGGTTGGTGAAAGTTCAGTGGAGCAACAACGAAAAGGACTGTACTTGGAAGACAGAGGATACGATTAGAGATACTTATCCTGATCTACTTTGAGGGTATGTCTATATTAGATTTATGTAGATAGGAGCTAGTCAGTTAGACTAGTATGCTTGTTACAAATGATTTCTATGTTTAGTATGTAGTCCTTATTGAATTTCAAGGACGAAATTCTTTAAGGGAGGAGCCTGTAACATCCCAAATTTTTGATAACATTATTCAGAAAAGTTAATTAGATAAATTAAATAGAATAACGATGATAAGGGTATTGAGATTTGAATAAACTACATAGGGCCATGCTTAACCATAAGATTAATGAGATTTAAATTGGTTTATAAGATAATTAAACTACACATGGGCATATTAGTACATTAGCCAATTTATGATGCATGGCTATATCTTTTTATAATTGTCCATTCACGTTTCATTTTCCACTTTCATAAATGAAAAATCTAAAACCTAAACCAAAGCCGACAATTACCAAGGAAGAAAGGAAGAAATTTATCTAAAGCTAAGGATCTAAAGCTAGAGAAGATTAATCGACAACAAATCTCAAATTCATTATCAAGTTTAGGGTGAATAATAATTTTATACCATCTCTATTTATTCTTTGATTATGTGTTTTCTAGTTAAATTCGATTTTTATAATGATATGGATGATGATATGCTTGAATTATATTATGATCGAATTATTTTAATTCATATACATATGAATTTGCTTGGTTTTAAAGGAAAACCTAGGTTATTGATTTTAAAATGCCATGGAAATTTTTTATGTTAAGTAAAACATGATTTTGGAGATGGGTTTTAATTTTCAAAATTTTCCAAGCTATGGAAATTTTATTATGAATTTTGATGGTAAATATGAAGCATTTGGGTTAAAAACTTATTTCGAATATTCCTGGAAGAATTTGGGTCTAAAATTTTAATATGTTTGATTAAATGATGAAATTGATTTTCTATGATTTTTAGGGATTTTCCTAATTAATTTATTCAAGAAAATAAATTATTGTTAAAGGACTTTTATGCAAATATTGGTTTTGTCATATGGAATGGTTTAACGTTATAATGCTTTGGTTTATATCTATTTAATGTTGCAGTTTTTGCTTGTAAAGTATTTGAAAAGTTTCAAAGCAGGCAATCAAGGCGTTACAACTGGCATGCTAGTTGTAAAGCAATTTACTATGATTAGCTATAAATCAACGTTTCAGAAAATGGAGGTTCCGCCTATTTCAAAGACACCTTTCGACTCCTTTACCTCCGCTCCATCTCATTCAAAACCATCACTGTCGAATCCCACAATATAGGAACCAAGGCACATGGTATAAATGGAAATTGATACAAAGTGTATTGGTAAGTAGCGGAAGGCAGGGTATCGAAAGCTATGCTTTCGTCAGAGTCGAAACCAAGGTTCTGTTTTAAAAAGATAAACGCCTGCCTAGTTTTTGATGGGTTTTCGACAGAGTCGATACCCTATAGAGTCGAAACCTTTGTATGTTTTCTAAAGCTAAATTCCTGCCTTGTTTTACTTAATGTTTTTGACATAGTAGAAAGCTATGTTTTCGAAAGGGACTTTATAAATAGCTTTCGAAGAGGAACTTTTTCTTTAAATATGAAGCTTTCGAAAGAGTAGGTTCCGACCTAGCTGAAACCTACCCGCTATTTTCCTTCTGAAGTATTGAATTCCTCAATGCCTTCAAAAAGTTATGCTTGTTTTTACCTAAATTAAGCCGCTTCCTAATTACTTTCGAAAGGGGTTAAGGGTTTTGAAGGTTATGGAGTCGAAAGGGGGTTTCAACTCCGTCCTTTGAAGTTTTAATTTCAAAGGTATTTACTCTCAACTAAATGGTTCCGACACCATCAACTTTTCCCTGAATTTATTTTTGTTGGTTTTGAAAGAGACACTTTCGTATATAACCATTTTGAACCAAATGATGTTTTTAAGAGTAAACCCAATGCTTTTGAAAGAGTACTTTATGTGTTTCAAAGCTATGTTTTAAAAGAAGGTTTTCTTGATACCATCGAAAGGTATCATTGGTTTTGAAAGGTATGTACTTGGAGTTTTGAAAAGAGGTTTTCTATGCTTTCGAAGGAGGTCATCCAGGTGTTTCAAAAGTGATGTTTTAAAGTTTCAAAACAAATAAACCATTATCGTTTTAAAAGGAAAAAACCACGGCATAAATAAAGGTTTTGAAAATATTATTCACATTGTTTTTAACCTATAACTGCATTTTCGAGGAAAGGGCAGAATAACCAATTAGGTTGATGCAGTAGTGAATATAACTTAACAAATGTTAGAATCTTAATTAAAGATATTGGCCGGGGCCAATAGATTTATAATAAGCCCATGAAAACTTTATGATATTGGTAGGAGCTAATAGGTTCATAGTCTGCCCATGAAAACTATGATTTGATATAGGCAGGGGCCAATAGGTTTATAGTTAGCCCATGAAAACAACATCCAGATTAAGATATTGACAGTCAGTCAATAGGTTTCTAGTTAGCCCATAAAAACTAGGATAAAAGATAAGAGATAAGATATTGGGGTTACCAATAGGTTCTTAGTAATCCCATGAAAACTATGATATTGGACAGATAGTCCATAAACATTTAATAGGTCAATAATAACCCTAGAAACTATAATTTAGACAGATGGTCAGAATGAATGAGGATGGGCAATCCATATTTGGTTTACTTATTTTGCATATCATCATAAAGATTATAAAATACTATGTTTTAACCATTATGGATGCGGGAGCATAGTATATGGTTTGTAACGACCCAAAATTTAAGCCATAATAATTAATTAACGAATTGATTAAATAATAAAATAAGTTTGTGAAATTTTCAGAATCAAGCTATGGAACTTACACCATTATGTCCGTGGTAATTTTCTTGTAAATTTCCATATGTAGTTTGTCAGAATCCGAGTTAATATGAAGAAGATATGAATTGAACAAGAAATAAGAAAATAAAGAGAGAGAGAAATGAATAGGTCAGGTCGACCTTAGGGTTGACCCCTAATGAGCATGGGTTGACCTATATGTCGACCTTCCACATATATGGGTCGAACCGCCTTTGTTTTTTAGCATGAATTCATCCAGGTTAAACGATGACGTGTTTTGCAATTTCTTTTCAATCCTATGCATTCGTGCTTCCATCAGACGGTTCCTAGCGAGCCCATGACGTAGTTGCACCAGATTTAATTTTCAAATCCAATGGTTTGAGATCTCTAAACTACACTATAAATAAGACCCTAGGCCTAGCTATTTTTCTCATTCATATTTTCTCTTATTTGGTTTCATCACCAAAGGTTGGATCCTAAATAGAAAAAATTTCTAAGGAGGAAATCTTTTTGACAAAAATATTCTACGCTCTAGAAGTGGATCAAGAAAGACTAAGGACTAGAGCAAAGGATCACAGGTGAATGTTTAGGAATTATTTTAGATTTTTAAGTAATTTAAAATAATAAGGTTCTTAATAGTTGTAGTTTCTCTACAATTTTGAGACAATTTTTATATAAGTTGTTTACAGCTAGTTTTTAAAGTTCTTTTCAGTCTATTTTATTCAGCTATTTTATTCAGTTATTTATAGTTATTTATAGTTATTTACAGTTATTTGCATTTATTTACATCTGTTTTACGTTAGAATCCAGCCTGTAATTTTTTGTTTCTTTTTATTCCTTTTTATCCGAATAGAATACTAAAAAGAGAATAATTCGAAAATATGGATTAAAATAGAAAAGCACTAAATTTACAGAAATTAGATGTAAAATAAGAAAAACTGAACTAAAAAAAGATAGACTGAAATTGGCAAATTCGAGACAATTGCAAGCATGTTTATAACTAGTGGTTATAATTAAAAAGATAGAAAAGAAGAATAACAATTATGACGTAGGTTATAATTAAGCAGAAAGAACGATAAAGGCTTATTTTAAAGACTTATAATTAAGTTAATAAGAAAAAATAGCAGAGATAACAGAAAAGGCTTATTTTAAAGGCTTATAATTCAGTTAATAAGCAAATATAGCAGAGATAACAGAAAATGCTTATTTTAAAGACTTGGATAAAGTTAATAAACAAATGGAGCACAAATAATAGAAGAGGCTTATTTTAAGAACTTTCATGAAGTTAATAAGCAAGAACAGAAATAGGACCCTTTCAGACTAGGACTGGTGGTCTCACAATCGCTAGGTGAGGCCGGGACATGCTAACTAGAGTAAATAAGTGGTTAATAGATAGAAGCACAAATCGGGGGACTTGGTCATGGGGGCAACTAGATTTTGTTTGTTAGGACCTATACCGGTAGCATTCTCTTTTTAAACTAGGACTGATGGGCTCACAAAACACTTAGATGAGTCTAAGCAAGATCCTTTCAGACTAAAGCTGATGGTCTCACAACAGACTAGGTAAG
This sequence comes from Allium cepa, assembly GCA_030765085.1. NCBI lineage: Eukaryota > Viridiplantae > Streptophyta > Magnoliopsida > Asparagales > Amaryllidaceae > Allium > Allium cepa. Next base: position 304,349,302 of record CM060945.1, on the reverse strand, counting down.
GCTGGGTACGCTTATGCTGATTAGGGTAAGTAAGAGGTCACAAGAGGGGGAGACAGTTACTGTGTACCAACGATTACCGTGCGTGCGACATTGATTAGGGTAGATAAGTTGCTACTGCATTCCAAGCGCTAAGAAGGTGTTTTTTGCTATTGGACCCACTGGATGGGACTAGCTCATAGTGGTACAATAGAGATAGAACGCTGATCAACGAATAGAATTATGATTTAGCCTAATTAAAATAGGATTATGATTCATCCTAATCACAACAATCTACGACGAGTGCAAACAATCTAAACTTTCAAGTAATCAAAGTTAACAGTCTAATAGAATCAGAAGCAAAATTTTATCCCATTTTTATTTTTTTTCTCTATTTCCATTTTATACTAGAACTATTGCTAAGTCTATTATCTTTATCTTGCGTAAAAGTTCTAGTAGTTACTTTCACTCACCAGACTTATAGTCTGACCTACTCCTCTATTTCCCCTTTTCCCCTGTAGGCCAGCAGAGGCAAGGACAGTAGATTCAGATTTCTTGGAGATACATTCCTGGAGTTCTTCATGTATTCTTCTTCTTTTCAGTTGGTTTTTAGTGTAACGGCACTTATGAGAGGGATAATTATTTTATCATACTCTGATTTTGTGAGTCTGAGAGGTATTTTTCATAAGACATGTGTATTTGATTTTTGATACAGGTGATGTTTTTCAAACGTATTTATGATGTTTTATTTTGAATAATATGTTACCATTTAAATATTTCTGCTGTTTTTACTTATTTGTCTTATGAATCATAGTCTCTATAATGATTTAGCTATACCTATAGCACATCATATCATTTAATGTTCCTTTTTGGGTATACTAAGGGGTGTGGGGTGTTTTACTTGGTATTAGAGCCTAAGGTTATGGGGTTGCTAATTTTTTTTTAAAAGTGAATTATTTTTTAAAAATAACATGTTCTAAAAGTATTTTTTCCAGAAACAAACTCTTAGAAATAGTTTTCAAGTATAAAAGAGTTTATATAGAAATCCCCTCAAAGTTCAGTTCAACCTTCTTTTGATTCTTTTGAGCCTACACTTTCTTTTCTTTGCATAGAATGACGGACGCCCCAAACCTTCTGGAGGGTGTCCAAGTCCCTGGCTGGTTTCGCGGATACCCCTAAGCTATGACACCTGAGGTGCAAGGGCATGCGCCCAATCCAGCACCAATGGGTGGAGATCTCGTTAATCCACCTGTAGCAGCCGATTTTTCTAAGCTATGCAATGACTTCGTTAATCTTGGAGGCAGAACATTTTCTGACACGGAGGATTTCACGGGGGCACGAGCTTGGTTAAGGAACACAGAGCGAATATTTGGGCTGTTAGGATTGGAGGACCGCCAGAGAGTTCAACTTGCATCTTGGTAGCTGACCAGAGGAGCTTCTTATTGGTGGGAGATCATAGAAATTGAAGGTAGAGACAATGGTTAGTTTGGATTCCGAGAAAGGTTTGAGAGGAAGTTCTTGTCACAAGCTGAGGAAAGCATGCAGTTGGATAAGTTCATTAGTTTGAAGCAAGGGAGCCTTTCGGTGAAGGAGTATATAAATCAGTTTGATAAGTTATCACGGTTCGGGATAGTGCTTCTTAATACAGCGCATAAGAAAGCCATGAAGTTTACTAAGGGTTTGAATCAGCCCTTCCAAGGGTTGTTAGTAATGCATGTACCTATGGGAGCGACATATGAGTCACTTATGGAGATGGTGCTCATGAAAGACACTATTAGGGAAGGAGAGCTTAAGGATTTTCCTAAGTCAGAAAACTCTAAGAAGCAATGATGGAAAAATAAGAAGGATAAGGACAAGAGGAAAGGAGGAGGACCTCAAAATCAGGTCAAGAAAGGCGAGAAGTGTCATAGTTGTGGATTGATTGGGCATTTCGCAAAGAAGAACACAATGAAGGAAAGGTGTCACAATTGTGGGCAGCCTGGTCACCTTAGTTGAGCTTGTCCTCAGAGGACGGGGTAGTGAGCAGGCGCACCGACAGCGCAAGTACAGGCTTTGGATGCAGCACCCTCTAGTTGTGGACTGGACCGAGGTAGGAAGGTCTATGTAGAAGATTTGATCTCTATTTCGGATTTTCCTGTTCGATCTATTTTTGACTTTGAAGCATCGCATTCTTTCATTTTCAGTTCCTTAATTGATTATTTTCACTTAGATATTTCTTTAGTAGTAGACCCTATAGTTGTTTCAAACCCCATAGGAGGATCGACACATTTATCCATGATTTGTAGGGGTTTGAAATTTTTTATATTGGGCATAGAGTTTGATTGTGACGCCTATGTACTGGGATTTTCAGAATATGGGATAATTTTGGGGATAGATTAGCTATCCACTTATGGAGCGATGTTGGACTGCTAGAGGAGAGGCGTCAGACTAGAGACATGCAGCGGTAAGACTTTCGAGGTTTCTTGCGACTCATGAGATTCAGTCCTTTTGAGCTTCCTTTATTCCCATGATTCATCACTAGAAGAGTTAGTTTCCATTCCAATCGTTAGAGATTTCCAAGACATTTTTGAGGAGGTTAGGGGACATCCCCCTAAGAGGAAGATCGGCTTTAGGATCTATCTGAACGATAATGCTAAGCCAGTGGCATTATCCATGAGACATATAGCTCCTAAGGAGAGGAACGAGTTAAGTAACCAGATTGGTGAGCTATGGGATAAAGGCTTCATCAGATGAGCATATCTGAGTAGGGAGCGCCAGTTGTCTTTGCTACAAAGGCGGATGGTTCCCTTCGAATTTATGTAGACTATAGAGAGTTAAATAAGCTCACGAGGAAGAACCGTTACCCACTTCCTAGGATAAACGATCTTTTCAATCAGTTGGTTGGCTCTTCAGTATTTCCTCAGCTTGATTTGGCTACTGGATTTCGTCAGCTTAGGGTCGCTGATGATAGCATCGATAATACAACATTTAGGACACCCGATGGATTTTTTGAGTGGTTGGTTATGCCATTTGGGCTAGCCAATGCCCCAGCCTATTTCGTAGATTTGATGAGTCATGTTTTTCGAGATGTCCTAAATAAGTTCGTTGTAGTATTCACGGAAGACATTTTGGTGTTTTTAAGTTAGTATGGTAGAGCATGTTATTCATCTTGAGGAGGTTCTTCGTACACTTCATGTTCATCAGTTGAAAGCAAAGTTCTCAAAGTTGTCACCTTTGGCGTAAGGAGGTGCATTTCTTAGGGCACGTAGTCTCAAGAGAAGGTCTAGCTATTGATTCCGCTAAGGTAGTAGCAGTGCAAGATTGGAAGGCCTCCAAGAAAGCTACCGAAGTTAAATGCTTTCTAGGTTTGGCTGGAAATTATAGGAAGTTTATCAGATATTTTGCTAAGATTTCATCACTGCTTACTCGCTTCACTAAGAAGAATGCGACATTCGTGTGGGATGGGGCTTGTGAGGATTCCTTCACGATGCTAAAGAGGGCTCTTACTAGTGCACCAATGTTAGGTTTACCTGATGGAGCTATAACCTTTTACAATATACACTGATGCATGTGGGATGGGTCTTGGGGAAGTATTGACGCAAGAAGGAAGGGTAGAATGCTATGGAAGTAGACAGTTGAGGACTCATGAGAAGAACTACCATACCCATGATTTGGAGCTAGCTGCTATTATTTCACGCTCAAATTTTGGAGACATTACTTGCTAGAAGAGAGGTTCGAACTTATCACTAACCATAAATTATTGAAGTATCTATTCTCACAAAAGGATTCAAACTTAAGATAGCAATGTTGGATGGAGTTTTTGGTATCATATGGCTTAGAGATAGCCTACACCCCTAGCAAGGGAAACATAGTAGCGGATATGTTAAGTAGGAAGAGAGCAACCCATAGTCCAATGTTCGCAGGGTGGAAAATCCTAGAGTTTATTTCCACCTTTGATTTTAAGCCCTCTACGGACATTACTTGTGGATTACTGGCAGCACTTGAGGTTAAGCCTACCCTCATAGATCAGATTGGCTTAAAGCAACAAGAGGATTCAGAGCTTATGGATATTCTAGAGAGAATTAGTAGAGGAGAAGTCTCCAGATATCTCCAACGCTATTCCATTGATAGTAGAGGGTGACTAAGGTGAGATGGAAGACTTTGTGTCCCCCGCAAACTTGGTCAAGATATGGGCGAAGTCATTGGGTTGACGGATCCACCCTCTTCGTAACCGCATTTATAAGTTTATACTCTAGCTCGCACTCTGGGCGACTGTAGTTAGTTAAAGGGTTGTCGTGTATCAATCCTTTTTTGGCTTCAATGTGGTGACTTGCCCTCGAGCTCGGGTTTCACTTAGCGAGTAACCGGTCATATCACAGTTACTCCCTATTTAAATAAACCCCACCGTCGGGTGGAATTTAGCTCTCCTTTCACAGTGATAGTTGTTTGATGCATTTAATAAATCATAGCTCTGGGTCGAAGAGATTGCATTTTATTACTGAAATAAGAGAATATGGCAAAGTCAGTTTCCTTATTACAAATTCAAATTTAGAAATGCATAAACAAATTGCAAATGAAAAGTAAAATGAATAATTAAGGCCTGTCATGTGTAATAGCGACGAAGGCTTTCGCTATTCCAGGCTCTTGGCAGAGTAAGGCCATCAACGGTCGATAATTTAAATGTGCCATTTTCGAGTTTTCGTTTAATCACATACGGTCATTCCCACGTTGGTTTCATGTGTGGAGGAACTAGATAGATTCTTTTGACAACGAGATCGCCAAGTTCGAAGGTTTGGGGTCGAACCTTGGCATTGTATAATCAGACGACTCGACTTCAGTATGCAACTGCGCTCAAATCAGCCTCTTTGCGCTTCTCATCCAATAAATCCAAGGATTCAGCAAGTAATATGGCATTTTTCTTCGGATCATAATAAGTCACATGATGAGAATGTACTTCCATCTCGACTGGAATAACGGCTTTGGACTGTAGGAAAGAGAGAATGGAGTGTGTTCGGTCGCGGACTTGTGGGTTGTTCGGTAAGCCCATAGAGCCATAGGAAGTTCATCGAACCACTTGCCCCCGGCCTTTTGCAGTCGTTTCTTTAGAATAGACTTTATAAATTTGTTCACAGCTTCAACCTATCCATTCGCTTGAGGGTGTGCAACTGCAGAGAATTTCTTCTGAATGTGGAATCGCTGACAGAAATTCTTAAATTCAATACTGTCGAATTGGATTATGTTATCAGTGATGATGGTATGTGGGAGACCAAATAAGTAGATAATGTTGCGGACTACAAAGTTGATCACCTTCTTCATCGTGATTGTAGCAAGAAGCTCAGCTTTAGCCCACTTGGTAAAGTAATTAACTGCGATGATGGCGTACTTCGCACCACCTTTGGCCAGAGGTAGAGAACCAATAATATCAATCCCTCGAACTAAAAACGACCATGGACAGACCACATGGTTATTTTGGTAGGAGGGGCTCTAGAAATCCAAGCGTGTTTTTGACATCTATCACATTTTCTGGCATAGTCTGATGCATCCCGATTCACGGTCAGCTAATAGTATCCATATCGGAGTACTTTCTTAGCTAAAGCTTGCTCCCCGGTGTGATTGCCACATTCTCCCTCGTGCACATCATGTAACACTCGTTTGATTTCATCGTGAGCGATGCAGCGGAGTAAAGGAATAGAGTATCCTCTTCTATACATGACTCCATTCTGAATAGTGAACCGCGAAGCTTTGTGAAGAATCTGTCTTTTCTCACTCCTACGCTCTGACAGTGCTCCATGCACGAGATAATTTCTAAACGAGGTCATCCACGACTCCTTATCGGGAACGACTTCAAATACCCAATATGTCTCTATCTAGTCGATGCTCGGGAAAGATAACGTTTCTACGGGAATGAGTCCCATTTGTTGTGCCTTACCCTTACTGGTTAACTTCGTTAGTGAATCGGCTTTTTGATTCCACTCTCAGGGTATGTAGCAGATGGCATAACAATCGAACTGATTCAGTATCTCCTAGACTTGAGCTAGGCAAGCATCCAATATTTAATCTTTGTCCTGGTACTCCCCCTAAACTTGAGACACAACTAATTGCGAATCATAATAAATCTCCACAATAATGATTTTTAAACCTCGGGCAAGTCTCAATCCGGCAAGTAGGGCTTCATACTCCGCTTCATTGTCAGTCGCATGAAAATCAAACTTTAAAGCATAGCATATAGATAGCCCTTCAGGAGTTTCAAGTATCCAGAACCTGAGCAACGGTCATTTGAGGCACCATCAGTATGTAGCTTCTAGATATATTTGGGAGATTCACCGGTTTCAGGCAAATCCTTTGGGATGTTAAATTCAAGTATGAAATCTGCTAGGACTTGTCCTTGGATGGCTCGCCTTGGAGTGTAGGTAATATCAAACTGACTTAATTCAATATTCCACTTGAGTAACCTACCAGATGTCTCAGGCCGCATAAGAACCTGTCGTAACGGCTGATCGGTGTAAACAGTGATAGGATGAGCCTGGAAATATGGACGGAGCTTCCTCTCGAATTAGGGCAGCACTGATCGCGCTTTATGATACCACCAAGTAAAGGTACAATTTCTCGTGATGGATAGGCTTTGAAAAAATAGGCAATGTGCAGAGGTGCTGAATTAGTGCTCGAAATGCGCCCTCACATTCCGTGGTCCAGTCAAAGTTCGTTTTCCTTTCCGGATCAAATCGAAGAAGGGAATGCATTTGTCAGTGGATTTTAAAATGAACTTTCTCATTGCTGCTACTTTCCCATTGAGGCTCTGGACTTTCTTTGTAGTTCTTGGAGCCTCAACATTTCTGATCGCCTAGATCTTTTCGAGATTGGCTTCAATTCCTCGAGCGTTGACGATAAACTCAAGGAACTTTCCGGATGCGATCCCAAAGTGACATTTCAACGGATTGAGCTTCATTTTGTATTCTTGGAGGATACTAAATATTGACTCTAGCTCTTTAATATGATCGGTGGAGAATCATGGTTTCACTAGCATGTCGTCCATATATACCTCTATGGTTTTCCCAATCTGATTGGCAAACATCCGATTAGCCAATCGTTGGTAAGTTGCACCAGCGTTCTTGAGTCCAAAAGGCATAACTTTGTAGCAATAGAGTCCTAGATCGGTCACGAAGCTGGTATGCTCCTAGTTGGACAAGTGCATGGGTATCTTGTTGTAGCCTGAATACGCATCCATGAAGGATAGGAGTTCATGTCCAACCGTTGAATCTACAAGCTGATCGATTCAAGGAAGTGGAAAACTGTCTTTGGGGTAAGCTTTATTCAAGTCTAAATAGTCGACACACATTCTCCATTTCCTATTTGGCTTTCGGATGAGTACAGGGTTGGATACCCATTTCGAGTATAATGCATCTCGAGTAAATCCATTCAATTTAAGGTTATCCACCTCTTCCTTAAGGGCGGAAGATCTCTTTGGATCCATATTAAGTCTTTTTGTTTGACCGGGACGTACCGCGGGTCAATTATTAATGTGTGGTTCGAGATGTCCGAGGAGATTCCACACATGTTAGAATGTGTCCAGGTAAACACTTCGAGGTTTTTCCAAAGAAATTCAACTAATTCCTCTTGCATTTGTTGGCTTAACTGAGATCCAATCTTTATCATTCTAGAATCGTCACTATTGTCAATCGGGACATCGATCGTCAGTTCGGTCGGAGAAGCTTGACTATCTTTACTTTCTTCTTCACTTTCATTATCTCTGGGGTCAAGATCTCCTGGAAATTGGTTGGGGTGCCCAGTCCTGGGCCCAGGCACCAATTGTCAATTTTTAGCAAAACAGACATAGAGATATTCCTCTGCGCCCTTTCCTTTTTCTCTTCGCTGCGCATCACGCAGCTTAGCAACATAGGAGGCTCGCCTAGTAGACTGATCTCCCTGAACGACCCCAATCCCACAATCGGTGGGGAACTTTAGGGTCAAACAACCCGAGGCAATGGCAACGCTGAACTTAGCAAGGCCCAATCGGCCCAAAAAGGCATTGTACGACGAGTCGATATCCAACACAACAAATTGTAATATCCGGACTCTTTGGTGTTCTCCAGTTCCTAACTCTACTAGCAATTCCACCACTCTAGTGGGTATGATTACACTCCCGTTAAAGCCATGAACACAGGACTGACATGGCTTCAAATCTTTAGCCTCCATCTTCATCTGGTCATAGGCTCGCTTAAACAATATATTCACAAAACTTCCACTGTCGACTAAGATCCTCTTCATCCAAGCAGGACCTACTTGAGCTGATATGACAAGTGGATCAAAGGGTGGGGCTTCAACCCTGTCAGCATCTCTATCTCTAAACATGATGTCGTCTTCTGTTGCTTGGCCGAAACCCCATCTTCCAAACTATTACAACACTCAAAGTCCACATGCCTAATAGTACTGGCATACGACTCCATTTCCTTCCAGCTTCGGTCTGTTGGATGAGCACCGCCACTAACAGTATTTATCACCAACCTCCCGTCGTACGAGCGGTTTCCTCAGGTGTTGCCTGATTAGGTACACGATTCTGATTTGATGGGCCCGCACCTGTAGACTGCGGCGCACGAACAAACTGCTCCAATTTCCTTTCTCTTTTCAACTTTTCAATGAGATCCTGCAAGTGACGACACTCATTCATGTTATGGCCATAGCTATCGTGGAATCTACAAAACTTTCCTGTTTGGATTTGTTTCTCTGATGATGGTTTTGGGGCAGGTTTCTTATATTGAATGATATTACAAGTCTGTAAGCATACATTCTCCAACGATGTATTCAAAGGAGTATAATTATCAAACATGGAAGCCCTACGTCGCGGACCACGATTCTGATCCTGTTTCTTATTTCGATTCCCATTACCTCTCTGCTGATTCTGTTTATTTTGAATATTCAATTGCACTTTTTCGGAGCACTCCCTGGATTTTTTAACAGCTACATTATTCCCTCTACACTGGACCCTGCATCATCCTTTTTCCTAGACTGTTTCGCATCCTCCCTTCTTAAGAATTGGGCTGCCTTGGAACAGAAACGATCTGATGATGCAGGGGGATTTTCAGCCAGCCAGTTGCCGAATTTCGAATCGGGATCAATTCCCTTAGTTAGTGCCATCCGAATAGAATTATCGTTGGGATTTCTAATCTCAGGACATGAAGCATGAAATATTTCTAGATAATGCCTGAGTGTCTCTTCAGGAGCTTGAGTGACACTAGAAAAAGTATTAACATTCTTCGGTCTCGTTACATGCATCCGGAACTGCTCAACAAACTTTACCGCCAATTGATCAAGACACGAGATTAATCGAGGTGGCAGACAAGTAAACCATATCGTAGGTATGCCCCCAACAGAGATCGAAGAACTATGGCATTTAACTACATCATCAGCTCGTGCAACATTCATCACCCATTCGTACTTCAAAATATGCTGATTGGGATTCGAGCTTCCTTCATAGACAGGTAGAGTTGGCATCTTGAATCGCCGAGGTATTTCAGCATAGAGTATGTCATCAGTGAATGTGGTATGGCTCCAGGAGATTCCCCAGTCATCATTAGTGAGACCCAGACTTTCACGGATCATTTGACGTATCATCGTCGGTATATCCAGCATCTGGACATTTTGAGCACGCTGGGCCAAGGTGTGGTCGGTTCCACAATGCAAGGCTGGGCCAGATGCGGTTGACGGTCTAGGTCTCACCTCCTTGGTTCCAAGTCTTCAGGGATATAAGGTTCGAGAGTATGTTGATGTTGGATCGGATCTGTCCGGTTTTGGGCATCAACTCCCGGTTCAGCAGCAGTGGTCGTAGTGTAGTTGTTTGTAACACGATACGGAATAGTACCTTCTCGGGAGGAGAGTCCTATCTGATGGATGGTTGACGGGCCAACTCTTGGTTGCATAAGGCTCAGTGCGCACTGATGTCTAGTAGCTTGGGTATAACTCCCATCTAGGCGTGGGCGCGTGGATCTGTGATGATAGTCTGAAGAAGCTGAAATCTCAGTGGATGAATAGGAAACCTGATCCATCTTAGATCTCCTAAGCCTTTGGAGATTTAGCCGATTGGTCAATTCTGCATTGGCACGCATCTGAAACTCTTCCCTAATGACAGGGCCTTGCGGATCTGATGGTCCGGTAACATTTTGATCAGTCGGAGGTAGTTGCAAGGGATTCTATCGATCTTGTCCTTCTAAATTTGCAGCAGTAGAAGTGGTCCTTTTGTTTACCATGATGAATAGCGAAACACTTTCCTAGACTTGACGCAAATCTGAATAAGATGGAAGAACTTTGAACTTGAGATCTGTATCTTCTCCTTACATTTATGCAATCCGATATCAGCAGTTGATCCAATGAGCATGAGAAAAACTATGTTTTCTCAGTGAAAGCACCAAAGTGTTTGTACCAAATTGGTCACAACACTCTTCAGAAGTATTTGAAGAGATAAAATGAAGAAAGTAAATGTAAAAAGAGGATTATCTAACAAACACTTCAAAAACAAATAAGAAAAACATGAAGAAAACACATAGATCTAGAGTGGTTCGGCATATGGCCTACATCCACTACGAAATTGGTGATTTTATTGATGTTTGTTTACTGATTACAACTGGTTACAGCGGATTACAACAATGGATTTCGAGCACAACAGTGATCTTTGAGTACAAAAATGGTTTCGGCCGAGTCTGGACGTTGGAGAGCTAAAAGTCCATTTTCTATAAACTCTGGGATGCTATTTATAGGCGTAGGATGCAAATATCTCACTCAGATCTCGGAAAACCTCTTCTGGCATGTGAGTGGGCCCACACGATTGATCCCATGTCTTTCGCACTCGGTCCGTGATCGATACGAACGAATTTAGTATCGATCAAGGTTTGATCCAATCGAGTCGAAATTGAGCATGAACATTCTTTAGGTTGTACGTAAGCTTCTGTGAATATTTGGTGGCATTTGGACTTGCTGATTGTGAGTTATGATCGATGCAAGTTTGGGCTTTTCGTTTGCTGTTCTCTTCGTGCCGATGCTGTTCGTATCGATGATTTCGCTTCGATGATTCCGCACATGATGCCAGTTGACGTGGCACTTGCTTTACGGTTCGATCCACATTTCATGCCGAACGATCAAATCTTCCTTACGTATACGCCTTGTTCGTATCGACCCAGTTGAGCATTATTCGTGTCGATCGCAGATGTTCTATTCATATCGATCGCAACTATTCTTTTCGTATCGATTGTCATTGCTTTGTTCGTATCGATCGATTTCATCTCACTTCGTATTAATTGTGTTCGCTCCACTTCGTATCGATGGGAGATGTTTATTTCGTATCGATAGGAAATATTGATTTAGTATCGACCTGTGGCTGATTGATGTGAATTATGTTGAACAAAGATCGATACGAAATAGACTCCCGTGTTGTTTACCGATGGATACGAAGTAGACAGTCGTGGATGGATACGAAGTGGATGCTGATTGATCGATACGAACAAGAGATAAAATGATCGATGCGAAGCGGTACGAAGAACACTACCTTCTTGATCGATACGAAACCGTGTGCATCTAATGGATCCGAACCAGATCGATACGAAGAAGGACTTTCTCTGGTTGCTCGATGGATACGAACAAGGAAATTGCTTGAATTTCATCGATCATATCGAGCATACGAACTCGAATTGACTTGAAATTTGGAATGCTGGCTTTCATGGCTTTGCTTATCTCGTCATATCAATTGTAGCTTGATCCGGACTCGGATAAAATTTATCGACATCCTTAGTGAACTTGTGTATAACCGATCTTAGGACAAACTGTTCTTGGTTTCTAGTCAATTCTTTGGTGCCACGGCCTTGCCAAAAGACGGGATAACAAGAACTTCATAGCTTACACTCTATAACATGATCAAGAAATTTAATAGCTTACACCTTCAACAGCCTAATCTAAAAGCTCGATAGATTACACCTTCGATGGCTTAATCTAGAAGCTCGATAACTTACATTTTGATAGTATAAATTTAGATGCTTGATAGCTTAACATGCGATAACATAAATTTTGAGGCTCGATAGTTTAACATGCGATAAATAAATCTTAAGGATTAATGCTGAATAAGTCATACATAAATTTGGAGGATTGATAGCTAGACATATGATTATGTAAACGTAGTATCTCGATACCTAAACATGTGATCGCATAAATATAGAGGCTCAATAGCTAGACATGTTATAACATAATCTTTAAAGCTCGACAGCTAGAGACACGATAGTTTAAGCATTTTGAAAGCCAAATTCCATGATGTGTTAGTTGAATTTTACTGTATGAATATGGAAGTGCAACACAATAAACATTATTGTAAAATGTTAAAATACAACAGTATTTCTGAATGATGGTATAAGGCATATGTGGCAATCCAAAATATTAAAGAACGACATTATTTTGGAATGATGTGTAAGGCCCATGTGGCACAAAGAACGTTATAACACACTATTATATTGGAATGATGGTGTAAGGCTTATGTGTCCATCTAAATGTTAAAAAACAACATTATTTTGGAATGATGGTGTAAGGCCTATGTGGCAACCTGTAATGTTAAAAGACAACATTAATGGAGAATGAAGGTGTAAGACCTATGTGGCAACCTATAACGTTAAAATATTATACTATTTGGTAACGCTCGTGTAAGGTTTATATGGAAAGCTATAATGTTTAAAATGAAATATTATTAAGGAATAATGACGATATAAGGCCTAAGTGTTGACTTGGAAGTGATAACTATAATATGTAGTTCATGAGTGTTGCAAGAATAAGGCATACTTATGGATGAGATGTTGCTTGTCCGATCATGCTCGTGACATGTTTTTATCACATTGGAGATGATGATGAATTAGCAAGGGGAAAATCTATTCTACTAAGTGGCGTTGGCCGACTCTACTTACGTTTATGGTAAAGTATTACTCGTACCAGACTTTATGTTTGATCTGCATTTATATTGTTTTCGTCATAAACCCACATTACTCATGAATATGCTAAGTTTATTGAATTAGCTATGTTATCTTGAAGATGAATAAAAGCTCTAAAGATGAAGCTGAAGGCTTAGTAGATAATAGTTTTATTTTGAATTCCGCTGTTATAAAACCAGAATATGCAATTGGTTAAGTGTACGTGCTGGCATCTCCATATGTCAAGCATATTAGTATTAATTATGTTTTATGATTGTATTTACTCATGCATAGGCACACATTGGGAAAGAAAAATGTAAAGAATATACATTTATAATGAAAAATTATTTAGCTGCTCTGTTTATTCGATTAAAAAAACTGATTTCGTTTTGTTGTTTGAAATTGATTCCGATGTTATCTACAGCATAATCAAAGTTAACACTCGAATCTCGAAATAGAAGAAGTTGCAAAAGTTGTCTATTGTGCCAAGGCTTACTGAAGAATCTGTTAAAATAATATTTGGATGAACATGGGACACTTTCAAAAACCTCAAGATTACCTGGATAGTATGAAGGGTAAAGAGAATTTGCATTTGATGAATCGATAATTCAAATTGTTGTTGAATTTCTTGTTTTTGATAGAGTTTGATCTTTATTAGAAATATTGACAAATTATTTTAGAACGAAGTATAGATAAATTTTTCTCAAAAAACTATTGCACTACCTAGTTAAATATGATGAAGAAATAACCAATTCAATTTGAACAATAAAAAGTAATTTTGAGGAATAAATAAAAAGAAAATACGTTAATGGTTATTATTGTTTTATTCATTATAATTTGTATACATATATAAGGACTAAAATAGCTTAAAAAATAAACAAATTCAAAATCCATGCACGTTCAAATGTAATTACTAGTCTCTACAATTAAAACTTTCCATTCCACGAATCGTGGAAAGCAAACAATCACAAAATTAGTGTATATTTTAATAATCATACATCAATTTCTTCTGCAGTATAATAATAAAGACCGATTTGGTCCACCGCTTGATGAAAGAACAGGGCAGAAGGGCGACAGCGTACTATATAACTTGGTCGTTATAGTAAAACTCACCATAAAACATTTTCCAAATGGAAGTTATTAAAGACCGACTATAGCACCACCAAATTTATGCACATGCATGGTTTCCTAATACATAGAGATTTGGACTCAGATCTTCACAAAAATCAACTTAGCCTTTCTTTTTTTACTCTATTAAAAAAGATGTCATGAAGGTACTATGATATTCCGTCTTCCATAATCTTTGACTCGTAGTGTATATATTTGGTTACTGGCATTGGTTCTTTTCAATGAATAACTATATTCAGTGGTTTACCAGGAAAGACTATTTAATACTACTCAATAAACTATTGTTAAATGTTAGTTTAACTCTTATTTTAGAAACTAAGACAAAATGCGTCAGTAGGCTGAGTTCGTGGAATATATAATATACATGGATATGGATGCAAAGTACAGGGGTAGCTGGCCAGTAGCCATTAGCGAGTAGGTGATAAGAAAAGAAAATATCAAACCATGATACAATATGTTTACTGGGTCTAGTTCGATACCCCTAGTCTAAGTGCACATGATACGTGCATGGGATATGGTGATATTATAACTTCTATTGGCTGCTATATATATTATAAGGCTGCGTACAATGATTCAACTTCTTATATTGTTTGTTACATTTGAAGTTTAGCTGTATATATTATAACCGAAACTCTATTTCTCCATTGGGGCATCCCATCAGAGATGATGCTATTTCACTGGACAAAGGATCTTTGATGGACGAAAATCGAAGCGCTTATGAGATTTACATCATAGGACAAGTCAACATTTGGATTCATCGAAAATCGGAGCACAATTTTGGTGCAATTCGACGAATCATCCAAAGAATCGATCAAAGCCGGTCTTTGGTCACATTCATTCGATCCCTCTTCCTACTCATTAGCAACGTCCGACTAAATGTTTATCCTTACTAGTCACCGTCATGCCTTTGGATCATGTATGTTGAATGGTGACCTCTAGGGGATGTATCGGCGACAACCAATGATGGCGATGGAAAGGTAGCAACAGTTTGGGATAGTGTTTGTTTGTGCAATTCTTGGATAGATCGGCTAGATTGCGTAGATCTAAGTTCAACGGTGAATTCAAGCTCGAGTATGGAATCTAAGATGAAGATGGGCTTCCCTTGAAATGGCTAAGGCATCGAAGAATATTGGAAAGAAAAAAGAAAAGGTAAGACAAAAAAAATTAAAAGTACCAGAACTTAATATATGTTAGGAACTTGTGCACTTAAAACGCTCAGCGGTTCTATAGTGGTAGATATGCAAAAAATTATAGCGGGAGTATAGCAGAAAATAATGAAGATGCAAAAAGATTTATTAGATATAAAACCAAATATTTAAAGTTAATTTATTCTAACTCTAGCATCATTTATGTACGATAAGGAAATACGTTGTAATCTTATATAACAAAATCGAAGAATATCATGATTTATGAAGACTATATTTTGTGGCTACGATAGATTTTTAACTTATATTGAACAATTATGTTTTATATTTATATCATTACCCTTACTTTGTTGATTTGGTTTAACATTGAACTAGTCAAATAAACCTTTGTATATTAAAGTTATTAAAGCGGCCGCTAAAATGCCTTGATTTAGCGGGTGCAGCGGAAAATAGCGATGCTTAAAGCAGATCTACTATTATATAGCGCTAAATTGAAATAGTGTAGCGGTCGAGGAGTAGTACGCGATACAGCAGAGACTTTGCAGGGTTTTTGTGGAGATTTAACCGCACAGTTTGAGACCCAATGAATTCGTATTGATCCATATGCATCGGTACCAATTAATCAAATGATTTTTTTTTAAAAGAAGAAAGATGCAAAGTTACCTAACCATGGGCTAGAACAACTTTTCAGAAGCTTCTCAATGATGTGAAAAGTCTTTAGACAATGGAGTTCAACATTTATATTTGCCGAGGAGTTGCGATTCAGTTGATGTTTGGAATGAAGTGTCGATATTTTAATAAGCACCATTGTCCCAGTGGTTAAGTGATTCGATTTTGGTGCGAGAGGCCACAAGTTCGAATCTTGCGTTACGTGATTCAAACATATATTGACATGTGATTTGTGTTATTTTATCCCAGTGACATGTTGTATCTAAGTGCCATTTCAAAAAAATACTGTCGATATTTTCAATGGATCTAGATGCAATGTTCCCCGAAAAGGTATCGGGTAACAGAAGAGTCTACACAAACTCGAATTTAGTCAATTGACTCGATCCAAATCATGTTTTGTATTCATACAAGCATATTCTAAAGGCAAGTGTTATGTAGTATTTGATCCAAGCAAAATTTATTTAGAATTGGACGACGAAATGATGAAGGAATAGATCTAGGACTTGAAGAAGATCATTTATGAAGAGTCAAAGGAAAAATAAATTTTTTTTGGGCAATATAATGGATTGATATCAATCCATTTATGAATCGGTACTGATCCATTGAATAGTTAAAATTTCTCTATTTTGCTTGTTTCATGGATCAACGTACTATTTTGAAGAAATAGACAAGTTTCGAAGATGGGGATGGATGGGTACCGATCCATTAAAAATACAATTTAGCCTTAAAGTACCAAAGTTTAAAGACTAGAGCAAAAATGAAGAAAAGAAGTAATTTTGGACTAAACCATTGATCGGTACTGATCATTCATCAAATCTATGATTCTTTACTATTTTGACCCGTTCTTCCTTCTATCTTCTAGGAGACAAATTCAAACTAGATCTAACCAATTTGACACACTGGTTCAATTATAAATAGCAAACTTCATCACCTAGAAAAGGACCGTTTTATTAAGGAAACTCTGCCAAATTCGAAACCATTCATTTGTATCTCCAAAATTGCATGGTAATTTGGTTGTAACAGCGAAAAGTAATCAATAAAAACTATAATGTGGATTTAGGTCAGAGATTAGATGATCCACTATTAAAATTTATGTGTTTTCTCCCTGTTTTTTTAATCAGTTTCACTCATTTTAATCCTGTTTCAGATTATCTGGAGGTGTCATTACATTTTGAAGCCTAATACGTTTAAAATTTCATAATTTTCAGATGAAAAAATAATTAATTATGAGTTTTGCAAATTGAAAGGTGTTTTAGCTGTAACTAATATCCAAAAATAATAAAGTTTAATATTTTGATCGGATATTTCACATAGTGTAAAAGAAAACTTTTTGTTTTATTTTTAGTGAATTTTTGAGAATTTTTGCATGATTTTTTAAATAGTTATGAATTAAATGGCAATGTAGAAAATATCCATAATTGGTGCATCAATTAAGGAAAGTGATTAATTAAGGAATACTTAATGGAGTATGTCATGGCTGGTTATTGAGATTTCTTCTATAATACAAAAGCAGCGAATAAGTAAATTGTTTAAACTAGATCAATGGAAAGCGAGTTAAATATGTGAATTTAAATACAAAAATCCATTTTGAACTTAGTTGAGTCTATGAAGCCTATATGGATTTTAGGTCCAATCTGAAATATTTTAAATAAAATCATTGTTATTATTTTTTAGTTGATATATATATATATATATATATATATATATATATATATATATATATTTAGTTTCACTTTCAATATATGTGTATATATATAAGTTCTAGTTTACAAATGTATCAAATACACTTCTTTGTGTGAAGTGCATGTGCTACAGATAAGAAGTGTATATGATTAGTGTAGCGATCCGTAAATTCGACACTTCATTTTTGAATATCGTAACACTTGATATATAGTTAAGTGTTATAAATATGATTTTATAACCTTATTAAACATATTTTAATTATTGAATAATGATAATAAAATTGTTGTTGAAATTTATTTATAAAAATATATATTTCGAAGAGAAATCGATAATGTGACCGAAAATCGGTTTATCGATAAACAACTTTTTAATCGATATAAGTTGTTTGAACTCTTTTTGTGCTAAGCTAATGAACACATGAATGCATTAGGAACTAATTAAAAAACTTCTCTTCATAGAGTAATTAGAACATTCTACAAGTTTTTAGCGACAAGAGATATTTGAATGAAAGGGATAATTTAGTCATTTACTATAGGTAACTGGTGTAAAGGAGAAGTGATGGGCATGCTGAGGGGTAAGCCTTCATGGCATGATGGGGGGGGGGAGAGCAAGGTTAGGTAACACCATCTTGAGCCTATATATGATGGGGCATACCTCCTGAAATCACTTTTGCTAATTTACGAAACAAAATCAAATTATCTTCGTATCTTTCTCTACTAAATTTCCTAAAAGAAAATAATTTCAAAAGCACTTCAATTCAACTCAAACTTGGACTAGAGCCTTAGGGAAATATCACAACAACGCCTAGCTACTTAGATTTGGAAAAATCAAAGCACATCGCATCCCACAAGCAAAGGCCATGAGCAATAGAGGCTAATAATAGCCTCGAAACAAGTGCAAAATCAAAGGTGAAGGTAGGAAGTTAGTGTCTGCAAGAAAGAGGTAGGAAGTGGTTGCTTAGACTTGCTTAAGGATGAGTTAACTCTCCACCTTGAATGGAAATATATTGTTGCTATGTGCTTATGATTGTATATTTCTTTGTGATTGAATGGATATTGATATATGTTGTAATATTGATATATAATTGTAATATTGGTTCGATTGTTGTTTTGAAAAACAAATTTCATATGTAATCCATATGTATGGGATTGAATGGACTTGTATGACTTGTAGCATAGACTTGGAACATTATGCATAGCTTGTAGTTGAATACAGTGATAGTCGCTACAGATGCACTTTGAAAGTGCTTTGTGTTGGCACTTTTTATGAAACTTTGTAGAGTGATCCTTAAGGATATCTCGCTATATTTGCGATGTATATTGTATATGTCAGTTTCTAAAAAAAGTCCGAACTTTGAAAAGTTAAGTAACATATCGAAAAGTGGCCAAATTTATACTTATACAAAACTGCCCGTTTAGCCTTGTTTGTGAACTTCAAATGTGTAAAAAGATCTTTAAAATTAAATATTTGGGTTCATACTTTTTACAAGTCTTTGCTATTCTAAAAGTGGTTTGAGAATTTTAAGTAATTTTAAGAATAATTTTTGAATTTTTAAAGAAGTGAGTTTATTTTTAAATATATAGAGAACATGATTTTTCCAAGTTTTTAAATATTCTATAAACTTGTTATTTTAAAGAAATATTTTTAGTATATGTTTTAAAACCTATTATAAGTTTTTAAAGTATTTTAAAAGAATTATTAAGTATATATAGGTTTTAGAAAAGCAGCTAATGATTTTATTAATATCTTATACATATTTCTTAACTTTTAAATTGTTTTATCAAATATCTAGTTTTATACATAAGTTACTATACATACATACACACACACACACACACATATATATCATTTTAAAAAAAGGGTTTTGAATTATAATACAAAGGTTCGGAAAGGGATTAGAAATTATTTAGTGCCTAAATCATGTTTTGGTTTAATTATTTGAAAAGTATGCATAACACTAAAACAGAGCGAGGTAGACTTCTCTATTTGCTAGAGTTAAGGTTGATATTCGAGTAGGAATAGAAGAAATAGTGCTCTAACCTACCAAATTCCCTCTCGATCGAGCAGTAGTTAAGTTGGAATGTTGGAAACATGCTGATCGTGTTGATTTCTTACTCGTTTATGGAAAGTCATTAATATTATACTTAACATTAAAAGCCAACTAGGTAGACTTGTTTATCTATAAGTGTCAGGAATGAAGTGTCTAGGCAAGGATTTGATATGCAACCAGTTCTCTAACTTACTTAGCTTCACTCTAGACCGAAGAATAGTATAAGTTGGAATGTCGAAAACGTGATAGGTATACGAACCTGGATTTCTATAAGCGCTTGTTCTTAACTGGATAGTCCATTAGTCGACTATCGAACTTAACCAATTATGACTTAAGAAGAATATAAAATCTTCATGGCTTTATACCCTTTGAGAACCCTTCGGAAGGAGCATTGGTGTGAAACGTCTCCAGCTTTAAGAATTTATATATACGAGGTCCCCCAGGAGGTCTCCTCTTTATATAGTTCGCTTACTTCTAAAAGTACCGGAATTGAGTTTATCGAAAATTCACGGAATTAGTTTTGATGAGCCCAAGATCAGTAAGTGTTCTACTTACCGAATACCACTTCAAAACTAGTATACGAGTCTATGTTTTAGAAGCGATGGTGAAGTGGAATATTATAGAGATAAATTGTCTATCCTAAGGTTAAGTCCAAGGAAAGGTTAGCGTTAGCATTTGTCAAATGGGCTTATGTAGGAATCAATAAAGTGATTCGTAATCTGTTCAAGTGATGAAGACTCGTATAAAAGATGCCGAACTTGACATTGACATTGGAAATGGCTAAAGATAGAGTAGGATGCACTACATGGGGTTTAGCTAACCCGTGACAGGGTATATCAACTCTAAATCTAGAGTATGCTTATCGATATTGGTACCAGGAGTTGATGATACTTGGTTCCACGTGGTTCTATAGGTTCATGAGTGGGCTTGTTGCGTTTGTCTTATGGTATATTTTATCTAGAGATATATGATGCACGAAAGGTTACTTCTAATCCTTCTGCATAGTGTTGGGATTTCGTTAGACCGAAGAAATCTCCGTGGAAAATCCATACACGAACGTAACTTTATGGCTTGATTGTACGCTCAATATTGGTCAGGGTGTGATCAATGTAAGCATCATAGCTATTTGATATGATTTATGTTCTACACTCTAGACATTATCTATTACATCACTGTATTAACTTGATAAATGGCTAGTTTTTTTTAGGGGAAAATTGTTATGGGGATCTATACGGTCTCAATAGTTATTGTTATATATTACGTATATCTTGAGTTTTCTCTTACCAAACTTAAGGCTGACACATGATTTTTGTTTTCCCTAAATTACTCGTGTATCTTTCAAGTAGGCTAAGTAAAGCAGGTTTTCTTCGGACGTTTCAAAGTTTAGAGGATGAGCCGGAGGCTTCCGTTACCTGTCTATTTCTATTTCTATTACACGGTGTTATGTATGTACATATCAGCAGTGCGAGGATAGACAATTATAATGTCCAAGATGATGATAGTACTTTGGTTTTATAACTCTAAATTTTTTGTATTTGGAGTAACCCTTTGTACCGTACTTTTGATATTATATATTATCGTTCTACTGTGAGATTCTGATGTTGTGTTCTCTCTTTCTTGTTCTATTCATTTTTTTTTATTTTACTCTAACCATCTTTCTTTTCGAAACTGGGGGCTCGGCACACGAATATCGTGGATTAATGTAGTGTCGACATTCGAGGGTTGAAAAGTCGGGTCGTTACAATTAATGTGACTGTACGTAGGTGCTTAGATTTACACCTCAATAGATCCATTTTAACTTTATAAATATATCAAATACACTTATTTGGGATTTACATAGTTAGTGGAGTAAAGTTCACCGACTAATATGTCGCTCCCAATGAATGAGTGCTTCACCCTTAATCTTCTAAGATTTAATTCATCTATACCATATGATTCATAATCATACGATCAAAGAATTGTTTTTCAATATTATGGCTTAGTCCATAATTCCAAAATAATTGCAAACTTTCAATACCTCTGCATTATATACCTAATGCAATAAATACCATTGTTATGGATTTATTCAATAATGAATATTCATAATATTCATAACAAAATAGAACTATTTATATTTTTAGTCAATTCTAGAAATATTTATTATTTTGCAATCAATATTTTGTATATATATGGAAAAAAAGGTTGTATCTTGATGAATCCATTTACAAGTGTCAATGGTATGCTCCAAATATTCCTGTTGTTAATATAATAACGCGTGAAATATGAAGCTTCATTTAATTACTTGTTATGGGCTTTTTTATTTCTTTTACTTAATTAGTATACAGTCGAGAGTTTTCTTAAACTCAAAAAAATTACCTTTATAGAAAACAATTCACTATATTAAACAAATTGGAATAGAAATCACATTTATTATTCCATATTAAGTATCTTTTTGTAGTTATTTAATTCTCGTTTTCGGTGTGCCTTTATGAAGCAGAGGTGATCGTTCATTTTGTTCATCCCACTTGTGCCTAGGTTAAATCCACTCCCATACATTTGTTTTTCTTTTCAAAATAGTCAAACCATTCAAAGATGATCCTTATTGTAATTAGTTATAATGAATACACAATTTTGCATTATGATTTATTTGCTTATTTCCAACAAACCAATTTCATATTTGTACATTACGTACCGCAATCGTTCATCATATAACATTTATATGTGATCAAATATGGATTACATATCCATATACTTGTATTGCTTAAGGGTTAAAAACTCATATATGAAAAAAAAATACATGGTCTTAGACAGAAAAAATCTTAAGCAATCGAGGTATAGATGTTTTAATGGTTTTATAAATTGGCACTTGCATGGATCTTGAAGCGACAACTTGCCAAAGGATTTAAGGTAAGTAGATTTATATTTCTTCTTCAATCCTTAATTTAGTTCATACATATATTTTAACTGATAAACTTTTATCAATTTAATTAGTTACACAAACTTTATCGATGTATATTATTTTAACTTTACATAGAAAGTTTGCTTGTAGTATTAGAAAGGTTAAATGTTACTATTTCATTTTCTAACAAGGCTCCCATTAGATTTTTATGTTTCTCAAAACCTTAAGAAACAACAAACAAATCTTTCGATATCTCCAATGGGCATTAGGACTCACTTTTTGTAACGAGCCGTAAATTGTAACGATTTTTATAACGTAATTAACTGAATTTTTGTGAAATTTTAAATTATTGAATTTGGAAATAAAAATTTGATATTTGATATGCGTCTATTTAAACATAACAAATGGTAAATTTTTATTTAAAAAAATGAAAGTCAGTTCTGCTGTGTAATTTTCAATTTCAATTAGCTAAAATTGATATAAATAAAATGTTTTCAAAACCTGAATATTTTTATATAATAAATTTGTAAATCATCTTCTAAGTGAGGCGTCATATTTCGTTTTGCCAAATTTGGAAAGGTTTTGCTTCATTTATCTTATTTTCGGCAAATTTGCAGCATTTACGGTACCGATTGTCGACTTTTGATAAGATGATCTCACCACTGATATCAGTTTATTCCGTTCGTCTCGTCGTGCTGATATCCGTAATATATTCATTTCTGTATTTCGACGTCCAGTACGAGACGAAATATGCAAAACGATTTGCTGTATCGGTACGTCTTTTGTTTCTTTGTGGCTATTCATTTTCCGCCGTTTAAAATAAATAAACATTCGCTTTTATTATATACTGAAATCAACGTGACTCTTTCCATCCCCTATATTTAATATATTAAATTTTGGTTCATTCAAATTTTTTGCTGTTCCCTTCCTCTTCACTTTCGATCTAAGGAAAAATTTATAGCCTAGTATATATTTCGTCGGAGCTCTTATTCTTGTAGCCTTTCCTCTTCCCATTTCTATCCGACCTCTCTCTTCCTCTTCATTTTTGCTCGATCTTCTTATATAAAAAAAGGAAATAATATACATCATTTTCTTTTTTCCATGTGAGCTTGCCATCACCTCAGCTTCGAAACCCGATGCTCCTCTCAATAGCATGCATGGCCGTTCCTCATCCTTCCCCTGTACGTGCCTTCTCCCAACCACCTCGACCAGATCCACCCATCTCCACGTCAGCCCTCAGAAGCACTACCTCCACAAAACCCGAGCACTCCCCTCCACCATGTCATTCCCGCCATGCAGGCAACCTTCCCCATGGCCTCGTTTTCCCAGTCAAACCCAAACCTTCGATCGCTTCCTTAGCCGCAGCCAACCCGAATAGCCGAATTGTCAGTCGCCTCTCCCTCTCCATGCTAGCGGTAGCACCCCTCCTTTGAAAAAATATATATTTGATATATGAAACTCACTTATATGGACCGTGAAAGCTGAAGCATGACTCATCTCCCTTTGCCAGTAAACCCTCCTTAGCAGCCGTAGTTGTATAAAAATAATATGGATTGCATTGTTTTCTTCTATTGCCTGATAGACCCATGCAAACCTGAGTGCAGCACAAACACCCATCAAAACCTCTGCCATGACAACAACATATATATTGAGATGAAAGCACGTTCTCCTTTTCTCCGTTTGCTTAGAATATATATATATATATATATATATATATATATATATATATATACAACAACGTATATATATATTTGGACTATAAGGGCAACTCCAGTGGATATGTTACACGCTGAATCCGTCAAAAAAATTTCTTCAGTCGTCCAATAAAGGTTGAACATTAAGTTTAACGTTCAGGATCTAATTCAGGATCCGAAACTGGGCTTGGGTGCCCATTAAATGGGCGCCCAAGCTCCCCCCTTCCTCCCACCCGCCGTCTTCCAACGGCTATAACCGGTCCTCGGATTTGAATCCCAACGGCTACAAACGACCATATTTTGACCCCAACGGCTATAAACGGTCATATTTCAAATTACAACGGCTATAAACGGTCATATTTTAAATTGCAACGGCTATAAACGGTCAAATTTAACATTACAACGGCTATAAACGGTCATATTTAAAATTACAACGGCTATAAATGGTCATATATTGAACTACATATATCAGAATGTTATCCAGATTGTAATACACACATCTCTTCTACTATTACAATTCTATTCTCAATTCCTTAATATTGAAAGTATGTCTCATCCGTTTCAATCATATACCGAAGCGATGAATATAGATAGCTGGGATTTAGATTCTCAACCCTTTCAAAATGTTCATCCCCAATCCGCCCCCCTCTATTGTTCCATTCTTCTGCTCCATGGTCTGGCGATGAAGGTAAGGATTTGTGTTATATTTATTGTCATTTTTCTAACGACTCGGTAAAGGGGAACGACCAAAGTGGAGAGGCGTTTTGGGCAAAAGCCATGAGTGTGTACAATAAAAAACATGTTGAAAAGACGAGGTCAATGTCTGCAATCACGGGTCGTTTTGGGAAGATTAATCGACAAACACAATTCTACGAGTCGCAGATCCACAAAATAAGAACAACAAATCCAAGTGGAATGGGTGGTGAAGCTGAATTGGTAGCATTTTGTAAAATTTGATTTTTAATTTACATTCATCTCTAATCACTTTGTTAATATATGATTTTGTGTTTTTGTTTGTGTAGAAGAGAATGGCAAACGATCAATTCTTGAAATTATTTCCAAGAGAAAATGGTAGAAAGAAACCCCACTACTATCAGTTTGCAAACTGCTATGACTTGCTTGTTAGTCAACAAAAATGGACCTCAAACACCGCAAAAGGCTTAAGAGATGTGCAGACGAAGTCGAAGGGGAAGAAAAAAACAAGTAGATCTAATTACAATTCTAGCCCAGGCAATTCTTCTCATATGGACTCAAATGAATGTCCAGATAACGAAGACGAAGAAGCAGTTCCCGCATTTGATGAAGACGCTAGACCGATGGGGCAACGAGCAGCTAAGAAGAAAATTGCTGTTCAATCTCAAATCGATTCTCGTTTAGCCCTAATGCATGAAAAACATGCGACAGAAAATGCAGAACGTCAAAAAGGAAGTGCAGAAAAGCTTGCCATGTTAAAAGAATTGACTGAGATTGAGAAAGGCCGTTTTGAGCTAGAGCGGCAACGCCAAGAGGCCATAGTAATGGAAAAGGATGTCACCGGAATGGACCCAATTACAATGCAATATTGGATGGAGTACAAACAGCGCATTGTTGAGAGTAGATCTAGAACAAAACATATGTAGTTGACGTATTAATTTGATATTTCTAGTTATTGCAGTTTAAATATTCATGTACCTTCAGTTCATATATGTAATCAAGTGTTATTTTCAGTTTTACAATATTCAATTGTATATCATTTTTTCGATGCATTATGTAGATATCAATATAGATTTACTTCATCAAACATAAATGACATTACAAACATAAAAATTGAAGCATTATACACTTCATTATAGAAATAAAAAAGGCAAACATATGTAATTAAACAAAGATCCACCATCTCCAACTACTGATTTTCATAAGAATTCCAAATATGCTCCATTAAATCCCTTTGGAGTCTATTATGAATAGCTGCATTACGATATACTTCATGATGATCGTTATGAATTGCGTACTGTCCTTCATTTCGTAACGTGGTTGTGCGAAACAATTCGGGGGGTTGTCTTGCCCCCTCATACTGGAAATCGGGATAATCCATACCACGTTCATCTTCAATGATCATGTTATGCATAATTATACAACAGAACATAATTGTAGCCATTTTTGATCTCTTCCATAATCTACATGAATTGCTTACCATTGCAAACCTTGCTTGATGGACCCCAAACACCCTTTCTACGTCCTTCCTTCGTCCTTCCTGCATCGCAACAAATTGTTTCTTTTTTGCCGTCATTGGGTCTGCAAATGTCTTTACAATCGTACTCCATTTGGGATAAATTCCACCTCCTAAATAGTATCCATGATCATATGTGTTCTGACCAAGAGTAAATGATACGGGAGTTGACTTACCTTGCGCCAAATCATTAAACAAATGAGATCGTTCGACAACGTTTAAGTCATTAAGAGAACCTGGCATTCCAAAGAAAGCTTGCCAAATCCACAAATCATGAGAGGCAACTGCTTCTAAGATGATAGTTGGTTTTTTTCCTTGCCGTTATATGCTCCATGAAAAGCTTTTGGACAGTTCTCCCACTCCCAATGCATACAATCTAGACTTCCAAGCATTCCAGGCCAGCCCTTGCTTTCATGCATTTCACGCAAGCGCGTTACATCTGCATCGTTTGGAGATCGAAGATATTCCATCCCATAAATGTCCACAACTGACTGACAGAAGTGATCTAGGTTTTCCAATGCTGTACTCTCTGCAATACGATATGCATCGTCAAGGACATCGATGGGTGTGCTGTATGCTAACATCCTCAAAGCCGCGGTCATCTTTTGATGTCCACTCAAATCTTGTTTTTTTGCAGCGTCCTGCTTAAAGACAAAATAATTATTATTCTGCTGAATACTACCGAGAATTCTTATGAATAATGGTCGACTCATTCTGAATCGTCGTCTGAACATCTCTGGACCGTAAGTTGGATCACGGGAAAAGTAATCTTGCATTAGTGTTTTGTGAAATGCTTAGTGGTTACGGTTGATATATTTCCGACCCACAACGGAACCACCATGTTTTTCAGAGGTTGATCCGTATGCTTCACGGTATATCTCCATCAATTCCTCCTCCTCTTGTTGATGCGCTAAAGCATACGCTTCTTCAGAGTCACTGTCGCATAGCAATACAGCTTTTATTAAATTTCCAGACATTGTTTGATATTTGAGGATAGTTGTTTGATATTTGAATGTTTTGTTAGAGTAAATTGTGGTGAACAAGTATGACATACATATGGTTATATATATATATGACTAATTCTTGAATGGAGAGAAGGTGTGTCAGTGTGCGGTCAAATCACGTACTGTAGCCACGTTCATTTGCCGGTCAAGATTCTTTGCTTTGTTGAGTGGAGAGAAGGTGTGTCAGTGTGCGGTCAAAACACGTACTGTAGCCACGTTCATTTGCCGGTCAAGATTCTCTGCTTTGTTGAGTGGAGAGAAGGTGTGTCAGTGTGCGGTCAAATCACGTATTGTAGCCACGTTCATTTGCCGGTCAAGATTCTCTGCTTTGTTGAGTGGAGAGTAGGTGTGTTAGTGTCCGGTCATATGCTCTAAAAGTAGTATCAGGCTCCAACTGCATGGGAGTCCGGGAGAACTGTGACAGAATCGGGTCAAATGAAACCTGCGGTACCTGAACTCTATCGGCTGCCAGATGAGGTCCTATATGATCAGAGTTGACCCCACGAACATAATCTGGTACGATGAATCTACGGGGGGCTACTCTAGCCCAATAAGCATCGTAATCCCCATCGATAAAAAAAGTACTACTATCCACCCATCCAGCCTGTCGTAGAGCATGTAAGTATTGATCACTGATCACCCTATGTCTACCAAACATGTCCTCGCAAGATAAGGGATCATATGGTATACGACGATCACCCGTAATCTGATAGGCACATCTCTCTCCCAAATACCACATAGGCATAAATGCAGGTGTATGCAAAGCAACCCTACGTCTAGATAGTGAATACGCAACCATCAAGGGATGGTCGTCCACAAGAAGACCTGCATCTGCTAGATGAGTCCAATGTGAGGCACAAGGAGCCCGAATGATATTACCTCGACTACGCATATCAAGCTGTGACCTAGCCTCCATCAAGTCATGCCGTACACCTAAGGGGACATGATGTACGTACTACATGGTCTCCCATCGTCTCATCCTAGGGAAGTAATGCTTAGCAGCCTGACTAGCCGTGTCCTGGATGCGGGGATGCATGTTTGCCGTGTACTCGTAGTACCATAACGGCAAAATATACCAAAAAGCATACATCTGCCTGACATCGCCTAGCGCAAATGAATCTAGAGCAGTATATAGGGTGCCTAATATCGCTGTGCCCCAGTCAATAGTATGTAGCTGGTCTAATCTGGCAAGAGAAGCTAAATAGCCTAGTCTAACCGTACCTTTTTGGTTCGAAAAAAAGGTCGAACCAAACAGGTACAACAGAAATGCTCTAGTAACTGCATCCATCATATCGGCTCTAGCTGTATAACTGGTGATGTAATGCTACAAGTACATCAACTTAACAGAACCACTAGAGACACAGGTAACATCTATCAGTGGTAAAAAAACAGTAAACAAATTGGGCGACTCGTATAAATCATCAAATGGAAAAGGTCGAAGACCGTGTCGTCCAATCTCAATCCCAGTAAACATGTAGAAATCAACTGGGGTGATACCAAGCTCAAAATCTGCAAAATGAAACGTATGCATGGTGGGCCACCACCTCTCAGCTAATGCCTGAATGAGAGGTCGATCAAAGGACTGAACATGCCTAATCGACAAAAATGGACCAAAAGGGCTAGCCTGTAGCCTCTCAATAATAGGATCGGGAAGATAGTCAAAAAACTGGGTAATGCACTTAGCCCAACTACCCCGACAGTGAATGTAATGGTCCTATAAATAATTAATGAAATAACAATTTTTGATAGCATAAGGGTTATTTAATATGAGTATGTAATGTACATATTAAAATAACAAATTATAGTAAGGTTTGATTTATACATGTATCGTCGTCAAAACGGTTTCGGCTCTATGCCGATAACCATCTGGCAGCTCATGTAGAACACGTAGATCGTCTGGTGAAACTCCAGGTGGTGGCGAAACGTGTAATGGTCCAGCTTGCTCCGCCGGATGTCTCTGAACCGTTCTTCGGGCGATTTTGGTTGGACGCGGTGGTATTTTGTTTAAATTTTCTAATTTTCAAAAAAATGAAAAAGGAAGTGGGAGGAGAAAGTGAGGGGGGAGAAGAGGCGGTGCCCATTTTATGGGCGCCTTAATTCAGGCGCCCATAAAATGGGCGCCTGATGGTCAGGCGCCCATTAAATAGACGCCTGATGCCAGGCGCCCATTTAATGGGCGCCTGACCATTGGGGTGCCCACCCCCGTTACGGGCTGAATATTCAGCCCGTAATCCACTGCAGTTGCCCTAAGTCGTATATATAATCACTTATATTATAAAGATCTATACTTTTGTCCTGTTTTATACAACATTCATATAGGTATTGTTTCACTTGCCAAAATTTTCTCTATGTAAATGTATAAATATATATTATGTATATGATTCCTATTCTATAAAAGATGATTTTTAATATATATAAAGACTTTATTTAATATGTGTATAAATTAAATATTGATCTAAAATATATGTATATATAGTTCTTATTTTGATATAAGTTTTAAGTTGAATTTAGAGTTTATTTTAAATATGCGTTTTAGTTAAATATTGGTTTTAAGAAGAAAAATATTTTATGTTTTGTTTCCATATATATACTAGAATTGGTCTGTGCTTTGCACGTGGGCTGTTTATATTATTGTAAACGGAAAACAAGGGCATTTTCGGAATTTCAAAACGATGCTGAGTAAATTAATTCAATGAATTTTCTTTATTACTAATAGAGATACACACACATATATCTAGCTGTTTTGATTTGCCTTTTTCGTCGATTTCGATTAACATCTCTGTTCGTCGAATTCGTGTCCATCGTGCTGTGCTTTGGGATTTATGCTTGGATTCGTAGCTTGTTGCGTGTCTAAATTCTCTAGCCTCAAAAGGTGAGCAATCACTCACGATTAACATTCTTATAGTTGGTAAATTTGATTTCACTTGAAACGATAATTGAAATGTACTATTAAATTTGAAATGCTAGTTGTTTAGTTATTAAATATGATATGGCAGTATCTGCAATTGTTCACCTATGACACCTGACACCATCACCTATTGTCTATATTATATTTACATTTGTTACTGACGATATATGCCTGTTGTTGATATGTTATTATCATATTTGTTCACACTCTGCCCGTTCCCTCATAGTTAAAATTCATTATGAGTTGAAATGATGCACACTCGAACGATATATAAATTAAGGAAAAATCGTTATGGGGCGAAATGATAAATCCAAGCGATTTTCATTGGTTTTGAAATTTTGGGATTGCAGGTTGAAATGATATATGTCCGTAAATATTTAATTTGCGGATTGAAATGATAAATATCTGTATCACTTGACCATAGGATAGAAAATTATATACGGACACCTTTGGTCTATTTTGAAAATGATTTCCAGAGTTTGAAAGAGAATATATGGATTTTATTAAATATTTATTTTTAAATTTATTTTAAAATATGTGTAAGACACTTAGATTTTTAAATTATATGTTTTGAAAATTTCAAATTTATAAGTTAGTTTTGAAAACATAATTTTTAAGATTTTTCTTATAAGTTTATTTAATATATATATTAAGATTTAATAAAAAATACATTTAATAATAAGATTTAATTTAATAAAAATTTAACTTAACTGGTTTATAATATGGTTAAGTATTTATTCAGATATATATTTATATTTTAAAATAGATTGCATAACTTTAATAATAAAGGTAGGAAAGTAAAATTAACGTTGACTTGGAATTTAAAATTTGTTTATAATTGAATTTAAATAAGAATTTATTTGAACTTACTGATATTTGATGTGGAAAAAAATATGATTTATAACTTGATTTAATAAAAAAGTGATTAAATGGATATTCTAAATTTTAAATAAAATTGAGATTGAATATTTAATATGGATTTAAATTTACAAATTGAGATTTTACTAAATTGTTATTGAAATGATTAAGTGAATACTTTCCAACTTGAATAAATTTAAAGTTAAATGTTGAAATATAAATGAAATTTATATTGTAAATGTTTGAATATTTAAAACTTGAAGTATTGGAATTTAAGTGATAGTTCAAACTTGGATTGGAAATCGATATAAATTGAAATGATTTACGGAGAATTTGAATTGAATCTTTGACCTTTAAATTTAAATGGTTAAACTGGAATTGATTTAAATTGAATTTTTGAATTTAAGTTGATTTGAATCGATTTGTGAATCCGGGGAAAACTATTTTAATATATATATATATATATTGTTTTAATATATATATATATATGTTATGTTAATATATAACCATTTTAATTTATTACTATTTTAATATATATACTATTTTCAATATCTAAACTATTTAAGTCGGAAGTGTTATGATTTCCAAAGTGTCATGGTTCCAAAAATGCTATGATTTCCAAAGTGTTATGATTTACAAAGTGTTATGATTTCAAAGTGCTATGATTTCGAAAGTGTTATAATTTTGAAGGTGTTACGATTCTGGAATTGAATATTATTTAAAGTGTATAATGATATCAGATTGATATGGTTTTGAAATAAATATGGTATTTTTATATGAAGTATGAATTATTTGAAATGAAATGACCACGGTGTGAAATAAGCGTTTGGTTGTTAAAGAGACTGGAATCAGATATTGTCATACTCGCTGCGAATACTGAAAACCACTTTAACAACTGTGTTCGTGGTAGAGATTCCCGAATGAAATAAGATGGTTTGGTGACGATTCTATGTGGCATTTACGCAGCCCTGATTCCCGTGAGTCAGTTTGATGCGGCTAAAATAAGAGCCATGTTGGGCCAAGTGAGGTCATTCCTCCGATCGGGCACATTACTTTGACACCATTCTGTTGCTTTTGTGATTTAATTGGGTGCACCCTTTGATTTGAGAGTGTTTCGGAGGTGGGCGGTGTAGCTGCTTTACGTTACCACCAGTCTGGATCCACAAATGGTATATCTGCCCTGGCATTGCCTCGAGTGCCTTGTCGCATGCCCTATCTACCTTCTACAAGTTTGTTTTGTACCGTACCTATGTGATGTCGTTTGAGTAAACCTCCAGTTTACGGAGGAGAGTACGACATTGTATAGACCGTGGGAATATCTAAAATGTGTTAAGGGGGATATGGGCAATGCCTTAATGCTATTTTAATACTTTACTTTACTATAGACATATTATAATAGCATAAATTACTACATAGTAGATAGTTCCACAGATCCTTGGTGGATGGAAATCCCAAACATTCTTCAAGTTACTTGTATTTCAGTTGACATTTCACTTGAGTTGAATTTATTAATATAAGAATGTTAATCTCGACTGGAGTGTTTTATGTTTTGCTTTATGCTCGGGTCAGATTAAGTGTCACAACATTTGAGACTCACTTTTGGAGTTTGGAGCTTCGCTTGGAGATCCATTTATTCAGCTTTCAGCTATCCAGTTGTTTTGTTCAGACTTGTCATCTGTTTGTTTTCGAGACTATATTGTATTTGAGATATTCTGTTGTATTTTATTTCAAAATCTAATGTTTATATAGTAGCTTCATGAACTACTATTTATCTGTTCCGCTGCTTATTGTTATATTACTCTTTGTCTTTGATTCTGTGATTGATTTATTTACTGTATATGCTGAGTTTTGCCAAATATGAATTAACAATCTGATATTTCGAGCAATTCGAGTCCCACATGGGCAGATGCAAATGGTCCAAAATGCTAGATCGTTACACTTTCCTTTAATCTTATGTTTGCTCAACGAATCATAGACTTACAAGCGAGGGATAATATTTATCGGTTGTATCATATACAACTCCTAACCCTTAGCCTTTGTCCTAATCTCAATCTCGACCTGGAGTTTGCTCAACAAATCGAAAGATATTATTCATTCATATCCATTATTTTATGATGGCCTAAGTGTAGATGCATGTATCTTAAGTTTGCTCAACAAACTTACATGTACCTTACCACATTTATCAATATATTAATCATACTACACATAACATCTCTAGCTTGAGTTTGCTCGACATTAAAGGAGTATGCAAATAATATATTAACATATAAATCGTGAGAACAACTTTTATATTATAGATTCATAATCTTTAATATATTTATTTGAGTAATATCGATTTAGGAAATAATGTTTTTCTTTTGAAGTACCCTCATGACTCAAGGATCTGAAATATCTGAAACCATGGTTTATGTATTATATGTATGTATTTATTTCATAAATCTAATTTGGGTTTCTTTCTAGTTTCACTTAATTTATACATATATACTTATATAAGGATTAACTTATATAAATTTTGTAATTTAATTTACTTATGTGATATATACATGTATTTTATTAACCGAATCTTATTTAATTAATTTTAATTTATATTAAATAAATCATA
This sequence comes from Allium cepa, assembly GCA_030765085.1. Lineage (NCBI taxonomy): Eukaryota > Viridiplantae > Streptophyta > Magnoliopsida > Asparagales > Amaryllidaceae > Allium > Allium cepa. Next base: position 304,315,587 of record CM060945.1, on the reverse strand, counting down.
TTTAATTAATTTAATTTATTTTATATTGCTTATCTTAAACCTTTTAAGATAGTTAAACAACTGTAACATTTATAGTTTGCATATGTGTACATATCAATATGTACACATTATGATTTTTAGTTTACGTTTCAACCATTATATTTTACTTCATTCATCCTTAGCAATTTAAAAATGAACACAGACTATAACATTTCTAGTAATTATGTACACATATCATTATACATGTATGTAATTTATTATTTAACATTTAATTAATAAAAACTAATTTTTTAATTAAAATAATATCAATTAAATTCAAAATTTTATCATCGTTAACCTTGAAAATTTTAAGATAAATGTACACATACCTTTATATGTGTTTTAATTAATTAATTTATTTAATCCAATTTGTTAAATAATTAAGATTAATTTTTTGAAATTATATATTAACTTCCGAAAGAAACTTTGAAAAGTTTATAACATTTATAACATGTCATATTTTAAACTTAACATATTAACTTAAAATATATATTTTTAGTTTTCAAAACATATTTTGAAAAATTAGCTTAAGAAAAATCATTTTGGACCTTTATATTGGGGATAACCTCTAGGCTTACTTTATCTTTCGAGTCAACCTAGTAGCCAAGTAGGATAGAGTACTTGATTACCCAATACCCTAACCTTCGACACTACCTTTCTAGACATCCTAAATTTGCATCCTTTAATAGGTTAGCCCTAACATTGCTAATTTACACAATATAAACTATTCTACTATGATATCACTACTCAAACCGGGCCAGTCCGTAACATCCTGTGTCAAGCAAAAAATTAATTAATGATAATTAATATTTATTAACAAAGTCAACAGGATATTTAAATAAATTAATATGTGATTAAAGAAATGATTTTACATTTTGATGAAAATTATTTTAAAATGTTAGGAATTTAATTTAGATAGGAAATTGAACGTATAATTCATTTATTATTTTAAAATGCGAAGTTATGAAATATCATTGGATATAAATTGATAGAATAAGATTTTATGGTAAATAAAATTTGAAATAAATAGTTGGAATTTAATTAGAGGTTACAAGGGATTTTATTTTAATAAAACAATTTAAAATATATTTAGAATTGATTTTAATAAGAAAATAAAGAAGAAATAAATTAAGCTACTAATGCAAGCCCATTACTACACAAGTCCAAGCCCAATTTGGTTTCATATATTGATGTAGGCTAGTAAGGTGTTGCAATTATTTTCACGTAAACAAAGTAAAAGAAAGAAACAATTTATAATGAAACAAGCCCAAGTTAGCTAGTCCAAAATAAGAAAATAATGAAAATGTTTTCATGAGAGGTATGGTTCTAGAGTTTTCTAACTTTAGAGGTTTCACCGCCTCTTATATATATAACCCTGCCTCATTTCAAATATATACATGAATATTTAAATTTTTCCATCAAAATTTTATTAGTTAAAACTAAAATTAATTTAAATAAAACACTATAAATTCATACAAATCAAATCAGGACTTCTTGGCTACTATCTACACCAAGCAATCAAGAGAAGCTAGTTGATTATCTTATTAAATGGAAGAATATTTGTAGAGAAGTCAATAAGAAGGAAGCAAAGGAGGATTAAGAGCTAAGAGATAATCAAATCAAGGTGATTTTCCCATACTCATAACTATGTTTGATTCCATATAAAGATCATAAGTAGATGATAAATTTATATTTACATTAATAGTGTAGTAATCACTTCTCCTTACCTAAGTATTATACTTCATTGATATAATTGATCATGAATGATTGTAGTGTAGTAGAAGTGTATGGGAATAGGGGAGAATAATGCTGATGAAAGTGAGAAATCGAGTTTAATTGACGTGCTGAGCTTTGAAATTCATTTAGGGCTTCAAGGGTTTAGAGTTTCAATCGACTGAGTCAAACATCCAGTTAACTGAACCAGTTTATAATTCGTTCCAGCAAAAAAAATCCAATTTAGTTGAATGTATATATTGGGTTAGATGACTTTGGTCGGTTAACTGCGGGAACATTCCAATCGACTGAACTTTATTATTTGGATTTTTGAAATTGATATTTATATTGTATATTATATATATATATATATATATATATATATATATATATATATATATATCTTTAATGATGATTAATGGTGTTTATTCTATATCATATTATATTACTTTTTGGAGGAAACCTTCCAGTCGATTGGGACTATCGTTAATACTTTTTCGGTTATTCATTGGACTTGTCATATAGAGATTGTAACGACCCGTGAATTTCGTTAATTAAATTTGTCATATTAATAAGATTTTGGAAGTAAGTTTATAAAGAAATATAATTGTTATAAATTGCAATGAAGTAAATGTTAAGAATTAACCTATGAAATATTATATTCATTTAAATAGACTTAATTAAAAAGGTTGAATTGAATAAATCATATTTATTGGAACCTAATTAATTGGTATGCAAATTTATAATAAATGAGTTATTGCAAGAAATTGAAATTTGAATAGAATTCTAATGAATGAAAGTAGTGAAAATATTATACCCGGATGTAATTGTATATGAGAAATAAAGGAAAAAATTAAATTGATTAGTGTAATAAAGCATTGTTAACGGTATTTGATTGTAAATTAAGGAAACGTGTTAATGCAAGTTAATATTCAATGAACTTGAATGAACGTTACAATTTAATTAAAATTCAAATATTATGACCTAGCTATAAATGGAAAATAATAAGAACAAATGCAATTATTGTATTTATAGGTGTAATAATATATTGATTTATTTGTAACCGAATGTAAATTAATGCAATTATGTTAATGTAAGTTTATAAATAATTAATTTAGCACAATCCCAATTAATTGAAATAACTGTAAGGTCATAGTTTGTTTTATCTAGTAAATTTGGAAATTTAATTCCAATAAATGTAATAAAGTATTTGAAATGTATATTGTTTTTTGTATAAAGAAATGTAAACTTGTGATCTACGTATGAAATAATAACCAAAATAAGGGAAATAGTGTTAATGTAAGTAAAGTTGTAAAAATTTGGTTTACTAAATCAAAATTTGGATATCAATAATGTAATGTTTATGAGAATTAATGCAAGGCCTGAAGGTAGGTATGTAATAAATAAATAGAAACGGGAAATTTTTCATAAGTATTTAAGAACTGTAACAGTTGCTTGATAATAGGGAATTCATGGGTGTAATTAAATGCATGGTAACACTTGTATAAGTTACCTGTTTATTTTGTTTAATAATAAAATTGGAAATCAATTAGAGTAAAGGAACCTTAATGTTATATTTATAAGAATTAATGGAATGACTAAATTACTGAACACCGTATTAAAAACAGATTGTAAAGTTATGATTTTCAAGGTATTAAAATTTGTGGATATTAATGCAATAACTACGAAATAAAAATTCATCCAAATTGATAATAGGATGAGAACGGTATATGTAATCAAATTTCAACACTTGTCCATTAGTGATAACTTATAAGTGTAATTTAACGTTAATGGAGTCTAATAAGTTAAAATGGGTAATCAATTGCGATTAATCTAATTAAAGGTTATATTAGTCTAAATTAGGGTAGTAATGGGTAATAATGTATTGCTAATGGTGTACGAATGAATTGATGATTTAAATTAAAGGAAATGATGTTAAAGTTATTCATATTGGACAATTTGTTGAATTATAAGGAATGGAAATTAAGTTTTATTTATATATTGGAATTTAATTGCTGATAATAAGATAATTGCAATTAAATGAAATTGAAATAGCTAAATAATACATTATATGAGATTTAAATGGAATAATTATTAATTTATTTAATTTAATGGAACCATTGGGAATCTTATTGATAATTTTTGAATATAATGAAATTTAAATTTATGCTGAAATGTATGATTTAATCAACATTTAATTGACCTCTGAATTTGTCTAAATTCCTGTAATTATTTACGAAAGCAAAACCGGTAAGATTTGTAAATTTTGGAAGTGAAATTGAAAAGTGATTAAATTAATGAATTTTAATTTATTTAATTAATATAAAAATAGCCATTTTGACCACCGACTCGGATTTCGACGAAACTGGTTTCATCGGATCCGTAACAGTGAATTATTGTAGGATTTCATGTTTCTTAGCGATCGGGCTTGTCGTTTGATCGTACGGACTCGAAATGCATTGAAATTTATGAAATTGAAATCAATTGAAATCAATTTGAAAAATATTTATTTGAGCATAACTTCTTCATATGATGAAATTTGGACTTGAAACTTGTTCCATCGCATTTAAAATATTTTAAAATATCTATTTTGATATATAGGTTGACCCAATTTCGTTTCAAAGTCGAAACGGGCTTTTTGGGCCACTTTGGCGTTAGTGCGTATATCCAACCTTATCCATCCATTTTAATTTCTGACCTACCTATACAAACCCCATTATAAACCCTAGCAGTCTCTATTCCTCATTTCTATATGTACAGAAACTTCTGTGCTCCTCTTCCTCAATGGCTGCAAACCCTAGATCCAATTGCAAATTCAAAATCAAATAAAAATTCAAACTCCTTAAAAAAATTCACAAAAATTATATGTCGAAGCTTTCGATGTACGCATCTCAAAACTGAAATTCGTTTTCCGATTCGATACATCGTTTGTCCTGAATTTCTAAATCAATTCTCGACCGTTCATCGTGCGTCGATGAACGTTGTCGAATCGACAAACCGTTTTTGGGTATTGTAGAGTGGACGATGAGGAGTGCATCGGTGAAATTCGTTCATCGAATCAACGGCTGGATCGAGCAAATAAATTCAATTAGGGTTTCGTGTACATGGCGGTGGCCGCGTTTTTCCGGCAACGTGGTGGCCGTGGGAGGCGCCGTTGGGGGCGGCGTGGGGTGTAGGAGATGATGGCAGCGGTCGGCATTGGTGCAGTGGTCGGAGTCGCTAGGAATTTGCGGTCAAAGGAGTGGTCAACAGCAAATTTTGGGTTCGTTGCTTCAATGGGTCGCGCGACCTTTACTGGAGGAGAATGCGTGCGTTTTGAGGCAGATGACGTGGCAGGTGAACGATCGTATTGAAATTCCAAACATTTTGGCGCTGGTTTGGACAAATTCTGAGACCGTCAAAATTTTTGGTTTAAATTGGATTTAAATTCAATTTAAATTCAAAAGGTGAGTGTTTTAACCCACTCACAACTTCTAAAAGTTCTTATGTTTGTTAAATTGATATATGATGTGATTTGAAATTTATTTATAACTATTTGGCATATATTTAATCATCACCTCAGTTAAATTGCATTATTTGAATTTAAATTGTATTCAACTTATTATTGCATATAAACTGCCAGTTAAATTAATTTATTATTGAAAAATAAACTGTCAGTAATTGGTTGTTATTTATTGATGTTATTATTTGAATTTGGATGATGTTTCCAATAAATGGTTGATGATTGAAATTGGGTGAATGGATGCCATATTCTATATTGTTATAAACTGCAAGTTATTATGCATTCTCATTTCATTCGGGATTGCGGTTTGAAATGATATATAACCATAATTTTATTTTTAAATTACGGATTGAAATGATAAATATCCGTATCACTTGACCATAGGGTATAAAATTATATACAGACACCGTGGTATATATATAAAAATATTTTGAAATGATTTCTATATTTTTGTAAAGAAATATACGGGTTATATAAATATTGATTTTGATGTTATTTAAACGTCAAATTTTTTATTGATCCTAGATATGTATAAATATGCTTTGGAATATAAAATAAGCCCAATAATAAAGTTTGATACTTTATATAATACGGATTAATAAATATTAATTTTTGATATTCTATAAATATTATTTTATATACATACAGTTAAATTCTTGAATTTAAGCTATGTATAAATTTGGTTTAAAGCATAAAAGACGTTTAATCATAAAAGTTTAATTTTATTAAGATATAATACGGTTAAGTATTTATTTAAATGTATGTATAGAGTTTATAATGACTTAAATAAAGTTGATGTTGGAAGATAAATATGAATTTGATTGAATTAAAGTATTCAAGAATTATCCTTGAATAAAATTGATTGGAAATTTAAATAAATTTGAGATTTTAAAAGGTATGATTTTTATAACTTGATTTTGGTCTAGAGGACTTAAAAGAATATCAAGTCGATTTAAATGAATATTATCAGGTTAATTAAATAGAAAGAATATCCTGTTATTTGAAATTAAAGGTTTTACTTAAATGATATTGGATTTATTAAGTAAGCATTTCAAATCTAAATAATAGTAATTGAATTTGATATATTTGGAATTATAAAAAAAATTAGTTTTGAAATATATGAAAATTGAAATGGTGTATTTGGAGATTCAAATCAGTATTTGGAAATTTATTGGTGAAATTAAAGAAGCTATTCTATTATATAAAGTAATTTAATATTTAAACAATTTAAGTATTAAAAATTATGTTTCAAAGCTATGGGTTTCAAGATATATAGATTTAAAAGGGCTATGATTTTTGGAAAGTGATATATTTTGAAATAAAAATGATATCATATTGATTGGGTTTTTAAAAACGGAAATGATATCTTAATTATATGGTTTTGAAATGGATATTATATTCTGGTTTTAAAAGTATAAACTATTTTGAAAAGACCGCGGTGTTATAATAACGTTTGGTTGTTGAAGAGACCGGGATCGGAAGTTGTCATACTCTCTGCCAACTCCGAAAACCACTTTGACAACCATGTACCCGGTGGAGATTGCAGAATGAAGTAGGATGGCGGTGGCGTTTCCTTTGAGGTAAATACGTGGACCCAACTTCCATGAGTTGGCATAAGGTGGCTAAAATAGGAGCGATCGACGGGTTAATGAGGTAGCACCTTTGATCGAACACATCCCTTCGATATTATACTTTGACTTTTGGATTGATTTGATGGCCACTTTTGATTTCTTTGATTTAAGGGTGTTGTTCGAGGTGGGCGGTAGCTACGCGCTATGCGTTACCACCGACCCGGAAGCGTAATTGGTATATCTACCCTGGCATTGCCTAGTTGTGCCGTGTCACCTACCCTATCGCGCCTTGTATGAGTTTGATTTGTGTCGTACCTATGGAGTGGCTTCTCGTTGTCTTCCGATCAGGAGATATGCAGACACTGTATAGACTATTGGCACTATTACGTGTTAAGGTGGAAAATGTAAAGCCTTAACGCAATTTTAAAGTAAGTTTATTTTACTAATAGACATTATTATAATAGCGAAATATTACTACATAGTAAATATTTTAACGGATTCTTAGGAGATGTGCATCCCGAGCATCTCTTAAGTTACTACACTCACGTTAGACGCTAGATAGGAGATATCTAAACCCGTAAACATCTCCGACGCCGTTACACTCATATTTATTTCAGTCAATTTAACTTTCATAAGATCTTTTAGTTCTGACTCGAGTGTTTTGTTTTTTCAATTCACTCGGGTCAGTCCGACCATTTCAGGATTTGAAGATTTTATTCTAGAGGACGAAGACGAAGATTTATATTACTATTATCTACTATATTATTTCACTACACCATTTATTCCGCTGCATTATTATTATCCTTTGGTATGTGAACTCTGATATTTATTGTATAAGAAAAATCAAATGTTTTGTAAAACAGTTTTATGAACTGTATATTGATTATTATATTTGATCGTTCCACTGGATGATTCTGTTTTGTTTTTTTTTCTTTCTCTGCTTTTCTTATTTACCCCATAACAATCCATCCTTCCGTATGGTTTGAATTGGCACGTGTGTCGATTTAAAGCATACGAAAAGGTGGGGCGTTACATAGATATCTAGTGCGGATCAAGAGTTGTTTATGAGCATTGAATAATTATTCAAATAATATATGGTGGTATGAGATGCTATTATGTTATTTGTTTGATTATTCATTTTAAGTAAATGTCACTCAAACGGAGAATACACTCATGAGTATGTGGTGATACTCGTTTTGATGAGTATTCGATAGTCAAGTATTGACTTATGTGAAGCCGTGTGTTAGGCTTCGAGTAGAGGTATTTATAGTTGTAGGATGAGCACTATATGACCATCAATATTGTGTCTAGCTCCCTTTAAGTTTCAAGAGTAAACTAGATTGGCCAGTATCCACCTTAGCGGCCTGATCCTGGGGTCACGCCCTAGGTCCATTGTATTGTTGTTGTATATTCGATGCACATCACATATTTGGTAGGGTGGGTGCCCTATAGCCCCTTGTGTCATATAGGCCAATGGTTGGTTACTGATAGGGGCAAAGATAGGTCATGATTAAGGCTACGCCTAGATAAGCCATTAGTGGATGGAGTCATGATATCTATCGAGGTAACCGAAGACTATAAGAATAGATTCACCTACTTAGTAGGAAGCTAGTAGACGCTGGGTTTCGGGAGTGGGCATGCGGCCATCAGTCTCCCTTTTAGTTCTGTTATATGTGTGTGAAGTGGATTAGCATGTATTGTTCTTAATCCTATGATGAGTTTGACTATGCTAAAGACTGTGAGTCTAAAGTGTAGTCGGTATATCCATACTATACTAGTTTAATTTTATGTAAGGAGATGAGATTATATCTAGATAGGTGTCTACATTATGATGGATTCTCATATCTTTTATTGATATGCATCATATCCTATTTGTATGTAGATAGTGGTACTTGTATTATTATTGGAATTAAGAGATATGGTTAGGCATTATTACAAGATAGTCTAACTATACTTGATGATATCTCATTATTGATGATTTCTTGATTTTGATAATGATTTAGTAGATATGGATGATTCACCCATTTGGTATTGATTTCATAACTTTTGACTTGATTACTTTAAGATGGGTAATGACATCATTATATATGATTTGTGATAATTGAAATTATATAATACATTTAGGATTGTTTATAATGTTGTGATTATATATATACACATATGTATGCTTTGTGTGTGTATATGTTATTTTATCGTGTAGTTATTAACATTATGGTGCCATCATATTAATATTATACATTGATATTAAATTATAGATATATTAACCCTTGATTTAGACATAGTCTGACCTGTGTATTATTTATAATACTCGGGTCAGTTCGAGACATTTTAGGTACAAGGACAATAAGACAAGTTCATGTGTTTTCTAGGCTTAGAGGAGATTAGATAAATATTATTATGGATTATAATTCTATATTGTATAATCTCCTATGTGTATATCATTGTGATATGTATTAAATATATATATATTGTATATTGGATATAATATATTATCATTGCGATTGACTTTGTGTTCTTTGATAAATTACAATACTCCTGGATGCACATACGTTTTTTTGCTTTGTGTTAATTGTTGGTGAGTTATATTCGAGGTTTAAATACATACCAGTGTTAGCCCAAGGGAATATTCACGTATGTATCCTATATTACCTTATTCTCCGTATTATCCGACTGTAGTACTCTTGGATAGTAGGGTATAAAAGTGAGGGTGTTACAAATGGTATCGAAGAAGAATTCAGAATAATACACTGTATATATAAGGGACACATGTCATTGGCCTAGATGGTACTTAGTGTCCCTATTCCCTAAGAGCGTATTTGTATTTTGTAAATATAATATTATATTTTACTACTATTTATTGGATATGAAATATAGAATGATTGACAATGGCGGATAGGAATAAATTAATGTATTTTGTTTCGTTAACGATAGCAGTGCGTAGAAAAATCTGAAGAATTGTTTTCCATTCGGAGTATTGATTGATTATTTTCATGTATGTTTGTTGGTTGATGATTGCTTGTATCAAATTTGTACTTATTAGTATTTTTACCTTGTGGAGCCTTCAGTGGTGAAGTTACCGCTAGGTAATTTTAAAGGCTGTATTTTTCAGCATAATAATTTATTTTAGATATTAATATGTGATGTAATTTTGTGCTTTTGACATTGTTTGATAATGTGTTTGAAAATTGTCAAAAGTAACTTGGTATTAGCTTTAAAAGAGGGTTTTGGTAAATGTTTCAATGAAAGTAAGTTTATGGTTTTAAAAATTTATATACATGGTATTAGGAAATGTTTTATATAAGTAAGTTAATATTTTCAATAGAAAATCTTTTGATAAAAATTTATGTTTGTAAATGAGGTATTTGATGAAGATTTATCTGAATGATTATTATATAGCAAGATCTTACAAAAAGTATGTATATAAATATTTGAGCAAGTTTGAAAATAGATTGGTGCTAATTTGTCCGTTGAGTGTTTTAAGAATTTTGGTCAATGCGTCTGGCCAATGCTATCAATAGAGAGTGAGACATATGGACATGAAGCTTTGGAAAGTTGTGAAAGGTTTGATATTATGAGAAATCTTGGAAAGTTTTGAGAAACTTTGAAAAAAATTGAAACATTTGTGAAGTTTATTAAAATGATGAAATATTTTGATTGGAAGTACAATAATTTGTAATATACTGAAGTAAGTAATAATATGTCGAAGTAAGTAATATATTGAAGTAAGTAATAATATTTCGATGGAAGTTATATTTGATGTTTTGATAAGATTTGAAGATTGTTTTTTGAATGAAGTAAATTGTTTGAAGCAAACTAATTATTGGAAGGGTGGCTTGAGCTATGCTTTGATAAAAGGACTCTTATTTTAGAAAACAAATGATATGTAGATATGTATAGTATTATTATGAGGTTTTGAAATAGTTATGATTTCGATATTTATATATGAGTATACGTACTGTTGTGATAAAGAAAAGTATTATTTTGAAATGATGTTTTAACAAATATTTTTTAAATAAGTTGATTTATTTGAATACTGATATGGTATTTTGAGTGTTAAAGGTTTTATGGTATTTTGAATCTTCCAAATGAGTTTCACACATAATCATAGACCATGAACATGAGTAATAGACAAGGAAGATAATAATATGGATCATGTTTGCCATCGATGAAAGGTCTAATAGGCATTGCATATATATATATATATACACACACACACACTTATCGAGTTGAAGTTGCTCACAGTACGTGCTAACTCGTAATAGTGAAGATACAGTAATATGAATTTGAATGTAATAACCAATGGTGCAGACGAGCTAGAATTTATCTACGTAGTTATAGATTTTCTTAACTAGAAATTATGAGGGCGGAATTTTCATAAGAGGGAGTCTATAACAACCCATACCAAGCAAAAATTAATAATGGTAATTAATATTTATTAATGAAGTAAACAAGATTTTAAAATTAATCAATGTGATTAAATAAATGATTTGAGAATTTGATAAAAACTATTTAATTAAAATGTTAAGAATTTAATTTAAAAAGGAAATTGATTGGTTAGTTCATTTGTTTATTTTAAAATGTGAAGTTATGAAATATTACTTGACATAAATTGATAAAATAAGATTTTAAGGGATTTTATAGTAAACAAGATTTAAAATAAACATGTTGGAATTTAATTAGAAGTTAGAAGGGATTTGATTGTGATAAAAGAATTTAAAATGGATTTAGAATTGATTTTGAATAAGAAAAGAAAGAATGAATAAATTAAGTTACTAATGCAAGCTCATACTACACAAGTCCAACCCAATTTGATTTCATGTACTAGCAAAGCGTTGGAATTGTTTTCAGGTAAAAAAAGTAAAAGAAAGAAATAATTCATATTGAAACAAGCCCATGTTAGCTAGCCCAAAATAAGAAAATGATGAAAATATTTTCGTGAGAGGTGTGGTTCTAGAGTTTTCCAACCCTAAAGGCTTCACTCCCTCTTATATATACAACGCAACTTCATTTCAAATACATATATGAATATATAAATTTTCCCACCAAATTTTTATTACCCTAAAAATGAAATAAATTGAAATAAAAAACTATAAATTCATATAAATCAAGGCTTCTTGGCAATTGTCTACACCAAGAAATCAAGAGAAGTTAGTTGATTATTTTATTGAACGAAAGAATATTCGTAGAGAGGTTAAGAAGAAGGAAGCAAGGGAGGATTAGGAGCTAAGATATCATCAAATCAAGGTGAATTTCTACTGCTCATAACTATGTTTGATTCGATATGGAGATCATAAATAGATGATCAATTTAAATTTACATTGATAGTGTAGTAATCACTTATCTTCACCTAAGAATTGTACTTTATCGATATGATTGATTGTAACATTCCCTAATTCAAGGCCCGAAAATAAAAGCTATTGATGGTGTAGTCATCCATACTGTTATTTTCCGGTAATAAAATGAGATTAGTTAATTGTATCTATAACATCAAGAGCACATGAATATGGAAATTTTCAAAATACATTTCATTAATAAACTTTCACATTTATTACATCATCCCATCGGTTCCATGTTAGGGGAAAATATAATAAATACAATTATATTCCAAGAGCGACATATGAAGATGCCCCATTGGATAATCAAAGTCTAACTACTTGACAGTTATTAATTCTATTGTTACATCCATTCAAACAAAGCATAAACTTCAAACAACACAGCGGAAATAAACTCCTAATATTAGCTTGTCTCCTACATGTCCTTAGAAGCTTATTCGTCTAACCTAAAAACCTAACTCCTGATCTACTCAAATGAGTATCCGAGAGTTTAAGTTGAAAATAGAAACTTCGGGTCAGACAAAATGTCTGGTGTGAATAATAATATACCATCTCGAACCAAAAACAAATACCTGGTGAAACCATTCCGCATAATGAAATGGGGTTTCCCCTCACTAGTACCTTAACAAAATTAGTCAACCTTAACATAAATCATGCACCTACAACCACAATGGTTAAAACAAAAGATGATGTGATTATATGCACAACATATTAAATATGACTAGTCTGTCATTAAAGGGTTATGAATTTCCAAAGTTTACCCACCCTATGAAATTAATTGTCCATCTCAAATCATAATTTTCTTAGGTTCACTATGAACCTTTTAGTTTTCGTAGGCCAACTAACAACCTATCAGATTGACTCTAGTCAAAACATAACCATATGTCCCAAAATCTCCAAATATGTTTAAAAGGAAAACAATACTATAAGCACATAGAGCTACAAGTTCCTTTCTATCCATGCACATCGTTTACTCTCACTAAAGACAAAGCTCTGTGCACTGGAATCATGGACTTTTACCAATCTGGGGCTACTGGTTGAAGCATAGGGCTTGACCCTACATAAGTACTACCCAAACTATATCTGGCTTTGAATCCATGATTCAAGGCATCCGAACACAATTGATATATCTGATCTCCTAAATGCAATTCTACTCACTCAGCGGTTTAGTCTGACCACAACCATTACTGGAACAACCTAACTTTCAATTATGTTCCGTTGTCTCAGGGTGCAATGTTACGCAATGAGAATGTGAGTATGAATAATGATAAGATATGTAAATTTAACTTAGTCTAATGATAACAAGAACACATAATCCATTACAAAGTATGATAAATCAATAGTCATATGCATAACAATTTTTTTTAAGTTTAAGTAATATTTTCCTTTGGTAATATTCATATAAAATTGGGCTAAAACATTATTTTATTTCCTTGAAAACATTTATCTTTAGAAATGATAAACCACTTGAAATCATTGTCAAAACAAGGAAACATAGCCAAAATACTTAGCCAAAATATTTACATGGCTTTTAAAACACTTGTTATCAAAACAAGGCTGTCAAGCCTCTAGAAAATATGGGCTATCGAGCCTCTAAGCATAGCTATTAGGTTTGTAAAACATATGGTTATCGAGGCACTAAAAATATAGTTGTTGAGTAACTACACAAATGCTATCGAGTCATTAAAAGACATGAGGTGTCGACTCCTTGAAAACATAAGGTGCCGAGCCTCTAAAAACTTAAGGATGTCATGCCTTTAAAAAAGTTAGTTGTCAAGTCTCTAAACCACAGGGTTGTCGAGCCTCTTCAAAACCTGAGATATCGAACCTCTAAAAACACAAGGTGTCGAGCTCTTATGAAAATGGATACATCACATAGATATCAAGTAGCTACCACATGCATTAGCCCTTATAGTTGTCGAGCCTCTATGAATTTAGACGTATCGAGACTGTAAGTTATTGTTGCCACTAATATTTCTGTATATGAGTTAAAAAGTGATTTATTTTCTTTTAAAGTTAAAATATTGCACTAACTGTTGCCCTTGCCAAATTACCATTGGATAATAAAATACTTTTCATATTCTTTACTAAATTACCGGTAGGTCATGTTCTATCTTCTTGCTCAGCTTTGTAAAACCCTTATAATTTAAATCATTAACTTATTAATAAAAAACCGTTTTAAAATAAGAAAATCATAAAAAATCATAACAATTAGGGGAAAATCCCAAAAAATCACTAAAAATCTGAATTTCCTTCTTCCTCCATATACAAAGATTATGGGATTAAAATATATTGATATAATTATCTTTAATAATTAAAAACCCAAAAATATACATGTTTATCCTCTTAGGAAATTCATAAAACATTCATATGAAGTTGGAAAATTATGAAATTGAAAATCTATCTCCAAATTAATGTTTTCTACAACTTATTCAAATTTCAAGTCAATTGGGGATCAAAAAAATTGGGGTTTTCCTTTAAAACACATTAGAACCATAAAATTCCAACAAACTATTATTCAATCTAGTAACGATATTGCTAATCTAAGCATGAAATATTATCATAAACAATTCAGGAAGCAATCCGAAGTCCGAAAACAAAACATAAAAAATAAGATGGTTAACTTTATTTACCTTAGATTGGATAACATAGATTAAGATATTATGTAGATTAATTCCATTAAGCTTGACCATTGAATTCCTTGGATTTTCTCTTCTTTTTCTCTAGGTAATAGCAGACCTTTTATTAGGTTTTGTTTTGATTTTACAAAATGAAATGAGAATGAATGAGGTTTTAGGGAATGAATTGAGGAATTATTTCTATTATGCCCCTCTCATTAATCCATTTATATTCTATGTTTAAAACAATCTTATTAGTTGATTAATTAATGCCTAACACAATTAGTTAACAAATCTCATTCTTCTTATCACCTCATACTATTCTATTTAATTTATCTACTTAAATTCCCCTGAATAATGTTAAACAAAAATTAAGGGTGTTACTGGCCCCTCTCCTTAAAGAATTTCATCCTCAAAATTACGACAAGGAAAGCAGCAAGCATAGCTATCATGTAAACATATGTGACAAACACAAAACAATAATACTAGCGTATCCTATTAGCAAAAAGTCTGTATGACAGATATAGAACATACCAACAAAACCACATAGGATAAGTGTCTCTAATCTTATCTTCTGTCTTCCAAGTATAGTCTTTCTCATTGTCACTCTATTGGACTTCCGCTAACTTGATGGTCTTGTTTCTTAATTTCTTCTCATCTCTTTCTACAACACAAACTGTTTGTCTAACAAAAGTCATATTCAGTTCCACTACTAGATCTTCCAATATAGTTGGTGCAATAGTAGTCTCTGGATTAAGAACACAATTTCTAAGATGAGAAACAAGAAAATATTATGGACTCCTACCAATATATTTGGTAAATCTATATGATAAACGAGTTTCCCGATCCTTTATGTGACAGGAAATGAATCAACATATCTAGGTGCTAATTTCCTTGACTTTCCAGATCGTACAACACCCTTCATCGACATAGTCTCCAACTAAGACCTCTAAATCCTTACTTCTCTTATCGGCATAACTTTTTTGCCTAGACTGAGCTTCCTCCATCCTTGTTCGGATCAACTCAATCTTTTATGTAGCTTCTTCCGCTGTATTTGAGCTAAGAATAAATCTATATCCAGTCTCTAACCAACATGTTGGTGATTTGCATAGCCTTCCACAAACAGCTTCGAAAGGCGTCATTCTTATACTTGTTTGATAATTGTTAGTGTAGAAAAAATCAACTAAGTGCAAAAGGTCTTCCCATGACCCTCTAAAGTCTAGTATACAAGCCCTTAACGAATCTTCAAGAAATCTGTTAACTCTTTCTGTTTCCTCATTCATTTATAGGTGGTAAACAGTACTCATCTTTAGCATGTACCTAACACTTCTTGTAGACTGTTCCAGAATTCACTAGTGAACAAAGTATCTCTGTCACTAACTATACTATTAGAAATCTCATGCAGTCTTACAATATTCTTAATAAACAACTTTGCCAGAGTAGGTGCCATCCTTGTCGACTTAACGGCAATAAAATATGCACTCTTAGTCTGTTTATTTACCACGACCCAAATACATTCATTTCCCTTATTTTACCTTGGCAACCCATCAATAAAATCTATGGATATAAAATCCTAATTCCAAAGTGGCACTTCTAAAGGTTGAAGCATTCTACTTGGTTTCCAATGCTTGGCTTTTACTGCTAGAAATTCAAACAATGGCTCATCTATAACCCTACTTTTCTTTTCATTCCTTCCAAGAAGAAACTCCTCTTTATATCTAGATACTTTTAGTTCCTTTATGATGAATAGTAAACTCCGATCGTTGGTACTCCCTAAGAATATTCTTTATTAGATTATAAACATCTGAAACACATAACCATCCTTTCTTCCTCAACCATCTATTCTGGTCAAGATTAAAATCTTATAAATCATCAATCTTAGTTCCATTTTCAAGTCTTCTAATCTGTTCAGTTAGTAATGGATCATCTCTCTGCTTAGAAGTAATTCTTTCGATCATTACCGGTCGAACTTTCAAACATAACAACTTCGTAGTATTCCAACTAGAACTAGCCATCGACCTTACTCATATACCCTAAGTGCTCATTGCCTTTAAATCTTTTCATTTTGCTAACATAGCGAATACCACACTATGATATTTCCTACTAAGTGCGTCTGCAACTTTATTTCCTTTCCTTGGTGTATACTCAGTATCAAAATCATAAGCTGCCAAAAACTCAAGCCATATTTGTTGTGTCATATTCAGCTCCTTCTGAGAGAATAAATACTTAAAGGCTTATGACCATAAATAACTAAAATTGTTTTCCCAAAAGATAGTGCTTCAAAACTTTCAAAGTAAAGATCACTACTGCCAACTCTGAATCATGGGTTGGATATCTAACTTCATGTGGTCGAAGCTATCAATAAGTGAAAGCAATCACTTTTACTTTTTATATTAACACAGCTCCTAGTACTGTCCCACATGCGTTAGCATACACCACTAAATCTCGATTTCCCTTTAGAACAACTAACATAGGTGCATTGGTCAATAAATGTTTTAGCTTTAAGGATGCTACTTCACATTTATTGGTCCATACATTATGTCATTCCTTGTTAGTTTAGTCACAGGTGCCGCTACACGAGAGAAATCTTGATGAATTTTCGATAATAGCATCACAGTCATAGTCTCGAATCTTTTTCAATTATTAACAGCTTCAATCTTGGTTGGATCTACCGATAACTTCTTCTCTGAAAATACATGATTAAGGGATGTAATATATCCATCTTGGAGGTCCAAAACTAACGGCTACGAATGCTGCAGTCATCCAGTTATTAATTTCCGACGACCAATTATGGCGGTGCTAGATACATTAATACAAAGATCACAGAAATATGGAAAAAAATTCACAATTAAAAAAAAACATATTTCCACATTCAAATCAAAACATTTCAAGTTCATTACATAATACCAAAATTATATTAACCACGTTCAACAAAATATAATTACTACAATTACGCCAAGGGCGACTTATGAAGATGCACCCCGGTTGATAAAAGTATATAATAAGGCTAATAAATCTACCTTTACAAACAAAATACACAGCGGAAAGAAAACTCTAAATATCTATCTACCTCCTTCACGCCTCCGGAAGCTTTATTCATCTAAGAAGGGAACCTAAATTCCCTAAACCTCAAACTACTCAAAATCAATTGAGTAACCGAGATTTTAAGCAAAAAACCAAAACTTCAAGTCAAACATAAAGCATGGTATGAATAATAATCTAACATCTCAATCTTTTTAGATATCTACTAAAGCCATGCCACTTAGCGGAACGGTTTTTCCACTCCCTAGTATCCTAAAACATTTATAAAGCCATATACTATGCTTTTACATCCGTAATGGTTAAAACATACATTTTAAAAATATTATGATGATATGCATACTTGAAAATAATTAGGATTTCCCATTCCCAGTTTAGTCTGAAACCCTATCATAATTATATTTTTTAGGGTAACTATTAACCTTTTTAATTTTCATAGGTTTACAAATAACCTTGTTATAACTAATAGACACCCTATCCTAATCATAATTTTCATGGGATCACTAAGAACCTATAGGCTCTTTCCAAATAACTTAATCAATTCATGGGTCCTCCTGAACCGATTAGTCCTTCCAATAACTAATCACCTTATTCTAGTTTTCATGGGTTTATTAGAAAACTATGGATTTATCAAATAACCCACTTCACATTCTAGTTTTCATGGGTTGACTAGAAACCTGCTGATACTTCCATTAGCCACTTTCTTATCCTAGTTTTCACGGGTTTACTAGGAACCTATTGACCGGTGTCAATTCTTAATCTGGATATAACTTTCATGGGTTCAGTACAAACCAATTAGCTCCTGCCAACTGTCCTAAATACATAGTTTTCGTGGGTTGACTATGAACCTTTTGGCTTAGTCCAATATCTAATTAATCATATTTTTCATGGGTTTACTATGAATCTTTTGGTTTATACCAATAACTACTTTATCAAAGTTTTCATGGGTTTACTATGAACCTTTTGGTCAGCACCAATAACTACAAAGTTTAGGCATCCTATATTTATGCTTACCCTGAATCCTTGGATGCAATTCTACTCATTCAAAAGTTTAAGCGATTTATATTAACTATTGACTTACCCTTGCTGGTTCTTTTACCACTTTTCCTCAAAATATAGTTATTGGTTTTCTTGTGAATAAATTCGAAGAAGCAAAACAACAATTAAACAATACCACTCTTGTGGGTTTAAGGTCCTTGAAATATATTACATAAAACATAGTTAAGACCTTAACATACATTTTTATCAAGGCAAATTCTTCTTCAAAATTACATACTTAAAGCCATTACAAAACTCCTTAATATAAGCCGTGGTTTTCCTTAAAAATTTAGAGTATGGGTCTTAAAACCTTTGGCAATGTCAACAGCTTCTATTTTTCAACCCCTTCGAAGGGTTTAAGCATGCCTTTTTAAAATAATAGGCTCCAGACCTTCTTATTCTTTAAAATACTTCTTTTCAACCCTTCAATTCCATTGAAACTCAAACCTTTCGAAAGCAGTAGAAAGCCTTTCGAATTCATTAAAACTCAAAACATTTCAAAATAATTGGAAAACAAAGCTTTCGAAAACTCATCGGGTTCAATTTAAAACATGTGGAAAATCTACTTCAAAACCATTCGACTTCATTAAAGGCAATCTTTCGACTTTATTAAAAGTTCCGCTTGGAAAGCTTTAAAATATACCATTTAAAATAATAAGCCTCTACCTTTTATAACAATACATTCGAAAGCTTTGGGTTATACTTCAATTACAAAACAAGGGTAAATCATCTAAGTCGAAAGCTTTGATACCTTTCGAAAGCATTGGAGAAGCGGATGGTTTTAAAACAAGTAAACCTTTTGACTTTTTCGAAAGCAACGTCTTTGGAAGGTTGGAAAAAGCGGCAATAACCTTTCGAGTATATCAGAAGGTTAAAAAAACAATGATAAAGTGGCAGCAAAATTTCGACTGTGTTAGAAGGTTTAAAACCTTTATTTTAACTAATTGACATGGTCGAAACCTCCTTTTCGAAAGCTAGCAGCTATAAGCTTTTGGTTTATAAAACAAACATACCCCAACCTCTTTGGCAACCAAACTTTCGACTAAGTACCCTTCGACCTTGTTCAATTCATTACATACCAATTAACTTCATACCATATGTATTGAACTTTGACCTTATCAAAGGCTATAACCTTTCGACTTTGTCGGAAGTCTGCGTCGGAAGGTTTGATGCCTAAAATGGCTGAAACGTGCTAAAAGCATGGTTTTCTTATTTTAAACTTAAAGGAGGTAACTTCAACTAACATGCCTTTATTTGTCAAATTCTCATTGGTTAATAAATACATTTTAGAAAAGTGCTGCCATTAATTTCAGCATTAAATAATAATTTTATTTTATAATATGCCCATTCTCCTTAATTAAATATATAAAACATTTAAGTCCCGTACCTTAAATAGTTTTATATATTCATCAAATCACTTAGGAAAAATATGGAAAAATCTCAAAAAATCTATTTTAATATTTTTCCAACATATAAAAATTTCAGACCTAAATAATTATTATTTTAGTCGTAATTAATTTATAACCTATTAAATCATTTTCTTCAGTAGAAAATTAATATAAGATCCACATAAATTCAGAAAATTATGGAAATTGAAACCCATCTCCAAAATTATGTTTTCTATAGCATAAATTTTTCCCATGGAATTTAAAAATTATTTCATCTCGGTTTTACCCTAAAAACCGTGTATATCCCTTTTTATGCAACCTTGTTTAAACATATGTAAATCAAAATCAAGCATATCATCTTTCAACATATCATAAAAATAGATTTATCCTTAAATCTAAAACCATATGATGTTAAAATCAAAATAGAGATGTAAAAATTATTATTCACCTTAGATTGGATAAGGAAAATAAAGCTTGGCTGAGATTAATTCCTTCTAACTTGAATCCTAAGCTTTAAGATGGTTTTCTCTTCTCTTCTTCCCAATGGCCGGCCTTGCTTTTCACGATGATAAAATTTGGTTTTAAGTAAAATGAATGTGTATGACCTAATGAGAATAGTATAAGGGTGGGAAGTATGGTTATTTACCCTAATGCCCTTATGTTTAATTTCCTAACCATTTATACAAGTTCATTAGATTTTAAATAAGCACGGCCACCTAATTTATTAATCAACCTCAATCTCCTAATCTACATTATTCTATTTAATTTATTCTAATTAAATCTCCTAAATAATTTCAATAAAATTAGGGGTGTTACAGGCTCTCCGCCTTAAAGAATTTCGTCCTCGAAATTCAGTAAGGACTAGCTAGCAAACATAGCAATTGTCTGTAATATCTCCTAGCACCCAGTCTATGTAAATCTACTATAGACATACCATCATAGCAGATCAGGAAAAGCCTCTCGAATCCTATCTTCGGTCTCCCAAGTACAGTCTTTCTCATTGTCGCTCCACTGTACCTTCACCAACTTAACTGTCTTGGTCCTCGATTTCTTCTCCTCTCTCATTACAACCCGAACTGATTGTCTAACAAAAGTCAAATCTGGCTCTATTATCAAATTCTTCAACTCTGTCTAAGGAATAATAGCCTTTGGATCATGCACATACTTACAAAGATGAGACACAAAGAATACATTATGGGCACCTGCTAAACTGCTCGACAACTCTACTCTGTAAGCGAGCTTTCTAATCCTTTCTATAATCTGAAATGGACCAACATACCCGGGGCAAAACTTTCCCGACTTTCCATATCGTACTACATCCTTCATTGGTGATACTTTAATGAAAACCCTGTCTTCCATTGAGGACTCTAGGTCTTTACGCCCCTCATCTGCATAACTCTTCCGCCTGGATTGAGCTTCCTTCATCCGTCATCGGATTAACTCAATCTTCTTTGATGCCTTCCTAACAAAATTCAGACCTAAGATCAATCTGTCTCTAGTCTTCAACCAACATGCTGGCGATTTGCATGGCCTTCTACAAAAAGCTTCAAAAGGCGTCATTTCTATAATAGTCTAATAACTATTATTATAGAAAAAATCAATCAAATGTAGGTGATCTTTCCATGATCCAACAAAGTCTAACACACAAGCTCTTAATAAATCTTTGAGTACCTTATTGACTCTCTTTGTCTGCCCATCCGTCTGTGGGTGATATGTTGTACTCATCTTGAGCTTGGTACCTTATACCTCTTGTAGACTCCTACAAAATTTGCTAGTGAATAATGCATCTCTGTCGCTGACTATGCTACTAGGAATCCCATGCTGCCTAACTATGTTCTTCATAAACAATTTAGCCAAAATAGGTGTCGTCCATGTTGACTTTACCGGAATGAAATAGGAGCTCTCGGTCAACCTATCCACAATAACTCATATACTCTCATTTTCTCTATTTGACCTTGGAAGCCCATCGATAAAATCCATCGATATCGAATCCTATTTCCAAACATGAATATCTAAAGGCCGAAGTAACCCACTTGGCTTATGATGTTCAGGCTTCACTTGTTGACATTTTATACACTGCCTAACCCACAAGTCAACATCCCTCTTCATGCCTTCCTAATAAAAGCTCCTCTTTATATCTTGGTACATCTTGGTTCCTCCAGAATGAATCATAAACATTGATCGATGACATTTTTCTAGAACTTCCCTCCTTAAGTTCTCTATATTCAAACGCAGAGCCGTCCCTTCTTTCTCAACCATCTCTTTGGTCAAGACTAAAATCTTTTACCCCATTAATCTCCGATCCTTCCTCAAGCCTTCTAATCCTATCAGCTAAAAATGGATCTTTTCTTTGCTTAGAAGCTATTCTCTCTATCGGCACTGGGTGAACTTCTAAATAAGATAACATGGCAGTACCTCCACTAGAACTAGCAGTAGATCTCAACTGCACACCACAACTGGCTAAAGCTTCTAGATCCTTCCATTCTGCCAACATTGCTAACACCACATTCAGATGTTTTCTACTGAGAGCATCTGCTACCTTATTTCCTTTCCCGGAAGTATTCTCTATTCCAAAATCATAAGCAGCCAAAAAATCCAGCCATCTCTGCTACCTTATATTAAATTCCTTTTAAGAGAATAAATACTTTAATGATTTATGATCGATATACAACCCAAATCTCTCTCCCAAAAGATAATGTCTCCAAATCTTCAAGGTAAAGATCACACAGCTAACTCCAATTCATGTGTAGGATATCTAACTTCGTGCGATCTAAGCTATCTAGATGCGTAAGCAGTAACTTTTCCCTTTTGCATCAATACTACTTCCAATCCAGTGCCACATGAATTAGTGTATACTACTAACCCTTGGTTACCATTCGGGACTACTAACACTGGCGTATTGGTTAACAAATGCTTTAACTTAAGGAATACTTCCTCACATTTGTCAGACCAAACAAACTTCACGTCCTTCCTAGTCAACATAGTCAAAGGTGCTGCTATCCATGAGAAATCCTTGATGAATGGCAATAGCTAGCAAGTCCAAGAAGACTCCTTATCTCGGTTGCCGTCTCTAATCTCTTTCAATCATTGACAACTTCGATCTTAAATAGATTGACTGATAATCCTTCTTCTGAAACTACACGACTTAGAAAGTTAACTTCTTTCTTCCAGAAATGACACTTGGAAAATTTCGTCCTTAGCTGATTCTGCCTCAGCATTTCCACCTCCACTCTAAGATGAATCTCATGCTCTCTTTCATCTTTAGAGTACACCAAAATGTCATTTATGAACACCAAAACAAACTTATCCAAGCGCTCTCAAAAAACCTGGTTCATCAAATCAACAAAGAAAGCAGGGGCATTGTTATTCCAAATGGCATCAGCATCCACTCATATGAACATATCTAGTCTGAAATGCCGTCAAAGGAATGCTATCATCCGCCACTCGTAACTGAGGTAACCCTGTCGCCAAATCCAATTCGTAAAACACTCTAACTCCACTCAACGGATCAAATAAGTCATCGATTCTGGGCAAAGGATACTTATTCTTGATTGTCCTTTTGTTTGACTTACGATAATCGATGCACATCCTTAACGACCCATTTGGTTTCTTTACAAAAACATCGGCTGCTCCCCAAGGCGAGCTGCTTGGTCTGATAAAATTCCATCCCTCAAGATCCACTAGCTGCACCTTCTATTCCTTTATCTCTGTCAGTGTCATTCTGCTAGGAGGTCTATTGACAGCTTTAGCTCTTGATACAAGGTCTATCCGAAACTCATCAGCTCATTTCGGGAGTAATCCTACAACTGGTTCAAAGACATCTGCAAACTCTGTAGCTACACGAACTTAACTAAACTCTTCTCTAACCTCCATGGTACTCAACAAAGCACAAACACTCCTACCAGAATTCTCCACTAAGAAAATGATTCGGCTATGACTATCAAGGTGTCTCGGTGATATTTCTAGATCTTGGCAAAATATCCTAGCTTCATACTTACCCAACCAATCCATACCTAAGATGATCTCGAATTCTACGAAATCAAAAACATACAAATTGCATGTAAACTTATGACCTAACAAATCAAGTTCTAACTGACCATATCTCATCCTAAGAGTTGCATATCCTCTTATTGAATTCACAACCCTTAAGGAAGTAACAAGGTACTTGGGTTCTATACGTAACCTATCAACCAAATACTGAGATATATATGAATGTGATACACCGGTATCAAAAACTACCCTAACGAGTATATTCTGAATCAAAAGCGTACCTTCTATCATGGTCTTTCCTTTTTCTGCTGTGATGGGTTTAGAACAAGATAGTGGTCCAATAGCAAACACCTTCGCATTGTCCGCCCTGACTGGCTCTTGACACTGGTTCTTATAATGCCAAACTTGGTCACAGTTGAAGCATTTCACATTCTTCTTCTCCGCAAGCTTCTTTCCTTTACCAGTTCTGCACTCATAGGCACACTGGCCCTTCTTATCACACTTATAACACACTAAGTTAGCCTTCGCCTTCTTAGCGGCCACCCCTTTTTGAGCACCTTTCTTCTCAAAGAATTTCCTTTTCCTTCCCTGAGAACCCTGGGACTCAACTGGCTTCTCCCTAGCTGAAACATCAACCATTTCCTCATGGCAGATGGTCATCTCCACCATCACATGATAAGGTTCTTTAATATGAGTCATAGCCATTCTGCCTAGCTCTGGCCTCAAACCTCTAATGAGTCTCTTATTCCTTCTGACACAAATGTCAACCAAAGCATAACCATATCGAGATAGCTCATCAAACTTGGCAGCATACTCGATCAAAGACATCTGTCCTAGGACAAGATCCATGAACTTCCTCATCAACGCCAACTTAGCAACCTCAGACAAGTACTCTACTCAAACCTCCTTCTAAAGTCTGCCCAAGTCAACTCTTCCACTGACACGATGACCGTCACACAGTTCATCAATAAAGCACTAACCCCTGCAACTTTCCATAGGCTAGTCTCTCTTCTCTCCATCATTCACACCTAAATTTGTAAAGATTATCTCACAGTTCAATAGCCAGTTCTCTACTTCAACGGCATCTTTCATTTCGACTAACGGTTTCCTCCCAGACTGATATAGTCTCTACCCAGCTTAGCATAATTATAACCAACTGAAACTACAGGATTTGCTCCACCAACATTACAGCAGCTCTCGCTTGAAAAATATTAGCCAACAACTGATACACCATCCCCGTATCTACTGGCAGATTTCCAGCACCTACATAGGCCTCGACATTTTGGTTAGCATTAGCCTTTCGACCTTGGTTTCTCTGAGTATTAGGTCGAGCATTTCCATTAGTAGTGGTGCTTCTACCACCTAGATTTCCTCTTCCGTTTCCTGCCTCCATATCCTCTTTCTCGTATATCTACACACGAGCCTTAGTAAGATATAGAAAAATGGCCTAAGAGAGAGGGGAATGCGTACTTCAACATATACCTATATCAAATACAACTACGTTACTATAACATTAACCCAAACCCTGATTTTATTTTTAAATTTATTATATTGAGTTTAAAAAAGCTTTTAGTTTTTACTTTTCTTTTAAATTTTCATAAACCCATGCTCTGATGCCAACTTGTAATATCCCCCTACTTGGAGGCCCAAAACTAATGGCTTAAGATGATGTATTCATCCAAAGTTAATAATCTTCGACAACCAAATACGGTGGTGCTAGATTCATTGATACACAGATCATAGAAATATGGAAAAAAATTCACAATTCAAAAAAAAAACATATTTCGACATTCAAACCACGTTCGGCAAAATATAAATTACAATTACGCCAAGATCGACATATAAAGATGCCTCCTTGGTTGATCAGACTATATAGTAAGGCAAATAAATCTGCCTTTACAAACAAAACACACAGCGGAAAGAAAACTCTAAATGTCTATCTGCCTCCTGTACGCCTCCGAAAGCTTTATTTGTTTAGGAGGAGAACCTGAAAACCCTAAACCTCAAACTACTCAAAATCAATTGAGTACCCGAGAGTTTAAGGGGAAAACAAAAACTTCGAGTCGGACATAATGCCTAGTATGAATAATAATCTAACATCTTAATCCTTTTTAGATATCTAGTGAGACCACGCCGCTTAGCGGAATGAGTTTTCCTCTCACTAGTATTCTAAAACCTTTATAAAGCCATATACTGTACTCCTACATCTACAATGGTTAAAACATACATTTTTAAATTATTATTATGATATGCATACTTGAAAATAATTAGGATTTCCCATTCCCAGTTTAATCTGACACCCTGTCATAATTACAGTTTCTAGGGTCACTATTAACCCTTTTAGTTTTCATGGGTTTACTAATAACCTTGTTATGACTAATAGACACACTATCCTAATCATAGTTTTCATGGGATCACTAAGAACCAGTAGGCTTCTGCCAGATAACTTAGTCAATTCATGGGTCCCTCTGAACCTATTAGTCCTTCCAATAACTTATCACCTTATCCTAGTTTTCATGGGTTTACTAGGAACTTGTATATTTATCCAGTAACTCATTTCACATCCTAATTTTCATGGGTTGACTAGGAACCTACTGATACTTCCACTAGCCACTTTCTTATCCAAGTTTTCATGGGTTTACTAGGAACCTATTAGCTGGTGTCAATTCTTAATCCGGATATAGTTTTTATGGGTTCACTACAAATCAATTAGCTTCTGCCAACTATCCTTAATACATAGTTTTCATGGGTTAACTATGAACCTTTTTGCATACTCCAACAACTACTTAATCATAGTTTTCATGGGTTTACTATGAACCTTTTGGTTTACATTAACAAGTATTTTATCATAGTTTTATGGGTTTACTATGAACTTTTTGGTCACCTCCAATAACTACAAAGTTTAGGCATCCTATATTTATGGTCACTCTAACTCCTTTGATGCAATTCTACTCATTCGGGAGTTTAAGCAATTTATGTTCACTATTGAGTTACCCTAGCTGGTTCTTTTACCTCTTTTCCTTCAATTACAGTTATGGTTATCATGTTAATATATTCAAATTTGAAGAATAAAAACAACAATTTAACAATACCACTCATGTGGGTTTAATGTCCTTGAAATATATTACATAAAACATAGTCAACACCTTTAACATATTCTTTTATCAAGGAAAATTCTTCTTCAAAATTACATACTTAAAGCCATTACAAAACTCCTTTTTATAAGTCGTGGTTTTCCTTTAAAATTTAGAGTATGGGTCCTAAAACCTTTCGACAATGTCGAGAGCTTCTATTTTTCAACCCCTTCGAAGGGTTTAATCATACCTTTTTAAAATAATGGATACCAGCCCTTCCTATTTTTTAAAATACTTCTTTTCAACCCTTCGACTTCATTGAAACTCAGACCTTTCGAAAGCATTAGAAAACCATTTGAATCCATTAAAACTCAAAACCTTTCGAAAGCATTGGAAAACCATTTGAATCCATTAAAACTCAAAACCTTTCGAAAGCATTGGAAAACAAACCTTTTGAAAACTCATCGGATTCAATTTAAAACATGTAGAAAATCTAATTAAAAACCTTTCGACTTCATTAGAGGCAACCTTTCGACTTTGTCGAAAGCTCTTCTTTGAAAGCTTTAAAATGTATCATTTAAAACAATAGGCCTCTGCCTTTTAAAATAACCCCTTTGAAAGCCTTGGGTTATACTTCAATTATAAAACAAGGGTAAATCATCTAAGTCTAAAGCTTTGATACCTTTCGAAAGCATTGGAGAAGCAGCTGGTTTTAAAACATATAAACCTTTCGACTTTGTCGAAAGCAATGACTTCGAAAGGTTCGAAAAAGTGGCAATATCCTTTCAACTGGGTTGGAAGGTTCAAAAGAAAACAATGATAAAGCGGCAGTAACCTTTCGATTGTGTTGGAAGGTTTAAAACCTTTACTTTAACTAATTGACATGGTCGAAAGCAACCAAGTCGAAAGCTCTTTTTCGAAAGCAAGAAGTTATAAGCTTTTGGTTTATAAAACGAACATACCCTAACCTCTTTGGCAACCAACCTTTCGACTAATCGACCTTGTTCAATTCATTATGTACAAAATAACTTGATACCGTATGCATTGAACTTTGACCTTGTCGAAAGCTATACCCTTTCGACTTTTTCGAAAGGTCTGCTTTGGAAGATTTGATGCCTAAAATGGCTGAAACATGCTAAAAGCATGGTTTTCTTGTTTTGAACTTAAAAGAGGTAACTTTTCAACTAACCTGCCTTTATTTATCAAATTCTCATTGGTTGAAAAATACTTTTTAGTAAAGTGCTGCCACTAATTTCAGAATTAAATAATAATTTAATTTTATAAAATGCTCCTTCTCCTTAGTTAAATATATAAAACATTTAAGCCCCATACCTTCAATAATTATATATATTCATTAAATCACTTAGGAAAAATCTGGAAAAATTCCAGAAAATCTATTTTATGTTTTCCAACATATAAAAATTTCAAACCCAAATAATTATTATTTTGACCGTAATTAATTTATAACCCAATAAATCATTTTCTTTAGTAGAAAATTAATATAAAATCCACATTAATTCAGAAAATTATGGAAATTGAAATCCATCTCCAAAATCATGTTTTCTATAACAGAAAATTTTCCATGGCATTTAAAAATCATTTCATCTCGGTTTTACCCTAAAACATTATATATCCCTTTTTAAACAACCTTGTTTAAATATATATAAATCAAAATCAAGCATATCATCATTCAACATATCATAAAAACAGATTTATCCTTAAATCTGAAACCATATGATGTTAAAATCAAAATAGAGATGTTGATATTATTATTCACCTTAGATTGGATAAGGAAATTGAAGTTTGGTTGAGATTGATTCCTTTTAATTTGAATCCTAAGCTTTAAGTTTATTTTCTCTTCTCTTTTTCCTAATGGCCGGCCATTTCACGGTTATAAAATTTGGTTTTAAAGTAAAATGAACGTGTATAGCCTAATTAAAATAGTATAAGGGTGGAAAGTATGGTTATTAACCCTAATGCCTTTATGTTTATTTCATAACCATTTATATAAGTTCATTAGATTTTAAATAAGCGCGACCACCTAATTTATTAATCAACCTATCTCCTTATCTATATTATTCTATTTAATTTATTCTAATTAAATCTCCTGAATAATGTCAATAAAATTAAGGGCGTTACAAGGGACATCACTTCTTTCTTCCAAAAATGTCATTTTGAAAAATTCGCTTTAAGTTGATGTTGCCTCAACGTCTCTTGCACTTTTCTAAGATGAATCTAATGATCTCATTCATTCTTAGAATATATGAGAATGTCATATATAAACACTGACATGAATCTATCCAAATGCTCTAGGAAGATCCAATTCATCAAATCCACAAAGAAAGCATGCATATTGGTCAATCCAAAGGGCGTGACCAACCATTCGCACCTACCATATCTTATTTAAACGCCGTCAATGGAATGCTGCTCTCTGCCACTCTCACTTGACGGAACCCTATCGTAAATTCAGTTGGGAAAATACCTTAACTCCACTCAACTAATCAAACAAATTATATATTCTTAGCCAAGGATAATGATTTTTTTATCGTTTTCTCATTTAATTCACAGTAACCAACACACATTCTTAATGACCCATCCGGTTTTGTTCACGAATACTATGGCTGTTTCCTATGGCAAACTTCTAAGTCTAATAAAATTCTCTCTTTCTAAGTCCTCCAGCTGCACCTTTAACTCTTTCATCTCAATGGGTGTCATTCTGCTAGGCGGCCTATTACGGGTTCAACTCTGGGTACAAAAGCTATTCGAAACTCAATAGTTTGTCTCGGTGGTTGTCCCGTAACTGGTTCAAAAACATCCGCATACTCTCTTACAATGAAAACCCCATCTACCTAATCTTTCATTTCCTTTGCACCCAATAAATCAAGTACACCTAAAGTCAAATTTTCTACAGAGTATATAATTCGATCACGGCAGTTATGGTGTCTTAATGTTATCTTCCTATCTTGACAAAATATCCTAGCATCATTTTTCAAAACCCACAAAATCAAACACATGCAAATTGAAGGTAAATGCATGACCTAACAGCTCAAATTCTAAATGGCCACATGTCATTGCAGGAGTTGCATAACCTCCTATCAGATTCGCAACCTTAAGGAAGTAATAATGTATGACGGTTCTAGATTTAACTTATCTACCAAATATTTCAAGCTAAAAGAATGTGGTACGCCAATAACAAATAATACTTTAATAGGTTTACCATCAATCAAAAGCATACCTCCCATCATAGACTTTTCCTCTCTCTTCTGCAGTCAGTTTATAAGTTGATGGTTCTAGAGTAAAAAGTTTCCCTTTATCAGCCTTGGCCACTTTTGGACATTCATTCTTATAATGCCAATTTGGTTGTAGTTGTAACACTTCACACCCTTCTTTCCCACGTTCTTCTCTCCATCACCAGATTAACACTCATTAGCGAAATGCTCTTTCTTATCACACTTATAGCAAACAACATTAGCCTTCCCTTTCTTGGCGGCTCTGCCCTTTTGATCTTCCTTCTTATTAAAGGACTTCCTTTTCCAGCTTTGAAAACCTTAAGTCTCCATAGGTTTGTCAATTCCAAATGTCAAAAGCATTTCCTCGTTCCTTAACGCCATCTCCATCACTACATCGTGTGGATCTCTAAGATGCGACATAGTGGTTCTGGCAATCTCTGACTTCAATCCATGAATGAACTTATCATTTCTTTTTATCATAGTATCAATAATAGCATATCTGTATTTGACCAACTCATCAAAATTAGTTTCATATTGCAGTATAGACATCTCTCCCTGCTCCAATTTAGCAAACTTCCTAAGCAAAGTTGACTTAGCTATCTTGGACTAAACTCTTTCCTCAAACCTCCTTCTAAATTCAACCCAAGTAAAATTATCCTTTGGTATTCCTACAGTCACACTATTCCATCGATACCAAGTAGCTCCTTGCAACTGTTTAGATGCCAACCTCCTCTTTTGCTCATCATTCAAGCCTAAGTCAGCAAAGGTCCTTCATAGTGCAACAGCCAATTCTCATCTACAATAGCACTTTCCGTTCCATGAACAAACCTTCCATCAAGACCGGTACAATCATGGCTGAACATGGAATAATTGTCGTGAGCAAGTACCTCGGGATTAGCACCTCCTGCATTATTAGTTTCTTCTAAATATACCAACTACAGCTTGCATCAAATTCACGAAGAACTGATACATAGTCCCGATATCTACTGGTGGGCTTCTAACACTCACATTCGCATTTACATTTCGATTAGCATTTTCTGTTTGACTCAGATTCCTTCTGATATTGTGTTGAACATTTTCATTAGTTATGGTGCCTCTACCTAGATTCACTCTTACATTTCCTACTTCCATATCCTGCTTCGTCGTAACCTGCATGTAAGTCTTTATAAGATATAGAAGAATGGTCTAAGATAAAAGGGAGAATAAAGATAGAATACATACATATATATAGCAATAGCAAGTACGTTACTATAGCACTATCGCATACCCTAACCATATTCTCCGATTTATTTGGATTATATTTTCAAAATATTTTAATTTGTAGATAAGCATATGCTCTAATACCAAGTTGTAACATCCCTCACTTTAAAGCCTGAAAATAAACGATATTGATGTTGCAATCATCCATAGTGTTATTTTTCGGTGACAAGATGAGATTGGTTAATTGTATCTATTACATCAAGAGCATATAAATATGAAAATTTTCAAAACACATTTCAATAATAAACTTTCACGTTCATAACATAATCACATCGATTCCATGTAAAGAGAAAATATAATAAATACAATTATATTCCAAGTGTTATATATGAAGATGCCTCCTTGGATGATTAGAGTCTAACTATTGACAATTATAAATTCTATCGTTATATCAATTTAAATAAAGTGTAAACTTCAAACAACATAGCTGATAAACTCCTAATATTTGCCCGCCTCCTGCACATCTCCGAAACTTATTCGTCTAAGCGGAAAGCCCTACTTTTGATATACTCAAATGAGTACCTAAGAGTTTAAGTGGAAATAGAAACTTTGGATCAGATAAAAAGTCTGGTGTGAATAATAATATACCATCTTGAACCAAAAACGGATATCTAGTGAGACTACGCCGTGGAAGGGAAAGCGTTTTTCCCTCATTATATCAAAATATGTCAATCTTGACATAAATCATGCACCTTAACCACAATCGTTAAAACAAAACATGATATGATCATATGCATGCAATATGGGTAAATATGACTATTCTGTCATTAAAGGGTTATGCATTACCAAAGTTTACCCGCCCCATAAAATTGACTGTTTGTCTCAAATCATAGTTTTCCTAAGGTCATTATGAACATTTTAGCTTTCATAGGCTAACTAATAACCTATCAGGCTGATTCTGCCCAAAATATAACCAGATGTCTCAAAATCTCCAAATATGGTTAAGACAAAAAAAATACAGGAGCATATAGTGCAATGATTTCCTTTATGTGCGTCTTCATCTTTTAGTCTCACTACTCACAACATCCTATGCACTGGAATCGCAAACCTTAGCCAATTGGGAGCAACCAGTTGAAGCATAGAGCGTGACCTTATACTAGTCCCACCTAAAATCTTATCTAGTTTTAAATCCATGAGTCAAGGCATCCTAACACAATTGATCTATCTGATCTCTTGGATGCAATTTTACTCACCCGGGAGTTTAGTCTGACGATACCCATTACTGGAATAACCTAACTGGTAATTCCATTTCTTAATCCCTGGGTGCAATGTTGGGAATGAAATTATAAGCATGAAAATTGATAAAGATATGTAAATTTAACTGATTTTATGATAACAAGAACATATAATATCATTCATTAAAGTATGTTCAATCAACAGTCATATGCGTAATAAAATTACTTAAGTTTAAGTAATATTTTCCTTTGGTAATATTCATATAAAATTGGGCTAAAACATTATTTCATTTATTTGAGAAAAATTATCTTGATAAATGATAAAACCATTTAAAATAATTCTTAAAACAAGGAAACATGGCCCAAATACTTAGCCAAAATCTTGTGCCAAAGCACTATCATCTTTACATGGCTTTTAAACACTTGCTATCAAAATAGGGCTATCGACCCTCTACAAAACATGACATATTAGCCTTTAAACATAGCTTTGAGGTTTGTAAAACATATGACTATGGAACCACTAAAAATATAGTTGTCGAATAATTATACAAAAACTACTGAGTCATTGTAAGATATGAGGTGCTGAGTCCTTGAAAATATGAGGTGTCGAGCCTCCTAAAACTTAAGGATGTCGAGCCTTTAAAAAAGTAAGTTGTCAAGTCTCTAAACCGTTGGGTTTTCGAGCCTCTTCAAAACCTAAGATGTTGAAACCCTAAAACTACAAGGTGTCGAGTCCCTATGAAAGCGGATACATCACATAGATATCGTGTGACTATCACATGCATCAACCCTTATAGTTGTCGAGCCTCTATGAATTTAGAGATATCAAGGCTGTAGGTTATTGTGCTGATGACATTTCTGTAAATAAGTTAAAAACTGATTTGTTTCCTTTTAAAGTTAAAACTTTCTACTAACTCTTGTCTCTTATCAAATTATCATTGGATAACAAAATACTTTCCATATTCTTTGCTAAACTAATGGTAGGTCATGTTCTACCTTCTCATTCAACTTTACAAAACCCTTATAATTTAAACGTTAACTTATTAATTAAAACTTTTCTAGAATAATAAATTCATAGAAAATCGTAACAATTAGGGAAAAGTCCCAAAAATTACTGAAAATATGAATTTTGCTTCTTCTTCCATATACAAAAATTTAAAGATCAAAATATTAATTCAATCATATTTAATAATTATAAATTAGAAAATAACACATTTTTCCTTTTAGGAAATTCACAAAATATTTGTATGAATTTGGAAAATTATAAAGTTGAATTTCCATCTCCAGAATAATGTTTTCTACATCGTACTCAAATTTCAAGTCGATAGAAAATTCAAAAATTAGGTTTCCCTTTAAAACCCATTCGAACAATTCCATTAAATTCCGACAAACCATCATTCAATCTAATAATCATATTTAATCTAAGCATGAAATATTATCATAAACAATTCGAAAAGCAATCTTAAGTCCGAAAACAAAACAAAAACAAATGAGATGGTTTACTAATATTTACCTTAGATTGAATAAGATAGATTGGATTTGATGTAGATTAATTCCCTTAAGCTTTCCGCTTTAAATTCCTTAGATTTCCTCTTCTTATTCTCTATGTATAGGTCGACCTCCTTTTAGATTTTGTTTTGATTTTAGAAAATGAAATGAGAATGAATGAGAGAGGAAGGGTTGAGGAATGAATTAAGGAATTATTCCCGTTATGCCCCTCACATTAATCCTTTCTTATTCTATGTTTAAAAAAATCTTATTAATTGATTAATTAAGGCCTCACTTATTTGTTAACAAATCATATTCTCTTTATCTCTTCATATTATTCTATTTAATTTATCCACTTAATTCCTCAAATAATGCTAAATAAAAATTAGGGGTATTACATTAATCTTGAAGGATTGTAGTGCAGTATGGAAATAGGAGAGAATAATGCCAACGAAGGTGAGAAATTGAGTTGAATTGACGTGATGAAGCTCAGAATTCATTTCAGAACTTTAGGGATTCAAAGTTTTAGTCAACTAAGTTAAACATTCAGTCGACTGAATCAGTATATAATTCGTTCCAGAAAATAAGCACCAATTCAATTGACTATATATATTGGGTTAGTCAACTACGTTCAATCGACTGAGGGAACCTTCCACTCAACTGAACATGAGTATTTTAGATTTTCTAAAGTTGATATTTGTTTATTATATTATATAATTTTTTTTGATGATTAATGGTGTTTATTCTATATCATATTATATTCCTTTTAAAGAACTATTTATGATGTTTAGTAATTTATTTAAATGTATATATAAGTAATTATGATCTAATTATTAGTTTACATTGTACAAGTCTATTTTTATTTGAAGAATGATTTCTAATTCTTAAATTATGAAATAACTTTTAAATTTTATCAAGTGATATTAATATAGGTAATAATGAATTTTTGAATATGTATGTATGTATGTATGGAAAATGATTTGAATTGTCTATATTTTAGTGATTTGAAGTGCATGGGATTTACCTTGGAAGTTAATATGTATTTTAAGATAGAATTTAATAATAGAAAATTATGAAATGATTTTTATGAGTAGTATTTAATTTTATAAGTTATTTTAAGATGTTTATTAACTAAATGTTGCAGTTTAATAATATTATGATTAAAATGGAAAGTATAAAGATTTAGTGAATTCTTATTTTAAATTATCGAATACTCTTACGATATATGGTGGTGATTTTAAGTTTATATAATGGACTTGAGGAATTATTATATGATGCTTATATATTTATTTGCATAATACTTTGTGTCATTTGTCTTATCTAGCATTATTTGGGAATTTAAATATAATATATCATTTAATATGATTACTTTTATTATTGTATTTGTGTATTTCTTATTTCTACGTGTCGAGAAATTTGAATAAATGGATTAGTGATACCGTCTGGTGTGAGACTTTCGGTAACACTTTTCGGTTATTCATTGGGGATTACACTCAAGTGTGTGTGGTGATACTTGTTGTGTTGAGTATTCAATAGTAATATATTGACTTATGTGAAGCTAAGTGTCAGGCTGCGAGTAGAGATATGTATGGCTATAGGATGAGTAATATATGATCGTTCATATTGTATCCAACTCCCTGTATGTTTCGGAAGTGAACTAGATAGGCTAGTATCCATCCTGGTAGCCTGATCATGGCATCGCGCCCCAGATCCACTATACTGTAGTTGTATATTATATTACATGTGCATCATAGGTTCAGTAGGGTAGGTGGCCTATAGCCCCTTATGTTGCATAGGATAGGGGAAAAGCAGCGTCATGACCGTGGCTATGTGTAGACGATCATTGGTGGATGGGGTCAAGATGTCCGTCGAGGTAACCGAAGATTGTAGGAACAAATCCAGCTACTAAGCGTGAGGCTAGCAAACCGTAGGTTCCTGGAGGGGCATGCGACCATCAGTTTCCCTTCTTATTCCAGTGTATGTGTGTGAAGTGGATTGGCATATATTATTCTCAATCCT
This sequence comes from Allium cepa, assembly GCA_030765085.1. Taxonomy (NCBI): domain Eukaryota; kingdom Viridiplantae; phylum Streptophyta; class Magnoliopsida; order Asparagales; family Amaryllidaceae; genus Allium; species Allium cepa. The sequence goes on along the minus strand of CM060945.1, from coordinate 304,279,131 downwards.
ATGATGAATTTGACAATGCTAGGGACCATGAGTCTAAAGTGTAGTTAGTCCTCATTATATCCGTACTATACTGGTTTATTCGTATATAAGGAGATGAGATTATATCCGGAAAGGTGTCCAGAGTATTATGGATTCTCGTATCTTTTATTGATAGGCAGCCTATCCAATTTGTATATAGATAGTGATATTTGTATTATTTTTGGGATTGAGAAATATTATTTGGCATTGTTATGAGATAGCCAACTATACTTGATGATATCTCATTATTAACGATTCCTTGATTTTGATGATGATTTACTAGACGTGGATGATTCACTCATTTGATATTAATTTCATAACTTTTAATTTGATTACTTTAGTATGGGTAATGACATCATTGTGTATGATTTGTGATATTTGAAATTATATAATACATTTGGGATTGTTTATAATGTTTTGATTATATATATATATACGTTGTATACAGATATATTATATTTATCATCATGTACTTATTAACATTATGGGTGTCATCATATTATCATTATAGATTAATATTGAATTATAGATATATCAACCCTTGATTTATAAGATTTATACGTAGTCTGACACGTGTATTATTTATAATACTCGGGTCAGTCTGAGACATTTCAGGTAGAGGGACTATGAAACCAGTTCATGAATTTTCTGGACTTAAAGGCGATTAGATATATAGTATTATGGATTATAATTTTTTATTGTATAACCACATCTGTGTGTATCGTTGCGATGTGCATTGGATATATATTGCATTTTGGATATTATATATTATCGTTGTGATTAACTCTGTGTTCTCTGATAATTACTGTATATTAAGTATTTTTCTATACTGGAGGCACATGTGTTTGGTTAATACTATGTACGTTTGTTAGTGACTTATATTCGATGTTTAAATGTTTATCAACGTTAGCCCAAGGGAATATTCATGTGTGTGCCCCATATTGCCTTATTCTCCATATTATATGACTATATTACTCTACAGTATTCTTGGATATTATAGGTATAGATGTAAGGGTGTTACACAGTGGAAGCGGGTTAAATGGGTGAATTTAAAAAAATCCATTTTGATTTTAGTTGAGTCTATGAAATCTAAATGGATTTTAGATTTAATCTAAAATATTTTTACATAAAATATTTATTTTATTTATTTGGTTGAAAGAAATATGTATGTGTGTGTACATACATACATACATACATACATACATAAATATATACACACATACATACATATATAAGTTTTAGCTACAAATGTAACAAATACACTTGTTAAAGTGCATAACCTACATATAAGAAGTGTTCATAGTTAATGTAACCGTATGTAGATGTTGGGAGTTACATCACAACAAACCCATTTTCAATTTACGTATTCCTTTATTATCCAAAATTTTGATTCGAAATTATTTAGATGTACCATAAATTTGTAGAAGTGTGTGTGTGTGTACACACACACAAAATCACACATGTATTAAAACATATTAGACAGTTTTATATGATTTGAAATATAAAATTTACAATAGTGGATTTGGTTTCAATTAAAGAAAGATTTGATATCAAATGTCACATTATTACACAAGATCCATCTTATTATTTTGAATTAAAGAAGCACATGTTTGTTTCCATATATATATATAGATATTCCAATTAATGTTTCGATTCAAAATAACTCACATATATATAAACATTATGATCTATAATATATATATATATATATATATATATATATATATATATATATATATTAGAATTTATATTTAGCATTTAAATCAAACTCAAATTTGGAGTAACTCAGTTTATGATTATAAACAAAACTTTAAATTTAGAAAAGAGACAAAAGCTTTCTGATTTAGATAAAAGTCCATAAATGAATTTTAGATCAAAATCTTTTTTATGTAAACTATATCTAAAAATTCATATTCAAAACATCAATCATATTACTTAAGAAATTAATTTTCAAAGTGAGAATTAAAAATTAACTCATATTGGTTATTACATTTATGAGTGTAAGTATTATATAGTTATAAAATAGAAAAAATCAAAATCGGCCTTTTTCATTAAAAAAAATTTCCAAAAGAAAAGGAATTGAAAAGATTAGGCATATGTGAATTCGTGATAGTAACAATCAATTCTAAATAATACAGAGAACGATAATAAATTAACAAAGGAGAAAGAGAATCTAAATCATATCAATTATGATGAACATACTTTGAAAAGAGATGAAGAAAAAAAGTAGATCTGGATTAAACCAACACAATAAACATACATCTAACTAAGATGAATATAAAAAGATTTTAATTATTTGTTGAAAGATGAACCATTGAAACACCAAATGAATCATATGGAATCCACACATATGAATAACATAAACCAATTAATCAGATAGTTACATTGGGATGTTGTCAAAAATCACACCTTGAATGATAAATCAAAAGCTCCTAGATTCTTTAAGTAACTGCAAAAATTAAAGGGTATAAACCACCATTTGCTTTTTGATTTTTTTATGGAAATTTTTTGACATGGAAGCCATTAAAAAAATTCATCCATGAGAGGATGATTGAGGAGCAGTAAAGCTAAATGAATGATGAGAATAACGAAGGTAATGAATTTTAAATTAAAGCTAGAGATCATGTCCTACATTTTCTCATTCACTTGCCTTTTCAAATCCAATTTAAATCCCTTCCTTTTCCTTTCGTTGGACGGCTGATAATAGGCAATACGCGCCTAAAAAATTCCCAAATCCAATTAATATTTATTCCATTTAAATCCAATTTAAATGTTTTACCGATATGATATACCGATACATGTATGCATAACTTTATATATATATATATATATATATATATATATATATATATATATATATTAAATATTAATGATGTTCCAAATTCAAATAAAATTTAATAATTCATAATTCACAAATATTAATTAATTTAATTTATTTACAATGATTATAAATTAATTAAACCATATAGTTTATTCGGGATATTTATCATTATGGCTGTGCGACTCAAATGTGTAAATTCGGTCAACAATTACTATCGAACAATTCAAATATTAATGTTACGTTTCATCTTAGATAGTGATGTGAAATTTTGTAATACTTTTACATGCACATCTTTTGAGTGAAATCCAATCCAACTTGTTATAAGCATTACCCAGTAATAACGATTAACATCAATTCTCTTCATCAATATTATATCACAGTAGGACTTATGGAATTTGGTTTTTGGTGAAAATTCCATTATTGTCGATAGTCAACTCGGTTAGCCCATAACTAAAGTCATTGGTTCAACAATAACCTTTATTATCAACCCTAATACACTGGCCCAAGATTTTGATTTTGATTTGACTACATTTGATCGTGATACTAACCCTATATAACTTAGGAGGCGAATGATCTATTGAATACTGCTAAACTTTCAATACTTGAACTCAGACCCAATTATAGTTATTCAATGGATGCTATGTCATAATTTAACTATAATTAAAGTGAAGTACCTACATTGAATTTTCACGGTATTGTCAAATCAAGGGATTTGTGCAACATCGTTACTTCGAGGTTCTCTACTTGACTTTTGTGATATTAACCAATAGAAAATTCTCGAGTGGATCAATCCATAGTTATCTAATAACTATTGGTATGTAACCATTTGGTGCCCTCGGTAGCCAAGATCAATACACTATCCAACATGTGGAGAGCGTTACACACTCTCGTTTTAACAGATGTATCGAGTACACTTATTTATGTGAATTGCATGTATTACAAGTCAGAAATGTACATAGTTAATATCACCCTAGTGTAGATGTTGGGATTTATACCGTAATAGACTCATTTTCCCTTTACACATGCCTTTGTTTTCCAAAATTTTGATTTAAAATTATTTAAATATAATAAATGTGTAGAAATGTGTGTGTGTGTAAACATATTGAAAATATAGTAGACAATTTTATGTGTTTTGAAATCATAAATTAACAATAGTGAAAATTAAAGAAAGATTTGATATCAAATATCACAATATTACAAAAGATCCATCTTGTGATTTTGAATTAAAGTAATACATGTATGTTTACATATATCTAGATATTCCGGTTATTGTTTTGATTTAAAACAACTTTTGTGTATGTGTGTGTGTAAACATTGTGATTTATAACACACACATTAGAATTCAGATGTAACATTTAAATCAAAATTTTACTTTAGAAAGCAAACTTAAGTTTATGATTATAAACAAAACTTAAAGTTAGAAAAGAAACAAAAGATTTAGGGTTTACAAAATAATCCATCCATGAATTTTAGATCAAAACTTTTTTATGTAAACGACATCTAAAACATTCATATTCAAAATATCAATCATATAATATAAGAAATTAAGTTTCAAAGTGATAATTAAAAATTAACATGTACAACTATAAATGTAAATATTATAAAGTTATAAAATATATGTCAATCAAAATAAGCCTTTTTGTCATTAACAAGATTTCCAAAAGAAAAGGCATTGGACAAATAAATTTCTAAAAGAAAAGGCATTGGACAAATTAGGCATATGAAAATTAACAACAAATTTTCAAAAGAAAAGCAATTCTCTTCGTCAATATTATATCACATTAGGACTTATGAAATTTGTTTTTGGTTAAAATTCTAGTATTGTCCACAGTGAACTTGGTTAGCCCATGAATTAATTCATTGATTTAATAATAACATCTAGTATTAACCATACTACTCTGGCAAAGATTTTGACTTTAAGTTGACTATAGTGACAGTTATACTAACCCCATATAACCGAGGAGACGAATTCTCTATTGACTACTGTTTAACTTCTAATGCTTCAACTCGGACCCGATTATAGTTGTTCAATGGACGTCATACCACGATTTACTATAATCAAAGGGGGATGTCTATATTGAAGTTCTATAATATTCTCAAATCGAGGGAACCGTGTAACATCGTTACTTTAAGGTTTTCTGTTTGACCTTAGTTATTATAACCAACAAAAATCTCTCGAATGTATCATTTTATACTTACATAATAACTATCAGTATATAACTCCTTGATGCCCCAAGTAGCCATGGGTAATGCACTATCCAACATTTGTAAAGTGTAACACACTCTCGTCTCGACAATTTATCAATATCCCTTCTCGAAACATCTTGACTAGGATTATTTAAAATAACAATTATTTTTAATGTGATAAATTTCTCATGATTATAACACATTGTAATTATTATCACATAACATAACATTTAAGGATTTCCTATTTAACACACTTTAAAGAATTACTTAATTAATTATATCACAATATAATAAGTATAGAATATAAAGAATACACCTTTTATTTTTGAACAAGATTGGTTATTGAGATATATATGTGTGTGTGTGTGTGTGTGTGTAATAAATTACATAATTACCTCTAGGACATACCTTTAACTATATCATAAATGACATGTGCAAGATTTGGTCAAAAAATAGTTACTTTATTGAGAAAACTATCGATTTTCTACTTAATTTCAAAATTTCCACCTTAGAAATGTGGTAGCCTAACGTAGAATCCGATAGCTTACATTGTTCCATAGCCTAATCAAGACACTCAATAGCTTACACCTTCGACAACCTAATCTAGTGGCTCGATGGATTATACCTTCGATAACCTAATTTAGAAGCTTGATAGCTTACATTTTGATAGTCTAAATTTAGAGGCTCGATAGCTTAACATGTGATACATAAATATGGGGACTCGATAGCTAGATATATGATTACATGTCTTAGAGGCTTGATGCATAAGGCTGGTAATTAGACCCGAAAACCGCAAACCGGAGCCAAATCAACCTGGGAAGACACGAACACGAACGAAACCCGATGGTTCTCGAGTCGGGTCTCGACGATGATAAATACCATAAAAACCAATCAAACCCGATCCAAATCGAATCAACCTGACAAAAACATTAAATATATGCAATTTTAGAGTTATTACCCGATCATACATGTACCGAATCTTGAATGGGGTCGGGTCTAGGTTTTAAATGCATAGTTTAGACCCGACAAAATCTGTCCCGTCTACAACTAAGACTCGTCAAATCAGATCCAGGTCTATCGAGTTTGGTCTAATTGCCACCCCTATCGGTACCAAAACACGTGATGGCATAAACATATAGGCTTGATAGCTAGACATGCTAAAACATAATCTTAAAAGCTCGACAGTTAGATACTAAAACTTAAGCATTTGAAAGCCAGATTTCATGATGTGCAGTTGAATGTTATTGTATGAATATGGAAGTGCAAAAAAATAAAAATCATTGTAAAATTTTAAAAATTCATAATTCAATTGGTGTTGAAGTCCAGGTTAATTTTTATTGGAAATTATGATGAATTGTTTTAAAACGAAGTATAGATAACAAAACGAAACTTCTCTAATGCCATGATTAAAAAAAAAACATATTCAACTTGAATTATAAAAATTAATTTTGAGAAATGAATAAAAAGAAAATATTATAACGGTTATCATTGTTTTATTCATTATAATTCATACATAGATAAGAACTGCAATAGCCTCAAAAACAGTTTAATTCTAAATCAGTGCATGTTCAAATTTAAATATTAGTTTCTATAATTAAAACTTTCCATTCGATGAAACGTCGAAAGCAAACAATCAAAAAATCAGTTATTTTAACAATTATTCATCTTTTTCTTCAGCAATATAACAATAAAGACCAATTTGGTCCATCATTTGGTGAAGGAACAAGGCAGAAGGACGAAACCGTGCAATATAACTGGATGTTGTAGTAAAATTCCACATTAAACATTTTTCCAAATGGCAATCATTAAAGACTGGGCATGGCACCACCAAATCTATGCATATGCATGGTTTGTTAATACATAGAGACATATATGAACTTAGCCGTTCCTTTTTCTTTATTTAAAAAAAAATGTCAAGAACGAAGCCGATCCTATCATCTGTGTTGTGATTACATTGCAAATGAATCTAACCAGATTTTCAACTCTATTTCAATCCGAAATTATAACTACTAAACATCTAATCGATCCACAAAACCATTTTGCTTTCATAGTATATAGTGATTTTTGAATTGAAGGGTAGCCTTTCCTGGAGTTGTCCTGGACAATTGACGGGATCAATTTCTCTGTTTTTAAAGTTGTGTGTCTTATGTACCGTTAAATCTACTCTATTCATTTTGAAAGTAAGCGCACAAATTAATTTTACAAGAAAACAATGAATAATTATGATTTAAATGGACATATTAAGACATTTAAGTTGTGGAGAGAGGAATTTATCACGGTAATTAAGTTGTTTGCCTTACACTATACCAAGATACTATGATCATCAGCTGATTCCAGTTTAGCAACTGTTAGAGATGGACCTAGCATTCAACTAATACATATGAGATCACCAATGAAGACTGTTTACACAGCATAATACATCATGCTTAAAAAGTTAGTTCAACATTTACTCTACAAACTAACACAAAATGTGTCAGTAGTCTGAGTACATCGAATATATATATATATATATATATATATATATATATATATATATATATATATATATATATATATATATATATATATATATATATATATATATATATATATATATATATATAGATGCAAAGTACAGTGGTAGCTGGCCAGTAGCCATTAGTGAGTAGGTGATAAGAAAAGAAAATATCAAACCATGATGCAGTATATTTACTGGGTCTAGTTCGACACCCCTAGTCTAAGTGCACATGATACGTGCATGGGATATGGTGATATTATAACTTCTATTGGCTGCTATATATATTATAAGGCTACGTACAATGATTCTACTTCTTATGTTGTTTGTTACATTTGATGTTTAGCTGTATACATTATTGCACTATTTGAATTTGATTCGGTGACGAAGGATCATGCCAAGTAAAACCGGGTTCGATTTTACTTTGGGAACCGGCCCGGTTTCTGATCGATTACCCAGCTGGCCAGTCTGATAACTGAGCGTGGCTCACGTTTCTATTAAGTCTTTGGTCAACTTGTTGATTACTGTTCTGTACGTTAGCTTGTCGGATTGGTACCCACCCCCACCCCCACCCCCACCCCCACTTTTGCTGTTAGTGTCACTTAGAATGGAAACGTATATTAGAAGCTGTAACCGTTTTCTCGTTTGTTTTGATTTCAAGTTAGGAAAAACAAATTCATTTACCAAGTTAATTATGTAGACCAAAGATTTGACTTCTATTCAAACTCTACTTTAAGCAATCTAGTAAAGGTCGGTCTAAACATTCCCTTTAACCATATAGCTAAACTGAACGTGGCTTACCATCTATACTTCAAACCTTCAACCTCCAACATTAGATAAACAGATCGTCTTTAACAGACGAATTAGGTGACAATCGTCTAATATTAATTAAAATACACAAAACGACCATAAGTTAAATTTATAAAAATTAGGTTTCTGTCAACTTTCAAAAACGAAAAGCATTTACGACCCATATTAGAATATCCAAATTACATTTTTTTCGTTTCTATATCCACTCTGTTTTACTTTCTATTTTCATATAAATTACGTTGTTATTAAATTTGAAATTCATTCTTAATCCTACAAAATAAATTCAGTAAATCGACCAAAATCTGATTTATTCAACCAACGATTGATCTAATTCAAAGTACAATTGGGTACAACCACGTTTTAAATCTCTAACTAATTTCAGTATCGTATATTTTAATTTTTAGTTATTTGAACTTATTTTTGTATGTAGATCAAAAAATACGAAAGATTTAAATCTATCTCCATCATAAGAATTCAGATCGTCGGTGTTATCATTGGATTTAAATAGACTTTCAAGTATTCCTGCAGAACCTAGTAAAGACAGGTATTGATATCAGTTTTTAAATGTATTGAATTATATAATTTATATTATCAATCGCATTGCAAATATGCACTTAAATTTTTTTATCAACTATAGAGTTCACTTTTATGTTTATTACATTTAAGTGCTATTAACTGGGTTTTTACCCAATAGGAATATAGATTAGTTAGAACATCTAGGCCAAGTCAAAACAAGTTAAGAATCAACCAAAAGGACCAGAAGAAAAGACCATGAAAGATTCGAGAAGAATTACCCAAAAATCCACTACACCTCAGCGATTCATAAGGAAGCTCCATGGATTGTTTTAGCCTCTTGCATCATGAACCAATATCTTTTCAAGGGATGTTGCCAAGTTTCATAGTATTCCAAACAACTTAGTTCGAGGAGTGAACTTTCATTTTGTTCAAGTCGTTTAATAATCTAACCCGTGCATGAACCATCACCAAAACAAGGTAACAAGTTACAAAATTATATGGAGAGCACATACGCAAGACAAGGAGTGCAACCCAAAGAAAGAAGCCCAAAAATTCCCCAAGTACATGGATTACTAGCGGTCCATGCCCTATGGATCGCAAGCGGTCAATTAGATTAGGTTGGGTCATTGCGAAATTTTCAGAGCACCTTCTTATCATTGAGTGTATGCTTTCAGCAAAGTAGGCTAGCACAGTAGCTCTCCAACCCCTATAAATACAATCCTACCTGCAATATAAAGGGGGATTTCTGGACTGGCTTCTAAAACTCTACAAAGATTATTCTTCACTCTTCTCCTTCCATACAATAGTCATCTAGGAGTTCACTATGATTCTTTAGTGAACTCTTGTACTTGTGACTTGATCTAACTTAGAAGGTTTAACTATATTGTAATCTGATTCAACTAGTAACAAGCAGTCAGTTAACAGAAAGTTATAAAGTGGATGTAGGCTTCATTAACAATCGAACCACACTCAATTTAGGGTATTGATCCATTTTTTGGGTCAACATATTTTTTATGCTTTCACTGATAATTTAATTCAAGCTTAGATCTAGCTATCTTGTTTGGATCAGATAGGTTCTAAAGTTAGATCCTCAATCTTTGCTTAGAAGATTCGCTGTTGAGAATCAATGGCATTAGGAAGAAAGAGAACAATTTCGAAAGATCCATAGAAGCTACCATTGTTGGAGAAGAAACAAACCTCAGCAAATTGAAGTCAATAACCCCAACAACCTGCAACTTGGAGCTAACACTAGAGATCAAGTGTCAGGACCCTTCACTCAGCATAAAGTTGTGAGAAAAGGAGAATTGGACCAGAAAGTTGGTGAAATTAACCAGAAAATGGAAAAAGTCAAAAGGCTCCTATGAAAAAGATAGATGCTCTCTTAGCGCTCCAATCACTAACTACTCCAAGAAGGCACCCGAAGCCATGACTGCTATGGAACAAGAGCTTTCTTCTGTTTTTGGCTCAAGTAGAAGAAATAAACAACAGAGGCAAAAGGAAGTAACGAGTGAAGCTCAATGCGCCACGATAGTGGAAAATGCTAATACTCCATTCACTATAAAGCGCATACTACGAACCTGAACTTAGGAGTGAAAATTCCACGGGAGGTCATACTATTAGCTGATACTGACTCCAAGGTAGGAGAGCAACTGAAGGAAGGAGGATTAACTTCAAATGATCAAACTCCACCGGCAAGACCAAGCGCCTACCAAAAAACCTCTACAGGAGTGGCTCTACCAAAGACCGAAGAGCCTAGGCTTCAGCTAGACAATCAAAACTGTTTGCAAAGTCAAACACTTGACGTAGCTACTAACAGTCGACACACGAATGAGTGGACAAGTAAGGCATAAATTGCGGACATGGTCAGATTCTCGATGGAAGAAAGCAAGGGTAGAAAGGATAATGATTGGGGTTCCTCTCTAAACCGAACTCCCTTCACAGATAGTATCCTAAGGGCGGAGTACCACAAGAAATTCACCATGCCACCAACTATGCCCTCCCATAATGAACTTACTAACCCTCAGCGGCACTTGTACAAGTACATTTGGAATATGGATGGTGCAAGGGAAACAGATGCAGTTCGTTGTAGATATTTCCCCATCTATTTGGAAGGAGTTGCCTCCATGTGGTTTACCAAACTCCCTCCGCAGTCTATCTAAACCTTTGACGAGCTCGCTAGGAATTTGGATCAATTTAGACTACATATGACTCTGCCAAAGGACGTGATGTCTCTATCTGATTACTTCCACGGATCCAACGAATCACTAAAATCATTCATGAACTGCTTTAACATACCCGTCGTCGAAGTGAGCAAACCAAACGAGGATATGATTTTCATGGCTTTAGTCCGCTTGATCCATCTAGAGATAGATTTTGGGAGATGGATTAAAATGAAGCAACCGACCACCATGAAAGAATTCAATCGAAAGGCTAGTCAAGACTTGAGAGTTGAAGAGGCAAATATGTTAGAAGGTAAAAGTACCGATATGTGACCAAATGAATAAATTCAAAGTAATGTGGCAATCAATCAAAACGGTAAGATTTCTGAAGTATCCACTGGAAAAGATGGGAACCACAAAAGGTAGAACCGGGATCAGAACAACGTCAAGGGCAACGGAGAGGGAAAGAAAATCAAAGGTCTGAAATGCGAAGAATACACTTTTTTGAATGATAGCTTGGAGAATATTTACCTAGCAACTCAAGGAACAGAAGAGTACCCGAAGCCGCCTTGAAAAGAAGAGTCTAAGCAACAAAGGAAGTTGGGGGAGTTCCGTCGCTTCCACGAAACCCTCCGCCATAACACAAACTAGTGTCTCCATTTGAAGAATGTGATTGAAGAACTGATTAGAGAAAACAAGCTCTAATAGTGCACGAAGAAACACCGAAATACCGATCATCCAACCGGACCTCATGCACCTAACACCCAAAGAAACCATGATGGATCCAACGGAGATGGACCTAAACGAGCTGAACAGAGACTAGTCATCAATACCATTTCAGGAGGTCCTCATCTGCCACCGAAAAGTTAGGGCGAGATGGAAAGATATGCTTGTTCATTCAAAATTCTCTAAAGGGAACTTGCTTTGCAATCGAAGATGGGACCCCTGCTAAATAGTAGAGAATTCTTAATGAATCCAATTTTTAATCTAATGTTAGTGACGATAGGTATCGGACCCGCTGTTGTATTTTGGGTATTGGTTGATACTGTAGGATCAATAAATATTCTGTTTCGACATGCGTTCGACTAAATGAAGCTTAACATGAAGGTTGTCTCTGCATGTCAAACCAAAATCCAAGGATTCACCGGTCATCCACTACAATAGGTTGGCACAATAGATCTGCCTATTGAACTCGGAATTGGAGATTAGACAGTGGTTCTCACCCAAACCTTTGTTATAATTGACTAGATCTTGGCCTATAATGCATTCTTGGGATGGCTGACCCTCACCGACTTTTGAATTATCTTAGCATAATGGTGTCTTACTATGAAATTCCCTACGGAAAACGGAGTTGGAATGATAAAGGAAGACAAGAGTGTTGCAAGGGAATGCTACATCATTGCATTGCATGAAACAAGAAAGAAATAAAAGGGGAAGATTGTGGAGAAAACTCTCCACATTCGCGAACCGTCATCGTAGCAACAACAGAACCGCTCTTGGCTTTGGGACCATAATTGATTCGATAAGGCTATAGACCCTAGAAAGAAGAGTTTAGGGGAGAAATGGGCAGCACCAGTAGAGATTACAATGCATATCCGTGTAGACATTGATGACCCGATACGAGTACTAATAATAGGATCACATCTTAGAACCAAGACGCGACAAGATTCGCCAATCTGGATGTGTTCGCTTGGACGCATTCCAATATGTGTGGGATATCGTTGAAGATAGCGTGTCACACACTTAATGTCAATCCCAAGTACACTCCAGTGAAGTAGAAGAGGGGCACCCTAGGGCCGGAACGGTCCGTTGCATTAAGAGAGGAAGTGGATAAGAAGTTGGAAAATGGCTTCATCCACAACAAAATCTACCCCATATGGGTATCAAATCTGGTTTTGGTAAAGAAGTCCAATAGGAAGTAGCGGACTTGCATTGACTACTCAGATTTGAACAAGGCCCGCCTAAAGGATAACTTTCCATTGCCCAAGATCGATTAGCTTGTTGACGCCATGGCATGCCATGAGCTACTATCGTTTATGGATGTCTATTCTGGATATAACCAAATCATGATGCATGAACACGATAAGGAGAACACTAGTTTCATTACCGATCTTAGATTATACTATTATCGAGTCATAACCTTCGGATTAAAGAACGCGAGAGCAACCTACCAATGACCGATAAACAAAATGTTCAAAGATCGGACTAGGAAAATGATGGAAATATACGTAGACGGCATGCTTATCAAATCATGCGTATTAGAAAATCGCTTAGAAAATATCGCAGAAATGTTTGAAATATTGCGGAAATATGGAATGAAGTTCAACCCGCTGAAATGCTCTTTCGGCGTAGCTTTTGGTAAATTCCTTGGTTTCATCATAAATGCAAGGTGCATTAAAGCCAATCCGGAACAGATTACCGTCCTAAGAAACGTCAAAGCTCCCATGACCAAAAAGGAATTACGAAGTCTAAATGGAAAGATTACAGCGTTAAGCCGATTCATTTCCCGAGCAACTGACAAGTGCATACCATTCTTCGATGCATTGAAGAAGGGAAAGAAGAATTTCAAATGGAATGAATCCTACCGGTAAGCCTTTAAAGAATTACATTGTCATATGGAAACCCCATCGGTCTTATCCAAACAAATAAATGGGGAAGAGTTGTTCATCTATCTTGTTGTATCGACCCATGTTCTGTGTGCAGCATTGGTACGTGAAGAGGATAGGGTCCTATCTACTACATCAGTAAGCGATTTACCAAGGCTGAAAAGAATTACCCAAAGTTGGAAAAAATTGCCTATTATCTGTTGATCATGTTAAGGAAGCTACAACTATTTTCCAGGCTCATCCCATCAAGGAGTTGATGGATCAACTTCAAAAACAAGTGTTGTACCGCCTAGAGACATCAGGTCGACTTCTAAAATGGAATATCGAGTTAAGCCAATTTGAAATGACTTATTATCTTCGAAGAGCTATTGATGGATGGGCACTGACAAATTTCATCGTTGAATTTACCGAGTGAGACGGTGAAGAAGAAAGCACTTTGGACATGGTGCTGCAGTGGAAGTTGTTTGTTGATGGCGCATCAAATGAATCCTATTCAGGTGCAGGGGTAGTACTGAAAACCCCTGAAGGAAAATCTTTTTTGCTATGCTATAAGACTGGAACTTCCTGCCATCAACAATGAAGCAGAATATGAGGCTTTGATGGCAGGATTAAAAATCGTTAAAGAATTAGGAATAAAAGTTATGCATATCTACAACGATTCTCAGCTAGTCATCTTCCAAGTGAAAGGGGAGTACCAAGCAAGGAGCAACCTCGCCCTCCACCTTTCAAAATCATGAGAATTACTGTAGGATGTTCGGCACTACCCTTTAAGTCACATTCCGACAAGCGAATCACCTAGCCAAACTAGTCAGTTCTGGAGATGCTCAGTCAATGGGACTGGCCCTAGTCGAAAAGCTTACATCACCCATCATAGATGATATGGATCTTGATTGGATTATGGAAATAGTAGAAGAAGAGGAATCATGGATAATGTCGATCAAAGATTATCTGATTAAAGGTACACTCGCTAGGGATCGAAATGAACGAAAGAAGCTACTCCGGAAAGCATCACGGTTCGTCTTGCAGGATGGAATTCTTTACAAGAGAGAATTTTTTACTCCCCTACTCAGATGTGTAACCAACAATGGCTAAAAGGATCCTCAGGGAAGTCCATGAAGGCGATTGTAGAAACCGTATTGTAGGGAAAACTCTACCAAAGAAGATCATCCGATACGGTTACTTCTGGTCGTCCATCAACCGTGACGCAACAGACTATGCCAAGCGATGTATGCAATGCAAAAAGTTCGCCTAAATACAAAGAACCCCATCCATAGAACTTATGCAATGGTCGGCCCATGGCTATTTGCAGTATGGGGAATTGACCCGATCGGCGTGCTCCCAATTACTAAAGGAGGAGCCAAATATGCAATCATTGTTGTTGATTACTTCACAAAATACGTCGAAGTGGAACTATTGGCTACTATTACCACTAAGAAAATTAACTTTGTCACTAGAAATATCATTTGCAGGTTTGGGTTGCCATAGAAAATCATCACAGTTAATAGAATTTAATTCGAAAGCATCAAAACCAAAGAATTTTGCAAGCATTTCCACATCGAAAAAGTTTCTTCGTGGTGGCACACCCTTAAGAAAATGGACAAGTGAGGGCGGGAAAAAAATCATCAAGTCCACTATCAAAAAACGGCCGACTAAAGCCAAAGGAAACTAGGTTGATGAGCTCCCACTTGCACTATGAGCATACCAGACGACGCACAAGTCAGAAACTGGACATTTTCTATTCGCGATAGCATACAGATACAAAGTAATAGTCCTGGTTGAATTGGAAGTTCCCTCTCATCGGAAACAACACTTCAATCAAAAAGAGAATGAGCATTTCTTACTCGAGTCACTTGATTTGATTGACGGAAATGGGAAAAAGCCGAGCTAAGGACCACTGCTCACCAGAAAAGGGTAACACGGCACTTCAACCATAAAGGTCCACAACTGAACATTCAAAAGGGAGATCTCGTCCTGAAACGGATCTATCCAGCTACAGGAACACTCGTACCAAACTAGGAAGTGCCTTACTCAATTTAACAAAAGCTCGAAGATGGCACCTTCAAGCTGACGACGGTCGATGGAATTCAGATTCCCCGAGCTTGGAACAATGACTCGCTCCGGCATTTCTTTATTTAGCTTTTATCTGTGTATTTCCTATTTTCGCAAATAAGCTGCCCAACCACACTGAGGGTATTGTAAATAGGCAGAATTTGCTCCATTTTTCGTTTTACCAATGAAATCTCTATAGTTTCTTGAACAATAAAACCGTGTTTATATAAATTACTAGCTGGGTTGACAAAAGTAAACCGACCCAAAATCATTCACTAGCTACTTGGGAAAGTGAAAGCACACTCGAGTAAACTCTACCAACTCGCTAAGTCGACGAAGTAAATCGACTCGGAATTAAAAGTCACGCATTCCATAAGCCACGCATTTCCTCAGCCATCCACTCTCAAAAATCGTGCATTTCATAAGCCGTGTACTCTTAAAAGCCACGTATTTCATAGGCCACATAAGCACTACTTGATGTTGCTCAGCATCATAAGCAAACCGTTAAGTACCAGTATTTTTCTAACAACAATGGGAAACTTGTCTACTGTAGGACTAGCAAGGATCAACTCTCACTACCAAAAAGAATCGACAGAATCTAATAATGTCACAAAACTAGAAATTGGTGAAGAATTCCGACCATTGACATTCGAGTCACAAGTTCTCAAAGATAGGAATCGCAAAGTAAATTTGGCTATAGACATTTGTGAAATCGCTCGGATCAACCCATCATTTATCAAGTGTTCGGAGTAAATAATCTTATAAAGTGGGACACACACCAACACTTAATTATAAGGAAAACTACTCCATGATCTGAATTTCGGCATTCACAATAGATCTAATTGTAAAACTAAAAAATGCATCCATAATGAGTGAAATCATGGAAATAAAGGCATTGTATACCACAAAATACGGCAACATGAAATATAGAAATTGCAGAACAAGCAATCGAGTCATGTACACTTATAATGGTATAAAAAAGCTAAGTACATGATAAATAAGAAAGAACACATAAGTGATAATAGTAGAAACATTAATCTTTTCATTTCTCATAACATTTTTTATACAAGGTCAAAATGTGGGGGTCATACCTACACAATATTGGCCAACGAAAAGAAAAATACAGATGCTACAATAATAAAAGCAATAAGTGCAGACTCTGTACTTGTACAAAATACATGTCGAACAAATCAAAATGCTATAAAATCGGGATCCACTGTCACTAGAGCCCATCAATGCTTCTTTCCACCACTTCCTTTCCCGCCTTCGGTCAAAGTTTCTTCTTCCCTTCAGCATCCCCATTGAGAGTCACATTGTTGCCAGAGATATCGATTGTAGGCTCCATGCCTGTCTCCTTCTTGTTCTTTGGCCCCCTTCGAAGATCCTATGGTCATGTGTTTGCGAGACTTGTGGGAGCTCCTAGAAGAGTTTCACTCCTCTTCCTTCTCCTTCTTAACTGCCATCATCTGCTGCTCAGTTTTACCTAGTTAGCTGGCTTAGTTTGTTTGTTCTCGGGTGCCAACTACCGTTAAATTGCTCTCTAGAGAGACGGAGGGGTTATCTAAGCCATGCAACGCGGTAATCTTCTCAGATTCCAACCCTGTTTACGATCCGTACACGGGAGTGATGACCAAAGTAGTTACATAGACAAGCATTGAAGCCGTCGAGATAGCAGTAGACCCCAGGACTAGAGAAATTGGGAATTTGATAGGCAAAGAAAACATACCTATAATATTAAAAAGAAAAGCAATCAATTCATCTTGTTCTTACGGCGTGAGCTGGAAGTCCTCAAACTCAGGAAAAATAATAAAATTACCTGCATCAGTGATATGACCAGGAATCTTAATCTCGCACTCCCCACCATTTTCTTCTTTCAATGGTTGCATAACCTTGGGCGAAGTTCCAGGACTCCCCAAGGCTCCAAAGTTAGGTGCTAAAGGGATGGATAACAAAGCAGTGTCGATAGAAGCCGGAATGATTTCTGTTTGATCATGAAGTTTCTTAGACGATTCACCAGGCCTAGAACTAAAGGCCTTTGATAATGTTTTAACTGCTGCAACTATGCCAGCATCGGCGGATTCTCTCTCCCTTTTAACCCAAATAATCTCCCATCCCTCTACCAAATCCCTCTTTGATTCTTCATTCAGATAGGAATCCTCCAGCTCTTATTCAGCGTATGCATCCCCGTCTTCTCGGGAATGAACTAGGATCTCCCCCGAAACTACAGCAAGTGGACGTAGGAATTTGAGACCCAGATAACAGAGACTACCCTGATGCAACAGGGAGTTGACGTAGAAGTTCAAGATGGTGTCATCCATCTTCGCCATCTTCCTTTTAAAGGTATCTTGCAGCTTCAAATAATCCGCCGTCATGGCGGCTTTCTCAACTTCAACTTTGGTCTCTTCAATGTTGAGTTGTGCAATTTTTTCCCGAAGCGAAGCAATCACTTGAGCCTTTTTTGAAATGGTCTTATCTTGGGATTCCAACATTCCTAATTAATCAGCAATTATTTTCTTATGAGCTTCAATAGTTTCATCATGTACAACAATAGTTCTCTTTTAAGCTTCGATGATCTCATTTTGGGCTTCAAGCTCCTTTTTTAACTTGACTTCATCAGTGGCTTTCTTGATTTCGACTATGAACACGGTTTCAATTTCTGTGTGAGCCTCTTTTAATTCCTTTAGCAAACTAGCGTTGCTCTTACTATCTCGAATCGCAGCATCTCTCTCTTTCATCAATTGATCAATTCTGGCACTGCGTTCCGTCAGCATCCTTTCATAATCATCCTTTTCCGACTCAAAAAAAAGGAATCTCTTGATAGTTGTTACAGTTTGCATCCGCCAGCTGCTTAAATAATTTCTCCCATCCTTCAGCTTGATCCAAATCACCCTGAATCACTAGGAGATGAGGTATATAAGAATCCTTACGAATCGAACATAGGTCACAATCGAATTTAACCTCCTTCAAGAACCATCCGCGGAGCGCGGCTTCAAGTCTAGGTGGATCGGGTGGGAGAATATAAGCAGGCCATCTACGAGGGCATGAAAAACAATAAGCATGCACAACATGGGTTAACAGAGTCTGGGTTGATGGAGCGACATGAACAATAGAAGTCGTAACCTTAATTTCGATAGAAATTGGAGCCGAGGCAAATTTACAGCCCTCGGAAGGATGAGGATCATGATCCACCTTCAACTTTCTAGATGGCTCTTCCTGTTCATCAGTAGTCTTCCTCTTCTCATAGCCACTCCTGTAAACTCAGCCTCAGTCCCTTTCATCCCGACGATGAGCTTCAGCTTCCCAATCTTTTCTCCTCCTCAATTCTTCCTCAGTTTCTCACGGCTAGCGGCAGCTTGAAGTCCATTTTGACCCTGCATCTGTAAATTGTTCAAGATCTTCGTAAAGTCCCAGACCTCTTATAGTACCTAATATAAGAAAAAAATGAAGTAACTTTAGTGGCAAAAAATGAGCTCAAATAATGCATATATAAGTGTATGTGACCCTAGTGAAGTATGTAACATGTCGTAGTTGCCCTAAAAGGACTTCACAAACCGGGTTGATAGCGGCTACAGTAGGAGTCGGGCTAATTCTAGAAACAACATGATCGGAGTGAGGAAATAGTCCCTCGGACTCAAAGTCATCTCCCATGAATTTTGTAATGTTCACATAAATGTTGTTTAAATCCCCAAAGTCGATATCGATTTCCTTAGCTAGAGAACCATGAATTCATCCAGTTGTTGTGGGAGCATCTTTAGCAATAACCTCTTGGGGAGGTGAATCCGAGAGTATATGACTCATTCTTAGAGTTTCATCCCATGATTTGAGATCTCCTTCGCTCGAACGCGCATCAAATTCCTCATCGCTAGAGGAGGGATCATCATCACTTCCACTCTCAAATTCACCTTCCTCTTTTTCTACAATCACTATAGCCTTGCTTTCTCATTGTTTGAACTCCTCTTCCCCTTCCTTGGGGATCAGGGGTATCCTGTTTTGACTAATAGTTCCAGTCGTAACATTTTTTTCCTTTACGAATTTCCTCGATCGTTCCACTGGATGGACCTTCTCTACCTGGTAGACCACCCTTTTCGAAATCGTGCGATGAAGAGCTGGAGCGTGTTTGAATTCTGGAATGGGTAGAGGATGGAACTTCAACGGCAACGATGGATCTCCCGGAATGCAAAAATCTATACCGATACAAATTCTCATCCGTCGGCAAAAAAACTGATCGGTCTCTCTAGCATCTATAGCCTTCAGGGTATGGATGGTGGGATCAAGTAATGGATCTTTATTTGGCCTTGGAATAATTGCAAGAAGCATTCAGTTTATTAAAACTCCACACCATCATGATAAATCTCAACGAGTGAAGTGAAAACTTACCCCCTGTTCGTCTAGAGATGATTAAATCCTTCAAGACATGTAACAAAGAAATATTGTATCTTGAACTGGGACAGGTTGCTTTGGAGTTACAATAAGATTTTACGATTTCTCTAAGCCTCAATAATTACAAGAGACAAACATTCATCTCTCTTCTTGAATGAAAGAAAATACCTCAATTCATTGAAGCTTGAGGCACGATTGAATGTCCGCATAAAAAAACATGAAGACAAGTCAAAATTGCATATCCATTGGAATTGACCTGGAATGGAGCTATTACCAAATTCAAAAGAGCGTCTCCCCAGAAATTGTTGGATTGGGGCACTGCACCATTCATGCACATGTACCGATGGCAGGTGGTGTAACGCGAAGGTGGCATGTATGCGAACTTATTTTTCAGCGGAAGGCACACATTATCATCCAGAATACCATGCTGTAAGAAAATATTGTGTAGAACTTTAGCAAAAATGATAGTAGAAGCTCTCTTCGAAGGGTTAAGCAAAACTATCAAATTTGAAGGAGTTCGATCGAAGAACAGACCAATCGAAACCAATTGACAATATTGGGCATGTGGTGCCGAGGTAGTAGGCATTGCTGGAACTGTTTGCAAAGGCATGACTAATGTCGATTCTGTTTCCCAAAGTACCGGGATTCCTCCATTGGATTTATGCCAAGATAATGGACGCGTCATCCTATATAATATAACTTGGGTCCAACGTGGTCGGGTAACTCCATTTTTAACTTGAAGCCCACTATATTTAATGCATGAATTCCAAAAAGACGTTGACTTGTGCCAACTTGTCGGATTCTAAGCATTGACTAGACAAGATCTGTATGTTATCTATATAAGATGGGCTCGGTGTTATGAACACTATGAATGCTCTACCCTGGGTAGATAGCTCACTCGTAGCAGAAAAACAAAAAGGCTTTTCATGTCATTCATTGAAGCTATCCCTTCAACACTTACCCATTATCGATCACGATCGATAACAGATTCGTTGTCCAAAGCGACATGGAAAGTTTTTCCTATTCTTAGGTACACCGAGTATGCAATAATATGTCTATGGTGAGCTATGGGAATCATCAAGGCATGTGCAAGTCGATTTTGATTTATTGGACGAAGATAGTAGAATGCGTCAATTGCAAGACACGAGTATACAATCTTCCTCCAACAAATCGCAATCAACCCACTTCGTTCACCATCCTCATAAATCTTCTTGAATACACCAACCATCACCACTAGTATAAATACCACATCATCACCAGCCTTAGATAAAAAGCAAATGGGTTCAATTTCGGGTTCATGGCGATTCGGGCTAGGGCTAGAAATCTATAGGGTCGGCAGCGATCCAAAAAGGCAATAGTTTTGGCGCTAGGGTTTGGCTCGGGGTGATGGGGAGGGGAAGGAGTGGTTGGCGGCGATAGGCTACAGTAAAAGAGGTTAATTACGGTGGCTTCAGAGATTGGTTAGGGTTTGGTCTCATGGTTGGCTCGGGTCGCAAGAAGAACACGTTTTTACCCATTAATGGCATCCACTGGAGGGAAAATGTTAACTGGGTTTTTACCCAAGCAGGAATCCAGATGAGTTAGAACATCTAGGCCAAGCAAAAACAACTCAAGAATCAACCTAAAGGACCAAAAGAATAGATCAAGAAGGATTCAAGAAGAATTCCCAAAAATCCACTAAGGGGATGGATCGTTAGCGATCCATCACCCATGGATCGCTAACAATCAATAAGGAAGCTCCATGGATCGTTCTAGCCTTTGCATCGTAACCCAATATCTTTCTACGGATGTTGCCAAGTTTCATAGTATTCCAAATAATATAGTTCGAGAGTGAACATTCATCTGGTTCAATTTGTGGAACAATCTAACCGTGTGTGAACCATCACCAAAACAAAGCAATGATTTACGAAATTACATGGAGAGCTCCTACATAAGTTAAGGAGTGCAATCCAAAGAAAGAAGCCCAAAAATTCCCTAAGTACAGGTATCGCTAGCGATCCATGCCCTATGGATCACTAGCGATCCATCAGATTAGGTTCGGTTGTTATAAAATTTTCACAGCACCTTCTTATCATTGCGCGTAGGCTTTTGGCAAAGTGGGCTAAACCAGTATCTCTCCAACACCTATAAATATTATTCTACCTGCAACATAAAGGGAGGCTTCTAGACCGGCTACTATAATTTGCAAAGATTATTCTTCATTCTTCTCCGCCCACACAATAGCCATTTATAGGTTCACTGTGATTCTTCAGTGAACTCTTGTACTTGTGACTTGATCTAACATGGAAGATTCAATCACATTATAATTCGAATTCAACTTATAACAAGCAGTCGGTTAATAGGAAGTTATAAAGTGGACGTAGGTTTCATTAACAATCAAACCACCATAAAAATCTTCTTGTATTCTTACTATTTATGCTCCTTTTACATTTATTTTCTATATTATTGCTCTATAAGAAGAGGGTTGGCGCTTTCACACACAATCCAAGGCGTTGATCAATTTTTTGGGTTAACAACTACATTAAGCTTATTTAGTTAAATAAATAATTCAATCAAGAATAAATTAAAACATCTAATTATTGCTATATGATAGATAGGTATTGGAAAAATGTAATGAATTATATAATTATATATTACTTAGACGATATTTTATGAGTGAAAATAGATACACAGATTAGTACAAATATATTCATCTTTAACTACACTACACTTATGCATTTAAAAAAATTATCAACTATAGAGTTCGCTTTTACATTTAACTACATTACACATCTTTAGTTATATAAATAATTCAATTTAAATAGAAATTAGTTAAACTTCAGAACTTATAAATGTAATTAAAATTTTTAACTACATTTTGAAATGCAGTAAGGAAATATATATATATATATATTTATTTATTTAATATTCAAGTATTAATAATTATAAATATATTGAATTCTATGATATTGTTTATAAGTGAAAACATTATAAAGATTAGTATAAATATGTTCATTATTAACCGCATTACACTTATACGTTTAAAAAAAATACCAACTACATGATGCCCCACCCAAAGACCAACATTAACAAAGAGTATTATTGGGTAATACCATTTGCTAATGTGGAGAATATGGCTGTTTAGGAGCGACCATTTATAGCCTTGGCTTAAATATCTATTGAACACATCGATAAATGCTCTATATATTTTTCTCTATCTCAAGTGGATCGATATATCCAATAAATACTTAATACAAAGCCATAGGTGGCTATAGGATCTATCAGAACAAAATACAATGACATAAATGCAAAACACACCACAAAACAGCAGATAATCTCATATATACACACAGATACAAATACATCACAGAGTGTACAAAATGATATATAGCATATGTGGTATGACGACCACAATACAACACGAGTCAAAGAATGTACATATCAGATTAGCAACAAAAAGGACTACACAAAAGCTACAACAAAAGTAGCTAGCAGAAAAGTCCATATGGAAGTAGAATATGCTAGGTCCAAAGGGTGCCTAACCTGAAATACCTCGGTCTGACCCGTGTACAAAATACACGGGTCAGTCTAACTAAACAAATCAGTTTACCAGGATAAGCGATAATATAAGCATAAGAATAATGTGATAATATGCTTAAGTGAGAAGGGACAATTTAAAGTGTATGGTTTCATCAAGTGATAATATGGTATCACTACATAAACATACAATCTCAAAGGAGATAAGACAATTCATAAAACGCTAAATGTAGCAAGCCCCATATCGTTGGCATAGCACAAATCATCAATATAGATTTAAGAAAAATTATAGCTCCTAAAAAGGGAGAAATCCCAAACCCTCCATAACGGCAATCTCAAAAGCAACTCAAAAAAATCAGCATCTCCAAATATGCCACAAGGCAAATATATCTCCAAATAGGAGTTTAAAATCTCAAATATACGCCATATCGGCAGTCTCAATAAAACGCCAGTGTAGGCAACTCAAATCCCAAAGATAGAACTCAAAAGAGTTAAAATTCCCATAAGGTAAATGCTGTATATACATATTTAATATCCAAAATGGCTCGAATGGCCAATAATAAAAAGGCGATACACTTGGGAAATCATAAACATCAATGAAATCATCTCAAAGATATAGCATGTGTTTATGGCCGAAGACCGCCTAGTACTATTTTCTCAAAAAGGCACCACGCCTCTTAGACAAACATTTCAAAGGACAAATAAATACGTCTCTTAGATAAACATCCCGAAGAACAACATCCCGAAGGACAAATACGTCGAAATGGACAAATACATCTCTTAGACAAACGTCCCAAAGGACAAATGATCCGAAGTCCAGTACGGCTAATACGTCTCCTAGAAAAATATGTCACACACTTTTGGATCGGAACCCAAATAGTGTTAACGTGTCCCATACCGCACGTTTGCACTAAACAGTTTGCCGACCGCTAGTAAATTTCACACTCAAATCAGTAAAAAGTTTACCTCATCTCATTGGTAAACTCGACCCAAAGGTTAAAACGATCAAACAGACAAGCGGGAATTAGCGATAAGATAAACGCACGTATCCCATACCATATGTTTTACCAAACCATTTAATTCTCCTTCTCATTCGCTCGAAATGCACAAAAACTTGTAAATATGAAATAATTTACTTTGAAAAACAAGCTTTTAAAACCAGTTTTTAAAATCAATTGAAAACCCTATTTAAAAATTTCCCTTATTATAGAGAATAAATAGATTTTATACTTGAAAATACTTTAAAATATTATATAATAATTATTTTGAAATACCTATTAATTTTAAAAATCATTTCAAAACGATTTGGAGAAAACCGTGATCGAAAACGAATAAAACAAGTAAATTCAACCAAATCGATATTCGAATTTAAATTCAAATTAAATTCAAATAATTCAATTGAATTTTAAAACCTCCAAAATTTGTATAGTCTATTGATAGACATCATGGCCATCAAAACGATCGATAACATCACGAAATCTATCCAGAAAATGGAGCAAAAGAAGCTTAAAAAAACATTGAAACAAAAGATGAAGCAAGGAAATTTTTTGCCTTTTCCTGGTTGACCCTAAGGTCGACCTCCTTGGTTCCTAGGTCGACCATACAGTTGACCTAGGAGCCTCTGGGTCGACAGTCTGGTCGACCCAGGTAGGTGTGGCAGTCGACCTAGCATATAAACTTTTTCCAGTTTGATTTTTGCCTACGAACTGAATTTCCAGCAAGATTTTAGCATATCTATAGACAATAAAATTCAACCGAAATTTAGAAAGATGGAGTCCAACATGCAAGCTACCAAACGCAAGAAATCCAGCAGCATTTCATTGCCAGATGCACAAGATATAAGGATTCAAAGATGCAACAGAAACTGGATATAAGCAAGCAAAATATTCACTACAGGAAATTGCAAACAGAGATAAATTTATTACAGATTAAAGCATTGGCACTTTTTTTTGGCTAGTTTGTGAGTTTATATAGCTCACCTTGCTAATTTGTAGAAAAAGCTCATATTTTTGTTGAAAAGTGGAAGCTTTTAGCTAGATTACAAGCCTTTAGAACCTATACAAAGCAAATAAAGAACATGCAAAATAATATACAGTAAAAATTAGAAAACTTCTTACTGTAATAAGAATATAGTTATGAAATTCAACAATTTGGAGGGGATTACCTTAGTTATATCACTAGCTTGCGAAAAGATTTGAATTTGGTGAGTTAATTGGATACTTGAGCTTGGTTTTGCAATTTGAGAATTTTGTTTACTACTTTTTTCTTTTCAACTAAAGGAAGAAGGAGGTATGCAAATGAACGTACACCAATTCCTTTTCTCCTTCTAACCAGGCATAGTCAGGTAATGGGCTGAATTAGACCCAAATTAAAAGGAAAATAAGGTGTCTTAAGATTAAAATCAACACTTACCCAAAATATGTGTGCATAGCACATATACACACAAATAAAATTCATCTTCTTCACATTTACACAAAAGAAAAAGTGAAAACTTGTATACATGTAAAATAAAATATTTTCTATCATATAAAAAGATTAATTTACATTTTTATTATTAAAATCCTTAATTTAACAAAAATACACCATTACTCAAATAAATAAATAAAACATTGTTTTTAACTTCTAAAATTCCACAAAATTTATTTTCTCGCTTAGAAAATATTTCAAACAATTTCCAAACATAATATAGCCAAAACTTATTTTTAAACCAATTTCCACCTTTTATTTCAATAAACCACCTTTTAAAATTACATACTTCTTTCAAAATTTATTAAAAGAAGTAAATAGGAAATAACTAATATAATTATTGCATTTTCTCTAAAATTAAATCATTTTTATTATTTAAGTCCCATATTCCATTTATTATCACTTAAAATAAAATAAAGTAAAGGTTGGAATTTCATTTTCTCATTTTAAATTCCAAAATTCATCGTTTATTCAAAATAAACAATTTAATTTCTCTAATTTTAATTTTAATTACAATATTAAATTATAATTATCATTATAATTTTATATTGAAAGGTAATCTCCAAACCATGGTTGTTACAGACTCCCTATTTTAACAAAATTGCATCCTCGCAATTTCCAGAGGAGAATTTGTATTCAAATATTTAATTTCAGTACTCAAAAGGAAAAGAAATAAGCATGGGATAAAGAGATATTCTCACCATTGCTATGCGAAGAAAGAAAATGGGGATGGGATCGATAAACTCTTTAGTTTCTCAAGTGCAGTTGTTGGGATTAGCGGACCATTAGACTTTAACGAGAGACACTTCCTGAAGGCGTATCACCTTTAAAGCAAGTACGCGAATAGGCTGCTGCACAACAGATAGGTCCGATGAGATCTCAATCTCTTGAAAATTAAGAGAATCGATAACAGAATCTGACTCTTTAAGACACTTCCAAAACTGGGAGACATGAAACACGTCATGAATGCCAGAGCTAGAAGTGAAACTCTATAAGCCATAGGGCTAATACGTTTAGTAATAGAAAATGGTCATATAAAGCGAGGAGCCAGTTTCCCAGTCGTACTGAAACACATAACCCATTTTAGAGGAGAAACATGAATGAAGACGAGATCACCAAAAGAGAACTTCGGAGGCTTCCTACGGTTGTCGCGTAGGATTTCTGTCGGTTCTGTGCCTCTTTCATTCTCTAACAAATAAGATTGATCTTCTTAGAAGTATGAAGAATAGAATTTGGGCCAAGATAACCTTCTCCTCGGATTCCAACCAAAACGAAGGTGATCGACATGCCCTTTCATATAAGGCTTCGCAAGGAGCCATACCGGTACTATATTGAAAAATATTATTGTAGGAGAGCTCCACAAGAGGTAAGTGATCCTCCTAAATACCACCTAGAATGCAAGCACGAGAAAGATCCTCAAGAATACGATTCACCCGTTTAGTCTGTCCATCAGACTGCAGATGATATGCTAAAGTTAAGCTTTGTTCCCAAAGCTTGCTAAAGACTCTAAAAGAAATGACTCGTCAAAAGGAAATCGCGATCATAAACAATCGTAGCAGGAACACCGTGAAGTCTCATTATTTCCTTTATATATAACTTGGCCAAATGAGAGGCGGTCTTCTTAGACTTAATAGGAATGAAATGAGCTGATTTGGTCAGGCGATTAATAATAACCTTAATGCTAGAATGGCCCAATCTCGAACGAGGTAGGCCATCAATGAAATCCATGTAAATTCGATCCCATTTCCACAATGGAACCTCTAAAGGATGAAGGAGACCAGAAGGGTGCCAATGCTCGACTTTGATAAGTTGACAAGTCATGTGATTACTCACATAACTCGTGTGATTACTCACATAACTCGTCACATCACGCTCATGCTTTCCCAATAATATAAGGCGATGCATATCAGCATACATCTTGCTACTGCCTGGATGAATGACATACGTAGAACGACGACAAACATCGAGAATGTCCTGCCTAAGTGTAGAATCAGAAGGCACAACAAGACACTTCTTCTTACAAAGACATCCTTGAGAATCAATGCTGAAATCTAGCAACTCCTCATGAGACTCACAAATTTGGATAAGGTGCATAAGATCGGGATCACAACGCTGACAATCAGTAATATGATCCAATAAAATAGAAGAATCGAAAGATGGAGCTTGATCATGAATATCACAAAGGGATAAGGTCTCAAGAACATCCCACTCGGCTAGAATCATAGAAACAATAGCAGAATGTTTGCAACTAAGCGCATCAGTTACATGATTATCCTTACCTGGGGTATACTGGATATCAAAGTCGTAGGAGGCAACTCGAGCATGATCTCCTTCTGAGTGAATAGATATTTCAAGGACTTGTGATCGGTATAGAGAATGAAGCACTCTCCTAATAGATAATGTTGCCATATCTTCAAGGCGAAGATAATAGCGGCTAACAAGAGGTCATGAGTGGCATAGCGAACTTTATTCGGTCGCAGTTGCCTAAAAGCATAAGCAATTACCCAATCCTTCTGCATAAGCATGGCACTAAGGCCACATCTACTAGCATTGATATAGACAACAAGATCATGATTACCTTCTGGAACCACTAGAATATGAGCATTAGTATGGAGATCCTTCAACTACTGAAAAGAAGCTTCACACTTGTCGGACCAAATAAATCAAGCGCCTTTTTGAGTAAGGCTAGTGAGAGGAAGCACAGTGCAGAAAAAATCCATAATGAATAATCAGTAGTAACCCGCCAATCCAAGGAATTTGGGAATCCCATGAACATTCTCAGGCCTCTTCCAATTTGGATGACTTCGATCTTCGAGGGATCGATCGAAATACCTTCGAAGAAACAATAAGGCCCAAGAACTTAACCTTATTCTCCTAGAAGTGACACTTGGAGAATTTGGCTTTAAGCTGATGATGACAAAGAGTATTCAAGACAATTCTCAAGTGATTAGTATGATCGGCTTCAGATTTCGAATATACAAGGACGTCATCGGTGAACACAAGTAAGAACTTATCGAGTTATTCCCAAAATACTCGATTCATAAGATCAACAAAGAAAGCAGGAGCGTTCGTCAGACCAAATGGCATAACAAGCCACTCATAAGATCCATATCAAATGCTGAAAGCTGTAAGAGGTATGCTATCTTCCGCAACTCGTAAGATGAAAACCAATGGCAAGATCTAGTTGAGAGAAGACTTTTGCGCCACTCAATTGATCGAATATATCATCGATCCTAGGCAACGGTTACCTATTCTTGACGGTCAACTCGTTAAGCTTGCGATAGACACAAAGCTTAAGAGTTCCATCGGTCTTCTTCACGAAGATGACCGCGGCACCCCATGGTGAAAAACTAGACTGAATTAACTGCTTAGCTTCAAGCTCCAACAACTGCATCTTGAGTTCCTCGTTTTCCTTTGTAGACATCCTCATGGGAGGACGACTAACTTGCTGCGTGCCTGGAATGAGATCAATGCGGAACTCGATAGCCCGCATGGGTGGTAAACCCAAAACAGGCTCAAACACATTAGAGAAGTCACAAACAATATGTATACGAGATATATCATCATCATCTCATGAGTCTAGGGAATATAAATCCACTTCGGAATTATCCACTTTCCGAAGAACAGGTGATAGCTGAGCAGACAAATCTTGATGTCGAAGATATAAAACTCTCTCAGAACAAATAATCCTCGCATAGCATTGCACTAGCCAGTCCATACCCAAAATCATATCAAAACCCAAATAATAAATAACATGTGGATTCGCATGGAAAGAAAAGTCACATAAAACAATCTCAACATCCTCACAAAGAATGCTAAGGGTTGTGGATCTCCTGATAGAATTTGCAATCCTCAATGAAGTAACAAGGATTGAAAGCATCCAAAGAAATAGCATCAACAAGCTCCTTCGATAAAAATGAATGTGATGGACCCATATCAAAGAGAACTCGAATAGAGTGATCATGGAATAAAATAAAGCCTTCAAGGATAGAAGGAGATATACCTCTGCATTGAGAAGCCCTCTAGAAGTATCCATTACATTTAGCTTGCCCGATTGGGTATTATTCGAAGCAATAGGACAAGTCACAACACGGTAACCCTCCTTCTTGCAATAGCGGCAAATAATAGGCATAGAGAAGTCACGAATCATATGGTCAGATGAGCCATAGTTGAAACACCCCTTTCGAGTAGAGGTGCTCCACTAGGCTGAGAACTAGGACCAACGAACTTCTTCTTCTTCTGAGGAAAAGACTTTGACTTATGAAATGGGAACTTTTTCTTATTGGGGTTATTGCGGACCTCAATTTCATCATTGTTGTTCCTCTCTTTTTCGACGGCTTCAAGGTAAAGCACTGAGTCAACCAACTCCTCGAAAGATAACTTGAGTTGGAGGATCAAAGACTTCATCAGATACTTCTTAAGACCAGAGACAAACTTCAAATTCTTCTTATATGGAATGCTAATATATTCAAGACCATACTTAGATAAGTTCTTGAATGATGAAACATAATCAAAGGCAGAGGACTTCCCTTGCTTCAACTCGAGGAAGCGACAGGCCAATAAAGCTTTCTCAGATTCTGGAACGAACTTGAGCTCGAATCATTCCAGAAACTAAGTTCGAGAAAGAGTAGACTCATCGAACTTGGCTATGAGAAGCCCATACCAGTCGAGAGCATGATCTTGTGGCATGCTGGATGACACCAGAACTCTATGATGGTCAGAAAGATCCATGCGAGAGAAAATGCGCTCGCACATGCGAATCCAAGCTTGGACTTCCAGAACAGACTCGGAGCCTTTGAACGGCTTTTCCTCTGAGATGTGAGAAATCACCGCACATATGCGCAAAGATAGACTTGCACGGAGGGGACGATGGAGTAGGAGCTAGAGGCTAAGTGCTCCTAAATAACTCCATAAACATATCGATAGACATATACATGCCATCCGGATGTTAGCCGCTGGATTGCCCAGCATCTAAGCGACGTCCTCTACCTCTTCCAGCCATTAGCTGAATGTTAAGATAAGATAAAGATAATTCATGCGGTAAATATCATTAATTCAATAAGGAATACTATAGAATATAAATGCATTCCGATATATGTTCCTAAACTTCTATCTACCCTAAAAGACTAGAAAAGATCAAAGGCACGATAATTTAAGGATTCGTAACACTTGTGTAACACTTAGATGTACCGTAATATATGCTTTTGTTCTGTGTTTATCATATATTTTTTCTGAACTAAGCTCTGATACGAAGCTGTGACGCCCCACCCCGAGATCCACATTAACAAAAAGTATTACTGGGTAATACCGTCTGCTACTGCAGAGAATAAGGCTGTTTAGGAGCGACCATCTATAGCCTTGTCTTAAATATCTATTGAATACGTCGATTAATGCTCTATTTTTTCTCTATCTCAAGTGGATCAACATATCCAATAAATACTTAATACAAAGCCATAGGTGGCTATAGGATCTATTAGAACAAAATACAATAAATCAAATGTAAGACACATCATAGAACAATAGATAATCCCATATATACACACGTATACAGATACATCACAGAGTGTACAAAATGATACATCACATATGTGGTATGACAACCACAACACAAACACGAGTCAACATATCAGAGTAGAAACAAAAAGGACTATGCAAAACTACAATAAAAATAGCTAGCAGAAACTTCCATGTGGAAGAAGAATATGCTAAGTCCAAAGGGTACCTAACCTGAAACATATCGGTATGACCCAAGAATAAAATACACGCGTTAGTCTAGCTAAACAAATCAGTTTACAATGATAAGCGATGATATGAGCATAAGGATAATGTGATATATTCTCAAGTGAAAAGGGACAATTTAAAGTGTATGGTTACATCAAGTGATAATATGGTATCACTACATAAACATACATTCTCAAAAGAGATACGACAACTCATAAAACGCTAAATGTAGTAAGCCTCATATCATTGGCATATCACAAATCATCAATAATGGTTTAGGGAAATTTATAACTCCTAAAAAGGGAGAAATCCCAAACCCGCCATAATGACAATCTCAAAAGCAACTCAAAGAAATCACCATCTCCAAATATGACACAAGGAAAATATACCTCCAAATAGGAGACTACAATCTCAAATATGCGCCATATCGGCAATCTCAATAAAATGCCAGTATAGCAACTCAAATCTTAAAGATAGAACTCACAAGAATTCAAATTCCTATAAGGTAACCGCCATGTGTGTGTGTATATATTCAAATTTCTATAAGGTAATCGCCGTATACACACACACACAGATATATATATATATATATATATATATATATATATATAATATCCCAAATGGCTCAATTGGCCAATAGTAAAAAGGTGATACACTTGGGAAATCACAAATATCAATGAAATCATTTCAAAGATATAGCACATGCTTATGGCCGAAGCATGCTGAGTACTGTTTTCTCAAAATTAGGTGCCCCGTCTCTTAGGAAAACGTCCCGAAGGACAAATAAACCCGTCTCTTAGAAAACATCCCCAAGGACAAGTACGTCGCAATGGACAAATACGTCTCTTAGACAAACGTCCCAAAGGACAAATGATCCGAAGGTCCAATACTGGCTAATATGTCTCTTAGAAGAATATGTCACAAACTTTCAGATAGGAACCTGAAGAGTGTTAACGTGTGCCCTATACTACACATTTGCGCTAAACGGTTACTAACCGCTAGTAAATTTCACACTCAAATCACTAAAAGTTTACCTCATCTCATCGACAAACTCGACCCGAAGGTCAAAATGATCAAACGGACAAGTCGAGAATTGACTTATAAGATAAATGCACATATCCCATAGCACGTGTTTTACCAAACCATTTAATTCTCCTTCTCATTTGCTAAAAATATGCTAAACGTGTAATTTATATATAAATAATTTACTTTGAAAAACAAGCTTTAAAAACCAATTTTTGAAATCAATTTGAGAACCCTATATAAAAATTTCCCCTATTATAGAGAATAAATAGATTTTATACTTGAAAATGCTTTAAAATATTATATAATAATTATTTTGAAATGCCTATTAATTTTAAAAATCATTATAAAAAAGATTTGGAGAAAACCATGCATGAAAATGGATAAAAACAAGGAAAATCACCCAAACTGATATTCGAATTTAAATTCAAATTAAATTCATATAATTCAAAATTTGAATTTTAAAATCTACAAATAGTTTATTGGTAGACATCATGGCCTTCAAAATGATAAAAAAAATCATGAAATCTAACCAGAAAATGGAGCAAAAGAAGCTAAAAAACATCGAAACAAAAAGAAAAGGCAAGGCAAAAATTTGCCTTTGCCAAGGTCGATGTCCTCGGTCCCTAGGTTGATTGGGAGCCACAGGGTCGACAGTCAGGTCGACCTAGGGAGGTGTGGCAGTCGACCTAGCGTACAAACTTTTTTCGGTCCGAATTTTGCCTGCAAACTGATTTTCCAGCAAGATTTTAGCATAACAAAAGATAATAAAATTCAATCAAAATTTACAAAGATGGAGTTCAACATGAAAGCTTCCAAATGCAAGAAATCCGGTAGCATTTCATTATCAGAATCAAAAGATATAAGGATTCAAAGATGCAACAGAAACTGGATATAAGCAAGCGAAATATCACTGCAGGAAATTGCCAACAAAGACAATTTTTTATAGATTCAAGTACTGGCACTTTTATTTTGGCTAGTTTGTGAGTTTATACAACTCACCTTACTAATTTGTTGTAAAAGCTCATATTTTTGATGAAAAGGGGAAGATTTTAGAACCTGTAGAAAGAAAATGAAGAACATGCAAAACAATATATAGTAAAAATT
Source organism: Allium cepa (assembly GCA_030765085.1). Lineage (NCBI taxonomy): Eukaryota > Viridiplantae > Streptophyta > Magnoliopsida > Asparagales > Amaryllidaceae > Allium > Allium cepa. The sequence goes on along the minus strand of CM060945.1, from coordinate 304,245,258 downwards.
AGAAAATTTCTTACTGTAATAAGAATTTGGTGATGAAATTCAGTAGTTTGAAAGGGATTACCTTAGATTTATCACTAGCTTACAAAATGATTTGAATTTGGTGAGTATAATTGAAGATTTGAGCTTGTTTTGCAATTTGAGAATTTTGTTTGTTGTGCTTTTCTTTACAGCTGAAGGAAGGAGGTATGCAAATGAATGTACAACAACTCCTTTTCTCCTTTTAACCAGGTTTAGTCAGGTAATGGGCTGAATTGGACCCAAATTAAAAAGAAAATAAGGTGGCATAAGATTAAAATCAACACTTAGCCAAAATATGTGTGCATATCACATATACACAAATAAAATTCATTTTCTTCACATTTACACATAAGAAAAATGTGAAAACTTGTATACATGCAAAATAAAACATATTCTATCATATAAAAGTATTAATTTACATTTTAAAAACAATTTTACCGTTTAAATCATTAATTTAAGGAAAATACACCATTTACTCAAATAAATGAATAAAACATTGTTTTTAAATGTTAAAATACCACAAAATTTATTTTCTCACTTAGAAATATATTTCAAACTACTTTCTAACATAATTTACAGCAAACATTTATTTTTAAACCAATTTCCACCTTTTATCAATAAACCACCCTTTAAAATTACATACTTCTTTTAAAAATTATTTAAAGAAGTAAATGGGCAGTAATTAATATAATTATTGCATTTTATCTAAATTTAAATCATTTTCATTATTTAAATCCCATATTCCATTTATTATCACTCCAAACAAAATAAAATAAAGCTTGGAATTTCATTTTATCGTTTTAAATTTCAAAATTCGTTGTTCATTCCAAATAAACAATTTAATTTCTCTAATTTTAATTTAATTTACAATATTAAGTTATAATTATCATTATAATTCAATATTGAAAGGTCATCTCCAAATCAGGGTCATTATAATTCAATATTGAAAGGTCATCTCCAAATCAGGGTTGTTACAAACTATAGAAGTTACTTTTATATTTATTCACATTTAATTGCATTACACTTACGTGGTAATATAAAAAATTCAATTTAAATAAAGGTTATTTGAACTTCTGAACATGTATACGTACCTAAAAAAATTAACTGCATTTTGAAATGCAGTAAATATGTATATAGTGTTTAATTTTTGATAATTATATATGTATTTAATGATATAATTATATTACTTGTTTGATATTGTTTATAAGAGAAAATAATATACAAATTAGTACAAATATGTTCATCTTTAAATGCATTACATCTATGCGTTTAAGAAAATTACTTACTATAGAATTTTTGCATTTAACTGCATTACACTGATGCGGCTAAATAAATATTTCATTTTTATTGAAAAATAATTGTACTTCTGACCATATACATGTAACTAAAAAATTTAGCTCCATTTTGAAATGCAGTAAGTAAACATATATTTAATATCTAAGTTTTAATAACTTAATTTATATATCTAACTACATTAGAAGTTATTCAGTTAGATAAATAAATTGCTTTATAAAACTATAAAATAATAAAAATAATTTTAAACTAGAGGAAATTAGTTTAAAGGAAAAAATTTATGCTAATTTTTAAATGTAGGACGGAACTTTTATAATTGAGGCTCAAGGACAGTAGCGCGTTCTATTCAACCACCTTCAACTGTTTCCTCCATCGTTCGAAGCCATCGTCTGAAGCTTGCCATAACCGCCACCGCCATAGTCCTAACCTGCCGTAGCCGCTGCAACCCTAGCCATAACCTGCCGTAGCCGCCGTCGTCCAAGCCTCCGCCATCGTCGAAGCTTTTGTCGTCCATTCCAAAATTGAAAAAAACCTAATTCAACACTCCAATGCAAGCGTAAATTAGAAATTTCATGAAAATTGAAGTCAAGTGCCACTAAATCTAGAGGTAAGAAACAAATGGAGAAACAAAACACAGAAGAAGAAGAAAGTCAAAAAGTTATAATCACAAGTTGAATGATATGTAGATATAGCATTTCTACATTTGAAACACAATACACCGTGTTTAATATGTTAAATGATAGACTGATATAGCATTTATACTTTTAAAATATTGTACAATTATCTGACTATGCAAAATGATATTTGGATATAGCATAAGTATATTTCAATTGAATAAGGATGAAAATATGCAAAATAAACTTGAATTTAGCATAAGTATATTTAAAGTGAAGTAGTATGAATACAATATACAAAATGACTACCAAATGCAAAATGATAATTGCATATAGCATATGTATTTTTAATGTAACATTTTAATCATAAAGTTCACAACTATGTTTATGATATGCAAAATGATAGTCTAATATAGCATTTAAGTTATGAAATCCATTATCATGTTTAAAATATGCAAAACGATAGTTTGATATAGCATTTTAGTTGTGAAGTCCAATACCAAAGTTACAATATGAAAAATGAGATTTAGTATATCATTTTAATTACAATATTCACTGGCATGTTTAAGTTATACAAAATGATAGTTTAATGTAGCATTTCAATTACAAAGTCCACAAGCATGTTTAGGATATGCAAAATGATAGTTTAATATATCATTTTAGTTATGCAAAATGATAGTTTAATATAGCATTTTAGGATATGCAAAATGATAGCGTAATATAGCATTTTAGGATATGCAAAATGATAGACTAATATAATATGTTTGGTATTAAAATGATAGTTTAATATATCATTTTAGTTATGAACTGCACTACCATTTTATTTATGATATCTGTAACATTCAAAATAAAGCAACCCAATAAACAAGTAAACAAACAACTGATGCATTATGTTTTATGCATATTTTATCATCTTGTGAAACATACAAGTAATTTTATCTAATAAAAATCACATCTTTTGCAGATTTTTAAAATAAAACTTACTTCAGCTCTTTGAAAATTAAGAACATTCAATCATACTATTACAAATGCATAAATTATAACAACTGTGATACAAAATATAACGTTCAGTTACGTATTATACATATAGAATTAGAATGATAATTTCATATAGCATTTTTTTTCTAGTTCATTTCAACACATTTAACCGTCATCGTTACCTTTGGCATCATCAGCAACCTTAACTTCTACTCCATAGCCGCTCATCCGAAATCAGCCATAAAAGTCATGGCTCAAGTCTGCAGACCTTCAATGTAGTCGCCGCCACCTATAGTCCATCGCCTTCGCTTGACGAACGAGCTCCGCTTTCATCTGAACGAGCTCTGTCTTCATTTACGGTTACGCCGCCGTCGTCTATTCTTGTGATGCAGTGCCGTCTATTCTTCTTATGTTGCCACCAGTCCTATTGATTTGAGAACGAGATTTGAAAGCAGTCTAATTTTTTTGTGAAGAATTTCCTTTAGGCAAAAGAATAAAACTTGCGTCCCTAAAACGTAAAAATAATTGCCGCGTCCTTCGTGCCAAAAAAAAATGCAAAGTTCTTCCTTCAGCCGATTTTCCTGTTTAGACTATCTATTTATTTTATTTTATACATTAAACTTCATTATACTTGAGCAATTAAATAATTAATCTCACTTAATTGGAAATAGTCATTTTCCATGTGTTTAAAACATTTAAAAATTGAACTGCATAATACTTAGTTGTCAATTTATTAATATTCATTTCAAATTTATATATACTTCTAATCCTTGTAGAAGTTAAAATTTTACTACATTATAAAATGCAATAAACATATATATTTAAATATTAGAAAATTAATATTTTACTTAAAAATATTAATTGCATTACAATTATGTAGTGAAATTAAAATTTCTAAATTCTTTACAAATAAATTTTAACTGCATTTACTTTAACTACTAAAGGCTTGTACATTAAACTGATGTATCTTTAATTTCTAAAGACTTATACATTAACCTTTAATATAGTTAAAATAATTTATGTGTTACAATTGTAGATCAGAAACACCTTCCATTCTTTCCTGTTTCATGTTCAAAGGAAACAGTTATGGTGTTCATCCTTAGTAAGATTCGGAATTAAAATTTATGAGGAATTTAATATTTTTGAAATGGAAAAATATTAATTCCATGCCGTGGATATCTATCTTATATTAAAGATAAGAAAAGAGAACTATTGCACCAAATATTGATTTGAAAACTTTATTGTATCATTTTGTATTCAACAAAGTGGATTCTCTTGTTATGAATATCAATGTAAAAGGTATATCATCATATATTTGAAACCTAACCGCTTCCACTTCGAGTAATTGTGTAGAAGATGTTAGTTTTGAAATAGTTTGCTCCAATGATACTACTAGTGGACTAATAAATGTTCTTAGAATGGACTGCAACAGTTCAATTTAGATTTTTAGCCTTGTTAAAGAATTTAGAAACAAGCAAGTGCTCTTATCAACTTGTCAATTGAATATATGCTTACGAAAAATGACAAGAAGCATGTTTACTGTGAAATGTGCTCAACCTAATTGCAAATTTAGAATTCATGCATTTTGGCTATTTAATAATCATAAAACTACGTCTAGAGTTTCTGATGTAAATCATCTTCCAATTTCAAGTAGATTTGTTGAAGAATTAGTTATGAGTTATATTTGTTCCCTTATATGAAAACTAGGGTTGTTACCACTCAATGTAATTTTGTATTTAAGATTGTTCTTAACTACTACTACATTTATAAAGGAAAAGCTCTAGCAATTAAAGAGCTACATGGGACTTTAGATTTATCATGTCATCATTTGTGGCATATATTAATTCAGCAAACATGATAAATCTGGGAAGCACAACTGCTTTGGAAGGAAATCCAATAACTTTTACGAAAGAAAAACCTCCGAATGTTTATTGTTAGCGTTAGCAAAAGACGGCAATGAAGGTAAACAAAATTAAATTAATTATATCAAACATTCATATATTTCACTTTAGATAATTACCTTGTATTTGCATCTGTATGTTTTAAAATAATTACTGCATAACACCAATGAAGTTATAAAGATTTTTTTCTTTTTTTACATATAATTTAACTAACATATTCAATATGTATTTTTAGGTACATGTGTATTGGCTTTAGCTATAGTTTCCTGTGAAAATGTAGACAATTAGTAGTGGTTTTTGAAACATCTTCGTCAAATGCTCATTGAATAGTAGAAGATATGTTCTTATGCCAGATAGAAATCATGGAATCAAATTGACTATTCCAAAAGCTTTCCCAAAAGCTTATCATAGCTATTGCTTATATCAGTTAAACAAAATCTAATAGCATATTTGAGAAGTTGTTGAAGTAATAGAGGATGGATAGTAAGATTATTCATAGAATTTGCTTATGCACCAACTTTTTGTTAAACCATTTAGACATTTAGATTAATTGGTAGGAGAAAATTACTATCTAACTTCTTTTAAATTTACCTTCCGAACATTGGACGTCTACTCTATTTCTGGGAAACGATTCTGAAGAAATAACATCAAATATGGCAGAATGTTTTAATAGTTGGATATTAAAAGAAAGAAATTTATCAATAACTTCATCATTAAATGCTAATTGAAAAAAATAATGGTCTTAATGTCAAATCGTCAAGAAGAATCAAAAGAGTGGAATACTACTCCATGTCCAAAATCGAAAAAAATAAAATAAGAAACCCATTTCATATAAGCATAGATTGGATAGTAAACAAATCGTCTGATGATATTTTAGAAGTACAAACAACCAAAAGAAAAGTTGAAGGTGTAGATATTAACTTCCATACATGCTCTACAGTACCTAACGTATTAACAACTTCCCATGTGATCGTGCAATCAGGATTATACTAAGTCAAAACCTTATAATATATTATTGCATTAAAGATTACTTCAAGTTATTCTACCATCGTTTAGCTTATTCTCATAACATTAAGCTTATCTTAACTTTACAAATATAAATGAAGCCCCTGAAACTATTTTATTACATCCTCTAGAATACAAAAGACAACCTGATAGACCATCCACAAGTCACAGATTAATGTTGCAGAAAGAGTTTCAAAAACAAAAAGAAAACATGCCTTGTATCAAAACCATGGATTTAATAAAATAATGTCTAAATAATATAATGTTTGAAATTATTGTTTTGTAAGATTTGCATACCGTTGTAATAAAAAAATTGTTTGAATTCATTATATAAATTCATGGATTTATTATTGTATGGCCCTTTAAAATTGTTATGTTAAAATTTACTATTCATGTTTAACTTCACTATATTTAACAGGGTTAGAATTATGAAGAAAATAAACAATAAAATTTAATTTTTTACTTCTTACATAGTACACTATACATGATTATAGTTTACATATGCCTACATTTGACTTATGCAGCTCACAATTTTTTTTAATTTAATACTGTTTAAATTTCTATGCTTAAAAATAGTTAAAAAATTAATTAAACTTTGTAAAATAAATCAATACATTTGTGATAGGTCAACTGTAAAAACTACTATTAAATTTAACTGCATTTTCTTAAGCAGTTAATCCAAAAATTAATGAATTCAAAATTAGTATAATTATAATTGAATATATATATATATAATAATAATAATAATTTAACACTTTTTATGATGCGTTAAACTAACTGCAATTCGTCTATATTTTATAGCGTTATAAAACTTATGTTTAATTGTCGTCGTGTTAAAATTTACTGCATATGGTTACAGTTTATATATACACGCATCTAACTTAAGCAGTTAAAAAATAATTGTTCTTAATTTAAAGCATTTATAATTTCGATGCAAAAAAACATTTAAATTTTTTACAACATTTTATAATAAAATAACTTAATATATTTGCAATATGTAACCTCTTAAAAATATTAGAAGTTTAAATGCATTTCAATTAAGGAGTTAAATCAAAAATTAGTATAAATCCAACTTCAAAGAATTAAAATTAAATATTATAGTACCTCAATCCGAATCTGCAGCGTCTTTTTTTCTTCTTCTTCTTTGTTAAGACAAAAACTAGGCCACTCTCTAAGATGATTCATGACTTAACCTCAAGGTGTAAAGGTATCTATCAATCGCTCTGTCTCCAGGATAAAACGACCTTTGAAATTTGGTCAATTTGTTGTTTGCACTATAGCAAATTGTTTTGAATATAGCACTTTCTAAATTAATTGCTGTAAAGTTTCCTAAAGAGAAAAAAATGCAGAGGACATAAGAAGAAAGAAAAATTGTACGTTATTCACATTTTCCCTTCTGCTTATCTAACGTTTAAATAAGCAGAAGGGAAATATGCATTACTGAAGCGAGGGAGTGTTAATTGATTTGAATTTATTGTCATTTAAAATGAATTTTATACCATTAATTTTTGCAACGAATCAATAGTAATGTCTCATGAATATATATTACTATTATACATTTGCAACGGCTCAATTATAATAATGGCTCATAAATTTTGACAATTATACATTTGTAATGGCTCCATTACGATAGTGCCTCGTATGTATATATGTATGTGTGTGTGTGTGTATATATATATATATATATATATATATCACCGTTATACATTTGCAATGGCTCAATTATAATAAAGGCTCATAAATATACATCCAATATCCTGTTTTTTTTTTTTAATTACTTTACTTAAAGTTCCAACATCCCCCACTTGAATTATTAAAAAAACCTAGCAATTTCTAAAAATATAGGATTGTGCATAAATAAAAGGTATCTTTCGATTTGAACCTTTGCATAGTGAATAAGATTCAGTTTACTATAGTGATTCATAGTCTTGAACACTATTTCTGACATCACATAAGCTTTCTAAAGTGCTATCAACTAAGCACGTGATTTATGACCATGCACATCTATCTCAGTTTAGTGAATGCTATAGGAACCTTGCATAAAATTCCGTAGGAAACAGCCACGTTTCCACATCCATATAGGTGAGTCTATCAAGAGTACTCTTGAAGGTAGGTACTCTACTCCATTTAGAGTATAGATCTTATTAAGAGTTTCTATTACTCATCCTCCAATTAAGTCAAGAATACAAACTTCTAAGTATATAAAAATAGCATGTTCAACTCATAGCACTTTATATCGTATTATTACCCATTGAACATAGTTCTTGGTATCTACAGTCATTAAGTCAGGTTACTATTGTGCATGATTGAATAATCTAAAGGAAATAGTCACATTCTTTTAGATGTAGAAAGAACTTTCTCTTTATCCAGTCCTTTCGTCAAAAGATCTGATAGATTCTCATCAGTGCGTACATGATCTGCTTTTACAGATTCTGAAAAGATATACTCTCTTACAGTACCGTGCTTACGACGAATTTATCGTCTCCTACCATTGTAATAATGGTTCTCATTTTTTGCAATAGCCACGGAACTATCAAGATGGATTAACAAAGTTGGTATCGATTTTTCCATAAAGGGATCTCAACTAGTAGATTTCTTAAGTAATCGACTTCTTCATTAGCATTAGCTAGTGCTATTATTTCTGACTCCATAGTGGATTGAGCCAAGATAGTCTATTTCTTAGATTTCCAAGAAACAGCTCCTCTAACAATATTGAAATATATCCACCAGTAGCTTTGGAATCGTCTGATAAAGTATTATAATCTACATCACTCTATCCTTTAAGGACAGCGGGAAACTTCTGATATTGTAATCCTAGGTTCAAAGTTCTTTTAAGGTATCTCATGACCCTTTCAATAGCATGCCAATGTTCTATACAAAGTTTGCTAGTAAACCTGCACTTTAATCCCATGACACATGCAATGTCAGGCTTAGTACAATCAGTGACATACCGAAGACTGCCAACGATGCCCGCATATTCAGACTATCTTACTCATTCATCAGTGTTCTTTAAATAGTTTTACACTTGGATCATATGTTGTATTAGCAGGGTTTACATTCAAAGTAATTATATTTCTTTAACATCTTCTTAATATAATGAGACTGATCCAAAGAAATCCCATTTTAGACTTAGTGATCTTAATACCAAGAATCACACTTCCTTCGCCAAAATCTTTCATATCAAATTTGGCATATAGTATGGACTTAACATGCTTTATAGCATGAATATTTAAACCAAATATAAGTAAATCATCAACATATAAGCACATAATACAGCAAATGTTATTCTTGGATTTATAATAAATACGCTTATCACTTTCATTTACATTAAAAACATGTGAAATAATTAGATTGTCAAATTTTTTATGTTATTGTTTCGATGTTTGTTTAGGACAATATAAAGATTTATCTAATTTACAAACTTTATGCACTTGACCAGGTATAACAAAAACTTCAGGTTGGTCCATATAAATCTCTTCTTTTAATTCACTATTCAAAAAAGCAGTCTTTACACCAATTTGGTAACTTAGTAGATCATACAGTGAAGCAAGAGAAATTAATACTCAAATTGATGTTATTTTTGTAACAGATGAAAAAGTATCAAAGAAGTTAATGTTCTCTTTTTGTATAAATCCTTTAGCTACAAGACAAGCCCTATATTCAGCAATTTTCCGTCTGGTTTCAACTTCATTTTAAGTACCCATTTACAACCTATAGTTTTACAGAATGGAGGTAAATAAACTAAATTCCAAGTTTTATCAGATTCAAGAGATTCCATTTCATCATTTATAGCTTCTTTCCAGAGATCTAAGTCCAAAGAAGACAAAGCTTCTTATATATTAGCAGTGTAACGATCCAGATTTTGAGTCAAATTTAATTTGGTAATTAATATAATTTTGGATTAAATTGTGAAATTATTTAAATTTTCCCAAAACAAATCAGACAAGTGTTTGATTTTATATATATATATATATATATATATTGCGAATAGAAATTTTGATTTGAAATTCAAATATCTTGAAAAATGAATTGGATTTAAAAACTCTATATTTTAAATTTAATAGAAATTTGTTTCTAATTATAATATATATATATATATATATTTGGAAGTTATATTTTAAATTTATAAAAGTTTGTTTTCTAATTCTGTATAATATATATACACATTGTGATTTGAAAGTTATATTTTGAGTTGGATATAAATAATTTTCAAAGTTGTTTAAAACTAAATTCTATATTTTAAACTTATACATATATATATATATTTGTGTGTGTGTTTATTTGTTAATGTATAATTAATTTTAAAATCTTTTTTAAGGTTATGTAAATAGTTATAAAAGTATAAATAATAAGAAAATATATGCATGTATAAAACATAAATAAGTATAATTTAGTTAAAATAATAAAAGTTTTAAAACACTTTTACTTTATATTTGTAATAAATAGTTGTGTGTGTGTGTGTGTGTCTATATAAATGAGATGAACATTTAAAAATATAAAAACATATATATACATATATGTAAAAGTAAATTGAAAATACATACATTTATAAAAACATAATTCTTAAATATATATAAAAGCGTAAACGAATGTAAATATAAAGTTAAATAAAAGTTTAACAAAGGGGTTTAAACATAAAAATGAATATTTAAGACATTTGTAAAATGATTATACAAACAATTAACAAGTGTAGAATAATTTTATCATGCATTTACAAGTGTAACTAATGAATACATGAGAACAACAAGTGCAAATTTTGTTTAAACATGCATAAACACTTGTAGGCTTAGCATTAACAAGTGTCATGTTTTTATATTTTCTTTCCATTTTTAAATTTAATAATAAAAAGAAAAATCAAAGTTACAGATATCACTAACTTCCACTTTTCCCATTTTGTTCAAACTAAATGGAATTCAAAGCAAAACAAACCTTAGACAAAAGAAAAATCAAAACTACTAAACAATCTTAAGCCTAAGCAAAAAAATTCAAAATTAAACAGACAACTTTTCAGTTTTCAAAACTTGATCAAAACCATTTCCAGTCTTAAAGTTTTCAAATCTGCAACCTGATACCTGAGCGAATTCAAATTGAAAAGCCTTCAAACCTAAGCAATATCATCAGATCAAATTGAACAAAGGAGCTCCTCTGTTCTTTCAAAACCCATTTTCTAGTTTCCAGATTTAAGTCAAAAAGGAGCTCCTCTGTTCTTTCAAAACCCATTTTCTAGTTTCTAGATTTAAGTCAAAAAGGAGCTCCTCTGTTCTTTCAAAACCCATTTTCTAGTTTCCTGATTTAAGTCAAAAAGGAGCTCCTCTGTTCTTTCAAAAAGGTGAGAAACTATTGATCTAAGCTTGATGCTTTTCATTTAATACTTGAAGTATGTGTTGGATATTATTTGCATGAATATAAAAATATGGCCGCATGTATATAAATACACAGATGGATTTGTGCATGTCTGTATATACATAAATACACATATCTTTGTTATATACAGGCTCCAGCACACTTAAAATAAATTCAGTTTCTTGATATACAATCAATTTTAGGCTTTGATTTCCATATAAAAGATGATGGCAGGAGTATAAACATAATTTTAAAAATAATTATATGCACAATTAGTTAAAGATTTACTGGAAAATCTGAAATCACAGTCAAAATGTATAACATCAGAAAACCCAACTATGTTAATTTCAAGTTTGGATTATATAATCTGATTCGCATGTGAAAATAAGGAATTTTGATATGAAGATCATGATTTTTAGTGTTGAGTACGTCGAGAATCCTCGAGTTAAATAGAAAACGTGTTTACGGCGATTAGTGATGGATGGAAGTCGAGCTTGGGTTTGGGGGTGGCTCGTATGACGATGGTCAAAGGAAAAATGGTTGAAGGGTTTACAGGTGGCTGTGGTGGTGTATCGACGTTGATGTAGGGTTTAACAGGCAGATAGGTTGACGTGAGTTTTCGAGGTTGTTTCTCAACATCAAGGCATCAGAGTTGATCGCAGGAGGGGGAAACGGTGCATAGGTCATCAGTGGAGCTTTTTTCGAAGTGGCGAGTGGTCTGGTGCTCTGTGGTGGCAGGTCGAGGTTGATTCTAGCAATCAATTTTTGTTCCTATATGTGTTAATCTTGTTCGATTTCGATTTAGGTGGTTATAGAGATTCTGGGTGATCAGAAGGTTAGGGAAGATCGTCGGTGATTTGGGTAAGGTCGCGGTGATGGTCGGAGACGCTTCGACCATGTGTACACGTGCACACGTAGACGTTTGTGTCAGGGGATTGGGTTCAAAGATAAGGGATGTTGCCTCGAAGTTGAACTCGAGGAGAGGAAGGTTTGTATCGAGTATTGTTCCGGGTAGTTCACAGTTGCAACAGTTTTCAAAATGAAAAAAGAAAAACAAAGTAACGTTTGAAAGGAAAAGAAAAGAAGTTGCTTCGGGGTTGACTCGGAGGTTTTTGAGTCTAGGCTCGGGTTCGTCTCAGGCCAGAGACCTAAAAGTAAATTAAAACAAGTTTTTTTTAAATTTTAAATCAAGTGTAAAACCCTTTTCTTGATTAATTTTTGTAAAATAATAAATTTTTTATTTTTATTTTGGAATTAGTTAAAGTTTTAAATAAATTATTTTTAAATAAGTTAAGTTAAAGAATTTTAATTCTTTATTTTATTTAAATTCTTAAGTTTATTTTAAATGGTATATTTAAGTAGTTTGAAAGATGATGGTTTTAATTAACTTGAGTGTTTCGAGTTGAATTCATATGTTAATCTTCAAGGATTATTTAAATAATATTTTTAATGATAAACGGTTTATCTTAAATAATGATTTTGATTAACTTAAAGGGTTTAAGCTAAATCATATGATTACGTTAATTTATTTCGAAGACTATTTAAAATATGATGTAAATGATGATTATGAAATTAGTTAAGATAAATGGGTTATCTTAAGATTAAAGGATCTTAAATTTGAAATTTGATGATAATTACTTAATTAAATGTTAATTAAATATTAAATTAAGGATTAATTAATTTGTTATGAGTTAAGTAATTAGAGGACGATTACTTTATGAAATTAATTAAGTATAATTACTTAATATAATTAATAAAATATTTATCACTTAATGTAATTAAGGGATAAGTACTTTGTGTAATTGCATTAAGGCATAACCAATTAATTAAAATTAATCAATGTAAGTAATTAAAGGTAATTAATTACTTAAAAGTAATTACTAAATTAGAACGTAATTAATTAATGATTAAAGTTGATTTATCAAGTGATTAAAGGATAATTACTCAATGTAATTAATTTGTGATTTATTAATATAAGTGATTAGGGATAATCACTAATTGTAATTAATTAATTAAGTGGTAATTTTAACAGTTAATTAATTAATTAAATAATAATGAAATAATTAAAGATTAATTATTTAATAATTGAAGGTTGATTTAATTATTAATTAAGGTTGATTAATTAATAATTAAAGGTTAATTAGTTTATTATTAAAGGAAAATTAATAAATGATTAAAGTATAATTTATTAAAATGGTTTGTAATCAATTAATGTTAATTAACCAAGATTAGTAATTAATCTAGTTTAAATTAATTTTAATCAAGTGATTAATTGAGCTTACTTATGGATGATTGGATTCTACCGAATGCTTTAAATTGTTGATATCCCTGATATGTAGTGTTCTGTGATATGATTGAGCTGTGAACTGTGACTTATTTATCTGTGATGAATTTACATATTTATTTGTGAATCTGTGAATGAAGATAAGCGTTATAGGATTATACCGCTTATCTATATTGTTGTGCTTAAATTGATGATGGTTATGAAATGTTATTGTTGTGTGTGAAACCCCTGGACTACACCACACACAAATATGGATTTCACGAGAAATTTGTTAATTCAAATATGTTTTGAACTTAATATTATTTTATTCAAATGGTGAAAATTTTAAAAGTTGAATTTCGAATCCAAATGGTTTTCGAAATGGAATTGGGTTGAATATGGAAATTTTTTGAAATTTAGTTTGGATATAATACGTCTTAAGTTTTGCAATTATTTTGGAAACTATGGTTTGAAAAGGTTATACAGGTATATAATGTATATATATGATTCTAAACCATTTATAAGTATTTTTAAACATATTATTTTGGGTTTCAAATTTTAACCCAAGTTTATACTTTAATGGCTATAACTAGAGCTTATTGAATCGGATTTTCCCAAAACGAAAAACCTTTGTTTCAAAATGATAATGACTTTTATATAAAGGAAAGAATTTCCAGTGTTTTTTTGAAAGGATTTCAAGTTTGAAACTTAAATAGTTTTGAAAGCTATGAGTGAACCTTTGTTAAATATTGGCGAACATTGTTTTCAAATTGAAGAGGATCTTCAAGGTTGGATCTTTTGTTTAAAAGATTAAAAGGGTGAATCTTTTGTTTAAAAGATTAAAAATGGAAATTTGTTCAAACTATTTAAAGGAAAGGTTTTGGGCTAAAAGTTATGACTTAACTAAGATCCCAATATATTCGTATGGTTTTAAAATTAAGTGCTCATTGTTCGGTTTAGCCGGTAAAGGACTTTATGTCATAAAACCTATTCCGAATAATGATACGACGAAATAGATAGCATTTGAAGACGGCGGTGAAGACCGGGTATTTTCGAAAATGAGAGGATTACCTATCGAATGTCTCTGCACTGAGTCGCACTGGTATAGAGATCTCCATATGTGATGGGGAGTCCGATCGGGATTATGGATACTTGGATTTGCAAGGGCTTCTTTGAAGTACCTTCGGTTTCGTTCGAACCCGGAACGGACTTGTATGGATGTATGTCTAATGTTACACTTTGAGATATAAAGCTATTTTTTATCAAATACATTTATGTCTGGTGGCAGAGAATTTATTCTCTTAGCTTAACACCCTTCTCTGAGACGTACGAGCTCAGAGGCTATGTAGTTGACAGTTACTAGTCATATATTTCCAATTTGGTAATGTGGCATACTAAGTGTTGCTGATCAATTGTTGATCAAAACATGGCTTTTGTGAAAAGCGTTGCTTTGTGGACGAGACTTTGTCGGACCTTACACCCCAGAAATGGTAGAAAAAAGAAGAATGCAGCAAGCTTATGAGGGTCGCGCCCTTTAGGTATGTGCATTTTCATTCTGGATAAAAAGCGGTATCATGGTATGGAGCCCAGATACTTAACTTATGTGGCTTTTGCAATTTTTTGGTGTTGAGAGCTCTCGGATAAAGGTCGGTGACGACCGAGGGATGGCATACTCGTGACAGTTAGTTACCTAGTTACAGAGGTAACCCGACTTTGTGTTGGCAGAGAGCCGGTTAGGTTCTTGGGGCGCCCCTCCAGAGGCGTACCTATGCGGTGAGGAAGTTCCTTAGCCTGACCATTTGTTGTAAATCCAATCATCCAATACGCGCCCTGTACGGTTTTAGTTGTAGAACCTGCCGTCTAATATGGTAGCTATAGTAGGCATACTATATTGTACGTATGCTGGCTAAGATTAATATTATACTTTCGAAATGTTTTCTGCACTATGCACTAATAATAATACCAAAAGGATTTTCGCGTATCAAGCATGTTTGACTATCATAGGATAAATATCCTCCAATTATGCGCTTGCATTGTGTGTGTGTGGGGAGGCCTTATGGTAGTTTAATTTTCCAAAAAGCATTGCGAATTTCTTCTTACTTCTTTTGGTTGTTTGTTTGTTTCAAAAATAAACTATTTTTGTTTGCTCACACCGGTCCCATGACTGACCTGGAGTTTATTGTTCCCTTTCTAAACTTTGGGTGCCCACAATTTTCCACAATGGCATACTAGAGTCAGGTTATCAGATAGTCAGCTAGTAGACATAGATTCGACAGCCTTCAATCTTTGGGTTTTGGCGATCGCAATGTGTTTCAAGTTCAGTATGATGGTGGTTCGAGCTTCTGGTTTGGAGTTTGGAGCTTGGCATTGAAGATGTGTGTTCCGCTGCTGTTGTTGTCTTATTATTTCTGTTGTTGTATCTCTGATATGTTGATAATCATTTGTATCAGATTGTTGTATCATTATTTTGTATCAATAAAATTATTCTTCTGTTTCCGCTGTGTTGTTATCACCTAATGTTGTTATAAACTCCGCCGAACCAGACTCAACGTTTGAATTTGCGGCATTCGAATACGGGTGAAGTATTTGGGTGTCGATTTTTGAAGGTGGAGTCAGGGTTGTCACATATTTGTATCAGAGCTGAAGGTTGAGTAAGAACTTTAGCTTAGGAGTATAACACATTAGGTGGCTCATTAGAGATAGGGTTACAACTGCCCTAGAATGAGTATCCCTAAGATATACATCTGTGTGCCCCAGTCAATTCTCTTACTGTTCACTGATAGTGAATATGAGTGCAGGAAGAGTACGAGGCAGGGGACAGGGAAGTACCACAACAAATGGTCAATATCCTGTAACAACAAGGAACTACTTTTTTGATCATCATCCGATATTAATTCTTTGATTTCTTACTGGCAGCTACAAGAAGAAGCTTTGATGTGATGGTGGCCCTACGAATCATTGTAGAAAGGTTCCCATTTTGTATTCTTTCCATCAGTTCTTATCAATCTTTTTAACTTTAATAAATTTGAAATTTTACTTGGAATAAATTAGTTAATTAAATATGAAGTTAAATTGAATTGTATCCATTTGTTTGTTCTTTTGGATCCAGACACATCCTACGAATGGTTAGTTATCTCTTCGGACTAACCAAATGCCCTTGCCTAGTTCGTAGACTGGATGACCCAAGTATTTCATAAGGTGTTGAATAAGTTGATCTCGTATTTATTGATGATATTCTGATTTGGTAAACCAAATGCAGAATAGATATTCAGTTTGATCTAGTAAACCACTTCTCTGTGTGTTCATCTGTTCTTTGTTGTCTTTCTGTCTAGCAAATTTCGAGAACGAAATTTTCTTAAGGGGGAATATGTAACGATCCCGGTTTTGAGTCAAATTTAATTTGGTAATTAATATAATTTTGGATTAAATTGTGAATTTATTTATAATTTCCCAAAACAAATCAGATAATTGTTTGATTTTATAAATATATAAATAGATGGTGAATAGAAATTTGATTTGAAATCCAAAAGATAAATATCTTGAAAAATGAATTGGATTTAAAAACTCTATATCTTAAATTTAATAAAAATTTGTTTCTAATTATAATGTACATATATATTTATATATTTGGAAGTTATATTTTAAATTTATAAAAGTTTGTTTTCTAATTTTGTATATAATATACACACACACACACATATTTTGATTTGAAGTTATATTTTGAATTGGATATAAATAATTTTCAAAAGTTGTTTAAAATTAAATTCTATATTTTAAAACTTACACACACACACACACACACACATATATATATCTGTGTGTGTGTGTGTTTATTTGTTAATGTATAATTAATTTTAAAATCTTTTTTTTAGGTTACATAAATATCTATAAAAGTATAAATAATAAGAAAATATATGCATGTATAAAACGTAGCTAAGTATAATTTACTTAAACTATTAAAAGGTATAAAAACTTTTCCTTTATATTTGTAATAAATAGTTGTGTGTATATATATATATATATATAAATGAGATGAAGATTTAAAAATATCAAAACATATATATATATATATATATGTAAAACTAAATTGAAAATACATACATTTATAAAAACATAATTCCTAAATATATATTAAAGTGTAAACATATGTAAATATAAAGTTAAATAAAAGTTTAACAAATGGGTTTAAACACAAAAATGGATATTTAAGACATTTGTCAAATGTTTATACAAGCAATTAACAAGTGTAGAATAATTTTATCATGCATTTACAAGTTTAACTAATGAATACATGAGAACAACAAGTGTAAATTTTATTTAAACATGCATAAACACTTGTAGGCTTAGTATTAACAAGTGTCATGTTTTTATATTTTCTTTCCATTTTTAAATTTAATAATAAAAAGAAAAATCAAAGTTATAGATATCACTAACTTCCTCTTTTCTCATTTTGTTCAAACTAAATGGAATTCAAAGCAAAACAAACCAGAGACAAAAGAAAAATCAAAACAATTAAACAATCTTAAGCCTAAGCAAAAAAAATCAAAATCAAATAATTAACTTTTCAGTTTTTAAAACGTAATCAAAAGCATTTCCATCCTTAAAGTTTTCGAATCTGCAACCTGATACCTGGGCAAATTCAACATCATCAGATTCAACTTCAACAAATTCAAAGTTGCAAGATCATATCATATATTTCCTGATCAAAACCCATTTTCCAGTTTCCAAATTTAAGTCAAAAAGGAGCTTCTCTATTTTTTCAAAAAGGTGAGAAAAATGCTGATCTAAACTTGATGCTTTTGATTTAATACTTGAAGCATGTGGTGGAAATTGTTTGTATGAATATAAAAATATGGCTGCATGTATATATATATATACACACATAGATAGATGTGTGCATGTCTGTATATACATAAATACACATATCTTTGTTATATACAGGCTCCAGCACACTTAAAATAAATTCAGTTTCTGGATATACAATCAATTTTAGGCTTTGATTTCCATATAAAAGATGATGGCAGGAGTATAAACATAATTTTAAAAATAATTATATGCACAATTAGTTAAAGATTTACTGGAAAATCTGAAATCACAGTCAAAATGTATAACATCAGAAAACCCAACTATGTTAATTTCAAGTTTGGATTATATAATCCGATTCGCATGTGAAAATAAGGAATTTTGATACGAAGATCATAAATTTTAGGGTTGAGTATGTTGAGAATCCTCGAGTTGAACAGAAAACGTATTTTCGCCGATTTCACGGCGATCAGTGATGGATGGACATCGAGCTTGGGTCTAGGGGTGGCTCCTGTGACGATGGTCATAGGAAAAATGGTTGAAGGGTTTATAGGTGGCTGTGGTGGCGTATCGACGTTGATGTAGGGTTTAACAGGCAGATAGGTCGACGTGAGTTTTCGAGGCTGGTTCGTCAACATCAAGGCATCGGAGTTGATCATAGGAGGGGGAAATAGTGCGTAAGTCATCGGTGGAGTTTGTGTCGGAGTGGCGAGTGGTCTGGTGATTTATGGTGGCAGATCGAGGTTGATTCAGGCAATCATTTTTTGTTTTTGTAGGTGTTGTAACAACCCTGGTTTTAACGATTTCCTAAAAATATTAAATTATAACAACAGTAATAATTTAACAGTGTAAATTAATAATTAAAGAGGAATTTAAACTGTTTATTGGGAATGAACAATATATTTGAGGATAAAATGAGAAAATAGAATTTTGAAAACTTTATTAAGATGGTTTGAGTTAATAAATAAATGAGGAAAATGTGCTTTATTTAGAGTTAATGCAATAATTTTGTTAATTATTGCTCTTTACTTCTTTTAATAATTTTTTAAAAGAAGTAATTAATTTCAAAATGGGATATATTTAATAAAATGATGGAATTGAGTTTAAAAATATAATTTGAGCATAAAATTATATTTGAAATGAGTTATAGAATTTTATGACATAAAAATTTGATTTTTGTGTAATTTCTAGTGTTAATTACAATGAGTTTTGTAATTAATAATGTAAATTTGCTATTTTCTTTAAAAAGGGAAATATGATAATAAATACGTTCTAATTATGTAAATAATATTTTAATTGGGTGTAAAACATTTTTATTATCATGAGTAATGAATCTCGTAATTCTTAGGAAGTGGAACTTGAAATAGTGTAAACTTCATCTTAGTATGCATTGAAACATGAAATAAGTGGTTGAATAATAACAAAGTTAGTTTCATTTACTTATTGGGCTAAAATCTTAATTTCATTTACTAGTTGGGCTTAAGTCCATTAGTATAATTAAACCTTAACCCGTTACTAAAGAATGAGAAAGAGAGAAAAGTCTGTACGTTCATTCACTTCTCTCCTCTCAGTTAAAAACTTCTGAAGCTCAAAAGTGATGGCAGCCTTATCATTCTCCCATTCTATGCTCATATTTACCAAACAAAAAGAGAAATCAATGCTTTAAAATTGTAAATCCAAGATATAAACTCAGGTAATCCCTATTCTAAAACCAAAATCTCTATCAAAAATCTAATTTGAAGTGTAAACCTGTTAATTGTTTCTCTGTGTTGTTGCATGTTCTTTCCTCAAGCTATTACAAGTTTGGATGCTATGTTCTTGGCTAAAAGCTTCAATCTTTGGCATCTAAATCATAGTTTAATCTTCATGAAGTTAAGGTGAGTGTAAAACTCACATCTTCTAACTAATTTTTGCTTGAAAATGTTGCAATCTATGAATTTCTGAAGCTGAAATAAATTTAGGCATAACTTTCTAGTTTTTGATCGGATTTTGATAATTTTAGATGTTCCCAAAAGCTTAAATTATGTGCTACAACTTTCATGTTTTGAGCTTTGTGTAATTTTGAGGATAGCAATCTCGAAAACTAATTTTTCTACTGCTAACCCGGGAGCAAAACCAATATTTGCTCTGTCCTTGAAGCTGAAACGAATTTGACCATAATTTCTTCATTTCTTAACCATTTTGATAATTTTGGATGTTATGAAAAGCTTAAATCATGCGCTACAACTTTCATGTTTTATTATTTTGTCAAATTCTGGGTTCTACAGGGTCCAAATGGCACTTTAAACCGCAGCCCTGTCGTTATTTTAATTATTCCAGTTTTGTAATTTTAGACCTGATAATTGAAATTGCCATAACTTTTGACTTGAGTATCTAAATTGGGTGATTCTTCTTCTGACTCCTAGAAATGGCAATTCCCTTCAACTATCGTGTTTTATGATTTATCAAATTCTGGGTTCTAAAGGGTCCAAATGGCACTTTAAGCTGCTGCCCTGTCGTTATTTTAATTATTTATAGTTTTGTAATTTTAGACCTGAGAATTGAAATTGCAATAACTTTTGACTCGAGCGTGCCAATTAGATGATTATTTTCTTACTTGTAGCTCTGGTAATGATCTTAAACTTTCATGTTTTATGATTTATCAATTTCTGAGTTCTACAGGGTCCAAATGGCTCTTTAAGCCGCAACCCTGTTGTTATTTTAATTATTCACGGTTTTGTAATTTTAGACCTGAGAATTGAAATCGCCATAACTTTTGACTAGAATGTCCAAATTAGATGATTCTTTTTCTAACTTTGAGATGTAACAATTATCTTCAACTTTTATGTTTCATATGTTCTCAAATTCTGAGTTTAAAAGGGGCAAACTGGCAAAATAAGCTGCTAGCTTGAGTTCTTTTTCAAAGTTTGGCATTTTCCGTTGAATTGTTTTTGAATTCGATGATTTCGAGCATTTTTTTGAGATGGTTCTAAAAGGATAACTCCTACTAATAGAAAAGCTGACATTAACGTTGATTCGCACTACGAATTAACGGTTTCATTTGGGTTTTATCGTATGTTAATTTTATTGAATTTTCATCTATTTTTGTTGTTTCCGTGCACGTGTTTTCTAAACCGTTTTCGAAATGATTTTTTAAAATGGAAAAGCTTTCAAATTAAATGTTTTTCAAAAATTTATAGTTATTTTATATATGTAATACACACTTTTATACTATTCGAACGTATGAGAAAGAGAATTAAACGATTTAGTAAAATAGTGGTATGGGACATGTGCATTTACTATTTCGGTTAATCTCGGATTTGTACGATCGAAGCTATTTGAGAATATAGATTCTGAGATGTTATGCCATTTATGGTGTATTTTGAGTTTTGCAATTTCTATTAATTGGAATTGTTTAAGATGGCCAATATTTGACAAGTATTATGGTTCGAGATCTCCTACGTAGGAGTATGGCCGAGGAGAACCGTCACGATGTTTTGTTTACTTGCGAATGATATAAGGCAAGTCTTGGGTTTGTGATTTCATATTTTGGGATTTATGGTTTATGAGGAACCATCATGATGTTTCACATGTCGATGAGATGAGACAAGTTACGATGTCATTTAATACTTGTCGATGAGATGAGACAAGTATGGTGTCTCTTTATCACTCGCTAATGAGACTAGGTGAGGTATATTTTTCTGAGTCTTATGATGTTTCTAGTGTGGCATCGACTAATGGCTATAAACTGCTAAGTGCGAATGTGTGGTATGAGACATACGTTAACACTTTTCGGGTTCCTATCCGTGAGTTTGTGACACATTCACGATGTTTACCTAACATAACTGTTTTGAGAGGTGTTAGCGACCTTGTCATGAGGACGAAATGCTTTAGGAGGTGTTGGCGACCTTGTTAGGGCTGACAAAATGGCTTTGGGAGGTGTTAGCGACCTTGTTAGGGCTGACAAAATGGCTTGGAGAGGTGTTAGCGACCTTGGCATCATGATGAACTGCTTTGGGAGCTGTTAGCGATCTTTTCTGAGGCTTTGGCCGTCTGAGTTTAGTACATGCAGCATTACTTTGGCATTACAATCAGGGATTTGGCCAATCCGGATTTTCTGAGTTTTCTGTTTATTGTGATTTCACCTTTTTAAGATGTTTTATTGCATTGATAGCCTAGTGCTATATGAGATGTTATATATATATATGGTGATTTCAATTATTATGTTTTGAACCCTTATCGAGTTCCTTCAGTTATGAGTTTGGATAATTTCAGGATTTTATAGGATATTCAAGGTTTTCCATTTTGGCGAGTTGAGATTGAGATTTATAGACTTTCATACCGATGAGATGAGGTATAACTGAATTTGGAGATTCATCTATAATTGAGTTTCGAATCATCCTATTTGAGAATGTTTTATGTTTTCCATTTTGGCTAGAGTTTGTATTAATGTTTCTCCTATTGAGGAGGTATGGTTCATGGAAACCATGTAGACATTTTGAGATATCGCCGATGATATGAGGCACTTGTGTTTGATTTGAGTATTGAGTTTGAGTTAGCTCCTTCGAGGTATTTGTTCACTTAAGGAGCGTTGTTACTTAAGTGTTGAGCTTATGAGTTTATCAATCCGTTCTTCTCTTTCAAGAAGAAGTGTCTTTACGTCTATTCTGCTTCATATTACTAATATTGACTGATTTGTGTAGCTAGACTGACCCGTGTGTTTATACTCGGGTTAGACCGAGTTGTTTAGGTTTCATCTATTGGAATTAGCTGGTAGTTGATGCTGGGTAACAGCTATCCTTTCTCTTGAGTAATTTCTGTTCTTCCACATACTCTTGATGTATTTATATTTGATTTAGTGTATATGGTATGGTCGAGTACCACCTTTATTGTATTCATATTGTATTGTACTAAACATGTATCAGTGTATACGTATATATATGATGTTGATTATTGTTCTGTGATGTGCTTTACATTTAGTTATTGTATTTTGTTTTGATAAATCCATTAGCCACCTATAGTTTTGGATTAAGCATTTACTAGGTATGTCGGTCCATTGAGATAGAAAAGAAAAATCATATTGCATTTATCGGCGTATTCAGTAGATGTTTAAGACAAAGTTATAGATGGTCGCCCTTAACCAGCCCTATTCTCCACTTTAGTAGATGGAATTACTCGTTAATTCTTTTTACTAAGATGGGTCTCGGGGTGGGGCGTTACAGCTTGGTATCAGAGCTGTAGTCAGAACAAAGTAGGATAAACATAGAACAAGGCATATATCATGATACATCGAAGTACAATACGGGTGAATCATTGTTCTTTATTTGAGCTTGCTTTCGAATTGAGCGTTGATTCTTTTTCGAGTTTTGGGATTGTTGAGATGGAACATGTCTAGGAATATAGATATATTGTATTCCATTGTATTCCATAATAGAGTTTGATGTCATCTTATCTTATATAAATCTTATTTGGAATTATTTTATTCTTATTTTTGTCTATACGAGTGAGTTTGTATCGATGGAGCTGATTGATTTCTTTGAGCATTCTTATTGCATTCTTTTGGGAGTTGTGAATCCTATTGAAGGGATCCACAACGATTGGCTTGTTGTGAGCATTCTGAGATTCTATTTGATGTTGCTTTTATGAGTAACTGTTTATTACTTGCTATCTTGAGATGTATTTGATTTGAGTTGGATTGGCTTATATGAGGCTAAGTCCAATCCTTTGTGTTATAGGATCCAATATTTATTTAGGCATCCTAATTTGATTGGGTTATTATTTCTATCACTTTGGAATGTTAATGATGATTTCGAAGTTTCTGTATTCACTATTGAGTATCGACATGTTGATGATACATCTCAAGTTCTAGTCAAGGTGACTTTGTTGAGCTTTGTGAGTTTGTTTGGGTCTGACATCCAATCGGGCAATCGAGTGTTGATTTAACCTTATTCCTGGCTTGTAACTTATCGGTTATCCTTCCACGGGGATATCCACTTTGGAATGAGGCTATCAATTGAGTTTGATTGAGTTTATGTTTCAACTTCTTCGAGTTATCCTTTTCGGATACTTAATCGGTGTCATCCTCGAAGCATTACTTTGTTTGAAGTAATGATTGTGATCTTCTCTTTTAAGAAGAGCATCATACCTTATCTTGTGTCTTGATGATTTTTGGGAGTGGCTCGTGATATTGTAAGATTGACGAACACTCTATCTTCTTCTATTGATTCTGAGAATCGAGTATTCTGGGAATATCTCGATGCACTCTCTTAAAGTTCTTTGGTTTGAATTTTGAAGCTATATAAATATGAATTTTAAAGAGAAATTTGAGCTTTGAGATATTTAAAAAAAACCAAAGAATATTTTCAGAATATATTTACATTAGTAGTATTTCTTTTATAGAAATAATTTGAGAGTGTTGGGTTGTCCATCGAGTAGTTAAGAGTTCTGGTCGATACGCCTGATCAACGTTATCGATTGGAATCTCCTAAATGCTATGATGAGGCAATCAGACACGATGGTTTGTGTTTTAAGAATTGAGATTTTGAAAATAATATTTTAAAATTAAATATTAAATTTATTTTTGAATGGTAATTGCAGCCATTGATTTTAGAGACGAGTAACAGAGCGGCAAGGCGGTTTGATCGTTCGGTCAACTATGCAGCCAACAGATATATTTATTTATTAGAGACTCAATGGCAAGGCAATGCCATTTATTAATTTTTTAAATTATAAAGATGAGAATATAAATGAGATTATTTTTGAGCTGTGCTTTATTGGAAGTATATTTTGAGATTTTAGAATCTATATTATATACATTGGATGTTTTAAGAGAAGAGTTATAAGAGAATTTGAAGATTGTTTTTAAACTATTTAAGTGGTTTAATAAAAAGAGTAAAGAGAATTTAAACCCTTAATTTATTTGAAGGAATACTATTATGGATTTACAAATTTCTTTGGAAATTAATTTTGAAGTAAGAGAAGAAATTTGGACTTTTAATTTGAGTTTTAAATAACTTACTAAGTAATATAGTAAAAAGTTTGAAAATTTTCAAATGTTGAAAATTGAGATTTAAATAATTAAACGATGTTGAGATTTAAAATTCCAAATATCTTGGACTAAAAGATAATTCGAGCTTATATCCTTGTTCTTGAGTATATTCTATCTTTGGGCTATTATCAACGACATGCATTTTTCGTGGTCTTTCGAGTTTGGTGGCCTTGTGAGAAGCAATATTGTGATTTATCTATTTTGTCTATTGTGTCTACCCTATTGTGAGGATGTTCTTTCCGTATATTTATATGGAAAATCTTATCGATGTTCTTCTTTATTCCTTAGACTTCGGGTTTAAGTGAGTTGATCCTAACTCTATTCATAGAGTTTTGTGAAATCAATCATTATCGATTGATTAGTTGTTGAGCATCTTATTGAGTTTTGATTCGAAGATGGGATATCTTCGAAATTCTTTCGAGTTGCTTGTAAAATTCGATGGTTTGCTAATCCCTTATTAGCATATGATGGGCCATTGAATTAACAAAGTGAGTTTATCCTTATTCCTTTCTACCATTCTATATTGAGAGTATGAATGGTTTGGAATTCGAGCTTGCCTTTATCTTTCAATTATTGTATCTTTTATGTTTTTACAGCTCTTTTTCTAGAAAATTACGGGGACTCAATTTGTGTACGGGGAGGGGTCTGTAACAATCCTGGCTTTAGCGATTATCTGAAAATATTAAATTATAACGGCAGTTATAATTTAATAGTGTAAATTAATAATTAATGAGGAATTTAAATTGTTTACTGGGAATAAACAATATTTTTGAGCATAAAATGAGAAAATATAATTTTGAAAACTTTATTAAGATGGTTTGAGTTAATAAATAAATGAGGAAAATGTGTTTTATTTAGAGTTAACGCAACAATTTTGTTAATTATTGCTCTTTACTGCTTTTAATAATTTTTAAAAAGAAGAAATTAATTTTAAAATGCGATATATTTAAAAAAATGATGAAATTGAGTTTAAAAATATAATTTGAGCATAAAATTATATTTTAAATGAGTTATAGAATTTTATGACATAAAAAGTTGATTTTTGTGTAATTTCTAGTGTTAATTACAATGAGTTTTGTAATTAATAATGTAAATTTTCTATTTTCTTTGAAAAGGGAAATATGATAATAAATATGTTCTAATTATGTAAATAATATTTTAATTGAGTGTAAATTTTTTTTATTATCATGAGTAATGAATTTCATAATTCTTAAGAAGTGGAACTTGAAATAGTGTAAACTTCATCGATAGTATGCATTGTAACGTGAAATAAGTGGTTGAATAATAATACAAGTTAATTTCATTTACTTATTGGGCTTAAGTATTAATTTCATTTACTTGTTGGGCTTAAGTCCATTAGTATAATTAAACCCTAACCTATTACTAAAGAATGAGAAAGAGGAGAAAAGTCTGTACGTTCATTCGCTTCTCTCCTTTCAGTTAAAAACTTGTGAAGCTCAAAAATAATGGCAGCCTTCTCATTCTCCCATTCTATGCTCATATTTACCAAACAAAATGAGAAATCAATGCTTTAAAATTATAAATCCAAGATCTAAACTTAGGTAATCCCTATTCTAAAACCAAAATCTCCATCAAAAATCTAAATTGAAGTGAAAACCTGTTTACTGTTTCTCTGTGTTGTTGCATGTTCTTTCCTCAAGCTATTACAGGTTTGGATGCTCTGTTCCTGGCTAAAAGCTTCAATATTTGACATCTAAATCATGATTTAATCTTCATGATCTCAAGGTCAGTGTAAAACTCATATCCTCTAGCTAATTGTTGCTTAAAAATGTTGCAATCTGTGAATTTCTGAAGCTGAAACAAATTTTGGCATAACTTTCACGTTTTTGATCGGATTTTGATAGTTTTGGATGTTACCCAAAGTTTAAATCATGTGCTACAACTTTCATGTTTTGAACTTTCTGTAATTTTGTGGTTAGCTATCTCAAAATCTAATTTTTCTACTGCTAATGCGAGAGCAAAACCAATATTTGGTCTGTCCTTGAAGTTGAAACGAATTTAACCATAACTTCTTCGTTTCTTAACAAATTTTGACAATTTTGGATGTTCCGGAAAGCTTAAATCATGTGCTACACTTTTATATGATTTCTCAAATTCTGAATTCTACAGGGTCCAAATGGCAATTTAAGCCGCAACCCTGTCGTTATTTTAATTATTCACAGTTTTGTAATTTGAGACTTGAGAATTGAAATAGCCATAACTTTTGACTTGAGTATCTGAATTGTGTGACTCTTCTTCTCACTCCTAGATACTGCAATTCCCTTCAAATTTCATGTTTTATGATTTATCAAATTAATTGATCTACTTGGTCCAAATGGCACTTTAAGCCGCAGCCCTGTCGTTATTTTAATTATTCACGGTTTTGTAATTTTAGACCTGAGAATTGAAATTTCCATAACTTTTGACTCGAGTAATCGAATCGGGTGATTCATTTTCTAACTCCTAGCTATGGAAATTCCCTACAACTTTTATGTTTTATGATTTATCAAATTCTGGGTTCTACAGGGTCCAAATTTAAGCCGCAGCCTTGTCGTTATTTTAATTATTCACAATTTTGTAATTTTAAACCTGAGAATTGAAATTGCCGTAACTTTGACTCGAATGTCCGAATTAGATGATTCTTTTTCTGACTTCAAGCTGTAACAATCATCTTGAACTTCTATGTTTTATATTTTTTCAGATTCTGAGTTTAAAAGGGGCAAACTGGCAAAACAAGCTGGTAGCTTGAGTTCATTTGCAAAGTTTGGCATTTTTCATTGAATTGTTTTTGAATTCGATGATATCGAGCATTTTTTTGAGATGGTTCTAAAAGGCTAACTCATAGTAATATAAAAGCCAGTATTAACGTCGATTCGCACTATGAATTGACGGTTTCATTTGAGTTTTATCGTATGTTAATTTTATTGAATTTTCATTGATTTTTGCTGTTTCTGTGCACGTGTTTTCTAAACCATTTTCAAAATGATTTTTTAAAATGGAAAAGATTTCAGATTAAATGTTTTACAAAAATTTATAATTATTTTATATATATAGTCGAACGTATGTGAAAGAGAATTAAACAATTTAGTTATACACGTGGTATGGGACATGTGCATTTACTATTTCGGTTAATCTCGGACTTGTACGATCGAAGCTGTTTGAGAATATTGATTCTGAGATGTTTTGCCATTTATGGTGTATTTTGAGTTTTATAATTTCTATTAATTGGAATTGTTCAAGATGGCCAATATTTGACAAGTATTATGGTTTGAGATCTCCTACGTAGGAGTATGGCCGATGAGAACCGTCATGATGTTTTGTTTACTTGTGAATGATATAAGGCAAGTCTTGGGTTTGTGATTTCATATTTTGGGATTTATGGTTTATGAGGAACCATCATGATGTTTCACATGTCGATGAGATGAGACAAGTTACGATGCCATTTAATACTTATCGATGAGATGAGACAAGTATGGCGTCTCTTTATCACTCGCTAATGAGACTAGGCGAGGTACATTTTTCTGAGTCTTATGATGTTTCTAGTGTGGCATCGACTAACGGCTAGTAAAACGCTAAATGCGAATGTGTGGTATGTGACACACGTTAACACTTTTTGGGTTCCTATCCATGAGGTTGTGACACATTCACGATGTTTACCTAACATAACTGCTTTGAGAGGTGTTAGCGACCTTGTCATGAGGACGAAATGCTTTGGAAGGCGTTAGCAACCTTGTTAGGGCTGACAAAATGGCTTTGGGAGGTGTTAGCGACCTTGTTAGGGCTGACAAAATGGCTTTGGGAGGTGTTAGCGACCTTGTCCGAGGCTTCGGTCGTATGAGTTTAGCACGTGCAGCGTTGCTTCGGCATTACAATCGGGGATTTGGCTAATCTGGATTTTCTGAGTTTCCATTTATTGTGATTTCACCTTTTTAAGATGTTTTATTACATCGATAGCCTAGTGTTATATGAGATGTTATATATATGGTGATTTCAATTATGACGTTTTGAACTCTTATCGAGTTCCTTGAGTTATGAGTTTGGATAATTTCAAGATTTTGTAGGATATTCTGGGTTTTCCATTTTGGTGAATTGAGATTGAGATTTATAGACATTTATACCGATGAGATGAGGTACAATTGAATTTGGAGATTCATCTATAATTAAGTTTCGGATCATCCTATTTGAGAATGTTTTATGTTTTCCATTTTAGCGAGATTTTATATTGATGTTTCTCCTTTTGAGGAGATATGGTTCATGAGAACCATGTAGACGTTTTTAGATGTCGTCGATGACATGAGGCACTTGTGTTTGATTTGAGTATTGAGTTTGAGTAGCTCCTTTGAGGTATTTGTTCACTTAAGTAGCGTTTGTTACTTAAGTGTTGAGCTTATGAGATTATCAATCCATTCTCCTCTTTCAAGAAGAAGTATCTTTACGTCTATTCTGCTTCATATTACCGATATTGACTGATTTGTGTAGCTAGACTGACCCGTGTATTTATACTCGGGTCAAACCGAGTTGTTTCAGGTTTCATATTGGAATTACCTTGTAGTTGATGTTGGATATCAGCTCTCCTTTCTCTTGAGTAATTTCTGTTCTTCCACATACTTTGATGTATTTATATTTGATTTAATGTATATGGTGTGGTCGAGTACCACCTTTATTGTATTCATATTGTATTGTACTAAACATGTATCAATGTATATATACATATATGATGTTGATTACTGTTCTGTGATGTGCTTTACATTTAGTTATTTTATTTTATTCTGATAGATCCATTAGCCACCTATAGTTTTGGATTAAGCATTTACTAGGTATGTCGGTCCATTGAGATAGAAAAGAAAAATCATATTGCATTTATCGACGTATTCAGTGGATGTTTAAGACAAATTTATAGATGGTCGCCCTTAACCAACCCTATTGTCCGCTTTTGTAGATGGAATTACTCGTTAATTCTCTTTACTAAGGTGGGTCTCGGGGTAGGGCGTTACAGGTGTTGATCTTGTTTGATTTCGATTTAGGTGGTTGTAGAGATTCTGGGTGATCAGAAGGTTAGGGAAGGTCGTTGGTGATTTGGGTAAGGTCGTGGCGATGGTCGGAGATGCTCCGACCATGTGTACACGTGCACACATAGACGTTTGTGTCAGGGGATTGGGTTCAAAGATAAGGGAAGCTGCCTCAAAGTTGAACTTCGGGAGAGGAAGGTTTGTATCGAGTATTGTTTCGGGTAGTTCGCAGTTGCAACGGTTTTCAAAATAAAAAAACCAAGTAAAGTTTGAAAGGAAAAGAAAAGAAGTTGCTTCGGGGTTGAATCGGTAGTTTTTGAGTCTGGGCTCGGGTTTGTCTCGGCGAGAGATCTAAAAGTAAATTAAAACAAGTTTTTTTATTTTAAATCATGTTTAAAACCCTTTTCTTGATTAATTCTTGTAAAATAATAAATGTTTTATTTTTATTTTGGAATTAGTTAAAGTTTTAAATAGATTATTTTTAAATAAATTAAGTTAAAGAATTTTAATTCTTTATTTTAATTAAATTCTTAAATTTATTTTAAATCGTATATTTAAGTAGTTTGAAAGATGATGGTTTCAATTAATTAAGTGTTTCGAGTTAAATTCATATGTTAATTTTCAAGGATTATTTAAATAAGATTTTTAAAGATAAACGGTTTATCTTAAATAATGATGTTGATTAACTTAAAGGGCTTAAGCTAAATCATATGATTACATTAATTTATTTCGAAGACTATTTAAAATAGGATTTGAATGATGATTATGAAATTAGTTAAGATAAATGGGCTATCATAAGATTAAAGGATCTTAAATTTGAAATTTAAGGATAATTACTTAATTAAAAGTTAATTAAGTATTAAATTAACAATTAATTAACTTGTTATGAGTTAAGTAATTAGAGGATGATTACTTAATGAAATTAATTAAGTATAATTACTTAAAGTAAATAATAAAAGATTTATTACTTAATGTAATTAAGGGATAATTACTTTGTGTAATTGCATTAAGGGATAACCAATTAATTAAAATTAATTAATGTAAGTAATTAAAGGTAATTAATTACTTAAAAATAACTACCTAATTAGAAAGTAATTAATTAATGATTAAAGTTGATTTATCAAGTGATTAAAGGATAATTACTCAATGTAATTAATTTTTGATTTATTAATATAAGTGATTAGGGATAATCACTTATTGTAGTTAATTAATTAAGTGGTAATCAATTAAGGGTTAATTAATTAATTAAAGAATAATTAATTAATTAAAGGTTAATTATTTAATAATTAAAGGTTGATTTAGTTATTAATTAAGGTTGATTAATTAATATTAAAGGTTAATTAATTTATTATTAAAGGATAATTAATCAATGATTAAAGGATAATTTATTAAAATGATTTGTAATTAATTAATGTTAATTAACCAGGATTAGTAACTTATCCATAAGTAATTAATCTGGTTTAAACTAATTTAATCAAGTGATTAATTGACCTTACTTATGGATGATTGGATTCTATTGAATGCTTTGAATTGTTGATATCCCTGATATGTGATGTTCTGTGATGTGATTGAGCTGTGAACTGTGAATTATTTATCCGTAATGAATTTACATATTTATCTGTGAATCTATGAATGAAGATAAGCGTTATAGGATTATACCACTTATCTATATTATTGTGCTTAAATTGATGATGGTTGTGATATGTTATTGTTGTGTGTAAAACCCCTGGACTACACCACGCACACAAATATGGGTTTCATGGGAAATTGGTTAAGTCACAAATATTTTGAACTCAATATTATTTTATTTAATTGGTGAAAAGTTTAAAAGTTGAATTTTGAATCCAAATGGTTTTGGAAATGGAATTGGGTTGAATATGGAAAGTTTTTGAAAAGGAAGTTTTTGAAATTTAGTTTGGATATAATATGTCTTAAGTTTTGAAGATTATTTTGGAAACTGTGGTCTGAAAAGGTTATACAAGTATATAATGTATATATATGGATTTTAAACCATTTTTAAGCATTTTTAAATGTATTATTTTGGGAATTTAAAATTCAACCCAAGTTTATACTTTAAAGGCTATAACTGGAGCATATTGAATCGGATTTTCCCAAAATGGAAAACCTTTGTTTCAAAATGATAATAGCTTTTATATAATGGAAAAAATTTCCAGTTTTGTTAAAAGGATTTCAAGTTTAAAATTTAAATAGTTTTGAAAGCCATGAATTAACCTTTGTTAAAGGTTGGCGAACTTTGTTTTCAAGTTGAAGAGGATCTTCAAGGGTGGATCTTTTATTTAAAGATGCGTAGATTCGATAGCCTTCAATCTTTGGGTTTTGGCGATCACATTGTGTTTCAAGTTTTGTATGATGGTGGTTCGAGCTTCTGGTTTAGAGTTTGGAGCTTGGCATTGAAGATGTGTGTTCCGCTGCTGTTGCTGTCTTATTATTTCTGTTGTTGTATCTCTGATATGTTGATAATCATTTGTATCAGATTGTTGTATCATTGTTGTGTATCAATAAAATTATTCTTCTGGTTCCACTGTGTTTTTATCACCTAATGTTGTTATATGCTCCGGCGAACCAGACTCAATGTTTGAATTTGCGGCATTTGAATATGGGTGAAGTATTTGGGTTTTGATTTTGGAAGGTCGAGTCAGGGTCATCACAAGAAGTGCCCTCTTCTAGTGCGTAGCATAATATTCTAGATCAAAATCTTTAGTTATCCTAGCTCTTTTACTTCTTTTAAGTTCAGGTTCAGTTTCTGTATTATGTTTATTATTTCTGATTGTAGAATTATTAGCAGTAGAAGTTCCCCTAGTGTTCCTAAATTTTAAAAAGTTAAGGGAATAACTAATGAAAAAACACGTTTATATGCTCAACTTGCTAATTTGATTCTTTTAGGGTAAGGAATGCGAACTTACGCTAAGCAGCCCCAAGTTTTAATATAAGACAAATTGAGTTTATGAACTTCAAAATTTTAAAAAGGTGAAATTTTATTATTATATTTAGGAATTCTGTTTAGGACATAACATACAGTTATTAAAATTTCCCCGCCCATGAGATGCTGCATTTGAATTTAATAAAACAACTACTACTAATTCGATAAGAGTCTTATATTTTTCCTTTTAGCTTTATTGTTCAATTCAAGCGAATAGGGTGTAGTTCTCTCATGAATTATGCCATGTTATTTATAATATTCAATGAATAAGTTAGATTTATACTTTGTTCCTCTATCACTTTAATTTTCTTGTTAGATTGATTTTCAATTTCAGTAACAAATAATTTATACATATCTAACACATCACTTTTATTTTTTATAAAATAAACATTAGTAAAATTAGAGCAATCATCAATAAAAATAATGAAGTAGCGTTTGCCATCCCTAGTTAGAGTACCATCAAGTTCATATATATCAGATCTATTAAAGCTAAAGGTTCTGACAATCTAAACACATATTTATGTGGGGTCGTAGTAATTTTAGCTTGACTATAATATTCATAATTTTGTGAATCATTTACGGAAAATTTAAGGATTAGGCCTAAGTTACCCATGTTATGAATTATTCACTTATTAACATGACAAAATCTAACATGCCAAGTATTAAAATCACACAGCATATAAATAGAACCATTAACTTCAACATTCAACTTAAACATCCCATTTACATCATATCCTTTACCAACGAAAACACCATTTTAGTGATGGTGTACAAGTCGGATCCAATAGTTTGAGTAAAAGCACTTTATTTAAAAAGAAAGAAGGTAATAAATTTTCCCTCATCTCTGGAGTATGCATCACGTCTTTAGCAATAAATTCTTTCCAAAGGTAAATTTTAACTCCATAATCTCAATTTCAGCAACAGTAATGGCTTGAGAATCTTCCAACATCACTTTCCTGTCACTAGCAGCATTATATGTTTTAAACATTTGACGATCATAGCAAACTTGGTGAGAAGCACCAATGTATGCTCGCCACCCTTCTAATCCACTAACTAAGTTGATTATAGTAAGCATAGCCACAAAGGCATCTTCGGTCAGGTTAGCATGCGGTGTAGGATTTGGCATGTTTCGACACTTTCATATCATATGACCTAGTTTGCCGTAATTGTAAAATAAGAACAACTATCCAGTACCATTCTTTAGGGGTTATTATGCCGATATTTTCGATAATGGTTATTATGGTTCTGATTCAATTTGCGATTTTAATTTTTAAAATTTTTCGCATTTTGTTTCAAGACTCTTGCTTGTGGATTTCTTAGTGTTGTTGGTAGGTACAACAAGCACCTTTTATTTTCTAATCCTATTTTCTGGCCTCATGTTCAATACGAAGATGAGTTATCAAACTCTCTAAGGAAAACTACTTAGTCTTATACTTGAGATCATTTTTAAAATCTATCCAACTAGGGTGTAATTTATGAATCAATACAACAGCCTGGAGTTGTTCATCTAAAGCCATACATTCGAAGATGATCTCATGCACAATTTTCTAGGGCTCATGCGATTGTGCCTTCATAGATTTGTCATCCGTCATCTAAAACTTCAAATATCGACTAAAAACATATTTTTTCTCTCTAGCTTCCTCGGTATCATATTTCAATTACGACGCATCCTAGATCTCCTTTGCTAGCTTTTCTGTGTTGCAGAAATTGTACAAATCATCGCTCAAGCCATTGAGAATACAATTTTGGCAGAGGTAGTCATGTTCAATCTAGTCCTTCAAAGCCTGTTTCTGATTGTCTGTTGCTTCTCCAAGTAGCATTGGCTTTTCGGTCGCCAGCACATGAGCGACCTTTCGCATATCTGAAAAAGCTCCATCTTTTGGCGCCATCATTCAAAATGCAAGCCTTCGAATCTGAATGGTGGAGTAGATACATTCAGAACCCCAAACATTGACATTGGGGAAGCGGAGTTGTCAACGATCAAAGCTATGATCATCTTAAAATTGTGTACCACAATATGAATCCGCAACGTATTTTTTGGGCTGAGTCACGGACTTGGTCGCTCTTTTTAAGACGACTCATGGCTTAGCCTCAAGGTGCAAAGCTATCTATCAACCACTCCATCTCCAGGATAAACCAGCCTCTGAAATTTGGTCAATTTGTTGTTCGCACTACAGCAAGTTGTGTTGAATATAACATTTTCTAATTTAATTACCCGTAAAGTTTCTTAAAGATAGAAAAATGCAAAGGATAAAGAAGAGATGAAAATTTGTCTGTTTTTCACATTTTCTCTTTTGCCAATCTATCGTTTAAATAGACAAAATGGAAATTGTATGCGTTACTGAAGTGAGCGAATGTTAATGAATTTGTATTTTTTATCAACTAAAACAAATTTTAATACCATTGAATTTTGCAACGGCCCAATAATAATGGCTCCCGAATATATACTATCGTTATATATCTGCGACGGCTCAGTTATAACAATGGCTCATAAATATATGACCGTTATACATTTGCTACGGCTCGATTATGATATTAGCTCATAAATATATATATTACCATTATAGGTTTGCAGCGGCTCAATTATGATAACGGCTCATAAATATACAACCATTAACCTGCTTTTATTTATTTCTTAATTCATTTAAAGTTACAAAATATCATAAAAAATCGAAATGCATTTTATAAAAAGTTAGAAATCATATGTATTTTACAGTGTAATAAACCTTAGGTTTTAAACTTCTTGTATTATAGTCTATTGTACATGCTTATAGTTTATAATAAGCTTCATTTAACTTATGCAGTTAATAAACAACTATTTATAATTTAAAACTTATTATATATTTGTACATTAAAAAACATTAAAATACCATCATACAAGATATTACATAAAAGCAAGCAATTCTAACAATTCCACATATGCAAAATATTGCTTAAAAACAAGCAATTCTAACAATGCCACATATGCAAATATAACCCAACCAAACCAATATCATATTCAAATATGCGCTAAACCTAAAAAAACAATTCATTGGTTGTAGAACTATTCATTTGATGTACTAATAAAAAAAAATTCTAACTTCGAATAGTTTGTTTCAGTTCCGATAAATCACTTATCGATATAATTAACCAGCCTCTGAATCCTTGCTTCCTTATGTACCAATATTGCATTTAATGCATGAGCAAACATCACCAAATGGATAAAGCATATAATCCATATAATCATCTACGATCTATCTGATATAGTTCCTAAAAATAGAATTTACCAGTCTCTAGTATGTATCCATAATGTTCCTTCAAATTGAAAAATATCACCCAGTAGCAATATAATCCCAAATTCGTTAACTTGTGTGCTCCTGCTACGGAATGTGCATTAGTACTCAGTCATATTTGAAAGTGACAGAGCTATAGGACCGTGTAATATGGAAAAACTACTTGAGCGAAATGTAAGCTAGGTAAGTAAATAATTAAAGCGGTAAAGTAAATGACATCAGAGATTTTTATATTTGTTCGAACTCCTGTTCTACGTCCAGTCCCAGACTCCTTGTGGAATTAAACTAGAAAACCTCATTAATCTGGAGGAAAAGGTTTACATCGCTTAAGCAACCGAATTTGACTTCTACCGCCTAAGCAACCGAATAAGACTTCTACCGCTTAAGCAACCGAACAAGATTTTCAATACAAATAGAAAAGTTATTTCTGACTAAGTATGCTCTTGAATAGCACTGATAAGTCAATAATGTACAATCTTCTTATAATCTTCTCCTTTATGATATCTATATGTAATGTGCTGGAAGAACGTGGAAGATAGAGTGATCAATGATCAGAAATTTTATGCAATTTAAATGCAATTTGAAAATAGATTGAGAGAAAAGAATTCAAGAATAATAAAATCAGTTAAGTGATTTGTTTATTGAATTCTGAAATCTATTTATAGAGATTTAAAAGTTGCAATCGTTCATGAAAGATAACATTAAAAAAAAATAGGTGCAACTGTTGATTTGAAGAAGTTTCTCTTCGATGAGGAGAAGTGTCTTTTCATAAAATATAGCCGTTGTAAATATTCAGCCGGCTGAAATAATAATTCAGCCTTCTGAGTTTGTCAAAATCAAAACCAGCAAAGAAACAGGCAAATTTTGGTCTAAAACAGCCGGCTGAATCAAATCATTCAGCCTGTTGAATATTGTGTAACAATAAAAATATTTCAGTAAACAGATGGCTGAATGAGTCCATTTAGCCGATTGTTTTCAGCCTCTTGTGCATGTCTGTGCATGTGTGTGTATGTTTATATGTATATACACCATTCAAGAGAAAATTTAACATATTTATGAATAGTATACAGGCTTTAAACAATAGACTATCAGCTTCAAAATATACTGAATCCGAATCTACAACAAATCTCCTCCATAAGTGATTAGTACACGCAAATATTGATTTATATAGTTATCACAATAAAAAAAATGAAAATCGAGATTCTAAAATTCTCACCCGTTTTGACGATGATAACTATATTAGTATAAATAATATATTTACATAAATACTTAAATGAATTCTCCCTCTGTTAGTATGCACAATAATTAAAGATAACTTTCTCCCACTTTTAGTTGGCTTAATAAAAAGAGTTTGATCAACCTTCCTAATTTAAAAATCAGAATCTATAAGATATCTCTTAAGACTTTCACACCAAGCACGGGTTGCTTGTTTTAGACCTTATAAGGCTTTCTTAATTTTATAGACATGGTCTGGAAATTTCTCATGTGTGAATAAAGGAGGTTGTTCAACATTTATTTTATGTATCCATTACAAAATACACTTTTAACATCCATTTTATAAATTTTAAAATTATGAAAACATGCAAATGCCAGTAAGAAACGTATTGCTTCTTATAAATTTCTATATCTCCGTACCCCTTTGAGTCGACCATAATTCTCATCAGTTCAACCCAGATTGAATAGAAATACGAATCTTTAGGGGTAAAGAATAAGAAAGAGATGGAAGAAAATAACCAACAGCACAGAATCTCACAATCGCAGTGGAAAAAATATAATGTACAATAACAAATTTTTAAACATAAGAATTTGTAACTGTTTATATACTTACAATTATCAGAATACAACAATCAATACATCAATCTAGGCAGTTATAATAACTTGTCCTCATACAGTGGAAATGTAAATCAAGTACGGAGATACGTCTCTCTCATCCAGCTCACCTCCTGAGCTCTATGGCATTCTATCCTGATTTGTAATGCTAGGTATAACCCAAGCATTATAATAAAATAAAATCCGAGTCAGTGTGGAAAACCATCTTGCGAAAACACACTAATTTTGAATTATTTAACTTTTCTCAAAATCCTTTGAAAACAAAGGTATCTCGTAAGACCACGTCACACATAAACACGACAGGTTTTTACATTATGATAACCAAAACATTTTTATATAAATCGTCTGATATTATAATAGTGTCTAAACAAAGTAAATAGAAAGTAGCTGAAATGCTTGCACCTCATGTTTCAGCGTAGTTGGGCACAATCAAAACCGTACAACGCTTATTGGAGCATGAACTCCATCGAACAACTGGGCCACTGGGGTACCGTCCACTACAGTACACCTCTAGAACAATGTACCGAAGACCATGCTGGGATCCCCTGCTACACAAGTCCGGCCTACCCTAACCTGGATAGACCGAATATGTTATCACCACGGATGTTCCCACCCTTACCATAGAGCGCTCCTTCTTTCGTGCATAACCATATCCATAATATACATGTTTCCGAGGACATCTAGATAGGTGATAACATACCCTAATTGGGTGTTATTCACTTAGCCATACTGCATCTCTCCTATTTTAGTCATTCCCAGTTGATGAGGCTCGAGGCTAGGCTTTACCTTTCAAGAACAAAATTCTAATTAGAATGCTCATTGTCCTACAATGACGATGTTCGGATAGCATTCGTCCATACAAGTTATTCTAGGTCTGGACAAACCAAATCACCATCTTCATCATCTTCATGATATTCATTCGTAACGTTCAAACCTGACCAAAGTGAATCCGATGTCGGTCTCTTCGAAATGATTAACGAAATTGGCTAATATTGATAGTCGGTTATTTAACTATCGATAAGACATCTATAAGCAACCATTTGGCCTTGTCATAATTTTTCAAAAATTATCTTAATATATCCTTATAAGATATATATATATATATATTCAAATCCTTTTAGTATTTCTATATTTGGAAACAATTTCAACAGTTGTATCCATAACAGAATTTTTCACCATTTTCAATACTTAGAATATATTTCTCTCGCTTCCAATTATAATTCTCCCTTTGAAATATTTTCTGTAATTAAAATCTCAAAGTTAGCTATTTTTAAATTCATCCTATCCAATACTTATGAATATTTATAAACCTATTTCCGAAGATCTTTTTATCCCAATATTCAAGAAATAGCCCATTTATTTCATATTCTCACAATCCTTTACAAATTTTATTTGTAAACCCCTTAATATTTCCAAAGTCGAATGCACTTGTCTATATCTCCAAATACCCATTTCTAACTTCTTTTATGAACTCTAATTCATTTTTTGAATTTCTAATATTTTTAACACTTTGGAATTTCTCTTCTAGCTCCCAAAATCCCACTATATGATTTCTCTTCTAAAATCATACTGGTTTAACAAACTTCACTTCCAATCTCGAGAGGATTTATTAATAAATTCAAATTTTAAAACTATATATATAAAATAAGTATTTTCAAGGAATAGTAATTTTTTAAATATTTTTAAGTCAACCAAAACATTTCCAAATAACATCGATAACTCATATCCAAATCATTTTTAATAACTAATTTATTCACAAAGCTGATTAATAAAATTAGAATTTATTTCAATAAATTTTAAATATTATAATAAATAACTTTTCGAAATATTTTGAATCTAAATAATAGTTTAAGTTATATAGCATAGTAATTAAAAATCTCAATTATACAAAATTTTAATTTCTCGACAAAAATCTATTTTAAAAATCCAACATTGCCAAATTCAGTTTATAAATCCCTTTCTATTCGTATCACATCGATTATATCTCAATTCTATCACTATTCTCACATTCAAAAATAGATTCCACTATTTCTCTCTAAACGATTCCCATAACTCGATGTAAATTCACACTATAAACTCATATTCCAACTTATCAACTAAGATCATTTTCCTTATTTATAAACATCATTTATAAATTTATAAACTCCTTTGAGTTCCACACTAACAGACCCAGAATTTCAGTCATTTGAAATTTGTATATTTAATTAATTTTAAATATTTAAAGGTTAATTTTATAAGCTGAATAATCTATATTTCGAATATGATGAATTTAACTGGATAACTAAATTGTTAATTCAACATTTGAAATTGTAGAAATAATTGGAAATTGTATTCAATGTGAATTAAAATGATTTATAAAGTTGAAATAAATTCTAGTTGAATTTAAATGATGTTA
Organism: Allium cepa; assembly: GCA_030765085.1. Taxonomy (NCBI): domain Eukaryota; kingdom Viridiplantae; phylum Streptophyta; class Magnoliopsida; order Asparagales; family Amaryllidaceae; genus Allium; species Allium cepa. Next base: position 304,204,566 of record CM060945.1, on the reverse strand, counting down.
GAGAACTTTTAAAATCGAATTAAAAGTTAATTTGAAGAAATTGAATATTAATACTTAATTGACGAGTAAAAATAGTTATTTTTCAAACAGTCTCGGATTTCGACGAAACTAGTTTCATCGGATTTGTGATATTAAATTATTGTAAGATTTCAAATTACGTGTCAATCGGATTTACGTTTTTTCCGGGGTATGCTAAAACGCGAAGAAATCGATTTAAGTGAATTTTAAATTTAAATTGTAACGATCCCGAGTTTTAATTTATTTTAATTCGACAATTAATTTCATTTCTGAAATGAATATGGTAAATAATTCTAGAATTGTTTAAGCTTTCAAAAATAAATGTTATAAAATAAATAAATAAATACGCATGGTTAAAATTATAACAACATAATAGTTATAGAATTTCATTTATAATTTTAAAGTAACAAGCCAAAAGCATGAAGGCGGTAAACATGTATTTAACAAAAATAAAGACACTAAATACATACAAACAAAAGACAAAGAAATATCTACTAAAAAAACTGTAAAAGTTAGTACATGAAGTAAAAAAAAAGAAAAGAAAAGAAAACTGGCAAAACTAAAATAAACCTACCAAAGTAAAAATATAAACATCTTTTGTACAACTAAGATAAGCATGTAAACATAAAGGACTTGAGAAATAAATGCAACATACTTCTAGCATTTAATGCAAGCATATCAACCATGCCTATTATACTAAATAATATAATCAACCTGTACAAGTATGTCTCATGTAAACTTCCTTATATTTCAACCAACTCTCCTCAGTTCATAATCATCAAACTGAGAAAAGAAAAAAAAACAAAAGCAAAATAGCAACCTAAAAACCACAGCAACTAAAACAAATCAACAACAACCAGAGATTAAAATCAGGGAGGAGTTACAGGAAATTCAAACTGTTGTTTCAACATAAATGCAACCTTGTTCTTTCTCCTGGAAGTACTGTGAGTAACATCATTTTTTAATTTAAAGTTTATGTTATCTATTGCATATTAATTTCTGGAAAATGAATATGTTTAAGTGTGAGTAACTTTTGTTTTAACACTTAAAAGAAAAACCGTTGAATACTTATCTGTGAGTAACATTTCATTAAAACAATTCAAAGAATAAATATGTGGTATCTATAGTTGTGAAATGTGTGTATATATACATGTAATTCTCTGAGTAAGTTTAAATAATGAGTCAAACCTGATGTTCACTTTGTCCTATGTCTTAGTTTTGAAAACATCAGATTTTTGATTCAAAACTCATTTGCACTTGATCTACTCGATGGTTGGGCTTAGCATTAAAACAAATATTGTTAGTTATAACATATACTTAAGTGCAAATTTATTTGAGTTGAATAAATTTTGAAATGCTTCTGGAAACCAAGAAGAAATTAAGCAAAATCAAAATTTGTCAAAATACAAATCTTTCATTACACGAATTTAGGTATGTGCGTTGATTCCGCATACTTCAATATGATTTTTAAACCAAGAACGAAGATTTTTAGTTTCATATTGGAAAAGCGGTTTGCAATTGAACAAAGTTTGCATTTTTCCCATTTTCGAATCAATGAATCAATTATAAAAGTTGAAAATTGTGTCGAAGCTAGTGTGAACCTTATTGATCTTACGAAAATTATCAAATAATTTTTCAATTGTGTATATCGTTGAATCGAAGCAACTTTAGGGTTCGAACTCGCTTTTTGGTCGCTGAGATTGGTGAAGCTGCCGCGATCTCTCAAGGAGATCGAGTGGTATGAAACTCGGGGAAAGGAAGCGTCAATGGCCAGGGAACGCATGCTCGAAGTCGCGTAACTTCAGGTGTCGGAGCGCCGAGTTTGGGATGATGACAGGTTTGGGAGGAAATGGTTCGAGCGTTTCCAGTTTTCGATATTACTCGAATTTGAGTTCGAGACGAACTGGAGGGGACTGATGGTTGGGATCAGAGCTGGGGATGACCTTCAACTTGCTCGAAGTATTGATGGAGAACGGTGGTGGAGAACGGAGGCGTGCACGTGCACAGTGATGATCGTGTGTCCGGGAATGTTGCTTCAAGGCAACCCGAAGTGGAGCTCAAGATTTCCGTGATTTGACTCGAAACTCTGGGTTGTTGCGTGTGTTTGCCTGGGGATTTTAATCACGGTTATTGAAGTTTCACCGGATGTTGAAATTTAAATAAAAACATAAACTAAAAAGAAAAAGCAAATAGGTAGAAGAAGGGAATCTCAGAAGAAGGGTGAAGGAACTCGAGCTTCAACTCGAATGAACATAAAGTTTTCTCGGGTATTGGTTCAAGATGTTAAGCCTAATCAAATTTAGTTTGTGAATCATTTTGCAACTAGTTCAAGTATTTGAAAGATTTAGTTAATCACCTTAGACAGTTAAGTATTAGTCCTAATTAATATTTTGATTTTTAACTTTAAATTAACATTTAGTTGTAAGGTAGTAACAAATTTATTTATAGTTATGAAAGAAAGATTTTTCAAATAAAAGATAAATGATTTAATTGAATTATATTGCAGGGTAATTAAGAATGTTCATAAATTGATAATTGGAATCTACTAAGTAAATTGAGATTTATAAATTTGTTATTAAAGATGAATTAATTAATAATGAAGAGTTTAATTAATTTTTAACTAAGAGTTTTTAAAGTAACTAATTAAAGTTAACTAATATGTGATCAATAGTTAACTTAGGTAATTTTAATAAGAATAAATAATCAATAAACTAAGTAATAACGGTTTAATTTCTTAAAGTAATAAATTAATTGGTTAATTAATTATATAATTGATTATTTTCTGAAGGTAATTAAGGATAATTACTTTTTTTAATGTAATTAGTAATGAATTAAGTAATATAATTAATGATTAATAGTTAATTAATCAAGTAATTTAATTAAGAATTAATAATTGAATAACTAAGTAGTTAATGGTAATGGGTAATTAAGTTTGATTAATAATTAAGATTTTTACTTAATGATTTAAGGTAATAAATTTAATAATTAAGACTTAAATATTGATTAAGAATTGATTTGTTAATTTATCAAATTGAAATGAAATGAGAAATTAATTGATAATTGATTGATTAAGTAAACAGGGTTAAGGAATTAACTCTCAAGTAATTGATTGAATTTGAATTAATTACAATAAGAATTAAAGACGTTTGCTTATGGATTGTGTATGTAGCATATCAGCTTTGTTGTATAATGAATTGATATTTCTGTTTGTAATTGTGATGCTGTGAGATATGAATTACTCTGTGCTGGATTATGATTGGAGATTTTATTATGTATTGATGAGAAAACCCCTTTGCCTGTAAAACGGCATTTGAATTTCGATGCGTCAGGGATTCGGATTCTTTGGTTAGTTGTCCGAAACCCGCATCCAATAGTAATGATGAATCTTTATGATTGATAAATTTATTTGTCTATGAACCGGTAAGCATTATGGATTATATCGCTTATCGAGATTGTAAGATTGAATCTGTGATGATTGATGTTGCACTTCTACTGCGTAAACCCTGGACTACACTTATACACACACAAATATGGATTTCACGAGGAAATCGATTAAGTCACAGATTTTGAATTCGAATTTTTAAATTCAAATGTTTTGGAAATGGATTGGGTTTAAAGAGAAAAGCTTTAGAAATGGAATTTCAAAGATGAAATTTATTTTGAATAACTTGATTGAGTTTTGAAATTTAAATATTTTGATTTAAATTTAAATTCAATATTTGAAATTGAATTTTATGATTTGGAAACTAGTGTTTAAAAAGGCTATTCAACTTATAAGTGAGTTTATATGGGTTTATCTATTTTAAGGGTATTGATTTGGAAATTTGAATTTAAATTCAAAGGCTTTAACTCGTGTAAATAAAATTGGATCTTTATGGAAAAAAAAACTATTTGTTTTCAAATAATAAAAGCTTTCATATAGGAAGTGAACATCCGAATTGCGTTAAAAAGGATTTCAAGTTAAAAATGAAAATGATTTCCCAAGTTATCAAAACTGTTTGAGAGCTATAAGATAAAATCTTGATTTAATGATTTAAATGAATTAATGCAATTGAGATGAAATTGTTTTGAAATCCGGGAATGAATCTTTGTGAAAATGGGTGAACTTAGTGAAATAATTATTTTGTTTAAAAGATTTGAAAATGGTAATTTGTTTAATCCATTTGAAAGAAAGTTTTGAATTATTAAGTTGTGACTTAATTGAAATCCCATGTCCATATGTTTTAAATGTTGCGCTCACTATTCGGGTTAGCCGGAAAAGGACCTTTGGGTCGTATAACCCATTCCGAATATGTGATACGACGTTATGGATAGCATTTGAAGACCGGTGGTGAAGACCGGGTATTTGCGAGAATGATAGGATGACCTATCGATTGTCTCTGCACTGAGTTGCTCCGGTATAGAGATTCCCTAAGTGATGGGAAGTTCAATCGGGATTGTGAATACCCGGATTGCAAGGGCTTCTTTGGAAGTGCCTTCGGTTATGTTCTAAATCCAGAACAGACTTGTATAGATTGTATGTCTGACATTACATTTTGAGATATAAAGCAGATTTCTTTCAAATACATTTCCGTTGGTGGCGGAGAATTCATTCTCTTAACTTAACATCCTTAGAGGTTATGTAGTTGAAGGTTATCAGCGATATATTCCCATCTTGGTAATGTGGCATGCTGAGTGCTGCTGATCATTTGTTGATCAAAGCGTGGCTTTGTGAAAAGCATAGCTTTGTGGACAAGACTTCGTCGAGTCTCACTAACCGGTAATGGTCGAAACATGAATCGTGGCAGCAAGGTCTCAGGGATCGCGTCCCTAGGGTATGACCATTCCTTCTGGAAAGGGGTAGTATCATGGTATGGAGCCCAGATACTTGCTCATGTGGATACACTATATCTATTACTGTGTGGTGTTGTTGGAATCGAGGCCTCGTATAAAGGTCCAAAAGGACCGGGGGTGGTATATTTGAGGTTTCTTACTCCCTGGGAAAGGGGTAGCCGGCCTTGTTTGGCAGAGATCCATTTGGGATGCTCGGGGACGTCCTTCCAGAGGCGTTCCATTTCGGTTTGGGAAGTTCCTTTGCCCGACCATTTGTTGAAAATCCATTCTTCAAATACGTACATTGTACGATTTTAGTTGTATAACCTGCCATGGAATGTGGCGGTAACCTGCTATTGAACATGGTAGCTATAGTTGGCATACGATAATGGTCGTATGTTGGCTAAGATTTATATCTTTACTTTTGAAATGATTTTTACTACACTATGCACTAGTAATAATATCGAATATTTCTTTTTAATGCGTATCAAGCATCTTTGACTATCATAAGGAGAAATCTCCTCCGATTTTGCGTTTGCATTGTATGTGTGTGCGGGAGGCCTTATGGTAGTCTCATTTTTTAAAAGCATTGCGAATCTAATTTAAAATTCTCTTGCTGTTTGTTTTTAAAAGATAAACTGTTTTTGTTCCTCACACCAGTCCCATGACTGATCCAGAGTTTATTGTTTCTTTCCTAAACTCTGGGTGCTCAAAATTTTCTACACGAGCAATTTAGAGTTGGGTTTTTCAGATAGTCAGATTAGTAGGTTATCTGGAGCGAGTTCAGTCTTTGGATATGGACTGCACTTGCTTATCTTTGTGCATCGTGATGTTGGATCGAGCTGCTATTGCTGGAGTTCTCTTTTGAAGACTATCTTAGAGTTATATTGTTCCGCTGCTAGATGTTATCTATTTTTCTTTTCCGCTGCTATTCTATTGTATCTCTGATGTATATTGATATCTATTGGATCATCTGTTGTATCAGATATTGTATCAAAGCTGTATATCAATGTATTATTCTTTTATTCCGCCGTATTGTTTACATAATGTTGTTATAAGCTCCGGGGAATCGGATTTGAACGCTCGAATCTGCGGCATTCGAGTACGATGTAAAGTATGGATGTCGATTTTCGAGCGTGAAAAATTCGCTTCGTCACATAAAGAATTCAATTTGTAAACCTAGCTTTCACATACTATCGAATTGGCTTCCAATATATATTCCATTCTTTTCGAAATAGGGGTAAAACATTATAAACACCAGGCGGCACGCTTCGTTTGGAGTTCGGAAATTTTTTGGGTGAATAGTATCGCGAAATTTTCTATAAAAGGACGTGAATATCTTCATTTTGCAAAACCCTAATTGAAACTAGGGCTACCCGCCAGTTTATTTTCTATGCCGATAATGTTCAATTCTTTCTCTTCTAAAATCTTCCAATCAACCAAACAATTATGAAATACTATCAACTACAAAGTTGAAGATCTAAACGAGATCTTCGAATCCATACGGTCGAGATTATATTTCCCGCATTGGATCGTCGACAATTTTGGTTCAAATACTGATGGTTTGCGCACGTTTCTTGATCAGCAGGGGTAGCCGAGTGGTTCCGGTCACTGGCCAAGGGTGGAGCGTGCTTCGACGCTTGGAACGATGGTCTCCAATCGTCACAAAAACGATCATGGAGGGAGGATAATTCATCGATAATTTGGAGGCTATGGGTTCATGCGTTCGAAAAATTTCTGGGTGGAAGAAGAAAGCATGGGCGGGCTGGATCATGTGAAAGAAAATGAGCGGCCGAGATGAGTTATGTTAAAAAAAATAAAGTTGTAAATTGATTTATTTAAAATTCGTATGAATTCTAAATATCATAACTTTGTCATATGAGCTCCGTTTCGCACGAAACAAATTGCATTGGAACTGTATTGATGAGCACTACGAGATGGAACTGGTTTGGGGTTGATTGGAGCTAGTGTGAATTTTTGGAAAAATTAAACGCACGTTTAATTTTATTCGGAATAAAACACTGAAACTGCTATTGGGCGCAATGTGAGTACAACTCACTCTTTCCGACTCACTGATATTTTTATATAAGTGACAAATAATTTAATATATGATGGTTGATGATTGTTTGGATGATATATGATATATTGATTGGTATTTGGATATATATTCCTGCCTAGTGGAGCAGATGACCCTATACGTTCCCGTGTATGAGTGGATGACCTTTTGTATTCGCGTCTGCCTTGAAGCGGACATTGTACACATATTCTAATATGTATATTTGTTATAGGTGACAGGTTGGAGGGATCGAACTGGATTCCTCACCCGTATTGATTTATTTACAGATATTGTTATATATTCTGTTATCATATGATATATAATGTTTTGGATGCCGTGATTGTTGTATTCAATACTGTTGCGGCATTGGGAATATTTTAATAATTTAAAAATATTAAAGTGATTTTGAAAATATACGTTTTGTTGAATTTTTAAGCGTTAAAGGAATTGAATTTATTTTAAATAAATAGAAGTTATAATTTTTATTGTATTAAAAATTATGATTTTTGCGAAACATAATCAGAATGTGATTTTTGAAATATTGAGTTAATGATTTGGTAAATAGTTTAAATTGAGTTTTTGAATTATATTAAATGGTTTATATAAGAGATTTATAAAATTGATAATTTATAAATTAAAATATTAGAATTATAAAATGAATTTTATAAGTGTTAAAATGAAGTTATAAATGGAAGTTTTTACAATATAAATGGAATTTGTAAACATTGTTTTATAATTCCAAAATCAATTGAAATTGATAAGTTAAATTTAGAAGTTATTAAAGGAGATATATCCACGATTTTGGATAGTGAATAATCTTTGAAAATAAATAAATGTTTTTGGAAAGTGAATATTATTAAATGGAACAAAATGATTAAAAGATGTTTTAAAATATGTTAAGGATCGAAACCATTGGTTTCAACAATCATTGTTGAAATAGACGTTTTCGAGAAGTAAGGAAATGATGAACTATAACACTGTTGTTATAGTAAATGATTTTTAGAAAGGAAATGTTTTTGTATAGTATTTGGAATTTATATATCTATTTTATTTTTGAATCCCTATACTAGTGATTTTGGGAGGTCGTAATGATGTTTTACGCAACATTCGCTTTGACCCAAATAAATGTGTTTAACAAGAATGTTTTCCTTAAAGAATAAAATATATACTTAACCGTTATTTAAGTATATGCAATATTTTCTAAGTGTTGAAAATAAATTGAATTGTGAATTACTTATTATTAATTAAGTATTTGGAAATGTTTTCCAATGTTGAAATGATTTTGAGATTATATTTTTTCAAAGATAATTTGAAGTGGATATTTGGCAAGTGATTTAATTAATAAAAGATTAATTAAAAGGGCATAGGGATTGTATATGGTGCTGAATATTTGTTTGTTTGCTTTGATAGTTAAATAACCGACTATCAAACTTGGCCAAATTTAGTTCCTCGACTTGATGTGGGAACTACTTAGTCGAACACTTAGTACGTAGCCTTCTATGTAGACTTGATATCGTTTGTGTTAAGGATGTTGATTTGTATAGTGCAGAGTATTACTCCAATCTATCGAGCTTCCTTCTTGGCCCGAAGGATAGCAAGTTGAAAGTTGGAGACGTAATAATTCTATGAGACTTAGTTTTTGGGTGAGGTTGAGAAATGCTTTTGCGTTATTGGTGTGAAGAGATTGGGATCAGATTTATCTGAAAACCAATTCGGACCAACGTATATGCGACGATTGTGTAGGTTGCTTGTGATGATATTGTTATTCTGGAATTTTATAGTGGGGGATTGCTTGTTGATCGTTTGGGGTTAAAATCTCAATATACATCCAGTAGCAGTGGTCTCTTTATTATGAAATACCCAATGCAAGGGCTATTGGCTACTAATCCTAAGGATTTCCCGACAGGATATGGTAGGAAAGTACCTTCGGTTTGTCTTGTTCCTGGACAACTTGTATGGCTGTTTGTCTGGCATTGCATTTCTATAGATTACGTACATTGGTTTTTACAAACATACATCAGTGGCGGCGGAGAAGGCAACTTCTCTTAGCTTAACACCCTCCTTGACACTTATGAGCTTAAGCGTTGTATTTTTGTGGAAGGCAATTAGTAGTCAACGGAAATAGCCGTGTGGCATTCTAAGTGATGTGATATGTGATTGTGGAAGGTAATTGTTACCTCTAGACTCGTCAACCGGAAATGACCAAAACAGAGTTAGATGTGGCAAGGCTAAGTGGGTCATTCCCAAGTAGGATATGATCATCCTCTTCTAGATATATCTTTGCACGCTATGACATCGTGTATCTGATTATTGTGGTTTGTATGCTAGAGGGCCCTCGGTAAAGGTCGGTAACGACCGGAGGATGATATATTCGGTACCATCTAGTTATAGAGGTGGGTCGGTCTTGTGTTGGTAGAGGATCCTTTGTGATGGTCCTCGGTACATTCTTCTAGAGATGTACTGCGGAAGGTAGTCCCTTCACCTCGTCATTTGTATGGAAATCCAAACTCCACTACGTACCTGCCATTTTGATTGTATTACCCAATTGGGCTATATGCTGGAATTTAATCAATGTAACAATTCTGGCCTTGATTAATATTATTTGTATATAGTAGACACTACTATAATATAAGAGGATTTGATATGATATGTTTTAGTTATCGTAAGGTAAAAACATGTCCATGTTTATGTATGGACTTGCCTTACGAGATACTTTTGTTTTGATAAAGGAAAAGTTTGGTAATTTAATGAATTCAATTGAGTGTGTTTCTCACGCTGGTTTACCAGACTGATCCGGGCGTTCTTCCCTTTCAATGCTCAAGTCAGACCGAGTATATCTATAGGTTATGATTTGGTGCTTTGAAGCTTTAGTAGGAGAGTTGGAGATCTTCATTTTCGTATACACGTACTTGTTTTGATTATCCGCTGTGCTTTGTTAGTTGTTGTTTATTATCGGCAATTGTTAGGACATGTTATTATAACTGTTCAGGCTGATAACTGTTGATTGATTGTTGACTCTGATGTGTGTATATATACAGTTTCTATTTTGTAAAGATCATTGATATGATATTATATGTTTTCCGCTGCGATGTGAGATTCTGTATTGTTCTTTTTGGTTCTATCTTCTCTCTTTCTTTTCTTCTCTTCTTCTCTTCTCTTTTCGTTCTCTTGACTTTCTGTCGGTCTGTGTTTTTTGGGTCAGACATGTGTGGTTTATTGTCGATTCAAAGGTACGGATTTTCGGGACGTCTTACTTGGTATCAGAGCTTAGATTTCGTATTATTCCTAAGCTTTGATGTGTACTCAGTATAGATAGGGATAGTAGCACCCTAGATTGAGTTTAAGTATATTATATATATGAGCGCGTATTTGTTAGTGAATATAAAATGTTTTATATTGTGTTTTCTTATCCGTTGAGCTGTTTGTGAATTCTGGTCGTATATGGAACGCCGTGTTATCGATAGGGATTTTCAAACACTTAACGAGGCAAGTTGACATAGTATTATTTTAAATTGGGTAAATGAAATAATTTTACCTCGATTATATTTATAATATAAAGAAATAATTTTTCGAAAATTATTAAAGTGTATATAAATTGATTTTTTGGTGTTGAAAATGTATAAATATATATAAGTTAATAAAAGATGTTTGAATAATCTAAATAAAACAACAATTGTAAGAGAATAAATTATATAAGCAAATGAATTATTAAGTATGAAATTATAATTAATATGATTTACAGTTGTGAAATAATCTTATATATAGGAAAGGAAACAACATGAGTTTATTTATTAAAATGAGTTATAAATAAAATCGAATTTAACTAAGAATTTGTGAAATTTTGAATCCTGTTTATTTTGAAAGTTATTTTTCATAAGTAAAAGAAATTATATTGTTATAAATCTAAGTAAGTTAGATAAATTTGGAATGATCTTATGTAAGTAAAGTGAAATAATATAGTGAAATTATATAAGTAAAAGATTTATAAATGCGATTTATGAATAAAAAGAAATCTTTAAAAGAATATAAAGCACTGAATTCACTACTATTACTGGGAAATAATAAAGGTGATGACTGCAGCATCATCAATATCATTTTCGAGTTTCTGTGTGATGGATTTGCTACCAATAATAAATTGAAATTGATGTTTTGTTATGACAAACAAATTTGATTTAAAATCCAAGTCAAAATTGATAAATACAAGTAAAATAAGTTTTAGACTTATAATACATGAGATAATAAAATTTTAGCTTTGGTAAAGTTGAAATAAATGTGAGTTAGCATAATAAACATATGATTCTAAATTTAACAAAAGGAAAGTTAATAGAGTGAATGGATATGAAATTATAAAGAATGAGTTTAGTGAATGGAATTGAATTTAGGTAGATGTTCACGGAATTATGAATAATTAAGTTGTATAACTTATAAAATGAGAAAAAATAAGTAAAACAAATGGTTAAAAGTGGTTAAACAATTTTGTTAAGCAAAACAAAATATGAATTTTAATAGTGATATGAAATTTGACTTAAGTAAAAGTTAAATAAAGTAGAATTTGAATTAAATTAGAAGTGAACTTAAGTTGTATAGTGAAAGTGAAGGTAAATAAAATTGAAATGAAATATAACTTAAGTAAGGTTAAATGAAGTGAATTTTGGTATCAAAGTAAATTAATAAAGTGAATTAATGAAATGAAGTCATTTAATGAATAAGAATTTGAGTCACATAAGGAAATTCAACATGAAATGTATAATGAATTAGCATTAAAAATGTTGTTGTTAAGAAGTTGTGAATTAATAATAATATTGAAAGTATTGTATAATAATGTGATTATAGTGAATACTAGAATTTAATCTAAATTGAATATTAAACCAGTTTGAAATTAAAAGTGATGAACCAAATTGAATGAATGTAAAGTAAATAAATTTGGTAATGTTGGATATGCATTGGTTGTTAGATAGATGTTAGTTGATTGTATAGAAAATTCATATGAAATTGAATAAATGAAAATGAAAGCTATAAATCATTGAATCCAAATTGGAAGTGGAAGTAAATAGAATTGTATTTTATTTGATTTGAATTGGAAGTAAACAAACTTGAATATGAATTAGTGAATGTAAACTAATTGAATATGAATAAATGAATGTTAGAAAAATCCAATGTTAATGAATCAAATATGATTAAATTGAAAATCAATTCAATGAATATTAATGAGAAGTGAATGTATATTGATTTGGTTATGGATTGATTGGATAGTTATTGGATGATAGTTGTTTGATGATTGGATTTGTTTCTTTTGTTGCATTTGCTATATTGGCATTTATAGTTATTGTAGTGGTATATGCTGCATATTGATATTACTTTCATATATACATGTTTCTCATTGCTGTTTAGTGTATAGTAGGTGGGGATGGCGCTTGCTTCGCATTTGGAACTCACTTTCGCGCCATATTAGCCGTATATGCTCGCTAATAATATATAAGGTACATATCTCGAATTACTTATCATACTTTTACACTTTTTTCCTTTTGGGATGCCTCATCCTCGATGATGAGATGTATATTTGTGATATATATATTGCTATTTTTTTTTTGGATCGAACCGTGCAAAGGAGACGCTGGCGAAATTTTTAAGAAAATTGAAAAAATTTGTGAAAACCAAATTTTTGATATCAAGTTAAAAGTTAAATGATATTGTTTGGTTTTGAAAAGATAATATAAATGTATTTGAAAACTGGAAAAGTTTTTGTAAGAAGTTTAACTAATGGATTTTGAAAAAGTTAAAAGGTTTAAACTTTTGGTAGTCTAATTTGAACGAATTGTTTTGAAAATTTAATGGATATTGTAACTTTTTCTTACTTAGTAATTTCGAGGACGAAATTCTTTTAAGTAGGGGAGAATGTAACGACTCAGAATTTCAGTCATTTGAAATTCGTATATTTAATTAATTTTAAATATTTAAAGGTTAATTTTAGAAGCTGAATAAATTATGTTTCGAATATAATGAATTTAATTGGATGAGTAAATTGTTAATTCAACATTTGAAATTGTAGAAATAATTGGAAATTTGATTTAATGTGAATAAAAATGATTTTATAAAGTTAAAATGAATTCTAGTTGAATTTAAATGATGTTAGAGAACTTTTAAAATCGAATTAAAAGTTAATTTGAAGAAATTGAGTATTTTAATATTTAATTGACGTGTAAAAATAGTCATTTTTCAAACAGTCTTGGATTTTGACGAAACCAATTTCATCGGATCCGTAATATTAAATTATTGTAAGATTTCAAATTTTGTGTCAATCGGATTTACGGTTTGTCCAGGGCAAGCTAAAACGCGTAGAAATCGGTTTAAGTGAATTTTAAATTTATATAATTCGATTTGAAAACCTATCTTTCAAATACGATCGAATTGGCTTTCGATATATATTCCATTGTGTTCGAAATAGGGGTAAAATATTATAAACGCCAGGCAGTATGCTTCCTTTGGAGTTTGGAAATTTTTCGGGTGAATAGTATCGTGAAATTTTCTATCAAAGGACGTGAACATCTTCATTTTGCAAAACCCTAATTGAAACTAGGGCTAGCCGTCAGTTTATTTTCTATGGCCGACAATGTTCAATTCTTTCTCCTCTAAAATCTTCCAATCAACCAACAATCAAATATTATCAACTACAAAGTTGAAGATCTAAACGAGATCTTCGAACCCATACTATCGAGATTAGATTTCACATATTGGATCGTTGACAATTTTGGTTCAAAGGCCGATGGTTTGCGCACGTTCCTTGACAGCAGGGGTAACCGAGTGGGACCGGTCACTGGCCAGGGGTGGAGCGTGCTTCGGCGCTTGGAACGATGGACTTCGATCGTCACAAAAACGATCGTGGAGGGAGGATAATTCGTCGATAATTTGGCGGCTATGGTTTCGTGTGTTCGAAAAATGTCTTGGTGGAAGAAGAAAGCATGGGCAGGCTGGATCGTGTGAAAGAAAAATGAGCGGCCGAGATGAATTAGGTTAATAATAATAATAATAAAGTTGTAAATTGATTTATTTAAAATTCGTATTAACTTCTAAATATCATAATTTTGTCATACGAGGTCTATTTCGCACAAAACGAATTGCGTTGGAACTGTATTGACGAGCATTACGCGATGGAGCAGGTTTGGGGTTGATTGGAGCTAGTGTGAATTTTGGGTAAAATTAAACGCGCGTTTAATTTTATTCGGAATAAAACATTGAAACTGCTATTGGACGCAATGTGAGTACAACTCATTCTTTCCAACTCACTGATATTTTTATATAAATGAGAAATAATTTATTATATGATGGTTGATGATTGTTTGGATGATATATGATATATTGATTGGTGTTTGGATATATATTCCTGCCTAGTGTAGTAGATGACCCTATACGTTCCCGTGTATGAGCGGATGACCCTTTGTACGCATATTTGCCTCGAAGCGGGCATTGTACACATATTCTAATATGTATATTTGTTGCAGGTGACATGTTGGAGGGATCCAACTGGATTCTTCACTAGTATTGATTTATTTACAGATATTGTTATATATTCTGTTATCATATGATATATGATGTTTTGGATGTCGTGATTGTTGTATTTAGTGCGTTGCAGCATTGGGCCTATTTTAATAATTTAAAAATATTAAAGGGATGATTTTTAAATTGAAAAAGGATTTTCAAGTGATTTTGAAAATATACATTTTTTTGAATTTTGAAGTGTTAAAGGAATTGAATTTATGTTGAATAAATAGAAGTTATAATTTTTATTGTTATAAAAATTATGATTTTTTTGAAATATAATCAGAATGTGATTTTTGAAATATTGAGTTAATGATTTGGTAAATAGTTTAAATTGAGTTTTTGAATTATATTAAATGGTTTATATAAGAGATTTATAAAATTGATATTTTATAAATTAAAATATTAGAATTATAAAATGAATTTTATAAGTGTTAAAATGAAGTTATAAATGGAAGTTTTTATAATATAGATGGAATTTATAAACATTGTTTTATAATTCCAAAATCAATAGAAATTGATAGGTTAATTTTAGAAGTTATTAACGGATATATATCCACGATTTTGGACAGTGGATAATCCTTTAATTTAAATGTGCTATAGTAATGAATTTGATAAAGGGATTATATTCACGATTTTGGACAGTGGATTATCCTTTAAAATAAAATTTGTAGAAATAATGAATTTGGGTTAGAGAAGTATATTCACGATTTTGGACAGTGAATAATCTTTTGAAAATAAATAAATGTTTTTGGAAAGTGAATATTATTAAAGGGGGAATTAATTTAAAGGACAAAAATTTCTATAATTTTTGCCTCAAGGACACGACCTCAATATTTTTGAAACAAGGACAAACATTCTTTTAAAAATTATTCACAAGGACAAACATTTTTCAAAATTATTCATAAGGACAACAAAACTGATACCGAGCTAAAAACTGATACCTAAAAACTGCTACCGATAACTACAAACTGATACCTAAAAACTGCTATCAATAACTAAAAACTGATACCTACAGAAAGTTGTCCTTCAGGATAAAATATTGAAGGTCTGTCCTTGAAGCTAAAAAGCTGTGAAATTTTGTCCTTGACAATAATTTCCTGTATTATTAAATGGAACAAAATGATTTAAAGATGTTTTAAAATGTGTTAAGGACCGAAACCATATATTTCAACATTCATTGTTGAAATAGACGTTTTCGAGAAGTAAGGAAATGATGGACTATAACACTGTTGTTATAGTAAATGATTTTCAGAAAGGAAATGTTTTTGTATAGTATTTGGGATTTATATATCTATTTTTCTTTTTGAATCCCTATACTAGTGATTTTGGGTTGTCGTAACGATGTTTTATGCAACATTCGTTTTGACCCAAATAAATGTGTTTAACAAGAATGTTTTCCTTAAAGAATAAAATATATACTTAATCGTTATTTAAGTATATACAATATTTTCTAAGTGTTGAAAATAAATTGAATTGTGAATTACTTATTATTAAATAAGTATTTGGAAATGTTTTCCAATGTTGAAATGGTTTTGAGATTATATCTTTTTAAAGATAATTTGAAGCGGATATTTGGCAAGTGATTTATTAATAAAAGACTAATTTAAAGGGCCTAGAGATTGTATATGGTGCTGAATATTTGTTTGTTTGCTTTGATAGTTAAATAACCGACTATCAAACTTGTCCAAAATTTAGTTCCTCGACTAGATGTGGGAACTACTTAGTCGCACACTTAGTACGTAGCCCTCTGTGTAGGCTTGATATCGTTTGTGTTAAGGATGTTGATTTGTATAGTGCGGAGTATTACTCCAATATATTGAGCTTCCTTCTTGGCCCGAAGGATAGCAAGTTGATAGTTGGAGACATGATAAGTCTATGAGACTTAGTTTTTGTGTGAGGTTGAGAAATGCTTTTGCATCATTGGTGCGAATAGACCGGGATCAGATTTATCTGAAAACCACTTCGGACCAATGTATATGTGACGATTGTACAGGTTTCTTGTGATGATATTGTTATTTTAGAGTTTCATAGTGGGGGGCTGCTTGTTGATCTTTTGGGGTTAAAATCCCAATATACATCCAGTAGCAGTGGTCTCTTTATTGTGAAATATCCAATAAAAGGGCTATTCGCTAGTAATCCTAGAGATTTCCCGACAGGATATGGTAGGAAAGTACCTTCGGTTTGTCCTGTTCCTAAACAACTTGTATGGATGTTTGTCAGACATTGCATTTCTATAAATTACGTACATTGGTTTTTAACAAACGTACATCAGTGGTGGCGGAGAAGGCAACATCTCTTAGCTTAACACCCTCCTTAAGACGTATGAGCTTAAGGGTTGTATTTTTGTGGAAGGCAATTAGTAGTCAACGGAAATGGTCATGTGGCATTCTAAGTGATGTGATATGTGATTGTGGAAGGTAATTGTTACCACTAGCCTCATCAACCAGAAATGACCAAAACATGGTTAGATGCGGCAAGACCAAGTGGGTCATTCCCAAGTAGGATATGATCATCCTCTTATAGATATATCTTTACATGCTATGACATTGTATATCTGATTATTGTGGTTTGTATGCTAGAGGGACCTAGGTAAAGGTCGGTAATGACCGGAGGATGATATATTCGGCACCATCTAGTTATAGAGGTGGGCTGGTCTTGTGTTGATAGAGGATCCTTTGTGATGGTCCTTGGTACATTCTTCTAGAGATGTACTGTCGGAAGGTAGTCCCTTCACCTGGTCATTGTATGGAAATCCAAACTCCACTACGTACCTGCCATTTTGATTGTATTACACAATTGGGCTATATTCTGGAATTTAATCAATGTAACAATTTTGGCTATGATTAATATTATTTGTATATAGTAGACACTACTATAATATAAGAGGATTTGATATGATATATTTTAGTTATTATAAGGTAAAAACATGTCCATGTTTAAGTGTGCACTTGTCTTATGAGATACTTTTGTTTTGATAAAGGAAAAGTTTGGTAATTTAATAAATTTAGTTGAGTGTGTTTCTCACGCTGGTTTATCTGACTGATCCGAACGCTCTTCCCTTTTAATGCTCGGGTCAGACCGAGTATATCCACATGTTATGCTTTGGTGCTTTGGAGCTTCGGCAGGAGAGTTGGAGATCTTCATTTTCGCATACACGTACTTGTTTTGATTATCCGCTGTGCTTTGTTAGTTGTTGTTTATTATCAGCAATTATTAGGACAGGTTATTATAACTGTTCAGGCCGATAACTGTTGATTGATTGTTGACTCTGATTGATGTATGTATATATATAGTTTCTGTTTTATGAAGATCATTGATATGATATTATATGTTTTCCGCTACAATGTGAGATTCTGTATTGTTCTTTTAGGTTCTATCTTCTCTCTTTCTTCTCTTCTCTTCTTGTCTTCTCTTTTCTTTCTCTTGACTTTCCGTCAGTCTGTGCTTTTTGGGTCGGACATGTGCGGTTTATTATCGATTCAAACGGTGTGGATTTGCGGGATGTCTCATCGACCTATCCATAAAATAATCTTATTTGTTAAACCTCATTTATAAATTCATTTCTTAATATATTCCCTTTATTTTTCAAATCCATTTTAAATATCAATTCCAACTTCTTTTTTTTCTTTTGAATATCATTTATAAATTCTTTTTACATATGTTTTACAAAAATTCTATCTTAAAACAATTTGCGAATAGTTAAGTACAACTTAAACAAAAACTTATTATTTTATTTTCCAATTCAATTTCTTTAAAGTAACCCAAATTCCTGTATAAATATTTTTATATCCATAATTTCTTTTTATAACTTCGAATTCCAAAAAAAAATCTTTTGTATTTAAAAATATTTAAATGAAAGGCCAGTGCTACTATAACATCCAATAATTCAATTTTCAACAACCATCAACAAAAAATTATCTACAAACATCATATTTCACCCTATATGAAAAATAAACAATACATTTGAGGAATCCAGTTGGATCCCTCTAACCTATTTCCCTGCATCCATAGAGGTTAATATAACATAAAAAATACCAATCCAACTTCGAGGGGGATATCCCGGTATATAGGGTCATCCGCTATTATGTGGGGCGCATAAGGTCTCATCCGCTATAATGAGCGAGAATATCAGTCCAAATACTAGTATAGTATATACTACTATATATATAACATCCAACCAGATAATAATTTATAAATTCAATCAACAACCAATAATTTATTTTAGCTATTTAAATAAAATTCCAGTAAACCAAACGAGTGAGATGTACTCACCTTTATATTTAATTGTTATCTATACCAATTTCCAAATTTATATTAAATCGAACCGACATTTGATTTAACCCAAAATCACTACTGATCCCAATGACTCCAAATCAAATCCAAAGCATAGTGTATGATCATACGATCCCAATGCAATTTGTTCCCTGATTTTTGGACCTCAAATAGGGAAGTTATACATTTATAAGCACTTGAAATAAAACAAAAATTAATGTTTTAAACTAATTGCAGGATTTAACTAAAAATTACCCTTTAACGATAAAATCCTAATCGCTTTACCTCGGCTCAAACGAGATAGCCTCAAGCAGTGCTTCGATCGTTCATCTTGACATCGACCGTGTCCCTACTTCATCACGACGTATCTCGCGCTGCCCTTTTTAGCTTCGTAAGCGACGACACTCCAGTCCGGTCCTTCCTCGATGTCGCTAGCCAAACCCTAACCCAATCTGCCCTCGAACGCCTCGCCCATCGAGCACGCCACCACTTGCTCCCTCCATGCATGAACCCCCCATCCGCCGCACGTACGCGCTTCCCCTTCCAGCACCTCGCAACCATCCCCATGCTCGAACGATGCCACAACCCCAACCGCTATGAACACGTATCGCCTCAGCCGCTTCGACCCATCCAAGCGATGTTGCCAACGTCGATCGCGATATAAACGCTTACCCCCTTTTTCTTTCGACTTTGTGGGTTTTGAAATTTGTGGAAAGGGATTCGATTTTTAACTTACGACCATTATTTTTTATTTTTTTATTTGAACGAATTGATTTGGGATTGTGGGAGATAACGGAAATGTCATTTAAGTCGATTTTATTTTGAACTGATTTGGTTGGGAACAAAATGGACGTGATTTATGAATTGAGATGATAGGTTGCATGAAGGAGGCCTGCTACAGTAGCTCCAAAGTGAAGGGAAAGGGATTGATGTGAAAATATAGGTCAAGTCAACATATAATTATATTATTTAAATTTTTAAATGTCTCTATTTACACAACTCAAAATTTCGAACCCCTATCGAGGCTTGCCGCTAGGCATTCATAATGTCGTACCATTATTCCAAAAACTATGGAAAAGGTTTCGAGTCCTAATTCGATAGTATGGAGAAGATAGCTTTTTGGACCTAATTATTATAATAAATTTTCGATATTAAATTCTATGTGTTTATATCCCGTATGTTCAAACAGTAGCTCCAAACTTTACGAAATTTGAAATCTGATAGTAATACACTATTACAGATCCAATTGAACTGGCTTCATTGAATTCCGAGACTATGCCCCCATATCGCTATTCTAACACGTCGATTAAATCGACAATTTCAAAATTTTGTGAAATCACTTGAAATCCTCCTTTTAAAATCTTACCGACTAAATTATAATTCCAAATTCAATATTTAAAACCATTTAAATATTCGAAATTAACCGTTGAAAAATACGGGTCGTTACATTTCTTCCCCCTTAAAAGAATTTCATTCCTGAAATTGCGAAGGCAGGAAAATGCTCCACCCCATTAACTTATCAAAACCCACTTAGCTAGCTTTCTTATTTCACATTTCTAATCCTTTGGTTTTAACCAAAAAAATTAGCTCCCAATTTTATTTTCAAAACACTTTATCTCAATTACAATTCGAAATCAAATTGTCGTTAACAAAAAATTTTCAAAAATTTTCAAATTATTTAACACCCTAAATTTCCAAAATTTTTTGACAGAGTCTCCTTTGTACGGATGACCTTTTGCAATATGGAAAAAGAGATAAATATGCATACATCGACGCATATGGTCGGAAAACAAAATATGTATGAGAATATTTATAATTCACGGTATTTACCCGAAAAAGTACGTTATTTTAGCATTTTTAAGCATTATTAAGCAAGCATTTACTTCAAATGCAATTTCGCAACCCAAATCTTGCTAAATAGTCCCTCTATACCTGTACTTAATAAATTTTAAAAGTTTAAGTCCAAAAATAAGAAATTCATTAACGTTCCACTTATTTAAATAGCTAAAACACATAAGCTTCATAAGTAATGTATGCTAAACATATATTTATAAGCAATTACATGGTCTCGATACTAATTTAAATACTTCCAAACAAATCATATACCATTTCACTCCATTTAAATAATTGACAACTCACTTTACACGCATTCAATTTATTTTTACATCAAACAAACCTATATCCATTTCAAATTGATTTAAAAATCAATTTTATTCACTTCTAGTAATTCATAGAATTTTATTTCCGTTTACGTTGAACAATAATTTTTCTATGCAAATTTGATGTTATTCATTTAATAATTAATTATTTAAGCTTATGACTATTTTGAATCGATTCCAAACAATTTATAATTAATTCTATTCCATTTCAAATTGATTCTAAATCAATTTATTTACATTCCATTTATATTATATTCAAATCCATTTTATTTTGCTTGGAAACATTTCATGTTAATTTATTAAACAACCACTTCACAATTTATTTGAGCCAAGCTTCCATTTAAATATTAACTTAAGTTAATTTGTTAAATTTCAATTATTTCAACCTTATAACTTAAGTTTATTTTCTTTCAACTAACTTGCACTTCATTTACTAATTTCTTAATTAGTTCATTCATTTAGTTCACTCCAATTTTAATTCCATACTCGAATTCATTTTTGAACTCATTTAAATGATATCAAGGCCATACTCGATTATTTATACTCAAATTGAATTTATTCATAACTTAAGCCATTTTTATTTCTACCCAACTCCATTTTATTCGTCCACATTTCAGAATATATTTAATTCGCTTACATTTCTTCAAATTTTAATTTATACTCAAGTTCCTCGTTCAATTTTTGATTTTTATTTCAAAAATCACTTCATTTAATTTTCTAGAGTTCCAAATTCATTTCATAATTCAAGTTTTGGATTTATTTCCCTTATCAAAATATTAAAAAATTTAATTTTGGGTTTTTTATTTCACTTTTCAACTTTTTTAAGCCATATAACTATTTCTTTCTTCACATTTCCATCAATTCTATACACGAATATATTCACATTTAATTTTTACTCGAGGTTATACATCAATTTATGGCCCAGGTATATTTTTATTTCATAAATTTCAATTTTTATCTACTATTCAAAATTTGTTTATTCATGATTCCAAATTTTCACTCAAATTTTATCTTATTCAAAATTTATACCTTATGGCCATATAATTAATTCATAATTCAAAATTATATTTACTTCAATTCAATATTATTTCTAATCCAATTCAAATTTAATAACTTACAGTTATATAGTCACATTGTAACGTCCCGAAAATTTTCGACTTTCGAAAATTCAACATCGATACTCACTTTATCGACTGCCGAGATATCGAAGGCCGGAAACCCGAAATGTTATGGTTGAAGAAAAAGAAAGAAGTAGAAGTAGATAGAAAATAGAGGGAAAAGAAAACAGAAAATAGAACGGAACAGAAAGAAAATAACAGAACAACATCAGAATCTCACAATTCGCAGCGGAACAACATATAATAATAAATGAATAATCTTTAAACAAAGAACTATATCAGTTATTACCTTACATTTCATTTCATTACATCATATCATCAGAGTGTACAACAACATACAACAACAAACAATGCAGCGGAAAAAGAAATACTATATAAATTAGTAATACGCCATGCCATCCAGCTTGCCTCAAGCAAATCCTGAATTCCAGAATATCCTGATAAACCTTACTCTTGACTGCCCGTGTGGAAATTGGTGGACACCCAGAGTTTAGGAAGGAAAACAATAAACTCCGAGTCAGTTATGTGACTGGTGTGAGAACTCAAAACAGTTTATTTATCTTTAAAATCAAAATAGAGGAATATTTTTAAATTCAATTCGAAATGCTTTTAGAAATGAGACTACCATAAGGCCTCCCGCACACACACACATGCAAACGCAGAATCTAAGGAGATTTCTCCTTATGATAGTCAAAGATGCTTGATACGCATTAAAAGAACATTTGATATTATTACTAGTGCATAGTGTAGGCAAAATTCATTTCGAAAATAGAATATAAATCTTAGCCAACATACGACCATTATCGTATGCCTACTATAGCTAACCATGTTCAATAGCAGGTTACCGCCACATTCCATGGCAGGTTCTACAACTAAAACCGTACAAGTCTCGTATTGTTTCTTTGGATTTCCAACAAATGGTCAGGCCAAGGAACTTCCCATTGCCACATGGAAACGCCTCTGGAATGACGTTCCAAGAACCAAACCGGATCTCTGCCAACACAAGGCCGGGTTACCCCTAACTGGGTAACTACTGACACGAATATGTCATCCCCCGATCGTAACCGATCTATCCGAGGATCCTCGATTTCCAACAACCACAAAATATGCAGTAACAACATAGGTTAAGTATCTGGGCTCCATACCATGATACCACCTCTATCCAGAAGGAATGACATACACTAAAGGGCGCTACCCCTAATAACCTTGCCGCATCCTTTCTGTTTTGACCATTTCCGGGGTGTGAGGTCCGACGAAGTCTCGTCCACAAAAACATACTTTATACAAAAGCCATGCTTTGGGTCCACAAACGATCATAGAAATGATCACAAAGATAAACGATCAAATAAATGATCCTATCACAAATGATCAACACAATGATCATTTCACAGCAACACTTTGCATGCCACACTACCAAATTGGGAGTGTATCACTAATAACCTTCAACTATATAACCTCTGAGCTCGTACGTCTCAGAGAAGGGTGTTAAGCTAAAAGAATAAATTCTCCGCCACCAACAGAAATATATTTGAAAGAAATCAGCTTTATATCTCAACTTGTAATGTCAGACATACAATCATACAAGTCTGTTCCGGGATCGAACAGAACCGAAGGCACTTACATAGAAGTCCTTGCAATCCGGATATTCACTAATCACGACCGGACTTCCCGTCACTAAGGGTGATAAAACCTCTATATCGGAGATCAGCCGATGTAGAGTAACTCGACGGTAATCCTTCCATTTTCATAAACATCCGGTCTTCAACACCGGTCATCAAATGCAATCCATAACGACGTATCACATACCCGAAATGGGTTATACGACCCCAAGGTCCTTTCCCGGTTAACCCGAATAGTGAGCGCTTATTCAAAAATAAGTGTGGCATTCAAATTCAACAATCACAACAAATACCTATTTAAAGGTAAATATTGATAGTCGGATTATTTAACTATCAATAGGCATGCTCAACATCACCAAATCCAAATAATTTCCCAAATTATTTACTTTCCAAAATATCTTTACTAGATATATATTTTCCACACTTCAACCATTTGAAAACAATTCTTCAAATCACTTTTCCTTACTCGGAATTATTTTCATTTCAACATGGTTCATTTAAACCAATCAAATAAATCCTTACCGATTTACTTTATATTTACGTTCCAAATCCGTAAATTTATTCCCACACTTTAAAAATAAATCAACGTTTATTTTTAAACTAATTTCCCCTTTCTTTTATAAATTCCATAGTGAATTTATAATCCCAAAATATCTATGATATACGATTTTCAATCGATTTTCAATATTCATTTTCAATTTGTCTTTAAAACGATAAATTCTCCAACGTTCATTTCACATTGGAAAAATATTTCCATACTTATTTAAATAAAAATAAGTACATCACAAATCTATTTATTTTCAACATTTGAAAATATTCAATATACTTAAATCAAAATTTAGTATATATTTCATTCTTTAAGGAAATCATTCTCTTAACACATTTTATTTGGGCTAAAACGAATGTTACGTAAAACATCGTTACAACGACCCAAAATCACTAGTATAAGGATTCAAAGTTTAAATAGATATATAAATCCCAATACTATACAAAACATTTCCTTTCGGAAACCATTTACTATAACAACGGTGTTATAGTCCACCATTTCCTTCTATTCTCGAAAACGTCTATTTCAACAATAAATGTTGAAATCTATGTATTCGATACTTAATGCATTTTAAAACGTCTTTAAAAATCATTACTTCGTTTAAACTTCACTTTCCAAAACTATCCATTTCATCTAATAATGTATTCACTGTCCAAAATCGTGAATATAATTCCTTTCATACATTCCTATATCCAACTTATCAAATTCAATTGATTTCGGATTTATAAACAACGTTTATAAACTCCATTTATATTTTTATAAACTTCTATTTATAAAGATCCTTTTTATATCTCATTTTAAATGCCAAAATCCGATTTATAAGTTGATTACTTATAAATCTTATATTTTACAAAACCTATTTATATTTATAACTTCACGATTTATAAATCTATAAATCTTCATTCACTTATAAAATCCATTTATATTTCTTTTTAACACTTATAAAACGGGTTTCACAATTCCTATATTTTTTTAATCCATAAATATCAACATTTTAAATCTTTTATATAAATCGTTTATAATGAGTCAAAATTCCCAATTTAACCATTTTATAAATTAATTAACTATTTGTTTCCAAAAATCTTAATTTGGTTATATTTTACAAAAATTATAACTTTTATAACATTAAACTTATAACGTTAATTTATTTAAAATAAACCAATTCAAAATTTTAATAAAACATATACTTTCAAAATCTCTTTAAAAATCCTTTTAAAAATCAAAAACCATTATTTTTAAACTTTAAAATGGATCCGATGATGTAACATCACCCAATAGTCAATCACGACCTTCAAATATCATATATCGATATGATAATCAACAAATATCAAAATATCTGTAAATAAATCAATACAGTTGAGGAATCCAGTTGGATCCCTCCAACCTGTTTCCTGCATCCACAAACATTAGCACAATACCAATTCCGCTCCAGTACGGAATTATCGCGGTATATGGGATTTATAATATTATCCGCTTAATAGACGGCGCAATAGGGTCTCATCCGCTAAACAAATGCAGGAAATCAATAACTCCAATATATACATATGCCAATATATATATATATATATATATATATATATTGCTATTATATATAATACCAATTTCACTGTTTATGAAATATTCGTGGTATATGTTTTTAATAAATAACACCCGTTTACTAACGGCACATAATGTCTATCTTAACAATCAATAGATATCAATCATCATTCAAACATGCATTCAAATATTTTAAATCTAACTATTTAAAATAAAATCGAGACTGATTCGATTGAGTGAGAAGTTCTCACCTTGATTTCAATTCTGTTTTAGCTTTTATTTCGAATAAAATTAAACACGCGTTTAATTTTATCCAAAATTTTCACTGACTCCAATCGATTCTAATCCAATTGCATCGCGTAGTGCTCATCCATACGATTCCAACGCAACTGGTTTCGCGCGTTTTCGACCTCGTATGAAAAAGTTATGCATTTTTAAAGATTGTACACGATTTTATATAAATAAATTACAACTTATATAATTTTTTTAAACCCTCAACTTTCTGGGCCGCAAGATCCTGCATCCAACTCATCACAGCCGTGCATTGCTTCTTCCCATCCTCCCTCTCATTCACGTTTACAGCCGACACCTTGAACCCATTCATCCATATTAGGGTTAATTAATTCGACCTCCATCTTGCCACATGACGACGATCAGGATACGCCGTATCGAAGGCCTCACCTTCCTCTATGTTCGGCCTCAAGGCTTTGAAGCTCGGCCACTTCCCTCCCCTAGGAATGCATGCGCAGCTGTAGGCGTTGGCCCCACCTTTCTCCCTCCATACGACGTCGTTTCAGATCTCAACCGTATAGATTTCTAGCTCTCTTCATGCTCTACGTGTTTGTAGTTGATCACTTCTTCTAATTGTTGACGGATTGAATGAAAATTAAGGAAGAATGATATGAATTTCTGGCCATCCATTGATAAACGGCGGCTGAAAGAACAAATTAGGGTTTCTAATTTTTATTTTTATTTTTTTTAGTGTGAAGGGGCTATTTATAGGAAATCGATCGAAACACTATTCATCCGGGTTTTCCAAACTCCGATTTACGCGCCGTGACCGACGTTCCTAGGGTTTATCCCGCGTTCCGGACACAATGGAACAGGTTTCGGAAGCTAATTCGGACATCTGTGCGAGTTATGGCAACAAACGATCGATTTAAATTAAATCGATTTAAACGATTTTCTAGGCATTTTAATTTGTACCAGACAAACGGTAAATCCGATTGACTTGAAATTTGAAACCTTACAATAATATCACATTACGGATCCGATGAAACTGGTTTCGTCGAAATCCGAGACTTTTTGAAAAATGGCTATTTTAACTCGCCAAATTAATATTAAACAATTCGATGCGTTTCGAGCTGCCACAATCAAACGATAGCTCCGATTGCTACGAAAATTGAAATCCGATAATAACTAACTATTACGGATCCAATAGTACTGGTTTCGTCCAATTCTGAGACTGTTCAAAAATTGGCTATTTTACAGTCGATAATTAAATATTAAAATATTCAATTTTCACAAATTAACTTTTAATTTGATTTTAAAAGTTCTAAAATATCATTCTAACTCCAACATGATTAAATAAAATTTTACAAATCATTTTCAATCATATTTAACCATATTTTTAATTATTTCCATAATTTCACATATTGAATTATTGATTTAATTATTCAATTAAATCCAATTATTCGAAATAAAATTTATTCGACTTATAAATTTCACTTATTAATATTTAAAATTAATTAAATATTAAAATTTTAATCAATTAAAATTCTGGGTCGTTACAATCTTCCCCCCTTAAAAGAATTTCGTCCTCGAAATTATCAAGTAAGAAAAGTTACAGAATCTATTAATTTTTCCCAAAATCCATAGTTAAACTTCTTACAATAACTTAGTAAGTTTTCAAATCATACTTAGTTATCTTGTCAAAAACAATTACTATTGTTTAACTTTCAACTCCAAATCAAAATTTAAGTTTTCAAAATTTTCCAAAATTCCCAAATTTTTTTAATGCCTTAAATTTCCGGAAAAATTCGCCATAGTCTCCTCTACGCGGCTCGATCCGAAAAAAAAATGACAGTATATATATATCACAAATATACATCTCATCAAGTGATGAGGCATCCCGCAGGGAAAAAAAGTGTAAAAGTACGATATTTAATCCAAGATATGTACCTTATATATTATTAGCGAGCATATACGGCTAATATTGCGCGAAAGCGAGCTCCAAATGCGAAGCAAACGCCATCCGCACCTACTAAACACTCAACAACAACATGAGAATCATGCATATATGAAAATAGTATCAATATACAACATATAGCAACATAACAACTACATATGCCAATATAGCAAATGCAGTAAAAGCAACAAATGAAACCATCAACCAACTAAATATTCTTTCATATTCTCATTAGTATTCAATGAATTGGTTTTCAAATTAATTCACATTTGATTCATTTACATTGGATTTTATCAACTTTCATTCATATCCAATTTCAATTAGTTTGCATTTACTAATTAAATCCAATTCACTTTCAATTTTATTCAAACTTATTTACTTTCAATTTGAATTCAATTACATAGCTTCCAATTTCGCTAATTCAATTTCATTTAACACTTAATGAACTTATATTCAATCAATTAACAATCAAATAACAACCAATGTATATTCAACATAACCAAATTATTCACTTTACATTAAATTTGGTTTAATTTTAATTGATTTTCATTCAATTATTCAACTTCTAATAACATTAGATTTTAATGAATTAACACTTACATTCATTATTTCATATCAACTTAATTTACATTCAATTGATTAACATTCAATTCATTAATTCAATTCAATTACAAAAGTTGAATTTCATTTATATAACTCAAGTTCACATTTATCACTTAACTTTATTAATTTAGTTTGATACCAATATATTCCATTTTAAACATCACTTGGTTTTACATAACTTAAATTCCCACTTATAAATCCAATTCAGCTTCAAATTCTAAAGTAAATTTTCCATTTAACTTTAAATTCATTTTTATCTATAACTCATATTCATAGATATATGCATATAGTTTCACTTGTTATATATATAAGTTTATTTCAAAATTGTAAATTACTTTAATTATAATTCAATTCTTATAATTATTTTGCTTATACAATAATTCTTTTATTTAGATTATTCAAACAACTAACAATCTACTTATATACACTTTAATAATTCTGAAAAATTATTCCTTTATATATATAAAAATATAATCAAGGTAAAATTATTTCATTTACCCAATTTAAAATCAATATTGTGCCGAATTGTTCTATTCAAGTGTTTAGAAACCCCTTCGGCATAGTTTGACAGACCGTGCTGACGAAGGTTCATATGCCACTCAATAAACCAATCATCACAATATAAAACAATTTTATATATTCACTAACAAATACGCACTCGTATCAATTATTACACTCAAACTCATTCTAGAGTACTACTGACTCTATCTCTAATGAGTAATACCCAACAGAGCTAAGGTTGTCGCTTAACCATATGCTCTGATACCACATTGTAACGTCCCGAAAATTTTCGACTTTCGAAAATTCAACATCGATACTCACTTTATCGACTGCCGAGAAATCGAAGGCCGGAAACCCGAAATGTTATGGTTGAAGAAAAAGAAAGAAGTAGAAGTAGATAGAAAATAGAGGGAAAAGAAAACAGAAAATAGAACGGAACAGAAAAATAACAACAGAACAACATCAGAATCTCACAATTCGCAGCAGAACAACATATAATAATAAATGAATAATCTTTAAACAAAGAACTATATCAGTTATTACCTTACATTTCATTTCATTACATCATATCATCAGAGTGTACAACAACATACAACAACAAACAATGCAGCGGAAAAAGAAATACTATATAAATTAGTAATACGCCATGCCATCCAGCTTGCCTCCAGCAACTCCTGAATTCCAGAATATCCTCATAAACCTTACACTTGACTGCCCGTGTGGAAATTGGTGGGCACCCAGAGTTTAGGAAGGAAAACAATAAACTCCGAGTCAGTCATGTGACTGGTGTGAGAACTCAAAACAGTTTATTTATCTTTAAAATCAAAATAGAGGAATATTTTTAAATTCAATTAGAAATGCTTTTAGAAATGAGACTACCATAAGGCCTCCCGCACACACACACATGCAAATGCAGAATCGGAGGAGATTTCCCCTTATGATAGTCAAAGATGCTTGATACGCATTAAAAGAACATTTGATATTATTACTAGTGCATAGTGTAGGCAAAATTCATTTCGAAAATAGAATATAAATCTTAGCCAACATACGACCATTATCGTATGCCTACTATAGCTAACCATGTTCAATAGCAGGTTACCGCCACATTCCATGGCAGGTTCTACAACTAAAACCGTACAAGTCTCGTATTGTTTCTTTGGATTTCCAACAAATGGTCAGGCCAAGGAACTTCCCATTGCCACATGGAAACGCCTCTGGAATGACGTCCCGAGAACCAAACCGGATCTCTGCCAACACAAGGCCGGGTTACCCCTAACTGGGTAACTACTGACACGAATATGTCATCCCCCAATCGTAACCGATCTATCCGAGGATCCTCGATTTCCAACAACCACAAAATATGCAGTAACAACATAGGTTAAGTATCTGGGCTCCATACCATGATACCACCTCTATCCAGAAGGAATGACATACACTAAAGGGCGCTACCCCTAATAACCTTGCCGCATCCTTTCTGTTTTGACCATTTCCGGGGTGTGAGGTCCGACGAAGTCTCGTCCACAAAAACATACTTTATACAAAAGCCATGCTTTGGGTCCACAAATGATCATAGAAATGATCACAAAGATAAACGATCAAATAAATGATCCTATCACAAATGATCAACACAATGATCATTTCACAGCAACACTTTGCATGCCACACTACCAAATTGGGAGTGTATCACTAATAACCTTCAACTATATAACCTCTGAGCTCGTACGTCTCAGAGAAGGGTGTTAAGCTAAAAGAATAAATTCTCCGCCACCAACAGAAATATATTTGAAAGAAATCAGCTTTATATCTCAACTTGTAATATCAGACATACAATCATACAAGTCTGTTCCGGGATCGAACAGAACCGAAGGCACTTACAAAGAAGTCCTTGCAATCCGGATATTCACTAATCACGACCGGACTTCCCGTCACTAAGGGTGATAAAACCTCTATATCGGAGATCAGCCGATGTAGAGTAACTCGACGGTAATCCTTCCGTTTTCATAAACATCCGGTCTTCAACACCGGTCATCAAATGCAATCCATAACGACGTATCACATACTCGGAATGGGTTATACGACCCCAAGGTCCTTTCCCGGTTAACCCGAATAGTGAGCGCTTATTCAAAAATAAGTGTGGCATTCAAATTCAACAATCACAACAAATACCTATTTAAAGGTAAATATTGATAGTCGGATTATTTAACTATCAATAGGCATGCTCAACATCACCAAATCCAAATAATTTCCCAAATTATTTACTTTCCAAAATATCTTTACTAGATATATATTTTCCACACTTCAACCATTTGAAAACAATTCTTCAAATCACTTTTCCTTACTCGGAATTATTTTCATTTCAACATGGTTCATTTAAACCAATTAAATAAATCCTTACCGATTTACTTTATATTTACGTTCCAAATCCGTAAATTTATTCCCACACTTTAAAAATAAATCAACGTTTATTTTTAAACTAATTTCCCCTTTCTTTTATAAATTCCATAGTGAATTTATAATCCCAAAATATCTATGATATACGATTTTCAATCGATTTTCAATATTCATTTTCAATTTGTCTTTAAAAAGATAAATTCTCCAACGTTCATTTCACATTGGAAAAATATTTCCATACTTATTTAAATAAAAATAAGTACATCACAAATCTATTTATTTTCAACATTTGAAAATATTCAATATACTTAAATCAAAATTTAGTATATATTTCATTCTTTAAGGAAATCATTCTCTTAACACATTTTATTTGGGCTAAAACGAATGTTACGTAAAACATCGTTACAACGACCCAAAATCACTAGTATAAGGATTCAAAGTTTAAATAGATATATAAATCCCAATACTATACAAAACATTTCCTTTCGGAAACCATTTACTATAACAACAGTGTTATAGTCCACCATTTCCTTCTATTCTCGAAAACGTCTATTTCAACAATAAATGTTGAAATCTATGTATTCGATACTTAATGCATTTTAAAACGTCTTTAAAAATCATTACTTCGTTTAAACTTCACTTTCCAAAACTATCCATTTCATCTAATAATGTATTCACTGTCCAAAATCGTGAATATAATTCCTTTCATACATTCCTATATCCAACTTATCAAATTCAATTGATTTCGGATTTATAAACAACGTTTATAAACTCCATTTATATTTTTATAAACTTCTATTTATAAAGATCCTTTTTATATCTCATTTTAAATGCCAAAATCCGATTTATAAGTTGATTACTTATAAATCTTATATTTTACAAAACCTATTTATATTTATAACTTCACGATTTATAAATCTATAAATCTTCATTCACTTATAAAATCCATTTATATTTCTTTTTAACACTTATAAAACGGGTTTCACAATTCCTATATTTTTTTAATCCATAAATATCAACATTTTAAATCTTTTATATAAATCGTTTATAATGAGTCAAAATTCCCAATTTAACCATTTTATAAATTAATTAACTATTTATTTCCAAAAATCTTAATTTGGTTATATTTTACAAAAATTATAACTTTTATAACATTAAACTTATAACGTTAATTTATTTAAAATAAACCAATTCAAAATTTTAATAAAACATATACTTTCAAAATCTCTTTAAAAATCCTTTTAAAAATCAAAAACCATTATTTTTAAACTTTAAAATGGATCCGATGATGTAACATCACCCAATAGTCAATCACGACCTTCAAATATCATATATCGATATGATAATCAACAAATATCAAAATATCTGTAAATAAATCAATACAGTTGAGGAATCCAGTTGGATCCCTCCAACCTGTTTCCTGCATCCACAAACATTAGCACAATACCAATTCCGCTCCAGTACGGAATTATCGCGGTATATGGGATTTATAATATTATCCGCTTAATAGACGGCGCAATAGGGTCTCATCCGCTAAACAAATGCAGGAAATCAATAACTCCAATATATACATATGCCAATATATATATATATATATATATATATATATATATTGCTATTATATATAATACCAATTTCACTGTTTATGAAATATTCGTGGTATATGTTTTTAATAAATAACATCCGTTTACTAACGGCGCATAATGTCTATCTTAACAATCAATAGATATCAATCATCATTCAAACATGCATTCAAATATTTTAAATCTAACTATTTAAAATAAAATCGAGACTGATTCGATTGAGTGAGAAGTTCTCACCTTGATTTCAATTCTGTTTTAGCTTTTATTTCGAATAAAATTAAACACGCGTTTAATTTTATCCAAAATTTTCACTGACTCCAATCGATTCTAATCCAATTGCATCGCGTAGTGCTCATCCATACGATTCCAACGCAACTGGTTTCGCGCGTTTTCGACCTCGTATGAAAAAGTTATGCATTTTTAAAGATTGTACACGATTTTATATAAATAAATTACAACTTATATAATTTTTTTAAACCCTCAACTTTCTGGGCCGCAAGATCCTGCATCCAACTCATCACAGCCGTGCATTGCTTCTTCCCATCCTCCCTCTCATTCACGTTTACAGCCGACACCTTGAACCCATTCATCCATATTAGGGTTAATTAATTCGACCTCCATCTTGCCACATGACGACGATCAGGATACGCCATATCGAAGGCCTCACCTTCCTCTATGTTCGGCCTCAAGGCTTTGAAGCTCGGCCACTTCCCTCCCCTAGGAATGCATGCGCAGCTGTAGGCGTTGGCCCCACCTTTCTCCCTCCATACGACGTCGTTTCAGATCTCAACCGTATAGATTTCTAGCTCTCTTCATGCTCTACGTGTTTGTAGTTGATCACTTCTTCTAATTGTTGACGGATTGAATGAAAATTAAGGAAGAATGATATGAATTTCTGGCCATCCATTGATAAACGGCAGCTGAAAGAACAAATTAGGGTTTCTAATTTTTATTTTTATTTTTTTTAGTGTGAAGGGGCTATTTATAGGAAATCGATCGAAACACTATTCATCCGGGTTTTCCAAACTCCGATTTACGCGCCGTGACCGACGTTCCTAGGGTTTATCCCGCGTTCCGGACACAATGGAACAGGTTTCGGAAGCTAATTCGGACATCTGTGCGAGTTATGGCAACAAACGATCGATTTAAATTAAATCGATTTAAACGATTTTCTAGGCATTTTAATTTGTACCAGACAAACGGTAAATCCGATTGACTTGAAATTTGAAACCTTACAATAATATCACATTACGGATCCGATGAAACTGGTTTCGTCGAAATCCGAGACTTTTTGAAAAATGGCTATTTTAACTCGCCAAATTAATATTAAACAATTCGATGCGTTTCGAGCTGCCACGATCAAACGATAGCTCCGATTGCTACGAAAATTGAAATCCGATAATAACTAACTATTACGGATCCAATAGAACTGGTTTCGTCCAATTCTGAGACTGTTCAAAAATTGGCTATTTTACAGTCGATAATTAAATATTAAAATATTCAATTTTCACAAATTAACTTTTAATTTGATTTTAAAAGTTCTAAAATATCATTCTAACTCCAACATGATTAAATAAAATTTTACAAATCATTTTCAATCATATTTAACCATATTTTTAATTATTTCCATAATTTCACATATTGAATTATTGATTTAATTATTCAATTAAATCCAATTATTCGAAATAAAATTTATTCGACTTATAAATTTCACTTATTAATATTTAAAATTAATTAAATATTCAAATTTTAATCAATTAAAATTCTGGGTCGTTACACTTTATAACTCACATTTTCATATTTAAATTCAATTCTATATAACTCAAATCCAATTTACCTATTTATTTAAATTTTAATTCCTTCTAACCAACATTTAAAAACCAAATCTGGGTTATTCATACTTAAATTAGTTTTCACTCCAAACAATTTTATCTTTAATACATTCAATTTTATTATATATTTCAATTACTTTGCTTAAGTTGACTCCCACTTCATTAACACATTATATTTATTCAATTTAAATCCAGTCAATTATATTTCCAAAATTTGATTTATCCAACTTAACTTAGGTTGGATACTATTTTAACTTTCTCACTTTAAGTTTTATTCCAACTTAACTTTTCCGCGCTTCACTCCTAAAAATACAACATTCCACAAGATTCCAGAATTTTTAAACACCCGGTATTTATTTTAGATCACTTTGAAATAAAATGTACATATACACTCTTTTTGGCTTAACAAACTACTTCCTTTGAATTTTGAAATCAACCTGATTTTATCTAAAATGATCCCCTTTGGAATTTTTAATCAAAACTTGTTTGCCCAACAAATCTGAATCAGATCAACTTCAGCAGTAATCTATCACTTAGAAACACGAAAATGAATACTGAGATGCTATGTAGTCATTACCAGGATTATTTTCCAACGACTGAAGTGAGTTCAGTGCTATATCACTTCCAAAATCCATTAAAAAAATATTTTTCTTCCAAAAATATCTCCAAAATAATATATTATTATTTATTTCAAAATACTTTGGGAAACATTTCCAAAAATTTAATTTTCCAAATTCTGATTTGAACCCATTTGTAATTTTTAACTCATTTTTATATTTCACTTATATAATCTAATTTGGTCTTTATTAACTTTTTTCAATTTTTAATCTTGTTTTGATTATAATATATCATCCAAACACTCCAAACATACATTAATAGTTTCTAAAAACTATTTATTTTATAAAAAATATAATTTGGGTAAAATTATTTCATTTACCTGCTTCAAAACCATACTGCGTCGAGAGACTCTATTCAAGTGTTCAAAAACTCCTATCGACTTAGTCGCGTCCCACTATTCGACAAGAATTTATATACCACTCGACCAATAAATCAACGCAATATAAACCACTTTATACTCAATAAAAAATGCGCACTTTTCTATTAGAACACTCAAACTCATCCTAGTGTACCACTGACTCTATCTCTAATGCGTAATCCCCAACATAGCCAAGGTTCTCGCTTAAACTTCTGCTCTAATACCAAATGTAAAGGTCTGTATCTCCGTACCCCTTTGAGTCGACCATAATTCTCATCGGTTTAACCCAAATTGAACGGAAATATGAATCTTTAGGGTAAAGAACAAGAAAGAGATAGAAGAAAATAACCAAAATACAGAATCTCACAATTGTAGCGGAACAAAATATATATAGTAATAGATTTTTACACAAAAGAATCTATAATCGTTTATATGCTTATAATCACCAGAGTACAACAATCAATACATTAATCTAAACAGTTATAATAACTTGTCCTCATACATCGGAAATATAAATCAAGTACGGAGATACATCTCTATCATCTATCTCGCCTCCGGAGCTGCATAGCA
The DNA here is from genome assembly GCA_030765085.1 of Allium cepa. Taxonomy (NCBI): domain Eukaryota; kingdom Viridiplantae; phylum Streptophyta; class Magnoliopsida; order Asparagales; family Amaryllidaceae; genus Allium; species Allium cepa. The sequence continues at coordinate 304,168,246 of CM060945.1, read as the reverse complement.
TTCTATCCTGAATCTGTAATACTCGGTCTGACCTGAGCATTATAATAAAATAACATTCGAGTAAGTCAAGAAAACCAGCATGAGAAAAACACACTCAATTTGATTTATTTAACATTTCTCGAAATCCTTTGAAAACAGGTATCTCGTAAGACCACGCCACACATAAACACGACGGGTTTACCTTATGATAACCAAAATCGCGCGGCACTTATTGGAGCTTGGATTCCACCGAATGACCTGGCCACTAGGGTACAGCCCACCACATACACCTCTGGAACAATATACCGAGGACCATGCTAGGATCCCCTACTACACAAGACCGGCCTACCCCTAACCTGGATAGACCGAATATGTTATCACCCCGTGTGACGACCCAGAATTTTGAACATTTGAAATTGAGATATTTAATTGATTTTATTTGGGATTTATTTTATCTTGAATTTCAAATATAACTATGAATTTGACAATTAAATTATTGAACTTAATTTATTGAAGTTGGGTAAAAATTTGAATCTTCAGTTTTAAGCTGATTTAAAATATGTCAAATGCTCGAAAAACCTATATTGATAATATTGAAGATAATGGAAGTGCTAAAAATTGGAATTTGAAGTGTTTGTTCAGTTTTGAAAATTAATCGTTTAAATCGATATTTAAAAAATAGCCTTCCGAGGCACGGTCTCGGATTCAACAAAACCAGTTCCATTGAATCCGTAATATTGTATTATCATCGGATTTCAATTTTCGTAGTGTTTGGAGAAATCGTTTGGGAGTACAGTTGATAAACGTATTGAAATTTAAATCGAAAATTCGATATTTTAATTAGTTCAAAAAGCCATCTTCTCCATACGATCGAATTTGGATTCGAAACCTTTTTCATTGCGTTCGAAATAGGAGTTTAACCTTACGAATGTCTGGCGACAGGCTTCAATAGGAATTCGAAATTTTGTGTTGCTACAATCGAGACGATTTGAATTTGAATTCAAATTTAAATAATATTGTTGCATTAAAATATTATGTTAAAGACCCAGCATAACACATATTGCAATTCTTAACACGTATTCACTTTAGTTACACGTGTTTGCTTTTAGAGAAAAAAATAATAAAAATATTTTAATTAACGAAAACTGTCAATCAAAAAGAAAACCCCAAAATTTCATTTCCCTGTTATCTCGTTCAAAACTACATTTCGAAAATTAATGGCCGAGCGAATCTAAAATAAAAAAATAAAAATTGTGCTCCTTCCTTTCTTCGTTCTTCTCAGCCTTCAAATCAAACGTGTTCGCAAAATCATAAGAAGGGGATGAGGAGCCTCAGTTCGACACCTTGATCTCGTGAAGGAGATCGATGGCAATCACAAGTTGATGGAAGGCTCGTGAGCGCAGGAAGAAGGAGCGAAAAGATCACGCACGCCTAAGGGAAAGGGGTTTCGCGCGCGAGGCAATTTGGGGGAAATCATCGTCGACAATGCAATCGCGATCGGTGAAGCTAGGGTTTTGGTGACTTGTTGTTGAAGGGGTTGTCGCGGCATCGACCATGGTGAGTGCATGCTGGAGGCACGACTTAAATTGAGGCGGCGACTTTGAATGTCGTGAAGTGGCTATCGTGATTTTGGGGGAGTCGACGGTGGGAGGTGTCTTGGTTGGAAGGGGTGCTTGGAGGTGACATCGGTGATTGCATTGTGTATGGGAGGTCGTGTGCTAGAAAGGCAATGGACTGATGAGGTTCGCTAGCTTGTGAAGCTATGGTAGTGAAGGTATAAATTCTATTTTAGTTTAAATATAATAAATAGGTATATAAACATAAATAAATAGATGGAATTCTTGATTTTCAGTAAAGAAAAAAATTACTGTGTTGTTTATATAAAAAGAATGAAATAAGTATACATATATGCATTTGTTCAATTACTAATCATTTTAAATAATGTAATATGGATTAATCTGTTAATAAACTTATTAAATTATATTAATCGATAAGATTTTTTTTAAAATAAATGTTGGATTAAATTTAGTTTTAAATTTAATCTTAGTTAAATAAATTTATTAAAAGAAATTGGTTTGAAATAAAATCACTGGTGAATTAAAATTATCAAACGAAAATTGATTATTCGATTATTTTGAATATTAATAAATCATATAATTGTTTACAAGGTCTGAAACTGTAAAGAAATGGTCAAAATGGAAATGGATTGCGAAACAAAAGCAAATGTGAGATCTTCTCACTCAAATTAAAATTGAAAATTCCAGTTGTTGATTACTTATTGGATTGTGATATAGTGTGTGTGTGTGTGTGTATATTTGGATTTATTGATTTCCCGCACTATATAGTGGATGAGACCTTATGCACTGCATAATAGCGGATGATATTATTTAATCCCATATGCCACGATATTCCACCTCGAAGGGGAATTGGTATTTAATTGTTGTGCTAACATATGTGGATGTAGGGAAACAGGTTAGAGGGAACCAACTGGATTCCTCAAATATTTGAATTTGTTTCAATATTGTGTGTTGATTTATTTATAATCTGTGTATGATTATACTTATAATTGAAATCGTTGAAAGCTATGGTTTAGCCGAATATATTTTTGGTATCGTAGGATACCAGAAATATAAAATTGGATTTTTGAAAATTAAAGTAGAAAACTTTAAGTAAATTCATTTTTTAAGAGTTGGGTGAATTTAAAAGAAGGAATTTAAAGGGGTAAAGATTGAATTTTGAAATCTTATCGAATAAATTTCAAAATATGGAAAAAGATTTTAATAAAGGGATTTTAAGTAGTATTGTTTAATAGTTGAAAATTTTATTTAAAAATCAGATTTTAAATAGTTTGGAAGAAATAAAGGAGTTTGCTTTAAAAGAGATAAATTTTGGAGATCAAAATAAATTTTGAAAATAAATTTGGAATCTGATTCGGTGTTTGGAAATAAATTTAGAAATCAATTTGAAAATGATTTGGTGTTTGAAATAAATTTAAAAATCAATTTGGTGTTTGAAATAAATTTGAGAATCAATTTGAAATTTGATTTGGTATTTGAAAATAAATTTGAGAATCAATTCTAAAATTGATTTTGTGTTTGAAATAAATGTTTGGAAAATCAATTTGGAATTTGTTTTGGTGTTGGGATAAATTGGGAAATTAATTGGGAATTTGATTTGGTGTTGAAAATGAATATTTGGAAACCGATTTGAAAATCTATATCAAAGGATATTTGGAAAATTTAAATTCACAACGGGAATCCATAATTTGTTTTAAAAATAAATATTGGTTTATTTTTAAAAAGTGTGGAAAGGAATTTACGAATTTGGAATGTAAATAAAATAAATTAAGAAGGATTTATTGATAACTTAAATGAATCATTTTGAAAATGGAATGTGTATTTTCCTTGGAAAGCCTAGTATGTTTTCAAAGTAGCTTTCAAACATAAATTAAAAGTTCTAGAGTTGGTTTTAAAAGAATATTTTAATGAAATTATTTTCTTAAGTTATTTTGAAAATCTTTAAAGTAAAGATTTATCTAATTAATTATAGAAGTGATTATTTAAAGATTTAATTGATATTTGTTTTAGAAAATAGTTATTTAAACAGTTATACCCTATCTACTAATTTTATTTTAAAATTAATTTGGGCTTAAAGTTTATATGTGATATTTGTATAATGTTTTCATAACTAATATTTAAGTAAGTGTTTAAAATAGTTTTATTTTAATATTTCCAAATATATATGTTTTGGATAAGTAATTTATATTATTTTAAAGTATTTGAACTTGGCAAATTTTTCAGTGGAAATAATTATTTGGAAATTTATTCCACGTAAGGAAAGTTATTTGAAATTTGTTTTCAAAGGGTTGAAGTGTGAGAATATACCTTGTGAAGATATTTTGAAAATAAATAATTGGGGGAAAATTATTTAAAATCTGGAGATTGTTGTAAATATTGATTGATAGTTAAATAACCGACTATCAATGTTGGCCTTTAATTGGCATTTAAATTTCGATGCGACCGAAGGTCGGATTCCAAACGGTTATTTGAAAACCACATCAAATCATTGTGTGGATTTTTTTCGAAAGATCAAAGTGGAAATTTGTCGTGATTTACTTGAAATCTAAACGAACACTTATTTTTAAAAATAAGCGCTCATTATTCGAATTAGCTGGGAGAGGACTTTGTGTCATAAAACTCATTCTGAATAATGATACGACGAAATGGGATTGCATTTTGAGACGGTGTTGAAGACCGGGTATTTTCGAAAGTGAAAGGATTACCTATCGAATGTCTCTACACTGAATTGCTCCGGTATAGAGATTATATCACCCTTTGTGATGGGGAGTCCGGACATGACTAGTGAATATCCACATTTGTAAGGGCTTCTTGGAAGTGCCTTCGGTTCCATTCGAACCCATAACGGACTTGTATGGATGTGTGTGTGACATTACACTTTGAGATATAAAGCTGATTTCTATCAAATACATTTCTATTGGTGGCGGAGAATTTATTCTCTTAGCTTAACACCCTTCTCTGAGACATACGAGCTCAGAGGTTATGTGGTTAATTGTTACTGGTGATACATTCCCAATTTGGTAATGTGACATACGAAGTGCTGTTGATCATTTGTTGATCGAATCATGGCTTTGTGAAAAGCGTAGCTTTGTGGATGAGACTGTATCGGACCTCATGCCCCGAAATGTTCGAAACAGGAAGAATGCGGCAAGGTTATGAGGGTCATGCCCTTTAGGGTATGTCATTTCCTTCTGGAAAAGGGTGGTATCATGGTATGGATCCCAGATATTTAACCTATGTGATTGCTGCAAATTTATTACTTTATGGTTGTTGCTTTGTGGTTGAAGATCCTTGGATAAAGGTCGCGAATGACCGAGGGATGGCATACTCGTGTAGTATTTACCTAGTTGCAGAGGTAATCCGGCCTTGTGTTTGCAGAGATCCAGTTAGGTTCTCGGAGCGTCCCTCCAGAGGCGTCCCCATGTGGCATAGGAAGTTCCTTAGCCTGACCATTTGTTGGAAATCCAAAGAAACAATACGCGCCCTGTACGGTTTTTGCTTTATAACATGCCTTTTACTTATGGCGGTGACCCGCCGTTTAATTGGTAGCTATAGTGGGTATAAAATAATGGTTGTATGCTAGCTAAGATTAATATTATACTTTCAAAAGGTTTTCTACACTATGCACTGAAAATAATATAAAAAGGATTTTGTGTATCAAGCATGTTTGACTATCATAAGGGGAAATCTCCCCCAATTTTGCGCTCGCATTGTGTGTGTGGCGGGAGGCCTTGTGGTAGTTTCATTTTCCAAAAGCATAGCGGGTTTTTCTTTTCCTTTCTTTTTGAAAATAAATGTTTTTAAGATCTCACACCAGTCCCATGATTGACCTGGAGTTTATTGTTCCCTTTCTAAACTATGGGTGCCTATAATTTTTCACACGGGTAGCCTAGAGTCAGATTATCAGTTGAACGAGAGCGAAGTCAAGAAGTACGCTATGGAGATCTAGAGTTCAAGCTGGACGGTGAGGCGTATCATTAGTATAATGATATTTCTTTTCCACCGTTGTATTATGTTGTTGTAAACACTGATGATATATGTATAAACCGATATAGTTCTTTGTTTTAAAGATATTCATTAATCTATCATACGTTGTTCTGCTGTAAAATGTGAGGTTTTGTTATTGTTTTTGTTTCTTCTTCCATCTTCTTCTTCTTTAACCCTAATTGTTCGGTTTTCTGGCATTCGATTGTTCGGCATTTGATACAGTGGATGTATTGATGTCAACTTTCGAGCATCGAAAAATCGAGTCGTTACAATGTGGTATCAGAGCAATTGGTTAAGCGGCAACCTTGGCTCTGGTGGGGATTACTCATTAGAGAAAGAGTTAGTAGTACTCTAGAATGAGTTTGAGTGTAGTAATAGATATGAGCGCATATTTGTTAGTGAATATAAAATTGTTTTACATTGTGTTGACTTATCGGTTGATTGTTTATGATTTTGGTCGGTGCAATTTGCCCAATTGTATCGACATGGGTTTCTAAACTCTTAAACAAGATGAACCGACACAGTATGATTGCTTGATTGTTAAGAAGTGATAATATTAAATTATCATCATTGATTATTGAACAAGAAATTGAAATCATAACTAAAACTAAGAATATAAAGTCCTATACAAATGAGAATTGTAAACGTGATTCATAATTTGAAATGGAATTCCAGAGAATTACTTGAAAGAATTTGAAAGGATTTAAAAATTTGGAAATTTGGAAAAGATTAAAATTCCCTTGGAGTTTGGAAAGGGTTTTCAAAGGTTTTGGAGAAATATTTTTGAAGGGATAAAAAGTTCTAAACTCTTTTCAGTAGCTGGAAAATAACTTCGGTGATGATTGCAGCATCATCGATGTTCATTTTCGAGTCTCCAGGAGAGAAATTGCTGCCGAATTATTTTAAATGGAAATTATTTGCAAAACTTAGGTTTGGTTTTGGAAGTTCAAAAGATAATTTGAATTGGTTCAAGAATGGTTTTTGGAATGATGGAAAGACTCTGGAATTTTATTAAAAATGGTTATGGAATAAAATTTATTAAGGTGGAAAATAAATTTGTCAATGAATAAATAAATTTACAATTGCAAGAAAACGAAAGTGAAATTGAAGGTTGAAATTCATTTCGATTTTGTAAGTAAATAGAACTGGAATTGGAATTGAATTTGATTTGTGATAAACAAAGCGAAATATTAAAATAAAATTAGTAAGTGAAACTAATTGAAGGAATGACAAAATAAATATGGTTTGAAATGAATTGAATTCAAAATTTGAAAATGAAGGTAAATTGAATTCATATGAAATTTGAAATCCAATTTAAATATAAGTAGGTATGAACCAAAGTCACAAATTGAAAAAAAAATATAGGAAGTATGTGAAATACGTGTACTGAACTTAAGAAATAAATGGTGAAATTCTAAAGTAAAATCTGGAAATGAGGAAATATTCTAAGTTAATAAGTGAATGAAGATTAAGCTGGGAAATCATGAAATGGTAATTGGGAATAAGTGAATGAAGAAAATCAATGTGAATAAAACAAAAGAAAATTGATATAGCTAATAATCAATAGAAAGAAATACGTAAGATGTACATATATTATTTTATTCGCATAGCGATCTGATTTAAGATTGGACCACAGAATTTCGAGATAATTATATCGATCCGAGTTAGGATTTTTCACTCGATTTTCGACGACGAACCTGAATATGGATTTTTGGTTGATTCTGGAAATTCTCTATCATAGTTTACTGCTATGCAACGAGAATGACAGTTTCTGATCAAAAAACCAGATCTGAGTCCACATTAGGAAGTTGGGTGGACGATACTAGTTCGGAAGTGAAATGGTGTGATCGAGTGAGCGATCGAATTTGATGTTGTGTACGAATGATATAAGTATGTCGTACGGATTTGAATGAATTAAATATTCAAGCTTTTGTAAAGAAATATGCAAAATGGTTTCGAATGTTGTAATTAGACATTGTTGCTAGGAGGATATACAGGGAATTTAAATGCAAAATATAAATTGAGATTTGATTTTAAAGATAAAATTGAATTGCTTGAAAAGGTATGTATTTGAATTTTAGTATGAAATTTGATAACTTTCTTGTCTAGCCGCTTGGCATTTTGTTTTCTTTTTGAATCTTGGGGCCAGTGGTGCCATTTTGTAGTCGTACCGAGCTAGTCGCGCAAAGGAGACGCTGGCAAAAAATTTCGGAAATTTAGGGAGTTAGAAAAATTTAAGAAAATTTTGAAAATTTAAAAATTCAAATTTGAATTCAAATTCGAATTGTTAAGAAAACAATATTGTTTGAAACCTATGGAAGATTTTGGAAAAGTTAGTTGAAGCGATAATGGGTTGTTAATAAAAAGGATTTGTTTTGGCAAGTTGAAAAACTGTTGGGTTTTGGGGAAGATAATAAACGGGTTGAGGATCATTCTTCTTAACTAGTAATTTCGGGACGAAATTCTTTTAAAAGGGAAGAATGCGACGACCTAGAATTTTGAACATTTGAAATTGAGATATTTAATTGATTTTAAATATTTGGAAGACATTTTAACTTGAATTTCAATTATAACTATGAATTTGACAATTAAATTATTGAATTTAATTTATTGAAGTTGGGTAAAAATTTGAATTTTCAGTTTTAAGCCGATTTAAAATATTTCAAAGGCTTGAAAAATCTATATTGATAATACTGAAGATAATGAAATTGTTAAAAATTCGAATTTGAAGTGTTTGTTTGGTTTTGAAAATTTATCGTTTAAATCGATATTTAAAAAACAACCTTCCGAGGTACGGTCTCGGAATTAGACGAAACTGGTTCCATTGGATTCATTATATTGTATTATTATAGGATATCAATTTTCGCAGCGTTTGGAGAAATCGTTTGGGCATACAGTTGATAAACGCACTGAAATTTAAATCGAAAATTCGATATTTTTAATTGGTTCAAAAAGCTATCTTCTTCATTCGATCGAATTTGGACTCAGAACCTTTTTCATTGTGTTCGGAATCGGGGTTTAATCTTATGAATGCCTAGCGGCATGCTTCGATAGGAGTTCGAAATTTTATGTTGCGACAATCGAGACGATTTGAATTTGAATTCTAATTTAAATAATATTGTTGCATTAAAATATTGTGTTAAAGACCCCGCATGACACGTATTGCAATTCTTAACTCGTGTTCACATTACTTACATGCGTTTGTTTTTAGAGGAAAAAAATAAAATAAAAATATTTTGTGTAACGCAAACTGTAAATAAAAAAGAAAACCCCAAAATTTCATTTCCCTGTTATCTCGTTCAAAACTACAATTCGAAAATTAATGGCCGAGCGAATCTGAAATAAAAAAATCACGATCCTTCCTTTCTTCATTCTTCTCAGCCTTCAAATCAAATGCGTTCGCAAAATCATAAGTAGGGGATGATGAGCCTCAATTCGACACTTTGATCTCGTGAAGGAGATCTATGGCAATCGCGAGTTGATTGGTGGCTCGTGAGCGTAGGAAGAAGGAGCGACTAGATCGCGCACGTAAGGGAAAGGGGTTTTGCGCATGAGGCAATTTGGGGAAACCATCATCGACAATGCAATCGCAATCGGCAAAACTAGGGTTTTGGCAACTTGTTGGTGAAGGAGATGTCACGGCGTCGGCCATGGTGAGTGCATGCTGGAGGCACGACTGAAATTGAGGCGACGACTTTGGATGTCGTGAAGTGGCTGTCGTGATTTTTGGAGGAGTCGACGGTGGGAGGTGTCGTGGTTGGAAGGGGCGCCTGGAGGTGACATCGGTGATTTCATCGTGTATGGGAGGTCGCATGCTGGCAAGGCAATGGGCCGATGGGGTTCGCTAGCTCGTGTAGCTGTGGCAGTAAAGGTATAAATTCTATTATAATTTAAATATAATAAATAGGTATATAAACATAAATAAATAGATGGAACTCTTGATTTTCAATAAAAAAAATTACTGTGTTATTTATATTAAAAGAATGAAATAAGTATACATATATGCATTTGTTCAATTACTAATCATTTTAAATAATGTAATATGGGATTAATCTGTTGATAAACTTATTAAATTATATTAACCAATAAGATTATTTTTTAAATAAATGTTGGATTAAATTTAGTTTTAAATTTAATTTTAGTTAAGTAAATTTATTAAAAGAAATTGGTTTGAAATAAAATCACGGGTGAACTAAAATTATCAAACGAAAATTGATTATTCGATTATCTCGAATATTAATAAATCATATAATCGTTTTACAAGGTCTGAAACGGTGAAGAAATGGTCAAAATGGAAATGGATTGCAAAACAAACGCAAAGGTGAGATCTTCTCACTCAAATTGAAATTGAAAATTCCAGTTATTGATTGATTATTGGATTGTGATAGTATGTACATATATAGATATAATATATATATATATATTTTTGGAGTGATTGATTTCCTGCATTATATAGCGGACGAGACCCTATGCGCCACATAATAGCGGATGATATTATTTAATCCCATATACCGCGATATTCCACCTCGAAGGGGAATTGGTATTTAATTGTTGTGCTAACACCTGTGGATGAGGGAACCAACTAGATTCCTCAAATATTTGAATTTGTTTCAATATTGTGTGTGGATTTATTTATAATCTGTGTATGATTATATTTGTGATTGAAATCGTTGAAGGCCATGGTTATTTTTCCTATCGTAGGATACCAGAAATATAAAATTGGATTTTTGGAAATTAAAGTAGAAAACTTTAAGTAAATTCATTTTTTAAGAAGTGGGTGAAGTTAAAAGAAGGAATTTAAAGGGGTAAAGATTGAATTTTGAAATCTTATCGAATAAATTCCAAAATATGGAGAGAAAAAATTAACAAAGGGATTTTAAGTAGCATTTTTTAATAATTGAAGAATTTATTTAAAATTCAGATTTAAAATAGTTTGGAAGAAATAAAGCAATTTGTTTTAAAAGAGACAAATTTTGGAAATCAAAATAAATTTTGGAAATAAATTTGGAATCCGATTCGGTGTTTGGAAATAAATTTAGAAATAAATTTGAAAATTTATTTGGTGTTTGAAATAAATATGGAATCAATTTGGTGTTTGAAATAAATTTGAGAATCAATTTGAAATTTTGTTTGGTATTTGAAAGTAAATTTGAGAATCAATTCTAAAATCGATTTGGGGTTTGAAATAAGGTTTGGAAAATCAATTTGAAATATGAATTGTTGTTAGGATAAATTAGGAAATCAATTGTGAATTTGATTTGGTGTTGAAAATGAATATTTAGTAATCGATTCGAAAATCGTATATGAGAGGATATTTGGAAAATTTAAATTCACAATGGGAATTTATAAAGGAAAGGAAAATTTGCTTTAAAAATAAATATTGGTTTATTTTTGAAAAGCGTGGAAAGAAATTTATGGATTTGGAATGTAAATTAAAATAAATCAAGAAGGATTTATTGATTAACTTAAATGGACCATTTTTAAAATGGAAAGTGTATTTTCCCTGGAAAGCCGAGTATGTTTTCAAAGTAGCTTTCAAACATAAATTAAAAGTTATAGAGTTGGTTTTAAAAGAATATTTTAGAGAAATTATTTTCTTAAGTTGTTTTGAAAATCTTTAAAATAAAGATTTATTTAATTATAGAAGTGATTGTTTAAGGATTTAATTGATATTTGTTTTAGAAAATAGTTATTTAAACAGTTATACCATATCTACTAATTTTATTTAAAATTAATTTGGGCTTAAAGTTTATATGTGATATTGGTATAGTGTTTTCATAACTAATATTTAAGTAAGTGTTTAAAATAGATTTATTTTAAATATTTCCAAATATATATGTTTTGATAAGTAATTTAAATTATTTTAAAGTATTTGAACACGACAAATTTTTCAGTGGAAATAATTATTTGGAAATTTATTCCACGCGAGGCAAGTGATTTGAAATTTATTTGAAAGAGTTGAAGTGTGAGAATATATCTTGCGAAGATATTTAGAAAATAAATAATTGGGGGAAAAGTATTTAAAATCTGGTAATTGTTGTGAATATTGATGGATAGTTAAATAACCGACTATCAACATTGGCCTTTAATTGGCATTTAAATTTCGATGCGACTGGGGGTCGAATTCCAAATGGTTATCCGAAAACCACATCGAATCTTTGTGATGGATCTTTTGTTTAAAAGATCAAAGTGGAAATTTATTGTGATTTATTTGAAATTTGAATAAATATCTATTTTTAAAAATAAGCGCTCATTATTCGGATTCGTCGGGAGGGGACTTTGTGTCATAAAACCCATTCCGAATAATGATACGACGAAAATGGATTGCATTTGAAGACGGTGTTGAAGACTGGGTATTTTCGAAAGCGAAAGATTACCTGTCGAATGTATCTACACTGAATTGCTCCAGTATAGAGATTATATCCCCCTTTTGTGATGAGGAGTCAGGATGTGATTAGTGAATATCCAGATTTGCAAAGGCTTCTTAGAAGTGCCTTCGGTTCCATTCGAACCTGAAACGGACTTGTATGGATGTGTGTCTAACGTTACACTCTGAGATGTAAAACTGGTTTATGTCAAATACATTTCTGTTGGTGGCGGAGAATTTATTCTCTTAGCTTAATACCCTTCTCTAAGACATACGAGCTCAGAGATTATGTAGTTGATGGTTACTAGCGATACATTTCCAATTTAGTAATGTGGCATACGAAGTGCTGCTGATCATTTATTAATCGAAGCATGGCTTTGTGAAAAGCGTAGCTTTGTGGACGAAACTGCATCGGACCTCACACCCCGGAAATGGTCGAAACAGAAAGAATGCAGCAAGGTTATGATGGTTGCGCCCTTTAGGGTATGTCATTTCCTTACGGAAAAGGGTGGTATCATGGTATGGAGTCCAAATATTTAACCTATGTGGTTGCTGTAAATTTACTACTTTGTGGTTGTTGCTTTGTGGTTGAGGATCCTCGGATAAAGGTCGCTAACGACCGGGGGATGGCATACTCATGTAGCAGTTACCTAGTTATAGAGGCAAGCCGGCCTGGTGTTGGTAGAGATCCGGTTAGGTTCTCGGGGCGTCTCTCCAGAGGCGTTCCCATGTGGCAAAGGAAGTTCCTTAGCCTGACATTTGTTGGAAATCCAAAGAAACAATACGCTTCCTGTACGGTTTTGGTTGTATAACCTGCCTTTTACTTATGGCGGTGACCCGCTGTTTAATTGGTAGCTATAGTAGGCATACAATAATGGTTGTATGATGGCTAAGATTAATATTATACTTTCGAAAGGTTTTCTACACTAATAATAATATAAAAAGGATTTTGCGTATCAAGCATGTTTGACTATCATAGGGAGAAATCTACTCCAATTCTGCGTTTGCATTATGTGTATGGTGGGAGACCTTATGGTAGTTTCATTTTCCAAAAGCATAGTGGATTTCTTTTCCTTTCTTTGTGAAAATAACTGTTTTTAAGATCTTACACCAGTCTCATGACTGATCTGGAGTTTTTTGTTCCCTTTCTAAACTTTGGGTGCCCATAATTTTCCACACGGGCAGCCTAGAGTCAGGTTATCAGTTGAACGGGAGCGAACTCAAGAAGTATGCTGTGGAGATCTAGAGTTCAAGCTGGACGGCGAGGCGTATCACTAGTATAATGTTATTTATTTTCCGTTATTGTATTGTGTTGTTGTAAACTTTGATGATGTATGTATAAACCGATATAGTTCTTTGTTTTAAAGATGTTCATTTATCTATTATATGTCATTCCGCTGCGAAATGTGAGATTCTATTGTTGTTTCTTTCTTCTTCTTCTTTAACCCTAACGGTTCGATTTTCTGGCATTCGATTGTTCAGCGTTTGATATAGTGGACGTATTGATGTTGACTTTCGGACATTGAAATTGAGTTGTTTCACCCCAGGTATTCCCACCCTTATCATCGAGCGCGCCTTCTTTCATGCACAACCGTATCCATAATATATATGTTTCCGAGCACATCTAGAAAGGTGATAACATACCCTAATTAGGTGCGACCCACTTAGCATTGCTGCATCTCCCTTGTTTTGAAAATTCCCAGTTGATGAGGCTCGAGGCTAAGCGTTACCTTTCAAGAACAAAATTCTACTTAGAATGCTGGGTCTGGACAAACCAAATCACCATCTTCATCATCTTCACGGTATTCATTTGTAATGTTCAAACTGGATCGAAGTGGGTGTTGGATAATTAAATCTAATCCCGGTCTCTTCGAAACAATTAACGAAATTGGCCAATATTGATAGTCGGTTATTTAACGATCAATAAACATCCATAAGCGATCATCTCGCCTTGTCCTAATTTTTAGAAAATATTCTTAAAATATCCTTATAATATATATATATATATATATATATATATATATATATATATTCAAATCCTTTCAATATTTCTATATTTGGAAACAATTTCAACACTTGTATCCATAACAGATTTTTTCACCTTTTTCAATATTTAGAATAAATTTCTCTCGCTTCGAATTATAATTCACCCTTTGAAATATTTTCTATAATTAAAATCTCGAAGTTAACTATTTCTAAATTCTTCCGGTCCAATACTTAGGAATATTTATAAACCTATTTCCAAAGATCTTTTTATCCCAATATTCATGAAATAGCCCATTTATTTCCTATACTCACAATCCTTTACAAATTTTATTTGTAAACCCCTTCATATTTCCAAAGTCGAATGCACTTATCTGTACTTCCAAATACCCATTTCTAACTTCTTTTATGAATTAATTCATTTTTTGAATTTCTCGTATTTTTAGCACTTTGGAATTTCTCTTTAAGCTCCCAAAATCACCCTATAAGATTTCTCTTCTAAAATCATACCGGTTTAACAAACTTCACTTCCAATCTCGAGAGGATTTATAAATAAATTCAAATTTTAAAACTATATATATAATAAGCATTTCTAAGGAATAGTAATTTTTTTAAATACGTTTAAGTAAACCAGAACATTTCCAAATAACATCGATAACTCATATCCAAATCATTTTTAATAACTAATTAATTCACAAAGCTTATTAATAAAATTAGAACTTATTTCAATAAATTTTAAATATTATGACAACTAACTTTTCAGAATATTCTAAATCTAAATTATAGTTTAAGTTATATAGCATAGTAATTAAAAATCTCATTTATACAAATTTTTAATTTCTCGATAAAAATCTATTTTAAAAATCCAATATTGCCAAATTCAATTTATAAATCCATCTCGATTCGTATCACATTGATTATATCTAAATTTTATCACTATTCTCACATTTAAAAATAGATTCCACTATTTCTCTCCAAAACGATTCCCATAACTCGATGTAAATTCACACTATAAACTTATAATCCAACTTATCAACCGAGATTATTTTCCTTATTTATAAACATTGTTTATAAAATTTATAAACTCCTTTGAGTTTCACATATCCATAAAACAATCTTATTTGTTAAACCTCATTTATAAATCCATTTCTTAATATATTCCCTTTATTTTTCAAATCCATTTTGAATATCCATCCCAACTGGTTTCTATTTTTTTCCCAAATATCATTTATAAATTCTTTTTATATAATTCATTTTAAAAAAAATCTCTATCTTAAAATAATTTACGAAGTTATTGAATTTTCGATATTAAATTCTACGTGTTTATATCCCATACGGTCAAATGATAACTTGAAACGTTATGAAATTTTAAATCGATAATAATACACTATTACAAATCTAATGGAACAGGTTTCGTCAAATTCCGAGACCGTGCCCCGGATCGTTATTCTAACGTGTCGATTAAATCAATGATTTCAAAATTTTGTTAAATCACTTGAAATCCCAGTTTTAAAATCTTACTGACGAAATTATGATTCCAAATTCAATATTTAAACCTATTTAAATATTCAAAATTAACCCTCGAAAAATCTAGGTCGTTACACTTCTAATCGAGCGACTGGAGCAAACGTTTCTTGGTGAATTCCTTCTTCTTGATTATTTCCTTGTGCAACTAATTTGGCTTTATTCCTAGTTATATTTCCTTGTCCATCTTCTTTATTTTTGAAGACCCATTTAGTACCAATGACTGTTCGATCACTCGATCTATGAACTAGTTCCCAAACTTCGTTTCGTTCAAATTGGTTTAGCTCTTCTTCCATTGCTATAATCTAGTAGTCATCAGTAGAGGCTTCTTTTGTGATTTTAGGTTCAATATTAGACAGAAAAGCTACATGGTCATTTTATTAAGTTGACTTCTAGTTCTGACAAGTGAATCAATTTCTCCCATTATATTTTCTACTGGGTGACCTCGTAAAATCCTAGAAGGAGACCTTAACATTTTCATTATGAATAATGTTTTCATCTTCTTCAAAATTATGAATAATGTTTTCGCCTTCTTCAAAATTATTTCGAGTAACCGCATTTGTGACCTTCTTAGTAATTATCCCGTTATCCTCAAAATTTGTATTAAATTTAATATTTTCATCGAACGAAACATGAAGTGTTTCTTCGATGTTTTAGTTCTTTTATTAAAAATCCGATAAGCTTTCCTTCATTTCGAATATCCTATGAAAATTCCCTCACCATATTTTAGATCAAATTTTTTAAGCTGATCTTTTATGTTTAAATAAAACATTTTGAGCCAAAAAGTTTAAAATATGAAATATTTGGTTTTCTTTCATGAAATAGTTCATAAGGAGTGTGTTTAGTTAGTGGTCAAATGGATACATGATTCAAAACATAGCAGGCAGTTGCTACAGGTGTTACCCAAAATTGTTTTGGTAAAGTACTTCCATTTAATAAAGTTGTTGCGCACTCTTGTAAAGTTCTATTTTCCTCTTCTACAACTCCATTTTGTTGTAGTGTTCTAGGAAAAGAAAAATTATGAAAATTCCCTTTTTCTTACAAAAATTTTCAAAAGCTTCATTTTTGAATTCATCTCCAAGATCACTTTCAATATATTTAATTTTGAAATTTTTGAGATATTGAAATCTTTTTGCAAAAATTTTGAAATTTTCAAAGGTAGCACTTTGTTTTCTAGAAAATTTTTCCAAGTATATCTTGAAAAATCATCTACGATAACGAGTACATATTTGCTATGGTTTATAGATTGAATTGGAGTTGGACCAAAGTGATCAAATGCAATAGTTCTAGTTGTTGTATTGTAAAAATATGTTTCTTTGATTTAAAGGATGATTTTGATAATTTACCTAATTGATAAGCATCACAAATATTGTTTACTTTAAAATTCATTTTTGGTAAACCTTTTACTAATTCATTTTTAGATAATTTATTTATAGCTTTGAAATGAATATAACAAAATCTCTTATGCCATAACCAAGGATCATTTTCTTTGGCTTTAAACACATATTTGTATTGTAATTTATATTCATATTCAAAATATAAATATTCTTATCTCTAAAACCTTCAAAAATAAGATTTTTATTTTAATAAAAGACGCTACACTCATTTTCAAAAAAAAAAATATTGAATCCTTTGTCACACAATTGGCTGATACTAAGTAAATTATGCTTTAAAATTTTAACTAATAAAACAACTGTAATAAGAGGTAAATTAGATATACCGTTATTGCCCACATCGCCTTCGCCGATGACATATCCTTTGGAATTATCTCCAAATGTGACAGAACATCCATCTGAGTAGTTAATGTTCGTTTGCATTCTTTTGTTTCCTATCATGTGCTTTGAGAAACCACTGTCTAGTATCCATTTTCCTCTCTTTTTATGTCATACCTTCAAAATACAGAATAACATTGGTATCCATCGTTTTATTTGGGTCCTAAGAGTTAGGTCTTAGGAAGCCAAACCCAAGAGGGTTCAGAATTCCTTTTAATAATAAAATCTTTGCTTTTATGGACATTTTTATAAAAGATTTTATATATTTATTTCTAATCAAAGAATTATTTGTTTTAGGAACCCAAATCTTAATTGATTTAGAAAATTTTGTAGCTTTTGAAATTGGTTTTTCAAATATATTCTTTTTAAAATTGCAACATAATGAATCCTTTTACTTTGGAATAAATTTCGAAATGTGCTTATATCCTAGTCCTTTTTTATTTGAAATTGTCTGATAATTTTCTATAATTTTAGCAAGATTTTCTCAACCTCTGTTAAAATTAGATACATTTTTAGTAAAATCATCTGATTTTGTTTTAAGACTAGAATTATCTAATTCCAAAATTTTAACATTAGCTTTAAGATCATGATTTTCAATTAATAGAGCATCATCCTTTTCTTTCTGAGTTTCTATCTATTGACTTAACATTGAGAGTTGAGATGTCATATTAGAACAAGATGCTTTAGTTACTTCAAGTTCTTCTTCTAAGATTTATTTCTCATCTCTTAACATATCGACTTCAATTTCAATTTTATTCAGTTTTTTAAGAGATTCTTTGAGCTTTCTTTTGATGTCTTTTAGTTTGTCAAGTAATTCTGAGTTTATTTCCAATAAATCATCAAAAGTTAGATCACTCACCTCATCTTTTGTCGCCATAAAACATATGTTGGCTTATTTTGTATCACTGTCTAAGCCACTATCTGATGATGAAGAAGATTCTGAATCATCCCAAGTGACAGAGAAAGCTTTCTTCTTGAGTCTGTCTTTCTTCTGCTTATGTTTGTCTTTCTTTTTCTCAGGACAGACCTTTTTGATGTGGCATTTCTTGTGACATTCATAACATTCTAGAGCAGATGATGATGGTTTATTGGTATTATTATTGTTGCTGGAGTTGTTCATCTTATTTTTAAATTTGTTTCTCTTTCTAAATTTCTAAAACTTTTTGAAATTTTTAGCAATGAACGCCATATCTTCTTCTTCTGAATCTGATTCATCGTTTTCTGCCTGGAATGCTATATTCTTCTTATCTTAAGCTTGTTCTCATTATTCCTAAAGATTAACTTCACAAGACATTAGATTTCCTATCAACTCCTCTGGTTCTAAGGTTAAAATTTCATTAATTTCTTCGATTGTTAAGATCTTTCGTTCCCACTTATTAGTTACATCTTGCTTCATTTTAAAATTCTGGAACTGATTTTTGAGCATAGAAATTTTACTCTGCTTTACTTTGTTACTACCTTCATGTGTAACTTTAAGTGTTCATAAGCCATTATACACATGCTTATTCTATTAAACTCATTTTTATTTAACACACAATACAACATGTTCATAGCTTTAGCATTTGCAGTTGCATCCTTTTTTTTCTGTTAGACCATTGTGAATATTCAGTTGTAGGTATGATATATTCAGATTGCATAATGTTCTAGGTTTCATAACTACTAGTTGGTATATAAATTATCATTCTAGTAACCCAATAGTCATAGTTCATTCCGTTAAATAGAGGTGGTCATGCAGTAGATTAAACTTGAAGAAAGGTAGTGTTAATTGCAGTGCTAGTGTTGGTTTCCATATTATTAAAAAATCAGATAACTATATTACGGTTATAATATGACTTCGTTCGACACCAAATGAAAGTGACTAAGCTATAGGATCATGTAATACAAAAAAAAATACTTGTGTGGAATATAAACTAAGTAAATAAATAATTAAAGCAGTAAAGTAAATGAAACCGGAGATTTTTATACTGGTACGAACTCCCGTTCTATGCCCAGTACCAGACTCCTTCTAGAATTAAACTGGCAACCCTCACTTATCTCGGAGGAATAGGTATACACTGCTTGAGCAACCGAACAAGACTTCTACCGTCTAAGCAACCGAATAGGACTTCTACCGTCTAATCAACCGAACAATGCTTCCAATACAAATAAAAAATTTGTTTCTGACCGAGTATGCTCTTGAATAGCATGGATAAGTCAATAATGTACAATCTTCCTATAATCTTCTCTTTTATGATATATAGTGTAATGTGCTTGAAGAATGTGGAAGATAGAGTGATCAACAATCGAAAATTGTATGCAATTTGAGTGCAAGTTGAAAATAGATTGAGAGAGAAGAATTCAAGAATAATAAAATCAGTTAAGTGATTTGTTTTTTGAATTCTGAAATCTATTTATAGAGATTTAAAAGTTGCAATCATTCATGAAAGATAATGTTGAAAAGAAACAGGTGCAACTGTTGATTTGAAGAAGTTTCTCTTCGATGAAGAGAAGAGTCTTTTTATAAAAAATAGCAATTGTAAATATTCAGCTGGCTAAAATAATAATTCGGCCTTCTGAATTTGTTAATATTAAAACCAGCAAGGAAACAGGCAATTTTTGGCCTAAAACAGCCAACAGTATCAACTCATTCAGCCGTCGAAATATTGTGAAAAAATAAAAATGTTTCAGCAAACAAATGGTTGAATGAATCCCCTCAACCGATTTTCTTCATCCTCTTATGCATGTTTATGCATATGTGTTTATATATATATATACCATTTAGGAGAGATTTAATATATTTCTAAATAGTGTACAGACTCTAACAATTGACTATCAGCTTCAAAATATTTTGAATCCGAATCTGCAACGAATCTCCTATGTAAGTGATTAGTACACGCAAATTTTATTTATATAGTTGTCACAGTCAAAACAATGAAAATCATGATTCTAATAATATTCAGAGTAAGCATCCAAGAAAGAAAGTAATTCGTGTCTAGCAGTGTTGTTTACTATTTCGTCAATCCAAGGCAACATGAGACTATCCTTCAAACATGCTTTATTCAAGTCCGAATAATTATAGAGACTCAGTTGGTCCAAAAAGGCATTGTATGCTGAACACTCATCCACAATAAAAAATTTCTAAACCTACACAATCTTGTGGTCTCCATCCCTAACTCCATGGGTAAGTTAATTGTCCCAATAGATTCATTTGTCTTACCGATAAATTGTTGAATTTTGCATTTACTAGGCTTGGTGTCTTTCAAACTTATTCTCATATGATCAAATGTACTTTTGAATAAAATATTCGTTAACCTTCCATAGTCCACAAAGCTATGGTATATATTTTTTAATCATATGATAATTGTTATTACGTATGGAAACCAATCTATAAACAAAATATATTATTTAACTGAGCATACCATCTAACACAAAAGCTTAATGATGCCAAACATAATCGATTACGTATGGAAACAAAAGAAAATCGAATGCCAAAACTAATTAGATACATATGGAAATCAATCTATAACTGAGATATATAATTTAACCAAGCATACCATCGAATGCAAAAGCTAATCGATGCCAAACCTAATTCAGCATGTATGAATTAAAAAGCTAACCAAATGCTAAACCCAATTGAGTACATATGGATACAAAAACTAATCGAATGCAAGAACTAATTGGGTATGTTTAACAACTAATATTGTATAGTATTAGCATTGTTTAGTATTAGTTATAGGCTTGTTATAGGTCTCGGTTATGGGCCCAGTTACTAGCTCGATTAAGGTTATGGTTATCAATTTGGTTATGGCCTCCGTTAACTACAACTACTATATAGTATTATTTTTGTTTAGTTTCATTTATGGCCTAGGTTATAGGCTTGGTTATGGGACTCAGTTATGGGCTTAGTTACAAGTTTGATTATGGGGTGTTAACTCGGCTTTTTCCAATGCAGTACATAGGTGGATTTAACAAAACAGATTTCGTGATCCTCAAGGCGGAAACCCGGAGAGATGGTTACCAAGATTAGTGATCGATTATATTTGAAACCATGGACTATAGTTGAATGTATTTGGATGGACAACACTCAAAAATTGCTCAAGTATGGAGCTAGCACTCCCTCTAGGAGAGGGATTGGATTGGAATATTCAATCTACAAAAAGGAATCGGAATAGAGAGATTGGAGTAGAGGAATCGGATTAAACAGGCTACACACAACACATCTTAATGATGATCGCTCAATAAATACAAGGCGGATTGAATTGAAACTTTGGAAACAAAAAGAAGGGACCCTAGAGAGTCCACATCGGGATCACACATCAAGTGGAGGAATTTGGAGGGATCAGCGCCCTTTCCTTCAAGGGATTTTCACTCTTCCTTATAAGGGATCAGCCATATTCAAGTTCAAAGCAATTACCGGTCAACAATTCAAAATCTACAAATACAATCGACATGAAATTTGAATGGAAAGTACATTACAACACGGAGGACCCATCATAGGGTTCGCACCCCATAAATCCCCCAAAATAAGGATCTTCCCTGATCCTTATTATGGGCTCCGATGGGCTCCAGACTTTCTGGACAGGCGCATCTTTGCTTCAGGGTTCTAGATCTGGGTTTTGGGTGAGATATTTCCACGTCTTCTCCTATAAATACTGTGGAAATGGCATTAGCAAAGGGATCTTCTTCTTTCTGCTTCATTATATCCTTTACCTAGGCTATACTCTGCCATTTTTATTCAGGGATTTCATGGATTTATAACTGTAGCAGCAACGTAAATGAAAAAAAGGATTACATCGAAGTGGACGTAGGCCAGAGTTAGCCGAACAACTAGAGATCTATTCTTTGCTTGCTTTCTTATTGTTCTAATTTTATTCTTCATTTATTTCTCTGTATATTTATTTCATTGGATTGGATATTGGTGCTTTCACATACAACTCGGTGTTGGTGGCCATTTTTGATGCAAACATTTTGGTGCTTTCATTGAGAAAGCTAGCTTCCATGGATTTGGAGTTCGGATTTGGAATCAACTAAATAGCTTAGATTTTGAGCAATGATTAAACAATCAATGAGGATAGTGCTATCGGAAAAGAGCCATCATGAAGGAAGTCGGGAGGCTTCCTCTAGAGCTGGAACTAATCAAGAATCTATCTACTTCACCAGGGATGAAATGGAAACGGTGATGGATGCTATGCAGGAAAGGATGCTGAAGAGATAGAATGAG
The DNA here is from genome assembly GCA_030765085.1 of Allium cepa. Lineage (NCBI taxonomy): Eukaryota > Viridiplantae > Streptophyta > Magnoliopsida > Asparagales > Amaryllidaceae > Allium > Allium cepa. The sequence continues at coordinate 304,145,857 of CM060945.1, read as the reverse complement.
ACGGTGCAGAATCTACTCCAACAGAGTGGACAAGCAGGAGCACGGATTCAAAGGAATAGAGTAGTAGGAGCTAGTGGCAGCTTGAATCAAGGAGTTGATATAGCAGGAATAATTGAAAATCAAAATCGAGGCATGGGTATAGTGCTATTGATAAAGGAATGGAATAAAGCAGTCGGGGCAATCCTCGGCCATCTTAGAGGGATTGGCCCCGATCCCCAAAGACTTAGGGGCATGCCTCCGGGTTTGGTCGGTCGCAATGCTGGAGGACCAATGATCGATCTTATAGAGTTTGTTGTAAATCGGAATTTGGACGCACGTCCAAAGTAATACTTTCCAAAATTCCCTCGTGGACTCGAGGAGGGGGGTTGTTTGGAAATGATGATATGAGACTACCTTTGGATGAAAGTGATAGGTTTGTGGAGATGATCAAGCGAGCTATGCATGGAGGACAATCGAACAAAGATCTAGAGGATGTGAACAGGGGTCCATTCACTCCTAATATCATGAATGTTAGGAATACACTGGAGTTTAAAATGCCAACACTGAAAGTATATAATAGAAAGTCAGACCCAACTATGAATATGATGATGTATATACAACATATGGAAGTACTAGGGCCATTAAAGAAAGTCATGACACGATGCTTTCCCCTGTATTTAACGGATACAGCTGCATTATGGTTTAGGTAGTTAGAGAGCGGTTCTATTAGCACATGGACAGAGTTCGTCGAAAGATTTATGAGGCAGTTCAGAGTTCACATCTCAAGACTCAAAAATGTGATGAGTTTGGCAATACTTAATAGAGGACTAGAGAGTCTCTAAGGAGTTTTCTAACATGATTTACTACCGCGGTGGCATCGGTGGATCAGCCAGATCCATCCATGGTTTTGATGGTAGCTATATCGGGAATTGCAGATGGCATGGATTTCAAGGATTCATTATCCCACCTATAGATCTCAAGGAGTTTTATCATGAAGTAGAAAGGTTTATGCGATAGGAAGACGCACGAGCCAACAAACCGAAGGTGAACACTATGCAAAGTGGAGGATCATCATGAGATTTAAACAAGAATAATAAAGACAAGCGGAAAATGGATAATGGTTTTGATGGGATGAAAAGGCAATGGAAAGAGTGGGAGAAAAAGTTCTCCTCCTGTGGATTTGACGGAAAGCCTAGAATGGATTTATCTGGACACTAGAGGGCAATTCCTGTATTGGAAACCGACAAGGAAGGATCCTACGGAGCAAGAGCATATGTTTGGAAAGTACTGCATGTTCCACGAATTGAACGGGCATACCATGGATGAATGCATGCATTTTAAAGTATATGTTTAAGGAGCACATCAGGAATGGAAGACTGCCGCAGTACGTGAGGGATCGGACGACGGTGGTGGAATAGGAGCAACCACTCTCCCCATCATGGAAATAGGAATGGCCTAGGATCGGGGTCACAGATCATCATCAACTGATCGGGGTAATAGAAACCGAGTTCAAGACTTGGACTCTGGTCGTAATAATAATAATAATAATAAACTCTATAATAAAATGGCTAAGTCACTTACACCTATATGGGTCGAGGATGATCCTTAAGCATGCTCTGAGACGATGATAAACCATCATGCCCGGAGAGGCACCCTTAGGACTTCTTTGTTTATTAGATTTCTAAATGTACGAACTCTTATTCATTCGGTTATTTATGATCCGCATTACTGCGATGAATAAAACAGGTCGGGATTATTGTCCCAACGGGAGTGAAGGGGAGGTAACCGTAAGATGCGAGTCTCTTCGCTTGAGAGCAACATAGTGAATTCGTACATGGATTAAGTCCTCGTCCAAAGGGTTGGGGTCAGAGAATAAAACCAAATAGGATGGAAAATATAGACTATACTTGGCAAGGAGTAGGTTTTTCATTGGAGAGTGACAAGATCGGCCTGCTTAGATCGTCGAGTGTGGATTATGCTCAACAAGGGTCTGGAGAGACCACGATCGGCCTAGGACTTAGGCCAAGACATCACTTAATATTCAGGGACACTGAACCGGAGTACAGGAAGTAATGCTGCTTTGCTGGAGAGTGACAGGATTGACTTACTAGATCTTCTAGTATGGATTGTGCTCGGCAAGGACCCCAAGATGTCATATATTTGGATATCAGCTTTGAATAGCTATGGATTTGGATATCGACCAGAATGGTTCCGGACATGGACATAGGAAACGGTCTTGGATTTGGATAATGACCATGAGAGGTCACGGATTTGGATATCTTCCTTGGATGGCAATGGATTTGGCTTCGGATGGATACAGATTTGGGTAAAACAATCTGGAGATATCGTGGATTAAAAATTGGATATCAACTCGGAAAGGCCATGGATTTCACTAATGATCCGGATAGATCATGGATTTGGATTGGCAACAGATTAGATTCGAATAGGATAATATGGCTATCGATGGATTATGGACTTTGGATTTTAGGATTATGGCTTCCTATCGCAAGGCATGTTTTGGGGGGGGGCACAGTGTTAACCCACTTTTTCCAAGGCAGTACACATTCGGATTTAAGCTAACAGACTTTATGATCATCAAGGTAGAAAGCCCAAAGAGATGGTTATTAGGATTTTAGTTCGATTATACTTGAAACTATAGATTATAGTTGAATGGATTTGAACGGACAGCACTCAATAAATGGCTAAGTATGGAAATAGCACTCCTTCTAGGAGAGGGATCATATCGGAATATTCACTCTACAAAAAGGGATCGAAATAGAGGAATCAGAGTAAAGGGATCAGATTAAACATGATCCACACAACATAACTCAATGATGATCGCTCCATAACTCAACAATCACGGAGTGGATTGAAGTGAAACTTTGGGAATAAAAAGAAGGGACCCTAGGGATTTTACTCAAAGGATCGCACATCAAATGGAGGATTTTGGAGGGAACGACCCTCTTCCCTATGAGGGATCGGCCATATTCAAGTTCATAGCAATGATTGATCAATAACTCAAAATCTACAAATACAATCAACATGAAATTTAGAGAGGATATACATTAAAATATGGGTGACCCATTATAGGGATCGCACGCCATAAATCCCCCAAATAGGGATCGGCCTCGATCCATATTATGTGCTCCAGTGGGACCCAAAATTACTGCTTGTCTAGGCTTTAGGATTCTAGATCCAGGTTTTAAGCGAGATATTTTCATGTCTTCTCCTATAAATATAGTGGACACGGCATCAGCATAAGGATCTTCTTCTTTCTGCTTCATCTATCTTCTTTCTAGGCTATGCTTGGCCATTTTTATTTTGGGATATTATGGATTTGTAACTGTAATAGCAAAATAAATGAATAAAAGGATTACTTTGAATTGCATGTAGGACAGAGTTAGCCAAGCCACTATAAATCTGTGCCTTTCTTTACTTTCTTTATTATGTTTTAATTTTGTTTTTCATTTATTTCACTTCATATTTTGGTGATTGGATTGGATATTGGTGCTTTCGCTTACAATTATGTGTTGGTGGCCATTTTTGATGCCAACATGGAATTTGGTTATGGGGCTCATTTATGGTCTCCGTTATAAGCTCAGTTATGGTTATAGGCTTCATTATGGGGCTCTGTTAAGGGCTATATTAAGGGCATGGTTATATGGTTATGGGATCTGTTAACCACAGCTACTATATAGTACTAGTTTTATTTGGAATTGATTATGAGCTAGGTTATAGGCTTGGTCAATGTTCTTGGTTATGGGTATGGTTAGCCACTAATATTGTATAGTATTAGTTTTATTTAGTATAGATTATGAGATTAGTTATAGGCTCGATTATACGGCTCGGTTATGAGCTCGATTACTAGCTTAGTTAAGGTCTTGGTTATCGGTTCAGCTATAGGATCAGTTGATGAAAAATATATTATAGTATTTGTTTTTTTGTATTAGATATGAACTAGTTTATAGGCTTGGTTATAGGGCTCGATTACAAGCTTGGTTATGGGGCTTGGATGTAAAAGTTAACCTGATGCAAAACCTAATCGGGTACGTTTGGAAACCAATCTATAATCGAGATATATTATTTAACTGAGTTTGCTACTAAATGTAAAAGCTAATCAGATGCCAAATATAATCAAATATGTATGGATGGAAAAGATAATTGGATGCCAAACCTAACCGGATATGTATGGGTGCAAAGCTAACTGGATGCCGAAACTAATCGGATACGTATGGATGCAAAAGCTAACTGAATGCCAAACCAAATCGTGTAAAAATGCATGTAAAAGCTAATCAGATTTCAAATGTAATTGAGTACATATGGAAACCAATCTATAACCAAGATATATTGTTTAACTGATCTTTCAACTACTGCAAAAGCCAACCAAATGCTAAATCTAATCAAGTACATATGAATGCAAAAACTAATTGGATGCCAAAACTAAACGGGCATGTATGAATGCATAAGTTAACCAGATGCTAAACTTAACCAAATACTTATGGAAATTAGTCTATAATCGAGATATATTGTTTCATTGCGCTTACCACTGAATGCAAAAGCTAACCAGATACCAAACCTAATCGGGTACGTATGGATGCCAAAGCTAATCATATGACAAAGCCAATCGGATACGTATGGATGCAAAAAGCCAGTTGAATGCCAAACCTATTTAGGTATGCATGGATGCAAAAGCTAACTAGTTGTCAAACCTAGTCGGTTACGATGCATGCAAAAGCTAACATTATGCCAACCCTAATTAATTACGTATGCATGTAAAAGCTATCTGAATGTCAACGTAATCGAGTACTATGGAAACCAATCTAATCAGGTACCAAACTTAATCAGTTAAATATGGATGCATAAACCAGATGCCAAACCTAATTGGGTATGTATGGAATCCAATCTATAACCAATTTATATTGTTTAACCAAGCTTACCATTGAACTTAAAAGCTAACCGAATGCCAAACCTAATCGGGTATGCATGGGTGCAAAAGCTAATTGGATGACAAATCTAATCGAGCATGTATGGATACAAAACCTAATCGAATTTTAAACGTATCTAGATGCGCATGGATGCAAAAGCTAATCGAATGTCAAATCTAATCGGGTACTTATGGAAACCAATCTATAATCGAGATAATTGTTCAACCGAGCTTACCAATTATTGCAAAAGCTAACTAAATGCCAAACCTATTCATGTACTTGTGGATGCAAAAGCTAACCAGATAACAAACCTAATCAGGTATGTATGAATGCAAAAGCTAATCGAATTTCAAATCTAATCGAGCATATATGGGAACCAATCTATAATCAAGATATATTGTTTAACCGAGCTTACCACTGAATGCAAGAGCTAACCAAATATTTGGGTATATAGACTGCAAAAGATAACCAAATGCCAAACATAATCAGGTATGTATGGATGCAAAAGCTAATGAAGTGCCAAAGCTAATTGGATATGAATGGGAATTATCTATAACCAAGATATATATTGTTTAACTGAGCCTACCATTGAATGCAAATGCTAACCAAATGCAAAATCAAACCGGGTACATATGGATGCACAAGCTAATCAAATGTCAGACCTAATCGGGTATGTATGGATGTAATACCTAACTGAATGCCAAATCTAATCAAGTACGTACGAAAATCAATCTATAACCAAGATATATTGTTTAACCGAGCTTACCACTAAATACAAAAGCTATCTGGATGTCAAACCTAATCAGGAACGTATAGAAACCAATCTATAAGTGAGATACATTATTTAAACGACCTTACCACTAAATGCAAAAGCTAATTGGATGCTAAACCTAATTGGGTGTATGGATGCAAAAACTAATCGGACGCAGAAGCTAATCGGGTATGCGTAGATGCATAATTTAACAGGATGCCAACTAAATCGGGTACGTATCGCAACCCAATCTGCAACCGAGATATATTTTTGAACCAAGCTTACCATTGAATGAAAAAGATAGCTAGAAGCCAAACTTAATCGGGTATATATGGATGCAAAAGCTAATTGAATGACGAACCTAATCGGGTACATATGAATGCAAAAGCTAACTAAATGCCAAAACCAATCGGGTACATATGGATGCAAAGCTATCTAAATGCTAAACCTAATAAGGTACGTATGGAAACCAATCTGTACCTAAGAGATATTATTTAACCGAGCTTATCACTAAATGCAAAACCTAATCGGATGTTAAACATATGGATGCAAAAGCTAGCAAGATGGTAAACCTAATCGAGTATGTATGGATGAAAAAGCTAACTGAACGCCAAACTTAATTCAGTACGTATGAAAATCAATCTATAACCGATATATATTAATTAACCAAGCTTACCACTGAATGTAGAAGCTGATCGAACATCAAACATAATCGGGTATGATGGATGCAAAAGCTAACCAGATGCCAAAACTGAACAGGTATATATGGATGCAAAAGCTAATGGAATGCAAAACCTCATCGAGTATATATAAAAATTAATATATAACTGAGATATATTATTTAACCAAGCATTCCACAGAATGCAAAAGCAAACTAAATGCCAAACCGAATCAAGTACGTATGGATGTAAAAACTAACTGAATGCCAAATCTAATCAAGTACATATGGATACAAAGGCTAATCGAATGCCAAACCTAATCTGGTACATATAGATACAAAACCAAACAGGATGTAAAACCCAATAGGTACATACGGAAACCAATCTATAATCAAGACATATTGTTCAATCGAGCATTCCACTGAATATAAAAGTTAACTGGATGCCCAACTTAATCGTATATGTATTGATGCAAAACCTAACCAAATGCCAAAATAATGGAGTACATATGGATATAAAAAGCTAATTGGATGTAAAATGTAATCAAGAACATATTGATGCAAAAGTAAATTGAATGCAAAAACCGATCATGTACATATGAAAACCAATCGATAACCAAGATATATTGTTTAGCCGAGCATACAACTGAATGCAAAAGCTATCCAAATGCCGAACCTAATCGGGTACATACGGATAAAAAAATAACTGATTGCCCAACTTAATTGAGTATGCATGGATGCAAAAACTAACCAAACATTAAACATAATCAAGTATGTATGGACACAAAACCTAACTAAATAACCAATTTAATTTGGTATTTACGGATACCAATCTAGAACTGTAACGATCCGTGATTTTGATAGTTAAAACTACTAAATTTAAATAAGATTTTGAAATTTAATACTGTGAGAAATTAAAATTTATGATTTATTAATGAGAAAAATAATTAGAATATGATTTAATAATGTTGTTTGAATGTTACTGACAACTATTTTAATGTAATTTCAATCAATTGAAATAATTGTAAAGTTAATTTGGTTATAATTGTAAATAAGTAATAAATTAGATGTCTAATTCAATGTTGAAATTATATGATATAAATTGAAATAGGTTTATTATGGAATATGAAATCAATGTGAATTTAATATAATTAAATATTACAGTTAATATGAGTTTAGATGACAACTGTAGAATGTGAATGTAATAAAATGTAAACTAATGTTAATTATATCCATAAGGTTTTGTTTGATTTAATAATAAGAATTTATTGGAATTTAAATTATAATAAAATAGGTTTTATTCCTATTGTAATTTAATGTTAAAATTAATGTAATATATAAATACTAGATTTGGCATGGAAACTGTATTGTAAAGGAGTATTAATTTCTGTGCAATCAGAATGATGAAAATAGTTAACTTTTAAACTTTAAATTTAAAAGTAATTAAATTGATTCTAAAATAATAATTTATTTAATTAATGTGTAAAAATAGCCATTTGGCCATTGTCTTGGATTTCGACGAAACCAATTTCATCGGATCCGTAACAGAGAATTATTGTTGGGTTTCGATTTTCGTAGCGATTGGACTTACCATTTGATCGTGCGAGATCGAAACGCTTAGAAATTTATTTATGGAACTTAAATGAATATAATTTTATTTTGAAAGATAACTTCTATATACAATGGAGTTAGGGATTGAAACTAGTTCCATAGGTTCTAAAAATATCAAAAACCTATATTTTGATATATGGGATGACCTACTTTCATTTCGGGAACGAAATGGGGTTTTCGTGTCATTGTTATCATTTCAACCCAATTGAATCTGTCCATTCGTTCTTATCCATCTGTCTATGTAAAAAGATACTTCCTGAAACCTAGTAGCTTTCTTATTTCATTTGTTGTACGTATAAATTTCTCCTCCTTCTTTACTTCCTAATGGTAGAACCCTAGTTTCAGTTTCAACCCAAAACCCTAATTCAAATTTCAGATTCAAACTTCAAACTTCAAAATTCAAATTCCTCAAAAATAGCAAATTATTTATCGTTGTTAAGCCCTCGACAATATGAATCAACGACAATTGTTCGTTTTTGAAATTGTTGCTCTGATCAATGGAAAATCGCGATCAAACTCTAAAATTGCGAACCCTAATTGTCGATTTGGGCGTTTTCTATTGCGGCCATGATTGGCGAAATTGGTTGAGGAGAATCGAAGATCTCATCGGTAGGAGTTGAATGGTGGCAATCAGTGGTCTTATTACGGCATGTGGTGGTCGTACACCGAGATCTAGGTTTCGGCAAACCCTAGAAATAGGCGGTGGCAAAGTGGGCCGAAGGCGGCGGCCTTCTAGGCGTTGATGTGGCATGGCAAAGCGAGGCCAGTGGAGGTGGAGCTGTGACCTATGTCGGCTTATAAGGGGAGTTATGGGTAGTTAGAGTTGCGGCTGATGGGTGTGGATCGTGCTCGACGTGCTGTGAGGGTGAGAGAGAGATAAGTTATTACAATATTACTCCTTTTTTTATTTAATTTAATTTAAAATTTAAACGTTCTAATGTTAATGACTTGTGCATACAAACACATATTCGGATGCATTTTCTTCCGTTGGGACCGTATCGTAATTTCGGACAGTATGAAACTGGTTTGGCTGCATTCTGAGACTATTCAAAAATTTTGGGCTTTATTTGGATTTTAAATCGATTGTAAATCAAAGGTGAGTGATTTAACTTACTTACAAATACTAAACCATCTTATGTTAGTTAAATGAAATTTAACATGTGATCAGAATATTATTGGTTATTGCTTGGTAGTTTAATTTGACATTTTAATTGAAATTGAATTTTACTGAATTTAACTGACATTTAAATTAATATTGAATTTAAATTGTTAGTTAAACACCTGATAATGATAACCAATCAATTGTTGTGGTTTATTGGCAGATTTGGATGTTGATTGTGATGGATGGTTATTTGTTGACATTTGGATGATTGGATTTTTATATCCCTGTTATCACTATTGATTGAAATGATATATACCCGAATAATCTTTTATATTAGGGAAAACCGTTTTAGGTTGAAATGATAAACCCGATCGATTTTATTGATTTGGAAATTGTTGATTTGGGATACAAGTTGAAATGTTATATACCCAAGAAATTTAACTAATTGGGATTGAAATGATACGTACCATATCACTTGATCATAGGGTAGAAAACTATATACGGACACCGTTGGTCGGTTTTAAATTATTTTCTAAATAGTAAAGTATATTTGATTTTTAAATTTGATTTTTAAATTTAATTTAATGATTTTTATTTAAAATTTTATATTTGGAAAATAATCTATTTTATATGTTTTAAATCTTTAAATTATAAGTTAATATATGGTTTAAATGTAAATTTAAGATTTTAATTTATGATTTTATTTAGTTTTAAAAATATATTTTTAAATAGTTTAACATTTAATTTAATAGAATCTTTAATATAATTTTAATATTTTTTTTAAATTTAATTTAATATAATAAATATAGTTTTGATTTAATGTAATAAATATAGATTTACAATAACTTTAATAAATAAAAATGTAAGAAGTTTTGTAACGAATTTATAAAAGTTTCGTAAGAGATTTTATAATGGATTTTATACAAAAGATTCTTATGAAAGATTTTTATAAAGGATTCTTATAAAAGATTTTATAAAGGATTTTATAAAAGATTTTTATAAACGATTTTTATAAAAGATTTTTATAATAGCTTTATAATGGAGTTTATAAAGGTTTTAAAAGGATTTTGTAAAGGTTTTATAAAAGGAACTCGTTTAAAGTGGAAGAGTTGTATGGAATATGTAATTTGTAAATAGCTTTATAAATGGTTTTGAAGTGTATAAATAGTTTATAAATGGTTTAGAAGAGATTTATAAATTATTTCCGAAATTGATTGGAAGAAATTTTCCTCGATATTCATGGACATATTTATACTTTCGGAATAAGTATACGGATGTTTTGATAAGAAAGTATAAACTTTTTTCTGGATTTATTATTAAAAATGACCATGCTGTGAAAAATGTAAGCGTTTGGTCGTTATAAAGACAAGGGTCAGATATTGTCATACTCTCTGCCAATTCCGAAACCATTTTAACAACTGTGTACATGGTGGAGAATCCAGAATGAAGTAAGATGGTTTGGCGACCGCTTCTTGTATGAGGTATGAATTAGCCCTGACCCCCTCGGGTCAGCTATATATGACTTAAATCACGAGCCATAACCAGGCCAATTGAATTCGCTCCTTCAGTCGGACATGCTTCTTCGATACTATATCTGTTACTTTGTGATTGATTGGTGGCCACTTCGATTTGATTATGGGAGAGTGGTTCGAGGTGGGCGGTAGTTGCTGCTATGCATTACCACCAGCCTAGTTCCACAATCCAGTAGAATCCTACTGTGGGTATAGCCTCATGTGCCATGTCATATGCCTTATCGAGCCTACTACGATTTTTATTGTGTCGTACCTATAGAGTGTTCCCTGATAGCCCACCGGTTTGGTGGAGTTTATAGTACTGTATAGACTATGACATTTATAAAATGTGTTAAGGGGGATATAATGCCTTAATTCTATTTTCAATATATTATACTTTACTAATAGAAATTACATATATAACATATATTACTACATATAAATAGTTTAGCGGATCTTTAAGAGAAGAAATCTAGAACAACTCTTAAGTTACTACACGCAGGTTATACACTGGATAGGAGATGTAAAATCCCGTATATATCTGTGAAACCATTACACTCATATTTATTTGCTGTTGATTTAACTTACATAATATCTTTTAGTTCTGAGTCGAGTGTTTTGTCTTTTCATTACACTCTATTCTGCCTGAGCATTTCAGTGTTGAAGACTTTATTTCTAGAGAATGAAGACGGAGATTTGTATATTGTTTATAATATTTATTCCGCTGCATCATGTTGTTCCGCTGCATTATCTTATTATAATTGTTGTATGTATAACTGTAACGACTCGAAATTTCACTATTTTGATTCATGAATATTTATATTCAATATATATGTTTTATATTGAAAATAAAACTCTTTTTCATAATAAATAATTTGTGTGTTTTATAACTGTGACTGGAAACTGTTTTCTGAATTTTCAACGTTTCATTGTAAAATTGTGCATACTTTTGTATATATATGCACACATATACTTAGCATATAATGTGGGATTAATAATAAATATTAAGGTTAATAAACTTGATTAAGTTAAGATAATCATCGATGTGACACATTGGCAAATAAAATATTAAAAGTCATGTCAATAGAAACATGAAATGACATAATGGCAACCACATGTTCTTATATTCATAAACATATGTAGTGTTAGAAGGAGACATGGATGCATGCATGGGTGAGGTGGCATGTAATGAGAGGAGGGTAAAGTACAAGGGTATTTTGGTAATATCACTTGTTTACATATTATAAAAACAATTTTTTTCAAATTATATTTCCATTTTCTCATTTTCTCTTCCATTTTCTAATTTCATAAGCTATAAGTTAATTTTAATGGCTTCCTTAACATTCTAAAGTTTTATATTTTCATGTTTAAACTTTTTATAACTTTTTAAACATAGCTTCAAAATTCCTCTTTTCAATTTCAAATTCCTCTATTTTACCAAAATGGTTTTGGCCATAAATTCATACAAAATAATCCAAAACCAGATTAACTTTTTCTTAAATCATGTATATTTCTGGTTGCTACAACTTTGTAGTTTGCCACTTTTTCTGATTCGAGCTTAAATGCTCCAAAATTTCATTTTTTGCAAGAGTGTTTTTGAACCTAGATTTTGATGTCCAAAAATACCCCTCACTATTTTGACCATAACTTCCCCAAAATTTAACTTTTTTAGTAATTATTTTTTTAAATGATAGAAGAAAGAATTGTCTATTCCTTTTTATCACTTTTCCAAATTCCGAGAGAAAAGGGTCCAAAGTGTGTCAAGAATTTGTAGTTTTCCAAGCTTCACGAATTTCAAAGTGTGTCAAGTTTTCAAATGATTTTCGGTGAGTAAACTATCAATTTTTGGTAAAGATTTTACTTTTATGTTAGTTAATATATTTTGTGATGTGATGGTTAGTATTGGTTAATTTATCATGTGATGATTATATATGTATACATACTTGTTGCTTGGATTTGTAAGGACATTAGACTTGAATGTAAAGTCTAAATGGTTAAAGATTAGATCTTTCTTATGTTTGTGGCGTGATGTTATCCTGGATATTATGGTTGTGTATGGTCTTGGGTATGTAATGTATAAACTAAGAAAAAGTTGGTACCTTTGTTGGATATTGGAGAGTTGGAATCTTGTGTAAGAAAGTTATTGGTTTTAGTTTTTAAAAATCAAATATTTTGTTAGATTCAAACTTATTTTGGTTTTAAGTACTTATTTTTGTTTTTAGAAAGTTAATGAAATTTAAGGTAAAGTTTTCAAAAGAAGGGTAGAAACGAGTTCAAGCTTACGGGTATCCACAGCGATAGTCGCTATGGATGCAGTTTGCTTAAAATTTTGATTTTTGCAAAGTTTGGTTTTGATACTTTAAATTGTTTTGTAAATATTTTATAAACTTAATAATAGTGTTTCTAAAATTTAATTAAGGATTTAATAATTAATTGTTAAATTAATTAGGTTTTAGTAGTTGATAACTAATTAAATGTTAACAAGGTTTATTAACTTTAATTAAATAAAGATTAGTTCTTAATTAATTATCTTTCAAAGTTAATTTATTTTTATTAATTATTATTATCCCGCCTTTTGGTAAGGCCGTGACACCAAAAAGTTGACTGGAAATCAAGAAAATTCATCCCAAAGATTGGTTATACACTGTTTCTCTATAGATATCGACGAATTTTGTCCGAGTTCGGATCGGGCTACAATTGACAAGACATGACAAGCAAAACTACGAAAGCCAATATTCCAAATTTCAAGTCAATCGGAGTACGTATGCTCAAGATATGATCGACGCAATTCAAGCAATCAACTGAACGGCCTTATTCGTGTCCATCAAGCCTCAACTATTCATATCCATCGACTGAAGAGTCTTGTTCATATCCATCAGGCGTCAACCATTCGTATCCACCAACTAAAGGGTCTTGTTCGTATCCATCAAGCCTCAACTATTCGTATCCATCAACTGAAGGGTCTTGTTCGTATCCATCAAGCCTCAAATGTTCGTATCCATCAGCTATATTGGTTCGTATCCATCACGATCAAGTACGAACTGTGCAACAGCAATCGATACGAACAGATCGACAGCGATCGAGTGTGAACAGTGCAGCAGCAATCGATACGAAGGAGACAGTCTTCGAGAAACACGAATTTGCATCGATCATATCTCATAATGTACAAGTCCAAATGCTACGAAATTTTTACTGGAGCTTACATATAACCTAAAGAATGTTCATGCTCGATTTTGACTTGATTGGGAAAAATGTTGGTTAATACAAAATTCGTTCGTATCGATCACGAATCGAGTCAAAATCACATGGGATTGATCGCGTGGGTCCACACACATGCCAAAAGAGGTCTCCCGAGATTCAAGTGAGATATTTGCGGCCTACGCCTATAAATAGCAACCTAGAGCCTACAGAAAAAGGGACTTTGGCTCTTCTACGTCCAGACTCTACCAGATTCAACTCGAATTTTGATGTTGTAATCAGTTGTAACTCATTGTGATCAGCAAGTAAACTTCAATAAAATATTAAACTTCAAAGTGGACGTTGGCCGGATTGCCAAACCACTATAAACTCTGTGTTCTTTACTGCTTTTCATCTATATTTTCTGAGTGTTCTTCATTTTTAGTTCTCTACATACTTGTTATCTGTGATCTGTGATTGTGAATTAGTTCTTTCATTGGAAACTGAATGTTTGTGACCAATTTTGGCACAAACATTTTGGTGCTTTCACTGAAAAGGGCTAGCATTCAGGGATTTTACAGCTTGGACCTTGGATTTGAAGGCTTAAGGTCTTAGATCTGGAAAGCAATGGTGAAGCAATCCGCAAGGAGACTAAGAGCAGAAAGAAGTCAACATGAAGGGAGTCAGGAGGCTTCCTCTAGAGCGAATCAGACCTCAGTCTTCATCTTCCAGGACGAGATGGAGATGATGATGGAACCAATGCAGGAGGAATGCTAAAAAGAAAAGAAGAGATGATGCAGAACCTACTCCAATGAGCTAGATGAGTTGGAGTGCAGAATCAAATTAACACAACTGCAGGAGACACTAGAGATAGAGATCAGGAACATGGAGCAACCAAAGTCCAGAATAGAGTAGGACCGTCAGGAGCAACACCAGAACTTGGGGTCATTCATGCGGAGGATGTTGATTCAACCTCGAGCAAGACACCAGGTGGAGCGGTTCAGCATGGCATTGATAGAGGTATGGACGCCCGTTCATGAGAGCAGATTCCATGATTCTCTCGTGAACGTAGGGGGAAGATCGAAGGCAAAAGACAAGGACTGTAGGTTGACAACAGTGACAGATTGGCAGAGATGGTCAGATTAGCCATGAGAGGCGGACTAGTGAATAGAGATCTAGAAGATGTTAATAGGATCCCCTTCGCTCTCTCAATTAGGTAGGCCAGGAATCCAACAGAATTCAAGCTACCGACATTGGAGATGTACGATGGAAGGACATACCCTACCGTTCATCTAACAAGGTATATGAGGCACATGGAAGTATTTGGGGCATCAGAGGAGGGCACGGCCTGCTGCTTTCCATTGTATTCGACAGACATAGCAACATTATGGTTTAGAAAATTGGAAAGCGGTTCCATTCAGACATGGACCGAGTTGACCGAGAAGTTTATGAGGCAGTTCAGAGTTCACATTTCGAGGCCCAAGAATGTGATGAGTCTGGCGACGCTAAAATAGAAAATTAGGGAATCTTTAAGGAATTTTCTAACACGATTTAATGCAGCAGCATCGTCGGTGGATCGCCAAGATCCATCCATGGTCTTAATGGAAGCTGTATCTGGCATAGCTGATGGAACGGAGTTTAAAAATTCACCGACATCTAGGAGAATTTATCATGAGGCTGAAGGATTCATGCGATTAGAGGATGCAAATTTTGAAAGAGAGGAAGGAGAGGGAGTAGAAGTTTATGAAGTCAAAGGCAGAAATCCTCTCGAAAATGATTCAGGCAAAGATAAAGGGAAACAAAAATCCAAGGATAACGATGATGGACCAAAGCGACCATGAAAAGAACCGAGATTCACTTCTTATTTGAAGCTGAGCGAAACTTTGGAGCGGATCTACCAGGACACCAGGGCGCAGGTTCCTTATCGAAGGCAATAAGGAGGGATCCGACCAACAATTAAAGCAAATCAGATAAGTACTACTTATTCCATGAGCTTAGCGGGCATAATACCAATGATTGCAGGCATTTGAGGGATGAGATGGAAGGACATATTCGGAATGGCATGCTATTATGGTACGTAAGGGGGCGAGCCATGACGGTGGAGCAAGAACAATCACTGCCTGCACCCACTGGGAACGGCTCAGGATCAAGGCATCAGCTTGTCATCAACTGATTTAAATAATGACGAATAAGTGGAAAACTCCACATCAACACGATTAAGTCATTTACGCATGTACAGGATCACGAACGATCCTCAAGCATGCTCTGATACGACTATCAATCACATCAGTGTAGATGTTTGCACTTTGACATCTCTGTTTTTCTTTTTCTTTTCTATTTCTCATGTTTGGACTTCATTATGTTAGACATTTCTGTTGAAAGACTCATTTTGAATGTAAATCTTCTATTTATGATTCCATAAAGGCTAAGCCACTTACACATGTACGGAATCGCAAACGGTCCTCAGGCATGCTCTGAGATACCGATAAACAGCCATAACAAACAACTCAGAAACTCAGAACGTGAAATCTGACGTTAATGATACTAAGTCCCCCTCAGGCGCACACAATTCACCTCGAACATCACCCGACTGCTAACGGTCACAAATCTCCTCGAATGGCACCCCAAACACGAATGGTCACCATTCGTCACGAATGACACCCAACCTCAAATAGTCACATCTATCCCCGAATGGCATACGATCGCGAACGATCACTATTCATAGTTTGACAAGATTATCAATTTCTTTGCAGGACATTAACAGGATAAGAACGTCCAATTTATTGAACTACAAAACACACCTTCCTATCGCAAGGCATGTTTTGCAGGCAAGTGTTATCCTGCCTTATGGCAAGGTCGTGACACCAAAAAGTTGACTAGAAATCACGAACATTTCGTCCCAAAGATTGGTTATACACTGTTTCTCTATAGATATCGACGAATTTTATCCGATTCTGGATCTGGATACAATTGACAAGACATGACAAGCAAAACTACGAAAGCCAACGTTCTAAATTTTAGGTCAATCGGAGTTCGTTTGCTCAAGATATGATCGATGCAATTCAAGCAATCAACTGAAGGGCCTTGTTCGCATCCATCAAGCCTCAACTGTTCGTATCCATCAAGCCTCAACTGTTCGTATCCATCAAGCCTCAATTGTTCGTATCCATCAACTGTAGGGTCTTGTTCGTATCCATCAAGCCTCAACTGTTCGTATCAATCAACTGAAGGGTCAAGCCTCAACTGTTCGTATCCATCAGTTATATTGGTTCGTATCCATCAAGTGGTTATCATTTCATATTCATCACGATCAAGTACGAACAGTGCAACAACGATCGATATGAATAGTTTGCAATAGCTTTCAAGTGCGAATAGTGCAACAGCGATTGAGTGCGAACAGTGCGGTAGCGATCGAGTGCGAACAGTGCGGCAGCGATCGAGTGCGAACTGTGCGACAGCGGTTGAGTGCGAACAGTGCAACAACGATTGATACGGAGGAGACATCCTTTGAAAAACACGAACTTGCATCGATCATATCTCATAATCTACAAGTCCAAATGCAAAAAAATTTCACCGGAGCTTATATACAACCTAAAGAATCTCGATTTCGACTCGATTGGGCAAAATCTTGACCGATACGAAATTCTTTCGTATCGATCACGGATCGAGTCAAAATCACATGGGATCGATCGCATGGGCCCACACCTATTTGCAGCCTACACCTATAAATAGCATCCTAGAGCCTATAGAAAAGGTACTTTTGGCTCTTCTACGTCCAGACTCTACCGGATTCATCATTGTACTTGGATTTTTCTATTGTAATCAGATGTTACTCGTTGTGATCAGAAGCAAACTTTAATAAAATTATCAACTTCAAAGTGGATGTTGGCCGGATTGCCGAACCACTATAAACTCTGTGTTCTTTACAGCTTTCATCTAAATTTTCTAAGTGTTCTTCATTTTTAATTCTCTACATACTTGTTATTAGTGATGTGTGATTGTGAATTAGTGCTTTCATTGGCAATTGGGTGTTTATGGCCAATTTTGGCTTCAAACATTTGGTGCTTTCACTGAGAAGGGCTAGCATTCAGGGAATTTATAGCTTGGACCTTGTATTTGAAGGCTTAAGGACTTAGATCTGGAAAGCAATAGTGAAGCAATCCGCAAGGAACCAAGAGAAGAAAGGAGTCAACATGAAGGGAGTCAGGAGGCTTCCTATGGAGCGAATCAGACCTCAGTGTTCATCACCCTGGACGAGGTGGGGATGATGATGGAAGCTATGCATGATGAAATGCTAAAAAGACAAGAAGAGATGATGCAGAAGCTACTCCAATGAGTTGGAAGAGCTGGAGTGCAAAATCAAGTAACGCAACTGCAGGAGATGCTAGAGATATAGATCAGGAGCATGGAGCAACCAGAGTTCAGAATAGAGTAGGACCGTTAGGAGCAACACCAGAACTTAGGGGCGCTCATCTGGAGGATGTTGATCCAACCTCATGTAGGATACCAGGTGGAGCTGTTTAGCATGGCATTGATAGAGGTATGGACGCCCATCCAGGAGAGCAGATTCCATGATTCCCTCGTGAATTCGGGGGGAAGATCGGAGGCAATAGACAAGGACTGCAAATTGACGACAGTGACAGATTGGCAGAGATAGTTAGACGATCCATGAAAGGCAGACTAGTGAATAGAGATCTGGAAGATGTTAATAGAAGCCCCTTCACTCCTGCAATAAGGCAGGCCAGGAATCCACCAGAATTCAAGCTACCGACATTGGAGATGTATGACGGAAGGACAGACCTTACCATTCATCTAACAAGGTGTATGAGGCATGTGGAAGTACTGGGGCATTAGAGGAGGTCATGGCCCGGTGCTTCCCACTGTATTTGACAGACATAGCAGCATTATGGTTTAGACAATTGGAGAGCGGTTCCATCGGACATGGACCGAGTTGACCGAGAAGTTTATGAGGTAGTTCAGAGTTCTCATTTCAAGGCCCAAGAATGTGATGAGTCTGGCGATGGTAAAACAGAAAACTGGGGAATCTTTAAGGAATTTTATAACACGATTTAATGCAGCAGCAACATCCCATATCCATCCATGGTCTTAGTGGCAGCCGTATCTGGCATAGCTGATGGAACGGAGTTCAGAACTTCACTTACAAGGGATCCACCTATGGATCTAGGAGGATTTATCATGAGGCTGAAGGATTTATGTGATTAGAGGATGCAAATGTTGAAAGAGAGGAAGGAGTGGGAGTAGAAGTTTATGTAGTCAAAGGCAGAAATCCTTCTGAAAAAGATTCAGGCAAAGATAAAGGGAAAAAAGCCAAGGACAACGATGATGGACCAAAGAGACCACAAAAAGAACCGAGATTCACTTCTTATTCGAAGCTGAGTGAAACTTTGGAGCGGATCTAAAAGGAAACCAGGGCATAGGTTCCTTATTGAAGGCCAATGAGGAGGGATCCAACCAACAATGAAAGGAAGTCAGACAAGTACTGCTTATTCCATGAGCTAAGTGGGCATAATACAATGATTGTAGGCATTTGAGGGATGAGATGGAAAGGCATATTCAAAATGGCATGCTATTACAATGCGTAAGGGGGCGATCCACGACGGTGGAGCAAGAACAATCACCACCTGTACCTACAGGGAACGGCTTAGGATCGAGGCATTATCTTATCATCAACTGAATAATGATGAATAAGTGGCAAACTCCACATCAACACGATTAAGTCATTTACATGTGTACAGGATCACGAAAGATCCTCAAGCATGCTCTTATACGACTATCAATCGCATTAGTGTAGATGTTTGCACTTTTATGTCTCTGTTTTTCTTTTCTTTTTTCTATTTCTCATGTTTGGACTTGATTCTGTTGGACATTTCTGTTGAAAGACTCATTTTGAATGTAAATCTTCTATTTGTGATTCTATAATGGCTAAGCCACTTACACATATACGGGGTCGCGAACGGTCCTCAGGCATGCTCTAATATGGCGATAAACCGCCATAACAAACAACTCAGAAACTCACGAACGTGAAATCTGACATTAATGATACTAAGTCCCCTCCAGGCACACACAATTCGCCTTGAACGGTACCCGACTGCTAACGCTCCCAAATAAGCTCGAATGACACACCGACCATGAACGGTCACCATTCGCCGCGAACTGCACCCGACCTCGAAGGGTCACATCTCGCCCGTAACGGAATACGATCGCGAACGATCACTATTTACAGTCACACAAGATTATCAATTTCTTTCCAGGTCATTAACAGGATACGAAAATCCAGTTTATCGAACTACAAAACACTCCTTCCTATCGCAAGGCATGTTTTGGGGCCAAGTGTTATCCCGTCTTTTGGCAAGGCGTGACACCAAAATGTTGACTGGAAATCAAGAAAAGTTCGTCCCAAAGATTGGTTATACACTATTTCTCTATGGATATCGACGAATTTTGTTCGAGTCTGGATCGGGTTACAGTTGACAAGACATGATAAGCAAAACTACGAAAGCCAACATTCCAAATTTCAGGTCAATCGAAGTTCGTATGCTCAAGATATAATCGGTTCAATTCAAGCAATCAATTGAAGGGCCTTGTTCGTATCCTGCAAGCCTCAACTGTTCGTATCCATCAACAGAAGGGTCTTGTTCATATCTATAAAGCCTCAATTGTTCGTATCCATCAACTGAAGGGTCTTGTTCATATCCATTAAACCTCAACTGTTCGTGTCCATCAACTGAAGAGTCTTGTTTGTATCCATCAAGCCTCAACTGTTCGCATCCACCAGCTATATTGGTTTGTATCCATCAAGTGGTTGTCATTTCATATCCATCACGATCGAGTACGAACAATGTAACAGCGATTGATAGGAACAGTGCAATAGCGATCAAGTGCAAACAGTGGAGCAACGATCGAGTTCGAACAGTGCAGCAGCGTTCGAGTGCGAAAAGTGCAGCAGCGATCGAGTGCGAACAGTGCGGAAACGATTGAGTGCGAACAGTGCAGCAGCGATCGAGTGCGAACAGTGCAGCAGCGATCGATACGAAGGAGATAGCCTTCGAAAAACATGAACTTGAATCGATCATATCTCACAATCTACAAGTCCAAATGCTACGAAATTTTCCTGGAGCTTACGTACAACCTAAAAAATGTTCATGCTCGATTTTGACTCGATTGGATAAAATCTTGATCGTCGATCACGGATCGAGTCAAAATCACATGGGATAGATCGCATGGGCCCACACACATGTCAAAAGAGGTCTCCTAAGATCTGAGCAAGTTATTTGCAGCCTACGCTTATAAATAGCATCCTAGAGCCTACAGAAAAGAGACTTTAGGCTCTTCTACGTCCAGACTCTACCGGATTCATCATTGTACTCAGATTTTGCTGTTGTAATCAGTTGTAACTCGTTGCAATCAACAAGTAAACTTCAATAAAATTATGAACTTCAAAGTGGACGTGGAACGGATTGCCGAACCACTATAAACTCTGTGTTCTTTACTGCTTTCATCTAAATTTTCTGAGTGTTCTTCATTTTTAATTCTCTATGTACTTGTTATCTGTGATTTGTGATTGTGAACTTGTGCTTTCATTGACAATTGGGTGTTTGTGACTAATTTTGGCGTGAACAATTATTAATTAAGTTAATTAAGCATGGTTAAGTAAATTATTTATATTTAATTTATCATTATTTAAATTGAGGATTAATTATTAATCAAGGTTCTAAATATTTGATTAAAGATTTAATTTATAATAAATTATTTATTTAAGTTTAGTTTATTGTTTAAGTTTAATTAAATATCATATAACTAATTAATTTAGATTAATTAACATTTAATTGTTAATGAAGGTTTAATTAATTATTTAATAATTAATAAAGGATTAATTTGGATTTAATTAATAGTTAACTATTGTTTAATTATTTAATTAAATTGAGTTAAGATTCAATTAAAATTAATTATGATTTAAATAAGGATTTAAGTTCTAATTAATTATTTTTAAAAAGATATTTTTTATTTTTATATCCTTGGTTTTTACAGTAAAATTGTTTAAGTGCACTTCTTTTTCAAAGATGGTTTTGAATACAAGTGATTCAAGTGTTGATACCATTAAGAAACCATATAACTAGGAATGAGTTATAATATAGATTGTTTTGTTGTTTGGACTTGTGTTAGCAGAATAAATTCCCATTCTGGTATAAATTGATTTTTTGTTTGTTGGGTTATTTGGATATGTGTTAGCAGAATAAATCCTCATTCTGCTACAAATTGTTCATTAGTTTGTTTATATGGACATGTGTTAGCAAAATAAATCCCCTTTTTGCCATAAATTAATTGAATTGTTTGGACATCTGTTTGACCGGACAAATCACCACCGGCTATTATGTTATTTGTATATGTATATTATAGTTAGTTCATATTGACATGTTATTCCCTAATTTGGATACAAGTTGTATTTACATATATGTTGACTAATGTAAATAACTGTTAAGTGAATGGAAATTGAAATTGAAATTGAATAGTAACTTAAATTAGTACCACTGGGATTGCTAAACCTCTTTTCAAATTACTAAAGTATGTTTTTGAATTAACTTTAATTCTTAAATCGATTTGGGTTTAAAGGTTATAAATGGTTTTTAAATTTTATTATTATTTTATAAAGTTATTGTAAAAAATATCTTATTTTTGAAAAGGGGCATATTAAATAAAAGGTTTTACCTGAGTATAAATGATATCTTGAAAATGATATTTTATTAGGAGATTCTATAAAGAAATTATAAAGGAAGATTTTCAAATAGTTTTAAAAATAGAAAGAGATTGTATAAATCATTTTAGATATTTTTGAAAGACGTTTTAAATCAAGTTTGAAAATTTGTAAAGAGGTTTGAAATGTAAAGTGAACCTATAAAAGAAATTTTACAAGGAATAAGTGAATGGATTTTATAAAGTAAACGAGTTTTATAATAAGTGGTGTTTTGGAAGGTAATGGTTTAACTATTAATATGGAATGTGAAATGAGAGAATTTCCAAATGTTTTTGGTGAATGTTTATATTGGTTTCCAAGTAAGACGGATGTAAGTGGTTTGGGAAAAGTGTTTCAGAAATGATCCTTTGACAAAGTTTTGTAAACTGATTTTATTAATTAAAGATTAATTAATAAAGGCATAAAGGATCCCACATGGAATTGAATCAATGTTTGATTGTTTATTTATTTGATAGTTAAATAACCAACTACCAAATTTGGACCAAAACATAACTTAGGAAATATCTAGGAGAAACTTGGATATTATATGGTACAGTTACCGTTGGTGGTTCTATACTGTACGTATAAATTCATTTCATTCTTCTAGGATAAATGATAAGGAAATCCATCCACTAATAGTTAGGAGGTGAACTCCGCTCTTATCCTTTATCTGCTTATTTCCTAAAGAATCAGGGTTGAGTTTGCCAGAAATTATTGAGAGTTGTTTCGAAGAGACTGGGATCAGATCTATTATCCAAAAACCACTTTGATCCAATTCAATCATTTCAAACTGAACACATCTTGAAGAATATGGTATAGAAGATAGAACAATGAAGTGCAAGGGGCTGCTAGTCCTAAGGGTGATTCTAAAATGGATGTAGTTGAAGTAGTGCCTTTGGTTGTCCTTATCCTGGACAACTTGTATGGATGAATATTGGCACCACATTACTTCCTGGAGGGTAGTGTTAGCACTCCTAGTGGGATTGCTATTCAAAAGTGTAAATGTCGCCTCAAGCCTTATCCACTAGGAAATGACTAAAACATGGCATGCGGCAAGGCTAAGTGGGTCGCTTTCACTAGGGTATGTCATCATCTTTCTAGATTACCCTATTTTTATGGATTTGGTTGTGCATTAGAGGTCTCGATTAATGTTGGAAGACCGGGATGATGACATATTCTGTACTACTAGTCAAAAGGTAGGTCGATTCTGTATAACAGGATACAAGATGTCCTTGTCAGACCCGGGTGCATTGTTCTAGAGATATACCTATCGGAGGTAGTTCCTTACCTAGCCATAGTATGAAATTCATTCTCCAAGACGTGTATTTGCCTTGTAAAGCCTAGTTTACTGGAATTTAACTAACGTAACAATTTCGGCTAAGATTAATAAGTATTCATACTTTGGAAGTTATTAGAATATCACTAGATTTTATATAAAAGTGTTTTGATCATCGTAAGGTAAAAACACGTTCGTGTTTATGTGCGGCATGGTCTTACGAGATAAATTTGAATTTTAAAAGGTTTTGAAATGTAATAATCAAGTTGTTTGAGTTTACTCACACCAGATCCATGTCTAACCCAGAGATTTATTTTTTTTACCTAAAACTCTTGGATGCTCAAATTTTTATGACAAGCCAAGTAGTTCAGGGTTTTTCACGAATGCATTTTAGAGGAGCTCAGAGCAGGAGGCTTCATCGGTAGCTAGTTATTATCTTGTTTCCACTGTATACTATATACTTTATATCTGATATATAAGGACAGGATGTTATAAATATCCTAGGTTAGAAATTGTATTAATGTAACACTGATGTAGTATTTTTGAAAAGACTTTGTAAAGAATTAAGTTGATTAATATATTTTATTCCATTGCACTGTGGGGCTCTGTGTTTGCTTTTAGTTTCTTCTATCTTCTATCTTCTTTCTTTCCTCTAACGAATAATGTTTCCGACACTTGAATGTTCAGCATTGTAACGACCTATAAATTTCGATAATTAAATAAATTAAGAAGAAATAAAAACTTTGAAATGTAGTAAGGAAATGAATGCTAAAATGAAATGCAATCATGGAAATTAAAACTAAGTATTAACAATTGAAATGAAATGAAATATCTAAATATTACGTTAATTGAAATTAAATGGAATTATTGGAAATTAAATTTACAATTTATGAATTTAATGAAATTGAGGTTAACACTAAAATTGATAAATGTATTAACTCTAAATTGACATCTAAATTTGTTTAAACTAGTGTAAATGATTAAGAAATTTAAAAATGATAAAAATTGTCAATTATAGAATTGAAATTGAAAATTTAATTTAACTAATTAATTATTAATTTATTTATTTAATGTAAAAATAGCCATTTTTCCACTGACTCGGATTCCGACGAATCCAATTTCATCGGATCCATAATGGTGAATTATTGTAGGATTTCAAGTTTCGTAAGATCAAACTTGTCGTTTGATCATACGGACTCGAAACGGCCAGAAATCAATTAAATTGAAATCAATTTGAAATAATTTGATTTTAACATAACTTCTTCATGCAATGAAATTTGGACTTAAAACATGTTCCATTGATTTTAAAATCTATTTTGATATATGGGTTGACCCACTTTCGTTCCAGAGGCAGAACGGGCTTTTCAGGCCAATTATCGTTCAACTTTCAATCCAAATCAATCCAGTCCATTCTAATATCTGATTTGCCTATACATGTCGTTATAAACCCTAGCAGTCCTTCTATTTCTCATTTCTGTACGTATAGAAATTTCTATTGCTCATCTTTCTCTATGGCAGACAAACCCTAAATTTCACAACCCAGTTTCAATAAAATTCAATCTCAAAAATTCAAACTCCTCAATACATATCAAATTATATATCGATCTGAAGCTCTCGACGAGCGTATCTCAGATCTGAAATTCATTTTTTGATTTGAAGCCCTATTTGTCTAGAAATTGATGATCAATTCACGGCCATTCATCACGCGACGATCAACTTCGGCCGATCGTCAAATCGTCTGAGAAGTATTGTAGAGTGGACCGTGGGGTTTGCATCAGCGTAGTTTGTTTGATGGAATGACTGTTGGATCGACGTGTAAAATTCAAATAGGGTTTTGCATTTTTAGTGGCTTTTTCTCTGGTTTTCGATTGGGTGGCGTTCGGTGGTCATCGTGAGGCACGGGAGGGGGTTGCAGGGTGACGACGAGGCTTTAGCGAGGTGGCGACTGGCCGCGGTGGCGAATCGACGCGGCAATCGAATGATATCCGATGGCGGCTCGTATGTGCATACGCGAAATTAGGTTTCATGAAGGAACTGCATGCGTACGTCCTATGCGGAGAAGGAGATGATGACGTGGCATAGTTTTGAGGGGTTAGTTATTTATTTTGTTTTAATTTGATTTTTGTTTTCAAATGATCTAACGCGTATAACTTTTGCATACGAGGTCGGAATTACGCGTGGTTTTCTTCGCTAGGATCATATCAAAATTTCAAAAATTTGGACGCTTGTTTGAATGGGTTCTGAGACAGTTCAAATTTTGGGTTTAAATTGTATTTAAATTTCATTTAAATTCAAAAGGTAAGTGTTTTAACCCACTCACAACTACTAAAATATCTTATGTTTGTTAAATTGATTTATGATGTGATTAGAAATTTATTTATGACTGTTTGGCATATTTTGAATCATTATATCAGTTTATTTGAATTTATTTAGACAAAATAGTTATTTAATTAATTTTGAATATTAACTGCCAGTTAATTCCTGTTATTTATTATCTGTTCTATATTGATGTTAATGATTGAATTGGATGACGATTGTGATAAATGTTTGGTGATTGATATTGGATGAATGGATGTTGTATTTTATACTGTTATAAAATGCAAGTCGTTATGGATTGTTATTTCATTCGGGATTGCGGTTTGAAATGATATATAACCGTATTTATATATTAAATTGCGGACTGAAATGGTAAATATCCATATCACTTGACCATAGGATAGAAAATTCTAAACAGACACCACGGTCTATATATATAAAATATTTTGAAATGATTTCTATGGTTTTGTAAAGAAATATATGGTTTTATATAAATATTGATTTCAGGTATTATATAAATGTTACTTTATATATATAGTTAATAGCTATGTATTAATTTGTTTGGTATAAAATAAGTTTAATAATAAAGATTGATTTTATTAAAAATGTAATATGGTTAAGTATTTATATAAATTATATTTTATATGGAGTTTAAAATGATTTTTAATAAAAATAAGGCTGAGAAGATAGATTTGAAATTGATTTGAAACTGAATTAAGTGTAGAAATTTATTAAATGAAGCCGATTTGGAACTTATGGAATTTGAGATCTGTAAACGATATGATTATAACTTGTCTTGTTTAAGGTGAATTAAATAAATATTTCAAGTATAAATAAATTGAAGGAAACATTTAGTTACTTATAATCAGGGTTTTATTTAAATGATAACGGATTTATTAAGTAAATATTTCGAAACTAAATAATAGAAAATTAATTTGATATATATATATATATGAAATTACCAAAATTAGTTTTGAAATTATTGAATACTTAAAGTTTGAATATATTGAACTTGAAATGGTTTATTCCATGGACCAAATCTGTTTTGAAATCGATAAAATTTGGAGTAGTTTATTTGGAAACTGAATCGAATTGAAATTTATGGTTTGGGATTTAATTAAATATAAAATATAGAAATCCGAGTTGTTTGGAATTGGTTTGTGAAATTGAAGAAGCTATTGTATCATATAAAGTAATTTAAATTTTTAAACCATTTAAGTGATGGAAATTATGTTTTAAAGTTATGAACCTCAAAGTATTATGATTTGGAAGTGTTATATTTCAAGTGTTTTGATTTCGAAGCGTTAACTTTGGAAGTGCTATGGTCTTAGGAAAAGGATACATTTGAAATAAAAATGATATTATGTTAATTTGGGTTTTATAAAAATGATATCATATTGATTTGGTTTTGAAACGGAAATGATATCATATTTATATGGTTTTGAAACGGATATTATACTCTGGTTTTGAAGCATAATTACTTTGAAATGACCGTGGTGTTATAATAACGTTTAGTTGTTAAAGAGACCGGGATCAGAGGTTGTCATACTCTTTGCCAACTTCAAAACGCACTTTAACAACCGTGTACACGGTGGAGATTTCAGAATAAAGTAGGATGGTGGCGACGTCCTTTGAGGTATGAACATGGACCCGACTCCCGTGAGTTGGCTTAAGGTGGCTAAAACAGGAGCGATCACGGGCCAATGATGTAGCCACTCTTATCGGACACACTCATTCGATATTATATTCTGACTTTGAGATTGATTTGGTGGCAACTTTTGACTTTTGATTTTTTTAGGTGTGGCTCGAGGTGGACGGTAGCTGCGCGCTATGCGTCACCACCAGCCCGTGTGCATAATTGGTATATCTACCCTGGCATTATCTTGTGTGTTGTATCACCTACCCTAGCGTGCCTTGTACGAGTTTGGTTTTCTCCCGTAGCCCGTGGAGTATTTAGGGTAGTCTTCTGATCTGGAGATGCGCTGATACTGGATGGACTACTAGGACTATTATTGTGTTAAGGGGGAGATTGGGTAACTCCTTAACTCTATTTAAAAGTAATTTTATTTTACTATAGACATTATTATAATAGCGAAGTATTACTACATCGTAAATAGTTTGACGGATCCTTAGGAGATGGAAATCCCGAACATCTATTAAGTTACTGCACTCACGTTGGCACTGGATTGGAGAAGTCAAATCCCGTAAACATCTCTGACGCCGTTCCACTCATATTATTTACCGTTGATTTAACATACATAAGATCTTTTAGTTCTGACTCGAGTGTTTTGTAATTCAATTCGTTCGGGTCAGCATGAGCATTTCAGGATTTGAAGACTTTATTTTTGGAGGACGAAGACAAAGATTGTGTTATTATTATCTATTACATTATTCCACTGCATTCATACTGTTCCGCTGCATTATTTATTTATTCTCTGGTATGTGTAACTCTGATATGTGTTGTATAAGTATAATTAAATGTTTTGTAAAACAGCTTCATGAACTGTTATTTGATTATTATATTTTGTCTTTCCGCTACAAGAATCTGTTTTGTTTTATTTCTTTCTCCCTTTTCTTATTTGCCCCAATAACAGTCCACCCTTTTTGTATTGTTTGAGTCTGACGTGTGTGGTTTATCGTCGATTTAAAATGTACAAAAAGGAGGGAAGTTACATCTGGTATCAGAGCTTTGTTTTAGCGATAAACCTTAGCTTTGTGGGGTCTGACTCTTTACTAATAGGGTAGTAATACCCTATGATGAGTCATTGAGTGTATATATATCAGAGAGCGTATTTGTTAGCATTATAAAATGGTTTTGATATTGTGTTAATTTGTTTCATTTTGTATTTATAAATTCTGGTTGGTGCATAGGGATTTCTAAACACTTAATAGGACAGACCGAAACAATATTTGTTTTGAATATAGGTGAATATAATTTTTCCTATTATATTTTCTATATATAAAATAATTTTTTTATAAAAGTTATATTTGGTTGTAATATGTTGGTTGTTAGGTAGTGAAATTTATAAATATTGATTGGAAACGAGATTTGAAGAAAATAAAATAAATGAAAATTTGAAATTTTAGAACTTAAGTCTCGGGATTTTTGAAATTTACTTTCAAATGATTTTAATATAATAATAATATTGTTTATAAGTATTTTCTGATATAAATATTCCAATATAATTTGAAAGAATTGTTTTAAAAAAAGCTTGAAAAGAAATAAGTTCTGTACTCCCTCTCCGTCGTTGGAAAATAATTTCGGTGATGAGTGCACGCATCATCGACATTCATTTTCGAGTTTCGAAGTGGGAAGGCCACTGTAGTAGTTTTTCTGCAGATTTATTTTGATAAACAAATATAAACTTCAAATTGTTTAAATATAATTGGATATATAAGTTGTAAGCATATACATTTATCTGTTATTTTCAAATGATTTGAAATTTGACCCTGTATTTAATTCTTAAGTTCTGTTAATAGTTTCAATTATTGTAGTAAAATGGAATGTAATTAATAAATAATTGGAACCTCTAAATGAAATAAGAGATTTAATGCTAAGTTAGGAATGAAAATTACAAGCAAGTTGAAATTGTAACTTATAAGACAAAATATAAAATTATTGAACATTG
The DNA here is from genome assembly GCA_030765085.1 of Allium cepa. Taxonomy (NCBI): domain Eukaryota; kingdom Viridiplantae; phylum Streptophyta; class Magnoliopsida; order Asparagales; family Amaryllidaceae; genus Allium; species Allium cepa. The sequence goes on along the minus strand of CM060945.1, from coordinate 304,116,170 downwards.
AATTAATTAAAAGGTATGGGATAAACTTGTATGATTTTCAATTGCATTCTTAAACGCATATATATAACTTACCAAATAATAAAAGTTACAATACTTAATAAGAAATTGTAATATGATATTATACAAGTAAGACTTGAGGTAATGAAAGTGTTCAATGAATTATATTACAAATAAAAATTTGATGTTATAGTGGTTATAAGCTTAAGTTATAATTGAAATATTACTATAACAAAATGTGATGGAAAGTAAATATTGCAAGTAGATGACTATAAACTTAAGTTAACGAAATGCTAAATTATTGAATTGAACATGAACACTATTAATAAACGAATGTAAATAAATGAAATTAAGTAGTGAATAAATGAATATAATGTAACTAAAAAGAAAATTTATATGATATGAATGAAAAGGAAATCAAACAACAAATGTTATGAAATGAAATTAAAAAAGAATGAACTTGATTTATTGCTTGGAATTTGATGTTTGTTTAACTTTCGGGTTGTTTGGGCGATGATACTTTAAAATTGTTTGGATGCATGAATAATCTATTTAGTTTCATCTAAGACTGTTGAGTGAATGGTACACTTAGTACTTTAAAATTTTTGTTGCTCCTCTTTCTCTATGGCAGACAAACCCTAAATTTCACAACTCAGTTTCAATACAAATTCAACCTCAAAAATTCAAACCCCTCAATACATATCAAATTATATATCGATCTGAAGCTTTCAACGAATGTATCTCAAATTTGAAATTCGTTTTTTGATTTGAAGCACTATTTGTCCAGAAATTGATGATCAATTCATGGCCATTCATCACGCGACGATCAACTTCAGCCGATCGTCAAATCGTCTGAGAGGTATTGTAGAGTGGACAGAGGGATTTGCATCAACGTAGTTTGTTTGATGGATTGACTGTTGGATCGACATGTAAAATTCAAATAGGATTTTGCATTTTTGGTAGCCGCTGCTCTGGTTTTCGATTAGGTGGCGCTCGGCGGTAATTGTGAGGTATGGGAGGGGGGTTGCAGGGTGACGGCAAGGCTCTGGTGAGGTAGCGGCCGGCCACGGCGGCGAATCGTGGCGGCGATTGGACGATTTCCGGAGGTGGCTCATGTGTGTGCACACGAAATCAGGGTTTGTGGAGGAACTGCACGCGTACGTCCTGTGGGGAGAAGGAGATAATGACGTGGCATAGTTTTGAGGGGTTAATTATTTATTTTGTTTTAATTTAAATTTTGTTTTCAAATGATCTAACGCGTATTGCTTTTGCATACAAGGTCGGAATTATGCACGGTTTTCTCCGCTAGGATCGTATCTAAATTTCGGATATTTTGACGCTGGTTTGGGTGGATTCTGAGACTGTTCAAATTTTGGGTTTAAATTCAATTTAAATTCGAAAGGTGAGTGTTTTAACCCACTTACAACTTCTAAAATTTCTTATGTTTGTTAAATTGTCTTATGTTGTGATTAGAAATTTATTTATAACTGTTTGGTATATTTTGAATCATCATCTCAGTTTATTTGAATTTATTTGGATAAAATAGTTGTTTAATTTATTTTTGAATATTAACTGCCAGTTAATACCTATTATTTTGTTATCCATTCTATATGATGTTATTGATTGAATTGGATGATGATTATGATAAATGTTTGGTGATTGATATTGGATGAATGGATGTTATATTTTATACTGTTATAAACTGCTGGTCGTTATGGATTTTTATTTCATTTGGGATTGTGTTTTGAAATGATATATAACCATATTTATATTTTAAATTGCGGATTGAAATGATAAATATCTGTATCACTTGACCATAGGATAGAAAATTATATACAGACACCGCGGTCTGTATATATAAAATATTTTGAAATGATTCCTTTGGTGTTGTAAAGAAATATATAGTTTTATAGAATTATTGATTTCAGGTATTATATAAATGTTACTTTATATATATAATTAATAGCTATGTATTAATTTGTTTGGTATAAAAAAGTTTAAAAATAAAGATTGATTTTATTAAAAATGTAAATATGGTTAAGTATTTATATAAATTATATTTTATATAGAGTTTATAATGATTTTTAATAAAATTAAGGCTGAGAAGATAGATTTGAAATTGATTTGAAACTATATTAAACGTAGGAATTTATTAAATGAAACCGATTTGGAACTTATGGAATTCGATATCTGTAAAGGATATGATTATAACTTGATCTTGTTTAAGGTGAATTAAATAAATATTTCAAGTATAAATAAATTGAAGGAAACATTTAGTTACTTGTAATCTGGGCTTTATTTAAATGATAATGGATTTATTAAGTAAATATTTCGAAACTAAATAATAGAAAATTGAATTTGATATATATATATATATATATATGAAATTACCAAAATTAGTTTTGAAATTGTTGAATACTTAAAATTTGAATATACTGAATTTGAAATGGTTTTTTTTGTGGATCAAATCTGTTTTGAAATCGATAAAATTTCGAATAGTTTATTTGGAAACTGAATCGAATTGAAATTTATGATTTGGGATTTGGATAAATATAAAATGTAGAAATCCGAGTTGTTTGGAATTGGTTTGTGAAATCGAAGAAGCTATTGTATTATATAAAGTAATTTAAATTTTTAAACCATTTAAGTGATGGAAATTATGTTTCAAAGTTAAGAACCTCAAAGTATTATGATTTGGAAGTGTTATATTTCAAGTGTTGATTTCGAAGCGTTATAACTTCAGAAGTGCTATGATTTTGGGAAAAGGATATATTTGAAATAAAAATGATATTATGTTGATTTGGGTTTTATAAAAATGATGTTATATTGATTTGGTTTTTTAAAACAGAAATGATATCGTATTTATATGGTTTTGAAACGGATATTACATTCTGGTTTTGAAGTATAATTACTTTGAAATGACCGCGTTGTTATAATAACGTTTGGTTGTTAAAGAGACCGTGATCGGAAGTTGTCATACTCTCTGCCAACTCCGAAAACCACTTTAACAACCGTTTACGTGGTGGATATTCCAGAATGAAGTAGGATGGTGGCGACGTCCTTTGAGGTATGAATATGGACTCGACTCCCGTGAGTTGGCTTAAGGTAGCCAAAACAGGGGCGATCTCAGGCCAGTGAGGTAGCCCCTCTTATCGGACACACTCCTTCGATATTATATTCTGACTTTGAGATTGATTTGGTGGTCACTTTTGACTTTTGATTTTTTTGGGGTGTGGCTCGAGGTGGGCGGTAGCTGCGTGCTATGCATCACCACCAGCCCGTGTGCATAATTGGTATATCTACCCTGGCATTGCCTTGTATGCCGTGTCACCTACCCTAGCGTGCCTTGTACGAGTTTGGTTTTCTCTCGTAGCCCGTGGAGTATTTAGGGTAGTCTCCCAATCTGGAGATGCGCTGATACTGGATGGACTACTGGGACTATTATTGTGTTAAGGGGGAGAATGGGTAACTCCTTAACGGTATTTAAAAGTAAGTTTATTTTACTATAGACATTATTATAATAACGAAGTATTACTACATAGTAAATAGTTTGACGGATCCTTAGGAGATGGAAATCTCAAACATCTCTTAAGTTACTACACTCACGTTGACAATGGATAGGAGATGTCAAATCCCGTAAACATCTCTGACGTCGTTCCACTCGTATTATTTACCGTTGATTTAACTTACATAAGATCTTTTAGTTCCGACTTGAGTGTTTTGTCTTTTCAATTCGCTCGGGTCAGCCTGAGCATTTCAGGATTTGAAAACTTTATTTCTGGAGGACGAAGACAAAGATTGTGTTACTATTATCTATTACAATATTCCACTACATTCATACGGTTCTGCTGCAGTATTTATTTATTCTCTGGTATGTGTAACTCTGATATGTATTGTATAAGCATAATCAAATATTTTGTAAAACTACTTCATGAACTGTTATTTGATTATTTTATTTTTGTCGTTCCGCTGCAATATTCTGTTTTGTTTTATTTCTTTCTCCCTTTTATTATTTGCCCCAATAACAATCTGCACTTTTTGTATGGTTTGAGTATGAGGTGTGTGCTTTATCGTCGATTTAAAACGTACAAAAAGGCGGGATGTTATAGACATGTGATACATTGGACATATTAGTGTCGATTTTCGAGGGTCGAAAACCCGGTTCGTAACAATAACTTTGATTGTATTGTAAATGTGTAATTAGTTGTATTTGTAAAACAGCTTCATGAACTATTTATTCAGTTATTATATTTTTGTCATTTCGCTGTTAGATTATGTGTTTTGTTTTTCTTTCTTTTCTATTATTTTCTTATTTACCTCACTAACATCCTTCCTTTTGAATGATTTGACTTTAACATGTATGGTTTATTGTTGATTTAAAATGCCCAAAAAAGTGGGTCGTTTCAAGAACTATGATATGTTATTTAACTAACTTACTAATCTAAGTTGTGCATCGCCTAATTTCGTTGATAATTCCTCAACTATTGTCTTGCATATGCAACTACTTTTCCTCCTTGCATAATAAGAACTCACCAACTTAATGCATTAGAATATCATTTGTTCATCAATTCCATTTTCTCTCTTAATTATTTTGAAGCATTTAAAAGATGCACTATAACAAACAATAATTGCAATGGCGGATGGAGTGGAGACAAATATGAATGCCTTTTCAATAGTGGAATTATAATATTGTAGTTGTTCCTTTCTCTCGGTTATTTTGAAAGCATTTAAAATATAGATTAGAATAAAATATAACTGCATTTACTTAATGTAGTTTAACTACGAAGTGCTTTAGATTTAAATAGAGTATCAAATGCAACCAAAATACATTATAAAATGATAAGGAATAACAAAACATATTGTATTCGTAACAATTTTAAAATTTTCATAATACATTCATACACCATTCAAAAATAAAGGAAAAATATGCAATTCATAATTTCAATGATAAAATGCAATAAAAATAGTTCTTCAACGATAACAATCAGTTATGTACATCAAAAATTCTTCATACACCAACTGCACGAAATCTCATACAAAACACATTACCCAAACTATATTATTAGTTAGCATTTCATACATCAAAAAGTTCACTAAGTTTCATTCCTTGAACTCATTACTTATTTTAGAAATGCACCAACTTCTTGGATAGTCAGTAAGCATACTGTACAACAACCTACTTCTATCTAATGTAACAACTTCTAGTAACTTTTCCTTCTGAATTTTACCAAATTTAACTTCATGAAACATAAACCTCATAAAGTAAAACGCACAATCATAACTACAATTGGAAAAAAGTAAAAATATATTATAAAATACCGACTAAAAGGTTATCATATATATGTATGTATATATTATTTGAATAAGAATATTACTCATTTCTCTATTGAGGATATTGTGCAAATTCAAGACAAGTTCCATCTTTTAAGTTGCATAAATTTATTCCAATTTGCCTTTCATTTAATAATAGGTTCAATAAAGAATTTCTAGCAATCAATAAACACAAGAATAGTAATAATGTTAATAATTAATTCCAGTATGATCTAAATAAATATATTAAAATTTAATTGGATTAAACTTACACAACAATATAAAACCATACAATTCACTATTTGTATTTAACTACATAGCATTTAAGTAGTTAGATTTCACCTATAAAACGATACAATTCACTTTTCACATTTAAATGCGTTAGACTTGCACGTTTAAAAGTCACCTAAAAACTATAAATTTCACTACTTATATTTAGCTGCATTACATTAATGCTGTTAAATTTCATTATGCACATATAAGTGCGTTAAACTTAAATAAAATCATATAGTTCACCATTTATATTTAACTACATTACATTCGAGCAGTTAAATTTCACCTATAAACAATACAAGCCAAATGTTTCAACTTAACTACATTAGACTTACATAGTTAAAATTCACATAAAAACTATACAATTCACTATTTATATTTGATTGCTTTACACAAATGTAGTTAAATTTCACTCATAAAACCATATAGTTCACCATGCACATATAACTGCGTTAGACTTACATAGTTAAACTTTTTTTTTTGAAATGGTACTTAGATACAACATGTCACTGGGACAACATAACACAGATCATATGTCAATTCGAATCATGCTACGCAAGTTTCAAACTTGTAACCTCTCGCACCAAAGCCTAATCACTTAACCACTGAGACAATGATGCTTATCTTTCATAGTTAAACTTTACTGCAATACTAAACATTTTGTTGTTTACATTTAATTCTGTTAATCCCATGCAGTTAAATTCACCTATAAAATGTACAGTTCACTGCTTATATTTAACTTCATTAGACTTATAAAATTTATTTACATTTGTTTGTACTTCTATTCGAATATTCTATAACTTAAAAACTTTATATGAAAAATGATATTAAATAAAAGGAATTCATAATGCACTACAGTATTACTTGCTGATTCTTTATGAATTCCATGAGTTGGTCCTTTTAAAGAATTGAAAAATATCCACTTTCTAATAGCATTGCCAAAAATGAACAATGTAACGTGCTCAATATTCACAATTATAAAAACGTACTATGAATTTCAATTGAAGGATCGATAGCTTCAATTACATCTTCAACATATGTTCTGATATAATCCATAGCATTATTTAAAACACCATATTGTGAAAATTACTTAATATTTATAAAAAAATAAGGAAAAGAAACTAATTAAATATAAACAACCACACTGCTGTATAAGTATGAAAAATAATATGTCCATCAAATCTTTCTACAAGATATTTTCCATACCAATCAATAATAAAACAAATTACATACAAAAATATAAATAAATATAGCTATATTAGATAAATGCAACTAATTATAAAAATATTAAACCGCGTTTACAACATAATTACAGCCAGAACATGAAATAACAACATAATCCAAATGCAGCAAATAATTAAATATACATATATCAACTAAATACAATTATAAAAGTTACATAAATCAAACATAATTAACAACATGTCAATAAAATAATTAAATACCGAAGAATTTTTCACTGCATAGTCTATATATTGATTACAATTAGGCAATTCTTTCACTTGATTTCCATCAATAGAGATAAAACCATCATCCAGTTCTAAACAACTTCCCAACAAACATAGAAATGAATATAAATAACTGTATAAACTGCATAAATAAACTGCACAAAGATGAATATAAATAAATGCATAAATAAAATGTAGTTAAATCTGCATTATTCAACTACACATTTTATAGGATCATTCAATTAAGTTATAAAATAAAAATAACATAATAATTATTAAATTAAAACAAACGAACTTAAGAACAACAAGCCAAGTGAAGATAAGTATCAACCACCATTCTCATATCATCAAGAAGTACTATTAAAGTATTCTTTGACAAATGAGCCATAAAATTCTTTCTCTTTGTGACAATTTATCAACAATACTCTAATCAAATATTTTAACGAGTTTCACTTCCATTTCTTATACAATCTTCTTTTCTTTTCCAACATTCTTTTTTTTCATTTGAAGATTTCTACTATACGCATAAACTAGATCAATTCTCCTTTTCCTATCCTGTTTAACCAATTTTACAAGTGAATGTCTTTCAATATTATTTCCGCCTAAATTTTTTCCAGCATATTGTTTTTATTTTTCTACAAATTTTTAACATCTCCAACATGAGAAACAGATTTTCATTTTTTCTAACATTGTACAATATGAGATATGCGAAGTCTAAAATTTGGTGGTGTCATCATTGAGTATCTCTTATTCTCCAATTCTTTCTTCATTTTATCTCTTTCTTCTGTAATAACTTTAGGTCTACTGTCAGAATCTTCCTTTAGTTTATCTTTTCCTTGTTTTCCTTCGTAAATTCAACGATAACATTTTTCAATCTCAAAATTTCTTTCTCAAATTCATCCTTCTTTTATTTCAAATCAACAACATCTTGACTTAAATTCTTATTTTCACTACCGATTAAAATCTTCTTTTATAACTCTGCATTTATTATTTTCAAGTCTTGGATTTCTTGTTAAGAATATTTTTTCTTTCAAAAATTCATTCCTCGCTATGTCTAAAATTTTCAATAGCTTATGCCTTTTCTTTCTCAAAATCTCGAGCTTTAGACATAATTTTCTTTAAAAATTAAAAATAACATTAATACAATATTTGAATCAATAAAACAAAATTTATAGACTATATTTAACTATTCAATTCTTTTCTAGCTCCTTATTCTTTTCTTCCAGATCCAAAATCACATTGTTTAGACAGCCCTTTTCTTTTCCAATTTCTTTGGCTTTGTCATTGCTAATTGAAAATGTTCATTTGAAGAAATAAACTGCAAAAATCTAAACTAAATTAACATTGTAAATTTTAATACTTAAGTTTTAAATAATTAAATTATTAATGCTAAAACCAATCTAAACCTATGCAGTAAAAATTATGTCAAATCAAATATAAGAATAAATATAAAATGCATTTTAACTGCATAACAAAAATATTATTAAAAATATGTTCAAATGTAATCTAGGCCACAGTCTCACACAGGCCCAGATTCCACACCTCCCACTGCTGCTCACACTCGGTCCTTAATTTCCTCCTTTGACCCACCCTCTCTTCCCCACAGTCCAACCCCGTCTATGAGCTCCCCCACTTTGACCATTCCTCACACTAGCCCTACGCCTTCCAACCCCATTTCAAACTACATGACTACTCATGCATCAAATGGCAATTTTAAACCCAACCCCAAATACTCTTTTAATTATCGCACTTCCACCACTACAAATATTTCTCCTGTTCAAAAAAATCCTATTTGTGCGCTTAGTGACCATAATTGGAAAAGTGCAATGTTGAACGAATTTAATGCTTTAGTTGACGATAAGACTTGGGAATTAGCGCCTAGGCCGCCTAATGTTAATGTTATTCGTTCTATGTGGATTTTTTGTCATAAATATAAATCTGATGGCTCTTTTGAGCGTTATAAAGCTCGTCTTGTTGGTGATGGAAATACACAGCAACAGGGCGTTGATTGTGATGAAACGTTTAGCCACGTGGTTAAACCGGTGACCATAGAGCGGTTCTCAACATTGCTCTTTCTAAATCTTGGCCCATTCATCAAATGGATGTCAAGAATGCTTTCTTGCACGGCCATCTCAATGAAGTAGTTTATATGCATCAACCCATGGGTCTTCGTTACAAAAATTATCCGACTCATGTTTGCCTTTTGAAGAAATCTTTGTACAAATCAAAACAGGCTCCTCGAACTTGGTACCAAAGATTTGCTGATTTTGTTGCTAACATTAGGTTCTCTCATAGTACGTCAGATCACTCTTTATTCATCTACAAGGATGGTTTTGATATTTTTTATATTCTATTATATGTGGATGACAGTATACTTATAGCTTCTTCTGATCGTCTTTGTAAGTATATTATGACTCTCTTAGCTTCAGAGTTTGCTATGAAGGATTTTGGTCCTTTGAGTTTCTTTTTGGGTATTGCTATCACTCGTCATGCCCATGGTCTTTTCTTATCTCAGACACAGTATGCTACAAAAATTATTGAACGTGTCGGAATGTCTAACTGCAGTTCATGTCCTACTCTTGTTGACACTAAGTCCAAACTAAGTGCCACCGTAGACACTCCTTATGATGATCCGACTAAGTATCATAGTCTTGCAGGTGCTCTTCAGTATCTTACATTCACTCGGCCAGACATTTCCTATACCGTGCAGCAGATCTGCCTTCATATGCATTCCCCGTCTAATGAGCATATGAAAGCTCTTAAGCATATCATACGCTATCTCCAGGGCACCCTTTCTTTTGGTCTCCACTTGTACAAATCCAATATTAAACATATTATCTCATATACAGATGCAGATTAGGGTGGTTGTCCTCACACCCGTCGTTCTACCTCTGGTTATTGTGTATTCCTTGGAGATGCTTTGATTTCTTGGTCTTCGAAACGACAATCTATTCTATCCCATAGTAGTGTTGAGGAGGAGTACAGGGGTGTTGCTGATGTTATTTCTGATTCGTACTGGATCAGAAATTTGCTTCTAGAGTTGCATTGTCCTATTCAAAAGGCTACTCTAGTTTGTTGTGATAATGTGAGTGCTATATACTTATCCGACAATCCTGTTCAGCATCAGCGCACTAAACACATTGGGATGGATATTCATTTCATCCATGAGAAAGTAGCTCGTGGCGAAGTGCGTGTGCTTCGTGTACCGTCCCTTTACCAAATTGCTGATATTTTTACAAAAGGGCTTCCGTGCGTTTTATTTAATGATTTCAGGGACAGTCTAAGCATAAGAGAACCTCCCGCTTCGGCTGAGGGAGTGTAACATCCCGCCTTTTCGCACACTTTAAACCGACACACGTGCCAATTCAAAGCATACACAAGGGCGGATTGTTATGGGGTAAATAAGAAAAATAGAGAAGAAATAAAACAAAATAGAATCTCACAGCGGAAGGATAAAATATAATAATCAATATACAGTTCATGATAACTGTTTACAAAATATTTATTTTACTTATACAATGAATATCAGAGTTACACATACCAATACAATCAATGCAGCGGAAATTTAGAGTGTGGTGCAATACTATAGATAATAATAATACGACTCCTTCGTCTTCGTCCTTCAAAGCTAAAGTCTTCGATCCTGAAACGCTCGGACTGACCCGAGCGAATTTGAAAAGACAAAAACACTCGAGTCAGACTAAAAGATCTTATGTGAGTTAAATTAACAGAAATAAACATGAGTACAGTAACTCAAGAGATGTTCGGGATTTACATCTCCTAAGGATCAGTTAAACTATTTACTATGTAGTATATTGCGCTATTATAATAGTGTCTATTTATAAAATAAACTTACTTTTAAATAGCGTTAAGGGGTTACCCATATAGCCCTTAACACAAATAATGCCAATAGTCTATACAGTACCGTAATACCTCCTGATCGGGAAGCTACCAGAGGATACTCCATAGGTACGACACAAATAGAAACTCGTAGTAAAGGCTCGGTATGGTAGGTGACACGGCACAACTAGGCAATGCCAGGGTAGATATACCAATTGCTATCCAGGCTGGTGGAAACGCGTAGCCGCAGTTACCGCCCACCTCGGACTAACTCCCCAAAATCAAAATATAGAAGTGGCCACTGAATCAATCCAAAATCAAAGTATAATATCGAAGAGGAGGGTCCGATCAGAGGAATGACCTCATTGGCCTGAGAATCGCTCCTGTTTTAGCCACCTTATGCCAACTCATGGGAGTCGGGTCCACGTATTTACCTTACAGGAAACGTCGCCACCACCTACTTCATTCTGGAATCTCCACCGCGTACACGGTTAGTCAAAGTGGTTTTTGGTATCGACAGAGAGTATGTCAGATATCCGATCCCGGTCTCTTTGCCAACCCATCGTTATTATAACACCGCGGTCATTTAAAAATAGGTTATACTTTAAAAATCAGAATAAACATTCCATTTCATAACCATGAATACGATATCATTTCAAAACCCAAAACCATATTTTATCACTTATCCCAAATATAATTCTTTTCCAAAATCAAAATGCTTTAACTTCATATCGTATGAAAATCAAATATTTTCAAAGCATAGTATTTTGAAAATCATAATTTAAAACCATAACTTCTATAAAAAAAACTTGAATGGTTTGGACATTCAACGGTATATGAATTAAGTGGTTTAACTTAAATGTTACTTTGTAAAGAAAATAGTTCTCATGGCTTTACAAATACATTTCTTTATTAAAGTCTAAACCAAAATTTATATTATCTCTCTCAAGTTCCAAAACCACTTCAATTTATTTATATATACGTATATCCATTTTGAGTAACAATATTTCAAACTAAAATTGGATTTTATTCTTTCAACAAATCAATTGTTCTATTAATTAGTCTTGAATATTCACATAAAATCCATAAATAATAAGACTTCAATTTCTAGTAATAAAATATATATATTCTCCCAATTCAAATTATACTAGAATATTCATTTCAATTTATTTTGGAAAAAATCCAATTATAAATATCATATCTTAAAATTTCCAAACTTAACATTTAAACATATGATATAAATTATTAAACTCCATTTTCTTAAATTTTTTCCATTTTTAAATAAAGATTTTTATACACCTTTTAATTTCAAAATTTTCAACTTCATATGTATATATATGGAAGAATAATATTTATACAATATAAAATTTAAGATTTTTAGAAACCGTATTCCATCCAAACCATAGAAATCACATTAAAATAGTTATATATAGACCGCGGTGCCTGTATAAAATTTTCTATCCTATGGTCAAGTGATACGGATATTTATCATTTCAATCCGCAATTTAAAAGATATAAAATTTTGCGGTTGTATATCATTTCAAACCACAATCCCGAATGAAATGAAATATGCATGATAATTCGCAATTTTATGGTATTCAATAAACATCCATCAACATCATCCATCATCCAATCAAAATCATCAAGCAATATCAATCAATAACAATTTATATTTGATAATAGATAACAGGTAATAACTGGCAATTTTATTCAGATTAAATTTAACAACTATTAATCTAATAGTTTATATTCAGTAATAATCTATATAACTGTTAACTAGCAGTCGTAGGCAAACAAATAAATTCTAACTATCAATTAATACGCAATAAATAAATTAAATTAACAGTTAAACTTAATAAATGCAATTCAACAAATATGAGTGAAATAAACATGCCAAATACTCATAAATAAATTGCTATTCATTTCTAAAATTAATTTAACAAACATAAAAGCTTCCAGTAGTTGTGAGTGGGTTTTAAACACTCACCTTTGGAATTTAAATCGAATTTAAATTCAATTTAAACTCAAAATTTTGACGGTCTCCAAATCCATCCAAACCAGCGTGAAAACGTCAGAAATTCCGATACGATCCCAGCAAAACAACCCGCGCGTGAATCCGAGCTCGTATGCAAAAGTTATGGAAATTTGAAAAATGGAAAAATTCTGGTCCTGGGTCGACTTCGGTGCGTCGCCTCAATTCCCCGGTGCTTGCTTGGAGTTTTCGCCAAAACGACCCGGAGCGACCCGAGTCATTTTCTTCCTGACCCGAAGTTACTCTAGGGTTTTCTCCCCTGAAACCCGAAGCGCGACCAGAAGCTGCTGCAGATCCCATTTTTTTTTTTTTTTTTAAATTTGAATTTTTTTTTTTTTTGAACTGACTGGATCTAGGGTTAGCACCCATTGAAGAAGAAGAGGAGCTTGAAGAAAGTATACGCTCAGATGAAAAGAAATTAGGTGGAGGCTAGGGCTTGTAGCTAGGTTTATATAGAGGGGTTAGAGATAGAGTAGATTGACCGTAGAATGAACGTGCGCAACAAACTATGGCCCAAAAAGCCCGCTATGCCTCCGGAACCGAATTTATTAAATCTATATATTCAAATAGGTAATTTAAAATATTCTGAACGTGATGGAAAAAGTTTCACGTCCAAATTTGATCGTATGAAGAAGTTATGCTGAAAACAAAATTTCCAAATTGATTCAAATTGATTTTAATTAAATTTGATTTCAAGGCGTTTCACGCCCGTACGATCAAACGACAAGTCCGATCGATACGAAACTTGAAACCCTATAATAATTCACCGATACGGATCCGACGAAACTGGTTTCATCGAAATCCGAGTCCGTGACAAAAAAAGCTATTTTTATATTCATTAAATAAATCAAAATAAATTACAAAAATCCAAATTTTATATTATATTCTAAAATTGTCCAAATTTTATTACTTATATAATTTAATCAATTTCAAATGATTTAACAAGCTTGGATGTGAATTAAAATTATAAGTATATCAATTTGCAGTGTTAATTTCTGCACTTTCCTATATTTAAGAATTATAAAATTAAATGCTCAAAACCCCGTATATTAGATTTTAACTTTTATATACTCATTCTTTATCCAAATAGGGATGCCACATACTTTGGTTCATGATTCACAATATTATTCTTAAAGTTCATTTTAAATTTCAGTAACGTAATATTTAACGTTAAATTCCCTTTATTTATGCAATAAGCGCAATTATTGAATTTGATACTCAAATTGATTTATAGATTCTGCTTTCAAAAAATCTATATCAACAATTTGGTCTAATTATAAATAGAATAAGTATTAACCTCATCTTATAGAATTAATTATTGCAATAAATCCAATTTACCATATCTTAAATCCAAATTAATAGATAAAGCTTGATTCCTTTATTAACTCCTTTGGTTTTCAATTAACCTTTTATGGTGAATATAAATTCCAATGTATAATTGAAACCTTATTTCCATTTGATTTCACTATTTCATTAAAAATCCTCATATTCCAGCTAAATTTCAACTAACGTATGAATTAGCTATTTCAATTTCATTTAATTGCGATTATCATACTATAGAAATTAAATTCCATTAAATAAATAAATAAATGTTGATTCCCATCTATTTACATTATATTACATTGGTACTTCTATTTACAACTTAGCTTTGTATAAATGTTTGAATGTAGAATCTTGTCTATTTCACGTATTAATTAAGCCTTAAAAATCAATTAATATTATATTCTTGGTCTAACCTCATTTTACCCATATTTATATTAATATATCCTTTGAATTAGGTAAATTACCATTGATTATCTACCTTAACTTATCAGACTCCACTAACGTAATGGTTAAATATTAATTCCATTTGTAAAAAAAAACAATCCACAAGATTTGCATTTCACATTGCAAATGAATTCATAAATCTTGGCTTTCTTTTTCTTTGCTTCTTAAGGACAAATCAAACTACCCTATCATCGCTAATTTATGGCAATTAATTGCAATTGATTCTCCATTAAACTACATAAGTTATCCAATTGAAACCTAAGTGAAACGTTTATTTATTTAAAAATCCTACTGTTTAAAAGAGTATATCATCTACGGTATAATTTACATTTGACCTGATTTCTCATATATTTCACACAACAGTGAATTCCAATTTCTACCAACATTATGTTTAATATAAATTGGAAATCCAAATCATTGGTATTTCACAACCTTATTGCGTACATTTACGTATAGTTACACTAAGTCCATACACTGATTCATGAATTCATTAATTAATACACAATTTGCCTTTGTTTTCTTATATTAAGTTTATTACCGTTTTTAAGTACATTCATTATTGAACAATATTCATAAAAAAATTTATCTACACTTATTGCATTGGTTTATTCAACGGTCACCAAATGAAACAATCCTACTATTTATTTTAATATTAAATGAATCCCATTCTAATAAATATTTTATTAATATTCACTAATTCAACATTTATTGGTTTCTTAACATTAACTTTTAACAAAGTGTGACAATTACATTATCCAAAACTATTGTCATAAAAATTAAATTGTTACATTAAATTCCAATTACTATAACAAATTACTACATTTTCTCAAATAAATCTTTAAAGCTTTTTTTTTTTATTCTAAATCAGATTAGAAATTATATTAATTTAATTCATTTAATATTATCAAATTTAACGGGTCGTTACAATCTCCCCCACTCGAAACTTTTCGTCCCCGAAAAGGAAAAAGAAGGGAGAAGGAAGAATAAAACATTACATCTTATTTCAAATATTAACTTATAAATAATAATTTACTAAATTAATTTCCTTAAATGAGATATGCCCGTTTTATAGTCATTATAACCTTTTATACTTAAATTATTAAAGCTGGAAAACATTTTTAACAAAATTCTAAGTCCAAAATTTACGGAAAATTTTGGCAGAGTCTCCTTTGTACGGAGAGACTCTGGAGAAAATATAATATCCAAATATACAAATATATTACATATATTATCCAAAATATTATATCCCAACACGGGAGAAATTATATAAAATAGCGCTACAAAACGTAATCCGGAAACGTACCTATTTGTCGGGAAATACGCTTATTATTATGGAACCAAAAGCAGTAGCAGTTGCTTCCATAACCTGCATTTCACTTATATAATCTAAAAAGGTTAAATATTTATATTAAAGTGAAATGTTTAGGTGGTTTCAACCATTAATCAACCAATCAATACAACAACCATCAACCTTACAAACAACATACATACACAAAGCAAAGCAACCATTTAATCCATCAAACAAACAGTTGTTTGGGTTCAAACTTGAAATTCGTATGAAATGAAATTAACTATCAAGTGCATCCTTTTACTCAACAGTCTTAGATGGAACAAAGATAGATTATTTATTCATCCAACAACTTCAAATTCCTTACCCAACAAACATAAATCAAACAATAACAATTCAAACCAACAACCAAAATTTTACTTATTTTACTTTTATTTCATGCTTCAGTGGTTTGATTTTCTTTCTTTCATTTATGGAGGGATTTCTTTATTTCTTACAATTTTCATTTTCATTTATTACAAAATTATCATATTTGTGTTCCAATTTATTGACTAAAGTTTATATCACCCATTTATTCTACTTACCTTTCTTATATAGTAAAATTTCCGATTTAGCTTAAGTTTTAACAGCAAATTTATTGAATATCTTAATTACCTCAAGCTTCACTTGTAAGATTTCCCCTACATTTTCTTACTAACATTGCAACTTTTATTATGTGGTAAGTTATGTATGTTTTAAGAATGTAAATGAAAATTTACAAGTTTCTTCTCAATTCCTTTTTATTAATTTATGGTTCAACAAATATATATTCGTTTTATAAATTACAATTTCAACTTACCCTTAATTTCATTCCTTTATTTAATGTTTACGTTTCTATTATATTTAATTACAGTAACCCTCTACTTACACTTAATTTATTAACCTTATAACCTGCATTCCTAAAAGTGAAAGATTTTACTTGTTCATTAACTATGGATTGCAATCATTTAAATTTTTTTTTTCTACTTTCCATTATATTAGAATAGTGGAAATTAAAACATACTTAAGTTAATAATCCTACAATCAATTTTTGTTTAGAATTTCACTTTATATACTTAAGTTCATATCACCTATTAATAATACTTAACTTTATTTTTAGTAGAATTTCAATTATAACTTAAGTTTATACCATTAAATTCTTATTTTATCACAGCAAATTCATTGATTACTTTCATTACCTTACTCTTCACTTGTAAGAATTTCCCTTACGTTTTCTTACTAACTTTGCACTTTTCTTATATAGTAAGTTATATATGTTTTAGGAATGTAAGTGGAAATTTATACAAGTTTCTTCTCAATTCCTTTAATTAATTAATGGTTCATCAAATATATATTCGTTTTATAAATTAAAATTTCAACTTACCTTTAATTTCATTCATTTATTAAATGTTGACGTTTCTATTATATTTAATAGTAGTAACAATTTAATTTCCCACTTCCACTTATATTAAACTAGTAGCATTTAAATCACACTTAAGTTTATAACCCTACACATCAATCTTTATTTGTTAAAGAATTTCATTTTATTTACTTAAGTTTAAAATCACATATTAATAATACTTATCTTAAATTATGGAAAAATTCAAATTATAACTTAAGTTTATACCATTATATTCTTATTTATAATAGCAATTCATTGAATCCTTCATTATTTCCCAAAATTCCTACTTGTAAAATATTCAATTCCAATCTCTCATTTAACATTTCAACTTTTTATATTTGGTAAGTTATATATATGTTAAAGAAAAATGCAATTGAACTTATACAAGTTTATCTAAATTCTTTTAATTCATTCATTGTTCAATAAATCTTTACCTCTCTTATAAGTTAAAATTTTAACTTCCTTTATAACTTAGCATTAATTCTCTAAATTAGAGATTTCACTTCATTAATTACTTACCTTTTATTTCACTAAAATAATTTAAACCATTAATTAATGGAAATTTAAGAATTAAATACCGGGTCAAATTTCAAATTATCTTAAAAAAAATAATAAATAATTTCTTACTACTTTTATATCTTAATTATATTTGTAAAAATTAAAATTTTAGATATTTTCAAAATAAATCTGCAGTAGAATTTACTACAGTGGTCTTTCCCCTTCGAAACTTGAAAATGAAAGTCGATGATGCGGCCGCCATCACCGAAATTATTTTCCAGCGACAGAGAGGAAAGTACAAAATTTATTTTCTCCAAAATCTTCTTTAAAACAATTCTTCTGAATTAAAATGAAATATTTATAGAAGAAAATACTTATAAACCAAAGCATTATATTTCATAAATCCTTTGAAAGCAAATTTTTAAAATCCCGGACTTAAGTTCTAAAATCTCCAATTTGATTTATTCTAATTTCAACTTAGCTTCAATTATTATAAATATTTTTATTTCCTAACACCCAATCTATATCAATCAAATATATACATAATATCATTTAAAACTTTATTTTATATATAGAAAATATAATAGGCAAAATTATTTCATTCACCTATATTAAAACGGATATTATGTCGGTCTGTCCTATTAAGTGTTTAGAAATCCCTATTGATGACATAGCGTCCCATGCATCAACCAGAATTTATAAATACAAAGCGGAACAGATTAACACAATATCAAAATCTTTTATTAATACTAACAAATACGCTCTCTCATATATATATATATATACACTCAGCGACTCCCATAGGGTATTACTACCCTATTAACAAAGAGTCAAACCCCACAAAGCCAAGTTTATCGCTAAACCAAAGCTCTGATACCAACTGTAACATCCCGCCTTTTCGCACACTTTAAACCGACACACGTGCCAATTCAAAGCATACGCAAGGGCGGATTGTTATGGGGTAAATAAGAAAAATAGAGAAGAAATAAAACAAAATAGAATCTCACAGCGGAAGGATAAAATATAATAATCAATATACAGTTCATGATAACTGTTTACAAAATATTTATTTTACTTATACAATGAATATCAGAGTTACACATACCAATACAATCAATGCAGCGGAAATTTAGAGTGTGGTGCAATACTATAGATAATAATAATACGACTCCTTCGTCTTTGTCCTTCAAAGCTAAAGTCTTCGATCCTGAAACGCTCGGACTGACCCGAGCGAATTTGAAAAGACAAAAACACTCGAGTCAGACTAAAAGATCTTATGTGAGTTAAATTAACAGAAATAAATATGAGTACAGTAACTCAAGAGATGTTCGGGATTTACATCTCCTAAGGATCCGTTAAACTATTTACTATGTAGTATATTGCGCTATTATAATAGTGTCTATTTATAAAATAAACTTACTTTTAAATAGCGTTAAGGGGTTACCCATATAGCCCTTAACACAAATAATGCCAATAGTCTATACAGTACCGTAATACCTCCTGATCGGGAAGCTACCAGAGGATACTCCATAGGTACGACACAAATAGAAACTCGTAGTAAAGGCTCGGTATGGTAGGTGACACGGCACAACTAGGCAATGCCAGGGTAGGTATACCAATTGCTATCCAGGCTGGTGGAAACGCGTAGCCGCAGTTACCGCCCACCTCGGACTAACTCCCCAAAATCAAAATATAGAAGCGGCCACTGAATCAATCCAAAATCAAAGTATAATATCGAAGAGGAGGGTCCGATCAGAGGAATGACCTCATTGGCCTGAGAATCGCTCCTGTTTTAGCCACCTTATGCCAACTCATGGGAGTCGGGTCCACATATTTACCTTACAGGAAACGTCGCCACCACCTACTTCATTCTGGAATCTCCACCGCGTACACGGTTAGTCAAAGTGGTTTTCGATATCGACAGAGAGTATGTCAGATATCCGATCCCGGTCTCTTTGCCAACCCATCGTTATTATAACACCGCGGTCATTTAAAAATAGGTTATACTTTAAAAATCAGAATAAACATTCCATTTCATAACCATGAATACGATATCATTTCAAAACCCAAAACCATATTTTATCACTTATCCCAAATATAATTCTTTTCCAAGATCAAAATGCTTTAACTTCATATCGTATGAAAATCAAATATTTTCAAAGCATAGTATTTTGAAAATCATAATTTAAAACCATAACTTCTATAAAAAAAAAACTTGAATGGTTTGGACATTCAACGGTATATGGATTAAGTGGTTTAACTTAAATGTTACTTTGTAAAGAAAATAGTTCTCATGGCTTTACAAATACATTTCTTTATTAAAGTCTAAACCAAAATTTATATTATCTCTCTCAAGTTTCAAAACCACTTCAATTTATTTATATATACGTATATCCATTTTGAGTAACAATATTTCAAACTAAAATTGGATTTTATTCTTTCAACAAATCAATTGTTCTATTAATTAGTCTTGAATATTCACATAAAATCCATAAATAATAAGACTTCAATTTCTAGTAATAAAATATATATATTCTCCCAATTCAAATTATACTAGAATATTCATTTCAATTTATTTTGGAAAAAATCCAATTATAAATATCATATCTTAAAATTTCCAAACTTAACATTTAAACATATGATATAAATTATTAAACTCCATTTTCTTAAATTTTTTCCATTTTTAAATAAAGATTTTTATACACCTTTTAATTTCAAAATTTTCAACTTCATATGTATATATATGGAAGAATAATATTTATACAATATAAAATTTAAGATTTTTAGAAACCGTATTCCATCCAAACCATAGAAATCACATTAAAATAGTTATATATAGACCGCGGTGCCTGTATAAAATTTTCTATCCTATGGTCAAGTGATACGGATATTTATCATTTCAATCCGCAATTTAAAAGATATAAAATTTTGCGGTTGTATATCATTTCAAACCACAATCCCGAATGAAATGAAATATGCATGATAATTCGCAATTTTATGGTATTCAATAAACATCCATCAACATCATCCATCATCCAATCAAAATCATCAAGCAATATCAATCAATAACAATTTATATTTGATAATAGATAACAGGTAATAACTGGCAATTTTATTCAGATTAAATTTAACAACTATTAATCTAACAGTTTATATTCAGTAATAATCTATATAACTGTTAACTAGCAGTCGTAGGCAAACAAATAAATTCTAACTATCAATTAATACGCAATAAATAAATTAAATTAACAGTTAAACTTAATAAATGCAATTCAACAAATATGAGTGAAATAAACATGCCAAATACTCATAAATAAATTTCTATTCATTTCTAAAATTAATTTAACAAACATAAAAGCTTCCAGTAGTTGTGAGTGGGTTTTAAACACTCACCTTTGGAATTTAAATCGAATTTAAATTCAATTTAAACTCAAAATTTTGACGGTCTCCAAATCCATCCAAACCAGCGTGAAAACGTCAGAAATTCCGATACGATCCCAGCAAAACAACCCGCGCGTGAATCCGAGCTCGTATGCAAAAGTTATGGAAATTTGAAAAATGGAAAAATTCTGGTCCTGGGTCGACTTCGGGTTCGACTTCGGTGCGTCGCCTTAATTCCCCGGTGCTTGCTTGGAGTTTTCGCCAAAACGACCCGGAGCGACCCGAGTCATTTTCTTCCTGACCCGAAGTTACTCTAGGGTTTTCTCCCCTGAAACCCGAAGCGCGACCAGAAGCTGCTGCAGATCCCATTTTTTTTTTTTTTTTTTAAATTTGAATTTTTTGTTTTTGAACTGACTGGATCTAGGGTTAGCACCCATTGAAGAAGAAGAGGAGCTTGAAGAAAGTATACGCTCAGATGAAAAGAAATTAGGTGGAGGCTAGGGCTTGTAGGTAGGTTTATATAGAGGGGTTAGAGATAGAGTAGATAGACCGTAGAATGAACGTGCGCAACAAACTATGGCGCAAAAAGCCCGCAATGCCTCCGGAACCGAATTTATTAAATCTATATATTCAAATAGGTAATTTAAAATATTCTGAACGCGATGGAAAAAGTTTCACGTCCAAATTTGATCGTATGAAGAAGTTATGCTGAAAACAAAATTTCCAAATTGATTCAAATTGATTTTAATTAAATTTGATTTCAAGGCGTTTCACGCCCGTACGATCAAACGACAAGTCCGATCGATACGAAACTTGAAAACCTCTAATAATTCACCGATACGGATCCGATGAAACTGGTTTCATCGAAATCCGAGTCCGTGACAAAAAAAGGCTATTTTTATATTCATTAAATAAATCAAAATAAATTACAAAAATCCAAATTTTATATTATATTCTAAAATTGTCCAAATTTTATTACTTATATAATTTAATCAATTTCAAATGATTTAACAAGCTTGGATGTGAATTAAAATTATAAGTATATCAATTTGCAGTGTTAATTTCTGCACTTTCCTATATTTAAGAATTATAAAATTAAATGCTCAAAACCCCGTATATTAGATTTTAACTTTTATATACTCATTCTTTATCCAAATAGGGATGCCACATACTTTGGTTCATGATTCACAATATTATTCTTAAAGTTCATTTTAAATTTCAGTAATGTAATATTTAACGTTAAATTCCCTTTATTTATGCAATAAGCGCAATTATTGAATTTGATACTCAAATTGATTTATAGATTCTGCTTTCAAAAAATCTATATCAACAATTTGGTCTAATTATAAATAGAATAAGTATTAACCTCATCTTATAGAATTAATTATTGCAATGAATCCAATTTACCATATCTTAAATCCAAATTAATAGATAAAGCTTGATTCCTTTATTCACTCCTTTGGTTTTCAATTAACCTTTTATGGTGAATATAAATTCCAATGTATAATTGAAACCTTATTTCCATTTGATTTCACTATTTCATTAAAAATCCTCATATTCCAGCTAAATTTCAACTAACGTATAAATTAGCTATTTCAATTTCATTTAATTGCGATTATCATACTATAGAAATTAAATTCCATTAAATAAATAAATAAATGTTGATTCCCATCTATTTACATTATATTACATTGGTACTTCTATTTACAACTTAGCTTTGTATAAATGTTTGAATGTAGAATCTTGTCTATTTCACGTATTAATTAAGCCTTAAAACTCAATTAATATTATATTCTTGGTCTAACCTCATTTTACCCATATTTATATTAATATATCCTTTGAATTAGGTAAATTACCATTGATTATCTACCTTAACTTATCAGACTCCACTAACGTAATGGTTAAATATTAATTCCATTTGTAAAAAAAAAACAATCCACAAGATTTGCATTTCACATTGCAAATGAATTCATAAATCTTGGCTTTCTTTTTCTTTGCTTCTTAAAGGCCAAATCAAACTACCCTATCATCACTAATTTATGGCAATTAATTGCAATTGATTCTCCATTAAACTACATAAGTTATCCAATTGAAACCTAAGTGAAACGTTTATTTATTTAAAAATCCTACTGTTTAAAAGAGTATATCATCTACGGTATAATTTACATTTGACCTGATTTCTCATATATTTCACACAACAGTGAATTCCAATTTCTACCAACATTATGTTTAATATAAATTGGAAATCCAAATCATTGGTATTTCACAACCTTATTGCGTACATTTACGTATAGTTACACTAAGTCCATACACTGATTCATGAATTCATTAATTAATACACAATTTGCCTTTGTTTTCTTATATTAAGTTTATTACCGTTTTTAAGTACATTCGTTATTGAACAATATTCATAAAAAAAATTTATCTACACTTATTGCATTGGTTTATTCAACGGTCACCAAATGAAACAATCCTACTATTTATTTTAATATTAAATGAATCCCATTCTAATAAATATTTTATTAATATTCACTAATTCAACATTTATTGGTTTCTTAACATTAACTTTTAACAAAGTGTGACAATTACATTATCCAAAACTATTGTCATAAAAATTAAATTGTTACATTAAATTCCAATTACTATAACAAATTACTACATTTTCTCAAATAAATCTTTAAAGCTTTTTTTTTAATTCTAAATCAGATTAGAAATTATATTAATTTAATTCATTTAATATTATCAAATTTAACGGGTCGTTACAGGGAGTGTGATAGAATATATTTTACATATATTCTAGGTGTTAGAATATTTCCTGCATTTATTCTCTGATTTGACGATATCTTTATTTGGAAAATATTTATTTAGTTACCTTTGTTTTAGCAAATCAGTTGATTTGACGATATCTTTATTTGGGAAGTATTTATTTAGTTACCCCTGTTTTAGCAAATCAGTTGCTTAATCGTAGCATATCTTGACTCTTGTAACCATATATATTATTGGAAGTTGAATATAATGGGTAAGCAAATTGATTTCTAAATTTATTTCTATCACATAATATGCACACAAATAAGACGCTTTTTAAATGCATATTCCATTGCATATTACTAATACACTTTAACTCCGTAAGGGTAACCTAATGCACTACTCAAATATATTTTTAACCATATATCATGTATAGTTTTAGCAACATTTCACATGCATTTTAACCGCATTTCACATAAATCCACTATTCATATAAAAAATGATAAAAACTCAAATGCATTATAACTCAAACTAGATACATAAATCCTATATAATTTTAACTGCATAATCCCTAAAGCAGCTTAAAATATATTTCATATTCATACCAATCCAATGCATGATTATTGATTTTAAATCTAAAATCATATGTTGATTTAACTACCTTTAACAAATAATTTTAACCAAAAATTCATATTCAATTAAAAATGATTTAACCAAAAATATAAGTTATTTGAAAATAGATTTATACCATTTCCAACTATTCATTCTTTTTTCAACTTTTCCTTTTCCTTCTTTTCTTCTTCAATTGTATCATTCAAATCCAAAATCTTACCAATCTGCATTTCTTCAATACCTTTATCTATTTCTTCTCTTGAAGACCATAAAGTTTTGAAGAAATAATCTACAAAAACCGATATCAACATTAACCTTTATATTAATAATGATGACAAACATTAACGTTTAAGCTGCTATATGCACAGAACAATACTTAGATAAATGAGAACAAATCATATAGCTTACAACTACAACTTATGTACTTTTTCAGCTGCAACACTCTATTTAATTTATAAATGGAAAAGTCAAATTTCGTTATAAAATATAATGAATTTATAATTACATTCATAAAATAAAATTTTAATTTATTTTAAGATAATGTATATATGCTTATTGTAAATAGAATTTTAACTTTATACAATTAAAAACATATCCTAACTAATTGTAAGTAAATAAAAATATAACAAAAAACATATAAAATTTTTCATCCATACCTTATAATTTTTTCCATAACTCTACCACTAAATTATATGGATTTCCATTAAATCACGCTTTTATGATTCAGGACGGCCTTATTCATATCTTTACCTTGGCTTAATAATACTGAATTTGTTGCAAAACTAAACTATAAAAAGAAATTAGTTTAGAGAAAATATAAAGCAACAAGTTAAATTAAAAATAAAATAAAATAATTAACACTAAAGCGATTGTACATGATTGCATTAATCTTCGATTATGCTTTTACTTCTTCAACTGCTCAATCAACTTATAGTGTACAGCTTGAGCCCAACATCTACTATTGAACACTCTGACATCCATCCACAATAAGGGGTAGCAATTGATTATGCACACAGTAAGTACTATTTGCTAAGAATAATTTACTTAGTAAGTGCATAATCATTAGTTTATAGAAAACTTCAACATCATTTCCATCGGTCCTTTTTTTATCAATAATTGTCAGAAGTCTTGAACAAACATCTTTCCCAATAAACACTTCTTTTGATTTCAAATGATAACAAATAAAACTTTGGTTAGCTAAAGAAAATAAACCAACTCTAACTTTTTCTTTCAAAGGAAACATTTGTAACCCTAAAAAAATTTAGACATAATTATTTAGTCTAGTATAAAAAATTAACTGTGCATATTTCATAAACAAACAAACCTTTTTGTCTAATCCAAAAATATCAGCAATATCATCCGACAAAATAGCAAATTTCCTATCTCCAAAAACAAAATCATTTCCACTATCATAATAAGATATAATTTGACCAATATCATTGTTATATTTCCTTCGACTAGAATCACAAAAATTATGAATGAATACCTCTAAAAGTTTCCAATAAACGAATATTTTAAGTACATCTAGTAACTTATCTTCTTTTGTTCTTTTTTTGTAATACTTAAAGACATCAAAAAATGATTTCAAATTACATCTATAACTCCTTTAAAGGTTCTTTTTTAATTTCTTCAACACTGTCATCGAAATCATTTACCCTGTCAATTTGTGTAGATTCTCTTCTTCTGCTAAAATGAATTCAATATTGTGAACCAGAAATATAGAATCGGACTCTTCAAAATCACATGATTTCTCAACGCCTGCATTTTGAAAGTTATTACAACTGAATTCTATAAAAAAAAATTGTAGAATTTAATTTAATTAATCAATTAATATAAAATATCAAATAGTTCTTTAAATTTCTACTTTTAAATGCAATAATTATCAAATCAAACATAAGAAAATTTCAGCATTTTGTAAATGCAGTTATTTTAAATGTAAACAAAAATAATAACAAAGTAAACCTTAACCACATTTCAAAAACGCAGTAATAATAAGTATATATATTTTTTGAATTAGACTAAACTATTAACTAGGATATAACTACTTATTATATATATAGTTACTAAATACATTTTTAATTAAAAAATATAGTTAAATTAAAAGTAGTAGTTACTAAAACGCACTTTAAGACTGCAAAACACAAATGCAGTTACATTATAACTTAAAATTTAACTGCATTATGTGAATGTAATTATCAAATTCTAGCTTTTAGAATATTATAACAACACTTTATAATTATATATAATACATGCACTAATAATAATTATCAAAAAGGCAATAAATTTTTTATCAAAAAACTAAAAGTAATTAATTTTGACAGTGCTTAATAAATTCCGTAACTATAAGCATCGAATTTTGTACAGCATTGTAGGTAAATGCAGTATAATGTAAAAAATACAATTATACAGTCTAAATGTAGTAAAATTTTAAATACAAAATAACTTATTCAATAGCAACTACTGTTAACAACAATTAATTAGTTATTATAGTAAAAAAACTACATAACAATAATGCACTAAAATTGATTATACTTTCTACAATAATACCTTTTTCGAACAACAATAACTACATAAAATTAATAAAAAAATAATCACACTAACATTGACGAAAAACTATACCTTTTGCGATTCATGCACTTTACGATGTTTACTATAATGCAAATTACCTTCCTCGGCATTTTCACCATATAACCTAACTCTACATTTCAAAATACTATATGATTCAAAATGTTGAGAACTCTTGATCTCAGCAATAGCTCCGGCACCTTTACTCCTGGTTGTCCTCATTTCAAACTTAAATTTCATTTATATATGTTAGCTTAGAGATCACAAATACAAATTGTATCGACAAAAGATGTAAGGTGAAAAAGGTTTTTTTTTGTAAAAAAGAAATTGAAAACGCTACTGAGTAAAAATGATACTTATTCCAACAGAGGCAAAGGCTTACACGTGGCTAAAAAAGTTAAAGGGTAGATTTGTAAAAACATATACGTAGGGACCTAAGTTACAACAAAAAAGAAAAGAAAGGACCAGCTTTATATTTATATTAAAAAATAGAGACCCGAGACTAATTTTTATTTTTCAACATCCATAAATAAATTTGAAGGACTCAACTATTGAATCCAAGAGCAATAATTACTCAACTTTGCTCAATTAAATATAAATTTCTCTCTCTTTTTTAGGTTAAATTAGGGTTTTTAAGGAGGACTCTCACATCGTTACATATAAAACAAGTGCAAACATGTTCTGTGCACATGACAGTCTAAAGTTATCTAAATTAAAATAGTTAAAATGTGATTGTGATTAGTGTAACGGTGATTCCCAAATAAAAATTTAATTAATTAATATAATATACAATGAGTTTGTCACTTTCGGAGCATGATTTGAAATGGAAAAAAAATAGGGTTGCTAATGAGTGCTCAAAAAATTCGAAATCTGTTCATTTCCATATCCCAAAATATGAAAAATATCTGATATGGAAAAAAGGGATACGAATGCGAATATGGCCTTATCTATATTAGATAATTATCCATCCAATTTTTATCAAAATTACAATTATAATTTTATGTACTTTTGTATAAAAATGGTTGCCATTTACTATTTTATCTAGGTAAAAAAAGTTATTTTTTATCAAAATTAATATTTGTTGCTTAAAATTATTTTTCTTAGTATATTGATTAGTTTTTATATTTTTAGTATCGAAATGGATTTATAATGAATCAAATTTTTATTTTTTATTTAGATTTATAGTTATGAACTAGTCCAAGAACATTCGGTAAATATTTGATATCCATTCGCATCCGTGGATACAAATATCCAAAAATGATTTCATATATAGATATGACATATCTAAATCCTTATCAGACCGTTTACGGGCATAGATATAAACACTTTTATAGTTAGATAAAACATGTACTTTATGTTAAACCCGTTCAAGCTATATATTATATAAAATATATATGTTTCATTTTCATCCAGAAAATCCCATGTTACACCAAAATGAGTCGTCTAAAATGAAAGTTGAAGGAAAATTAGAATTACATTAAGAAAAATAAAACCAAATGTTATTTAAGCACCATTTCATAGAGTTTAACAAACTATCTCAGATTTTCTAATTCAATAACAAAAAGTATTTGCAAAATGTAATACAGTAAAAGCTACTCTCAACATTCCATTTACTGGACTTCAAATACAAGTATAAAATCTATAGTATTTCAGTTACTTTTAGATTTTCTCCTATAAGAAGGCTAAGATCTTCTATTAGTATATTAAGAGACTCTAGTTCTTCCTTTGATTTTGACTATTTATGAAGTTGAATGATTTCTTTCATATCTTATTTTAAGATACCATGAACAATCCAATATTGCAATTAAGATGTGAAATATGGTAACCTTTAAAAAATATATTTGAAAACATGTCAGTAGTTACTGATTTTTTCATTTTTCTATCCAATAGTCTACTTATGTAACGACCCGAAATTTTGAATATTTGAAATTGGAATATTTAATTGGTTTTAAATATTTAAAAGGTAATTTTCAACTTGAATTTCAAATATCAATATTCATTTGATAATTAAATTATTGAACTAAATAATTGGAAATTGGGTAAAATATGGAATCTTGAGTGTTAAGCGTGTTAAAAATAATTGAAAGGCTTATAAAATGTATATTGATAATATTGAAGATAATAGAAGGTTTAAAATTGAATTTAGGAATGATTTGTTCAGTTTTAAAAATATATCTTTTAAATTGACATTTAAAAATAGCCTTCCGAGGCACAGTCTTGGAATTCAACGAAACTAGTTTCATTGGATCCGTAATTGTAACGATCCCGGTTTTGAGTCAAATTTAAATTGGTAATTAAAATAAATTATTAGATTAAATTGAAAAATTAATTTGAATTTTTCTAAAATAAATAATATATGTTGTTTATTTATATATATGTATACGAATTGATTTTAAATTGAATTTTAAATTTGAAACTCAAAAATAAATATTTTAGAAACTAAATTGAATTTAAATACTCTATGTTTTATATTGATAAAAATTTGTTTTTTAATTATAATATATATATGTAATATATATATATATATATGTAATATATATTTTGGAAGTTATGTTTTAAATTTAATATGATAAATTTTCAAAAAAACATATTTAAAAGTTAAAAAATTCTTTATTTTAAAAGCTTATACATATAATATACATGTGTTGTTTAGTTAGGTATAGTTAGATTTTAAAATCATTTTCTTTAAAAAGTTATACAAATATTAATAAATAGAAAATGTATTAGTAAAAATACAATACATATATATATATACATATATATATATGTATAAGACTAACTGAAAATATGATATAAATTTTTTATAAACATAAGAAAAACATATTACATAAATTTAAGTAATTAATAAATTTATAAGTAAGGGTTTAAAACATCATTTTTAAATTAATTAACATAAGGGGTTAAAGATAAATATATGAAAATTTACAAGTGTAAAATAATAACATATATATTTAAACATTTGTAAGCCATGTCGCATGAATATTAACAAGTGTAAACCCTTTAATAAATATTAACGAGTGTCATGATTTTAAATTTTATTTTCAAATAATAATAAAGATTTTAAGGATACATATACATCTACTTCTCGTACTTTCAATTTCTTTTCTATCTCACTTTCATAAATATTCAAACCTGGAAAACCAAAATACAAAGCAAACTAAAAATATAGAAACAAAAACAAGATAAAAGAAATCAAAACAAGTTCTTCAAATCTTCAACCTGAAAAAAAATTTGAATCAAACAAGTTCAGTTTCAACCTAATCAAGCAAAGCAAAGATTAAAGCAACTAAACAAGTGTAAGCTCAACTCAATATACATCACTTCTAGATCAAGCATGTAGTAGATGTAGTTCAACTTAAACATAGGATCAAATCAACTCCCAGTTTTTAAGTTTAAAAATCATGTTTCAGTGCAAATCAAACTTCCAGGTTTTTGTTGTATCAATTTCTAGGTGAGCAAACTCCTATTTTTTTTAAAAAAAAACTTAATCTGTTTGATATCTTAATGCATGTGATCATCCTTGAGATTTGATGTGAAATCTGCTTGCATATATATATATATATATGAAGATATAAGTGTGCATGTCTGGTTCATCTCTGTTTTCAAGCTACAAGGTTTAAATTTAGATAAAAATTTCAAATCTTCTTATCCAATCTCTTATAAACTTTGGAATTTGAACAAATTATGTTTGTTCAAACCTAAACTAAGATTTAAAATATATTTAAGAATGATAGTTTTGAATATCATTTGGAAAATGAAAAAAAAACAGTGAAACCTTGGAAACTTGTTAAAACCAATCATCATGATTTGATGACTCAGGTATATAGTCTGAATCGACTTTGGAAATCATGATTTTTAAAAGAAGAATCACGATTTTTAGTGTTGTGTAGAGCGAGGTTTGAACAGGAAATGGGTTTCGAGACTTTGCTGGTGATCGAGAAACTCGAGGTGGTCAGGATCACCATTGGAGGTAGCTAGGGCATAGTTGAACTAAGGAAAAATGGTTTTTGGTTTTATTAGCCACCATGGCGGTGACGAGGCGTAGGAGTAGGGTTTGGGGCATAGTTTCGTTCGAGGGTGGAAACTTGATTGTTGCGCCATCAATAGTGCATCGAAGTAGACCGGTCCAAAGGGGATAGATGCTGGAAGTCGAGACGAAGCTTCGGTCGGGATGACATGGACGATCGAGGCTGGGATCGTCGACGGGAGGGTGCTTTTGTTGACTAAGTTGGTTCCAAGAAGAAATATATTAGCTCGATTTCATTTCCAGTCAATTTCGTCAAACTTGGTTGGTTGGGAGGCTCAAGTGGGTCGTTGGTGATGTGTTGGCAACGGCGAAGTCGATCGGAATGGCTCCGATCACTTGTACACTTGCACGATGGGTTTTGGTGTCTGTGTTTTGGAAGTAGGATGTCTTGAAGATAAACTCAGGGAAAGAGCAGGTTTGCTCGGGTTCGATCTCGAGTTTGAACGTGAGTGTTTTAGACATGTTAACAGATTTTAAACTTAAACTAAAACTAAGTTTAAAAAAAAAGTGGATTTTCTTGGATCTGGGCTCGAGTGTTTCTAGGTGAAACATGAAGCAAGTGTTTTAGCAGCTTTTAAATTTTAAATAAAAGCAAGTTTTAAAATAAATCTAGTTTAAACTAATTCTTAAATCTAATTCTTTATATAATAAATGTTTTTAAATAATTGATTTAAGAAATTATATGATTTGTTTAGCTTAAATTTGTTAAGTTAAATACTTAAGTTATTTTGGAAAACTTAATTTAGAAATATAATTAAGTAGATAATTAAAAAGTAAAATGTTTGGATTTATATGATAATGATAATTAAGAAAATAATAAAGATAAATGGTTTATCTTTAAACTTAATTAAGGTTTGATAAATTAAGAAAAATTAATTAATTAATAATAATTAAGGATAATTAATTAATGAAAGGAATTAAGGTATAATTATTTAGTGCGATTACTTAAAGTATAATTAATTGATTTAAAGGGTTAAGTAGTTAATAAATAAAGGTTAATTAATCAAGTGATTATAGGATAATTACTTAATTGAAGTAATTAAAGGGTTACTTTGCTAAGGATTA
Organism: Allium cepa; assembly: GCA_030765085.1. Lineage (NCBI taxonomy): Eukaryota > Viridiplantae > Streptophyta > Magnoliopsida > Asparagales > Amaryllidaceae > Allium > Allium cepa. The sequence goes on along the minus strand of CM060945.1, from coordinate 304,083,902 downwards.
ATTAATTAGTAATTAAAGATTGATTACTTAATAATTGAAGGTTAATTATTTATTAATTAAAGAATAATTAATTAATTAAAGGTTAATTAATTAATGACTAAAGGTGAATTAACTAAAGGTTAATTAGTTCATGGTTGAAAGATAATTACCTTATGTAATTAATTAGGGGTTAAATTAATTATGTAATTAACTTAAGGTTCATTTTATTTATGTGAATAATTAAGGAATAATTAATTAAGGTTAATTAATAAATTAAGGTTAAGTATTTAAGATGGATAATCAAGGTTGATTAATTAAATTCATCAATTAATATTAGATGGTTTAATTAATGTTAATTAAGCAGGAAAATAAGAGATTAATTTATTTGGTTTAAATTAAATTAATTATAGATTATGTGATTGATATCTCCTTGCTTATGGATGATTGTTGTATTTAATGCTTGAATTGTTTAGTATCTCTGATCTATAATGTTCTATGTTGTGAGTTGCTTTGAGTTGATCTGTGAACTGCGATTTATTTATCTGTAATGATACTACTTATTTATCTGTGAATGAAAGATAAGCGTTATAATGTCATATCGCTTATCGATATTGTTGTGCTTGAATTGATGATGGTCGTGATATGTTATTGTTATGTGTAAAACCTCTGGACTACACCCCACACACATAAATATGGATTTCACAGGAAATCGGTTAAGTCACAAATATTTTGAATTCAAATACTATTTTGTTTAAAAGTTGAATTTTGAATCCAAATGGTTTGGAAGTGAAATTGAGTTAAATTTGAAAAGCTTTTGGAAAGGAAATTTGAAAATGAAATTTAGTTTGAATAGAATATATTTTGTTCATGTTTTGAAATTGTGGTTTAAAAGGGGTATACAAGTTACACGATATATATTTGGATTTAAAACCATTTTAAATTATTTTGGAGATTTGAATTTAATTCAAATAGAACTTGCCGAGAATATGGCAGTTCGCTATTTTTTTCAATGTATAATTTGAAAGGATATATCTTGAGTAAATTTAATCGAATTTTCCTGAAATATAAAGCATTTGTTTTGAAATGATAATGGCTTTCATATAATGAAAGAATTTCAAATTTTTATTGAAAGGATTTGAAGTTTGAAATGGAAATTGTATTGAAAGCTATAAGTGAATCTTTGATAAAGATTCGTGAACTTTGTTTTCAAATTAAAGAGGATCTTAAAAGTGAATCTTTTGTATAAAAGATTTGAAATTGAAATAGTTTTGAAAGCTATGAATGAATCTTTGTTAAAGATTTTGGTGAACATTGGTTCAAATTGAAGAGGATCTTAAAAGGGAGAATCTTTTATTTAAAAGATTAAAAGTGGAAAATTGTTTAAACCATTCAAAAAGAAATGTTTAGGAAACAAGTGTTGAAAGTTGCGACTTAACTAATATCCCAATATATCCATATGTTTTTAAAATTTGCACTCGTTATTCGGTTTAGTCGGAAGAGGACTTTATGTCATAAAACCCATTCCGAATCAATGATACAGCAAAATGGATAGCACTTGAAGACGGTGGTGAAGACTGGGTGTTTTTGAGAACGATAGGATAACCTGTCGAATGACTCTGCACTGAGTTGCTCCGGTATAGAGATCTCCATATGTAATGGGGAGTCCGATCGGGATTGTGAATACCCGAATTCAAAAAGGCTTCTTTTGAAGTTCCCTTGGTTCCATTCAGACCCAGGATGGACTTGTATGGTTTTATGTCTGATGTTACACTTTGAGATGTAAAGCTAGTTTCTATCAAATACATTTATGTTTGGTGGCGGAGAATTTATTCTCTTACCTTAACACCCTTCTTTGAGACGTATGAGCTCAGAGGTTATGTAGTTGATATTTCCTAGTGATACATTCCCAATTTGGCAATGTGGTATGCTAAGTGATGTTGAACATTTGTTTACCGAAGCATGACTTTTGTAAAAAGCGTAGCTTTGTGGACGAGACTTCGTCAAACCTCACAACCCGTAAATGGTCGAAACATGAAGAATGCGGCAAGGTTATGAGAGTCACACCCTTTAGGGTGTGTGCATTTCCTTCTGCATAAAAAAGTGATATCATGGTATGGACCCCAGATATTTAACTTATGTGGTTGTTGGAATTTTTTTGGTGTTGAGCGCTCGGATAAAGGTCGGTGACGATTGAGGGATGGCATATTCGTATCAGCAGTTACCTAGTTATAGAGGTAACCCGACCTTGTGTTGGCAGAGAGCCGGTTAGGTTCTCGAGGCATCCCTCTAGAGGCGTTCCCATTCGGTGAGGAAGTTCCTTATCCTGACCATTTGTTGGAAATCCAATCACCCAATATGCGCCCTGTACGGTTTTGGTTGTAGAACCTGCCATTTAACATGGTAGCTACAGTAGTCATACTATTATGGTACGTATGCTGTCTAAGATTAATATTATACTTTCGAAATGTTTTCTGCACTATGCGCTAATAATAATATCAAAACGATTTTATGTATCAAGCATGTTTGACTATCATAAGGAGAAATCTCCCCCAAGTGTGCAATTGCATTGTGTGTCTGCCGGGAGGCCTTATGGAAGTTTTTCCAAAAAGCATTGCGGATTTCTTTTTACTTCTTTTGTTGTTTATTTTTGTTTAAAACAACAGTTTTTGTTTGCTCAAACTAGTCCTATGACTACCCTGGAATTTATTGTTCCCTTTCTAAACTCTGGGTGCCCACAATTTTCCATACGAGCAGACTAAAGTCAGGTTTTCATATAATAAGCTTATAGATGTAGATTCGATAGCCTTCGGTCTTTGGTTTGGTAGTTTTTTGCAATCTTCGAAGTCTTTGGATTTTGTGCAATCGCATTCTGCATCGAGTTTGCTTTAGTTCGGCTTGATGGTGGTTCGAGCTTTTGGAGTTTGGAGTTTGGCATTGGAGATGTTGTGTTCCACTGTCGTTGATGTCTTATTCTTTTCCGCTGTTGTATCTATCTCTGATAATGTTGATCATTCCAATTGTATCATTGTTATATCAAATATTGCGTATCAATAAAATTTCATTTCGGTTTCCACCGTGTTGTTATTCACCTAATGTTGTTATAAGCTCCGGCGAGCCAGACTCAACGTTTGAATCTGCGACATTCTAATATGGGTGATGTATTTTGGTGTTGATTTTCGAAGGTCGAGTCAGGGTCGTCAGGGCTGGTATCAGAGCCGAAGGTTGAGTAAGAACTTTAGTTCAGAAGTATAACACATTAGATGACTCATTAGGGATAGGGATATAAATTCCTTAGAATGAGTATATCTCTAAGATATCTTGTCCGAGTGCTTCAACAAATTCTCTTACTATTCACCGATAGTGAGTATGAGCGCAAGAAGAGGACAAGGTAGGGAACAGGGGAATACCACTAAAAATGGTCAATGCCCTGCAACAACAAGGAACAATCTTTTTCCCTTAACCTCTTTTGATCATCATCCGTTTTCGATTCTTTGATGGTTTACTGGCAACTCCAGGAAGAAGCTTTGGTGTGGTGGTGGCCCTACGAATCTTTGTTACGTTATAGAAAAGTTCTTATTTCGTATTCTCTTCATCAGTTTGCTATCAGCTTTTCGTTTTAACTTTAATAAATTTGAAATTTTATTTGAAATAAATTGGTTAATAAAATATGAAGTTAAATTAAATTGTATCTGTTGTCTATTCTTTGGGGTCCCGATATATTCTATGAATTTTTAATTATCCCTTCAGACTAACTAATGCCCCAGCATATTTTCATAGACCGGATGACCCGAGTACTTCGTGAAATATTAAATGAGTTCGTTCTCATAATTATTGATGATATTCGTATTTGGTAAGCCAAATGAATAGATATTCAGTTTGATCTGGTAAAACATTTTCCATCTATTCTTCGTTGTCTCCCTGTCAAGCAAATTTCGGGGAAGAAATTTTCTTAAGGGGGAATCTATAACGATCCCGGTTTTGAGTCAAACTTAAATTGGTAATTAAAATTAATTTTTGGATTAAACTATGAATTAATTTGAATTTTTTCAAAATAAATAACATATGTTATTTATTTATATATATGTATACAAATTGATTTGAAATTGAATTTTGAATTTGGAACTCAAAAATAAAAAATTTAGAAAATAAATTAAATTTAAATACTCTATATTTTAAGATTAATAAAAAAAATTCTAATTATAATATATATATATATATATATATTTTTGAAGTTATGATTTAAATTTAATATGATAAATGTTCAAAAAAATATTTAAAATCTAAAAAATTTATATTTTAAAAGCTTATACATATAATATACAGGAAATTATTGTCAAGGACAAAATTTCACAACTTTTTAGCCTCAAGGACAGACCTTCAATATTTTATCCTGAAGGACAACTTTCTGTAGGTATCAGTTTTTAGTTATCGGTAGCAGTTTTTAGGTATCAGTTTGTAGTTATCGGTAGCAGTTTTTAGGTATCAGTTTTTAGCTCGGTATCAGTTTTGTTGTCCTTATGAATAATTTTGGAAAATGTTTGTCCTTGTGAATAAATTTTAGAAGAATGTTTGTCCTTGTGGCAAAAATATTGAGGTCGTGTCCTTGAGGCAAAAAATACAGAAATTTTTGTCCTTTAAATTAATTCATGTGTTGTCCTTTAAATTAATTCATGTATTTTTATTAATACATGTGTTGTTTATTTAGGTATAATTAGATTTTAAAATCATTTTCTTTAAAAATTTATACAAATATTAATTAATAGAAAATGTATTAATAAAAATATAATACACACATGTATAAGACTAACTGAAAATATAATTTAAAATTTTTATAAACATAAGAAAAACGTATTTCACAAATTTAAGTAATTAATAAATTTATAAGTAAGGGTTTAGAAACATCATTTTTAAATTAATCAACATAAGGGTTTAAGCAAAAATATATGAAAATTTACAGGTGTAAAATAATAACATGTACATTTAAACATTTGTAAGCTATGTAGTATGAAGATTAACAAGTGTAAACCCTTTAATATGCAATATTAACAAGTGTCGTGATTTTAAATTTTATTTTCAAATAATAATAAAGATTTTAAGGAACATATACATCTACTTCTCTTATCTTTCAACTTCTTTTCTATCTCACTTTTATAAATATTCAAACCTGGAAACCCAAAATACAAGGCAAACTAAAAATCTGGAAACAAAAACAAGATAAAAGAAATCAAAAAATTTCTTCAAATCTTCAACCTGAAAAAAAAAATTGAATCAAATAAGTTCAGTTTCAACCTGATCAAGCAAAGCAAAGATTAAAGCAATAAAACAAGTGCAAGCTCAACTCAATATACATCAGTTCCAGATCAAGCATGCAGTAGATTTAGTTTAACTTAAACATTGGATCAAATCAACTTCTAGTTTTTAAGTTTAAAAATCAGGTTTATGCTTTATTAGTTTCCAGGTGAGCAGACTCCTTATTTTGAAAAAAAAAAACTTAATCTGTTTGATATCTTAATGCATGTGATCATCCTTGAGATTTGATGTGAAATCTGCTTGCATATATATAGATATATATGAAGATATAATTGTGCACATCTGGTTCATCTCTGTTTTCAAGCTACAGGGTTTAAATTTAGATAAAAATTTCAAATCTGTTATAAACTTTGGAATTTGAACAAATTATGTTTGTTTAAACCAAAACTAAGATTTAAAAATATATTTAAGAATGATAGTTTTGAATATCATCGGGAAAATGGGAAAAAACAGTGGAACCTTGGAAACTTGTTAAAATCAATCATCATGATTTAATGACTCAGGTATATAGTCTGAATCGACATTGGAAATCATGATTTTCAAAAGAAGAATCACGATTCTAGTGTTGTATCGAGCGAGCAAATCGGGTTTGAACAGGAATTGGGTTTCGAGACTTTTCTGGTGATCGGGAAACTCAGGGTGGTCAAGATCTGCATTGAAGGTAGCCAGGGCGTAATCGAACTAAGGAAAAATTGTTGGTGGTTTTACTAGCCACCGTAGCGGCGGCGAGGCGTAGGAGTAGGGTTTTGGGCATATTTTCGGTTGAGGATGGAAACTTGATTGCCGCGCCGTCGAGTGTGCATCGGACGAGACCAGTCCAAGGGGGATAGAAGCTGGAAGTTGAGATGAAGCTTCGGTCGGGATGGCGTGGATGATCGAGGCAGGGATTGTCGGCGAGGGGGTGGTTTTGTTTACTGTGTTGGTTCTAGGAAGAAATAGATCAGCACGATTTCATTTCCAATCGATTTCGTCAAACCTGGTTGATCGGGAGTCTCAGTTGGGTCGTCGGTGATGTGTTGGAAACGACGAAGTCGATCGGAATGGCTCTGATGACCTGTACACATGCACAACGGGTTCTGGTGTCTGTGTTTTGGAAGATGGATGTCTCGAAGGTGAACTCCGGGAAAGATCAGGTTTGCTCGGGTTCGATCTCGAGTTTGAACATGAGTGTTTTAGACATGTTAACAGATTTTAAACTTAAACTAAAACTAAGTTTTAAAAAAATTGGATTTTTCTTGGATCTAGGTTCGTGTGTTTCTGGGTGAAACCTAAAGCATCTGTTTTAGCAGCTTTTAAATTTGAAATAAAAGAAGTTTTAAAATAAATCAAGGTTAAACTAATTCTTAAATCTAATTCTTTACATAACAAATGTTTTTAAATAATTAATTTAAGAAATTATATGATTTGTTTAACTTAAATTTATTAAGTTAAATGCTTAAGTTATTTAAAAACTTTAATTTTGAAATATAATTAAGTAGATAACTAAAATGTAAAATGTTTTGATTTATATGATAATGATAATTAAGAAAACAAATAAAGATAAATGGTTTATCTTTAAACTAAATTAAGGTTTGAGAAATTAAGAAAAATTAATTAATCAATCATAATTAAAGGTAATTAATTAATGAAAGAAATTAAAGGATAATTATTTAATGTGATTACTTAAAGAATAATTAATTGATTTAAAGGGTAAATTAATTAATAAATAAAGGTTAATTAATCAAGTGATTATAGGATAATTACTCAGTTGAAGTAATTAAAGGGTTAATTTGCTAAGGATTAATTAATTAGTAATTAAAGATTAATTACGTAATAGTTGAAGGTTAATTATTTATTAATTAAAGAATAATTAATTAATTAAAGTTTAATTAATTAATTATTAAAGGTTAATTTATTAAAGGTTAATTAATTCATGATTGAAAGATAATTACCTTATGTAATTAATTAGGGGTTAAATTAATTATGTAATTAACTTAAGGTTCATTTTATTTATGTGATTAATTAAGGAATAATTAATTAATTAAGGTTCATTAATAAATTAAGGTTAAGTAATTAAGATGGATAATCAAGGTTGATTAATTAAATTCATTAATTAATATTAAATGGTTTAATTAATGTTAATTAAGCAGGAACATAAGAGATTAATTTATTTGATTTAAATTAAATTAATTATAGATTATGTGATTGATATCTCCTTGCTTATGGATGATTATTGTATTTAATGTTGAACTTTTTAGTATCTCTGATCTGTAATGTTCTGTAATCTGAATTGGTTTGAATTGATCTGTGAACTATGATTTATTTATCCGTAATGATATTACTTGTTTATCTGTGAATGAAAGATAAGCTTTATAATGCCATACCGCTTATCGATATTGTTGTGCTTGAATTGATGGTGGTTATGATATGTTAGTGTTGTGTGTAAAACGCCTGGACTACACCACATACACAAATATGGATTTCACGGAAAATCGGTTAAGTCACAGATATTTTGATTTTAAATATTATTTTACTTAAAAGTTGAATTTTGAATCCAAAGGTTTGGAAGTGAAATTGAGTTAAATTTGAAAAGCTTTTTGGAAAGGAAATTTGAAATTGAAATTTAGTTCGAATAGAATATATCTTGTTTAAGTTTTGAAATTATTTTTGAAATTATGGTTTAAAAGGGGTATATAAGTTATAAAAGTTATACAATATATATTTGGATTTTAAACCATTTTAAATTATTTTAAGATTTGAATTTAATTCAAATAAAACTTGCCGAGAATACTGTAGTTCGTTGATTTTTCAATGTATGCTTTGAAAGGCTATATCTTCTGTAAATTTAATCGGATTTTCCCAAAATAAAAGGCATTTGTTTTCATATGATAATGGCTTTCATATAATGAAAGAATTTCTAGTTTTTATTGAAAGGATTTCAAGTTTGAGATGGAAATTGTATTGAAAGCTATAAGTGAATCTTTGCTAAAGATTGGTGAACTTTGTTTTCAAATTAAAGAGGATCTTAAAGGTGTATCTTTTGTATAAAAGATTTGAAATTGAAATAGTTTTGAAAGCTATGAATGAATCTTTATTAAAGATTTTGGTGAACATTATTCAAATTGAAGAGAGTCTTAAAAGGATGAATCTGTTGTTTAAATGATTAAAAGTGGAAAATTGTTTAAACCATTCAAAAAGAAAGGTTTAGGGAAATAAGTGTTGAAAGTTGTGACTTAACTAAGATCCCAATATATCCATATGTTTTTAAAATTCGCGCTCATTATTCGGTTTAGTCGGAAGAGGATTTATGTCATAAAACCCATTCCGAATTAATGATATGACGAAATGGATAGCATTTGAAGACGGTGGTAAGGACCAGGTGTTTTGGAGAATGATAGGATAACCTATCGAATGACTCTACACCGAGTTGCTCCAGTATAGATATCTCTATATGTGATGGGGAGTCTGATCGGGATTATGAATACCCGAATTCGCAAGGGCTTCTTTTGAAGTGCCTTCGGTTCCATTCAGACCGAGGATGGACTTGTATAGATGTATGTCTGACGTTACACTTTGAGTTGTAAAGCTGGTTTCTACCAAATCATTTCTATTTGGTGGCGGAGAATTTATTCTCTTAGCTTAACACCCTTCTCTGAGACGTACGAGCTCAGAGGTTATGTAGTTAATATTTACAAGTGATACATACCCAATTTGTTAATGTGGCATGCTAAGTGATGCTGATCATTTGTTGATCGAAGCATGGCTTTTGTGAAAAGTGTAGCTTTGTGGACGAGACTTCGTCAAACTTTACAACCCGTAAATGGTCAAAACAGGAAGAATGCGGCAAGGTTATGAGGGTCATGCCCTTTAGATGTATGTGTATTTCCTTCTGGATAAAAAGTGATATCATGGTATGGAGCCCAGATATTTAACTTATGTGGTTGTTGGAAATTTGTTGGTGTTGAGCGCTTGGAAAAAGGTCGTTGACGGCCGGGGGATGACATACTCATGTCAATAGTTACCTAGTTGTTGAGGTAACCCGTCCTTGTGTTGGTAGAGAGCCAGTTAGGTTCTCAGGGAATCCCTCCAGAGGCATACCCATTCAGTGAGGAAGTTCTTAGCCTGACCATTTGTTGGAAATCCAATCACCCAATACGCGTCCTGTACGGTTTGAGTTATAGAACCTGCCATTTAACATGATAGCTTTAGTAGGTATACTATAATGGTACATATGCTGGCTAAGATTAATGTTATACTTTCAAAATGTTTTCTACACTATGCACTAATAATAATATTAAAAGAATTTTGTGTATCAAGCATGTTTGACTATTATAAGGAGAAATCCCCCCCAAGTGTGCGATTGCATTGTGTATGTGCCGGGAGGCCTTATGGTAGTGTCATTTTCCAAAAAGCATTGCGGATTTCTTTTTACTTCTTTTGTTGTTTGTTTTTGTTCAAAACAACTGTTTTTGTTTGCTCACACTAGTCCCATGACTGACTTGGAGTTTATTGTTCCTTTTCTAAACTTTGGGTGCCCACAATTTTCCATACGGGCAGCCTAGAGTCAGGTTTTCAGATAATAAGCTAGTAGATGTAGATTCGATAGCCTTCAGACTTTGGTTTGGTAGCTTTTGGCAATCTTCAAAGTCTTTGGAATTTGGGCAATCACATTCTGCACCGATTTTGCTTCAGTTCAGCTTGATGGTGGTTCGAGCTTTTGGAGTTTGGTATTGGAGATGTTGTGTTCTATTGCTGTTGCTATCTTATTCTTTTCCGCTATTGTATCTATCTCTAATAATGTTTATCATTTCATTTGTATCATTGTTATATCAAATGTTGTGTATCAATAAAATTTCATTTCTGTTTCCGCTGTGTTGTTATTCACCTAGTGTTGTTATAAGCTCCGACGAGCCAGACTCAACGTTTGAATCTGCGATATTCGAATAAGGGTGATATATTAGGGTGTCGATTTTCGAAGGTCGAGTCAGGGTCGTCACGGTGATAGCATATTATTATCGGATTTCAAATTTCGTAGTGTTTGGGTTATCGTGTGATCGTGTGACCGTACGGGATATAAACATGCTGAAGTTTATATCAAAAATTCAATATATTTATATAGGTCCAAAATGCTATCTTTTCCATAGGATAAAATTAGGACTGAAACCTTCTCCATTGCATTTGAAATAGAGATATAACATTATAAATGCCTAGCGGCATGCCTCGATAAGAGGTCGAGATTTTAAGTTGCATGTTTGGGATGATTTAAAATTTAAATATGATATATATGGTTGACCAGTCATAATTTTTCACATCAGCTGCCTTTCCCTTATCATCTCTACCCAACATTCAGTTGTAATTCTTTCACCACCAAACCTTTTTCCTTCTCATCGGCTTTTTTCTTTTTCAGAGCACTGTAGCTTGCTGATTCAAACACGCCTATTCCCTATTTCAAGCATCGTGTTCCCTCTCTTCTTTTATTTTAACAGCCTAGCTTCACCCCTTGTCTTCAAAAATCGAAATCGAAATCAAATTCGCGCCTTCCTCCTCGATGTTTCAGACAAAATGAAGCTCATTTCCTCCCAGATTTTCAAATCCCTTTACTCCTCTCTGGTATTCGAACAAATCAATTCGGGTAATAAGAAAAGGGCGACGCATTAGTGGGAAGTCGAGCTCAAGTTTGGGGAACTGAAGCACGAGCAAGTGGAGGCAATGACTGCTAGGGCTTGGGGTGTCTCGATGACGGCGGTGTCTTAGGATGGGAAGGCGCGAGTAGGGTTTCGAGTTGGGGTGCTCGCGATACGGCTTGGAGGCGGAGTGCTGTTGCGAGTTGGGTAGGGCGGAGGCCGGCATTCGAAGATGAGTCGACTGCATCGTTGATTGGTGGTCGGTCGGTCGAATCCGCATTAATTGGCGAGTTCGATCTCACCTACGAAGATGGAAGGCTTAAGATCAGAAGGCGGCGATGGTTTTTTTCGATTGTAGGTTGCGATGTGGTTCGAGCTGGAATTTTAGGGGATCGATCGATGTTAAGGCCAAAGTTGGTGCCAGAGGAGGTGCGAGCTGAGGCTGAAATTGGAAATACTCGACGTTTGGTTGAGGGGAGGGGGTCGGTGACTTGTCGAGGCAGTAAAAAAAAAGAAAAACAAACAGTAATGGGCAGGTATATCAAATCATTTATTCTTTTTAGTTAATGATTTATGTATATTATGTATACATAAAGAAAAGTATGATATAAATATATATATATATAAGGTTTAAATATATATAAATATATATATATATATAAGAATTTTAAATGTGGAAAAAATTATACAAAATTAGATTTTTAAATCTATATAGATTATTTTATAAATATATATGTAGTTTCAAAAAGGAAATAAATATACACATACACATATTAAACCTATCATTTAATTTTAAAAACATGTATTAAGGGGATTAACTTGTTTAAATCAACTTATTGAATTATTTTAATTACAAAAAATTATTTATAGGAAAATCAGTTTAAATTAATTAATAAATGGTAATTGATTGTTCGATTTATTTCAAATGTTAATAAATCATGTAATGTTTATACAAGGTTTAAAATCATGGAGAAACAAATCGGTCTGGATTGGATTGCAAATTAAAAGCGACGGTGAGTTAATCTCACTCAAATTAGATTACTAGTGAACTTAAATAGCTAAAAATTAAATTATTGATTATTTGACTGTATTGGTAATTCATTATCAGTCTGGATGTGATACTATATATAATAATATATATATATTGGATTGATTGATATTTCCGCATTATATAGCGGATGTGACCCTATGTGCCCCGCATAATAGCGGATGACCCTATATACCATGATACCCCCCTCGAAGTGGGATGGGTATTTTTATATTGTGCAAGCATCTGCGGATGCAGAGAAACAGGTTGGAGGGATCCAACTTGATTCCTCAAAAATATTGGATTTATTTCATATTCAGTTTTATGAAATGTTGAATAATCTGTGATATTATGTTGGAAAATTTATTTATTTGATGTTAATTTATTGTTGGATATATCGTAGCATTTTAAAAGTATAAATATTGAATTTTTTGAGGGAAACAAAAAGGGAAAAATTTAAAGTAAAAATTTATGGTAAAGATGGATAAATTTAAAAAGAAAAGAATCGGGAAAGAATAAATAGTTGATTTTTAAATCCTGTATAATAAATTCCGAAATATGGAAAAGAATAGAGTCTTGAATAAATGTGAATTAAAGGATTTTAAAAGTAAGGACTTAAGCAATATTGATTTGAAGTACAAAGGATTTATTTTAAAATTTAAGTTTCAAATGAGTTGGAAAAATTAAAAGGAGAATTTTGAAATTGAGTATGAAATTGATATTTCAGACTTAATAAGGTTTTAAATCATAATAAAGGAGTAAAACTGGAATAAATGGGTTTTGGAATAAATTTGGCTAAATCAAGAAAAGATTTTTTAAATGGAATTAATTCAGAAAATCGATTTAAAAATCAATTTAAGTGTTTTGAAGCAGTGATAAAAGGAATGAGATTATGGGATTTATAAACTGGGTTTATAAATAAAGGGAAGTAAATATCGATCGATATTTGAGATTTTAGATTCACGGTGGGAATTTATAAAGGATGAGTAACTCGTTTTAAAAATAAAAGAGAATTTTATTTTTAAAAAAGTATGGAAAAGAAATTTACGGGATTGGGATGTAAATTAAAGTGGAAGTAAATCGAGAAGGATATATAAATGATTAGATGGGATATATTGGAGTGGAAGTGTATTTTCCTGAAAAGCTAAGTATGTTTTGAAGAAAGATTTTTAAATATAAATTAGAAGTTTTAAAGAATGTTTTTAGAGAAATTTATTATTTAAATAGTTTAAAAGTCTTGCAGTAAATATTAATTACGTAAATTTTAGTAGTTAATTATTTTTAAACGTTGAATTAGTATCTTGATGTAAAGGATAACTATTAAATATTTATACCTTGTATAATAGTTTTATTTTAAAAGTAGTCTTTGGCTAAAGTTTTACTTGGGAAATTATTATAAAATTTCATAACTATTATTTGAACAAAGTGATTTAAGTAGTTTTATTTTAAATGCTTTAAGTGTATATTTTTGGATAAAGTGATTTAATTTATTTGAAATATAAATTTAATAATACTTGGTGCTTTTCAGTGGAAATAAAATAATAGGTCGAATGGTTGTTAATTTGATAGTTAAATAACCAACTATCAATGGCCAATGCGCTGATCGTTTTGAAGAAACCGAGATCAGGTTTAATTATCTGAAAACCACTTCAATCCGGTTTGAACGTTTGGGAATGAAGACCATGTGATGAAGACGGTGATTTGGTTTGTCCAGACCCAGGGCAACTTGTATGGACGGATGCTATCAGAACATCATCAGGAGGATGATAAGCATTCTAAGTGAATGTGTTCTAAAAAGGTAACACATAGCCTCAAGCCTCATCAAATGGGAATGGCTAAAATAGGGGAGGTGCAGCAAGGCTATGTGGGTAGCGTCCAATTTGGGTAAGATTTCCCTTGTCTACATGTCCCTTTATTTTTCGACTATGTGGGCAGTTGCTGATACCAACCATAGGGTGATCTTACTCGGACTATCCAGTAAGGGGTAGCTCCGGTCTTGTTTTGCAGCGGATCGGAAGTGGTCCTATGTACTCTGATCTGGGCCAAGTACTGTGACGGGTGGTACCCCAATGGACTTGTTTGTATACCTATTATGCTGGAATTTAATGAATGTAAAAATTTCGGCAATTTGAATAAGTATTTGCACTTAGACACTATTATAATTCAGATGGATTTGATAAAAATGTTTTGGTTATCATAAGGTAAAAACTCAACATGTTTATTTATGGCGTGATCTTACGAGATACCTTTGATTTCAAAGGATTTTGAAAATTTTAATAATCCAGCTGAGTGTGTTTTTCTCACGTTGGTTTTCCAGACTGACTCGGTGTTATTTTATTATAATGCTCGGGTCAGACCGAGTATTACAGATGCAGGATAGGATGCTATGGAGCTCTGGAAACGAGCTGAATGGCAGAGACGTATATCACGTACCTGACTTATATTCCGCTATGTATGGTATGCTGCATATTCAGCTTTGTGAGGACAAGTTATTATAACTGTCATGTATTGTGCTATTGTTTGATTGTGTACTCTGATGGTTTTAAGTATTGAACAGTTATAGATTCTTTTGTATAAAAATCTGTTGTTACATATTATATTTTGTTCCGCCTGTGATTGTGAGATTATGATGTTGTTTTCTATTTCTTCTTCTACCTCTTTCTTCTTTAACCCTAATGGTTCGTATTACTGTTCAATTTGAGTTGAACTGATGGAGAATATTGTTGACTCAAAGGGATACGAATTTGCGGATCATTACAGTGGCACCAGAGTTAAAGGTTAAGTGAGAACCTTGGATCTGGTGGGGGTTACTCATTAGAGATAGGGTCAGTAGTACCCTAGATTGAGTTTGAGCGTATTGATAGATATGAGTGCGTGTTTGTTAGTGAATATAAAATTGTTTTATATTGTGTTGATTGGTTTGTTGAGCGGCTTATGGATTCTGGTCAATACGAGTAATTAGCGTTATTGATAGGGATCTCTAAACACTTGTACAGAACAATTTGACACGATATTGATTTAAATAGGTTGAATGAAATGATTTTACCCAAATTATTTTTCTATATAAAGAAATAACTTTTCATAAATTATTATAAGTATATATGGTTTCTTGGTTGTTAGGAAATGATAATATTAAATTATTATCATTGTTATGTGGAAATTGAATAAGGAATTGAAATGATAACTAAAGATAAGGAAAAATTCATATAACCGAATGGAATTTGTAAATGTGAATTATAAATGTGATTTATGATTTGAATTGGAATAAAATTCCAGAGTAACGTTTGAATATAGATTGAAAGGTTTCGAAATTCGAAAATTTGGGGAATTTAATTTCCTTTGGTTTGAAAATGATTTTCAAGACTTTGAAGGAATAATGGTGATATTATTCGGAAATATTTTTGAGTTGGATAGGAAATCTGGTGAGATTTGGAATTAAAAATATTTGAAATGTTTTTGAAGAGAATAAAAGCACTGAACTCACTTCGGTCGCTGGAACATAATTTTAGTGATGATTGCAGCATCATCGATATTCATTTTCGAGTTTCCAAGGGTGGAATTGCTATCTAAATGTTGTGAATGTTGAAGTTTAGGTTGGTAAAACTATTTTGATTTTGAATTGCAAAGGAAATAATTGGATATACCAAAGTATTTTGGATACAATTGATTTCAAAAATGATTTTGAAATACCTAAGTGATTGTTTAAAGACTCTGGAGTTGGTTTAAAAATGGTCATAGAATATCAATAATTTGGAAAACCTATAGAAGTTTAAAATTTGAATTAACTTGGAATGTAACTGAATCAAGTTAAATAAAAATGAATTTGAGAGATTAAGCCTTAGCAGGCCAACAGGAAATAATTATTGAATAAAAATTTATCAAGTTGGAAATAATTTGTGAATGAACCAATTTATCTAGCGTAACTAAATGGAGTTTGAAACTAGACATTTGAGTAATATTTAAATTTGAATTATTTCAAAATAAATGAGTAAAATAAACCAATTAAGTGTAATAAAATGGGAAGGGATGGGTAAATAGAATATTGGTAAGTTTGAACTTATAAAAATTTGAAAATTTAACTGAAAGGAGAATTAACTTAGACTAAGAGGCATCTGGAAATTTAGTCAAGTTGGACTAAACATATCAGAGGATTGAAAACAAAAGTAGTAAGTAAATGGGTAAGCAAATGAATTGAAACTGAATATTGGAGTTTAATTTGAAATATGTTAAGTGAAATCGAAAAATAAGTTCAAATGGGCTAAATAATATAAAGTTTTGGAAATGAAATTTGATTGGAATATGAATAAATTAGTGAGTGGAACTAATTAAGGAAATGGTTAATTAAATATGGTTTGAGATAAGGTAAATAGAATTCGATATTTAAAATTGGAAGGTAAATTGAAATGCAAATGGAATTGAGAATGCAAGGTGAATGAAATGGATATTGCGTACGAATGATATATGTACATCTTACGGGATAAAGTAAAGCAAATGTTGAAAATTTGGAAAAGGAAGTGAATAAAATTATATTGAACTCTGTGATTGGATATTACTGCTAAGCGGGATACGTGTATTTAAAAGCAGAGGAAAAATGGTGTTTTTTATTTCAAAAGATAAATTTGAATTTCCCGACAAAAAGGTATGTACTTAAAATCGTCGCATGAAATTTGATGGTTTTCTAATCTAGCCACTTGGGTTTTGTTTTCTTTTGAAAATCTAGGGCCCGGAGAGGTGTTTTGTAGTTCTTCCAAGCTAGCCATGCAAAGAAGATGCTGGCGAAATTTTTCGAAAATTTAAGGAGCTAAAAATATTTTGATAGTTTAAAATTTGGTTTTAAACTATAATTTGAATATTTAAGGGGATAATATTATTTGAAACCTACGGATGAGTTTGGAAAGTTAGTAAGGGTATTACTGTGTCTTTATTAAAAAGATTGTTTTGGAAAGTTGTCAAAAACTATTTGGTTTTGGAAGATAGTTAACGAGTTGTGGACCATTCTTCTTAACTAGCAATTTCGAGGACGAAATTGTTTTAAGAGGGAAGGAATGTAATGAACCGGAATTTTGAAAATTTAAAATTATAATATTTAATTGATTTTAAATATTTAAAAGGTAATTTTCATCTTGAATTTCAAATATCAATATTCATTTGATAATCAAATTATTAAATTAAATAATTGGGGATTGGGTAAAATATGGAATCTTCAATGTTAAGCTTGTTAAAAATAACAGAGAGGCTTATAAAATTTGTATTGATAATACTAAAGATAATAGAAGATTTAAAATTAAATTCGGGAATGATTTTTTCAGTTTTAGAAATATATAAATTGACATTTAAAAATAGCCTTCCGAGCCACAGTCTCGGAATCCAACGAAACTAGTACCATTGGAACCGTAATAGTATATTATTATTGGATTTCAAATTTCATAATATTTGGAGTTGTCATGTGATCGTACGGGATATAAAAGCGCTGAAATCTATATCGAAAATTCAATATATTTATGTGGGTCCAAACAGCTATCTTTTCCATACGATCAAATTAGGACTCGAAACCTTTTCCTTTGCGTTCGAAATAGGGATACAACATTATAAAAGCCTAACGGCATGCCTCGATAGGAGAGTGGAGACTTTAAGTTGCATATTTGGGACGATTTAAAATTTAAATATGATATATATGGTTGACCGGTCATAATTTTTCACATCGACTGCCTTTCCTTTATCACCACTGCCCAACATTCAGCTGCAATTCTTTCACCATCAAACCTTTTTCCTTCTCATTCGCTTTTTTCTTTTTCAGAGCATTATAGCTTGCTGATTCAAGCACGCCTTTTCCCCTTTTTCAAACATAGTGTTCCCTCTCTTCTTTGATATTAATAGCCGAGCTTTCCCCCTTGTCTTCAAAAATCGAAATCGAATCAAATTCACGTCTTCCTCCTTGATGTTTTAGAAAAAATGAAGTTAATTTCCTCCCAGATTTTCAAATCCCTCTCCTCCTCTCTGGTATTTTAACAAATCGATTCTGTATAATAAAAAAGGCGATGCATTCATGGGAAGTCGAGCGCAAATCCGGGGAACTCGAGCTCGAGCAAGTTGAGGCGATGAATGTTATGGCTTGAGGGGTCTCGATAATGGCAGCGTCTTAGGCTGGGAAGGCACGAGTAAGGTTTCGCGATAGGGTGGTCATGATAGGGCGGTCATGATAGGGCTTGGAGGCGAATTGCTATTGTGAGCTGGGTAGGGTAGAGGCCGGCATTCGAATGTGAGTCGACTACATCGTGGATTGGTGATCGGTCGAGTCGAGCGCGCGATGTTGGCGAGTTCGATCTCGCGCGCGAAGATGGGAGGCATGAGATCAAAAGGCAGCAATGGTTTGCTTTGATTGTAGGTTGCGGTGAAGTTCGAGCTAGAATTTTAGGGGATCGAACGATGTTAAAGCCGAAGTCGGTGCCAAGGGAGGCGCGAGCGGAGGCTAACATTGGCGATACTTGACGTTTGGTTAAAGGGAAAGGGTCGGGTGACTTGTCAAGGCAGTAAGGTATAACCTATTCCAATTTTAATTCTATATGTA
Source organism: Allium cepa (assembly GCA_030765085.1). Lineage (NCBI taxonomy): Eukaryota > Viridiplantae > Streptophyta > Magnoliopsida > Asparagales > Amaryllidaceae > Allium > Allium cepa. The sequence goes on along the minus strand of CM060945.1, from coordinate 304,065,415 downwards.
TATATATAAAGAAAAAGAAAAAAATAAACGGTAACAGCCAGGTATATAAAACCATTTATTCTTTTTAGTTAAAGATTTATATATATTATGTATATAGTAAAGAAAAGTATGATGTAAATATGTATATATATAAGGTTTAATATATATATATATAGGAATTTTAAATGTTGAAAAGTTTATATAAAATTAGATTTTTAAATCTGTATAGATTATTTTATAAATATATATGTAGTTTCAAAAAGGAAATAAACATACATATACACATATTAAACCTACCATTTAATTTCAAAAACATGCATTAAGGGGATTAATTTGTTTAAATTAACTTATTGAATTATTTATTTACTAAAAATTATTTATAGGAAAATTGGTTTAAATTAAGTTAATAAATGGTAATTGACTGTACGATTTATTTCAAATGTCAATAAACCATATAGTGTGTGTATAAGTCTAAAATCGTAGAGAGACAAACCAGTTTGGATCGGATTGCAAATTAAAAGCGAAGGTGAGTTAATCTCACTCAAATTGGATTATTAGTGAATTTAAATAGTTAAAATTTAAATTATTGATTGGTTGATTGAATTGGTAATTTATTATCAGTCTAGATGTGATACTACATATGGTAGTATATATATAATAGAGTGAGTGGTATTCCTGCATTATATAGCGGATGACCCTATGAGCCGCATATAATAGCGGATGACCCTAAATACCAAGATATCGCCCTCAAAGTGGGATGAATACTTTTATATTGTGCCAACATTTGTGGATGCATGGTAACAGTTTGGAGGGATCCAACTGGATTCCTCAAAAATGTTGGATTTATTTTCATATTCAGTTATATGAAATGTTGAATAATCTGTGATATTATGGTGGAAAATTTATTTATTTGTTGTTAATATATTGCTGGATATATTGTGGCGTTTCTAAAGAATAAATATTGAATTTTTTAAGGGAAATAAAAAGGGAAAAATTTAAAGTAAAATTTTTATAGTAAAGATGGATAAATTTAAAAAGAAAAGAATCGGGAAAGAGTAAATGGTTGATTTTTAAATCCTATGTAGTAAATTCCGGAATATGGAAAAGAATAGAGTCTTGAATAAATGTAAATTAGAGGATTTTAAAAGTAAGGACTTAAGCAATATTGATTTTAAGTACAAAGGATTTATTTTAAAATTTAAGTTTTAAATGAGTTGGAAAAATTAAAAGGAGAATTTTGAAATAGAGTATGAAATTGATATTTCAGATTTAATAATGTTTTAAATCATTATAAAGGAGTAAAATTGGAATAAATGGATTTTTGAATAAATTTAGATAAATCAAGAAATGATTTTTCTTAAATGGAACTAATTCAGAAAATCGATTTCAAATTCGATTTAAGTGTTTTGGAACAATGATAAAAGGAATGATATTATGGGATTTATAAACTGCATTTATAAATAAAAGGAATTAAATATGGGTGAATATTTGAGATTTTAAATTCACGGTGGGAATTTATAAAAGGATAAGTAAATCATTTTAAAAATAAAAGAGAGTTTTATTTTTAAAATGTATGGAAAAGAAATTTATGGGATTGGGACGTAAATTAAAGTGGAAATAAATCGAAAAGGATTTTTAAATGCTTAGATGAGATATATCGGAGTGGAAAGTATATTTTCCTGAAAAGCTAAGTATGTTTCAAAGAAATATTTTTAGGTATAAATTAGAAGTTTTAAAATGTTTTAAAGGAATGTTTTTAGAAAAAATTATTATTTAAATTGTTTTAAAAGTCTTATAGTAAATATTAATTAAGTAAATTTTAGTAGTTAAATTATTCCAAAAGGTTAAATTAGTATCATGATGTAAAGGATAACTATTAAATATTTATAGCTTGTATAATAGTTTTATTTTAAAAGTAGTATGTGGCTAAAGTTTTACTTGGGAAATTGTTATAGAATTTCATAACTATTATTTGAATAAAGTGATTTAAGTAGTTTTATTTTAAATGCTTTAAGTGTTTATTTTTGGATAAAGTGATTTAATTTATTTGAAATCTAAATTTAATAAGACTTGGTGCTTTTTAGTGGAAATAAAATAATGGGTCGAATGATTGTTAATTTGATAGTTAAATAACTGACTATCAATATTGGCCAATGCGCTGATCGTTTCGAAGAGATCGGGATCGGGTTTAATTATTCGAAAACCACTTCAACCCTGTTTCAACATTTGCCAATGAAGACCATGAAGATGATGAAGATGGTGATTCAGTTTGTCCATACCTAGGGCAACTTGTATAGACAAATGCTATCAAAATATTGTCAAGAGGACAACGAGCATTCTAAGTGAATGTGTTCTAAAAAGATAGCGCATACCTCAAGCCTCATCAACCGGGAATGGCTAAAATAGGGGAGGTGCAGCAAGGCTAAATGGGTAGCACCCAATTAAGGTAAGATTTCCCCTGTCTAGATGTCCCTTTATTTTTCGGCTGTATGGGCGGTTGCTGATTCCAACTGCGGATGATCTTATTCGCACAACCCAGTAAGAGGTAGCTCCGGTCTTGTGTTGCAGGGGATCGTGAGTGGTCCTCGGTACTCTGATCTAGGCCAGGTACTGTGACGGGTAGTACCCCAGTAGCCCTGCCATTGTATGGAAACCCAATCTCCAATAAGTACCTTCAGACTTGTTTGTATACCTATTATGCTAGAATTTAATGGATGTAATAATTTCAGCTATTTTAATGTAAGTATTTGTACTTAGACACTATTATAATATCATACGGATTTGATAAAAATGTTTTGGTTATTGTAAGGTGAAACCCGGCATATTTATTTGTGGCATGGTCTTACGAGATACCTTTGATTTCAAAGGATTTTGAAAACAATAATATTCCAATTATGAGTTTTTTCTCACATTGGTTTTCCAGACTGACTCGGGTGTTATTTTATTATAATGCTCAGGTTAGACGGAGTATTACGGATGCATGATAGGATGCTATGGAGCTTAGGAGACGAGTTGGATGACGGAGACGTATATCACGTATCTGACTTAAATTCCGTTGTGTATGGTATGTTGTACATTCGGCTTTATAAGGATAAGTTATTATAACTATCCAGTATTATTGTTTCATAATATACTCTGATGGTTGTAAGTATTAAACAGTTACAGATTCTTTTGTATAAAAATCTGTTGTTACATATTATATTTTATTCGGCTGCGATTGTGAGATTCTGATGTTGTTTTCTATTTCTTCTTCTACCTCTTTCTTCTTTAACCCTAATAGTTCGTTTTTACATCCAATTTGAGTTGAACTGATGGAGCATATTGTCGAATCAAATGGGTACGGATTTACGGATTGTTACATATTATAAGCCTATTTGTAATATATTCTTGGATTTGTATACTTGAACTGCAATATATTGATATAATTAGAAAACCACAACGACACGCCTGACTATTATTTAAAATATTTAGTTTGTGTAATCGTCTCCCATGACACCTCACTATGACAATTTTTCATTTCATATGTAACATAACATATAACTTCTATCAATACATATTTGGATTGGTTTTTTGAAACATGGACGAATGCTTTAATATTCTCACATATGGTGAATGTTAACCCGCCTTTCGAAAAGGCCATGGACAGGCGGATTTAACTAAAATAACTTCACGATTATCGAGGCTGAAATATGATGGATTCGGTTCAAATGGATGGTGTTCACTTGGGTTGATGATAGGTCGTTCGGTCGGAGTGAAGTGGTTCGAAGTGTTTGGAATTCAACCTTGTCGTTCGGCCGTTCGGTATGGCAATATCCAGTCGAGGTATGGAAGTTCAGGAAGATCGTTTGGAAGTCGCTCGGCATTGGATGTCATTCGGCATCGTACCTTGCTCGGCATTGGAAGTCGCTCAGCATTGGATGTCGTTTGGCATCGTACCGCCCTCGGCATTGGAAGTGGCTCGGCATTGGATGTCGTTCGGCATCGTACCTCCCTCGGCATTGGAAGTCGCTCGGCATTGGATGTCGTTCGGCATCATACTTCGCTCAGCATTGGAAGTCGCTAGGCATTGGATGTAGTTCAGTATTGGAAGTCGCTCGGCATTGGTGTCGTTCGGCATTGTACGTCGCTCGGCATTAGAAGTCGCTCGGCATTGGATGTCGTTCGGCATCGTACCTCGCTCGGCATTGGAAGTCGCTAGGCATTGGATGTCGTTCGGCATCGTACCTCGCTCGGCATTGTACCTCGCTCGGCATTGGATGTCGTTCGGCATTGAACATCGCTTGGCATCGAGGGTCATTTGGCATCGCGGGTCGCTCGGCATTAGACATCGCTCGGCGTTGTGGTTTGGCCTTGGTTGTCGTTCGGCATGCGTGGGTCGGCATCAAATGTGGCTTGGCATTTATGGGATACGGCTCGGCCTAGGTGGCTCGGCAAATGCCGCTCGGTCGGGGATGAACCATGTACATGGTTCGGTAATGGCCTTAATGGGCCCAAACTACTCAAGAGGCCCAACAACCTGGTTTTGTCTATAAATACAGCATGTGGATCTCCAGATAGGGATCTTCTTTTTGGCTCTTTAGTTTTCTATTTTCTAACGCTGAGGTTACTCTGCCATCTTGTAACCGTAATCGGTTATTACAGCAATAAAAAGGAAAATTTCTAGAGTGGACGTAGATCGGAGTTAGCTGAACCACTATAAATCTGTTGTTCTTTATTGCTTTCATTTTAATTCCGACTGTTCTTCATATTATTACTCTCTCATATACCCTATATGTTATCTGTGACTGTTAGTTGGTGCTTTCATTTACATTTGGGTGTTAGTGACCAATTTTGGCCTTAATATTTTGGTGCTTTCACCGAGAAGGCAAGCACTCAGGGATCTTGAAGCAAGGAACTACGATTCTTGGAGGAAATGGCTTGGCCATCAGCAAGGAAGCAAGTGATAAAAAGGAGCAATCAGGAAGGACTTCAAGAGGCTTCCTCTGGAGCTGGAGCAGGTCAAGCATCCATCTCCATCACCAGAGATGAGATGGAAACAATGTTGAAAATACAAGAGGAGATGATGCAGGCTCTTCTCAAACAATTTACACAAGCTAAAAATGCAGGAGCTCAGATCTGTGGAGCTGGATCGGAAGCGCTCAATCAGCAAGCGGAGGGAATGGCTCAGCAGGGGGCAGCCCCCAATTAGCAGACGACTATCAACCTGGATGGATCTAGACTCGGGGACATACAACTAGGAAACGTTGGACCAAACCCTAGAGGGATACCAAATGGCGCTATGCAACCCGACACCAATAGGAGTACGAGATGATGAGTATGTTCCGGAGTTCCCTCGTTAACTAAGGGGGCAAACCGGAGGCGACGTGTAACGACCCGCCGCTCTGACCGCCTCTAGTCGGTAATTAAACCAGCTAGAAACGTTCAAAATGACGGATTGTTAGTCAGCTTATAGAGTTTAAACAGAATCAGCCACAGAATCACAGAATAATCATAATATTATTCATAAATGAATTTTTCTTACATACATATATCAGAGTTTGTACAATGCATTAAGTTTTTATACAGCGGAAACAATTTATTTTATTAAGTACAAGAAAAATTTTCTAGAAAAACTTTAGTGGAGTGCTTTCCCCACTCTCTCTAACTTCGCTGCCTGAAAATCTTCAAGCTGTAAAAATACTCGGTCTGACCCGAGTATTATATTCAAAAGAAAATAATACACAGGTCAGTCTAATTCAAACTCAGTTATTAGTGCATAGAAGCAATAATAATTTAAATAGCAATTAGATGACAGTCAAATATGAATTCACCTATCCGATCCTTTAACAAGAAATCGGATAACGGTAAATATAACACTTAACAGTGTTAAACAACAATTCAGTAGATTCAGATTATCAATGAGATAGATGAAGGGATTATTGAAGAAAATAATTTAGAAAACAATCAAAATTTGCCTAAACGGCAATTAACAACAAAATCATCAAAATCGATTCAAAATACATTGAATTGGCAACCTAAAATAATTTTCATCAAAAAGAAAACATCAATTTAAACATTAAAATTTGGTAGGGCTGCAGTACATGCACTCGCGTACGGCCTCGCCACATTTAAAATGTCAACTCCCGTGGCCGCAGTTCACGCTTGCGTGCACTGCCTCGCCACTACCGTAATGAAATATGCAAAAGATCATAAATCAAAACAAAATAGTATATCAATAAAAATCAATGTCGTGTGGCTGCAGTTCACGCTTGCGTGCACTGCCTTGCCACTATCGTGATGATATACTCAAAAAAATCAACGAACCAAAATTAATGAAGGTCCAAATATCGATTCAAAATGTCGATACTCCGTGGCTGCAGTTGCACGCATGCGTGCGCTGCCTCGCCACAACAACTTGTGAAATAAAACAAGTTTCCAAACAACTTATTACCGCACGCTTCAACAAGTGCAAAATTTTCATAAAAATGAACTGCGGCCACTACCTGGACTCAAGGGCAACTGCAACAATAACGCAGCCACCACAAGATCACAATGCAACCAACTGTCTCGAAGCAAATTAGTCGAGACTATCAAAATTCAGTAAAATCAGAAGCAAGCTAAAATCAATACATCAAGAACCAATACATAGCTGTGCACAATGAAGACACTACAGATGAAACAGGCAAGTAAACTCAAACTTATAACTCAATTGCAAGCTGCATAAACATGTATACATAAACATGCTATCAGCAATTACAAAATGCAGAGGTCAAATCACAACTATCATGATTCAACACAACTGCCAAGCCACTCGATAATCATGGAAAATAGCATATGCAGTGATACATAAGGCACATGCATCACTACAGCACCCAAAAGCGAACTAGGCATATGTACTCAAACCAAAAGAACTCAGTGACAAGCAAAATGCAGTGTAAACATTGTCTAGTATACATATGAATCAATTTCATATGTACAACAAACACCCAAACAATGCAACCTGAACCCGCAACTCAAAATGCAAGTCGAAGCTGTAAACAAATCCAATTCAAAATTTTCAAAGTGCAGTGGCCATACACATATATATACATACAAGAATGTATGTATACAAATGATTAGCCATCGAAGTGCAGTGTAACTACAAAGAAGACAGTGGCAGCTGTTCAGATGAAAATGAGCTAAAGTGAAGATCACAAAGCATAGCAACTGCATAGGACTGCAAGAACATGATACAGATGCAACATAGAACTGCACATAGCAGTGAGGCACAAATGAAAATGCAACATAGACTGCAGACAAACAAAAGAATGATACAGGGCAACATGTACTCAGGGAACTCAACAAAAATACAAACCCAACAAAGTGCAGAAATGCTCAATGGCAAATCCATGAGCAGACTCAAATGTTACTTGATAATAAAGTAGCATGAGGGGAAACACATAAAACGGTGGACAGAGTTGAGTCGAGGCTACCATCAGTATGTACTAATGAGAACATGTACAGAGGAAAATTTTCGAAATTTTTTATCTTCTTACTCAAAGCCAAAACACAAATAGAAGTTGGTACAAAGTTTCTAACATATACATGCAAGTACTTGTTTATATATGCATGAAAGGTTAGGCTACTAGAAATGGGTACAGGCATGTAGGTGTATGAACTTTTCTTTTCCTAAATAACATTGTCATGCAATAAAATGAAACTGTACTCAAGTGGACTTATCAATATGTGCTCAGTGGCATGCCTACAAATATACAATGCAAGTAGATCCAGTGAGGTGTTCGATGCAATATAAAAGAAGGTTCAAAGTCATATGCAGTGAAACCATATGCACAATTGAACAAATAGATGAAACTGGACCAAATTCACTCAATGTAAACTAGAACACGACAACACATGAGAGTGTATAGCAAAGTCGAATGATCTCATGTGGATAATGTAGGCAAGAACAAACATGCTACAGCTAGTCAATTACAAATGCATGGCAAACATTTGCGTACAAGCTTCAGATTAACAAACACATGAATGCAACCTTATATATGCCCAATATTACGTGAAACAAATGTGTAAGGTCAAAACAATACATCACAAATTTCAGAATGATATAAGTGTATGGTGCAGTGAACTAGGGTGTGGATGTACACTGCAACACTACAGAACAATGAGATAAGTGTACACTGCAGTGAAACTTAGATATGAATGAATACGGCAACAGAAGTGTACACAGTGACAACTACTTCAATGACACAGATCAATGCCATATATTCAAGTTCAATGAACATGTACAAGTGAAAGCAGTAATTGAAAGATTTACAACTGCAGTGCAAAACCGTGGGCTATTGAGCAAGCACATGGATTCACAAATAAATTCCAAGTAAAAAGAATCAAGACCGAAGTAAAAGCAAGGACAAAATCACAAAATTTAATTTCCAGAAATTCGAACAATGAACCCAGAAAAAATTCATCACAGCAAACTTACAAAATCGAATGGAAACAAAAGGCAGAGATAAACAACATCAAAGCCAAAAAAAACGAACGACTTAAGGAGTATGAAATAGATGTGAGTAGCGTAATCGTACTCACCTTTGCTTTGAAGAGGAGCACGCGAGCTAGAAGACGAACGAACAGGAGGACGAATCGAATTGAAGCCCTAATTTTGGAACGAAGACGAAGAGACGAATTGGAGAGGCCGCCATTTTTTTCTTTTCTTTTTATTTTTTTTCCGTAAGCTCTGAAATGATGAGGGAGGGGGCGCTTCGTGTTTTAAGGAGAAGGGATCGTGATTTTTGCTTGATGGAAGGCGTGAATGAAGGCGTGTTTACAGCTGATCAAGGTACGGCCGTGTATAACTTATTATTTTATTTTTTTTATTTATTTTTTTCTCTTTTTTTTCCTTTACTTTATGTTTATTTTTATATATTTTTTTTCCATTTTAAATTCAATTTGTTTTGTAAATTATTTTCTTAAATAAACATATAAACGTTTTGCAGTTCATTTATCAAACATAAATTTATATTAACGTGTTTCTCAATTTATTTTATATTGATTAAAATTTTATTCCTTTTTATTCAAGTTAAAGAATGTTATTTAAACTAACCACAAATTTATAAATTTACATAAATAATAATTCTCAAATCCAAATTATTATTCCTAGTCATTTGTTCAAATTTTAAATACCAACTCAATATTCAATTTCAAACTCCAAAGTTAAATTTAAATTTTATTCAACTTTAAACAGATTAAATTCTAATATTTAATCGCCAATTTATTCTGATAATTTGAAATTCAAGTCAAATCATCATTTAAATATTTAAAATAAATTAAATATTCACAAATTAAATAGTTCAAAATTGAGGATCGTTACAATCTCCCCTACTTAAAAGAATTTCGTCCCGAAATTATAAGTTAGGAAAACGATTGCTAAAATCTCACCGATATTTATATCCTACACAATTTTACCAAGTTTCAAACTCACAAATAAATATAGGATTCATTCCATTTATTTTATTTCACTAGTTTTGTTCATCAATTTCAATAATCAAGACACAAAAGTCTTTTACCAAATTTTTTTGACTTACAAAACTCAGATTTTTTTAAACTTGAAATCTTTCATGCTAAATATTTGCATATTACATCCTTTCCAAAGCTGTGTGCTTTCAAGATATTTTAAAAAATCTTCTTCCTTAATTCATTATGTTAGAATTATGTAATTCTAATTTCAGATTATTGATTTTCTATTCAAAGTTTGAAAATACTTGATAACTCGAAGTTTAACAAGTCCATCGTCGTTCTTACATACTTTAGGCATACGCTGGCCAGGCGCAAGACTAAAAATCTCCAAGTACTAAATATACTTGCTTCAACTCCCAGTGAAAATACTTTTTAAAAATTCTTTTAAAAATGGATATGGAAAGCACGTTCCCCCATGGATCACAGTTTACCCGGCGGTTACGCTACTATCTCAGTAGAATCGCTTGTAATCTTAGATTTCTCATCACTCCTGAATTTCGCTATGGTTGTCGCCTTAGATCGCGGTCCACACGGCGGTTACGCTACTATCCCAGTAGAATCGCTCGTGGCCGTAGGCATCACGTCCCTCGAATTACGCTTCGGTTTCTAGATCGCAGTTTACACGGCGGTTGCGCCACTATCCTAGTGGAATCGCTTGTAACTGTAGGCATCACGCCCCACGAATTACGCCAGCATCAATTCACATAATCCCAAACACGATGATCCATCGTGGGGGATATCATATCAGTCCCAATGGACATTCCACTAATGGAATTCTACGTAGCTACGATTTCCAATGGACACTCCACCGAGTTCCAATCACCTTCACAAATAATAAATGGAAGGTACATTTCCATATCCTCAGTTTTTAGAAAACATATGTCATATACATATAGTACTTCATTTCACATTTCGTACATATCATACCTATGTAAACTTACACAGGACTTTTCATAATAATGACTTTCCAAACTGATAGTTTTCGAATTATTATATTCACATATATAAGTTACGAAAACTCAATTCACATTCATAACAAATAGAGGATTCCAAATTTTCCATCACGTTTAAAATTTTCCTCTAAATCGATTTGAAAATTTAAGGTTATCTCAAACCTAATTCACATTCATAATCCAATTTATTATCGACTTCACATTCGATTTGGATTTCACGTTACATCGTCAATTCTCAACACATAATTGATGTCTATCGATATATAACCTCTAAGCTCGTACGTCTCAGAGAAGGGTGTTAAGCTAAAAGAATAAATTCTCCGCCACCACAGATATATATTTAATAGAGATCAATTGATATGTCATCAATTCACAATGTTAGACATACAATCCCAATTGACTATCCAAAATTCAAAGCTAAACTTATATTGTTTTTGATGTCGAAGTTAAACTCAATTTAACTCAAGATTCTATCTTTTTGGAAAATATTCAAGTTGAACTGATCGTTCAAATTTTTCAAAAATATCTTAACAAGATATATAATTTTCCAACTTAACCATTTGAAACAAATTTCAAATATTCATTTTTTTTCAATTTATCTTTAAAAGATAAAATTTCAAACCTTTCATTTCATATTGTAAAACATTTCCATACTTATTAAATAATAAGTAATTCACAAGTTCATTTATTTTCAACACGGAAAATATTCAATATACTTGAATCAAAATTAAGTATATATTCCATTCTTTAAGGAAATCATTCTTTTAAACACATTTATTTGAGTCAAAACGAATGTTGCGTAAAACATCGTTACGACAACTCAAAAATCACTAGTATAGGGATTCGAAATTTAAGATAGATATATAAATCCCAATACTATAAACAACATTTCCTTTCGGAAGCCATTTACTATAACAACAGTGTTATAGTCCACTATTTCCTTATTTCTCGAAAACGTCTATTCCAACAATTGAATGTTGAAATCTATGTATTCGATACTTAATGCATTTTAAAACATCTTTAAAACCATTAACTTTTTCAACTTCAACTTCAACTTAATTCATAGTTTGAATTCCTCATACTTTTCACAATATTAGTTTTAAACCGATTTCAAATTTTTCAATATTAAGTTTTTCACTTAATTAAATTTCCCGCACGTTTAAATTCAAATTCATCACTGAATTTATTAAACCTATAATAGATTATCATGTTGACAACTTCAAATTTGAAATCTAAATCTCAATTGAACTTTGCATTTGCTTTCTATTTCAAAAATAATCAACTAGTTCTTTAGTAAATTAAATATTCACAAATTAAATTTATATTTCCATATTAACCTCATTTCATAATATCACTTCCCTAAAACATATCCGTTTTATTCAATAATATATTCACTGTCCAAAATCGTGAATATACTTATATAAATCAATTCAGTGTTTCTACACTTTTTATTTAAAAGATTATCCACTGTCCAAAATCGTGAATAAAATTCCCAACCAACATTTACTATCACAATATTTAACTAAAAGGATAATTCGCTGTCCAAAATCACGAATATATCTCCTTTAATAACTTCTATTTTTCATTTATCAAATTCAATTGGTTTCGAATTTATAAACAATCTTTACAAATTCCATTTCTATTTATAAACTTCGATTTATAAATCTTCTTATTAATTCAACTTAATTTATATAACTCAATTATATACCAAAAGTCCATATTATAAGTTAAGTACTTATAATCCATTTATTTACTAAATCGTTCTTCAAAACATTTGAAATCAATTTTTCAAAAGAATTCAGAGTCAAATTCCCAAGTTATAGTTTAATTATCCTCTTGGCTATAACTAAATTGAAATATCATTTTATTTCACAATTATTATTTTGTAGAATTCACAATTTTTGATTCAAACCAATTTATTAATTCACTTCACCTATATTTCCTTTTTCCATAAATCTCAATAATTCGATAATGAGTTTCGAATGAGAAACTATCGCAATCCTAAATTTAGAGAGGGGAATTTTCGAAATAATTCTAACTTTCAGAATACCTTTCATTTTAAAGAAAACAATTTCATACTTCTTTAGATTTGAAAAACACTTTCTTTAAAGTGGTTCTAGTAACTATTCATATTAAACATCATAAACTGAGCTTTGTGTAAACCAAAGCTCTGATACCACTTTTGTAACGACCCGCCGCTCTGACCGTCTCTAGTCGGTAATTAAACCAGCTAGAAACGTTCAAAATGACAGATTGTTAGTCAGTTTATAGAGTTTAAACAGAATCAGCCACAGAATCACAGAATAATCATAATATTATTCATAAATGAATTTTTCTTACATACATATATCAGAGTTTGTACAATGCATTAAGTTTTTATACAGCGGAAACAATTTATTTTATTAAGTACAAGAAAAATTTTCTAGAAAAACTTTAGTGGAGTGCTTTCCCCTCTCTCTCTAACTTCGCTGCCTGAAAATCTTCAAGCTGTAAAAATACTCGGTCTGACCCGAGTATTATATTCAAAAGAAAATAATACACAGGTCAGTCTAATTCAAACTCAGTTATTAGTGCATAGAAGCAATAATAATTTAAATAGCAATTAGATGACAGTCAAATATGAATTCACCTATCCGATCCTTTAACAAGAAATCGGATAACGGTAAATATAACACTTAACAGTGTTAAACAACAATTCAGTAGATTCAGATTATCAATGAGATAGATGAAGGGATTATTGATGAAAATAATTTAGAAAACAATCAAAATTTTCCTAAACGGCAATTAACAACAAAATCATCAAAATCGATTCAAAATACATTGAATTGGCAACCTAAAATAATTTTCATCAAAAAGAAAACATCAATTTAAACATTAAAATTTGGTAGGGCTGCAGTACACGCACTCGCGTACGGCCTCGCCACATTTAAAATGTCAACTCCCGTGGCTGCAGTTCACGCTTGCGTGCACTGCCTCGCCACTACCGTAATGAAATATGCAAAAGATCATAAATCAAAACAAAATAGTATATCAATAAAAATCAATGCCGTGTGGCTGCAGTTCACGCTTGCGTGCACTGCCTTGCCACTATCGTGATGATATACTCAAAAAAATCAACGAACCAAAATTAATGAAGGTCCAAATATCGATTCAAAATGTCGATACTACGTGGCTGCAGTTGCACGCACGCGTGCGCTGCCTCGCCACAACAACTTGTGAAATAAAACAAGTTTCCAAACAACTTATTACGGCACGCTTCAACAAGTGCAAAATTTTCATAAAAATGAACTGCGGCCACTACCTGGACTCAAGGGCAACTGCAACAATAACGCAGCCACCACAAGATCACAATGCAACCAACTGTCTCGAAGCAAATTAGTCGAGACTATCAAAATTCAGTAAAATCAGAAGCAAGCTAAAATCAATACATCAAGAACCAATACATAGCTGTGCACAATGAAGACACTACAGATGAAACAGGCAAGTAAACTCAAACTTATAACTCAATTGCAAGCTGCATAAACATGTATACATAAACATGCTATCAGCAATTACAAAATGCAGAGGTCAAATCACAACTATCATGATTCAACACAACTGCCAAGCCACTCGATAATCATGGAAAATAGCATATGCAGTGATACATAAGGCACATGCATCACTACAGCACCCAAAAGCGAACTAGGCATATGTACTCAAACCAAAAGAACTCAGTGACAAGCAAAATGCAGTGTAAACAATGTCTAGTATACATATGAATCAATTTCATATGTACAACAAACACCCAAACAATGCAACCTGAACCCGCAACTCAAAATGCAAGTCGAAGCTGTAAACAAATCCAATTCAAAATTTTCAAAGTGCAGTGGCCATACACATATATATACATACAAGAATGTATGTATACAAATGATTAGCCATCGAAGTGCAGTGTAACTACAAAGAAGACAGTGGCAGCTGTTCAGATGAAAATGAGCTAAAGTGAAGATCACAAAGCATAGCAACTGCATAGGACTGCAAGAACATGATACAGATGCAACATAGAACTGCACATAGCAGTGAGGCACAAATGAAAATGCAACATAGACTGCAGACAAACAAAAGAATGATACAGGGCAACATGTACTCAGGGAACTCAACAAAAATACAAACCCAACAAAGTGCAGAAATGCTCAATGGCAAATCCATGAGAAGACTCAAATGTTACTTGATAATAAAGTAGCATGAGGGGAAACACATAAAACGGTGGACAGAGTTGAGTCGAGGCTACCATCAGTATGTACTAATGAGAACATGTACAGAGGAAAATTTTCGAAATTTTTTATCTTCTTACTCAAAGCCAAAACACAAATAGAAGTTGGTACAAAGTTTCTAACATATACATGCAAGTACTTGTTTATATATGCATGAAAGGTTAGGCTACTGGAAATGGGTACAGGCATGTAGGTGTATGAACTTTTCTTTTCCTAAATAACATTGTCATGCAATAAAATGAAACTGTACTCAAGTGGACTTATCAATATGTGCTCAGTGGCATGCCTACAAATATACAATGCAAGTAGATCCAGTGAGGTGTTCGATGCAGTATAAAAGAAGGTTCAAAGTCATATGCAGTGAAACCATAATGCACAATTGAACAAATAGATGAAACTAGACCAAATTCACTCAATGTAAACTAGAACACGACAACACATGAGAGTGCATAGCAAAGTCGAATGATCTCATGTGGATAATGTAGGCAAGAACAAACATGCTACAGCTAGTCAATTACAAATGCATGGCAAACATTTGCGTACAAGCTTCAGATTAACAAACACATGAATGCAACCTTATATATGCCCAATATTACGTGAAACAAATGTGTAAGGTCAAAACAATACATCATAAATTTCAGAATGATATAAGTGTATGGTGCAGTGAACTAGGGTGTGGATGTACACTGCAACACTACAGAATAATGACATAAGTGTACACTGCAGTGAAACTTAGATATGAATGAATACGGCAACAGAAGTGTACACAGTGACAACTACTTCAATGACATAGATCAATGCCATATATTCAAGTTCAATGAACATGTACAAGTGAAAGCAGTAATTTAAAGATTTACAACTGCAGTGCAAAACCGTGGGCTATTGAGCAAGCACATGGATTCACAAATAAATTCCAAGTAAAAAGAATCAAGACCGAAGTCAAAGCAAGGACAAAATCACAAAATTTAATTTCCAGAAATTCGAACAATGAACCCAGAAAAAATTCATCACAGCAAACTTACAAAATCGAATGGAAACAAAAGGCAGAGATAAACAACATCAAAGCCAAAAAAAACGAACGACTTAAGGAGTATGAAATAGATGTGAGTAGCATAATCGTACTCACCTTTGCTTTGAAGAGGAGCACGCGAGCTAGAAGACGAACAAACAGGAGGACGAATCGAATTGAAGCCCTAATTTTGGAACGAAGACGAAGAGACGAATTGGAGAGGTCGCCATTTTTTTCTTTTCTTTTTATTTTTTTTTCCGTAAGCTCTGAAATGATGAGGGAGGGGGTGCTTCGTGTTTTAAGGAGAAGGGATCGTGATTTTTGCTTGATGGAAGGCGTGAATGAAGGCGTGTTTACAGCTGATCAAGGTAAGGCCGTGTATAACTTATTATTTTATTTTTTTTATTTATTTTTTTCTCTTTTTTTTCCTTTACTTTATGTTTATTTTTATATTTTTTTTTCCATTTTAAATTCAATTTGTTTTGTAAATTATTTTCTTAAATAAACATATAAACGTTTTGCAGTTCATTTATCAAACATAAATTTATATTAACGTGTTTCTCAATTTATTTTATATTGATTAAAATTTTATTCCTTTTTATTCAAGTTAAAGAATGTTATTTAAACTAACCACAAATTTATAAATTTACATAAATAATAATTCTCAAATCCAAATTATTATTCCTAGTCATTTGTTCAAATTTTAAATACCAATTCAATATTCAATTTCAAACTCCAAAGTTAAATTTAAATTTTATTCAACTTTAAACAGATTAAATTCTAATATTTAATCGCCAATTTATTCTGATAATTTGAAATTCAAGTCAAATCATCATTTAAATATTTAAAATAAATTAAATATTCACAAATTAAATTGTTCAAAATTGAGGATCGTTACACGACGGACAATGATTACAGCTCAGGGACACGACAGATTAGCGGAGATGGTCAGACGGGCTATGAGAGGTGGACTGGTAAACAAAGACTTGGAGGATGTGAATAGGAGTCCCTTTACTCCTAATATCAGGCAAGCTAGGAATCACTGGACTTTAAGCTACCAATGTTGGACATGTATGATGGGAGAACAGATCCCACCGTTCACCCGACAAGGTACATGAGACATATAGAGGTACTAGGGGAATCGAATGAGGTCATGCCTCAATGCTTCCCATTGCATTTGAAACATATCGCAGCTATGTGGTTCAAACAACTGGAGAGTGGTTCTATCGATACATGGACAGAGCTGATTGAAAAGTTTATGAGATAGTTTCGGGTCCTTATAGTCACACCCAAAAACGTAATGACCCTGACATCGATGAAGCAATGGAAGTGAGAGTCACTCAGGAATTTCTTAACCAGATTTAACGCAGCAGTAGCATCATTGGATCGACCCGATCCGTAACGGTTTTGATGGCAGCGATCTCAGGAATCGTGGATAATTCAAATTTCAAGATATCACTGGAACGCGACCCATAGAGGGACCTCGGAAAGTTCTACCATGAGGCGGAAAGGTTCTTGAGACAGGAGGATGCGCAGGCTGAGAGAGTAGGGACAGAGGCTAAAGCTTATGCAGTGAGGGGTGGAGGTCCTGAAAGTGCGGTGTGTATACGAATGCACGTGCTAATACAATACACACGGATCGTGTAATATGGACTATAATATAAATGCGGAAAATAGATGATAGTAGCAAAGTAAAAATAAAAATAGAAAAATCACACCAGAGATTTTTATACTGGTTCGGAGCACCGTCCTACGTCCAGTCCCAGACTTCTATCTGGATTTTCACTATTAACTACCTCGCTTCACCCGGAGGAACGGGTTTACAATACCCGAGCAAACTAACGGGATTTCACGCCTCTAATACACTGAGGACTTCAACACTTGCCTCTTACAACACCGAGGACTTCAACACTTGCCTCTTACAACACAGAGGACTTCAACAATAATGAATATAATTGTTTGTCGACGGTATGTGTTCTTGATAACACAGTTTTGTCACTTGTAGTACAAATTTCCTATAATCTTATCCTCAAAATATACGAATGATGTTTTGTGAAGATTAAGGAAAGTATATTACTTATTGAATCAAAAGATATGAAATAATTTCAATGATTCAATAAGCAATTAAAATAATTGAGAGCTTTTAGAATGCAGGAGTATGTAGAAAGTAAGATCAGAGATTAGAGTAAAAAGCATATACAATCATGTTGTTTTAATCAACGATTTAGATGAGTTTATATAGAGAAGAATGGTTGTAACTCTTTGTGAGCAGTTGCCATTAAGAGATATGATCTTTGATGAAAGGTAAGAGATGCAACCTTTGGAGAAAAGAAGTGTCTTTTGGAAAAATTGCTTTCTGTTTAAAAACGGTCGACAGGTTAAAAAGTGAACAGTAGACAGGAATTCTAATATATATACGTTATGTGCATGTGTGCACGTTGAGTGTACAAATTATGCAGGAACGGTCGACCGCATATATTATGACCGGTCGACCGGTCCCTGTAAAGTTGCACACTGAATGTGCAACTACAATTTAGTCGTATATATATTGATTTCCTTGAAATGCACGATTATTTGAGGATAGATTTTAACAAGTTTATCACTATTATAATATCAAATAATCAACCTACAATCTAGAGTACCATATGTAGCTCTTTATAGCCATAATGACCTTGTTTTGTCGATCGCCTTTATTTATTTGTCAGAAATCAAAACCTTCATAAAACTTGTGACTCAACATTCTCTCCCTTTTTGATTGATGACAATATATATCTGCAAATCTGAATCTCCCCCTCAGTATGTGATCTCTCTCTTTGAATTCTTATATATGTACGTTCCTGCAAACAATTGTTAGCCCTTTCTCCCCCTTTGTCATCGACAAAAAGGAGTAACAGATACTAGAATAGTAGAGAAGTGTAATTAATATGATATGCATAGCAAAATAAAACATTAACACATCCAAAACATAACAGAGTATAATACAGACCATAATGTCAAACGAAAAATAAGAATAACGACACTATTTAGTACAAGTGTCGATGAATGTTTTAAAGTGCTAAACCATAATAGAATCTAAGATAAAGCAGATCGTATCTCCTCTTCATCATCATCATCGTCGTCGTCATCATCATCTTCTTCTTCTTCCTCATCATTGTTCCCTCTAGATGATTCTCCATGTCCATGACCACTCATACCAGTAGACTCGTCAGATGATGTCCAAGTGAAAACAGGAGCAGCAGGACGTTTACCTGGGTCTTGTGCTTGAACAGAGGTGGATGTGGAACATGATATAGCATCCCATAACATACCAAAGAATGACTTGACCTTATTGAAGCACTTATCAATTTTAGAGTCCATGCGCTTGAGACGTGATTCAAGCAAAAATTGGTTACGCGCAATAGTTTCAAGTGATTCTTTTGTGGATGATTTTGATTTTAGTAGTTTTACTTCATCGGAACGAGGACGAGAGGAAGTTGCTTTTTGTTTTCTTGGTCCTCTTTGTTGCCATTCTTCAAAAGGCATAATCTCAAGATAAGGTGGAGGAAGCTTCATTCGTTTGATGGTTATGGAATCAATGCATTTTGGTTTTGAGGTTGCAGAATCAGGAGGCTTTACCCCACAAGCTAACAAAAGTCGCATGATATATTCATTGTAGAAGAAATGAGGTCGTGTAGAGTTATTTACCTTGAGAATTTCATAAAAAGCATTTGTACCCAATTGATTTGGATTTTACCATAAATACCATAGAGAGCTTTGAAGTTTTATTTATATACAGCATCACAATTTCCAAGTCTAGGAAAAAGAGAATGCATCAAAACACGATGAAGTAGTCTGGCTGTGGGTCGAAGTCCAATAGACTTTGTGCCATCACTATTGTCTTCTATGAACTGATGACTGGTACTATTGCGTGTGAAGACTTCGCAGAAAGTAGATGAAAACTCATCGCCTCGATTTGGTATACCAAGTATAGAGGCAATTCTAGCATGAGCAAGAAAAATTTGCTTGCCACAGACGACAGACCAGATGACTCCTTTTGGATTATTAGGTTGATACTCGTCGAGATTCATGTTGGCATAAAACAATTTGATCATCAAATGATTTATCTCCACATTATTTTCTGAAAAATCTATCAATGGAGTAATGTTGGAATTATTGGCTAACCTCCGAACTCCATAAGCCGTGAAATCATCAAATTTGATGAAAGAGCCTGGATGAAACTTGTAATTTGTCATCTGATTCCATCTTGTTATAGCAATTGGACTTTTAAGCCACTTTTTGGCGGAGATGCTCAGAGATGAAGTTTCAGAGGATGTTCCTTTCTTGGATTTCTTTTGAGGAGGAGCCATTGTTGGAAGATTTGAGATTTGGGAATTGAAAATAGGAAACTAGGGTTTGTGATTTTGGAAAAAATAACAGCTTGAGTCAAAAGAGAAGGAGGGTAGAAAGAAAATGACGCATAGATATATATATAAAAACTGAAAATACGTTAACCGGTCGACCAATGAATTATGGTCGGTCGACCGTTGGCAACCAGAGAGCAAACGGTCGACCGGCTATAAATGGGGCGGTCGACCGGTTTTGCATGCTGAGTAAGAACGTTTTATTTTGCAAGTTTTTATAATATATCAAGCTATATATATTATATTTCATTCTTAATACAAAATATAACCGTTATTACACAAGTGATAGATAAAGATATAATAACTATATATAAATCTAATGAGAAGTGGAAGGTTCGTCATTAGAATTATCATTGTTTCCTTCAATACGTTTTGACCATGGACTCCAGTGTTTCTGAGCACCTTCATTCTTCTCATAGTTTTGATCCCAAGAGTTAGGACTTTTAGATGTTGATGGCCTAGACGGCATTGGTTCATGCACGTCATGCTTGTTGGAACTACAGAAAAATGTTGCCAACTTTTCTAAAATGGATAATCGTGCCGATGTCCGTTGTTGCTCATGATAAAGTTGACTTTGCCCATAATGGAGTTGTCTCTGAAGATCTATTTGATGTTTCTGATAGTGGTGAATCTCATCGATTTGTGCTTTGGTACGAGGAGAACAAAACAGTGTCCTCTTCACTTGTTTTGAATTTGGAGTATTATCAGAAATACAAGAGCATTGATGATGACAACTTGGTTTTTGTTTTGGTGTTGTAGGAGAATAATATTCATCCGACTCAGAACTCGTAATAGAAATGTGTGATTCTTGAGCACATTTATCACAAATGTGAGCCATAGGGAATGTTGTATAGAATATTATGGTTAGATAAGAAAAGATGAACAAAATATGAAATTTTTGCAAGCTTATATACAAGTTTCTTATGTATAAACCTATGGATGTGAGTTAATAGAAAATTTTGACCAAGAAAACATAAGCAGAGACTTTATGTTAACTCTGAAAATAGCTCTCCTTCTAAAACTGAAATTATAAAATAAGAAAGGAAAGGACGATCACTAAAAGAAAAGAATGAAAAATGAGTAAAGAGAATTAACCATTAAATCAAGCAGTGGCTTATATTTAATGTAAAAAATAGTTTATGCAAAAGTTATGGTTAAAGAATAACTAAAAGAGAAGATGTTCTTTAGAAATTACTTAGTCAAGATTTTTTCTTGAAATTAAACCAAGCTCTCTTCGTAATCTAATAAAATTAGATTCGAGCAGAGGCTTAGTAAAAATGTCCGCTAATTGATTGTCAGTATGGACATATTCAAGACATATATTTCCTTTGTCAATATTATCTCGAAGGAAATGATGACGGATATCAATGTGTTTGGTTCTAGAGTGATTTACTGGATTTTTAGAGAGATTTATAGCACTAGTGTTATCACGGTATATAATAGAATTTGACAAATGAATATCAAAATCTTGAAGTGTTTGTTGCATATATAGTACTTGAGTACAAGGGAGAGCTGCTGATATATATTCAGCTTCACATGTTGATAGTGAAACACAATTCTGTTTCTTACTAAACCAAGAGACAAGTGATTTTCCAATAAAATGGCACGTACCACTTGTACTTTTTCTATCCGTTCGTGAGCCACCGAAATCAGCATCACTATATGATACTAATTCAAATTGACATTCTTTTGGATAAAAAAGACCGAAATCTTTGGTATTATTAAGATAATGAATTATACGTTTCACTGCTCGTAGATGTGATTCCTTTGGATCGGCTTGAAAATGAGCACATAAACAAACACTCATTATTATATCTGGACGACTAGCTGTAAGATAAAGAAGAGAACCAATCATGCTTCGATATAATTTCTGGTCAACATTCTTACCACTTTCATCTTTTTCAAGATGTGTAGTTGTACTCATAGGAGTTGGTTTACCAGATGTATTTTCTAATCCGAAGCGTTTGATAAGGTTTTCACAGTATTTTTCTTGATTGATAAAAATACCATTTGAAAGTTGCTTTATTTGAAGTCCAAGAAAATAAGATTGTTCTCCCATATGAGACATTTCGAATTCTTTGGTCATAATACTTGCAAATTCCTTGCAGAGTTTATCGTTTGTTGAACCAAAGATGATATCGTCTACATATACCTGGATAACTAGAATATCTTTTCGAGAATGTTTAATAAACAAAGTTTGATCGACTTTGCCTATTTGAAGAGTTAATAAGATAGCTACGTAGTCGTTCATACCAAGCACGAGGTGCTTGTTTTAAACCATACAGAGCTTTCTTAAGTTTGAACACATGGTCAGGATATTTTTCATGTACGAACAAAGGAGGTTGTTCGACATAGACATTCTCTTTGATAAATCCATTGAGAAAAGCACTTTTGACATCCATCTGATAAAGTTTGAAATTATGGTGACAAGCAAAAGATAATAGGATTCTAATAGCTTCTAGTCGAGCAACTGGTGCAAAAGTTTCTTCATAATCGATACCTTCTTCCTGATTATATTCCTGTGCTACTAATCTTGCTTTTTTGGTGATATTTCCTTGTTCGTCAGCCTTATTTTTATAGACCCATTTAGTACCAATAACTGACTGATCAGTTGGTCTTGGAACAAGTTCCCAAACGTCATTGCGCTCAAACTGATTTAGTTCTTCCTGCATGGCAATAATCCAGTAATCATCTGTAGCAGCTTCTTTTGGATTCTTAGGTTCGATATTTGAGAGAAAAGCGACATGACCCATTTGATTGAGTTGACTCCTTGTTCTGACATGTGATGTTATTTCACCGATTATATTTTGGGCCGGATGGTCTCTTAATATTCTTGGTGGTGATTGTAACTCACATATTTGAGGAATATTCTCAATAATTATTTCCGAGTCAGAATCAATATTTATGATGATTGGATTGTCAGTGACTATTGATTCGTCATCATCTGATATAGTGTGAGGATGCTGATAGATTTCATCAAAAGAGACATGAAGTGATTCTTCAATAGTTTTGGTTCGTTTATTAAATATCCGATAGGCCTTACTTCGTTCCGAATAACCGACAAATATTCCTTCATCGGCTTTTGGATCGAATTTGCCAAGCTGGTCTTTCGTATTTAAAATAAAGCACTTGGAACCAAAAACTTTGAAGTATGAGATTTTAGGCTTCCTTTTGTTAAATAATTCATAAGGAGTATTCTTGGTAAGAGGTCTTATGGACACACGATTTAAAACATAACAGGCAGTTGCGACAGCTTCCGCCCAAAAATGTTTTGGTAAGGTGGTTCCATTCAATAATGTTCTTGCACATTCTTGTAAAGTTCGGTTCTTCCGTTCTACAACTCCGTTCTGTTGTGGAGTTCTGGGAAACGAAAAATTATGATATATACCTTTCTTTGTGCAAAAATGTTCAAATTCATTATTTTCAAACTCTCCGCCATGATCACTTCTTATATTTTTAACTTTAATCCCTTTTGATTTTTGAATTATTTTGACGAAAGATTTGAAATGATCGAAAGTGTCACTTTTATTTTTTAAGAAAATTGTCCATGTATAACGAGAGAAATCATCAACAATTACAAGCACATATTGACTGTGATTTATTGATTGAACCCTAGTAGGTCCAAATAAATCCATGTGTAGTAACTCAAGTGGTTGTAATGTTGATATGACTTTCTTGGATTTAAAAGATGATTTGGTCAATTTTCCTAATTGACATGCATCACAAATGTTGTTAACTTTAAAACTCATTTTGGGTAGTCCTCTAACTAGATTGTTTTTGGCTAGCTTGTCAATAGTTCTGAAGTTTATATGACAGAAGCGTTTGTGCCATAGCCATGGATCATTGTCATTAGCCACAAGACACATATCTGAATTATGATTAATATTCATATTCAGAATATATATATTTCTGTCTCTATAACCTTCGAAAACCAAATTATGGTCTTTATCTAAAATACTACACTTATTATTCGAAAATGAAATTATAAAACCCTTGTCACATAACTGACTAATACTAAGCAAATTGTGTTTTAAATTTCTAACTAGCATGACATTAGTAATAAGAGGTAAGTTAGATGTACCGCAATTGCTCACATCGCCTTTGCCGATGATATAGCCTTTTGAATTGTCTCCAAAAGTGACGGAGCCACCATCTGAGTATGTAATATTTGTTAATAAGCTCTTGTCTCCCGTCATGTGCTTTGAGCAACCACTGTCCAATAT
This sequence comes from Allium cepa, assembly GCA_030765085.1. NCBI lineage: Eukaryota > Viridiplantae > Streptophyta > Magnoliopsida > Asparagales > Amaryllidaceae > Allium > Allium cepa. Next base: position 304,041,112 of record CM060945.1, on the reverse strand, counting down.
CCACTTTTCTCTTTTCTTAAGTGGGACCTGCAAAAAAATAGAATTAAGTCCATGGTACCCACTTTTTATAGGGTCCTAAGAGTTAGGTCTTAGGAGTCCAAACCCATATGGGTCCGGTATCCCCTTTATATATATAATTATTATTAAAATGCACAGTATTCATGAATTGCTGAATGTATTTGTTCCTAATCAAATTGTTATTTGTTTTAGGAACCCATATTTTGATAGTCTTGACATTTTTCTTTTGAAATTTCACAACTGGTTTTTGTTTGGAATATAATAAACTAAGATTTTTCTTAGCTTCAGTTTTTTGTACTTTCTTCTTCCTTTTATTTCCAAGATGTTTCTTGGTTTCTTGTTTGTTATATCCCAATCCTTGTTTGTATGAAATAGATTGTGAACTTTCAATGATTTTTGTCAAATTTTCTCGACCTTTGTTAAAGTTAGAAACATTTTGAGTAATGTCATCAAACTTTGTTTGTAAGCTAGCTTTTTCTAGGTCTAGAATTTTGACTTTTGCTTTAAGCTCATGATTTTCAGTAGGGAGAGCATTATTTTTCTCTTTTTGAGCTTCTATTTCTTGACTCAAAAGAGATATTTGAGAGTCAACATTAGATGATGATTCTTGAATATTTTCAAGTTCCTCTTCTAATATTTTCTTCTCATCTTTTAACATATCTCGTTCAAACTCTGCTCTACTTAAATCTGCTTTGACTACTTTTAATTGACGTTTTATGTCTTTATATTTGACTATCAATTCAGCATTAATATCAAGTAATTCATTAAATGTAGGAATTTGTACCTCATCTTCTGTTGCCATAAAACAAACATTAGCTTGTTCATTCTCTGAATCATTGTCACTTTCTGATGAAGATGACTCTGAATCATCCCATGTTACTGAGAAGGCTCGTTTCTTAGATTTGTCCTTCTTATATTTGAATTTGTAATTTTCTGACTTCTTCTTTTGTTCTGGACAATCCTTCTGCATGTGTCCCTTTTTGTGGCAGTTGAAACATTCTATAGCAGATGAAGATGGTTTATTTGATCCAGGTTTCCTTTTATTGTAACGACTGGCTTTTCGATATTTTAGGAATTTTTTGAATCCTTTCGCAATGAATGCCAAATCTTCGTCTTCAAAATCTGATTCATTTTCATCTTTCTCAACATGAAATGCTACATTTTTCTTTTCTTCTTTCTGTTCTTTTCTAGCCTGCAAATTTGCTTCATAGGACATTAAATTTCCTATTAATTCATCTGGCTTCATGACGGAAAGGTCATTAGCTTCTTCAATTGCTAATACTTTTCCTTCCCATTCACTAGTCAGAGAATGTAGGACTGTTGAAACAACATCGAAATCAGAATACTTTTGTCCTAAGCCAATAAGTGCATGGTGAATAGTTTGAAACCGTGAATACATGTCATTGATTGTCTCATTTGGTTTCATTTTGAAATTTTGAAATTGACTTTTCAGCATGGCTATTTTGGCTTGTTTAACCTTGTTAGTACCTTCATGAGTGATTTTTAGTGTTTGCCAAATTTGATATGCAGTAGTGCAGATACTAACACGGTTATATTCATTTTGGTCTAATGCACAGAACAACATATTTATCGCTCTTGCATTTACGGCTGCTGCCGTTTTCTCAGCTGTAGTCCATTCTGAATAATCAGTTGTTGGATTCACTATTTCTCTTTGAGTGGCATTCCAAGCATCATAGCTATTTGATTGCATAAAGAATGACATATGTGTTGCCCAATAACTATAGTTAAGACCATTGAAAAATGGAGGTCTTTGTGTCGATTGACCCTCCGTGTAAGTGGTGTTTTGAGTGCTAGTACTTACGTTATTTGCCATATTACTATAATATATCAAATAACTGTGTTACGGTTATATGATGACCGTGCTCTGATACCAAATGAAAGTGCGGTGTGTATACGAATGCACGTGCTAATACAATACACACGGATCGTGTAATATGGACTATAATATAAATGCGGAAAATAGATGATAGTAGCAAAGTAAAAATAAAAATAAAAAAATCACACCAGAGATATTTATACTGGTTCGGAGCACCGTCCTACGTCCAGTCCCAGACTTCTATCTGGATTTTCACTATTAACTACCTCGCTTCACCCGGAGGAACGGGTTTACAATACCCGAGCAAACTAACGGGATTTCACGCCTTTAATACACTGAGGACTTCAACACTTGCCTCTTACAACACCGAGGACTTAACACTTGCCTCTTACAACACAGAGGACTTCAACAACAATGAATATAATTGTTTGTCGACGGTATGTGTTCTTGATAACACAGTTTTGTCACTTGTAGTACAAATTTCCTATAATCTTATCCTCAAAATATACGAATGATGTTTTGTGAAGATTAAGGAAAGTATATTACTTATTGAATCAAAAGATATGAAATAATTTCAATGATTCAATAAGCAATTAAAATAATTGAGAGCTTTTAGAATGCAGGAGTATGTAGAAAGTAAGATCAGAGATTAGAGTAAAAAGCATATACAATCATGTTGTTTTAATCAACGATTTAGATGAGTTTATATAGAGAAGAATGGTTGTAACTCTTTGTGAGCAGTTGCCATTAAGAGATATGATCTTTGATGAAAGGTAAGAGATGCAACCTTTGGAGAAAAGAAGTGTCTTTTGGAAAAATTGCTTTTTGTTTAAAAACGGCCGACAGGTTAAAAAGTGACCAGTAGACAGGAATTCAAATATATATACGTTATGTGCATGTGTGCACGTTCAGTGTGCAAATTATGCAGGAACGGTCGACCGCATATATTATGACCGGTCGACCGGTCCCTGTAAAGTTGCACACTGAATGTGCAACTACAATTTAGTCGTATATATATTGATTTCCTTGAAATGCACGATTATTTGAGGATAGATTTTAACAAGTTTATCACTATTATAATATCAAATAATCAACCTACAATCTAGAGTACCATATGTAGCTCTTTATAGCCATAATGACCTTGTTTTGTCGATCGCCTTTATTTATTTGTCAGAAATCAAAACCTTCATAAAACTTGTGACTCAACATTCTCCCCCTTTTTGATTGATGACAATATATATCTGCAAATCTGAATCTCCCCCTCAGTATGTACATTAATAGGCCCAAACTACTTAGGAGGCCCAACAACCAGGTTTTGTCTATAAATACAGCATGTGGGTCTCCAGATAGGGGATCTTCTTTTCGGCTCTTCAGTTTTCTATTTCCTAACGCTGAGGTTACTCTGCCATCTTGTAACTGTAATCGATTATTACAACAATAAAAAGGAAAACTTCTGGTGTGGACGTAGGCCGGAGTTAGCCGAACCACTATAAATATGTTGTTCTTTATTGCTTTCATTCTATTCTGACTGTTCTTCACATTATTATTCTCTACATATACCCTATCTGTTATCTGTGACTGTTAGTTGGTGCTTTCATTTACATTTGGGTGTTAGTGGCCAATTTTGGCGCTAACAGTGAAGGCAGATAATTTATGTTGAAACAGTGTTTGCATCAAATCTTATCAGTTATCACATATTGATAATAAAATAGTCATTATTGATATCCTACATTAAGCACTCATGGTGAAGTAAAAATATAATTCAAAATCATTAGAAAATCAATAAATATTTCTATATAATTCACATAAAATTAGTAGATAGGTCATTTCCCTTACAATTATTAGTATACATGGAAGGAATTAGGCCTGTCGAAAGCAGTTGACATATGTATTTTCAAAAAAAAAAATTTGGATCTATGGAGCCTACGAAGTCTAAAAGGTTATTTGATCCAATCTACTAAAGTTTTGAATAAAATATACTTTTATTTAATTTTGTTAAAAGAAAATTTAAATTTAATTTAAATTCGAATGTATAATAATGAATGTATCAAATATATTCATATTGTAAAATGTAAATGCAACAAATAAGTAGTGTACACAGTTAGTGTGTACATTTATAGGTGTTGTGATTTACACTACAACGAATATAGTCGCATTTTATATATGCCTTTACCGTCCATACCATTATTTTAAAAACATTCAAATGATAGTAAAATATGTATGTACAAATTTTACTTATACATATGCATAATATGTTAAAAATATTTTACTAATATACAGAAGTTAACCTATATTTATAACAAGACAATTAAGGAATTAAAGTGGGCATTTATGAAGAAGAACAGATGAAAACGTTCCTCCTTCGTTTACTCATTTATCCTATGCCGTTTAAAATCGATAATTAAACTCTAAAACATATATGCATATAAATTTAATTTAACCATTTTCGTATTTTAGAATCTATGTTAACAAGTATGAAAAAAGTTTCAATTAGTGAAGGGTTTTAAAGTTAAAAATTGTGATTTACACAAAAATCCATTTTATAACCTTTGAATTAAAATAACTTTCACACACATATACACATATATAATTAATTGCAAACTATGTTTTAAAATTAAAATAACATATGTATATGTAAATTTTGTAATTTAATATATATATATATACACACACTAACATTTAAAGTTGAAAATTTAAAAGGCTAATATTAAATTAGAATGAATTTAAAATTTTATGATATTTTACGCAAAAGTCCACTCATGGTTTTTTTTAACACAACTTTCGAACAAAAGTATATGATAATCAAAAGAATTTATTCAAATAACAATCATGTAAAAAATTATATTCAATTTTCAAATGGTTTCAAATAGATAACATATGTATTTTATTCAATTTTTTTGGTGTGTATGTGTTTATATATATATATATATATATATATATATATATATAGAGCAAATAATAAAAACATATCAATTAATTTAAAATTAGGTTTCAATCAAATTTTTTTCTTAAACAATAGTTTCGAAAACAAGAAAAAAGGGACAAACTAGACATGCATAAATTCGTTGTAAAATTTTAAGTCCAAACAATATGAACAATATGAACAACTAATTAAATAAGATGTAACATGTGATAACTCTAATGTTGACAAGATGAACATGCAATTAAAAGACGTATAGCACAAAATGGATTTAAGTCAATTTAACATTATGAACATATAATAATGTCACCTTAGACAGAATAGGGTTATAACAAACAAACATAAGTAATTATACTTCGCAGTGCGACTAAAACATATCTAACATTAACTTGCCTCCAACACATCTCCAGAAGCTTTGTTCATCTAAAATTGAAAAACCTACCCTCCAGCTACTCTAATGAGCATTCAAGATTTTGAGAGGGAAATCAAAAACTTTGTTCACACAAAAAGTCTAGTATGAATAATATTAATCCATCCCGAATGAAAATGAATACGAGGTAGAGCACACCACTGACTTGTTAGTCTATTGTATGGACGTGTAGGGTAATAATATATTTATATATGATAAGACTATTGTTAGTAGTTGCACCAATTCATTTATGTTTGATGACGAATGGTTTACACTAATAGGGTACTAGTGTAATATTTTGTACTCGTGTGTACTTATATGATGACGATAACTTTACACTTACATATTATTAGTGGATACATAGTAAGACCATTATGTTGAGTGAAATGAGTTTTTTCTTCACTATTATTTGAACAATTAAAATGTCAAACATAAAATTCACTATATAAGATGAGATATTCCCATCGCATTGTTCTCTCCTCGTCCATCAACAACCATAATGGTTAGAATATTGTTCGTACGCCGATCCGTTTTACCGTGGGTGAAAAGGGTAAATTTCAGAAAACTTTCCAAATTGGATCCTAACAGGCCTCTATGCAATTAAAACCCCTCTAAAGTCTTCCTAATGCGCCGTTAAAGCACTTGATGCACTTCAACCGCTATGCTTTTTTGATTTAGCATTATTAAATAGTATATTTGCTTAATGGCCCACTATTTTCCACCACGTTCGCTAATTCGGTGGTTTTTAGCATCCTCTTTAGGAAATTTGATATAAAAAGATTAATTTTAGCAGTTCTCTTATAAACCAAATCAACCAATTTGGGGTATATGTCTAAGTTCAACTCTGAGCGCTCAACATAAATTAGAACTCTATTCTATTCATCGAGTCCGAACTGCGTGGATCGTGATATTTTTGTTGGCAAATTCTATGTCACTACAGATAATTCCTTAATATGCGCCTTTAAAGACTAAAATAACCTTAGAAAGCTACGTATTTTCTTTCATCTCAATTCCGTTATCTTCTTACGTCATTTTCTTACTGTTTAAACCAACGCTTCTTCAAAGCCCTAGTTTCTAGAACAATGGAGTAAAAATTCAATTTTTCCCTACTAGCTGATGGATTATGAAGAGGGGAATGAATTATTGATACAATTACAGAAGGTAATTCAAAAAAATTGAAAAGTTTTTAATTTTTTGCAAATACAATTGTAGGATGTCGATTACGGGGATTGGTGATAATTCACGCAGTAGGCACGAGCACATTTTGCATCATGGGAATGGTAATTCTGGAAATGGTCGGGGGCTTCTAAGTTAGTTTTTGGGTTTACCGACTGTTTTAATTTTTTGAGGGCTACTAAGTAAATACTCAGGTTGAAATAGAATTTGCCCATTTTGTTTTGTTATAGATGGATGAACAATGTTTCTTTTTTCTACACAAATGAAAAAGGAATGGGAACAAATCATGTTTAAAGGTTTGATTTTATCTCCAATAAATACTTTTACACATCTGCTATTTTTTGATATATCCCTGTTATAGTTTTCTACACCTCCATCGCTAAAAAACACCTAAGCACTTTAGCTCTACAGGTAGGCTAATGAAATCTAATATTTAATACTAGATCAAATCTTGTTGCTTTAATAAATAAAATTTATTTTAATTACTTCATTATTAATCAATTAAAATATATTATTTTATTATAATATGTAATAGGTGTGAATATATCAAATATATAAAAGATATAGCACACATACAAAATATATATTGTGGGTAAATTCTTGATGTTTTAAAAAAAATATGTGAATAAAATTACATATTTGCTCTGGATTTAATCAAACCGGGATCTAAAGAGCAAAGAGATAAAATGTGACATTGTCCACTCATTCCATCTTCCACTTTTGTAAACATCTAATTATCACTACATCTGTCTCCACATAAAATGAGGATGTGCAACAATAAAGTGATTAATATGACACGTAATAACGCACAATAACATGGTTAATATATACAAGTATAGATAATTAGATTATATCTATCATGTATTTATTCATTATTTATGTATATACTAATTTCCTCAATTTAATTGTTTAATATACACACACATACATGCACGCAGGCACACACACATATATTTATATATATGGTTAAAACGTATTGCAAAATTTGTATACTAATAAAATAAAATTCAATTTGGAAAATTTATGTAAGTTGACAAATTGAAGTTTTAAACACTAAATTTAAGATTAAAATATCTAATTTTGGTTGGTAAGATTTATTCAAATTCAGATCTAGACGATAGTTGATTAATATAAAGTATCTTTAATTAACTAAGTAATAATATTTTATAATATTATTAATTATACATGCATTTTTATGAAGCTAAATTAATCTCAATTAATTCAGTGTATGCGTATATATACACACATGTATTAAATTAAATTTTCAAATGTAAACGTAAGATTCAACATATTTATTAATAAAATGAATATAGACATATAATATATATATATATATAAAATTTTTGGAGAAAGAATTTTTTTTAATTTTAAAACATAAAAAATGAATTTTAAAATAACGTACAGACAATATGCTTTAAACATGATGTCAATTTATATTTGTTTTACGATTGGTTGAAATAATAATTATTTTATTAAAAATTATGCATTACACAAGAAAATCATTACATGTATATTAAATAATATATATGTCGAAACTATGATTTTATACATATCTATAACAATCGAATTAAATTAAATCATAGCATTTAATTAATCATTTAGATTATGATTCAATTATAAACCATGACGGGGCAATAATATATACATAAAATCTTGAGAAGAACTTTACAACTTAAATATACAAATGTGAGTAGCAATTATACCTCATAGATTTGACCAGCTAGTGACATCTTGTTGTGCAAATTCTCCTTTAATCCCAAGAATCAACATCCAAACTTTGGAAGAATGGAATGATAGACCTTGGCTTTTTGTTTTTTGAATCAATTTTTGGGTGAAAAAGGAGAAATCTTTCGCTATAACTGAATTGGGAGATCGGCCGTGAGAAGGAGGACAGAATGAAAAGAGAAAAGGAAGAGTAACCAAAAGAAAATTAGACGATTTTGTTTTAATAAGGAGAATGAAACCTTTCTTATTCTCTCTATTAAAAAATCCTCTTTAATTATCTTTTCAGTCAAGCCAAACTATAATTTCTCCCTAGCATGGCTAGACATTAATCTTCTTATATAGGACAAAATTTCCATAAGTCTATTTAAGTAATTATCTCAATATAATACATGTTTAATATTGATACACGCATACATAATTTTTATATATACATCCAAATAATTACTAACAACATCCAAAACATAAAATAAGTTATCAATTAATATCTTATAAATACAAATTCATTAATTCTGTAAGAACCAAAAATGGTATAAACACCCAAGTGATTGTGTAGATAATAAAAAGTGAAGAAAAACAAATTAAAATGAGAAAAGAAAGAACATACATCGTTTATAGTGGTGCGGCTAATCTTAGCCTAAGTCCATTTAGTGTTTTTATTGATTATTCTTGTTTCCAAATGCAAGTTCTTAAGAATTGTAATAAATCCATAGGTGATTACAAGAAATCACAGTAAGAGAGAGATAGAGCCAAAAGATCCTTGAAAGTGGGCCATGTCCCTTTATTTATAGCTATAGGAGGCTTAAATTCTCACGCCCATAATCTCCACCTCGTTTTCCATGCCTTAGACCACTTCTCTAAGAATATATAAGTGTACATCTTAGCAATGATCATCGATCAAAAATATTTTCTTCATATGGATGGTTTGAACTCTTTGTCCTGACTTTATTCATGGTTAGCTACATGATTCTAAACTTGTTTGCATCATTATTAGCTTATTTCTTAGTCCAAATGATGGATCGATGGAGAAGTAGAGTTGCGGATTTTACGTGCTCGTGGAAGTCGATAGAGAATTGCATGAAATCAAAGAAGTAATACTTGAAATAGTCTCCTGGGATCATCACTAGCATGTAGTAGGAGTGGGGACAAGAATGGGTCAAAGTTAACGGATCGTACCGAGTTGGATCGGTACCGATCCAACTCCTTGTTGGATTTTGGTCCTTTGTTTCTTTGAGGCGCTTTGTCTCTACGCCTTGTCTCTACGCCTTGTCTCTATTTCTACTTGATTTCTAGACTCTTGTGCCATCTCTTTAGGCTTTTTTCCTTGATAATTTCTAAGTTTGATTCATCCAGTCCATCCAAAGATTGCCTAGTCAAAAGGAAGGTAACACTTGCTCCCCCAAGTACATTTTGTTCAAAAATGTTGTGGTTTGTGATGTTTTATCGGCATCTAGTACTATAAATTTGGAAGATTCTCTCACGATCTATCATTCTAAGCTCAGTAGTTTCGAACTAATTCCTTTCATGGATTTTTCAGTTTTTAATCTGATTTCCTTTGACCCTAGCCGTTTGGGGTTTGATATGTACATGAAAACTTATACACATGCACGTACTCGAGTAGCTCCACTGTGATACAGGCACATGCATGTATACAAGGATGGTCGTTAACATTTATTTTGAACGTCAATACTCGATACCGATCCAAATTCTTGGATCGGTACCAATTCAAGACTTGGAGAAGGTCTACAATTTTGCGGGCCAGAAAGTCGGGTTTGTTAGGTTATACAACTTGATTCCTTTCCCTTCCTTCACCTTTGACTTGCTACCAAACCAAAGCTTAGATTCTGCCATTAGAACTTCCTTCCCTCCCTCAAATCAGCCTCCGTTGACTTTTCTCTCCAATAGCCATCGAACCTTCACCACCTTATTCCTTCACCTTAGCTTGATGTCAACCTTCCTAGCTCCAATCGAACTGATCCAAATTTGAAATCCTGCCTCAAGATTGAACCCAAAACAAAATTCAAGTCCTAAAATGCATAGACCTAGGTTGGTAACGGCTTGAAAGTATACGTGAGTAGAGTCAGACTTGTGCATGGGTAATCTTCACGTTGGCAGCGAAGTCGAAGCAAAGAGAAGGTGTTTGGGGTTTAGACAAAAATCCACTAAGGATTCGTAACGATGCCGATCTGACCCTTGGTGAGATTTTCGTTTTGAAAACCCATCTCAGTTTAAACTCATTGTTTGCCAAGCATTATTTCTTAGGCTCTGATACACATCTAATGTATAATTATTGATGTTAAGTCTGTTAAGATGGTTAGTAATGACAGTCACCCCAAGCGATATCTAGATTTTAAAGACGAATGGTTGCACCGTATCATAATCTACACCCCATAACACTGCATTAGGCTATACTTTAGCACAGGGGCATAACTTATAATTTTCCTGATGTTGATTATCTGTTGATTTTTTTTAGAAAAAGATTGTAGACGTTTTGAGCATCTCACCACTCAAGCCACATGTCCATCTACTTCCAAATATGTTAAATCTGTTACCGAGTCAAGCTCGACTATAATTCCACTTTCACAACAAACTCTGACACAGTCCATGCCTCCAATTGAAACTCCACAAGGGGCTCAACCTAGTTTAGAAGTTACTCAAGTGCCTGTCGAAGGTACCAAAGTTGGAGTGGAAGCTGCTCCAAACACTCTAAGGATGTTGTCGTTCTAAACGATCCCACCAATCCCATTGTTTCGAAGATAGAAGAGGGATCACTTCGTAGAATCTGTGGTAAACACAGAATTTCATTTGAGGACGTACTAGTCTCTTCTTATCAATAGAGAGCTTGCAATCCCCTAGAGGGCTGTACTACTTGTAATAGATGTGTGTGTCTATAGGATGTGCCCCACCATTCAATCAATTCATTCATCGAGTTCTGAACATCATGAGATTAGCTCTGATGCAACTACATCCAAATAGCTACACCTTCCTTCATGGCACATATATTGCCTTTGTATAATACCTGCACCGAGTACTCAGTTATGAGGAGATTCGGTATATGTGTACAGTTTCAAGGACCGGAAAGGAAGTCCTTCTTTGATTTATATGGAACCGGCAAAGAGCCGTAGAGTTGTTACCAGCACATGGAATAAGCTGAGATATTTGAAGAGTGAATGGTTCCATGTCTGTTGTTCGCATAGATTTGCACAAAGATGGATATCTGGACATAAGTTATACTCCATGTGTTTGTTGTGAACTCACCTTGTGACTTTGCAAGCTTAACTCTTATTCTTTTTGTCATTTAGATGTTCCTAGGAGACCTAGTGGCACGGCACTTGCAGATGCCATTAAAGCCCTTATGGCACTCCAAGAAGAGGGTAGAGATATTGGATTTCTTCTTTTCGTTGAGAATCTCCTAGCCCATAACTTGTTGAAAGCAGGCCGTAGCAAAGGTACATCCAAGTGGCTTCTGATGACGACGGCGACGATGATGATAATACCTCACTTAGAGGTGGCGACGTAATTCCTAATATGCCCCGATAAAAAGTCCAGGGGTTGAAGTTTAAAGAGAGTAGGAACATGCCAAAGAAGGCAGGATTATAGGCGGATATGATGAAGCTAGCCATGATGACATCGATGTGGGCCACGAGTCTTTGACCGAGAAACCTAAAGACGATCAACAGTTCATTCTAAAGAAGGCGCTGATCGTGAAAACTTCTAAGGGATAGACTTCCACACAACCCCCACCTGTCACAACTGCGGAGAAAATTCCTCTCCCATCCGAATATTTGCCAACCTAGGGCCGATTCCAACTGAAATCAAATCCTTCAAATTTGAAAATATGAGTCTTGAGGGTCATGACTCCCTTATTCGATTTCACGATAAGTCACATTAGCATGGAAGAGAATCTTATGAGAAAAGCTCCAGTACACGGTTCGTTAGAAGGATACCAAGATACTCACACACAACCTATTTTTGTGTCCTTCTCCATTGATGCTAACTTTTTCCCGTTTTATTTGCAGGATCCATAAAGAGGAAAAAGTATATGATTCAATCCTTGGAGGAGAATGTATCCCGACCACAGAGGCATTGTCCAAGCATGTTCCATCATGATAGTGGTCGAAATTCCGAGTCTAGCCTCGACAAAGTAGTCATGATAGAGACTATCCATTTCATGACTCTAACTTCACATATTTTTCTAGGTCTAGCTCATGTTTGTGCCCACCTTAAAGAACATTCTGCCTGTGACGACTCGGGATTTTTAACAATTAAGATTGGAATATTTAATTGATTTTAAATATTTAAAAGTTGATTTTTAAATTGAATTCAAATATTATTATTAATAACAATTAAGTTATTAGATTTCATAAACTGAAAGTGGGTAAATTATTGAATCTTCAGTTTTAAGCTTGTTAAAAATAATTTGAAGACCTGTAAAATTTATATTGATAGTTCTGATGATAATAAAAGCTTTTAAATTGAAATGGAAGTGATTCGTTCGGTTTTAAAAATATATCGTTTAAATCGATATTTAAAAATAGCCTTCCACGGCACTGTCTCAGATTTCGACGAAACCAGTTCCATTAGATCTGTAATAGTTAGTTATTATCAATTTTCGTAGCAATCGGAGTTGTCATTTGATCATGGCAGCTCAAAACGTTTGAAACTATTTTAATCGATTTAACTTAAAATTGATCGTTTACTTCCGTAACTCGCGCATACGATCTAATTAGGTTCCGAAACACGTTCCATCGTGTTCGGAATATGGGTAAAGCCTTATAAACGCCTGGAGGCATGTCTGATTAAGAGATCGAGATTTCGAGTTATGCGAAACGAGATATTTTGGAAATAATTTTTTTTTAAAGGTTAACTCAGCCACCCTATAGTTGTACTCGAGCTACCCTAGGATTGATTGCGTCGACCGTAGCTATCTCATTTCTTTTTATGAAGTCGAATACTTTGAAAATCGAGATAAAAATGTCTTCAGAACGAAAACAAAAATGGCTTCCTCCTTTTTAAAAATCGCAATCGAACCCTATCTTCTCCCTCTCCTCAAATTCATTGAAGAATGCCGAAACCCTCTTCCTTCTTCAAGTTCGAAACAGCAACTCTCTCTCCTATGTTCGATTCAAAATCGCGACCCTATATATATATATATATATATATATATATATATATATATATATATATATATATCGGGGCGACCGTAATCTAAGTGAAACAAAATCATGGAGCCGAGGCAGCTCGAGCTCGCGAGCAAGGCTGCGACCGATTTCGCGTAGAGGAAAGGATGTCGCGAGGTAGTGGGTTGGGCGACGTTCGATTTGGGCATCGCTCGCGTTCGTTGGAGTGATCGTGCGAGGTCTCGAAGCTAGGGTCTTGGGAAGCAGCGGCGTGGAGGACGAGAGCCTAGGGTTTCGGCAGTACTTTGCGAGGGTTGGAGGTGGCTCAGTGTTTTGCGGTGAGTAAGGTAATTCTTTTTCATTTTTATTTTTACAAATTAATTTTGACTTGATTAATTGCATACAATACATTAATTTATTGATGAGAGTCAAAATATATACATATTGATTTGATTTTAAAGGCACAGTAAGTTAAAATATATAGAAAGATGTGGGAAATTATAAATAGAAAATGCTAAAATAGTTGATAGTTTATATATAGTATGATTTTGGAAGCTATATAGATTTTTATAAAAATATTTGTAGTTTTAAAAGAAAAATATAATAAATATAAATATGTATATTTTAAAATTTTAGATTTATCTTAAAATAATGGAATATAGTGATTTATGTGTTTAATTAATTTATCATTTTAGTTATTAAAAGATTATTCAAAAGGAAATTAGTTTGAAATTTAATTATTCATTAAAATTTAAATCATTAGTTAAATTAGATTATTAAATGATGATTGATTGTTCACGTGTTAATAAAATCATCTAATATTTATTCAAGGGTCTTAAATCATAAAAAGACCGGGTTGAGATTGAAGTGGTTGCATAAATCAAAGGTCGGTAAATCTCACTCTGTTGGATTTTTATTTAAATTTAAATGGTTAAATTTAAATAATTGGTTGAATGATTGAATTGATTGGATGTGCATTGATGATCTGGTGACTTTAGTTTTGGTTGGTTCTCGAGTTAATTGTTGCTTGACTCGAAGTATTCGAGTTTTAAATTGTTTTAAACTTAAATCATAAATATGAAAATGGTTCATTTTAAAGTTAATAAGGGTTTAATGATTGGTGATTCATTAAAGAGGTAGGGTAATTTAAATGGATAATTAATTAATTAAATTAATTAATGATTTGGGCTAATTATGTAAGTTTAATTAATTTGGAATGATCATTGGGTGGTTTAATAAGTAATTACTTAATGTACTTAATAAAATATAATTACTTTGTGCAAGAAATCAAGAGATTAAATAAGATAATTAATTAAGGAGTAATTAATTTATTTAATGAAGTAAATAAAAGGTAGTTAAATACAGGTTGAGATTAATCGAGAATGATTAATATCATGGTTTAATTAATGTAATTAATTTAGATTAGGACAAATTGAAATATAATTAGAAATCATTAATTTATATAATTAATGATGTAATTAAAGATTGATTGATTAAGATTGATTAATCAATAATAAGTGACTTATGAGAAATTAACTAATATAAGTAATTAAGGATTAATGCAATTAATTATAGTTAATTAATTTGTGAAGTAACTAAAGATTACTTATTGATTTTAGGTTAAGAATAATTAATATTGTGAAACTAATTAAAGTTAATTACTTGAATATAATTGAAGAATAATTAATCCAGGGTGATTAATTAAGATGAATAATGAAGAGATGATTGATTAATTGATTTGAAATTAATTAATGTTAAATGAAGAAATCTAAGTCGTTGAGTTTAGTAATTCAACCAGGGTTAATTAAATTAAATTTGTATGTGATTAAGCTTTTCTTATGAATGATTGAATGGTATTGGATGCCTTGAATGAGATGATATTTCTGATATGAAATATTGTGTATTTCATTTGGATAACTTGGGTTAGGATGACATGAGACTTTAAGAGACTGGGGTCGGGTATTAGAAAATACCCGAAACCACTTCGAATTTTTATAGATTATATGTGAAATCTATATGCTGGAGTGAAGTAATTTAAAGGAATTGGACTATTTTAAATCTAAATCTTTGGTATTTAGAAACTAATATATGAAATAAGTGATGTCTATAACATATTGTGAACTTGTAAATTTATTCGAGTTACCCCGGGTTCTATATAAGTTGTATGCTTTGTATTCCATGTTGGATAAGTTACTCACGCTGGTTTCCAGCTTGATCCGGGTGTTACTTTGATGTAATGCCCGGGTCAGACCGAGTATTACAGATTTTCAGGTAGGGACGTTCTGGAGCTCAGGAGGCGAGCCGGATGGCAAGAACGTATAGAGTATTTCCGCTATATCATATTATTGTAAATCTAAGACATGATAGTTATGTACATTTAGTGTCTGTATATACATATGTGTAACTCTGATGCATTAAAATGTAATCGACGGATATAATCTTCTTTTGTAAACTGTTATTATTTATTATTATATTTTATCCGCTATGAATGTGAGATGTTGATGTTTCTGTTCTTCTTCTTCTTCTATCTCTTTATTCTTTTTCATAACTATCTGGAATTTTCGGGATCAGAAATTTCGGGTCGTTACACTGCCAGAGGTCAAGGATGTGACAGTCGCGTACGCAATTGACTCTTACAACTACTATAATAAGTGGAAGTGGGTAGCTAAGAAGTTCTCTAAGATTTCAAGGGAAAGGAAACTTGAGACTGAAAATCTGAAACCTTTAGAGAAGCTAGATAAGAGGATCATTAATCATCTCAATGCTAAGGATGAAAAATTGAGATCATAAGATGAAGCCAAGAAAAAGGCTAAAGATACAATCAAGGCACTCAAGTATGGAAGGAATAAGCATCGTGATGATATAGAGATTGACCAAAACGAGACTTTGTGCTGGAGAGAGATGTTTTGACCATAGAAGTGAATGGGCTATCATCAAAGCTTGAGAGCGAGGCAAAGTAGAAAACAAAGCTCTCTAAGATGCTCAAGGGTATTACGAAGAGTTGGTAACTTCATGTAAGAAAAGGGACAAGGTGGTTGAACGTGCTAGAGACGTGGATGCACTTGTCAAGAGGAGTTTGAAGTTGCAGAGAAGTGAATGATGGAAAGATTTGAACCCCTGATCATTCATTACAATGCTAATGTGCTCAAGTTCTGTAACTTAGAGTGGTTCGATGATGATTATCCCAGGACTCTGGCCCTGGCCAAGGTAAAAGTTGCTACGAAGGAGAAGGAATTTCTGAAGGGTGGGGAGGAAGACCTGGCTCAATTAGAGAAAGAGATCCTGGTAGGAGATGAACCTAGGTTGCTAAGAGAAGGTGAGCTTATTCTTCATCTGGAGCTGGCTGCTACAGTGCAAAAGGATAAAAAGATTTAGGCGAAGGCTTTAGATCATTACCTCAAAATGCCACTACTAGGGACACATCCGGACCTAAAAATGCTCTTGATTCATCTTCGGTCCTGGGATATAACCCAGTTCGACCCCAAATGCAAAAGTATACTGTCATTTCTCCTATTTTGGAAGGGAATTCCAGTGGCACTCCAGCCCATGCTGAATCCCAGCCTAGAGGAGGTATTTCGTTGATTTTTCCAATATTTTTGAGAATCCATATTTTATCGACTGACGATGCTGACCTATCTTTATATATCTCTCAAGTTTCAGGTCAACCCTAGGTCATCCCGCTTTCCGACAAAGGTGTCCAATAGAGAAAGTAAGAATCTACAACAAAATCGATGACCTTGACCACTTCTATGATGGTCCTGAGTATCCCATCGGTGAGACTCCTGGGCATAATGAGCGGATGATGGATGCCTTATAGGATGAAGGGACTGGTTAGCTTCAGGGAGCCCAGAGTTATGATGATGTTATTACTATGGGTTTCTCCGAGCCCCTATCAGCTCCCACCATGAGTATGCTTGAGCAAGAACTTCTCTTAGTCAAAGAGGTTGAGCTAAATAAGATAAAGGTCATCTACTTCCATTGTCCATTGATTTTCTTGGCCACACTTTCTACATTCCTACCAATCTTCCTCCACCCGAGAGCACTCAAACCGTGCTTAGTGGATCATCACAAAGCACTCTGTCTAAGGGTTCAAGAAAGGCAGGAGGAAACCTGATCAAATAATACCTCCCTCGAAAGAAGAGAAGAAAAGTTCCAAGAGGCAGATGCTTAAGAAGTGATTGTTAGTTTTTTTGGTTGTACAGTTAAGCACTTGTGAAAACCCTGACTCGACCTTCGAAAATCGGCAACCGAATACATCACCCATATTCGAATGCCGTAGATCCAAATGTCGAATCTGGTTTGTCGGATCTTGTAACACATTAAGTACAACAGCACAGAGGAAGAAAAATGAATGATATCATTGATACAACAGCAAAAACAATATCCGATACAATATGATACAATAGATTCCCAACAATATCAGAGCCAAAAGAATACAATAGCAGAACAATAGCAGCGGAAATAAAATAGCAACTGAGCCTCCAAAAGAATCCAACTCCAAGGAGTAACTTCAACACCATCTCCAAAAGCTCAAATCCAAAGATTGCTCGAATCACCATGATCGATGTATTAAGCAAGGTCAGTCATGGATGCGATCATTAAAATCCAAAGACTCCAAAGACCAAAAACTGAACAAGGTTGCCAAAAGCTACCAAACCAAAGGTCGAAGGCTACCAAATCTACAATTACTATTTGATTATCTGAAAAACCCAACTTTAGACTGCACGTGTAGAAAATTATGGGCACCTGGAGTTTAGGAATGAACAATAAACTCCAGGTCAGTCATAGGACTGGTGTGGGCAAACAAAAATAGTTTATCTTAAAACAAACAAAAGAATTTTAAAAGAAATCTGCAATGATTTTGGAAAATGAAAATACCATAAGTCCTCCCAGCACACACACAATGCAATCGCACACTTGGGGGAGATTTCTCCTTATGATACTCAAACATGCTTGATACACAAAATCCTTTTGATATTATTATTAGTGCATAGTGCAGAAAATATTTGCACGTATAATATTAATCGTAGCTAGCATATGTACCATTATAGTATGCCTACTATAGCTACCATGTTAGATGGCAGGTTCTACAACTAAAATCGTACAAGGTCCATATTGGTGGTTGGATTTCCAACAAATGGTTAGGCAAAGGAACATCCTGGGCCACATGGGTACGCCTCTGGAGGGACACCCCGAGAACTTAACCAGCTCTCTACCAACACAAGACAGGGTTACCTCTGTGACTAGGTAACTACTACACGAATATGCCATTCCCCGGTCGTTACCGACCTTTATCCAAGGGCCCTCAACCACAAAGCAATAACCACAAAGTAATAAATTTGCAGCAACCACATAGGTTAAATATCTGGGCTCCATACCATGATACCATCTTTTTCAAGAAGGAAATGGACATACGCTAAAGGGCACGACCCTCATAACCTTGCCGCATCTTTCCTGTTTCGACCATTTTCGGTGTGTGAGGTCCGACAAGGTTTCGTCCACAAAGCTACGCTTTACACAAAAGCCATGCTTTGATCAATAAATGATCAGCAGCACTTAGCATGCCACACTACCAAATTGGGAGTATATCACTGATAACCATCAACTACATAACCTCTGAGCTCGTACGTCTCAGAGAAGGGTGTTAAGCTAAGAGAATAAATTCTCTGCCACCAAACAGAAATGTATTTGATAGAGATCGGCTTTATATCTCAAAGATTAATGTTAGACATACAACCATACAAGTCCGTTCCGGGTTCGAACGGAACCGAAGGCACTTCCAAAGAAGCCCTTCCAATCCGAATAATCCCTAATCACATCCGGACCCCCCATCACAAAGGGTGATCAAATCTCTATACCAGGGATCAGCCGATGTAGAGACATTCGACAGGTAATCCCTTCGCTTTCGAAAATATCTGGTCTTCACCACCGGTCTTCAAATACAATCCACAACGTCGTATCATTATTCGGAATGGGTTGTATGACACAAGTCCTCTCCCGGCTGAGCCGAATAATGAGCGCAATATTAAAAACATATGGATATTAGGATCTTAGTTAAGTCACAACTCAAAGCCCAAAACCTATCTTCAAATGGTTTAAACAAACTAGCATTTTCAAATCTTTAAACAAAAAGATTCACTTCGCAAAGTTCACCAATCTTTCACAAAGATTCATTCATAGCTTTCAAAACTATTTACATTTCAAATCTTTTATATAAAAGAGACACTTTTAAGATCCCCTTCAATTTCAAAGTTCAACAATCTTTCGCAAAGATTCATTTACATCTTTCAAATAATTATTTTTATTTCAAAACTTGAAATCCTTTCAACACAAATTGGAAATCCTTTCTTCATATGGAAGCTATTATTATTTGGAAAACAATTGGAAGAATCCGATCAAATATGCACAAGTTATATCCTTTAAAGTATAAACTTGGGTTAAATTATAATTCCCAAAATAATACTTTTAAAAATACTTTAAAGATAGTTTAAAATCCATACATATTAGAAAACTTGTATGACTACTTTTCAAACCATTGTTTTCAAAATAATTTCAAAACAAGATATATTATATTCAAACCAATCTTAAATTTTAAACTTCATTTTCAAAAACTTATCATATCAACCCAATTCCATTTCAAAAATCATTTGAATTTAAAGTTTAACTTTTAAATAAAATACTTTAAATTCAAAATATTTGTGACTTAAACGATTTCATGTGAAATCCATCTTTGTGTGTGTATAGTGTAGCCTAGGGGTTTTACGCAATAATGCAATATCATCAATCATTACTATCCAAGCACAGTGATATTGACGAACGGTATAACGCTATAACGCTTATTTTCATTCACAGATTCACAGATAAATAACATAAATTTATCGCAGATAAATAAATTACATTCATCATAGATAAATAAATTATATTCATCACAGCCCAAATCAAAAACACGGCATCACATATCAGGGATATCAAACAATTCAACATTCAATAGGATCCAAACATCCATAAGTAAGATCAATTAATTATCTGATAAATTTAAATCAGATTGATTACTTATGAATAAACATTAATCCTAGTTAATTAATATTATATAATTACAAACCATCTTGATTAATCATCCTTTAATCACTTATTAATTAACCTTGAATGATAAATTAATTACCTTTGATTATTAATTAATCAACCTTTAATCATTGAATAATTAACCCTTAATTTTTTAATTATTCTTTAATTAATTATCCTTAATTAGTTACATTAATTAATTAACCCTCAATTAATCACCATTTAATTAATTATCCTTAATTAATTACAATAATTAATTAACCTTTAATTAATTACCATTTAATTAATTATCCTTAATTACTTTCATTTATTAAATAAACCTTAAATAATTATATTAATTAATTAACCTTTATTAATTTAAAAAAACCATTTATCCTAATTTATTACTTTAATTATTATTTAAACCTTTATTAATAAACCTTATAATTAATTATCATTAACCAATCAACTTAGTCCTTTAAGTTAATTATCTTTTAAACACATCTCTTCTTAATTAATTTCTTAATTACATTATTAAGTTTATTTAAAATGAACTTTAAAAATAAAGGTTACATGTATATATCAAAACACTTTGAACTCAAAGTAATTTTATTTTAAAACCTTTTATAAATTACAATCTTAAATAAACATTTATTATTTTGAAAAGAAGTAGTTTTAGGAAAATTGTTAAGTAAAACTTGATTTGTTTTAAAAGTTAAAAACTATTTTTATACTAAATTACCTAGACCCGAGCCATAGCACAAAATTCCCGAGCAAATTTCAAACTTTCTTGAGCAACCCAAACAAAACCCTCGAGACACTCGCAACTCCACTCGACTTCGAGCCAAATCCTCTTTTTCTCGCGTTTTACCCGAGCCACACCTTTCTTCCCTAAACCACCGACCAAACCAGATACATGAGGATATTCGTGCACGTGTACAAGCGGCCAGGCTACTTCCGACCAACCTCCAAATCGTCAGTAAGTCGCCGACTACCTCTTCTAGACTTCTGGCCACCCAGACTGATGAATGAAAGATAAACTCAAAATTGAGCTATTCGACTACTTTCTGGAACCAAATTCTATTACATAAAAATGCCTCATCTCATCGCCTCAAGCCATCAGAAATGTCAAGACTCCGGCCATAACTGCTCTGATGGTCCACTAACCTCTTTCCTTAGGCATGATAGACTCCGATCAATCCTTGATGACGCAGCGACCATTAAAACCCAACCAACCCCAAACCTGGCTTAAACCCTAAAAGGGTTTCGCCACGCATCCACAATGAACCAAAAAATCGCCAAGCATTTTTCCCCTGGCCACTGATCTTACAGCGAGCTTCAACTAGAATCCCGAAGCTACTCGACTATGCGATCATCAGAAATCGAGCAAATTCTCAATTCTGATCAACTTTCAATATCTCGTGATTTACGAAGTAGAAAATCATGATATTTATCTCAAAAACCATAGTTTTTAGACTAGAATATGATAATATAAACAAAACCTGAAATTATAATGCTTGCTTTTTTAGATTTCAAAATAGTCATTACTGTAATTTCCAATTTTCAAAATATTTATTCAATAATTATACTTGTGATCATTTTTAAAATTGGTGTTACAACATTACAATCACTTTTCATTTAAAGATCATTGGCTAAATCTTTTTGCATGAGGAGATACAGATTCATAAACAGGTTTTAAAACCTTTATATGATGAACAGAGACATATATTTTTCTCTGTATACTGATATGCACATATTAATTCACATGTATCTATATATGCAGATATATTTCATCCAATACAACATTTTCCTCAACAACAACCAGTTGAAACATCAAAATGTATCACAGCTTTAAGTTAAAAAGGGTCTGTTTGCTCACCTTGGAGATGAAAACAAAGAATAGGCTAGAGATGTTTTTGCTTCTGATTTTTTATCTGGAACCTATATTTACTTTGATGCTGAATTTGTTGCTTTGCTCTGGATCAAGTCAGGTTGAAGATTGTCGAAACTGATTGAAGCTTTTGTTTTATTTTTTTCTTTTTTATTTCTAGGTTGAAGTTTTGAAGTTATTTACTTGTTTTAAATCTTTTAAAACTTTCTTAGGTTTGAAGAACTTGTTTTGATTTGGTTTCAGGTTTGAGATTGAACAGAGATTGTTGCTGATTTGAAGACTTAAAACAAGTTGTATTTGATTTTCATTTTCCTTTGATCTAAACTTCCACTCAGGTTATATATATATATATATATATATATATATATATATATATATATTCTTTGATTGTCTTTGAATATGAAGTTTTGAGAAGTAAAGAGAAAATCAACCTGGTTCCTTCTTTACATATATTTTATATATTTTAATTTTAAAAATAACTAAGGCATAACACTTGTTTATTCATGCTAACACTTGTATTTGCAAATCATGTTATGCTTACATTTGTTAATTTCATGTTTTAAAAATGTTACACTTGTTAAAAATATCAAATTTATGTTTCAGAACTTATTTTAAATTAATTTAAAACATTGTTTTAAACCCTTACTTTATTATAATTTATGAAACATATTTTTAATGATTATATATATATATATAAACTAAATTTATACCATATGAAATTTTTAAAAAGAATATTAACCATTTTAAATAACCTTTAAGAAAAATGATTTGAAATCAAACTATACTTTTAACACTTGAAGATATTAATAATATTTAAATATAACTTTATATTATATATATTTTTTCTTATTTAAATAAATACATTTTCCTTTATTAACATTTATTATTGAATTTCAAACCCACAATTCAACTTAAAATCAATTCATATACAAATATCTTATTAAATTGGAAAAATTCACATTTATTCACAATTTGATTCCAAAAATTAAATTACTTACCAAATTAATCTTGGCTTAAAAATGGGAATGTTACAGATTCCCCCTTAGGAAAATTTTGTCTCTGAAATTTGCCAAACAGGGGAGATAATCAAAGAATAGATGAACTCACAGAGAAAGAGCTTCTCAGATCAAGCTAAAATATTTATTTTGCATTTGGCTTACCAAATCAGAATATCAACAATAGATATGAGAACAATCTCATTCAATATTTCATGAAGTACTTGGGTCATCAGATATACGAAATATGTAGGGCATTGGTTAGTTCGAAGAGATAACTAACCACTCGTAAAATAAATATGGACCCAACAGAACAAACAATGGATACTCAATCCAGGTTGGAATATCCCAAAGTATACACCAACTTGTCCCTCTTCGGACTTTGATCTTCATAAGAAATCACAAATTTGGTTTTAATCGAAATCGTTTTATCGATACAAATTAACTTAACATCATATTTAATTAACCAATTTATTTCCAATAGAATTTTAAATTTATTAAAGTTAAAAAATGAAAAGCCGATAAGAAACTGGTGAAGAGAACACAATTTAGGAACTTATCTATATGATTCGCAGGGCCACCACATCACTAAAACTTTTCTTGGAGCTACCAGAAAACCTTCATAGAATTGAAATTGGATGACGATCAAAAAGTGGATTGACGGGAAAAGATTGTTTTCGTTGTTGTAGGGTATTGACCATTTGTAGTGGTACTTTCCTATCCCCTACATCGTCCTCTTCTTGCACTCATACTCACTATCAGTGAATAGTAAGAGAATTTGCTGAGGCATACGAGCAAGATATCTTAGGCATATACTCATTCTGGGGCAAATATATCTCTATCTCTAATGAGTCACCTAATGTGTTATACTCCTGAGCTAAAGTTCAACCTTCAGCTCTAATACCAAATGTGACGAGCCTGACTCGACCTTCGAAAATCGGCACTGAATACATCACTCGTATTCGAATGCCATGGATCCAAATGTCGAATCTGGTTCGCCAGAGCTTATAACACATTAAGTACAACAGTACAGTGGAAGAAAAATGAATGATATCATTGATACAACAGTGAAAACAATATCTGATACAATATGGTACAATAGATGCCAAACAATATCAGAGCCACAAGAATACAACAGCGGAACAATAGCAGCGGAAATAAAATAGCAACGGAGCCTCCAAAAGAATCAACTCCAAAGAGTAACTGCAACACCATCTGCAAAAGCTCAAATCCAAAGATAGCTCGAATCACCATCATCGCTGTATTAAGCAAGGTCAGTCATGAATGCGATCGCCAAAATCCAAAGACTTCAAAGACCAAACTCTAAAGA
The DNA here is from genome assembly GCA_030765085.1 of Allium cepa. NCBI lineage: Eukaryota > Viridiplantae > Streptophyta > Magnoliopsida > Asparagales > Amaryllidaceae > Allium > Allium cepa. The sequence continues at coordinate 304,016,653 of CM060945.1, read as the reverse complement.
AGATTGCCAAAAGCTACTAAACCAAAGGTCGAAGGCTACCAAATCTACAACTACTATTTGATTATCTGAAAAACCCAACTCTAGACTGCCCGTATGGAAAATTATGGGTACCCAGAGTTTAGGAAGGAACACTAAACTCCAAGTCATTCATGGGACTGGTGTAAGCAAACAAAAACAGTTTATCTTAAAGAAAACAAAAGAATTTTAAAAGAAATCCGCAATGCTTTTGGAAAATGAACCTACCATAAGGCCTCCCGGAGCACACACAATGCAATCGCACACTTGGGGGTGATTTATCCTTATGATTTTCAAACATGCTTGATACGTAAAATACTTTTGATATTATTATTAGTGCATAGTGCAGAAAACATTTGCAAGTATAATATTAATCTTAGCCCGCATATGTACCATTATAGTATGCCTACTATAGATACCATATTAGAGGGCAGGTTCTACAACTAAAACCGTACAAGGTGCGTATTGGTGATTGGATTTCCAACAAACGGTCAGGCAAAGGAACTTCCTAGGCCACATGGGTACGCCTCTGGAAGGACGCCCCGAGAACTTAACCAGCTCTCTACCAACATAAGGTCGGGTTATCTCTGTAACTAGGTAACTACTACACGAATATGACATTCCCTGGTCGTTACCGACCTTTATCCGAGGGCCCTCAACCACAAAGCAACAACCATAAAGTAATAAATTTGCAGCAACCACATTGGTTAAATATCTAGGCTCCATACCATGATAGCACCTTTTTCTAAAAGGAAATGGACATACCCTAAAGGGCGCGACCCTCATAACCTTGCTGCATCTTTCCTGTTTCGATCATTTTCGGGGTGTGAGGTCCGACGAGGCCTCGTCCACAAAGCTACGCTTTACACAAAAGCCATGCTTTGATCAACAAATGATCAGCAGCACTCAGCATGCCACACTACCAAATTGGAAGTATATCACTGATAACCATCAACTACATAACCTCTGAGCTCGTACGTCTCAGAGAAGGGTGTTAAGCTGAGAGAATAAATTCTCCACCACCAAATAGAAATGTATTTGATAGAGATCAGCTTTATATCTCAAAGATTACTGTCAGATATACAACCACACAAGTCTGTTTCGGGTTCAAACGGAACCGAAGGCACTTCCAAACAAGCCCTTGAAATCCAAATAATCCCTAATCACGTCCGGACTCCCCATCAAAAAGGGTGATCAAATCTCTATACTAGGGATCAGCCGGTGCAGAGACATTCGACGGGTAATCCTTTCACTTTCGAAAATATCCGGCCTTCACCACCGGTCTTCAAATGCAATCCATAACATCGTATCATTGTTCAGAATGGGTTATATGACACAAAGTCCTCCCCGGGCTAAACCGAATAATGAGCGCAATATTAAAAACATATGGATATTGGGATCATAGTTAAGTCACAATTTAAAGCCAAAAACCTTTCTTCAAATGGTTTGAACAAATTACCATTTTCAAATCTATAAACAAAAAGATTCACTTGACAAAGTTCACCAATCTTTCACAAAGATTCATTCATACATTTCAAAACCATTTCCATTTCAAATCTTTTATCTAAAAGAGACACTTTTAAGATCCTCTTCAATTTCAAAGTTCAACAATCTTTCATAAAGATTCATTTACAACTTTCAAATTATTATTTTTTATTTCAAAACTTGAAATCCTTTCAACACAAATTGGAAATCCTTTCTTTATATGAAAGCTATTATTATTTGGAAAACAAGGGTTTTCGTTTCAAAAAAATCCGATCAAATATGCATAAGTTATATCCTTTAAAGTATAAACTTGGGTTAAATTTAAATTCCCAAAATAATACGTTTAAAAATACTTTAAAGATGGTTTAAAATCCATACATACAATATAACTTGTACCACTACTTTTCAAACCATTGTTTCCAAAATAATTTTAAAACAAGATATATTATATTCAAACCAATCTTAAATTTCAAACTTCCTTTTCAAAAACTTTTCATATTCAACCCAATTCCATTTCAAAAAACATTTGAATTTAAAGTACAAATTTTAAATAAAATACTTTAAATTCTAAATATTTGTGACTTAACCGATTTCCCGTGAAATCCATCTTTGTACGTACAGTGTAGCCCAGGGGTTTTACGTAATAGTGTAATATCATCAATCATTACCATCCAAGCAAAGCAATATCGATAAGCGGTATAATCTTATAACGCTTGTCTTCATTCACATATTCACATATAAATAATATAAATTTATCATAGATAAATAAATTACATTCGTCATAGATAAATAATTACATTCATTACAGCTCAAATCAAAACAGAGCATCACATATCATGGATATCAAACAATTCAACATTCAATAGGATCCAAGCATCCATAAGTAAGATCAATTAATTATCTGATAAATTTAAATCAAATTAATTGCTTATGAATAAACACTAATCTTGGTTAATTAATATTAATTAATTACAAACGATCTTGATTAATCATCCTTTAATCACTTATTAATTAACCTTTAATGATAAATTAATTAACCTTTGATTATTAATTAATCAGCCTTTAATCATTGAATAATTAACCCCTAATTGTTTGACTATTCTGTAATTAATTATCATTAATTAATTAACCCTTAATTAACCACTATTTAATTAATTATCCTTAATTACTTTCATTTATTAAATAAACCTTTAATTAATTACATTAATTAATTAATCTTTATTAATTTAAAGACAAACCATTTGTCTTAATTTATTACTTTAATTATTATTTAAACCTTTATTAATAAACCTTATAATTAATTATTATTAACCAATCAAGTTAGTCCTTTAAGTTAACTATCTTTTAAAGACATCTCTTCTTAATTAATTTCTTAACTACATTTTTAAGTTTATTTAAAATAAACCTAAAAAATAAAGGTTACATGTATATATCAAAACACTTTAAACTCAAAGTAATTTTATTTTAAAACCTTTATAAATCCCAAGCTTAAATAAACATTTATTATTTTGAAAAGAAGTAGTTTTAAGAAAATTGTTAAGTAAAACTTGATTTGTTTTAAAAGTTAAAAACTATTTTTATACTAAATTACCCAGACCCGAGACACTCGCAACTCCACTCGACTTCAAACCAAATCCTCTTTATCTCGCGTTTTACCCAAGCCACACCTTTCTTCCCCAAAGTACCAACCAAACCAAATACATGAGGATATTCGTGCATGTGTACAAGCGGCCAGGCCACTTTCGACCAACCTCCAGAACGTCAGTAAGTTGTCGACCACCTCTCCTAGGATTCTGGCCACCCATACTGATGAATCACTTATAAAGTCAAAATCGAGCTATTCGACTACCTTCTGGAACCAAATTCGATCACATACAAGCACCACATCCCATCGCCTCAAGCCACCAGAAATGTCAAAACTCCGGCCACAGCTGCTATGTTGATCCACTAACCTCTTTCTCTAGGCCCGTTTGACTCCGATCAATCCCTGATGACGCAGCGACCATTAAAACCCTGTCAACCGCAAACCTGACTTAAACCATAAAAGGGCTTCGCCACGTATCCACAACTAACCAGAAAATCGCCAAGCATTATTCCTCGAACAACTGATCATACAGCGAGTTTCAGCTAGAATCCAGAAGGTACTCGACTATGCGATCATCAGAAATCAAGCAAATTCTCGATTCTGATCAACTTTCAATATCTCGTGATTTACAAAGTTAAAAATCATGATATTTATCTCAAAAATCAATAGTATTTTAGACTCGAATCTGATAATATAAACAAACCTGAAATTATAATACTTGATTTTTTTGATTTAAAAATACTCATTACTGTAATTTCCAAGTTTCAAAATATTTATTCAATAATTATACTTGTGATCATTTTTAAAATTGGTGTTACAACTTACAATCACTTTCCATTTAAAGATCATAGGCTAAATCTTTTTGCATGAGTAGATAGGGATTTATAAACAGGTTTTAAAACCTGTATATGATGAACGGAGACATATATTTTTCTCTATATACTGATATGCACATATTAATTCACATGTATCTATATATGCAGATATATTTCATCCAATACAACATTTTCCTCAACAACAAAAAGTAAAAACATCAAAATATATCACAGCTTTAAGTTAAAAAGGGCCAGTTTGCTCACCTTGGAGATGAAAACAGAGAACATGCTAGATATGTTTTTGCTTTAGATTTTTGATCTGAAACCTATATTTACTTTGATGTTGAATTTGTTCCTTTGCTCTGGATCAAGTCAGGTTGAAGATTGTTGAAACTGATTGAAGATTTTGTTTTATTTTTTTCTTTCTTGTTTCCAGGTTGAAGTTTGAAGTTATTTACTTGTTTTAAATCTTTTGAAACTTGCTCAGGTTTGAAGAACTTGTTTTGATCTGGTTTCAGGTTTGAGATTGAACAGAGATTGTTGCTGATTTGAAGACTTAAAACAAGTTGTATTTGATTTTCATTTTTCTTTGATCTGAACTTCCACTCAGGTTTTATATCTTTTTTCTTCGATTATCATTGAGCATGAAGGATTTGAGAAGTAAAGAGAAAATCAGCCTAGTTCCTTCTTTAAATATATTTTATATGTTTTAATTTTAAAAGAAACTAAGATATGACACTTGTTTATTCATGTTAACACTTGCAATCATAAATCATATTATGCTTACACTTGTTAATTTCATGTTTTAAAAATGTTACACTTGTTAAAATATCAAACTTATGTTTAAGACCTTATATTAAATTAATTTAAAACTTTGTTTTAAACCCTTACTTTATTATAATTTATGAAACATATTTTATGGTTTATATGTATAAATCAAATTTGTACCATACAAAATTTTTAAAAAGAATATTAACCTTTTTAAATAACCATTAAGAAAAATGATTTGAAATCAAATTATACTTTTAACACTTGAAGATAATAAAAATATTTTAATATAACTTTATATTATATATTTTTTTCTTATTTAAATAAATACATTTTCCTTTATTAACATTTATTATTGAATTTCAAACACACAATTCATTTTAAAATCAATTTATATACTAATATCTTATTAAATTTGGAAAAATTTACATTTATTCACAATTTGATTTCAAAAATTAAATTAATTACCAAATTAATCTTGGCTTAAAAACGGGAATGTTACAGCACTTTCTAGCTTTTTTCTTTTGTTTTTTTAGTCGATGTTATGTGGATTCGACCTCCGCTTTCGCTTTTCAGTTCCAATGTCAATAACACTTGTACTTTCTCTACCAAATCTTATTTTTACTTTTAGTAACAAAGACTTTTGTTTTGTTGAATCTTTGTGTGAACGTGTCCAAGTACTTAAGAAATGTGTTTTCCATTATACATAATTCGAGATCCATTTCCTTTCATGATTATGGTCGGACTAAGTTATTAACTTGTTCTATGATCCGTCGGCCTTTCACTGTTCTAGTGAACGTAAAGCAATCGTTAAAGTGGCAAACTCTAGGCATCGATTGGGTTAAGCCACTTAGAATAACGGTTTAGGTATCCCTTTCTAGGATAGTGACATCCGATCACGCCAAGCTTCGGGTGCCAGTTGAGCTAACTACTTAAGATCGTAGTTTGCATATCCCCATTCATGATGTTTACCTTCAATCACACCGAACTCTGGGCGTTGTTCAAAGTTTATATGTAAGATCCCACCTTACGTCGGCATTGATCTTCCATCTTGCCTATTCCGGGTAGAATGTCAATGTCGGTGATTGGATGGTTATGTCACATCCAATTTGAATTAGACTCCTGCCCTTACATCAATGGTAATAGTTGGATGATGGACGGTCAAATCATGTCCAATTTGGTTATACTCCTGTCCCCATATCAAGGACAAGAGTTAGTTGGCGGACGGTCAAATCATGTCCTTTTAGGTTTATACTTTTTCCCCCATATCAAGGATAAGAGTTAACTGGTACCCATCTCCGGGTGCCAAAAATGGTTAAACCCTGAGGGTTTGACCATGGACTGTAGAATTTTGATTGGTACCTAACTTCGGGTACCTACATACCTATATTATACACACACGAATTCATTCGAGTTGGTCATATTTCACAATTCTTAAGCTATGTAAAGATAGAGACACAGATTCAGAAAGCTATTTCATTTATTAAAGAAGTGAAATGGCAAGTTTTGTTTTATTGCATAGCTTTATAAATTTATTTCAAGATGAAATAGCATCATAAGTGCTCGCTATTCCATGCCCTCATGATTGAGATCCTGTCAATTGTTGCTAGTCTGAAAGTGCCATTTCCATGCTTTTACTCTATTGCATACGAACCTTCCTAAGTCATGTCCAAGTTTCTAGAGCTTGGGATGATTTGTTTGAGAATTAGGTCACCAATTTCAAAGGTCTGATTCCTAACCTTGACATTCTAGTATCGAAGGACTCGGCTCCCTTATGCAGCTGCTCTCGAATCAGCTTCACAATGCTTTTAATTGATCATATCAGGAGATTCCAATAGGAGTTGCTCATTCATCCATGGATTGTAGTGAGTTACCTGGTGAGAAGGTACTTCTAGTTCAACTGGAATCATACCTCTGATCTGTAGGCTAAGGCAAATGGAAAGTGTCTAGCCGTTGACTTGTGGGTTGTTCGATAAGCCTAAAGTGTCAACAGAAGTTCATCGACCCACTTGCCCTTGGCCTTTTCCAAGCGCTTTTTGAGAAATGACTTAATAATTTTGTCCATGGCTTCAACTTGTCCATTTTCCTGAGGATGTGCCACCACAGCAAATCTCTTCTCTATGTGATGCCAATTGTAGAAATCCTTAAACTCGATGCTGTCGAATTGGGTTCCATTATCGATAACGATTGCTTGTGGAACTCCAAAACGACCAATGATATTCAAGACAACGAAGTTGATCACTTTCTTTGTGGTGGTTGTGATTAATGGCTCCACCTCGGCCAATTTGGTAAAGTAATTAACAGCGACGATGGCATACTTCGTGGCACCCTTAGACGTCAGCAACATATCAATAATACCGATTTCCAAGACTACAATTGACCAAGGACTGGCCATTTGAGTAATCTCCAACGGTAGGGCCCTCAGAATCTTGGAAAACCTTTGGCACTTGTCACACTTCTAGTGTAGTCAGCTGCGTATCAAATGACAGTCAGCCACAAGTATCCATAGTAAAGAATTTTCTTCATTAGGGTTTGCCCACCAGTGTGGTCGCCACAGGCCCCTTCAAAACTTCTTTTAGGACTCTTTTAGCCTCATTATTGGCGACACAGCATAGCATCAGGACCGAGAATCCTTTCCTCTAAAGTGCACCTCGCTAAAAGATATATCTTGAAGCTTCGTGAAGGAGCTTCCACGTTTTCTCTCCCTGTCCGAAAGGATTCCCTCTACAAATAATTATTTATTGGAGTCATCCATGACTTCTTCTCATGCTCGGTCTCAAGGATCCAATCAACATCCAAATGGTTGATGCTCGAAGTTAAAAATACTTCCATCTGAACCTCGTCTATGAGCAATGCATTGGTCAGCTTACGCATTTTTCTCTCTGGGAGTATGCATTATCGTGTAATATTCAATGTTAGTAAGCATTTCAAGGGTCCGATTTAGATAATGTGCCAGCCTCGCTCCTTTCTCCTGAAATTCCTTTCAGACTTGACACACCACCAACTGGGAATCATAAAAGATGTGTAAGATTTTAACTCCCATTTCCTTGGTGATTATGAGTCCCACAGTCAATGCTTCTTTCTCCACTTCATTGTTTGTTGGAGGAAAACCAAGTTTCAAGGTATAACAAATTAACGTTCCTCGAGAGTGACAAGTAGAACTCTAGCACCGAAATAATGTTCATTTGATGCACCATCTGTGTACATCTTCTACTTAGCATTCTTCTCACCACTGCACTTTGGAGTATCATCCCGCTCAGTGTATTCGGCTATGATTTCCACCAAAGATTGACCCTGGATAGGTTTTCGAGGGTTATAAGTTATATCGTATTGGCTCAATAGCCTTCTAGAAGTATCAAATGGTTGTAAGACTTGTTGCAAAGGCTGGTCGGTGATAACTTTGATTGAATGAGCCTAAAAGCAGGGAAGGAGTTTCCTAGAAGCAATCAACAAGCGGTATGTAAGCTTTTCCAGCTTTAGGTAATTTCTTTCTGCTATTGTCAACTGCTTATTGATGTAGTAGACCTGTTATTGGATGTGAGATTCCTCATGTACGAGTGTGGCACTTAGAGCATGCACTAACGCTACTTGATATATAAACAAGTCCTCATCATCCACCGGCTTCGAGAGAATGGTGGGTCTTTCCAAGTGATCCACCAGAGTCTGGAATGTGTCTTTACATTTCTATGTCTAAGCGAAGTTCCTTTTTCCTTCTCAATCACGTCAAAGAAGGGGATGCATTTTTCTGTTGCTCCAGAGATGAATCGACTCAGGGTGGCGATCTTCCCATTCAAACTTTGGACCTCTTTGATCGTCTTCAAGGCCTCAATATTTCTCATGGCCTAGATATTTTCTGGATTGGCTTTTATCCTATGGGAGTTCACAATGAATCCCAAGAATTTTCATAACTCATTTCCAACAGAGCATTTCAAAGCGTTAAGCTTCATCTTGTATTTTCTAAGGATGTCGAACATCTCTGCCAAATCATTAATGTGTTTTCCCAATCATCATAACTTCACGAGCATGTCGTCCATATAGACTTCCATCGAACGTCCAATCTGATCCTTATATATCTTGTTTATCAACCTTCGGTAAGTTTCTCCATCATTCTTTAGACTAAATGGCATGAACAGATAGCAACACAGTCCCTGTCGGTCATAATTATGGTTCCTGGTGCGGGGCATGCATCAGAATCTAATTGTATCCAAAGTACGCATCCATGAAAGAAAGAAATTCATGTCTGGCTGTTGAGTCTACTAACTGATCAATCCTTGAAAGCAGGAAGCTATCCTTTGGGCACACTTTATTCAAGTCAGAATAGTAGATGCATGTCCTCCACTACTCGTTAGGTTTCTTCCCCAAGACTGGATTTAATACCTACTCTGGTTATAAGGCATCATGGATGAGGCCATTATCTTTTAGCTTATCCATTTCTTCTTTGAGTGCAATGGATCTCTTTGGACCCAGGTCGCGTTTTACATTTAATGCCTAGTTTGCTATCTCCGACGAGATGCTACACATGTCAGAATGCATCCAAGAAAATACATCCAGGTTTGCCAGGAGGAAACTAATGTCGAGATGTGATCCAACCTTCAGGATCTACAAAGGATCATCCTGCTGACCAGAATCTTGATTATCAACTCGATTGGAGCTACCCTTTCATCCAACAGCTCTTTTCGTAGATCCATGTCCTTATGGAACAGATTGCCATACCTGAGCTAGAACTCAAACAGTGTTTGTTATGCATCCAAAGCCTTAATGTAGAGTGTCCCCTTTACACTTTTTCCTTTCTCTTTTCTCTTTACCTTTTTTAGCTCATTGACATAATACCCATGGCCAAGCCTCTGATCTCCTTGTACCATTCCCACACTGTTTTTTGTAGGACACTTCATTGTCAAGCACCAAGGAGTTATAGCCGCGATAAATTAAGCAAGGGGTGATCGAGCCAAAAATGCATTGTAATTAGAGTAAATATCCAATAGCATAAAAGGCACGAATCGCACCCCCTTGCGGTCGCCATCACCAAGCACCACCGATAGTTGCACATATCTAACTGACTCCATAGTCGTCCCATTAGATCCTTATATCTGAGATTTACATAGTTTCAAGTCCTTTCCCTCCAAAAGCATCTTGTTGTACGTTTTTAAAATAGAATGTTAACCAAACACCCACAGTCAACCAACACCTTTTTTAAATAGGATATCATCCCATAGGGGTTGGAATTTCCTTGTCCGCTATCTTACGGGGATTTCACAAACTGTTGCAACTTCTTTTTTCGAATCAAGTCTTCGATCATATCATGCAAGTGTCAGCACTCGTTGTTATTATGACTGTGTGTCTCATGAAACCAACAGATTTTGCCCGATCTCATCTTATTCTTAGTCGACTCCCTCAGAATTGGCTTCATGTACTGCTTAGTACCGTGAGTTGCAAGATAGATATTCTCAGTTGAGTAATTCAACTCGGTATAATTATCATACTTAGGAATCCTAAGACAATTCTTATTATCAAGCTTTCACTTTCTGGCCCTATTGTCATTCTGTTTCTGACCACCGCTCTTTGTTTTTAACCACTGCTCTTGCTGCCAACATTTACATACGCATTCCTGAAACTCCCTTCGGACTGTTTTGCAGCAATATTGCTCTGTATTACTTCATCTGAACTCCTAACCTCACCTCCTCGGATATGATTATGTGTCTCCTCCAAACGCAGGAACTAATTAGCCTTCCTGTAGAAAATGTCCAACCTCCCCCGAAATCAGCCTCGAGACGAACCCCCTAATCAATGCCATTAACTATGTCATCATTGGGATGTGTTACTTCTGTCATAGATGTATGGAACCGATTCAAGAAATCCTGTAATGACTCTCCCACACTCTAGAAGAGGTTTGATAATGACATCACATCCTACAAACGTGAAGTGCGTAAATGGAAATGCCCTATAAAATTTCTTGATAACTCAGCGAAAGACGATATAGATCACAGTTGGAACAAAGTGAACCACATCATTGCTAATCCTTTTAGGAAAATTGGAAAGTAATGACATCTCATGGTAGTAGATGCTCTAGTTGATTCCATATGCTATCATACTTCATCAAGTGCTGCCTTGGATCTGTCTTTCCACTGTATTATGGCATTGTTGACATTACAAATATCCATGGATACTTTACACATCAAATATTCTTGGTAAATGGATCCCGACTAGGAAAAGTGCCTCATTCATCGTTGCTTCTAAATTGATTTTCATTCATAGGTTTCCTGACCATCTTGGCCAAATAATCTAGTTCTATAGCTTTGGTTGAATGGCGGTAGTCAAGATCTGCTCCAAGCATTTTCCTCGGAGAACGCTCTCAAGCATACTATTGATACCTGGGTTCTGCAAATTCTGGGAGGTCATTTCATCCAATAGTCCCCTATTTGATTCTTGGGCGATAAATCGTTAGAAGTAGCTCGATATTGTAGATACTGATCATCTATAACATGACTAGAGGTCACATTCATACCACTATCCAAAGGACGAGGTTCGGCTCCAGCATTGGCTAGACCGATATCGATCCGACCACTTCGGCATGTACCGATCCATAGACCCTTGCTATTTGTCTACCATATGTCTTGATTTGAAGTCCCGATAGTGTTTTGAGTCATCTTCGGTTTCTTATTCCTCGATCTTTGCTTGGATGATGAGGAAGTATAATATTCTAAATCAGATGTTGTTATGTCCCTCCTACTCCTTCTACGGCGATGCATTGTTAGCTCATTCAGCAGTCTCAAGTTCTCCTACATCATCTAGTTTGTCTCATTATAACTCTCTTAAAATCCATCCTCCATCTGCTTCATTATACCATCCATCTCCATTCTGATTACGACATTAGCTGGATTCTGGATCTCTGGCTAATTTTGCTAGGCAACTCTGAGTACCTGGATTCTCGGCATCATCAATAGCTCTGGAATTTGTAGCGCATTCCTTCCTTGAGGCCATGGCGGATAACTTCTAGTAGATTGTTGAAAATCTTAATAGTGGAATAGTAAGGTTGGAAGATTGGATCTAAGAAATCTAGTAGTTGATTGTTGATCTAAGTAACCTGAGAATATTTCTCTTAATGAACGCACCAAAATGTTTGAACCCAAAACCACACAAACACCCAAGAGATTGTATAAAGAACAAAAAGTGAAGAAAAATAAATTAATATGAGCAAAGAAAGAACACACAAAGTTTATAGTGGTTCGGCTAACATTGGCCTACATTCACTTAGTGATTTTATTGATAATATCACTGGTTTGCAAATACAAGTTCTTACAGATCGGTATAAATTCATGGGTGATTACAAGAAGTTAGAGTAAGAGAGAGCTAGAGCCGAAAGATACTTAAAAGTGAGACCTGCCCCTTTGTTTATAGTTGTAGGGAGTTTAAACTCTTGCCTCAATGATCTCCACTCGTTTTCCATTCCCTAGATCACTTCTCCAAGAAAATAGGCGGACACTTCAGCAATAATCATGGATTGGTACCATTCATGGGCTTGGATCTGTAGTGATCCATATATTCTTCATATGGATGGTTTTGAACTCTTTGTCTTGACTTGATTCATGGTTAGCTACGTGATTTCAAATTTGTTTACATTAGTATTAGCCTGTTTCTAAGTCCAAATGATGGATCGATGAAGAAGTAGAGTTGAGATCGATAGAGAAATACATGAAATCCACGATGTAGTGCATGAATCTTGGGACCATCACTAGCATATAGTAGGATTAGGGGTACCAATCCATTGGTTGGATCGGTACCTATCCAATTCCTTGTTGGATTTTGGTCCTTTGTTTCTTTAAGGCGCTTTGTCTTTACCCATGGCTCCGTTTGTACTTGGTTTCTAGACACTTAAGCCATCTTTGTAGGATTTATGCCTTGATAGTTTCCAAGTTCGATTTGTCCAGTCTATCCAAAGATTGCCTGGTCAAAAGGTTTGATAACAAATTCATAATATTTTCTACACTAATTAATCATGTGGTTTTTCAAAGAATTTCACAAATGCGGTTGTGTGACTCGAAGGAGTGAATTCAATCAGCGATTAATATTGAACAATTCAAATATTAACATTCAGATGTCATCATTGATAATGATGTGACAGTATAACCAAATACATCGCTTGTATTTTTTATGGTAAAATCCAATTTCATGTTTTAACGATAATTTATACAAATTTGCTTTATCAAAATTATATTACTTTAACTTACATGGAATTTGTCTTAGTCAAATTCCAATATTATCCATATCCAATTCGATTTGTCAAAAAACAAAATATATAACTCAATAATAACATACTATTAACCGTTCTTCTTTGGCCAAAGATTTTTACTTTGAGTTAGTTACAAATAATAATGGTACTAACCTTATACATCGAGGAGATGAATTCTCTATTAAATAGTGCTTCATTTGCAATGCTTCTAAAAGAATCGGTGGCATGCCCTAGGGGAAATTATGTAATTGTTGCATAAATCTAACTTTGTAGTCAATCATGTTTATAATAATAATGTATTTTATGCTTTGTTATATTATTATATAATTAAGTAATTAATTTAAAGTATACAATAAGAAAGTCTTTGAATAAAACTTTATGTGGCTCTAGCTGCAAATAGTTGCAATCATGAGTGATTAGTCACAATATGAAATAACATTTCGTTTTAAATGTTCCTGGATAAAATGTTTCAAGAAAGGATATCGATACGTCAATTGAGACTAGATTGCATAATTCTCTACAAATGTTGGGTAGTGTATTATTCGTAATTATCGGATAATTATGAAATAACTCACTCAAGAGTTTCCTGTTAGTTAACTACAACTAGGTCAAAAAGGAAATCTTTTGGCAATGATGTTACATAGTTCCCTCGAATCGAGAATATTTGGAACTTCAGCGTGAATACTCCATTTTGACTATATTTAAATCATGACATGGCGATCCACCGAGTGAATATACTTGCATTTGAGCTGAAAGATTGTAAGTAAAACACTATTCATAGAGAATTCATGTTCTCAGTTGTGTGAGGTCATTATCACAGTCAACTATAACCAACTCAAAACCAAAACCTCTGGCTATAATGGAATAGTTAATAGTAAATGTTATTACTATACCACTAATTTTGTTTATTGGCCGACAAAGTTGATGAATAATGTTGGAATATTTTCCAAAACCAAATTCCACAAATCCTAAAGGGATACGATGTTGGCGAAGAAACTGTGTGTAAATTATCATTACTAAAGGTACCTCTTAAGTGATTTTGAAATTAAATTTTAGACCTGTAAACGATGAATTTTGCCAGGCGTTCACACTACTAGCTAAGGTGATGTGTGAACATTAATATTTGAAATTTTCAATACTAATCGTTGATTTAATTCACACCTTTGAGTTACACAACCGCATTTGTGATTTCTTTGAAAACAACATGATTTGGTTAACTTGTAAAATTTTATAAGTTGATTGAATTAATTAATATTTTTGAAATATCAATTATTGTTAATTTATTTGATGTTTTGAATATTGTTGATAATTATTTAAATTCATAAAAAATTATACTTTCATATATCGTTATACGACACCAATATACTTATAAATAAGGTTTCGATAATAAAATAATTACACAGATGGTTTCCTTGGAAAAATTTCACATTAAGGAATTTGCTTGGGCTGACCATGCATTGAATAGGGGAGGGAATCATTTATGTGAAATTTAAAAGGAATTAAAGAAGGAAGTTTTGATAATGAAAAGAGGAAAGGTTTATTTAATTCTATTAAAATAAGGTCTCCTCATTTGATTCTTTTCTTATAGAAAAAATCTCTCTTCCTCATCATTTCTAGGGTTGGCCACCTTTGTTTCTTTATGGAAAAACACATTCAAATCAATTGTCAAATCAAACTAAATAAAGGTGGTTCATACTTTCCTTGCAAGATGGTGTGTTGATTCGCTTAGAGATCTAAGGAGAATCCATAAATCAACTTATGGAAAAGAGAAAGGTTTTCTAGGGTGTATTCTTGTCTATAATTTATTCATAATCTTCAAAATGATGATGTTCAAACATATGTATATTTTAGCCACTTATTAAGATCTATTTTAAAATCTTCTATATATTGTAATTAAATGTGAATTTTATTTGTGTATGATTTATCTGAATGATGATATTTTTTTAACTCGATCTAAAATAATTAATTATTATGAAGTAGATTTGTTAGAAATCATTAAATATTATAATTGATTAATTAGTTATCTAGCCAAACAATTCATGTTTTAGTTCGTTAGAGATTTGAAACTAATCTCGTTGCTTATTGGATGTATGATTGCATGTTATAAATATGTTCTATTTCAATGAATTACTATTGTTATTATGGTTTATTCCCTTTAAATACGGATCTTTATTTAATTGATTGAATTACAATAATGAGAGAGAGAGAGTGTGTGTGTGTGTATTATTGTCAGTTTATCTTCATATTTTAAAGTTGTGAGCCAACATCAAAATTGAATCTTTTGTTCGGTTGATTTGTTCAAATTATTCAATTTCAAGTTTTGAAATTAAATCATAGTTTATTACTTATATCTATGTATATAAACATAAGTGTTATGTTTTAGATGTTATGTCATAAGGGACAATAAATTATATTAAAAAAGGATTATTTTTTCTCTTTTATGTTAATGGGATGCACTTTAAAATTTACAATTTTAAGGGTTAGGATGTTTTGTTGTACTAAGGTTTGGAAATTATATCGTGTTAAATTGATTATTGAGCTTGTGATAGTAGAATAAAAGTAAAGTGGAATTTCAATTACTTTTCTTTCCTTTTTCTTTCATATTTGATTAGAGTTTATCGTAACATAGATTTTCTTTTCATCTTCATTCTTCAAATTTAGGCTTATTTTGAAATATCAATTTTATATGAATTGTTTTCATACTTATATATATATGTATGTATGTATGTATGTACGTACTTATGTATGTGTGTGTATACGTATGTATGTTTCTTAAAAAATTGTTACAACACCCCAAAATCACACAAAATCAAGTCACATAAATATAAAAATGACAAAATAAAAAAGACACAAGATTTTATAAGGTTCGACAAAATCACCAATTGACGTCCACTTAACCATTTCTATCGATGAATTCTCTTCTAAATACCCAATTTACAATCGATTTAGAGTTATAATCTAGTAAATCTCGATCTTGCACAAAGTAGTATGAGGTAGAAGAAGAATATCGATCCCCTCTTTAGTTGAAGATGGCTTGTTAATTCCAGCACCAAAATGGCCATACCAGGTTTCAACGAGTCTATTTCCTCATATTTCTATCATAGGTAACTTATTATCTTGTAGTTTCCCTAGGTAGTGGTATTGATAAATATCGACCTAAATAGGTCGGTGCATCCTAATTATGGGTGCCAATTCTTCAAAATTTACTTCAAGGCTCTAGTCCTGAGGCCTTAGAGTGCACTTTCCAAAGTTTTCGCGATCGCTTTCCACCTAAATAGGTCGGTATTAATCGATTTTGCTTCGTTATTTTTACATATTTCTTTAAATGTCCAAGCTCCAAAGCATTTTACAGAAAGGAGGGCCCCTCCCTTTTCAAGATGGTTTGGTGCTGGCCCATTTGGGTCGGTACCAACTAGTTTTAGATTCTGGCACTTATCCAATTTTATATACTCCTTTATTTATCATTCTTGATGGTTTCTAAGTCTCTAGACCTATTCCTTTATCATTTCGTAGTCCAATTTCTCCGATCTAAGTCCGTTCTGCGATTACTGAAAATTTGCTGGAAACACTTTCCCCTAAAATATGTTTTGTGATATAAAGCATGCTTTGATTAAGAAGGAAGAACACGCAAGACTACATTCCATGTTTCAAGACATATAGAGTTTATTTTCTCGAGTTATGGATGGATAAGTGGTGGTTTAAAGGCAATGGCTCGATAGAGTTTCTTCAGGGTGTGCTAGAGTCATAGGATTGATCATTTCGATTCATATGAAGGAATGCTTCGGGTTGCTGGCTTGAATGATGGATTGCATGGAAGGTTGGAAAATCCTAAGTAAGAGATCAATAGTGGCCATGGATCGGTGCCAATCCATGGGGTTACTTGGTTCGTGATAGATGATGGGACAATGGATCAAGGGAAGGGGAAAATTGGCCAAGGCAAGGATCGATGGCTGTGGATCGGTACTGATCCATGGGGCATCGATTAATAAAGGTAATGATTTGGTAAAGGGGAGTATCATATGATAGAGAATGGCTTAGTTGTGTGAATTGTTGGATCGTGGTAGGCATGGATTGGTTGTGACTTGGATCGGTGGTGATGCTTCGGGTCTTATGGATCAGTGATGATGGTATAACATAGAGGAGTTAGACTTCGAGTCTTCATATGCTTGCTTTGAGGCGTGCCGGTGATTTCTTTAAGTCTTGGCCATGTATTCACTAAAAATCGTGACAAACCAAACACTTAAACAAATATGGCCAAGTGTTGGATCGATATCGAACCATAGGGTTTGGTACCGATTTCGGCAATGAAGATGCGCGATGTGACGATGATGATTCATGATAGGAAGTGACAACTTTGATGATGGATAGTTGTACTTTGAGACGTAGAGTAGTGGACTATGAGTCAGATTGAGAGGACTGTTGGAGGGTTATGAGACAAATGCTGATACTTTAATGATGATGATTGTAGATGGTTACCCCAAAAGCGACTTTATAAGGGGAGTCGTAGGATCAATTCTAGGATGTGGTTGGATATAGATGATGTGTGCAAAGGGATCACTTAAACTAGAGGGTTCAGACAATACTCATAAAGCAAGGGTAATATACGGCACCCATTCGGACCGTGACGGGTCCTCAACTTCATGATGGGCGATCTGATCTCCATGACAAACGATCTTTACCCTGGATCGGCCACGATGAGCAATCTATTTCATGGCCTATTAAGTGGAATGGATTTGAGTACTAAGGAACTGGGATTTTGAGTAGTCTTTGTCCATGTCAGGTCATTCGAGTTATTAAATATCCAATGCATCGAGTGAGTGAATGTGAGAATGGATGATGAATGCTATGTTTTCTTTGTTTGCTTATCACCATAGGGATATCACATGATGCTAATGTTGTTGATGTAGACAATTAGACACCCTTGGTTCTTTGATGTACAATACACCCATGATGACTATGATGTAGAGTAGTGTATATCTTATATATATGCTAACTATGTGGATTCAGGGACATGTATGATTTTCCATGCCATTTGTCTTATTATAGTGGTCTATTAGCACTTAAAGATTTTCTACCGCTTACACTAGTTCATTGTCTGACTCGGGATTTTATGCTTTTCTTTCTATTATTCAAGTACTCTTAAATGAGTAGGTTAGGGATATCAAGTCTGGTTGACAGGTCGAGCTGGACAGATTACTAGAAGAAGGCTATACTATCGTATTCTATATTTAGCTGATATTGCTTATCATTCCGCCATGCATCACCATGGAGCTTACTTAGTGCTATTATATACTTAGAGACAATTATCTACTTTGATTTTATTATCAACTGTATAAACTTCACCACTTGTGGTGTATAGTTGTATGGGTTCGAGCACTCTGATTCCACGGTTCATTTGGTTATTTACTATCTCGCATGTTTGTTGTCTGAGATGTTATCTATTATATTTTATTCGATGTGCTGTAAGAAACATGATAGTTCTGCGACCTAATGTTTTATTTACCTTACGACCTTGAAGGTCACCCTACATCGATCGGGCACTATTACAGTGCAGGTTATCACATTATAGGTGTCACTGGTATAGGGCGGTCATCATAGTTCCCATTCAAATTAGTACCATACAGCAATACTAATTTTGGAGGATGTGATACTGATAGAAAAGGCACTAGTGGCACATGCCACTTTGTAGGTCAATCCTTAGTTTCATGCTTTAGTAAGAAACAAAACTGCGTCTCTCTATCTACATATGAATCAAAATACATATCAACCATTTTACGTTACACTTAGATAATTTATATGCAACATACTGTTAAGGATTTCGGTGTAAATTTAACAAAATCATTGATATATTATGATAATACCAATGCAATTAATTTAGCCAAAAATTCAATATATCACTCCAGAACTAAGCTACTGATACAAGGCACCATTTTCTAAGAGACCATTTTGAAAAAGAAAATATTATTTTAGAATCTATAAATATAGAATATCAAATGGAAAACATATTTACTAAACATTTAAATGAAATACTTATATTAAATTATGTCGAGAATTAGGAATTTGTTCAGTAACAAATTTAGTCTAAAATTTAATTTTAACTTGTTTTTAAACTTACTGAAGTTTTAGAACTTAATAAAACCATTTTACTATAAATATAATTGTTTTATAAATTTTCAATGTTTACTTAAATCTTTTTAAAATTTTACATTTAAAAAATAATTTACATACAGTATAAACTCATTTTCATTACTTCTATCATTTAAAAACTTTTAAAATATTTTATTATTTCAATAAACCATAATGATTTTTCAATTTTTTTAATAACATTAATTTTATAATGTTTAAATTGACAAATTGAAACCTAATAAGGAAATAAAATTAAGTTTTCAAGCTTTATATATATAACAATAGTATGGTAATAATACAAATTATAAATGAAAACATAATAATAAGTATAATAAATATATAAGTTATATTAAGAGACTAAAAAGCTAATACATATTTAAAAAATTAGCCAAATTTTGTAAAACAGATGCCCACTGATGCACCAGTACCTACATAACGGTCCACCGATAACACATATTTCCACAAATCCTAAACCTATTTTAAATTTTCTCCATTCTCTCTTCACTTTATCAATTTAGATCCAAACGTTTTAAAACCCTAACACCGTTATCTCCATCCTCCATACTCCCCATATCCATCATTTTTTCATCTAAAAATTAGGCTTTAGCCATAGGAAAGGAAACAGGACTATCTCCGCAACTTCATTCAGTTTTATTGACGAAATTCTCACAAATGAAGTAAAGGCATAGCTGGAAAAAAATTATAATGAAATTCAAAATCTTAAAGATTAACGAGTCTCTCGGAGGTCGACCGGTAAACTTAAACACTCACTTTTTGTATGACATCCAAAAATTATTTACTCAAGTGTAATTAGTTGACATTATAAACATGAATGAACTTAGAATTAACATGTATCCTAGATGTATTGCACTATTTTATGCAAATCTTGTAGTGGGTCATGATGATAATGGTTGAGTATTACCTACTAATGTTAAAGAGTTTGATATTGCTTTTAATGAAGAAGAATTAGGAGAGATTTTGGGAATCTCATTGGAGGGCTTGACATTAGATGATGTTATTTTGGATGATGAGCATACTTTACAATAAATTATTGAAAAATGTAATACAAATTGGTCTACGGAAAATCTAACTTGTCATGTTCGTATAGTTATAAGGATTCTGCAACATAACTTAATTCCAATATTGAGTAGTTACAATGAAATTTACCTTATGGTTAAGATGGCCACATATGTAATTTTTAGAATCCATGTAAATTGGGTTAACCTTATAATGAATAATATGATTGAGAACCATTTGGGTGAACAAAGAAATTATAATTATTACATAATCTCATTCGTAAACTCATGTTCAGAGAAATTATAATTATTACAAGTACTCCAAGAGCGACATATGAAGATGTCCCCTTGGTTGATCAGAGTTAAATACTATGTAATATTACAACTTTGCCCTTACATACTTTCAAACAAAATCAAACACACATCGGATCAAATAAGAACTCCTAATTAGCCATAATGCCTCTTACACTTCTCTGGAAGCTTGTTTGCCTAATGGAAACCTGAAAACACTTACCATCGATCTACTCAAATGAGCATCCAAAAGTTTAAGAGGAAAGAGAAAAAATTCGGATCAAACAAAAAGTCTAGTGCGAATAATTACCTACCATTTCGAACCAAATAGATATCTAGTGAGACCACACCACTAAGCGGAATGAGCTTTCCCCTCACTGGTATCTTAACTAGAATAGATTAACCATATATTGTAGTCATACATCCATAATGGGTTAAACATAACAATATATGATGGACATACAAGAATGTAATATAACATGGACTAATCATCCCAATTTATCTAACTATTCGTCCAAATTTATAGTTTTTCTAGGGTAGGTATGAACCTATCAGTTTTCATGGGCTGACTAATAACATGTATCAATTCTTAAGGACAATTTGTCCAACTTCATAGTTCTCATGGGATCACTAATAAACTATTAGTTTTTACCAATGACCTTCTAATTATAGTTTTCATGGGTTTATTATGAACCTATTAGATTCTTCAATAACATCTCTTAAAACACAGTTTTCATGGGATCACTATGAACTTATGGATTTCTATCAATAACATCATTTGGACATAGTTTTCATGGGATCGCTGGAACCTATAAGATCCTTCCAATAATATTTATCATGTCATAGTTTTTATGGAATGACTATGAACCTATTGGACTCTTCTAATAACCTGTCTAAATCAGTAATCTTTTGATCAGTTATGTGCATCCTATATTTCTGATCTACCTGATCTCTTAGATGTAATTCTACTCATTCAAGAATTAATAAACTCACTACTGGATCGACCTAGCTGGTTATTCTAGCCCATAACACCCCCAAAATGCAATTATGGTTCATAAATGATGTGAATATGATAACAACAATATGCATAATAATGGTTCATAAACGATGGGAGTATTGTAATAACAACATGCATAATAACTGGTCAAATAAATACAAGAACATATAACATCCATCATTCAATTATTTTGAAGGAATAATCTTTCATGTCTCATAATGACATAATCTTAAGTAATACTCCCTTTGGTAAATTTAGCTCAAAACTTAGGCTTTTCCATCATTAAATTCATTGAAAGCATTTTCATAATGATATATGATTAATCCCTTTTATCATAATACAAGGAAATATATAGCTCTTTATGTTACCAAAGTCTTATGCCATTTGTAAATCACTTTAGGTATTTCCATATTTATGTTTGAAAAAGATCTAAGATTGCCGCTTTAAATAAGTCAATTTAGATCGGTGTCAACTACAATATAGGGTCGATTAAGAAGCATAAGGCTCTCTGCCTTTATTAATAACCTTAAAACATGCGGCATTAATACCCTTCATTGACCTCTATTCAAGGTCGAAGTCCAAAACGTAAAACCTTTTTAAGTAATATGGCTAACTGCCGAAGATATATGATTATCGGCCCTCTAAAATATTGGCTAATTCGTCCCTTTAAAATACTTTTAGTTAATATAAAAAACAAGCCTCTTCGATATTAAAAAAAGAAGATCTACGTTGATGCTATATTGCATCATTGTTGACTCCATTCAATATAAAATTATGAGTATATAAAGTCACCGATCTTAATGCACAATGACACCAAGACACTCAATGTTATTATAAAACTTTCAGTTTAAATCACTTAGGCTATAATGCCACTTCATATATAGAGTCGAAGTTTATACAAGTAGAGTCACTACCTTAGTATGTAAAACAGTCAAAGTGTTTAGGTGCGACGTCATTTAAAATAGCGGTGAAAACATGTGATGACGTCTATGTCGATAATAAGCTTTTATTCGTTTAAATGAATCACGATAAGGCTATGCCGCCAAATGTAGGTGCCACTGTTGTCCACTTCGACTTGGTTGGAAATACTCTATAACTACTTAAGTAGTTGTCCTATGCTTGCCTCCTTGTGGACGTTGACACTTATGAATGCGGTGTTGCCTTAGGCTCGACGATGGTATAGATGCGATGTGGCATTATCGTAGTTAATGAGAACTATTTTATTTTACTTAATAAAACATATACTTTTCATGAAATCCCATCTATTTATCAAAAAATAATTGGTTTCAACAAAGTTTTACATTTCCTTTTTTACTACCGTTCTAAAATTTCAAAGTCTAAAACATATGTCAAACTAATTAATTAAAATCCTTAATTAATTATCCATTTAAATGCTTCTCTAGCATAATAAATTCATAATATATCAAAACTCCTTGGGACCCTAATATTCACATAAATTCAGAAATATAATATCCTCTGTCATATAAAAATTTCTCGGTCAAAATCAAATTTAATTATTTTAAATAATTAAAACTCGAAAATAACTCAGTTTCCTCCTTAAGAAATTCATAAAATATTCTCTCTGATTTGGAAAATTATGAAACTAAAAACTCGTCTCCAAAATACTATTTTACTTAACACACCCAAAAATTAAATCGTTTAGAGATAAAAATCTTAGGCTTACCCTCAAAATCCAATTAAATAATTTCACAAAAATTCCACAATTCATTATTCTATCCAAACAATGATATAATCAACATGGCACAACAAATCATCAAAAACGAATCAATACAAGCAATGTTCGAAAATAAATAGGTATAAAATGAGATAGTCTATTACAATTTACCTTGATTTTGATAATAGAGTTGGGATTTAATGGGTGCTTTAGTCTTCTTAACCTTGCTCGTAAATCTTCTTTTGGATTTTTTCATGATTTCCCCCTTTAGCAATGGCTGGCTTCCTTATTCATTTGATTCCTTATGTTTTGTGAAAGTGAGATTGACTGAGTAAAGGGAGGGTTTAAGGTGTGAAGGGTTTATTCTATTCCTAAATTACCCCTTTCATATGTCTGTTATTCTGAAATGACAAAACGATTTATTAACCAATTAATTAGTTAACTATGGCTCGACTATATTGATTATCAAAGCTCAATTTCTTATCACACTACACATCACATTATTCTATTTAATTACCTAAGTAAATCTCCTAAATAATGTTAATTAAAATTGGATGTTACAATTACACACCAATCGATCGACCGGCCTATAAAGGCGGTCAACCGGTAGGCCCCAGCCAATTATTTTTTATTATTATTCTCATTATTTTAATTCGTTTTGAATTATCTTCGATCAAAATTTTCAAACGCCAATAACTTTTTCGTTTGAACTCTGATTGCGAAGCTTTATATATGAAAAGTGCTTAGAAAATCGCTATGAACGCAATATGTAAATTTCATTGCCAAATTTTAACATTTGCTTAATTTTCAATTTTAGCTTTATTATTTTTTAATTAATTTCTTGTAATCTTACAGGGTGTTACAATATGGGTTAATGCGAATGTAAAGGCTTATGTAAACCATTTTGATGAAGTGAAATTATTATTTGCTATGTCTACTTAATGTCAAAATATGTATATTGAACTCACTTAGTCACTTGAAAGTAATTCCGTTGATGACTACAGCATCATCGACGTTTATTTTCAGATCTCAAAATGGAGGATGTTAAGATAAGCATGCCATATATTCACATGAACACAATTATGGGCTAATTCTTTTCATTTTTGAAAATCTTATCTGACTAATGTCCTTCCTTTAAAACTTCTTTACAGGTCCTTAAATTCTATAAACTCATCTTTGCTATTAGGAAAAGCCCGACTGAACAATTAACAGTATGCTATCGAATGTGTATAATAGGGCTATCGAATATCCTAGGTGAAGCTATCACATATACATAACTAGCACATATTTAAAGCTATCGAATGTCTAGTTATCACACAATTAAAGCTATCACATGCCTAAAGCTATCACATGCCTAAAGCTATCACATGCCTAAAGCTACTACATGGCAAAAGCTATCATATGTTTAAATCTATCACATGCCTTAAGCCATCTTATGTCTACAACTATTTTATGTTTAAAGCTACTGCATGCCTAAAGTTATCGCTTTTCAAAAAAAAAAAATGATATCGAACTTTTTAAAAATAGGGTCATCAAACCTTTAAAAATATAGTTATCAAATCTTTAAAATATAGCTATCAAAGCTTACAAATATAGTTGTTGGATCTTTAAAATTTTAGCTATCGAACCTTTAAGATATAGTTATTACATGTCTAATTCACATGATATCTAAGGTGTATAATTTAGCTATCGTGTGACGAGCCAAAGCTATCACATGTATACCATGAAGCTATCGAAGGTTTAAAATGGTAGTATGGTAATTTACTTTAAAGCTAATTTATTTCTTCTTAAAGTGATTACTTTTTATCAATTCTTTCCACGCCCTGAATTTCCAATCGTAAAATGCATATCTATTCATATTTCTTTTTAGGAATATTAAGGAAATATATTTTTATTACATAGAACATAAATCAATATCTTGACTAATTAATTAAATGTCATCCTGCACCACTGTCCCAATAGTTAGGCACTCTGACTTTGGTCTATGAGTTCACAGGTTCGAACCTCACGTTGTGCATAGTTTGAACCAATGCATGTATATTGACTTGTAGTATGTTATATACTACATAAGACTTGTAGTACAAGTACGTACCGTCACCTAAGTATCCAATTTCAAAAAGAAAATTACATGCCATTTTATTTCAAATTCCCCTTCAATAAATAAACCGTGTTAATTCAAAATTACATCGGAAAATCCTGGAAAGTCTTAAAAAACCATATATTTTATCTTAACCGTGTATGAAAATTTCAGCGTAAATTAATTATTTTTCCTAGTTTAGATAATTAAAATCCAAAGTTAAACCCTTTATCAACTTAGAATACTCGTAATAAATTCAAATTAACTCAAAAAGTCATGAAATTAAAAAACATCTCCAACATAAAGTTACAAACAACATATTAAAATTTCAGTTCATCTAGATACCGTTAACATCGGTTTTAAATCCAAAACTCTTCTTTTAATTCCACTAGTTCACATATAATATTCATAAAATCCTTCTAAATGCATAACTCGATTAATTTCATGATTTAGCATCATACGATATCATAAACCATCATGAATTTAAGCAAATTTGAACGTGAAATCATATAAAAAGAGGATAAACAATATTATTCATCTTGATTAGTTTAAGTACGTAGAGATTTGCCTTAAACTTCCTTCTTCAAGCTTTATCTTCTTCTTTTGGGAGATTTTAATGGAGTTCCTATTCTTTTTTATTCCTTTTTTTCCTTTTATGTTCATAGAATAAATAAATACAAAAGGAGGAAGAGTTATAAGTGGGTTTGTCCTTGTAACGACCCGCAAATCCGAACCCCTTGAGTCAACACTATTCTACGATACCCAACTCAAGATGTACAGAAATACGAATCATTTGGGTTAAAGAAGAAGAGGTAGAAGAAGGAAATAGAAAACAACAACAGAATCTAACCATCGCAGCGGAATAAAATATAATAGATAATAAATAATCTTCACTCAAAAGTCGAATATCTTTGTTTATATATTACATCATCGGAGTACATCAATCACAGCTCAACATCAATGTCATACAAATGGATACACAACAACTCAACAAAGCGGAAATATATATATATACATGTACGAGAGAACGTATCGTCATCCCGCTCGTCTCCTGAGCACCACAGCATCAACCTGTATTCTATAATACTCGGTCTGACCCGAGCATTACAGTTAAATAACACCCGAGTCAGTCTGGAATACCAGCGTGAGAAAATCACACTCAATTGATTATTAAAGTTTCAAAAAATTCTTTTGAAAACAAAAGCATCTCGTAAGACCACGCCACAAATAAACATGTCGGGTTTTTACCTTACGATAGCTAAAACATTTTTTTATTAAATCCTCTGATATTATAATAGGGTCTATATACAAATACTTATAAAATAGCCGAAATTGTTACATCTATTAAATTCCAGTTACTAGCCACAGAGTGCGTAATACAAACAAAACTCGTACAAGGCTCGTAGGGAGAATGGATTTCCAATTAATGACTAGGCACTGGGGTACCACCTGTCACAGTACGGGGCCTAGATCACCGTACCGAGGAGTACGACCGCTCCCCTGCAACACAAGACCGGGACTACCCCTTACTGGATAATCCCGAGTGAGGTCACCCCGCGGTTGGGATCAGCAACCGCCCACTAAGCCGAAATAAAAAGGGACATCTAGACTGGAATGACCTCATCCTGCTTGGGTGCTACCCACCTAGCCTTGCTGCATAACCCCTGATTTTCAGTCATTCCCATTTGATGAGGCTTGAGGCTAAGCGTTACATTTTAGAACATATCCTTTAGAATGCCCATCATCCACCCGACGATGTTTTCGCAAGCATTCATCCATACAAGTCCGTCCCGGGTTCAAACGGAACCGAAGGCACTATTCCTACTACATCCATTTTTGGAAATATCCTCAGGATTAGTAGCGACTTTCCCTTGCAGTTCACCGCTCCCTCTTCGAATCCAAAATCGTTTTCATGAAATGTACAAACCGGGTCGAAGTGGTTTTCTTCAAATAAATCTCGATCCCGGTCTCTTCGAAATGATCAGCGCATTTGTCCAATATTGATAGTCGGTTATTTAACTATCAATTAATATTCACAAACAACCATCAACCAATAAATAATTTTCCAAGTTATTTATTTATCCAATATATCTTCACAAGATATATTTTAGATTTTCAACCCTTTTTACAACAGTTCCAACCCAGTTTCCGCTCACGGAATACATTACCCTGATATTTATTTCCTTTAGGACACCAAGTTCAAAATACTTTTAGATTTAAAATAAATTTTAAAAGCACTTTATTATAGAACATACTTTATAACTTTAAAATCAAAACTGCTTTAATACTTTATTAAAATATATATACTTGAAGAATATTTTAAATAAACCTCTTTATAAAATGTAAACAATTTTTTTTCTTTCCAAACATAATACCAAGTCACCTTTATATATTTACTACATAAATAGATTTGAAAACACTAGCTTTAAAAGTTAAACATTGGAGATAATAAATTTTTCTAAACATGCTTTTTAAACCCATTGTTAAAACTTTACTTATATTTAAAATTGCTTTGAAAACCATACTTGGCTATCCGGAGGAATACTCTTCTCTTTCACATCCTTTAAATTAAATCTCCAATTATTTTTAAACAAATTTACCATTTCTTTAATAAATTCACTCCTTGAATTTATACTTCCAAATCCACTTCACCTTTATAAACCCAAATTATAAAATTCAAAATTTCACTTGTCTTTAATTTCAATTCCAGACACTTAAATAAAATTTACAATTAACTTCTAATTTACTTCACTTTGAAATAAATTCCCTCACTTATTTTATTTATTTTCAATTCCATTAACTTTAAGATTTTTACTTCTTTTCTAACGACCCAGAATTTTAATTATTTAAAATTTGAATATTTAATTAATTTTAAATATTTATAAGTGAAATTTATAAGTCAAATAAATTTTTATTTGAATAATTGGATTTAATTGGATAATTAAATCGATAATTTAATATGTTAAATTATGGAAATAATTGAAAATAGAGTTAAATATGATTGAAAATGATTTGTAAAATTTTATTTTATCATGTTGGAGTTAGAACGATATTTTAGAACTTTTAAAATTGAATTAAGAGTTAATTTGTGAAAATTGAATATTTTAATATTATAATCGACTAGTGAAAATAGTCAATTTTTGAACAGTCTCAGAATTGAACGAAACTAGTTCCATTGGATCCGTAATAGTTAGTTATTACCGGATTTCAATTTTCGTGTCAATCGAAGTTATCGTTTGATCGTAGCAGCTCGAAACGCATCGAATTATTTTTAATTTTAATTTGGCGAGTTAAATAGCCATTTTTCAAAAAGTCTCGGATTTCGACGAAACCAGTTTCATCGGATCCGTAATGTGATATTATTGTAAGGTTTCGAATTTCGTGTCAATTGGATTTACCGTTTGTCCGGTACAAATTAAAACGCCTAGAAAATCGTTTAAATCGGTTTAATTTAAATTGAACGTTTGTTGCCATAACTCGCACAGATGTCCGAATTAGCTTTCGAAACCTGTTCCATTGTGTCCGGAACGCGGGGTAAACCCTAGAAACGCTGGTTACGGCGCGTGAATCGGAGTTTGGAATTTCCGGATGAATAGTGTTCGTTCATTTCCTTATAAATAGCCCCTACCCTTCATAAATTAAAAAAAAAACCTAATTTTCTAAACCCTAGCCGCCACATTATAAACCAAAGGCCAGCATTCAATCTCCTTCTTCTCTTAATCTCTCCCAATCCACAAACATTCACGCGAAATGATCAACTACAACATTGTAGAGCAAGGCGAGAGCTTTCGATCCATACGGATATGATGGAGTTTAGCGTCGCGTAGTGGGAGAAAAAGGGGGCCGACAGTTGATGGTTGCGTGCGCGTTTTCTGGTACTAGGTGGGGCCGAGTGCCACCGTGCTCTGGCCGAACGTGGAGGGGAGCAAGGCGCGCGTGGTGGTGGTGGTTGATCGAGTCGAAGTGGTTCGTATTGGGTGAAAAATCAAACCCTAATATGGAACGAATGGGTTCGAACGGCCTGGGGAGTTGTTTTCGTGCGTGGGAGAGAAGCTTGGGGACGTGCGGCCTGATGGAAGATAGTGGAAAATCAAGGGCCAAGATCTGTTAAGGTTTAATATTAGAAAAGAAATTGTAAATTAATTTAAGTATAAATCGTGTAAACTTCAAATATTCATATCTTTTTCATACGAGGTCGAAAACGCGCGAAACCAGTTGCGTTGGAATTGTATGGACGAGCACTACGCGATGAAATTGAATTGGAGTCGTTTGGAGTTAGTGAAAATTTCGGGTAAAATTAAACGTCCGTTTAATTTTATTCGAAATAAATCGCTAAAACGAAATTGAAATCAAGGTGAGAACTTCTCACTCAATCGAATCAGTTTCGATTTTATTTTAAATAGTTAGATTTATAATATTTGAATGCATGTTTGAATGATGATTGTTATCTATTGATTGTTAAAATAGACATTATGCGCCGTTAGTAAGCGGATGTTATTTATTAAAAACATATACCGCGAATATTTCATAAACAGTGAAATTGGTATTATATATAATAGCAATATATATATATATATATTGGCATATGTATATATTGGAGTTATTGATTTCCCGCATTTGTTTAGCGGATGAGACCCTATTGCGTCGTCTACTAAGCGGATAATATTTTAAATCCCATATACCGCGATAATTTCGTACTGGAGCGAAGTTGGTATTGTGCTAATGTTTGTGGATGCAGGAAAACAGGTTGGAGGGATCCAACTGGATTCCTCAACAGTATTTATTTGATTTCAGATATTTTGATATTTGATGGATTATCATATCGATATATGATATCATTGTTGTCGTGATTTACTATTTGGTATGTAGCATCATTGGACCAAATTTTGAAACTTTAAAATGATTTTTAAAGTGACTTTTGAAAAGCATACGTTTTGTAAAATAATTTTGGAATTGATCCATTTTAAATAAATAAACGTTATAATTTTTAAAGTTATAAAAATTATGATTTTTGAGAAATATAGTTAAAGGTTGATTTTTGAAAATATGGGTTAATAACTTTATAAAAAGAGTTTAATCGAGATATTTTGAATTATTATAAAAAGTTGAAAATATAGGGTTTATAAAATTTAATTATTTTATGAATAAAAATGGTGAAATTATAAAGGAATTTAAAGACGTTTTAAAGAATAATATAAATTGATTTATATTAAGAGATTTATAAATGGATATTTATAAATTGAAATATTGACATTATAAAACGAGTTTTATAAGTGTTTGAATGAAGTGAAAATGGATTGCATAAGTGAATGGAATTTATAAAATTATAAATGGTGAAGTTATAAATGAAATTTATAAATAGTAAGATTTATAAATTTTGTGAAATTATTAAAGAATATATTTGGATGAATAATTGAATCTTATAAGTTATAAGATTTATAGTTATGAAGTTTAAAAGAACGATTTTGTAAAATAATCGTTTTATAAGTATTTAACTTATAATATGAACCTTTGGTATATAATTGAATTATGAATTGAATAAAGGATAATGAAGGAATTTATAAACATTGTTTTATGAATTCGCAAACAACTTATTTTGATAAGAAAATTGTTATAACTTATTTATGGAGTTATATTCACATTTTTGACTGTGAATAATCCTTTGAAATAAAATGAATGGAAGTGATGAAAATTGTTAACGTAGTTTATTCACGTTTTTGAATAGTGAATAATATGTTAAAGAAAACGTTTAGAATGTGATATTTTAAATAGAATTAAAACGATCTAACGATGTTTTAAAATGTGTTGAGATTCGAAACCATAGATTTCAACATCTATTGTTGAAATAGACGTTTTCGAGAAATAAAAGGAAATAGTGGACTATAACACTGTTGTTATAGTAAATGATTTCCGAAAGGAAATGTTTTGTATAGTATTGGGATTTATATATCTATTTAAATTTCGAATTCCTATACTAGTGATTTTGGGTTGTTGTAACGATGTTTTACGTAACATTCGTTTTGGCCCAAATAAATATGTTAAAGAGAATGATTTCCTTAAAAAATGAAATATATACTTAATCTCGATTTAAGTATATTGAATATTTTATAAGTGTTGAAAATAAATAAAATTTGTGAATCACTTATTAAATAAGTATGGAAATGTTCTCCAATATAAAGTGAATATTTTGAGAATTTATCTTTTTGAAGATAAATTGAAATGAATAATTGAAATCGAATATGCATGGATATTGTGAAATATAAATTCACTAAGGAATTTATAAAAGAAAGTGGAATTTGTTTAAAAATAAATGTTGATTTATTTTTGAAGTGTGAAATTATATATCTTGTAAAGATATTTTGGAAAATTAATAATTTGGAAAATTATTTGGAATCTGGTGATGTGTGCATATCAATTGATAGTTCAATAACCGACTATCAATATTTCCCTTTGAATGGGTATTTGATGTGATTTGTTTGAATTTGAATGCCACACTTATTTTTGAATAAGAGCTCACTATTCGGGTTAACCGGGAAAGGACCATGGGGTCGTATAACCCATTCCGAATATGTGATACGTCGTTATGAATTGCATTTGAAGATCGGTGTTGAAGACCCGGTATTTGCGAAAGCGATAGGATGACCTGTCGATTGTCTCTGCACTGAGTTGCAACGGTATAGAGACTCCCTAAGTGATGGGAAATCCGATCAGGATTGTGGATTGCAAGGACTTCTTTGTAAGTGCCTTCGGTTTTGTTCGATCCCGGAACAGACTTGTATGGATTATATGTCTTACATTACAAATTGAGATATAAAGCAGATTTCTTTCAAATATATTTCTGTTGGTGGCGAAGAATTTATTCTTTTAGCTTAACACCCTTCTCTGAGACGTACGAGCTCAGAGGTTATGTAGTTGAATGTTATCAGCGATATATTCCCAATTTGGTAATGTGACATGCTGAGTGTAGCTGTAAATGATCATTGTGTTTATTATTTGTGATAGGATCGTTTATTTGATCGTCTATCCTGGTGATCATTTCTATGATCATTTGTTGACCCAAAGCATGGCTTTTGTATAAAGTATGTTTTTGTGGACGTGACTTCGTCGAGCCTCGCACCCCGTGAATGATCAAAACAGGAAAGATGCAGCAAGGTTATGAGGGGTAGCGCCCTTTAGGATGTGTGCATTTCCTTCTGGAAAAGGATGGTATCATGGTATGGAGCCCAGATACTTACTCATGTTGAAAACACTTTATGATTGTGTGAATTGATTGCGAGCGCTCGGTGAAAGGTCCCAAAGGACCGGGGGATGGCATATTCGGTCAGTTGTTACTCAGTTAGGGGTAACCCGGCCTTGTGTTGGTAGAGATCCGGTTTGGTTCTCGGGGATGTCCATCCAGAGTCATTCTCATGTGGCAATGGGAAGTTCCTTGGCCTGATCATTCGTTGGAAATCCAATTCCCAATACGGAACTTGTACGGTATTAGTTGTAGAAACCTGCCATTCACTTATGGTGGTCACCACTGTTTGGATGGTAGCTATAGTAGGCATAGTTCGAAATGTCTATGCTGGCTAAGATTTATATTCTACTTTCGAAATGAATTTTTCTCTACACTATACACTAATAATAATATCAAATGCTCTTTTTCAATGCGTATCAAGCATCTTTGACTATCATAAGGAGAAATCTCCTCGGATTCTGCGTTTGCATGTGTGTGTGTGCGGGAGGCCTTATGGTAGTCTCATTTTTAAAAGCATTGCAAATTGACTTTAAAAATATTCCTCTATTTTGATTTTAAAGATAAATAAACTGTTTTGAGTTCCCACACCAGTCACATGACTGACTTGGAGTTTATTGTTTTCCTTCCTAAACTCTGGGTGCCCACCAATTTCCACACGGGCAGTTAAGAGTTAGGTTTATCAGGATATTCTGGATATTCTGGAGATGCTGGAGGCAAGATGGATGGCATGGCGTATTACTAGTATATAGTATTTCTTTTCCGCTGTTTGTTGTTGTTGTTGTACACTCTGATGATATGATGTAATGAAATGTAATGTATAAAATGTAATAACTGATATAGTTCTTTGTTTAAAGATTATTCATTTATTATTACATGTTGTTCCGCTGCGAATTGTGAGATTCTGTTATTGTTCTGTTGTTTTCTGTTCCGTTCTATTTTCTATTCTCTATTCTCTCTATTTTCTATCTTTTCTATCTTTTTCTCTCTTTTTCTTTGTTTTTCTTTTTCTTAAACCATAACATTTCGGGTTTCCGGCCTTCGATTTCTCGACAGTCGATAAAGTGAGTATCGATGTTGAATTTTCGAAAGTCGAAAATTTCCGTGGCGTTACATTTGGTATCGGAGCATATGGTTAAGCGACAACCATGGTTCTGTTGGGTATTACTCATTAGAGATAGAGTCAGTAGTACTCTAGATTGAGTTTGAGTGTAATAATAGCTATGAGAGCGTATTTGTTAATGAATATGAAATTGTTTTATATTGTGATGATTGGTTTGTTGAGTGGTATACAGATTCTGGTTAATACGAGTAATTAACGTTGTTGATAGGGATCTCTAAACACTTGAATAGAACAATTCGACACAATATTGTTTTGAAATTGGGTAAATGAAATAATTTTACCTTGAGTATATTTTATATATAAAGTAATAATTTTTCAAAATTATTAAAGTGAATATAAGTTGATTGTTTAGTTGTTTGAATAATCGAAATAAAAGAATAATTGTGTAAGCAAAATGAATTATAAGAATTGAATTATAATTAAAGTGATTTACAATTGTAAAATAAACTTATATATATAAGAAGTGAAACTATATGGATATATATATATGAATATGAGTTATTTAAAATGAAATTCAACTTTAGAAATTGAATTGAATGAAGGGATTGAATGTTAATCAATTGAATGAAATTAAATTGATATGAAATAATGAATATAAGTGTTAATGTTATTGAAAGTTGAATAATTGGATAAAAATCAATTTAATTAAACCAATTGTAAGCAAAGGAATTTGGTTGTAATGAATATACATTGGTTGTTATTTGATTGTTAGTTGATTGTACATAATTCATTAAGTGTTAATGAAATCGAATTAATGAAATTGAAAGCTAAAGTAATTAAAATTCAATTGGAAGTTAAGTGAATCTTAAATAGAATTGAATTTGATTTGGAAGTGAACCAACTTGAATATGAATTAGTGAATGCAAACTAATTAAAAAGTGAATATGAAAGAATGTTAGTAAAATCCAATGTTAATGAATCAATGTGAATAAATTGGAAACCTAATTCATTTAATATTAATGAGAATATGAATGAATATTTATTGGTTATGAATGCTAGTTGGTTGATGGTTGAATATATTGCTTTTGTTTCAATTACTATGTTGACATATATAGTTATTATGTTGCTATATGTTGTATATTGATACTATTATCTATATGCATGTTCTCATGTTTTTTGTTGAGTGATTAGTAGGTGCGGATTGCGTTTGCTTCGCATTTGGAGCTCGCTTTCGCGCTATATTAGCCGTATATGCTCGCTAATAAAATATAAGGTACATATCTCGGATTACATATCGTACTTTTACACTTTTTCCCTTCGGGATGCCTCATTACTTGATGAGATGTATATTTGTGATATATATACTGTCATTTTTTTTTCGGATCGAGCCGCGCAAAGGAGACTATGGCAAATTTTTCCGGAAATTTAAGGCGTTAGAAAAAATTTGAGAAAATTTGAAAAATTTTGAAAACTTTAACTTTGATTTTGGAATTGAAAGTTAAACAATAGTAGTTGTTTTTGAAAAGATAACTAAGTATGATTTGAAAACTTAGTAAAGATTTTGTAAGAAGTTTAACTATGAATTTTGGAAAATTAATAAATTCTGTAACTTTTCTTACTTGTTAATTTCGAGGACGAAATTCTTTTAAGGGGGGAAGATTGTAACGACCCAGAATTTTAATTATTTAAAATTTGAATATTTAATTAATTTTAAATATTTATAAGTGAAATTTATAAGTCAAATAAATTTTTATTTAAATAATTGGATTTAATTGGATAATTAAATCGATAATTTAATATGTTAAATTATGGAAATAATTGAAAATAGAGCTAAATATGATTGAAAATGATTTATAAAATTTTATTTTATCATGTTGGAGTTAGAACGATATTTTAGAACTTTTAAAATTGAATTAAGAGTTAATTTGTGAAAATTGAATATTTTAATATTATTATCGACTAGTGAAAATAGTCAATTTTTGAACAGTCTCAGAATTGAACGAAACCAGTTCCATTGGATCCGTAATAGTTAGTTATTACCGGATTTCAATTTTCGTGTCAATCGGCGTTATCGTTTGATCGTAGCAGCTCGAAACGCATCGAATTATTTTTAATTTTAATTTGGTGAGTTAAAATAGCCATTTTTCAAAAAGTCTTGGATTTCGACGAAACCAGTTTCATCGGATCCGTAATGTGATATTATTGTAAGGTTTCGAATTTCGGGTCAATTGGATTTACCGTTTGTCCGGTACAAATTAAAACGCCTAGAAAATCGTTTAAATCGGTTTAATTTAAATTGAACGTTTGTTGCCATAACTCGCACAGATGTCTGAATTAGCTTTCGAAACCTGTTCCATTGTGTCCGGAACGCGGGGTAAACCCTAGAAACGCTGGTTACGGCGCGTGAATCGGAGTTTGGAATTTCCGGATGAATAGTGTTCGTTCATTTCCTTATAAATAGCCCCTACCCTTCATAAATTAAAAAAAAAAACCTAATTTTCTAAACCCTAGCCTCCACATTATAAACCAAAGGCCAGCATTCAATCTCCTTCTTCTCTTAATCTCTCCCAATCCACAAACATTCACGCGAAATGATCAACTACAACATTGTAGAGCAAGGCGAGAGCTTTCGATCCATACGGATATGATGGAGTTTAGCGTCGCGTAGTGGGAGAAAAAGGGGGCCGACAGTTGATGGTTGCGCGTGCATTTTCTGGTACTAGGTGGGGCCGAGTGCCACCGTGCTCTGGCCGAACGTGGAGGGGAGCAAGGCGCGCGTGGTGGTGGTGGTTGATCGAGTCGAAGTGGTTCGTATTGGGTGAAAAATCATACCCTAATATGGAACGAATGGGTTCGAACGGCCTGGGGAGTTGTTTTCGTGCGTAGGAGAGAAGCTTGGGGACGTGCGGCCTGATGGAAGATAGTGGAAAATCAAGGGCCAAGATCTGTTAAGGTTTAATATTAGAAAAGAAATTGTGAATTAATTTAAGTATAAATCGTGTAAACTTCAAATATTCATATCTTTTTCATACGAGGTCGAAAACGCGCGAAACCAGTTGCGTTGGAATCGTATGGACGAGCACTACGCGATGAAATTGGATTGGAGTCGTTTGGAGTTAGTGAAAATTTTGGGTAAAATTAAACGTCCGTTTAATATTATTCGAAATAAATCGCTAAAACGAAATTGAAATCAAGGTGAGAACTTCTCACTCAATCGAATCAGTTTCGATTTTATTTTAAATAGTTAGATTTAAAATATTTGAATGCATGTTTGAATGATGATTGTTATCTATTGATTGTTAAAATAGACATTATGCGCCGTTAGTAAGCGGATGTTATTTATTAAAAACATATACCGCGAATATTTCATAAACAGTGAAATTGGTATTATATATAATAGCAATATATATATATTGGCATATGTATATATTGGAGTTATTGATTTCCCGCATTTGTTTAGCGGATGAGACCCTATTGCGCCGTCTATTAAGCGGATAATATTTTAAATCCCATATACCACGATAATTTCGTACTGGAGCGAAATTGGTATTGTGCTAATGTTTGTGGATGCAGGAAAACAGGTTGGAGGGATCCAACTGGATTCCTCAACAGTATTTATTTGATTTCAGATATTTTGATATTTGATGGATTATCATATCGATATATGATATCATTGTTGTCGTGATTTACTATTTGGTATGTAGCATCATTGGACCAAATTTTGAAACTTTAAAATGATTTTTAAAGTGATTTTTGAAAAGTATACGTTTTATAAAATAATTTTGGAATTGATCCATTTTAAATAAATAAACGTTATAATTTTTAAAGCTATAAAAATTATGATTTTTGAGAAATATAGTTAAAGGTTGATTTTTGAAAATATGGGTTAATAACTTTATAAAAAGAGTTTAATCGAGATATTTTGAATTATTATAAAAAGTTGAAAATATAGGGTTTATAAAATTTAATTATTTTATGAATAAAAATGGTGAAATTATAAAGGAATTTAAAGACGTTTTAAAGAATAATATAAATTGATTTATATTAAGAGATTTATAAATGGATATTTATAAATTGAAATATTGACATTATAAAACGAGTTTTATAAGTGTTTGAATGAAGTGAAAATGGATTGCATAAGTGAATGGAATTTATAAAATTATAAATGGTGAAGTTATAAATGAAATTTATAAATAGTAAGATTTATAAATTTTGTGAAATTATTAAAGAATATATTTGGATGAATAATTGAATCTTATAAGTTATAAGATTTATAGTTATGAAGTTTAAAAGAACGATTTTGTAAAATAATCGTTTTATAAGTATTTAACTTATAATATGAACCTTTGGTATATAATTGAATTATGAATTGAATAAAGGATAATGAAGGAATTTATAAACATTGTTTTATGAATTCGCAAACGACTTATTTTGATAAGAAAATTGTTATAACTTATTTATGGAGTTATATTCACATTTTTGACTGTGAATAATCCTTTGAAATAAAATGAATG
Organism: Allium cepa; assembly: GCA_030765085.1. Classification (NCBI taxonomy): domain Eukaryota; kingdom Viridiplantae; phylum Streptophyta; class Magnoliopsida; order Asparagales; family Amaryllidaceae; genus Allium; species Allium cepa. The sequence continues at coordinate 303,978,762 of CM060945.1, read as the reverse complement.
GAAGTGATGAAAATTGTTAACGTAGTTTATTCACGTTTTTGAATAGTGAATAATATGTTAAAGAAAACGTTTAGAATGTGATATTTTAAATAGAATTAAAACGATCTAACGATGTTTTAAAATGTGTTGAGATTCGAAACCATAGATTTCAACATCTATTGTTGAAATAGACGTTTTCGAGAAATAAAAGGAAATAGTGGACTATAACACTGTTGTTATAGTAAATGATTTCCGAAAGGAAATGTTTTGTATAGTATTGGGATTTATATATCTATTTAAATTTCGAATCCCTATACTAGTGATTTTGGGTTGTTGTAACGATGTTTTACGTAACATTCGTTTTGGCCCAAATAAATATGTTAAAGAGAATGATTTCCTTAAAAAATGAAATATATACTTAATCTCGATTTAAGTATATTGAATATTTTCTAAGTGTTGAAAATAAATAAAATTTGTGAATCACTTATTAAATAAGTATGGAAATGTTCTCCAATATAAAGTGAATATTTTGAGAATTTATCTTTTTGAAGATAAATTGAAATGAATAATTGAAATCGAATATGCATGGATATTGTGAAATATAAATTCACTAAGGAATTTATAAAAGAAAGTGGAATTTGTTTAAAAATAAATGTTGATTTATTTTTGAAGTGTGAAATTATATATCTTGTAAAGATATTTTGGAAAATTAATAATTTGGAAAATTATTTGGAATCTGGTGATGTGTGCATATCAATTGATAGTTCAATAACCGACTATCAATATTTCCCTTTGAATAGGTATTTGATGTGATTTGTTTGAATTTGAATGCCACACTTATTTTTGAATAAGCGCTCACTATTCGGGTTAACCGGGAAAGGACCATGGGGTCGTATAACCCATTCCGAATATGTGATACGTCGTTATGAATTGCATTTGAAGATCGGTGTTGAAGACCCGGTATTTGCGAAAGCGATAGGATGACCTGTCGATTGTCTCTGCACTGAGTTGCAACGGTATAGAGACTCCCTAAGTGATGGGAAATCCGATCAGGATTGTGGATTGCAAGGACTTCTTTGTATGTGCCTTCGGTTTTGTTCGATCCCGGAACAGACTTGTATGGATTATATGTCTTCCATTACAAATTGAGATATAAAGCAGATTTCTTTCAAATATATTTCTGTTGGTGGCGAAGAATTTATTCTTTTAGCTTAACACCCTTCTCTGAGACGTACGAGCTCAGAGGTTATGTAGTTGAATGTTATCAGCGATATATTCCCAATTTGGTAATGTGACATGCTGAGTGTAGCTGTAAATGATCATTGTGTTTATTATTTGTGATAGGATCGTTTATTTGATCGTCTATCCTGGTGATCATTTCTATGATCATTTGTTGACCCAAAGCATGGCTTTTGTATAAAGTATGTTTTTGTGGACGTGACTTCGTCGAGCCTCACACCCCGTGAATGATCAAAACAGGAAAGATGCAGCAAGGTTATGAGGGGTAGCGCCCTTTAGGATGTGTGCATTTCCTTCTGGAAAAGGGTGGTATCATGGTATGGAGTCCAGATACTTACTCATGTTGAAAACACTTTATGATTGTGTGAATTGATTGCGAGCGCTCGGTGAAAGGTCCCAAAGGACCGGGGGATGGCATATTCGGTCAGTTGTTACTCAGTTAGGGGTAACCCGGCCTTGTGTTGGTAGAGATCCGGTTTGGTTCTCGGGGATGTCCATCCAGAGGCATTCTCATGTGGCAATGGGAAGTTCCTTGGCCTGATCATTCGTTGGAAATCCAATTCCCAATACGGAACTTGTACGGTATTAGTTGTAGAACCTGCCATTCACTTATGGTGGTCACCACTGTTTGGATGGTAGCTATAGTAGGCATAGTTCGAAATGTCTATGCTGGCTAAGATTTATATTCTACTTTCGAAATGAATTTTTCTCTACACTATACACTAATAATAATATCAAATGCTCTTTTTAAATGCGTATCAAGCATCTTTGACTATCATAAGGAGAAATCTCCTCCGATTCTGCGTTTGCATGTGTGTGTGTGCGGGAGGCCTTATGGTAGTCTCATTTTTAAAAGCATTGCGAATTGACTTTAAAAATATTCCTCTATTTTGATTTTAAAGATAAATAAACTGTTTTGAGTTCCCACACCAGTCACATGACTGACTTGGAGTTTATTGTTTTCCTTCCTAAACTCTGGGTGCCCACCAATTTCCACACGGGCAGTTAAAAGTTAGGTTTATCAGGATATTCTGGATATTCTGGAGATGCTGGAGGCAAGATGGATGGCATGGCGTATTACTAGTATATAGTATTTCTTTTCCGCTGTTTGTTGTTGTTGTTGTACACTCTGATGATATGATGTAATTAAATGTAATGTATAAAATGTAATAACTGATATAGTTCTTTGTTTAAAGATTATTCATTTATTATTATATGTTGTTCCGCTGCGAATTGTGAGATTCTGTTATTGTTCTATTGTTTTCTGTTCCGTTCTATTTTCTATTCTCTATTCTCTCTATTTTCTATCTTTTTCTCTCTTTTTCTTTGTTTTTATTTTTCTTAAACCATAACATTTCGGGTTTCCGGCCTTCGATTTCTCGGCAGTCGATAAAGTGAGTATCGATGTTGAATTTTCGAAAGTCGAAAATTTCCGGGGCGTTACATCTTTATTAGGAGTACTTTCAAAAATACCAATTTCAAATTTCCAAAATTCCTTCTTATCCTTTGATTAAATTTAACCCTTAATTTAAAAATGACTTCTTTAATCTTTAAACTTACATCACTTAAGTTTAAAATGTATTATTTCCCTGTTAATTCAAAATTCCCTCCTTTTCCATATTTATTAGACTTTTGAAATTGCTTTTACTTTATTTTATGTTTCAATTCATTATTAAATTTATTCAAAATTCCTAAGAATTTATTTTACTTGCAATTTTATTCTTTTATTTCTTTTCACAAATCCAATTCTATAGGTTTGATAAGTCATTACATTGAGATATTCAATTCAACCATACCATCCAATATTTCAATTACCAATAAAATCATCATAGGATATCAGATATTCATAACACAGAATATTAAATGATCTAAATAAATTTGAGGAATCCAGTTGGATCCCTCCAACCTGTTTCCCTGCATCCACATATGTTAGCACAATATAAAATGCCAAATTTCAAATTATATCATACTATATCACATCAATCAATTCAAGAATTCAAACAATTATTTAGATTTAATCATTTAAATTTAAATTTAAATTGAGTGAGATTAACTCACCTGTTATTTTGTTTTGCAATCCGACTCAACCTGCTCGATTTCTTCCAATTTCAGACCTTATAAAAACATTTTATATGCTTTATTAATATTTGAAATAATCGAACAACTTGTTACCAATTAAATAAGTTTAAATTTAATTTAATTTTAAACAAGAAATTAAATTTTAAACTAATTCCCTTTTGAAAAAAATCTTTTAGTAACTAAAATAATCTAAATAAGTTTGTTAAGCATTTTTATTTTATTTTTAAATGATATCTAGTAAGTTAAAATGTGTGTGTGTGTGTATTTTATCTTCAAAATAAACTATATAGGGTTTAAAAAAAATCTAACTTTACATATCTATATATATATGTACTGTATATCCATAAAGATCTTCTATTTTCACTGTAAAATATTTATTAAATTTACTACTGTACATATTTTAAAACCTAAACGGTAAGTTGAAACATATATTTATAACAATTTTTTTTTTTTTTTTTTTTTGATTAGCAGTTAACACAAATAGAAATTTACTTACTGTAAGATTCCTGCTATCAAATTAAATTAAAGGTTTGCTAACTTATTTAACCTTAAATAAAAACTTTAATTACCTTAAGTCGTACAGGACTCCCAATCACGAGCTTGCCCATCAACAGCCAGAGACGAACCCACTCCCCTTGCTCGACCTTGCCGACGCGACACCCTTATCTCGAGATGCGTGAAGCTACAGCCTTGCGACCCAAAGCTTCGCCGTTGCGGCCACGCGAATCCCTCAGCTGCCATTACCCTAGCCTCCGCGTTGCTTGACATCACTACGCCTCCACACGCGCGTGTTCGTGATACCCCCAAACCCTAGGTCGCTGCAGCCACGCGCTCCTACACCACCCTCAAACTTGATCGCGATTTGATTTGCAAAGATCCGGACTTGAAAGGAACCGTGCGGCCATGGGCAATGGGACGAATGGCACGCGATTTTGGTTTCTTTTTTGATTTAGGGAAATTTTTGTTTTTTTAAAAAAAACGTGGGCTTCGGCCATTAAACTTTTATAATCAAACTGACTTTTTTTTTAAACATGAAGAAGGGCTTTGATAAAAACAATGACGAGTGTTGAAGTATACAGGAAGATAAAGGAAGACTTAGCGTACACAAGAAGCTTAATTAATTTAAATAAAATTTCATTAGCTTATAATCAATTAAACTTTCCACGTTTATATAACGTACACTCACACACTAAATTCGATCAATACGAAATTTGAAATCTGATAATAATTCAATATTACGGACGCAATGGAACCGGTTTCATCAAATTCCGAGACTGTGCCTCGGAAGGCTATTTTCAAATTCAATTTAACGATAAATTTTAAAACTGAACACATCAGTGCTAAATTCAATTTGAAAACTTCTATTATCCTCAACACTATCAATATAAATTTTATAAGCCTTCAAATTATTTTTAACAGACTTAAAATTCTAGATTCAACAATTTACTCAACTTCTAATTATTAAATTCAATAATTTAATTATCAAATAAATTGTGATATTCGTAATTCAGGTAAAAATCACTCTATTGAATACTTAAAATCAATTAAATATTCCGATTTTAAGTGCTCGAAAATTACGGGTCGTCACATTCCTTCCCCCTTAAAAGAATTTCGTCCCCGAAATTACCAGTTAGGAAGAATGGTCCAATACCCATTTGCTTTTCTCAAAACCAACAATCTAACACCCTACCAACAATTCTTTTTATAGAAAATCCCTTATCACTTATACTAACTTTCCAAATCCTCCCATAGTTTTCAAACTATATTATTTGTTGAATTATTCGAGTTTCAACTTAAAACCAAATTTTTAATTATCAAAATTTTCTCAAAATTTTTCTAACTCCCTAATTTTCCGAAAAATTTCTCCAGCGTCTCCTTTGCGCGGCCGACTTGGTACAACTACAAAATGGCTCTACGGCCTCCCAAATCCAAAAAGAAAACAAAACGCCAAGCGGCTCGATCCAAATCCCAATCAAATTTCACATCAAATTTAAATACATACCTTTTGTCGGGCAATTCATATTTATCTTCTGAAATCAAAATCAATTCTCTTTTCCCCTTTTATTACCTACATATCCTGCTTAGCACTAATATCCAATCACAACTTTCAAAAACTTTTTATCGACTTTCTCACAAAATGTCAACATTTATTCATTCCAATATTATTTTAGATTATATTTGTAATATCAATTTCCAATTGAGTATGCACCACTTCTTACTTAGGTTAGTATAAGAATTTTATAAGCCTCTTATATTTATTTCCATCTTACCACTTCAGTTTATATATCTAATTCTTTTCAAGTTGATTCCTTCATTTACATATGAGTTCAATTCATCTTTAACACTGAATATATAAATTTTATTCGTCATTTATTACTAATTCACGTCATTACTTTAATTAGTTTCAGTTACAAACTTTTTTCTTTTTTTTTTTTTCAATTTTCCAGTTTTAAACCGTTTTTTCGTTAACAAAATCTTTCAAAATTTTCAAAAAAAATTCTAACTCCCAAAATTTCGGAAATTTTTTGGCAAAGTCTCCTTTGTGTGGAGGAGCTTTTGCAATTTGACAAAAGAGATAAATATATATACATCGACCCACCCGGTCGGAAAAACCAAAAACAGTTCATATTTCCTATTTTTATTGTGTAGGCGTACCTTATTTAGCATTGTTAAGCAAGTAGCTCGTTTATTTAGCCGTTAGCACAACCAAATCCAGCCACACGGCTTCCATGTACCTATACTTACTTAATTTAAACATGTAAGTGCCAAATATATGCATTTTAACTATATTTCACTTAGTTACAATGGTTAAAACATATGAATTCTAAAAGAAATGCACATCAACATTTTCCGTAAGCAATTTATACAATTCCATACTAAGTCAATCATTTCAATTAATTCACAAACCATTTTCATTCAATTTGAATGGTTTAAAACTCAATCGCTTACAGTCAATTTATTTTCAAGCAACCCAAACTCATATTTAATTCAATTGCTCTCAAAATCAATTCATTGGATTTTAATTACTCCTATTTGCATCCAATGACAATTTATTCTATGCAGTTCAACGAGATCTATGTGAATAAACAAGTATTTATGTTTTATAACCAATTTAAATTAATTTATACTCAATTTATACTTAATTCTATTTCATTTTTAAATTTATTCACAGTCCATAAGTTCTCATTTTCAATGCATTTCAAATTTGAATCCATTCACTTGTATTTCATTCCATATTTGTTTATTCCAAACTATTTATTTAGCTCGACAACAATCCAGGCTATTCCATTCAATAACTACTTCTCAATTTATTTAAACCATACTTCATTTGGTTCTTATTTATCCCATTCATTCATTTATTCAATATAATAAGTTTATTCACTCGATTCATTTTGAATTTTCATTCTCTTAAATTTTATTTACAACCCACCAAATTTTATTCCGATCCAAATTTATTTTTACTTGGTTTAAATTCCATCCAATATCATTAAACTTGGCTTTAAGTTGAATTCAATTCAACTCCTTTCCATCCCTTAGCTTAAGTTTATTCACTCCAATTTTATACTTAGCTCATTTCATTTTCAAGTAAAAAAATTTTTCCGTTCAACTTAATTCTCTCCCAATTAAATCTCATTTTAAATCTGCAATTTCTTTTGATTGGTTATTATAAAATTTAACTTCCCAAATTCAACTCATTCAATTTATTACCTGGCTATTTTCCAAGTTATCTTCACTTATTTGGATTTTTATCTGCAATCCAAACAATTACTATTTTAATCCATTTTCATTTTTATTCGATACATTTCAATTATATCTAATTTGTTAACGCTTCAAATCGAATCTTTAATTAATAGCTCAAGTTCTGAATCCACTATCCATTTTCAATTTACCACCAAATTTCATGAACTCACAATTTAGTTACATTTAATTTACTGACAATTCAAATCGAATTCAATTTATAACTGGAGTTTTATTTCCAAACTTCATCATAAATTCACAATTCAGCTTCTATTAAACAACATTGAACTCCATTTACACATTTCATTAACTAATTTATTATCAATTTGTTCTTCCCTTATCTATAATCCAACACTTGAATTTTAATTCCAAATATCACTACATTTAATTTTCTTAATTCAATTTAGTTTATAATTCAAGTTTTGATTTTTATTTTATTCTCCAATTCATCAATAATATTTATTTTGGTTTTCATTTCCACTTATAAATTTATAAGTCACAACTTATTATTTATGCAATTTCATTCATTATAGGCTTGGATATATCCTTCCTTTATTTTAACTCAAGCCTTATGCTTATTTATATCCCAAGCATATTTTATTCCATGCATTATAATTCTTTTACACGTTATTCTTATTTATCTATTTCAATTCAATCCTTACCCAACTTATTTTTTCCATTTATTCAGGTAAGAATTTAATTTCATTCATTAATTCAATTGAATTCCCATTACAATTCAATTTTACTTTAACTCATATTTATTTAATCTCAATTCGATTTCAACTTAATTCGAATACAACCGGATATCATTTTCAGCCTATTTAATCAATTTCAATCCAGTTAAATTTTATTCTCCAATCCAAGTTAATTTCATTTTAACTTTTCATTTTAAATTCAAATTCTCAACATTCAAAGCTTATATTCCTTTCCTGATTTAAAAATCATCTCAATTTATAAGCTTACAACCTATCTTATCAGGATTTTTAAACACCCGACTTTTGGTTTCAAATCATTTTGAAATCTTCAACATCCCAAAATCACACTTCTCAAAAACTTCAAACCAATCATGGTTTTTATTTCCAACAAATTTCCTTTGAAATTTCAAAAACAAACAGGTTTTCCTAAACAAATCAATTTGGCAGCAATCTGTCACTTAGAAACTCGAAAATGAACATCGATGATGCTGCAGTCATCACCGAAGTTATTTTCCAGCGACCGAAGTGAATTCAATGCTATATCTCTTTCCCAAAATTTATCTAAAACAATTTTCCTTTCAGAAATACCCCAAAAACAACAATGCTACTATTTATTTTCAAAATACTTTCAAAATCTCCGGGGTTTTAAAGTTTCAAATTCTATTTTAGTTCAAATTTTAACTATAATGCATTTGTATAGTTAATGCTTATACAAATCCTCATTGAATTGTATTTCAATTTATAATTTACATTTATAATTCATATTTATAAATTTCATTTTATAATGAATTTATTTCCTTAATCTTCGGTTATATTTTCAATTTCTAGTTAAATTTTCACTTAACAATGATAATACTTTAATATTATTCTTCCTAACATCCAAGCAACCATGTATTAGCTAAAACAGTTTACAAAAACTTTCTTTATATCAAAAATATATTTTTGGGAAACATTATTGCATTTACCCATATTTAAAACAATACCGTGTCGATTGTTCTATTCCAGTGTTTAGAAACCCCTTCGATACAGTTGTACAGACTGCGCCGACGAAGGTTCATATGCCACTCAATAAATCAATCAACACAATATTAAAACAATTTATATTCACTAACAAATACGCACTCATATCTATTTATATGCTCAAACTCATTTTAGAGTACTATGGACTTTAATTTAAGTGAGTAATTCCCATCAGAGCCAAGGTTATCTCCAACCTAAGCTTTGATACCAACTGTAACGACCCGCAAATCCGAACCCCTTAGTCAACACTATTCTATGATACTCAACTCAAGATGTACAGAAATACGAATCATTTGGGTTAAAGAAGAAGAGGTAGAAGAAGGAAATAGAAAACAACAACAGAATCTAACCATCGTAGCGGAATAAAATATAATAGATAATAAATAATCATTACTCAAAAGTCGAATATCTATGTTTATATATTACATCATCGGAGTACATCAATCACAGCTCAACATCAATGTCATACAAATGGATACACAACAACTCAACAAAGTGGATATATATATATATATATATATACATGTACGAGAGTACGTATCGTCATCTCGCTCGTCTCCTGAGCACCACAGCATCAACCTGTATTCTATAATACTCGGTCTGACCCGAGCATTACAGTTAAATAACACCCGAGTCAGTCTGGAATACCAGCGTGAGAAAATCACACTCAATTGATTATTAAAGTTTCAAAAAATCCTTTTGAAAACAAAAGCATCTCGTAAGACCACGCCACAAATAAACATGTCGGGTTTTTACCTTACGGTAGCTAAAACATTTTTTTTATTAAATCCTCTGATATTATAATAGGGTCTATTTACAAATACTTATAAAATAGCCGAAATTGTTACATCTATTAAATTCCAGCTACTAGCCACAGAGTGGGTAATACAAACAAAACTCGTACAAGGCTCGTAGGGAGAATGGATTTCCAACTAATGACTAGGCACTGGGGTACCACCTGTCACAGAACGGGTCCTAGATCACCGTACCGAGGAGTACGCCCGCTCCCCTGTAACACAAGGCCGGGACTACCCCTTACTGGATAATCCCGAGTGAGGTCACCCCACGGTTGGGATCAACAACCGCCCACTAAGCCGAAATAAAAAGGGACATCTAGACTGGAATGACCTCACCCTGCTTGGGTGCTACCCACCTAGCCTTGCTGCATAACCCCTGATTTTCAGTCATTCCCATTTGATGAGGCTTGAGGCTAAGCGTTACCTTTTAGAACATATCCTTTAGAATGCCCATCGTCCACCTGACGATGTTTTCGCAAGCATTCATCCATACAAGTCCGTCCCGGGTTCAAACGAAACCGAAGACACTATTACTACTACATCCATTTTTGAAAATATCCTCAGGATTAGTAGCGACTAGCCCTTGCACTTCACCGCTCCATCTTCGAATCCAAAATCGTTTTCACGAAACGTAAAAACCAGATCGAAGTGGTTTTCGAGAAATAAATCTCGATCCCGGTCTCTTCGAAACGATCAGCGCATTTGTCCAGTATTGATAGTCGGTTATTTAACTATCAATTAATATTCACAAACAACCATCAACCAATAAATAATTTTCCAAGTTATTTATTCATCCAATATATCTTCACAAGATATATTTCAGTTTTTCAACCCTTTTTACAACAGTTCCAACCCAGTTTCCGCTCACGGAATACATTACCCTGATATTTATTTCCTTTGGGACACCAAGTTCAAAATACTTTTAGATTTAAAATAAATTTTAAAAGCACTTTATTATAGAACATACTTTATAACTTTAAAATCAAAACTGCTTTAATACTTTATTAAAATATAAATACTTGAAGAATATTCTACATGAACCTCTTTATAAAATGTAAACAAAATTTTTTCTTTCCAAACATAATACCAAGTCACCTTTATATATTTACTACATTAATAGATTTGAAAACACTAGCTTTAAAAGTTAAACATTAGAGATAATAAATTTTTCTAAACATGCTTTTTAAACCCATTGTTAAAACTTTACTTATATTTAAAATTGCTTTGAAAACCATACTTGGCTATCCCGAGGAATACTCTTCTCTTTCACATCCTTTAAATTAAATCTCCTATTATTTTTAAACAAATTTACCATTTCTTTAATAAATTCACTCCTTGAATTTATACTTCCAAATCCACTTCACCTTTATAAACCCAAATTATAAAATTCAAAATCTCACTTGTCTTTAATTTCAATTCCAGACACTTAAATAAAATTTACAATTAACTTCTAATTTACTTCACTTTGAAATAAATTTCCTCACTTATTTTATTTATTTTAAATTCCATTAACTTTAAGATTTTTACTTCTTTATTAGGAGTACTTTCAAAAATACCAATTTCAAATTTCCAAAATTCCTTCTTATCCTTTAATTAAATTTAACCCTTAATTTAAAAATGACTTCTTTAATCTTTAAACTTACATCACTTAAGTTTAAAATGTATTATTTCCCTGTTAATTCAAAATTCCCTCTTTTTCCATATTTATTAGACTTTTGAAACTACTTTTACTTTATTTTATGTTTCAATTCATTATTAAATTTATTCAAAATTCCCAAGAATTTATTTTACTTACAATTTTATTCTTTTATTTCTTTTCACAAATCCAATTCTATAGGTTTGATAACTCATTACATTGAGATATTCAATTCAACCATACCATCCAATATTTCAATTACCAACAAAATCAGCACATGATATCAGATATTCATAACACAGAATATTAAATGATCTAAATAAATTTGAGGAATCCAGTTGGATCCCTCCAACCTGTTTCCCTGCATCCACATATGTTAGCACAATATAAAATGCCAAATTTCAAATTATATCATACTATATCACATCAATCAATTCAAGCATTCGAACAATTATTTAGATTTAATCATTTAAATTTAAATTTAAATTGAGTGAGATTAACTCACCTGTTATTTTGTTTTGCAATCCGACTCAACCTGCTCGATTTCTTCCGATTTCAGACCTTATAAAAACATTTTATATGCTTTATTAATATTTGAAATAATCGAACAACTTGTTACCAATTAAATAAGTTTAAATTTAATTTAATTTTAAACAAGAAATTAAATTTTAAACTAATTCCCTTTTGAAAAAATCTTTTAGTAACTAAAATAATCTAAATAAGTTAGTTAAGCATTTTTATTTTATTTTTAAATGATATCTAGTAAGTTAAAATGTGTGTGTATATATATTATCTTCAAAATAAACTATATAGGGTTTAAAAAAAATCTAACTTTACATATCTATATATATATGTACTGCATATCCATAAAGATCTTCTATTTTCACTGTAAAATATTTATTAAATTTACTACTGTACATATTTTAAAACCTAAACGGTAAGTTAAAACATATATTTATAACAATTTTTCTTTTTTTCTTTTTTTTTCTTAGCAGTTAACACAAATAGAAATTTACTTACTGTAAGATTCCTGCTATCAAATTAAATTAAAGGTTTGCTAACTTATTTAACCTTAAATAAAAACTTTAATTACCTTAAGTCGTACAGGACTCCCAATCACGAGCTTGCCCATCAACAGCCAGAAACGAACCCACTCCCCTTGCTCGACCTTGCCGACGCGACACTCTTATCTCGAGATGCGTGAAGCGAAAACCTTGCGACCCAAAGCTTCGCCGTCGCGGCCACCCGAATCCCTCAGCTGCCATAACCCTAGCCTCCGTGTTGCTCGACATCACTACGCCTCCACACGCGCGTGTTCGTGATACCCCCAAACCCTAGGTCGCTGCAGCCACGCGCTCCTACGCCACCCTCAAACTCGATCGCGATTTGATTTGCAAAGATCCGGACTTGAAAGGAACCGTGCGACCATGGGCAATAGGACGAATGGCACACGATTTTGGTTTCTTTTTTATTTAGGGAAATTTTTGTTTTTTAAAAAAAAATGTGGGCTTCGGCTATTAAACTTTTATAATCAAACTGTCTTTTTTTTTAAAAACATGAAGAAGGGCTTTGATAAAAACAATGACGAGTGTTGAAGTATACGGGAAGATAAAGGAAGACTTGGCGTACACAAGAAGCTTAATTAATTTAAATAAAATTTCATTAGTTTATAATCAATTAAACTTTCCACGTTTATATAACGTACACTCACACACTAACTTCGATCAATACGAAATTTGAAATCCGATAATAATTCAATATTACGGACGCAATGGAACTGGTTTCGTCAAATTCCGAGACTGTGCCTCGGAAGGCTATTTTCAAATTCAATTTAACGATAAATTTTAAAACTGAACAAATCAGTGCTAAATTCAATTTGAAAACTTCTATTATCCTCAACACTATCAATATAAATTTTATAAGCCTTCAAATTATTTTTAACAGACTTAAAATCTAGATTCAACAATTTACTCAACTTCTAATTATTAAATTCAATAATTTAATTATCAAATAAATTGTGATATTCGTAATTCAGGTAAAAATCACTCTATTGAATACTTAAAATCAATTAAATATTCCGATTTTAAGTGCTCGAAAATTACGGGTCGTCACAGTCCTTATCTCTCTTCCTTATTCTCCCTGTATTAATTATGACCTTTCAATTCCTTCTACATATAAAAATGTCATTACTCGATCTATGATTAAGAAAATTCAAAATTAATTATTCTCTCGTGTCTCCATGATTATTACAATACTTGTTCCATTTTTTCACGTTATTATTTAATTAAAAGTTAATTAAATTTCAACCATAATGTGTATTAGAAATATGGGTGTTATAATAGCAAGCTCTAGAAATCCAGATTAGCATGGAATTCATTCTCTAAAGCTTCATCATCCACGAATTGGATTTTGTGCACATGAGTTTATAAAGATTCACGTCACTTGAATTATGATGATTTTGTTTTGATTATATACACTACAACAAAACAACTATTTTACAACGGGCAATGCCCATTGTAATATGGTTTTCGCAACGGGCAAGAGACCGTTGTATTAGGCCTCGTTGTAATAGGTCGACCATATTTTACAACGGGCAATGCCCGTTGTAATACACCTTTTTACAACGGACAATGCCCGTTGTAATACATGATATTGCAACGGTTTCTGACCGTTGCAAAATAAATGCAAATTTAAAAAAAAAAATACAGTAGCATACATCCATACCAACAATGAATAATTTAACTAGTAATAAATATTATCATAAAACAACCAAAATCGCATACGAAAAGACTAAAAACTAGAGTCGTAAAATTCCAACACATTCCAAAAAGTTAGGTAAGTTTACATTGACATAGTTTTAATATACACATGACGACTAGTTTCATAACAAACATTGAGAATTTCAGTTGTCATAACAAAGATAAGTTTACTGCATTGCCAACATTCACCATATCCACATTTCAAAACTTCACCACCACCAAACTTCAAACTGCAGCATCCCCCTACCACTTCATCCCACAACAATGTTACACTGAACCACTTCACCCGACCTCTGCTCTGGCAACGAACTGCCCAAACTTTCCTATCACAGCAACCTCCTCTAACCACTTATCATCTGCACCAAACCCTCTACTACAATAAACATTTACCATTCCTCTATCTTGCCTTCATTACCACATTATCACAGACCTACCAGTCACTTTCACCCAATTCAAACCACTCCAAAAAAAAACTTACTGCAGTGTCATCTTTTAGCTGCCTCACTGCCATACCTTCCTTTAACCTGCAACCCGACCAACGACTCACTGTCTACGTTCCACGACCTATATCCCTACTTGTCATACAAGTTCACTTTTACCACATCATCATCAAACAACCCTTCAACTCACACCACAGAGCAAACCGCAACCAGAAAACACTCGAAAAACCTCATTTCTGTCATCACAAACATCCCAGCTATCATAGCTGCGACAAGAAACCATATTGCCTCTGCATATTCACCATCTACGCTGCTATTGCCTTAACTGTATCACCTACAACTGCACCTCCCACAGCATCAAGTACTGCTGCATCATATCAACTGCAAGATACAGCCTTAATTTTCACGCATCTCCCTGCTTCATATCACACACTCAGCAGCCACCAACTTTCAATCATCAAAATCTGACCAAAACTCATACTTTCTTCCAACATGGCAAAGATAAGATCCAGCAGTAAGTTTATGAGGCTGTAGGTAAATAAAGATTGTTGCTTGAAATATTATTTATTTTTCTTCACTAAACAGATAAAAATCATGTATACATTGATATTGTAAAAAGTAAGTCATAACAACATTGATATTTTAGATAAATAGACGATAACTGATTCATTATGAAACAATTGTTGTTGTTAACATATATTCTGTGTGCACAAATTAACATTCCCCGATTTATAAATTCACAGAAACACATACCAAAGATTTTTCTCTAGCTGGAATGGCTATATCCTCAGTCCACTCCAACAGCTACAAACATATATGAATTGAAAATGCAGTTGGCAGATTTGCCCTTATTGTACCGCCAACTGGTAAAAGTCAGGAGGTCTGCAAAAATCATTGTTGAATTATTATACAATTGAACTAAGCATAGAAATAATATACATATAAAAGTATTCTGAAGGAGGGGAAAAAAACTCACTCAAGGCATGGGCTGCATCGCTGCTCTTTCTGATATGACCACTCCCAGTGATGAAGCAACAGCAATTGACTAGTGCACTTGTGCTTATTGTCTAGTTTGGTTGTTTGTTGCACCTGACCTTGACTAGTGCACTTGTACATCTTTTTAATACTTGCACAACCTTTAAGTTGCTCGTGCACACATTTGTTTGATTTTGAATTTCTATCCCGCTAAGCTTTTACACGAACATATAGTACCAGTCTTTGTGTATGCCTGTTGCACTGGCCCATGTTTGATATTCTTGGTGCCTATTTGAAAAACGAAAAGAAAATAAGAACCAATAAACTGAGTCAACATCAAGTTTAAATTTTTTTTTTTTTGTAGTTTCAATTTGTTTCATTGTTACTTTTTTACTGTTATTTGTCTGATAAAACAAACTGCTGTATGGATGGAGGCTGGAACAAAAAGATATAAATATGCCAATGAGCGAGGAAAAGAGTGTGTAAAATACTGTATTGAAAATGCCGTGTATGAGAGAGTATATTGCATTAAAATATCGCATATGAGAGTATAAAATTTTGTATTAAAACTGTCGTGGGAGAACTTATAATAAATCGCATTATTGTACTATTGAAATCCTTTTTTTCATTATATATAAGCATCAAACAAAAATCATGGATAACTATTTTCTATAACCCCCCCTTTGATGCTACAATAAAATATTCATTTTTCAACCGGCAATGCCTGTTATAATAGACATATTACAACTAACAGACGTCAGTTTTAATACGCGAAGTTGTAATAGGGTCAGAACTTTTTACAACTGGATTTGACAATTGCAGGTGCCCGTTGTAATAAAGTCTTTTATAATCATTTTTGCCTGTTGTAGTGGACCATTTACAAGTAATAATGGTTGTTGTAATAAGCTATCTACAACTGTTTATGCTAGTTGTTAGAAAAATGCGAAATAGAAAGAAAAAAAAGTATTTAAACGGCGCACACCTATAGATTTAATATCATTTTGCAGTTGAAACTAACATTGTACTAATAACAATCAAAATCATTCATAGTTATTAAAAATAACATATTTGCCTTATTTCAACATTACAAACTAGTCTTGCATCATACATCTACTAAAACATTCAACTAAAACAAATAAATAGATGTTGCAATACGGGTAGGAAAATAACAACAACGATAACGAACATAAAAGTAAAAGGTTTGACTACAGTTCACAGACGATGTGTTATTTCCTGCCGTAAACCTATCTTCAATTGCTTAGCCTTTATATGTGAAACCATCTACTGATATATGTGAATCCTTCATAATACTCCGTAACAAACAACAATATCAGCATCTATAATATCCTTAATAATATTCTGCATCTCATAAACTCTTTCTTCATCAACAGGACTGCGTTTGTAACAGTTGAGAACATGTGCGAAGTTTTAAAGTCATGTACAAACTCTATTTTAGAGTTGTGCAGTAATATTATAATGTCGGTTTAGAGTTATGTAGCAAAAATAATATGTCAGTGTCAGATAAATCAAACGAGTAATGAAATAGCCAACGATTGATCATATATCTTACTGTGTAGTAATACTATAAGAGTGACTGCTAAATCTGATGAGTAGCAAAACTACAAGAGTGACTGCTAAATCTGATGAGTAACAAATGTTGTCATGTTTGCGAATCTGAACAACCAAGAGGTTTGCCCAAACTAATTAAAATGAATTTAACAGAGATATTTTCCTAAACCTGGTTATTCGAATTACGAGACTGCTAAATCACATTCTCTTTGTCATGACCACTGAAGTATATTGAGAGCCCAAACTAATTTTTTGCCTGCAATAACTACAGTTGTAATATTTGGAATGTTCAAGTGCATTTACAATAATGTGGCGGTGAAATCTGGTTACAAAAACCTAGTTACAGTTTGGGTAAATCTCAAATGCATCTACCATAGAAGTTCAAATTTCATACGACCATATAATGTCGACAGGTCTTGAATATACAGACAAATTAAACCGACATATTCGTAAAAAACAAGACACAAAGTATCAACAATAGCTATATATTTTTGATTCAACCATTCTAGACATTTTAATTTTTGGAATGGCAGCAATTTATGGCTAATTATGCATCCAAATTATACAAACTGTGATTTAGAAATAGTGTGAACTGAAAACACAAGAGATAATAGAAATTATATCAGAAAAGAATAAACCTGTTTATGCTCCACATAAATGTTTGCCAATGGCTAAGTATTGATGTCCCTTCAGTGGTTCTATTCCATTCAGATCCAAATCCACTACTGTGAGTGTACAGATTATAGACAAAATACACATGAAAAATCAAAAGCCTATGATTTTTGAAAATATTTAGTCTGAAATCAAGATATTCATAAATCAAAATACTCACGAGAACATCCAATTGATTGGTCAACAACGTCGGCGCTTTCGAATTTCAGAAAACCCTAAATCTGGATTGAGGGACGAACGAACGAGGAACGACCATTTTCACAAAAGAAAGGAACAGAGCAAATAAATATAAACGGGCCGAAGATATAAAAGAAAAAGGGGGCCGGCCATTTGGCGAACGTTGTAAAATTGAACTCTATTACAACGGACATGTTTTGACCGTTGTAAAATTAGTATCTATTACAACGGGCATGAAAGGACCATTGTAATAGCATTCTATTACAACGGACAGTCATTGTCCGTGTAAAAAGGGCATTGTATAGGGCATCTATTACAACGCGTCTGGATGGACCGTTGTAATAGCCTTCTATTACAACGGGCAACCAATGTCCGTTGTAAAAAGAACGTTGTAATATGGTATTTTTGTTGTAGTGATGGAACTTATTCAAGCTTCCATGAGTGGATGAAACATCTATTTGAAGACCAATAGGGAAGAGAGATAACATGGATTAAAAATATGAAAGAATACGAAGGGAATACATGATATATATAAGCACAATTTTGGGCCTTGAGCCAAGTGGAAGCAACTCGTAGAATTTGCAAAACTGGTTTCCATAATATCTTTTACTCTGTAACGCCAAATCGCTAAGCCCTATATGTTGTTCTTTATGTAAACGACGCTTGGACCTATATTGTTAAAGCGCTTAGCGGTTGTATAGCGGTGTAGGTGCAATAAGTTATAGATATGATAAAGCGGTGATATAGCGGAAAATAGTGAAGACGTAAAAAACTTCATTAAATATAAACCAAATATTTAAAATTAATTTATTCTCGTTCTCACAATATTTGTACAGGTAAAAGAAATATTATTTAATTTTATATAATAAAACCGATGAATATCATTATTTATGCAAACTAGATTTGGTGATCATAATAGATTTATAATCTATATTGAACACTTATGCCTTAAAATTAAGTTTTTACCCCAACTTTGCTGATTTGGCTTAACAGAGAAATATTTAAATCGACATTTGTATATTAATACTAGTAAAGTGGGTGTTAAAAACCCAGGATTTAACGGATATAACATAAAATAGGAAGACTTGAAATAGATATATTGTTTAATAGCACCAAATTAAAATAGCGTAGCATCGACGATGGCAATGCACTACAATGGGAATTATGTGGGATTTTAGCAGGGTTTTAAATACATAGGTCCTGACGTAATAAAAATATTTCAAGTCCAAATTCATTTATCTGACAAGTTCGATTTTTGGTGCTTCCATTAAATCAACTTTTTAACATTTAAATTAATTATTTAAATTACTATGGTTTTAAAACGCAAGTCGTTGCAGCTTCTCTTCTCAATGCTGAGAAACATTTTAATAAAAAAGGTTTATCTTTTCTCTTAAGAACCCTATATCTAAACACATTTTTTTAATAATATCCCACAACGTGCAAATATTATCGATCTCTTCTTCTTCATTTAAAATTTTTACTTTGTGTTCTTAAAAACAAGTTTGATTTGTCACCAAATTAACTATTACTGCACGAAATTTGTAAAATTCATGTAAATTGATTAGAAGTGATAGTTAGACTGGTCGGATCAGACCTGAATTCGACCCAACTATTTTTTAGACAAGCTGGATCGAGTTTTGTTGAATTCAAACCATGCATTCTAAAAAGACCCAACTTGAATGGATCTGGGATTTGATCCAGACCAGATAAACTCCACTTGGGTCTGGTTGATTCAACGTACGATAAATGTATATACTTTTATGTTATTTAATTTGGTTGGATCTTTGGATCAGTTTAAACCGATTCGATCTTTTGAATCAGGTTAGATTGAATTTGATTGGATTTTTATTGTTTTCCGTGACACTACCTGATCGGAGGTCCTTCACATTCAGGTCAAGTTTGGGTCATGTAAAATTTAACATGTGCATATATCAAAGCAAATACTAAAAAGTTTAACATGTGCATGAAATTGCATACGTTATGCAAGCAATAATTAGGACTATACCTACATACGCTGGAATCCTATGTTGAAAAAGGTGCAAAATGAAACGAATTCAAATCTCATAAAGCAAAAAAGCACAAAGGATAGAATAATTATAATGGAATACAGGCGAAAAGGGCAACGAAGCGCGTACCAGATGACTTGCATACAATAAGCTACTTCCTGACAAATAATAATCAGGATTCTATAAAGCAAGCCTCTCTTCTATAATCTATACATTTATATTTCTATGCATATTTCGCACTGAACATTGATATAAAATTATGCTTGCAGCAAGTTTTCTTAACGCGGCAATCTATATTTTGCCAAAACGATCATTAAATCTTCACAGACAAATTTGCTATGTAAGTTTATATTTAAATATTTAGTTCAAAGAACAGAGAAATAACAAGTTTATATTAATACATTCATGCACATATCGGTCTCACGTGCACTTTTAATACATTTTCTATATACTACTGCTACCGCCAAAACCAAGGTTTTGATTTTGCATAAATTTGAACTATTAGTTCTCCAACTATCTCATCATATTATTATTCTCTTTCATTTTCATCTTTTAGGTTTTTTTCCTAAAAAAAGAAGTATATTGCAAAAATCATCATCACTTTCAAAATCTAAATATCGAGCTTCACCATTTTGTTGTTTACCGTTGCAAGCTCCTCGAAAATCACTATAACCTCATTCAAATTCGTCGTTACTAAATTTTTATGGTATACATTACTATTGTATACGCAGCTACAATTATGTTGATGCAGTTGTGTACTGCAGTAGTACGCAAGTGTGATTGCAGACCTTGAAGGCTCTATACAGCTTCCATACTTAAATATTTTATTTCAATACTTGCATGAATAGTTTGTATTTAGATGTTCAAAATTTTTTTCTAAAAAAAAAAGAAAAAAAAAAATCAAGGTTCCAACTATCAATTAAACCATCACCCACAAAGTTCAATTATTACAGATCGACTTAAAGTCAAGTCCAGGAAACATAATATAAGTTGACTATTATGTGAAGTATAATAAGGAATAAAATTTACTTGGAGCAAATGACGAAGTATTATGAATTTATACCATCTTTATCATCTTTGCAAACAGCATCATCTATATTTGCATATAATGTATGCAAACGAACTAGTACAGACGAACCTGTAGTTGGCACTTGCCTTTTGGATGTCAATTGCATGCATAAATTATTTCATGTTTATCTACAGATTCCACAGACTATTATAAGCTGACCAACTATAACACCATCCTTGGATATCTATTTGTCTCATTGAAAGCTTGTTAGGAAACCAGATGGTTTAAAATCCAAGCAAAGCAGAAAAATTTCACCAACCACAATGAATGTGATACTCCCCGCGATTAATCATTGCTTGGTAGGGACCATCCATCCACTTAATTCCTGCTAAAACCCCATTAATGCCTCCATTAAAGCATTCAGCGTGCTTCGACCGTTACGTAGGCCTGTCAAATGGGTTGGGTTGGGTCAAAATGGATTGAGTCGAGTTCGACCCAATCCATTTATGACCCATTCTCTTTTACCCATTTATGACCGACCCATTTATGACCCAACCCACTTAATAAACGGGTTACCCATTTAACCCATTTAAAGATTTAAATTTAATTTGACTAATCAAAAACAAATAAACATAACATTATTCTAATTTCAATTTTTATGTTTTGAGATCCGACAAAAATTTATAATTTTAATTCTAATTTTCATAAAAATTCAAATATGGAGATGTGGTAGCTTACTATTTTCTAAGTACAACTGTCGGTCTTCTTGGAGAACTACAGTGTGCGTTCACACGATAAAGTGACCGAGTGTTACATACTATCCGTAATTTAGGTGGTAGTTAATCAGTCGAAGTCCCGCCTAATTCTGAGTTAGAACGAAGGAGTTATTGCAGTCTGAACAAAAAAAATAGCGGCTTCTACACTAGACGGAGTTCAATATGCAGATGTTGCAGTCTGTTATTTTCTAAGTACAACTGTCAGTCTCCTGAGAGAACTATAGTGTGCGTTCACACAATAAAGTATCCGAGTGTTCCATACTGTCCGTAATTTAGGTGGAAGTTGATCGGTCGAAGTCTCGTCTGATTCCGAGCTAGAATGAAGGAGTTATTGCAGTTTGAACAAAAAAAATAGCGGCTTCTACACTAGACAGAGTTCAATATGCAGGTGTGATAGTCTATTATTTACTAAGTACAACAATCAGTCCCCTAAGAGAACTACAGTGTGCGTTCACACGATGAAGTATCCGAGTGTTACATACTGTTCGTAATTTAGGTGAGAGTTGATCGGTCAAAGTCTCGTCAGATTTCGAGTTAAAACGAAGGAGTTATTGCAGTCTGAACAAAAAAATAGCGGCTTCTACACTAGGCAAAGTTCAATATGCAGGTGTGGTAGCATGTTATTTTCTAAGTACAACTGTCAGTCCCCTTGGAGAACTACAGTGTGCTTTCACACGATGAACTATCCGAGTGTTCCATACTGTCCGTAATCTAGGTGGAAGTTGATCGGTCGAAGTCTCACCTAATTCCGAGTTAGAACGAAGGAGTTATTGCAGTCCGAACAAAAAAAATAGCGGCTTCTGCACTAGGCGGAGTTCAAATATAGGGATGCGGTAGTCTGTTATTTTCTAAGTACAATTGTCAATGTCCTTGGAAAACTACAGTGTGCGTTCATACGATTAAGAATCCGAGTGTTTCATACTGTCCGTAATTTAAGTTGGAGTTGATCGGTCGAAGTCTCGTTTGATTCCGAGTTAGAATGAAGAAGTTATTGCAGTCTGAACAAAAAAAATAGCGGCTTCCGTACTAGGTGGATTCAAATATGGGGATATGGTAGTCTGTTATTTTCTAAGTACAACGGTCAGTCTTCATGAAAAATTATAATGTATGTTCAAAACTTTTATTTTTTAAATTTATATTAAAATTCAATATTTTTAATAAATGGGTAATGCGTTACTCATTTATAACCCTTTTAAAAATGGGTCAACCCAACCCATAACCCATTTTATGATATTCATAAATGTGTTGACCCAACCCATTTATAAGTAGGGTAAATGGGTTGGGTCAAATTTTGACAGGTCTACCATTACGTTTTTTCCGAAAGTTTTCTTCACTAAGTTGTTTAGATTGATTGTCACTATGGAGGAAGCGGCAATCCATCTAGGTGGTGATGCAGGGCAACATCCTCGCTGACAACGATCGAATTGAACGGTCAGGTCGCGGAGGTCGTTTACACCGTCCCGTTAGAAAAATGGCATATTTCATTTGTGTTTGAATTTGAATTCAAACGACAAATGACTATGGTTGTTGGGACCCAAAAGTGTTTGTTGATTTCAACCGTCGTCGCAAAAAGATGTCTCCTTTCGATATAGAAACAAATGTAGTATTTCGTCATGAAACGATAACTCATTTACTTCTATTTTTTCGAATTCAAACTAATAAAGCATTATATGTCTGATCTATTTCTAATGTATTTTTGTTTATATAAGTGATCACAACTTGCACTAACTTACTCCATTGTATCTTGAAAGAATGATTTTTAACAACCCTCTATGATCTAAGATAGGAAAAAAATTCTTAAAAGAGAGCGATATAACTGTGTTTTAAGGGTGATAAACCTACGTCATATTATAATTAAATTCAGCGCTATTAGACAGAAGATCCGCTAAAAGCTCTACTATTTTCCACTATGTCACCGACAACTTTAATAATATAAAATATTAATTTGACTTGTTCTCTTCCAAACCAAATAACCAGATTAGGGGTATAAATCTAAGTTCGAGTCATAAGCATTTAACATGTTTTTAATAATAGTTGTAATACTTTTGGTGTTACACTTTTTTGATGTAAGCGTGAAGTAGCAAAATGTCCCTCTATAAATATTATCAGATCTTTATATCACTTAAAAATAGGATCTAACAAATTAGTTTTATTTATAAATTCTAAATATTCACATACAAATATCACCGAATCTTACTATCATCTAAAAATAGGATCTAATAAATTAAGCCCCAAAATATGATCTAACGAATAAATTTCTTTCACAAATTCATTCTCTATTATTTAATTATAAAAATTCATATTAACAAAAAATTAGATGTTGTAGCATTGAAATAAAATTCAAATTAACTATTATGCTTTCGTCGCAAAAATATGACTAACCATTTTTACAAACAATTTCTCCCGTGAATGTGTTAACATGTACAATTTATAGAAAAATAAATCTCGCTTGAAGCGTGTGCCATTACGCTCGTAAATTGCAGCTCTATTCTATTCACAAGTTTAAACTTCATACGTCATGATATTATTCGATTTTGTTGCATAAGAATGAACAGTGTTTTTTGGTTCACACAAATGATGTGAGAATTAGAATAAATCAACTTAATATTTGATTTTAATTCAATTAAAGATTTTTACACCTCCGTTATTTTCTGTTATTACTACTTTGTCTCCGCTATAGCTTTTTACATACCTACAGTTATAAAACCGCTAAGCACTTTAACTGCAAAGACGATGATTACTCATAGACTCTTTAAATTCCAATGTCATAAATAAATTCTTTTTAAAGATTGACATCGGGAACCTTTCTAAAATAAACCAATATAATTTTTATCCAACCATCCTTATTGAATTTCAGTTTCATAATTCTTCAGCATCTCTGTGTGTAGGAGAACTTTAGAGATATACGCTTTGTTCAATTTCTCTTGATATATTCCCCTTTGATGGTACATGCAACATTATCTTCAAATATTATGGTTGGATAATTTTATCAATCATGGATAATTTGCATCTTCTTCTTGTGTGTGGTTGATAATTGATTTTAACCATGCACATTCACAACATGATTCACGTAGTATTAATATCTCAGATTGTTACATGATGTAGAGACGGACGTCCTTTTGTCAATCTCCAAGAAATAAATTACATTTCCACAGGTAAATGCATAATCCGTTTGAAATTGAGCATTGTAAGGATCATGAAGGTATCCAACATTTCTGTAACGATTCAGAATTTTACCGCTTTAGTTTATGAATATTTGACACATTTTAAATATATAATTAATGGATTTTAACATTCAGATAACCACGTTTAATTAATTAGTAATGATGGAATTTTTTTTTGGAAGTTTATTTACAAAAATAAGCAGTTCGATGAAAAATTAAAAATGTGACAGAAAATTGGTTTTCGGATTTTCAACTTTTTATCGAACGAAGTTGTCATAACGTTGTTGCACGCATATGTACACTTATGTAACGCACACTTATACATATTATAATTGATTTAATAAAGTGAAAAGCATTAGTAAAAGTAAGTATAATTAAAATAATAATTAAGTAAGAGATGTGACATTTACTTTTTAAAATAAAGAAAAGTGGATTTTTCCTTCTTAATTTAAGTGCATTAGTACATAAAATCATTATAAAAGTAAAAAATCATGTCAAGGGGAGATGGCACATGAGTTGAGACTTTGGAAAGCGATAAAGGGGTATGGAAAAATAAGAGTATTTTGGTAATTTGATAAAGAGGTATTTGTGGTCATTTGCTACTTTTCCCATTTCTGTAAAAGGACCTCCTTACTTCATTTTATTCACTTTACATTCCATTCTCTTACTTTGCTCCCACTTCTTCATCTTCTTCCTTCTTATCTCCATAAACTTTCATAAGTCAAAACATATCAAAGTCACCCTTTTCTTCCTCAAAACTCTTATACAAGCCTAAAATAATATAGCTAATACTCTCTACCTCCTCAAAGATTGACACTTGAGTGCCAAATCCCATCTACGCCCATGACCGTGAGAATTTATATAGGGGGAGGTGGTGCGTGAGCATGTGTGGAGGAGAGGTAGGGTTTTCAAGGGCCAAACAAAGCGAAAGAAAGGATCTTGTATGGTTTTAGGTCGAGGGTGGCAATAGCCTCTGGTTTGTGTTGGTGCATGTTTTAAAGCGAGCAATCTCACTTTAAATTAGTGTTAAAATTGATAAAATATTGTAATAATTTAGTACTACCCTATAGTGTTGTGTGTATATATTTTGATGTGTATATATTGTTGTTTGATTTTGATTCCCACTTGTTAAATTAGTGTATTTTGATTTCCACTTGGAAGGCGTCGAAGTGTTTCGTAGCGGAAATGTCGTGACAAATACATTTTGACAAATATATGAAGGGATCCAACAGGACCCCTCGACAATGTTGATTTATATTTTGAATTATTACTTGCTACGTATGACATAATGAGTGGATGTTGTTGACAGTTAACCCACCTGTTGTTGGTTTTATTGCACCGTAAAAATCCTATGCTAGTTTTTAAGTGGTTTATCACTTTGTCTTCTAAATTTTTTTGAAATTGTTTCCTAACATATTTTGTTTTTCAAATCTTTTTGCAGAAGTAATAAAGTGGTTTAGATATAGAAAGTAATGTGATTTATAAGTTATTTGATTTACAAAAATGAAGTTTTAAATGTTACGGTCCATATAGCGATAGTCGCTATGGGTGCAGTTTTGAAATCTTTGATTTTTATAAAGTAACATGAGTTATCTATTTTAAGTTTTTGTAAAAGTCTTTTTTAAATGTGTTTATAAATATTTTAAAAAGGAAGTTTGAATTTTTAAATATATTTTAAGAATTTATTTATTATTTAAACAAGAGGTTTAAATTTTATTCATTTGTTTTAAAAGTCAATTTTTGTTAACAACGACAATCTTTAAAGGAATATATTACATACAAGTTTCAGTTTTAAAAGTATTGTTAAAAAGGGGAAGAAAGCAAGGATTGCAACACAATAGTTTTAATAAATATTTTTGAGAAAGAGAAGGAGATTATGGACTATAAAAATTTTGTTATAGTAAATGATTTCGAGAAATTGAAAAGGAAGTTGATATATAGCACTTTGTTATCGTTAAATAAGGTAATTACTTGTTTAAAGGGAAAACGTTTGTAAAGTGGTTTGGAATTTATCAATCATTAAATTGTTTACTTTTATATACAGAAAGGATGTTGCATTTTGAAATCAAATCTTATTTTAGTTATATGATTTTGGAAAATGTTTTAATAGCAAGTATATTAGAACTCTTGGATCCTATTTTAATTTCTAGACTTGGATGTATGAAACTTCTTTCTATTTGAAAGTTATAAGTGTTGCCAAGTCAAGGTTTGAGAGGTAATAATATCCCAAATTGAATGTTTCATTTCCAACCAATGAAAAGTACTAGTTTGAAATTAGAGACTAGAAATAAGTTTTGGGAGTTGGTTTTTCAGTTGTTCCAAAAAGGCTTTGTTTTGTGCAAGGGAATTCTTTATCGATGCAATTAAATAAAAAAAAAATATGATAAAGTAGTGCTAAAATGTTGACACGTTTATAGAAAGTTAGTCATCTTATCTTTAGTATGAAAAGCCAATGAGTAAATTTTTCTCTACATGTGATATCTTGAATCATAGTGTTTTAACTAAGCAAGGTCGGAGCAACCAGCGCTCCTACTTACTTGACTTTGATTCTGAGTGAGGGACAGTGAAATCAAAATGTCGGAAACGTAATAAGCTTAAGAGGGTTAATTTCATAAATGAATCGTGGATAATTAAGTATACGAAAGGTACTTCATCTTATAATCGACACTAAATTGCAAGCTATGGAAGCACATTTCTATCTGTGAGAGTTTAAGAATGTACGTTGAAGCAAGGTTAGTACGCTAATATATCCGACTTCATTGTTAATAGAAGGATAGTAGGGATTGAAATCAAAAAGTGGTGATAACTATATGATGCCTAATTTTCCATATGTAAACAATATACTTACATCAGATAGTGGTTTGTCCATTATTGACAACTTGACCTATTTTGACTAAGAAAGTATACGAAAGCTATGTGATTTCATACAGTCTGAGATTCCCTTGGGATAACTTAGTCCGGTGAAGCATCCCTCCCTTTAAGGGGTATATTTGAGATTCCCTTGGGACTTATATATAGTCTATTTACTTCTAAAAGAGCCGAGATTGAATCAACTGAAAAGTATCATTTGTTGGTTTGGAGAGGCCGGGATCAAATCTGATTGGTGAGGTTCATGCATTATAGGGGGTTCTCGCCTTGTAAATTGTGACGAAGCTCAGACTCTTACATCTACATGTCACTTTACGTGTTGGTTATGGGTCGAGAGGTTAACCATAAAATCAGATTCGACGTGCCGGTCGTACCCACCTTTGTAAAGGGAGAACATTACCATTGGTATCAGAGCTGAATGTTAAGAAAGAACCTTGGCATTGGTGGGATAAATCCATTAGAGATAGGGTAAGTGACACCCTAAAACGAGTTTAAGTGTATCATATATGAGAGCGCATTTTTCTTAGTGCGATAAAAATGTTTTATATTGTTTTTAAAAATGGTAAATGACATAATTTTAAACTTGACCTAATATTTTATATATGAAAGAATAATTTTCAAAAATTGATATATTTATTGTTGTAATTGTTTGTTAGAAAATAAGGATATTTATTAGTCATCATTTGTTGGCTGCTTATTTATGCTTGGCCGGTTTATAAGCATTTGTTTTTTGGTTAAGTTAAATACGAACACCTTATGAGTTCAGTTTCACGATTTGACTACAAGGCGTTCGTTAATAATGTAGTTTAACAAGTTTACTTTGTTAAAATGGTTACTATAAAGAAGTAATGATTTATGTAAAGAGGATTTTATAAATCGAGTTTATAAAATGCGTGTAACGACCCAGAGTTTTAGTCAATTGATTTTGAAATATTTAATTTATTTTAAACGTTAGACTCTCAATTTTATAACCAAATAGCTTGAATTTCAAATATAGTGATTTATATTTGATAATGCGATTTGTTAATTTAATATTGGAATTTGTTAAAATAGTTGAATCTCGGATTCAATGTGAATTAAAATTGTTTTGAATTCTTATTTAGTATAAATAATAATGGAATGATAAACTTTTAAATTTATAACTAAAAGTGATTTATTTGGTTTTAACAATAATTTGTTCTAATTAATGTGTGAAAATATCATTCTGGGGCACTTCTGGGATTTTGACAAAACTAGTGCCACTGGACCTGAACATTTGTTGATTGATAACCAGTATGTTATAGTTGATAAAAAAATTGTTGATAAAAAATTATTGATTGAATGTTTGGATGATTTACGATTTTATCGGTTGGCTTGGTTGTATTCCTGCTATTGGAACGTTGACCCTTTTGTATACCCGCCTAGTTGCAGATGCCCATATTATGTGAGTTGTGATGTAGGAGGACAGGTTGGAGGGATCCAATAGGATTCCTCACCACTATAGATTTTTATATATAAGTGCTGAAATATATGAGCTATGATGCAGGGGGACAGGTTGAATGGATCCAACAGGAGTCCTCGCTATTGTTGATTTGTTTTCAATAATATTCTTGTTATATGATTATCGAATATCAAATATGATTGTTGACTATGGATTATGACTTTGTTATATATTCAAACTTAAATCCTATAATAATAAGAAATCAATATCAATATTGGTTAAGCCTTTGGTAGCTATTGGCCCCAGATTAGTATTATGAAAATAAATTACCATTGGGTTGGAGTTAGTTTTGTGACGGAGAATGTTTTAAAATCTAAATTTGGGATTTCAGAAATATTTTACATTAAAAGGATTTAATTTCTATTTTACTCCAACCTTATTATCTATTTTTCTAAGCCATTTAGAAATGTTTTTAAAAGATTATTTATTTTTATTCAATATTGTTTAAAAGTTATTTATTTATATTTAATGTTATTTTTAAGTTATTTATCAATATTTTAATATTTTGAAAATTTAATTATTTAAAATAATTAATATGATTTGAAATTTACAACAATGATTAGTAATAATGTTTGGGAAATAATTAATATTATTTATAATAATGGTGAAGATTAATTGTTATTTTTTATTATAAATGTTTAAAAATTTAATTATTTTTAAAAAATATTTTGAAGTCAATAATTATTATTTATTTTATTAATTATTATTATATAATTATTGGCATCAAAATGGGTCACCAACACCCAATTATGTGAAAGCACCAGTATCCAATCTAGTCATAGAAATATAAAGAGAAATAAATGAAGAAAAAAAATTAAAAACTAGTAGAAAGCAAATAAATAAAGACACACGTTTACAATGGTTCGACAAACTATGGCCTACGTCCACTCTAATGATTTTCCTTTTATTAGTTTATATTGCTGACTACAGTTACAAATCCATGAAAGTCAAGAATAAAAATGGCAGAGTATAGCTTAGGTAGATGATGAAGGAGAGCAGAATGAAGATCCCCCTTTCTGAAGCCATGCCTTCCGTATTTTTAGATGAGGATGACCACCAATCTTTTGGAAACTCCGGCAAAAGGACCTTCTAATCCGCATCGGTCCACCATAGGGGTCGCTAGGCCCAGATCCCAATAAAAGACGATTGATACCGATCCCTTCATTGGTCGATTCTCGGGCAGCGATCCCTATGGTGGCTTCTTCATGCTTGGACATGTTGGCTCTTCAAATATCATGTTGATTGGACAAATGGAACTCGTGGTTTTGCTTGATTTTTGGTTCAGATCCACTTGGAGGTTATTTATGCCAAACCCTTCTAATGGATGAAGGTGACCCCTCGTGACCAACTCTAGTATGCCGATCCATGCCCTTCTATGTACGTCGATCCATGCTTGATCAATTATGCTCATCCCTTGAATTCCAACATGCAATGCCGATCCATCCTACTCCATAAAGGTATGTCAATCTCTTCTACTCCATAGGGCTATGTCGATCAATCCTACTCCATAAAGGTATGTTGTTCCCTCTACTCCATAGGGCTCTGTCGATCCCTCATATGCTACAAATCTATGTCGATCCCTCGTATGATACAAAGCTATGTCAATCCCTCTTATGCCACAAAGCTATGTTGATCCCTCATATGCTATGCAGCTATGTCGATCCCTCCTATGCTATGAAGCTATGTTGACCCCTCCTATGCTATGATGCTATGTCGATCCTTCCTATGCTGTGAAGCTATGTCGATTCCTTATATGCTATGAAGCTATGCCGATCCCTCCTATGCTATGTCGATCCCTTGGGTTCCAACCTAACTCCCATATTTCTAGAACCCTGCATCATTTATCTATCAACTATGTTCAATCCTGGCTTTATGTAATCGTCTGCACCCGATTTCTGTATCCTACAATCATTACTCTGTACTCATCAGCCTTAACAATTATGAAGTTTGTTGGGTTAAATTTGCATGTGTACTGCCATGCCAAAAGGCGGGTTAACACTTTGCTCCTCCAAAACATGCCTTGTGATAGGAAGACGTGTTTTGAATTGTCATAAATCCAAAATCCGAATTCCATAATCCATTGATTGCCATATTATCCAATCTAGAATCGAATACATCGCTAATCCAATTCCTTGATCTCTCCATTGATTGACATATCAGCGAAATCCATGACTATTCTAAGTCGATATCCAATTCTGAATCATTCCAAATTCATTAACCCAAATCCATGATATCTCTGGATTATTTTATCCAAATTTGAGACTGCTCTGGGTGCATATCCAAATCCATTGACCTCTCTAGGACGTTGCCAAGAATATTCCATAATCGACGACCTATTGGAATTTATTCTGCGGCCTTGACTTTTCGATCGAGAGCTTAATCTGTGGGGTATCCTTCTCTAACCTCGATTCCTAATGGAGGACTTAATCGTTGGGGTATCCTTCTCCGGCCTTGATCTCCAATCGAGGACTTAATCCATGAAAGGTATCCTTCTCCAGCTTCGATCCCCAGTTAAGGACCCAGTTGAGGACTCAATCCATGTACAAATCCTATCGCTCTCCGATGAAGGGACTCGTGACTCGCAGTTATTGCCCCGTCTCTCTGGTCGGGGCCATAACCGTGACATGTGTTATTTATTAAATTAATCCAGACATAAGCATTACTAAGTCCATAAAACACAATTCTGTACAACCACTAAACCAAAGTTCGAAGCAAATAAGAAGAAATAAAATGAATTTCACAAAACCGAGCACAATAGTTTGTCATCATCTCAGAGCATGCCTAGGGACCGTCCTTGATCCCATACATGTGTAAGGGACTTTGCCGTATTACTAGGGAATTTAATACTTATTCCGTGCCATCCCGATCAATTAATGATAAGTTGATGATGATGACTTGATCCAATTCCATTTTCGTTCGAGGTGGACGGTGGCTCCTCCTATTCCACCGTCGCAGCCCAAGTCCTTATATATTATTGTAACAGATCATTCTTCACGTGCTCCTCAATGATATCCTTCAAATGCCTACACTCATTATTATTATGTGCATCCAGCTCATGGAACAGTAATGCTTTCCTAATGCTCCCTCGTATTCGGAGCATTCCTTCCTTGCCGGCATTCGATACTGAAGATGTCCTCGAGTATCCAAATAAATCTTTTCCAGAGAATCGGTCAAATCTGTAAAAGAAGAGAATTTTGGTTCTTTCCATTTCCTCTTCGACACATTTATGCCATCATTCATTTTTCATTTGCCTTTATCATTCATGTTTACATCTCCTGATGATCCTCCACTTTGCATGGCACTCACCTTCGGTTTTTTGCTCGTGTGTCTTCCTACCGTGGGATCCTTTCTGCTTAATGATAAAACTCTCCAAGATCCATAGGAGGATCTCACGCAAGTGTGAGTCCTTGAAATTTGTGCCATTAGAAATTTCAGATAAAGTTTCCATCAAAACTATGGAGGAATCTAGATGATCTACTGACGCCGCCGCAGCATTAAACAGTTTTAGGAAACTCCTCAGGGACTCTTCAGTCCTCTGTTTCAGTGTTGCCAAACTCATCACATTTTTGGATCTCGAATGTGAACCCTAAACTACCTCATAAACATTTTGATAAATTCT
Organism: Allium cepa; assembly: GCA_030765085.1. Taxonomy (NCBI): domain Eukaryota; kingdom Viridiplantae; phylum Streptophyta; class Magnoliopsida; order Asparagales; family Amaryllidaceae; genus Allium; species Allium cepa. The sequence goes on along the minus strand of CM060945.1, from coordinate 303,946,065 downwards.
TTCCATATGCTAATAGAGGCACTTTCCAATTGTCTGAACCATAGTGCAGCTATATCCGTTAAGTACAAGAGGAAGCACCGTGCCATGACTTTCTCTGATGCCCTCAATACTTCCATGTGTCTTATGTATCTCGTCAAATAAATAGCGGGATCCACTTTTCCATCATATGCCTCAAGCGTTGGTAGTTTGAACTCTAGTGGATTTCTGGCTTGTCTTATATTCGGAGTGAATGGACTTTTATTTACATCCTCTAGATCCTTGTTTACTAATCCTCCATGCATAGCTCACCTTATCATCTCTACAAACTAATCATTGTCTTCTAATGGTAGTCTCCTATCACCATGTCTAAGCTGCCCCCGAATCTATGAGGGATTCAAAAACGTACTTCTCTAAATGAGGATCCAAATTCTGATTCACACGAAGCTTCATGGGATCGATTGCGGGTCCACCGACATCATGATCAATAAGACTCGAGGACATGCCACCTAGCATTTGGGGATCGGTACCAACCCCAATGGAGGGTTCAGTGTTGATCCCTCTTGATTGGCAGGGGACTGCCCCCGGCTGCTGTGTTCTATTCCTTTGCCTATTGGCCTCATTCTCATGTTCCCGGTTTTGATTTCGAACGATTCCTGTTGCTTCAACTCCTTGATTCTGTTTCCAGCTTGACTAATCTTTGGAGTAAATTCTACATCATCTCCTCATGCTTTTTCATTATTCTCTCCTTCGTAGTACCCATCATTGTTTCCATTTTATCCCTAGTGATGTAGATTGATGCTTGATTAGCTCCGGCTCCTGAGGAAGCCTCCTGACTCCCTTCATGGTGGCTCCTTCCTGGTAGCACTCTCCTTGTTGATGCCTAGTCATTGCTTTCTAGATCCAAGTATCCAAGCTTCCAAATCTGAGCTCCTAGCTTCCAAATCCACTTATGCAAGTCTTCTCAGTGAAAGCACCAAAATGTTGGTGTCAAAATTGACCACCGATACTTAATTATGTGAAAGCACCAGTATTAAATCCGGTCACAAAAATATGAAGAGAATTAAGTGAAGAAAAAAATTAAAATCTATTAGAAAGCAAATAAATAGAGACACAGGTTTATAGTGGTTCGGCAAACTTAAACCGATGTCCACTCTAAATATTTTCCTTTTATTAGTTTATGCTGCTGATTACAGTTACAAATCCCTAAAATTCAAGAATAAAAATGGCAGAGTACAACCTAGGTAGAAGTTGAAGAGCAACAGAATGAAGATCCCCCTTTCTAAAGCCGTGCCTGCCATATTTACAAGTGAGGACGACCACCAATCTTTCTAAAACTTCGGCAAAAGGACCTTCTAATCCACATGGGCCCACCATAGCGGTTGCTATGACCAATTCCCAATGAAGAGGGATCAGTATCGATCCCTTCATTGGTCGATTCTTAGGCAGCGATCCCCATGGTGGCTTCTTCATGCTTAGACATGTTGACTCTTCAAATATCATGTTGATTGGACAAGTGGAACTTGTGGTTTTTCTTGATTTTTGGTTCAAATCCACTTGGAGGTTTTCTATGTCGAACCCTTCTAATGGATCATGCCGACCCTCGTGAACAACTCCATTAAGCCGATCTGTGCCCTTCTATATATGCATATCCATACTTTCTCGATCATTCTTATCCCTTGAATTCCAACATGCAATGCAAATCCATCCTATCGCACAATACTATGCTGATCCATCCTACTCCATAAATGTATGTCGATCCCTCCTACTTCATAGGGCTATGTTGATCCATCCTACTCCATAAAGGTATGCCAATCCTTCTACTCCATAAGGCTATGCGGATCCCTCGTATGCTACAAAGCTATGCCAATCCCCCCTATGCTGTGAAGCTATTCTATCCTATGCTATGAAGCTATGTCGATTCCTCCTACACTATGAAGCTATGTTGATCCTCATATGCTATAAAGCTATGTCGATTCCTCCTGTGATATGAAGCTATGTCGATCCCTCATATGCTATGCCGATCCCTTGGGTTCCAACCTAACTCTCATATTTCTAGATTCCTGCTATCTATCAACTTCGTTCAATTTTGGCTTCATGTAATCATCTGTACCTAATTTCTGTACCCTATGATCATCGCTCTGTACTCATTGGCCATGATAATTATGAAGTTCGTTGAGTTAAATTCGACTAACTACCTTGTAAAAATGCGGGTTAACAATAATAGTGTTTTAAAGTGAACGATTATTATTTATCAAGAAATGTTCTCGAGATTTATAAATAAAGTTTTATAAAAGACTTGGTTTTATAAAAGGAGTTTTATAAATGGTTTTATGAATTTATAAAGGGGTTATAAATGGTTTAGGGGATGTATAAAATGAGTTTTTATAAATGGTTTCAGATATTTATAAATGGTACATACATGGATCTTTGAAATTATAAAAAAGTTTATAAATTGTTTTAGAATTATGAAAAAAAGAAATCTTCCTTTGCTCTGTGAATATACTTATAACATCATGATAAGTATAAGGATATTCTTCCAAGTTTTGAAAATATAGGGATTTATGAATATGGCTTTGTAAAAGTATTTTTATACAGGTAATTTACAATGTGATTTTAATTAATGAAAAGATTAATCTAAGAGGTTAGTGGTTGTTTGTGTGCTTAACCCATGTTGGTCTTCCCTTTTGAAATAAACCCCTGATTTGAATATGTTTTTGCTGATATTTAAATAACCGACTATTAAATATGGACCAAAATTTAACTTTGGAAATATTTAGGAGAAACACGTGAGTTATGTGGCACAGTCATTTCCGATGATGTTGTACCGTGCGTGTAAATCTCGCTTTGTTCTCCTAGGATAAATGACAAGGAAATCCATCCACTAACGGTTAGGATGTAATTCCGCTCTTATCTTTGACTTTTTATTTCCTAAAGAATCGGGGTTGAGTTTACCAAAAGCTACTGAATGTTGTTTCGAAGTGATCAGGTTCGGATATGTTACGAAAACCACTTCGATCCAACAAATTCGTTTCAACGTGAAGAAATCTTAAAGATAATGGAATTTGAAGATGGAGCTCTTTGAAGTGCAAGGGCTGCTTGGTACTAATCCTAAAAGTGATTCCAAAATGGATGTAGTAAAAGTAGTGTCTTTGGTTTGTTCATGTCCTAAACAACTTGTATGGATGAATATTGGCATTGCATTGTTGCCTGAAATGCATTGTTAGCATTCCAAGTGGAAAGTGCTATATAAAGATAAAATGTAGCCCCAAGCCTCAATAACCGTGAAAAGACAAAAATCGGGCATGTAGTAGGGTTATTTTGGTCGCTTCCATCGGGATATGGTCATCCCAAATCTTGATCGATTACTATTTATTCATGTATGCTTCGGGGCCCAAAGTGGGGTGGTCATATTTGGTACACTATCCAAGTGGTAGGCCAGTCCTGTATGGCAAGGGTATAAGATGTTCTTACCGGACTCCGGTGCATTTTGATGTAGAGATGTACCATCAGAAGGTGGTTCCTTACCTTATCATAGTAAGGAATACATTCTCTAATACGAGCTTTACGGGCTTAGCTGTGCCTAACTATGATGAAAAGTGAGATGTAAGCATTTTAGCTATATCCATAATTTACTTTGACCCCTAGACATTATCATAATATCAGTGGATAATCTATAGAAAATCTTTTTGGTTATCGTAAGGTAAAAACTCATCCATGTTTATGTGTGGCTTCGTCTTATGAGATATCTTTAATTGAAAGGTTTTTTATAAACATTAAATTCCATTTGGGTGTGTTTTTCTCACGCTGGTTTACCAGACTGACCCAAGCATTCTTCCCTTTCAATGCTCGGGTCAGACCGGGCATATTTGCAGATTGCTTTGGATACGTTAGAGTTCGGGCGATGAGCTGGAGGCCCTAGACATATCCATGTATTTCTTTCTGTTCTGCCGTATTGTCTGTTTGTTGTAGTTATCAACAATTGTAAGGACAGGCAATCGGGTTTTCCAACATTTGATTGCTCAATATGCAATGCAGTAAACGTATTAGTGTTGATTATCAAGGGTCGAAAAGGAATGTCCGTTACAATGTGTTTTGTAAATAAAGAGGATCTTTAAGAATTTATTTTTGGAAAAATTAATAGTAGCATTATTTGAAAGTATTTATAAGTATAACTATTTCATGAAGAGTTTCAAGCAAGATACAATTTCTTTAGATAATTCGAGGAAAACGTCTGGATTAGTTTAGGGATGATTTGGATAATCTTTTAAGTGACAATCAAATATTTGCTTGGGCGAACATTATAGTGCACTTAGTAAATTATTACTTCTGTCATTGTATGATCGAAATGAGTTCAAATCTAAACGAACTCAAAGCAAGTTGGTAATACATATTTGTTAAAAAAAATTATCTGAAAATTTATATAATTATTATTTCAAAATCGAATTCGAAAAAGAAGAAGCTTTTTTATATTAACTGGTTTGAGTGGCTCGAAAATGACTAAAAATAGGCATGAGATGTGTTTGGATGTTAAGCACCACTCTTAAGTATTACCCTTCTTGGTAAGGAGAATTATGATACTATTTGTATGACCCAGTTCCTGGTATCATTTTGGCATTACTCGGTCTATATATATATATATATATATGTTATATTGATTAAAATATATTGTACCATTTTAATAAGGTTTTGAAATGAAAACCAAGTATTTATTTTTAGGTTTCCTCAAAAGAAGATGGTTTCAAAAAAAAAGGTATTTGGATAAAAGAATATACTGATAAATGTAATTTTTAATATGGGTTTATATCACTCTTGGTTAAAGAAGAAATATTTTAACACCAGATTTTTTAAATGGGTTAATATGTTTTGTATATACATCTAAGTTTTACAAACTATTTGATGTTATAGGGCTAGCTAATAAACATGTTTTAGAAATGTCTAAGAAAAAATAAAATCTAGGATTGAGTTTGGATACCAACATCCTACTCTTCTTAGATACTTTCCAGACCAAATAGGTAAAAAGGTCGAAGAGATCAACTCAGTTTTAAGACCTAGGTTTATTTTATACCTGCTTCTAAATTTAAGGAAAGGATAAAAGATTAAATCAGATAATTATATATACTCTTAGGATGTAGTAGGGTATTATACAAGTCTAAAACTTAAGTTATATTTTATGAAATGTTTCCATAACTAATTTTAGTAGTAAAAAAGAAATTGGTATAAGTAAGAACTAATAAGGATAAGTACGTAAGTTATATGTAGATCATTTCTTCGCAAGATTCTTGATCCATGATTCGAGCAAACAACTTTAAGTTGATTCACATTAGTCTGAATAAGGATTTATCACTCGATTCTTGATGGCAAATACTTGGCTAGGGTTTTTTATATGGTATTGAGGTTTTCTATTATAGTATATGTCTATGTAAGGAGAACGAAGATTTCTAATTAAAAGCTTGATCAGAGTCCACAATAGTGAAGTTGGATGAGCGATACTAGTTCGAAAGAAAAGCTTATGTATTTGAGTAAGTGATCAAATCAGCTATTGCTTACAAATGATCTATACATATCATATGGGCTTAAGTATATTTTCCTTTAATTTTTTATAAAATTGGGTAGATGACTCTCTGATTTGTCATAAGGTAGTGTGAAAAATATATTGAGTAATGACCTACGGCTATTGAGCATGGGGTATGTTCAGTAGATTATTTATCATCCTTATGTAGTGAGGAGGTTGTAAATCCAGGCTTTGATTTTGATTCCCACTTGGAAGAGGACTATATAAATAACCATTGTGTTGTAGGGGATAAAAGCAAGGAAAGGGTGTTGAAGTGTTTCGTAGTAGAGAGGCTGTGATGAATACACTTCAAAAGATTTATAGGAGGATCCAATAGGGCCCCACGCTAATGTTGATTTCAATTTCTAATTATTACCTGTTATGTATGATGTAATGAAGTGGATGTTGTTTACAGTTAATGTAACACCCTAGATTTTTGGTAACATTATTTTGGATATTTTATTAATTAAGTTAAATAATATGTTGATTATGGGCTTGAGATTTGATTTAATTAAAGGGTAGCCATGTCATTTAACTATGAATTAAAATAAGAGTTAAATGGGAACAGAGGAGCGGTAAAATAGGAAAGAGGTCATTCCTATATCCCTAAAACTTGGCTATGTATTCTCCTATACACGTTCATTTCATTTTGAATGTTTTAAAAATAAGAAGTCGGCCACCATTAATAAGGAAAAGAGGAAGATGATTAAGAAAAGTTAAAGGAGAGGCTAATTCAATTCAAATCCATTCACATCTCAATCTCATTAATCTCTAAAGCTAAGGTGAATAATGTTTACATGTCAAATATTTTATGGTTTTGGTTTTGAGATGAATTCCAAAGTATTTTGCATTGGGTTTCCATATTTTTGAATGATGGAATGATTATATATACTTGTTGATGATTTTATGTTTATTCATATTGATTTTATTATAGGTTGGTGAAAACCTTATTGAATGACATCCAAATGCCTTGTGAATTTTTATATAGAACAGAAATAATATTTTGAATATGGGTTTCAATTTTTATATTTTTCTGAATTTTTATGGAATTTTTATGGAATTTATATGAATTTTCTAGCGAAGAAAGTGTTATTTTGGATTATACATTAATACGGTAAATAATGAAAGCGTTGGGTCTGAAATTTTTATATGTTGGACAACATATTAAAAAAGATTATCTAGAATTTTTTTACATTTTTCCTAAGTGTTTTAGTGGTTATATAAAATTATTTAAGGTATGGGACTTAATTTTTTTATATAATTAAAGAAGGAGAAGGGACTTTTTGCAAATAAATTAATTTGTTAAATCTGGAAAGTCGGTAGTACTTTTAGAAAAGAGAAACTTGCAACTCATCACAATTAGACAAACAAGGCAGGTTAGCTACAAAGGAATAGTTTAAAAGTACAAATAAACATATTTTTTGGTGTTTCATTGCGTTCGACACCAGGTTCCACCTACTTACCTCCGCCTCCTACACAGTCGAAACCACACATGGTACCAAGCAACAGATACGTAGTGAATTGGACATAGGCGGAAGGTATAGGGTCGAAACTAGAGATTTCGAAGGGGTTGAGGCATTACTTTGCTTTTAAAAGGAAATGCGCCTGGTTGATTTCGACTAAGTAGCTTTCGTCTAAGTTTGCTTTCGACTGGGTCTGATGGATTTAAAGAATTGGTTTGATTGGGTTGCGCTTTTGTTTAAATGACTTCTTTAGACCGAGCCAAAGGCTTCAGCTGTCGCTTCCTACCTTTAGATCCAGATGGTTTCAAAAGGGTTGTTTTTGTTTTCTAAAATCCTATCCACTTCTCCAATATTTTCAAAGGAATGGTCTTAACACCATCACTTCTTTACTTAGAAAGGGTTTCAAAAAGAATCCTTTCGACTTTATTGAGTTTTTGATCCTTTCACTCTACTTGAAGGCATAATCCAAATGGTTTCGACCAAAACGGTTTTCGAAGGTTTCGAAGGGGTAAATTTTTGAATGGTTTCGAAAGGTTTTCACATGTTTTAAGTTGAACCCAAAGGCTTTCAAAAGCTTTAATATTTTGATGCTTTCGAAAGGTTTTAATGAATGGTTTGGAAAGGGGTGGTTCCCTAGGGTTTCGAAAGGTCGAAAGGGAACGTTTTTCCTTTTTTTCGAAAGGAAATAATTAAAGGTTTTTAAAGAATGATGTCTAATGTTTTAAAACTTTTGAAGGAAAGGCTTTTTATGATTTCGAAAGGGTTACTTTCAATGGTTTTGAAAGGGTTACCTCCAAGGGTTTCGAAGGGATTATTTAAAGGTTTTAAACGAAGGTTCTGAATCTATTTGCTAGGCAATATAGCCTTGGCATTTTCAAGTTAAGAAAGGGATTTAACTTTTTTGAAAGGATAGGTAACCCTTATTAAAACTCTTTGACATTATTTTTATTAAAGTATATATAACATGGCAAAATAGCTTAGAGTAAAGCTAAAGATTTATTTTACTTATATATGTATGATTTAAAGGATCAAATCATTTGAAAAGGTTTTCAAGGAAAAAGATGAAGGGCAGTAACCTTAAGAAAATGATTCAGACGCTTATTCCTGTTTGCTGACAGTTAGTCCAAATTGCAAACAGTTAGTCTCGTTTGTGGATAGTTAGTCCAGTTTGCGGGCATTTTGTCTAGATTGAGAACAGTTAGTCCAGTTTGAGGGCAGTCAGCCCAGATTTTGGATAGATAGTTCATTTATTACTTATATATAGCATAAAGGATCTTGTTATTATTTTATTATTATAATCTTTTTGGTTGTAGGAAATTATTTGCAAAATATATGTTTCGAAAAGAATATTAGTGAGGGGAAACCCGTTACGCTAAGCGACGTAGTCTCACTTAATATCAGCAAATAAAGATGTAACAGAATTATTCACACCAAGCTTTATGTCAGAGTCGATTTTTTCCCCCTTAAACTCTTGGGTGCTCAAAATTAATTTGAGCAGGCCGACTATTGAGGATTTCGGGTTTTTGAGATTTTGACGAATAAAGCTTACAAAGACGAGCAGGTGGTTGTCGAATAGTTATATAGGAGTTTTAGTTTATTTTGTTTTGATTCTACTGTGTATGTTAAGCCAGTATGACTATATTTCTCTAATCAACCAAGGAGGCATCATCACATGTCACTCTTTGTTTATAATTGTAAATTATATTTGATCTTTACCTGGAAAACGTTTTGGGTTTATGTAACGTGGATATGAATTATTGTTTGAAATGTAATCAGCTAATTATTGTTTTGAATTATGTGATTTGTTTATATTCATGTGCTTCTGATATTATGGATACCATTAGCATTAACATATTTCATCATCGGAAATTAATGCTATGGATGACTACAGCATCTGTAGTGCTTAGCTTTTGGCCTCTAGATACAGGATGTTACAACTTGATATCAGAGCATAAGTTTATGAAAAAATTTAAACTAAAAAATGATTTTGAAAACATAATCCTAAGGAATTAGAGAAAGATTGGCGTTTGGGATAACTCTATAGTAATGTACTTGTATTTGATATATATATATATATATATAAGTATGTGCTTTATCTCTAATCTCATATCTTTGTTATGTTATCTTTCTGTACCTCATGAGATTTGAATACAGATATGGATGGTAGAAGAGGAAGAGTTTACCCAGGAGAGGAAGACACCAACGGGAATGCCAGGTCTAATGCAAGGAGAGGTCAAGATCAGGCACGAGCAAAAATGTGGGCGTTGAAGTCCCACGAGTTGGAATGGAAGCTATATATTAGTTTTTTAGGAATATGATGCAAGTGGAGTTGCAATCGGAATGTCGGGAGGAAATGCTACATGAGCATGGGTTTTGGAAGTTCCGGTAGCTAACCATTTTTATAAGCTGAGTGGAGATTACACTAAGCTTGGGAGGAAGCCATTTATTGACACAGAGGACGCCATTAAGGTAGAAAACTGGTTGTTGCACTGGAAAAGGATATTTGCAGATTTGAGGCTCAATGATGAGCAAAAGATGAGGTTGGCATCTAGATAGCTTCAGGGAATTGCATTGCTTTGGTGGAATTGCGTGACTGTAGCGGTGGATGAGGAGACTATGACATGGGAAGATTTTAAGAGTAGATTCTAGAAGAGGTTCATGTCTATTATGGCACAGTCAGCTCTGATCAGAAATTTTTCTGAGTTAGAGTGGGGAGAGATGTATATTTTGGAGTATGCCAGAAGGTTTGAGGAGTTTGCCAAATATGGATATGATCTAGTAGACACAGTGATGAAGAAGAATGAGAAGTTCATCTGGGGGTCGAAGCCCAAAATTGGCTAAGGCTACATTACCTCGTATTAGAGATCCTTCTGATATTGTTTTGGAGATGGCCTTGAGGTATGAGGAGATTCTTGATTCTCTCGAGAAGAGTAAGGCTAAGGAGGTCTAGGTTGGACAGGGCCAGAAGTGGAAGTTCTTTCCTATAAAAGGTGCTCAAAAGGGTGGAGCAGCTAAGAAAGGTATGTATGAGATTGCCTGTTTCAAGTGCTACAAGGAGGGGAATTTTGCTAATGAGTGTCGTGATAGAAAGGTAAAGGATGTGGCTGGGAGGAAGAATGTCAGGTGCTTCAACTACGACCAGGTATGCCACTATAAGAGCCAGTGCAAGGAGCCCGTTAAGGATGGAAAGGGCAAGGTGCATGCATTTGAGCCTGCCACTTCGAAGCCAATAGCTCAAGAGAAAGGAAAGTGGTTCTGGGAGGTACGCTTCGGATTCTTGGTATATCTATTAGCGTTCTATTTGATACAGGTGCATCACGTTCTTTTATATCTAGATGTTTGATAGATGAGCTTAACCTTACATAATTAGTTACTTCCCTACGGGTTGCGAATCCAATAGAAGGGTATGAAACTCTAGGGTTGAGGTGTGACCAGTTAGAGTTTCACCTGTTAGGTCATGCTTTTGTTTGCAGTTTGCATGTGTTTGATTTTGTGGGGTTCGATATTATTCTTGGGATGGACTGGTTAAATGAGTGAATGCTAGCATATTTTGCTAGGATTGGAAGATATCTCTTAGACACCCTAATTGTAGTGATCTGATTGTTTACACCGTAGAAGGTTCTAGCTGTGAAATGTATGCTTTGTTGGGGGTTATGGAATCAGATGATGAATCAAGTCGAGTTTTCATGGTTAGATAATTCATAGCAGTTTTTTAGCCTGTAGTTGGATTTCCACTGAAACGGGCCACTTAGTTTCAGATAGATTTGGTTTCGGGAGCAGAACTAATAAGTAGGCCGCCAAGCAGGATGATCCCTTTAGAGATGGGAGAGTTGAAGGTGCAGTTGGTGGATTTAGGAGGCAAGAGCTTTATCAAATCGATTATTTCTCCATGGGATGCAACGATAGTGTTTGCTAAGAAGCCGGGCGGATCGTAAGGCCATGTATCGATTATCGTAAGTTGAACGGGAGGACAATAAAGAATCGATATCCATTGCCCAGATTTGACAATTTTTTCGACCAGTTGAGTGGAGCCAAGGTATTTTCCTAGTTGGATTTGGCAACAGATTTCCATGAGCTTAGGGTAGCAGAGGATAGTATACCTTTGACAGCGTTTAGGACTAGATTTGGGTCATACGAATGGTTATTTATGTCATTCGAATGACTAATGCGCCAGCTTTGTTTGTGGATTTGATGAACCGAGTTTTTTGAAAGCGCTTGGATAGGTTCTTATTAATTTTCATAGGTAATATCTTGTTATGCTCTAAGGATGAGAAGGAGCATGAAGTTCGTCTTTGAGTGGTGCTTGAGATGCTAAGGCAGCATCAGCTGAAGGCAAAGTTTTTAAAGTGTCACTTCTGGAAGAAGGAAGTGAAGTTTCTAGGCCATGTGGTCTCAGAGAAAGGGTTGTCAGTAAATCGACTAAGATTAAAGCAGTGAATATTTGGAAGAGACCCAAAACAGTGGTCGAGATAAAGAGTTTCCTTGGGTTGGCTTGTTATTATTGGAGGTTTATTAAGGATTTATCATTGATAGTGGCACCGATGACCAATCTAACAAGGAAGGATGTAAAGTGTGTATGAACCGATAAGTGTGAGGAAGCATTCCAAAGTTTGAAACACTTGTTGACCCATGCACCTGTGTTGATTGTTTCGGAAGGGAATCGAGGTTTGGTGGTTTATATCGATGTGTGTGCAACAAGATTACAAGCTATGGTAATGTAGAAAGGTAAAGTGATTGCCTATGCTTCTAGACAGCTTAGCCGCCTGAGGTCAGGTATCCGACGCACGATTTGGAATAGGCTGTAGTGATTTATGCTTTAAAGGGGTGAAGACATTACCTTTTGGGAGAGAGCTTTGAGTTATATACAAATCATAAGTCGCTGAAGTATTTGTTCTCTCGAAAGGAGCTGAACATGTGACAGCAGAGATAGTTAGCGTTTATAGCCGCTTATGATTAGACCCGTCAAACGGGTCGGGTCAGGTCATAAATGGTTTGGGTAGGATTTGACCCGATCCATTCAAGACATAAACAAACCCAACCCGTTTAACCCATTTAATAAACGGGTTAATCCGACCCAACCCATTTATTAAAAGGGTCAACCCGATCCGACCCATTTGACAATAACTGCATCAAAAACTGCATCAAAAAAATGAAAAACTGCACCAATATAGTATTTGTTCTGCATCAAAAGAAGAAAAAAAACTGCATCTAAAAAATAGAAAAATTAAGCTAGATAAACAAAATCAAGCTATAGTTCTACAACATATGAATACAAAAACATAGTATAAATTTAGTTCGACAGCACTGAATAGTTCTGCATCAAAGATTCAACGTAGTTTAAATTTAATTGACAAACTCCACACTAGAACATAAAAACTGTGTCAAATAACAAAAATAAACTGAATCAAATACAACAAAAACAGCAGCATGACACATAAAAGTAATAAACTGCAAAATATTTTAAGTTTTGCAGCATATGAGCAGTCTTGTAGTCGTGAAGCCCTTCCTCAAAGAGCCTTGTAATCCTGAAGCAATGACACATACCATCACTTCATGAACATTGTAATACCAAATCTTCTAATGATTTAATTTCATTTCTGGATTCGGCCCTACATTTCATATTTGGGTATCATGTTTCTAACTCATTTTTATCAAAGTTTCCTAATCATAACAAAGTATCAACTTGTATTGTATCTATCTAAATAAAAAAATTATCGCTTACAACTAACTCGTACCATGAATGAAACTGAAGAACAAGCAACTCTTTAGTCAAGTGAAACTTGTCTGTTAGTTGGTCTAGAACTACCTAGGTCATTAAATTACAGAACAATTCTATATAGTTTGAAATGTGAAGACCAATATATATGGTGAGAATATTTTAGAAGCAAAAAAGTAAACTTCAAGAGTGGGCACTAGGCCTGTCAAAACAGACCCTAACTCATTTACCCAACCCAACAGCCCTTAACAATTAAAATAGTCTAATAAAGATACCTTCAACTAATGGAAAGACCATTAAAGTCTATAAATTAAAACATATTGGAAAATAAAGTCCACATACGGAAATGGTGAAAGCAATTAACGAAAATATCTTTGATATAAAGCTAATGCTAACAGAGCCTTCTAACATCATCTGTGTAGAAGAATATGAATAACCTGCTTTTGACTGTTGCAAATGCACCCTAGAATGAAGAACCAACCTACTATAATTATACTTACAAAAAAATGAAGAACCAACCTACTCCACTAAATCATACATCATGCAGATTTCAAATGTTTACAGTTACCACTTCGTAAATCCAAAGATCAATGACTCTCAAAGAATATTTAAGTAACACAACTTATAAAGACTCAATGAAATAATAATAGTTCATAATGAAATCAATTTATTTCATTGAAAGGTCGACTAGAAAAATCCCAGTGAATGCGTCGACTTAATTGAGGGTTCTTAAGAAGATGAACAATCAGAACAATATTTTCCTTTTGAATATAAGATAGAGGCAAATGAGCTTTTCTATCTACATGTAGTTTGCCCTTTTCTTAATAATGAGTGGTGCAACAAATTTTTAATTAAATCAGCTAAATTCATATGTTTTATTCTATGTCTGCAATAAACATGAGTTCATTTACATAGAACTTATCTATTGAATTCCAGGCAAGCAATTCGATATAAGGCTACCAAAAGTAACCATTGAAAAGGAACAAGATGTGAACCACTTTTGAAGATGTAGAACACAACTTACAGTCTAAACCGGTAAGCCAAATGGTTTTTATTTGCTTTGTTTTTTCCTGGCTATCCATTCATCAACAAAACACAGATCTCAAAACCCAGTACATCATTTTTTAAGGCAACTGATGGATTTATTTTAATTATACTTACGTTAATCAAATTAGATGACAACGGTTATAATATAAAACTATAATTCTGGAACAACCATAGGAGCACATCATATATGTGTAAATTTTATGGTCTTTACAAAACCATGCAATACAATTTAAGAACTAAGATACCAGTAGAGGGTGCATTAAAAATCAGTATTTGTTTAAGCATAATACTATACCTTTTCAATAGCCTTGACATTTTTTCACCATTTTCTCCCTTTAGCGCCATTTCTTTCATCCTAGTGAAGTGCTTCAGCGGCTTTCTTAAGTTCTCTAGCCTTTTTTCCAAGTTCAGTTGCTTCCTACAAAATTCAGAGTAAACAATCAAAATTACCTTCTTGCTTCTGCCAAGTAATGATTTATTCACAGATAATCCCCCGAAAAAAAACAAACCTTTATATATTGTGAACGAGTGATAACTGCCTTAAGGCGCCGTATGAATGAAAATATAAGTCCCAGTGGAAAGCATGCAATTCCAACACCTTCAAAAATCTAAAAGATGGAGCACCAATTATATTACTAATCATATAATGCAAATATGTATTATTATAAGATTAATTAAGTTACAACAAAAGGAGCTGAAAAAACAAAAAACTGAAAGAGAAGATTATAAAATACATAAACATACTGTGAATAACACCGATCCAACAATAGTTGTAAGGGCAACAATATATTCAAGGAAAGTAGCACGCATTGTCCAAGTGGTTTCTAAAGAAGGATTTGCTGTATATGCATCACACTACGATCACAAAAAATGATTCATGATAAGAAATGATACATAGTGAAAAATATTAATTAACATGTTCATTCACGAGCATGCACACTGGTTGAATTCTTCAATGTCCAAAAAACATCATAGCATACAAAGTTTGACACCACCAATAAAAGGTTTAAAACGAGGGTTTAAAAGGATAAAGCATACATGAGGCGTTTTTGTGCTTGTGCGGTGAGGCATAAGCCTTAAATGATGTTATTTGTTCTGTAAATGTTTTTCTTTTTTACCCTTAAATGGTGTTTTTGTAGAGATGGTTCCAAATCGTATTAGTATCGCCTAAAACCAATCTTAACAACCCTTAAATGATGTTATTTGTTCTGCAATATCATATCATACAAAAGCTTTACGATGCCCACGTCACAATATTTTCTTTGCTTCATCATCTATACGATAAACTGGAATCATCCGGAAGTAACCAAAAAAAATGAAAAAAAATATATTCTAAAAACAAAGAACACATAAAAAAATGTTATGCCAATGTCAGCAAACCAATGTCTTGGAAAAATCACTGAGACAAAATGACAGCCATCTTAATTTTTACCTCTCTTTGTAGTCTGTTGCATCAAACAAATCGCTTTCCTATTTTATTATGTTTGCACATTTTCTTCAAAGAAAATGGCATATGAGCTAAAATTATGTAGTACCATTCATTTCTCCGTTTGGAAGAAGTTTATTTCTTAGTCCAACTTCCCTAAATAAAGTTATTCATTCAAACATCTAGTCCAAATGTTTTTCTTTTATACACAGTAGTTATTATATTTGAAACATTGTATATACATCCTCTTTTATTGATTATTTTTAATAACTTTGTTTCACTTTATGTTCAGTACCGAGAAGCAATCAAATAAATTGAAAATAATACTACATAACTGGTCCATGTTTTGTATAACTCTTATTCATATTGCGTAGAACAAATTTATACAAAAAAATAAGTAAACTTTGAGAACAAGGAGAAGGAAAGAAGGACAGGTGCACTGAACCTCTGGTTTTAAACCACAATGAAAGCAAGGCTTTAGCTTTGCCTGCAACCACAACAAAATAGAATCTTTCTTCCTAACTAATTTGCTTCACCCAGACAAGTGCAATCAATTGGAAATCTAATCTAGTGGCTTATATAGATTTTGAATATGTGTATTCTAATCCTAACCTGTAACGCACCACATGAAGAAGAATATTCCATTATTATCCTTAAATCAGATAAACAAAGAACAAATCTAGTAAAATCGAAAGAGATTTGGTTCTAAAATGATTTTACATATGAGCAATAAGTACAACAGAGAGGGAAGATGTAATGTAAACTGAAATTGGATGTTTGAGATTATAATGTTAACCTAATGACCAACAATAGTTTCAGATTTCAATCGTCGGTGAAAAGAATAAAATTCATAGAGTATGGAATCAACTTACAGGCTGCTGTTGAATAATCGGGAAGAATCGCCTTTCTTCTTTTCACAGATTTGAGCCGTCGAAGAAAACTGAAAAATAAAAATTAGGGTTAGATGGGTAAGCGGGTTGGGTTTGACTGGGGATAAATTTTTCTTGCTGTAAACGGGCTGGGTAAAAGCTTAATAAATAAATAAACGGTTTAGACCCAACCCTTATGATATCAGGGTTATTGGGTTGGGTAAATGGGTTAGGGTCGATTTTGACAGGCCTACTTATGATTTTGGGATTGAGTACACACCGGGGAAAGGCAACAAGGTTGCAGATGCGCTTAGCAGGAAACATCAGACTGCTGAGTGGAAAGATTTGGAGGCATTGGAAGATTGCAAAGTGCAGTGGAGATCTGAGGTAGGGTCCAGTGGAGATTCTGTTGTATTATCTTGTTTGGAAGTTCGACCAGTGATGATCGAAAAGATTGCTTCTAAATAGGAAAAGGATCCACTGTTAGCAGAAAGGATCAGGAAGCTTAGAGAAGGAACTGAGGGTGATGACTTGAAAGATTTCAGTCTTGATCAGAATGGGTGGTTGAGAAATAAGGGAAGGTTATGTATTCCGAGTGCAGGAAACATAAGGAAAGAAGTCCTGGAGGAATGTCATCATTCGAAGTTCTCTATTCATCCAAGAGGTACTAAGACGTACCTGGACATGAGAAGAAGTTTTTCTTCTACAAAGGTATAAAGTGAGATATTGGCTTATATGTAAGGCAGTGCTTGAATTACCAACAAGCAAAGGCCGAACACCAGAAGCCAAGTGGGTTGCTTCAGCCGTTAGATATACCAGTATGGAAGTGGGATTCTATTTCTATAGACTTTATTGACGGGTTGCCAAGGTCGAACAGAGGAAATGAAAGCATGTGATTTATAGTGGACGGATTGACCAAGAGTGCCCATTTCATTCTAGTTAAGTCAGCTAGGACGTCACCTGCTTTAGCAAAGTTGTTCATAAAGAATGTGGTTAAACTGCATGGAATTCCTAGTAGCATAGTTAGTAATAAAGAATCCTTATTCACTAGCCAATTCTTGAAGAGTTTGTAGGAAGTTTTAGGAACCAAGCTCAAGATGAGCGCTGCTTACGATTCGTAGAAAAATTGACAAACCGAAAGAGTTGAAAAAGTCTTGAAGATTTGTTAAGAGCTTGTGTTCTAGATTTCGGGTGATCATGGGAAGACCATCCACGTCTAGTCGAGTTTTCATATAACAACACTTATCATACTAGTATTGGGTTGGCTCCATTTGAAACTTTATATGGAAGGCCATGCAAATCTCTCGTTTTTTGGTTGGAGATCGAGGATAGGTTGGTTCTTGGTCCAGATTTGGTTAGAGAAGCAACATAAAAGATTGAGGTTATTTGGGTTAGAATGAAGGAGGCTCAGTCTAGGCAGAAGAGTTATTTAAATAGAAGACGGAAAGACTTAGAGTTCTCAGTTGGAAATCAGGTTTTCATCAAGGTCTCACCGATGAAGGGTGTGATCAGATTTGGAAGATCAGGAAAGTTAGCACCGAGATTCATCGGACCTTTTCCTTTTATTAAGAGGATCTGGAAACTTGCATATAGAGTTGAGTTACCGAGTAGTTTGGTAGGTGTCCATGGTGATTTCCATATTTCTGATCTCAGAAAGTGCGTTAGAGGTCTGAAGGCTGCTATTGCACCGACTGTGCGAGTTGATTTAGTGGTAGAACCGGACTTAACTATTGTGAGAAAGCCAGTTCGCATTGTTGCAAGAGATGAGAAGAGGTTTAGAACCAAGAAGGTCGGATTAATCAAAGTCCAGCGGAGTGATGACGACATGGACTATACTTGGGAGGTTGACAGCAGATTAGAGATAATTATTTGACTTGTTTGATGGTAAGTTTTACCTCTTTGTTTGATTTGTTGTATGCTTTATCATAATTTCAAGGATGAAATTATTTAAGGTGGGGAGTCTCTAACACCCCATATTTTTGGTAACATTATTTAGGATATTTAATTAGTTAAATAAAATAAAATATTGTGTTAATTGGAGGAATGAAATTTAATTTAATTAAAGGGTAGCCGTGCCATTTAACCTATGAATTAAAATAAGAGTTAAATTAAAATAGAGTACGGGTAAAATAGGAAAGAGGCTATTTTTATATCCCTAAAATATAGCCATATATTGTCCTATACATGTTTATTTCATTTTGAATTTTTAAAAAATAGGAGGTCGGTCACCATTAATAAGGAAAGAGGAAGAGGATTAAGAAAACCTAAAGGAAAGGCTAATTTAAATCAAATCCATTTACATCACAATCTCTTTAATCTCTAAAGCTAAGGTGAATAATATTTACATTTCAAATCTCTTGTGGTTTCGGTTTAAGATGGATTCCGAAATATATGCATTAATATGCCATCTTTTTGAATAATGAATGATTATATATACTTGTTGATGATTTATATTTATTCATATTGATTTTATAATAGGTTTTAAGATGAAAACCCTATTAAATGACATCTAAATGCCATGCAAATTTTTTGATAGACCAAAAATAATATTTTGGAGATGGGTTTCACTTTTCTGAATTTTCTGAATTTTTTTGGAATTTATATGAATTTTCTAGCGAAGAAAATGTTATTTTGGATTACAAGTTATTTGCGGTTAAGTAGTAAAAGGGTTGGCCCTAAAATTTTTATAAGTTAGAAAACATATTAAATGAGATTTTCTGGAATTTTTGTAGATTTTTCCTAAGTGCTTTAATGGTTATATAAAATTATATAAGGGATGGGACTTAAATGTTTTATATAATTAATGAAGTAGAATGGGCCTTTTGCAAATCAAAAATTTGTTAAATCTAGAAAGTCGGCAGTAGTTTTGGAGAAGAGAAACTTGCATCAATCACAATTAGAAAAACAAGGTAGGTTAGGTACAAAGGAATAGTTTAAAAGTACAAATAAACATGTTTTTTCAGAGTTTCAATGCTTTCAGCACTAGGTTCCGCCTCCTTACCTCCGCCACTGACACAGTCAAAATCAATGCACATAGTATCAGACAACTGGTATGTAGTGAATTGGACATAGGAGGAAGGTATAGGGTCGAAACCAGGGGTTCTAAAGGGATTAAGACATTATTTGGCTTTTAAAAGAAAATATGCTTGCTTGCTTTCGACTAAGTAGCTTTTTACTTAGTTAGCTTTCGACTAGGTCAAATGGACTTAAAGAAATGGTTTCGATTGGGTTATACTTTTGTTTTAAATGACTACTTTCGACCTGTTCTGTTTTCTAAAAACCTAGCCACTTCTTTAATGTTTTCAAAGGGATGATTTTGACACCATCACTTCTTTACTTAGGAAAGAGTTTTGAAAAGAATGCTTTTGACTTTATTGAGTTTCTGATCCTTTTGCTCTACTTGAAGGCATAAACCAAAATGGTTTCAACCGAAATAGTTTTCAATGGTTTCGAAGGGGTAAATTTTTGAATGGTTTTGATAGGTTTCCACATGTTTTAAATTGAACCTAAAGGCTTTCAAAAGTTTTTGATGTTTTTGAAAGGTTTTAATGAATGGTTTTAAAAGGGGTGGTTCCCCAAGGTTTCGAAAGGGTCAAAAGGATTAAACAAAGGTTTTAAACAAAGGTTTCGATTGTATTTAGTAAGCAATATAGCCTTGGTGTTTTCAAGTTAAAAGGGGGTTTTAACTTGTTTTGAAAAGATAGTTAATCCTTATTAAAACTCATCAACATTATTTTGAGTAAATTATATATAGCATGGAAAAATAGCTACGAGTGAAGCTAAAGATATATTTTCCTTATATATGTGTGGTTTAAAAGGTCAAATCATATAAAAAGGTTTTCAAGGAAAACGATGAAGGGTCGTCCACCCTAAAAAATGATTAGGACAGTTAGTCCAGTTTGCAGATAGTTAGTCCAGTCTGCGGACAGTTAGTCCAGTTTGAGGGCAGTTAGTCCAATTTGAGGACAGTTAGTCTAGTTTGAGGGCAGTCTGCCCAGATTTCGGACAAAGAGTTATTACCTGTATATAGCATAACGGATCTTGCTATTATTTGGTTATTGTAATCAGTTTGATTAACTAGTTTGGTTGCAGGAAAGGAATTGCAAAATATATGTTTTGAAAAGGATATTATTAAAGGGAAACCTGTTCCACTAAGCGGCGTGATCTCACTTAATATCAGTAAACAGAAATGGAATAGAATTTTTCACACCAGGCTTTATGCCGAACATGGAGTTTTTGTTTCTCCTTAAACTCTCAGGTGCTCAAAATTGATTTAAGTAGGCTGAGGGTTGAGGATTTCAGGTTTTTTAGATTTTGGCGAATAAACTTCCGAAGACGAGCAGGTGCCTATCAGATAGCTATATAGGAGTTTTAGTTTATTTTGTTTTGATTCCACTATGTATATTGAGTCAGTGTGACTATATTTCTCTCATCAACCAAGGGTGTATTATCATATGTCGCTCTTGGCGTATAATTATACATTATATTTGATCTTTACCTGGGAAACGTTTTGATATTATGTAACATGGATATGAATTATTGTTTCGAAATATAATCAGCTAAATGTTGTTTTTAAATCTGTGATTTGTTTATATTCATGTGCTTCTGATATTATGGATACCATTAGCATTACCTTATTTCGCACCAGAAGTTAATCCTATGGTGACTGCAGCATCTGTATTTTGGCCTCTAGATAACGGGGTGTTACAGTTAACCTACTTGTTGTTAGTTTTATTACGACGTTGAAATCCCGTGCTCATTTTAAAGTGATTTATCACTTTCTTTTCTAAAGTGTTTTGAAATGTTTTTGGAATGACTTTGTTTTTAAAATATTTTTGCAAAGTAATAAAGTGGTTTGAATATAAAAAAAATGTGGTATAATAGTTATTTGATTTACAAAAACAATGTTTTAAATGTTACAGTCCATATAGCGATAATCGTTATGCATGCAATTTTGGAATTCTTTGATTTTTGTAAATTAAAAAGAGTTATCTAGTTTAGGTATTTGAAAATTCTTTTTTAAATGTGTTTATAAGTATTTTAAAAAGGAATTTTTTAGTTTTAAATATATTTTAAGAATTTATTTAGTTATTTAAACAAGAGGTTTAAATTTTATTCTTTTATTTTAAAAGTCAGGTTTTGTTAAAAGCGATCATCTTTAAAGGAAATTTTTAAATACAAGTTTCAAACTTGTTTTTAAAGAGTTTTAAAAGTATTTTTAAAAAGAGGAAGAAATCATAGATTATAGCGCCATGGTTGTAATAAAAATTTTCGAGAAAGCAAAAGAGATTATGTAATATAACATTTCTGTTGTAGTAAATGGTTTTGGGAAATTGGAAAGTAAGTTGATTTATAACACTTTATTATCACTAAATAAGTTGTTTACTGGTGTAAATGGAAAATGTTTTAGAGTGGTTTGGAATTTATCAGTTAATAAGGTATTTACTTTTATATAAAGAAAGGATGTTGCTTTTGAAATCAAAACTTTTTTTAATTTTATGCTTTTGGAAAATGTTTTAATAACAAGTATATTGGAACTCTTGGATCCTATTTTAATTTCTAGACCTCAAGGTATGAACCTCGTTTCTATTTTGAACGCAAAAGTGCTATCGAATCAATGTTTTAGAGGTAATGATACCCTAACTCGAATGATTTTATAAATGATGAAAAGTAATTGTTTTAAATTGAAGACTAGAAATAAGTGTTCGAAGTTGTTTTTCTGATTGTTTCAAAAAGACTTTGTTTTTTGCAAGGGAATTCTTTTTCGATGCCATTAAGTAACACAAAAAAAATATGATAAAGAAGTGCTAAAATGATGGCACATTTATGGAAAGTAAGTCATCTTATATTAAGCACTGCAAGATGATGAGTAAATTTTCCTCTATCTATGAGATCTAGAATCACAATATTTTGACTAACGAAAAACCAAAGCAGCCTATGCTCCGACTTAGCCGACTTTGATTTTAGGTAGGGGATAGAGAAATCGAAATATCGAAAATGTGATAAGTATAAGAGGGTTAATTTCGATAAGTGGGTGATGATTAATTAAGTATATAGAAGGTATTTCATCTTATGCTCGATACTATGTTTCAAGTTATAGAAGCCTATTTATGCCTATGAGAACTTAAGAAAGTACATCGAGGCAAAGGTAGTATGCTAACTTGTCCGACTACATTGTTAATCGAGGAAATTATGGGGTTGACATCTGTTTATCCAGCCTTTTGGCCAGACAGTGATTGGATGAGCTTGACGGGTCGGACTTGAAAGTTATTAAGGCAAAAGAGCCTGGAGATATAGCTTGCAATCCTAGAAACCAAATGCAAACTGACCCCAAATGCAAGTGTTAAATAATCCTAATCTTCAACAGACTTCAACCTTCAAAATGATGGATCGATACCAATCTATCCCTATAAATCAGTGCCAATCTATAAAATCTTATACCTTCCACCTCGAACTCCCTCTACTCCCAAGAATTATTGTTGGTAGCCTATTCCAAGCTTTATAAGGATGGTCGCATGCATTTTTCTATCGAGTGTCTCAAGCACCTAAAGTTTGAAACTCCATTCCATCACTGATCCAAACAATCGATCCAGAAACAAGCTTCTAAAAGGGCAACGAGTTAAGAAACATGAAGCTAACAACAAGTTTCACCCAAATAAGGTAATAAAAAAGGTTCATAAAACAATATGATGGACGTGTACCAATGCATGCCCATGGATTGGTACCGATCCATCATATTTTCTGACATGCCCACGTTTCCTCGAGCTTAGCTGCTACTAGATGTAGGGAACGTGGTGGAAATCATAGATGAGAAAATGTCAACGGGCGACAGCTATAAATATGAGGTTAGGGGGTCATTTTGGAGGATTTTTTTGCTTATTTACTAATTCTTTGTGATTCTCTTGTAATTCTGAGGATCCATACTGATCTATAAGAACAGAAATTGTAAACCATCATATAATAAATAGAAAAGCTAAGTGGACTAAGGCATTTGTTGGCCGAATCATTATAAACTCTATGTTTTCCATTTTATTTCATTTTCATTAAATATTCTTTTTTATTCTCTACGTAAATCCCTATTGTGTTTGTGCTATATTTTGGTATGAACATTTTGGTGCTTTCACTGAGAACGTTATTCTCGGGACCTTTAGATCCATCGTCTACTGTTGGATTGTCTAAATCCAAGAGACATGTCCATTTTTCTTTGGGTTTGCTAATTTAAACTACTCAGGTTTTCTGAAATCTACAAAAATTGCCTTCGACTACGGCTCCACGACTAAACCGTTCTACCACTTCCAGAACTATAAACTATATCGAGAATGCTAACATTCAACACTATGAGGAAGTTGCACAACCAAGCACTGCTGAGGTCTAGAACCCGATTGATGTGGTAACTCGAGTCAAGATGGACCGCATGATGGAAAAAAGTGGATGATAGGTTGCAAGAAAGTCACAACGAGATGAATTAACAGATGCAGGAGAGCTTAAATTACTAAATGAGCTAACATATAATTGCTATAGAAACAAAAAGGATTTAGCTCTTTTCGATTTAGAATCTAATAGTTCCTCCTCATCGAGAAAGGGGAAGAGACAAAGGAAGCATAAAATGGTTAGGGAAGAGGTTGGCACATCAAAACAGAGGGCGACTGTAGGTCGCGGCCAAATCTTGAGGATTAAAACTGATCCTTCCCCATTGATCAGTACCGAACCATCTATCCCTAGGATGGAAACCCAATAAGTCAGAAGGAATGCTCGACTTACTTCTAGTGGTGTTGTGGATAATCAGAATACTAGGTATCAAGCGGCTGCTATCAATCCACCATGTAGGAATCAGGCAATAGGATCTATAGACGAACGATTCTCCTAGTAAAGAGAACTTAAGTAACGTGAATCTGCTCAAGAGTGTTTTCCATGTCAAACACTCAGGGCGGTCCTCGATTACCGATATTCGACAGAACTTATAAAACCAGAATATTTACCTAAAATGGTGAGGAAGTTAGTAAGCAAGAGCCACCATCGGAGCAATGATGAATGGGGTCGTTCCCCTAGCCGAATCCCCGTCACCGACGAGATACTACATGAAAAGTACCCGAGGAGATTTGTAATGCCAGCGATGCCATCATGTAATGGAAAGACGGATCCAATGCAACAATTAATGAAATATGACCAGTATATGGATTCTGCCAGGGCAACCAATGTTATCAGATGTTGTTTCCTAATTTTTCTTGAAGTGGTTGCAATAATGTGGTTCACTAAGCTTTTGCCAAGATCTATATCATCTTTTTACCAGTTAACATGAAAATTTATTGAGCAATTCATTTACACATTACTCATTCCAAGGACATGATGTCATTGTCAAATCTTTTCTAGAAGACGAAAGAGTCATTAAAGGATTTTCTAAATAGGTTCCACATGGTTGTGATCGAAGTAATCAATGCCTGGGAAGACATCATTTTGATGGCATTGATAAAGGGAGTTCATCCTTATACCGATTTTGGGAGATGGCTGAAGATGAAATCCCCATAAACTATGAATGTATTTCATAGGAAAGTAAACAAATTCTTGCATTTAGAAGAAGCAAGTGCTATTTCCAAATAGGCAAGTGCTGGGCAGCTAGATGAAGCTATCCAAAGTAATGTTGCTGTGAAATAGTCCTGGGGGTGTTTTAAAAATGTCGACATGGATGTTGAAAACTATAGTGGTTGCTAGAGAAAGAATGGAAGTGGGGCCAAAGAACGAAAGTTCGATAATAGGAGATATCTCCGATTTTCGAAATATGACAACAACATTGAGCTGAGTAACTTAACGAGAACATATACCTTGCGACCTAAGCTACTAAGCAATATAGAAAACCAGCTTCGAGGGAGTCAACTGAAAAGGAAAGGAAATTTGGGAAGTATTGCAGATATCGTAAAACACGTGGTCACACCACAAAAAAGTGCAGGCACTTACTTGATGTGATCGAAGATTTAATACAGAATAAGAAATTATAGCAGCTTGTGAAAGCTCCGCAAGATGGTGGGCAAGGAAGTTCTAACCCCTAAGGACCCTCATTCCAATGAGGGCAACCAGGACTGGTGATGATAAGCCCGGGTGGCTTAAGAAGAGATTAGTCATCAATACCATTTATAGGGGGCCACATCCAGTGGAGAAGAGCTGGAAAGAAATGGAAAGATTTGCTAATGTTTTAAAGCATGCTAATACTGAGAATTATTTTGTCATTAAAGATGAAGCTCTAATGAAACAACTTAAGGCTATGACTAATGACACTGTATTTTGGAACAAGGATGATGATGGAATTGAAGCCCCAACAGTTGATTCCTTGGTGATATAGGCCATAATTGGGCCGCATTTGTAAGAAAGGTGCTAGTTGACTATGGCAGTTCAGTCAATATTCTTTTTAAGAAAGCTTATGATCAGATCAAGTTGGACAGTAAAGATCTAAAATAGTGTAGATATCGTATCCAGGGAATTAATGACATGCCAGAGCTTATTGGATATATAGACTTACCGGTGGTATTAGGAGAAGGTAACTGCAAGAGAGTGCAGGTTGTGACATTCATTGTGTTAGATATTTTTTTTGCTTATAATGTACTTTTGGGCCGACTGGCCCTGGATGATTTTCGGACAGCCATTGCCCTATGGTGCTTGACAATGAAATTCCCAATGGAGAATGGAGCAGTAGTTGTGCAGGGAGTCTAGGGCTAGGACGTGAATGTTACATCATAAAGCTAACAAAGGCAAGGTAACGTGAGAAAGGAAAGGATGTAGAGAGGACTCTCTGCATCAAATCTTTAGATGCATAGCTACCACCGCATAAGGCCTGGCTTGGGTAGAACCAGAGGATGCGAAGGGAGCTCTTGCAGAATTAACGATCAACGTCCCAGTTAGTCAGGAGGATCAGATGAGGGTCTTGAAGATAGGATCTCAACTTGATGCAAGGATGATGAAAGAGTTACTGGGTATCGCCTAAGTGAACCTGGATGTGTTCGCTTATACGTACTCCACCATGTGCAGAATATTGTTGGAGATAGAGTGATATGCATTGAATGTGAATCCCAAATGCATCCCTGTGAAACAGAAATGCCAGAGCCTTGGTCCTGAGAGATCCACTGCAATGAAAGAAGAGATGTATAAGCTAAGGAACAAAGGCTTCTTCGACGATCCTCTGTACCCAAAATGGGTATCCAATCCATCATCGAAGAAGAAGTCCAACGGGAAGTGGAGAATGTGCATTGACTATTACAATTTGAATAAGGCATGTTTGAAAGACAGCTCCCCACTCCTAAAAATTAATCAACAATTACATTCGACCGCTGGACACAAACTGCTATCATTCATAGACACCTAATCTAGTTACAACTAGATTCCAATGCACATCCCAGATCAAGAACACATTAGCTTTATAGCTGACTTGTAGGACTTTATTTTTGTCTCGTCTTTCCTTTGGTACGAAAAATGTCGGAACAACTTACCAAAGGCTCATGAATCTAATGTTTAAGAAACAAATTGGGCATTCAATGGAAGTCTACATGGATGATATGCTTGTGAAGTCACGATGGTCAACGAGCCATGTTGATGATTTGTTAGAGATTTCACTATACCCCGCAAGTATGGTATGAATCTCATTCTGCTAAAGTGTTCATTTAGGGTTACACTATGGAAATTCTTGGGTTTCATAGTAAACTCAAGAGGAAAAGAAGCCAATCCAGAGAAGATTCTGGCATTAAGGGACATTGTAACACCCCATATTTATAGTAACGTTATTTAGGATATTTAATTAGATAAGTTAAATAAAATAATGTAAGAGGACTAATGGATTGAGATTTGATTATAATTAAGGGTAGCAGTACCATGTTAATTTGTAAATCAAAACGACATAGCATGAGTAAAGTGTATTAGGAAAGTAAACGTTATAAGGGAAGGGTAAATAGGAAAAAGGGCTCTCTAATACCCTAAACCCATAGCCATGAGTATCGCCACATTTCATTTGCAAAAATTAAAATCAAAAGAGAGTCCGGCCACTTTTTTCAAGAGTAAGAAGGAGAATGATAGAAGGGGAAGCTTAATCAACTTTAAATTCATTCAAACCTCACATCTTTAATCACAAAGCTAAGGTGAATAATTACTACATCTCACTTTTCTTATGATATTTCGGTTTTAATTATAATCCAAAGTATTTTTGCATGTTAATGCAATGTTTTAGATGAATAAATGTTTATATATACTTGTTGGTGATTTATGCAAGTTCACATTGATTTTTATGATATGTTTGATATGAAAACCATACTAAATGGCATTCAAATGCCTTGCGAATCAAAATGTAGATTAGAAATGATATTTTAGATATGGGTTTTAATTTTCATAATTTTATAAATTAATGTGGATATTATATTAATTTTCTAGTGGAGAAAAGGATTAATTGGGTTTTAAATTATTTACAGCAAAATAAATAATTACTTGGATCTAAAATTTATACGTTAAAAAACAAATTAAAATAGATTTTTTGGAATTTTTATAGAATTTTGCTAAGTTTTTTGATGAATATATAAAATTATTTAAGGTACGGGACTTAAACATTTTACATATTTAATTAAGGAGAAGGGTTATTTTGAATAATAAAATCATTGCTTATTTATGAAAATATTGGTATCACTTTTGAAATAGGTATTTGCAACCAATGAAAATTTGACAAACAATAGCAAGTTAGTTGAAAAGTTTTCTCTTTTAAGTTAAAAACAAAAATAACATGTTTTAAGCATGTTCCGCCACATTCAGCATCAAGGGGTTCCGACTACGACGTTTCGCCATCGTACTCTCATAGTTAATGCGCATGGTATCAAGTTACTTGGTGTGTAGCATATTGGATATAGGCAGAAGGTACGTGATCGAAACGTTGGGTTCCGAATGGGTTGGAGTATACCTTTATTTTTGAAGTTGAAGTAGTACTTGCTTTGCTTTCGAAGTGATAGCTTTCGACTCAGTTGGCTTTTGACTGAGTCAAATGCTTTTATAGAAAAGGGTTTCGAATGGTTGCACTCTTTTGTTTTAAATAATGCTTTCGAAGGGGTTGAAACCCCTAGCTGCCGCTTTTCAACCTTTCGATTCCAAAGCTTTCAAAAGGTAAACCCTAGCCACTTCTCCACTGCTTTCAGAAGGATGGTTTTGACACCATCACTTTTACTTAGGAAAAGCTTTCGAAAAGAATGCTTTCAACTTTGTTGGGTTTCTGATCCTTTTTCTCTACTTGCAGGCATAATTCAAATGGTTTCGACCGAATCAGTTTTTTAAATGATTCCACATGTTCTAAACTGAACCCAAAGGATTTTGAAAAGGTTAATGTTTTATTGCTTTCGAAAGATTTTAAGGAAAGGTTTCAAAGGGTGGTTCCCTAATGGTTTCGAAGGAGTTAATATGTAGTGTTTTCTGATGGTTTCGAAAGAGTTGAAATGAAAGGTTTTCCAAGGTATTCTAAAGGTAATGTTTCAAAGTATTTTAAGATATGATTTCTAAGGTTTTAAAGCTTTTGAAAGGTTTTGAAAGGGTTTTAAGAATGGATTCGAAAGAATTTTTTTGGCCTTGTGGTCTAGATAAATGAAGGGTTTTACTTGGTTTCGAAAGTCATGCTTTCAATGGAATCGTAAGGGGTAATTTCAAATGTTTATATGTTTTCATCAACTAAGATTTGAGTAAAGTATATATGTAGCATGGCATGGTGATTTTGAGTAAAGTATAGAGCATATGTCGTTTTCTTTTACGAGTTTGATTTAAAGTTTTAAATCATTTTGGAAAGGTTTTTAAGGAAAATTATGGGAAGGGATCCCCAACCGATAATGACTCAGATATTAGAATGCCAGATGGGACTGGTATAGGGGCATGCCCTACACATTAGCTATTGGCCCTAGCTAATTTTTGTCCTAAATTCCAATGTGTAGGGATTTGTCACAGGTAAGACTAAAAATATGATTACACACGGAAGTGGATATATATTTGTATACAGATAGGTTATTGGTGATCCTGTAAAACCATTAGGATCATGTGACCTTGGGAGATGTTAAGTTAAGGACAGACCATCCAGAAGCGAAGTATTTAACCCAATAATTATGGATAGACTGTCCACAAGAGGAGGTGTGTCTAACAAATGTTATATTATTTTGTTATATTGTCTGGTAGGCCCGAGTCTGCCAAAGGTTAATGGTTTTCCAAACAAAACTAAAGTGTTTGAACGAATAGTTCTTTTGTTACCTGATATGTATGTTTAGATAATGTTGTTTTACGATATTTAACCAATTTTGGTTGCAGGAAAGGATTTGCCAAAGATATGTTTTAAAAGGATGCTAATGAGGGAGAAAACATTTCGCTAAGCGGCGTGGTCTCACTCAACATCAATGACTGTTATGTATAGTGTTATTCACACTAGGCTTTATGTATGACTCGAAGTTTTTTTTTTGCCCCTTAAACTCTCGGGTGCTCAAAATTGATTTAAGTAGGATGAGGGTTGAGGTTCTTGTAGGTTCTTAGTAGGGTGACGAATAAAGCTACCGATGGCAAGCAGGAGGCTACGGATAGCCATTTAGGAGTTGCAGTTCTTATTTTTGTTGTTTTAATTCCGCCCTGTGTATTATATCTGTTATGATAATATTACTCTGATCATCCAAGGGGGCATCTTCTTATGTCGCTCTTGGCATATTTTGTAATATGTATATTTTATCATTGCTTAGGAAACGTTTTTGGATTGTGTAATATGAATATGGAACAAAAGTTTTGAAAACTAATGAAAATTATTATTTTGAAATATTTTATTTGTATCATATTCAAGTGCTTCTGATATCATAGATACCATTAACATAACCTTATTTACTCACCGAAAGTTAATATTACAGATGATTGCTGCATATGTAGCGCTTAGCTTTAGGCCTCAATAAAAAATGTTACAACTTGGTATTAGAGCACAGGTTATGAAACACTTTGACTAAAACTGATTTTTGAAAACATAATTCTTAGAAATCGGGGTTAAGATCGGGTATGGAATAATGCTATAGTAATGTACTCGTATTTCTATATATAAGTATATGCTATACCTTTATTCTCCTATCTCTCTTAGGCTATTCTTTTGTATCTCATAGGGCTTAAATACGAATGTGGACGGAAGAAGGGGCAGAGTTAATCTAGGAGGAGACATCACCACCACAAATGGAAATGCCCAACCGAATGCTAGAAGAACTCAAGGTCAGGCTCAGGCTGAGAATATTGGTGTTGGCATCCCTCAAGTGGATATGGGAGCCACTTATCAGCATGATGAAAGTGGGGATTACTGCTAGAGTTCTCAAAGGAAACACCGAAAAAGGGGTTTAGGAAGCTCCAGTCATCAACGACCGTGCTAAGTTGAGTGGAGATTATGCTAAGCTTGAAGGGAAGCCCTTTATTCAAACAGAGGATGCTATCAGGGTGGAAAACTGGTTATTTCATTGTGAGAGAATATTTTCCGACTTAAGGCTCAACGATGAGTAGAAAAGGAGGCTTGCTTCTAGACAGCTCCAAGGAGCAGCCTTATTCTGGTGGAATACTACAACTTCTGGTATGGATGGGGAGACTGTGATGTGGGAAAAGTTCAAGAGGAAGTTTCATGAAAGGTTTATGTTAGTAATGCCACGGTCTGTTTTGGTTTGAAAGTTTTCTGAGCTAGTACAAGGGGAGATATCTGTTTTGGGATATGCTAGCAGGTCAGAGGAGTTAGCCCGATATGGGTATGCCACTACCGATACAATGATGAAAAGAAATCACAATTTTACCAGAGTTTTGATGCCAGAGTTGGCGAGGGCTACCTTACCGCACATAAGAGACCCATGTGCTGGGGTAGTGTAAATTGTGTTAAGACATGAAGAGATGCTAACCTATTTGGAGAAGAAGAAGGAGGAGAAGGAAGTCCAGGTTGGGCAGGGCCAGAAAATGAAATTCTTCCACAAGAAAAATGCTCAGAAGGGAGGAATAGCGAAGAAGGGGAAATATGAGGTGGTTTTCTATAAGCGTGATTGGATTAAGGTTTCACCGATGAAGGGTGTAATCAGATTCGAAAGACCAGGGAAGTTAGGACCAAGATTTGTTGGACCTTTTCGTATTGCTGAGAGGATCAGGAAACTCACATACAAAGTAGAGTTACCAAATTGCTTAGCAGCAGTCCACGTCCATGTTTCTCATCTTAGAAAATGTGTTAAAGACCCGAAGACTACTATAACATCGACAATGTTAGAAGACTTAGTAGTAGAACCGAACTTGACCATAGTTAGAAAGCCGATTCAGATTGTGGCGAGTACGAGAAGAAGCTAAGAAATAAGACAGTCTGATTAGTGAAGGACCAGGGGAGCAACGACAATCGAGACTGTACTTTAGAGACCGAGAGCAGGATTAGAGAGGCTTAACTTGATTTATTTTATAATATGGTTTACCTTGTTAATTGATTTGTTGTGTACCGTATCATAATTTCGAGGACGAAATTTAGTAAGGAGGGAAGTCTATAACACCACATATTTTTAGTAACATTATTTAGGATATTTAATTAGCTAAATAAAATAAAATAATGTAAGTTGATTAATGGATTGAGATTTGATTATAATTAAGGGTAGCCATGCCATGTAAATATGTAAATCAAAACGACATAGCATGGGTAAAATATATTAGGAAAATAAAGATTATAAGGGAATGGTAAAATAGAAAAAGGGATCTCTGATACCCTAAACCGTTAGTCGAGAGTACCACCACATTTCATTTGCAAAAATTAAAATCAAAAGAGAGGACAGCCGCCATTTTCAAGAGTAAGAAGGAGAAAGATAAAAGAGGAAGCTTAATCAACTTCAAATTCATTCAAATCTCACATCTTTAATCACAAAGCTAGGTGAATAATTACAACATCTAACTTTTCTTAGGATTTTCGGTTTTAATGATAATCCGAAGTATTTTTGCATGATAATGCCATGTTTTAGATAAATAAATGTTTATATATACTTGTTGATAATTTATGCATGTTTATATTGATTTTGATGATATGTATGATATGAAAACCTCATTAAATGACATCCAGATGCCTTGCCAATTTAAATGCAGATCAAAAATGATATTTTAGTGATGGTTTTTAATTTTCATAATTTTATGAATTAATATGGATTTTATATTGGTTTTCTAGTGAAGAAAAGGATTAATTGGGTTTTGAATTATTTACGACAAAATAAATAGTTACTTGGGTCTAATATATATATTTGTGTGTGTGTGTGTGTGTGTGTTAGAAAACATATTAAAATAGATTTTCTAGAATTTTTACAGAATTTTTCTAAGTGTTTTGATGAATATATAAAATTATTTAAGGCATGGGACTTAAATGCTTTATGTATTTAATTAAGGAGGTATTTCGTAAAATAAAATCATTGCTTATTTATGAAAATATTAGCAACACTTTTGAAATAGGTATTTGCAATCGATGAAAATTTGACTAACAATAGCAAGCTATGAAGTGAACGCACTGTTGGGTGTTGTAGAGTTGGAAGTTTGAGCTGAGTCGAGTTTTTGTGGTTAGAGAAATGACGAACGTCTTTGAGACAGTAGTTGGATTACCGCCGAAACGAACCATTGAGTTTCGAATAGATTTGGTGCCTGGAGTAGAACTGGTGAGGAGACCACCATGCAGGATGACACCTATAGAGACAAATGAATTGAAGGTACAATTGGTGGATTTGGAAGGCAATAGTTTCATTAGGCCAAGTAGTTCGCCTTAGGGAGCAGCTGTCGTATTTGCTAAGAAGGTAGACGAATCGTTAAGGCTATGTAACGATTATTGTAAGTTGAATGAGAAGACGATAAAGAATCGATATCCATCACCATGAATTGACAATTTGTTCGATCAGTTAAGCGGAACCAAGGTATTTTCCCAGTTGAATTTGGCAATGGGATGCCATCGGCTTAGGTAGTGGAAAATAGTATACCCTTGATTGCATTTAGAACAAGATATGGATCATACGAATGGTCAGTTATGCAATTTGAACTAACTAATGCTCCGGCATTCTTTATGGATTTGATGAACCAAATTTTCCGTGAGCACTTAGATAGGTTCATGTTAGTTTTCTTAGATGATATTTTGATATACTCAAAAGATGAGAAGGAGCATGAAGTTCATATTAGAGTGTTGCTTGAGACATCAAGGGAGCATCAACCGAAGGCAAAATTTTCAAAATGTCATTTCTGGAAGAAGGAAGTGAAGTTCCTTGGTCATGTAGTCTCAGAAAAAGAGTTGTCTGTAGATCCAACTAAGATTGAAGCGGTGAATAATTGGAAGAATCCCGAGGTAATGACTGTGATAAAGAGCTTTCTCGAATTAGCTGAATATTATCAAAAATTTACAAAGGATTTTTCACGGATAGCTGCACCGATGACCAAGCTAATGCGAGAGGATATGAAGTTCGTATGGACTGATAAGTGTGAAAAAGCAATCTAGGGCTTGAAACACTTAGTGAACCATGCACCTGTGTTGGTGGTTCCGGAGGGGAATTGGGATCTAGTTGTTTATACCGATGTGTGTGGAACATGATTTGGAGCTGTGCTAATGCAGAGAGTTAAAGTGATTCCCTATGCTTCTAGACAGCTTAGACCGCATGAAATTAGATATCCAACGCATGATTTCGAATTATCTATGGTGATATTTGCTTTGAAGGTGTGGAGGCATTACCTTTTGGGAGAGCGATTTGAGATTTACACGGATCATAAATTGTTGAAGTATGTATTCTCTTAGAAGGAGCTGAACATTAGACAGCAAAAATGGTTCGAGTTTATTACTGCTTATGAATTTGGAATTGAGTACAAACCTAGAAAAGAAAATAAGGTAGCAGATGCACATAGAAGGAAGCATCAAAATGTCATATTGGCGATGATTACTGAGTGGAAGGATTTGGAGGATCTAGTTTTAGCTGAATGGATCAGGAAATTAAGAGAAGAAATGCAGAGCGATGACTTAAATGATTACAGTCTTGACCAGAACGGGTGGTTTAGAAAGAAAGGAAGGTTGTGTGTTCCGAATGTAGGAAGCATAAAGAAATAAGTTATGGAGGAATGTCATCTTCGAAGTTCACTATTTATCTAGGAGGAACCAAGATGTATCAAGACATGAAGAGGAGTTTCTTCTGGGAAGGTATGAAATGAGATATTGGCTTATTGGAAAAGCGGTGCTTGAATGTCCAAATGCAAAGGCTGAATACTAGAAGCCAAGTGGATTATTTCAACCATTAGATATTCCGATTTGGAAATGAGATTCTATTTCCATGGACTTTATTGACGGGTTGCTAAGATCTAGAAGAGCAAATGAAAGTATATGGGTTATAGTAGATAGATTGACCAAGAGTGCTCATTTTATTCCAGTTAAGTTAAATAGGACGACACCTATTTTGGCGGAGTTATTCTTGAAGAATGTTGTTAGACTGCACGGAATTCCTATTAGTATTCTTAGTGGTAGAGATTCCTTGTTCACTAGTGAGTTCTGATAGAGTTTACAGGAAGCTTTAGGAATCAAGCTTAAGATGAGTATCGCTTACCATCCATGGACTGATGGGAAAGTGGAAAGAGTTAACAAATTCTTGGAGGATTTGTTAGGAGCTTGTGTATTGGATTTTGGGGGATCATGGGAAGATCATCCACATTTGGTCAAGTTTTCGTATAATAAGAGCTATCAGACTAGTATTGGGATGGCACCATTCGAAGCTTTGTATAGAAGGCTATGCAAATCTCCCTCATGTTGGTTAGAGGCCAGGGATAAGTTGGTTCTTTGTCCTGATTTAATGGAAGAAGCCACATATAAGATTGAGTTGATTCGAGTTAATATGAAGGAGGCTTAGTCTAGGTAGAAAAGTTATGCGGAAAAGAGAAGGAAAGAATTAGAGTTCTTGGTTGGAGATTATGTGTTTATTAAGGTTTCACCGATGTATGGTGTAATCAGATTCAGAAGATCGGGGAAGTTAGAACCAAAATTCATTGGACCTTTTCGTATTGTTAAGGGGATCGGGAAACTCACGTATAAAGTAGAGTTACTGAGCAGTTTAGCAGGAGTCCATGATGTTTTCCATGTTTCTCATCTTAGGAAGTGTGTTAGAGACCCGAAGACTACTATAGCACCGACAATGTTAGAGGACTTAGTGGTAGAACAGGACTTGACTATATTTAGAAAGCCGATTCGGATTGTGGCAAAAGATGAGATGAAGCTAAGAAACAAGACAGTCAGACTAGTGAAGGTCTAGCAGAGCGACGATGAGCGAGACTGTACTTTGGAGATTGGAAGTAGGATTAGAGATGCTTATTCTGATTTGTTTTGATGGTTTGTTTTACCTTGTTCATTGATTTATTGTGTACCTTATTGTAATTTCGAGAACGGAATTCTTTAAGGAGGGGAATCTGTAACACCCCATATTTTTAGTAACATTATTTAGGATATTTAATTAACTAAATTAAATAAAATAATGCAAGAGGATTAACGGATCAAGATTTGATTATAATTAAGGGTAGTCGTGCCAGGTTAATATGTAAATGAAAACGATATAGCATGAGTAAAATGTATTAGTAAAATAAACGTTATAAAGGAAGGGTAAAATAGGAAAAAGGGCTCTCTATTACCCTAAACCCTTAGCCATGAGTATCATCACATTTCATTTGCAAAAATTAAAATCAAAAGAGAGGCCAGCCACCGTTTTCAAGAGTAAGAAGGAGAAAGATAAAAGTGGAAGCTTAAACAACTTCAAATTCATTCAAATCTCACATCTTTAATCACAAAGATAAGATGAATAATTACAACATCTCACTTTTCTTAGGATTTTCGGTTTTAATGATAATCGATGTATTTTTGCATGATAGTGCCATGTTTTAGATGAATAAATGTTTACATATACTTTTTGATGATTTATGCATGTTCATATTGATTTTTAGGATATGTTTGATATGAAAATCCCATTAAATGACATCCAAATGCCTTAAAAATTTAAATGTAGATCAGAAATGATATTTTAGAGATAGGTTTCAATTTTCATAATTTTCCGAATTAATGTGTACTTTATATTAATTTTCTAGTGAAGTAAAAGATTAATTGGGTATTAAATTATTTACGGCAAAATAAGTAGTTACTTGGGTCTAAAATTTATATATGTTAGAAAAAATATTAAATTAGATTTTCTGTAATTTTTGTAGAATTTTCCTAAGTGTTTGGATGGATATATAAAATTATTTAAGATATGGGACTTAAATGTTTTATATATTTAATTAAGGAGAAGGGATATATTGTAAAATAAAATCATTGCTTATTTCTGAAAACATTAGAAGCACTTTTGAAAAAGGTATTTGCAACCAACTAAAATTTGACAGACAATAGCATGTTAGTTGAAAATTTTTCTCTTATAAGTTAAAAAACAAAAATAACATGTTTTAAGCACGTTCTGCCACTTTCGGCATCAAGGGGTTCCGATTAGGACATTTCGCCACCATACTCTCCGAACTTAATGCGCATGGTATCAAGTTACTTGGTACGTAGCATATTGAATGAAGGCGGAAGGTACGTAGTTGAAACCTTGGGTTTCGAAGGGGTAAAGTAGCGCCTTCTTTGCTTTCGAAGGGATAGCTTTCGATTCAGTTGGCTTTCAACCGAGTCAAATGTCTTTAAAGAAAAAGGGTTACAAATTATTGTGCTCTTTTGTTTTAAATAACGCTTTTGAAGGGGTCGAAAACCCTAGCTGCCGCTTTTCAACCTTTCTACTCCAATGGTTTCGAAAGGTATATCCTGTTTTAAACATGGTTACTTCTCCAATGCTTTCGGAAGGATGGTTTTAACACCATCAGTTTTTACTTAGGAAAAGCTTTCGAAAATAATGCTTTGGACTTTGTTGGGTTTCTGATCATTTTGCTCTACTTGAAGGCATAATTCAAATGGTTTCGACCTAGTCAGTTTTTTAAAGGTTTCCATATGTTTTAAATTAAGCCCAAAGGCTTTCAAAAAGGTTAATGTTTTATTGCTTTCGAAATATTTTAAGGAAGGGTTTCGAAGGGGAGGTTCCCTAATGGTTTCGAAGGAGTCGATAGGTAGTGTTTTCTAATGGTTTCGAAAGAGTTGAAATGAAGGCTTTTCCAAGGTTTTCTAATGGAAATATTTTGAAGTGTTTTAAGATATGATGTCTAAGGTTTTAAAGCTTTTGAAAGGATGGTTTTTAAAGGTTTCAAAAGGAATTTAAGAAGGATTTCTAAAGCAAGGTTTTGGCGTTTCGGCCTAGACAAATTAAGGGTTTTACTTGGTTTCAAAAGAGATGCTTTCAATGGAATTGAAAGGGGTACTTTCAAATGTTTATATGTTTTCATCAACTAAGATTTGAGTAAAGTATATATATAGCATGGCAAAGTGATTTTGAGTAAAGCATAGTGTATATATTTTTCTTTTGTGAGTTTGATTTAAAGGTTTTAAATCACTTTGAAAAGGTTTTCAAGGAAAATTATAGAAGGGGATCCCTAAGTGATAATGACTCAGATATCAAAATACCAGATGGGACTGGTATAGGGTTACGCCCTATATATTAGATATTGGCCCCAGCTAATTTTTGTACAAAATTCCAATGTGTAAGGCTTTGTCATGGGTAAGACTAAAATTATGATTACACAGAGAAGGGAATATATATTTGTATATGGATAGGTTATTGGTGAGCCTGCAAAACTATTAGGATCAGGTGACCCTACAAGATGTTAAGTTAGGGACAGACCGTATAGAAGAGAAGTATTTAACCGATAGTTAAGGACAGACTGTCCAGAAGAGGAGTGTCTAACAGATGTTAGATTATTTTGTTATATTATCTGGTAGTTACGAATCATCCAAAGGTTAATAGCTAGCGAAACAAAACTAAAGTGTTTGAACTAATAGTTCTTTTATTACCTGATATATATGTTTACATAATGATGCTTTACAGTATTTAACCAGTTTTTGTTGTAGGAAAAGATTTCAAAAAGATATGTTTTAAAAGAATGTTAGTGTGGGGAAACCCATTCTGCTAAGCAGCGTGGTCTCACTTAACATTAATAATCGAGATGTATAGTGTTATTCGCACCAAGCTTTATGTCTGACTCGAAGTTTATGTTTTTTCCCTTAAACTCTCGGGTGCTCAAAATTGATTTGAGTAGGCTGAGGGTTGATGTTATTTCAGGTTATTAATATGATGATGAATAAAGCTACCAGAGGCAAGTAGGAGGCTAACAGATAGCTACTTAGGAGTTGCAGTTCTTGCTTTTTTGTTTTAATTCTGTCGTGTGTATTATGTTTATTATGACAATATTATTCTAATCATCCAAGGAGGCATCTTCATATGTCGCACTTGGCGCATTTTGTAACAAGTACATTTTATCATTGCCTGGGAATAATTTTGGGATTGTGTAGTCTTAATATGGAACATATGTTTTGAAATGTAATGAAAAATATTGTTTTGAAATCTGTGATTTTTTTCATATTCAAATGCTTCTGATATTATGGGTACCATTAACATAGCCGTATTTGGTCGTCGGAAGTTAATACTAAGAATATGATGCATATTATTCCGCTGTGATCTATGACTCTGATTCTAATTTATC
This sequence comes from Allium cepa, assembly GCA_030765085.1. Taxonomy (NCBI): domain Eukaryota; kingdom Viridiplantae; phylum Streptophyta; class Magnoliopsida; order Asparagales; family Amaryllidaceae; genus Allium; species Allium cepa. The sequence goes on along the minus strand of CM060945.1, from coordinate 303,907,391 downwards.
TATATTATATATTGTTCTGAATATTTTTAATTGATGTGTTTATTACTATGTATTATTACTGTACACGTATAAGTTTCAGTTCAGATCATCAAAAAGGTAAATAAGATGTAACAGTGTTAGTATAAAGATATATTCACATTCGATCACCCTTAACCTTCCGTATTCTCCAGATTAGCAAACGACATTACTTCTAATGTACTTTACTAAACTGGGCATAGCGATAGGGTTGTTATAGCTTTGCATCAGCTTCTGTTGTGCTTATCTTTAGGCCTCTAGATAGGGGATATTAAAGGCATAGAAGCCTTGAAGTCGATCAAGGATGTTCAGAGTTTGAATTGGAAGTTCATTGCGTTGAGTCGCTTCATCTCTAAGGCCACGGACAAGTTTATCCCTTTCTTTGATGTCATTCAGAAAAGGAAGAGGAACCTTTCTTAGGAATAGGAACGTATAGATGCTTTCTAGGCTCTGGTAGATTACTTAGAAAGGCCTCCCATTCTATCTAAACCGATAGAAGATGAGGACTTGTTTGTTTATCTAGCAATGTCAGTGCATGCCTTCAGCGCTGCACTGTACATGAGAAGTTCCAAATCCAGAGAATGGTGTATTACATTAGCAAGAGATTGATGGTGGTCATAGAGGAATTACCCAAAGCAGAAAAAGCTGGCATACTACCAATCGATCGCTTTGAGGAAACTCCGCCTGTACTTCCAAGCTTATCAGATCAAGGTTCTTACCGACCAGCCTTTAAGATAGGTCTTATAGCGACCTGAGACTTTTGGAAGGCTATTGAAATGGAACATTGAATTAAGCTAACATGGCATTACATATCATCCTTAAAGAGCAATCCAAGGCCATGCATCGGAAGACTTCAAAGCCGAGTACACCGCGCGAGATGATACTTTGGAGAGTAGTGGAGAGTAGCATGCTATGTGGAAGATTTACACCGATGGTGCATCTAATGAGTGTTATTCTGAGGTAGAAGCTTTGTTTATAACCCTAGAGGAAGCTCGATTTGTTATGCCTTAAAACTTGATTTTCCAGCAACAAACAATGAGGTAGAGTATAAAGCTTTAATTGTAATACTTAAAATTGTAAAGGAATTGGGAGTTAAAACTTTACACATTTTTGTGACTCACAACTAATGGTTTGTCGAGTAAGAAAAGAGTTTCAAGCGAAAGGAAAGAGATCGGATCCTTATCTGAACAGGTCCCTAGAATTTCTGAATGATATTGAGTATTAAACTATAACTAATATTCTCAGAGGGGAAAATGCAAAAGCCGATTCACTGGCCAAGTTGGCTAGTTCAGGAGATGCGCAACTCATGGTCCTAGTTCCAGTGGAAGTTTATCAGCTCCGAGCATCGACCAAATGGAGGTTGATTGGATCTTAGAGGCTGAGTCTAAAAACGAGTCATGGATGGCTCCGATCAAGAATTACCCGTAGAGGGGGACCCTTCCCGACCGAAAGAATGAGTGATGACAGCTCCTTCGCCAAGCTTCAAGATACATTATTCCGAAATAAATATTTTATAGGAAGGGGTTCTCAGTACTCTTGCTTAGATGTGTCGCTAACGATGAAGCCAAGCAAGTTCTCAGGTGAGGGGGTTTGTGGTGATCACAACGGAGGGCAAACCATAGCGAAAAATATTCTTTGTTATGGATACTTCTATCCAACGATAAATGGAGACATAGCTGACAACATCAGAAAGTGTGACAGTTCCAGAGTTCATAAAGATTCCTGGATCCCCGCCAGCAGAAATTACATGGATAGTCAGTCCCTAGCTATTTGTTATTTGGGGGTATTGATATCATTAGGGTGACAATATTGTTTGGGCTATTCCTAGATCAAAGGCTATGATTCCAGATGAATTCGAAGTGTCATCTCATCGAGTGACTCATTACAACCTCAGAATAAACAAGGAACTTTCGCTAGATTGTCTCATGATCGATGAGACCTGTGATGAAGCTGACCTGAGAGCACCCGCACACCAAAAATGGGTTGTCCAATATTACAACACCAAGGTGAGAAACCGAACCTTTGAAATTGGCGATCTCTTTCTCAAATGAATCTTCCCAGGCCCTGTGAATGTTGTCCAAAGCTTGGAATGTCCATACTTAATTGAGGATGAGCTTAGAGATGGAGCATTCAAGTTGGTAACCGTAGATGGGATTTCACTTCCTTGAGCATGGAATAGGGAATATTTGCGACGCTACTTCACTTGAGATCCGAAATTGTACATATCTACTCAAGTTTGATGTGACTAGACAAAATCTATTATTTTCTATGCATATAAAATGAAATGACTTCTTGAATCCATGACTCGGTCTCTGTCTAACTATAAAGTAGTGAACCACGATAAATATGAATGAATCTACATATGCATAATTCAGGCATAAAGGTATCCAGAGTTAGGTAAAAAATGAACTTCTTGGATCCATGACCGGATCTTTTATGTAGACAACCCTAGGCATCCGAAGATAAATTCTAACCAATTCATTTTATCCTTATCTTGGGGGAAGGAGTATAAACATTCAAGGGCAGAACGAGATAGTTTACCTTCAATGCTCATGCCCAGAGTTTGGCAGATCATCAACGCCTTATCCAAAGAACGATAAGGTGAAAGATCATGGCCCGAAGATAGGCATAGTCTCGTACAAACTTCGATCAATGCCCGAAGATAGGCACGATTGAGGGTAAACATCCTAGATGGGATGTTTAAACCATCGTTAAGAAGTTAGCTCCATCCAACGCCTAGAGTTTGGCATGGTCGGAACATGCACCCTAAAGAAGGATATCTAAATTGTCATCCAATGATGAATCGCTTCGATTGATGCTCGAAGTTAGGCACAATTGCACTTAAAATGTCCTTAAAATGGATGTTCGAACTACCATTCCAGGTGATCGAAATTAGGCCAAGTTTAAGAATCGAACATGATCAGTACCAACACATGAAGACAGATGCCCTAGTGATCGCCTCTTATTGCTGAAATGACAAATCCGTCGATTCTCGTCGTTAGTCGACGGGACTAGACTAATAAACAACAAATTGGATTAATAACTTAGTCTAACAGTGATGATGAGAAATGGTTCATAAACACATGAATGACATGGCAAGCGCACTTCTCAGGCTTAAGCAAATTCACACAAGAATTGAACATAAATAAAAATATTTATTGTTCATATCAAATAAAGCTTGAAGAAAGATGCAGATTTTATTAACACCGAACCAAAAGGCAAAATATGGGGGCCGAACTCGCACAAAACCGATTTTAAACAAAACAGGTCCCATGGTTGTACAATCAAAAAGTGGAAAGCAATGGAAGATCATTTGTTGTGCTTCTTCTTCATTTTCTCTTCCATGGAAGATTGTGGGTCAAACCCTTCAATTTTTTTCTTACTCCTACCCCGTTTCCTCGCCCTTGGGTAGGGTGCTATATGAAGACTCGACTTGTGTGCCTTGAGTTCTTACAAGCATGGGAAGAGTAACCATAACAAAGTAAGTCTCACTAAGTATAGATATCAATAGAGGAAAAAATTTAACTAGCTTCTTCTTAATCGTCATAGCCAGTAAGACTTGAGTTTGGATCAATTCTTACATTTTGGGCCCTAAGGAAGGATCAAAAGTTCCAATTACAACTACATTCTCTTCATCTTAGCTCCAAGGTGGTCAATAGCCATCTCCTCTTCCAAAGCATGAATTATTTGCGTGCTCGGGTTTGGAATATCACCAATTGGAATGCTTTGGATTGTCCCAAAAACAGTTATGGCCTTTGATACAGGCGTTGTTGCTTATTAATCTGGCTAGGAGCGTTTCTTCAAGGGGCTAACAATGGTGGGTTGACTTAAAATTTTGAGAAAAATGAAAGAAGAGATTAGCAACTTCAACTGGTGTCGCACAAATCTTCTCAAATATGGAAGAAATTAGCGAGATACCTCCGCCAAGCAGAGAGTCGACATGAGTAGAGGCTGTGTAGTTAATGCCCCGCTATTACCCCGCTATAACCCGCAATATCTCATAGCGGATTTCTACCGCTACGATTTTTCCATATAGCTCCAAAATATAGCCTTTCCGCTTTAATCCTCGCTATTTCCGCTATATCCCGTTATTCTCGCTATATTTTGCTATTTCCGCTACATCTTCTTTAATAAAATGAATTAAAAAATAATATTTATACATTATAAAAGTTATGAAACTAATTTATTTGATTTAATTTTTAATATATTTTCAGAAATGAAAATACTCTAATATTCTACTAAATTCAATTATGTTATATAATAGTTTTACGTTTATTTAAAGTATATTCGCATATGTTTTTTGTTTAAAATCATTTATATACTAATTATAATTCAATTGAATGATAATTTTTAATTTAATTACCATTTATATATTTGTAAAAACATTAAGTATGAGTTATATATGCTATTTTAGAGCTATCCGCTATATCTCGCTATATCCTCGCTGTATCCCCGCCATGAATTTTTGCACCTCCACCGCTTTAAATCTGGCGAGCGCTTTAACTACATAGAGTAGAGGTGTCATCAGAATTCCCCTCTAGAATAGGGGGCATGATGGTTGTCTTTGGCATTCCAAGAGCATCCATATTGTATGAGGGATCCAACAGAGAGATGGAGACAGCTAGGAGTCCAGAAATGAGAACCGTAGCGGGATCCTAAGGTGTATTTCTAGAGCCTTTGCCTTGGTCTTTCTGGATCATGGTAGCCAACTCCGAATGTAAAATAATCTCATCAACTCTAAGCACTTTGATCTTATCCGGACTTAGAACCTCACGCTCCAGCTCTATCAGATTCACCTCACCTCCTTCTGGAGCCTGTTGTTCCTCCCACACAATCTACTCCCATGTAAAGCAAGAGCTCTGGGATATTCTTTTCCAAGCCACTCTAAGTCTCTGAACTTAATTACGTTCGCATTATAGTTGATAATGATCAACTGAAATCCATTGTTGATCCGCTTTTCTATGGCCGCAACTGATTTGTCCACATTTTTATCACAATCTAGCGCATCATCCCTTTCCTTACGTGCCTCCAACAACTCCTCGCAATAGTCATGAGCTTGCATAGGAGCATTATGTTTCTCTATTTTCTCCTTCTCAAATTTCTCTTTCACACTCTCATGTTATGCTTTCAACTCTGCCACTTCTCTGATGGGCACTCTTCTTCTTCCAACTAGAGATGATTTATATAGTAAGCAGATTCAATCTGGCCCAAATGATATTTTCTCTCCCGTTCGATCGCTTAAGTCAAGTCTTTGACTTTCTGCTCAACTTCTGACTATGCCTTCTTTAAATCGGCAACATCTGTGTCCATATGAGTGATCGTGTCCTTGTCTTGGGTAGCCACAAGCTTCATCCCCGAAGCTTCAACTCTCACTTTCTCGACATATTTAGAAATCCACTCGTCCAATCACTTCTAAATGAAACACTGGTCGTAAACATTGCAAACATAAGCCACTATTTGGCCTTTAACCTTTGGTGCGATCTCCGTCAGATTGAGCATGAACCTAATGCCTTTAAAACATACCTTTGTAAAGCATGTTTCGATTCGGCCATCAAAGGATAAGATGCGATCTGTCACTCCATTGTTATATTTGGAGGCTAAATAGCCTTCTTATTAGCCCTATAGCGGCAAGTGGAGTCAGTGGAAGCATGCTTACAGATTTCTTTGACTGTCGGTAGGTACGAGAAGGCATAGTTTGCTTCGTGGAGTGAGAAGCCAAAATAAGGACACGAGAGGCATCCTCAAGCGAGATGTCATCGGGTCATTTAGAATATTTGTCCTAGCTTCTGGGTTGAGGAAACCTGGATCTATGCCTTAAAGATGAATCACAAGAAAGATAGCCCTTATTTCGACCATCATGATCCTAGCTTTAGTACTACTGGTGTATGAACCATGGCTGATGTCATGGAAGCGTGTTTGCAAATAGTATCTCCTGTGGTGAACCATTAGGTCCTCAAGGGAATCAAACATACCGTGTTGCTTCATTGAACTTGCAAGTGAAACCTAAATGAGTTAGCTTTAACATGATAAGACATGGTGTAGGATAAGAAAAGTGATGTGCATGTGTGTGTCCATGTCCCAGTGTCCCCTCGAAGGCCATGGGCTTCAGCTTCGCTTACATGAGTGATCTTCCCTGCACGAGTTGTTAGCAAGTCATTTTGTGGATGAATATGGGAGTCGAGACCCTGTTGCTTATGTCATCTAGACTAAAAGAACCGATATCATTCGAAATCGGCCCAAATTTGCATAAAGGTCCTCCAAAGGCTAGACATGTGTCTCTTCAACCACCATGGCCGGTGGAGGTCGCATCATATACCGCATAGGAAGGATCCTCATCTTAGGGTGCTGCTTTAAAAGGAAACCATAATCATCAAAGCCGGAATTATTAGGGGACTTATGTCCTGTATCAACCTTATTATAGCCAACTTCTCCACCTTCACCCTCTTTAACGAGAACTTGGATTTCATCAATCTCAAACACTGGACTCTAGATTGGCGACGTAGTCGAATCCTCACCCTCCAAGATTTGACTAACTCTACGTGCTTCCTACAAGTTATAAGCCTATAGATTTTCAACAGTGAAAAATTTCATCGCCTTCCTATTTACATCCGAAACTCCATGAAGCAGCCCGAGAGTCTCTGTTAGGGTCGCACTGTTAGTACCTAAGGATTTGATTTTGATGAAAAAACCTTTAAGAAATCACATAGAAAATAAATATATCAAGATATATATAATACATAGTGCAGGATATTAAACAGGTGCTGATATAAAAAGACTGTATAGTATCAAGTAAAGATTGAAAAGTTAAAGATGTAGATATAGAGACTCAGGGATGAAGATTCATGAGTATTCAAGAGTTCAAGATTCAAAGATATTCTAGATAAGTTATAGAGTCTATAATATTTGTATAAATTATGATAACACTTGATCTCTCTCTCATCCTCCCTCTCCCTCTCTATTTTTTGATAAGTTTCTAAAGATTTTTTTCAAAACAACTTTCAAATAGTTTTCAATTTCTTATACTTATCATTTTTGTTTTTAATATTTTACCAAGTTATTGTTTTTACTCAATTTTGATTTATACTAATTGTTTTCCAAAATTATTATCATTTAGTTTTACTTAAGTTTAATTATGATTATAATGTATATATATATATATATTATATTTAAACAGATTTACCAAGTATAAAATTATTTCACGAAGCAGTAAACTTTCAAAATAATATTTTAAAATATTTTTCAAAATTACAAAGAGTATGTCAACATATTCTAACCTTATATATCGACATACTAACAGTGAATTTCAAAACTCAATTTTCAAAAGAAGTGTGTATTCGTCATATCTCTCCATAAAAAGACACGACCATTATTTCTCTGTATATACCTATATTTCCAAAAAAAATATTACTTTTCAGTTTTCATATTTCATGGTATTTACCTTACATGAACCTTTAACTATTTTGGAGTTGATTTGAAAGGAGAGGAGTTTGTCTCTCGTAAAGTGTTTAATCAAGCAAATATAGCTCTTATGAAAATTCCACCAATTTTCCAGACATATGAAATAATTGCGGGGAAAGAAGAAAGTTAGAACATGAAGAGGAGGAAGAGGAAAAAGGGGAAGAAATGGATATCATCGAAGAAGAAGATAGGAGGAGGAGGAAACCTTTTTAGAACGCATTGACTTTCCACCTCATCCGACCAATCAAGACATTCTCAGCAATTAAAAGAAGATTGTTAAAATCAAAGGATTCTTAAACATTCCATTAGTAAGAAGTTAAATACCATTTCCAACAAAATGGATAAGTTCTTTGGAAAGGTGAAACGCAAGCATGGAGTCTTTTCATCACCCTCTTCATCTACTTCTTCCTAGTTTGTTTTAGTTATGTTTAAGTATGACTGCACATGGTTGTTTAAGTTTGAGTTTGATGCGGTGATATGTATCTTTCTTTTCTTAGTGAATTATGTAATAATCTAAGTAGTAATGAAATCAATGTTTGTTATACACTTATTACCATCTCTGGAAAGCATAATTAGTATAATAGTATAAGCTAACTATATCAAAATAACAAAATAAAGAAATTTACAATTTTTTGCATATAAGTCGACATACCATGAGTATGTATGTCGATATACAATGGCTCATTTTCAAAAAAAAAATAGTATTGAAAAATGAATAAACAGCAAGTTTCAATTCAATTACAATGCATTTCTATCCTTACAAATATACATTTAAACCAGAAAATCATTGCTACTCATTCTCTTTCTTCTTCCTTTACTTTCCTAAACTCCAAATCATAAATAATGGCTTCTCATATTCAAAAATTAACTGAAAATCTCAAAAAAATACTTGAATCCTTCAAAAAAATTCTTTATTTTATCCTACAGACCTAAAGACACTTTTAATTAAGTCAAACGCAGATGATCAAGGAGCAAGAAAGGCATTACGATGGATGATTTCAGCTCTGAAAAAAGAGGAATCGACCGCTAATCCATATTGCACCATCAACGTAGATGATGAAGATTGGAAGGCTATTAAAGTGAATCCAATCTTTGACACTAATGGATGGGTTGAAGTCCCAAGATTTGTCTAGTTTTAATAGGTTTGATTGTGTATAATACTTGAATTAATTTTTTTGGTTTGATTTGATTGGTTTTGAATTTTGTTGAATTTGAAATCTTGCTTGTGTGTGACATTATGTATGCTTGAATTGATCAAAATATTGAATGATATTTCTTATATATCATTTCGATCATTTAGAATTTCACGATTATATTACTTATTACTTCTACATGGCTTTATATCATATAATGTTTTAATTGGGGGGATTTAGAATTAATATTAAGAGTTAAATTTAGAATTATAGTTATAGTTAGTAATTTTGATTGATGATAAAGGGGGAGAAATATATAAAATACTACGCATATATTAAGGGGGATTTTTGTATATTTGGCATAAAATAAGAGGGAGTTATATTATATTTTATATACAAAGTTGTCATCATTATAATGGGGGAAATTGTTATACCTAAGGATTTTGTTTTGATGAAAACAACTTTAAGAAATCATGTAAATATAAATACGAATGTTTCAACAAGATATATATAGTATATAGTGTAGGATATTAAGCAGGTATTGGTATAAAAAGACTGTACAGTATCAAGTGAAGATCGAAGAGTTAAAGATGTTGATATAGAGACTCAAGAATAAAGACTTGTGAGTATTAAGGGTTCAAGATATTGTAGATAAGTTATAGAGTTTATAATATCTGTTAAAATTTTGATAGCGCCTGATCTCTCTCTCATCTCTATTTTTAAACAAGTTTTTAAATATCCTTTTCAAAGACTTTCAAATTGTTTTCAATTTCTTATACTTATCATTTTAGTTTTTAATATTTTAACAAGTTATTGTTTTTATTAAATTTTTATTTATATTAATGTATTTTTCAAAATTCTTATCATATAGCTTTACATAAGTTTTATTATGATTATAATGTATATATATTATATTTAAACATATTTATAAAGTATAAAAGTATTTGACAAAGCAATACATTTTCAAAATAATATTGCAAAATGTTTTTCAAAATTGCGAAGAGTACGTCGACATACTCTAACCCTATATGTCAATATACGCTAACCCTATATGTCGATATACTAACCATCAATTTCAAAATTCAATTTTCGAAAGAAGTACATATTCGTCATATCTCTTCACGAATAGGCATGATCATTATTTCTCTATAAATACCCGTGTTTCCAATGAATTTTTTAATCAGTTTTCATCGTTCTTCTCTCCTCCCTCTTCTCTCTCATTTTCTAAAACAAATTATAACCATACACTGTCAAATTTCAGCCAGAATCAAACTCCATTGCATTAGTTGGATTCTCTATCATTTTCTCTTTGATTTCCATCATCTCTCTCACTCCACTCAAGATCTATTTGCTGTCCAAGGATTATAGGATCATTTGTAATCAAGATCAAAGTTCTGAGTTTTAAATCTCTATTAAATTAAACCAATATATTCGTGGGTGTTATTGTAGCCAGTGAAATCAATTGGACATGTTTAGTAGGCCATAAATCTAGTGGGTGTGCTTATAGCCCTGAAATCAAGCGACCATACCTAGAGGCTAGGATTTTGGAAGGTGTGCCTCGTAGCCTTGAAATTGAGATTGTATTTTCATTTACTAGTTGAAAAGAAATTCATACAAGGAATTATACGGGACTGTGTGTAGGGTAACTCTGAAATAGTGTATACTCCTGGTGTGTTCTTTCCTTTTACTGCATTTACTCTATATCTTTTTTTTGATTCTATGATGGTTTCTGTGATAGTTAATCTCATTATTCTTTGTATAATTTACAAAGATTTCAAAAGGATTTGTAAACTATTTACCCCCTCCTCCTCTAGTGTTATTTTAGCTTTGAGATCCTTATTCCGCAATCATACACGCACTGCTAGGCCTGTTCAACACATCTGAATGAATAAATGGAGATAATCTAAATGAACAAAGCTGTTAACTAGCTACGAATGGAAAGAATGAAACTAAAACTTGTGCATCGACAACCACCGCTGTGAGAATCTAAGTATATAGCTTATGAAGAATAATTCATCTTAAAGTAACTTAGCTTATCCCAGGTGCTAGTCGCTATTCTACACCCCCTAAATGTTTCTAAAATGTGAGGGAAGGTTTTTCTTTGTGGTGTTTAAAGCTACAAAGGTACCAGATCTCCTCGTTAGTTAGAACGTATTCAAATGAATAATAGATGATGAACACACTGTTGAGAAAGGTGTAGTTAGCAGCATGTAGCTGAGATGGTGCCAGCCTTATAAAATGCAGAATCTACCGGATGAACTGATTGAATGAAGGGATGCACTCACCAAACACATATATCGGTTGCATGCAGTATACCCAACTGGAGGGAGTTGTGCCCATTGGTGGCATGTGGGAACCAACACATCTTCAAATGGAATGCCATGTCCACAAATCTTTATAAATTATCCTTCTTTGATTTTCGAATCAACCGAGTTTGTAGGATCATCCAATATTTCAGCATCGTCAAGAATTTTCAAAGCAGCCTCAACTTTAGGACCCACTACAAGCTCAAGAGGAACCTTTGGGGTAGGTAGTTCAGGTTGTTGATGTGTAGGTTGGGGTGTACGTTGAAGTGTGTCATGCAAAAGGAGCTATGATCAAACTTGACTCGGTATCTGATTCGGCATATCTAAAAGTTGATGGACCTACAACAAGTGCGGAGAGATGTTCTGGACGCTCATGACCCATACCTATCAAAACTCAACACATAAGTAATATTATAAAAATTAGCAGTTGTACCCCCATGCTACAGTGAAAGCCCAGTGTAGCGTGATGTAAATTATAGTGTTATGCATTGTGGTGCAGTGTCAATGGCCAATGTTGTGCAATAGTTTATTGGAGAGCAATGATATTATTCGAAGTGACTATCATCACCAACCGTCCCAATAGGCTCCATGTCATTAACATGCGTTAGGAACACCTTGAAACTCGAGAGATTTCATTTAGGAGAGCTTTGGTTCTAGTTGTTGTGCAAAATCTCTCAAGTACGATCGAGGAAGAAACTCATCAAGGGTTGGATTAGTGCCGATCCATACCCTTCAATGAATTTTTGCCTTTTCCTATATCATTCTAGTCCAAGCACGACTACCGACGTGATGATCACCCAAGCTTGCCATCAGTTCCGCAGCCTACCTAAAAGCTTTAGATCTCGAAAATGAAAATCGATTCAAATGAGGGATTGGGCTCAAGTGATGGATCAAGTTGATCCTAGCAAGTCAGCCAGTGGCAATCCAGTGATGAACAGCAGCGACGGCGCTAAAGAACAGGCAGTGGCATTGTGCGTTTTGATTCGAGAGCAAGGAATTTGTTTATTAAATGGAGTAGACAAAAAGATGGAAGAAAAGTGAGGGTGACAAGTGTGGGATCGGGCTATATACCACCAAAGCCAACAAAATAGGCAATAATATCACCTATTTTCAAATTTTGGATCGGTACCAAACCATAAAAAATAAAGAGATAAAAAGAAAAGGATGTTCATATGTGTGCACATATATGCATGTTCTTTCGTAAGAACGTGCATGTGCATTGGAACATGGCTAATAATTTGGGTGTATGCATGTACATAGACAACACCTAACAATCAGAACCAAAGAGTAGTAGATTCAAACCTGTAAGATCCAGAAAAGGAATTTGCCTAGAACTATTGAATACGGAATAACAAACCTTGAAAGAACATTCCAATTCTTATAATAATGGACATCAACGAACATGATCCAAGCAAATCATTACAACAAACAACCAAAAATACTACACTTCACTAAAATGGTCCATAGAAAGGAAGACAATCATTCGAAGCATTGATTAGAAGTGGTTGTGACAATCCAAATCAGTCTCGATACAAAGCATATCATGTTGAAAATAAGATGTACTTTAGGGGGCAAGTGTTATCCAACCTTATGACAAGAGAGTGTTTGGACGAGCTTGACAAGTTGGACTTAAAAGTTATCAAGGAAAAGATCCAAGAGAGATAGCTTGCAGTCCTAGAAACCATATGCAAACAAGACCCAAGACAAGTGCCAAGTCATCCCGAAGTTCAACAAGCTTCAACACTTCAAAATGATGTATAGGTACAGATCCATCCGGTACCAATCCCCAAAATCTCATTCATTCTACTTCGAAATCTCTCCACTTCCAAGAATTATTATTAGGAACCTATTTCAAGCTTCAAAGGACCATTCGCATGCAATTTGCTATCGAGTATCTCGAGCACCTAAAATCAGAAACTCCATTCCATCACTGATCTAAGCAATCGATCTAGAAACAAGTCTATAATAAAGCAACCGATATGAGAAACATGAAGTTAACAAAAAGTCACAACTGAATAAGGTAATGGAAAAGGTCCATGAGGAAATATTATAAATTGATACCGATTCATCACATTTATTGATATGGCCATATTTTCTTAAGATTAATTGCTGCTAGACGAGGAGAACATGGTGGAAATCGTGGAGGAGCGAATCTCAACGACCTATGATTATAAATAGGAGGTTAGAGTGTTATTTGGAGGATTTTTTTTCTTGTTTACAAATTTATTGTGATTCACTTGGAATTCTAAGGATCCATGCCAATCCATAAGAAAGGAATTTGTAAACAACCTTATATTCAATAGAAAATCTAAGTAGACGTAGGAACAATTTGCCGAACCACTATAAACTCAGTTTGTTCCATTTTTACTTCATTTTCATTTAATATTCTTCATTTTATTTTCTACCTAAATCCCTTAAGGATTTGTGCTACATTTTTCTATAAAAAAATCGAAAAGTGGTGATAAGTATATGATGTTCGGTTTTCCATCTGCATAGTATATACTTATATTAGATAGTGGTTTGTCCACAATAGATAACTTGACCTATTTTGACTAAGAAAGTATATGAAAGCTTCACGATTTCATATGATTTGAGATTTTCTTGGGATAACTCACTCCGGCGAAACGTCTCTCGCTTTAAGTGGTATATTTGAGATCCCTTTGGGACTCTTATATAGTTCGCTTACTTTTGAAAGAACCAGGATTGAGTCAACAAAAACTATCGTTTGTGAGTTTGGCGAGACCGAGATCAAATAAGAATGAGTTATTAGATAACCACTTCGAACCGACATAAGTGTTCGAATTTAAGACATCTTAAAGATGATCGAAGGTAGAGTTCTTTGAAGTGCAAGGGCAACTTACTGCTAATCCTGAGAATGTAACAGAAGTAATGCCTTCAGTTTGTTCATAACTTGAATAGCTTGTATGGATGAATCCTAGCATTGCATTGTTGCCTAGAGGGTAGTGTTAGTATTCCAAATGGGATTTGCTAAAAAGGTAAAACATAGTGTCAAGCCTTATACCGGTAATGATAAAATAGGGAATAAACTTTAGGGCTATGTGGTTCGCTGCCATTAGGGTATGGTTATTACCCAATCATGCTCGATATTTCCAGACTATGTATGGTTGGGGCCTAGTACAGTTGTATGCATCAACCAGGGTTGTAACATATTTGGTACTATCTAGAAATGGGTAGGCTGGTCCAGATTCATAGAAGGTCCATGAGGGCCAAAGTACATTTTCTAGAGGAGTAATGTAACAGACGGTACTCCAGTAGCCTTGCTATTGTATGGAATCCATTTTTTAATACCTTTTCTTAAAGAAATTCGAACAAGTTTGGACAACCATAAAATTCCTACAGCTTTCTGATGATGGAATCAGACTCTGATCAATTCCATTTGCTCTTACTAATTATGCTAAAAAATGGTTATACAGCTTACCATCTAATTCGATCAAAACTTGTGAAGAATTCGTTAAAGTTTGCTTATAAAAATTCTACCCCTTGGAAAAAACATCTAAAATCCAAAAAGAAATCGTCAATTTTCATCAATTCAAGGTTGAGCCATTTAGAAAATATTTTGAAGGATTTAAAGAACTCTTGATAAAATGTCCACACCATAAATTCGAAAAATGGATGCTTTGTGTCACGACCCATTTTTCCGTATCCTTTGAATCGAAAATAAACCACACATGCCCAACTCAAATTGCGCGAAAATACGGAACATGAGGGGTAATAAAGAAAAATAGACAGAACAGAATATCACTCGAATAGAATAACATATAATATTGAACAAATATCTTTACAAGGAAAACTTTTAAATACATGTATCAGAGTCTAACCTAAATTCAGCTTGGACAGTTATAAACGTATGTCCTTACAATTGCTGACACACATCAACTAAAACAACTAAGTATAGCGGATAATAGAATATGCTCATACGTATGATGAATATCTCTAGCTCTCCTCTGGAAACTCCAACCATCTCCGATTAACCTGAAACTACACGGATCGGACTCGGGTATTGAAAATACCCGTATCAGGCTTGATAAACTAGCGTGAGAAAAACTCAATAATAAATGTCAGTGTCATATATCAGCCTTTGAATCAAATCCTTTGAAAATAAAGAGTATCTCATAAGACCATGCCCATATACAAACACAGACGGGTTTTTACCTTATGATAACTAAAACACTTTTATATCAAAACCTTTGATATTATTTCTAATGACATCTCTTTGAAAACATTTACAAATAAACTTATTAATCTTATTCGAAATGGTTACCCATATAGCATTTCGAGGCTATTCAATATGCCAATACAAACAAAACCGTAGGTTCTTATTGGAGAAGGGATTTCCATACAAATGACCAGGTGAAGGATCTACCTTCCGAAATAGGTATACCTCTAGATAGATGCCCCAAGGAACAACATAAAGGAACCTCTACCAATACAAGACCGGCCTACATCTATAACTAGATAGTACCGAATATGCCATCCCCCGGTCGTAACCGACCTTTGTCTGAGCGCTCGAGTTTCACACACCACTTTAATTTACATCCCGAACGTTATAGCGGGAAGAAATATATCTAGAAGGGGATGACCATACCCTACTTGGAAATGACCCACTTAGCCTTGCCGCATCTAATCCTGTTTCAGTCATTTCCGGTTTGATGAGGCTTGAGGTTACGATTACCTTTTCACAAAGCACATATCACATCTTTGAATGCCACATTGTCATTTCCGTTAACTACTAATTGTCGTCAACAAAAATACAACCCTTGAGCTCATACGTCTCAAGGAGGGTGTTAAGCTAAGAGAAGTTGCCTTCTCCGCCACCACTGATGTATGTTTGTAAAAACCAATGTACGTAATCTTTAGAAATGCAGTATCAGACAAACATCCATACAAGTTGTCCATGAATAGGACAAACCGAAGGCACTCTTCTACTAGCCCTAGTAGCGAGCAGTCCTTGCAATCCAAAAAACCTCCATCACGAGGAGACCACTACTATAAATAACACTATAAAGGGGGCCAACCAGAGCATGTTCAACAAGCAGTCTTCATGCTATGAAGATCCACGGTCTTCAATAATCATCATCTTCAACATGTCTTCACGTTAAAATGTATACATTGGTTCGAAGTGGTTTTCAGATAGGAATTACCCAAATCCGACCCCGGTTCCTTCGAAATCCAATTATTGATAAAAAGTGAATATGAGTATACAGGATTTATTAAGTCTCTTTTCACTTTAATTCTTTTCGGATGATTTCGAAATCTTTTTCTTCTAACTTAGGATAATTCAAAGTAATTCATTCTTTTGCTTTGGATAATATCTCAAATTTCCTCACTTAACTCTCGATCCAAATTCCTTAACTTTTAGGCGGGTCAAAAACAATGTTATTTAAGACATCATTTACAATAAACCCTAAATCAATTTGAGCAAACATTTTGGAGTAAATAGAATCATAGAAATCATTCATTTTGGAGATTGCTTAACTTTTGGATAATAGTAATCTTCTTTTATTTTGGAAAACTTAACAGGATCTTTTTATCTTAGAGCATCCAGGCTTTCCTTTCGATCTTTTCCACCCCTCGCCTAAGAAAAGAAAACATAAGACAGTTAAGTTCGGGGCACTGGTTGCTCCATCCCTAACCATAGTTAAATACCTTGTTTTATCTTCTCAGATCTCACAGGCGGGACAAATGTACTAGTCGTTTCTGCATACTCAGTTTGTTATTACATTCAATATTCTTCAATTATTGTTTAAATGTTGTAAACAATTCATCTTAACCATTTATCCAAACTCTTATTAAAACTTTCAAATCAACATTAAACGACTTAACATTCCTTTTAAAAACATTCACAATTGATTCTAGGAGAAACCATTACATTTAAACTCTTATTCAAAAAGTTATACAATTCGTAGCATAAAAGTGCTGCGGAAAGTGCTATATAAGCTTATTTGATTTAAACAACTTTTAAACATTTGATAATTCATATTTTTCAATGCAGATCTCTTCTAAACTATTTAAATAGATTTATCAAATTTATTTCAAATTTTTCCACAATAAAAAACATTCATTTAAACAGATTTTCTGTTATGGTCACTTAACTGCACTAGCGTGATTTTTCTGGGAAATTGTTTTGGACTTATTTCAAAATCTACCCATTGAAATTTTGATTTTCTTTCTTCATTTCAAAGATACTGATATAATAGTCGGAATTTTCTTATCTCGAAAAATTCCGAGCTATATTTCACTATATACACTCATTCGAACTTTTCGACGCGAAATCGCGAATTACCGTTCCACGTCGCATGTAGTTTTAACTTATTTTTCAATACTTGAAATAATTTATTCCAATTGAATTCTATTACTTATAAAACCATTGAAAATCATTTAAAACCAATATTTTCACTTTTTAAAGTAATTAAAATATATTTTCACTATTGCCATATTATAATATTATTTTATTCCTATTATTTTAATATTAAATTATAAATTCCAATTTCAATTCAAACTTCGAATTAAACACATTTAAAACTTAGATTTCAAATCTAGTTTCAATTCAATCTCAAATTAAACTTCACTTTTCAAAATCGATTTTAGTTTCAATTTTATTATTCATCTCAATTTCAATTTCAGTTTAATTATCCTTTTCAAATCCGTTTCACTTCAAATTTAAAATTCTCTTTTATTTTAACTTTAGTTTCACTTATAATTGAAAAGAGACATATTTTTTCAAAATACCTCATATCACTAAAATGTGGTCTTATTAATAAAGGTGATTACTTTAATCAAAATGAACATTTATCCGTTTTTATCACTATCATAATATCCATTCAATCAATCACATAACATATGATTTCAAATCCAACATTCACTATTTATACCATAACGAAATATATTATAACAATTCAATTATCTAACCAATAATCAAACATCTATATTAACAATCAAATAAACATTCATATGTCATAAGGGTATAAGTATGATTGTTTTAACATAACCAAAATAAAAATTCCAAAGCGATGAGAATTTCTCACCTTTATCCAAAACGTTTAACTTTCTACCAACATTCATTTAATTCAACGCTTCACTAAACCACCACCTAAACATTCTTCCACCTTTTCCAAGTGCTCGGCCATCGCTTCTATCTTTGCTTTGATCTCGACCATGCCTCTCCATCTCTATATTTCTCACGGCCAAGCGCCATTTTTTTGAGAAGAGAAGAAGAAGAAGTAAATTAAGAAGAGGTTAGAGAGTAACAAGTGGATTGGTGCTTAAACACTCCACTATTTTTAACCCTCCTACCTCTCTTAAAGAGAGAACCCATTAAAATAGGCTAAAATAAGAAGAAGAGAATGATTTGTGCGAAAATGAAAGAGGTATGCATGGCTATTTATAGAAAAAAGTTTGGAATAAAATATTATTATGTAAAATGACCAAAATGCCATTTACTTACTTTTTAAGAAACCTTACTTTTTCAACAATTAACATCACATTTCAAATCATGCTTTATGTCACTTTTTACTTAAGAAGTAAGAAAAGTAATGTAATAATTATGTTTGGTTTGATTTGACATGTTTTGTCCTTTTGTGTTTACGTTGCACTCTTTTGTCAAATCATGTACATTTTGAATTATTTGTAAACTTTGACTTTTCAAAGTTCATTTTTTAAATGTAACATGTAACATAGTTTGTTAAGTTGTATTTATATGTTAGAAAAGTTGGAACAACTTGTCGACAACTTATTTCGGTTGAAAACTGTGTTTTTATCGACAAATTTTATAGTTAAAATTTGACCTTTTTATTACGATATATATTGAAGTAAACCAAACTTTAAAATGAACTTTTTACTTATTTAAAAAAAATTGAACATGACTCTTTATATTTTAAAATCATATTTAATTAATATCAAAATCTCTATTTTTACAGTGTATGTAAAATTGACAAAATGCGACAAATTTTGGTTACTTTATAAAACGATTATTAACAATTTTTAAATATATAAATATACTTTTATTATCTTTATTAGATGTTTTAAATAATATTTACCTTTTTAAATAAATATTTAAATCAATTTATTTAAGCTCTTATTTATTATTAACAAAACTTAACTTTTATCGATTTGTTCTACAAATCCAAATTTATACTTTTTAATTTATTAACTATAAGAATAGATGATTTCTTCATCATTATACATTACATATAATATTTTTATTTAAGATTTAAATTCCTTTAAATTTAAAACGAATGAAATCTCTTATTTTCGAAGAAGCGAAATTACGGGTTGTTGCATTTTGCCAAATCTTATATGTTGGCTCGAAAACAGCTCATGAACCATGCTCAAATCAACGTGCCAAGACAACTTTCTCACCCAAAATCACGATGATGCTTGGAAATTTCTTAAAAACCTAGCCAAAAAGTCGTCCCAATGGGAATGTTCAAAAGAAAAATCAATTTACTGACGATCGAGCGCACACTCGATATGATCATCTTTGGCTTTGGAAGCTAAAATCGACACAATGATTAATAAATCAGACAATGTTTTCTCATTGAACGAAATGAACCAAGCTTCCCAACCCATGTGTTAGAAATGTAATGATCCTAATCATATAGCCGATCAGTGCCCTAATACGGAATCCTGGTTGGAGAAATCATCCGAACTTTGCATGGAATCGAAATAATCTAACATAAATTTGGTTCGTCCCAATCTTCAAGAATTCCCAAATAATGCTTCGAATCCTCCCTTTCAGCCCAATCATTTTTAACCAAATTTTGCGGGTGTGTCTCAAAATCAACCGCAACAATCAAATTTTCAACCAAATTTTGCTCTCTCCTCCTAAGACGATAAACATTTGAGTTCACTTGAGAAAACTCTTAAAACGTTGGCTAAAGCAACTACTCAAAGCTTTCAATCAAAAAATAATTGCAAAAATCTTTATTGACCTCATATACTAAAGACACGAGCCAATTATTACAAAACTTGAAATGCAAATGAGTGAATTAGTCATGTCCGTGAGTGAATGTGAACGAGGCACATTCCCAAGCCAGCATGCTCCAAATCCGAGAAATCGTAACATAAATTCAAATCAAACCCATGTTGTTTAAGATAGCAACATAACTCAAATGAATGCTATCATAATTTTGCGTTCTGGAAAACCAAATCAATAATCAAGTCGTTAATCTAAACGACTGACTGGAAACCCCTCTCGACACTTCTAAAACAATGAACTAATCTAAACAGAACGTGGAGCGAAACGTTGAGTCAAACTCCAGTGCAAGTTCTTCTTCTAATCACGTAGACCTGCCTACTGAGTATCGTGTTCCATTCCACATCATCTGCGACCCAAGAAACACTCTAACCAAATGAAAAAGATGTTGGAAATTTTTACACCAGTCAAACTTAACATCCTGCTTCTTAAGTCGTTCAACAAGTCCCAACCTACACTAAATTTTTTTAGGAAACTCAAAAATGACTCACCCCATATAGCCAATAAAATTTTCTCACCCATCGGACTTAGCGAATTTTTGTCTCAATCAATCCCCGCTAAATATAAAGAACCTAGCTGCTCCACAATCTTGTGCACAATTGGAGACAAGACGATTAACAAATTCTTGATGGACTTAGGCACTAGTGTCAATTTGATTCCATGCTCTATGTATGAGCAATTAGGCTTAGGTGAGCTCAAACCAACAAAGGTCATGCTTCAATTCGCTGATCGTTCGATTAAGAAGCTCGTGGGAGAAATTGAGGACGTGCTCATTAGAGTTGGGAAATTCATATTCCCCGTTGATTTTAACGTTCTCGAAACACAACCTGTGACCAACACTACAAGAAAAATTCCTTAGATATTGGGCCAACCATTACTAGCCACCTCAAATGCCTTAATCAATTGTTGCAACGGTTTGATGAAAATTTCTTTTGGAAGCATGACTTTGGATCATAACATTTTCACTCTTGAAAACCAATCGAATGAACCACGTGACCAAACTTTTGAAGTTAGTGCAATTCACGAAAACTTCAAAAACAAGATGATTGACCTTAACGATGAACATGAGGACGAGTATGAAAGATTGTTTCATGAAATCCCCATGGAGATTGAATACATGCTCCCATTTGAATCACTTCCAGCTGATTTCGAATCTTGACCTAATTCTTTGACCGAGCAGCCCCCGAGGTTTGACCTTAAACCCCTTCTCTATCACCTTAAATATGCATACTTAGGTGACAACGAAACATTTTCCATCATAATTTCTGCGACTCTCTCTTTTGATCAAGAAACTTCCTTACTTTCAATTTTGTCCAAAAACAAAGAAGAAATTGGATGGTGGATCACCGATATAAAGAGAATTAGTCCCACTCTTGTTCAACATCGTATCCATTTAATCGACGAAGCCAAACCAGATGCACAATGTAGTTTTAATAACAAAATGAAAGATGCAGTGCATGAACAAATTCTCAAACTTCTTGATAACGGTATCATATACCCAATCTCTGATAGCTCATGGTTAGCCTAATTCATATTGTACCGAAAAAGTCTGGATTTACCATTATCAAGAACGATTCTAATGAACTTATTCCAACTCGTACTCAAATGGGTTGGCATGTTTGCATTGACTATCGAAAATTAAATGCCGCAATATGTAAGGATCACCTCCCTCTTTCTTTTATTGACCAAATTATCGAATGTTTAGCTGGATACGAATTCTATTGCTTTCTTGATGGTTATTCCGGCTATAAAAGAATTCCAATCGCTCCTGAGGATCAAGAGATGACAACTTTCACTTGTCCCTTTGGAACTTTTGCGTACGACATATTCCCTTTAGCCTTTGCAACCCTCCTACTACATTCCAAAGATGCATGGTTGGCATATTTTCTGATGTGATTGAACATTTTCTTGAAGTGTTTATGGATGATTTTTCTATTTTTTTAAACTCTTTTTCAAATGCTTATGCCATCTTGGGTCAGTTCTTAAACGATGCAAGGATAAAATCTTAACGCAAAATTAGGAAAAATGCCACATGGTCACTCAACGCATAGTCCTTAGACATGTCATTTCAAAATAAAGGCATTGAGGTAGACAAAGCGAAAATCGATGTCAATGAAAATCTACCCCTTCCCAAATCTGTTAAAGACATTTGCTCTTTCCTTAGACATGTGGATTTTTATCAATGCTTTGTGAAAGACTTCAATATTGCTTGACCTCTTACAAATCTTCTTGGAAAAGTTGTTCCATTTGACTTTAATTCTTATTGTGTTTTTGCTGTTGAACAACTCAAAAATGAACTTGTTTCTGCTTCTGTAATTTGCTCACCAAATTGGGATCTTCCATTTGATATAATGTATGATGATTCGAACATTGCAGTTGGTGCTGTCTTAAGACAATTCATTAACAAGATCCTTCACGTCATCTACAATGCTAGTATGACTCTAAACGATTCTCAACTTAATTACACAACTGCTGAAAAAGAGCATCTAGAGGGAGTTTTTGCATTTGAAAAGTTCAGGCAATATCTGATAGGCACACACATTACTATTTACACAGACCATTCCGCTCTTATATATCTCTTAGATAAAAAAGATGCTAGATCACACTTAATTCGTTGGATCCATTTAATACAAGATTTTGATCTTACGATCAAGGACAAAAAAGGATCCAACAATGTCATAGCCAATCACTTGTCTCGTCTTCCTAATGCACCATTGCTTTTACCAATCAATGAAAACTTCCTCGATGAACAACTCCTTTCTGTTTCTGTCGATCCGTGGTATGCCGGCATTGTGAACTATCTAGTCATTAAGTAAATCCCTTCATTTTGGTTGAAACACAATAAATGTAAATTTCTTTCCCAAGTCAAGTACTTCTATTGGGATGATCCATACTTGTTTAAATATCGTTCTGACTAAATCATTTGACATTGCATCCCAAATTGCAAAATCAAAAGTGTTCTTTCATTTTGTCACAACCAAGTGTGCGGTGGTCACTTCAATCAGAAGAAAACTGCTGAAAAAGTACTTCAATGTGTCTTTTACTAGCCCATGCTTTTCAAAGACTCATTCGAATTTTATAAAACTTGCAATCGTTGCCAAATGCTGGGAAGAATCTCACGATGAAATATGATGGCTTTAAACCCTATTCTTACGATCGAAACCTTTGACGTTTGGGGTATTGAATTTATGGGTCGAAGCCATTTCGTGTAAAACCAACGACCATAGAATTGTTGTGAAATTCCTTAAAGAAAACATCTTTCCGAGATTCGATACTCCTTGCACAATAATAGGCGATAACAGAACCCATTTTTGCAACTGTTCATTTGAAACTTAATGAAGAAATATTCGATAAATCACAAGTTATCCACTCTGTATCATCCTCAAACTTGTGGCCAAGTTGAAGTTTCAAATCGTCAAATCAAACAAATCTTGGAGAAAACTATTAATAAAAATAAGAAAGATTGGTAATAGAAATTCACTGATGCGCTTTGGGCTTACCGTACGCTTTTAAAACTTACCTTGGTATGTCCCCAATTCTTTTGTATTATGGGAAAGCATGCCATTTACCCATTGAAATCGAACATAAAGCGTTATGGGCAATAAAAACTTAAACTTTGATCTTTAAAAACCCGGTGAAAACAGAAAATTACAAATCAACAAATTAGAATAGATTGAGAACGTCGAGTATGAAAACGAAAAGATTTACAAAGAGAGAACAAAAGTTTTTCATGACAAATCAATCCTAAGAAAAAACGTTTTCACCAAACCAAAATGTTCTTTTATATGACTATATCTTTATCAATTTTCTAAGAAACTAAAATCAAGGTGGACCAGACCATACTTTTTGCAAACTATTTTTACACACGGTGCCATATAAATACAAAAACCTAGGGCTGGAAAATTTTTCAAAGTCATGGTCATCACTTGAGCCATACTTCGAATTGCCAAGTAATTAAGAGGAGGATCTCATGATTCTTCAATGGCCATTTTACGTCTAGTAAGAAATGTTAACCCCTGTCTGTAAAAATGTACATATTTTTTCCCGTTAACACTCGTTATATAATGCATTGATTATGGAGACACAGTCAAAATCATGTGTGAGGGGAGTCTCATCTTCAATTTTGATTTTTCATGGTTTAGATTTTTCACCAAGGATTACTTTTTTGCATTTGGTTTCCAAAGCTCAAAATTTCTACACAAAAATCCCAAAGCAAAATTTCTTTTTAGCATTTTGATTTATTTTTTAAGAAACGCTATAAGATAAGTACAAGTTTTGGTTATTAAGTTGAAATCATTAAAGATTTATTTATATCAGAAAAAATAAAAATAAAGTTTGATTACAAGTAACGATGGTTATACTAGTACATGAGAAGGTTCATGGGTGATAATTATAAAGTATATACTAATTAAAATATTTGTTTAAAAGAGTGGTTGATTTAAAGTAAAGGCGATAACATTTTAAATTTTCTTTTTGAGAGAAATGTGTGTCCTCTATAAATAGAGGAGAGCACACATATAGCTATATATATCACAAAAATAAGGTGCTGCCAACATGCCTGGTAGGTAGCAAAAGCTAGGTACAAGAGACAATAATACTTAGATACCCCTAAGATGAGTCCGGCAAAGCCACCACCCATCGCACCCTAATATCGAGCTCCGGCATGACCACCGCCCAATATTAAAGTGTTTGAAGTACCTAAAAAACTATAAAGAAAAGCCAATAATACTGGATGTCATTACAAGCTAAGAAAAAGCTCCATGCTTCTATTATAGAAGGAATGGAATAGCGACTACACTAAAATGGAACTAAAATGATACTGAAAGGAAAAACCACTCTAAAGTCTCTAAACCAATGGAAGTAGTGCCAAGTAGAAGAGTAGATCCTCCTGAAAATAGAACGCCATAGTGGAGATAAAAGTACCTTGTATCTAAGGTTGATCTACTAGTGGATCTAAGAGGAAAACTCTGCTCTGATGGCCTCTCTGCAATCTAAAATCCTGCAATCCAGTATCTGCGGTGGAACTAGTAGCGAATCTGAGAGGAAAAATCTACGCCAATGACCTCTCTGCAATCCAAAATCCTGCAATCTGAAGTCATGAGTACCTGCAAAATGAACTTAATACCCTATTATCCATACATGTATCTAAAGAATGACTAAGAAAAAAGTTAGAATGATACATGTATATGTATATTTATTTAATTAATACACATATACATATATATATATATATGTATGTATGTATGTATGTATGTATGTATGTATGTATGTATGTATGTATGTATGTATGTATGTATGAAAGAGGTAGGATAACATTTTAAATCTTCAAAGTTAAGTAGTGTTAAGATGATATTGTAAAACTCTCTCTTAATAAAAATCATCAAAAAAATTGTATATATGTATATATTTTACTAACACCTAGAGTCGTGTGTTCACATGCACGTGTGTACACTCGCCATTCTTTGTACCCTTCTCACATAAGCCCAAAAGGTAGTGCAAGATTGGTATATCTGACCTTAGTTTATCCGAGTTAGGTGTATGTACATAAAAATTCTTTCATTAATAACGCCTATAATTGATAGATGTACATACTTGTGTGTATACTTTCCATGCTCTGTATTCCTCTCACGTAAATCCGAAAGGAAGTGCATGGGTGAGATATCTAGCCTCAGTTTCCTGAGTTAGGAATATGTAAATATTGTTAATATCAATAAAATTTTCAAATAAAAGAGAGTAAGCAATTGAAATCCAAGCACTATTTTCACTTATGTGATTTGACTTGTTATTCAACAGAAATAAAAATACAACTTTGAAAAACTTTGATAATCAACTAAGGATCCATTTCATTGTTGCATTATGTTATAAACTGAAACAACTAGCTAAACTAGAGTCTAACTATGATGATAACTTAGTTTTTATTGGAAATTTTGACGAGTAAAGGACTTAAATTTCTTGATAATGACCAGAACTTATGTTAAGTTACCTAAGTCAATTTGAAAGTAAATTATTTATTTGTAAATATTTTCAAAAACTAGCATTCGTCTCTTTGTATATAAATCTTAAATTTAGGAATTTTTCATGTTGCGTTTGGATTTTGTGGGTAGTATCCGCTGAAAACCCGCACGAGACAACACTCGTCCTACTAGGACACTTAGAGGTTTAATGGCTTGTTGCATATGCTCAGTGCAACCGTGTTTCTTATGGAAACGGATTTATCTTAATTTTTCTTTGTTCAAGGACGAATAAAAAGATAAGT
The DNA here is from genome assembly GCA_030765085.1 of Allium cepa. Taxonomy (NCBI): domain Eukaryota; kingdom Viridiplantae; phylum Streptophyta; class Magnoliopsida; order Asparagales; family Amaryllidaceae; genus Allium; species Allium cepa. The sequence continues at coordinate 303,881,228 of CM060945.1, read as the reverse complement.
GCGGGGGTATTTGATGTGCACGTAAATGTGCCTATTTTTACATCCATATTTACCTATTTTTATTTAAATAAATTTCATAATTAGGTGTTTTTACATGTTTAAAACTAAATTTCAAAAATGCTTTCAAGTCGTCATTCATACATCAATATGGAGGCGAAATGGTAATTTTGTGCATATATTAATTTTGAGAATATTCACATGCACATTTTATTTTTATTTGTACAAATTTGGTTGAAAATATGAAGAGGCTTTCATGTAATCTTGCATGCACAAGAGAAGAAGGCAAATTCAGATGGAAATAAATCTACTCTTGCATCATGGAGGACCCCACCTACCCACTTACCTTAATCTATAATTTGGAGCTGATGCACAAGTTAGTGGAGGTTAAAGTTGCATGCCCACTTAATGGAGGATTAATTCATGCTAATGATTACTTGGTGGCTACACTTCCTAAAAGTAATTTTGGAAGCTCCCTAAAACATGGATTATGGTTTTATCCATGTATAAATAACCTTTTTATGTTCATATAATGGATCTTTTATCACAAATCATGTTAGAATGCGAGTTGTAGTTTCAAATCAAATGTGAAATAAAATGGATTCCTAAGCCTCTTTCTTTTTTTACATGCTCTTTCATTTTGTGTTCATTTTTATTTACATGCTTTCTTCATTTTTGTGTTAGTAGCTTAGCTTTCCTTTTTATGCACTTAGTTTAATTTTATTTTTATGCAAGTAGTTTAGTTCTCTTTTCTATTTTCATTAGTTCTTATTTTATTTGCTTTTGTTTAAATGTTGAAATTTACATGTGTTGATATGATAACACAAATAAGTAGCTAAACCCCTTCAATTTAGGGGTAATGAAGCTCTCCAAAATTATATAAATTCAACATATTTTGTGATTTATGGTCTCTTTTATGCTTCATGAAAATGTGGATGATTGACTTAAGTTTATTAGTGAATTTGATAGCCTATGTTGTACTCACATGTAGACTATTCTTGCTCAAACATAAACACAATTTACATCATCATTTAACAAATTGATTTTTGATTGTGAAATTAAGGTAAAAGCATAATTTGGTGATATATGTTACTAGATGCAAAAGTAAATAGATCATACTTAAAATAGCTTTTGCTTTAAATTCCTTTTCATTATGTTTGATAAGTGTTTTTGGTGGTTGTATTATAGTTTAATGGTTTAAGTTATGTTAATTAATAACATAACGATGTGTACGTAAATGTGCGTATTTTTACCATCATATTAAATCTATTTAAAGTAAATAAACGATCATATTGGGTATTTTAACTTGTTTAAACCAAAATTCAAACTATTTCAAATCGTCGCATATTCATCCTCATCGGGGGGCAAAATGGTCATTTTTATGCATATATTAATTTTCTAAAATTTAATTGACATTTCTATGTTATTTTGTTGAAATTTAAATTCAAATACCAGTGACTTCATGAAGATATATGCATGCATAAGAGTGAATACAAAAGAATGGAGATGAAAATAATTCATTTCATGGATCATGGAGGGCCCCACCTACCCACATCAAAAACTTGTTTAACGACGGTTTATCTATCGGATCAGAAAATCGCCAATAAATTATGAATTAAAATTTACCATAAGTGCACGGCGTACAGTGATAGTACATGGCAAGTATGGGTCGATCCGTAGGAAATTGTTAGATTTTAAAAACTATTCAATCAAATTAACTTAGATTAGAGAGTGTGTTTAAGCTAGAAATGTAAGAAAACTAACAAAAACTAGCAAAGGAAAAATAGATAAAGATATGAAAGGTAAATGACAATTTAGAGATAATTTCCACTCTCTAGATCACATAAATCAACACAATGAAGTTATGATCTCTCTTTTGGTCATTAATTAGTTTAATCGATGTGCTTATCATGACTTTAACATATTTATGCTATTAATTAGCCCAACATAAGCCATCAAACATTAACACACCCATTGAACAACTTACTAATTCTCATGAAAAATGACAACAAATTGAAAATGAAATCTATTTTAAGTATGGCCTATTAATTATTGTTTAGAAAAATAGGCCATCAAATTTTAATTTCAACATTCACTTCATTACCATCATCATATGTAGATGGAGAGGTAATTATTATTTGTGATTGTTTAAGCATTTCCTATTTGGTGTCAACAATATAGGCTATCAAATTCAAAGAAAAAACAAAAAATTAAGCCACTTCAAATGTTTTTGTTAAGCACAAAAAGGGAACATAAACATCAAAATGTTGAATCTACATACTAGAGAGCTTCATTACCCCTAAATTGAAGGGTTTAACCTCTCATATTTGTTATCATATGAACAAATGTAGAAAGCAACATGAAACTAACAAGATGAAAAAGAGATCAAAATAAAAGGAAAAACTATTCTACTTGTATAAAATAAAAGAGATCTACACTACAACATGAAAGTAAAGAAATAAGAAAAGATAACGTATTAAAGTTGCATAAAAAAAGAAATTACATAAAATAAAAATGGCTAAGTAGCCATGAAAAGAGAAAGAGAGATTTGTTTTATTGATCCTACACTAAATTAAAGAAGAGCATAACGAAAAGAGACTAAGAGAGGAGAGGCTTACATGAAACATAATGGGTATTTATATATGTATGAAACCATAATCCACTTTTTGGGAAATGCCTCAAATACCCTTTTAGGAAGTGTGGAGGCCAAGTAATCATTATCTTCAAACAATCCTTATTTATATGTGCAAGAAGCTTTAAACTCTATTACCATGTGCATTAGCCTCCAATTTGTACATGAAGGTATGTGGGTAGGTGAGGTTCTCCATGATCCATTGAATGAATTATTTTCATCTCCATTCCGTTGTATTCACTCTTGTGCATGCATATATCTTCATAAAGCTACTAGTATTTGAATTTAAATTCCTACAAAATAACATAGAAATTTTCAATTAAATTTTAGAAAATTATATATGCACAAAAATGACCATTTTGCCTTTGGATGAAGATAAATATGTGACGATTTGAAATAATTTGAATTTTGATTTAAACAAGTTAAAATACCCAATATGATCATTTATTAAATTTAAATAGATTAAATATTATGGTAAAAATATGCATATTTACGTGCACCCCCACGCTTATCTTTATTCATCCTCGAATAAAGAAAAAATAAGATAAATCTGTTTTCGTAGGGAGCATAATTGCATTGAGCGTATGCAACAGGACGTTAAACCTCTATGTGTTTCCAGTAGGACGATTTTTGTCTCGTGAGGGTTTTCAGTGGATAGTACCTACAAAATCCAAATGCAATATGAAAATATTTACAAAATGTAATATTTATTTACAATGATATGAATGCGAAATTTTGAAATATTTACAATGAATGATTTAGTTTTAAATCGATGCAAATAAGTTAAATATACTTTTTAGTATTACCAAAAATTTAAGATCTTTTACTTGTCAAAATTTCCAACAACAATCAAGTTATCATAACAAATAAACTATAATTTAACTTGTTACTTCGGTCGTTAATACAGTGTAACTATGAAATGGATCTTAATTGATTAACAAAGTTTATCAAAGTGGTATTTTTATTTCTTTTCAATAATAAGTCAAATAAAATAAGCTAAGATCGTGTTTGGATTTCATTTGCTTACTCTCTCTATTTTTTCTTTTGAAAATTTTATTGATATTAACAATATTTACATATGCCTAACTCAGATAAACTGAGACCAGATATATTACCCATGCACTGTCTTGCAGACTTATCTAAGGGAAATACAGAGCGTAGTGAGTGAACACACGAGTGTGAACGTCTATTGACTGTAGGCGTTATTATAAAGAATTTTTAAATATATACACCTAACTCGGATAAACTGAGGTCAGATATATCGATCGTGCACTGCCTTTCGGGCTTACGTGAGAAGGGTAGCCTGGTGAGTGAACACACAAGTGTGAACACACGACTCTTAGAGTTTATTAAAAAAAAATATTTATATACGAGAAATTTGATTTTTGTTATTTTTAGAAGACAGATTTTCGCACTATCATCTTAGAAACATTTAAATTAGAAGACAAAAAATGTTATATCTTAATTTTAAATCGACCACTTTTTTAAAAAAAGATTTTCAATTAGGGTGTATTTCCCAATTAACACGTATGAATCTTCCTATATACTAGTTAAACCATTGTTATTTGTAATCAAACTTCATTTTTATTTTTGCTAATACAATTAAATTTTCAAAAAATATAAACAAAAACCATATATTTATCCTTTAGCGTTTCCTTAAAAATAAATTAAAATGCTTAAAAAAGTTGTTTTTTTAAGTTTTGGAAGAAAAAATGAAAAATTAATCATGAAAAATAAAAAAGAAGATAAGTCTCCCCCCCATACTTGATTTTAACTGTGTCCCCACAATCAACCCAAGTGGAAGGATAAAAATAAACAGATGACCTATATTTACATTAAAATAAATGGGACATGGGTTCAGTAAGTATATCATCAAAAAGTAAATGGAACGTTCTTCCAAAGACCGATTCATTTGTCTCGTCAAGCATGCGAGACATGGCTTAAGCGCTAAAACCAAACCATAAAATATTTTGAAGTTGAATGTGGATTTGGAAAAATAAAAGTCATTTTATTGAAAATCGTATGAGTTGTTTTATTTTTGATGATTTTTGGGTTTGATAAAAGAATTGATTGAAATTCAAGCTTATCTTTACCAAAATTGAAAGTTAAGCTCAGCATCAACTAATTTTTCAAAATTATTGATTTCAAAATTGAAATGGTGATTCAAATCTTCCCCTTTAGAATTTAACAACTCATTTTCGAAAAGTCCAAAAATATCATGTTCGTTGAATTCGTCTTCCTTTATTCAATTATCAACAACTTTATTACATGTGTCAAGTTCAAAAATCCAAAGTTGTTGTGTTCAAAATTTCAAAATCGAGAAAAGGAAGATCGAATCTTTAATTGATTTTCTCATCCACAAAAGAATTGATATCCAACTCAATTACCGTGTTTTCAACAACTTCATTAAAATCATCATTTTCAATTTCAAAAGTTGTTGTTTGAAAATCGTCAATTATGGTAAAGATGGATTACTACGTGACTCATCTCACGGTGGGATTTTATTTTGTTGTTCATGTAATTTTTTATATGTTTCAATCAACAAATCCATGTGATATCGTAAATTTCATTCATCTGTTCAACATAATTCAACTTATAATTATTGTCTTGAGAATTTTGGATTTGTACGTGCTGAGAACAAATTTTTTTACTCGCATCGTAGTCGAGACTATTGCCAAAATTATTTGAAAAGCGGTTCACATTTTCATTTTGAAATTGGTTTTGGAGTTCGAAGTTGTATTGGCATGAGTTATAATCGAAATCAATTGAATTTTGAATTGAATTCAAATTTTGAAATCCTTGACTCGAGTTATTACACAAATATGAATTACAAAAATAATTTATACTTTGATTTTGTTGTGTAGAGAATGCAAGTAAAGATGAAATGCTATTTTCAAGAGTCGAGGGTTGGTCATTTTGAAAATTTTATGGTTCAAAACTCGAATCATTTAAATAATGGTTGTTAAAATATCCATGAGAATTTGGAGTGAAATCATATGGATTATATTGATTTTCACAACTATTCAAGCGAGTGAGGAAAAGGAAACTCGGACATTTTCAAGAATTTTTTTATAAAGGAAAAATATTTACAAATAGAATTTATTTTCTTAAATGGAAAATTGACCTTTCTTTTGTATTTTGGTTTTTCAAGTTTTTTGTTTTGGAAAAGATTTTATATTATTATTATTATTTGGATTTTTTTTCTAAAGAACTAAGTATTTTTTTGGACTTTTTGGATTTTAGATTTTGAAAATTTTCAAATGATTTTTTTTAAAACAAAAACCAATTAAGAAATTTATATAATTTTTTTTTGATTTCGATTTTTTTTAATATGCATGAACTAATACAACTAAATAAATGCAAGGGTTCAAATACAAAATAGCTCCTAATTAAAAACTGTTTAATCACACTTTGTCTTAATTCAACAAGATAGTTCTTAGCCAGGTAACGGGTAGGATTTATTAATGCACCACGAATCACCGTAGCAATGCAACCGAAGGTTTAGGTGCCTTTACAGAAACAATTTAGTATAATATTTACGAATCACCATAATATTAATAACCGATTATTGCTCTGCCGTGACATAAACACCAAGAAATTTAATCGTCGAAAGAGGACAAATTGTCAATATAAGAGTTATCGATGTCTAACCGTTATTATTAAACAAAATTCTAGAATGAAATGAAAAGCTAAAATTAAACGTGTATTAATAATGCAACTACGAATGTATTTATTTGGATCTTTTTTCAAATGCAAGTAAACGATAATGCAAGACAAACAAAAACAATAGATATATACAATGCAAGGCAAATAAAAAGAAAATTATAAATAAGCAAGCAATTATTTTTTTGGCAAGATCAGAAAATCAAGCAATTTATTTTAGCAAGCACTTCTGCTCCTTCTGCAATTCTGCTTTGGCAACCTAAAATAAAACAAGATTTATATACAAGTTTTTTTCTTAATATATATAAGGATGGAACCTAAAACAAAGCAAATTCTTTTATTAGTTAAAGTGAAGGAAGACTAAAACAAATGGAAAATCAAATGAAACAAAAAAATAAATGAAGCAAAGAAACTTACTTTTTTTATGAATAAAACTATTTTAAAACTCAAAACAATTAAAAAGCAAAAGTTTTTTTTTTGGACAAATGATTCTTTTTCCAAAAGCAAAGGAAAACCCCAAACAATTCAAAAGCAAAGAAAGACCTAAAGGTTAAATAATTTTAATAAATAATAAAGGAAAAATAATTTTAAAAAAAGGAAAAAAAAGCAAGAAAAAATAATTCCACAAATAGCCCGGCCCAAAAATAAAACAAAATCAACCCCAAACTTTTTTGTTCCTAAATCAAAGCACAACTGTTTAAATAAAAATGCCTTGTTCACTCCGAAAAACAAAATCGAAATTCCTCAAATCTCAAAGTTATGGCGATCGTGAATCGAGAATCAGAAATTCACAAAAGAAAAATCAAATTCGCGACAGCATGTTCGATTTGGGCATTCGATGATAGGTGCTTGTCAGTCGTTTTGGTTCGGTGATGGGTTATGGTTTGTGATGCGGCGGCGGTAGTCTGGGTGGAGGAATCAAATAGGTTGCGAGTTTGTGTGTAGTTCTGCAGTGAAGTAGTGGTGGTTTCAGTTGAAGATGTTGTAGTACTTTCGGCTATTGGTGGTTTGAATGATGAAGTGAAGGTGGTTCAGTTGGGGAAATTTCAGGTCGCGGGTGATTTTCTCGATTGATGGTGAGGTTGCAATCACGATTGAGGAGTTGGCAGATGGTGGTTGTGAACTGTATGGTATGACTGTTTGTGGCTGGTCAGCATGGTCAGGGCTGTCGTTGGGTGCAGCAGTGTACAGAGCAAGCAGGTGATTGCACTGGTGCAGTTATGAATTTCGGGCTGATTGCAAGTTGTGTATTTTTGATTTTGCAGTTTTTTTTGTGATTGTGGCAGACGAGGGTGTGTGAGTGACTGTGAAGTTGAGGAGCAAGGCAGTTGGCGGAAACAATGTTGTATGAAGATGGCTGTGTTGCTCTGTATTGATAATGAATGTATGGTTGCTGGAAAGGGAATGAACTAGGTTTGTTTCAGTGAACTGCTGCTGTTGTTCAGTGAATGTAATGATGAAGTGTGAAGGGATATTGAGATGGCTGATGATGATGACAATTTGTAGGCAGTTGAACAATGGAGTTTGTGGTTCAAGAATGGAAGGCTAATCGAGTTGCAGACTGGAAGTATGTATGGGGTTGATATGATAGTGAGATAATGCAGTGATAATGTTAGCAGGGAATGTTTGTTTAACGACCTGCCTTTTTGGACGTTTTAAGCGGGCACACACGTAGACTTAAACCATACAAAATGGAAGACGGTTATTGGGGTAAATAAGAAAAGCAGAGAAAGAAGAAAAACAAAACAGAATCTCGCAGCAGAATGACAAAATATAATAATCAAATAACAGTTAATGAAGCTGTTTACAAAAGATTTGATTTTACTTATACAACACAGATCAGAGTTACACATACCAGAAAATAATAAACAATGCAGCGGAATACATGATGCAGTGAATTAAATATAGTAAATACTAATAGTACAAATCTTCATCTTCATCCTTCAGAATCAGAGTCTTCAAATCCTGAAATGCTTAGGATGATCCGAGCAAATTTAAAAGACAAAACACTCAAGTCAGAACTAAAAGATCTTATATAAGTTAAATTAACGGAATAAATATGAGTGGAACGGCGTTAGATATATTTACGGGGTTTGACATCTCCTATCCAGTGTCTAACGTAAGTGCAGTAACTTAAGAGATGTTCAGGATTCCCATCTCCTAAGGATCCGTTAAACTATATACTATGTAGTACAATACGCTAGTATAATACGTCTACAGTAAAGTAAAAGATTAAAATAGCGTTAAAGCGTTACTCATATCCCCCTTAACACATTTTATATATTCCCATAGTCTATACGGTATCGTACGCTCCTTCGAGAGGTTTACACAGAGGGCACCCCATGGGTATGGTATAAAACAAACTCGTAGAAGACGTGTTAGGGCATATGAACATGGCAACGAGGAAACGCCAGGGTACGTATTCCATTTCCGGATTCGGACTGGTGGTAACGCATAGCAGCTACTATCGTCCACCTCGGAACACACTCACAAATCAAAATCAAGGGTGGCCAACAAAACAATCACAAAATCAGAATATAATATCGAAGAAATGCGCCCGATAGGAAGAATGGCCTCACTTGGCCCGGCATGACTCTTGATTTTAGTCGCATCTAAGCTGACTCACAGGAGTCAGGGTCACCTAAATACCTCATATAGAATCATTCGTCAAACCATCCAACTTCATTTTTGGAATCTCCAACACTTACACAGTTGTTAAAGTGGTTTGGGGTATTGGCAGAGAGTATAACAATATCCGATCCCGGTCTTTTTAACAACCAATCGCTTATTACACACCAGATGTTTCTTTTACATTTCCGAAATCATTTCATAATTGATATCAAAATATCATATTCTCAAACCATATCACTTTCAAATCATGTTCACTTTAAACCATATTCACTTCCAAATCATGTCGTTTCCAAAATCATAATTTCTTCCAAAAATCGTATTTCCAAAACAGGTTAAACCTTACTTCAAAATCATCATTTCAATTTATTATAACGCTTAAATCCAAGCTTAGGTTATAACATCATTTAACCTTATTCTTTTTTTTCAAACCAATTGAATTGAATATAAACTCTTCCACGTCACTTAGTCTGAAGGTTTAGAAATTAGTTTAAATAGTCATAAATATTTAAAATAGTTATAAATAGTTAAACACTCTAAAATAGCTTTAAAATAGATTAATTAGCTTTAAAATGAATTAAAATGGTTTAATTAGTTTAAAATAAATTAAATTGGTTTAAAATAGGTTAAAATAATTTATATAGTTAATATTGGTTAAATAGTTTTAATAAATTTGAAAATCTTAATAATTAGAAATTTTACAATAATATAATTTTAAACAATTTACAATAAAATACGAATTTGGAATTTATACCACTTTAAACTATTTATTTCTTTTCAACACATCTAAACCATTTTAATTTCAAAATCAACGAACCCAATTCAAATCTTTCAATTCACATTTAAATAAACTATTAAATTCTATATCGGTTTCAATCCACGTTTGAAATATCAACTTGAATTATTTCGATTTCAATACCTTACAAAGTTATATTTCAAAAATTCAAATAACTCAATTCCGTTAAATTCCATTTATACATCAAAATTCAACTTAAAATTCAATTAAATTTCTTTAAACAACTCCTTTAAACCAATTCAAATTTCAACATAAACTTGATTTCAATAATAATTCAATTTATATAAATCCAATTCTTATTTCAAAATATCATTCAACTGAATGGAAAAAAAATTAAAATTATTTAATTTTACCAATCCAATGTCCGTATACAAATTTCCACCCAAGGGTCAAGTGATACGGATATTTATCATTTTAGTCCGTAATTTAAAATGTTACTGTCATATATCATTTCAAACCGCAATCCTGAATTTAATAATAAAATCCATAAAATCGCTCAAGTCTATCATTTCAATCCATAACGATTTTCCCTAATCTATAGATAATTTAGGTATGTATCATTTCAACCCATAGTGAACTTGCAGTTTATAACGATATAAAATGCAACATCCATTCACCAACATTAACAAATCAAGCATCCATCAAAATCATCATCCAAATCAACGAAATAAATATCAACAATTAACAAATTTACAATAACAGGTATGTAAGTGGCAATTTATAGTAAATTAAATAACGATTTCATTCAAATAAATTCAAATGAACCGACATGATGATTCATGTTATCCCGCCTTTTAGAAAGGCCGAGATATCAAGGAATTGACTGAAAACCAAGGATCACTCATCTGAATGTCGAGTAAGCACAGGTTCACTATGGATGTCGATGAATTTTGTCCGAGTCCGGATCAAGCTACAATTAACAAGACATGACAAGCAAAGCTATGAAAGCCAATGTTCTACTTTTCAAGTCAATTGGAGTTCGTATGCTCAAGATGTGATCGATGCAAATCAAAGGAAATAACCTCACTTCGTATCCATCATTAAGCCTTGGTTTGAATCGATCTTATTCGAATCCAATAGCATACGAGTGCATTTCGTATCGATCGTCTATTACCTACTTCACATCCATCGACTACAACACATAAGTCCACTTTGTGTCCATCCAAAGGTGGTTTTCTTTGTATCCCGCATGTTCGTATCGATCCAAGTGAATATGCTTCGTATCCATCGTCATCAACTAGTTCATATCCATGGAAAGATTGTCACTTCTTATCTATCGTTTCATTCATTTCGAATCGATCAATCTATTCACATACTTCGTATCGATCATCCATTGATCGACACGAAGGAGACATTACTGATCGATGCGGCTATCAACTTTTTGATCGAGGTGAACCAATCAACAGTAATCGATATGAACAGAGCTAGTTCTTTATCAATACGAACAACAGGCTACACGATCGATGCGAACTGAGGAACTTTCATCGATACGATCTGTGCATCCTCCATCGATGCGAACGAGGCGGCGTCATTGATACGAACTAGCGAAAATTTTGGGACGACTCGGTCAACACGACACCAGGAGTGGATCGATCCAAATATCACGCGTCGTGTCATCTCATGAGCACCTGACCAATATCGATTCGAAGTAATCGGTGCGAAGGCATCGATTCGAACAGAGCAGCCTACATGAAACCTTAGTTTGCATCGATCATAACTTGCCATCCATAAGTCCAAATGCTATGAAATTTTAACAGGAGCTTACGTACAACCTAAAGAATGTTCCTGCCAAATTTCGACTCGGTTGGATCAAGTCTTGATCGATACGAAATTCATTCGTATCGATTACGGATCGAGTCGAAATCGCCTGGGAGCGATTGCGTGGGCCCATCCACTTGCCAGAAGAAGTCTCCCGAGCTTTGAGCGAGATATTTTCCTCCTACGCCTATAAATAGAGCCCAAAGGCCTATAGAAGATGGATCTTTTTGGCTCTTTGACGTCCAGACTCTGCAAATCCAACTTTGCACTCCATAGCTGCTGTTGTACTCGAATTTCAACACTTCAATTCGCTGTAATCCGTTGTAATCGGCAAGTGAATATCAATAAAGTCATCAAACTTCGTAGTGGACGTAGACAATACGCCGAACCACTTTAAATAACTGTGTTTCTGTGCATTTTCATTATCTATTTTTGAAGTGTTTATTAGATAATCCTCGTTTTACATTTCTATTATTCATTTTTATCTCTTCAAATAATTTCGAAGAGTGTTGTGCCCATTTTTGGTACAAACATTTTGGTGCTTTCACTTAAAAAACATAGTTTTTCTCCTACTCCTTGGATCTACTGTCGATATTGGATTGCACAAGTCCAAGAAGAAGATCCAGATCTTAAGTCAGAATCCTTCCAACCTATTCAGATTTGTGTAAAATCAAGGAAAGGACTTCATTATCCACCATGATTAGCACAATAATAGCCTCTACCGCTGCAGACCAAGAAGCATGGGATAGACAGAACCCTGCGTGATTACCTCCATCCAACCAAAATGCTGCCGGACCTTCAGATCCAACAGGCTCGGTTACCAGACAAGAATTCAGATGCTACTTCAAGAATTGACCCAAAGTCGACAACGACTGACTGAACAGCTGCGTGCCAACGCAGAGTTGACCAACCAGCTAAACCATCAAAGGCGTAGGAGATCCAAGAGGGATCACGCCTCTTACTCATCCAGCGAGAGTTCAGCCTCATCTGAATATAATCATAGATCTACATGCCCATGACTGGACGTGAGCTACACCCAAGCCAACGGACATCAACCTACTCTGAATGTTGGGCAACTGAGAGGTACCCCATCGACCAGCTTCCAAACTGGACCCTCCTCTCGAGGAGGTACCATCCCTCACTATACCACAGACGACCGCGCTACAACCGCCGCTGTTGAACCAGAGGTTGATGCCCGGAATCAACCGGATCTTAACCATCATCGGCATGGACGTGCTCCCGAGCCATAGTCCTTAAAGGCTTGGAACCTAGGAGGCGAGACATGGACCGTCGACGGCTTCCGGTCCAGCCTCGCATTATGGAACCCGACCATACCTTAGCTCAACAAGCACAGAATGTACATATGCCATACATCCCCACTATGATTCGTCATATGATTCGAGGGAGTCAAGGCCTTACAAATGACCACTGGGGAATCTCCCGGAGTCATACTCCCTTTACATATGAAATACTCTATGTTGAACCCCCTCGGTGATTCAAAATGCCGGCTTTACCAGTCTATGAGGGAAGTGCTGATTCAAAGCAACACATTTTGAAGCACGAATGGCTGATGAACGCTGCACGAGCTGACAATGCAATTAAATGTCGAAGCTTCTCGATCTCACTGTGGGCGTAGCTACTATGTGGCCACTCGTTTGCTACCTCGATTTATTACTTATTTTGATCAACTAGCAATCAAGTTCGTCGAGCAGTTTCGAATGCATGTTGCGAGGCCAAAAGATGTTAATACTCTGTTCAGTGTCACTCAAGCTTCTAGGGAGACACTTAGATTCTATTTAGAGAGGTTTCATGCAGCGTGTGTAGAGATAAGCAATCCCAACGATAACTCTATCTTGATGGCACTAACTAATGGGATTGATCCTGATTCCGAGTTTGAAAATTGGTTGGATGGGAAGCCTCCCGTGTCATTGGACCATTTCTATTCCAAAGTAGCCTGATTCTTGAGAAGGAAGGATGCGAAACAGTATAGGAAGAAGGATGATGCGGGGCATAGTGGTGAAGGAATTCAAAGTAATGTTGCAGTCAAGCAGTCCAGGGAGAGTTCCAGAAAGGTTCAGTTGAAAATCCAAAACAAGCAAACTCAGTAGAGGGATAATGGAAAACAAAACAAAACACAAGATCAGAACCGTGGTCCGTGACGTAGAGCTCCAATGTTTGATAATTACACTCCACTGAATACGTCGCTAGAGAATATATATCTACAAACCTGCAGTACTATGCAGTACAAGAAGCCTTCTTCGAAGCCATCGTCGAAGAGACAAATCCAAACTGGGAAATTTTGCAAATTTCATGAAAGCTACGGCCATAATACCAATGAGTATCGTCATTTACAGGATATCATTGACAAGCTGATAAGTGAACGGAAGTTAGATCAGTTTGTGCGGACGCCCTAATCAGAAGATGCGGGTCCCGTCAACTCAAAATCGTGTACCAAATGAGGAAATACAGGAGGAACCTGCTCATACTGGTGGAAGGTTGGTGATAAATACAATAAGTGGTGGTCCCCATCCAACATACCGAAGCTGGAGGGAAATGGAGTCGTATGCCAGCTCTATCAGGCATGTGGACTATGAACGTTGTAGTAGTTATGATGATGGGGTTCCAGCCAAGCAACAGAAAACAATGACCGATGACATCATGTTCCGAAACAGAGAAGCCGATAAGATCGAAGCCCCACTATCAATCCACTTGTCATATCTGCTTAGGTAGGTCCTGCTTGGATGAAGAGGATCTTGGTTGACAGTGGAATCTCTGTGAACATTTTATTTAAACGAGCGTACAATCAAATGAAGATGGAAGCCAAGGATCTGAAACCTTGCCAATCTCGAATCCATGGCTTCAATAGAAGTGCAACTATACCCACTGGAGTGGTGGAACTTCCAGTGGAGTTATGAGTTGGAGAACGCCGAAGAGTCCAGATAGTTTGTTGTTTTTGACATAGACTCCCCTTATAATGCTTTTTTGGGCCGACCGATCCTTGATGAATTTAGGGCAGATATTGCCCCATGGTGCTTGACTCTGAAATTCCCCACCGATCGTGGGGTTGGAGTCGTTCAAGGAGATCGGGCTGATGGACGAGCCTGTTATGTTGCTGAGCTGCGCGGGGTGCAGCGAAAGGAGAAGGGAAAGGGCGTAGAGGAATCTCTCTACGTTCGTTTTGCTAATAATTGACCATTGTTTCCTGGGCCCAGGCCCGGGCATCCCAACAAATTCTAGAGGGATCTTGACCCAAGAGACACTGAAAGTAAGGATGAAACTAAAGACAATCAAGCTTTCCCGACCAAACTGACAATCGATGTCCCGATCGACGATGATGATGATTCAAAGATGATAAAGGTTGGATCTTAGTTAAGTCAATAGATGCAGCGGGAATTGGTTGAATTTCTCCAAGAGAATCTCGACGTATTCGCCTGGACACATTCTGCATGTGTGGGATTTCGTTGGACATTGCGAGCCACACCCTGAATATTGACCCGCGGTGTATCCGGTCAAGCAGAAAAGGCATGGTATGGATCCAGAGAGAACTTCCTCTCTTAAAGAAGAGGTCGATAAGTTGAAATTGAATGGGTTTATTTGATATGCCTTATATTCGGAGGGGTATCTAATCCCATACTTGTTCGAAAGCCGAATGAGAAATGGAGGACGTGTGTTGATTACTTTAACTTGAACAAAGCTTTCCCGGAAGACAGTTTTCCACTTCCCCAAATTGATCAGCTCGTAGATTCAATGGTTGGGCATGAGTAATTATCTTTTATGGATACTTATTCCAGTTACAAACAGATACCCATGCACTTACCCGACCAAGAACATACCAGCTTCGTGACCGATCTGGGACACTACTGCTACAAAGTTATGTTTTTTTAGACTCAAGAACGCCGAGGAAATATACCAACGACTAGTCCACCTGATGTTTTCCAACCAAATCGGAAATACCATGGAAGTATATGTGGACGTCATGCTAGTGAAGTCACGATTCTCCACTGATCATGTTGGAGACTTGGAATCAATGTTTAATATCCTTCGAGAATACAGGATGAAGCTCAATCCACTAAAATGTCACTTTGGAGTCGCATCTGAAAAATTCCTTGGGTGCATCATCAATGCTCGAGGAATCGAAGTAAATCCCAAAAAGATCTGGGCAATCAAAAATCTTGAAACTCCGAGAACCATAAAGCAAGTCCAGAGCCTCAATGGAAAGGTAGCAGCATTGAGTGGGTTCATTTCAAAGTCCACCGACAAGTGCATTCTTCTTCGATCTGATCCGAAAAGGAAAACGAAACTTTGAATGGACCACGGAGTGTGAACGAGCACTCAGAGCACTAATTCAACATCTCTCAACACCGTCGATATTTTCAAAGCCTATCGATCACGAGCAATTATATCTTTACTTGGCGGTATCAGGAAGTGCAATCAGTGCTACCTTAGTTCGAAAGGAAGACCGAGTACAGAAACCAGTCTACTATGTTAGTAAACGATTAACCAGAGCCAAGAGAAATTATCGGAAGCTAGAGAAATTGGCCTATTTCCTCGTTATTGCCTCAAGGAAGCTGCGTCCATAATTCCAGGCTCATCATATCAATGTTTACACCGATCAGCCGTTACGACAAGTCCTTACACGGCCCGAGACGTCTGATATGTTACTTAAATGGAACATTGAATTGAGCCAGTTCGACATTACCTATACTCCAAGGAGAGCTATATAAGGACAAGTCCTAGCAGATTTCATAGCCGAATTTACCATTCTAGAGGACTTGCCCGAGACCAGTAAATCTCTAGAGTATATATAGAAGCTGCATACTGATGGTGCATCTAACGACCAGTGCTCGAGTGTTGGAATAGTACTTGAAACCCCCGAAGGTCGATCCATATTCTATTCCCTGAAATTGATTTTCATGCAACCAATAATGATGCCGAATATGAAGCCTTGCTTGCTGGATTGAAACTCGCCCGAGATTTGAGAATCATTGTAGTGGAAACGTACTGTGATTCATAATTAGTTGTATGTCAAGTTCAAGGTGAATATCAGGCCAAAGATCGAAGACTAGCTGCTTATCTAACTCGAGTCTAGAAAATACTTGATCAGTTTGATTACTATGCCATCCTCTACATACCCCATGAGCACAATCAAAAGGTTGATTCATTGGCGAAGTTAGCAAGCACGAGCGAAGCATAGCAAATGGGGCTTGTTCCTGTGGAGACGTAATCTTCCCTAAGAATTGATCAGATGGAGACAGACTGTATATTTTAAATCACTCCCGGTAAGGAGTCTTAGATGACTCTGTTTCGAAATTACCTCGAGCATGGGATGCTGCCTAAGCGCAGAAGTGAAAAGAGATTGGTTCTTCATAAAGCTGCACGGTTCATTATTCAGAATGGAGTCATATATAGAAGGGGCTTCTCCGTTCCTCTACTCCGATGCATCACCCATGATGAGATCAAGCAAGTGCTACATGATGTACACAAAGGAGAATTTGGCGATCACACTCGGAAGAAAGCTCCCGCTAAGAAGGTACTCCGATACGGATACTATTGGCCAGATGCAGTAGATTACACCAAGAAGTGTGATAAATGTCAAAAGCATGCTCGGATCTCTAGAGCCCCGCCTACTGAGATAACCCAAATGGTCAGTCCATGGCCATTTGTAGTATGGGGCATCGATATCATTGGCTCTCTACCTTTGGCCAAAGGTGGTGCGAAGTACGCCATAATCGTATTTGATTACTTTACCATATGGCCTGAAGCTGAACCTCTTGCTAAAATCACGATGAAGAACGTGAAGATGATCAACTTTGTAGTTCGCAACATTATCTGCTGATTTGGTCTTCCACATACCATCGTCACTGATAACGGAACCCAGTTCGACAATGTTGAATTCAAGGATTTCTACCAACGATTCCACATCCACAAGAAATTCTCTGCAGTTGCACACCCTCAAACGAATAGCCAAATTGAAGCTATTGATAAGGTTATCAAGTCTATTCTAAAGAAGCAACTGGAAAAGGCCGGAGGCAAGTGGGTTGATGGACTTCCTATGACTTTATGGGCTTACCGAACAACCCACAAGTCCGCGACCGGACACACTCCATTTTTTCCATCTTATGGTTCAGAAGCCGTCATCCCAGTCGAGATAGAAGCGCCTTCTCATCGTGTGACTTATTTTGACCCAAAAACGAATGCCATACTACTTGCTGAATCCTTGGATTTGTTGGATGAGAAGCGCGAAGAGGCTGATTTGAGGGTTGCCGCATACCCAAGTGAAGTCACCCGATAATACAATGCTAAGGTATGACCATGAATTTTTGAACTCGGTGATCTCATCCTCAAGAGAATTTACCCGGTTCCTTCACACATGAAACCAACTTGGGAAGGACCGTACGTGATTGAACGAAAACTCGAAGATGGCACATTTAAGTTATTGACGGTTGACGGTCTTACATTGCAAAGAGCCTGGAACAACGAGAGTCTCCATTGCTACTAAGATGATAGGCTTTATTTATTTCAGTCTATTTTCCATTTGCAACTTGTTTCTGCATTTTGAAATTTGAATTTGTAATAAGGCAACGAACTTTGTCGTATTTTCTTATTCCAGCAATAAAATGTCGTCTCTTCGTGCCAGAGCTGTGATTTATTGAATGTGACGTACAACCATCACGATGCACGAAGAGCTAAGTTCTATTATACGACGGGGTTTATTCAAATAGGGAGTGACTGTGATACGACCGGCCACTCACTAAGTGAAACCCGATCTCGGGGGTAAGTCACTACACTAAAGCCAAAAAAGGATTGATACACGACAATCCTTTAACTAACTCCAAACTCCCAAAATGCGAGTTGGAGTATAAACTCACAAATACGGTTCCTAAAAGGGTGGACTCATCCACCTAACGACTTTGACCGTACCCTAACCAAGTTTGAGGAGGATGGATCCGTCCATTTAACAGCCTCACTAGTTAGCTCGGGGTGGATGTGAATCGACCATCCATGATCCTGATAAATCCATCGTTGCAGGGTATGAATGAAATCCTAAAAGCTTGAACAGATGTGACTGACCATCTGTCGTCCAACTCCAAATTCCCAAAGTGTGAATTGGAGTATAAATGTCAACTCTGCAAATGAGAGTATAAACACCAACTCTGAATTCCCAAAGTGCGAGTCGGAGTATACAACTAAAAAATCCTAGAACACGAGCTGAAGTATAAACATCAACAAATTGCAAGTTCCCGGAGTGCGAACTGGAGTGCAAACATCGATTATCTTCAGATTCCCAGAGCATGAATAGAGTATCGACCGCAAATAACTTTGAGTCCCTAGGGTGTGGTCAGAGTATAATCACAACTCGAGTGTGAATGACCACTCATGAATTAACTTATGTCCTCAGAGCATGGCCACATACTTAAAAACTTAAACAGGCGTGATTGACCGCCGAAGTTAAAATACAAATCCCTGGAAAGCGGATGTAATCGTTATTAAGTGAGTGAGTGTGCCTCAACCACCCAACTCTCAACTGTGTTAGCATCGATTCAAAGATGTTAACATGACGAGATGAAGGCGAAATGGAATTTCTGATTGATCTTTACGACTCATCCTTGAAACTGGGGGCAGAGCTTAAGTGCCAACCATTGATTGAAGTCGTGCATCGGCGAAGTTCAACTTTATCTCCGGTCGTGACTCGTGTTTGTGATTTTCGAACTTGACAAATAAAAACAAATTCAACTCAAAGGTTGGAACTCCGTAAGTACATTGAAATGGAATTCAAATACCGAAACACTTAAGCATAAAAGACAGTAATAGAGTGCCAAAAACAAAATTTCATTTCAACTAAATGTGAAAGAAGTTTACATATAAGTTTTTCCAAAATTCCTACTAGTAGGGGCCAAACCCGCATCTATGCACCGCCTATGAAAGGAAACAAAAAATAGACTTCTATCTATCTACCCAAAATAAACCGAGGTAGAACATCAACTCTCTCTTCTTTTTCGGCTTCTTCTTCGGCGTGGACCGTCGGAACCGTTAGTAACTTTCCTCTTTAAGCCATTACCCTTCGGCGGCCGATCTCCAGGCGGGGGCATGATCTCAACATCCTCCTCCGAACTCGAGTATACGGGGAGCTCTTTGTAGGCGGAGTTGGAGGGGTTGGATCCACTACAGGAGGTGGAATAGACATGTTGGTATCAGTAACTGTACCGCCGGGCGATAGCATTCTCAACGGAGCCGGACGAAATGCTGCCATTCCACCTCCAAACCTGCCATCGCGATTCACTGCCTCCATTTCAGCATTGATTTCGGCCAATATTTCTTCTTTGTGAATCGGATGAGCCTCGTTGGAGGCATCGGCATTCGGCATTGAAGAGGTAGTGGCAGGAACGATTCCACTTATAACGAATGGAAAATCTGCAAAAGGGTCACTATGGTGACTAAGGAGTTCATCCATCATTTGCTCGTCAAAAGAAAATGTGACCCCATGTGTCCCATCAATTGGTGCAGTCGTCGTTGTGGTGATCGCCTCAGTAATAATGGCCTCTTGCGTTTGATGTGGTTCTTGGGTTGCAAGAGGCGCTATCAGTGTAATTCCAGTCATTGGATAGAAAAAAGAAAAACTGTTAGTAAGCGCTCTAGATCAGGCCTTACTTTGGACACGTGTGAAGAATGTTCAGAGTACCTTGCTCAGTAAGGCTGATGGACGACTGGGCGGCTTTAGAAGTATGCTCCTTAGCAGGAGATAGGTGTGGTTGTTCCTGATCATAAGTAGGGACAAATTGGGGTTCAACTGCTGGTGCAGGTTCAGATTAAGTTGGCGCAAGAACATCCAGACTTGTGTCCTGATGTCCGACACCTGAACCTTCCCCAGTTTCCAAGCCTTGGTCACCAAGCTTCTCCTTTTCGTGCAAGGTCATCGACTCATGGAGAATTTTTCTCTCATCTTCGTTCAGTATACGATTCTCGAGCTCGAACTCGTCGATGGATTCACCCAGATGCACTGCCTTCTCCTCCTCAACCAATTAGCCTCATGCGCTACAAAGACATGTTGAATAATTTTCAAGCCAAGCCATGTTTCTGTGTTTCAGCGCATTAGCATTATAGGTAACAAGATGATCTTCTATATTAGCCTCCAGCCTAAACTCTACCATCCGAACTTTCTCCTCAACCTCAGACTCTATCGCGTGAACCTTAGCCACTACCGTGTCCCGTTCAGCTCAGAGCACTATGGCCTGCTCACATGCCTCTTGGGCTGCATTGTTCACATCATCCCTATTCTTGGTAGTCTTTGAAAATTTGGCCTTAAGCTCGTTGAGTTCTTTGTGGGCCGCATCCCGCTCGGTAGCAACGGTGGTGTTACGATGACCCATCTCCTCCACCAAGGCATAGTGTGATTGCCTCATCCTCTCCATGGTCGAGTTGGCCTCGTCGGCCTTTTTAATGGCCTCCATTTATGACTTTCGGGAGGATTCGGCTTCATAGTTAAGCACCTGAATAATACGGTCCTTCTGAACGAGCTCGGTCTCTAACTTCTCAATGATAGCTACTCGCTCGAAGACAAGCTTCGATGCCTTTTTCGCAGCTTTCCCCTACTCCTTGTATTGAGTGTAAATGTCATGGATGTAATCATGCATCGTGTTCTCAGCCTCCGTTGAAATTCTCTTTAAATGCGGGGGCAAAATTATAAACATCAAAGCAAATATCTGGAAAATCCTTCTTCAATTGGGCAAGTTTAATCGCTCCTTCCCCTATAGACTTGGTAGGGACATGCTCTGCAATAATGGGAGCCATTGTTTCAATTCTATGATGGTGAGTTTCAGGCTTTGAGACGTGAGGAGACGGCTTGTGCCGTGAAGTTTTCGGAGGACGTGAGGTATAAACAGGAGGTAGTGCAAGATTTCTAGGAGGGGGAGGACGAGATCAAGATCGGTGTATGTACTCCCTATCTCTGTCATGTTGCTCCTGACTAGAGTATTGCTTCTGACTAGAGTATCCACGGTCATAGTCCCTATCCTTCTCTCTTCTACGCGACTCATAATATGTTGAAGATCGGCGAGCTTTTTGAAAACTTCCTAACATCGAGCCTCGGCCGGACATTGTATCTGCAAAGTAAAAGAAGAACAGAGTTAATAATCTTCCAGAGTAAGCAACTTATGGTCGAGAATTATGTAGTGCCGTGAAATGTATATGTATGTTCAACTCCCCGACCAACTGGAAAAGTCGGTCTTGCTTGTGGGTAGAGATTCGCTTAAGTCTAACGCACGCTGAAGCTCATCCAATCCGGCGTCATTCTGGAGTGACACAAAATCCAAGATTGGGATGTCGGCAAGCCCTTCGAAGAGGTTTTCCACCTATGAAGGAGAAGCCTTTGAAATTTTATTCCCAGGAACCGGCAAAGACATGACCATAGATTTCCATCTCCCATATTTAAAGTGTTTGAAAGAAACTGCCTTGCCTTTTCTATTTCCTTCGGAACCCTCAAGGCATCAGAAGGCCCGGTCATAAGTTCTCATTAGTGGTCGTTCTTTCTGGATCAACCTCCTCGGCTATAACAACTCCGAGCGTCTTACGCTTAGCTCGTTTCTTCGAGACAGCCCTTAGCATTCGCTCTAGCCTTATACTTTGGCTATGCTCGATCGGTCCAATGAGTCTCAAGTTTCTATCTATTAGAACCGAGTCAATGTCCCTCTCTTCACTTGGAACTTCTTGGAGAACCCAAACTATCTCTTTGAAATATGCACCTTTGGGTCATGGAATTACAGCTGTAAAGAAAAGGAAATGTTAGTTTGATATCTGTTATGATCACCATATTAACTACTTGAAAAGACTGTGGTACTTACGTCTGAATAGCCATCGGTTGGCAAACCCTAGGGGGCATTGAACATAAAACCATTCCATTTGGAAGTAACTCAGCCTAGTCTAGGACCCTGCTACAACTTGACAGTTCCTAACCGCTTCCAAAAATGTATAAGAAGGGCTATCACCCCGACTCTTGATATTAAATAGGTATCTAATCTCAATCAGGGTCGGTGGTCGAAAGAGATGCTCCACGAATATGATGAATAGGCTGTTCAGCGGCGCATATCCGTTGGGGTGTAGCTGAGATGGAGCGATTCCAAGAAAAGATAACACTTCCCTAATGTATAGTTTGAATGGAGGAAGTGTTCCAGTTGCACAAGCATGGAGATTGAATGCAGTGAACCCTTCTAGTAGATAGTGCGGTCTATCGTTTGGTCCTGGTAATAGCACGTTGTCCAATGACAAGTCGTGCCTCAAACATATCCGTCCCAACATGTCTTCAGAAATGTTGGACGGTACAGAGTCCGGCGGATTACCAATAAATGAGGTGCCAGGTAGCTCATCTAGAGCTGGACCTATGACTTCGGCCGTGATAGCCGGTATCTCGATTGTTGGTGGAAAAGAACTCTGAACTTCCCGCTGTTGTGAGCCTGAAGTTTCCATAATTAACTAACTTATTAAAAGTCATCATTAGACGATGATAATCCCATGCATCCCCAGTGTGAAGTGTGTGAGTGTGTTGCGCAATGCAGTACTACGAATTACTTGAGAAATTCAACAGAGGATGAAAAGACATGCAAACGACGAGACTTCGAATTTCAACTGGAGTGACTGCTATCTCTTATTGTCACAAGCGTGCTATCCAGACGTTAGCGATCGATCCAAATTAAAGTTCGTTAAGCCATGGTTCCATCGACGAACTTCGAAGGATGTTCAAATATGTAGTTCAACAATTAAGTTCAGATATGCAAGAATGAAGCTCGTCGGAGTCATATGTTCGGTTGGAGTTTACATCCATCAAAATGCAAGTTTGGATCGACCGCCTAAAAGTCTCGTTCGAATCGATCAGTACTCAATGGTTTCCTATCGGCCAGTGGATGCCGTCTTCATTTCGATTGAAACCTGATGGTTTCGTATCAATCAATTTGCGGTAACTTCGTATCGATCAGAGGTTAATCACTTCGTATCGATCCACAACACACTCTTCACATTGACTTTGCATCCATTGGACTACAATGGAATTCGTGTCCATCACAACTGTCCTTCATATCGGTATCAATTCGAAATGATAAATGCAGAATCCATGAACTAATAATCGAGGCGAAGTTGTAGGCAGAGAACCGATACGAAGTTCTTGGTTGGGATTCGAGGCAAAATCAACTTCCTCTAACTCTTTATCGATACGAAATCAAAGCCGAACGGCCATCCCTCAATTCCTTTTCTTCCCCAATCCCATCTAAGCCTCGTCCCTTCCACTCTCGACCTTACATCGGCCATCCATGGCCACTACACCACTGGAATCAATCGTGGAATCGGTGGGAGTGGACATGAGATTTTAAGTCTTGTTTGAATACAAGATTCATTACCTAATTCAAGTAGTGGATTCAAAGGAACGGAGAGCGGTTCGGTCCGGAGACGAGAGCAATTCTTTTTCTTCTTCTTTACTGATCAATGCCAAAGCGATTCGTGAAAAATAGAAAACAAGTGAAAGGTTTCTAAGTCCAAAGCGCTTTTGTATAGGCTCGAACTTGAGGGAAATAAATGATTAGTCTCCTGGTCGTTGCGACCGATTCCAAACGGTGTCACCCTGTATCTATACAAATTTGTTATTCGTATCAACAAATCGTGCTTTATCGGCACGAAGTTTGTGGCACAGGTTTTTCTAAAGCACCAGGTTCCATCAGTGCGAAGCAATTGCTCATGTCCACTATTTTCGACTCCATTCAGGTGCATCGATACTATTCGGATCCTTCATGATGCAACCCATGAAGGCACATATCGATCGATACGAATAGACCCTAAATGATCGGTTTGCCCTATTAGTATCCATAATGGGTCAACCGATATGAAATCATAACCTAATACCAACTGCAATGGATTCCACCGAAAGTCGTATTTATCGACGCGAATGTTTATTTCGTATCTATCATTGCGAATCACATCGATACGAAAACTATCTTTTGACCTTTTTACATCGATCCAGGAGAGGATCGATACGAAGGGACATTCCAAAGAAATGGTCAAGTAATGTTACAAATCGGATTTCACATTGACTCAGGAGGGGATCGATACGGAATTCGATGCGGGAAAACAGAAAACGACTTGTAAACGCACGAATGTTAACGAGAGTCAGGTTAACATATGTGAATGTATGTCAGACTGATTTTCAATTTTCAAAATTCACAGGTCAAATGCCTACCTAATGATGACTACAACAACGAACAGCTAACTGCTATCATACATCAATCAGTTACACCAGTACACGGTACAACAGTTGGCAATCAGCAGCTTATATTACTGAAAAATCAGTCAGGAGTTATAATTTTCAGCGAAAAGACGACAATCGTTCAACAAGTCGAACAGAAATATTTAGGATGAAAGATGCGACTATTCAAAGCACTTCATGTTATCACAAGACGTACTTTAGAGGGAAAATGTTATCCCACCTTTTGGTAAGGCCGAGATATCAAAGAATTGACAGAAAACCAAGGATCACTCATCCCGAATGTCGAGTAAGCACGGGTTCACTATGGATGTCGATGAATTTTTTTCAAGTCCGGATCAAGCTACAATTAACAAGACATGACAAGCAAAGCTATGAAAGCCAACGTTTCAATTTTCAAGTCAATCGGAGTTTGCATGCTCAAGATGTGATCAATGCAAATCAAAGGAAATAACCTCACTTCGTATCCATCATTAAGCCTTGGTTCGAATCGATCTTATTCGAATCCATCAGCATACGAGTGCACTTCGTATCGATCGGCTATTACCTACTTCGCATCCATCAACTACAACATAGAACTTCGTGTCCATCCAAAGGTGGTTTTCTTCATATCCTGCATGTTCGTATCGATCCAAGTGGCCATGCTTCGTATCCACCGTTACCAACTAGTTTGTATCCATGGAAGGATTGTCATTTCGTATTGATCATTTCACTCATTTCAAATCAATCAATCTATTCACATACTTCGTATCGATCAGCCATTAATCGACACGAAGGACACATTACAGATTGATGCGACTGTCAACTTTTTGATCGAGGCAAACCAATCAACAGTAATCGATACGAACAAACTAGTTCTTTATCGATACGGACAAGAGGTTACATGATCGATGCGAACTGAAGAACTTTCATTGATACGAACTGTGCATCCTCCACCGATGCAAACGAGGCAGCGTCATCGATACGAACTAGGCAAAAATATTGGGATGACTCAGTCAACTCGACATCAGGAGCGGATCGATCCAAAAATCATGCGATGCGTCATCTCATGAGCACGTGCCCAATATCGATTCGAACAGAGCAGCCTACATGAAATAAAGTTTGCATCGATCATAACTTGCCATCCACAAGTCCAAATACTATGAAATTTTCACAGAAGGTTACGTACAACCTAACGAATGTTCCTGCCAAATTTTGACTCGGTTGGATTAAATCTTGATCGATACGAAGTTCGTTCGTATTGATCACAGGTCGAGCTGAAATCGCCTAAGATCGATTGCGTGGGCCCACCCACATGACAGAAGAAGTCTTCCGAGATCTAAGCGAGATATTTGCCTCCTTTGCCTATAAATATAGCCCCATGGCCTATAGAAGAGGGATCTTTTTGGCTCTTTGATGTTCAGACTTTGCCGAATCCAACTTTGCACTCTATACCTGTTTTTGTACTCGAATTTCAAAACTTCAATTCGCTGCAATCCATTGCAATCAGTTGTAATCGGCAAGTGAATACTTCAAACTTCATTTTTATCACTTTAAATACTTCATAAATAAACTTCATTTTTATCTCTTCAAATACTTCATTGCAATCCATTGTAATCAGTTGCAATCAGTTGTACTCCAATTTCAAACTTCGTTTTTATCTCTTCAAATACTTTCGAAGAGTGTTGTGCCCATTTTTGGTACAAACAATTCAAAACATACCAAACAGACATAAATAAATTTCTAATCACATCATAAATTAATTTAACAAACATAAGAAATTTTAGAAGTAGTGAGCGGGTTAAAATACTCACCTTTGAATTTGAATTGAATTTAAATCCAATTTAAATTCAAAATTCAAACAGTCTTAGAATTCGTCCAAACCAGTGTCAAAATGTCCGAAATTTCAATAAGATCCTAGCAAAGAAAACCATGCATAAATCGGACCTCATATGCAAAAGTTATGATTAAATTAGCTTAAACGAATAGATAAAAAAATAAAATAAAAATAAAATAAAAATAAAATAAAAATAAAAATATAATGAGTAAACACGCTACCTCCTCCATGTCAGCAAGTTCTTCATGTGCACTTGTAACTGAACGTGGCCAAACCATAACCGCTCGATCCTATCGTACGTGAGTCACCAGCCGCCGTACAATCGTCGACGGCCACCAATCACCCAGCGACACTCCCCCCATGGCCTGCGACTCCCCCCCAAGGCATGATGACCACCAACGCCAACGGAAAACCTAGCGCCGCCACTCATTCTATAACCCTAATCGAATTTTCATGCCCAATCTAGCCGTCACTTCGACGAACAAACCACCTCGATGAACTGCGTGCAGCGATCTCTACAGCCCGATGTCTCCAATTTGTCGATCAAGCGAAGCCGATCACTACAAAACGGACGGTCGAGAATTGCTCTTCCATTTATGGACAGATAGTGGTTCAAATTGGAAAATAAACTACAGATCTGAGATGCACTCGTCGAGTGCTTCAAATCGATGTATAAATCGATATAGTTCATGGAGTTCGAAATTTTGATTTAAACTCGATTTCAAAATTGAATTGAGAAGTTTGTTTGGTTCATTGAGAAGAAGAATAGGACTGAAATGTATGTATAGACAAATGAAAATGAAGATTGGCTAGGGTTCATAATGGGCTATTTATAGACAAAACTGAAAATGGAATGGAAGGACAAGATTTGATTTGCACATTGAACGATAAATGGCTCGAAAAGCCCGTTCTGCCTCCGAAATGAAAATAGGTCATCACATATATCAAAATAGATCTGTTTGATGATTTCAAATTCAATGGAACATATTTCAACTACTAATTCCATCATATGAAGAAGTTATGTTAAAATTAGCTTGTTTCAAATTGATTTTAATTGAATTCGATTAAATTGATTTCTAGGCATTTCGAGTCTGTACGATCAAACGATATGTCAAATCCTTACGAAATTCGAGATGCTACAATAATTCACTGTTACGAATCCAATGAAACTAGTTTCGTAGAAATCCGAGATAGTTGCCAAAATGGCTACTTTCCAAGTTAATTAAATAGATTAATATTAAATTAATTAAATCACTTTCAAATTCAAATTTTAATTATTTACAACTTCTATCATTTTGGCTTACTTAGTAATTTATAACTCTTTATAACAAATTTCCATATAAATTTAATGTTGCATATTTCACCAATTTCAAAGTTTTAAATTTCAATTTCGATATATCTAGAGGTTATAAATTAAATTTCCAATAATTCAATTTAATTTTGCTTTCCATTTATTATTCAATGAATTTTATTTTATGGTATAATTATCAAGGTTTATATCATAGTGCATTAATAATTTCCAATTTCATCAAATTTCAATTAATATAGTATTTAATTTCATTTACTTACAATAAATCCATTTATTATAAATTGAATTCCAGTAAATTGATTCGATTCAATTTCAATCTTTATACTAAACCCACTATTACTCTGTAACACAGTTAACACTTGTTTTACATTTCATTACATTTCATTACATTAATATACTCGCATTTCCATCTTTTATTTGTATTAAGTATTACCATGTTATTAAATTTTGGTCAATTTCACACATTAATTATAATTAAATTCTCAATTAATTTATTTATCTCGATTTCATTCCTTTGTTAAGTCAATTATTACCTTATTAATAAAATTAACCTTTCTATTCCTTTGATTACGTTCACACTACGGTTGTGGTCTTATTCGACATTAATGTAACATTTTGTTGACAGTTATTTGTAATTGATTAGTTAAAGTGGTAGCAACACCAATTGTCACCATTATACATTTTATAACATTTGTAAGTTTATTCTTTACAAACAATTATTACAAAAAGTCTCATTACACTACATTTATTCCATTTCCATCCATTGCACATTATTTTATTAATAAGTTAACCTTTAAATTATTAATTACCTTTTATATCCCACTATAAATCAATGCACACATTAATACAACAAATATTGTAATCCTTACATAATACTGATCTTATTCAATTACTATTATCATATATTATCTCATTAAATAAATTCATATTTACATTCATTCCCTTATATTAAATTTATAACCAAGTTATAACATTTACATTATTTCAATTAATTGGAATTGCATTCAAACTGTTAATAATTAGCTTTAATTATCATTTGTTATATTTCATTTCGGTATTCAGTTCACTATTGAATTACAAATTTTTATTTCTTCAATATTATATTACCAAAATCTTATTATATTAACAAATTTAATTCTCGAAATTTACGGGTCGTTACACTCTTCCCCACTCAATACTTTTCGTCCCCGAAATGGAAAAAAAGGAAAAGAAGGAATTATGAAATCCATATATCGTATTCAAATATTAAATTTATAAACAAATGAATTTACAAAATTAAATAATTTAAATAAAGTATAACAATTTATAACCATTAAATCCTTTTATACTCAAACTAATAAAATTTGGAAACATTCCAAAATTTACGAAAAATTTCGGTAGAGTCTCCTTTGTACGGAGAGGCTCGGGAGAAACTATAATATAAATAAAACAATATATATCACAACTTTTCAAAATAATATATCCCAATAGCGGGTAAAATAAAATAATATCGCTAGAAAACCCATAATCCGAGAACGTACCTATTTGTCGGAAAAATAACGCTTATTTTTATGAAACCAAAAGCAGTAGCAACTACTTCCATATCTTGTATTTCACTTATATAATCCAAGGAAGTTAATAATTATATAAGAGAAATATTCAAAGTTGTTTCAATCAATAACAAAACAAATTAATGCAACGTAACAACAATCACTTGCAACAACAAGCATAACATCATTTTAACAAAGAAACTAATCATTCATTCCAGCCAAAACAAATGGTCTGTTTGAGTCTAGAAACTTTAAATTGTATTCAATGACAAATAACTACTAGTATACCATATACTTAACAGTTTTAGATAAAACTCAATAGATTATTCATACATCCTAAGCAACTTGAAGTATCCTTCCCAAACAACAATTAACCAAACAACTACAATTCAAGCAATAAATCAAGTTCATTCTTTTTAATTTCATTTCTCAATGCTCATTTATTTAGCTTACATTTATTCCTTACAAAAATAAATTTCCATTCATTCATTCATTACTTGATTTCATTTATTTACATTCATTTATTTATCATATTCATGTTCAATTCAATTACTTAGCATATCAATTCACTAATTTAAGTTTATAATCATCTACTTACAATATTCACTTCCTATCACATTTTATATAATAACATTTCAATTATAACTTAGGTTTATAACAACTATAACACCAAACTCTTATTTATAAAAGTAATTCATTGAACACTTTGCTTACATAAGTTTTACTTGTATGATATTCAATTACATATTCTTATTAAACGTTACAACTTTTAATATTTGGTAAGTATATATATGCCTTTAAGAATGCAATTGAAAGTTACACAAGTTTATCTCACTTCTTTTAATTAGTTAATTGTTCAATAATCGTATCCTTTGTTTTATAGCTTACCAATTTAACCTTTCTTGTAATTTCATTCATTACCTAGTATTTAATCTCTTATTTCATTTGGAGGTTCCAATTATTAATTATTCAAAATCCATTTCATTAATTAAAACCTCTAATTCATAGAAATTTAAGAAATAAATGTCGGGTTCCATTTCAAACCATTTAAAAACAATAAATGGATGTATATACTCATAACTTGTCTATCCAATTATATTTAAAGAAATTTGAAATTTATATTTGCTTACCAAAATAAATCTGCAGTACAACTACTACAGTGACCTTCCCACTTTGAAACTCGCAAATGAATGTCGATGATGCATGCACTTATCGCTGAAATTATTTTCCAACGATAGAGAGGGGAGTACGAAACTTATTTCTTTTCAAGTTTTCTTTAAAACAATTCTTTCAAATCACATTGAAATATTTATATCAGAAATTCTTCTAAATAATATTATTAGTATATTCCAAAATCATTTGAAAGAAATTTTCAAAAACCCCAGAACTTAAGTTCTAAATTTCCAATTGTCATTTATTTTATTTTCCAATCTTATTTCCAACAAATATTTATAAATTTCACCACCTAACAACCAACATATTACAACCAAATATATATCATTTATAAATCATTATTATATGTATAAAATGTGCAATAGGTAAAATTATTTCATTTACCTATATTTCAAAGGAAATATTGTGTCGTTCTGTCTTATTAAGTGTTTAGATATCCCTATCGATGTCATAGCGTCCTATGCACCAACCAGAATTTATAAATACAAAACAGAACAAATTGACACAGCATAAAAACCTTTTATAAAACTACTAAATACGCTCTCTCATATATATACACCCAGAGACTCATTTTAGGGTATTACTACCCTATTAATAAAAGAGTCAGTCCCCATAAAGCTAAGGTTTTCGCTAAACCAAAGCTCTGATACAAACTGTAACGAACTGCCTTTTTAGACATTTTAACCAGGCACACATGTCGACTTAAACCATACAAAAGGGCAGATGGTTATTGGGGTAAATAAGAAAAGCAGATAAAGAAGAAAAAACAAAATCTCACAGTGAAATGACAAAATATAATAATCAAATAACAGTTCATGAAGCTATTTACAAAACATTTGATTTTACTTATACAACACAGGTCAGAGTTACACATACCAGGAAATAATAAATAATGCAGCCGAATACATGATGTAGTGAATTAAATATAGTAAATACTAATAGTATAAATCTTCATCTTCATCCTCTAGAATTAGAGTCTTCAAAACCTGAAATGCTCAGGCTGACCCGAGCAAATTGAAAAGACAAAACATTCGAGTCGGAAATAAAAGATCTTATGTAAGTTAAATCAACGGAATAAATATGAATGGAACGGCATCATAGATGTTAACGGGGTTTGGTATCTCCTATCCAGTGTCTAACGTGAGTGTAGTAACTTAAGAGATGTTCGGGATTCCCATCTCCTAAGGATCCGTTAAACTATCTGCTATATAGTACAATACGCTATTATAATATGTCTATACTAAAGTAAAAAGTATTAAAATAGCATTAAGGCATTACCCATACCCCCCTTAACACATTTTATATGTTCCCATAGTCTATACAGTACCGTACGCTCCTCCGAGAAGTTTACACAAAGGGCACCCCATAGGTATGGTACAAAACAAACTCATAAAAGGCGCGCTACGACATGTGAACACGGCACATGAGAAAATGGCAGGGTAGATGTACCATTTGCGGATCTAGACTGGTGGTAACGCATAGCAGCTACTACCGCCCACCTTGGAACATACTCCCAAATCAAAATCCAGGTGGCCAACAAAACAATCATAAAACCAGAATATAATATCGAAGAAATGTGCCCAATGGGAGAAATGACCACACTTGGCTCGGCATGCCCCCTGATTTTAGTCACATCTAAGCTGACTCATGGGAGTCATGGTCACGTAAATACCTCATATAGAATCATTTGCCAAACCATCCTACTTCATTTTTGGAATCTCCACGACATACACAGTTGTTAAAGTAGTTTTCGGTATTGGCGGAGAGTATGACAATATTCGATCCCAATCTCTTTAACAACCAATCGCTTATTACACACTGGATGGTTCTTTTACATTTCCAAAATAATTTCATAATTAATATCAAAATATCAAATTCTCAAACCATATCACCTTTAAATCATGTTTACTTAAACCATATTCACTTCCAATTCATATCGTTTCCAAAATCATAATTTCTTCTAAAAATTGAATTTCCAAAACAGGTTAAATCCTTACTTCAAATCATCATTTCATTTTATTATAACGTTTAAATTCTAGCTTAGGTTATAACATCATTTAACCTTATTCTTTTTTTTTCAAACCAATTGAATTGAATATAAACTCTTCCACATCACTTGGTCTAAAGGTTTAGAAATTAGTTTAAATAGTCATAAATAGTTAAAATAGTTATAAATAATTAAATACTCTAAAATAGCTTTAAAATAGATTAATTATATTTAAAATGAATTAAAATGGTTTAATTAGTTTAAAATAAATTAAATTGGTTTAAAATAGGTTAAAATAATTTGTACAGTTAATATTGGTTAAATAGTTTTAATAAATTTGAAAATCTTAATAATTAGAAATTTTAAAATAATATAATTTTAAATAGTTTATAATATAATATGAATTTGGAATTTTTATCAATTTAAATTATTTATTTCTTTTCAACACATCTAAACCATTTCAATTTCCAAATCAACGGCCCAATTTCAAATCTTTCAATTCACATTCAAATAAACTATTAAATTCTATATCGATTTCCAATGTTAGAAATATCAATTTAAATTATTCTAATTTCAATACCTTTCAAAGTTATATTTCAAAAATTCGAACAAAACTCAATTCGGTTAAATTCCATTTATACTTCAAAATTTAACTTAAAATTCAATTAAATTTCTTTAAACAATTCCTTTAAACCAATTCAAATTTCAACATAAACTTGATTTCAATAATAATCCGATTTATATAAATCCAATTCTTATTTCAAAATATTATTCAATTGAATTCAAAAAAATTTAAAATCATTTAATTTAACCAATTCAGTGTCCGTATATAAATTTCTACCCTAGGGTCAAGTGATATGGATATTTATCATTCCAATCCGCAATTTAAAATATTGCGGTTATATATCATTTCAAACCGCAATCCCGAATTTAATAATAAAATCCATAAGATCGCTCGAGTCTATCATTTCAACCCATAACGATTTTTCTCTAATCTATAGATCATTCGGGTATGTATCATTTCAACCCATAGTGAACTTGCATTTTATAACGATATAAAACAAAACATCCATTCATCCAATATCAACATCAAGTATCCATCACAATCATCATCCAAATCAAACAAATAAATATCAGCAATTAACAAATTTACAAAACAATTATTTAAGTGGCAGTTTAATTTCAATAGTAAATTAAATAACGATTTTATTGAAATAAATTCAAATTAACTAAGATGATGATTCAAAATATACCAAACAGCCATAAATAAATTTCTAATCACATCATAAATTAATTTAACAAACATAAGAAATTTTAGAAATCGTGAATGGTTTAAAACACTTACCTTTGAATTTGAATTAAATTTAACTCCAATTTAAACTCGAAATTCAAATAGTCTCAGAATTCGTCCAAACTAGCATCAAAATGTCGGGAATTTCAATACGATCCTAGTGGAAGAACCGTGCATAAATTGGACCTCGTATGCAAAAGTTATGATTAAATTAGCTTAAGCGAATAGATCAAAAAGTAAAATTAAAATAAAAGTATAACGAGTAAAGGGTTACCTCCTCCATGTCAACAAGTTCTTCACGCGCACATAGAACTGAACATGGCTAAACCCTAGCCGCTCGATCCTATCGTAAGCGAATCACCAACCGCTGTACGATCGTCGACGGCCACCGATCACCCAGCGACACTCTCCCCATGGCCTGCGACTTCCCCCAAGGCGCGACGACCGCCAACGCCAACGGAAAACCCAACGCCGCCACCCATTTATAACCCTAATCGAATTTTTGTGGCCAATCTTACCGTCACTTTGACGAACAAACCACCCGATGCACTGCGTGCAGCGATCTCTACAGCCTGATGTCTCCAATTTATCGATCAAGCGAAGCCAATCACGACACAAAGGACGTCCAATAATCGTTCTTTAATTTCTGGACAGACAGAGGTTTAAATTGGAAAATGAATTACAGATCTGAAATGCACTCGTCGAGAGCTTCATATCGATATATAATTCGATATAATTTGTGGAGTTTGAAATTTTGATTTAAATTTGATTTCGAAATTGAATTGAGAAGTTTCTTTGGTTCATTAAGAAGGAGAAGAGGACTGAAATGTACATACAAACAAAAGGAAATGAGGAGTGGCTAGGGTATATAACGGGCTATTTATAGACAAAGTTGAAAATGGAATGGAAGGACAAGATTTGATTTACACGTTGAACGATAAATGGCCCGAAAAGCACATTCTGTCTCTAGAACAAAATGGGTCATCTCGTATATCAAAACAAATGTTTTTGATGATTTCAAATTCAATGGAACAATTTTCAAGTCCTAATTCCATCGTATGAAGAAGTTATGTTAAACTTATCTTATTTCAAATTGATTTCAATTGAATTGATTTCTAGGTGTTTCGAGTCCGTAAGATCAAACTATAAGTCTGATCGTTACGAAATTTAAAATCCTACAATAATCAACCATTATAGATCCGATGTAACTAGTTTCATTGAAATCCAAGACAGTTGCCAAAATGGCTATTTTCCAAGTTAATTAAATAAATTAATATTAAATTAATTAAATCACCTTTTTCTGTATTAAAAATGGGCACAACACTCTTCGAAAGTCTTTCAAGAGATAAAAATGAAGAATAGAAATGTAAAATGTGGATTATCTAACAAAACCTTCAAAAATAGATAAGTAAATGCATAGACATACGGCAATTTAGAGTGATTCGGCGTGTTGCCTACATCCACTATGAAGTTTGATGATTTTATTGATATTCTTTGGATGATTACAATCGATTTCAATGGATTGCAGCAAGTTACAGTAGTGAAATTCGAGTACAATAGCAGTAATGAAGCGCAAAAGTGAATCCAGCAGAGTCAGGGTATTCCAGAATCAAAAGATCCTTCTTCTGTGGGTCATGTGGCTCTATTTATAGGTGTAGGAGGCTAATATTTCGCTCAGATCTCAGGAGACTTCTTCTGGCACGTGGGTTGGCCCACATGATCGATCCCATGAAGTTTCGACTCGATCCGTGATCGATACGAACGTAATTCGTATCGAT
The DNA here is from genome assembly GCA_030765085.1 of Allium cepa. NCBI lineage: Eukaryota > Viridiplantae > Streptophyta > Magnoliopsida > Asparagales > Amaryllidaceae > Allium > Allium cepa. Next base: position 303,845,631 of record CM060945.1, on the reverse strand, counting down.
CAAGATTTTGTCCAATAGATTCGAAACTTGGTGTGAACATTCTTTAGCTTGTACGTAAGCTGCTTTGAAAATTTCATAGTATTTAGACTTGTGGATTGTGAGATATGATTGATACGAGTTGAAGTTTTTTGGTGGCTGTTTAGTTCGAATCTATAGCTTCGAATCGATCCATTCGAATCGATCATTGCACGTGATCAGGTGATGACATGGTGCACACTCTTCGAATCGATCCACTTTTTACGTCGAGTTGACAGAGTCGTTCCCAGAGATCTCGGCTCGTTCGTATCAAAGACCGTTGCCAATTCATATCGATGGAAGTTGCGCATTTCATATCAAGAGGAGTTGCGTAGTTCGTATTGATTGTGGGGTCTTGTTCGTACTGATCCACGTTGCTCCAACTTGATGGATGCGAATGGCTGATGACTAGATGAATATGAATAGATAGTGGCTTCGTTAGGCCTTGACGGATATGAATAATGGACCCATGATGGATATGAACAAGCGAAGATAGACAGATACAAACAGGGCTCGTACTTGATGGATACGAAGCAGTGACTATTTGATGGGTTCGAATAAGTCCGATACGGAGGAAGTCGCCCTTGGATGGATACGAAGTAGACCTCCGTGTTGTTGTTGATGGATGCAAAGTAGGCATTAGCCAATCGATATGAATCGATGCTCTGAGATGGATTCGAACGCGACCGATGCGAACCGAGGCTTGACGATGGATACGAACTAGAACGACTCGAACTGAGGCACAAAGATGGTTACGAAAATGGGGTAATCTCCTTCAACTTGCATCGATTATAACTTGAGCATGTAAACTCAGATTGACTTGAAATTTGGAACGTTGGCTTTACTGGCTTCACTTGTCATGCCTTGTCAATCATAGCTTGATCCGGACTTGGACAAAATTCATTGACATCCATGGTGAACCTGGGCGTACTCGATATCCAAGACGAGTGATCCTTGGCTATCAGTCAGTTCCTTGATATCTCGGTCTTGCCAAAAGGTGGGATAACATTTTCTCCCCAAAGTACGTCTTGTGGAAACATGACATGCTTTGAAAAGTTGCATCCTTCACTCTGAACAGTTATCGTCTTTTCATTGAAAGCTGTAATCTTCGACTGATTTCCTCAGTAATGTGAACTGTTGATTGTCATCCATTGTACCCTATATTGTTGTAATTGATTGCTGCATGATAGTGATTAGTTGTTTGCCGTTATAATCGTTATCAGATGAGTATCCAATCCTTATAGATGTTGAAAATTGAATATTAGTCCGATACATATGCATATATGTTAATCTGATTCTCGTTACCGTTGCACGTTCACGAGTCATTGTCAGTTCTCCCGTATTGAATTCTGTATCGATCCTCTCTAGTACGGATGTGAAATTCGAGATGCAACAACGCTTGATGGTTCTTTTTGAATGTTACTTCGTATCGATCCTCTTCTGGATCGATGTAAAAGGTTGAAAGGCGGTTTTCGTATCGATGTGACTCACATCGATGGATACAAAATAAACGCTCGTATCAATGGTTACGAGCTTCGGTGGACTCCATTGCAGTGGACTTTATTTCGTATCGATGAACTTGTGCTATTGTGGGTCGAGTGCTGATGGATACGAATAAGGCATTTTGTATCGATAGAGTTTAATGTTTTCAAAACAGCCATCATTGCGTACTTCGTATTGATAGACCTTTTATGGCTAGATACGAATAGCCAATTCACATCGATGGGTACTGGCCTTTGGAGGTGGTGATTTGATGGATTCGAACCGTGCAGTTTGTATCGAGGCAAAGCGGATGGATTCTGAAATGATGGATATGAACAAGCGTTTCATATCGATGGACTCTGGTGTTCCACAAAGACCTACGCCACAATCTTCGTGTCGATAAAGCTTGAATTGATGGATACAAACAGCTTGTTCGAATCAATCCAGTGGTGGACCCGTTGTAACCGGTCGAGTCCACTGGGAGGCAAAGCGTTTTTTCCCTCTATACTCGGGTGCATAAATACTGTGGACTTAGTCATTTTTTTCTTTCTGGCTTTCTTGCTCTCTTCCTTCGTATCGAGAAGAATCGAAAAGTTAAAAATAGCCTTCGCTCTCAAATCCCTTTGCCACGTCAATCCTCTGAACTAATACTTTGAAATTAGGTAATTGAATGGCTAACCGACGTTATAACGACGAGATTCGAAACCAATTGCCAATCTATTTACACATACGATCGATCTCTGGTGATGTCAAGGCCGGAGTTGGTTCAGAGAAAATAGCCATGGTGTTTGAGCAGTTTGGGGAAGAAGAATAGTAGTGGGATATGAAGGAAGTACCCACACCAAACGATGAAGGGGTCGGTTTTTCGTATCGATCTGAGAATGATGAGACTTCGTATCGAATATAGCGAGCAATCTTGTATTAATTAGGAATGGGAGTTCGTGTCGATCCAGATTGATCGATACAAAGACCTGGTTTTGGGGATTAATAGAAGATGCCGTTGATGACCGATACGAAATCGAGCTCTACGGATGGATACGAACGAACTTTTCTGGTGATCGATACGAAATTGTATACCATGACCAATAGAAAATACACTCTCATGATCGATACGAAACGTATCAATTCGAACATGATCGATACAAAAAATATCGATTCGAACATGATCGATATGAAACGTATCGATTTGATTACAATCGATATGAAAATGAGGCTTCCTCGATCGATGTGAATTGTTGCGTTCTGGATCGCTACGACTTGCATCTCTGGTGAGCGATGTACGTATGACCTGTGATGGATACAAACCCTTTTACAATTGATCACATGACTCTGATGAGCTTCATTCTTGCGTATCTAGGCTTAACTGTTAAACTGCACATTGGACCGCCCTTCGAAGCTTGTCGACGGAACTGTAACTTAACAAAATAATAACGGACATTAATTTGGATCGATCGCTAATATCTGGATGGCATAAGTTGTGACGGTCAGCGATGACGGTCACTCCAATAGGATTTCTCATAACTTAATTAGCTATGGAACCTTCAAGCTCCCAACAATAGGAAGCTCAGATTTCTCTCCCCCCAATAATCGAGATACCGACCATCGAGGCCGAGATTATAGATCCAGCCCGGATGAGATACCTGGGGCTGTTTTTAGCTGTACTCTGTCAGATTCTGTGCCATCCAATGTTTCCGTAGACATGTTAGGATGGATATTATTGAGGCATGGTTTGTCAATGGATGACATGCTATTGCCAGGTCTGAATAATAGACCGCACTTTCCACCTGAAGGGTATACCGCATCCAACCGTCATGTGTGCGCGGCCGGGACACTTCCTCCATTTAACCAATATATCAGAGAAGTGTTGTCTTTCCTTGGGATCGCTCCATCCAGCTATACCCCAATGGATACACGTGTTGAACAGTGTATTCATCGTGTTCGTGGAGCATCTGTTTCGACCACCAATCCCGATCGAGATTAGATATCTATTTAACATTAAGTGTCAGGGAGATAGCACATCTTTCACATTCTTAGAAGTAGTCAGAAATTGTCAAATAGTAACGGGGGCTTGGAACAGGCTAAGTTACTTCAAAATGGAATGGTTCTATGTTCAACGTCCCCCGGGATTTGCCAGCCGATGGTTAGCCAGACGTAAGTACCATAATCTTCTCAAGCGGATAATAAGATAGTCACGATTGATGCCGAAATTATATCAGTTTTTTCTTTATAGCTACGATCCCATGGCCTGAAACTGTGCATTTTGGGAAGATAGTTCGGGTACTCCAAGAAGTCCCAAGTGAAGAGAGAAACATTGACTCAGTTCCGAAGGATAGGAATTTGAGAATTGTCGGACTAATTGAGTGAAATCAAAGTATTAGGCTGGAGGGAACGCAATGGTCTGTCTCGAAGAAACGAGCCAAGCATAAGACTCCCCGACTTGTTATAACCGATGAGGTTTATTCGAAGAGAACACCCACTGATGGAGAACTTGCAGCCGGGATCTCTGGCACCCCTCAAGATTCCGAAGGGAAAAGAAAAGGCAAGGCAGCTGCCTTTAAACGTCCCAAATCCGGGAGATGGAAATATGTGGTCATGTCCCTGCCCATTCTTGGAACTAGAATCTTGGAGGCTTCTCCCCCGTGAGTGGAAAATCTTTTCGAAGGGCTAGCCAATATCCCAATCTCGGAATACGTGTCCTTCCAACATGATGCCGGATTGGAGGAACTTCAACATGCTTTAGATTTAAGCGAGTCACTTTCCATTAGCGTGGTCAACACTTCCGGTTGGTCGAGGGGTTGCACATACATACACACTTCACGACACTACACGATTCCTGAACATAGGTTGATCACCTTAAGAGATTACTAACTCTATTCTTCTTTTACTTTGTAGATACAATGTCCGGTCGAGACTCGATGCTAAGCAATCTTCGAAAAGCTCGCCGATCTTCATCATATTACGAGGCACGCAGAAGAGAGGCAGATAGGGATTATGATCATGGGTACTCCAGTCAGGAGAATTATGACAGAGAGAGGGAGTACGTACACCGATCTCGATCTCGATCTCATTCTCCCTCTCCTAGAAACCCTGTACAGCCTCACGTTTTCATCTCACGCCCTCTAGAAACTTCGTGGCACAAGCCGTCTTCTCAAGCTTCAAGATCTGAAACTCAACAACGTAGAACCGAAGTAGCAGCTCCCGTCATTGCAGAGTAGGTCCTTGCTGTGCCTTCGGGTGAAGGAGCAATTAAACTTGCTCAACTAAAAAAAGACTTTCCCGATGTCTGCTTCGACGGTTATATATTTCCTGCACATCTGAAGAGAATTCCAACGGAGGCCGAGAACACCGTGCACGACTACGTTGTAGATATTTATTTCCAATATAAGGAGTAGACGAAAGCCGTGAAAAAAGCATCGAAGGTGGCTTTTGAGCGGGCTTCCATGATCGAGAAGTTGGAGAAGGAGCTCACGTAAAAGGATCAGATCATTTAGGTGTTCAATACTGAAGCCGAGTCTTTTCGAAAATTTGAAATGGAGGCTCTCAAGAAGGTAGATGAGGCCAACTTGGCCATGGAGAGGATGAGACAATCCCACTATGCTATGATGGAGGACACGAGCCATAGGAACACCACCGTCACCGCTGAGCACGACGCGGCCCTTAAAGAGCTCAAGAACTTAAGTCCTAATTTTCTAAAATCATAAAAGAGAGGGTGCCGCCAACACTTCAGCATAAGAGGCATGTGATCAAGCGGTGGTGCTTCGAAGCGAAAGGGATGTGGCTATGGAGAGAGTCCGTGCAACGGAGGTTGAGGTTGAGGAAAAAGTTCGAATGACGGAGTCCAAGTTGGAAGCTGACATTGAAGACCTTCTCGTCACCTACAATGCTAATGTGTTGAGACACTGAAATCTGGCTTGGCTTGACAACTATCTGACACATCTCTATAATGCCTGGAGTCAGTTGGTGGAAGAAGAGAAGGCGGTGCATCTGGGTGAATCCTTTGATGAGTTTGAGAATCGGCCGACTGAAGACAAAAGGAAAAATCTCCATGAATCAATCATATCACATGGAAGGGACAAACTCAGCGCCCAGCACCAGGAAATTGGGGAAGGCTCAGGTGTCGAGCATCATGCCACAAGTTCTGAGACTTCTGCTCCGCCTTCATTTGAGCCTATACTAGCGGCTAGACTCCAGTCTGTCTCGGCTTATAATCCAGAGCAGCCGTAGATATCCCCCATCAAAGAGCATACCTCCGAAGCTGCTCATCCATCCATGAGCCAAAATGAGGATGGTACTCTGAAAAAATCTTATGTGTGTTCGAAATAGGGAACTCGCCTTGAGGCGCTTGCAAACAATTTCTCTACTTTCTTTGTTCAGTGACCAGAGTTACACTGACAGCGCCTCCTACAATCTAAGAATTACATCAAGCGTAGGGGGCCATTATTACTGAAGCGACCACTATGACAACGACTGCGCCAATTGAAGGAATGCCGAGGCTCACTTTCTTTTGATGAGCAGATGATGAATGAGCCTATAGGTCGATACAGTGACCCCTTCACGGACTTTCCATTTGTCATTAGTGGACTCGCGCCCGCTTCTGCTGCTTCAACACAGAACACTGCTTCCCCCAGCGAAGCCCAATCCATTGGCAAAGAAGAAATACTGATTGAAATCAACGCTGAATTGGAGGCAGCGGAACACGGTGGTAGTTCTGGGAGTGGAATGGCGGCGCTTGGCCCGACTTCGCTAAGAAATGATATCACCCGAAGGTACACTTGCTGACACTAGTGTGCCCATTCTGCCCCTTGCTGTAGATCCGACTCCTCCGACCCCTCCTGCAGAAAGCATTCCTTTATATTCAACTTCGGAGGTGGATGTTGAAATCATGCCTACGTCTGGAGACGATCCGCCAAAGGGCAAAAGTTTAAAGCGAAAAATCACTAGTAGCTCCAGCGGATCCACACCAAAGAGGAAGCCGAAGAAGAAAAGGGAGTGTATAGGCCTCTTCGACGCATTTTTTGGTAGTTAGGAACTTTTTTTTCTTTCTTTTCATAGGGCGTGTATAGATGCGGGTTCGGCCCCTGCTAGTAGGAATTTTGGGAAAACTTTTATATGAACCTTCACTTACGATTAGTTGAAATGAAATTTTGTTTTCTTGCTTCAACTTTTATTTATGTCTTTTATGTTTAAGTGTTCCAATATTTGAATCTAAATCTAGTGCACTTGCGGAGTTTCAACTCTTGAGTTGAGTTTGTTTTTATTCGCCAAGTCTGGAAATCACAAACACGAGTTGTAATTGGAGATCGGGTTGGACTTTGATGATGCACTGCGTCGGTCAGTGATTAACACTTAAGTGCTGCCCCTAATTACGGGGATAAGTTGCAAAGATTGGCTAGCGATCACAATTTGACTCTTTTTCTTCGAGTTTAACATCATCGGATCGATGCTAAAACAAGTGAGACTCGAGCGGTCAAATCACACTCGCTTACTCATAAATGGTCACATCCGCACTCCAGGGGTCTGCATTTGTACTTCGGTGGTCAATCACGCCTATTGAAGTTTTAAGCACATGTCCTCTCTTTGGGGACTTAAGTTAGTCTATGAGTGGTCGTTTGCACTAGGGTCGTGTTTATACTCTGTCTGCACTTCGAGGACTCAAAGTTATTTGCAATCAATACTCTAGTTCGCACTCTAGAAATCTGGAGATAATCGATGTTTGCAATCCATTTCGCACTCTGGGAACTTGGATTTGGCATTTATACTCCAATTCACATTATGGGAAGTTGGAGTATATGTTTATGCTCTGGTTCGCGCTCTGGGAACCTAGAATTGAAGTTTATACTCCAATTCGCACTCTCGGAATTTATAGTTGGCCAATAGATGGTCAGTCACATCTGTTTAGGCTTTTAGGACTTCGTTCGCACTCTGGGGACGATGGATTTATCGGGATCATGGATGGTCGATTCATATCCACACCGAGTTGACAAGTAAGGTTGTTAGATGGACGGATCCATCCTCCTCAAACTTGACTAGGATACGATTGAAGTCGTTAGGTGGACGGGTCCACCTTCTTCTAGACCGTATTTATAAGTTTATGCTCCAACTCGCACTTTGGGAGTTTGGAGTTAGTTATATCACAGTCACTCCCTATTTGAATAAATTCCACTGTTTGATGGAATTTAGCTCTCCGTGCATCGTGACGTTGTATGCCACATTCAATAAATCACAACTCTGGTCGAAGATATGGCATTTTATTGCTGAAATGAGAAAATACAGCAGAATCAGTTGCCTTATTACAAATTCACATTTCGAAATGCAGAAAGAAATTACAAATAAAAGAATGTGTTAAATAAATAAAGCGTGTCATGAATAGTAGTGATGGAGAATCTCGCTGTTCTAGGCTCTCGGTAAAGTAAGACCGTCAACGGTCAATAACTTGAACGTGCCATCTCCGAGTTTTTGTGTAATCATATACGGTCCTTCCCAATTGGCTTCATGTGTGAAGGAACTTGATAGATTCTCTTGAGGACGAGATCGTCAAGTTCAATGGTTCATGGTCGGACCTTGGTATTGTATAATCGGATGACTCGGCTTCGATAAGCGGTTGCCCTCAATCAACCTCTTCACGCTTCTCATCCAATAGATCCAAGGATTCAGCAAGTAATATGGAATTTGTTTTAGGATCATAGTAAGTCACATGATGAGAAGGTACTTCCATCTCGACTGGAATGACGGCTTTTGAGCCATAAGATTGAGAAAATGGAGTGTGTCCGGTCGCGGACTTGTGGATCGTTCGATAGGCCCATAAAGCATAGGAAGTTCATCAACCCACTTACCCCCGGCCTTTTCCAGTCTTTTCTTCAGAATTGATTTGATAACCTTATTAACAGCTTCAACTTGGCCATTCGCTTGAGGGTGTGCAACTGTAGAGAATTTCTTATGGGTATGGAATCGATGATAGAAATCCTTAAACTCTGCACTGTCGAACTGGACTCCGTTGTCGGTAATGATGGTATGCGGGAGACCAAATCGGAAGATAATGTTGCAAACTACAAAGTTGATCACTTTTTTCGTCATGATTATTGCAAGAAGTTCAGCTTCGGCCCACTTGGTAAAGTAATCAACTACGACGATGGTGTACTTCGCACCACCTTTGGCCAAAGGTAGAGTGCCAATGATATCAATGCCCCATACTGCAAACGGCCATGGGCTGACCATTTGGGTTATGTCAGTAGGTGGGAATCTAGGAATTCAAGCATGTTTCTGGCATTTATCACATTTCTTGGCATAGTCTGCTGCATCACGGTTTATAGTTGGCCAGTAATACCCATATCGGAGTACTTTTTAAGCGAGAGCTTGCCTTCCGGTGTGGTCGCTACATTCTCCTTCGTGTACATCACGTAACACTCACTTAATTTCATCATGTACTATACATTGGAGGAGAGGAACAGAATATCCTCTTCTATACATGACTCCATTCTGAATAGTGAACCGCGAGGCTTTTCGAAGAATCTGTCTTCTCTCATTTCTACGCTAAGGCAGCGTTCCATGCTCGATGTAATTTCGGTATGGAGTCATCCACGACTCCTTACTGGGAGCGATGTCAAACACAAAGTCTGTCTCCATCTGATCAATGCTTGGGGATGATAAAGTTTCAATAGGAACGAGCCCCATCTGTTGTGCTTCGCCTATACTAGCTAACTTTGCCAATGATTCAGCCCTTTGATTGTGTTCACGGGGTATGTAGAAAATGGCATAATAGTCAAAATGATCAAGTATTCCTTGGACTCGGGCTAGATAAGCAGCTAGTCTTCGATCTTTGGCTTGGTATTCACCCTGAACCTGGCATACGACTAATTGTGAATCGAAATAAATTTCCACAGCAATAATTCTAAGATCGCGGGCGAGCTTTAGTCCAGCAAGCAGGGCTTCATATTCAGCTTCATTGTTGGTAGCACGAAAATCAAATTTCAAGGCATAGCATATGGATCGGCCTTCGGGGGTTTCGATTACTACCCAAACACCCGAGCACCGATCGTTGGATGCACCGTCGGTATGTAGCTTGCAGACGTATTCGGAAGATTTACTGGTTTCGAGAAGGTCCTCTTGGACGGTAAATTCGGCTACGAAATCTGTTAGGACTTGTCCTTGAATATCTCTCCTTGGAGTATAAGTGATATCAAACTGACTCAGTTCAATGTTCAACTTGAGTAACCTACCATACGTCTCAGGCCGCGTAAGGACCTATCGTAATGGCTGATCGGTGTACGCAGTGACAGGATGAGGTTGGAAATATGGATGGAGCTTCCTTGAGGCAATGACCAGGAAATAAGCCAATTTATCTAGCTTTGGATAATTTCTCTCAGCTCCGATTAGTCGTTTACTAACGTAGTAGACCGGCTTCTGCACTCGGTCTTCCTCTCGAACTAAGGCAGCACTGATTGCGTTTTTTGATACCGCCGGGTAAAGGTATAATTGCTTGTGGTCAATAGACTTTGACAAAATCGGCGGTGTGGAGAGATGTTGAACTAATTCCCTTAATGGGTCTTCATATTCTGTGTTCCATTCAAAGTTCCGCTTTCCTTTTCGATCAAATCGAAGAAGGGAATGCAATTGTTGGTGGATATTTAAATGAACCTGCTCAATGCTGCTACCTTTCCGTTGAGACTCTGGACTTGCTTTATGGTTATCGGAGTTTGTAGATTTCTGATCGCCAGATCTTTTCGGGATTTGCTTCTATTCCTCGAGCGTTGATGATGAACCAAAGGAACTTTCCAAATGCGACTCCAAAATGACATTTCAGGGGATTGAGCTTCATCTTGTATTCTCGAAGGATGTTGAACATTGATTCCAGGTCTCTTACATGATCAGCGGAGAATCTCAACTTTACCTGCATGTCATCCACGTATACTTCCATGGTCCTCCCGATCTGGTTGGCGAACATCCGGTTGACCAGGCATTGGTACGTTGCACCGGCGTTGTCGAGTCTGAAGGGCATGACTCTGTAGCAGTAGAGTCCCAGATCGATCATAAAGCTGGTATGCTCTTGGTCGGATAAGTGCATGGGTATTTGGTTGTAGCCGGAATAAGCATCCGTAAAAGATAATAACTCGTGCCCAGCCATCGAATCTACGAGATGGTCAATTCAGGGGAGTGGAAATATATTTTTCGAGCAAGCTTTGTTTAAGTCGGAATAACCAACGCATGTCCTCCACTTCCCATTCGGCTTTCAAACAAGTACTGGATTGGATACCCACTTTGGGTATAAAGCAAATCGAATAAACACATCATATTTTAACTTATCGACCTTTTCTTTAAGGGCGACAGATCTCTTGATCCATACCACGCCTTTCCTGCTTGACCGGGATACACCGCGGGTCAATATTCAGGGTGTGGCTCGCGATGTGCGGCAAGATCCCATACATGTCAGAGTGCGTCCAGGCGAATACGTCGAGATTTTCCCAGAGAAATTCAACCAATTCCTGTTGCATCTGTTGGCTTAACAGAGACCCAATCTTTATCATCTTTGAATCGTCATAATCGTCGATCAGAACATCGATCGTCAGTTCAGCCAGGGAAGCTTGACTATCTTTACTTTCAGTTTCTCTCGGGTCAAGATCCCTCTGGAATTGGTTGGGGTGGCCGGGCCTGGGCCTGGGCCCAGGCACCAATTGTTAATTATCGGCAAAACGGACACAGAGAGATTCCTCCACGCCCTTTCCTTTCTCCCTTGGCTGCGTCCTGCGCAGCTCAGCAACATAACAGGCTCTTCCAGCAGTCTGGTCTCTTTGAACGACTCTGACACCACGATCTGTGGGGAATTTCAAAGTCAAGCACCATGAGGCAATAGCTGCCCTGAATTCAGAAAGGGCTGGTCGGCCCAAAAAGGCATTATAAGGTGAATCAATATCCAATACCACAAACTGCAAAATTCGGACTCTCCGGCGTTCTCCAACCCTCAATTCCACTGGCAGTTTTACCACTCCAGTGGGTATAGTAGCACTTCCATTGAAGCCACGGATTCAAGATTGACAATGTTTCAAATCCTTGGCTTCCATCTTCATTAAATCATAAGCTCGTTGAACAAAATATTCGCAGAACTCCCACTGTCAACAAGGATCCTCTTCATCCAAGCAGGACCTACTAGGGAAGATATGACTAGTGGTCGATAGTGGGGGATTCGTCCTTATCATCATCTGTCATCGTCCTTTATTGCTGGGTCGGAGCCCAGTCATAATAACTACTACAACACTCGAAGGTCGTATGCCTGATAGAGCTGGCATACGACTCCATTTTCCTCCAGCTTCGGTCTGCTGGATGAGGACCACCATTTATTATGTTTATAACTAACCTTCCGCCGGTATGAGCGGGTTCCTCCTACCTATCTTGATTCGTTATACGATTTTGGGTTGATGGGCCCCCGCCTGCTGATTGTGGCGCCCGCACAAACTGATCCAACTTCCTCTTTCTACTCAATTTCTCGATGAGATCCTCCAAATGACGTCACTCATTTGTGTTGTGGCCATAACTCTCATAAAACCTACAATAATTTCCTGTCTGGATCTACCTCTCCGATGATGGCTTCGGAGCAAGCTTCTTATATTACATAGCATTACAGGCCTGCAAATACACATTCTCTAGCGACGTATTCAAGGGAGTGTAGTTATCGAACATTGGAGCCCTACGTCGCGGACCATGATTTTGTTCTCGTTTCTTATTTTGATTGCCATTATTCCCCTGCTGAGTTTGCTTGTTTTGTATATTTAACTGAACTTTTTCGAAACTCTCTCCGGATTGCTTAACTGCAATATTACTCTGTATCCCTTCCATACTGGGTCCCGCATTGTCCTGCTTCCTAGACTGTTTCGCTTCCTCCCGTCTTAAGAATTGGGCAGCTTTGGAGTAGAAACGGTCCAATGACACGGGGTTTTTTCCAGCTAATCAATTCCCAAACTCAGAATAAGGGTCAATCCCCTTAGTCAATGCCATTAAGATTGAGTTGTCTTTAGGATTACTAATCTCCGCACACGCAGCATGGAATCTCTCTAAATAGCGTCTGAATGTCTCTTCGGGGGCTTGAGTGAAGCTAGATAGAGTGTTAACATCTTTAGGCCTTGCAACATGCATACGGAATTGTTCTACAAACTTAGTCGCTAACTGGTCAAAGGAAGAAATGGATCGAGGTGGCAATCTTGTGAACCACATGGTAGCAATGCCCTCCAAAGAAATAGGAAAACTACTGCTTTTCACTGCACCATCAGCTCTCGCAGCACTCATTGATTATCACGATCCATTTTCCCATACCCTTTGAATCAACAATAAACCACACATGTCCAACTCAAATTTCACGAAAATACGGAACATGAAGGGTAACAAACAAAAATAGGCATAATAGAATCTCACACGAATGGAATAACATATAATATTGAACAAATATTTTTACAGCGAGAAACTTTTAAATACATATATCAGAGTCTAACCTAAATTCAGCTTGGACAGTTAAAAACAGCTGCCCATACAATTGCTGACAAACATCAAACAAAATACACTAAGTATAGGGGATAATAGAATATGTCCATACGTCGATGAATATTTCCAGCTGTTCTCTGGAAACTCCAACCGTCTTCGACTAACCTGAAACTACTCGGATCTGACCCAGATATTGAAAATACTCGAATCAAGCTTGATAAAAGAGCATGACAAAAAATCAATAATAAATGACAGTGTCATATATCAGCCTTTGGATAAAATCCTTTGAAATAAAAAGTATCCCATAAGACCACGCCCACACATAAACACGGATGGATTTTTACCTTATGATAAAAACACTTTTATATGAAAACCTTTGATATTATTCTTAATGACATCTCTTTGAAAACATTTGCAAATAAACTTATTACTCTTAGCTGAAATTGTTACCATTATTAAATTCCAGCATACTAGGCTCTACAAACAACACCGCAGGTTCTTATTGGAGAATGGATTTCCATACAAATGACCAGACGAAGGATCTACCTTCCAAAATTGGTACACCTCTAGATGGATGTCCCAAGGCACAGAACATTTCCCCTTTACCAACACAAGACCGACCTATCTCTATAACTAGATAGTACCGAATATGTCATCCCCCGGTCGTTACCGACCTTTAAACGAGCGCTCGTTTTCCATACACCACATTAATTTACATCCCGAATATTGTGACGACCCCGAATTTCTAACAATTTAAATTGGAATATTTAATTGATTGTAAATATTTAAAAAGTTAATATTTTAACTTGAGTTCAAATATTATTATTATTCAGCAATTAAGTTATTGGATTTAATAAACTGAAATTGGGTTGAATTATTGAATCTTCGGTTTTAAGCCTGTTAAAAACAATTTGAAGGCTGTTAAAAATAATTTGAAGGTTTGTAAAATTTAATTTTTATCGTTTAAATTGATATTTAAATAGCCTTCCGAGACATAGTCTTAGATTTCGACAAAAACCAGCTTTATTGGATCCGTAATACTATATTATTATCGGATTTCAATTTTCGTAATGTTTGGAATTGTTGTGTGAGTGTATGACATATAAACGCGCTGAAATTTTATATCGAAAATTTGATATAATATATTGATCGACTAGTCAAATTTCCTTCAGCTGAAATCCTTTTCCATCAAAACTTTTTCAAAATCACGATTGCTCACCTTCTTCAATACGTATCCCTCAGCTTTATATCACGTCAAAATTTATCCCCCTCGTTCAAATCAAAGCAGGAAAAAAAAATCAGAGGCTGCTATCTTCTTTTCGAAGCCACTTCTCTATATAATAGCACGCAAGTTACAGGAAACAAGCAAACGAAAAAGAAAACAATGTCGTTCTCCTCTTTCCCATTTTAAAATCCCTTCAATTCAAAATAGAGCCGCTTATCCCCATTTTTCTTTTCCCTAAAATCTCGTTTCTCTCCTCTGTTTGATTCAAAATCGCGCGACCCGATATGTATATATAAAAAAAGAAAGAATGGCCGAGCCTCGTTCCAGTCACGATCGAATTCGATTCGAGTCTAGGCCTCGTTAAAGCATCGCAATGGCGTGCATATTAGAGGGCTTGGTTGGGTGCGACAGTAGCTTGGGGTGACCGCATTCAAGGGGGTTCTAACTAGGGTTTCGGCTTGCGGTTGATCGAGGTGGAGAGAGGGATTTGTAGTATCGTTTTCGAGTGGATAGTGAAGTTTTGCAGCTCGGGTCGACGGTGTTGTCGAAGTGGTGGGTCACGAGTGTTTCTGGTTTAGGGTTCGCAAGGGTGTCACGAATTCATTCGCAATTAGCATTCGACGAAGGCTTGGGCCTCTCGAGTTCGACTTGAGGCAGTGAGGTACCTTTCTCTTTTTGTTTAACTTAATAAAATATATTCACACATACATGTTGAAAATACATAGAGGTAGGTTGTAATTTAACAGTATGATACAAAACAGTCTGCATTTAATTTAATTTAAATATATATATATATATTGATGTATACATATTAAGAAAAAGGTATTCTTTAGAAAAAAGTTTGAATTGCATGTTTACAACTATATATGTATAAGAGGTGAAAAGTTTTACGGTAAAGAGCTTATTGTTTTTAGTTAATTATAGAAATATATATATATATATATATATATATATATATAGCCAAACAAGGAAGTATATATGTAGACAAGGAGTTTGGAAATGAAAATTCCGAAGGTTGTAGAGTATATATAAAAATATGATTTTTTTTAAATATATATAGATATTTTTAGTATGAAGTTTCAAAGAAAATAAAATAAAACAAATATACGTATACAATTTTTAAATTCACTAGTTATTAAAAATAATGAATTATGGAGTTTAACTTGTTCAATCAACTTATTAAATCATATTTTAGTTACTAAAAATTATCAAAGGAAATTAGTTTAATTGGGTTATTAGTTTAATTAAATAAATAAATGACAATTAATTGTTCGATTATTTCAAGTGTTAATAAACCATATAATGCTATACAAGGTCAAATATGGGAAGAAAACAAGGCGAAATGGAAATGGGTCGCAGACAAATTAAAGGTGAGTTAATCTCACTCTTCTGGATTTTTATTTAAATTTAAATGGTTAAATTTAAATAATTGATTGGATGGTTGAATTGATTTGATGTGCTATATTATATATAGTAGTATATAGTGTATGTTGGGTGATTGATTTCTCGCATTATATAGCGGATGAGACCCTATGCGCCGCATAATAGCGGATGATATTATATAAATTCCATATACCGTGATATTCTACCTCGAAGTGGAATTGGTTTTGAGCTAACACCTATGGATGCAGGGAAACAGGTTGGAGGGATCCAACAGGATTCCTCACAATATAGAAATTATTTTCATAATGGATGACGCATTTTATTTATATACGGTGAAAGATAAATTTATGAATTAAATTGTGTTGTGTTATGATTGGATAAGTATAAATTGGAATTCTAAATTATAAATAGAATAAATTGGGTGGTTTGATAGGTAATTACTTAATGTAATTAATAAAATATAATTACGTAGGGAAGTAATTAATAAATAATTACTGGATGTAATTAGTTAAATGATGATTTGTTAAAAGAAGTAAGTTGGGTATAATTACTTTATGTAATTAATCAAGAGATTAATTAAGATAATAAATTAAGGAATAATTAATCTATTTAATGAAGTAAACAAAAAGGTAGATAATTACAGGATGAGATAAATCAAAAGTGATTAACATTTGTTTTTTAATTAATGATTAATTATTAAATGTAATTAAATTAGATTAGGATAAATTGAAATGTAAATGGGAAATCATTAATTTGTATAATTAATGACGTAAATAAAAATTGATTAACTAAGATTAATTAATCAATACTAAGTGATTTATGAGAAATTGATTAATATAAGTAATTAAGGATTAATGTAATTAATTATAGTTAATTAAGGTGTGAAGTAATGATAAATTAATCACTATTATAGTTAAGAAAAATTAATTGGTGTAATTAATTAAAGATAATTACTTGAATTTAATTGAAGGATAATTAATCCCAGGTGATTAATTAAGATGGGTAGTTAAGGGATGACAAATAAATTGATTTACAATTAATTAATGTTAAATGAAGGAACTAAGTGATCGAGGTTAGTAATGCAATTTGAATTAATTAAATAAATTTGGAAGTGATCAAGTTGCTTATGGATTATTGGATGGTATTGGATGCCTTGAATGAGGCTCGAAGAGATCGGGGTCGGGTATTAGGAAATACCCGAAACCACTTTGAATTTTTATAGATTGATATGTGAAATCTTTAGGCTGGAATGAAGTGATATAAATGAATTGGACTATCTAAATCTAAATCTTGGTACTTAGAAAATGGATATGTGGAATAAGTGATGTCTATAATAAATTGTGACTTTGTAAATTAATACGAGTTACCCGGGTTTATATAAGTTGTTTGCTTTGGTATTCCATGTTAGTTGGGTTTACTCACGTTGGTTTCCAGCCTGACCCGAGTGTTACTTTAATGTAATGCTCGGGTCAGATCGAGTATTACAGATTTCTAGGTAATGACGTTCTGGAGCTCAGGAGGCAAGCTGGATGGCAAGAACGCATATAATATTTCTGCTGTATTATATTATTGTATATCTGAGACATGATGATTGTATATATCCAGTGTCTGTATATATGTGTAACTCTTATGTACTATAAATGTAATCGACAAAATAGTATTCTTTTTTATATTTTATCCACTGCTAATGTGAGATGTTGATGTTTCTGATCTCCGTCTTCTATCTCTTTCTTCTTTTTCATAACTATCCGAAATTTTCGGGATCGAAAATTTCGGGTCGTTACAGTTGGTAACAGAGCTGAAAGGTTAAGTGAGAACCTTGGCTCAGGTGGGGATTACTCCTTAAATAGAGTCCGTAGTACTCTAGGATAAGTTGAGTATATATATATATATATATACAAATATATATATATATATATATATGAGAGCATACTTTTTATTTTCTTATACAATGGTTTTAAATGATTTTATATAAGAATATATATTTTGATATGTAAAGCAATATTTTCTTCTAATAAATATTAAGGTGATTGGATGTTAAATTATTGGAATTAAATTAAGAAGTAATATAATACAACCAAATTGGAATCTTGAATTAGAATTAAATTAAGTGGTAATAGAAATACAACCAAATTAAAATTAAATGAAAATAAGTTTGAAATGGATTCAGAATTAAATGGTATAAAGAGATAAGTTGATTGATTTAAAGGATTAAGTCAATGTTTAAAAATTTAACTCGAATTTATATAATTCGGGATTGTTTAAATTTGAAATCTGAATTGAATTCATTCAAACTAAATCTGGTTTGAATTAATTGGATTTGAGATTAAAGATGTATAAGTTAAAATTTTAAATGGACAATTTGAATTGGATTGTATTGAAATGATTTGAAATTGAAGTGGGTTCACTTGATATTAGTCCAAATTGATTAGAATTGAGACAATTTAAATGGAAGTGGAAATTTAAATTGAATGGATAGGGAAGTAAATAGTTTTGACTCTAGACTATTTTCAATATAAATTGTTTTAATATAAACTTATTTTTCCAAGCTATTTAATAAATACAATCTTTCTTTTTAAAGCCAAATTATGTTATATTTGTTTTACGATTATTTTTGGAACTATTTAACAAATTTTCAACTTTTTTATAAACTGATTACTATTTTCTAACTATTTAACAAATTCATTCCTATTTTACTACTATTTTGCAATTATCTAAAATTTCTGAAACTATTCAACTATTTTCCAACTATTTTACAATTAGTTAACTATTTTACAGCTATTTTGCAAACTAATAATTATTTTTCAACTACTTATCTATTTTTAAAATTTTCAAGCTATTTTCTAAATATAAACTGGTCGGAGTTCAAACTGTTATTGATTAAATACCCAACTGAGATAAGAATTGAAGTGATAATCCAAATGAGGATTAAGGTAAATGTGAATAATGAATAAAATCGAAGTGAGGATGAATAGAAAGGAAATTGATTTGGCTAATAACCAATGAAGTTAAATACGTAGGATGTACGTATATTATTCTATTCGCATAGTGATTTGATCCAGATTCGAGCACAGAATTTCGAGATAGTATATCGATCCGAGTTGGAATTTTTCACTTGATTTTCGACGGTGAACCTGGATATGGATTATTGATTGATTCTGGGTATTCTCTATCATAGTTATGGCTATGCAAGGAGAATGATGGTTTCTGATCAAGAAACCAGATCTGTGTCCGCACTAGGAAGTCAGGTGGACGATACTAGTTCGGAAGTGAAATTGTGTGATCGAGTGAGCGATCAGATTGGTATAGCGTACGGATGATATGTGTACATCTTACGGATTTAAATGAAATTAATATTGAAAATCTATGAATAAGAAATGTGAAATGATTTCTTTTGAAATGAAATGAAATATGCAATAGATAAAAGTGAAAGTTGGTTATTTTTATGATGATAAGTAAGATGGAAACAACCTTATAAAAAAAATATTTATATATATAAAGGATCTTATGAGGATTTTGGAAAAGGGTTTTGGGAACCTTTGGATTTGGAAAGGCTTTTGATTTTTGGGTAAAATCAATATTGGAATTTGGAAAGCCTAGTTTGAGAATTATCGATTGTGGGATAATCGATTTTGAGTAAAGGAGATTTTTATGAGATTCATACTAGGTATATGATTTAGAAGATACTATATGTTTATAGTATAAAGTGTTTTGACAGTGGCTCTAAGGAAAAAGGCGCTCCCTTGAAATGAACTTCTTAGGAGTGCCACCGGGTGGTGCTGCCTTGAACCCTAAGGGGGTTCTAAAGTTGATCCTGTGAGGAGTCCGGACAAAACTAGTTCCTGAGGATTATGAGTAGTGTGTAGCGAAATTCGGGGGGGGCGCTGATGCCTACAGAGGCATTTGGGTTATGTTGTGACGATAGTATGACTCGATGTCACAGCGATCTACTACAGACCATAGCGAAAGTCGTGTGTGCCGCTGAGAGCCAACAGTCTACGTTTGATTTTATATCGGTAGACTATGACCTATGGTAACATAGCAAAAGTCATGTGTGCTGCTGAGAGCCAACAGTCTACATTTGATTTTATATCGGTAGACTGCGACCTATGTAGGAGTGGAGAAGTTTCATTTTTTACAGCAAAAATCGAGGGCGTTGATGCCTACAGTTACATGGACTTTTGCTGCGATGGCAACGTAACCCTGGAATGTAACTGCGATCTGTTATGGGTTCCAGCGTAATCGAGGGGCATGGAATATCTACAGTTACATGGACTTTTGCAGCGATGGCAACGTAACCCTGGAATGCAACTGCGGCCATGGATGGGGTTGATGATTTCCAGAGCATTCTCACCAAGATATTTCCTCTATTTTCAAAAAAAAAAACTGTTTTCTATATTTTCAATAAAATTATTTTCCCAAGTATTTTCACTGGGTGTTGAAATGGGTTTACCAAGTACTTATAGACTTTCAGTTCTACGCCAGATCAACGTATGATCGAATTTCTGTGAGAACAAGGATAGACTGGTTGAGACATTGGATTATAAGAAGTATTTTTATAAAAAGCTATTTTAACAGTATGATGTGAATTTAAGAGCATTTCTAAAATTTTAAAATAAAAGTGATGGAATTTTGGAAAATGAAAGAAAATCCAAACTGGAACTATAGAAAAAATTTTGAACTCAGGAAAATTTAATGAAGTGATTTTTCGTAATAAAAATCGAATATTGAATTAAAGGTTGGAAGTAGCTAATAAGCTAAATAAATTATTTGATAAAGTATATTAATAAAATTTAACCCGGTTAAATAAATGGATTGTAAGTTAATAATGAAGTTTGGAAATAAATTCGAATTATAAATAGAATTCGACTTGGATTTGATAATGAATTAAAATAAGTGGAGATGTTAAAAAAATAATAATATGGAATTGAATTATAATAGAATGGTTTGAGTTCTAAACAAAACCCAAGTGAGAAAAAATAAATTGAGAATGGCTTTGTACAAATAAAATAAATTTGAAAATGAATTAAGTGGGTGAATTAAAAATCTAAAATGGGGGAATAAATGGGTTAATTGAATCAAATAATAAATGAAGTCTGATTGAATAGAAATTAAATCAAAGTTTTAATTGGAATTGGGTTATCAGAATGAACTTAAGTTATGAGGCGTATTAATTTAAAGTAAAATTACTTAAGTCAATAAAAGCTGGGTTTCGAGTAAGAATGGAAGACCATTAAATAAAAGTTTAGGATTAAATTTATTTGAAAAAAAATGGATATTAATATAAGCATCGAACGTTGTCAAGCTCAATGAAATAGTTTTAAAATGAAATCAATGCAGAGATGAAATGAAATGCAAATGTATGGTTGGTGAATGAATTAGAAATGAAATGGAATTAATTACAGAATGAGTTGAAATTAATTTGAAGTAGTTATAAACTAAAATTGATACTCTATTAAGCAAATATCGCCGAATTTGCTTAAAATTAGTTGTCATTTGACGTAAACGAAGGTAAAGAAATTCTATGAATTAATAGAAGCAAATAAAATTGATTTTTGAATCATTTGAAGAGAATATGAGCTTTTTGGATTAAAAATAAATTGAATGTAAGAAGTTGAGTTGTAAACCATTAAAATTGAATGAAATGGCGTATGAATTGGTTGGAAGCAATTGAATTAGCTTTAAATCATATAAATCGCTTATGGAAAGCGTTTGGTGCTTGTTGCTTATGAAATGCATGTGTTTAGCTATTGAAAGTAAGTGAAATGCTAATAAATTTTCTATACATGGCACTTACATATTTAAATTGAGTAAGTACAGGTACCTGAAGGTCGTTTGGTTGGATTTGGTTGCGCTAATTGCTAAAATAATAAGCCGCTTGCTTAAATTGCTAAATAAAGATATGTCTACGCAATAAAAATAGGAAATATGAACTGTTTTTGCTTTTCCGACCGGGTGGGTCGATGTATATATATTTATATCTCTTTTCAAATTGCAAAAGCTCCTCCGTATAAAGGAGACTCTGCCAAAAAAATTCGAAAATTTTAGGAGTTAGAAATTTTTTGAAAATTTTTAGAAAATTTTTTGTTAGCGACAAACGATTTCAAATTGGAAATTGAAATAAATTAGTGGATGAAAGTAATTTAAATAATGATATGAATCAGTTATAAATGAAAGATAAAATTCAATATTCAGAGTGGAAGATAAATTTAATTCATATGGAAATGGGAAAACTAATTTGAATAGAAGTAGATATGAAACCTATGTAAGGAAATGTATAAAATGATTTGAAAAGTTATGATTGGATATTATTGCAAAGTAAGATATGCAGGTAATATAAAGGGAAAGAAAAATTGGTTTTGATTTCAGGAGATAATTTGAATTGCCCGACTAAAAGGTATGTGTTTAAATTTCTGTATGAAATTTGATTGGGGTTTTGATCTAGCCACTTGGCTTTTTGTTTTCTTTTGGAATTTGGAGGCCCACAGAGGCATTTTATAGTTGTACCGAGCTAGCCACGCAAAGGAGACGCTGGCAAAAAAATTCAAAAATTTAGGGAGTTAGAAAATTTTTGAGAAATTTTGGAAATTTAAAACTTGGTTCTGAATTATAATTTGAAAGGTTGAATAAGCAAAGTTGTTTGGAAACTATGGAAGGTTTTGGGAAGTTAGTAAGAATGATAATGGGTTTTTTATAAAAAGATATGTTATGGCAAGTTGATAAAACTGTTTGGTTTTGGAAAAATAGTAATGGGTATTGGAACATTCTTCTTAACTAGCAATTTCGGGGACGAAATTCTTTTAAGGGGGGATGAATGTGATGACTCGGAATTTCTAACAAATTAAATTAGAATATGTAATTGATTGTAATATTTAAAAAGTTAATTTTTTTAACTTGAATTTAAATATTATTATTATTAGCAATTAAGTTATTGGATTTAATAAACTGAAATTGGATGAATTATTGAATCTTCAGTTTTAAGCCAGTTAAAAATAATTTGAAGGCTGTTAAAAATAATTTGAAGGTTTGTAAAATTTATATCGATAGTACTGAAGATAGTAAAAGTGTTGAAATTGAATTTGGAAGTGTTTTTTTAAGTTTTGAAATTTTATCGTTTAAATTGATATTTAAATAGCCTTCCGTGACATAGTCTCGGATTTCGACGAACCAGCTTCATTGGATCCGTAATATTATATTATTATCGGATTTCAATTTTTGTAATGTTTGGAGTTGTTTTGTGAGCGTATGATATATAAACGCGCTGAAATTTTATATCGAAAATTTAATATAATATATTGATTGACTAGTCAAATTTCCTTCAGCTAAAATCCTTTTCCATCAAAAAAATTTCAAAATCACCATTGCTCACCTTCTCCAATACGCATCCCTCAGCTTTATATCACGTCAAAACTTTATCCCCCTCGTTCAAATCAAAGCAGGAAAAAATCAGAGGCTGCTATCTTCTTTTCGAAGCCACTTCTCTATATGATAGCACGCAAGTTACAGGAAACAAATCCAACAAAAAAGAAAACAATGTCGTTCTCCTCTTTCCCCATTAAAAAGCCCTTCAGTTCAAAACAGAGCCGCTTATCCCCATTTTTCTTTTCCCCAAAATCTCGTTTCTCTCCTCTGTTCGATTCAAAATCGCGCGAACCGATATATATATATATATATATATATATATATATATATATATATATATATAAGAACTGCCGAGCCTCGTTCCAGTCGCGATCGAATTTGAGTCTAGGCCTCGTTGAATTATCGCGATGGCGTGCGTATTAAAGGGCTGGGTAAGATGCGATAGTAGCTTGGGGTGACCGCATTCAAGGGGGTTCGAACTAGGGTTTCGGCTTGCGGTTGATCGAGGTGGAGAGGGGGATTTGCAGTGTCGTTTTCGAGTGGATAGTGAAGTTTTGCAGCTCAGGTCGATGGCGTTGTCGAAGTGGTGGGTCGCGAGTGTTTCTGGTTTGGGGTTCGCAAGGGTGTCATGATTTTGTTCGCAATTAGCGTTTCGACGAAGGCTTGGGCCTCTCGAGTTCGACCTGAGGCAGTGAGGTACCTTTCCCTTTTTGTTTAACTTAATAAAATATATTCACACATACATGTTGAAAATATATAGAGGTAGGTTGTAATTTAACCGTATGATACAAAATAGTCTGCCTTTAATTTAATTTATATATATATATATATATATATATATGTGTGTGTGTTGATGTATACATATTAAGAAAAAGTATTTTTTTATAAAAAAGTTTGAATTGTATGTTTACAACTACATATGTATAAGAGGTGAAAAGTTTTGGCAGTAAAGAGCTTACTGTTTTTGGTTAATTATAGAAATATATATATATATATATATATATATAGCTAAACAAGGAAGTGTGTATATATAGATAAGGAGTTTGGAAATGAAAATTCCGAAGGTTGTAGAGTATACATAAAAGTATGATTTTTTTTAAATCTATATAGATATTTTTAGTATGAAGTTTCAAAGATAATAAAATAAAACAAATATACATATACAGTTTTTAAATTCACTATTATTAAAAATAATGAATTATGGAGTTTAACTTGTTCAATCAACTTATTAAATCATATTTTAGTTATAAAAATTATCAAAGGAAATTAGTTTAATTCGGTTATTAGTTTAATTAAATAAATAAATGATAATTAATTGTTCGATTATTTCAAGTGTTAATAAACCATATAATGTTATACAAGGTCAAATATGGGAAGAAAACAAGGCGAAATTGACGAACGTATTTTTCTGCATTTTAAACCTTTGTTTCATATATTTTTATTTTAATAAAGCGGTATTATACGGGTATTTTGTTGTGGTTTTGCAGATTATAGATTCCAAAGTGCAACATTTTGAATACCGATTAATTCGAAGAGAAAGTACATATCGTTCATGAAGAAATGCATCTCACATCACCAACATGTGTGCTATTCATGCAAGAAATCAAATGCAAATATTGAAAATACATATTCAAAGTTTGGCCTAAAAATCTCTCAAAGCAAGGCGACTTGTTAATCAAATAAAAAAATAAAGACCAATTCAAAGTGAGGTGGCCTTATTATTCTCCAAATATCAAGCATATGGACCTAAATAGTAGGATTATCTTTGGAGGCTGAAATCTTCAAATAGAGAAAGGAATGCAGATGGAAAATCATCTCTTACCCCATCACTCTTCTTCAAGTTTAATTTTGAATTCAGCAGTGTTTTTATTTTCGAACAGAATACGTAGAATTGTTGATTAGATTTAGCAATTTATTTATTCTGTTCTTAGTTATTGCACTCTTTTCAGTTAGTTAATAAATATTTCAATTGTTTGCTCTGTTATTTTCTTTTCCGCGATTTCAATTTCTGTTCTGAATTTTACAATTTTATATTTTGGTTGCAATTTCGATTTTTCGGAATCGATTCGAGGCATATTATTGTTTTTATTTCCTATTCAAGATCCACCATCAAATTTGTTTAACACGCCTAAGATTTAAATAGGGATTTCAAATATTTTAAAACACAATTCCCTGTGTTCGACCTACATACTACACACCTGCGCGCTTGCAAAATTTATTAAAATTTGTGCTTTTCTAATCAATAGAGAAGCCGCAACAGAAATGGAAATGGGTCGCAGACAAATTAAAGGTGAGTTAATCTCACTCTTCTGGATTTTTATTTAACTTTAAATAGTTAAATTTAAATAATTGATTGGATGGTTGAATTGATTTGATGTGCTATATTATATATAGTAGTATATAGTGTATGTTGGGTGATTGATTTTCCGCATTATATAGCGGATGAGACCCTATGCACCGCATAATAGCGGATGATATTATATAAATCCCATATACCATGATATTCTACCTCGAAGTGGAATTGGTATTGTGCTAACACCTGTGAATGCAAGGAAACAAGTTGGAGGGATCCAACTGGATTCCTCACAATATATAAATTATTTTCATAATGGATGATGCATTTTATTTATATACGGTGAAAGATAAATTTGGAAATTAAATTGTATTGTGTTATGATTGGATAAGTATAATTTGGGATTCTAAATTATAAATAGAATAAACTGGGTGGTTTGATAGGTAATTGCTTAATGTAATTAATAAAATATAATTACGTAGGAAAGTAATTAATAAATAATTACTGGATGTAATTAGTTAAATGATGATTTGTTAAAAGAAGTAAGTTGGGTATAATTACTTTATGTAATTAATCAAGAGATTAATTAAGATGTAAATTAAAGAATAATTAATCTATTTAATGAAGTAAACAAAAAGATAGATAATTACAGGATGAGATAAATCAAAAGTGATTAATATTTGTGGTTTAATTAATGATTAATTATTAAATGTAATTAAATTAGATTAGGATAAATTGAAATGTAAATGGGAAATCGTTAATTTATATAATTAATGGCGTAAATAAAAATTGATTAACTAAGATTAATTAATCAATACTAAGTGATTTATGAGAAATTGATTAATATAAGTAATTAAGGATTAATGTAATTAATTAGAGTTAATTAATGTGTGAAGTAATGAAAAATTAATTACTGTTATGGTTAAGAAAAATTAATTGGTGTAATTAATTAAGGATAATTACTTGAATGTAATTGAAGGATAATTAATACAGGGTGATTAATTAAGACGGATAATTAAGGGATGATAAATAAATTGATTTACAATTAGTTAATGTTAAATGAATGAATCTAAGTGATCGAGGTTAGTAATGCAATTTGAATTAATTAAATAAATTTGGAAGTGATCAAGTTGCTTATGAATTATTGGATGGTATTGGATGCCTTGAATGAGGCTCGAAGAGATCGGGGTCGGGTATTAGGAAATACCCGAAACCACTTCGAATTTTTATAGATTGATATGTGAAATCTATAGGTTGGAATGAAGTGATTTAAATGAATTGGCCTATTTAAATCTAAATCTTGGTACTTAGAAAATGGATATGTGGAATAAGTGATGTCTATAATAAATTGTGACTTTGTAAATTAATACGAGTTACCCGGGTTTATATAAGTTGTTTGCTTTGGTATTCCATGTTAGTTGGGTTTACTCACGCTGGTTTCCAGCCTGACCCGGGTGTTACTTTAATGTAATGCTCGGGTCTGACCGAGTATTACAGATTTTCAAGTAAGGACGTTCTGGAGATCAGGAGGCGAGCTGGATGGCAAGAACGCATAGAGTATTTCCGCTGTATTATATTATTGTATATTTGAGACATGATGATTGTGTATATCCAGTGTCTGTATATATGTGTAACTCTGATGTACTATAAATGTAATCGACAGAATAGTATTCTTTTGTAAACTGTTATTATTTATTATTATATTTTATCCGCTGCGAATGTGAGATGTTGATGTTTCTGATCTCCTTCTTCTATCTCTTTCTTCTTTTTCATAACTATCTGAAAATTTTGGGTCGTTACAAACATCATAGCGGGAAGAAATATATCTAGAAGGGGATGATCATACCCTAATTGGGAATGACCCACTTAGCCTTGCTGCATCTAATCCTGTTTCGATCATTTATGGTTTGATGAGGCTTAAGGCTACGATTACCTTTTCACAAAGCACATATCATATCTTTGAATGTCACATTACCATTTTCGTTGACTACTAATTGCCTTCCACAAAAATACAACCCTTGAGCTCGTACGTCTCAAGGAGGGTGTTACGCTAAGAGAAGTTGCCTTCTCCGTCACCGCTGATGTACGTTTGTAAAAACTAATGTACATAATCTTTAGAAATGCAATGTCAAACAAACGTCCATGCAAGTTGTCTAGGAACAGGACAAACTGAAGGCACTCTCCTACTACCACTTAGTCCTTGCAATCCGAAAAATCTCCATAACGAGGAGACCACTGCTATATATAACTCTATAATGGGTGCGACCCCGAGCAAATCAACAAGCAGTCCTCACGCTATGAAGATCCATGGTCTTCGATAATCGTCGTCTTCAACATGTCTTCACGTTAGAACGTATACATTGGTTCGAAGTGGTATTCGGATAGGAATTATTCAAATCCGACCCCGGTTTCTTCGAAATCCAATTATCGATAAAAAGTGAATATGAGCATACATGATTTATTAAGTCTCTTTTCACTTTTATTCTTTTCGGATGATTTCGAAATCTCTTTCTTTAAACTTAGGATAATTTCTAAGAAATTCATTCTTTTTCTTTGAAAAATATCTCAAATTTCCTTACGTAATTCTTGATCAAATTCTTTAACTTTTAGGCAGGTCAAAAACAATGTTATTTAAGAATTCTTTTACGATAAACCCTAAAATAAATATTAGTAAACATTTTTGAGTAAATTGGATTATAGAAATCATTCATTTTGGAGATTGCTTAAATTTTTGATAATGCTAATCTTCTTTTATTTTGAAAAACTTAACAGAATTTATTTTGTTTAAAAGCATCCGGGCTTTCCTTCCAATCTGTTCCATCCCTCGCCTAAAAAAGAAAACATAGGCCAGATAAGTTCAGGGCACTGGTTGCTTCATCCCTAATCTTAGTTAAACACCTTGTTTTATCTTTCCAGATCTCACAGGAGGGACAAATGTATTAGTCGTTTCCGCATACTCAGATTTTCCACTTTATTTTGGAATTGCTTATAAATATTCAAAATTGTCTTCAAAACGCTTAATTATCCATTTTAAAACATTCACAATTTGATTCTGGAACAATCGTTATATTTAAACTCATATTCCAAAAGTTATAGAATTCACAGTAGAAAAGTGCCGCGGAAAGTGCTATATAAGCCTATTTGATTTAAACTTTTAACCATTTGATAACTCATATTTTCCAATCCAAATCTCTTTTAATTCATTTAAATGGATTTTCAAACTTATTCCCTATTTTTCCATAATTAAAAACATTCATTTAAACTGATTTCCTGTTATGGTCACTTAACTGCATTAGCGCGATTTTTGTAGAAAATTAATTTGGACTTATCAAAATCTACTCAACGAAACTTTGATTTTCTTTCTTCGTTTAGAAGATATGGATATAATAGTCCGGGATTTTCTTATCTCGAAGAATTCCCAGCTATATTTCACTCTACACATTCATTTGAACTTTTCAGCGCAAAATCGCAAACTACCGCTGCGCGACGCACATAGTTTTAACTTCTTTTTCCAATATTTGAAATAATTTATTCAAATTGAATTCTATTACTTATAAAATCATTACAAATCACTTTAAATCAATATTTTCACTTTTTAAAGCTTTTAAAATGTATTTTTACTATTACCATATTAAATATTATTATATTCCTATTATTTTAATATCAAGTTTTAAATTCCAATTTCAACTCAATTTCAATTCTAATCTCAAATTAAACTCATTTAAAACTTAGATTTCAAATCTAATTTCAATTTAAACTTCAATTCAACCTTTATCTCAACTTCAATTTTACAAAATCGATTTCAATTTCACTACTCATCTCAATTTCAATTTCAAATTAACCATCCTTTTCAAATCCGATTCACTTCAAATTTTAAATTCTCTTTTATTTTAACTTTAATTTCACTTCTAAAGGAAAAGAGACTTAGTTTTTCAAAATATCTCATATCACTAAAATATGGTCTTATTAACAAAGTGATTATTTAAATCAAAATAAACATATCCAATATTCATATTTATCACTAACATAACATCCATTCAACCAATCACATACGTATGATTTCAAATCCAACATTCGCTATAAATATCATAACGGAACAAATTATCACAATTCAATTAATTAACTAACTATCAAATCATTCATATTAACAATCAATGTGAACATTCATATGTCATAAGTGTGTAAATGTGATTGTTTTATCATAATCAAAATATAAATTCAAAAGCGATGAGAATTTCTCACCTTCATATCCACTCCGTCAAACTTTAACGTAAGATTTCTGTCTCTCGAGCTAACGTGCTATTTCCAACGTCTTTGAATTCTCCGCTTTCTTTTTCCTTCTTTTTTTTTTCTTTTCTTTTTATTGGAGAGGAGGGTAGGCCTTGGTATGTGGAGGGGCACAGCCTTGGGTTTGAGGTTGTGGGGCTCGGCCTAGGTGAAGGGAGGAGGTATGCGTGTGTTATAGGAGGTTTGGGTGGTGGTTTGGTGATGTGGAGGTGACAGCTTGAAGGTAGAATAGAATGGAGGTGGAAGAGAGGTTGGATACCATGGAAATGGAGATGAAGAAGAAGGAGAAAGTGAAGAAGGAAGGTAGAAAATGAAGTGTGAAAAATGAAAGGTATGGATGCATATTTATATTTGAGCTTTGTATGGCAAATGACTAAAATACCCTTCTCTATTTTTTTGACTTTTCATTTACTTTTTTACCCTTGATTTGACCTTTTCTTAATGGAGAAGAAATGATTTAATTTGAATTTGTACTTAAGAAATGATGTTTACCTCTTTTACTTACACTTTAAAATGTTAAAATAACATTTTCTCATTTTCCATAAATGATATGACTTAAGCATTAATGGTGATGGAAAAGTAGGAATGATTACTTACTTTTTCTTTCTTAAATTTTTTTATTTAAAGGGAAGACTTTTGCATTGATTTGATTTGCATTAATGGTGCAAATCATGTTAAGGAAAAGTGTGTAAGTAGTAAAGAGAGGTGTCACTTTTTTATGGTTTGTAATTATTTTAATACTTAAGTTTGCTCTTTTTCCATGCTTATATGTATCATCTCATTAATGAGATATGATATAAAGAAATGATGTCGTTTATTAAAGTTTAATTTAATTTGAAAATTAGTCAAATCATGTCTTTTCACTTTTTATACATTTATTTAAACTTTTCAAAAGTAAACTCCTTTTGTCTTTTAGTGCTAAATGTAAAGTGTTTAAATAGTTTGTAAACTTGTATTTATGTGTTAGAAAATGTATCAAGTTGCAATAACTTGTCGATAACTTGTTTTGGTTGAAAAATGTGTTTTATCCACAAATTTTACCGTCAAAATTTGTCGTTTTTGTTAAGCGATATATTGAAGTAAACCAAAGTTTAAAATGAACTTTTTACTTCTTTAAATAAATTAAAACATGTCTTTTTATATTTTAAAATTATCTTAAATTAATATCAAAATCTATAATTTTACAGCGTATGTAAACCTGAAAAAATGCGACAAATTTTAGTTATTTTTGTAAAACGATTATTAACGTATTTTTAAATATATAAATATACTTTTATTATCTTTATTAGATGTTTTAAATAAGATTTACCTTTTTAAATAAATATTTAAATCCATTTATTTAAGCCTTTATTTATTATTAACAAAACTTAACTTTTGTCGATTTGTTCAAAAATCCAAATTTATACTTTTTTATTTATTAACTATAAGTATAGATAATTATTTATTATATATAACATATTTATTTAAGATTTAAATTCCTTTTAAATTTAAAACGAACGAAATCTCTCATTTTCGAAGTAGCGAAATTACGGGTCGTTACATTGACCATTCATACTTCAAGATATGTTGATTGGGGTCAGAATTTCCTTCATACATTGGTAGAGTCGACATCCTGAATCACCGAGGGGGTTCAGCATAAAGTATCTCATCCGTGAAAGGGGTATGACTCTGGGAGATTCCCCAGTCGTCATTACTCATTAGTGAGACCCTGGCTTTCTCGAATCATCTGTCGAATCATAGTCGGAATATTCGGCATCTGTACATTCTATGCATGTTGAGCCAAAGTGTGGTCGGGTTCCACAGCGAGGCTGGACCGGCACTATCGATGGTCCATGTCTCACCTCCTTGGCCCAAAATCTTCTGGGATGTATGGTTCAGGAGAACGTCCAAGCTGATGATGGTTTAGATCTAACTAATTTCGGGCATCAAACCCTGGTTTAACCGCAGCGGTGGTAGCACGGTTGTCTGTGGTGTATTGAGGAACAGTACCTCCCCGGGAGGAGGGTGTAGTATGGAAACTGGCCGATGGGCCAGCTCTCAGTTGTCCAACGGTCATTGCAGGCAAATGTCCGGTGGCTTGTGTGTAACTCCCATCTAGCCGAGGATGGGTGCATCTGTGATGTTAGTCAGGCGAGGCTGAATTTTTAGTGGAGGAATGAGAAGCACGATTTCTTCTGGATTTTCTACGCCTTTTAGATTCAGTTGGTTAGTAAATTCAGCGTTGGCGCGTAGCTGTTCAGTTAATTATCGCCGACTGTGGATCAACTCCTAAAGCAATATCTGAAATTCTTGTCTTGTAACCGGGCATGACGGATCTGAGGGTCCGGTAGCATTTTGGTTGAATGGAGGCAATCGCGCGGTACTCTGTCTATCCCGTCCTTCTTGATCGACAGAAGTGGAGGCGGTCCTTGTACTTACCATTGCGATAGGTGAAGTCCTTTCCTAGATTTTATGCAAATCTGAATAGGTTGGAAGGATTCTGGATTTGAGATTTGGATCCTCTTCTTGGATTTATGCAATCCGGTACCGAAAGTAGATCCAAGTAGCAGGAGAAAAGTTGTGTTTTCTCAGTGAAAGCAGCAAAGTGTTTGTACCAAAAATGAGAACAACACTCTTCGAAAGTCTTTGAAGAGATAAAAATGAAGAATAGAAATGTAAATGTGGATTATCTAACAAAAACTTCAAAAAACAAATAAGTAAATGCACAGACACACGATGATTTAGAGTGGGTCGGCGTGTTTCCTATGTCCGCTATGAAGTTTAATGATTTTATTGATATTCTTTGGATGATTACAATCGATTGCAGCGGATTACAGCAAGTTACAGTAGTGAAATTCGAGTACAACAGCAGTAATGAAGCGCAAAATTGAATCCTATAGAGTCTGAGCGTTCCAGAATCAAAAGATCCTTCTTCTGTAGGCCCTCGGGCTCTATTTACGTAGGAGGCTGATATTTCGCTTAGATCTCGGGAGACTTCTTCTGGCATGTGGATTGGCCCACGCGATCGATCCCATGAAGTTTCGACTCGATCCGTGATCGATACGAACATAATTTGTATCGATCAAGATTTTATCCGATGGAGTCGAAACTTGATGTGAACATTCTTTAGCTTGTACGTAAGCTCCTGTGAAAATTTCATAGCATTTGGACTTGTGGGTTGTGAGATATGATCGATACGAGTTGAAGTTTTTCGGTGGCTGTTTAGTAAGAATCGATAGCTTTGAATTGATCCATTTGAATCGATCGTTGCACGTGATCAGGTGATGACGTGGTGCGCACTCTTCGGATCGATCCACCTTTTACGTCGAGTTGACCGAGTTGTTTCCAAAGATCTCGCCTCGTTCGTATCGAAGACCGTTGCCATTTCGTACCGATGGAAGTTGCGCATTTCGTATCGGTGGGAGTTGCGCAGTTTGTATCGATTGTAGGGTCTTTTTCATATCGATCCACGTTGCTCCAACTTGATGGATGTGAACGGATGGATGCGAACGGCTGATGACTAGATGGATACGAATAAATAGTGGCTTAGTTAGACCTTGATGGATACGAACAATGGTCCCATGATGGATACGAACTAGCGAAGATAGATGGATACGAACAGGGCTCTCCTTGAGGGATACGAATAAGGTGGTTACTTGATGGATACGAAGCAGCGACTATTTGATTGGTTCGAACAAGTCCGATACGAAGGAAGTCGCCGTTGGATGCAGATGAAGTAGACCTCCGTGTTGTATTTGATGGATGCGAAGTAGGCATTAGCCGGTCGATACGAACCGATGCTCCAAGATGGATTCGAATGCGACTGATGCGAACCGAGGCTTGACGATGGATACGAACTAGACCGACTCGAACTGAGGCACGAAGATGGATACGAAAATGGGGTTATCTCCTTCAACTTGCATCGATTATAACTTGAGCATACGAACTCGGATTGACTTGAAATTTGAAACGTTGGCTTTTATGGCTTCACTTGTCGTGTCTTGTCAATCGTAGCCTGATCCGGACTTGGACAAAATTCATCAACATCCATGGTGAATCTATGCGTACTCGATGTCCGGGATGAGTGATCCTTGGTTTTCAGTCAGTTCCTTGATATCTCGGCCTTGCCAAAAGGCGGGATAACAACTTTCAAATTCAAATTTCAATTATTTACAACTTCTATCATTTTGGCTTACTTAATAATTTATAACTCTTTATAACAAATTTTCATATAAATTTAATGTTGCATATTTCACCATTTCAAAGTTTCAAATTTCAATTTCAATATATTTTTGGAGATTATAAATTAAATTTTCAATAATTCAATTTAATTTGCTTTACACTTATTATTCAATCAATTTCATTTTATGGTATAATTATCATGGTTTATATCTTAGTGCATTAATAATTTCCAGTTTCGTTAAATTTTAATTAACATAGTGTTTAATTTCATTTACTTACAATAAATCCATTCATTGTAAATTGAATTCCAGTAAATTGAATTCCAATAAATTGATTTGATTCAATTTCAATCTTTATACTAAATCCACTATTACTCTGTAACACGGTTAATACTTGTTCCACATTTCATTACATTAATATACTCATGTTTCCATCTTTCATTTATATTAACTATTATATTTCCATGTTATTAAATTTTGGTCAATTTCACATATTAATTGTACTTAAAGTCTCAATTGGTTTATTTATCTTGATTTCATTCTTTTGTTAAGTCAATTATTACCTTATCAATAGAATTAACCTTTCTATTCCTTTGATTACGTTCACGCTACAGTTATGGTCTTATTCCACATTACTATAACATTCTGTTGACCCTTATTTGTAATTGATTAGTTAAATTGGTAACAACACCAATTGTCACCATTATACATTTTATGACATATGTAAGTTTATTCTTTACAAACAATTATTAAAACGACTCTCATTACACTAAATTTACTCTGTTTCCATCCATTACACATTATGTTATTAATAAGTCAACCTTTAAATTATTAATTACCTTTTATATTCCACTATAAATCAATGCACACATTAATACAACAAATATTGTAATTCCTTACATAATACTGATCTTATTCAATTACCATTATCATATATTATCTCATTAAATATATTCATATTTACATTTATTTTCTTATATTAAATTTATAACCAAGTTATAAGATTTACATTATTTCAATCAATCGGAATTGCATTCAAGTTGTTAATAATTAGCTTTAATTATCATTTTTTACATTTCATTTCAGTATTCATTTTGCTGTTAAATTACAAATTTTTATTTCTTCAATATTATAACCAAAATTTTATTATATTAACAAATTTAATTATCGAAATTTACGGGCCATTGCAGTTTACGGAATAGATGGGATGGTGGATGATGAAATGTGAAGTGTGTATGATGGGGCAGTGGAGAGGGTTGATATGAAGATGATGTGATGAGGAGTAGGCAGGCTGAAGAGGAAGAGCAGTTCGTGGTTCAGTGATGAAATGGTGGGGCTGTCAAGTTGAAATGCAGGAAGTAGAACACGACTGTAGTGATTTTTGTAATGTGCAGAAGTTGTTGACAGTATGTTATGGTATTTTTTAAAGGTATGAAGCAGGTCTGATATGATGGTTTGAAGGTGTATTTGTGAAATGAGGAGGTTAGAAATGTGATGGGCGTGGTGCAATGATCTGATTTTGTAGTGGCAGGCAAATTGTTGGTTGTATGAGTAGAGGTTGACGGGGATGGCCGGAATTTGAATTGTGGTGTGTAGGGATGATGGAGTCTGTTTTGTATGGTATGATGAAATGGTCAGTGGAGTTGTTTTTTTTTTTTTTATGTTGAAGTTGAGGAATGGAGACTGCAAAATTGTACATAGAAAAAGAAATTGTAAAAGGAAAATTGTAAAGGCAAAATGAAATGGAATAGTAATTTTTTTTCAAATAGTGCATGCTCTTTCTTTGTATCTATAAAATGCTAATGTAAAATAGAAAACCTACAAACACACAAACAAATGCAAGCATAAATCAAACACACAATCACACAACAAAACATTTTTAATGTAAATGAACATACAATAAAAACATACAAAAATCAAACAAAAATAATCCGAATCAAATCAAAGCAATTCCCTGACAATGGCACCAAAAACCTGTTTAACGACGGAATTTCTATCGAATTATAAAACCGTCGAAAAATTTATAATAAAATTTATACCGTAAGCGCACAGCGTACAAAAGTTAGTACGTGGCAGGTATGGGTCGATCCGTAGGGAATTATTGATTTTAAATCTCTATTCAATCAAATTAACCAAGATTTGAAATATTTGAGCTAATTAATAAAAATTGCAAAAACTAACAGCTGCAAAGGTGAATGAAAACTATAAGAATAAATGACAATTTAGAGATAGTTCCACTCTCTAGATCATATAGTTCAACAAAACATGAAATTATGATCTTTTTTTTTTGTCATAAGTGAATTTAAATAATGTGTTTGTTATAAGTATGATATATTTGTACTAATAGTTAGCTCAACATAAGCCATCAAACTATAACACAACATTTAAACCACTTTTAATTCTCATGAAATTTGACAACAAAGTTGAAAGCAAAATCTATTTTAAGTATAGCCTATTAACAATTAATTAGAAACATAGACCATCAAATTTTAATATCAACATTCACTTCATTACCATCATCATATGTAAATGAAGAGGTAATTATAGTTTGTGATTGTTTAAGCATAGTCTATTTGTTATGAACAACATAGACTATCAAATTCAACATGAAACAATAAATCACATCAACATTCATTTAAACACAAAAGAGAGCAATAATTATCAAAATGTTGAAGCTACATGATTAGAGGCTCCATTACCCCTAAATTGAAGGGATTAGCCTCTCATTTGTGTTATCATATCAACATAAGTAGCACGCAACATTAAACATAAAAAAAGATGAAAGCAAAGCAAAGGAAGAGCTATTCTACTTGTATAAAATAAAAGAGATGTACGCTACAACATGAAAGTAAATAAATAAGAAAAGAACATGTATTAAAATTGCATAAAAAATTACACGAAATAAAAAAGGCTAAGTAGTCGTGAAAAGAGCAAGAGAGCTTTCTTTTATTTGATCCTACACTAAACTAAAGAAGAGCCTAAAGAAAAGAGACTAAGAGAGGAGAGGGTTATATGAAACATAATGGTTATTTATACATGTATGAAACTTTAATCCACTTTTTTTGGGGAATGCCCAAAATACACTCTTAGAAAGTGTGTAGGCCAAATAATCATTAGCTGCAAATAATTCTCACTTAGATGTGCTTGAAGTTTTAAACTCTATTAGCATGTGCATCAGCCTCTAATTTGTACATGAAATTATGTGGATGGGTGGGGTCCTCCATGATTCATGAAATGAATTATTTCCATCTCCATTTCTTTGTATTCACTCTTGTGCATGCATATATCTTAATAAAGCCACTTATATTTAAATTTAAATTCTTACAAAATAACATAGAAGTTTTCAATTAAATTTTAGAAAATTAA
Organism: Allium cepa; assembly: GCA_030765085.1. Taxonomy (NCBI): domain Eukaryota; kingdom Viridiplantae; phylum Streptophyta; class Magnoliopsida; order Asparagales; family Amaryllidaceae; genus Allium; species Allium cepa. The sequence goes on along the minus strand of CM060945.1, from coordinate 303,808,592 downwards.
TATATGCACAAAAATGACCATTTTTTCCCTGAATGAAGATGAATATGTAACGATTTGAAATAATTTGAATTTTGGTTTAAACAAGTTAAAATACCCAATACATAAATAAACCTTACTTATGATAAATACATCACTAATTCCACCTAAAGATCAAGATAGAGAGATCATACATTATTCTGTGTTGATTTATGTAAAAATATGAAAGTGAATTTGCCTCTAAATTGTTTTCTAACCTTATATATTAATTTACTTGTTCCAGCTAGTTTTACAATGTTTTAGCTTAAAAACAATCTCAAGTTTAGTTTAACTTGCTTGAGTAGAATTTTAAATCAATATAATTCCCTTCGGATCGATCCATACTCGCCACGTACTAAAATGGTACGCCGTGCGCTTATGATTATTTTTATCACATAATTTTTCGGTTATTTTCTAATTCGATAGAAAATTAACCGTTAAACAAGTTTTGGCATCGTTGCCAGGGAATTAATATGATTTTAATTTTTACTCTTCGAATTATTTGTTGTTTAATTTAGTGTATTTAGTTTTGTGTGTATATTGCATTTTAAAAAAAAAATTGCGTTGTGTGTTTGTTGTTTGATTTTTGCTTGCATTTTGATTGTATGCTTGTTGCTTTTTCATTTTCATCTCTACTTAAAAAGAAAAAAAATCACACACAATTTATAGAAAAAAATATTACTCACATTTGTATTTATATTTTATGTTTTGAGCATATACATTTGCATTTGCATACACATTTTCTTCACTATTTTACAAAAAAAAAAAATTCATACCTTTCGCATTTACATATGTCACTGCTGTCATACATATCTAACTGTTGTCATATTTCTATCCTTACTACACATAGCCTCAGTCACTGCATCATCACTGCCTATCGCTTGCTTCTATTAACTTTAACCATCCCTCCCTCTGTCAACTACAGTCATCTTCCTTTTTGCCTTTAGCCTCACCACTTCACCAGCAGCGCTTCCTTCTTTGCCTTTTAAACAGCAGCAACTGCAGTCATCTTCAATCACCACTTCAACCACTTCATCTACAATCACACAACCAACAGCCACTTCACTACAAATTCCATCACCACCCTGAACACACCATTGCCCTTAACCATCTACCACCCCAATTTCATCCAACATATCCCCTATACCTATCATTCACCTACCATATTTCTGCCACCCTCACACTACCACTAACATATACTTCAAACTGCCACACAACTCAGTTCTGCCACCACCAGTCTAATTTCTGCCATCTAGATTACATACCAGTCCACGGTCTAACTCGACCACTATCCACCACCCTGCCATCCCCGCCCACCTGAAAAACAAATATCAACTGCAAACCACTTCAAACCTCACCACAATCACCAATGCACAATTGTGCACACATTCCAAGATCACCATTTGCTTTGAACAACCTCTCACTGCTTCATCATTCACCATCATCTCCGACCATACCAACTTCAACTGCACATATGCCTTTCTGCTAACGCACTGCCTCAAACGTCAAACACCCTACCATACACCTTGCCACTGCTCAACCAAATATCAACAAAACAACAGTGCACTGTCGCAAACATCCCCTCTGCCTGTCATTTTTTAAACTTCTGCATCAACTCCACTTCCCACTGTCATCTTACTACAAGCTATAACCACCATCCCTTTTTGCCTACATCTCCACCATTTCTTCACACTCAAAACTGTTCCACATTCAACTCCTAACCGCTCCATCATTTTACTCTACTGCCTGCACATACATCACTGTGCAAACTGCAATCTCCTACAGTATTCCAACACCCATAAAAGTTGCATCATGCAACCCGCCTAATTCATCTCTGCTTCATACAACTTGCATCATACAACTTCTTACAACTGCCATCTCCACCCTGCAACTAGAAAATCCACACTGCTGCCATCTTTTCAGAGCAGCCGCCAACTTCAACCTCTGACCTCACAGACCAACCATATCACAGAACAATCCTTTGCATTTGTTACCGTCTACACCATTAGACTGCATCACCTACCATCAGATTGTATCACAAAACCATCCACATCTTCCTTCCATACAACCACACATCATTCTTTCACCAACAATACAACCTTCTCTGACCAACCCGCAAACGACGCTGCAAACATCCAACTTCCATTTCCTCAAACCCAAAGTCTGCCTTCGGTTCCAATCGATTCACCTCAGACCAACAAACTCCATCACGAACCAAACTAACACCCCGCAATCTCAACTCGACAATCCACAATCACGTGCAATTCACACGTAACCCAAATCACCACTCGCCAACCACTGCGACTCCAAATGCCCAATCCCGCTACTTAAATTCTATTTTTGGGAACGAGAGATTTGCTGTTTTGGTGAATTTAGATTTGTTCTGGGAACGAAAGAGAAAATATCATTGTTAGTATTAAGAATTGGGAACGAGAGATTTAGGATAATTTTTCATCTACTGTTTTATTACTTTGGGTTGGTATTAAGAGTTGGGTCGGGTTCTATATTGTGAATTTCTTTTTGAAATTTCATTTGTGAATTAATTTTATTTAGTTTTAATTTTTTTCGTTTAATTTCTTTTAGCACCATTCTAATTTATAAAAAAAGATTTGCTTTGTTTACAATTTTCTTTGGTTGTTTTCAATTTTTAAGTGTTGATCAAATTTTTAGGCTGCAAAAGCAGAATTTCGCAAGGAAAAATTTCTTGCTAAAACTGCTCCGTCTGCTTGCTTTAAAAAAAATTACCGCTTTAAAATATTTTGCTAATAATTCTGCATGCTCTAATTTCAGTTTTCTTTTAATTGCATTGTTGGTTGCTTACATTTGCATTTATATATACCAGTACGTTTGGCACGTCCGTTGGACGTGTGTAAAAAAAACTAAGAGCAAATTTATTTATTGTGAAAGAATGATCATCAGCAGAGATAATATTTGAGCAACAATTTGCTTTATGTGTAAATATTGAATGGGTAAACATATTATGAGATCTACACTTTATTCTTTTCTATAGTATGATTCATAAGTTTGAAAAGAAAGCATTAACCAAAATAATGTAACTGAATTTAGATTATTTAGATATTTGTAAATTTACGTAAAATTATTATGATAAGAGTTCTCAAACTCATTCTTCAATTCATTCCTGAGAGAACCTAAATATATTTGAATATTCCACAACCACCGTTATAATACAAATAAACACGATTCACATGCATTTTCTCTTTTTTAAATGCCAGTCGATAAGTTCAATGATAATCAAATAGAGCGCTATACAAATAAACATCAACCGATTAATATATTTGATTGTATCTATGTTGCCTTGTAACTTCTCCATATTTATATGATCTTACTTTTTTGTAAGCAACCCACCACTTTAATCTTAAAACTTTGATTTGAGTGGTCAATATAGTAATAAAAGTGAATAAAATAATATGAAATAGAAATATTAGCAAAGTAACTGCAATATATAAACTTTTGAAAAAAGTTACATCCAAACACAGAATAACATTAAAATTTGAAATCCATGAGACCAATGGTAAAATATGAAAAAAAAAATGAAGTTTATAAGTTGTTCTATGTTATCTGTGAAGTAACTGGGTAGAGAAGCAAAATTCTCCTTTTTTTTTTACTTTGAAATATCCAATGTACATTAGCCAAAACCGCAGCTCTTTTTAATGCATTCTATTTTCTAGATCTTAAATAGTTTAAACGCAAACTAACAGACATGGGTGATATGGCAATATAGTAAGCTTTATTTCATTAAGTATAGTACATATGTGCAATATTTACAAAGAAGAGAAAATGACCCATAATAATATATAAACAAAACAGATCAGATACATTCTTCCTAAAACTGCCAATCTCGATGTAAGTAACTTTTTCATACAAAAGTAACTTGAACAACAATAAGAATTTTTTTTTAAGATAGTCCATTAATCATTTCTAGTAGAACCCTAGATGTATGGGCACTTAACAATTTAAGGTTTTTATGGAAATATAAATTAACTTTTTATGCTGAGCAGTTGCCAAATATACTGGCTCATTACTAACTTGATATATATGTGATTGTACATTAATTATAGATTAAAATATGCTTTATGACGTGGGATTGCAGTATTCTTGTTACCAAAATGAATTCATAAGCTTAACTTAGAAAGATATATGCCTTGTCTATATTAACCTTATGGTTAATGTTGCTTAGAAATGACTACAGTAAAAAATCTGACATATTATTATTTCATTAAAAACCTTAGCTTATTCACTATTTTTGAATCAAGCGTTTGAGTTTTGGACTGATATTTTATTTGCAGCGAATTAAATTTCCGTTGTATGGAATATTTCAGTGGCACGGTTCATATAATATGAAATAATTATTTTAGAAAATGCAATATATAATGATGAAACCGTCTGACCTTGTTTTGATATTATTGGTGGAAAATAATCTCCTCGACTATGGCTGCTTTTGAACACCTATATAACTCGCATTCACTAATCCATTTTCTATCTTTGCCACTTCCAAACAAACATAATAAAATGCTTCTTCCTATCCAATGATTCTAAATCCAAAATTGAAACACCGTGCTTTTGTACTTTGGTCCAAAAAGAACTGTATAGCTTTAGATTTTCTGAATGAGATCCAACAATGTTTCTATCATTTTGGATTCCAGATTATCCATGGGTAGAGTTTGATTCGCTCATATATGATAAAATATCTAAAACGAAAACAACGTATTTCCCATTTGTATTAACAAAATAGGATAATAATAAATTAGGATCTTGAAAATACCTGCTTTTATGTTAATAGGATAATTAACTGCATCTTCATCAATAAGATAAATTGTCGGTTATGATTTCAAACACCTTGAACACTAATCAGAAATCTCCCAAACCTTAATCTCCTCATCCCTGCGTCCTCACTCTCTTACTCCACCTTCAACTTTGGCGTCTGTGGCGGTGGTCGAGGCTCATTTCACCATCCTCACCGCCTTCTCCTTCTTCTGGCTCTCCATCTCACGATCTCCCTCCTATTGGACATGGCCAAGGCGGTAGTGCCGCTATCCTAGTCACTCAAATATATATTATTAAGGTTATAAAATTAAATTAACTGACAAAATACAACCCAAATTAGCTAAAATTGGCAGATTAATCTAAAATCGACATAAAAGGAGGAACCTGTGTTAAGCATTTAGGGCTTCAGCTCATTCAACGCTTTGTTGGTTGGTTATTCTTCGTCGACGTAGATTCTTGTTTGTTCCTTTTCTCTACATCAGTTCGATTCTGCAATAATTTATAAAATTAAATTAAGTGAAAAAATACAACCCAAATTAGCTAAAATTGGCATATTAATCTAAAATCGAAAAAATGGAAATAAAAGGAGGAACCTGCGTTAAGCATTTGTTCCATCTGGAGCAAGCAAGGAGGTAAAATTAGAGAAGGGCGTCTTGATCTTTTGCAATGGCTTCGTTGTCTAATATAAATAATCGATGATTCTAGAACATGCGTGATTGGAGTTGGGGCATGGTGTGAGAAGAGTTGAGTCATTGGGGTAGAGGAGGAGTTGAAGTTTGATGTAAGAATTACCAACTGGGAAGGACAAAGGGAGGTTTGAGCACGAAACAGTATGGAGAGAAGTTATCTGGACGTGTGTTTTAATTTGACAAAATTATCCTGACTACAACATAGAATATTAGTGGGGTATTTGTGTAACTTCAAAAGCTTCATTTTGATGTATTCCTATTATATATATATATATATAAATTAAAAAAAAATCAGAAATTCAAAAACAAAAACAAATTTCATTGTAGTTGCATTATTAATTCATGCTTAATTTTTATTTTGCATACCTTATCTTATTTTCATTTTTAAGGGAAATACCGAAATCCACATAAGGTGGGGGATTTCATCACCCCTTCCTTGGCACACAAATCGCATTTCATTCTAAAATTTTGACTAATAATAACGGTTAGATTTCAGACGAGCTCACCTAGGTCTTAATTGTATCATGACAAGTTGTCTTTTTTGAACAATTTATATTCTTAGTGTCTAGGTTACGGTAGAGAATAATCAATTACAAATATTATGGTGATTCGTAAATATTTTACTGATTGTTTCTCTGAAGGTACTTAAATCTTCGGTTGCATTACTTCGGTGATTTGTGGTGCATCGATAACTCCCACCCATTACCTGACTAAGAAATATTTTGTAAAATTAAGACAAATGTTATTATACAAGTTAGGAGCTACTAAGGATAGAAAATTTATAATTCATTTAGATACTTAAGTTCATGCATATTTAAAAAAAACAAAATCCAAAAGTAAAAAATTGTAAATTTAACTTAACCTAGTTTTTTTAATCCAAAAAATTCCTTTTCTCTTTTGAAAATTTTCAATCAAATTAAAAAAAAATAAAAAAAAGGTTTTAGAGTTAATTTTTTTAGAAAAACAAAAATCCAAATATATACACACACCTTTTCAGAAAAAAAAAGAACATATAAAAACAAAAAAATTTGAAAATCCAAAAGACAAAACAAAATCAAATCTTCCTTTTGAAAATTAAATCTTTTTTGGCAAATATTTTTCCTTGTATATATAAACAATAAAAAAATTCACTTCATTTTCCACAACTTGTGTCATTCTCTAAACTCGATTCTAACTTCTTTCTCTTCTCGACTTTTTTCTTGTGCATGAGTACTTGCACTCATGAAATAACGACAAATACTTGGACTCGTGACGTAATAACAAATCATTTAACTCGAACAAATGATCCTCCTGCAATGGCAAACGAGAATGTCCCTCGAACTCTTATGGATAGAATCTTTCCTGATAAAGTTTCTATCCCCTCTTGTATCACTTTACCAGCCCCTACGGATAATCATTTCAAAATTCATTCGAACCGTATTGCCACGCTTCCAAAATTTAGCAATTTTGAGTACGATGAGCCATGCATTTTCTTGACGAAATTCGAACAAATTTGCACAACCATGAAACTCCAATAACTTTCTGATGACGGAATCGAACTCCGGTTAATTCCATTCGCTCTTACTGATTATGCTGAAAAAAGGTTGTATAGCTTACCATCTAATTTGATCAAAACATGAGAAGAATTCGTTAATGTTTTCTTTAGAAAATGGTACCCCTTGGAAAAAACATCTAAAATCCGAAACGAAATCATCAATTTTCATCAATTCAAGGATGAATAATTTGAAAAATATTTTGAAATATTTAAAGAACTCTTGATAAAATGTTCACACCGTAACTTTGAAAAACGGTTGATTTGTCAAATCTTATATGATGGACTCGAAAACAGCTCACGAACCATGCTTGAATCAATGTGCCAAGGAAACTTTCTCGCCCAACATCACGATGATGTTTGGTAATTTCTTGACAACCTAGCCAAAAAGTCGTCCCAATGGGAATGCTAAAACGAAAAATTAATTTACTCACGATCTACCGCAAATTTAATAGGATCAATAGGATCATCTTTGGCCTTGGACGCTAAAATCGATGCAATGATTAATAAATTCGTCGATGTTTTCTCATCGAACCAAATGAACCGAGCTTCCCAACTCATGTGTCATAAATGCAATGATCCTAATCATATAGTCGATCAGTGCCCTAAGACGGTCGAACAACTCAATGCTTTCAACAAGGTTAATAATGACACATTCTCCCCAACGTACAATCCTAGTTGGAGAAATCATCCGAACTTTGGTGGAATCAAAACAATCCCAACACAAATTTGGTTCATCCTAATCTTCAAGCGTTCCCAAATAATGCTTCGAATCCTCCCTTTTAGCCCAATTATTTTCAACCAAATTTTACGAGTCCCTCTCAAAATCAACCGCAACAAAAAATTCTTCAACCAAATTTTGCTTCCTCCCCCCCAAGACGACAAACATTTGAGTTCACTTGAGAAATTTCTTGAAATGTTGGCAAAATCAACTACTCAAAGCCTCCAATCAAACAATACTTTGCAAAAAAAAATTGACCTCATATATGCAAAACACGTGCCAATCTATTGCTAAACTTAAAATGCAAATGAGTGCATTATCTACATTTGTAAGTGAACGTGAATGAGGTACATTCCCAAGCTAGCATGCTCGAAATTCTAAAAATCAGAACACAAATTCGAGTCAAGCCCTTGTTGTTCAAGATAGAAACATAACTCAAATGAATGCTAGTACTACTTTGCGTTCTGGAAAATAAATCGATCATCAAGTTGTTAATCCAAACAATTTGCTGCAAACCCCTCTCGACACTTCTAAAGCAACAAACGAATCTGAACAGAATGTGGAGCCAAACATTGAGTCAAATTCCAATCCAAGTTCTTCTCTAATCATGTAGACTCAACTACTGAGTATCGTGTTCCATTTCCACATCATCTTCCAAGAAACACTCTAACCAAATGGAAATGATGTTCAAAAAAATTTAAACTAGTAAAAGTTAACGTTCCTCTTCTTGACATCGTTCAACAAGTCCCAAACTACGCTAAATTTCTTAAGGACTTATGTACTCAAAAACAACACACTCATGTACCCAAGAAAGTTTTCTTAGCCGTCGAACTTAGCGAAGTTTTGTCTCAATCAATCCTCATTAAATACAAAGATCCTGGCTGCTTCACAATCTCATGTATAGTTGGAGACAAGACGGTTAACAAATGCTCAATAGACATAGGCGCTAGTGTCAATTTGATTCCATGCTCTGTGTATGAACAATTAGGCTTAGGTGAGCTTAAGCCAACAAATGTTACACTTCAATTCGTTGATCGTTCAATTAAGAAGCCCATGGGATAAATTTAGGATGTGCTCAGTAGATTAGGGAAATTCATATTCCCCGTCGATTTTATCGTTCTTGAAACACAACCTGTGACCAACACTACGAGTAAAATCCCTTTGATATTGGGCTGACCATTCTTAGCCACCTCAAATTCCTTAATCAATTGTCGCAATGGTTCGATGAAAATTTCTTTTGAAAACATGATTTTGGATCTTAACATTTTCAATCATAAAAACCAATCGAATGAACCATGTGACCAAACGTTGGAAACTAGCGCAATTCATGAAAACTTTGAAAACAAGACGATTGACCTAAATAATGAACGCGAGGCCAAGTATGAAAGATTATTTCATGGACTCCCCAAGGAAATTGAATACACACTCCCATTTGGATCACTTCCAGTTGAGTCCAAATCTCAACCTAATTCTTTAACCGAGCAACCCTCGAGGATAGACCTTAAACCCCTTCCTGATCACCTTAAATAAACACACTTAGGTGGCAATGAAATTTTTCCACCATGATTTCTTCAATTCTCTCTTTTGATTAAGAAACTTCCTTACTTTCAATTTTTTCCAAAAACAAGGATGCAAGTGGATGGTCGATCATCGATATAAAGATAATTTGTCCCGCTCTTATTCAACATCGCATCCATTTAATCGATGAAGCCAAACACACTCGTGATGCACAACGTAGGTTTAACCCCAAAATGAAAGATGTGGTGCGTGGAGTTCTCAAACTCCTTGATAACGGTATCATATACCTAATCTCTGATAGTTCATGGGTTAGCCCAATTCATGTTGTACCGAAAAAGTATGGGCTTACCGTTGTCAAGAACGATTCTAGTGAATTTATTCCAACTCATACTCAAACGGGTTGGCGTGTCTGCATTAACTATATAAAATTGAATGCTACAGCACGTAAGAATCACTTCCCTCTTCCATTTATTGACCAAATTCTCAAATGTTTAGCCGGCCATGAATTCTATTGCTTTCTTGATGGTTATTACAACTATAACAGAATTCCAATCGCTCCCGAAGATCAAGAGAAGATAACTTTCACTTATCCCTTTAGCACTTTTGCGTATCGACGTATGCCCTTTTGCCTTTGCAACGCTCCTGCTACATTTAAAAGATGCATGGTTAGCATCTTTTCTGATATAATTAAACATTTTATTGAAGTGTTTATGGATGTTTTTTATATCTTTAGAAACTCTTTTTCTGAATTCTTATGCCATCTTGAGTGGTTCTTAAACAATGCAAGGATAAACTTAACGCAAAATTGGGAAAATTGTCACTTCATGGTCACTCAAGGCATAGTCCTTGAACATGTCATTTCAAATAAAGGCATTGAGGTAGGTAAACCAAAAATCGGTGTCAATGCAAATCTACCCCTTTCTAAATCTATTTAATACATATGCTGTTTCCTTGGACATGCAAATTTTTATCGACGCTTTATGAAAGACTTCAATAAGATCGCTCGACCTCTTATGAATCTTCTTGGAAAAGATGTTCCATTCGACTTTAATTTTGATTGTTTTTCTGCTTTCAAACGTCTCAAAGCGAACTTGTTTCTGCTCCTGTAATTTTCTCACCAAATTGGGATCTTCCATTTGAAATAATGTGCGACGCTTCAAATTTTGCAATTGGTACCGTCTTAGGATAATGAATTAAAAGATCCATCACATTATCTACTACGCTAATATGACTCTAAATGATTCTCAACATAATTATGCAACCGCTGAAAAAGAGCTTCTAGCGATAGTATTCGTACTTGAAAAGTTCAGATAATATTCGATTGTGTGACGACCGCCCATGGCTCCTGCACTTAAACAAGGAGATAGAGCGCTGAAAGGCATGCCCGGCAGCCATGGACGATCATCAAGGTAAGGTAAACACAGAATAGTCTATCGTATTACTCACAACGCAGGGATAAAATACAATAGAGAAATATACATAGTGAAGCTTCACCAAATAGAACCTCATTAATACACTACAAAACAATTTGATACAAACATCTGAATAGTCAATACATCAAGCCTCACTACATAACACTCAGATAATCATACAAGCAGCGGAACATCCAGTACATATAGTAAGAAAATAATATGCAAAAGCCTCCAGCTTGTCTTCGTCATCAACAGCGTTGATCACTGAGAACAGCACCTGTCACCTGCTACCTAGTATGCCCATCCCAAAACGGATGAACAGCCCAAGGTAATAAGAGTTGAACATAAAACCTTGAGTCAGACAACAGTCTTAGTGAGCGGTAAATCAACTATCAAACATACCAAAAGAGCATAAAGGGTAAAAAAGAATAGGAACCCAACCATCCCACTCCACCTCTTTCTACAGTGATAGCCCCCAGACCCACTAAGCAGAAATAAACATAGCAAAACAGACATTTAAAGTAAAACAATTATCACTCGAGTCAAGGTCGATGTTTTCCAAGCACAAACTCCCAAGGCCTAAACCAAGATCAGATAAGCACCCACAAAACATCGCACTTGAGACCGAGTGACGATACAACCAAAGCATCCCAACATCCATGACTCTGGCTATCACTGTTATCATTGCCTCGATATCACCGTTAATTGAATGACCGACTCATTCTTTCATCCGTCCGTCAAGGGCTAATGGTAATCCCGGTTCTAGACAGAACTCCGCACGTCGTCGTGACCCATACCTAGGACTATCGAATCTGCCCAGAGTATTAGACCATCAACTATTAGTCTTGGGACTATCGAATCTGCCCAACGTACTCTTGCTTTGAGTCTGCTAGAACCTTCAATAACGATGAAATCTCAACCTTCTAGTCATCCTCCTCGACGACTATTCTCATACTAGCTCAAGCGCCTCTTGTGACAACCATTATCAACGAACTCGAACCATATCACCGAGTTATCACCATGCTTGGGATGATCCCGTCTGGATTAAACCAAGGCTATCTCACATCATGCTTTGCTTCATCGCATCATAGCAAAGTCTCATCTCAACATCATGCTTTGCCTCATCGCATCATAGCAAAGTCTCATCTCAACATCATCATCAAATCTATCCATATGAGCTTTATCATCCGCTTCATATACCACAAGCAGCTTTCCTTATTCAAGAGCATTTCCACTTAGCTTTTGAATCATCTTCGACCAACTTGTCCAAATTCAAATCAATCAACTAAGTTCTAACAATCAATCAAATCAACCATTAATCCAAGTAATCAATCATTCAAACAAGATCTAAATAAACAGTTATAACAGTAATGGAAATTTCGTAAATAAAGAGTCCAAATCTAACAAGCATGAATTCTAAGTAATATCTTGATGAATGAACTAGCATAAGTTAACATGTAGTAAAGTGGATATCAAAACTTTATGAACGATGGATCTACATGCAGACTTAAGGAAAATGCATGAAATCACTATCTTTAACACACAAACAAGCCACCGAACCAATATACTCCTTTGGGTCCGTGTGAGAGATAACCACCGCTCGCCGAATCACCTAAACACCTCAAAAGCAACTAACTCCAGATCTGGTCAGCAAAGGATCTAGCTTGATCCAACAAGATTTCCCTTCAAACGATGAAGTCTCTCTTTGAAAAATGTAGATCTTCAATTTTAGCTCTTGGATCTTCGATTTGATCTTCAATCTTGGATGGAAGGAAGCACTAGATTAGAATAGAGAAAAGAAGTGAAGAAGTGTAGCACTCGAGCTCTCAAAAAGACAGAACTTCGTCGCTTCAAAATCCGGATCCCAAAAAGTGAGATAAGGTCGTATATTTATAGGCTGGAAAACCTTAAGTCGTTCGCCCCCTTAAGTCGGTCACGACTTAACAAGGCCCCATGACTTACGACTCAAGCCTCTACACGACCTAACGACTCAAGCCATCATGCGACTCACGACTTAACAACACACACGGCTCAACACACACGCGACCTAACATACAAGCCGCGTTCCTTCCTAAGTCGTCTGGATGATTTAACAACCTGCCGACTCACGACTCAACGACCTAGCGACTTATCAACACACACGGCTCAACACACGCGCGACCTAACACCCTTGCCTTCATGCGACCTACGACCTAAGCCTTATCTCGTCCACGTCCTAACTACAAACACAGGGTCTCACGACCTAAACTTCAACGACCTAGGCCATCTTCTTTAAGCCGCTAACCACTAGGTCGCTACCCCCCTTAAGCCTCTACCTGCCTTAAGTCGCCTCACTCCTATAGGTCGGCAAACACCTTAAGCCGTTAACCCTTAAGTCAGCAACCACTACCACTAACTCCACTAAGTCGTCTAATCTCTTAAGTCGCTCCACCGACTTATGCTACGACACGACCTAACCCTGGACGACTCATCTCTAGACGACTTAAGCTCCAAACGACTTAACAACACTAACAAATTAATGACAACAGTTCTACGATCCTTCGATCCGTAAAAATACGGGTAGTTACATTCTCTCCCCCTTAGGAATTTCGCCCCCGAAATTCCAAACAAACAAGAGCAACCAAAACTATCCTGCATGCCTATCATCCATAGCAATCAACAAACCATGCATCCAATTACTAGTCTAGCATGCAGAATTCTAAGACTAGAACAAGTTACAAATTCATGAGATGTCACGACACCTTAGGGCCATACCTCGAAGAGTTTAGGATGAGCTGCCTTCATCCTCTCTTCCTCCTCCCATGTACAGTCGTTAACATCATCACTCCATTGTACCTTGAGCAACCTGACTACCTTCCTCTTAAGCTGCTTCGTGTCAGTTTCCACAACACGAAGCGGCTTACGAGGTCTTCTAACAACTGGATCAACTTCTATCTTCACAACTATCAACAGAAACCACTGCACTCGAGTCGTGCACATACTTCCGTAGATACGATATGTGAAAAACATTGTGCACACCCGACATCTTTTCTGGTAATTCCAATTTATAGGCGAGCTTTCCAATTCGCTCGATGATCGGGAATGGTCCAACAAATCTCGAAGTCAATTTCCCTTTCTTCCCGAATCGAATAACATTCCTCAGTGGAGAAATCTTCACAAAAACCATATCACCTACGTCGAATTCCAAATCCTTGCGACGCTTATCGGCATAACTTTTCTGACGGTCCTAGGCTGCCTTCATTCGTCGCCGAATGATCTCTACACAATCAGAAGTCTGTCGAATCATTTCTGGCCCAAGTATCAACTTTTCTCCTGTTTCCAACCAACATGTCGGAGAGTTACATGGTCTTCCATACAATGCTTCATACGGTGCCATACCAATGCTTGACTGGTAACTGTTATTATACGAGAATTCTACCAAATGAAGATAATCTTCCCATGATCCTCCGAAATCCAAAACACATGCTCTGAGGAGATCTTCCAAAACTCGGTTGACTCTCTCGGTCTGACCATCTATTTGAGGGTGATAAGCTGTACTCAAACACAACTCGGTTCCCAAAACTTCCTGGAAGCTCTTCCAAAATCCACTAGTGAATAATGGGTCTCGATCGCTCACTATGCTTTTCGGAATACCATGGAATCGAACTATCCACTTAACATATAGCTCAGCCAATTTCGATGCAGTCCTGGTTGATCGAACGGGAATGAATCTTGCACTCTTAGTCAAACGATCTACGATGACCCAAATCCCTTCATTTCCTGCTCTGGTTCTAGGTAACTCATCGATAAAATCCATCGATATTTGCTCCCACTTCCATGTAGGAACTTCTAATGGCTGAAGTAATCCACTTGGCTTCTTCTGTTCGGCTTTTACCAACTGGCAGTTCATGCATTTGGAAATAAAATTTCCAACATCCTTCTTCATACCTTCCCAGTAATAGGTTCTCTTCATATCCCGATACATCTTATTTCCACCTGGATGAATTGTCAGCTTCGAGTAATGACTTTACTTCAGAACTTCATCCCTTAATTCATCTATATCGGGAACAACTAGTCGTCCTTGTTTCCAAAGCCAACCCTCTCGATCGACCTCGAATCCTTTATCCTTCTCTGGGTCCAACCCCGATTCCAGATCACGGATAATCTTGACAAGCTTATCGTCTCGCTTTTGGCCCTCGCCAATCCTTTCCACAAGAGTAGGTCTTATCGATAAGTTTGCCAACATCTCAGGTTCCAATTCACATCTAGGCCTGAAGTCAAATCCAGCCAAATACTCGAGACTCTTCCATTCCGAAAACATGGCTCCCAATCCTGCATGTCTTCGACTTAACGCATCTGCCACTGCGTTACCTTTTCCTGTAGTATAGGCTATACCAAAATCATATGATGCTAAAAACTCTAGCCATCGTTGCTGCCGGAGATTCAAATCTTTTTAGGAGAAAAGATACTTCAATGACTTATGATCCGTAAACAACTCGAATCGAACTCCCAATAGGTAATGTCTCCACATCTTCAGAGCAAATACAATTGCCGCTAACTCCAAATCATGAGTTGGATAATTCCTTTCATGCAGCTTCAGTTGTCGACTTGCATATGCAACAACTTTATCCTTCTGCATTAGCACTGCTCCAAGTCCAGTACCACATGCATCGGTGTAAACCACCATCTCATCATTTCCACTTGGAATAGTCAAAACAGGAGCACTTGTTAGTCGCTCTTTCAGGATTCTGAAAGCTTGTTCACACTTAGCATCCCATCTGAACACTTGGTTCTTTTTCGTCAATCCTGTTAATGGTGCAGCTATCTTGGAAAAGTCTTTGATAAACCGACGATAATATCCTGCTAATCCAAGAAAACTTCTCACATCAGATGCATTCTTAGGTCTAACCCAATCCTGGATCGCTGCCACCTTGGCGGGATCAACCGCTATTCCACTTCCAGAGATAACATGGCCTAAGAACCTCACTTCGCTCTTCCAGAAGTGACACTTCGAAAACTTAGCCTTCAGCTGATGTTTCCGCAAGATTTCCAAAACAATCCGCAAGTGCGTCTTGTGCTCTTCTTCAGTTCTGGAATAAATCAGAATATCATCCACGAACACAAGTACAAACTTGTTCAACTGATCCCTGAATACTCTATTCATAAGATCCACAAAATATGTTGGTGCATTGGTCAATCCACACGGCATTACCAGCCACTCAAAGAAACCAGATGGTGTCCTGAAAGCAGTCTTCGACACACTATCCTTTGCCACTCTCAACTGGTGAAATCCTGTTGCCAAATCCATTTGAGAAAATACCTTAGCTTCGTGAAGCTGATCAAACAAGTCATCTATTCTCGGCAATGGATACTTGTTCTTCTTAGTCACTTTATTCAGCTCACGATAATCCATACACAACCTCAACGATCCATCCGCTTTGGTTGCAAACACGACTGGTGCACCCCATTCGACACACTACGCCAAATGAATCCTTTCTGTAAAAGGTCATCAACTTGCACCTTCAACTCTTTCTGTTCCCTCGGTGCCATCCGCCTAAGAGGCATCACAACAGGTCTGGCTCCTTCAACTAGATCGATACGAAACTCGATCTCTCTATGCGACGGTAACCCTTTGACCTCGTCAAAGACATCCTCAAATCCATTTACGACTGGCACCGATGACAGTCCATCCCGTGGAACAACTAGCGAATACATGAAGCTCATGAAGACGCCTTCTTCATGCTTACATCGTATCACAACCCTTCGCCCCTCCACATTCTCGACTGTCGCCTCCAGCCTCTTACAATCAACCCTTGCCGCATACTTCCTAAGCAAGTCCATACCCAAAATAATTCCGAACCCCGCAAAGTTCAGAACAGAACAATCACAAACAAGAGAGCAATCATGACTCGATACAACCAGACCACGGCATATCATACACAAACAAGACGAACCCCCAACTGGATTAGTCACAACCAATGGTCTATCAACAATATCCGGTTCCAAATCCAACCGGCCTACAAGTTCATTACAAACAAAAGAATGCGACGCTCCAGTATCGAACAACACTCTAACTGGAACACCACAAACAGAAAGGTACCTTGTACCACCACACTCTTCCCTTTCTCTTCCGTAGTAGGAGCTTTTGAAGACGATGGCACAGCCCCCAAAGCATAAGCTTGCACAATCTGTTTGTCCTTCCGCGGTTCCGGACAATTCTTCCTGATATGCCCCAGCTTATCACAATTGTGGCACTTCACCGGCACCTTTGGATTCTTACAATCTATAGACAAATGGCCCTTCTGCTGACAATTGTAGCAGGTCACTTCACCCTTCGGCTTCTTCTGGCCATTCTTACCCTTCTGCTGCTGCTGCTTTCTCTTTTTGTTTCCACCCTGATGTGGTTTAGATTCCTCCTTAGTCATAACAACAACAGATCCTTCCTTAGGAAACAGATTCTCGTGCGTGAGAGCTTTCTCCACAAGCCTCTCAAATGGATCGTCCAGATGATCCACCAATTGCCTCCCAAGGTAAGTGTCCAAGCCTGTCACAAACTTCTCATTCTTCTAATAGGGAGATTCAATATACGACCGAGCATACTTGAACAAAGCTTCAAACTCAGAAACATACTCAAGAACTGGTCTTCCTCCTTGCTTGAGCTCCACAAACTTCTTGAACAGAACAGATTTCTGAGCTGTAGAAATGAACTTAGCCTCAAATCTAGCTTGGAATTGCTCCCAAGTAATTTCTTCCTCTGGAGTATCAATGGTGATAGAGTTCTACCAATCAGAAGATCTTCCCTGAAGCTGTCTTGATGCAAGCTTCCTTTTGGTTACATCCTCGATTCCCAAGTCACCAAAGATCCTCCTACAAGCATCAATCCACCTCTGAACTTCAATGGTTGATTCTGTTCCCAAGAAAACCTTCCCTCCAAGAGCTGTATAGTCTTTGCACAACTTAGCAAAATCCACTGGTTTTGGGGCTTGAAGCTGAACTCCAACATCTACTGATGGCCCTGGAGCTGGTATTCTTCCCATGATCGAAGTCATCATGGCCTCAAACATAGCAGCATAATTAGCAGCCCCCTCAGAATCACGGCCTTCCCTAGCAGCTGGTCTCCCTCTTCGACACATTCTTAATATCTGTAAAAGAATGATTGGTACACCTTGAGAAACAACTGCATAAGAGGTTCTAATCCTTCTAAACTACTATATTATATATAGTAACCATCCATCAAAATACAATTACGTCTCTCTTACGTAGTTACGTCAGCGAGCGTTGGCTAAAATCGATTAACCAAAGATGTGATACCAAATGTGACGACCGCCCATGGCTCCTGCACTTAAACAAGGAGATGAGCACTGAAAGGCGTGCCCGGCAGCCATGGACGATCATCAAGGTAAGGTAAACACAGAATAGTCTATCGTATTACTCACAACGCAGGGATAAAATACAATAGAGAAATATACATAGTGAAGCTTCACCAAATAGAACCTCATTAATACACTACAAAACAATTTGATACAAACATCTGAATAGTCAATACATCAAGCCTCACTACATAACACTCAGAGAATCATACAAGCAGCGGAACATCCAGTACATATAGTAAGAAAATAATATGCAAAAGCCTCCAGCTCGTCTTCGTCATCAACAGCGTTGGTCATTGAGAACAGCACCTGTCACCTGCTACCTAGTCTGCCCATCCCAAAATGGATGAACAGCCCAAGGTAATAAGAGTTGAACATAAAACCTTGAGTCAGACAACAGTCTTAGTGAGCGGTAAATCAACTATCAAACATACCAAAAGAGCATAAAGGGTAAAAAAAAGAATAGGAACCCAACCATCCCACTCCACCTCTTTCTACAGTGATAGCCCCCAGACCCACTAAGCAGAAATAAACATAGTAAAGCAGACATTTAAAGTAAAACAATTATCACTCGAGTCAAGGTCGATGTTTTCCAAGCACAAACCCCCAAGGCCTAAATCAAGATCAGATAAGCACCCACAAAACATCGCACTTGAGACTGAGTGACGATACAACCAAAGCATCCCAACATCCATGACTCTGGCTATCACTGTTATCATTGCCTCGATATCACCGTTAATTGAATGACCGGCTCATTCTTTCATCCGTCCGTCAAGGGCTAATGGTAACCCCGGTTCTAGACAGAACTCCGCACGTCGTCGTGACCCGTGCCTAGGACTATCGAATCTGCCCAGAGTACTAGACCATCAACTATTAGTCTTGGGACTATCGAATCTGCCCAGCGTACTCTTGCTTTGAGTCTGCTGGAACCTTCAATAACGATGAAATCTCAGCCTTCTAGTCATCCTCCTCGATGACTATTCTCATACTAGCTCAAGCGCCTCTTGAGCCAACCATTATCAACGAACTCGAACCATATCACCGAGTTATCACCATGCTTGGGATGATCCCGTCTGGATTAAACCAAGGCTATCTCACATCATGCTTTGCTTCATCGCATCATAGCAAAGTCTCATCTCAACATCATGCTTTGCCTTATCGCATCATAGCAAAGTCCCATCTCAACATCATCATCAAATCTATCCATATGAGCTTTATCATCCGCTTCATATGCCACAAGCAGCTTTCCTTATTCAATAGCCTTTCCACTTAGCTTTTGAATCATCTTCGACCAACTTGTCCAAATTCAAATCAATCAACTAACTTCTAACAATCAATCAAATCAATCATTAATCCAAGTAATCAATCATTCAAACAAGATCTAAATAAACAGTTATAACTGTAATGGAAATTTCGTAAATAAAGAGTCCAAATCTAACAAGCATGAATTCTAAGTAATATCTTGATGAATGAACTAGCATAAGTTAACATGTAGTAAAGTGGATATCAAAACTTTATGAACGATGGATCTACATGCAGACTTAAGGAAAATGCATGAAATCACTATCTTTAACACACAAACAAGCCACCGAACCAATATACTCCTTTGGGTCCGTGTGAGAGATAACCACCGCTCGCCGAATCACCTAAACACCTCAAAAGCAACTAACTCCAGATCTGGTCAGCAAAGGATCTAGCTTGATCCAACAAGATTTCCCTTCAAACGATGAAGTCTCTCTTTGAAGAATGTAGATCTTCAATTTTGGCTCTTGGATCTTTGATTTGATCTTCAATCTTGGATGGAAGGAAGCACTAGATTAGAATAGATAAAAGAAGTGAAGAAGTGTAGCACTCGAGCTCTCAAAAAGGCAGAACTTCGTCGCTTCAAAATCTGGATCCCAAAAAGTGAGATAAGGTCGTATATTTATAGGCTGGAAATCCTTAAGTCGTTCGCCCCCTTAAGTCGGTCACGACTTAACAAGGCCCCACGACTTACGACTCAAGCCTCTACACGACCTAACGACTCAAGCCATCATGCGACTCACGACTTAACAACACACGCGGCTCAACACACACGCGACCTAACATACAAGCCGCGTTCCTTCCTAAGTCGTCTGGACGACTTAACAACCTGCCGACTCACGACTCAATGACCTAGCGACTTATCAACACACACGGCTCAACACACGCGCGACCTAACACCCTTGCCTTCATGCGACCTACGACCTAAGCCTTATCTCGTCCACGTCCTAACTACAAACACAGGGTCTCACGACCTAAACTTCAACAACCTAGGCCATCTTCTTTAAGCCGCTAACCACTAGGTCGTTACCCCCCTTAAGCCGCTACCTGCCTTAAGTCGCCTCACTCTTATAGGTCGGCAAACACCTTAAGCCGTTAACCCTTAAGTCGGCAACCACTACCACTAACTCCACTAAGTCTTCTAATCTCTTAAGTCGCTCCACCGACTTATGTTACGACACGACCAAACCCTGGATGACTCATCTCTGGACGACTTAAGCTCCAAACGACTTAACAACACTAACAACCTAATGACAACAGTTCTACGATCCTTCGATCCATAAAAATACGGGTCGTTACAGATTGGCTCACACATTACTGTTTACACACACAGTTCTGCTCTTAGATATCTCTTCGCCAAAAAAGAAGCTAAATCTTGCTTAATTCATTAGATCCTTTTACTACAAGAATTGATCTTACAATCAAGGACAAAAAAGGATCCGACAATGTCATAGCTGATCAGTTGTCTCGTCTTCCCAATGCACCATCGCCTTTAACAGTCAATGAAAACTTCCTCGATGAACAATTCCTTTCTGTTTCTCTCGTTCTGTGGTATGCCGACATAGTGAACTATGTAGTCGCTATGGAAATCCCTTCATTTTGGTCGAAACAAGATAAATATAAATTTCTTTCCCAAGTCAAGTGCTTCTATCAGGATGATCCATACTTGTGTAAATACCGTTCCAACCAAATCATTCAAAATTGCATCTAGGATTGCGAAATCAAAAGCGTTCTTTCATTTTGTCACGACGAAGCGTGCGGTGATCACTTCGGTCCAAAGAAAACTGCTGAAAAAGAACTTCAATGTAGCTTTTACTGGCCCATGCTTTTCAAAGACTTATTCGAATTTTGTAAAACTTGCGATCGTTGCCAAATGTTGGAAAGAATTTTCCGATGAAATACGATGCCTTTAAAACTCATTCTTATGATTGAAATCTTTGATGTTTGGGGTATTGACTTTATGAGACCGTTTCCCAATTCTTTTGTAAATTTGTGCATTCTCCTTAACATCGATTACGTCTCGAAATGGGTCGAATCCATTCCGTGTAAAACCAAAAATCATAGGATTCTTGTGAAATTCCTTGAAGGAAACATCTTTTCGAGGTTCGGCACACCTTTAAACGATAACGCCACTCATTTTTGCAATCGTTCATTTGAAACTTTGATGAAAAATACTCGATAACCCACAAGTTATCCACTCTGTATCGTCCTCAAACTTGTGGCCAAGTTGAAGTTTCAAATCATCAAATCAAACATATCATGGTGAAAACCGTTAATAAAAATCAAAAAGATTGCCTCAGAGATTAACTGACGTGTTTTGGGCTTACCATACTACTTTTAAAACTAACATTGGGATGTCCCCATTTCGTTTAGTTTATGAGAAAGTGTGCCATTTACCCATTAAAGTCGAACACAAAGCTTCGTGGGCAATAAAGAACTTAACTTTGATCTAGAAAAACCTAGTGAAAAAAGAAAATTACAAATCAATGAATTAGAAGAGATTAAGAACGACGTGTATGAAAATGAAAAGATTTACAGAGAGAGAACAAAAGTTTTTCATAACAAGTCAATCCTAAGAAAAACGTTTTCACCAAACCAAAAGGTTTTTTGTATGACTATAGACATCATTTATTTCCTGGAAAATTAAAATCTAGATGGACTGGACCATACATTGTACAAACTATTTTTCCACATGGTGCCATAGAAATACAAAACCCTAGGGATGGAATTTTTTTCAAATTCAATGGTCATCGCTTAACCATACTGGAATTACCAAGTAATAAGAGGAGGAGCTCATGATTCTTCAAAAGCCATTTTATGTCTAGTAAGAAATGTTAACCCTCTTTTGTAAATATGTACATATTTTTTCCCATCAACACTCATTATATCATGTATTGACTATTGGGACATAGTCAAAATCAAGTGTGGGGGGAGTTTCACGTTCATTTTTTATTTTTCATGGTTTAGATTTTTCATCATGGTTTATTTTTGCATTTTCTTTCCAAAACTCAAAATTTATACATAAAAAAATCCCAAAACAAATTTTCTTTTTAGCACTTTGATTTATTTTTGAAGAATTACAAGTTTTGATTATTAAAATTGAAATCTTCGGAAATTTATTTGTCTTAGCAAAAATAAAAATAAAGTTTGGTTACAAGTAATGATGGTTTTACTATAGGAAGGTTTATGGGTTATAATAATTATGAATTATATCCTAATTGAAATCTTTTTTAAAAGAGTGGATTGTTTAAAGTAAAGGCGATAACATTTTGAATCTTCTAAGTTAAGTAGTGTAAGGTGATATTGTAAAACTCTCTTTTCATAAAAAACACCAAAAAAATTATGTATATGTATGTGTGTACGTGTGTGTGTGTGTGTGTGTGTGTGTGTATGATAATCAACTAAGGGTCCATTTCGTAATTACACTATATTATCAATCGAAACAACTAGCCAAACTAGAGTCTAGTTGTGATGATAACTTAATTTTTGTTGGAAATTTTTACGAGTAAAAGGACTTAAGTATCTTGATAATGACCGTAACTTATATTTAACGTACTCGTATCAATTTGAAAGTAAATCTTTTATTTGTAAATATCTTCAAAAACTAAAATAAATCTTGAATTTAGGATTTTTTTCACGTTGCATTTGAATTTTATGGGTAACATCCGCTGAAAACTTTCACAAGACAACATTCGTCCTAGTAGGGACACCTAGAGGGTTAATAGCTTGTTGCATATGCTCAATGCAATCGTGTTTTCTATGAAAAGGGATTTATCTTCTTTTTTTTATTCGAGGACGAATAGAAAGATAAGTGTGAGATATTTGATGTGCACGTAAATGTGCATATTTTTACATC
Source organism: Allium cepa (assembly GCA_030765085.1). Lineage (NCBI taxonomy): Eukaryota > Viridiplantae > Streptophyta > Magnoliopsida > Asparagales > Amaryllidaceae > Allium > Allium cepa. The sequence continues at coordinate 303,785,414 of CM060945.1, read as the reverse complement.
TATATTTGATCTATTTTTATCTAAATAAATGTCATAATTGGGTGTTTTTACATGTTTAAAATCAAATTTCAAAAATGCTTTCATCATTCATACATCAATTTGGAGGTAAAATGGTAATTTTGTGCATATATTAGTTTTGAGAATATTCGCTTACACATTTTATATTTATTTGCACAAATTTGGTTGGAAATATGAAGAGGCTTTCGTGCAATCATGCATGCACAAGAGAAGAAGGCAAATTAAGATGGAAATAAATATTCTCATGCATCATGAAGGAACTCATCAATCCACTTATCTTAATCTACAATTAGGAGTTAATGCACAAGTTAGTGGAGGTTAAAGTTACATGCACACTTAATGAAAGATTAATTCATGCATGTGATAACTTGGTGGCCACACTTCGTAAAGGGTAATTTTGGAAGCCCTCTAAAATATGGATTAAGATTTTATGCATGTATAAATAGCCCTCTTATGTTCATTTAATGGATCTTTTATCACTTAACATATTAGAATGCAAGTTGTAGCTTCAAATCAAATGAGAAATAAAATAGCTTCCTAAGCCTCTTTCTTTTTGTAGATACTCTTTCATTTTGTGTTCATTTTTATATACGTGTTTTCTTCATTTTCATGTTAGTAGATTAGCTTTCTCTTTTATGCAGTTAGTTTAATTTTATTTTTATGCAAGTAGTTTAGTTCTTACTATTTCCATTAGCTCTTACTTTCTTTGCTTTTGTTTAAATGTTGAAATTTACATGTGCTAATATGACAACACAAATGAGTAGCTAAACCCCTTCAATTTAGGGGTAATGAAGCTCTCCAAAATTATGTAAATTCAACATATTTTGCGATTTATGATCTCTTTTATGCTTCATGAAAATTTGGATGATTGATGTAAGTTTATTAATAAATTTGATAGCCTATGTTGTATTCACATACATGCTATTCTTACTCAAACATAAACACAATTTACATCATCATTTTACTAAATTATTTTTGATTGTAAAATTAAGGTAAAAACAAAATTTGATGATCTTACATCACTAATGCCACTTAAAGATCAAAATAGAGAGATCATAGATTATTTCTGTGTTGATTTATGTAAAATATGAGAGTGGATTTGCATCTAAATTGTTTTCTAATCTCGTATTTTCATTCACTTGTTCGAACTAGTTTTACAATTTTTAGCTTAAAAAAACTCAGTTTTGGTTTAACTTGATTGAGTAGAATTTTAAATCAATACAATTCCCTACAGATCGACCCATGCTCGCCACGTACTAAAATTGTACGCCATGCGCTTGCGGTTATTTTTATCAGATAATTTTTCGGCTATTTTCTAATCCAATATAAAATTAGCCATTAAATAGCAAGCATTTTAGCTATTTTATATATTCATTTTAAACCCTAGAAATTATAATAATATCATTAGATTTTCTAATAAAAATGGTTCGGTTATCATAAAGTGAAATCCTGTTTGCGTTTATGTGTGATGTGACCTTGCGAGATACCTTTGTTTTTGAAAGGTTTTATAACATGATTAATCCATATGATTTGAGTTTTCTCATACTGGTTTGTCAGACTGATCTGTGTGTTATTTTCTTATAATACTCGGGTTAGACCCGAGTATTTTTCAAGTGTAAGCTTTGGATGCTTCGAACATCAGGAGACAAACCAGATGCTTCCAAGAACTTGACATATTTTATTTTCTCTGTATTACTTGTTTTGTATGTATCGGCATTTGTAAGGACATATTGTTAAAATTGTACAGGCTGATAATAGGTTAGACTATGATTGTTGTAAAATTTTCTTTTGTAAAAATCATTTGGATATTATATATTATACTCACTAGGATGTGAGATTACGTTCTATCTTTTCTTTTCTTCCACCGCAACAATATAACTTTCTAGCACTTGAGTGCTTGACATGTGAATACCGTTGATGTATTAGTATCGACTTTTAAGGGTCGAAAAGACAGTTCGTTGCAATATCCATTAATATTTTGAGTGGAATAATCTAATTTTAGTTATGTCGTGAAGATAGCGTAGGGCATGCTTGATTCCAGTGCAATACCTTTTACTTGTTTCCAAACTTTATCTGTGTAGTAGGTTGATTGAAATTACAATATTTGGGCTTGTACACTATACCAATACAAAAAAGCACCAGTAGCACCAAGATTTTGCACTTCCAAACGAAGTATCTTCTCATTCCTTTCTTTTAGATAGATTGGATCCTTTAAAAATTAAGCGATCAAACAATCATAAGACAACCGAGATGATGATAGTTATCCATATTATAGCGCTTTAGCAATTTTTTAGCATGTCATTCGATGGATAAGACTTTCACTTGAAATTTGCACGATCTACTAGTCGAGATAGTCTTTTGATATTTCGAGATCTTTCACTAGTATTCTCTTTTCAAATACTCAACGATGATTTTTAGCGTTTTAAGAGTACCAACTAGATTCATCATCATCCATGCCTTTTTCCCAACTATTTTGGGGTTGGCCGCATAAATTCTATTTTCATATTTTTATGTTAAGAGTTTATTATAGAAATTGATAGAGTTTTACAATCAGTAGCCAACCTAAACTAACCCGCCTCATTTTGCATCCATCTTGTGTACCAACCTAGGATGAGTTAAAGTTATAATCTATGAAATGTATTAGTTTAATATAAAGCAGTAGTAACAACAAAAATGTATAGATAATAATTCTTCTACAAAATAGAAATAAAGGACAATATGCATAGACTCCAGATACAAAGAAAACTCCCCTTAATAGAAACTCGGCTTCAAGTTGCCTAAATTCTCTTAGAAAAAATTTGATTTGGGCATCCCAATCCTGGAACTTATTATTTTACCGATAACTTAAGCACAGTAATACTATTTCATAACCTGCCATGAAAGCTAACCCCTTAATAAAAAATATATTAATACCAGTTAATCCTGATTGAAACAATTTACTCCTCGTTCACATTAGCCATAACCGTTCCTTTACTCTTTAAAGAGATGAAAATTATTGTAAATCAATGCAGATCAATGACCTATAGGAGATGGCGTCCAAAGCCATCAAACCTAAGCCGCCCACCTTAGCATGTAGTTAGCCCGCGACCATAAAGGAAGGATCGAATTTTAGAATCTTAATTTTATTGCAAAGCTAGCAACAAGCTTTTGTATTCACATATTGTACTAAAGCAACAAAATCAAAAAACCCTTTACAATGACATGGATCGCACGGACCGTACAACTCTAAATTCAACTCCTTTATATCCACCCACCTCAACAAATCTTAGATTGCAAAAAATAATTTAGGAATTTCATAATATTACTGTATTTTCAAGATTTGTGAATATTATCTTCAACATTTTAGTGCTATGAGGGCCTATTAGTTGCCTTCCTAGCAACTAACCTGCTATAACCGCCACCAAGCAAACTTAAGTCATCATGGTTGGAATTTATTCCAAGCACATTAAAACTCCATCCATAATAGTGTCCCTTCTCTAGCACCAATATGATCAAAGTCTTTACTTTCATCGTTAACAACCTCAAGGGAATTTAAGATATTACTAAAGAAGTTCTGAAATTGAAAATGTATTCTAAAGCCTGAAAAATCACTAAAAATTGATTAGGCAATAAAATCCTGAACCCACTGATGTAGTTCGCAAGACAGTTGCTACCTTGGGTGCCATTGCTACTTCCACTGACCCTAGGGATAATAGTATTTTCGATTTCTCGTAATAGTGCAGGATCTGCAACAACTTTAGGAGGAATGAGAAGCTCAAACCATGAACTCTACCAACGCTCCTAAGGAAGAGCATAATTTACATAGAGGTCAACCAAGTCCGTGATAGTGTAGAAGATAAATAATATGCTCAATAGGGGAATGAGCAAAGAAAAATGAGAGTGAGAGAGAGAGATCATGGTGGGTAGAGTGCAGCATCTTGTCCTTGAGATATGGATTCTGACAAAACCAAAGGCGAAGCCGAATCAATTAGAAAAGAGCATATCTTGATAAAACCCAAGAATCCCAAGCACACGACTCCAAATTCGACAAAAGAAAGTAGAAGGCCATTCTCAAATGAGATCGAAAGTGCACACCTTCCTAGCAAGTGCAATTTGCCTAGTTTAGCTAAGTATGATGGATCTACTAACTCGGTTAACTACCTGGTCACTTTCAACATAGTTATGTGCATGAGAGGTGCAAGTGAATCTATAAGGTGTATCCTCTTTCCTTCTACACTGGCCGATGTTGTATGCGGTTCCTTAGTTACATGCTTGGACCTATAAAGTCCTGGCCTCGGATATCAATAGATTTCAGATCCTATTTCATTGGATGTAACTTAACTCTAAATTGTGTCATACTATAATAGAGTTTGATCAATGAGTGGACAGTTTCGTGATAGTGGAAAATATGGAAAGCTCAAATGTGGAGGAAGACTACCCAAAAAATTGAATCGAAGATTGGAAAAGTAACGGGCGTTGGAATTGTTGAAACTGGGTCACCCCGCAATGGAAATTATTAGTGAATTTCAAATTTTTTACCTAATTGGATCTTTATTGGGTCGAAATCTAATTTACGTAGAATTTTTTTAAATTTAATTAAAATAAAATCTTTGTTTCATTTAAATTTATAATTAGTGGATTGAATATTATTTAATTTATTTTAAATTAAGTAAAGTGGTACATATATATGTCATGTACATACACACACACACACACATATATATATATGTGTGTGTGTGTGTGTGCGCATGTATAACATAATGATCCGTGCAAGATATAACATACCCGTGTATAAATGTTGAGATTTGCATTGCAACGGACATATTAGCTCATCTTATATGTATTGTATGTTTTCTAAATAAATATGTATATATACACACACATATATATACATAAACTTGTTATTCAAATGGGTACTAACACAATATAAATATTTACATATATATGTATGTATGTATTGTATAAACGTAAAATATTAATATATATATTTGTATACATTAAATTAGATATTAATTTGTTAAATGACTATATAGATTATGCAAAGTTTTTTTAGCAAAGCTAGCCTGTATTTATTGTGGGTCGTACACAGTAATAACGAATATGAAAAATTGTTGTTCAGGTACATGCACCAGAATAGCTAAATGAATGAAATAAAGCATAAGAGTTTAGCGAACAACTAAACAAAGTTGTTTATATATATACATGTATACTTTATAGCAGTAAAAATAATACATATATATATGTATATATGTATGTGTGTGAGTATTTATTTATAATTAATTTTCAATATCTAAAATATTTATAAATATGTGAATTTAAATGTATATATTTAAATTATATCAATTATAAAATTAATTAAAATATTTATAAATATGTGAATTTAAATGTATATATTTATATTATATAATTATATCAATTATAGAATGAAATAAAATTAAATATATATATATATATCTTATAACATTCTAGACTCGTACATAACATAAAAATATTTTACTATAATTTTATATTATAAAATTATTTATATATAAAAATATTAACCAAAAAAATTAAAGAAATTTTAAAAATAATTTTGTAACATATTTTTCACAATTTAATTTCTTGAAATTCAAAGGTTATGGAAAATTTTCCAAAAATTTCTAAGCTGAAATTATATTTTTATTATTTGATTAATTTCAATCGATATTATAAATGTTTTTAAAAAATAATAAATATGAATTTTAAATTCTAGGATGGTCCAAAGATTATATGATGATGAATTTTTTTTATAAAATTTAAAATATTTCAATTTGAACAATATTTTGATTTAAATAATATTCAAAAATAGTAAATAATTATTAAAAATATTTTGCTATTACCTAAAATTATATTTAGTATAAATTTGCATATATAAAATACAGGATCAGTTTTTAATGTAATATGATGGCATAATTATTTGTAGGTCATTTAATTTATGTAATATGACATATTAATATAAATATAATTAATTAATTTATAAAAATTAAAATAAATTATTTTGGCTATATATATACATCAGATCTAAATAAAAAAATTACTTTTCATTATTATACATACGTATATTTAACCACTCAATATGTGATAACATTCATACATAGGAATCTCGCCTAGCTAACAATATAATTATAATATATATAAACAAGCAATGTAATATTATACATAAATTATAATTTTGTTGAAATAATAAAACATACCAAAACCTATGCCTTGAAGTGCACTTTGTTACGATGAGTATCTCTCCGTAGAACTCTTCTCAATTCGGCAAACTGCTAATCTTAGAATTATAAATTGTTGACTATCTAATAGTTGTTGATTTGAAATTGATTTGAGATGAACTTTGATGGAGCTTTTCTATAGGTGCGATTGGCCAGCAAGGATATATATGGTTGTAAAAAAAGCTTTATAAGCATTAGGGTTAGGGTCCTTTTATCGTCGATGAAGGCACACTAGAAATTGTGTTGGGAACTGAGCTAACTCTATGGATTGCTAGCCGTCCATAGACTATGGGTCGTTGGTGATCCATAGATTAGGCTCGAAAGTGATCCAATGCTTTTGTGCATTCCCCATGCTTTGTTGTAGCAGCGAACTAATAGAAATGTATGGATCGCTAGTGATCCATTGTATATGGATCGCTAGTGATCCATATACTTAGCCAATTTGTTGGTCTTCGTCTTCTGGATCATGATGCAGGAAGAAAGGTGGGCTCGCGAACAAACGCTACCGGATATGGATCGCTGGCGATCCATGTGGTGACATCCCGTATCCGGAAGCCAAAAGCTAAGCGTTATGGATGTTTTCATCCATAGTATTAATTTCTAGTGACAAAATACGTTAATGTTAATGGTATCCATAATATCAGAAACACTTGAATATGAATAAAATCATAGATTTCCAAAAAAAATTCAGTGATTATATTTAAAATAATATCATATCCAAGTTACAAAAATCCCCAAATGTATCCCAGGCATTAATCAAATATAATTTACAATAATATGCCAAGAGTGACATATGAAGATGCCCATTTGGATGATCAAAGCAACATAGACATAATTGTCTTAACATCCAAGGAAAATAATTTTAAAATAGAATTCCTAAATTAGCTATCCGTCAGCCACCTGCTTGTCTTCGGATGCTTTGTTCGCTAAAATCTGCTAAAACCTGAAAACCTAAACCCTCGGCCTACTCAATCAAATTTTGAGCACTCAAGAGTTTAAGGAAAAACAAAAACTTTGAGTCTAACATAAAGCTTGGTATGAATAATTTCTGTTACGTCTCTGTTTAGTGATATATAGTGAGACAACGCCGCTTAGCTGAATGGAATTTCCCTCACTAATATCTCTTTTCAAAACAGATATTTTGCAAATCCTTTCCCACTTCCAAACCGATCAATCTACCGATTATAATAATAATATAGCAATATCCATTTTTCTAAAACAGGAAATTAATAGATTATCTATTTAAAATCTGAACTATCTGTTCTTTACTGGACTATCTGTCCTAAATTCTGAGTTAACTGCTCTATTCTGAACTATCTAAAACAGATTATACCAAAATACCAATATCTTTTATGCTAGATAATGAGCTATCTGCCTAAGATAGGTAAAAAGGGTGGACTAACTGTCCTTAAAAAGTAGCAAGGCCTGTTATGCTAATAAATGAACTAATTGTTCTTTTTCGAGCCGATTGCTCATTTCTGGACTAACTGTCCTCTAGGCTGACTGTCCTCAAAATGGACCGATCAAAATGGACCGACTGTTCGAATTTAAATGAGCTAACTATCTAAATTTTCTTTTGGGTTAACCACCCTTCAAAATATCTAGTCTAACTACCCTTCAAAACTTTCCTTGAAAATCTTTTCAAAACGATTTAGTCCGACAAATTATATATATACAAGGAAAATATATCTTTAGCTTTACTCTAAGATATTTTTGTCATGTTATATATACTTTACTAAAAATAATGTTGATGATGTCCAATAAGGATTATCTATCGTTTTAAAAGAAGTTAACGTCCTTTATGACTTAAAACATTTAGGCTATCTGCCTAGTCCTAATGTTCGAAACCTTCGTTTAAAAGTTCTAAACAACCTTTTGAAAACATAGAATGTAACTTCTTCTAAACCATTAAAAAACTCTTCAAAAGCATTGAAGGTAACTCCTTCATATCCTTAATGAACTTTTCGAAAACATTGAAGGTAACTCCTCCAAAACCTTTTAAAAAGCCTTCCTTTTACAAGCTTTAAAGAATATGACATCCTCCTTCTAAAACCTTTAAACCTTAGCCTTTCGAAATCATTATAAAACCAAACCTTCGACTTTGTCGAAAGGTCCTACCTTTCAACCTTGTCAGAAGATTTCTCTTCGACCTAGTGAAAAGGTTTCATCTCTCGACTTTGTAGAAAGCTTGGGGTACCTCCGCTATAAAATCATTTATAAACCTTTCGAAAGCAATAAAACTCAAAACCTTTCGAAAACATTGGGTTCAATTTAAAAAAAGTGGAAACCTTTTGAAATCATTCAAAGTTAACTACTTTGAAACCTTTAAAATGTTTCGACTTAAAACATTTGGATTATGCCTTCAAGTAGAGTAGAAGGACCAAAAAAATATTGGATTCGAAAGAAACTTCTTCGAAACCTTTATAAAACCTTTCAAAACCATTCGAAAATAATAAAGGGTTGGTGTTGGAACCAACCCTTTGAAAACAATGGAGAGAGGCAGCAAGTTTTAGAAAAACAAAAGATTACCTTTGACTCCATATGTGTCGAAAGGTTTGGAAGCCGCAACTATGCTTTCAACCTTGTCGAATGCTATACCTTTCAACTTTGTCGAAATGTTTCAATTAAAACAAGAAAGAAAACCAATCGAAACCTTTTTCTTTTAAACGATTTGACAATGTCGAATACTTTTTGTCGAAAGCTAGCACGCGTATTTTATTTAAAACCAAAACAAAGTTTCATCTCCTTCGAAAGCTATAACCTTTCGTCCCTAAACCTTTTGACTTCATCCAATTCACTATATACCAGTTGCTTGATACCATGTGCATTGGTATGTGACCTAGTCAAAAGGTTTAATACCTTTCATCCTTGTCGGAAGGTTTGGAATGGACGCGGAAGATCTTGCAAAAAGAGTTGAAATAGTTGAAAAAAATATTTATTTGTACTTTAAAATAGTTGTACCCCACCTACATTGTTTGTCTAAATCTGATTAGTTGCTAGAATTTTATGTTCAAAAATGCTGTCGGCTTTAGTTATTTGAAAATTTAAATAATTTTGAAAAAGCTGAGTTTTCCTTTATAATTATATAAAACAGTTATGTCTCATTCCTTGAATAATTTTATATAACTATTAAAACACCTTGAAAAATTCTAGAAAATCAATTAATATGTTCTCTTTAATATATGAAATTCTAGGATCTAAACAAACAATTGTTTTCCCGTAAATAATTTTAAAATCCAAATTAACATTTTCTTCCTTAGAAAATTTATAACAATTCCATAAAAATTCAGAAAAATTTGAAAATTGAAACCCTTCTCTATTATAACCTTTTAGATCATCATAAAAAGTTGCAAGGCTAAGGATGTCATTTAATAGGGTTTTTATCTCAAAACATGTTATAAAATCTATATGAACATACATAAATCATCAACATCTATATATAATCATTTTATCATTCAAAAACATGGCAAACCTTTGAAAAGTTATTTGGATTTACTCTTAAAACTAAAACCATAAAATTCAGAGATGTAAACATTATTCATTTTTGATTTATAGATTAAGGAGCTTGAGATTTGGATGAGTTTGATTTGAATTTTTTCCTTAAGCCTTTTTATAGTTTCCTCTTCTTCTTTCCATGTTAATGGTGGCCGGTCTTGCTTTTAAAATTTTCAAATGAGAATGAACGTGTAAAGAGATACATGGCCTAAGGAAAGGCAATATAGGAATTTAGTCTTTCCCATAATACCCCTCCTCTAATTCATTTTAAACCCTTTATTTAATTTATTAGTTGAAAGGCAAGGCTGCCTTAATTAAATCAAATCTCAATCCTCTTATCAATACACTATTTTATTTAGTTTATCTAACTAAAGCTCCTAAATAATGTTATCAAAAATCTGGGGTGTTACACATGTTCTTAACGTTTTTATGCTTTATTCTGGCTTCTTCCTGGCTTGCTATTCTAGTTTTTTTTGGGTGATTCTCGGTTTGCTCTAACTCGACGTAGACGGTCTGACTTTCTTTGACCTAACTTCCTTTGGATTCTGCTAGGTTAAAAACCCGGATAACATCAGGTGTCTATTTGGTCAGCCGTTAACATCGAATTATTTGAATATTAACATTCACACTTCACTTAGCAAGTGGTGTGACATTTTGGCTAAATTTATCGCTTACTTAGTTTTGATAAAATCCAATTTCACTTAATTAGGTGTTACCTGATTGTGACATTTCTTTACACTAATTCTCTTCATTAAAACTATATCACTTTAGACATATTAAATTTGGTAATGGTCAAAATTCAAACATCATGCATATTCTACTTTATAGTCTGAAAACAAAGTCCTTCATTTAATAATAACAATTATTATTAACTAAAATGATCTAATGAGAGATTTTGATTTTGAGTTAACCATGATACTAACCTCATATAACCGAGGAGATGAATCATCTCTTAAGTAGCGCTTCACTTTCATACGATCAAACTATAGTCACTCGATGGACGTCATGACATGATTTGACTATAATAAAGCATAGCTTTAATGTTGAAGATCCACAATACTCTAAAGTCATGAAAAATATATAAATTGGTCGCATTGCTATTTTCTGTTTGACCTTATTTATATTAACCAATAATCAACAGAAAACTATCGAGTGGGTTGTCCATATTTATCCAATAAACTATCAGTATGTAACCTCTTGGTGCACTCAGTAGACATGAGTAATACACTACCCAACATTTGGAGAGCGTTATGTACTCTAGTCTCAACAGATACATAAATATCCAGTCTCGATGAATTTTGACTAAGAACATTTAAAAAGGTATATTTATATTTATTGTAATAAATTACTCATGGTTACAACGCTATGTAACTACTATCAAAAAATGTACCATTAATAGATTTTCTATTACATATACTTTTGATTAATTTAATTAATCAATATAACATATTATATTAAGTATATAATTGAAAGAAAACACCTTTTATTTCAAAAAAGATTGGTTATCGAGTTAGATATATATAATAACTTATATAATTGCATCTAGGGCATACTCCTAACTCTATCAATCTATCAGTTACACTTGGGGTCAACTTTGGAATTTTATTCTAACTTCTCCAATCGGTTTTTTGCAAACAATATGTCAGCCCCTCAGTGAGAAGATATGCTATTATGTTTCAATTATCTAATCTGTCAATTAACTCTCTCCGACGTTAATAAACTACCGTTATCATGTGGAACAATTCGAAGTATGTCTCTCGACTTCCTGTGAGCTTATGTTCTATTATGAACTATATAGTGACATTGTTATCATATAACGGTTTATGGGATTCTCAACATTTGGAATCACCCTCGGCTCAGTTATAAATTTACGCATTTATATTTATCTACATTTCTTTATTGTTGCGCTATTCAAGGCGATGTACTTAGCATTTTCCATTGCATCGACTACAGTCTTTCATTTGAAACATTTCTAACTAAAAGACTCTTAGCTTGAATTTACATTGGCACATCATACTCAATATCACTTATGAAACTTTGAGTCCGAACATTTCTTCACAAGGATTTCATTGTTTCTGTAAACAATTCACTAATATTTCACAAATACACAAGAACACTCCAAATTACCATTAATGATACCAATTTGGATTTGATATTTGCTTCATGTATCAAATACATAAAAAAATCACGATATCTATACAACATAAATATATGATAATTTTTATTGTCAATGCATAAGTAACTCATCTCATATGTTCCGTATTAAACAATTTAATAAGGTGTCTTTGCATATCGATTTGGGACATTCCCAACATCTTTTATACCCATTATAAAAGACATTATTTACAAATCCAACGTTGTGTATTATAACAACTAAGGCTTAATTTAACACAAGTAAATTTTTAGAAATCAACAATGTGTTGTTTACTTACAGTTTATAAATATCAATGTACCTTTTAATTTCTTTCTTTTGAACATATGTTTCCTCTACATTTTGATTGGTAATCAAACAATTCGATTCTTCCATCAAAATATTTGTTCAATTCTGATGCCTCTAAAATGATATTTTCTATCCTTTCTTGGATCATATCCAAGGACTCACAAACTCAATATCGTTCCTATTGACTTCGAGAAATTTTTTGTTATTATGTGTAAACATCTTACTCTAAATCATCATTAAAATTTTCTATTTTAATACATATGTACCAAAACATAAAACCATACCGAGCGATAATTTATTGAGTCCGAATGAACTTGAGCATATTGAATGGTGAATCTATTGGGTTAATTTTAGCAATTGAAATTTATGGTAATATTCTTATCAATATGGCTCACTACATTCCAACAAGATTTGTCTTTCTCATGAAGACAGATTTGAAGCCAACAGATCATATCCCTTTGGATACAACTACCAAAAATCATATCTTGATAATGTACTTGGAACATTAGAAGCTTAGTCAAATTGTCTTTTTCATTCATCGGATCTCTTATTCGGTCAGTTCAATGGTTAGTTTCATACTTAGTAATTGAAATGGTGAATAGCTAATAAGAGAATTCTGGTCTAGAGCAAAAGTTAAAAAATTTATGATAAGAATAGCCCTAACACTCTTGAAACCTAAAGAGGACAAGTGCAGATAGATATCTACTCCCATCACTACACTTGGTGCCTCGTTGCATCGGATTAAGAATGAATTTCAATTTAGTAAATTGAGAAAAAGATCCAAGGGAGGAACCTCGGTCTAGTAGCTTAGAAATTCCAGTATAACGAATTCGTCGCTTATTAGAGTGAGTGCCACATCTTTAGGTCTTGGGAGTCTAGAAAACCGATGGTTGGCGCTCTAGTTAGGGCTTCTCTTGCATTGAATGAAGAGCTAAAAGACATACAGTTAGTTGTTCGATTTTGTTAAACTATTTTGTATCTGTGCACCATACCATTTTATAGATTCAATACTCTTAATGGTTTAACTAAACAACCAAGTATTATATATTTTTGACATTGATAAGAAACTCATAGTTTTTCTTCAATGTGCGAGAATGCTTATTAGACACTCTAATGTTATATATTCGTTTTGTAATTAATTTCATTTCATCTCATGTAATCATTTTTATTTGTGGACCGTATCCAATTTCATTTTATTACCAATAATTTCTCAAAGAAATTCCTTCACTATGAAGTTGGTATTTCATGAAACAAAAATTATTTCTCGATGCAATGGAATAGGTATTCATAAATATTTTATGAATTCGTTATATATAAAATTGATTTGGTTTTAGTTTACATAACTATATTCGACACATAAGTGTCTCATCTAATGACAGTCCTTCCTAAACTTCTTTCCAGGAGATTCATACAGGATCCCTCACGAATAATTATTATGTGCAGCTTTTCGACTTGCACAACACCAAATCCTTGATATAGGATGTGTTTAGATTTCTTATAAACCTTTATCTTATATGATTTTGTAAACTATTATTTAGATGAAATAATATTAATCTTGTGTATGACACTTAAGTACGTAACGTTATAGAAACAAACTAACTCAACTTCAGTCATAATTAATCGTACTTTGTCCAACAAAGTTTGATTACTCCTTATTGATATATCATTGTGTATTAAAAGGATAAGTGAGTTTTGAGATTGACTCTTTATTCAATTTAGGTACATTCGAAACCTTTTCCAATATACTCACTCATTTGATCAGAAGGAATCATTCGTATCGCATGTTACATTATTTACTTCCATTGTATATTTTATGAGTTTACATAAATATACTATATATGTATCAAATACACATGTCTATGTCAATGATAACTCATCAATGGATGTAATGAAGTATGTGGAACGGTTTTTGTATTAATAGACCTGCGATTGCATATATGTACATATATCAATCCAAAGATTTCATTAAGTCTTATAATGTTCCCACTAAATGGGTGCACAACTCTTTATTGTTTGAGATATAATTAACCAATATTATATGATTCATAATCATATAGTAAAATTATTTCTCAAAATTATTCACAATGAAATATAACTATATCTATTTTTCAACCGACACCAAAAATAGTCATTATTTCATAAATAATGTTCACTATGTTTACGGAAATGATTTTTATAATTTGATGCAATCAATAAGTGTTACACGGAATGCTCCCAATGTTTTCTCCATTACTGTCAGCGTGCTAATTGGAGATCCATCATTCACTTAATATAGATTATTTATTTTATATACAAAACTAGTTTACAACGGTGAGTTCTTTGATCAAATATATTGAACTCGGAGAAATAAATTTCATAGAAAATAATTTTCTATATGAAAATACATTTCAAAATAGAAATAATATTCCTTGTTTCAATGTTAAATATCAATTTTATTATTAACATTCTTATTTTCGATGTTTTGTTATGTAGCAGAAGTCACTATTCACTCTCTTCATCCCAACTTTACCTTAAATCGCCTGTACTCTTGTACATTCATTTTTCTTTCCAAATGGCCAAACCATTCAAAAGAAAACCCTCACTACTACATCTTAACGAACGCTTTACAAAGATGCATTTGATCATCCTTAACATTTAAAGACATCAAATACAGTGCACCTTATGTAAACTAATCAAACTGACGTTCCAGGGATCAAATTCCTTGATTTTTCTTGTAATTATAGTCTAGTGTTATGTTTAACACAATATGAACCTTTAGTAATCAATCAAATTGAATAATCAATCTTACAGTACCGTTTTTTAGTTTATTTTGAATGAACTAGCCACATCGAAGTATCATACATTACGAACTATAACTGTTTCCCATATAACACTTATATGTAATAATATATGAATCTAATATACATAGTATTGTACTACATTTAGAGTTTGAAACTCATAGAATGCAATACACGGTCTCCACCAAAAAACATGTAAGCAACCAAATTATGAATATTTAGTGGTTATAAAATCTGACAAACGCATGGCTAATTGAACAATAATATGCAAGAAGAATTTATTATTGTAAGTATATTTTATATTATATTTGTCAATTTTCAATTTAGTTTAATTGTATATCTTAACTGATAAACATCTATCAATCGTATTAAATACACAAATTTATTAATGTGTATTATTGTATCATGTATAGCATATGTTCTTACAATGTTAGAAAAACTGAATGTTATCATTTCATTTTTCTAATAAGGCTCCCACTAGTATTTTATGTTTCACCAAACCCTGGATCAAAACATAGAAGTCCTTCGACTTCACAAGTGAGTGTTAGGACTCGTCCGTCTTAGAATTCTAATCTTGAGTTTTCTCAATAAATCATAGTCCTACAAACGATGGATAACTCATTACCGGTCGTATCACATACAACTCTTAACCCATGGTTCCTTATCCTAATCTCATTTTGACCTTGAGTTTTCTCAATAAATCGAAAGAGATTATTCACTCGTACCTACCATATCGCGACGGCCTAAGTATAGTATATATAGCTTGAGTTTGCTCAACAAATATATATATGTATCTTACTTTGTCTATTCAGTATATTAATAATACTACACATAACATCCTTATCTTGAGTTTGCTCAATAACTAAGGAGTATGCAAGTAATTTATTATATATATATATATATATATATATATATATATATATATATATATTGACGACAACATTATATTGAAGATTCATACTTCAATATATATTATACTGAGTGGTATCAACTCATGAAATAATGTATTTCTTATGAAATACTCACGTGATTCAAGTGTCAAACACATCTGAAATCACGGTATACGTACATTTATATATGTACTTATTCCTTAACTCTAATTAGGGCTTACTGATGTTTCACCTTTTGTTTATACATTTATATTGTATATGTTTTATTATTATATGACTTTAATATTTTATATTACTTATATGATAGTCTTATATATAACATTATATCAATTAAATCTTATTTAACTATTTTTTAACTAATTAAAATTTTAATCGATTTTATATTATTTTAATATAACATTTATATTGAACATTTATTACATACTATAACCTTTAAAATATTACACATATATCTTATGTATACATATATTCATTTAACTAATTATCCTTAATTAATTAATTTAACTAATTAACCATTAGTCGGTTTAATTAATTAATTAACCTTTAATTAATTTATTTAATTAAATAGTATTAACTAAATTATATTAATTTCAAAATTTAATTCATAAACATACATATATACTTACGTTATTTTAAACATTTTAAAACAACATAACATATATCATAATATCTAATACATGCATACATTTATTAATTAACTTACTTAATTTATTTATTTTATTAATCTTATTAATAAATTTTTAAACTTGGAAATTAATATTTATTTTCAAACATTTTGAAAATTTTTGTTATATTATAATTTTTATAATATTTTGTAAATCTTATTTTAAATTTAACTTTTAAATTTAAAATCTTATATTTTAATTTTCAAGAAATTATGAAAATTAGCCTAAGGCCCAATTCAAATTTGGGCATTTTCTATTAGGGGCAACTTTTGGGTTGTGAGCTTAAAAGTTAACCCTAACATACTAGTTTAAGCCGCATAATTATTGGGCTCTGATATAATTGTTGGAGCTGGATCAGCCCACAACGGAAGTGATGGGAGAACTTCAATTTTTTTACCCTATTGGATCTTTATTGGGCCTATGAAGTCTAATTTATTTAGAACATTTTTAAATTTAATTTAAATAAAATCTTTATTTCATTTAAATTTATGATTAATGGATTGAATTTTATTTAATTTATTTTAAATTAAGTATAATTGTACAAATATTTACCACATACATATATGCATGTGTGTACGTGTATAACACAATAATCCATGTAAGGTATAACATGCCCATATATAAATGTTGAGATGTGCATCACAGCTGACATGTTAGCTCATTTTATATGTATTATATGTTGTCCAAATATATGTATTTGTATGTATGTATGTATCACAAATCTGTTATTTAAATAAGTACTAAAACAATATATATGTACGTACGTACGTATGTATTATATGAATGTAAAATATTAATATATATATATATATATATATATATATATATATATATATTAAATTAGATATTAATTTGATAAATGACTATATATATTATGCAAACTTGTTATATATATATATATTATACATGTATATTTTACAGCAATAAAAATTATCTATATATATTTATAATTATATTTGTAATATATAAAATATTTATAAATATGTGAATTTAATGTATATATTTATTCTATATAATTATATCAATTATATTGTTAATTAAAATTATATATATATATATATATTATAACATTCCAAATCTGATACATAGGATAAAAATATTTTATTATAATTTTATATTATTAAATTATTTATATATAAATATATTAGCCGAAAAACACTAAAATAATATTAAAAATACCTTTATAACATATTTTTCAAAATTTAAATATCCAATCATTCTAATATGATATTACAAGGTCATAGAAAATTTCCATAATTTGAGTTAAAATTTATTTTTTATTATTTAATTAATTTTTATCCTTATTATAAATTGTTTTTTAAATAATAAATTTGATTTTTAAATCTTGGATTTTGGTTGAATGATTATATGATGATGAAGAAATTTTATAAAATTTAAAATAAAATTATGAAACATATTTTTTTCCATATGAATTATTTAATCCATATTTAAATTTAAATAATACAAAAAACAGTAAATAATTATTAAAAAATATTTGTTGTTACCTAAAATTATATCTAGTATAAATTTTCATATATAAAATATAAGATCAAATTTTAACATAATATGATGGAATAATTAATTATATGTTATTTAATTTATGTGATATGACATACTAATATTAATATGATTAATTAATAAATTTATAAAAGTTAAAATAAATTATTTTGGCTATGCATGCATTAGATGTAATTAATTTTTTTATTATTAAATGTACATGCGTATAAGCATTCAATATGTGATAACATTCATATGTATGGGATTCTCACCTAGCTAGTAATATAATTATGATATATATAAACCAGCAATAGAATAATGTATGGAAATTACAAGTTATATGAAATAACAAAACATACCAAAACTTATGCCTTAATGTATGCCTTGCTTTGATGAATATTCCTCACTAGAACTCTTCTCATTTTGGCGGACTGCTAATCATTGAATTATAGACTATTGAATATCCAATAGTTGTTGATTTGAAATTGATATGAGATTAACTTTAATAGAACTTTTGTGTTTGTAGGATCGGCCAGCAAGGAGATGAAAAGGTTTCCAGAAAACCTTCATATGCATTAGGGTTAGGAGTCCTTTTATAGGGGAAGGAATGGAGAGAAAGGAGGATCATATCATATACCCATTCTCCTAAATCTGAGCCATCCATTTAAAATAACCCTAGCCCATTTTTAATCCGCCCCTTTCATCCTTTTGGTCAAAATATCTAACCCCTTTCATGGGCTTTAAACCCATTTTAATCCCGAATAAAATTATTAATTAAAATTTAATTTAATTTCTCATTGATATCGTATATCGATCGATATATTCATTGCTATAATAAATGTATAATAATATTTATTCCTCAAATCATATGTAAAATTTTATAATTAAAATTTTTGTAAATATTAATTAATTTATAACAATTATAAACTAATTAAATCATTTGGTCTACAGATAATTCATCATATCAATTATGTGACTCGTCAGGTGTAAATTTGGTCAGCGATTAACATCAAACTATTTGAATGTTAGAGTTCGCATTTCACTTAATAAGTGGTCTAATATTTTGGCAAATTTATAGCTTTCTTAGTATAGGTAAAATCCAACTTCACTTTATAAAGCGTTACTGGGTTTTGACATTCATTTACATCAATTTTCTTCGTCAAAGCTATATCGCTTTGAACTTCTTGAATTTGGTACTGGTCAAAATTTCAACATCGTCTATATTCAACTCTATAGTCCAAAAACAAAGTGCTCGGTTCAATAATAAAAACTATTATTAACCGAAATTTTCTAGCCATAGATTTTGACTTTGAGTTGACTGTGACAATAACCCCTTATAACTAAGAAGACGATTCCTCTCTTAAATAGTGCTTCACTTCTAATATTTTTACTCGACCCAACTATAGTCACTCGATGGAAGCCATGCCATGATTTGACTATAATCAAAGTGGAGTTTTCATCTTGAAGATTTACAGTATTCTCAAGTCAAGAGAACTGTGTAAATCAGTCACATCAATATTTTTGTTTGACCGTAGCTATATCAACCAATAGAAACTATTGTGTGAGTCATTTCATGTTATCTAATAACTATCAATGCCCTCAGCAGCCATGAATAATACGCTGCCCAACATTCGGAGAGCATTACGTTATCTAGTCTCAACAGTACATCAATTCCCAGTTCTATATATCTTGAATAGGAACATTTAAAATGATAATTTATATTTATTATGATAAATTACTCACAGTTATAGTACTTTGTAACTACTATCACAAAATTTACCATTTATCAATTTTCTATTAAATTACTTTTAATTAAATTAATTAATATAACACAATATATCAAAAATATAATAGGAAGAGAACACCTTTTATTGTGAATCGAGTTAGATATATGTTACAAATTGTATAATTGCCCTTAGGGAAAATCTATAACTCCATCATGGATGTCTACAGTTTAGAGAACAGCTACCCAGATACAATTCATACACCCTGCACACCATGCACATGCCTACTAAAAACCAAGTCAAAGTGAAATATTAACTACATAAAATAATCGTTACATGATACCATAGGGTGCCTTGAAGATGCACACCATATT
The DNA here is from genome assembly GCA_030765085.1 of Allium cepa. NCBI lineage: Eukaryota > Viridiplantae > Streptophyta > Magnoliopsida > Asparagales > Amaryllidaceae > Allium > Allium cepa. The sequence goes on along the minus strand of CM060945.1, from coordinate 303,765,322 downwards.
GTTAAATGACCCCAACAAGTATGATAGCAGAACTAAAAGAATAATTGATGGAATATGTCCGAGATCTAGTTACACAAAGAGTCAGTTGAGTTTATGAGAAAATTGATATTGCTTTCGTGGACGTTAATTACCCCAAGCACCATGATACACTAAAGAAGATCTTGACCATCTACTAATGTCCCCATTTAGCTGGAAATAATTAGGGAGCATAGAAATGACACATAAGGAACAAATGTAGGAGGGATGGTACATGCAATGGAAATCAGACCACCTAAGGTAATGCACATTGAAGAGAATGGACCAAACAACACTTACACCAATAAAGATAAAAAAGGAGCATGATATCCTCACCACGAACCTTGGTAATATCTGTCATCATTATTGATACAACAGTATAATGGATTTTGGTAGATGATAGTACTTCGATCAATGTGATGTTTAAAGTTGTGTCGAAGAAGAATAAACCCCATAGACAAATTTAACCCCTTACAATACCCTAAGATATGGATTTAGTTATCCATGCGAGACAAGGATTGCAATAAGTTTCCTTAATGCGGCTCATATAATATTGCTAAAACAAACATCGATTTCATAAGTTAGCCACGCAAGATAAGAGGGATCTCATTAAATCTTCACATACATACACATACAAAAAGTGGTGTATGTAGAGATTTGAATCAACGGGGGCAAAAATTCGAATTAAAATTTAACAATATTTTAATAACAAAAATTAACAGGAATTTGATCAAAAAAAATCATATATTAAAATTTATTTTATGCATGGCAAAGTATTACAACATCAAATATTCACAAACAACTTCCTTCTAGGTTCATATTTTGAAAATTTTGAATAATATGGTCAATTTCAACTATATTCGATATCTTCCATTCAATATAAGTCATTAGACAGTCATTCATCATATTATCTTCCAATCATTTATGTAATGAAGTCTTAATAATTTTCATAGCTGAAAATACTCTTTCACTAGTAGCAATTACGACATGTAACAATAATGTCAACTTCAAAAACAAGTACATTAACAAATATAAATTACGTTTTTAGAACTTGATCCTTTCTCTTTCAATTTTGTGAAATAGCTCAACATATATTTTTAATATTCTTTATTAAATTTTTTTAGAAACCAACGGATTTGACAAACAGTGAGTTTTCGTTAGGCCAATATGGAAGTAAAAAAACATTATAAACAAAAGAAATGGCTAATCAAATTCTAACAATATTCAATTTCTAAAATGAATCATTACAAGTAAATGAACCAACCATGACTGCAGTTGTCAATTTGTAATCAATTATAATATGGAAACATTAGAAATAAATGAAATAGATAGTGTTATCTCGCCTTTTGGCAAGGCCATGATACCATGGAATTAGCTATATGAATTTGCGATCATCAAAGCAAGAAGTCCGGGGGGTCATTATCATGTTCAAAGTTCAGTTATAAGCAAGGTTGTGGATGTTAGTCGATCACATTCAAGTAAGTAGCATCCAAGAAATAGCCAAGTATGGATTTGCACTCCCCTTAGGTAGGGAATCAGATCAAATCAATATGGTTAGGAATGAATCAGATCGGATCACTATGGTTATGAATTCCTTGGATTAGCAGTTCAACCCAACAAAGATCGCTCAATAACTCAACAAGTACCAGGAGAATCGAGCAAATGACTATGGAAACATAGAACAATAGTAGAGGAGGACCCACCATGGGAATTGTCGAACCCATGGTCAACAACACGACCGATCGGTGCTGATCCCCCCATGGGGATCGATGCCGATCGCACCTCCAATTTTTTTGGATCGGTCCGTCACAGTTTTGGTTTTTGCATTTGGATTTTCAGTTGGATATTTGCATGTTTTCCCATATAAATACCGGATCATTGGCCCGAGGAAAGGGATCTTCTTTCCAGCTCTCTCTTCTTCTACCTAGGCTATATTTTGCCATTTTATTCTTGGATTTCACATATTGTAACTGTAATCGGCAGTATAAATTAATAAAAGGAAATTTTTTGGAATGGACGAAAGCCAGAGTTAGCCGAACCACTATTAATCCTTGTATCTATTTACTTTCTTACTGTTTTAATTTTGTTTTCATCATATTTGTTTCTTACAACTCACCATTTGGATTGGAATATTGAATTATTAGTGCTTTCACATACAATTTGGGTGTTGATCACTTTTTAGCACTAACATTTTGGTATTGTCACTAAGAATAACTAGCTCCCACTGATTTGTAAAATATTTGGTGCTTGGATATGGATTAATGGTAAGACAATCAACAAGGAGATCATTAGCAGGAAGGAGTCATCATGGAGGAAGTTAGGAGTCTTCCTCGGAAGCTGGAGCTAATCAACCCTCCGTCTACGTAACTAGGAACAAGATAGAGACTATAATCGATGCTATGCAGGAGCAAATGATGAAGAGGCAAAAGGAGATGATGTAGAATTTCCCTAGGAAAATTGGGTACGTTGGAGCGGTAGGAGCTGCTGAAATGTGGATCAAGGAGTTGAAGCAGCAGGAGCTGTAGAAAATTAAAACCAACGGCAAAGTAATGAAGCTAACTAACAGAGGAATGGAGTGAAGCAGTCGGGGCAGCCCCATGTCAACATGGAGGGATCGGCACCGATCCCCTCATAGGGTTCGACGTTGATTGCTTTTGACTCAGGGAAGTGCCCTTGGGTCTGGCTGGATCGGTTCATTGTGAGCCTGTGGTTGGTGCTGTGCAACTTGATGCGGATCAGAATGTGGATGCACGCCATGAAGAGTATGTTTCAAAATACCCACATGTAGTCGGAGGATAGGCTGGGAATATGGATTAGTGACCACCTATGGATGAGAATGAAAGGATGGCTGAGCTGATACGTTAGATAATGAGAGGCGGGTTGCCCAACTGAAATTCGAAAGATGTCATTTGAAGTCTGTTTACTCTAAATATCAGGAATGCAATGAATCCACTAGAGTTTAAACTACCAACGCTGGAGGTATATAATGGAAAGTCGGATCCAACGGTGCATATGATGAGGTATATCTGTCATATGGAAGTGTTGGGGGAATCAAAAGAGTTTATGGCAAGGTGTTTTCCTTTATACTTGACGAAATTAGCCGTGCTTTGGTTCGGGCAGCTGAAAAATTGATCAATCAAGATATGGAACGTTCTAGTGGAAAAGTTTATGAAACAGTTTTGGGTTCACATTTCGTAACCCAAGAATGTGATGGCAATGGCGGCACTGAAATAGAGGACCAAAGAGTCTCTAAGGATCTTTTAACGCGATACAATATAGCAATGGCTTCAACGGATTAGCCGGATCCATAAATGGTTTTAATGGTAGTAGGAATTTCTGTTGAAATGGACCTCAATATTTCACTGGTATGGGATCCACCAATGGGTCTCAAGTAATTCTATCATAAAGCATAAAGATTCCAAAGGCAGGAGGATGCATGAACCAACAAACAGGAAGTAAACGATTCGAGCCGAAGGATCATCAAGTGAAGGACTCAGGAAGGATAAGGGTAACTGGAAGCTGGATGATGGATATGATGGATCGAATAGACAATGTAAGGAATGAGGGCCAAAGTTCTCTTCCTACTTAGAATTGGGGGATAGTTTGAAACGGATTTATCTGGACACAAGGGGTTAACTTCCCTATCGAAAACTGGCAAGAGGGATCCCATGGAGTAGGAGATCTAGAAAATATTGCCAGTTCCACAAATTGGATGGGCACACCATGGATGAATGTAGGCACCACAGCATGGATGAATGCAAGCGCTTAAAGGATATGATCAAAGAAGACATCAGGAATGGTAGGCTACTACAGTATGTGAGGACTCTGGCAGCGGTGATGGAACAGGAGCAGCCATTAATCGTTGCAATTCACAGTGGGTCCAGCTCCAGGACACAACTTGTCATCTCCTGGCCAGGATGGCAAGAGTGGAATAGTAATAACAAAATCCATAATAAAATGGCTAAGTCACTTATACATGTACGGGGCCGAGGATGACCCTAGGCATGCTCTGACATGATGACAAACCGTCATGCCCGAAGAGACGATATTTTGTTTTCTCTATTTTTCGGTTATTTGACTGTAAGGAATCAAATTTAACAGTTTTCTTCAAATATGCATTAACGCAATGAAAAAAATGGGTCGCGGTAGTCCCGACCAAAGAGATGGGGCAATAACCGCAATGTGCGAGTTCCTTCACTAGAGAGCGAAAAGATGGGCTCGTATATCATGGACTAAGTCCTCCACCGTAGAGTCGAGGCCGGAGAAAGAAAGTAAGTATGGAATTGATTGCTTTATGTTCCTGACCCGAGAGTCAGGGACTGGAGTGCAAGAAGTGAGTCGCTTCGTTGTAGAGCGACATGATCGACTTATGGTTATTCCCCTTTTCACCGGAGAGTGACCCGATGGGGTTTAGCAAGGGTTCAGAGAGACCATGATTAAATTAAGAAGGGCATGACATCGATTTATGTTCAGGGACACTTAACTGGAGTGCGTAAGTAGTGCCGCTTTGCTAAAGAGTAATATGTTTGGCTTACTTGTCATTGTTCCCCCTTCACCAAAGAGCGACAATATGGGGTTCAACAAGTTCTCGAAGAGGCTATGATCAGTCCATAAGGATTAAGACATTGCTATATGCATCAAAAAGGCCAAAGTGCAAGGAATGAGTTGCTTTTCCATAGAACGATAGGATCGGCTTACCCATCGTTAAGTTTGGTTGAACGTGGCAAGGATTCGAGGAGACCATCGATTGGTCCGAAGAGGCCATGAACTTGGATAACGACCTAGAGGGATCGAAGATTTGGCTTACCGACTTCTAGGATTTCAAATGGTTATGGATTTGGACATTGACCAGAGATGTCATGGATTTGGCTAATGGCTTAGAGAGGTCGAGGAATTGGATAATGATTCGGTGAGATCAAGGCTTTGTATTTGGCAAACGATATAGAATGATCAAGGATTTGGTTACCGGCTTTGGTTGAATATGGATTAAAAGGATTTGGAATGGCTTCGGAATTGACTATCGACCCAAAACAATCGTGGATTTCGCCAATGATCCAGAGACATCGGGGATTCGACTTAGCAAAGGATTGGATATTGGATGGAAAACTCAACTATTGATGGATTATGGATTATGGATTTCAATTATCGATGGAATTGGCTATATGTATTAGCGATCATCAAGGCAGGTGTTTAGCGGTGGAATTTCTATCGACTTAGAAAACCGTCGATAAATTTCAAATTAAAATTTATGCTGCAAGTGCACAACATACAAAAGTTAGTACATGGCGAGTACGGGTCGATCCGTAGGGAATTGTCAGATTTTAAAATTTTCTAATCAATCAAATTAAACCAAAGTAGAGATTGTTTTGAAAACTATAAAGCTAAGCAGATGTTGAGATTAAAAATTATGCGATTAAAATTCAATTTAGAGGTAAATCCACTTTCTAACATTTTTCACATAAATCGACATAAAATCAAATGACGATCTCTTTTTAATCTAAGTAGGATTAGTGATGTATTTATCATAAACATGACCTATTTGAGCTATTAATTAACACAAATTAAACCATCAAACTATAATACAACTCTAGTCCTTCTTTTCATATCTCATGAAACATAGTATAGAAAATGAAATCAAAATCTAGTTTAAGCATGAACTATTTGCTATTAATTAGTAACATAGAACATCAAATTTTGATTCAAACTTCACTTCATTGCCATGATCATATTTAGATGAAGAGGCAATTTGTGATTAATGAGATACGCATAGCCTATTTATTATGAACAAAGTAGGCTATCAAATTCAACATAAAACACAAACAAACATAAACATCCATTATCTCATAAAGCATAAAAGAGATCATACATAGAAAATTTATGTTGAAATCTATATGATAAAAGAAATCTTCATTACCCCTAAATTGTGGGGTTTTAGCCTCTCATTTGTGTTATTATTTGAACACATAGAGATTTCAACATTGAAAATAAAATAAAGTAGAGAATAAACAAAAAAGGAGATTAACTACTAGAAGGAAATGAACTAGACTAGTGCATAAATGTAAATCTAATCATGAACATGAAATGAAAGAGAGCATAAGAATAAAAATGAGCATAAAAGTAAAGAAACACAAGTATAAAAGAGAAGAGAAAGAGGCTAGGAAGCCATTTTTATTTCATGAAATATAGAACTTACGACTTGTATTTTTAGTTTCCTAACTAATTTTTTAAGAGAGTAGAAGATATGCACATGTACATAACATAGCTATTTATCCATGCATAAAATCCTAATTCAATTTTCAGGGTGCTTTCTAAAATGCCCTTTAGGAAGTGTGGCCACGAAGTAACCATTAGCAACTAATTAATCCATCATTTAATGTGCATGAAGCTTTAACCTCCATTTAGTTGTCCATTAGCTTCTATTTGTAGATTTAGGTAAGTGGGTAGGGCCCCTGTGATCATGAACTTGAATTACTTCCTCTTCATTCCTTTATATTCCCTTGTGCATGCATATATCTTCATGAATCCCTCTTCCATATACATCAAAATTTCTTATAAAGATCATAAAAAATGTCCAAGTAAAAATTCTCAAATTGACACATGCACAAAAATTACCATTTTGCCCCTGAATGAAGATGAATATACAATGATTTGAAAATAATTGAATTTTGGTTCTAAACGTGGTAAAATGACCAAATATGATATTAATTTAAATAAAAAGATATAAAATATGGACGTAAATATGCACATTTACGTGCACATCAAATACCCACACACTTATCTTTTTATTCGTCCTCGAATAAAGGAAAACTAGGATAAATCCGACTACATTGAGCTTATGCAACAAGCCGTTAATCCTTTGGGTGTCCCCAGTAGGACGTATGTTGTCTCGTGAGGATTTTCAGCGAATACTACCCGCAAAATCCGAATGCAAAGTGAAAATATTTACAAAGTGTAGGATTTGTTCACAATGGGATGAATGCAAGCTTTTGAAAATATTTACAAATGAAAGGTAGACACAAATAAGTTAAATATAAGTTTTTGTCATTATCTTGAAAATTTAAGTCGTTTTCTCGTCAAACTTTCCAATAAAAATGAAGTTATCAAAACAAATGGGCTATAGTTTAACTCGTTGTTTCAGGTCGATAATACAGTGTAACTATGAAATAGATCCATAGTTGATTATCAAAATTTAACAAAATGGTATTTTCATTTCTTTCTAATAACAATCAAATCAAACAAGTTAAAATGGTGCTTGGATTTCAATTGCTTACTCTCTCTTATTTGAAAATTTTATTGACATTAACAATACATATGCCTAACTTAGGTAAACTGAGGCCACATATATTACCCGTGCACTGCCTTGCAGACTGATGTGAGGGAAATACAGGGCGTGGCGGGTGAACACATAAGTGCAAACACTTATCGACTGTAGACGTTATCAAAAAGAATTTTTACATACATACACCTAACTCAGATAAACTAAGACCATATATAATGATCGTGCACTGCCTTTTGGGCTTACGTGAGAAGGGTACAGAGCAAGGCGAGTGAATACATGAGTGTGAACGCATGACTCTAGGTGTTAAAAATATATACATATATACAAAAAAACTACTTATATATTTTTGTGTTTTTTTTTGGAAAAGAGAGAGTTTTGCAAAATCATCTTAGCACCGTTTAACTTAGAAGAAAAAAATGTTATATCCTTTACTTTAAATTTACCACTTTTTTAAACAAAGATTTTCACTTAGAATATATTTCATAATGAACACATATGAATTTCCTATATACTAGTTAAACCAGTGTTATTTGTAATCAAACTTCATTTCTATTTTTGTTAAGGCAAATAAATTTTCAAAAATTTCAATTATTTAGCAAAAACTTATACTTATCCTATAGTGTTTCTTCAAAAAATGAATCAAAATGCTAAAAAGAAAATGCTTTTGAGATTTAAATATTTTGAGATTTTTATAGTTAAAAAAACGAAAATTCAAAAATTCCATAAAAAGATAAAAAAAATAAAATGAGACTACCCCCACACTTAATTTTTAACTATGTCCCCACAGTCAATGCACGATATGAGTGTAACGAAGAAAAATATGTACATATTTACAAAATAGGGTTAACATTCTTACTAGACGTAGCTTGGCTCATGAAGAATCATGAGCTCCTCCTCTTGGTTGCTGGGAAATTCCAAAAAAGGTTTCAAATGATGACCGTTGACTTTGAAATTGATCCATCCCTAGGGTTTTCTATTTCTACGGCACCATATGGAAAAACAGTTTGTACCACAAATGGTCTGGTCCATCTTGATTTAAGTTTCCCTGGGAATAAATGAAGCCTTGAGTCGTATAAAAGAACTTATTGGTTAGGCGAAAACGTTTTCCTTAGGATTGACTTATCATGAAAACATTTTGTTCTTTCTTTGTAAATTTTCTCGTTTTCATACACGTCATTCCTATGTTCTTCTAGTTCGTTGAGTTGTAGTTTTCGATTTTTGCCGGCTTTCTCAAGAATAAAGTTTAAGTTCTTCATTGCCCACAATGCTTTATATTCGGTTTCAATAGGTAAATGGCAAGCTTTACCGTAAACTAAACGAAATGAGGATATCCCAAGGTTAATTTTAAAAGCAGTACGGTAAGCCCAAAGCGCGTCTGTCAATTTCTGAGACCAATCTTTTTGATTTTTTCTGACTATTTTCACCAAGATTTGTTTAACGATTTGAAACTTCAACTTGCCTATAAGTTTGAGGATGATATGGAGTGGATAACTTGTAAGTTATTGAGTATTTCCTCATTAATGTTTCAAAAGATCGATTGAAAAAATGGGTTCCATTATTACTCATTATTGTGCGAGGTGTGCCGAACATCGAAAAGATGTTTTCTTTGAGAAACTTCACAATAGTTCTATGGTCGTTGATTTTGCAAGGAATGGCTTCGACCCATTTTGATAGGTAATTGACGGCGAAAAGGATATACAAGTTTCCAAAAGAATTGGAAAAGGGTCTCATAAAGTCGATACCCAAAACATCAAAGATTACAATCGTAAAAATGGGATTTAGTGGTATCATATTTCGCTGAGAAATTCGTCCAAGCATTTGACATCGATCGCAATTTTTGCAAAATTCAAATGAGCTTTCAAAAGAGAATGCCAATAGAAACCACACGGAAGCACCTTTTCTGCACTTTTTTGAGGAGGAAAAATGTCCATCGCACGCTTGATCGTGGCAAAATGAAAGAACACTCCTGATCTCATTATCCGAAATGGAGTGTCGGGTGATTTATTCGGGGAAATATCTGAACAAGTATGGATCGTCCCAATAGAAATATTTCACTTGGGACATGAATTTGTGTTTGTCCTGTTTGGACCAAGATGAGGGAGTTTCTTTAGTGATTAAGTAGTTCGCTATATCAGAGTACCATGGATCGATAGAAATTGAAAGATGTTTTTAATCGGGGAAGTTTTCATTAATTGGCAAAGAAGATGGTGCGTTTGGAAGACAAGATAAGTGATCGGCTATGACATTATCGGATCTTTTTTTGTCCTTGATTGTAAGATCAAACTCTTGTAATAAAAGGATCCAACGAATTAAGCGAGTTAGCGTATTTTTTAGCAAAGAGATATCGAAGTGCAGAATAGTCTGTGTATGCAGTAATGTGTGATCCGATCAAGTATTGTCGGAATTTTTCGAGAGAAAAAAATACCGCTAAAATCTCTTTTTTAGTGGTTGTGTAGTTAAGTTGAGCGTCATTCAAAGTCATGCTTGCGTGGTAGATAACGTGAAGGATTTTGTTGATGCATTGTCCTAAGACAGCACCAACTGCAAAGTTCAAAGCATCACACATTATTTCGAAAGGAAGATCCCAATTGGATGCGCAAATGATTTGAGCATAAATGGGTTCGTTTTTAAGACGTTCAAAATAAGAGATACACTTAGAGTTGAAATCGGATGGAACTTCCTTTCCGAGGAGAGTCGTCAAAGGACGAGCCATTTTGCTAAAGTCTTTCACAAAGCATCGGTAAAAGCCAGTATGTCCTATAAATGATCGAATGTCCTTAACATATTTGGGAATGGGCAAGTTTCCAATGACATCGATTTTCACTTTATCTACCTCAATGCCTTTATTGAGATGATATGTCTAAGGACTATGCCAAGTTTGACCATAAAGTGGCATTTTTCCGAATTCAAAGTCAAATGTTTTTCTTTACATCGATTTAGAACCAACTCGAAATATTGTAAACATTGGGAAAAAGAATCATTAAAGAGAGAGAAATCATCCATAAAAACTTCTAAAAAATGTTCAATCATGTCGAAAAAGATGCCAACTATAACGACCCGATTTTTCGACTCTCGAAAATCGACATCAATACATCCACTATATTAAATGTCGAATAATTGAATGCCCGAAAACCAAACCGTAAGGGAAAGAAGAAGGAGGTAGAAGAAGAAATAGAAAACAACATCAGAATCTCACAACCGCAGCGAATAACATATAATAGATATCAACATGTTTTTATACAAAGAAACTGTAATTGTATTGTATATTACATCATCAGAATGCAACATCAAACAAAACACAACAATGGAAAGTAATGATAACTTGTCCACACAGAAACGGATTACGCGGCAAACCATACATAGAGGACAATACATCAAATACGCGTGATACGTCCGCCATCCAACTCGTCTCCTGAACTCCACAGCATCCTTTCTATATCTATAATACTCGGTCTGACCCGAGCATTATAGTGAAATAACACCCGAGTCAGTCTAGAAAACCAGAGTGAGAAAACACACTCAATTGGATTATTAAAGTTTTTAAAATCCTTTGAAATCAAAGGTATCTCGTAAGACCACGCCACAAATAAACATGCCGGGGTTTTACTTTATGATAACCCAAACATTTTTATCAAATCCGTCTGATATTATAATAGTGTCTATAGAAAGTAAAATATAATCTAGCTGAAATGATTAAATCTCACGTTTCGGCAATAGTTGGGCACAATCAAAATACAGGTGCTTATTGGAGATTGGATTCCATACAACGGCAGGGCTACTTGGGTACCACCCATCATAGTACGTGGTCTAGATCACCATACCGAGGATCCACCCTGATCCCCTACAACAAAATACCGGAGCTACCCCTTACTAGATAGCATGAATAAGATCAACCCCCGGTTGGGATCAACAACCGCCCACACAGCCAAAATAAGGGACATCTAGACAGGGATGACGTTACCCTAATTGGTTTCTAGCCACTTTCTTGCGTGCACCTTACATGTTTTAGCCATTCCCGGTTAATGAGGCTCGATGCTATGCGTTACCTTTTTAGTACACATTCACTTAGAATGCTCATCGTCCTCCTGACAATGTTCTGATAGCATTCATCCATACAAGTCTGTTTCGGGTCCGAACGGAACCGAAGGCACTACTCTTACTACATCCATTATGGAATCACCCTCGGGATTAGTAGCGACTAGCCATTGCACTTCACTGCTCCATCTTTGACTCCAAGCTTTTGCCTTCCTCACGAAAATGTTCAAACCAGGTCGAAGTGGTTTTTGGAAAATTAATCCCGATCCCGTCTCTGCGAAACGATCAGCGCATTGGCGAATATTGATAATTGGTTATTTAACTATCACATAACATTCACAAACAACCATCAGGCCTTAATAATTTTCCAAATTATTTATTTCAAAATATTTTCGCAAGATAATTTCCACACTTCAATACTTTGAATAGTTTCAAAACACTTTTTCTCTTGCGGAATAAATTTCAACTTGATTGTTTTATTTCCACTGAAAATCACCAAGTCTTAATACTTTAGATTTTTAAATAATTTAAATCACTTTATCCAAAAATATATACTTTAAAACACTTAAAATAAAAACTACTTTAAACACTTTATTTAAAATACTAGTTATGAAATTTTAAAATAATTTCTTATGGAAAACTTAAGCCAAAATAAATTTAAAATAAAAGTTATTCTATAAGGTATAAATATTAAATAATTATCTTTTAAAAAATAATACTAGTTTAATCTTTTTAAAATAAATTAACTTAATAAATATTTACTTTTAAAATTTTTGAAACAACTAAATAATAATTTCTTTCTAAACATTCTTTTTGAACCACTTTAAAATCTCTTACTTATACTTAGAAATCTTTCTTGGAAAACATACTTGCCTTTTCAGGGAAATACACTTTCCTCTCGGCGCCTTTAAAAAAATAAATCACTATTTATTTTGGGACAAATCATCCTTTCCTTATAAATTTTGATCCTGAATTTATACTTCCAAATTATCATCTGGTAAATATTTCACTTAATTTGTAAACGCTATTTATGAATTTTATAATCTCATTCTCTTTTATTCACAGTTCAACACTTAGTCGGTTCTCAAATCGATTTTCAAAACCAACTCCATTTTAAAATAAATTCCTTTACTTATCCAAATTTATTTCAAAACCCATTAATTTCAGATTCATCCTTTTATTACGATTTACAATCTTATTTAAATCTGACATTATCAACTTCACACTTTATTTCAAATTTCCCTTTATTTAAATTTTCCCAAACCATTTTAAATCTTGAATTTAAAAATAAATCCTTTATTTCTTTTAACAATATCACTTAAGTTTCAAAATTCATTTATTCCCATTTATAAAAAAAATTCCATATCCAGAATTCATTCGACGGGATTTTAAAATCAACTTTTATCCTTTCCCAAATTTATTCCTTTGATTTATTCAAAATTATGTTACTTAAATTTCTTTCTTTATATCTCTTTCAAAATCAAATCTTTATATTTTGATATCTTCAAATACCCAAAATATGTTCAGCAAAACCCATAGCATTTATTACTTCCAATTTCCAATATAATCGATCACAGATAATCAATCAATCATAACACAAATTATGAAAACAAATTTCAGTATTTGAGGAATCCAGTTGGATCCCTCCAATTTGTTTCCCTGTATCCATAGATATTAACACAATATAAAAATACCAATCTCACTTCGAGGTGGGATATCGCGGTATAAAGGGGTCATCCACTATTATGCGGGGCGCATAGGGTCTCATCCGCTATATAATGCAAGAATCAATCACTCCAATATATATATATATATATATATATATATTATTTATATAATATCACATTCAGTCAATTTCAATCATTCAACCAATAATTTAAATTTAATTATTTAAATGGTAATCCAAATATGTGTGGTTAACTCACCTCAGATTTTGTTTGCAATCCGACCCAAACCGGCTTGTCTCCTCCACGATTTTAGACCTTGAATAAACATTATATGATTATTAATATTTGAAAAAAAACAAACAATTAAATTCCCATTTGATAAATTTTATTAACCAAAGATTTTATTTTAAACCAATAATTTAATTTTAAATAGTTTCCTTTTTAATAAAATATTTTTAGCAACTAAAATAATTAAATAAGTTTATTAAACAAATCTACTTCCATAATATATTAATTTTTTAAATAAGCTAGTAAATGAAAATATGTATATATGTATTTTTTCCTCTTTTGAACTACATGTATAAAAGAATTTTATAAATTTCAAAAATCTAATTTTGTATAAAATTTCACATTATAAAATTTCTATATTTCCAAAATTTTATACATATATACTTATTTACTTTTTTCTATACATACTAAAATATATGTGTGTGTGTATGAGTATACCAAATTAAGACAGAACTGTTCTATATATATCTTGCTGCAAAAATTAACCCAATATTTTTTCTTGTTACAGAATAGTTTATAACCAATTTATAAGTTCATCGTCATTCCTTTTTTATCTATAGTAGGTAAAATCATGCATATATATATTTTAAACCTTCCTGTAAATTCCTAGTTTCCTTTTTCTAATCTGCATACACAAACATCAGTAAAAAAACTAAATTACCTCATGCATAGTTCGAAAATGACTGAACCATAGCTTCGACTTGTTCTCCACATGATTGACTCCTTCCAGAAATGACCACTCGTGCTCGGGGCCAAAACCCAAACCACAGATCGATGTCGAACATCCTGGCATCGCGCGCGCTCACCTTCCTACTGGCCTCGTGACATCATCATACTCGAGTCAAGCCCTTTCTCCAAGCTTGATCATGAAGCTAGCGTTCGCTCTTGCCTTCCCGTTCGATTTCCCCTTCCCCCGCCGAAATCGAGGCTGCCGAGCTTGAGTACTCATCAATATTATTATTATTTTTTCTTTTTTTTATTCTGATTTCTTCTGAAAATTGAACAGAAGTGGAAAAAAAATGAAGAGGCAGAAGTAGGGTTTCGATGCTTAACTGATTTGAAATTTCGTTCGTATTATTATATTTTATTTTTATAAAGGAAACGCGTGTTAAAAAAGGACAAGTGTTTAAATTTTCCCCCTGCATGCCAAAAATGAACAAGCTATAGTAACATTGAAATGAGTGGTAAAAAGCTCTGATGTGAAAAGAGGATATATATATATATACGTGTTTAAATTTAAATCGTCTTGACTTCACAACTCACAATCTCGACCTCATATCGAGTCGTGCTGCCAGGCGTTCATACTATTATACCCCTAGTCCGAATGCAATGAAAAAAGTTTCGAGTCCTAATTCGATCGTATGGAGAAGATAGTTTTTTGAAAACAGTTATTTATATTAAATTTCGATAAGATTTCAACGTGTTTATCTACCGTATGATCACACGACGCTATAAAATTTGAAATCCGATAATAATACAATATTACGGATCTAACGGAACTAGTTTCATTGAATTCCGAGACTTTGCCTCGGAAGGCTACTTTTAATCAATTTAAATGATATATTTTCAAAACTGAACAAGTTATCTTTAAATTCAATTTTTAACACTTTTACTATCTTCAGTATTATCAATATAAACTCTCTAAGCCTTTAAATTATTTTAGCAAGTTTAAACTCCAGATTCAACAATTTTTCTCAATCTTAAATTATTAAATTCAATATTTGAATTATCCAATAAATAGCGATATTTGAAATTTAAGTTAAACATTAACTTTTAAATATTTAAAATTAATTAAATATTCCAATTTCAAATATCCAAAAATTCTGGGTCGTCACACCAACCATGCATCGTTGGAAAGTAGCGGGAGCGTTACAAATTCCAAATAACATACGTCGATAAGCAAAGGTACCGAATGGACACGTGAAAGTCATTTTCTCTTGATCTTCGGGAGCGATTGGAATTTGGTTATAGCTGAAATAACCATCAAGGAAGCAGTAGAATTCACGGTCAGCTAAATGTTCGAGCATTTGGTCAATGAAAGGAATAGGGAAGTGACCTTTAAGCGTTGTGGCATCTAATTTTTGATAGTCAATGCAAACACGCCAACCCGTTTGAGTACGAGTTGGAATAAGTTCGTATGAATCATTCTTGACAATGGTTAGCCCAGACTTTTTTGGTACAATGTGAATTGGGCTAACCCATGAACTATCTAAATGATTCTGTTGTCGAGAAGCTTAAGAATATCATCACGCACCTCCTCTTTCATTTTTGGATTAAGCCGTCGTTACGCATCACAAACAGGCTTAGCATCGTCCATTAAATGGATGCGATGTTGAACAAGCCTTTACATGGGAGATCGACCATCCCATCGCTTCGTTGTTTGTCGAAAAAATCGAAAGTAAGGAGGTTTCTTGATCAAGAGAGAGAGTTGCGGGAATTATGATGGGCAACATTTTGTTATCATCTAAATATGCGTATTTAAGGTGATTGGGAAGTGGTTTGAGGTCCAACTTCGGGAGTTGCTCGATTAGAGAATTGGTTTGAGATTCAGACTCAATTGGAAGCGATTCAAAGGAGAGATTGTATTCAATTTCGTTGGGAATTTCATGAAACATTTTTTCGTACTCGGCTTCGCGTCTATCGTTAAGGTCAAGTGTCTCATTTTTGAAGTTTTCGTGAATGGAACTAACTTCAATGGTTGGTCATGAGGTTCGTTCGATTGGCTTTCAAGATTGAAAATATTAAGATGCAAAGCATGTTTCCAGAAGAGATTTTCATCGAACTGTTACGACAGTTGATTAAGGCATTTGAGGTGGCTAAGAATGGTCGCCCTAAAATCAATGGAATTTGACTCATAAGATTTGTCACGGGTTGTGTTTTGAGAACAATAAAATCAACGGGGAATATTAATTGCCTACTCGAATGAGCACGTCCTTGATTTCTCCCACAGGCTTCATAATGGAACGATCGGCGAATTGAAGCATAACTTTTCTGGGTTTGAGCTCACCTAAGCCTAATTGTCCGTACATGGAGTATGGAATCAAGTTGACCCTCGCGTCTAAGTCAATCAAACATTTGTTAATCGTCTTGTCTCCAATTGTACATGAAATCGCAGGGCAGCCAGGATCTTTGTATTTGACGGTCATGGATTGGGACAAGACTTTACTCAAACTGGCGGCTAAGAAGACTTTTTTGGGCACTTGAGTGTGTCGCTTTTGGGTGCACAAGTCCTTAAGAAATTTCATGTAAGTGGGGACTTGCTGAATGATGTCAAGAAATGGGATGTTTACTTTCACTTGTTTAAAAATTTCCAACATCTTTTCCATTTGGTCCGAGTGTTTCTTTGGTCGGAGACGATGTGGAAATGGAACACGATACTCAGTATGTGGGTCTACTCGAGTAGAAGTAGAAGAATTTTGAATGGCATTCGATTCAATGTTTGGCTCCACATTCTATTCCGATTCGTTTATTGTTTTAGAAGTGTCGAAAAAGGTTTCTGGTAAATCATTTGGATTAACAACTTGATTATCGATTTGTTTACCAGAATATAGAGTTGTTATAGCATTCAATTGGGTGACGTCGCTATCTTGAACAATATGGGCTTGATTTGAATTTGTGCTTTGATTTCCGGGATTTGGAATGGGTTGGCTTAGGAATGTTTCTCATTCGCGTTCAGTTACAGATGTGGCTAATTGACTCATTTTCATTTCAATTTTTGCAATTGATTGGTTCGTGTTTTGCATATATGAGGTCAACTAATTTTGCAAATTGCTGTTTGATTGAAGGCTTTGAGTAGTTGAGTAGTTGTTTTAGCCAACATTTCAAGAGTTTTCTCAAGTGAACTTAAACGTTTATTGTCTTAAGGAGGGCGAGCAGAATTTGGTTGAAAATTTATTGTTGTAGTTGATTGTGAGATTTTCCGGCAAAATTTGTTTGAAAATGGTTGGCTGAAAGGGAGGATTTGAAGCATTATTCGGGAATGCTTGAAAATTTGGTCGAATCGGATTCATGTTGGGATTGTTTTGGTTCCAAGAAAAATTTGGATGATTTCTCCAACCAGGATTATACGTTGGAGAAAATGGGTCATTTTTGGCTTTATTGAATGCATTGATTTGTTCAATAGAATTGGGACACTGATCGGCTATGTGATTAGGATCGTTGCATTTATAACACATCGGCTGGAAAGCTTGGTTAATTTGATTCAATGAGAAAACGTTATCGAATTTTTAAATCATTGCGTCGATCTTAGCTTCTAAAGCAAAAGAAGATTCTATCGAGTGTGCACTCGATCGTAAGTAAAGTGATTTTTCGTTCAAACCTTCCCATTGGGATGATTTTTCGGTGTGGTTTTCAAGAAATTGCCAAGCATTGTCGTGATGTTGGGTAAGAAAGTTGCCTTGGCATATTGATTCGAGCATGGTTCATGAGCTGTTTTCAAGTCCATCATATAAGATTTGGCAAATCGTCCATTTTCCGAAGTTATGGTATGGACATTTTATCAAAAGTTCTTTGAATCTTTCAAAATATTTTTCGAATGGTTCTCCCTTGAATTGATGAAATTTTACAATTTCGTTTCGGATTCTACTCGTTTTTTTCAAGGGGTAGAAATTTTTTAAGAAAGCATTTACGAATTCTCCCCAAGTCTTAATCAAGTTCGATGGTAAGCTATACAATCATTTTTCAGCGTAATCCGTAGGAGCGAATAGGATTAATCGAAGTTTGATTCCGTCATCGGAAAGTTATTGGACTTTTATGGTTACGCAAACTTGTTCGCATTTAGTCAAAAAAACGTAGGGGTCAACATGCTCGAAATTGCTAAATTTCGGAAGCATGGCAATATGATTTGGGTGAATTTCGAAATGGTTACCCATCGGGGCGTGTAACGTGATGCAAGATGGAATAAAAACTCTATTAGGAAAGATTCTATCCATAGGATTTCGAGGGGCGTTCTCGTTCTCCATTTCGGGAAGATCGTTTGTTCGAGTTTAACGATTAGTTGTTGAATCGTGAGTCTAACGATTTGTTGTTGTGTCACGAGTCCAAGCACCCATGCACAAGTGAAATTCGAGAAGAGAAAGAAGTTAGAATCGAGTTTGGAAAATGAAACAAGATTTGGAAAATAAAGTGAAAATTTTGTTTTTTAAGGAAGAAAAATATTTACCAAGCGAAATTTATTTTCAAAAAAGAAGTTTGATTTTGTTTTTTTTTCAAATTTTTGTATGTTTTTTGGTTTTTGAATAATCAAATTTTCAGATATTTACCAAAAGGATTTTTGTTTTTTTAGAAAATGGAAATTATTTGATTTTTTTTATTATATTTTTTTGAATTTTTGTTTTTGACTGAAAATTTTCGAAGGAATGTGTTAGGAACTGAGTTGATGATGTTTTTATGACAACAACCTTATATAGTTATTATAATTTACTTTATAAAATATATACTAACATTTTCATATAGATATATATATATATATATGTATATAGGAAGTATATGCAGGTATTATCGAAGACTGATCAGTACAAAGACTCAAGCATCAAGATGAAAATTAGAGATTCAAGATTCTAGAGAATCAAGATTTCAAGATCCCAAGATAAGTGTCTAGTATTTTGTTAAAACTTCATAATAGCACTCTCATCTTTCTTCCAAATAGAAATTGGGATGGAACCCAATTTCTATCGAAACCAGTGGCTTACAAACCCATGACAAGTAGCTTACAAACCTACGACAAGTGGCTTACAAACCCACGAAAATCAAAATCATTTAAACTACTTTGTACAAGTTCTCGAGTCCTATGGAGGAGCTCTGTAGGAAGGTTCTTGCAATTTCAGTTTGAATAGATTTTTCAAAATGTTTTTAAATCTGTTTTCAAAATGTTTTGGCTTTCAAAATCATGTTTCCAAAAATGTTTCAAACTTTGTTTTAGCCTTGAAATATTCCTCCATTCTGATTTTAAAAACTTCTATTTTTAAAACATCAAAACTTATTCTGATTTTAAATATTACTTATATAATTGACGGTCTATATCAATTATATATATATATATTTAAAATAATGTTTTATATTCATTCTCTATCTCAAAATATTTAAACACTTTATTTTGCTTCAGAGAAGTTTCAACTTGTTTTAAATTCAAATGCTTTTACAAAACAACATCTCTACAATTTTGAACTGAGGGATGTCGACATATGGGGATACCTCATGTCGACATGGTGACAGTTGGATTCAAAATTCAAATTTCAAAAGAAGTGTCCATTCGTTCAAAAACCTTTCGCCAATGGTTATGACTGTTGTGCATCTATATAAAGGCTTCCAAAACTAATTTTTTAACAACTACTTTCTTATTTTCTTCACTCTTTCTTTTCCACCATTCCATATCCATAAAACTTCATAGTTTCAAGATCGTGCCATCATTCTGCCAAATTCTCAATAGGAAATCATTTAGATACTCTCTCTATTTGATTCTCCATCATTCTACTAAAAATCAAAGTGCTATTCAGAGTTATAGGATCAATTTGTATTTAAAAAGTCCATAGAGTCTATCCATTCAAAAGGATTGTTATTAAGAAGTATTAGGGTGGTCTTGTGTCCCGTAAATCAAGAGAGTTTACCCCAGACTCGGAGATAGGAGGGTTCCTCAAGGCCTTAGAAATTGAGGGTTGTAATTTGGATATTGGCTTATAAAAATCTGTACAAGGATATTGCCTTGGTGCAGGACTGGATGTAGGAGGATTCCGAACCAGTATAAAATCCAGTGTGTTCTTTCCTTTTACTTGCTTTATTTTACCATTTGCATTTGTTATATGTTCTGTGATCACTCTGTGTTAGAATTCTGTTTAGATTTGTGTTGAAAGTTTTAATTTAGTCATATAGTTCATATATTCTTTAAAACACTATTCACCCCCTCCCCCCTTTAGTGTTATTTCTGCCTTAAGATCCTTAATCCGCATCCCCAACAATTGGTATCAGAGCATTGTTTTCATTATTTTCATAATCTGAAATTTTGAAAAGTTTTAATGGCACAACACACTAATAATGTCACTTCTGTCACCACTACTTCTGTCAACACAAGCACTAACACTAGTTCATTTGTAGAAGGTCAGTCTACTGTCAGACCACCACTTTTTAATGGCAGTAATTATGCATATTGGGCATGTAGGATGAAAATTTATTTACAATCCATAAGTTTAGATACTTGGAATATGACACAAATTGAATATGTTGAACCAACTACAAATTTTGCCCAATGGACTACTGAGCAAAAGACAGTTTCACAAAACAATTCTAAGGCTATGAATATACTATTTTGTTCACTAGATAGGAATGAGTTTAATAGAGTCTCTGTTTGTAAGTCTGCATTTGAAATCTGGAAAACTTTGCAAGTAACTCATGAAGGAACAAGCAAAGTTAAACAGACTAAAATTTCCATATTAACTAATCAGTTTCAATTGTTTAAAATGCATGAAAATGAGTCTATTTCCGACATGTATTGTCGATTTCAAGACATTGTACACTCATTGATTGCTTTAGGAAAGGGTTTCTCAGAAGAAGATCAAGTCATAAAAATACTCAATTCACTCACTCCAGAATGGGATCAAAAGACACTTACTATTGAAGAGGCAAATGATGTTAGTCAAATGAAGATCGAAGAGTTAATCGGTAATCTAATGTCTTATGAAGTTCAACTACAAGGGAGAAAAGAATCTAAGGCAACGGAAAAGAAATCGATTGCATTCAAAGCAACATCTAGAGATTCAGAACAAGAGAGTGATGAAGAAATTGCTTTCATGACCAAAAATTTTAGAAAATTTCTGAAGTATAGAAAGATGAATAACTTTAAAAGAAATGATCAAAGAAATTCCAGAAATACTTCGGAGAACTACAACAACAACAATAATGGTGATAGATGCTATAACTGCAACAAAACAGGGCACTACAAGATGGATTGTCCATATCCAGACAAACAGACATTTCAACCAAACAACGAGCAACCAAAGAAAAGAAAGAAGGCATATGCAGCAACTTTTGACGATTCAGATTCATCCAGTGATGACGAGAAGAAAACTGATAATTCAAATTTGTGCTTCACGGCTATTCTCGAATCAAAAAATGATCGGAGTTTGGATCTAAAAATAGGTACACATTTATTTTAATTTTATTGGATGCTTGCTTGCTTTGATTTTGTTTGCAATTCCTTGAATTTTTAAATTCAAAATCACCCTTTGAAATTTGAATTTTTAAATTCAAAATAATATTATTTTAATAATATTTTAAATATTAAAATATTTTAATATTATTATATTTAATATTATTACTGGAATTATATATAGATATAGAATATAGATTAGTTTTCTTAAGATTTTAGGAATTTCTTAGATTTTAGGAATAGACACCTCTTTTCAAATTCAATAGGCACATGTCGACATGCCAGGATACCCCATGTCGACATGCCTCTCGGAAATTTGATTTCAAAATTTGAATTCAAATTTTTGAATTTCCCTCCACCTTTTCACTTACTTCAAAATTCTGAAAAGACACCTCTTGACCAGAGAACATGACTTTAGAGAATCTATTTAATATACTTCTCTTATCATCTCTTTTCACTTTATTCTCATAATTCAAACTTTCTTCATTATCTTCCACTCCTCTCAAACACTCATCAACGGCTTCCTCAAGTAACCCATCAACTATGAGGCTGCCCAAATCCATCGAAAATAATCTTTTCAATGACCCGGAGGCTATCAAAGCTTACATAAACTATGTAAACTATGGTAAAGTCAATATGGGAAAATTTGCCATTTTTGATGATTTTTCTTCTTATGAAATCGATCAACTTTTTGAAGAAAACTCCATTCTTAGCTTGATTGATAACAAGAAAAATGATTTCGTTTGTTATCCAAACCTTGTCAAAATGTTTTATGCAAACCTAAATCGTGGATTTTATAATGGAAATGAAGATCAAATTTGGAGTAGTGTTAAAGAAACGCTTATTGTTTTGGATTCCGATATTTCGGGTACTATTTTGGGTTGCAAATCTACCGGTATGAATCTCTCGGAATTTCAAATCAATGAAACCGATCGAGAGACTTTTCATCACATTTTTGAAAGCGATGACCACATGGATTTTAAGAATCGCTTTTTCCGCCCAAAAGCAAGAATTGTCAACCTTCTTATTCAACACACAATTATTCCTAGGTCGAGAAACTACAATAATCCCACCTCAAAAGTGTGTAAAGCTATTTTTGCTATTTTTGGAAAATATGATATTAATTGGGCACAAACTATTTTGGATGAGTTAAGACCTAAAAATTTTAATATGGGAGAAAACACTCTTTATCATGGAATTTACCTTACTCGGATTTTCAATTATTTTGGTGTGGATGTTAAAAAGGAAGAGTTTGTAAGTAGAAAAGTGTTCAATCATGGGAACATTTCTCTTATGAAAATCCCACTCATGTTTCAACCATATGAAACACTTGCCGAAAAGGAAGAGAGACTTGCTCATGAAGAGATGGAAGAAGAGGAAGAAGAAGAGGAAGAAGAAGGGGAAGGAATGGAAATTGAAGAAGAGGAAGATGAAGATACCTCTTTGGAAAGTATAGAGTATCCACATACACCCGCCAATCCGTCCAACAAAACCATACTCAAGAACCAAAAGATACTTGCCCAAAACCAAAAGGTTCTTAAGAGATCTATTAGCAAGAAAATGGATAAAATCTCCACCAAGATCGACAAGTTCTTTGGGAAGATAGGCAGGAAACTTGGTTTTTCTTCATCATCATCTTCATCAAACTAATCCTAGCCATTATCTCTCTAGCTATCGTTTATCTATCTTTGTATTTTCTACTTTTTTAGTTAAGATTATGTAATGTTAACTAATATAAGTAATGCTATCTCATTCTCTGTTTTCCAGCTTTATATATCTCTGTTAGTTATTTATTTTAATTTTATATAAGTCCACTAGTATAAAAATAAACTTAAAAATAAAAAATAACTCAACTTGGTCATTCTGTCTAGACCATGTCGACATGCCCCATCCCCCCATGTCGACATATAACAGTCAGAAAGTAGTTACAATTTCTAACTTCAAATTCTTGTAACTACCAAGTGACAATTCATTTTGAACGGCCAATAACTCCTATAAATACCTATTTCTTCCAGAAAAACTCCTCTACCTCCATTTTTGTTCATCTCCTCTCATACTTCAACTTATTTCTTAAATTATGGCTTCTCCAATTAAGAATTTATATGAAAATCTTGAAGAAACTCTTACTTCTTTCAAGAATATTCTTTCTTTTATACTTAGAAATCAAAGGCACTTAGAATTAAGCCAAATACAGATGATCAAAGAGCAAGATAAACACTTCGACGCACTTCGTTGGATGATCTCAAGCCTTAGCAAAGACGAACCCGAAGCAAATCCACCAGTCACTCTCGACAAAGATAATTGGGATGTTATCAAAACTGATCCTATCTTTGGAGAAGATGGATGGGTGGAAGTCCCAAGGAATGTCTGATCATTATGTATGTTTGTTTGTTTGTTTGATTTGATTTGATTTAGATTTGATTAGGATTTGATTGGATTGTTTACTTAAGTTTGATTTGGATTTGGTTTGTATATAACTTCATATACTGTACATGATTGGTTTGCTATGTATGATATTGATTTGATTGTTAAGTTACATTTATATATATGCACACACACTTGATCACTTATACGTTCACTTTACACTTTTATTCTATATATACTTTAGAACAGGTAAATCTTTTATTCTTTTTTGTTGATGACAAAGGGGGAGAAAGTTATAAAAATATATGTGCTTGGTGTAAGGGGGAGTCATGGAATAAATGGAAGTTGTAGTTTTAAGAAGAAGTCACGGAGTAAGGGGGAGTTATGGTATGGTAAGAATATTTTATAAATAAAGGTTGTCATCATCAAAAAGGGGGAGATTGTTAGGAACTGAGTTGATGATGTTTTGATGACAACAACCTTATATAGTTATTATAATTTACTTTATAAAATATATACTAACATTTTCATATAGATATATATATATATATGTATATGTATATAGGAAGTATATGCAGGTATTATCGAAGACTGATCAGTATAAAGACTCAAGCATCAAGATGAAGATTAGAGATTCAAGATTATAGAGAATCAAGATTTCAAGATCTTAAGATAAGTGTCTAGTATTTTGTTAAAACTTCATAATAGCACTCTCATCTTTCTTCCAATTTTCTTTTGCGATGGAACCCAATTTCTATCGAAACCAGTGGCTTACAAACCCACGATAAGTAGCTTACAAACCTACGACAAGTAGCTTACAAACCCACGAAAATCAAAATCATTTAAACTACTTTGTACAAGTTCTCGAGTCCTATGGAGGAGCTCTGTAGGAAGGTTCTTACAATTTCAGTTTGAATAGATTTTTCAAAATGTTTTTAAATCTGTTTTCAAAATGTTTTGGCTTTCAAAATCATGTTTCCAAAAATGTTTTCAAACTTTGTTTTAGCCTTGAAATATTCCTCCATTCTGATTTTAAAACCTTCTATTTTTAAAACATCAAAACTTATTCTGATTTTAAATATTACTTATATAATCGACGGTCTATATCAATTATATATATATATATATATATATTTAAAATAATGTTTTATATTCATTCTCTATCTCAAAATATTTAAACACTTTATTTTGCTTCAGAGAAGTTTCAACTTGTTTTAAATTCAAATGCTTTTACAAAACAACATCTCTACAATTTTGAACTGAGGGATGTCGACATATGGGGATACCCCATGTCGACATGGTGACAGTTGGATTCAAAATTCAAATTTCAAAAGAAGTGTCCATTCGTTCAAAAACCTTTCGCCAATGGTTATGACTGTTGTGCATCTATATAAAGGCTTCCGAAACGAATTTTTTAACAGCTACTTTCTTATTTTCTTCACTCTTTCTTCTCCACCATTCCATATCCATAAAACTTCATATTTTCAAGATCGTGCCATCATTCTGCCAAATTCTCAATAGGAAATCATTTAGATACTCTCTCTATTTGATTCTCCATCATTCTACTAAAGATCAAAGTGCTATTCGGAGTTATAGGATCAATTTGTATTTAAAAAGTCCATAGAGTCTATCTATTCAAAAGGACTGTTATTAAGAAGTATTAGGGTGATCTTGTGTCCCGTAAATCAAGAGAGTTTACCCCAGACTCGGAGATAGGAGGGTTCCTCAAGGCCTTAGAAATTGAGGGTTGTAATTTGGATATTGGCTTATAAAAATCTGTACAAGGATATTGCCTTGGTGCAGGACTGGATGTAGGAGGATTCCGAACCAGTATAAAATCCGGTGTGTTCTTTCCTTTTACTTGCTTTATTTTACTATTTGCATTTGTTATATGTTCTGTGATCACTCTGTGTTAGAATTCTGTTTAGATTTGTTTTGAAAGTTTTAATTTAGTGTTATTTCTGCCTTAAGATCCTTAATCCGCATCCCCAACAGAATGGATTTAAAAGGATTTTTTTTTGGATGAAAAGAATTAAGTAAAATTTAAAAAAAAAAATGGATTTTGGATATTTTTGTTTCTAAATATGCATGAACTAATGCAACTAAATGAATGAAAAAGACTTAATTACAGTTTTCTATCCTTAGTAGCTCCTAATTCAAAATTGTATAATCACATTTTGTTTTAAATCAACAAAAATATTTCTCAGCTAGGTAACGGGAGGGGTTATCGGTGCACCACGAAATACTATAGAAATGTAACCGTAGGTTTAAGTACCTTCAGAGGAACAACCGCTATAATATTTATGAATCACCGTAATATTTATAAATGGTTATTACTCTGCCGTAGCCTAGACATCAAGAAATAAAATTGTTCAAAGAAAACAATTGTGAAGATACAATTAAGCCCTAAGTGAGCTCGTGACGCCCTTAAGTCGAATGTCTAACCTTTATTATTAGTCAAATTATACGATGAAATGCGTTTATGGGTTAAGGAAAGGATGATGAATTCCTCACCTTATGTGAATTGGGGTATTGCCTTAGAAAAGAAAATAAGATGAGAAGAATGCGAAGTTGAAATTAAATATGAATTTACAATGCAACTAAAATGATATTTGTTTTGTTTTGAATTTTTTTTATATATAAATGCAAATGCAAGCAACCAACAATGCAATTCAAATAAAAATAAGGAAAAATGACATGATACTAAAGCGTGCAGAATTATTAGCAATTCTTTTAGCGATTATTTTTGGCAAACAAAGGCAAAGCAATTCCTCTTGACTCTATGCTTTGGAAAACTGAAAATAAAAATAAGAGATATACAGTTATCTTTTAATCTCAAAGAACCAACTAATGAAATCAAAAGAAATCAACACAAATGAAATCAAAAGAAGCAAAACAAAACAAAAGAAACTTATTTGTTCTTTTTTTTTTCTTTCTTTTTTTTTGTAAAGAGAGAATGAAAGCAAGAGCAAGGTTGTTATTTTTACTGTTTTTGTCATCCGACGAAAATGAAAAAAAAAAATTGTAAACTATTTGTAACGAAACCAAAACAAAACCAAAGTTAAAAGAAGAAAGAAACAAAAAAAGGAAATTCTATTAAAGCGTACGTCCCGGTCCAAAAAGAAATACACCCGAAGCTTTTAAGTGTTCCCACCAAACAAATCCAACTCCTCCAAAAAAAATGTTCGATTCCTAAATGAAAATTATAATTCGCTTTGAAGAAAGAAACAAAAAATTAAATCTTGTTCATGCTGGGGGAGTTTCGCTCGCTGTCGTGGCTTTCGTGGTTTTTGTGGAGGCAGTTGAGTGGATTTTGGGATTTCGGAGGAGGATTGGTGGAAGTGCACGGTGGCGTGAAGGATGTGATGATGGTTCAACTGCAGTTTGATATGGCAGTTCTTTATTGATGTAAGCAGTTATGTGGTATGATGTCAAGGCATTTTTTTTATTTCTCTTTATGGATAACAGGCAGGAAATGTATGTTCAGGGATGTTTGTTTAGGAGAAAGTTGTATGGAAGTTTGGAGTTTGTGTAAGTGTGGGAGGATGTTTGATGAAGCGAAGTGGGTTTTGGATGTCGCGTACTGGTAGCAGGCTTGAATGTGCGAAGTAGCTAATTTGGTCGAGGCTCAGAAGAGGCAGTGAAAGAGAGACGCAGTAGGAGGAAGGTTTCTGGTGATGAGATAGATGGTCGCTGGTTGATGGAAGTGATAGGTGATTCTTGTCGTGGTTGTTCAATTTGGGTCAGTTGTGGATGGTGACTGGGGGACTTGTATCAGGTAGGGGAGGAATTGAATTGAGGTTAAGGTAGAGGAGTCTTAGTGATGGGAAGAAGGCATTGGGAAGTTTCAAGTGGATGATCAGTTGTCTCTGTCGAGTTGTTGAAGGCAGGTAGGCAGTGGGAGGTAAAGTAGATGTTCAAGGCAGTAAGTAGAGAAGCATTTGTATGGTTTGACGGCAGTGAGGTTTGGAGTTAACAGAGGGGATGATGTTGTATATGGTACCAGGGGTTGTTGAAGTTGCATGATGGTTAGAGGAACAGTGCACAGCAGAGGAATGTAGCAAGAAGTGTGATGACAGAGAAGTGTTTTACCGGTGGTTGAAATGTTTGCAGGGGTTATGAATAGCAACTGTGTATTTGAGAATAGGATGTGTGACAGTGGACTTGTGGCAGTGATAAGGATTGTGTTGAACAGGGTTGGTGTGTTAGAATGATGGTGGAAGATGAATGGATATGGGTGGTTTGGATGGTTTTATAGATTGTGATGAAGTGGTGTTTGCACAGTTTGGATGGTGGTTTGATATGTTGTTTGGTAGGAATGCACAAGTGGCAGGTAACAGTTTGGCAACATTTGGGTATGAAATTGTGATTGTGAACTATAGGGCGACTGATGGAGGTAGTTGAAGGTAGTACTGTTGAAATGTGGTTGGAAGAAGTTTGTTAACAGTTTTGGTTTTGGTTGAAGTGCAAGGGAGAAGTGGCAGTCTTAGGTTTGTAATTTGAAGTTTGTGGCACTGGAAGGAATGAGCTGATGTGAGTTGATTGGGAGTGGGTTAAGGCAGAGGAGTTTTAGAAGTGTTGAGTTTGGAGCAGTTATGCAGTTGTATGTTAAAGAGGTTAGTGACTGAATAGTGAAGATAGGGGTTTTTTGGAATGTGCAGTTTGATGTTGCTGTGTGGAGGAAGTATGATGGCAGTGAGATGAAGTAGACAGTTTGTGGGTGAAGTTGTATAGTAGGGGTTGTTTGGCAGTGGGAAGGCAGTATGTTACTGGTATGTGGGGGTATTCAGGGATGATATGGCTGATGTTTGACTGAGGATGACTGGAAACTGATAATGGTTGCCATGCAAAGCAGCAGTAAGGATGCAAATGCAGCGGATATGTTGGTTTGAAGTGGATGGGTGGGTATGATGAAGTCAGAGAAGGAGATGGTGGTTACTGTTGTAAGTGATGCAACAGTGAGTAGGAGTTGTGCAGGGTTGTGCACAGTGATATGCACTGTTTGATTGAAGACGGTTTTTTTAGGAAAAGCAATGTAAAAGAAAAGTACAATGTAAATGAAATATTGCAAAATGAAATAAAAAAATTTTTAGATTGACTATGCTCTTTTGTTTTAAATAATGAAAATGCAAATGGAAAAGGAAAACTAGAAAACAAAACCAAAATGCAATCAAAAATCACACGAACAAACAAGAAATTTTTCTAAAAAAAAATGCAACACACACAAAATAAAAATCACACAAAAATCAAACAAACTAATAATTCGAAGAATAGAAAATCCAAATCAAAACAAAATTCCCTAGCAACGGCACCAAAAACTTGTTTAACAGCGGAATTTCTATCGAATTAGAAAACCATCGATAAATTTTAAAATAAAATTTATACCGCAAGCGCAACGCGTACAAAAGTCAGTACGTGGCGAGTACGGTTCGATTTGTAGGGAATTGTTAGATTTTAAAATTTTTGATCAATCAAATTAAACCAAAAGTGGAGATTGTTTTGAAAACTAGAAAGCTAAGCAAATGTTGAGATTAAAAACTATGTGGCTAAAATTCAATTTAGAGGCAAATCCACTTTCTTATATTTTTCACATAAATCAATATAAAATCAAATGACGATATCTTTTTAATCTAAATAGCATTAGTGATGTATTTATCATAAGCATGGCCTATTTGAGTTATTAATTAACACAAATCAAACCATCAAACTATAATACAACTCTAGTCCTTCTTTTCATATCTCATGAAACATAGCATAAAAAATGAAACCAAAATCTAGTTTAAGCATGAACTATTTGCTATTAATTAGTAACACAGGTCATCAAATTTTGATTCAAACTTCACTTCATTGCCATGATCATGTTTAGATAAACAGGCAATTTATGATTAATGAGATAGACATAGCTTATTTGTTATGAACAAAGTAGGCTATCAAATTCAACATAAAACACAAACAAACATAAACATCCATTTTCTCATAAAGCATAAAAGAGATCATACATAGAAAACTTATATTGAAATATACATGATAAAAGAAAGCTTCATTACCCTTAAATTGTGGGGCTTTAGTCTCTCATTTATGTTATCGTTTAAACACATAAAGATTTCGACAATGAAAATAAAATAAAGTAGAGAATAAACAAAGAAAAAGGTGATTAACTACTAGAAGGAAATAAACTAAACTAGTGCATAAATGTAAATCTAACTATGAACATGAAATGAAAGAGAGCATAAAAATAAAAATGGGCATAAAAGTCAAGAAACACAAGTAGAAAAGAAGAGAAAGAGGCTAGGAAGCCATTTTTATTTTATGAAACATAAAGCTTACAACCTGTATTTTTATTTTCCTAGCTAATTTTTTAAGAGAGTAGAAGATATTTACATGTACATAAGAGGGCTTTTTATACATGCATAAAACCCTAATTTAATTTTTAGGTTGCTTTCTAAAATGCCATTTTGGAGTTGTAGTCACCAAATAACCATTAGCCAATAATTAATCCATCATTTAATGTTCATGAAGCTTTAACCTCCATTTAGTTGTCCATTAGCTTCTAATTGTAGATTTAGATAAGTGGGTGGGGTTCTCTATGATCATGAACTTGAATTATTTGCTTTTCATTCATTTGTATTCTCTTGTGCATGCATATACCTTCAGAATCCCTCTTCCATATGCATAAAATTTCCGATAAAAATCATAAAAAATGTCAAAGTAATAATTCTCAAATTGACACATGCACAAAAATGATCATTTTGCCCTTGGAAGAAGATGAATATATGATGATTTGAAAATAATTGAATTTTGGTTTTAAACATGTTAAAATGACCAAATATGATATTTATTTAAATAAAATGTGATAAAATATGGATTTAAATATACGCATATTTACGTGCACATCAGTAGGAAAGCTCGAAAGGATGATTATCAGGTTCAAAGATCAGTTATAAGCAAGCCTATGGATAATAGTGGAGTAGATTCAAGTAAATAGTATCCACAAAATGGCTAAGTATGCATTTACACGCCTTCAGATAGGAGATCAGATCTAATCAATATGGTTAGGAATGGATCAGGTCGGTTCACTATGGCTATGCATCGCTCGGATTGGCGGTTCAACTCAATAATGATCGCTCATTAACTCAATGAGTATGAAGGGAATCATGAAACGACTATGGAAACATAGAGCAATAGTAGAGGTGGACCAACCACAGGGATCGCCCATTCCATGGTCAATAGCACGATCGATCGATGCCGACTCCCCTATAGGGATCGTTGCCAATCAATCCTAATGGGCCAGATAGGATCCAATTTTTCTGGATCAGTCTGTCTCGATTTCGGTCTTCTACACGCGAATTTTCAACTGGATATTTGCATGTCTTCCTATATAAATACCAGATCATTGAATCAAGGAAAGGGATCTTCTTTCTAGCTCTTTTCTTCTTATACATAGGTTATATTCTACCATTTTTATTGTTGGATTTCATGAATTGTAACTGTAGTCAACAATATAAATTAATAAAAGAAAAATATTTGGAGTGGACGTCGACCAGAGTCAGCCGAACCACTATAAATCCTCGTCTCTATTTACTTCCTTG
The DNA here is from genome assembly GCA_030765085.1 of Allium cepa. Taxonomy (NCBI): domain Eukaryota; kingdom Viridiplantae; phylum Streptophyta; class Magnoliopsida; order Asparagales; family Amaryllidaceae; genus Allium; species Allium cepa. Next base: position 303,733,945 of record CM060945.1, on the reverse strand, counting down.
CTGTTATAATTTTGTTTCTTCATATTTATTTGTCTACAACACACGGTTTGGATTGAAATATTGGATATCAGTGCTTTCACATACAATTTAGGTGTTGACCACTTTCTAATGCTAACAGATAGTTTAATCAAACTTAATTCTTATATCCATACACTTAAAATGAATAATAAAAACATTGTAATACTTTTTGAAATTTGATTTTAGGACAAAAGCCCTAAATTTTATTATTTTAGGGTTTTCAATTTCGAAATAGATCAATTACCTCTTCGCTTGGTATGATTGTGGAGAATCAAAAACGATTGTTGAGAAGGTTTTCAATTTCCACACCTAAAGATCTCCTTGCTTATGTGTTCCAATCATTTAAGAATGGTGAATTCCTTTTTCTATCTTGTTGGATGAGAAGTAAGAAGAAAACATAGTTGGTAGTTTCAACCCATAAAGCCCAATTCTACACTAAACTAAATAAAATAAAATAAAAATTAAATCTAGTAGGGGCGGCGACCGCCACCGGGCGTCATGTAGGTAGGCCACTGTATATGTATATATGTGTGTGTGTGTGTATGTGTTAGAAATGAACTTGTTATTGACACTTGCCTTCTAGGTGTTAAGCATATGCATAAAGTATTTCATCTGCCAACTTATAAGCAAACTACCTATATAACACTATCCTTTAAGTAAATATTTAATTACCTCATTAAAACATTCTTAGGAATGCTCCATGGTTTAAAATCTAGTTAAATATTTTATTCGATTATAACACTAACCACAATAAATATGACACTCCTTGTGATTAATCTCTTGCTCGCAGTCATGATTAATCATGTACTCGTCTAATCGTTTGAGAATGATGACTTACTTTTTATGTCTTGCTGAACGAGAAGTAAGAAGAAAATATAGCTAATAGTTCCAACCCATAAAGCCCAATTCTGCACTAAACTAAATAAAATAAAAATCTAGTGGGGACGGCGATCCCCACTAAGCCTCATGTAGGTACGCCACTGTATGTGCGTGTTTATATATATATATATATATATGTATGTATGTATGTATGTATGAACATCTGTGCGTGTGTGTATATATACAACAAACTTGTTATTGACACATGCCTTTTACGTGTCAATCATACACATAAAGTATTTCATATGCACACCTACAAGTTGATCGACTATATAAAACTATCCTTTGAATGAATATGTAGTCATCTCATTAAAATATTCTTAGGAATACTGCATGGTTTAAATTCTAAGCAAATATTTTATGCAACTATAACAATAACCATGGTAAATGTGATACTCCTTATGATTAATTACAAGCTCGCAGTGATGATTAATCATGGACTTTTTTAATGTCATGCCATAAATAAATTCCTTTTGAAGATTGACATAGGTAACATTTTTATAAATAAATCAAAAAAAATTCATCCAAACGTTCTTATTGAATTTTGATTTCGTGATTCTTCTACATCTCATGAGTATAAGTGAATTTTAATGGTATATACATTGTTCTATTTTCGTCTAATATATTTCCCTTTAATAAGAGTGATACATGAAACCTTATATTCAAATAATATGGATGGATATTTTATAAATCGTGAATAATTTGTAGCTTCTTCTGATGTGGTTGGTAATTGATCTTAATCATGTACATTCACTACCTAATTCATGTAGTATTAGTGTCTTAAATGATAGATGATGCCGCAACTGATGTCTTCTTTATTGATCTCCAAGAAATAAACTGCACTTCCGTACAAAAATACATAACCTATTTGTGGTTGAGTTTATAAAGATGGAAAATATATCCAGCATATGCATAGTTTATAAATTATGATGACGAATATTTTAACTAGAATAATCCAATATTGGTTATATAATGAAGATAACTTAGGATATTGTAACTACCCACCATCTAGTACCCTTCAATTCTATGTCCAAATTGATGCTCGAATCTCAAGAATAGTAAAAGATGGATTGTTAGGGTAAACTATGATATAAAGATTACATGAAGCTATCTACTTTCAATTATTCTTTCATAACTCACTATAGATGGAAAATTGTATATAATATGTTATAAAGAAAAATCCGAACAAAGCGGACATAAACTAAAGTGTTATTATGTTTGAAATGAAAATAACACTTCATAGTACGTAGTTCGATGTACTTATATGATAAAAAATAGTAGATAACTAGATAAGTAATATAAATAATGTGGCTCCATAGAGTATCCAAATTCAGACCTTTGAACTGATTAGTCATACGTCTAAGTTGTCAATAGATAGAACATTGAACTAGACCGATAGGGGCTGAGATGAATGGTTGGGGACTATTAACTCAATCGGATAGCAAGTTGAATGACATATACAAGTAGTATACGAGTAGAAAATATTTTGAATGTTTATCAATACAAGTAACTCGATAATTAAGTCGTGAGAATATGTTAATATGGTAAAGCATATTAGCAGGAACATGATACATTAATAATTATAAAGCATATCGATAGTACAGTAAAGCTGTAGGGATATGTTAAACAGTTGTAAATTATATCGGTAGAAACATGATGCTTTAAATAGTTGTAAAGTGTATTGGTCTAACGAAACTAAAGTTGTGGGGATATATTAATACTGTAATGCATATAACAAAAACAATGTATGTTAAGTAACTCTAAAGCGTATCGATATGAATATAAAACCGCAAGAGTATGTTAATATTATGAAGCATATCAATGAAAAGATAAGGGTACATGATACAATAAACAATTGTATAGTGTACCAATCCTAATGCTATATAATGACTTTAGTTATGTGATAAAGTCATGGAATAAATGCTAGGTTTATAGACAAAGTTGATAATGATGAGTAACTCTTAGGATGATAATTGTAGAAGTAGTCTATAAAAATGTTTATTAGCTTGTTGGCATCGTATACTTAAAGATATTTCACCAGGCTTATGTCTGACCATCTTTATATCTCCCTTTTTATACCTATCTATAATAGGTTAACCAAGTCTATAAAGTGTGTGAGGCGTACAATTTGGCGATGGATTTTCACCAATGAGATTGGTGAGGGATACTGTGTCAATTATCGACTCCTTACACCATAAGGATTTTATGAGTAGTTTCCTATATCCTTCAAGCTAACTAAAACACCTGCATCCCTTGTTGATCTTATGATCAGGCTACTAGGCTCAACTGAATAGATTTGTACTTGTGTTCATCAATGATATTCTTGTCTATTCACAGAAAGAAGGAGAACACAAGAAAAATATGATATTTTTTCTTAAGATGTTGAGAAAGCATCATTTAAAGGGGAGGTTTTTGAAGTGTCACTTCTGAAGGAAGAAAGTGAGGATCTTAGATCATATTGTTTCAAAGCAGAGCATTGTCGTGGATCCTACCAAAGTAGCAGTAGTCCAAGATTGGGAAAAACCTAAAAATGCTATGTATGCGAGAAGTATCCTTAGATCAACATATTGTTATAGATAATTTAGAAAGGACTTCTTAAAGATAGTGGCATTATTGACTTGTTTGACAAAGAAGGGCGGTCTTTTTCTTAGGACGTGAGGTGTGAGCATGCGTTTGTTAAGGTTGATGAGTGCACTAATGTTATCCATTCCAGATGTAAATATGGAGTTGATAGTATACACAAATGCATGCGGTACTGCACTTGAGACGGTATTAATGTAGAGACGTAAAGCTAACGCTTATGTGAGTCGACATCTGAAACCGCGGTAGAAGAAATGCCTTATCCACAATTTAGAGCTAGCAACTATTGTTTTCCATTGAAGGAGTTAAGGCGTTACTTTTTAGAAGAAAGATTTGAGTTGTTCACTAATCGTAAATCGTTGAAATACATATTCTCTCAGAAGGACATTAACCTTCGACAATAGTGATAGTTGGAGTCTTAGACTCCTATGACTCTAACATTTCCTACATGCTTGGTAAGGGAAATTTGATCGTTGATGCATTAAGTAGGAGGCATGCTAGCTTAGGAGATATGTTCATAGAGCGAACTCAGTTAAAGTATATAATTGAGTATGATTTTTAGACTTGGATGTGAGCTATAACTAGAGATGTCGGAGAGCTTGACTATTACTTTGAGAGAGTGGATTGGTACTAGTCAGAGGCGTGTTGCTAGACTAGCATAGATTATTGCTAAGCTTGAGATACGAGTAGTGTCTAAGGATATGAAAATATCTGATGTTGATGAACTTAGAGATGATGTGCTACGTGAGTGCCATCATTAGAAATTAACTATCGATTTAGAGGTAATAAAATGTATAGAGATATGAAACGGGCATTTTATTAGGAAAGGATGAAGAAGGATATGGAAATTTATCTTGAAGTATATGAATTATCGGCTAGTAAAAGCCAACTAAAAGAAATTGAGTAGTATGCTGCAGCCGCTTAAAGTTCCACAGTAAAAGCGCGAACAGATATTGATGGACTTTACCGATGGATTGTCAAGGACTAAAGGAGGCTACAATAGAATTTGGGTCATAGTATATGGCTTAACAAAGAGTGCCTTGTTCATACCTTTAATGTCCAATAGAATAGCATTGAAACCACTGACTTGTATATGCATTAGAATATGGTTAACCAAAGAGCATTGTCAACCATCGAGACATAATATTCATGAGTGGATTTTTGAAGATCTTAGAAGAGGTGTTGGGGCGGAGCTGCATTTGAGCGCAACTTATTACACATAGACTAATGGTTAGATAGAGAGAATCTCGTATACTTAAAGATCTTTTACAAGCTTACTTACTGGACTTTGGAAGCTCATGGATAACCATTTGCATTTTGTGGAGTTCACATACAACAATATTTTTTAGTTGAGCATTGGTATGGCACCGTTCTAGGCATTATACGACCTACCATCCAATAACCCATCATGTTAGTGTGAAGCAGACGAGAAACTGATAATTAGGCCATATGATTAAAGAGACTTTGAAGAAAATTGAGATCATTCAACAACGAATGAAAGCTATACATGATAGATAAAAGAGTTAACGTTAATAAGAGACGATGTGATCTTTAGTTCTTGTTGGTAATAAGTTGTTTGTCAAGATTTCCCCATTAAAGAATACAGTTTGGTTTGGTAATAAAGGGAAATTGCCATCGATATTTATAGGACCTTTTCAGGTACTCAAGAGGATATGGTGCCTGGAATACAGAGTCGGTTACCATTTTTCTTTGACAATTCTTGTCAATTTTTTGAAAAATTAAATCCCTCTTCGAGGAAAGGCCGACTAAAACAAGAGTTCCTACTTATTATCCAGCCTTTTGGCCAAGCGATATCTAGACTGACTTGACGAACAAAACTAGAAAGCTATCGAGGTAGATGACCTCGAGAGATATCTATAAAGTCCAAATCAAGTATAATTAAGATGACAAGGCAAAGACAAAGCCAATCCAAAAGAATCAAAGCCTGATCCATCAAAGTGAAGGATCGGTACCGATCCATAGAGTCTTCCCAGATTAGCTCCATTTTCATCCTTTAATCAAGTGTTGCTCTTAGAAGCACATTCCTAACTCTATAGATCATTCGTATGCCATTTGATATCAAATAGCTTAAGCGCAAGGAAATTATAACTAGCTCCTCTATCGATCCATTCCATTCGCCAAGAAACATGCTCACGACTATACAAACAAGTCAAGAAACGTAAAGCTAATGATATATCACTTTGATCCAAAGAGGCAAGAACCATCCATAAGATGATCTTATGGATCAGTACCGATCCATAGCCGATTGCTGACTTGGTCACATTTTCTCGAGTACAATCGTTGCTACATTATAGAGAATGTGGAGAAAGACATGCTAGAGCTATTCCTGGTGACCTACAGCCATAAATGGGCATGGAGGGGTGTTATTTCAGGGATATTTTGGCTCGCTAAGAATTTTACACATATTTCTTGTAACTAGCTACCAAGTGGTACCGAATGATATGAACAACGATTAGCTGAACCACTATAAATCTTGTATGTACCATTTTTACTCATTTTTGTTTACTTTTAATCACTTTTTATTCTCTACACAATCTATTGGGTGTTTGTGCCATTTTTAATGCAAAAATTTTGGTGTTGTTGGGTCGTTTTTCTAGTCGGGCAAAGAGAGAGAAAAGAAAGGAAGCAGAAGTGAATTATGATGTAGAAGGCAGAACTGCCGAACCAGACATTTGTTCCCGCATTCTCTGATATGCCAGACAAAATGTTTGGTCCGGCACGACATGTCCAACAACGGACCAAACATTTGGTCCGATACCCAGGCATGCTAGACCAAATGTTTGGTCCGGCAAATAAGAGGCTCCAAAGCAGAAACACCGATCCATATATGAAAGAGCAATCAAGCGAAGCAAGCTCTATAACCCAAATGCCGATCCAGACTCTCCAACCAAGATGTCGATCCAAATGCTCCAACCCAGATGCCGAACCGGATTTAGAATGTTATAATCTCAACCTCCATACTTCACAGCTCCACTCTGTAAATACTAGAGCTCCTCAACAACAATGGGGACTGAATTTCTAGAAAACAAAAGGGAGCACTCTGCTGAGACTTAACCTTTATAGCCGCTCCAAGTTTTTGCTCTTTCCAATCAAACTTGTACTTGTAATCAAATCAAAGTAAGCATAATAATATGGACAGTGGATGTAGGCACATTCTGGCCGAACCACTATAAAACTTTGTGTGGTTTACTTCCTTTAACTGCTTTCCAACTTTGAATCCGTGAATTGTACTGTGACTGAAAAAATTATCTATTAACGTATCGAAACATTAAAAACTTTACATTAACCAACTTAAATGTGAAATAGTCAAATTCGAACTTAGAGGTGTTTGCCCAATTTTTGTGCAAACATTTTTGGTGCTTTCACTGAGAGCGGCGTAGAGAACCGAACTCTTCTGTCCACTCTCCTTCCTAGCCTTAACACATCATTAGAACATGGCTCCCTCTAGATGGAACGCCGATAAGGGTAAGAACGCGACCACCGCTAGTACCCTCAATCCCGTCCAAGAAACCCAGCTACCCGTTCTCAACTTCCAGGCTCAGCTGTCACCTGAGAAGACTTAGATAAGGTTGTGAATTAGATGACTGGCCGCATTATTGCCTAGAAAAGAGCTTCAGTGGACCAACTCATGACACGCTTGAGAAGCACGGAGGAATCCACTCACAATACTAAATCTTGAAGTGAATCTCAATCTGGAGAGTCGCATAGATGAAACATATCCCTTACAAATGAAGAGTTCAACCAAGAAGATACGAGAACTCAAAGCCGAGCTAAGACTCAGCCCGAAGCTAGTCCTGAAAGATCTCCAAGAGCTGGGCCCAATCAAGGGGCACCAGGCAAGGACCGGCTGTGACTGACCCTGTCATGCCTCGAGCAGCCATCTCCACTCCAATCTCAACCAAGGTTCTAAATGCCAGCAACATCATAGGGAAACCCCCACTTCTCACAGGGCTGCCCCAGAATCCAAGGAGAGGACGACATGCCTCTTTATGGATTATCTCAGGCATAAACAACTTTGAAAGGGGGTAGGAGCAAGGATATCCAGCCCATTCACCTGGGACATAGAAGTGACAACCTCTCCTTGGGAATGGAAGATGCCTACCATGGATCCCTACAAAGGTACATCCAACCCAATCATCCACTTACAGCGCTACACCCAACACATGCTCATGAATGGAGCAACAGAGGGTGTGCTGCATAAATGTTTCCCACTATTCCTATTAGACTTATCAACCACATGGTTTTGTTGTCTGCCTCATGGCTTTATTAGCATTTGGGTAATGTTGAAGGAAAGATTCATAAGTCAATTTCGAATCCACGTGGAACAGCCCAAGGATGTCTACTCCCTATTAGACGTAAAACAAAAAGCAGGAGAACCACTACAGCAATATCTTACCTACTTTAATGCTACCACAGTAGCAGTACAAGATGTCGATGAAAGGCTTACACTGAAGGCACTATGCAGAGGCATCCACCCATATTCGAAGCTTGCGAGAAGATTGATGAAGGAAAAGCATCTAATGCTTCAGGATCTCTTTCATGAGGCTGGGAAATACATGAGATTGGAGGACAATGCGGCCCACTGACATAGCGAGCAACCTGTAAAGGCTTATATTGTCCAAGGAAACATGGATTCCTCGTCCCGAGGGGAGACGAATAGATAGAACAGCGAAGGAAAAAAGTGGCAACCAAGGCAACTCTGGAAATGAAAGAAGAAATAAGCGACTATACCGACCTGGACTAGGATTTGATTCATACACACCTCTAAACGACGTTGTGGAGAACATTTACATAGCTACTCAATATGAGTTGAAATAAAAATGCCATCTGCATAAAAAAGAGTCGGAAGCCGCAATTAGGATAGGAAAATATTGCCGCTTCCATAAGTCTCCTGGGCATAACACCCAAGAATGCCAACATTTGCGGGATCTCATTGAGGAATACATCCAAAAAAAAGAAACTAGAGCGATACGTACAGAAAGGGCACGGCTATCCCACTCTGGCCTTTGAAGGATCATGGCAACCCCCAAAGGGAACAATAAGGAAGGAGCTGGTATGAGCCGCGCCAACCAAGAAAGGATATTATCCACACCATATCTGGAGGCCCGCATGTAGTCGACGGAAGTTGGGTCGAAATGGAGAGGTATGGTAAATCCTTGAAGGATAGGGAAGGATATGCTCACTCCATAACTGAAGGACGAGTCGCAAAAAGGATAGAAAGAGTCGACATAACCTTCAACAACGAAGATTTGGTTGGAAAACAGTATCCACACATCGACCCGATGGTTATCTCTGCCTGGATCTGCCCGGTAGAGGTGTTTCGCATTTTGTTCGATACAGGAAGCTCGGTGAATAATTTATTCAAACATGCATTCAATAAAATGAAGTTGTCAATGAAAGATGTATCTCCATGCCATAAACCTTCACATGGATTCATTAGGGAAGCCACAATGCCACTTGGGTAACTAGACTTGTTTGTTGAGTTAGGAAGTCACCCTTAATTAATTGTCCGAAAGCAAACATTCGTGTTGGTGGATGAGCATTCGGCCTACAACGCATTCTTGGGAAGGCCCGCGTTGTCAAACTTCTAGATAGTATTAGGACCATGGTATTTAAAGATGAAATTCCCAACTAATAACGAAATAGAGGAAGTAGAAGGGGACCAAGACGTAGCTCGCGATAGCTATGTGACTGAATTTCGCCAAAATAAGAAGGAAAAAGGGAAAGGCATGGGGGTCGCCCTTTGCGTAAAAAATGCGAAAGCATAGCAATTAAAGAAGTCCCCTCCTCTGAAATATACTAGCGGCCCATTCAATGAGTTGGACCTGAGAGATAGAGAGGAGGAGGTCAACATCAAGCCTGTTGAGGCTATGGAACGTGTGATGGTAGACGAACGTGACAAAACAAGGCTTTTAAAGATAGGTTCTCAGTTGAACCAGAACCTCAAAGTCCAACTGATATAATTCCTACAAAAGAACTTGGATATATTCGCGTGGACCCATGAGGACATGGTGGGGATATCTCTAGAGATAGCTTGTCATTCCCTCAATATTGACCCAACCAAGATCCCGATCAAACAGAAGAAAAGAAGCATGGGGATAGAGCGATCAACCGCTCTCAACGTAGAAATGAAGAACCTACTCACTAATGGCTTTATCCACGAAGCCATTTACCTAGAATGGATCTCTAACCTGGTCATGGTGAAGAAGCCTAATGGAAAGTGGCGAACCTACATTGACTTCTCCAACCTCAATGATGTCTGCCCCAAAGACTGTTTTCGTTTACCCCGAATCGAACGACTGGTGGCCAAAACCCAGGACATGAGTTGTTTTCATTCATGGATGCGTATTTTAGATACAACCAGATTACCATGCATGTGTCGAATCAAGGACATACTAGCTTTATCCTAGATCTGAGCCTGTATTGCTACAAGGTCGTGCCCTTCGGGGTTAAGAACGCCGACGCTACCTATCAACGTCTAGTTAGTAAGATGTTTGAGCAGCAAATTGGTTGCTCCATGGAAGTCTTTGTTGACGACATGCTCGTCAAATCAAGAAGAGCAGCAGATCATCTAAGCCACCTGGACGAGATGTTCGAAGTATTATGAAAATACCAAATGAAGCGGAATCCTATGAAATGCTCTTGGGTTGTCTTTGGGTAAATTCTTAGGTTTTATTGTACGTGCCAGAGGAATAGAGGCGAATCCTGAAAAGGTACAAGCTTTGAAAGACGTCAAAATCCCAACAACACGAACGGAAATGCAGAGCCTAAACGGAAAGGTAGCAGCTCTGAGCAAGTTTATATCCAAGCAACGGACAAGTGCGTCCCGTTCTTCGATGCCCTCAAGAAAGGCAAAGGGAACATTGAATGGACTGACGTGTATTACTTATCTTTCTAGAGTTTTCTCGAACATCTGCAGAAGCCGTCGGTACTCTCCACTCAGTTGGATGGAGAGAGCCTTTACTTATACCTGGCTGCATCCTCCCATGCCTTAAGTGCCGCACTAGTACGAGAAGATGATCACGTTCAAAGACAGGTGTACTTCATTATCAAAAGATTCACAGGCACAGAAGCCAGATACCCTAAGATCGAAAAATTGGTTTACTCTCTGCTCATAGCATCTAAGAAACAATGACATTACTTTCAATCACACTCCATTAGGGTTCTAACGGATCAACCCTTGAGACAAGCCCTACATAAACCAGACACGTCAGGGTGCCTATTAAAATAGTGCATTGAGCTGAGTCGGTATGACATTACTTACCATCCGTGCACCATAATTAAAGGACAAGCCTTGACCGATTTCATAGCCGAGTTTATGATGCGAGATGAGGAAGCAGCGGAAAAAGTTGAGGAAACTATCAAATGGAATATGTTCGTTGATGGAGCATCGAATGAGCTTGGCTTGTGGTAGGAGTCATAATAGTAACACCCCGAGGAAGAACGTTAAGCTATGCGCTAAGACTAGAGTTTGTTGCAACCAATAATGAAGCTGAATATGAAGCAGTCATAATTAGCTTAGAGATCATTAAAGAAATAGGGATTAAACTAATATGTATTCATAGTGACTCACAACTGATTGTGAACCAGATCCTTGAAGAATTCTAGGCTCGTGGACAAAAGCTTGCATCTTACCTTAAAAGGGCTAAAATCCTTCAAGATGAGCTAGACTACTATGTAATAAAAAACATTCCATAAGGGGAAAATTAAGAGGAAGACGCCCTTGCCAAAGAGGTAAGCGTAAGAATCGACCCAACACCGGGGGCAATCCCGTCATGAGCCAACTCACACTGAGCTTCGAGTGTCTTCAAATCACAGCGACTGCGGACAGGGAGGAGACATGGATGACCCCCATCACCCGATACTTACAAGAAGGAACATTACCTATAGAACAGAATGAAGTCAGGAGAATCCTAAGGAGGGCATCCCGCTACACCATATAGAACGGCACTCTGTACCGTCGCGGTTTTTCTAACCCACTACTAAGGTTTGTCGCTAGGAATGAAGCAAAATATATCCTCAATAACATCCATCAAGGGAGTTGCGGTGATCATACCGAAAGATAAACTCTAGCTAGGAAGATTCTATGTTATGGATACTTTTGGCCCATGCTAAACAAGGACGTACTCGAGTTTGCTAAAAATGTGACAAATGCCAAAGATTGTCCAAAATCCCGAGGCTGCCACCTACCGATTTAATCCAGATGGTCAGCCCCTAGCCTTTTGTAATTTGGGGGATTAATCTGATCGAGGAACTCTACATTGGATGAGCAAGAGCAAAATACGCCATAGTGGCAGTGGATTATTTCACCAAATGGGTGGAAGCGGAGCCATTGAACAAAATTTTGTCTACCAAAGGGATAAACTTCCTAATACGTAACATCTTGTGTAGGTATGGGGTGTCACAAAAGATCATATCAGATAACAGACTCCAATTCGATAGTGAAAAATTCTCCAGGTGGTGCCGAGAGCATGGGATTGCATGAAGCTTCTTGGCTATGGCTTATCCCCAGGAAAATGGGTAGGTCGAAGCAGTAAATAAGGTTTTGAAAATGTTGATCAAAAAGAAACTAGAGGAATCCAAGGGAGCATGGGTCGACGAACTATCTACCGCACTATGGGCCTATCAGACTTCCTACAAGACCGTAATAAGGCACATGCCATTCACATGGGCATACTGGACCGAAGCCATGCTCCCAGTCGAAACTGTCTACCCATCGCACCGAAGGATGCATTATAATCCGTAAGAAACGAGGAGCCCTTAAGCGTGTTGCTCGACCTGATCGAGAAAAAGAGAAACGACGCCGCTCGCAAAGCCGTCGCTCATAGACAGAAGGTGGCAAAGTAATACAACTCTAAGGTGAACCCTCAAGTGCTGTAGGAAGGAGGCCTGGTACTCAAGCGGGTCTTCCCAAGACGAGGTGCACTAGATCCAATTTGGGAAGGGTCATTTGTTGCTCATAACGATCTTCGTAATGGAGCTTACATATTGTCAACAGTAGATGGAGAGGTGTTTAGGAAAGCATGGAATCTCCAACACCTTCGCCGTTATGTCTCTTATGGAAGCACGTATTAACTGAAAACAATAAAAAAAAAGACAATGGACGTGGGCATATTTCGGCCGAACCAATATAGAAATTCGGTGTCTCGCATTACTTTTCTTATTTAAACTTTCTTTCATTTAATTATATATCTGATGACTATTTCTACTATGAGAAATCATAGGCGCTCACCAGCAGCGGTGAAAATAAGATAGCCACGATAAGAGGCATGAAACAAGCCTTGGAAATTCAGTACTGACGATCGGCACCCTCAAGCCAGCAACGATGAATCGACTATAAGCCCAGATTATGCACGATTTATAGCTCGGGTAGTTCGTTATTGGCATACAACTCATCGACAGCTGTGAACAAATTATAAACCCCACGATTAAAGCGTGGATGCAGCCAGGGGTAGTTTGTAGTTGACGATCGGCATTACGCATGTTGGCAACGATAAATCGAATAATACTCATGACACAAGCAATAGCCCGAGCAATTATTGTTAGCGATCGGCCATGAACATAGCAACGCATTTATGGTTTTCTACCTCTCAGAACACAATAGCAATTAACTAAGTCGTAAGAAGTTCACAAGTAGACAAGGCATACTATAAAAATCACGTGTCACAAAAGTCATTCCACGTAAACATGCAAAAGACAAAAGTCAAGCATTTCAACCTTAAAATCTGTATGTACAAAGATTTTCGTTTATACATATACATGTGTAGAACAACCATACATCCTCCACAAATGCATACAAAAGAGAAAGGAAAATTTCCTTGACTAAGGAGGAGGGACACCCTTGTCACTCGGCGCGCTCCCTCCAACCCTATCCTTCAAAGGCTCGCCCTCTTTTTGCGACACCTCATTTGCACCCTTTGAGGGCCTGACCTATCCTGAAGACATCCCTACACGATGCAAGTAGGAAAAATCATAAGTTTTGTAGTCTGGGATAAGTAGTGACAAAGTAGAAGTAGAAAGATGAAATACCTGCGGTAATATCGTGTGGGTCTCTTAGCCCCTCGATATACGAATCTTCTTCATCGTCCTCATCCTATACTTGTAGCTCGTGCCCCTTGGCGATGGCCTTGGTCTCTTTTATCGTAAACTGACGGTTCACCATCCCGACATCATACATGACTCCTTCATCCTATGCAACCATGGCCTTAGTCTCCTTAATGAGCCGATCATAAATTCCTGCCATCACTTGGGTATAGTCGTCCATCCACCGACGGTTTCCCTATTTCCAGAACATGTAATAAGTGTCCTTCAGCATTTGGTTAACCATCTCACATAAGTCGCTGGACTTGTCGACTTCGGTTTAGAGGGACACCACTTTATTCATGTATTGTTCCTTGTCCTTCCTTACCCAAACCTGCTCTAGCTTCAACATATCGATCTTAGCCTTGTACGAGTCCTTTTACTTCTGCACTCACCTTGAAACTTCTTCAGCTCAGCCAAGACTTCCTATGATTTCTTTATCTTACCCTTGAGAGAGAAGATCCATTCCATCTGCCTAGCGTCATCCACTAAACTTATAGCCTCATCGATCCGTGTCTTGCATAAGTTAGTAGCTTCTCCTGTCGCTTCTTCCTTAGCCTTCTTTATCTCGGCTGCACGAGATGCTTCAACCGCCTCCAACTTCACATCCTTCTCTTTGAGTGCTCTACAAAGATCCTCCACCTCCAAGCATAACCGTACATTAGCGCCTCCCACTTCCTCACTGGCCTTCGCTTAGCGGGATTGATAATCGACAATCTTTCTAGTCTCATCAGTAATCTGGACCATTCTTGTTGTCAGATTGGAAAAGTCAAGAGGTTTGGCCTCATCTAAGATTCGAACCAAAGGATTTTGAGGCAGAAGGAACTCGGTATTAGAATATGTTGGATGGCGACCCACATAGCCAAGGTAAATATTAGGGTGACTCTCGAAGAAATTCTTAATCGATGGTTGAAAATTTAAGAAATAAGCACCTACATTTTCTTCCTTTAAATCACCAGGTACTTCATGCACTCCAGGACCAGATCGGTTCTGGCGATGGCGATGGGAAGAAGTTTGAGAACCAGGGCAGGTAGCATTCTTGTCCAGAGACTTTGCGCATTTCTGGGACGTCTCGTGGCTCTCTCCTCTACCCAAGCCTGATGGATTTTCCCCAACACTCTCTTGCGCAGTCCTTTCCTTTAAAGAGGCCGATTTAAGGGGAGCGAAGGCCCCTTTCATTCGCTTGAACTGCTCAAGTCATCGAGACATTTCATTTCACTTCGGATTTCTTCTTTTCCCTATAAAGCGAATAACAACTTTAGAGTAGAGAAATGGAGAAACCATAAACACAAAACATGAAAGACACTGGGACACTATGATCTACTACAAATCCTTAGGGGAGACTTTATCAATTGGCTAGGATGGGGTCTCACTCAAGTGGGGAACACATTAGAATGGAACTCCACTCAAAGGAAGGAGGACGCACGGCTACCGAGCTTCATTGAATTGAGGAGCAAGTGGAGACTGGGACTCATCAAAAAATAAAAAGTTCTCAAGAAGTATCCCAAAGTCCATATAGAAATCAAAATTACCTGGAGAAAGCCCAAACATCTCACTGGTCCCCGCTCTGCTTTGCACTGGGAGAACTGACATTCCACTCAAGTCATACCCAACCACATTTTTTCAAGGGGGATCAACAAAAAAATTGGCCTGGGTCCCGGCTTGGATTGATCTAACTGTATGGGCCACTCTCGCACAACCTCAACATTCTTCAAGGTAGTCGCGCCCAAGCCTTCGCTATCAATAATCTCCACATCTTGAGAAGCATGGGCCTCCTATTCTACTGCCCTGGAGTCTCCCTTCAACCCTTGCTCCTCCTCGCTGTCACCCTCCTAACAAGAACCCTCCTTATCATTAGGAGAAGGAGCATCCGGAATGCACAAAGATTTCCTCGAATGGGGTGGACGAACTATGCTCTTCTTATGCCTTAACTTCTTCGAGGATATGGTGGCCTCACCATCTTCCTTCGGATCCTTTCCTTTGTCATCATTTCCACCTTCTCCTTCAGCTCCCGTTGCTCCCTCAGCTGAGCTTGGCCTGATCTTGAACACGGATTGACCAGGGCCAATTAAGTTGTAGAAGAAAAGGGTCGTGTCGTGGAGCAAGAACAAGGCTTCCTTCCCAGCCTTTGGAATAGCTAATAGTTCCTTGGCCATCTTTTTCAAACCCACATCCTCTGTCGCCTTCACACAACCTGGAAAATACGGAGCATTAAGGAACTAAGTCGGTATAAAACTTAGAAGATAATACAAAGAAGACTCACACCCGAAAGTGAAAACATGTTGAGGAACGGTGTCATCACGCACGAAGAAGTACTCCTTCTTGAACATACTAAACTTGGAGTATAGATCAAGGACAAGATTGAATTTGTGGGCGGAATCTAAGCTAATGAAGGGACTCCCTTGTAGGTAACTTCTCTTATTGTACAAGTGCCTGACCTTTCTAAGGGTAGGGGCTCTTTGATAGCACTTCATGAACATCATATACAAGCACATCAAGATTGCATAGGAGCAAGGTTGAAGCTACAGTGGAGCAACTTTTAAATAGACCATGAAGCTGGCAATCCAATGGGTGAGCGGAGGAATGGCACCACACATGCAGTGATACTTACTATATGCCATGTACCCCTCGTAAGGGGAGCAGGCCCTGTCATTTGGTCCGGGCAGTATCATATCCCAACGAACAATACCGAACATAATAGTTATGGAGTTGAGCTTTTCTATTGTCAGCGGCTAGGATAGCACTCAGAAGGCTTTACCATCTTTTGGTTGGGAGCGAGCGTAACCCTCTACCAAAGAATATGTAGAGCTGGGTTGTTTTGGAGGATTGACAGGAACATCAAAAGAAGAAGGGTCAGCTCCGGCAGGCTGTGATGACGAATGCTTGGATAGAAGCTCGCGACCAGACGATATTTTCTTGCACAAAGAAATAAAAAACAAGCATAAGTTCAACAGATATGCAATCATAAATATAAGTTAAAATAATCATGGAAAGAATCCTATTGTCTAGCCCGATTAAAACCATACACCAAACTTAACCCTACGAAACTCATTCCAAGGATCTCCCCCATTTGGCTCGACATACCTGTTAACCACTTAATGTAAATGAAGATAAAGAAGGCATATCAAAGACTTTCCACATAGGCAAAGAGTATCAGAAGAAGTTACCTTTCGATGATGCTGAAAGGATTGTATAACACCAGAGAAGAAGAGGCGTATGGTAACTTCAGGGAAGAGCTTTCGTAGGTAAATGGTTATAAGGCTGCCAAATGTAACACAAAGACTAAAGAAAAGAAGAGAGCCCCAAGTCTTTTAAATAAAAAAGGAAGGGGCGTTGGAAACAAGTTTGTTGTAAATCTGAACCCTTCAAGGCAAGGAAGGGATTCATTGTTCATCATTCAAACAGATGTCTTCAAAGAAGGGTAGAAAGGATATGGTCAGAATAGGCAACTCAACTGACAATCCTTTTGAAAGCATAATAAGCCTTTAGAACCGGTTAAAATACATTTCTTACATCCTTCAACAGGATCGAAAGGTTTAAGCAAAGGCCACATCCATAATTTAGCGAAAGACCACTTTTAGACAGCATTCAAGAAAAGCGCGCCTCTCGGTAGTAATCGAATGAGGGAGAGACCTTCTGATAAGACCGAAAGGTTCATAATAATTCATAGGAAACCAATCCCTTTGGGGAGACGAAGATTTCATAAATATATTGGGGGAATACAAAGCCTTCGATGATATTCAACGGCCCATAATGATGAGTAAAAAACCTTCCGTTGAGACCGAAAGGTTTACAAATGCATAGAAGAAGGGACCTTCCGTCCTAACGAGAGAAAAGGACCAAAAGGAAGGCCACCTACATCTATAAATAAGATCCAAGGGGTCCAATCTACGGACCAATTTTTCTTTGTATCCATCTACTCAGGAATCACTATTGCTCTCGCTTGATACACTATAACCCTAATTTAGAAATCAGATTGGGGGCTAACTTCTTAAATTCTATATCAGATTCCATTATAAAGAAATAAAGAGAAATATGGCTTGCGATCGACTAGGAATTTGGGGATAATCATGATTAGTCATTAATTTAATATTAACGGCTAATCATTTATGATTTATTTCTTATATTCTTTGTTTATTTCGAGAATATACCATGAAACTATCATTCGATAATCTCATAAGTTTCCTTCTTCCCTACTTAATATCAATTACAAGAAAGGAGAACATAATTTGTGAATTAGCCTCAGATATTAGTCTCATGGCATATTAAATCAACTCTTATTATTATCTAAATATGTTTGAATCATGCACTCTTTTCGAAAGGTTATCACAATTGAGGTATCATCCTAGGAAGCCGAAAGTGTAAGGGGATAACAAATAAAGCAATCTCACCATACGATACCATCGAAGGGTTTATAACCTTCCGAAGGGATTCAAAGGAGATGTAGATTACTTTCGGTTTCCAAGGAAGATAGAACTTGATGAAATGATGTGGACGATGGTCATACAATCATGACAAGTCAATCAAAGGGTCCAAATGGTTTCCTAAACCCTCCGGCCTATCAGAAGGTTTAACAAGACCATTGATCCAGTCAAATTACAAGGTTTAAGCTGTATCTAAACCTTTCGGAATAGGCTAAATGGATTTTTAAACCTTCCGGGCTAATCAAGTGGTTAAGAAATTTTGCTGATCCCTTTAAACTATAATGCTTGAATCATAGTTAAATCTTTTGATAGGATCGGAAGTAAGATGGTTCTTCATTCTAATCCTTATTTGAGATGAATAATCTCTTATAACCTTTCAGAATCAACCCCCTCTCATAAGGATCAAAATTAAGACCTTAAAACCTTTCGACTTTGTCATTTTTGACGCTAGAAGGAGGGCCCAAACCTCTGACCTGCTTTATTAATATAATTGATGGTGAATTTGGTTTGTTGTGGGTGAAAATGAAATCAAGAAGACCTCTTACAGTTAGCAAAAGAAATGAGCATGATAATTCCTTGGAGGAAAACATATCACCTTCTTTCAACCTTGGGAATAGGGAACAGGGGCAACCTTCCGCCCTACCTCAATCAACTCCACTTCCAGCTTAGCTTCGGTAGTCACCACAACTGGCTCCAACTAAAGATCTTCAACCAAAAGAACATTGGCTAAAATAGCATATCTAGAATGCCAAATGGTAGAAATGAAAGATCTTATGAACGAAGTGTTATCTCACCAATCATCAATGAAAGTTACCACGGCGGTGAAGAGGTTGAATCTCCAAGAAGGGATATGAAAATCAATACAAATGCTGCCAAAAGTAAAGCTAATATTTCTCCATCAAAACAAAAAGAGGGCCTTCCACTGAAGGCAAATTATCAAGGAAGATTTCAAGCGGAAGATAGAGAATGTTCCGCAAGTTCAACTTTGGATGGCTACAAACTAAATAAAAGGAATTACCAGAACAACGAAGCCTATCTTAAGGATGTTGTGGAAAAGCTGTGAAAGACCTGTTAAATGCTAAGTGCAAGAGAACTGAAGATGAAAGAGTAAACAATAACGAAAGGGTTGAACTCTTCATCGATGAATCATGTCAGCTCCAATACCATCTCATGTGAAGGTCCTCGCTATGAAATATCATGGGACAACCGATCCAGATGACCATTTGATGGCGTTTGATAGTCAGATGGATTTGTACAACGCTTCCGATGTTGTGAGGTGTACACTTTTTCCGGTTATATTACAAGGGGCCACCGCTAAATGTTATCGACAATATCGTGAGAATACGATATATTCTTGGAAGCAATTCTCATATGAGTTCTCTGCTCAATTCTGCATATGCAAAGATCCTTTTATTGATTATCATGCTTGCTAACATCAGGCAATACCACAAAGAGTCCTTAGGGGATTGTTTAAAGTAATTCAATACCGAAGCCTTGAAGGCCAAAGGCATGAATGACAGAGATAAGCTCATTGTTGTCCACTCGGCACTCATTGTTAATTCTCCTTTCTAGAAGGAGTTGTTTATTTATGGATGCCGAGATCTTTAGGATTTCCATTTCTAAGTTGAAAAGTTTATCCGACTAGACGAATTATATTACTCAAAGAAGAAATTTGGTCAGAAGAAGGATGATGGTCAATTCGATCTGGAGAGAATTCCCAAGAGAGATAGATGGAAAGACACCAATACTAACATGGTGGCGTTAAACCAACCAATTTCCTACGTCTACGCAATGACCCAGGATAAGGTCAACTTCCCCACTTTATTTAAGACCTAAAATTACCATGAGTAGAAAAAAGAGACAAATATTGCACCTACCACAAAGCAAATGGCCATAGAACCAACGAGTGTAAGGTTCTAGCTGGAATAATTCAGAAATTGATTCGAGAAGGGCAATTGAAGGAATTCATGAAGAACCGCAGCAAACTCTCCCGTCAAACACTGATGCAAGGAAGTCTGTTGGTAATACAGTATATGCGATTGAGGAAGATGACCCACTAAGCTTAAGTCCACCCTAGAACAGGATTGATGTCATATATGGAGGACTACATCCCACCGATAGAAGTCAAAGCGTCGAAGTAAATACATTCGAGAGGTAAAGAAGGGTGTATTCGCTATATAGGAGGTACCGCCATTCAAAAGTCCAAAAAACAACATCAATACGCACATATTGGTGATTAATCCACAAGAACTAAGGAGGGGGATCCATTACTCCCACAATGATCCCTTAATGATCACAGCCCAAACAGGATCCTCGATGGTCAGGAAAATCTAGGAGTGCTATAAATGTGATATTTTGCCATGCGTTTGATCAGATGGGATTTTCAAGGATTGACTTGAACCTAGTCCCGAGCCAATCTTTGGGTTCAATAATAAGGGGACAACTCCG
Source organism: Allium cepa (assembly GCA_030765085.1). Lineage (NCBI taxonomy): Eukaryota > Viridiplantae > Streptophyta > Magnoliopsida > Asparagales > Amaryllidaceae > Allium > Allium cepa. The sequence goes on along the minus strand of CM060945.1, from coordinate 303,713,495 downwards.
CTTGGGCAGGTGAAGCTTTTGGTCCAACTAGGACTTTCCATATGTTCCCGACTCTTTGAAACAACCTTTGTGATCATAGATCAGCCCTTATTCTATAATACCTTCTTTGGACGACCGACACTGGAAGAGGTGGATGCATTCGTCTCCCCAAAATATCTAATGCCTAAATTTCTCACTAAAAGTGGTTAGGGCACTATTTGAGACGAACAATTCGCATCCGAAGAAATGTACTTTGCAACTCTAGAGCAGTATAACAGGGCATTCACTTGTTACTTTAATTCTTCCATTACTTTACAGCCTTCGAAAGATGGATTCTTACATCCATCATTCGAAGCAAAGAAATAATATGATAAAACTAACAAATGTATTATTGTAAGGTGTTTTGCAGTTTACGGAAAGAGAAAGAGAATGGATTCCAACTCAATCAAAGAAAGTGAGATCATTAAAAGAATTACATTGTTGAGGAGAGGTGGAAAGAGTTAAGCCAATCGAAGAAACCGAAGAGGTTCTACTAGATTCTACCGATTCTACTAGATTCTACCGATTCTACTAAAATAATCAGAGTGGGAAAGAATCTTGAAGAGCACCTAAAATCAAGATTGACATAATTTTTAAAAGATAATAAGGACGTTTTTGCTTGGACCCACTCTGAAATGGTTGGAATTAGCCCCACGGTCATGAGCCATGCCTTAAATATCAATCCAGACATTCCTCCAGTCAAGCAAAAGAAAAGGCAATTTGATATGTTTAGGACCGACGCCCTGAAGGAAGAAGTCAAGAAATTGCAACAAAATGGGTTCATTCGAGAAGTCCGATACCCCAAATGGTTGGCAAATCTGGTTCTGGTAAAGAAATCCAACGAGAAGTGGCGGACTTGTGTAGATTATATAGATTTGAATAAAGCTTGTCCTAAGGATTGTCACCCGTTGCTAAGGATAGATCGGTTGGTCGACTTCAACAGTGGACATAACCTGATTTCCCTAATGGATGCATACTCTAAGTACAATTAGATCCCTATGTTTAAACCAGACGACGAATATACTAACTTCATTACTAATGAAGGGACTTATTGTTATAAGGTAATGCCATCGGATTAAAGAATGCAGGAGCAACTTATCAATAGTTGGTTAACTGAATGATTAAAGAACAAATCGGGAGGAATATGGTAGTTTATGTCGATGATATGTTGGTAAAGTCTCAAGAAGCGAAAAATCATCTTGAAGGTTTGAACGAAATGCTTAAAGTGCTCGACAAGTATCAAATGAAGCTCAACCCCCAGAAATGCAACTTTGGAGTCCATTCCAAAAAAATTCTTGGATATACTGTGAGTGCATAAGTGATTGAGGCTAACCCAGAGCAGATCGAGGCCATTAAGGATATGGCAGAACCTAGGACAAATAAAGATGTTATGAATTTGAATGGAAAAATAGTAGCACTAAGTAGGTTTATATCAAAGGCCATTGATAAATGCATTCCATCCTTTGAGGTAATTAAAAAGAAAGAAATCTTTGAATGGAATGAAGACTGCAAAAAGGCATTCCAAGAAAATGAAGCTGCGTTTGGAAAAGCCACCAATCTTATCCAGCCCCAAAGAGGGAGAGGATCTATTCTTATATATGGCAATTTCTGAACATGCGGTGATCTTGGAACTGATTAGAAATGACAAGGGACTGCAACTACCAGTTTATTATGTAAGCAGGAGGTTAAAGGACACTGAAATATGATGCCCAGTCATAGAAAAGCTAGCATACTGTTTAATTTTGATAGCTTGAAAATTAAGGCCCTATTTTTAGGATGACCCAGTAAAGGTACTAACCAACTTCCCATTGAAGCAATTTTTAGCAAACCCACAACTTCTGAAAGGTTAATTAAGTGGGGTATTGAACTAAGTCAATACGATATAGCTTACCAGCTTAAAATGGCCATAAAATGTCAACCTTTAGCCAATTTTTCTAACGAGTGCACGGGGTGCATTTCAAAACAGTCCAAAAAGGAGAAAGATACAAAACCCAAGTGGAAACTATTTGTGGATAGCACTTCGAATGAGGAAGGAGCGGGCATGTTATGTAACAATTACCCGAGATGGACACAAGCTACATTATGCTATGAAGTTAGGATTCTTAGCAACTAACATTGTAGCAGAGTATGAATCCATGGTTGCACGATTATGCCTTGATTTGCAACTTAAAATCCTGAGAATCTAGGTATTCAGCGATTCTCATTTGATTAACCAAATCAATAAGGTATACCAAACCAAGTATGTTAAACTTAGTTAGTATGTGAAGAAAGTTTTAAAAATGCTTGCACTTTTTGAAGATTTCTCCGTATATTAAATATCAGAGTAGACAACTCTTAAGCAGATTCACTGGCAAAGTTAGCAAGCTTAAGAGAGCCCTTGAAACTCCAATTATACCTATAGGATTTCAAGCCAATCCCAGCAAAACAAGAAAAAGCTGCAAAAATATTAGTGTTGACCCAATCACAAGCCTTGGCATCGGAATCGGAAGGGATGGACCAAGAGATACCAAATAAAGAACCTATAGCTCCAATGGCGGAGGAAAGTTATGAAAACACTTGGATGGTTCCAATCATGGATTATGTTGTCAATGGAACATTTCTTGCAGATAAAATAGAAGCGCGAAGGCTAAAACGGCAAGCTCCAAGCTTTACCATTATGGATGGAGTTCTCTATAAGAAAGGGTATGTCCTTCCCTATCTACGATGTGTGAAACCTGAAAGCGGGTTGAGAATAATAAAGGAAGCACCGAAGGGTTTTGTAGGGATCACCCTAATAGAATAAAACTAGCCAAAAGATAATAAGGCAAGGGTTTTACTGGCTACGTTTGACTAACCAAGCAATGGAATATGTTAGAAGGTGTGAGAAGTGTCAGCGGTATTCAAAGATACCATGTCTCCCACCTAGTTAGCTAAACCCTATTGCTATCCCATGGCCATTTAATGTTTGGGGAATTGAATTAATTGGACCGCTTCCAATCTCCAATGGAGGAGTGAAATATGTTGTGGTGGAAATAGATTACTTTACAAAATGGGTTGAAGTAGAACCACTCCCAAAAATTACCTCTAGGAAAGTGCTAAGATTTGCCATCAAAAGCATTGTCGCAAGATTTTGGATACCTTATAAGATAATATCCGATAGGACCCAACTCAAGAGTGAAGAGTTTTCACGGTTTTTCCACAAGAATGGAATTATAAAAAGCTTCTTCTCGGTTGCTCACCAAAGGCCAATGGAGTCGTCGAAGCAGCTAACAAAACAATCAAGACCATCTTGAAGAAGAGGCTAAACAAGGAAAAAGGAAATTGGGTAGAGGAATTGCCCCTAGTTCTTTGGGCTTATAGAACTTCAACTGGAACTACAACGGGTCATGCCCCATATTCTCTAACATATGGATGTGAAGCAATGCTACCTGTAGAGATTGATGTACCGTCTTATAGAAGAATTGCCTACGCCTTCAATCCAAACTAGGAATTTGTTGAATGTGCGAGTATATGATTTTTGTTTGATGATAATAAACATATATATATATATATATATATTCATTTAAATGTACTTGTTAATGTACTATTTTATTTTCACAGATTAAATAAATATTTGCTGAATAAAACAAATAACACAGAGTTTAAATTCAAACAGATATTTTATTCATACAAATATTTATTATAATTTTGAATAGTACAAATTTGAGCTCTTTCTATATACACAATTATCAAACAATACATTTCAATTTACATGACTGTCCTTACTACATATCGCTCATTCATTCGTATTTAATCTTCAACTCTATTTCAGATTGAATCCAGCATCTGAGCAATCTACAAAATAAACACTAACGCAGTAAAATTGAAAAAGAAAATATTTTGCAGTATAAAATAAAAAGTGATTTTGAAAATATTGTTTGTCTCAGTTATTTGGGTTGTTTGTCATCATTTAATTTTGAATTCATCATATATGAACAGCTTGTGACATGCACAGTGTATCATTACATGCCACAAGGCCGTGCATACCGATATACACTTGATAAAATTACAGCGACATGTAAGCACAAGGTCAAATCCAAATCAAAAGCTGAGTTCAACTCAAATGCAATAAATAAATACACGACACGAACAAGGTCAAAACCGAGCTATTAACTGGATTCAACACAGGTGCAATTCAAAATGCAAATAATTCTCAAGTGAAACAAAGGCCATGCAAGCTACATATAGTCTCAAGTGAAAGGCTGGACAGTCCAGCCAAACTGCTAATAAGGTTCAAATGTCGTACAACAGCTGGTAGCAGTTTCAAATTATGAATAAAACTCAAGTCTGGTCACAAGAAACTACAACAGAAGCGTAGTCATATGAAGACTCCAAACAGACCACATATACACAAATAAAATTATGGACAATGCAAACAAGTAACATATATATGCTACAAAGTCCAAAGACCAGACAAACAAGTCCAGGCAGTGCAATGAAGACTACAAGACCAACCCGTGCACATGTAAACAAAACCAAGTATAAATCCAAATGTAACACAGTACAGGCTCAACTACAGTCGAGAAGCATGCATATATGCAGTGACACACAGAGCACGTACACTTGGTTCCAAATGCATCATTGAGACACGAGTACAATATACATGCAGTATCGTCAATTGGACCACAGGCTACGACTTCAAGCATGCGAATAAAGGAAAACCAAACTGCAACAATGCCCAACACAAATGTACACAATGAAGACATAAATATATACATAAATGGACACGAACATATATATGCAGTGAAACCAGATCACCAATGGCTTGGCATGTACAAGCAACCAACCAAATACAATACAACATTTCAGAAACATGTACACAATGTCAAGATAAATGTCGAAGTCATGCAACAGGAGGTACAAGTCGAGTATGCTATAGAGTTGAACAGAAGTTCCAAAGTCACATATTATCGCAGCATTAAATGACCGAAGTCAGATGATGTCAAAAACCAAGTTGAAGCAGTGACAAGGTCGAAGTCAAAAAGGAAATACTATTGCAGAGGAATAATTCAAAAAATATCATCGCATAAATAAAGTCTAGGCCAAAGTCAAAACGGAATCAAATTCAAAGTAACAAAGAATCGAAACCTGGTGACCAACAAAAATGAACAGTTCAAAATCAAAGCCGTGAGAATCAAGAAACGAAGTATACGAAATTGAAGAAGTCAGAAATCATCACAATCATTCAAGAATAACCAAGCTGCCAAGCATTATTACAGACGAATTCAAATGATAAAATACAAATGAAAATATAGAGGATTGAACTCTATTTAACTCGGTAACATCATAGGCCAAAATCATTCGAGTTCGAAGCAATAACAAAGCAAACATTATACCAATAACTCAAATCATCAATAGAGTTCAAAGCAAATTAAACAGAAAAGCAAAAGGGGAAAACCACATACAAATTCAAGTGAACTCAAGAAGGTGTCGTGTGCTAATCAACGAACAATCGATCAACAGAGCGATGCAAAAATATAATTTGATTGATCAACTAGAGTCAGCAGCTTCAAATTATCCAAAGCCCTAATTTTAGCAAAGAGAAATGAGCGAATAAAGGAACGAGGCTGCCATTGTTACAGAACAAAGCAGAGCAAAGAAATAAAAGAGCCGGCCTTGTTTTATTTTAATAAAGGCTTTAGTTAATTAGGGTTTTTACTTTTTATTTGTTTTTAAATTTCTTTTAAATTTGTAATTTCTTTTAAACTGTTGTAAACTCTACTCATGTGACTAGGGGACGAACTACGGTGGTGTAGTTTGAGAATTCGCAACTCGATGGCTGAGTCGTGGTAGGGTTTTGAGCGTAGAGTTAGGTTAGTCGATAGCGCGTGTCACGAGTTTACGTGTGTAAGCGTCTGACTACTTAATTTCTAGTAGAAACCTTGGGGATAGCACGTAGGCAGGGTTTTGTCGAAGCGGGGTAAATCTGTGTGTTCTATTTCTACATTTAATATTCTGCTATTATCTGTGCTGCTATTATTCTGTGATCTGTGCTGAAATTATTTTATATAAACTTCCGCAATAATTTTTATAATTAATAGTATCACCCTATTCACCCCCCTCTAGGGTGAAATCGATCCTACAGAATTGAGAAAGGAATCACTTGACCTGATTATGGACTAAGAGATGAAGTAGCCTTGAGAATGACTGAATATCAAAGGAGGATATCAAAATATTACAACTCAAAAGTAAAAGCTAGGTCATTCAGACAGGGATTTAGTACTTCAAAGGGTAATGGCTAATACCAAAAACTCATCAAATGGGTCATTGGGACCTAGTTGGGAAGGTCCGTTGATAATCTTCAAAAAAATTCCTCCAAGAGCCTACAAGCTATGCTACCCTAATGGGAATATGGTACCAAGAACTTAGAATACAGAACATTTAAAACCATATTTTCCATCTTTGAATGAATAAATCATTTCCAAGAACATCTTTGCTATGGTTTACTAAGAAAATCTACATTATCGAGAGTGAAATTCTCCTTAAAAACTTGGACTACATAAGATGGTAGGCTACCAATAATGGTAGAAAGCTCTTGGTCATGCTAAGAAGGCCAGGTCAAGGCACCTCCTGGATGGAGGGCATAAGCCTATATCAACGTTAAAACTAGAAATGGACAGGTTAAAGTAGCACAAGCCCTTACCCACATCAGGCTATGGCCAAGATAATGCACTTCCTAGAGGGAGGATGGGTAATCCCTTGGTCCCACCACACTATGGCCTGGCCAAGGTTCCGAACAAGCCCTTAACTGCGTTACTATATGGCCAGGTTAAGGCGCCTCCTAGAGGAAGGTTGCATAAGTCCTCGGACCCTGCTTTAGAAAAAGCTAGCCGAACGCATCAGAAACTCGGATGAAATGTCTGACGGACTAAGAAATGTCCATGCCTGAAATAGACACTGCCAGAAATTGGCATAGATTAAAATAGCAACCACCAAAAAGGTCGGTACTGTCAAATATGACAAACGGCCTGAAATAGGCTCTGCTTAAATAAGCACAAAATCAAACAAAAGAGTCCCTTCCTGAAATAGGCCAGAATAAATGATAAATGGACAAAGAAAACTAGGGCCCGAGAAAGCAAAAGCATGCGAAAAACTAACAAAGCCAAAGGATGGTATATTCAATGAGAAATTTAAAGGGAAGTCAATGACTTCTTCTCGTGAACATTTGCCAGATAGGTATTCTAGACTTCTATCATAAGAGATAATATCTAAATCTTCGATTACTTAATACTGGAAAGAGTATCCTAGTCTTCTTTTACTAAAGGTGGTATTCTAGTTTTCTATTAATTATCATTAATGGTATTCTGATCTTCAATTATTAATTTCCAGCTATGGTATACTTGTCTTCTATTATTAATTACCAAATTCGGTATTTCGGTTTGCTATTATTAATTCCTAAAAACAAGTATTCTGGACTTCTATCATTAACCACCAGAGGAGATATTCTGTCTTCCATTATCAAATAATTGAAATTGCACTTTGGAATTTCTATTATTAATTATTAGAAAATGGTGTCTCGAAAGTGGCATCTTGAGCTACAATGGTTCCCGTTATCAACATCAAACCGGTTTTTCTGGTTTTCAGTTACACATTACCAACAAGAATGCAGAGGTCGTTCGTTGATCTTGGAATCATTGTCTTAAAGAACAAAAGCCTTCTTTATACCGGGGGCTAAATGTTAACCACAAAATTTAAATGAAGATAAAGAAGGCACGTCAGAGACCTTCCGCATAGGCAAAGAGTATCAGAAGAATTTACCTTTCGATGACACTGAAAGGATTGTATAATACCAGAGAAGAAGAAGCGCATGGTAACTTCAGGGAAGAGCTTTCATAGGTAGATGGTTATAAGGCCACCCAACGTAACAAAAATACTAAAGAAATGAATAGAGCCTCGAGTCTTTTAAATAAAAAGGAAGGGGTGCGGGAAACAAGTTTGTTGCAAATGTTAACGATTTGAGGCAAGCGAAGGGATTCTTGTTCGTCATTCAAACAGACGTCTTCCAATAAGGGTGGAAAGGATAGGGTCAGAATAGGCAAGTCAATTGACAACCCTTTCAAAAGCATAATAAGCCTTTCAAACCAATTAAAGTACATTTCTATCATCCTTCGACAATATCGAAAGGTTTAAGCAAAGGCAACATCCATATTTCAACGAAAGACCACTTTTCGACAGCATTCAGGAAAAGCATGGCTCTCGGCAGTAATCGAATAAGGGAGCAATCTTCCGATAAGACCAAAAGGTTCATAATGCTTTATAGGAAACCAACCCTTCGGGGAGATGAAGAGTTCATAAATATATTGGGGAAACAAAAAGCCTTCGATGATATTCAGCGGCCCATGATAATGAGTAAAAAACCTTCCGTTAAGACTGAAAGGTTTACAACTGCATAGAAGAAGGGACCTCCCATCCTAACGAGAGCATAGGACCGAAAGGAAGGCCACCTGCATCTATAAATAAGAGCCAAGGCATCCAATCTAAGGACTTATTTCTCTTTCCATCCTTCTACTCAACAATTGCTATTGCTCCCGCTTGATACAATGTAACCCTGATTTAGAAATCAGAATGGGGAATTACTTCTTAAATTTTGTATCAGATTCCATTATGAAGAAATAAAGAGAATGACTTGCGATAAACTTGGAATTTGGGGATAATCATGATTAGGCATTAATTTAATATTAATTGCTAATCATTTATGATTTATTTCTTGTATTCTTTGTTTATTTCTAGAATATACCATGAAACTATTATTGGATAATCTCATAAGTTTCCTTCTTCCCTACCTAATATCAATTACAAGAAGGGAGAATATAACTTGTGAATTAGCCTCAGATATCAGTCTCATGGCATATTGAATCAGCTTATATTATTATTTAAATATGTTTGAATCATGCACTCTTTTCGAAAGGTTATCATGAGTGAGGTATCATCCTAGGAAGCCAAAAGTGTAAGGGGATAACAAATAAAGAAATCTCACCATCTGATACCATCGAAGGGTTTATAACCTTCCGAAGAGATTCAAAGGAGATGTGGATTACTTTCGACTTGCAAGGAAGACAGAATTTGATGAAATGATATGGACGAAGGTCTTACAATCATGAAAAGTCAATCGAAGAGTCCAAATGCCTTAAACCCTCTGGCCTATCTAAAGGTTTAACAAGACCATTGATCCAGTTAAATCGCAAGGTTTAAGCTGTATCCAAACCTTTTGGAATAGGCTAAATGGTTTCTTAGACCTTCCGGGCTAATCAAAAGGTTAAGCAATTCTGCTGATCCCTTTAAACTGTAATTCTTGAGTCATACTTAAACCTTTCGATAGGATCGTAAGTAAGATGGTTCATCATTTTGATCCTTAGCTGAGATGAATAATCTCTTATAACCTTCCAAAATCAACCCCCTCTCATCAGGATCAAAATCAAGACCTTTAAACCTTCCAACTTCCACTAAACCAAAAGGTAAAACCCATATAAAATAATCTTATGAAAAGCATCAGGTTTGTTAATAAGAAATCATGTTAACAATACTTATGATCACTATGCATGAACTAGTCTGGACCAGCATTACCCTATCCTAGAAACCGGATGGCATTACAATGCCGAACCAAACCCACCGAGTGACAAAAGCTCGCCCTCCTATAGCTAAACTACTCATACAACCACACCACATAGAAACAAATATCATACCCTAGCCGAGTTAGATAATGCTAGCTTGTGACCCAAATAGGTGCTATGAAGTGTTTGGTTGGTTGAAGGGCACTAATTGGAGTGTGATAGGCGCATGACATCTGCGTCTTAGGGAAATCATTACTCAAAAACTTGATTTTAGCTTGTGGGCATATACTTTCCCACAACTCCCACTTAAACTTAGAGTTCTTATCCACACTTGATCTAGTCTTCAACCTCATGCATCCAAAGAGAAGAGAGAAGACCTTTCACACTCCATAGTCACAACCACCCCGCCTTCGCCAAGCATGATAGGATATATCAGAAATTACAAATATCTATGATCATTTCTCTATAAAATAAAGCTATAATCATAAAGGACCTGAAATACCTTACTTGCGTATCATTGGAAAGTGCATTCTTCTCCAAAAAAATGGCTATAAAATCCCCTCGCTCACTTCCATTCCTCAATTCGAAGCAAAAGCCATTCACTCTCACGACACGTACCGAACTCCCTAAAACCCTAAACACTAAAACCTAGGGATAGAAATCGAAGCTAGTAGGCCTTATCTCGGGTAATGGAGAAGCTGAGATATCGAAAGTTCATGCAATAAAAAAAACTTTGGTCGATTTGGAGTAGGTTGAAGAAATTTGGTTAAGTAAATAAAAGAAGAAGAATAAGAAAGAGGGAACAATATTTAAAAGGGAAAAGGAAGGAAGACGAACGATCTCGAGTTTTCAACCGGTTAAAGAAGCTCAGTGTTGAACAAAACAAAGCATGTCGTGTAACTCACAACATACTTTGAGGGGCAAGTGTTGGCTTGATTTTCCAGTGGGTAGAGAGATACAGGAAAGAAAGGAAGCGGAAGTGAATTATGATGTAGAAGGTAGAATTGACGAACCAAATATTTGGTCTGGCATATCGGACCAGACATTTTGTCTGGCATTCTCCGATATGCCGGACCAAATGTTTGGTCCGGCTTGACATGTCTAACACTGAATCAAACATTTTGTCCGGTACCCAGGCATGCCGGACCAAATGTTTGGTCTGACAAATAAGAGGCTCCAAAGCAGAAATACCAAACCAGACATGAAAGAGCAATCATATGACGACCCGCAAATCCGTACCCCCTTGAGACAACACTATTCTACATCAATTAACTCAAGTGGAACAGAAATACGAACCATTATGGTTAAAGAAGAAGAGATAGAAGAAGAAGAAACTAAACAATATCAGAATCTCACAATCGTAGCAGAATAAAATATAATAGTAAATAATAGATCTTTATACAAAATGAATCTATATCTATTTTATACATCATATCATCAGAGTATCTCATACAAACAATATTTACCAGTCGGACAATCATACAATCATAGCAGCGGATATGTATATACTAGTACGGATAATACGTCACGGACTCCAGTTCCTCTCCTGCTCCACAGCATCCTGTCCTGAACATATAATACTCGGTCTGACCCGAGCATTATAATGAAATAACACCCGAGTCAGTCTGGAATACCAGCTGATAATAATGCATCCAAATTGATTATTAAAGTTTCAAAAATCCTTTGAAAACAAAAGCATCTCATAAGACCACGCCACAAATAAACATGTTGGGTTTTACCTTACGATAGCTAAAACACTTTTTATAGAAATCCCCTGATATTATAATAGGGTCTATATACAAATACTTATAAAATAACCGAAATTGTTACATCTATTAAATTCCAGCTACTAGTCACAAAGTGGATAATACAAACAAAACTCGTAAAAGGCTCGTAGGGAGAATGGATTCCAACTAATGACTAGGCACTGGGGTACCACCTGTCACGGCACGTGGTCTAGATCACAGTACCGAGGAGTATGCCCGCTCCCCTGCAACACAAGACCGGAACCAGCCCTTAATGGACAGTTTCGAATAAGATCACCCTACGGTTGGGATCTGCAACCGCACCACTAAGCCGAAATAAAAAGATAGGGATGACCTTACTCTCAAGCGGGGGCTACCCACGAAGCCTTGCTGCATAACCCCTGATTTTCAATCATTCCCATTTGATGAGGCTTGAGGTTAAGCATTATCTTTAAGAACGTTTCACTTAGAATGCCCATCGCCCACCTAACGATGTTCCGCAAGCATTCGTCCATACAAGTCCGTCCCGAGTTCGAACGAAACCGAAGGCACTACTCCTACTACATCCATTTTGGGAATATCCTCAGGATTAGTAGCGACTAGCCCTTGCACTTCACTGCTCCATCTTCGACTCCGAACACGTTTTTCCACGAAACGTACAAACCAGATCGAAGTAGTTTTCGAGAAATAAATCCCGATCCCGGTCTCTTCGAAACAATCAACGCATTTGTCCAATATTGATAGTCGGTGATTTAACTATCAATTAATATTCACAAACATCCATCACACAGTAAATAATTCCCAATTATTTATTCCCTCAAAATATCTTTACGAGATATAATTCCAATTTCAAAATTTCTTTTGAAACACTTTTCAAATCCAATTTCCTCATGGAATAGATTCTCAAATCTTTATTCCCTCTGAAACATCCAAGTAACCATATTTAAGGTTTAAAATAATTTAAATACTTTATCCCTCAAAATACATTAAAACCATTTATATCAAATCTACTTACATACTTAATTTAAAATATACATATACTTTTAAAGATATTTCAAATAAAACTGCTTTATAAAATATAAACAATTAACTTTAAAATAAGTTAAGTCATACTAGTTTTAAACATAAAGTTATGAATCCTTATGCAATTTCAAATAAAGCTTTAATTGATTTTCTTTAAAATAGAACCAGTTATAAAGTATAAATGATAATAATATTCTTTAAAACATGATTCTAATCACCCTTTAAAAATAGTTACTTTTATAACTACTTTAATATATATTCAATTCAAAAATTCTTACAACTTAAATAATTTTTCTTAAAACCATTCTTTAAATAAAACTCAAACTCCTAACCTTTCAAAAATCAACTTTAAAACGTACTTGGCATCTTAGGGAAATATACATTCTTTTTAGGATAACCCAAGAATTCTCTTTATCAATCCATTCACGATTTACCCAATTCAATTTTATGTTCATCCCGTAAAATTCCTTTCCATACTTTAAAAATAGCTTCTTTTATTTTAAACACATTGCTATTTCCTGGAAATCACTTTCAAATATACGTTTAAAATATTTAAAATAAGCTTTGGAAATCATTTAATTGAAAATAATACTTAAGGAAATATATAGAGGTTCCCTAAGTATTTTAAATAAAATATATCTTTTAAAAAAAAATAAGGTTATAAAATCAAATATTCATATTAAATTTCCTTTTGAAAACTTAATACTCCTTACTTTTAAAACAATTAATTTCCATAATTACATGAATAAATATTTTCTTACACTTTGAACAATTTAAAATAATATTTTCTTCCAAAATATCCTCAATATATTTAATCTGCGGATTTATATTTTGAAAGCCTTCTTAAAAACAAAAATACAAATTTCCAGGAGAAAGCACTCTTCACATTTTTTTAAAATAAATCCGCTATTATTTTTAACAATTCTCAATTCCCTTTTAAAACCACAAATTCAAAACACTTCATATCATCAACCAATCACTTGGATTTAATTTCCTTTTTAATTCCTTATTTAATAATTTCTTTAATTTTCCTTTAACCCAATTTATTTATATTTAAATTTTCAGGTTGTATTCACCCAATCTCAACACAACACAATTTAAGTTTCAACTTAATTCATCACTGTACATAAATAAAACACAGCACAACAAGATCTAAACAAATCATCACAGAATAATAAATAAGATATATCACAAAATATAAATTAATTTCTATTTGTGAGGGATCTAGTTGGATCCCTCCAACTTGTTTCCCTGCATCCACAGATATTAGTACAACAATATATATCGATTCAATTTGATAATAATTATATTCAACCAATCAAGCAATCATCCAATTAATGACTATTTAAATTAACTAATATTCCAGATGTGAGTGAGTTAAACTCACCTTGGTTTTTCGGCGAGAGTTCAAATTTAAATTAAATCGAATCGTTCGATTTAATCCAAAATTTCTGCTTGCTCCGATCGTATCTGGATCTGCTCTAGCACATAGAGCACGTCGCTGCGATTCCGGCGCTTCTTGTTTCGTTTGAATCTGATAACGTATGTGACAGTTATGAATATTTAAACTTCTGGATATAATTTACATAAATAATTTATTTTATTTACTCAGAAATCATCGTAGCCATTCATCACAAAATCAAGGCCGCTGCCCTTTTTCTTCCTCACGCGTGACATCAACAGCACAACCGAACCCATGGGCCGCCACTAGGGTTAGATATCGTCTCCTCCACGCTTGATTAGAATGCGATCGGTCGACTCCACCACGAAGCCCACGGTTTGCTCCCCCTTCGGCCAAAACGCGAACGAGCTCGGCTCCTCTAGTACACCGGAAATCGTGCATGAAGAACGCACGAAAGCGGCCTCCTAGTACTTCAAATCGACGACGACACCACCCGTTGGATCTGAAGCTCTTGACGAGCTCTTCGACTTTGCAGTTGGTGATTTCTTGAATAAGTGCATGGATTAAGAGAAAATTGAGGGGAAAAGATAAGTAATTTCGGCCATAGAAGTGAATGAAGACGGCGGCTCAAAAAAATACTAGGGTTTCTCGGCCTCGCGTGTATATATATACGTACAACATATTATTTTAATATTTAATTCACTTTAAAGCAACTTTGACAAACGATCTCCAAACAACGCGTGCTGACAGGCATTCCTAAGGTTTTACCTACGTTCCAAACACAATGGAACAGGTTTCGGAAGCTTATTTGATCGTATGCGCGAGTTACGGAAATAAACTATCAATTTTAAATTAAGTCGATTAAAGTATTTTCTATGTGTTTTAAAATGCCGGGGTTAAACGACAAATCTGATTGCTGCGAAAATTGAAATCCGATAATAACTAACTATTACGGATCCAATGGAACTGGTTTCGTCGAATTCTGAGACTGTGCCCTGGAAGGCTATTTTAACTTGTCGATTAAATCGAGCGATTTTCACAATCATCGAAATCATTCAAAATTTCACTCGTAAAACTTTACTAACTCTATTATAACTCGTATAAAATTTATATTCACATTAGAAATCATTCTGATTCAGTTTAATCAAAATCTGATTATTTGCATTAATATATTATTAAATTCCATTATTAAATTAATATAAAATTCCAAATTCAACCAATCGACTTCTAATTTCATTCAACTGTCCAATATTACAATTCAAATCCAATTAGACCCTAAAATAAATTTTAGAATCTAATTTTATATCTATTTATACTCAGAGTTACCAATTATCCCAATTCTAATATTAAATTATTTGTGACGACCCGGAAATTTTAAGCATTTAAAGTCGGAATATTTAATTGATTTTAGATATTCAATAGAGTAATCTTAACTTGAATTACAAATGTCGCTATTTATTCGATAATGAAATAATAGAATTTAATAATTAGAAGTTGGGTAAATGGTTGAATCTAGAATTTTAAGCCTGTTAAAAATAATTTGAAGGCTTGTAAAATTTATATTGATAATACTGTATATAATAGAAGTTGTAAAATTGAAATTAGCAGTGGTTTGTTCAGTTTTGAAATTTTATGTCGTTTAAATTGAATTTAAAAATAGCCTTCCGAGACACAATCTCGGATTCGACCAAACTAGTTCCATTGGGTCCGTGGAATTATCATCGGATTTCAAATTTCGTTTTGATCGGAGTTGTTGTGTGAGCACACGATAAATAAACGCGTGGAAAACTAAATAAAACTTTAAATTGATCAACCAGTTGAAATAATTTCACATAGTCGTTTTTCTTTCACCTCAAAGGCACTGTAGCAGCCAAGACAGCACGCCGACTTTCTTTCATCTCCGTGTTCCCTCTTTATATAACATCATGCAAGATCACATCGCCTCCATTTCCAAATCACGTCGCTTTTATCTTTCGCCGAAGCCATTATCCCCTCTTGATAAATCTCGAGCTTCCCAAACAGGTCGTATTCGAAAGAAAAAAAGGAAGTGGCCGAAAAAAAAGGGAGATCTAGTCCAAATCGCAACGTTCGCGCACATTCAAAGGGGGTTAGGGTTAGGTTTCGACAGCGATGGATCGCAAAGGAACGACGCCGACACGAGGTTCCACGTCGCAGCCGTATAGAGACTGCTGGAGCGACGGGTTGTGTCGCGTTTGGGCTGCAGCGAACCCATGCTCGCGATCGAGTAGGGCGTGGCGATCGTATTCGATCGAAGTATGCCTGGAAGCGGCGACGTCAGTGATACAGTGGTGAAGCGAGCACGACAGTATTGATTGGTGATTTCAGTGGAGGAGCATCGCGTCTAGGCTGTGAGCTAGGGTTGGAGCACCGCGAACTTTGGGGATGATGGATCGCGATTGAGTCGCGATTGCACGGGGGTGACAGTCGCGTGGGTTGCTTGGAGGGAACAGAGTTTTGACAGTAAGGTATAAACTTTTTTTCCACAACAATTTAAATCTGGGCGTATATAGATTTGGAATTTACAGCTTGTTTCATATTACAGTGA
Source organism: Allium cepa (assembly GCA_030765085.1). Lineage (NCBI taxonomy): Eukaryota > Viridiplantae > Streptophyta > Magnoliopsida > Asparagales > Amaryllidaceae > Allium > Allium cepa. The sequence continues at coordinate 303,697,172 of CM060945.1, read as the reverse complement.
AGTGTTAATGTGTATAAAAAATATAATAATAATAATAATAGATAGATATATGATCATATGTAGCTTACTATAAAATTTGAAATAATATATAGAGGTGTTTAATTTATTCAGTCAAATTATTTAACAATTTCATATTTTGTTAAAAGGAAAGTTAGTTTAAAATTAAAGCAATTAGTTTAAAACAACATCATTGGTAAATTAAATAAACAAATGATAATTGATTGTCTGATAAATTTAAATATTAATAAAAATTATATAATTATTTATTCAAGGTCAACATCGGAAAGGAAACAGGCCGTTTGGGATTGGATTGCAAATTACAAGTCAAATGTGAGTTAATCTCACTCAGTGAATTTAAATTTAAATTTAAATGATTAAATTTAAATAATTGTTTAAATGCTTGAATTGATTGATGTGATATAGTATGGTATAATTTGAAATTGGCATATTATGTGATGCTAACGTCTGTGGATGTAGGGAAAAACAGGTTGGAGGGATCCAACTGGACCCCTCAACATTTATATAAATTATTTAATATTCCCTGTTGGGATTATTTTATATTCTGTGATGAATATTATTGATATTATTGATAATTGGAATATTGGATGTTATGGTTTACTTGAATATATTCCGGTGCACTAAGTTATCAACATACGAAGAATTGGATTTTGGAAATAAAATGAAGAGAATGTGTAAGTGAAATAATTGTAGAAAATTTAAATAAATTAAGAATAAATTGGATAAGAATAATGGTAGTTTTAAATTCTAATAAATAAATTCTGTATATGGAAAGGAAAATTTGAATAAATAGGAAGTTAATGAATTTTGAATCTTCAATGATATTAATTAAAAGAAGAAAACATTTATGTAAAATTTAAGATTTAAATTATTGAAAAGAATAAGGAAGAAATTTGAAAAATCTGGAATTTGTATATTTCCATTAAATAATTTATAATCAAACGGAAGATAATAATAATAATAATAAAACCCATAATTAATGAATTTTGAAATAAACTGAGTAAGTAAAGAAATTTATTTCAAATGGAATAAATTGAAAATCAATTTTGGGGAAATTGACTTAAGTAATTGAAGTCGGAATTTTCTCTGGATAGCCAAGTACATGTTTTTAAAAGTAAACTTGTAAATATAAATTAAATGTTTTAAAGTTGTTTTAAAAGAAAACAAGTTTTGTAAAATTTATTATTTCTAATATTTAAAGTCTAAAGTAAGTATTTTCTTTTAATCTATTTTAGCAGTAATTATTAAGAAGTAACTTAGTATTTTGTTTTTAAAAGTAGAAATCTAGTTATATATTTTATTAAGTAACCATATTTTCAAATATTCATATAGTGTGTATTTTTAACAAATTATTAAAGTAATTTTAACTGGAATGTTTTAAAGTATATTTTTAAAAGTAAAGTGTTTTAAATTAATTTAGAAAAATCTAGTTTTGTGCTTGGTGATTTCAGTAGAAATAGAAATACTTGGAATTTATTTTGAGAAAGGCAGGTAGTTTTGAAAACTGTTTTCAAAGGAATTTGAAAAGTGAAAATATATCTTGTGAAGATATTTTTGAGACAAATAAATAATTTGGGAAATTATTTATTGTTTGATGGATGTTTGTGAATATAAATTGATAGTTAAATCACCGACTATCAATATTGGACAAATACGTTGATCGTTTCGAAGAGACCGGGATTGAGATTTATTTCTCGGAAACCACTTCGATCCGATTTGTACGTTTTCGTGAAAAACGATTTTGGATTCGAAGATGGAGCAGGAAGTGCAAGGGCTAGTCGCTACTAATCCTGAGGATATTTCCAAAATGGATGTAGTAGGAGTAGTGCCTTCGGTTCCGTTCGAACCCGGGATGAACTTGTATGGATGAATGCTTGCGAAACATCGTCAGGTGGACGATGGGCATTCTAAGGGATATGTTCTATAAGGTAACGCTTAGCCTCAAGCCTCATCAAATGGGAATGACTGAAAATCAGGGGTTATGCAGCAAGGCTAGGTGGGTAGCACCCAAGCAGGGTGAGGTCATTCCAGTCTAGATGTCCCTTTTTATTTCGGCTTAGTGGGCGGTTGCTGATCCCAACCGCAGGGTGATCTCACTCGGGATTATCCAGTAAGAGGTAGTCCCGGTCTTGTGTTGTAGGAGAGCGGGCGTACTCCTCGGTACGGTGATCTAGGCCCCGTACTGTGACAGGTGGTACCCCAGTGCCTAGTCATTAGTTGGAAATCCATTTTCCCTACGAGCCTTGTAAGAGTTTTGTTTGTATTACCACTCTGTGGCTAGTAGCTGGAATTTAATCATGTAACAATTTCGGCTATTTTATATGTATTTGTGTATAGACCCTATTATAATATCAGAGGATTTCTATAAAAATTGTTTTAGCTATCGTAAGTTAAAAACCCGACATGTTTATTTGTGGCGTTGTCTTACGAGATGCTTTTGTTTTCAAAGGATTTTTGAAACTTTAATAATCAATTGGGTGTGATTTTCTCACACTGGTATTCCAGACTGACTCGGGTGTTATTTAACTATAATGCTCGGGTCAGACCGAGTATTATAGAATACTGGATATGATGTTGTGGAGCTCAGGAGACGAGCAGGATGACGATACGTACTTTCGTACTTGTTTATATATGTATATTCCGCTGTGTTGAGTTGTTGCGTATCCATTGTATGATATTGATGTTGAACTGTGATTGATGTACTCTGATGATGTAATATATAAACAGAGATATTTGATTTTGAGTAAAGATCATTTATCATCTATTATATTTTATTCCGCTGCGATGGTTATATTCTATTGTTGATTTCTATTTTCTTCTTCTACCTCTTCTTCTTTAACCCAAATGGTTCGTATTTCTGTACAACTTGAGTTCATATAGGTAGAATAGTGTTGACTCAAGGGGTTCGGATTTGCGGGCTGTTACACTTGGTATCAGAGCCAGGTTGGAGATAACCTTGGCTCTGGTGGGAATTACTCATTTAAAATAAAGTCCATAGTACTCTAGAATAAGTTTGAGCGTATAAATAAATATGAGCGCGTATTTGTTAGTGAATATAAATTGTTTTAATATTGTGTTGATTGGTTTATTGAGTGGCATATGAACCTTTGTCGGCACAGTCTGTACAACTTATCGAAGGGGTTTCTATACACTTGAATAGAATAATCGACACGGTATTGTTTTAAATGTGGGTAAATGAAATAATTTTACCCAAAAATATATTTTGACATAAAGAAGAATTTTTGTAAACTATTTTAGCTAATATATGGTTGCTTGGATGTCAGGGATGATAATATTGAATTATTATCATCGTTGTGTAAAAAAATTTAACTAGAAGGTGAAAATATAACTAAAATTTAAGGGAATAAATTCATTATAAAATGAAATTTATAAATATGGATTATGAATGTAATTTGTAAATTGAAATATAATTAAATGAGAATTTGTATGAGCATAAGCTGTGCAAATGAATTATAGTAAAATTTATTTAAGCAAGATTTGGAATTTAAAAAAAAACCCGAAGATTTTGGAAATCTTTTGAAGATAAATAATAGCATTGTTGTTTTTGGGGTATTTCTGAAAGGAAATTTGTTTTAAATGATTTTGAAAGTGATATAGCATTGAAATCACTTGGATTATTGGAAAATAATTCTGATGATGACGGCCGCATCATCAGTATTCATTTTCGAATTTCTAAGTGACAGATTGCTGCCAAAAATAAATTTATTCAGAAAAGTTAGTTGTTTTTGAAAATCTTAAAGGAAATTTGTTGGGAATAAACCCAGGGTTGGTTTAATTTTTGAGAAGTATGATTTGAGATGTTGGAGATGTCAAAATAATTTGAAACCAAAAGTCGAGTGTTTAAAAATCCTGATGAGATAGTTGTAAGCTTATAAATTGAGATGATTTTTAAATCAGGAAGGAAACTTAAGCTTTGAATGTTGGAAATTAAATTCAAGGCGAAAAGTTAAAAATGAAATTAACTTGTATTGGGAAATAAAATTTAACTGGATTGAAATCAATTGGATCAGACTGGAAATAATATCCAGTTGTATTCGAATTAAGTTGGAATCGAATTGAATTAAATAAATTTGAGTTAAAATAAAATTGAATTGGAATAAAAATTCAATTGAGTTATTAGAATGAAATTAGGTTCTTACCTGAATAAATGGAAAAATAAGTTGGGTAAGTATTGAATTGAAATAAATAAATGTAAAACTCGAGTTAAAAATAAAGGAAGAATATATTCAAGCCTATAATGAATGGAACTGTGTAAAATGATAAGTTGTGACTTATAAAATTGGAAGTGGAATACAAAACCCAAAATAAATATTTCTAATAAATTGGAAAATAAAATAAAAATCCAAACTTGAATTATAAAATGAATTTGGACTTAGGAAAATTTAAATGAAGAGATTTTGAGATTGAAATCAAGTTCTGGATTATAAGTTGGGGAAAGACTATTTAGATAATAAATTAGATGATGAAATATGTAATGAGAACCCAATGCAGTTAAATAGAAGCTGAATTGTGAGATAATAATGAAGTTTGGAAATAAAACTCAAGTTATAAATTGAATTCGACTTGAATTGTCAATAAAGTGAATGTAATTGAATTGTGAGTTCATGAAATTTGGTGGTAAATTGAAAATGGATAGTGGATTCATAACTTGAGTTATAAATTAAAATTTAACGTGAAGTGTTAACAAATTAAATATAATTGGAAATGTGTCGAATAAAGGAAAATGAAATAGATTAAAATAGTAATGGTAGAAGTTGCAAATAAAATCCAATTAAGTGGAAATAAATTGGAAATAGCCATGTAATAAATTGGATGAGTTGAATCTGGAAAGTTAAATTTTATAGTAACCAATCAAATGTAATTGCAGATTTAAAATGAAATTTAATTGAAATAGAATTAAGTTGAATAGAAAAGAAAATTTTACTTGTAAAATGAAAATGAGCTTAAGTATAAAAATTTGAATAAATTGAAGTAAATTGACTTAAGCTGAATAGATGGAGGAGGGTTGAATTTAATTCAACTTAAACTAAGTTTAATGATTTTTGGGTTGGATTTAAATCAAGTGAAAATAAATTTAAATCGAAATAGAATTCGGTGAGTTACAGATAATATTTAATGGAATGAAATTCTTAAATAAATAATTGTAAACCATTTAAATTATTAAGAAATTGAAATAACTTGGAGTCTATAAGAAAAATTGAAATGGTTATTGAATGAAATAGCTTAGATTGTCTTTGAGCTAAATAAAATAGTTTGGAATAAACAAATATGGAATGGAATGTAAATGAATGGATTGTGAATAAAATTGGAATGGAATGTGTCGAGCTAAATAAATGGTCGAGAATGAATTAAAATGAAAAGAAAATTTAATTGGTAATAAAGATGAACCTAAGGTGTTAATGGTTTTAATGGAACCTGTTTGAATAATGAAGTGAATGGATTTAAACTTGAAATGCAATGAAAATGAGAATATATGGATTGTGAATAAATTTAAAAATGGAATAGAATCAAGTAAATTGAGTTGAAATCAATTTAAATTGGTATAAAACATAAGTACTTATTTATTCACATAAATCTCGTTGAATTGCATAGAATAACTTGCCATTTGATGTAAATGGAAGTAATTAAAATTCTATGAATTAATAGGAGTAAAATAAATTGATTTTGAGAGCAATTGAATTAAATATGAGTTCGGTTTGCTTAAAAATAAATTAATGAAAGAGATTGTGTTTTAAACCATTCAAATTGACGAAGTTGTATACGAATGGATTGAAAACCATTCAAATTGAAAGAAAATGGTTTATAAATTAATTGAAATAGTTGAATTAGTATGAAACTATATAAATTGCTTACGGAAGTGTTTGGTGTGCATTTCTTTTTGAATTCATATGTTTTAACTATTGCAAATAAGTGAAATATTGTTAAACTGCATTTATATGGCACTTACATGTTTAAATTGAGTAAGTACAGGTACCTGGAAGCCGTGTGGCTGGATTTGATTGCGCTAACTGCTAAATAAATAAGCTGCTTGCTTAAAATGCTAAATAAGATACGCCTACGCAATAAAAATAGGAAATATGAACTGTTTTTGGTTTTTCCGACCGGGTGGGTCGATGTATATATATTTATCTCTTTTGTCAAATTGCAAAAGCTCCTCCGTACAAAGGAGACTCTGCCAAAATTTCTTGGAAATTTTAGGAGTTAGAAAATTTTTGAAATTTTTTGGAAAATTTTGTTAACGACAAAACGATTTAGAATTGGAATTTGAAATAAGTTAGTAAATGAAGCTAATTAAAATAATGACATAAATTATATTATAAATGACAAATAAAATTTAAATATTTAGAGTTAAAGATAAATTGAATTCATATGGAAATGAAAGAATCGATTTGAATAGAAATGGATATAAACTAAAGTGGTAAAGTGAAAATAAATATAAGAAACATATAAAATGCTTATGTTGACTTAAGTAAGGAATGGTCAATTCTTAATTGGAAATTGAATATTGCAAATATATTCTAAGTTGATATTCGGATGAATATTGGCATTTGGTAAGGAAGTTGATAAAATGTTTTTGGAATATTGTGATTGGATATTAGTGCCAAGCAGGATATGCAGGTATTATAAAAGGGAAAAGAGAATTGGTTTTTGATTTCAAGAAGATAAATTTGAAATGCTCGAAAAAAAAGGTATGTATTTAAATTTTGGTATGAAATTGGATTGAGTTTTTGGATCGAGCCACTTGGCGTTTTGTTTTCTTTTTGGATTTGGGAGCCCGTAGAGGCCTTTTGTAGTTGTACCGAGCTAGCCGCGCAAAGGAGACGCTGGCGAAATTTTTCAGGAATTTAGGGAGTTAGAAAAATTTTGAGAAAATTTTGATAATTCAAAACTGGTTTTAAGATTAAAACTAGAATGATTGAACAAATAATATTAGTTTCAAACTATGTGGGAGTTCAGGAAATTAATAGGGGTGTAGTGTCTTTAAATGACAAGATTGTTGGGTTGATGTTAAACAGTTTGGTTTTGGACAATAGTAATGGGTATTGGATCATTCTTCCTAATTAATAATTTCGGGGACGAAATTCTTTTAAGGGGGAGGAATGTGACAACCCGGAAATTTTGAGCATTTAAAGTCGGAATATTTAATTGATTTTAAATATTCAATAGAGTAATCTTAACTTGAATTACAAATATCGCTATTTATTCGATAATTAAATAATAGAATTTAATAATTAGAAGTTGGGTAAATGGTTGAATCTAGAATTTTAAGCCTGTTAAAAATAATTTGAAGGCTTATAAAATTTATATTGATAATACTGAATATAATAGAAGTTGTAAAATTGAAATTAGCAGTGGTTTGTTCAGTTTTGAAATTTTATATCGTTTAAATTGAATTTAAAAATAGCCTTCCGAGACACAGTCTCGGATTTCGACGAAACTAGTTCCATTGGTTCCGTAATATTGAGTTATTATCGGATTTCAAATTTCGTTTTGATCGGAGTTGTTGTGTGAGCACACGATAAATAAACGCGTGGAAAACTAAATAAAACTTTAAATTGATCAACCAGTTGAAATAATTTCTCATAGTCGTTTTTCTTTCACCTCAAAGGCACTGTAGCAGCCAAGACAGCACGCCGACTTTCTTTCATCTCTGTGTTCCCTCTTTTTATAACATCACGCAAGATCACATCGCCTCCATTTCCAAATCAAGTCGCTTTTATCTTTCAGCCGAAGCCATTATCCCCTCTTGATAAATCTCGAGCTTCCCAAACAGGTTGTATTCGAAAAACAAGGAAGTGGCCGGAAAAAAAGGGGAGATCTAATCCAAATCGCGACGTTCGCGCACGTTCAAAGGGGGGTTAGGGTTAGGTTTCGACAGCGATGGATCGCAAAGGAACGACGCCGACACGAGGTTCCACGTCGCAGCCGTATAGAGACTGCTGGAGCGACGGGTTGTGTCGCGTTTGGGCTGCAGCGAACCCACGCTCGCGATCGAGTAGGGCGTGGCGATCGTATTCGATCAAAGTATGCCTGGAAGCGGCGACGTCAGTGATACAGTGGTGAAGCGAGCACGACAGTATTGATTGGTGATTTCAGTGGAGGGGCATCGCGTCTAGGCTGTGAGCTAGGGTTGGAGCACCGCGAATTTTGGGGATGATGGATCGCGATTGAGTCGCGATTGCATGGGGGTGACAGTCGCGTGGGTTGCTTGGAGGGAACAGAGTTTTGACAGTAAGGTATAAACGTTTTTTCCACAACAATTTAAATCTGGGCGTATATAGATTTGGAATTTACAGCTTGTTTCATATTACAATGAAGTGTTAATGTGTATAAAAAAATATATTATAATAATAATAGATAGATAGATATATGCTCGTATGTAGTTTACTGTAAAATTTGAAATAATATATAGAGGTGTTTAATTTATTCAGTCAAATTATTTAACAATTTCATATTTTGTTAAAAGGAAAGTTAGTTTAAAATTAAAGCAATTAGTTTAAAACAACATCATTGGTAAATTAAATAAACAAATGATAATTGATTGTCTGATAAATTTAAATATTAATAAAAATTATATAATTATTTATTCAAGGTCAACATCGGAAAGGAAACAGGCCGTTTGGGATTGGATTGCAAATTACAAGTCAAATGTGAGTTAATCTCACTCAGTGAATTTAAATTTAAATTTAAATGATTAAATTTAAATAATTGTTTAAATGCTTGAATTGATTGATGTGATATAGTATGGTATAATTTGAAATTGGCATATTATGTGATGCTAACGTCTGTGGATGTAGGGAAAAACAGGTTGGAGGGATCCAACTGGACCCCTCAACATTTATATAAATTATTTAATATTCCCTGTTGGGATTATTTTATATTCTGTGATGAATATTATTGATATTATTGATAATTGGAATATTGGATGTTATGGTTTACTTGAATATATTCCGGTGCACTAAGTTATCAACATACGAAGAATTGGATTTTGGAAATAAAATGAAGAGAATGTGTAAGTGAAATAATTGTAGAAAATTTAAATAAATTAAGAATAAATTGGATAAGAATAATGGTAGTTTTAAATTCTAATAAATAAATTCTGTATATGGAAAGGAAAATTTGAATAAATAGGAAGTTAATGAATTTTGAATCTTCAATGATATTAATTAAAAGAAGAAAACATTTATGTAAAATTTAAGATTTAAATTATTGAAAAGAATAAGGAAGAAATTTGAAAAATCTGGAATTTGTATATTTCCGTTAAAGAATTTTGTAACAACCCGATATTTTCAACCATTCGCATCCGCACATGTCGGACTTGAATTGCTCAAAATACCGCATTGTAAATAAAATTTGGCAAATCCCAGAACATACAGTAAATAATAATCATAGATCACAGACACAGAGTAATAATAGTGCAGCGGAAGTAAAAGAACTAGTAGTACATGAAGCTACTATGAAAATATATCAGAGTTAAATAAAATACAACAGAATAAATAAAGCACAACAGAAGTCTCAAGGTGATAACCAAGTACAAGCTGAATAGAACAACAGAACTGGAATAGATAAAACTAGACAAGCAGATGATCTCCAGCGATTCCAATCTCCAGAAAGTGGAATCCAAATCTGTGAATAACTCAGGCTGACCCGAGCGTAGATAAAAATACAAACACTCGAGTCAGGACAATATATACTTATATAATGTAAACCAACTCAAGTGAACTGTAATAAGGTACAAGTAACTTAAAGGATGCCTGGGACCGCCCATCCTCTAAGGATCCGTTAAACTATTTACTATGTAGTAATATTTCGCTATTATAATAATGTCTACACTAAAATAAACTTACCTTTAAATAGCGTTCCGGGCTACCCATATCACCCTTCACACATAATAGTCCCAGTAGTCCATCCAATATCATGCCATCTCCACTCCGGGTGGCTGTCAGAGGATACCACACGGGCTACGGGAGAAAAACAAACTCGTAGTAAAGGCTCGATATGGTAGGTGACACGGCACACAAGGCAATGCCAGGGTAGATATACCAATTACGCACACGGGCTGGTGGTAACGCAGCAACCACATACTCCCACCTCGGAACACACTCCCATATCAAAATCGGAGGATGGCCATCTAATCAATCACCAGTAAGAGTATAGTATCGAAGGAATGTGTCCGATAGGAGGAATGACCTCACTTGGCCCGAGATCGCTCCTGTTTTAACCACCTTATGCCAACTCACGGGAGTTGGGTCCACGTAAATATACCTCAAGAACGTCGCCACCATCCTACTTCATTCTGGAATCTCCACCGCGTACACGGTTAGTCAAAGTGGTTTTCGGTATCGACAGAGAGTATGCCCATATCCGATCCCGGTCTCTTTGCCAACCAATCGTTATTATAACCCGTAGTTATAACTTTTAAAATAATGTTTATACTTCAAAATAGGATATCATTTCAAATCCAAATCTTTATCAAAATAAAGATTAAATTAATTCCAAACCATTTCAAAACATCATATCTTTCTAGAAATTCTTGTCAAATCATTTTAATATATCAAAATATCATATCTTTTCAAAACCACATTTCAAATCATTTTAATATATCAAAATATCATATCTTTCCAAAACCACATTTCAAATCATTTTAATACACCAAAATATCATATCTTTCCAAAACCACATTTCAAATCATTTTAATATATCAAAAATATCATATCCTTCCAAAACTTCATTTCAAATCATTTTATTATATCAAAATATCATATCTTTCCAAAACCACATTTTCAAATCATTTTAATACACCAAAATATCATATCTTCCCAAAACCACATTTCAAATCATTTTAATACACCAAAATATCATATCTTTTCAAAACCACATTCATTTCAAATCATTATTCATTTTATTCAATTTAAAATACCATTTCAATTTACATTTCAAAACAGTTTATATTTCAAAAATCATTTTAAATCATTAAAATGAAGTTATTATATTTAATAATTAAATTATTAAATTTCCAAAAATTTCAACTTCCAAAGTTCATTTATTCACTTAAGTTTATCAAAACAGTGAAAATTCACTTTTTGCAGCATTTAGAAAATGCTACGGAAAGTTACATTCAAAACAGTTCAATTTAACAAAAGACGGCATTTTTAAAATGCTGTAATAGGGTTTACTTAATATTTCAAATAAACTTAATTAAATTCAACAATTATAGCACTTAAAAAGATTGCTATAATAGCCTTTAATTCAATTTAGCTTTTTAGTTCATTATCATCAATTACATCATTTACAAATGCTGTAGTATCATTTACATTGCAATTAATAACATTTCAAAAATGCAGTTAATTAACTTCAAATATTCCATATAATTGCACAACCAATTATATTTTTATTTAAAACATTTTTAACTAATAAAATCATACATTTTCACATTTATAAACATTATTTAATTTTCCTTAAGTTCATGATTTTATAAAGTTAAATTTCCATTCAAAAATCAAGATTTAATAATAATTCACTTATTCAATTTCAACATTCAAATTTAAATTCATTAATTTAAATTTCAACTTAACACTTAAGTTTAAATTTCAAAATATAACTTAATTTCAATTTTATTCACTTAACTTAAAATTCACTTTTAAGCCAAATTCACAAATTCCCATTTGGTTATATTCCAAAATTTCAACTTAAATAATCATCCCTTTCATTTTTTTTTTAAACTTTACTCAAAAATCATTAATATATTATAAAATCATTTTAAATTCATTTTAAATTCAAATTATCATAAATTTATCATAATTTCATATTTAATTTAATTTCCAATTATAATTAAATCAAAATTTCCAAAATAACTTGCATTTAAATTTTCTAACTTTTCCATAATTTATTTAACCTATAAATTTCCAAAAAATCAATAATACTTTACAAAAATCATTTTTAATTATGTTTTAAATCAAAATATTATAATATTTACATTTCAAACATATTTTTAAAAATTTTAGAAAAATATATTTTAACTACGGGTCTGTATATAATTTTCTAGCCTAGGTAAAGTGATACGGGTAATGTATCATTTCAACCCGTAATTTACAAAGAAAATCCGGGTTTTATCATTTCAAACCCGCAGTCCCAAGTAATTGAAATAAAATGAAAATCGCTCAGGCCTATCATTTCAGCCCATAACGATTTTCCCCTATTCTAAAGTCCGTTCGGGTATGTATCATTTCAACCCATAGTGATTCTAATCTAAAGGGAACTTGCAGTGTGATAAACTGATAAAAATAAAAGAACAACATAATATAACAGTAACAGATGTTATAATAGGTGTTTAAGCATGGGTGAACATCATATAATCATAATATATCATATGTAACATGTTAATGCATTTTACAGATTCAAAAGGGGTCAATTTACTAGTTATATATGTACATATTGTCTGGTGAGGATAACTCACTTGTTTGAGCTGGAGATTGCAATACAACTGACACAAACTGAGATCTTCAAAAGCACGATGGCATGACAAAGATTTGATATTGAGAGAGCCAAAGATAATTGCCCTGTTCACATTTACACAAAACAATGCAACATATAAGTTACAAAACAATGTAACACTTGAACAACACTAGAAATCAATGTCCAAAACAAGTTAAATGGTTTGCACTTGTTCTCAACTTCACATACTTCAGTTATGAACTGAAATAGCATAGCCAAGGCATGGATTAAGGTCTGGTTTGGGTCCAGTATAGGCTCGGCTACAAGGTGATAAGGGAGTGGGAGTTACAAGTAGAGAAGACAATGGAATACAAAGGGTTCTAAGGCAAATGGTGGCTTTTGTTGCACCATAGGGTTCGACCCTTGCTGTTGTGGGTCTAGCCACGCAATGTGAAGGTCAGGTGGGGTCTGATGTGGCAGCTAGAGGTGGTGGAAGATCAGGTGGTGGAGGCTATTGGTGATGGCCATGGTGGAAATTGAAGGTGATGGACATAGGGTGCAACAATCTACACACAAGGCAACATATCATCATTTCTAGGCTATACATGGGCTCGGCCTCAAGCTATAAGGGCATGGCCAGGTGTCCAGATGGTGGTGGGTGAGATGGTAGTGGGTGGTGGTCAGGTCATAGCAAGGGGTGGTGGAGGAAGTGGTGGAAAAGGTGGTGGAAGTGGTGATAGAGGAAGGGTATGCTCGGCCTAAACTATATGGTGATGGTTTGTGTAAATGGAGGGTGGATCTCTTGCCTAGGGCAGGTCGGCCTGATGGGGTGGTGATCTGGAGGTGGTGGTGGCTGGTTGTGATGGTGATGGGGTCGGCCTAGCAGCTGGAGGTGGAGGAACAAAGCTATGAAGGTAGAGAACATATACAAAATTCAATAGAAAACTAGAAAAACAAGGAAGAAGGAGATGAATTTTACCCAAACCTTTGAAGCAATGGCCATGCAATTTTTTTATGAGTTTGAGAAGGTTAGAATACGTGAAAAATGAGGGAGATGCAGCTAGAATGAGAAATGAAAGCACGGCAAAAAAATCATTAAAGAGTGGAGTTGAGAAAATGAAAGGTCGGAATGTAAAAAGGCTTTGGAAGTTAAAGTGTTTAAAACCTTTAAAATTTCCATCAATTTATTTCAATTTTTAAATAACTGAAATATATATATAAATTCAGATAAAAGTACGAAAATTTATTAAATAAACAAAAATAAATAAATAAATATTAATTATATATATAATTTAATTGATAAAACAGCAAAAATTGCAAACTAGTCTTGAAAATATGAAAAATAAATGCAATGAACTTTGGAAAATCTTTATGTACTTGTAAAAATATTTATAACAAAGATAATAATATAAACTAAAATGCATTCACAAATAAATATATAAATTTTAATTTAAATATAATTTAAATGAAGAAAATAGCAAAGAAAATAGAAACTAGGCTTTAAAATAGAAAATAAATTCAATAAGCTTTAGAAAAATTATACTATCACTTCAAAAATATTAAAAAACAAAAATATACATAAAATAACAGATTAACACATATTAAAATAAAATATGACAAAGAAAATATAATTTATATAATTTAAAATAGACAAAATTGTTAAATAAATCAAATTACACTCAAAATTGAAGTGTACATAACTTTTGCAGTTTAACTCCGTTTTCAACGAAACGAAAAGCAGTGTTCAAGTTATTTCATCTATTTTCATAATATAATATAAAATCTAAGATTTAAAATAATTTAAATTTGAAGTTTAAAAGTCAAAGTTTGAACAGTTTGACTAGAAATTCACTTTACAGTAAAATATTCAAATTATACTAGTTTGAACTATAAATCACTTAATAATCAACATTTATATTTAAAAATGAAATGTTTGAAATAAAATAAATTTAAAAATAAAAGAAAGTCCAATTTAAATAATATACAAAAATCTAGGGTTGTTACACTCTCCCCCACTCAAAACTTTTCGTCCCCGAAAAGGAATGAGGTACGGGAAAGCACAGAATTAGATAGAGTGAAATAAGATTAAGGTAAGATGACAAGGAGATTTAAATTACACCTGATAACTATTGTTATAGTTATGTTTCACAACGTGGAGATGATCTTCCCCAGATTCTCCAAAATCAGGAACACAAGCACGAAAAGATCCTCTAGAATCTGATTAACTCTTTCCGCTTGACCGACGGTCTGTGGATGAAAAGCAGTGCTCAGATTTAAAATGAGTACCAAAGATTATTAAAGATTATAGAAAGATTTCTAAACAGACTGGTATATGCAATAGCCTCCCATTCTGTAGCAAGATAAGGGAAATTAGGACAACCAAAAGATAGTTTGAAAAACAAAATAAAATAATAAATTTGAAACCATAAAATTTCAAATTAAACTGAAAATTAATTTTACATAAGTCAAATAAATCTTAAGCATCTCTAATTTCATTATCTTATCATCCAATTATCTTAAATTAACAAATCCCTAAAATCATGTATTTGAAAAATCATCATTTATTATATTCAAAAATGTACTTAATAAATTTAATTCTTCTTTATTCCTAAATAAAAATTAAATTTATTCCTCTCAATATGTTTTATCACCTATGTTAAGATACTTACATTTATTATAACTGTTTTAATTTATTTTTGATTCCTTTAACATCATTTATATTGTAAATTATTCAATTAACCCCTTTTTCTATATTTACCTCTGTCAATCTTTTATAACTAAAATTTAAGTGTATAAAATTTATTATAATCACTCAAATTTTATTTATAAAGCTTTTTATATTGTATATTCTCCAATTACATTGTTAACTTTTGAAATTAAGGTAAGTTAAATTTGAATGCAATTGTATTATACAAATAAAACTTTCTAATTTCCTCATCTCAAGTTTGAATCATCTATCTAAAATTTTGATTTTCTTTTTATAATTGAAATGATTCTTTAAAATAAAATTTAAGAATTAAATTTCTGATTCCCTTCAAACCATTTAGGGATAAATAAATATATAAACATAATAAGTCAAATCATATTTAAATCATATATATATATATATATATATATATATTATAAATCCAGTCTTATTTTAGAAATTCAAATCAACTAAATTTCCCAAAACAAAGCTGTAGCAAGACTACATAACGGTCTCTTCACTTCGAAACTCGAAAATGAAAGTCGATGATGCCGCGGTCCATCACCGAAATTATTTTCCAGCGACAAAGTGAAGAGCACAAATTTCTTTAACTTTTCAAATTCTTTGGAAACAAATTTCTATTCAAAATGCTTTAAATAAGATATCCTTTTAAAACTTGAAAACACAAGGTTTGAAACCATCGGAAATTAAATTCTCAAATTCTTGTTTTACATTCATTTTAAATTTCCAAATAAATTTATAACCATGTTTTATAGTTCAATTAGATATATGAAACAATAGAAAATGATATATAAATCAAATATTATTTCTTAACAACTAATTCAAATAAAAATCCAGATAAAGATTTATAATATAGTTACAAAATTTATTTCACAAAATTTATTTCATTACTAAATTTTAAAAACATATTGTGTCAGTTTGCTCTGTTCAAGTGTTTTGGAAATCTTATCGATAGCGTTGATCAGACGAATCGATTAGAAACCCAAATCAACATCAACAACTCAAACAACACAATATATAAAACATTTTAAATATTAGTTTACAAATACACTTCAAGAATAATTTGAAGATAAGTTGGAAACAAAGATGAGATGATTAAATAACAGAATAGGGAGATGGATGAGTTTATATAAATCGCGGGCAACCTTAACCGGGTCAACCGTGACTTAAAGAATAAGATCGATGTGGATTTCTTGGGTTAATCGACATTCGATCTCAAGATGTAGAGTTCGAAATTATAAGAGATACTAGCATCCAAACCGAGGATATAGAATCTCTGGTGAATCGATGTTGTTGTAAAGGAGTTTTCCCCCTTTACAAATAAATTTGAGGTTGGCGAGACCGCCGACTCATTATGAAGATCTTTTGAAGTGGAGTTATGGGATACTCCAGAAACAAAAGAAGATAAATAGTGAGGGACACGAATGGATTTTGGAACCACAAGGAATGTTCCAAAATTCAAAGGAATCGAGTCAAAAAGGAAGAGGTTTAAACTCGAATGAAAGTGATTCTGTAAATACATTTACCCTATATACTGAGTTTTGCCTAGAGCTACCAAAGCTCTGATACCAACTGTAACAACCCGATATTTTCAACCATTCGCATCCGCACATGGCGGACTTGAATTACTCAAAATACCGCATTGTAAATAAAATTTGGCAAATCTCAGAACATACAGTAAATAATAATCATAGATCACAGACACAGAGTAATAATAGTGCAGCGGAAGTAAAAGAAATAGTAGCACATGAAGCTACTATGAAAATATATCAGAGTTAAATAAAATACAACAGAATAAATAAAGCACAACAGAAGTCTCAAGGTGATAACCAAGTACAAGCTGAATAGAACAACAGAACTGGAATAGATAAAAATAGACAAGCAGATGATCTCCAGCGATTCCAATCTCCAGAAAGTGGAATCCAAATCTGTGAATAACTCAGGCTGACCCGAGCGTACATAAAAATACAAACACTCGAGTCAGGACAATATATACTTATATAATGTAAACCAACTCAAGTGAACTGTAATAAGGTACAAGTAACTTAAAGGATGCCTGGGACCGCCCATCCTCTAAGGATCCGTTAAACTATTTACTATGTAGTAATATTTCGCTATTATAATAATGTCTACACTAAAATAAACTTACCTTTAAATAGCGTTCCGGGCTACCCATATCACCCTTCACACATAATAGTCCCAGTAGTCCATCCAATATCATGCCATCTCCACTCCGGGTGACTGTCAGAGGATACCACACCGGCTACGGGAGAAAAACAAACTCGTAGTAAAGGCTCGATATGGTAGGTGACACGGCACACAAGGCAATGCCAGGGTAGATATACCAATTACGCACACGGGCTGGTGGTAACGCAGCAGCCACATACGCCCACCTCGGAACAAATTCCCATATAAATATCGGAGGATGGCCATCTAATCAATCACCAGTAAGAGTATAGTATCGAAGGAATGTGTCCGATAGGAGGAATGACCTCACTTGGCCCGAGATCGCTCCTGTTTTAGCCACCTTATGCCAACTCACGGGAGTTGGGTCCACGTAAATATACCTCAAGAACGTCGCCACCATCCTACTTCATTCTGGAATCTCCACCGCGTACACGGTTAGTCAAAGTGGTTTTCGGTATCGACAGAGAGTATGCCCATATCCGATCCCGGTCTCTTTGCCAACCAATCGTTATTATAACCCGTAGTTATAACTTTTAAAATAATGTTTATACTTCAAAATAGGATATCATTTCAAATCCAAATCTTTATCAAAATAAAGATTAAATTAATTCCAAACCATTTCAAAACATCATATCTTTCTAGAAATTCTTGTCAAATCATTTTAATATATCAAAATATCATATCTTTTCAAAACCACATTTCAAATCATTTTAATATATCAAAATATCATATCCTTCCAAAACCACATTTCAAACCATTTTAATACACCAAAATATCATATCTTTCCAAAACCACATTTCAAATCATTTTAATATATCAAAAATATCATATCCTTCCAAAACTTCATTTCAAATCATTTTATTATATCAAAATATCATATCTTTCCAAAACCACATTTTCAAATCATTTTAATACACCAAAATATCATATCTTCCCAAAACCACATTTCAAATCATTTTAATACACCAAAATATCATATCTTTTCAAAACCACATTCATTTCAAATCATTATTCAGTTTATTCAATTTAAAATACCATTTCAATTTACATTTCAAAACAGTTTATATTTCAAAAATCATTTTAAATCATTAAAATGAAGTTATTATATTTAATAATTAAATTATTAAATTTCCAAAAATTTCAACTTCCAAAGTTCATTTATTCACTTAAGTTTATCAAAACAGTGAAAATTCACTTTTCGCAGCATTTAGAAAATGCTACGGAAAGTTACATTCAAAACAGTTCAATTTAACAAAAGACAGCATTTTTAAAATGCTGTAATAGGGTTTACTTAATATTTCAAATAAACTTAGTTAAATTCAACAATTATAGCACTTAAAAAGATTGCTATAATAGCCTTTAATTCAATTTAGCTTTTTAGTTCATTATCATCAACTACATCATTTACAAATGCTGTAATATCATTTACATTGCAATTAATAGCATTTGAAAAATGCAGTTAATTAACTTCAAATATTCCATATAATTTCACAACCAATTATATTTTTATTTAAAACATTTTTAACTAATAAAATCATACATTTTCACATTTATAAACATTATTTAATTTTCCTTAAGTTCATGATTTTATAAAGTTAAATTTCCATTCAAAAATCAAGATTTAATAATAATTCACTTATTCAATTTCAACATTCAAATTTAAATTCATTAATTTAAATTTCAACTTAACACTTAAGTTTAAATTTCAAAATATAACTTAATTTCAATTTTATTCACTTAACTTAAAATTCACTTTTAAGCCAAATTCACAAATTCCCGTTTGGTTATATTTCAAAATTTCAACTTAAATAATCATCCCTTTCATTTTTTTTTAACTTTGCTCAAAAATCATTAGTATATTATAAAATCATTTTAAATTCATTTTAAATTCAAATTATCATAAATTTATCATAATTTCATATTTAATTTAATTTCCAATTATAATTAAATCAAAATTTCCAAAATAACTTACATTTAAATTTTCTAACTTTTCCATAATTTATTTAACCTATAAATTTCCAAAAAATCAATAATACTTTACAAAAATCATTTTTAATTATTTTTTAAATCAAAATATTATAATATTTACATTTCAAACATATTTTTAAAAATTTTAGAAAAATATATTTTAACTACGGGTCTGTATATAATTTTCTAGCCTAGGTAAAGTGATACGGGTAATGTATCATTTCAACCCGTAATTTACAAAGAAAATCCGGGTTTTATCACTTCAAACCCGCAGTCCCAAGTAAATGAAATAAAATGAAAATCGCTCAGGCCTATCATTTCAGCCCATAACGATTTTCCCCTATTCTAAAGTCCGTTCGGGTATGTATCATTTCAACCCATAGTGATTCTAATCTAAAGGGAACTTGCAGTGTGATAAACTGATAAAAATAAAAGAACAACATAATATAACAGTAACAGATGTTATAATAGGTGTTTAAGCATGGGTGAACATCATATAATCATAATATAGCATATGTAACATGTTAATGCATTTTACAGATTCAAAAGGGGTCAATTTACTAGTTATATATGTACATATTGTCTGGTGAGGATAACTCATTTGTTTGAGCTGGAGATTGCAATACAACTGACACAAACTGAGATCTTCAAAAGCACGATGGCACGACAAAGATTTGATATTGAGAGAGCCAAAGATAATTGCCCTGTTCACATTTACACAAAACAATGCAACATATAAGTTACAAAACAATGTAACACTTGAACAACACTAGAAATCAATGTCCAAAACAAGTTAAATGGTTTGCACTTGTTCTCAACTTCACATACTTCAGTTATGAACTGAAATAGCATAGCCAAGGCATGGATTAAGGTCTGGTATGGGTCTAGTATAGGCTCGGCTACAAGGTGATAAGGGAGTGGGAGTTACAAGTAGAGAAGACAATGGAATACAAAGGGTTCTAAGGCAAATGGTGGCTTTTGTTGCACCATAGGGTTCGACCCTTGCTGTTGTGGGTCTAGCCACGCAATGTGAAGGTCAGGTGGGGTCTGATGTGGCAGCTAGAGGTGGTGGAAGATCAGGTGGTGGAGGCTATTGGTGATGGCCATGGTGGAAATTGAAGGTGATGGACATAGGGTGCAACAATCTACACACAAGGCAACATATCATCATTTCTAGGCTATACATGGGCTCGGCCTCAAGCTATAGGGGCATGGCCAGGTGTCCAGATGGTGATGGGTGAGGTGGTAGTGGGTGGTGGTCAGGTCAGAGCAAGGGGTGGTGGAGGAAGTGGTGGAAAAGGTGGTGGAAGTGGTGATAGAGGAAGGGTATGCTCGGCCCAAACTATATGGTGATGGTTTGTGTAAATGGAGGGTGGATCTCTTGCCTAGGGCAGGTCGGCCTGATGGGGTGGTGATCTGGAGGTGGTGGTGGCTGGTTGTGGTGGTGATGGGGTCGGCCTAGCAGCTGGAGGTGGAGGAACAAAGCTATGAAGGTAGAGAACATATACAAAATTCAATAGAAAACTAGAAAAACAAGGAAGAAGGAGATGAATTTTACCCAAACCTTCGAAGCAATGGCCCTGCAATTTTTTTATGAGTTTGAGAAGGTTAGAATACGTGAAAAATGAGGGAGATGCAGATAGAATGAGAAATGAAAGCACGGCAAAAAAATAATTAAAGAGTGGAGTTGAGAAAATGAAAGGTCGGAATGTAAAAAGGCTTTGGAAGTTAAAGTGTTTAAAACCTTTAAAATTTCCATCAATTTATTTCAATTTTTAAATAACTAAAATATATATATAAATTCAGATAAAAGTACGAAAATTTATTAAATAAACAAAAATAAATAAATAAATATTAATTATATATATAATTTAATTGATAAAACAGCAAAAATTGCAAACTAGTCTTGAAAATATGAAAAATAAATGCAATGAACTTTGGAAAATCTTTATGTACTTGTAAAAATATTTATAACAAAGATAATAACATAAACTAAAATGCATTCACAAATAAATATATAAATTTTAATTTAAATATAATTTAAATGAAGAAAATAGCAAAGAAAATAGAAACTAGGCTTTAAAATAGAAAATAAATTCAATAAGCTTTAGAAAAATTATACTATCACTTCAAAAATATTAAAAGACAAAAATATACATAAAATAACAGATTAACACATATTAAAATAAAATATGACAAATAAAATATAATTTATATAATTTAAAATAGACAAAATTGTTAAATAAATCAAATTACACTCAAAATTGAAATGTACATAACTTTTGCAGTTTAACTCCGTTTTCAACGAAACGAAAAGCAGTGTTCAAGTTATTTCATCTATTTTCATAATAAAATATAAAATCTAAGATTTAAAATAATTTAAATTTGAAGTTTAAAAGTCAAAGTTTGAACAGTTTGACCAGAAATTCACTTTACAGTAAAATATTCAAATTATACTAGTTTGAACTATAAATCACTTAATAATCAACATTTATATTTAAAAATGAAATGTTTGAAATAAAATAAATTTAAAAATAAAAGAAATTCCAATTTAAATAATATACAAAAATCTAGGGTTGTTACAAATTTAAAATCAAACGGAAGATAATAACAATAATAATAAAACCCATAATTAATGAATTTTGAAATAAACTGAGTAAGTAAAGAAATTTATTTCAAATGGAATAAATTGAAAATCAATTTTAGGGAAATTGACTTAAGTAATTGAAGTCGGAATTTTCTCTGGATAGCCAAGTACATGTTTTAAAAAGTAAACTTGTAAATATAAATTAAATGTTTTAAAGTTATTTTAAAAGAAAACAAGTTTTGTAAAATTTATTATTTCTAATATTTAAAGTCTAAAGTAAGTATTTTCTTTTAATCTATTTTAGCAGTAATTATTAAGAAGTAACTTAGTATTTTGTTTTTAAAAGTAGAAATCTAGTTATATATTTTATTAAGTAACCATGTTTTCAAATATTCATATAGTGTGTATTTTTAACAAATTATTAAAGTAATTTTAACTTGAATGTTTTAAAGTATATTTTTAAAAGTAAAATGTTTTAAATTAATTTAGAAAAATATAGTTTTGTGCTTGGTGATTTCAGTGGAAATAGAATTACATGGAATTTATTCTAAGAAAGGCATGTAGTTTTGAAAACTGTTTTGAAAGGAATTTGTAAAGTGAAAATATATCTTGTGAAGATATTTTTGATACAAATAAATAATTTGAAAAAATATTTATTGTTTGATGGATGTCTGTGAATATAAATTGATAGTTAAATCACCGACTACCAATATTGGACAAATACGTTGATCGTTTCGAAGAGACCGGGATCGAGATTTATTTCTCGAAAACCACTTCGATCTGGTTTGTACGTTTTCGTGAAAAACGATTTTGGATTCGAAGATGGAGCAGGAAGTGAAAGGGCTAGTCGCTACTAATCCTGAGGATATTTCCAAAATGGATGTAGTAGGAGTAGTGCCTTCGGTTCCGTTCGAACCCGGGACGGACTTGTATGGATGAATGCTTGCGAAACATCGTCAGGTGGACGATGGGCATTCTAAAGGATATGTTATATAAGGTAACGCTTAGCCTCAAGTCTCGTCAAATGGGAATGACTGAAAATCAGGGTTTATGCAGCAAGGCTAGGTGGGTAGCACCCAAGCAGGGTGAGGTCATTCCAGTCTAGATGTCCCTTTTTATTTCGACTTAGTGGGCGGTTGCCGATCCCAACCGCGGGGTGATCTCACTCGGGATTATCCAGTAAGGGGTAGTCCCGGTCTTGTGTTGCAGGGGAGCAGGCGTACTCCTCGGTACAGTGATCTAGGCCCCGTACTGTGACAGGTGGTACCCTAGTGCCTAGCCATTAGTTGGAAATCCATTTTCCCTATGAGCCTTGTACGAGTTTTGTTTGTATTACCCACTCTGTGGCTAGTAGTTGGAATTTAATCATGTAACAATTTCAGCTATTTTATAAGTATTTGTATATAGACCCTATTATAATATCAGAGGATTTCTATAAAAATTGTTTTAGCTATCGTAAGGTAAAAACCCGACATGTTTATTTGTGGCGTGGTCTTACGAGATGCTTTTGTTTTCAAAGGATTTTTGAAATTTTAATAATCAATTGGGTGTGATTTTCTTACGCTGGTATTCCATACTAACTCGGGTGTTATTTAACTATAATGCTCGGATCAGACCGAGTATTATAGAATACAGGATATGATGCTGTGGAGCTCAGGAGACGAGCAGGATGACGATACGTACTTCCATACTTGTTTATATATGTATATTCCGCTGTGTTGAGTTGTTGCGTATCCATTGTATGATATTGATGTTGAACTGTGATTGATGTACTCTGATGATGTAATATATAAATAGAGATATTTGATTTTGAGTAAAGATCATTTATCATCTATTATATTTTATTCCGCTACGATGGTTAGATTCTATTGTTGATTTCTATTTTCTTCTTCTACCTCTTCTTCTTTAACCCAAATGGTTCGTATTTCTATACAACTTGAGTTGATATAGGTAGAATAGTGTTGACTCAAGGGGTACGGATTTGCGGGCTGTTACACTATTATTATTCAAATTTTGATTAAATTACCGTATTTAAAATTTAACTAATTTTATTAACTTAACCAAAATATTTTATTTCAAAAATTCAAATTATAATCCATATTCGACATTTAAAATGAATTAAATGTTCAATTTTAGCGACCCTAAATTCCGGGTCGTTACAAATCAAGCGAAACAAGCTCCATAACCCAAATATCGATCCAGATGCTCCAACCCAGATGCCAATCCAAATACTCCAACCCAGATGACGAATCAGATTCAAAATGTTATAATCTCAACCTCCACTCTATAAATACCAGAGTTCCTCAACAACAATGGGGATCGAATTTTTCAAAAAAAAAAGAGAAAACTCCATTGAGACATAACCACCTAGCAGCTTCAAGTTTTTGCTCTTTCTAATCAAATTTGTACTTGTAATCAAATCAAAGCAAGCATAATAATATGGATAGTGGATGTGGGCATGTTCTGGCCAAACCACTACAAAACTTTGTGTGATTTACTTCTTTTAACTGCTTTCCAACTCTAAATCCATGAACTATTTTGTGACTATAGAAATTGTCTACTAACGTATCGAAACATTAAAAACTTCATATCAACCAATAATCGTGACATAGTCAAATTCGAACTTGGAGGTGTTTGTCCAATTTTGTTGCAAACAGGTGCTATCACAGACAACAAATTCTTAGGCATGTTACTGGATTGTCTAAATCCAAGAGATGGATCTAGTTTCCTTCATTTTTCGAAAATTCTAATTACTTGAATTTTCAAGAGTCTACATGAGAGCTTTCTACAATGACCCCTAGAAGAGACCGTTCTACCACTTCGTGTGCTGCCAAAGATTTTTAGGAGATTCATCCCCAGCAAGTTGATAAGTTTGCGCAACCAACCGCTACGAATGTTTAGAACCTAGCCGATGTGGTTACCGAAGTTAAGATGGACTACATGATGAAGAGGATGGAAGAAAAGCTTTAGGAAAGCCGTAATGAGTTGAATGCGCAGATAAAGAAGAGCTTGGACTTGTTGAATCAACTAACCACCAATCACAGGAGGAGCAAGAGGGATAGAGTACCTTCTCATTTGGAATCTGATAATTCTTCATCATCTGAGTAAAGGCAGAGGAATATAAAGCAGAAGATGCTATGGAAGGAAGCTAGGAAGTTGAAATACGAGGCGGGACTGAGCCACGACCAAGGTATATGGATCGGTACCGATCCATCAAGTGGGATCGGTACCGAACCATCAAACCTGGGTCCAAGTGCTTGACTCTTCAATGATTCTGTTGTTTGGCTTCTAAGTGTGCTATCAATGGTTATAATGCTGGAATATAGGCAGGTGTTGCAGATCTACCGCGGAGAGAGTATATGTAAGGAACTACTAAACGAACATTTCCTCGAGAGTCAAGGGAACCTAAGTATCATGAGACTAACCGATAGAATTTGCTAGGAAAAACACTTGGGGAAGATTATGTTGACAGTCGTTCAGCAGACCCACCTGAACCAGATTTGGTTGAAATGGTCAAGAGACAGATAAATGAAAATCAACACCGAAAGAATGATGAGTGGGGCTCCTCCTCGAGCCAAAATCCTTTTATTGAAGATATCTTGCATGAGTAATACATATAGAGATTTGCTATGAAAAAGATGCTGTTATGTAATGAAAAGAGGGATCCGAGGCAACATTTGATGAAGTATGGCTGATATATGGATTTGGCGAGGCTATTGATGCCGTTAAATGTCGTTTTTACCAATATTCCTGATGGGATAGCAACGATCTGCACCGGCTGTCACCCAAGATCCATATCATTTTTTGATCAACTAGCGCGAAAGTTTATAGAGCAATTCCGCATGCATACAACATGTCTGAAAGACGAAATGTCACTTTCTAACCTCTTCTATGGAGCAGGAGAGTCTTTAAAGGATTTTTTGGATAGATTTCATGCTGCAATGGTAGAAGTAAGCAATGCTCAGGAAGACATCATATCGATGATGTTGGTCAAGGGAATTCATCCCGATACTGATTTTAGGAGATGGTTGGAAATGAAACTCTCATCGATGATGGATATTTTTTTACTAGAAGGCCAATCAGTTCGTACACCGGGAAGAGGCACATAGCCATCCCCGAAGGGATGATGCTGGACATTCAGCTGAAGTGATACAAAGCAATATTGTAGTAAAATGGCTTAAGGGGAGTTCTAGGAATGTGGATATAAATGTTGGCAACAAGAATAATGGTCGAAAGTGTAGTGATAATGGGGCCAGGAAGCGAAAGCTGGACAATGGGAATCGTCCCATGATTCCTAAGTATGATAGCTATACTAAGTTGAATGACTCAATAGAGATTATCTACTTGGCAATTCAAGGTACCGAGCATTACAGAAAGCAAACTCTAAAGGAGTTGACTAAGAGGGAGAATATTTTTGGCAAGTTTTGTAGATTCCATGAGACACATGGCCATAACACACCAACAAATGTAGACATTTACATGATATGATCGAGGAACTAATTCGTGAAAAGAAGTTGCAGCAGTTTATGAAAACCCCACAAAACGACGGGAAAGGAAACTCTAACCCCCATGGGTCAACATCCTAACGGGGGAAAGGCGCGCCAAGTGCTGATGAACTTAAGTGGCTTGAGAAATGTCGATAATAAATACTATAACCGGTGGACTGCATCCGCTGAGAAGAGTTGGAATGAAATGGAGT
This sequence comes from Allium cepa, assembly GCA_030765085.1. NCBI lineage: Eukaryota > Viridiplantae > Streptophyta > Magnoliopsida > Asparagales > Amaryllidaceae > Allium > Allium cepa. The sequence goes on along the minus strand of CM060945.1, from coordinate 303,670,550 downwards.
TGTATGTTGGTTCTTTAAAACATGCCATCAACGAGAGATGTTTATTGTCAAAGATAGTGCTCCAACAAAGCAACTCAGATATGTGACAGATGATATCACTTTCCATAATAGAGATGTCGATGTGGAAGAGGCCTCGATTATTTATTCGCTAGTTATTTCGGCCATGATCGGACCTGTTGTAGGAGGAATGTTTTAGTTGATTATGGAAGTTCAGTCAACATTCTATTTAAAAGAACCTATGACTAGATACTTCTAGTGGCAAAAGACTTAAAGCCATGTAAATCTCGGATACAGGGACGAGATGGCTACTGAACCAGTGGGGTACATGGATCCACTAGCGGTTCTTGGAGAGGGTGATCGCAAGAGAGCGTGAGTCGTGCCTTTTGTTGTGTTGGATATTTTCTCTGCCTACAATGCATTTCGGGCTGACCGACCCTTGCTGAATTTAGAGCGACCATCGCTCCTTGGTGTTTAACGATGAAAAATAATCGAGAATGATGTAGGGATAGTTCAAGGGGATCAGAGGCTAGGCAGAAAGTGCTACATCATTGAGTTGAAAGAGGCAAGGCAAAGAGAAGAGGAAAGGGTATAGAGAGGACTCTCCACATTAAGGCTTTGAACACATAGCAACCACTGCCTAAGCCCTAGCTCGGGCAACACAGCCGGTTCCATAAGGATATGGATCCAATGAAAGAGTCGTTAGATGGAAGGGTGGCTCTAGCCGAGTTAACGATCAAAATCCCAATCAACCATGATGATCCTACACCAGTCTTGAAAGTTGGATCGTGACTCGGCATGAGGATGATGAAGCGTCAGTTACTTCTCTCCAAGCAAATCTAGATGTGTTCACCTGGAATCACTTGAATATGTTGGAATATCATCAAAGATAGTGAGCCATGCATTGAATATAAATCCAAAGTGCATTCCTATGAAATAGAAACACCATAGCTTTTGTCTAGAGAAATCCGCTGCAATTAAAGAAGAAGTGGAGAAGTTGAAGGATAGCAACTTCATCCATGACGCCGTATATCAAGAATGGGTACCGAATCCAATTCCAGTGAAAAAAGTCAAATGGGAAGTGGAGGACATGCGTCGACTATTTTGACTTGAATAAGGCATGCCCAAAGGGTAGCTTTTCGGTTTCGAGAATAAATTAGCTAGTGGATTCAATAGCTAGACATGAGTTGCTACCGTTCATGGATGCATACTATGGATACAATCATATCCGATGCATGTACTAGACTAGGAACACACTAGCTTCATAACTGATCTAGGACTGTACTACTATCTTGTTATTCCATTTGGATTAAAGTCTAGAGATACTTACCAACGGCTAATGAACATGATGTTTAAAGACTGGATCGGAGGTCGATGGAGGTATACATGGATGATATGTTCGTGAAGTCACAACTATCGAAGAACCACATTGACGACTTATCTAAGATGCTCAGTGTTCTCTGGAAATATAAGATGAACTCAACCCCTTGAAATGTTCATTTGGCATTGCATTAGGGAAATTCATAGGATTCATCATGAACTCCAATGGGATCAAATCTAATAAGGAGAAGATCAAAGCATTAAGGAGCATCCAAGCCCGGAGACGATAAAAGGCATCTAAAGCTTAAATGGGAAGGTCACAAGCTTGAGTCGATTCATCTCTAAAACCACTAATACATGCTTTCTTTTCTTCGATATAATCAAGAAAGGGGAAAAAAATTCATGTGGATGCAAGAATGTATAGATGCATTCCAGGCTCTAGTAGACCACTTAGAAAGGCCACTCATTCTATCGAAACTACTGAATGAAGAGGACTTGTTTATCTATCTGGCAGTGTCGCTGTACGCTTTAAGCGCCGCACTCGTGTGTGAAGAGTCTCGAATCCAGCGGCTAGTGTACTGCATCAGTAAGTGGTTGACAGATGCAGAAAGAAATTATCCAAAGCTATAAAAGCTCATTTATTATCTATTGATCATCTCAAGAAAGCTCCACCCTTACTTCCAGGCTTATCCGGTCAAGGTTCTAATTGACCAGCCTTTGAGACAGGTCTTGCAACAACCTGATACATCTGGAAGGATGTTGAAATGGAACATCGAATTGAGCTAATACGACATTTCTTATCACCTTTGGAGAGCTATCCAGGGTCAAACTTTGTCGGACTTCCTTGCAAAATACATTGTGCAAGATGACACTTCGGAGAGTAGTGGAGAGCATAATACCAAGTGGAAGATGTACACAGATGGTGCGGCTAATGAATGTTGTTCCGATGCCGGAGTCGTGCTAGTGACTCCTAAGGAACACTCGATTTGTTATGCCCTAAAACTCAACTTTCCTAGAATGAACGACGGAGTAGAATATGAGGCCTTGATTGTAAGACTCAAAATTGCCAAGGAATCGAGGGTTAAAACTTTGCATATCTTCTGAGATTCCCAACTGGTGGTATGCCAAGTATGGAAGGAGTTTCGATCGATAGGAGCAAGACTAGCTCCTTATCTAGACCAAGCCCTTGAGCTACTTAGAGATATTGAATATTACACAATAATGCATATTCCCAGAGAGGAAAATGCAAGGGCTGACTCGTTAGCTAAGTTAGTCAATTCGGAGATATGAAACTCATGGACTTGTTTCGATGGAAGTGCTGTTAGCTATGAGAATCAATCATATAAATGTCGATTAGATCTTGGAGGCTGAACCTCAAGATTCATGGATGACTCTGATAAAGAACTATCTACAAATAGGAATCCTTCAATACGGGAAGAATGAACGACGTCAACTCCTTTGTAAAGATGCAAGAAGCGGTACTTTACAGGAAAGGATTCTCTATCTCTATGCTTTGTTGTGTCCCCAACGACGAGGCCAAGCAAGTCCTGAAGGAATTTCACAAAGGAGCCTATAGAGACCACACTAGAGGGTAAAACCTAGCAAAGAAGAACTTTCGGTATGGGTATTTCTGGCCAACTGTCAATCGAGATGCAACCGACCAGAAGGCGTGACGAATGCCAGAGATCCGCTAAGATATCGAGAGCTCCACCAATGGATCAAATAATCTGCCCATGGCCGTTTGAAGTCTAGAGAATTGATATCATTGGTATATTGCCAATATCTAAGGGTGACGTAAAGTACGCCAACATCGCAATTGATTGCATTACCAAATGGGCTGAGGTGGATCCATCGGTCATAGTCACTATAAAGAAAGTAATAAACTTCCTAGTCAGAAGCATCATCTAACGGGATCCATTTCGATAGTGTCGAGTTCAAATACTTCTACCACAGGCACCATACTGAAAAGAGCTTTGCTACGGTGATGCATCCACAAGCGATGGATTGGTTGAAGTAGTAAACAAGATTTTCAAGTTCATTCTGAATAAGGGTTGGAGAAGGCTAAAGGCAAATGGGTACATGAATTACCATTATCACTTTGGGTTTGTTGAATAACCCATAAGTCAGCGACCGAACACTCCCCATTCGACCTTGCTTATGGATCAAAGGCTATGATCCCAGTTGAACTTAAAATGCCTTCTTATCGAGTGACTCACTATAATCCATGGACAAATGAGGAAATCCTGCCGGAGTCTCTTGATATGATCTATGAGAAGTGCGACGAAGCTGAGTTAAGAGCGTCTGCACTCCGAAATCAAGTCACCTGATATTACAAGAACTTAGACCTTTGAGATTGGCGATCTCGTTCTCAAATGAATCTTCCCTGGCCCCGGGAACTTGGACCCAACTTGGGAAGGCCATACTCGATTGAGCGGAAGCTTGGAGATGGCACATTCAAGCTAACAGCGGTGGATAGGTTCTCACTCTCGCCAGCGTGGAATAGCGAACACTTGCTATGCTATTTTACTTGAAAGTAAATTTGTACATGCTTTCCATGTAACCAGTTAAAATCTTTCATTTCTGAGGTTTTATAAAGGGCTTTCGAAGCTTATGAATATGTACGTACTCAATTTTACATCGTGAATGGTATTATGTTTAAATAAGCTTGCATATGCGAAATTCAGGTGTGTAGGTGCTCGGAGATAGTGCCAGCTTGCAATCCATGATCGAATGCATGAAGTTTGACCACATTTGTTGTTAAAATATAACAACTCTTTAACCTAGGACTTGGGGGTAGTAGTATAAATTTGCAAAGGCTAAATGAGACAGTTTACCTTCTACTGCTTATGCTTGGAGTTTGGCAGAGCATCCATACCTTTGCTTGGAGTAGATAGGACAAACGATTTACACCTAGAGATAGGCGGGATCTTACTTACATCGATCAACACCCAAAGTTAGGTATAATCGAAGACTAACATCCTGGAAAAGAATATTTGAACCATTATGACTAAGTGGTTAACTCCGACCGTCGCTCAAAGTATGGAATAGCACAGTTAAAGCACTTAGCATTTCTATAGCGGCGAAGGTGCAAAAAATTATTACAGGGATATAGCAAAAAATAGCGGAGGTGCAAAAATCTTCATTTGATATAAAGCCAAATATTTAAAGTTAATTTATGCTCATTTTCGCATTTTTTATATAGAAAAAATAAATACTGTTTAATCGTATATAACAAAACCAAAAAACATAATGAGTTATGCATACTAGATTTGGTGACTACATTAGATTTCTAACTTATATTCAATACTTATGCCTTAAAATTAGGTCTTTACCCCAAATTTGATGATTTGGTTTAAAAGTGAACTTACAAAATCAACCTTCATATACTAATGTTGTTAAAACAGGTGCTAAAAAGTCTTGATTTATTGGGTGTAGCAGAAAATAACGGGGATTAAAGCGGATCTACTATTTAATAGCCCTAAATTTAAATAGAGTAGCCGTCGAAGAGCGCTATGTGTTTTAGCAAGGATTTTGTGGGGCTTCAACTGCATAGGTTTGGCATGGTCACTACAGATACCCCAAAGAAGGATGTCCAGACAACCGTTTGAATGGGACTTACTAAGATCGCTCGAAGATTGGCGCAGTCGCACTCGAAACACCCTCGAAAGTGGTGTAAATCTAACCTTTAAAGTAATTGGAATTTGACCAATTTCTGGAGTTGAACTTGGTCGCAGGTGTATGGACAACCCTAAGATCATTCTTTATTCACAAGCAATGAAACGGACTAAAGACTTGGTCCGATGAAGACGACGAGAAGTGGACCCGCAAACTTGGTGAATGTAAAATGCACTCCTCAAACACTTAGGCAAAATCCAAACAAGACTTGAAGAAACAAAAAGTCTGTTTATTCACATCCAAAACAAATACAGGTGTTATTAACATCCAAGCTAAAAAGTAAAAGCAGGGGACGAATCCGCACAACACCGGCCATAAAAATAAAAACCAAAAGTGCGTGAGTACTACTATGCAACAAAAACATGAAGAAGATAAGTGATCATTTTTTGGTCTATCTCTTCTTATCTATCCTCTCCTTCTTCTCTTCCGCAGAAGATGAAGCATTGGATCCCTTTGGCTGCTTGCTTGTCCTTCCTCCACCTCTTTTACCCTTCGGAGTATAATCTGCAAAGGAATAGCAAGCACACTTTGAGAAGCTCTAGCTATAGGAATCGTGACCAGAATCAAAATAGGATTGTCAGGTAGAGTGATGGATAATGGAGGAGGGAAGAAATTAGCTGGTTCTTGCTTGATTTTTGCTGCCCACTAGGATTATTTATCGTGCATCTCCTACATGGTGGGTCTTATAACATTCCCCAAAGTCATCATCGTTAAAACATCTTCATCGATCTGAATCTCTTGAAATTCACTAGTCCCTTCTTCATCCAAATCTTGGATCTTCTATGCATCAGGAGCAGGAGTATCACTGACAAGAATGCTTGAAGTAGTTTCAAAGATGGTCACAACCAATGAATCGGTCGTTGTTGCTTTGGCCCTGGTTGGGAGCTTTCTTTGGGAAGACTTGGAACCGTAGGATGACCTAAAATTTAAGAAAGATGAAACGAGAGATTAGCGACATCAATCGGCATCATGTGTTCTCTCTCGAATATAGGTATGGTCAACGATATACCTTCGCCAGACTGAGCCTCAGTATGGGCAGACATACTAGCATGGTGGGCTTGTGAAGCTGCATGCACCTGGATTATACCCAGGATTTGATGAATTAACAGAAGCAGAAGGCCTGGAAGCAAGACCTATGGCGTTATCTTGGGGAGTACTGCCAAAACCTTCAACTTGATCCTTATGAACTATAGTGGCCAGTTCCAGGTGTAAAATAAGCTCATTGGCTTTGAGTGCCTTGAGCCTCTGCAGTTAAAATCTCTTTCTCTAGCTGCACCAAGACAATTTCAGTCCCTTCTAAATGTTCACATTCATCCCGCCTATTTTCACCCACGCTGTCGCCAAAGTGCGAGGATAAACTTTACCAAGCCACGCCAAATCTTGGAACATAAGAACGTTGGTGTTGTAGTTTTTTATGAGTGGATCAAAGCTATCCTTAATCCATCTCTCTGCGGATATCACCAATCCATCCACTCTTTTCGCCTTGTCTAGCATTTTATCTCTCTCCTTGTACGCATCATCTTTCTCCTTCCGCACATCGAATAGTTTTTCATAATAATTGTAAGCAGTCTGATTAGCCTCGTCTTTCTCTTTCCTTTCACCTTCAAGCCGTGCTTTTAATGCTTTTACCTCTTGAGCCAAATCATGATTCATGTGTGAATAGACTCCACTTTGATCAAATGATTCTTTCTTTCTTGCTTGATTGTAGCATGTAACTCCGGAATCTTTTAATCAGCATCGATCTCGTCATTCTGGTTCGTAGTGAGCTTCATTCCTCCAATCTCAACCTCTAGATTCTCAGAATATTCAAAGATTATCTCAGCCAACCTTCTCCAAGTAAAATACCGAACATATACATCACCAACGTATGTAACTATTTCATGCTTAATGTACGCAAAAATATCTTTCATATTCGAAACAAGCTTGCATGCTTTGAAATAGATCTTCAAAAAATGACACTGTAATTTGGCAATCTGAGGATTTAAAGCAATCAGTTGTTCTATTTTATGTCAGGCTGTTCAATCTTCTTCTCGATAGGCACTTATATCAGTTTTGCACTGAGAGGAATCAAAAGCCATGGATTTTGACAGACGATTGAGAATACTGAGAGGTATGAGACGGCACTGGCTACTTAATAGAGAAAGAAGCACAAGAAGGGTCGTCATGAAGGATGTCGTTGTGGAGACGAGACTAATTTTCCCGGCCTCTAGATGGGGGAGACCTGGATCTAGATCAATGCCTAGATTATGAATTGTGTGGCTTGTAATATTTCTCTCCGCCTCCATGATCGCATCCTGAACACCAGCCAGAATCAAAATCGTGGCTAGGCTTGTAAGGTCACGCAGTTGGTTTGCACCTCGACTAAGATCCCATATGAACCTGGAAATCTTCATATAATCCACGTTGCTCAACGGAACCTGCTAGTAAAACGAAGATAAATTTGCTTTGATACGATAAGAGTACTACATGAGTTGTGCAGAGTAAAATGCATGTATGTGTGCTTGTGCAAGTGTCCTAGTGTCCCCCCGATAATGGGTTTGAATTTTGCTAACAAGGGTAATCTCCCCTACTTTGATAGAAGGCATGTCCTTTAGGAAACAAACGAGGGACCCAACATCCCCGGTACTCAAATTAGCGAGACCAAAGGAGTCGATTACATTTGGTATTCGCCCGAGACCAGCAAAAGGATCCTCTGAATTCTATATAGGAGTCTCAAATGTGGACATAGCTGACGGAGGTTGGGTCGGAGTCCTCTTTTAGGAAGATTAATCTTATGGCTTTTTATGTGAAGGGTTTGCTGATCATCACCGCCTTCACCTTTTTTACCATGTTTTTCTGCTCCTTCACCTTCACCCATGATCTCAACTCTTTGGAGTGGTCTTGAATGTTTCCAGGCTCGATTATTGGACATTAGACTAATGGAACTAGCGAGTGGTCTCCGTCTTCTTCGGATGAAGAATCATCCCATCACTATCAGTAGCCTCAGGAATAGAACTAACACCGCGATCAAATTCCAACAAGTTACAAGAACATAAATTTTCATCATTGAGCAACACCTTAGCCTCTTTCTCTTCTTCTGGGACCAGATGAAGTTGTTTGACAGTCTTCGCTAAGGTTGCATTGGAAGGCCTACGCAGTACATCTATAAAGAAATAAAAAGGCGTTCAAGAATGACAAAGTTATGGATGTGGAACCCCTTGATAAAGGCTAGAGTAGAGCTTACGTGGAGATAACCATCATTGAACGAACCCAGGAGGACAGCAAACGAAGAGAAATTGCACTTTGAATTAGCTTAATTTATTCCAAGTGCCGACTAAGCCTCTAGAAGGCTCTAGAAAGAGGAGGGAAGGACTTCCCTTGCGATGCTTAAAGCCAAACAAATATCAGATCTCTTGGTTGTTAAGAACTCGATTAAAGTGGTAAGAAAATATGATGAACAGACTGTGGACGAAAGCATAACCGTTCGAATGGAGTTGGGTCAGAGCCAATCTCATGAAGTGTATAACTCGTCGGATGAACTGATTAAACGATGGGACACATCTCACTAAGCATATGTACATATTGCATGTTGTATATCCATCTGGTGCATGGTATGCTCTTTGATAGCATGTCAGAAATAATACATCCTCAAATGTGGTCCCATGTTTCTCTTATATTCTCCTAAGTGATCCAACTTTGGTTTTGGAAGCAAAAGAATTGAAGGGATTGTCTACTAGACTACATCTTCAAGAGTATCTGGGGGCAGGTTCAACTTCTGGACCTTCTTTGTGCTCCATTAGAACTTTCATAATCTATTTTTCTACTAGCAAATTTTTTTTTTAAAGAGCAAGCTATACCAGAGTTTGTTGTGTAGAATGAGCCACAGTTGAACTTGACTCGGTATCTGACTCGACATATAATTGATATCAGTTGTGTAGAGAGACGCTCGGAACGTCTATGAGCTATAACTATCAAAACTCAACATATAATTGATATCAGATTGATTAAAAGTCATGCCCCATGCCAAAGTGAAAATCTAGCGCAATGTCGTGCAGTGCTGATTTTTGATAATGTGTAACGGTACGTATAGAAATTAGGAGGATATCTGAAGTGATCGTCATCACTAATCATCCTACCGGGCTTTGAGGCGTCATCCATGCATTCAAGATGTCATGAACTCAAGAGATTTCATCCTAGAATTTTGGGTCCAAGTGGATATGCTTGGATCCCTCAAAGTTCACAAAGGTAGAAAATCCAAAAGGTAGGTTCGGTACCGAAACATAGCCTTTGAGGAAATTCCAGCCTTGGCAACTTGGAACCCTATCCGTTGAGGTGGTGGCTTTTGGTTATTAAGGCGGAGAGTGGCAAAGTTTCACCTGATCTCGAGGTTGAAAATTTTCAATGGTAAATGAAGCTTGGAGGCAAATGGCAAATAAAAGTTAAAGAATGAAAAGGGGCAAAAAAATAATTTAAGGCCTGAACAATGAAAATATGCATCAGACTCGCCTAACTCTAAGGCTATGAATCGTTGCTGATCCTTGCCTATTGATTGGTATCAATCAATCGACGTTCAAAAATGAAAAACAGCATACATATATAAGTGTGTGTGTATGTCTAGTGCTTCGGATTAGCCAATACGTACATAAAACTAGGGCACGATGGAAAACCAAAGAAGCTGTGTGTGCATATTCAGCATTTAATAACTGGAAACCAAATAAAGGCGGATTAAAACCTGGAAAATCCAGAAAAGGAATCAATTCAAAATTATCAAGCTTGAAATGACGGATCATAAGAGCACGTTCCAGTTTATGGTCTTAGATGCTTGTGAAGCGTCATGACGAATGACTATAGACATAACACTTCACCAAAAGGATCCGAAGAGAGGATACAACTACTCGAAGCATAGATTGGAGTCCGATATGACAATCCTAACTTGTCTCGATTCAAAGCACATCATGTTTGCAACAAGATGTACTTTGGAGGGCCGGTGTTATCCAGCCTTTTGACCAGGCGATATCTTAATTGACTTGACGAACAAAACTTGATAACTATCATGGTAGATAGTCCAGAGAGATAGCCGGAAAGTCTAAAAACCAGTCTAATTAAGACGACAAGGCAAGGACAGAGTCTCTAAAAGAAACAAATCCCGATCCATCAAAGTGATGGATCGTTACCAATCCATAGAATCTTCCTAGATTCGCTCCATTTTCCATATACAAACAAGTATTGATGTTAAAAGCCCATTTCTAACTCCATGGATAGTTTTCATGCCATTTGATATCAAATAGCTTAAGCATAAAGAGTTAGCAACTTAATTTCTCCATCGATCCATCTCATTGGCCATGAAACATGCTCATAACCAAACAAACAAGTCAATAAACATGAAGCCGACGATATATCACTTTGATACAAGGTGTCTAGAACCATCCATAATATAATGTTATGCATCGGTACCGATCCGTAGCTGATTGCTGATTTGGTCACGTTGTCTCAAGTACAACTGTTGTTACATTATGGAGAACATGGAGGAAGATGTGCTAGAGCTTTTTCCTACAACCTACAGCTATAAATAGGTATGAAGGGGCATCATTTTGGAGATATTTTGGCTCTTTGGCAATTTTACACATATTTCTTGTAATTGGAAATTGAGTGGTACCGAACGATAAGAATAGCAATTGAAAAATAGAGATATCGTCAATAAAATCTTAAGTTGATGTAGGCAACGATTAGCCGAACCACTATAAACCTTATGTGCATTGTTTACTTATTTTCATTTACTTTTCATCATTTTTTATTCTCTACACAATCTATTGTGTGTTTGTACCATTTTTGATGCAAACACTACCTACATGGTCTAGTCTGTGACTATTAACATAGTTTCTATATTAATAGTTATCAACCAACATAATGTTCCATTACATGAACTCATTTGAAAACATCTAGGACACTACTTGGCCTAATACGATGTACATAGTCCGATGAGTTGATACGCATCAACATTTATTGAGGACTATACATTGACCGCACTAGGCATATTGAACGCAAAAACTACATAAATACATGTATGAATTATAAAGAGTAAGTTGCATCTTATATGATTTCCATCCTTCAATTTTAATGTTCAGCATAGATATTGCTCATGGGTCTACGACATTTTACTAGATCTGTTGCTATGACAACTGCCTCTGCATCTACTTCTACGTTGTGTCAAATTCTATGCCAAATTCTTCCTCCATGATTGTTGCTTGGCCATCTACGACCCTGAGTGTGTCTATAGCTACTGCTTCTATCAAAATCATTTTTGATTCGTCGACGGTTGGATGCTCGAGGCGATTTATATACTAGAAAACCGATCAGACCCCCCTTAATCTCACCTTATCATAGCGAATCTTCTCACAAAATACCAAATACATGACATCCCTAAAGGTGAAGTTAGATTACCATAGCCATTTGAGCATTCCCATAACCCACCGACAGGCGACATCGCTAGTGGTAAATACATGTGTCTAGACGGTGCAGTTTTGTCTTTCAACCAATTTCCTCATCAAGTCCTTTAATCTTTAAGGATATCTCCTTCGCATTTACATTAGAATGGTTATTCAATGCTTCTGATCATTATATGTTGTTTATTATCTGCTTAGATTGAGTTCAAATATGGTTGAGATTAATTTCTCCACAACATGAAGTAGAAATTGCCCGATATTTCCTACATTTTTTTGAAGCGCTTCGCTTGTACATGGTTGTAGTCAATCTCCACAACAAAAGGATTGCTTCAAGGATAACTATTTTTTGTTACATGTCCTAAAGGTTTTCTCGCTTGTGACTCTTCAGACGTAAGCTCCTTACCTTACATATTGAATCTTCAATGCTAATATTCCTTCACTTGAGTTTCTAACATTTTTCAGAACTCCATAAATATTCCTTTAAGAATCAAAAAGATACAAATGCAACCAATGGTTGCCAAACCCAAAGTATTCCTTGCTCCTAAGTGTTGCATATCCTTCCTTTTGACCCATCTTAAGCTTTACTCTTTATCATCATCTTTATAATGGCTGCTACGCCTTCTGCGAGCATCCTGATCCTGAGGATTGGTGGGCTGGAGCCCAATTGTTTTAACATGAACTTGCACTGGTCATCCAGTGTAGATAGACTCTAAAATGGGAAGAATGACAAAATAAGAAGAGGAAGGAGAAGAGAAATAAGAGATAGAAGAAGAAGAGGGCGGGATAGAAGAGGATGGAGAATTTGGGGAAGAGTTAACTAGGGAGAATGTTGATGATCTAGAATTTCAAATTCCTGTTTCCCAGTTCAAGCATCTTCGAAAGGATGTCACAAAAGCCACGGCAGGAGCGTCACCAAGTCATATCGATAATGGATAACCCACCACTCCTGAAACTATGATCCCATTGGCCCCTTCAATCATCCTACCCTCAATGATCTTACAAATATGAATTTTGATTTTAATGAGCTTACCGAGTGTAAGGATCTTCTAATAGGAGAAAACACCATTGAACATAGACCTGTGGGAATGAAATTATCCCATCTGCATATACTACTTCTCCTAGTCCGTATAATAAGTAGAACAACATTGTACATATACCATTTAGGCTTGCATCCACACACTTGCATTATCGTATGTTGCATACTTTTGTAGTTCTTAACACCTATTTTAATTCTATTTTCTACCATGTACAAGTGACGTGAGACGATCTAGTTATTCCGGTGCTCTCCATCACCAATCATAGCAAAGTGAGTCCATGTTCACACAAAGAGGCCCTCCTGGCTACGACGAATGTCATGGGAGAGACATCTGAGACAAACATCACTGCGGTGAGAGGGAATGACGATACCATTACTCTTACTCATGAACGCCCCTTTCTCCCAAAGGCTCGGGCTCTTATAACTTAAGACAGCCTACTTCATCTCCTCATTATCGCTCCTTCTAATTAGGAATGAGCCACTCTTTAAGCAGACATTCTCTAGTACGCATCATTCCTTTTTCTCACAGCACATCTTTGAGTTCTACCATTATCCAAACATTGGCTGTTATTCCTGCTTGTGAGGTCAAGGGACTCATCCAGCTTATTTTTAGTTGTTATCCCCGCTAGTAGGACATTAGAAAAAAGATAATTCCTACCACCCTATTGCAAGGAATCTCAACAATATTAACAGAGTTAATCAAATCCTTCTTTATGAGAAGGAAGAAAAAAATCAAAGACAATGAGTGGCAGATTGCCACTGTGGATGCTAAGACTGCTCTCCTAAAGCAAAAATGCATCATCATTGGAAATTATTAAGCTAAGCAAAATGATATTATGAATAAGGCCTACTCAAAAATTGAGCACGAGCGCATTATCATTAAGCTCCAGCTTCGAGAAGCACACATCAGCAATGAGACTCTCATCAAGGATCATGACGAAGAATAGGCTATAGCCGAGGAATCTTCTTTTCAAATTAATCACTGCACAAATGGAGCTAGCTAAAGCTAGAAGCACCATTTATGAATTCAAATCCCGATGTGAAAATACAAATCGAGTTTATAAGCTTGAGGCTAACAATTCTAGACTCAAGTCCTCTCTTTGACTCATAAGTTGAGCTTACACAAGCTTACGTTGAACTTCAAGAAAAAATACCAAGCCTTTGCAAGCTTTGATGATGATTTATTAGATTTTTGTAAGATGGTGCCCTGTATATTGAATATTCATTGGCTTGGGAATTTATGATTGTATTATCGTCGACCTTCACGAAAATATAATGATAGTCGAATGCAATCGATGTGATCGAAGTGGTTACTCATTTATTGAGTCTAACATCGTTGACTAATTCTTTGACTCAAATGACTTGGAGGCCCTTAAAATGGGTCTATCTTTACTTGCCGAGGATAAAGTAAGGGAAGTCATGAAGTGGATCACAACTCCAGACTAGGGGGTCATTGGATGTGCTTATTGTCGAGATTCACGAGGATCCCACTTGGATGCCTTCGACTGCCTAAGCAACTAGCTCCATGATTGTTGACGTTCTTGGGCCTCCTAGTTAGAATTTGAAGAGTATGAATAAAATGAAATGAAAAAGATTGAAACTGTAAAACAAAAGGTTTTCTTTATTGCAGATAATGTTTTTGATAGCACTGATCTCAGAATACATTTCGGCAACTTATACCAGGCTTTTATATACAGTTGTTTACATAAATGGGCTTTTGGGTTTTAGATAGAACCCGCATTAACCTTATTTACATTGAGATAAAGGTTACAGTGAGTAGCCGCTTATACTTTATTTCCCCCCTCAAACCAATATTAGGTTTAGGGTTTCTTCAGTTGCTCCAGATCCATGGCGACGACTGAGATAAAAACTTGATTTTCGTCGATTCTTCATGACGAGTCTTTAGATTTTGTTGAGAATTCTGCTTTAAAAGATTGTCTTTGAGAATTCTCAGTGACTTTAGACTTCTCTCCAGAGATAGATTTGTGAGTTTGTTCACTTAATCTGGCTCTAGTATCATCCTTAAAAGACTTGCTTGCTGAAGTTACAACTGCTCGAGGTGATTTGATCTGAGCTTTCATCTCCTTGTTGAAGGTCGGATTTTTGAGATCTACTTTGCTCTCTACTCTTAGTTCAGCTTGAAACTTTAGGAAGTTTCTTGCTGATAGAGCCTTGGTAAGAATGTCTGCACGCTGATAAGTCGAAGGTATGTGATTGACTTGTTGATTTCCTCTTTGAATTTGTTTACGAACAAAATACAGATCAATTTCGATGTGCTTTGTTCGTGCGTGCAATATTGGATTGCTGCCATGTACACGGTGTTTTGATTATCACACCATAATATTGATTTGACTGCTGAATTGATTTGTAGTTCCTTTAGTAGGGATTGTAACCAAACTATCTCTGCTGTATCACTTGCAACACTTCTATATTCCGCCTTTATGCTCGATCTTGATACAGTGGTTTATTTCTTTGAGCACCATGACACAGGATTGTCCCCAATATAAATGTAGCACTCTGTTACATATTTCCTATCATCAATGTCTATGGCCCAGTCTACATCTGCATATGCTGTGATGTTTAAGTTGTTGCATGCTCTCACCATTAATCCAAAATCTGCAGTTCCTTTAAGATATACGAGAATCCTTTTTACTGCTTTCTAGTGCTCATCATGTGGATCCTGCATAAATTATGAAACTTTGTTAACACTGAATGCTATGTCTGGCCTAGTAATAGTAGTGTAATGTAGTGCTCCTACAATACTTCTATATTTTTTAATATTTAATATGGATCATAGGAGTGGGTTGTGGTTTTGCCTCATGCATTTTTGATTTGATAAGTATCTCTCTAATATAATTCTTCTGACTTAGCAATATCTTTGTGTCTGATTTTCTATTAACTTCAATGTCCAGAAAATAGCTGAGATTGCCAAGGTCTTTGATGGAAAATTGTTTGTTAAGATATTGTCTAATGCTTGTGATTTCTCCAGTATCATCACCTATTATGATCATGTCATCAACATATATTAGAATATAAATAATATGATTATTATAACTTTTGACAAATAAAGAGTTATCATATTTGGTAGATTGATAGCCTAGAGAGGTTAAGGTGGCCTTTAGTCTGTCAAATCATACTCTTGGTGCTTGTTTCAGGCCATATATGGCCTTATTTAACTTGCAAACTTGATGATCATTCTGTCTATACCCCTATGGTTGTTCCATGTAGATTTCTTCTTATAGAATGCCATTTAAGAATGCATTGTTAACATCCAGTTGCCTTATGTACCAGTTTTTTCTTAGAGCAATTGTAAGCACAACTTTGATAGTTGTTGGCTTTACTACTGGTGAGAATGTTTCACTGAAGTCAAATCCATACTGTTGAGTATATCATTTGGCAACTAATCTTGCCTTGTATTTGGACACTATTCCATCTGGATTTTTCTTCAGTTTATAGGTCCATTTGCATTCTATTATATTTTTGTTTGTTGAAGGATATACAAGGCTCCATGTTTTATTCTTCATTAGCACTTGATATTCTTCATCCATTGTTGTCTTTCAGTTTTCATCTCTGTATGCTTGCTCAAATGACTCAGGCTCATCAATATTTGTTGTTGCTGTGTAGATTTTTGGCTTGAATATCCCACTTTTGGATCTTTTAATCATGTGATGACCTGTTCTGGTTGATAATTCAATGTCTGTTGATGTTGAATTATCATCTTCACCAGTGTTGTCCTGAGATTGTTCTTGAAGTCTGTGTTGATTCCTTGACTTTGATTGCTTGATGTAGTGGATGACTGTACAGGTATGTCAGGCCATTCTTCTATTCCATGACCTGGTTCAGGCAACATAGTGTGTTCTGGTTTAGAGACACCTGCCTCCTTGAGATTCCACGTCTCAGAATACACAGGTATATTTGAGATAGATGTTCTTGAACTATATATTTTCTGGGTAGTTTTTGTATTTGCACAAGCAAAGGGATTTTTTTTTCATTGAACACTAGTCTACTAATAAATATTTTTCCTGAGTTGTCCAAGCATTTGTAACCTTTCTGCTTGGTTGCATAACCCAAAAATATATAGGGATGAGATCTGAAATCTAATTTGTATCTGTTATATGGTCTTAGATAGGGAAAGCACAGACACCCACATGTTCTAAGACTATCATAATTGGGTTTAATTCCCATGAGCATTTAGTACTTTAGTTGGGAGTCTATTGATCAAATACGTTGAAGAACTGAATGAGTCAGGCCAGAAATTTAGAGGTAGAGATGCCTGAGCAAGTAAAGTTATCCCTGTTTCTACAATGTGTCTGTGTTTTCTCTCAACTAGACCATTCTGTTCAGAGGTACATGGACAAGTGATTCTATGTATTATACCTCTGTTTAAGAAAAATTTGTCAAGTGATTTATATTCACTACCACCATCACTTTGAATAACTTTAACTTTATGACATGTTTGCCTTTCAGCTTGAGTAACAAAATGTATGACAGCATTATAAGTCTCTGCCTTTGTTTTCAGAAAATATATCCATGTGTATCTAGTGAAGGCATCAACAAAAGATATATAATATTTATAGCCATGGTCGGAACTAATGGGTGCAGGACCCCAAAGATCAGTTGTAAGTAGTTCTAGTGGCATTTTGTATTCAGTAATAGAATCAGCAAAGGGTAATTTGTGGCTTTTGCCCATTTGATAATAGGTACAGATATACGGTAAAGTAATATCACTAAAAGAGACTTTAATTTCTTTCAGAACCTGTTTTATAACATTTGCATTGGGGTGTCCCAACTTGTAATGCCACTGATCAAATACACTTTTATTCTTTTCAATAGATGATATTTCACAGTTATTGCTACACTTTACTTTCCCAATAGTGTTTCTACAGTTAATCACAGTGAACTTGTACAATCCATTCACTGCATCACCTTGCAAAAGTTTTTCACCAGTTAGTATGTCTTTTACTAAGCAATATTTAGGATAGAATTCAAAGTACACATTATTATCATGTGCAAATTGAGAAACACTCATGCGATTTTTCTTTATTCTTGGTACTCTTAATAGATTATTGAGATATAATTGCCTTTCACCTTTGATATATGCATTATCAATATGAATGATTCCAATAGGCTTACCATCTCCCATAAATATTGACTGTTTACCTCTATACTCCTTGTTGCCAAGATTTAAGTTGTCAAGATTATTTTACAAATGATTGGTTGCACTTGAATCCGGGTACCAAGCTTCATCTTGTATGTGTTCTGACCTTGCTGTTTCATCTTGATGCTGATTCATGTTGCCACTAGACTGTTTATTAGACTCTTGCTGAACTTGTGCTAAGTTTGCACTGTAGTTGCCATTTCTTTGACTGTTTGAGTTTTGTCCTGAAACATAGTTAGCATTGAATCTGAAATAACATTTTGGTGCAGTGTGACCAATTTTCTCGTAGATCTGGAACTTTGGTTTTTTGTTGTTACTCCATCTCCCTCTTCCTCTGACAGTAGTGTTTCCCTTTTGATATTGCTGATTGTTGTGATTTTGATTTCTGTTCTTATTATTATTTGAGGCAAAGTTGACAGACATGTCACTGTCTATTGGTTTCTTGTTATCCAATCTTCCTTTATGTGCAAGGAGGATGGAACTGACATACTCAAGAGATGGCAGAGTTTGTTGAGAGGATATCACTGCTACCACTGATTCATAATCATCACCTAAACCAGTTAGAATAGTTAAAACTTGCTCTGTATTTGAGATTTTGTGTCCGGCGCTTCAAGTATATGTTCTTGACTTTTCTCAGATAGTCCCTCATTGTTTGACTTTCTTTTCTGACATTTTGTAACTGTCTTTTGTAATGCATTACTCTGGCTGCAGATTAAGTATTAAAGATTCTTTCAACTGCTAACCAAATTTCATTAGCAGTTCTGCATCCAATTACTTGAGGCAGTAGTTTTACATTTATTGCTGAAAGTAACCAAGAACTTATAAGATCGTCTTGCCTTTGATACTTTGCATATTCTCCATTACTTACTGTTTTGTTTTCTGAATCAGTGATGAATCAGGAAGGAACAACAGTGGTGCCAAGAATAAATTCTTCCAAGCCATACCCTCTTGCTGCAGTTTCAACTTGAACTTTCCAGAGAAGATAATTATCTTCTTCAAGTTGAGCAGTGATGAGTTGAATTTGAGGACTGATTGTGGCTTTCAGGAGATTTTCTGCTGCACCAGTGGCTTGTTGTGGTGGATTGGATGCATTATCATAAGTTTCTGAGTTATCATCATCCATGATGAAGATTCTTGAATCAAGAAATACTTGAGAGGTCAGAAATCAAATAGAGTAATCAAGAACTTATTTCTGCAGAAATCAGGTATGTTGTAACTGGTTTTAAATGATGATGCCTAATTTGATAAACCAGTGGTATGACACTTACTTCCTTTCTGTTTTAATGAGGTTCTTGAATTCTTGGCTGATTTTCTTTGGCTTTTTCAAGTTAAGATTTGATCAATAAAAGAGACCGTGTACAGCTAGACTTCCCTAGGCGAGGCACTAGTCTTTGGAGACAAATCTTATACTACCCAAATGATGATAATATTTCTGATGAGTGACTAATCTCCAAATGATGAGATTTCTCTGATGGAGATTGGTATCTTCTTTTTCTGAAATCTTTCAGTGCAGTTTTGCCTAATCCATCTCTGATACCAAGTTAGAATTTGAAGAGAGTTTGAATAAAATGAACTGAGAAAGATTGAAACTGTAAAACAGAAAGTTTTCTTTATTGCAGAGAATGTTTTTGATAGCACCGATCTCAGAATACATTTTGGTAACTTGTACTAGGCTTTTATATACAGTTGTTTACATAAATGGGCTTTTGGGTTTCAGATAGAACTCGCATTAACCTTATTTACATTGAGATACAGTGAGTAGCCTTTATGCTTTATTTCTCCTTTACAATCTTGTAAAACCCACATGGAAACTACTAAGCGCTATATTCTTATGCTTCCCTCTTGTCCTCTTGGAGCTCAATTGTCATCAATTAACAAGGAGAAACCGACTTCTGTCCAATATACTACTTACCGCTAGAAGCCCCTATGGTGTTGACCCACCTTCCATATAAGATATTCCAACTTACGCTCCTTTTCTCCAAAAGTTTAATTTGTTACCCCTTAAAGCTTGGGGTTTATACTCTTGCATTTTTTATGTTTGAGGGCTTACCATTGATCCATCAGTCATAGTCCTTTTGGCCACATGACCTACTAACACACTTAGGTCTTAACCTAACCAGATGCGAAAAAGATAGGAGTACTCCTTGTTGGTGACAACCCTATTATTGACCTGAAAAAAGAAGACAAGGTCGACACCATACATGCTCTAAGGAAAGAATCAAGGTGCCTTAAGAAACAACCTCTATGTTTTTGTATTTCTTTTTGTATCTCTCTATCGGATACTATTATGTACGGGCATAACTCTCAATGTTGTACTGGAAAGGAAATGAATAATAAAGGATAATATTTTCCAAGTGTATCTTCTTTACTTTATGCAGTTACTTCTATGTATATTCCATGCCATGCTTGCAAATATTCATATATATGCCAGTATATTTTAATATATTATACAATGTTATGTCTGCCGATATATGCGATCCTATGTAATGCACCTATCAAATGTGGCCCTGTACAAATAAATAGACTACCGCATTCGCACAATGTGTTTAACTAAGTTTTACTTACTACCGGTCTAACTTATCATATTTAACCATAAGTGAAACTGTATCCTACTGCTTATCCCAATTATATTGATGGTTATTTCTCTCGTGCTCATATGAGTGCCACTATACTTTGCAATAAATGTTTTTAACTTTAACTGTTGTTTGTACACTGATGCTTGTTGTTGAGCATATGTTAAACGCGTTTAAGGGAGGAGCTTTTTCCAATCGATTGTGGTGATCATCCTATACTTCATCCTAAGGTTCCTGCAAGCTAGAGACTTTATAAATACATCTCTACACCCTTTATGGTTCATAGTAAGTTATTTCCACCTACATCAACTTAAAAAATTTAAAATCCAATTTCATATACTTTAGGGATTTTCAATTCTATTAAGTACTCTTTGTAATTTCTTGTAAGTAATAAGGAGTAGAGAGATTCTCCACCTATTTTTCTAGATGTGAAACATATGACAGTGAATCTAATCAATGAGAGAGTTTTCCTAGATCATTGCACCTTTTGTGCGAGTTGAAATTACGCAAGAAATTTCGCTACGTTAAAGCCGTTATAGTTACGAACGTCGTTCATTGGGCTTTGATTGCCGACTCGCCTATCACAATGTCTGTACCTTCCGTACCACCACAAGTTCTAATTTGGTCATTGTATTCTCTATATCGGTTAAGTGAATAAAGAAGCTATTGGCTTCTTCAGGGACGTAGGTCTATTTGAACGAACCATGTTAAACATCTTGTGTCTCTCCTTTATTTCTGTTTGTGTTGGTTGATTTGATTTGGTAACATATACTTTATATTAGTTGATGGGTTTAATCGGCATGCTAGATTTTTGGTTTATACTATTACTGATGGTCATGACAATGGTGTATTTTTTCGAACGATGTAATTCTTTTATTATATTCATTATCTTTCTATGCTATTTGTTGAAATTTGATGTTTATATCTAAAGATGAAGAAATTTTATTTTTAGGTGGTTTTTTTAGAGAAACGATGGCTTCATGAGCAGAAAATCCAAATTTAGCAAGACTAAATAAATTATTAAAGGGCACATGCTTTGAACATTTTTTGTTAAGATCTACCTTCTTTTTGTTCTTTCTATGCAAATTAATTTGTTTGAAACTGTCATATCATAATTTTTGATAGTCTATTTTAATACCATGGTTAGGCAAACTATGTATTATTTGACGTCTAATCTGCATTAATTAATTGGATTCAGTACTTGATGTTTTAGACGTGCTGCATTATGTGCATATAGTAAAATACATGTTAGGAGTAAATCAATATACTGTGCTGTACTTATGTAAATCTATTGTGAGTTTTATTTGGGCATAGTTGGTTCAATTTACTAAATATATGTATATGCATTTAAAATCATTTTTGAATATCGAATATCCGTATCCATGCATATCACACGACTATAGGATTTTCGATTATCCTTTACGGTTGGTAGATTCAAAAATAAATTTATATAACATGACTCAGACCTAAAAAAAACAATGTTTGATAAATTTTTGCCTAAAGCATAGTGTAACAATACAAATCTCAATCATATGATTAACTAGAATACTTATATATATATATTTTTTAGTTGGTTTATTAGTGTCAACATGTATCGATTTTAGGAATTAAAATTATGACTTTTAATCTCATAACCTCGTTGATAAAAGAGTGGATATGGAGTTATCCATGGTTAGGCTTGGGCTTTATTGTAGGTTACAAAATGTAAAACTGTGCAGCCCATGGATGATGGAACTCGCAACTGAACAAAAGATTCCAGCATCTGGAGGCTGAAAATAATCCCAATTTTGTCAATTCCCATTTTACCCCCGCAGTCATCTCAACACCTAATCTTATTCAATTCCTACCCATCTATAAACCCAATTTCGCTAGAAATTCACTTTCCCAATAATATCCTCAACGAGAGAGAGAGAGGGGGAAGAGAATCTGCTTTGGTGGCATGCCGACTGTCGCCTCTATTCTTCCGCGTTCTCTTCTCTCCTCTAAACCCATCTCTTCTTCTTCGACTAATCTCGCTCTTAGTTCGACTGCCAAATATTCGGCGAATATTTGTAATCAGTTTCTTCGATTCGGGTTATTGAACAAGGGCAAATTTTGTTCTCTTGTGGTTGCATCTTCTGCTGCATCTTTCGATGAGGTTGATGCTACTGGGAAATCGGTACCCCGTTCTTCTAAGGTTTCACCTCTATTTTTATGTTTTATTCATGTCCTTAGAATTTGTTTTCATAGGAACTGCTAAGTAACAGCAACAGTTCCAACCTTTGGACTGAATGTTACTCCAGTACCTTACATGCATTATACCGATATAAACCAACAAATTATTTGGCTTATTGTTAATTATCATTTTTCCTATGCGTGTAAAGAAACAACTTAATTAGATATAAAGTTCTAAAATTACATTTTTCATATACGTAATCTTATTAGAAACGGTAAAGTGAGGAAAATGCATAAAATTGACACAACAAAGTTGCAATAGAAACTCTGAGTAGTGCATGAAAACCAATCTGAAACGAGTAGCACATGGAAGTGCCTTATAAAATAGAACATAAATAGATCAAAGAAACATCGAAATGAAAGATTATGGGATGACTAGTAATAAATATATTGCAGAATTTGAAATAGCTCTAGTCTTTGGTCAAACAAATGAATTATCAGGGAGATAATTATGAAAATATGTTTACTTCAAAAACTTACTGCAAACAAACCTGAAACTTATTAAAAAAATAGGTTTTGTTTCAAATTCATACCTGAACATTTTGAATGTGCATGTACAATTTCCTTTTTATACTTGCACATTCCATAAAAGCGCAATTGTATTTTACCTCTCGTAGTGAAAATGAGGATGATTTTGTAACATGTTCCAAACGAGATTTATTTTTGCAATAAGTTTTTCTAGAAAGCTAATTTGTAAAATAAACTCACCGCCAACAGCTCATATGTATGAGAGTAGATTTGCTTGCACAAACCATGGTTGGATATTTCCTAGATATGAACAATTTCACATTATGTCATCAAGATGAATTTTCTCCCTCATTGGTGCTACAAGGTTCCAAGCAATTGTCTCTAGGATTGTACGAAAACAGAAGAAATGCTCTTACTGCTAAGATTGTGGCAAACTCAACTTTTGTTTGTATCTTACACTTTATTGAATCAATACAAAGTATACCGCATATACTAATGAACTATATGACATGTATAACTATTGAACAATACTACATTAATCAATTATGTAGGAAGGTAGAAGAAAGGGAAGTATTAAAATGGTATAAGATATAGTACATACAGTAATTAAACTTCATGTTGTATATAGTAAAACCCAACATATTTATTTATTGGTGTGTGTGGGTGGACGCGTGTGTTTGGTGGAATATTTTATTTTTGTTTTGGGGTTTTTTTTGGGGGGGGGGGGGGGGTGGGTGGGTGGGTGGGTGTTGCTGTATGTTGTAAAAAGTTTCAATCAATATGTCCATATACAGACATGAGAGAGGAATTGGTCGCAAACTAACCATGGACCCATGATTTATATTTCAATCATGACTCTAAGTTATATGGAGCCAACTTTGAATTCAAATATTCTAACATTGTCATCGCCCCTCACATAAAACTGCATTGTTTGCTGAGAAACAGTTCATTAAAATGCCTTACATTCATAATAAGAAAAGGATATACATAATGTTTTGTAACAGTTTAGAAGCTGGATATTTATAGCAGTAATTGAACTTTGATTAGATGATGACTGTTTAGTTCTACATTTGAATGGAGTTTTTTATTCTACAGTTACAAGTCACATGATCATTTCTTATTACATAATGACCGCTTGTCTTTATTGCGAGCTACACACATACTTGCACACTTACACATATATAGCATTTATATACATGCATACATATATACCTAAATTTATATATTGTTTGATCATCTTAGTTTTGTTCTTGTCCTAGAAATCTGTTCTATCTAATTTGATACAAGAGATAGAGCCTTTGGACTTGAATCTTATTCAAAAAGATGTTCCTGTGGACACAGTGGATGCCATGAAAAGGACGGTATCAGGCATGCTCGGTCTTCTTCCTTCTGATCAGTTTAATGTTTCGGTAGAAGCTTTTTGGGGTCCTCTTTCTAAGCTACTTATTTCCTCTATGATGACTGGGTATGTGTCTGTGTGTGTGTTTTCACATCATATTTGTTTCATTTTGAGAAAGAATAACTGATAGAATAATGTCATATGATGTCTTTCCTCTTTTAATATTCTTCCTGAATTATTATATTTTCCTTTTACATTGTAGGTATACATTGCGTAATGCGGAGTATAGACTATGTCTAGAAAATAGTATGGGTGCATGTGAAGATGATTCAGATGACTGCAATTTGGATGCTGTTGAACGTGTCATTCATGAAAAATCAGTTGACGCAATTTCAGAAGTACCTGAATCTTCTGTCACAGACAATTTGTTACCTGAAACCGAGAAGAGTGAAAATACAAATGTCTTCAAAAATATTGATGCTGAAAAACTTGGTGAAATATCCCCTGAAGCTGAAAAATATTTTCTTTATCTTAAGTCCTGCCTGTCTTCAGCGCAAAGGGTATGTTCATGACAGGACATTGAAACATTTGTATGATAATCAGATCTATGTATATGCATATGCATGTACTTACATATGTTGTGAGGTACATAGCCCCCTTCATATGCAACCCTTGTAGCCTCCTTCCATCCTTTTGTGTTATAATTTTTTGAAAGGAAACAAAATTTTGTACATATCTAGGTATTATCAAGATCATCTACAAATTGTTGTTTTGAAACTTCTAATTCTGTCAAACATTCATTTTAAATAGACAATTAAAATTTATATTTTTGATGGCTCATATTGAATTGCAATTTTGATTGAATTAGAAGTTTAGAAACTATACAAATATTTGTATAGTTGATCTTAAGAGCTAGTAGATTATATCTATGAATTTTTCTTTTGTTTCAACACAAAAGGATGGAAAGGAGCTAAAGGGGGCTACATAGGAAGGTGCTATGTATCCCACCCTCCGTGTGGATGCATGTGTGTGTCTTTTCTTGTGTTCTCTTCCCAAAAGACTGTTTGTGGGTATATTAGTAAAAGAATTAGGTGAATTTATAGCGGGTGTTCGTGTGTGTGTGTGTTCTCCTTCCAAAAGATTGTTTGTGGGTATATTAGTAAAAGAATTAGGTGAATTTATAGCGAGCTGCCAAACTATGAATCTATTACATCGTCCATGTAGAACTGTTGTTATTGTCAAATGTCAACTCAATAAATGCACTGATGGGTTTAGCCTTGCTTACCAATTTGTGTATATCAAACAGTAAACAGAACATACACACACAACAAAAAGTTCTCCTTAATCTTTAGTTTGCATGGTATACAGTTGAGCTAGCTTATCCGGTGTTAGTTTTGCCTGCACGTTTCATATAGTAATCTTCTATGAAAACCACTACGCTGCTGATAATATTACGCCATTCACTTATAAGTGTCCTATTGTGTTTTATGATTTCTCTCATTCTGCAAAGGCACTTTTAGAAAGGCATCTTGATTGAAAGAAATGTGAGTTAACGGTAGCAAATAGAATTAAGTTTGGTGTATTTGACTAACAGCTACATCGAGATAAATATAGTAGTGTATGCCACACACGATTAGCATCCACATGCACATGATCTAGAGATGCAATAGACTATGAAATTTTGAAAGCGAATTTATGTAACTTTGACGATGGTTGAAATGATGGCACGTCAGTGAATCCTATACAATTAATTTCCTATGTTATTAGCAGAGATTAATCAATATATGTATGGTTTGTTTATAAGTTTTATCTCTAATCTTCCCTCTTTTCTCATAACAAAGAAAATTGATATAAATTTCATGGTCTTGTTTTGTTTGTACACGCAACTTTGTTATTTAGTTGATTTACATTTTCGGGTATTGCTGTATTTTCATTTTTGTCAACTTGTAGCTTTAACAGGATTATCATTTATATAGAATAACAGCATTTTCTACATGCTCATCTTAGCTATTTGCTAGTAACAAATTTGACCTTTTCTCAGTGTCATGCCAATTTGCCCCATTAACGAAGTTTTATTGTTGTCAGGAGTTAGATGATCTGAGGAGAAAAAATGCAGCGCTGCAAGTGCAACAATTTGTCGGTGAAGAAAAGAATGATTTGTTGGACTACTTGAGGTCCCTAGAACCAGAAAAGGTTTGCCTTTATTTTATCACTGCATTGGTTCACATTCAATTTTTATATATGTTGTCTTAACTAGGTCGTACCTATCGTCTATGTCTGTTCTAAATCTTAAGTATTGTATCCCTCTGTTCAACGGTGTAAAAAAGAAAAAAATGTGTGTGAATTCATATTAATGTATGGTGTATGTTTATCAGTAGCAGATGAGAAATGGTCTCCTATGCCGATTACCCATCGGTTTTTATCTGCCTGTTTCAGCTATATAGCATGGTAACCCAATAATAAGATTATTGAAAGTAAATAATATGAAAGCAATAGCACATTGAAAGTAAATAATATCAAAACAATAGCACGTTCACACGTAGATTAGCTTTATATCAGCTTAGAAAACGTATGTTAATCAAAAGTTTATTAGTAATGAGTATGTAGACATACATATATAATTATGAATATGTCGATCATATTTGGTTTATACTCAGGCGGTGATCATTTTATGTTATGTTGATTTACGAGTTTATAATATTGAATATGTTAAATCATATTTGGTTTATTTTCAGGTGGCAGAGCTATCAGAACCAACATGTCCAAGTGTAAAAGAATCCATACATTCTGTCGTGCATGGTCTTCTTGCTACTCTTTCTCCCAAAATGCACTCAAGATATCCACCTCAATCTGAAAATCCTCAAGGTGGAAATGTAAATATTGGAAAAGATGATTGTGCCGAACTTATAGAGAATTCTTCTCTTCAGTTCCAGCCCATGATTTCCCTCCCAAGGGATTATCTAGCCCGCTTATTATTCTGGTATGCTTTCTTCATTAGCTTGCCTCCATGTGTTTGTTTGAGATGGGCCATTCTTATTGCTTCAACTTTGAATACTTAGGTGGTAGTAAATAGTTATACCACGTCTTAGGCAGTTAATATCATATTACAAGTCAATATATGTCCACTTGTTCGAATCACGTACGATGTAATTATTCAAACCTATAACCATATGGACTACAGCCAGAGCATCTACCCATTGGGACATCAGTGCTGGACTGCTTCAACATACTTATGTCACAGTATCCAAAAGCATGCATGCTTCAACTTTTTTTTAATCCTTGCTCCCACACACACAATGTGTGTGTGTGTGTGTGTTGTGTGTGTATATATTTATTTATTTTCCTTTCTGTTTTGTATATATTTGAGGTATTTTTTTTCTACAGGAGTGTCATTCTTATGTTCAAATCTTTACTACTAATAATGATAATTCAATGAACTAGGATGAACCGTGTCTTTTTGAAATCCTCAAACTACCCTTCACATGCCGCCCTTCTTACCATCCGTTTGTTAGCCCATGAAAACAATGTCAGCCTCATTTTCTAATCCTTCACTACTTCAACTACATCGATGCAATCCTCCATTACTGCAACTACATCAGTTGATTGTCTACTAACCGAAATCAATCCAACACCGACGACGATTTCTATGTCTTCTCCAACGAGCCGCATCCATTACAATTTGTAACTAATTAATTAATTATACTGTTGTGTTATTATTATATGCTTCTGTTGTCATCGGATGATTAGCAATACAACGTAATTATGTTTCTATGAATTAGTATGGTTTTTGAACCACTCGCTTCTTCATTTACCAGTTTTGCAACAGATAGTCTTCTTTTCTTTAAATTTGCACATACGATAATAATCTGTCTTACTGAAATAGCAGTTGGAATGAAATTGTAGGTACTATAATAAACACATGTTTGTTTTAACGTTGGACCAAAAATCGGTTGATCAAAATTTGTAACACAGGTGGATTGCTGAGTGAACGCATTGTTTCATCTTAAATTTTGATGCTGCACATAATCTACAATATTGAATAGCACATATCTCTACTATTAATAAAGAGAATTCAATAGATAGAATTTTCACGGTGTCCTTTTGAAATTTCAAAAGTACCCTCTTTTATCAACGGAATCTCATTATCGGCGAACTATCTCTACCACCGTCCTCTTTGCGACCACCCATTAATGAATTTCGCTATCAATTTGCAACCAACGCCACCAACAACTATTTGAAATAAAAGCGTTGTGGCCATCAAAGATTTTGCATTTATATCACATATCCATCCACAACAAATATCTTTAGCTATTAGATGCACATATCGTGCAATTTATACTAGTTACACATAACCCATGTATATTGTCATCTTGCAGACTTGCACCGTGATTTCAGTCCCTATCATGCTTTGACGAAATATTTATTGACCAAATTATAGAGACTGGCATTAAGTGAATGAACAGAAAATTTATGATATGCTATTATAAAGAATATATTTTGTCAATTGCAACCATATTATGTAAAAATAGTTTTTTCTGTACGAATAATTGAAATAAAAGCAAGCTGGCTGTACAATGCTTTTCTTTCTTCTTCCGTTTCTTTGAAATATGATGGTGTTTGTTTCCATTTCTAATAAGCATTGAGATGTAAAGGTAAATTATATTTTATTTCAGTTGTATAGGCTTAATCAAGTTTTGTTAATATGGGCTAATGCCTCATGGTAGTTTACTATATTTTATCGATTTATTAGACAGTCAACTCTTTTAGTTACAAGCAGGAAAAAATGTTCTTCTGAGAATAAATAAAATATCGATCACATAATACGTGCAAAATTTCTCCTATCATGGATTACTTTATATTTGTTTTATTAGTTCATAAGCTCTATGCATTTGGTTTCTAATCAATCTGTATGAATTTCTTTTGTTTCAGGTGCATGCTTCTTGGCCACTACATAAGAGGCATCGAGTATCGTCTTGAGTTAATGCATGCACTGACGATTTCAGGTGATACAGAAAATTGTTCTTCATAATCTGAAGTTCAAAGGCAAAGGAAAACCACCGTTATAAATACACTCAAAAAGAGTTCTGCAAGTTGGACTATTCTTCCTCAAATCAAGAATGCTCTTCCACTGTTCAGTACTCTAGATTAAAATCAGTCTTGGGCAAGGAAAATAGTAATAACTTGCTGTATAGATAATGAAGCTTTCCAAATTTGTATTATTTTGCTCGAGTTATATGAAGTGACTGCACTGCATATTAACCATTTGTTACTCTCAAACAAAAGTTACAAGTGGATGTGAATTCAAATAGCATGTATGCTTTATCATTGTCTTAAACGTCACATGGTTTAAGGAAAAGTGATGTGAAAATTTACTCCGCAAGTAGTTAATTTAATGGCCATTTTATGCAAGCTTGAGAAGTGTGGTAGAATAAAGAGTTAAACAGGGAACTATTATATAATTAATGTTTGCAAAACGCTTCTGCAGTGTATTGGCTGAAATAAGCTTTGATTCATGCAGGTTCAGTTGCTTGTGTATTTTAAAGTAGTCCGTCAATGAATACTTTCGGATGTGGATGATGCTATATCTGTATCCGAAATAATTTTTGGATATCCGTATCCGTGGATATGGATGGATATTGAGTAATTATTTTATTCGTTAACGATCGATAAATCAATAAACATAAATGGAATTTATAATTAACATTACCAATCTCATCGATTATTAAAGTGTTAAAAATAAACAAATATGATGATGATAAATAATTTTGAACGGTTAATATGCATTTAATGCGTATAAAATGAACTTTTAATTTAATAAAACAATAAATATCTTTCATGGTATTAATATATACAAGTTTAAACTATAATATTGAAAAAAACCGGATGGATGATGGATGTCTTTGTGTTTACATCCGTATTCTCTTTGAATATCAAATATTTATCTGCTTTTCGGATATAGATGCGGATGAATTTCAGATATTTCGGGTATCCATTGACAACCCTATTTTAAAGTACATGAAAAACTCTTCACGGTCGCAGCTGTTATTCTCATCTCAGACTTCACCATTTTCATATCTAGTTCAGTTCAATTTTTTAATGCTTGTAGAGATATTGGATTAATAATCAGGGACTGTCGTTTTCACCATTAAGTTATAAATTTTGTGATCTTTATAATCATAAAAAATATACATGCGTAAAATCAAGATTTTAAAATGTAATCTTTTGAAATTCTATAAAAAAAATTATAACACGGTCGTTGATCTATCTTTATCATATGAACATGTACATAATAATTGACAAATAAATTAACTCAAAACTATCTTAAAATATCTTAGAATAGCCTTAAAAGCTTAAAATTGCTTAAACTTTATTAAATAGGATAAAATTGCATATTTCAAATGTAATAAAATAAATCTATTTGAAAAATGCATTAAAGTATGAAAAAAATTAACTGCACCACAGTTGCGAAGTTTAATCTTGGTATAATAATTTCATTACACAACCATTACACAATTAAAATTTAACTTCAGTAACTAAATTACATAACTGTAACATTGTTAAACCTTTCTGTGGAATTTTTTTTTTTTTTGCAAGTACCCTCCATTATTTAATGAGATCAAAACACTTATGCTTTAAAAATTATTCCTTCATTGTTTTTATATAGCTTTAAAACTATTAATTCATCGTTTTAATTAAAATTATTGATTTATCACCTCAAAGTAGTTGCAACTATTACTTCATCACTTAGATGTAGTTAAATTGTTCTTTTATCACTTTGGTGCAATAAAAATGTTATTTAATCATTATTATGCTTTGAAAATATATGCATCAATATAGTGAATTAAATACACCTTACAAAAAAATCTTTTACACGCTGATTTTTAGGTATTAACGATTCCCATCGTCATATATAAAAGTTGATTATTAGGCATTATTAATGCTCAACCTTGGAAAACTTATAAGATATGCAATACATTCGTGATAACAGATCTCGAATCCGTTTTTACTACAAAATATCATCATGTTCTAAAGATTGAAAATTAATTTCTTTAATTAACTGCAAGACTGTGTGAAGGATAAATTTGAACCATTATTTTCCCTTAATGACATTTTTGGTAATAATACAGCAGTGGTTCAAATATTTCATCTCAAAACCACCGTACTAAATTTGGCTTTTTAAAATTTCATGTGATGGGCTCTAGACGACAAAGAGGGGGTGTTACGACATTCGACGATGATGCAGCATGTCTCGACTATGGTGAAGCAAGTTCGATGGTTGTATATTATACATTAACGATGACGAGAAGATGAGATTGTTACATCATCGATGATGGATGAGGGAATAATCAGATTGACATTGATGAAGGGAGGAGATGGTTATGGAGACTGATATGAAGGTGATGATAGAATAAGAACATGAATTTTATGGAAGAACACCGAGATTTGGAGAAGTATATAACACTACTAGGGAAAAGTAAATTATCAACGTCCTTTTGCGATGCTATACCAACACCATGTCGGTACGACATTAGAATCACGTCTGTTGTCGCTATAGCGTCACAAAGACATAAGGAACTCTTTGTGCCTAAGCAATGCCGCTTTTGTATTTTCCCGTTGATTTTTTTCTACAAATAAAACAAACGTGTTGTTGCGAACGCACGGAGAATTACCAACGCCTTAGCGGTGCCCTATGTTTTCAATGCCCCGACAATGCTATATATTTTCCTAAGTAAAAAATGGGGTGGCGTCGTTAAGGCATATGAAATTATCTACGACTTAGCGAGGCCTAAGGATGCCACTTTTCCTATTTCCTTCCAACCCAAACCAGATAATAAATCATTTTCCCAACTAGTATTTATTTTCCCAAACCCAATTACGATCAAATTCCTGCTCTCTGCCTCATTGCCAACACACTGATAGAGTTAGGGATATGCCCTTGGGTAATTATATAATTTATTATGTATATCTAACTCGATGACCAATCTTGTTCAAAATAAAAAGTGCTCTCTATTTATTATATATTTGATATAATATATTATATTAATTAATCAATTTAACTAAAAGTGCATTTAATAGAAAATCCATAAATGGTGTATTTGTGATAGCAATTACAAATAGTTGTAATCATGAGTATTGTTTCACAATATTATAAAATACATCATTTTAAATGTTTATAGTCAAGATGCATCCAGGTTGGATATTGGTGTCTCCATTGAGACCAGAGTGTGTAATGCTATCTAAATGTTGGCAGTATATTACTCATGACTGTTGAGGGCACCTAGGGGTTACGTATTGATATTTATTAGATAACCAAGGAATGACTCACTCGATTGTTTTATATTGGTTAATATAACTAAGGTCAAACATAAAATATCGATATGACTAATTTATACAGTTCTCTCGACTTGATAATACTATCGATCTTCAACATAAAAACTCTGATTTGATTAGTCAAATCATGGCACAACGTCCAACGAGTGCCTATAGTTGGGTCAAGTGGTAGTATGGAAAGTGAAGATTATTCAAGATATGATTCGTCTCCTCGGTTATATGGGGTTGGTATCATGGTCAACTCATGTCAATTCAAAGTCAAAGTCTCTGGCCAGAGCATTTCGGATAATACTGACTGTTATTACTAAACCAAGGACTTTGTGTTTGGACTATAGAGTTGAATATGAACGATATTGGAATTTTGACCACTACCAAATTCTATAAGTTCAAAGTGATATAGTTTTAACAAAGAGAATTAGTATAAAATGAACGTCACAGCCGATTAATGCTTAATAAAGTAACATTGATTTTATCGAAACCAAGCAAGTGATAAATTTGACCAAAACGTTACACCACCTGCTAAGTAATGTATGAACATTAATATTTGAATAGTTCGATATTAATCGCTTACCAAATTAAACCCAACGAGTCACACAGCCGAAATGATGAAGTCTCCTTTGATAAATTGATTTAATTAATTTATAATTATTGTAAGTTAATTAAATTAATTAATTGTATGAAATATCAATTATAAAATTTGATTATGATTTGTTGAGTAATATTTACTAAATATATTCATAATAGTTATAAATATATCAATTGATATACGATATCGATAAGCGATTAAATTGGATTTAACTGTATAATATTTTATTTGAGCTTGAATAGGTTTAAGGCCCATCATAGGGCTTGATATTTTCGGCAGAAAACTAGGTATACGCAGCTCAAATTAGGTCAGAAAAGGCTTGTTTTTGGATGGCTCAGATTGAAGGAGAAATTGTATGAGATGAGATCCACACTTCTCTCCTTTCTATCCAACATATAATCAACTCTAACCTAATTAGATTTAGATCTTTTGGTGCCTCCTCCTCCGTGCTTGCAGGCCGAAATGCCTACTAATCTCTCTCCATCTCAGCAAGTTCAAATCAAGTTAATTCAATCATTATCAGATAGTTGGTGGTTAGCGAGTCAAAGACTAGCTATCTGTTGAATCAAAAACAGTTTCAAGGGGTAGAAATCATCTTTTCAAGGTGTACTTTAAGGTATTGGGATTAAGGTATGTTTCAAACCAAAATATGGATATTAATTCTTAATTATAATGTTTTAATATATATGTATATATTATATATATTGTTAGTTAGGTGGCAATTCTGATATGCAAGTAATGTTATCATAAAGTTGCTTGGTTGTATGCATATGTGTGTGTGTGTGTATTTAAAACAACTAATTTTTTTTAAATATACATTAGGTTAAGTACAACTCTTAAGTAAAAAATTATATATATATATATATATATATATATATTATAACTCTACCCCGGAGGGAAGAGCTCCCACCTAGAGAGTTCGCCGTATCCTAAATAGGTTTAAGCTAGCCCCAGTACAGAGGTTTGTTGTTCCTAACCAGTTTGATTTAGGGCTTATAGGAATCCGCCTTCGCGCTTTGAGAGGAGCAGGGCAGACGGATATCGAACCCGTGACCTCGTTTACCTATATGTTATTTAATTACATATATATATATATATAGTTTATAATTAATTGCAACACCAAACTTTAATAAAAAATAGTCATATAATTTTATGTGTAAAGAATTAAAGCTATAATAATTTTAGTAGTGGGAAAATACTTTTTATTAATATTTAATATTATTTAAAAAAATTATTATATAAATAAATTATATTAATTCAAATATATTATGAAAATTATATTTTATAAAATAAAATTAACATTAAAGAAGCTCTTGAAAAAAATAAAGATGTTCTTGTTATTTTTAAATTAATTATTCAATTTCGACTGAAAAAAGAAAAATTAATTTAAAAAAATTTCAAACCGTAAAATATCATTTAGGATTTTCAAAAATTTGAAATTTGAAATAAAGTTTCAAAATTAATTTTTAATTAATATTTTACTAATTTGTGAATGGATGTTTAATTAAACATATTTTACAATTAAGAAAAAATTATTTTCTGAGTTATAGTACGGAAAACCTAGAATTTTGTATTTTATATAAAAGATTATTTTAAGAAATTTTAAGCAAGCTAGGTTTTTAAAGAGGACATATACCTCTAATTTTAAGTATTACATATATATGTATATTACACATATATTTATGTATATATATTTAAAATAAAAAAATTAATATACTTATATATATATATACATATGTATTACTCACGTTTCAAAAAATAATTTATATTTATAAATAATTTATTAATATTTAAATAAATCTACTACAATAATATATATGTAATATTAATATTTTATTCATATGATTATATATAAATATATAAACATATACATAAATATATTTATACATGTATATAAAATTATTAAATAAAACTTTATATACATAATACGATACTTATATAAATAATAGTGCATATACATACATATATTTGGACAATGTATACTTGCATATTAGTTGAGCTAACGTGTGAGTTGCGATGTAAATCCAAACATCTATACACGAGCATGTTATACCTTGCACGAGTTGATATGTTACACACGTGCGCGTACACACACACACATATATTTTGTGTGTGTGTGATACACATATATAAATATATCATAACATAAATTAAATAAACTATATATTTTATAAATTTAAATTAAATAAACTATATATTTTATAAATTTAAGTTAAACAAAAGATTTTATTTAAATAAAACTTGGAAACGTTCTAAATAAATAAGACTTCATAGGCCCAATAAAGATCTAATAAGCGATTTTTTTTAAATTTCCCCATAACTTCCGCTGCAGGTTAGTCCAGTTCCAACAATGGTATTAGAGTCTAATAGCCTATGCGGTCTAAATTAGCCATGTTAGGGTTAACTATTAGCTCACAGCCCAAAGGCTGGCACTAATAGAAGAGGCCCAAATTTGAGTTGGGCCTTGGGCTAATTTTCAAAATTAGAATATAAGATTTTAAATTTAACAGTTGAGTTTAATATATATATATATATATATATATATATTATAAATGTTATAATATAATGAAAATTTTCAAAGTGTTTGAAAAATAATATATATTAGTTTTGAAATTTTAAATTTATTAATAAGATTAATAAAATTAATTAATTAATTAAATAAGTTAATTAATGAAGAATATATGCATGTATTATATTTTTTTGATATATATGTTATGATATCTTAAAATGTTTAAGACATCATAAGTATACATGTATGTATATAATATAATTTTTTGAAATTAATATAATATAATTTAATTTAGATTATTTAATTATTAAAGGTCAATTAATTAAAGGCTAATTATTTAATTAATTAAATCAAATGTTAATTAATTAAATTAATTAATTAATTAAATTAATTAATTAATTAAATTAATTAATTAATTAAAAGTTTAATTAATTAAATAATATACACATATATGTATGATATATTCAATACACTATGAAAGGTTATAGGATAACAAATAATTAATATAAATGTTACATTAAAATAATATAAAGTTAACTAAAATAATAATTAATTAAATAAGATTTAATTAATATATTATTATACATAAGACTATTATATAAGTTAACTAAAATATAAAAGTTATCTAATAATAAAACATATATAATATGAATGTATAAACTAAAGTTGGAACATCAAAGAAACCCAAATAGACTTAAGGGATAAATATATACGTATAGTACGTATACCGTAATTTTAGATGTGTCTGATACTTGAATCACAAGGGTATTTTATAAGAAGTACATTAATCCATAAGTCAATACAATCAATATAATATATTAAAGGTTGTGAATCTTTAGTATAATGTTGTCCTTTGCCATATATATTAATAATTTACTTGCATACTCCTTAGTTGTTGTGTAAACTCAAGCTAAGGATGTTATTTGTAGTATTATTAATATATTGAATAGATGAGGTACGATAACTATATGTATTTGTTGAGAAAACTCAAAGTACATATACTGTACTTAGGCGATCGCAATATGGTAGATACAAGCGTATAATTTCATTTTGATTTGTTGAGCATACTCAACGTCAAAGTGAAATTAGGACAAGGTACCAAGAGTTAGGAGTTATAAATAATAAGACTAGCAAGAGTTATCCATCATTTGTAGAGCTATGATTTGTTGAGCAAACTCAAGGTCAGAATTCTTAGACAAGCGAGTCCAAACTCTCTCTATGATCAAAGGACTTTTATGTTTTGACTTAGGGTTTGGTGAAACATAAAAGACCAGTGGGAGCTTTATTAGAAAAATGAAATGATATATTTAACCTTTCTAATATTGTTAGAACATATGTTATATAATGTTATGATAATCTACTTAATAAATTTGTGCATTTAATATAATTGATAAAACTTTATAAATTTACATATACAAATGAATTGAATTGAAGATTGACAAATAGAAATATAACATATACTTGCTAATAAATGCTTCTTACATGTTAATATTTTCTATACCCATGCAAGGGCCTAATCTTACAACCACTTAATAAGTTGTTAATTTGATTGCTGACGTGTTTATTTTGGTCAAAACCATGTATTGCATTCTATGAGTTTCAAATCTAAAATCAATACAAGATTATGGACATTTGATCCATATACTATTATATATAAGTGTTATATGAGAACAGTCACAGTTCATAATGTACAATACTTCGATGAAGTTAGTTCATTCAAAATAAGCCAATAAACAGTAGTGTGAGATCGAGTTTTCAATTTGAACAGTTACAATAAAAATCATATCGTGTTAAATGTAACATAAAATCAAAACTACAATATAGATTTAAAAAACTCAATCGTTGAAATATCAGTTTGATCAGTTTACACAATGTGCAACATATTTGATGTTCTTAAGTGTTAAGGATGATCAAATGCAATTAATAAAGAGTTCATTATGATATTGTAGCATGGTATTTCTTTTGTATGATCTAACCATTTAGAAAGAAAAATAAACGTACAAGAGTCGATGTGATTTAAGGTACAGTTGGAATAAAGAGAGTTTATAGTCATTTCTGCTTCATAAAGTAACATCGGAAATGAGAATTGTAATAATAATGTTTGGTACTTAACATTGGAATGGGAAATACGTTTTCTATTTCAAAATGTATTTTCATACAAAACTTTCTTTCTATGAGATTTATTTCTTTGAGTTCAAGACATTTAATCAAAGAACTCTCCATTATAAACTAATTGTCGTATATGAAACGAATAATTGATATTAAGCGAATGATGGACCACGGAATTTAGTACGCTATTATAGTAATGGAAAAAATAGTTGGACTACGCCATATAGCACTTACTGATTGCATTAAATTACAAAAATTATTTTCATAAGACATACCGAACATTATTTATGAAATGATGACTATTTTTTGTATCGGTTGAAAAATAGACATAGTTATATTTCAACGTGAATATTATGAATATTCGTTATGAAATAACAAATAATGTGGTATTTTTTTCATAATAAAAGTGGTACATTAGAAAATACTGAAGTAATTAAAATTATTTGTGATTATAGACTATGCCATAGTTGTGAGAAACAGTTTTTATTATATGATTACGAATCATATGGTACTAGTTAATTATATCTCAAAAAATTAAGGGCTATTCATCTACTTAGCGGGAGCGTCACAACAGTAGATGAACTATTTGGATTGGTATATATAGATGCATGAAATCACAAGTCTATTAATACCAAACGGTTCCACATACTTTGTTATGTTCACTAATGAGTCATCACAGACATTGACATGTGTATTTGATATGCATGTATAAGTGTATTATAAGCTCATAGAATATAAAAATGGAAGTAAATAATATAACATGCTATAGAAATGATTCGATTTGATCAAATGAGTGAGTATATT
This sequence comes from Allium cepa, assembly GCA_030765085.1. Lineage (NCBI taxonomy): Eukaryota > Viridiplantae > Streptophyta > Magnoliopsida > Asparagales > Amaryllidaceae > Allium > Allium cepa. The sequence continues at coordinate 303,632,009 of CM060945.1, read as the reverse complement.
GGGAAGAGTTCCATATGTACCCGGTATGAATAAAGATTCGGTCTCAAAGGTCACTCATTCTTATATTACATAATGATAGTATCAATAAGGAGCAATCGAACTTTGTTGGACAAAACACAATTAAGGATGAGTAAAGCCGAGTTAGAATTCTTTCTATAAGGTGTATACTTAAGAGTGGTACATCCCTAATGGTTAAAGTAATACCTTTCATTCAATTATTCATTCTTTAATGAAATTAAGAATCAATCAAATCTCCCCAAGTAGGATTCGAACCTACGACCAATCAGTTAACAGCCGACCGCTCTATGGGGCAGTTACTTAGAAGTACATTTTGTGCAACAGCCCTTCCTATCTGATAGAAAAAGACCCCATGATCCTGAACCAGTCTTACTTGGGATCGCAAATCCCAAGTTTGTCTATGAAGAGCGGATCTAAATGTATTAGTTTCTATAATTGATTTCTTCTGTGTAATCAAAAATTGAAAAAAAATCCATTTTTGATTAGATGGCATATTTTATCTGAACAAGAAACGAAGCAATGAGTTAAAATTGAAGAAAAAATGTTCAATTCAAATCCTATAGAATCAGAATATAAAAATAATATTCAATTAATATCATCCAAAGAATATTTTACAAAAGGGTTTATAAGAAACCCCTACATATCCTAGGACAAGGAGTTGGCAGGTTGTGCGAGTCGAAAGACTGCACATAATAATTATACGTAATGGATCTTATATGAAATGTCTGAAGAGAATTTTGAAAACGATAGTCATTAGATGACTAATTTATGTTGTGAACATAAATATATTGCGAACTAATGTATAATCAGTTTTACATAAGGCAATTCACAAAATGTTTATGAATGCCCGTTCTGTTGCACTGAGAAATAATTTTGTTTAAAGAAATACCAACTTCATAATGAAGGAATTTCTCTAACAAATTATTGGTATAATATGGATTTGGATACGATCCAAGGATAAAATAGTTTGCAGAGGATGGAATGAAATTAACCAAACCTAAATGAACACAACACATTAGAATGTCTAGTAAGTATTCTTGTACCTTAAAGAAAAACTATGAGTTTCTTATCAATGTCAAGAATAAATAATCATCATTGTTTAATTAAACCATTAAGAGCATTGGCTCTATGATATAGTACGATATGCATATCTAAAATAGATTTCAAGTATATTACCAAAAATTGATTTGATAGTTGTATCCGAAATGATATGGTCTTTTTGGCTGCAAATGTGTCTTTATGAAAAAGACAAATTCATTTGGAATATAGTAAGCCAATTGATAAGAATATTACTGTGAATTTTAGTTGTTGAAATTAATATAACAGATTCACTATTTAATATACTCAAGATGGTTTGAATTTTACTCACAAAATTATTGCCTAGTATAACTTTGTGTTTTGATATATATGTGTTGAAACAGAAAGTTCTGAATATAGATTTAGATTAGTCTGTTTGCACATAACAACCAAAGTATCTCGAAGTCAGCGGGAGCGATATTAAGTGTTTGTGTTTTTTGGATATGATCCGAGAATGGATACGAAAGTATAATTATGAGAAGCATCAAAATTAAAAAATGTTTTGATAGATGTATCAAATAAATTTGATTATCAATCAAAATGCAGGGGAAGCGTATGTTCATAAGAAAGAACGTTAAAATGTACATAGATATTTATAAATCATAAATAAACAACTCGCTGCTAATTGTTAACGATGTATTTGTGTTAAAATCAGTTTTAATTATTTAATACTCAACGTTGGATTTGTAAATAATATTTTTTATGGTAAGTATATAAGATATTGGGAATGTCCCAAAATGGTATATGTAACGATGTGAAATTTTTAACGTTTCAAATAGGAATATTTAATTTTTTTAAATATTCAGATTTGATTCGAATTTAATAAATAATAAGAAAATCAATTGTAAATCAAACGACTTTATTTTTAATGACATATATTTAATTTAATTTATTTGATTTTTCCATAATTTTTAATTTGGAAAATATATGAAAAAAATTGACGATTTTTCATCAAACGACGGTATTTTTGTGATTTATAAAATAAGATAACCAATATATATTATTTTTGTTTTGTGATCGTATCGCATTTTTGTGCGCGGTCGTATTTTTATTTTTTCGTTTGGGGTTCACACGCGAATGAAATTCTGTACGGCGACGTGTCGAAAATTATGAAATAACTTATCTCAACCCTTATCCTAACTTTTCATTTCCCCTTTTTCATTTTATTTTAGAGTAAACAAAAAATAAGTATCCTCTAGCTTTAATAATTAAAATAAAAAGATCCACTAAACCAAAAATTATAAAGAAGGATCTTTGGATCCATATTGAAGAGATCTACATTTCTTTAACAGTTGGATGTGTTTGGTAGTGTTTTAAAAAGCTTCATAGTTTTGGGAATTTATAGGTGAGCTAGGGTTTAGGTTTTAGATTGATTAAGGTGATGTTAGGCATGACAAAGTGTGCATTTGAGGCGCTCGTGCAAAGGGGAGCTAGTGGGTGCATTTTGGTGGAGCTCGGTTCTATGTAGGGAGGTGCGACATTATTGGTCACGGCTAGGAACAACCTAGGTTGCGTTTTCTTGTATGAGGCTGAGCCTTGAACTTTTAGGTCGACAAGGTGGAGCTTGGGAAGAGAAAGACAACGGCGAAGGCGGCGCGACATTTAGTTGACCGTAGCCTGGTGGAGGGACGGTTAAAGGTCAGTCAAGGTTCTTGGTTCAAGTGGGTCATCCAAGTCGTTTGATTTGAGGGAGTCGAGCCGTGGGATATGATGATCATTGTAATGAGGAGGCAAGGTGAATCTTGATGGTTGAGTCGAATTTGAGAATGGTTGAGTATGAGGTGAAGGGGAGTGTGCATGTACAAGGAGGGTTAGGTGATTTCGTGTGCATGCTTGAGGATTTGAGTTTTAGAGGAAAGATGATGAGAAGAGAGTTAAAGTTTATAATTGTAATTAAGAAAAGAAATTAAGTATTTAATTATATTTTAAAATCCGATAACTTATAAAATCCAATAATTGAGAAATTCATGTAAAAGTTATTCGACAATATAAATTGTGACAAGCGATTTCCTATTCACGTCCTTTAGCCCTTTATTTTCGCCACTGCATTCATCCCCGCCTTCTTCCTCCTCCTCGATCCCCATTCTCGCCTTAGCCTTCCGATCCTTGCATGATAGTCATGGCTGTTGCAATGAAGTCCAGTTTCTTTAAGTCAACGAAGGCCGCTTCAACAACTAGATCTGGCATGGTTCGTTTGAAGCCTACGCCCACACCTCTTACTATTTCTGTTGTAGTTTCATCTCAGATCTCTTCCTCAGGCCTCTTCCTCGACCATCCTAGCCCCGTCCCCTGTGTTGCCTAAGGCTGCTGAACAATCCCCTTATAATTTCCACTTCTCGGTTCACTACAGGCAATTTTCAAGGCGTGCTTGCCTGGAGCTGCTGCTCCGGCCATCGTGCATTGTCCCCCAGTTATTGATCCTGCTCTGGCCTGCAAACGTGCTGCTATGTCAGTTGTTACCTCTTCCAGCAAGGTTCTTGGCGCAATGAAAGAAATCCCACTGGTAGCAATGTCCGCCCCTACTGCAAATGCCTGCAGTCCTAATTCTCCTCCGTCATGGAAATCTATTTTTGCGACCTAACCCTGCAATGCAGGAGGATATACTTCTAAATGTTTTGAAATTTTTGGTGATTGTGATGACTTGCTTGTGCCTCTGTAAGAGGTCGTCAAAGTGGGTGTTTTGTTCTAGAAAGACTCTCTTGTTTGTTTCTTCCTCAATGATGGTCTCAAGCATTCTATAGTAAAGAATTATCTTAAGAACAAATGGAAAATAAAGGGATCGCTTAAGGTTAGATTTGATAAAGACATGTTATTTTTTGATTTCTCATTCCCGGATGAGAGGCATACAGTGTTAGAGGCAGATCCTTGTGTAATTGATGGGAAAGTATTTATAATCACCAAGTGGAGTCCTTCTATTGACTCTGCTACGGAGCATATCCTGTCCATCCCTGTTTGGGCTAAGTTCTCAAACTTTCCATCCTCTCTTCGGTCTTTAGAAGGCCTTGACAGTTAGCTTGTCATATAGGCGAATTGATCTATTTTGATGAAAATACTAAGTATCGTGGTAGGCTCGAGTTTGTTAGAGCAATGATTGAGAATACTCCCATGAGGCCTCTTCCATCTCACCCATGTGTTGCCCTTTCTGGGAGTAGAGTTGGTCAAGTTGAAGTTGCATATCAATGGTCTCCTCTGATCTGCACCGTATGCCACTCCTTTGAACATATTTCGGCTAATTGTAAACATCGCCCTGTTGAAGGTGTTGCCCCCTCCCGCCTCCCAAAGCTCCTGTTTAGAAACCTCCTCCTCGCATTTGGCAAGTTAAACCCTCTGCTCCTCTCATGTCTGCTCCTCCTTCGGTCATTCCTCCTGTTTCCCGTTCTGCTCCCCCTGACCCCGATGCTCTCTCTAGGCTAAAATCCTATATTGCTTCTTCCCCTGTTCATTCTGATGTTCTTGTTATTGCTGCTGATGTCATTGTGACCAAAGATGTGAGTCCTATTATGCCAGCTTCTCCTGCCAAATCTTCTGAGCTTGCTAACTTGGACCTTGGTATTGAGTTTGGTTTAGCAGAACTTTTTCCTGCTTAGGTTTCTATTGGACTTTTTTCTATGTATTTCCATTTTGCAGATTATCCCTTGTGTGGGTTGTTAGTTGTATTGTGAGTTTTTTGTAGCTGTTGGGGTGCCTTTGCTTCACACATGTTCTCAAATTTATGTATTAATATTAAGTGGATGGTCCACTTAAAAAACCGGCTAGCCTTGCTAAAAAAAGGCCTAATTTTGTCATTCAAGGTCAATTTGAGATGTGCTTTTTTGCATTATGCTCATAATGGTTATAGCTACGCGATGGAACTGATTTCATCAAATTTGGAGCAAGTAAAATTTTGGACTAGAATCGAACGTCGTTTGGTTTTAGTTCAAACTGGAATGCTTGAGCTTCCATTGCAATTTCGGTGAGTTAAACTCACCTTTTTGGATATGGTATGATATATAGTAGATAAAAAGTTTATTATTTATCTGTTTGGATGAATTTTGGTTGGCTTGGTTAAATATTCACTTTTGAAAAGCGAATGAGATTTAAATTGAAATACAGAGAAAATTTGTAGAGAAATCTAGATATCTCATCGTAGTGATTTTAATTCTAGGTATTTACTTATTGATTTTATTTTAGTTATATACCTGTAACATATATTGCTAAATACTAAAATTTGATAGTTTGGCCATATGGGATGTGATACTGACATATGTCAAATGTTGAACCTTTTTAGTGGAAAGGAAAGCAATAACATTAGTTAAGTGCTATACTAACTATTAGCCTCGTTATAATATTTTGAAAAATTAAACTAATTGCTGTTAGATTTGGAAATGGTTTTCGATTTGAAAAATGGTTTTTAATCCGACATTTTGGATTTTATGAGATATTTTATTTAAAAATAGTTTTTATACTTATTTGTTTTACTTCACCTTTTTTTCTTTTCTAATATATATATATATATATGTATGTATGTATGTACGTATATATATGTATGTATGTATGTATGTATGTATGGTTCAAAATTATTCTAAAAACATCTATCTTTATTGAAAGTTATTATATTAATGAATGTTTATTTTAAAGGAGATTAAATGGGTTTATCTTTTATTTTAAAAGTGATTTTGTTTTAAAAGAAGATGGAAATATTTTGGAATAAATATTTTTTATAAAATGCTATGATAAAAGAACAAATTTATAAATGGTATTTATAAACTAAAGAGAGATTTATAAGCGATGTCTTATAAATAAAAGCATAGGTTTATAAATGACATTTTATAAAAGGAAATATTATCACTTTGATAAATTGGAGTAATAAATCATAGTATGAATCCATTGCAATACTTGGAATGATTGTGTCATCGAAAGGATATGAGTTTTCTAGTTATATTAGAGTTTGGTTTTATATTAGGAGTTTTATAATTATATTTAGAAATTTATGAAAGGAGTTTTATAAATGAATTTGGAGTTTTATAAAAAAAAGAGTTGCATATAAATTTAGGAATTTATAAAATGAGTTTTATAAACAATATTTTATGACAGAAGTTTATAAAAGAGTTTTATAAATAATATAAAAAATATTTATAAAGGAGTTATTAATAAGTTTGGAGACTTATAGAAAGAGGTTTATAATTATATTTTATATATTTATAAAGGGAATTTTATAAGTTATAAATAATGTTTTATAATAGGAGTTTGTAAATATAAGGGGTTTTATAAAGGGCATTTTATAAAAGGAATTTATAAAAAAGACCAAGACTCGATTTCCATAAATGATCATTTTAAAATTACAATAGTGAAAATGTTATTTTCATACTTAACACCAAATTCCAAGGTATGGAAACTCATCTCTATCTTGAGAATTAAGAATGTGTATCGAAACTAGGATAGTTTTCTAATTTGTTTGATTTTATTGTTAAACAAGGGATGGTACTGTTTGAAATTGGAAGGTGGTGGTAAGTATACATGGTTTAATTTCCATACGACCTATTTTTACTTATACCAAAAGGAAAGTGTTTTGGGTTTACTGCTATCAGTATTTAAATGACATTTGTTGTAACACTAATAAAGTATGATTTGAAAATGGAATCTTCCTTAAAGTTTGTAAAATATACTATATGGGTAAATTTTCTAAGTATTGAGAATGTAGCGCTATGTGAATATACTTATATTGTTAATATAAGTATATAAAAGAGTTTTCTATGTTTGAAAGTGAAATGTTTTGTGAGTGTACTTATATAGTTGAAGTAAGTATATCAATATTTTTCAAGCATTAAAAGAGTAGAGAAGGGTTTGTGAACATATCTTTGTAAAAGTATTTCGATACAAGTATGTATATAGTGGTTTTTAATTAATGAGGGGATTAATTAAAGAGGCTTAGTGGGTGCTTATGTGCTTAACCAGTGTTATTCTCCTTATGGAATTAGATCTCTGCTTGAATTTTTTGTTATGTGATAGTTAAATAACCGATTATCAAATCTTGACCAATTTTTAAAACTATCGCTGTCAGTTCGGGGAGATCAGGATCGAATATATTATTCAAAAACCACTACAAACCGGTATAAGCGTTCGAATTGAAGACATCTTGGAGATGATCGAAGATGGGGTTCTTTGAAGTGCAAGGGCTACTTGCTACTAATCCTAAAGGTGATTCCAAAATGGATGTAGTATAAGTAGTGCCTTCAAGTTGTTCACATCCTGAATAACTTATATGGATGAATGCAGGCATTGCATTGTTTCTTGGGGGGCAATGTTAGCATTCCAATTAGGATTTGCTAAAAAAGGTAAAACGTACCCTCTAGCCTCAACAACCGGGAATGGCTAAAACATAGGATATGCTTAAGGGCTATGTAGTTAACTACCATTAAGGTATGTCATCACCCTTATATATATATATATATATATATATATATATATATATATATATATATATTTGGTTGTGCATGGGAGCACTTGGTGAAAAGGTTGCAAAGCAACCGGGGTGGAGACATATTTAGTACTATCCAGTAAGGGGCAGACCTGTCCTGATTTGTTAGGGTCGAAAGGTTTTCGACCTCGATACATTTTCTAGAGGTATACCGCGGCAAATGGTAACCCCGTGACTAGTCATTGTATGGAAATACATTCTCCAATAAGTGCCTCTCGGACATAGTTGTATACATATTATGCTAGAATTTAATTAATGTAATAATTTCGGCTATGATTCAATATTTATTTTAAACCCTAGACATTATTATAATATCATAAGATTTCCTGTGAAATATTTTGGTTATTGTAAGATAAAAATCAATCTATCCTTATGTGCAGCACGGTCGTATAAGATACATTTACTATGAAAGGGTTTATTACATCAAAATCCATTTGAGGTGTGTTTCTCACGCTGGTTTACCAAACTGATCTGGGCGTTATTTTTCTTATAATGCTTGGGTCAGACCAAGCATATTTTTAAATCTAGTACAGATGCTTTGGAGCTTCAAGAGACGAGATGGATGCCTCCAAGACATAATCATGTATATTTTTTCTGTTGCATTTGTTAGTTGTATTTATCAGCATTTATGAGGACGGGTTGTTATAACTATCCAAGCTAGTCATTGGTTAGTTAACTCTGATCGATTTATGTATATTACAGTTTTCTTTTATAAAGACCTGTTATATATTATATATTGCTCGTCATGATGTGAGATTCTTTCTATCTTTTCTTTCTTTTTCCCTACAACAATCCATCTTTTGGGCAATTAGACGCTCGGCGTGTGAATACGATGGATGTATTAATTTCGACTTTTGGGGGTCGAAAATTTGGTCGTTGCAATATGAAAGGACACCTTATTAAATGTTTAATATAGAACATGTAAGATGGATTCCTTATGCATTGGCAATAGAAAATATCAGATATATTATGTTTTCTACGATGTTGTGATTTATTTGTGTATTTGATACATGAAGCACATATCAAATCCAAATTGATGTCACTAAATGATAGTTTGGAGTGTTCTCGTATATTTATGAAATACTAGAGAATTATTTGCATAAAATACAAGCTTCTTATGAAGTAGTGTTCGAAGTTAAACTTTCATAAGTGATATTGAGTATAATATGTCAATAATAAATTCAAAAAATTTCTAAGTTGGAAATGTTCCGAATGAATGACTATGGCCAATTCAATGAAAAAGGCTAAGTACATCGCCTTAAGTAGCGCCACAATAAAAACAATGTATATAAATATAAATGCCTAAATTTATAACTGACCTGAGTGTGATTCGAAATGTTGAGAATTCCATAACATTGTTATATAATACGAATGTCACGATATAGTTCATAAAAGAACTTAGAGCTCATTGGAAGTCGAGAGACATACTTCGAAATGTTTCACATAATAAAGATAGTTTATCAACAACGAAGAGGGTTGACTAACAGAGTAGATAATTGAAACATAATAGCATACTCGTTCATCGAGAGACTAACCCAATTGGTTTTGAGGAAATCGATTGGAGAAGTTGGAATTAGATTCCATAGTTGATCCCAAGTGCAAGCGAGAGATTGATAGAGTTAAGAGTATGCCCTTAGGGCAACTATTAATTACATATATCAAACTAGATAACCAATCTTTTTCAAAATGAAAGCTGTTTTTCTTTCTATTATATACTTGATATAATGTGTTATATTTATTAATTAATTTAACTAAAAGTATATTTAATATAAAATCCATAAATGATGTGCTTGTGATAGCAATTAAAATAGTTGTAATCATGAGTATCGTATCACTATATCACAAAATATATCATTTTAAATGTTCATAGTGAAAATGCATCGAGATTGGATATCGATGTACCGTAATTAGACTACGTAACGCTCTCCAAATGTTGGGCAGTGTATTACTCATGACTGCTAGGGGTACCTAGGGGTTACTTACTGATATTTTTTGGTTAACTATGGAATGACCCTGTAACATGTCCCTTTTTAGGTCAAATTAAAATTAGTAATTAATATAAATTTTGGGATAATTTGTGAATCAATTGAGAATTAATTTGCAATTTGGGGATAAATATACATGTACATATATGTATATGAATATATGATTATTTATTAATAATGTATAATTTGATTTCAAATCATTTTTCTAAGTTATTTAAGAAGTTATAAAAGATATATATATATATATATATATATATATATCCTTTTGGAATATTTAAATGAGATTTAAATAAAATATTTAGAATAATTCTCTTCTATATACTTGGAAATAAATATAGTTAGTATATGTAAATAAATAAAAGCTTTAACATACATATATCTTTTGAAATAAAATGGTTTATATTTTAACTTAAGTTTAAAAAATTAAAATAAGTTTGATAAAAAGGCTTAAAACCCTTTTCTTTTATTCTTGAATAAATAAAGTTTGTATATAAATATATATACATATGTAAACATAATATTTAAGTTAATAAAACATAATATATATGTAAAGGTAAATTGAAAATATGATATATTTTTTATCAGTTATATATTTAAACATTTAATACTATGCATATTACAAGTATAGGGTAAGTAACATAAGATTAAACTAGTGTAACTATTTTAATGTGTGAAGTTAACAAGTGTCATGTTTTGAAATCTCTTTTCATTTTGAGTTTAATAAATGAAATAAAAACAAGGCTAAGTATATATCACTATCTCCTTCCCTTTCATTTTTCTTTAATATAATTCAAAACCAAAACCAATAAATGAAATTCAAAACAAATCCTCACCAATTTTCAAATTTGAAAGAAGCCTCAAACCAGAAAAATAAAACTAAAACGAAAAATCAAATCTAATAGCAAACAAGTTTAGATTTAATCAAACCTAAAAGCAATTCAAAATCAAACAAATAGTTTTCAAAACTAGAGAAAGATCAAAGCATTAAAATCTGAAACATTTAAAAACAAAGTGGCAAGATCAACTCAGTAATTCAAAGATCAGTTCAAAACCAAACTGAAACCTGGAAACTAAAGCCCGTGAAGAATAATGCAAGATCATCTCAGTTTTATCAAATCTCAGTTCAACTAAAATAGCAAGCTAAATATCAAACAACATATCAAAGTTTCAAATTCAAAGTCCATTTCCATATTTCAGGCTCAAAATATGTTCTATGTTCTTCCCAAATCCAGGTGAGCAAATTTTCAACCCTCAATATATTTATATGTTGTTGCTTGATTTTGTATGCCTATGATGATGATGATGACTTGAAAAATGTTTGTATGAATATCCGCATGTGTATATATATATATACATGAAGATTTAGATGTGCATGTCTGTGCACTGTGTGTATCTCTGTTTTCTTAGTTACAGAGTTTGAAAACAAATCAAAATTCAATATCTCTTTATCTATTCACTGATTGGCCTTAGTTTTCAATAACAATATATTTGTTTAAACATAGTTTAAGGTTTAAAAATATAATTAAGTAAATTAAGTTTGTAATTTTCTGGAAAATTGAGAAAAACAGATGAATATAAACAATATCAAAATCCGACTTGAATGATTTGTTGTTTCAAGTATATAATCTGATTTATTATCAAATCTATGATTTTTAAAAAAACAATCATGATTTTTAAGTTTGAAAATCGAACGAAATTGCAAGTTGAACAGAAATCAAAGATTGGGTTATTTTTAGCGATCGACGAAAGGCGTGGGGTCGGGATCATCACTGAAGGGAGCTTGAGGGCTGGTGATCATCAGAAAAATGTTGAATAATTTTTTAAGTCGTCGGTGAAGTCAGTTGATGTCGGTTTTGGGTTTAAGGAGCAGTTTAGGTCGATGTTGAAAACATGGGTCGTTCGATGGCGAGGTAGCATCGGAGTCAACGGGACCTGGAGGAAATCGACGCGTTAAGATTGGTGTAGCTTTAGACGAAGTCAGGTGATTTCTGGTGAACTAGATTATCGTCAACGAGGCGCTTTTGGTCGGAGGTGTAGGTTCCAGGAAGAACCGGTTAGCTTAATTTTAGATTCATGAAGAAAATGTTGATATGGGTGGATGTTTGAGGTGAGGTGGTCAAAGGCGACATGTCGGAAGTCTCAGCGACGATCAGATCGTCGTCGTTCGATCGTATATGTGCACGCGTGCGCACGATTAGGTCTCAATCATTTTGGGTTTAGGAAAGGCGAAGTTTCTCGGGTTCAAGCGTGGGAAAATGAGGGGTTTGACTCAAAGAAAATGAAGGAGGTAAGAAACCCGGAGTTAGGCTCGAGAAATTTAGGAAATGGCTTGGGTCTGCGGATTTAATACAAAAAACAGTTGTTAAACTTTAAAACAAATTATCAAGTTTATTTAAAACAATTTTCATAAAAACCAGTTCTTTTGGTGTCCAAGTTTGAATTGGTTAAAAGGCTTAAAAAATAAATTATTTCCAATTTATTAAGTTAAAAGTGTTTTAATCTATATAACTTTTGGTTTTTAAAGTTTGTAAACTTAATTTTCGTAATTAAGTGAATAATTGAGATAATGAAATGTTTTATAATCCTGAATCTAACTTAAAGATTTTAAGTTAATTAATGTATTGATGATGATCTATTTCCAAAGGATTATTAAATAAGGATTAAATGATAATTGAAAATAATAAACATAAATGGTTTATCTTTTAATTGATTAAATCTTAAGTAATTAAAGGATTATTAATTAATGAAAGTAATTAATGGTAATTAATTGCTTAAAGACAATTACTTAATTATAATTAATTAATGAATGATTAAGGTAAATTAATCAAGTGATTAAAAGATAATTACTCAAAGTAATTAATTTGTGACTTATTAATATAAGTGATTAGGATAATCACTAATTGTAATTAATTAAGGATAATTAATTAAAGGGTAATTAATTAAGGTAATTAATTTGAGGATTAATTAAAGGTTAATTAATTTATGAAAGTAATTAAGGGGTGATTCATTAATTAAAGGTTAATTAATTAATATAATTAATTAAGTATAATTAGCTAAAGAATAATTAAATAATTACGAGTTAATTATTTAATGATTAAAGGTTAATTGATTATTTATTAAGATTGATTGATTAATAATTAAAGGCAAATTTATTTATTATTAAAGGTTAATTAATGATTAAGGATAATTGATTAAAATGGTTTGTAATTAATTAATGTTAATTAACCAGGATTAGTGATTAATCTGGTTTAAATTAATCAGATGATTAATTGATCTTACTTATGCATATTTGGATTGTTATGAAATGCTTTGAATGTTTGATATCCCTGGTGTGTGCTGCTCTGTGACATGAATTGCTTTGATTTGAGCTGTGATGAATATAATTTATTTATCTGTGATGAATTTATATTATTTATCCATGAATCTATGAATGAAGATAAGCGTTATAGGATTATACTGCTTATCGATATTGCTGTGCTTGAATCTGTAATGATTGATGATGTTGAACTATTTTGTAAAACCCCTGGACTACACTATACACACACAAATATGGATTTCACGAGGAAATCAGTTAAGTCACAGATATTTTGAAATCTAAATATTATTTTGTTTAAAAGTTGAAGTTTGAATCCAAATGGTTTTGAAAATGGAATTGAATTGAATATGAAAAGCCTTTGAAAGGGAAGTTTTGAAATCGAAATTTAGTTTTGAATATACTACGTCTTATTAAATATTATTTGAAATTATTTTGGAAATTATGGTTCGAAAGGTTTATACAATATAATACGGATTTAAAACTATTTCAAATAAATTGTTTTGGGAAATTGAATTTAATTCAAATAGAACTTGCCGATGATACGACAATTCACCAATTTTCTAGAATTATACTTTTAAAGGTTATAGCCTGTGTATATTTGATCGGATTTTCCAAAACAAAAGGTATTTGTTTCCAAAAGATAATGGCTTTCGTATAATGAAAGAACTTCTAGTTTTTGTTGAAAAGATTTCAAGTTGAAATGGAATTGTTTTGAAAGCTATAGATGAATCTTTGTGAAAGATTGATGAACTTTGTTTTCAAATTTAAGTGGATCATAAAGATGTATCTTTTTGTATAAAAAGATTTGAATTATAAATAGTTTTGGAAGCTATGAATGAATCTTTCTGAAAGATTGGTGAACTTAGTGAAGTGAATCTTTTTGTTTAAAATATTGAAGGTGGAAATTTGTTTTAAAACCATTCAAAAGAAGGTTTTGGGCTTTAAGTTGTGACTCAACTGAGATCCCACAATATCCATATGTTTTTAAAATTAACCGCTCATTATTCGGTTTAGCTAGAAGAGGACTTTATGTCATATAACCCATTCCGATTAGTGATACGTCAATATGGATAGCATTTGAAGACCGGTTGTGAAGACCGGGCATTTTCGAGAACAAAAGGATTACCCATCGAATGTCTCTTCACTGCGTCGCGCCAGTATAGAGATCTCCATATGTGATGGGGAGTCCGATCGGGATTGTGAATACCCTGATTGCAAGGGCTTCTTTGAAGTGCCTTCGGTTTTGTTCGAACCCGAAACAGACTTGTATGGACGTGTGTCTGACATTACACTTTGAGATGTAAAGCTGGTTTCTATCAAATACATTTCCGTTTAGTGGCGAAGAATTTATTCTCTTAGTTTAACACCCATCTCTAAGATGTACGATCTCAGAGGTTATGTAGTTGATGGTTACTAGTGATACACTCCCAATTTGGTAATGTGGCATACGAAGTGCTGTTGATCATTTGTTGATCGAAGCATGGCTTTTGTGAAAAGTGTAGCTTTGTGGACGAGACTCTGTTAGGACCTCACAACCCGGAAATGGTCGAAACAGGAAGAATGCAACAAGGTTATGAGGATCGCGCCCTTTAGGGTATGTCCATTTCCTTCAGGAAAAAGGTGGTATCATGGTATGGAGCCCAGGTATTTAACCTATGTGGCTACTGCAAATTTGTGCTTTGTGGTTGTTGGTGTTGAGGATCCTCGGATAAAGGTCGATAACGATCGGAGATAACATGCTCGTGTAGTAGTTACCTAGTTACAGACGTAACCCGACTATGTGTTGGCAGATATCTGGTTAGGTTCTTGGGGCATCCCTCTAGAGGCGTACCCATGTGGCCCAAGAAGTTCCCTTGCCTGACCATTTGTTGGAAATCCAAAGAAACAATACGTGCACTGTACGGTTTCAGTTGTATAACCTGCCATGGAATGTGGTGGTAACCTGTTATTGAACATGGTAGCTATAGTAGGTATACAATAATGGTTGTATGCTGGCTAAGATTAATATTATACTTTCGAAAGGTTTTCTACACTATGCACTAATAATTATATCAAAAGGATTTTACGTATCAAGCATGTTCGGCTATCATAAGGAGAAATCTTCTCCAATTGTGCTTTTGCATTGTGTGTATGGCGGGAGGCCTTACGATAGTTTCATTTTTCAAAAAGCATTGCGGATTTCAATTTTAAATTCTTTTATTTTTTTATTCAAGATAAAAACTATTTTTGTTTGCTCACACCAGTCCCATGATTGACCTGGAGTTTATTGTTCTCTTTCTAAACTCTAGGGGCCCACAATTGTCCACACGGGCAGCCTAGGTCAGATTTTCAGATAGTCGGATTGTAGATATAGATTTGGTAGCCTTCAGCAAACTGTTTGGAATTCTTTAGAATCTTTGGATCTTGGCGATCGTATTGAGACTGACCTTGCTTAATACAACATGATGGCAGTTCGAGCTTATAGTTTGGAGATCTTTGGAGTATTGGATTGAAATGCAGTTTTGGATTCTATCTTTCTTTCTACCCTTTGGAAGACCATTTGGTGATATTGTTCCGCTGCTGGTGTTATCTCTTCCGCTGTTATCTTGTATCTCTGATATATATTGATATTCATTTGTACCATTGTTGAATTAAATATTGTATATCAATACCATCATTCATTTTTCTTTCGCTGTGTTGTTGTACTCAATGTGTTATAAGCTCCGGAGCGAATCGAATTTCACATTTAAATCTGCAGCATTCGAATGCGAGTGAAGTATGGATATCGATTTTTCGAGCGTTGAAATTTGGGCCGTGAAAGACCCACTAGATAGTTTTCTGTTGGTTAATATAATAAGGTCAAACAGAAAATATCGATATGACTAATTTACATAGCTCTTTCAACTTGAGAATAATGTCGATCTTCAATTATGAAAGCTTTGCTTTGATTATAGTCAAATCATGGCACATCGTCCATCGAGTGACTATAGTTGGGTCGAGTAGAAGTATAATAAGTGAAGCACTATTCAAGAGAGGATTCATCTCCTCAGTTATATGGGGTTAGTATTGCGGTCAACTCAAAGTCAAACTCTTTGGTCAGAGCATTTCGGTTAATATTAATTCTTATTATTAAACCAAGGACTTTGTGGTTGGACTATAGAGTTGAGTATGAATGAAATTGGAATTTTGACAATTTTCAAATTCCATAAGTTCAAAATGATATAGTTTTGACAAGGATAATTGGTGTAAAATAAAAGTCACAACTAAGTAACGCTTAATAAAGTAAAATCGGATTTTATCGAACCAAGTGATAACTTTTGCCAAAATGTCACACCACCTTCTAAGTGATGCATGAACATTAATATTCAAATAGTTTAATATTAATCGCTAACCAAATTAAACCCAACGAGTCACATAGCCAAAATGATGAATTCTCCTTTGATCAAACGATTTAATTAATCTATAATTGTTGTATGTTAATTAAATTAATTGATGTATATGAAATATTAATTGTAAAATTTGATTATGATTTAATGAGTAAATATTATTAGACATATTTATAATAGTTGTAAATATATCAATCGATATATGATATAATAAGCTATTAAATTGGATTATATTTTATTTGAGCTTAAATGGGTTTAAGGCTCATCATAGGGATTGATAGGCGACTCAAATTAGGTTAGAAAAGGCTTGATTTTGGATAGCTCATATTAAAGGAGAAATAATATGAGATGAGATCCACACGTCTCTTATTTCTATCCACCAAATAATCAACTCTTACCTAATTAGATTTTGATCTTTGGGTGCCTCCTCCTCTATGCTTACTAGCCAAAATCCCTACCGGTCCCTCTTCATCTCATCAAGTTCGAATCAAGTTAATTCAGTTGCTATCGGATAGTTGGTGGTCAATGGTTTAAAGACTAACTATCTGTTGAATCGAAAACAGTTTCAAGAGGTAGAAATCATCTTTTTAAGGTGTAATTCAGGGTATTAAGATTAAGATATGTTCTAACTAAAATATAGTTATTAATTCTCAATTATAATATTTTACTATTTATTTATATATTATATATATTATTAGTTAGGTGACGATTATGATATGCAAGTAATGTTGTCATAAAGTAGTTAGCTTGTATGCATGTACGTATACATATCTAAAATGATTTTTTTTAATAAATATACATCAGGTTAGTATAACTCCAAATAAAAACTATTTTTTCTATATTTTATTAAATTAAAATGTATTACTTAAATTACATATATAGTTTATAATTAATTACAACATTTAAACTTTAAAAAAAAGTCATGTAAATTTATATTTAAAGAATTAAAGCTTTCCTAATTTTCTATTGGGGGAAAATATTTTTTGCTAATATTTTATTATTATTTAATATTATTTAAATCAATTTACTATATAAATAAATTATATTAATTCAAATATATTATGAAAATTATATTTTATATTTCATAACATAATATTAATAGTAAAGAATCTCTTGAAAAAATAAAAAATTATTTTAAATTAGTTATTTAATTTCGATCGAAAAAAAGAAAATTCATTTTAAAATCTTTAATGGAAAAAGTTGTGGAAAATATGTTCAAACCATAAAATAAAATTTCGGATTTTTATAAAGATTTAAAATTTGAAATACAGTTTAAAATTTAACTTTAGTTAATATTTTATCAATTTTTGAATGAATGTTTGATTAAATATATTTTAAAATGAATAAAAAATAAATAAAATATTTTCTAAACTATAACGCACAACTCCTGGACTTTTATATTTTAAAAAATATTTTAAGCATTTCATTAATTTGTATGCACATATTTTAATATACACATATGTATGTATATTTAAATTAGAAAAATTTAATATATTTATACGTATGACTCACGGTTTAAAAAAATCAATATTTATAAATAATTTATTTGTATTTAAATGAATCTATTATAATAATACATGTATGTAATATTGATATTTCAATAATATGATTATATATATAAATATAAACATATATAATTATATTTATATACTTATATAAAATCATTTTAATAAAACTTTGCATATATGTATATTTATAATACTTATAAAAATAATAGTATATTCATATATTTGATTAATATATACTTGCATATTGGACGAGCTAATATGTCCGTTGCGACGTAAATCCCAAGATCTATACACGGACATTTTATACCTTGCACGGATTGCTATGTTACACATTCACGCACGCATGCACATTCATAGATGTGTGTGTGTGATATATGTATATATATATATATATATCATACAGTAAATTAAATAAAATATATATTTTATATATTTAAATAAAATAAAAAAAATTATTCAGATAAAATTTAGAAAATTTCTAATAAATTAGACTTGGGCCTAATAAAGATCCAATAAGGAAATTTTTTGAAATTTACCCATAAATTCCACTACGGGCTAGTCCAGTTCCAACACACACCACCGTGTACCGCACAATATTTACACTCCTTTACAAATAGCCCTTTCTAAACACTACATCGTTAATCCATGAATCCTAATCGCCACATTACCAATCGTGGCATCGTGCTCCATCACTGCATTGTCGATTGTCATGTCATGCTCCACTGCTGCAATGTCGTGCTCCTCTATGCTTCATTGTGCTTGGTAGCTTTTGTACTAACTCCTCTCCACAACTTGTATTTCTTTTATTGAATATAAAAGTACTGTTATTTTAGCATGGTTGATAGTTAATTTGTTTGTGTTTTAAACTACATGTTTAAAGTTGAGGCTGAATAAGTAACATTAGTGCAAGAATCATACTTTATAACGAAAGTGGTTGAAAATAATTTTACGATTCAACAAGTTGGCATAATCAATTTCGATATGTTATAAGTTATTTTTCTTTATATTATGATTTGTTTGTCTCATTTTATATGAGTTAGCTTATTGATATGGATTTTGCACTTTGTACATGGTATGTGATTTCACTTGAATGAAACCTAACATGCCTTTTCTTGTATCATAGCTTAAAAAATATCTTTAATTTGAATCAACCATTTATGTAAATTCATGTTATAGAATCAGTTATTTGAGCATCACAAATTCCTATCGGATTTTTTTATACATATCTTACTATGCACATGTATAAATTACAAGGTCTTAAGGAGAATGAGGCAATATAGGGTACACATGTGAATATTCCTTTGGACTAACACTAATACATATTTAAACATTCGATAATAACTCACTTAAACGTACACAGCTTCGACACAAAGCAGCAAACACATGTGCCTCCAGGACCGAACAATACACAATATAAAATACAGTCAAAAACATATTGATAATATATAATACTGAATATAGGCATGTCTAACATACAACACAAGCATATACATACATGAAACTATATAATTCTCAGATGATATACAATAATACTACATCCTATTCTCCTCTACCCTTAGAAAAACACAAGCTGGACTCACTATCCATGGACTTAAAATGTCTCGGACTGACCCGAGTATTATGTAAATAACACATGGGTCAGACTATATCTAAATATATAGGTCAACACATATTTAGTATTGAATATACATAGTATAACGGTGCTGACATACTAACAATAGTATAACAAAATAGCAATAACCATAAACCAAGCATAAAGATGTCATCACCCCTATAAAATCACATCAAATATTATCTAATCGAAACAATATCAAATGGGTGAACCATCCATATCCAAAATCGTCATCAACATATAGAATATAATAGGCTGCCTATCGTATAATAAAAGATACGAGAATCCACTATACTCAAGACACCTATCCATATGTAATCCCATCTCCTTATATATGAATATATCAGAATAAATCATGACAGGGAATGACTGTACAACATACGTGAACTCCCAAGTGAAGTCATATATACATCAATATATACGTCACCTAACCCTGGATCGTATAACCATATCTATGCTTAAGTGTGGTATATCAATGGTATATGCCAATCTACTACTCCATTAAAGCTATAGGGAGACTAATGGCCGTACGCTCGCTCCAAGAGCCTAGGGTCACCTAACCGGATCTGTTTCTGCAATCTTTATTTATCTTGATGGACATCGTGACTCATATCCACCAATGGCTCGTCAACTCGCCTCAGTCACGACCTTGTTTTACCCCTATATGTAACAAACTGCTGGCTCATATGACATAAGGGGCTATAGGGTACTACCCTATGGGTCACCTAACCAAAATCTCATTATATATGGCACCTATCCTATGGGTCACCTAACCCAAATCTCATGATGTGCATCAAATATAATATCCAATAAAAGGTGTCGTGAATCTGGGGCATGACCCCACGATCAAGCTGCTAGGATGGATTCTAAACATCTGGTTTTCTCCATTGCCAATAACAGGAGTACATCATAAAAATGGAAGGTAGCCCACAATTTCAATAAATACAAGAGCAACTACCTTGCGCACAGCTATGATCACCAGCTCATGTAAGTATAATCTCATAATACAATTCTCGTTACGTGAGTGCCATCCACTTACAATAAATAACCGAATAAATACCACAACGTCCCATACCACCACGTGATACTCAAATATTTATTCTTTGCTTATAACTACACTCAATCTCCATAATATTTTATATAACGAGTCCAAAGAATAATCGAAGAAATATTACCGAATGTCCAATCCCAAATGGTATTATAACTCTGTTTATTTAGATTTCTAGTCACATAAAATTAAAATACTACGAAATCAAATAAATATCAATGGTGAATAATTCATGATATCGAAATCGGTATAAGAAAATGAGAAATCAAAAAATGTAGACATCATACATAAAAATCCTTACTTATTTAAAATTTTAAATAATAAGAATGTTCTAATAAAATATTTCTTAAAACATTTAAATCAAATATCAAATATATATACGTGTGTGTATGTGTGTATAGAGCACACTTTGATAATTTTAAGTGATCATATTATTAACGAAATACGCTTGAAAATACCTAAAATATTAATTAGAAAACATTTCATATTTACTATAATTTCATAATCTTTAAATAATTAATTAAAACAAAACATAAAATTTTCCTTTCAATAAATTTCCAATTTTAAGAAAAACTTTTCTTCAAACAATTTTATTATTCTAAAACTAATAAAACCAGTAAAACATTTATATATTAAATAATTTCACACCTTTTATATAATACCAAAAGTAAAATTTAGCACTATAATTTATTTTCAAATCCTTGTTTATATACATATAAAATATTGATAACCACTTTAACTATTAAGCGTAACTTATAGAGATTACAATAATTAAACTCTGTTTAAAATAACTTCCAAAATAAATATAAAATATAATTCAAAATCTTCACTTTATACTAAACTAATTATAATTAAAACATATTTCCTTTAAATTATTCCATATCCAAAATTCTCATATTATATAAAGAGATTTTTATTTATTCAAATATATTCATAGTCATTTAATCATTTCATAAAAAGAATTCTATATTTTCCAAGGTTTGAAAAATCTGACAATAATATTTCAATAACCTTTATAATAGAAATCGCTTACAATGATATTATTATTTCCATAAAAATAGCAACATATTATATTTTTCCTTCAAAACCACTCCAAACTTATAATATATTATAATATTGATTTAAAAGTGTTTTGTAATCGAAAGAAAACTATATTTATACATATAATTTGTAACATCACCAAAATTTTATCAATTTAAAAATTAGTAATCAATGTGAATTTTGGAATAAACCGTGGAATTAATTTGAATTTTTCAAAATAAATAAAATATGTGTTGATTTATATATATATATAAATAAGATTGTAAAATTGCATTTCAATTTAAGAATTCAAAATTATAAATATTTTAAAACTATTTGAATTTAAATTATATAAGTGTATATATATGGGTAGATTTGAATTTGAACTTAAACTTGAATTTGAATTTAAAATTTAAAAAAATGTCATAGAAAAATAATTTTCATTTAAAATAATAAATATGCAATTTATTTAATGTGAAATTGGTTTGAACACATTTCTTCTTTAAATTTGTATATACAAATAAATAGGAAATGTATTTATTAAAAAAGGAAAATATGTTATAAAATTTATTTAAAAGTCTTTTATTTATGTGAAATACAAGTGTTAAACATGTAACAAGAAATAAGACAAGTGTAATTCATATAATAAATGTTTTAACAAATGTAATGATTTTGGACAAGTGTCATTTTGTTTTATTTTTTAAAAAATAAATAAAAATAGAAAAACAAAATTTTATAAACCATACCTCCTCTCTCTCTTTTCTTTTACCATTATTTTCAAAAGACAAAGCCTGTAAGGATTTAAAGAAAAACTGAACAAAGAGAAAAAAGAGAAACCAGAAAACAAATCATCCAAAACACAAATATTTCAAATCAGAAAATCATCCAAAGTAAATTAATTCAAAAACCTGAAGATCATCTCAACATAGCAAAACACAATTAAACAATCAAGCAAGCCATCAATTCAAACAATTCTAGTTCATGATTTAACATCAACAAGCAAATTCCGGATTCAAGAATCTAGATTTTCAAATCAAAACCAGTAATTCTTAGATTCTTTTCAAATTTTGAATCCCAGACTTCTCCTCTGTTCAAGGAAAATAGGTGAGTAAGCTCCTTAAAAATTGAACTGTCACTTGTTGTTTGTGATGATGATTGAAATAAAATTGTAATGTGTTCACATGCAAACAGATATAGGTAAATATATGGAAGAATGCCTGTGCATGTCAGAGAACAGACATGGTTCTCTGCTCTAAACATTTTCAGGTTTCAAACCTGATTAAAAATTGAAAACTCATTCTTTGATCCTCTATTAAACTTGATGTCTGAATAAAATATGTAGGGTTTAGCAAGATCTTCATCCTAGAAATAATTTTAAATATTTAAAATAAAAAGGATTACTAGAAAATAGGAAAAATACAGCCAAGTCAAATTTTGTCAAAAAATTAATTGATAAAGATTTGAGTTTTAATTGCTTGATCACATTCGTCTTCGCAAACTATGATTTTTAATGAGAAATTCATGATTTTTAACTTAGTAAAGGGCAAGCATTTGTCAGATGATAGGAAAATGGGTTTTTATAAAATTCTGGTGATCGATGGGTTTGGCTTGAAGGTTTGAAATCATCAGAAAATGTGAGTCGAATTTATAAATCATCGTAGAGTAGTGACGAGATCGATTTAGGGTTAAATGTTCATATTTGGTCATGGTCAGAATTGGGATTGCTACGTCACCGTCGCTGGGGCGAAGCTGTTCACACTGTTGGGATTCAAAGCATGGGGGTTCGACGTTGCTCTGACCAGGACCACGTGACCTCTTATGGCTAGAGGTAGAAGAACGAGGCGTTTTTGTGATGATCGTTTTTGGTTTCAGTTTGATCAGAAAGCTCGATCACGAATTCGACGTCGGTTCACGTTTCTGGGTGGTTGAAGAATCGAGGAGGTAATCGTCAACTGGACGATGGTCGTAGCGTCGACCAGAGGCGATCGGAATGGTGTGCAACGTGCACAAATTAGTGGAGTGTATCAGTGAGAATGTTTGGGGAAGAAGGCCTTAGGACTCGAAGTTGCTTTCAAGATTTAGGGATGTTGGCTCGAAGCTGGGATCGAGTGATTCTAACCTATATATCGTGTTTCTTTTTAAAAATTAAACAAAATTTTAAAAATTGAAAGCTCTCGGGTTGATTTTGGAAAAACTCGAGAAATGGTCTCGGGTATCACTCGAAGTAGCTCTCGGGTAATAGCATTTCCACTTTTAAACTTTAACAATCTAAGTCAAATTGATTTCTAAATTTATTCTTTTCAAATGGATGATTGCTGTTAACTTGAAATTTGTAATTGAAGGTTTTGAAATAAAATATTTTAAATTATTTAAGTTAAGAATGTTTTAAACTTATATTTTCAAAAGTTTATTTTAAATAAAACTTAACAAAGTAATCAAGGAGATAATTAAATGTTTTACCATATTAACTTAACTTAAAAGTAAATTAATTTATATTGTTAATGATGATTAAATAATTAATGATTCATAATTACTTAAATTAAAGAATAATTAATTAAAGGGTAATTAATTATTAATTAAAATTAATTAATTTATAGTTAAAGGTAAATTAATTAAGGTAATTAATTAAGAAATAATTAATTAACTAAGGCAATTAAGATTTAATTAATTAATAATTAAGGGTTTAATTAACTAATAATTAATATTTAATTAATTAATAATTAAGGATTAATTAATTTAGCATTAAGGATAGTTCATCATTAATTAAAAATAATTATGTGATTAATTGATTATAATCACACTGTTAATTCATCTCATTATTATATGATTGATTATTATTGAAGTGCCTTGAGCTGATTGACACCCCTGTTATGTGATTTTGAAAATTTGTGATGTGAATTGCTTTGTGCTGAACTGTGATACTTGTGATTTGTTTTTGTATGAATGTGAAAACCCATTGGCACATAAACGGCAATTGAATTTCGATGCGATAGGGAGTCGGATTCCAGTTGGTTATCTGAAATTCACATCGAATATTAATGATGAATCTTTGTGAATGATATATCCACGTGTTTTTAAATTGAGCGCTCACTATTCGGTTTAGCCGGGAGATGACCTTTGTGTCATATAACCCATTCCGAATAGTGATACGACGAAGTGGAAAGCATTTAAGATGGTGGTGAAGACCAGGCATCTTCGAGAATGATAGGATAACCTGTCGAATTACTCTGCACTAAGTTGCTCCGGTATAGAGATCTCCATATGTGATGGGGAGTCCGATAGGGATTGTGAATGCCCGAATTGCAAGGGTTCTTTAGAAGTGCCTTCAGTTCTGTTCGAACCCGGCACAGACTTGCATGGTTGTACGTCTGACACTACACTTTGAGATATAAAGATGATTTCTTTCAAATACATTTCTGTTGGTGGAGGATAATTTAATCTCTTAGCTTAACACCCTTCTTTGAGATGTACGAG
Organism: Allium cepa; assembly: GCA_030765085.1. Lineage (NCBI taxonomy): Eukaryota > Viridiplantae > Streptophyta > Magnoliopsida > Asparagales > Amaryllidaceae > Allium > Allium cepa. The sequence goes on along the minus strand of CM060945.1, from coordinate 303,607,129 downwards.
CTCAGAGGTTATGTAGTTGATGGTTATTAGTGATATATTCCCAACTTGGTAGCGTGGCATGCTGAGTGCTGCTGATCATTTGTTGATCAAAGCATAGCTTTTGTGAAAAGCGTAGCTTTGTGGATGAGACTTCGTCGAACCTCACAACTCGGTAATGGTCGAAACAAGAATGTTGCGACAAGGTTTTCAGGGGTCGCGCTCCTAGGGTATGTCCATTTTCTTCTGGATAAGAGGTGGTATCATGGTATGGAGCCCAGATATTTATCTTGTGGTTGTTGCTATTTGTTGGTGAATCTTAGGATAAAGGTTGGTAACGACCGGGGATGTCATACTTATAGGTGTTACCTAGTCACAAAGGTAACCCGGCCTTGTGTTGGTAGGGAACCGATTTGGTTCTTGGGGGCATCCCTCTAGAGGCGGCTCGTTTTGTAAGGAAGTTCCTTAGCCTAACCATTGCTGGAAATCCAATCATTCAATATGAGCCATGTATGGTTTTAGTTGTAGAACCTGCCATTTAACATGGTAGCTATAGTTGGCATACTATAATAGTACGTATGCTGGCTAAGATTGATATTATACTTTCGAAAGGTTTTTCACACTATGCACTAATAATAGTATCAAAAGGACTTTCTCGTATCGAGCATATTTGATTATCATAAGGAGAAATCTCCCCTAAGTGTGCGATTGCATTGTGTGTGTGCCAAGAGGCCTTATGGTAGCTTCATTTTTCAAAAGCATGAACGGATTTCTTTTATAAATTGTTTTCATACAAACAACTGTTTTTGTTCACTCATACCAATCCCATGACTGACCCGGAGTTTATTGTTCCCTTCCTAAACTCTGGGTGCCTATAATTTCCACACGGGCAGCCTAGAAGCAGGTTATCCATGTTTTGGAGCTAGCTTGGAATCTTTTGAAGTCTTTTGAAAGCTGTCGGATTTTGGGAAGCTGTTGGCCTTGGAAACCTTTTAAAGTGTTTAGAGTTTTTGGAAGATCTTCTCAAAGTCGAAGTATGTTGGAAATATTTGAAGTCACTGTTATTGTTCCGCTGTTATTGCATCTTGTATATCACTCTGATAATGGGATTATATCGTTGTAATCGAATATTGTGATGATGATGTATCTGTGGTGTTGATTAATGATATTCATTTTGTTTTCGATGTTTATATTCATCTAATGTTGTTAAAGGCTCCATCCGAACTGGAGTTCAACGTTTGAATCTTCGGCAGTTGGATACAAGTGAGGTATTTGATGTCGATTTTCAATTGCTAGATTTCGGGTCGTGACTAGTGGTATCAGAGCTAAAGGTTGAGTAAAGAACTTTAGCTACGGAGTATAACACAGTAGGTGGCTCATTAGAGATAGGATGAAGTATCCCTTAGAATGAGTGTAAACCGAAAGACCGAAACCTTAAAATTTCTTGGTCTATCTCTTTTAACTATTGATATTCCCTAAGATATCTTATCTGTATGCCTAAATCAAGTTTTCTTACTATTTACGAATTGTGAGGATGAGCAGAAGAAGAGGACAAGGTAGGGGACGAGAAAATACCACTACAACTGGTCAAGTCCCTACAACAGCAGCTATACCTCCTCAACCTCAGCCGTATCTGGCTGATCTATATAGAAATTATTCCAGACTTGGTGGAAAGCCGATCACTGGCAAGGAATCTGTTGTTGAAGCCCAAGCTTGGATCAGATCATGTGAAAGGATTTTCAGAGGTTTGAAGTTTGAAGACGATCAAATGCGACTAGTAGCTTCTTGGCAACTCCAAGAGGAAGCTCTAGCTTGGTGGGAGACTGTTACTATGGATGAGATGGAAGATGAATTCACTTGGGGTCGATTCAAAGAGGTGTTTAAGCAACACTATATGTCATCTACTAGTATCTCCCGAATGTACCAGGAGTTCATGTATTTGAAGCAGGGAAGTTCATCGTTTGAGGAGTATTTGAATAAATTCAATGAATTATCTCATTTTGGTATGGAGTCGTGAATACACCTTTGAAGAAGAATGAAAGGTTTATACGAGGGATGAATAAGAAGTACCGTGAAAGGATGACGGCCCACATAAAAGAATCCTTTTCTAATTTGATCGATATGGGTTATCGATATGCTACCCTGGATATGCAGAAAGTTTCGGAAGTGAAGGGAAGTTCAAGCAATCCAAATTGGAAGAAAAGGAAGTCCGAAGGGAAGAAACCAGACCAAGGCAAGGAGAATAGGAGTAATCAGGAGAAAGACCATTATTCAAATGACCGTAAGAAGCCAAAGAAAAGAGTAAAGGAATATCAGCCTATGAAGACAAGTCAAAGAACTAAGGGATGCTTTTATTTTCACAAGCCAGGTCATGAAGCTAAACATTGCCCAAAAAGAAGCAAGAACAAGTAGCGAAAATGTACACAATAAAAGATGTCCCCTTAACTTCAAAGGAGGATAAAGAAAAATGAGTCTTAGAAGGTAACCTTATCATTTATGATAGAGTTGTTAGAGTATTGTTCGACACGGACGCTACACATAGCTTTATCTCCCAACAAACCATTAGTGAATTAAAACTAAAACTTGAATTTGTTGATGAGCCTATTTACGTAAAGAATCCAGTTGGTGGTCCGGCAAATCTTTGTCTACAATGTAGAGATGTTCCTATCTCGTATTCTTGTTTTGGATTTCATATCAACCTTTTCATCCTCAACTTTGATGGATTTGAAATCTTACTCGGAATGGATTGGCTAACGAAGTACAAAGCCAAATTAGATTATAATAATCGAACAATTTTGATCAGAACCAAATTTTAGAATTTCATTGAAATCTCTTGCGAGGATCCAAGTCCTAAGAGAGATAAACTGATGTATACTTTGGGATATCCCGAACCTAGTCTGGAGTCCTTATCTATTGTCTGGGAATTTCCAGATGGGTTCGAAGAGGTCAAATATTTACCCCCACATAGAGAAATTGAATTCAGAATTGACTTAGTTCCAAATGCTCGTCCTATCGTTCATGCAAGTCGCAGGATGGCACCCACGGAAAGGATAGAATTAGTCAAGCAATCCCATGAATTACTAGAGAAAGGATTGATACGTCATAATGTTTCTGAATGGGGTTCAGCTATGGTGTTTGTGGCTAAATCTGATGGATCTTTGAGATTGTGTTTAGATTACCACGATGTCAATAAATAACGCTCAAAAACAAATTTCCTTTACCTAGAATTGATGATCTGTTTGATTAACAACACGACGCTCGATTCTTTTCGAAGATGGATCTAGCTTAAGGATTCCATCAGCTACGAATTGCCGAAGACTACTTGACTGCTTTCAGGGGTCCAGACATTTTCTACGAATGGTTAGTCATGCCTTTCAGACTAACAAATGCTCTCGCATACTTCGCAGACTTAATGACTCGTGTATTCCAAGAAGTATTGAACAAATTTGTTCTTGTATTCATTAATGATATCTTGATCTATTCCAAAACCGAAGAGAAGCACGCTGAGCATCTCAAAATTGTTTTGGAAATATTAAGAAGGAACATTCTATTTGCCAAGCTTTCCAAATGCCATTTTTAGGTTAAGGAAGTCAGATTTCTCGGGCACATTGTTAATGAAGAGGGAATCTCTGTTGATCCGGGCAAGATTTCTGCTATTCTAGACTGCAAGCGACCTACAACTCCGAAAGAAGTTCGAAGTTTTGTGGGTTTAGCGGGATATTACCGAAAGTTTGTTCAGGACTTTTCTAAGATAGATAGTCCATTGATTAAGCTAACAATGAAGAATACAAAATTTGATTGGACTCCGAAATGTGATAAGCTTTCCAGGAATTAAAAAGGAGATTAACTACTGCTCTTGTTCTCGCTATTATCAACGGGAATCAAGCCTTATCTGTCTATACTGACGCTTATGGTGATGGTATGAGTGCGGTGCTAATGCAGAATGGGAAAGTAATTGCCTACGTGAGTAGACAATTACGTCCACATGAGCAAAATTACCCAATCCACGATCTGGAACTCTTCCAGTTATTTTCGCTTTAAAAATCTGGCGACACTATCTTCTGGGTAAAGTCTCTTTCAGCTTTTCTAAAAAATTTATAAGTTTAACTTAACTTAATATTATACTTAAATAAATCCACCTTGCGTTTAGGTGAAAAAATCGAATTATTCACCAACCACAAATCTCTGAAGTATCTCTTCACCCAAAAAGATTTAAATCTGAGACAACAACATTGGTTGGAATTTCTGGCATCTTATGACCTAGACATTCTGTATACGCCTGGTAAAACCAGTGTAGTTGCCGATGCCTTGAGTAGGAAACACGCTATTCTTGCTCATCTTGTTGTCACTCCTACTAAAGTCGCTAGCAAGAAAAATGAAGACAAATTTCTTCGAGATATTTATGGAAGGATTCGCCGAGGTGAAGATTCTAGTTTTGGAATCGATAATTGTGGAGTTATAAGATTGAAAGGCAGGATGTGTGTTCCACATATCCCTGATCTGAAACGTGAAGTTTTGAACGAGTGTCACAAGTCCAAACTTAGTATCCATTCAGGAGTTAATAAGATGTATCAAGATATTAAAAGAACTTTTTGGTGGAAACAATAAAGAGGGATATATCTATATATGTGGGTCGTTGTGATACCTGCCAGCAAATTAAAAGTGATCAAAAGAAAGTAGCGGGTTTACTCCAACCATTGGAGGTGCCAAAGTGGAAGTGGAATCAAGTATCTATGGATTTCATAGATGTGTTGCCCCACACTCGAAAGGGGAATGAAGCAATTTGGATTATCGTAGATCTTTTAACTAAGACTGCCCATTTCATTCCAGTGAAATCTTCCCAGACTGCGGCAAGTTTGGCCGAATTGTATATAAAAGAGATTGTTCGTCTTCATGGTATACCTAGCAGTATAGTGAGTGATCATGATCCGATCTTCACTAGCAGATTTTGGGAGGCATTCCAAGCCGCATTGGGAACCTAACTGAAGTTTAGCACTGCTTATAACCCGTAGTCTGATGGGTAGACTGGAAGGATTAATCAAATATTAGAAGACCTTTTGCGCGCTAGTATTCTCGACTTTGGTGGTTCTTGGGAGGACCATTTGCATCTGGTCGAATTCTCATATAACAATAGCTATCAGGCCACTATTGAAATGGCTCCTTTCGAGGCTTTATATGGTCGTCCGTGTCGATCACCTGCATGTTGGATCGAGTCAGGTGATAGACTCGTCCATAGACCAGATATGATTAAGGAAGCCATTGAAAAAGTTGAATTTATTCGAAATAAGTTGAAAATAGCTCAAAGTCATTAGAAGAGTTATTATGATCGCAGAAGAAGAGATTTGGAATTCCAAGTTGGCAATTCTTTATTCCTAAAAGTGTCTCCAATGCATGGTGTGTTGAGATTTGGAAAAACTGGTAAGCTAGCACCATGTTATATTGGTCCTTTTCCTATACTGGAGAGGATCGGTCCTTTAGCTTATCGAGTGCAGCTACCCAGCTGGTTATCTGGCGTAAACGATGTGTTTCATGTTTCACATCTACGAAAATATATCCATGATCCAGACTGTATTATTGAAGAAGCTGCTCAGCAGGATTTGGAGATCACACCAAATCTAGTAGTAAAGAGAGAACCGATAAAGATTATTGATCATGATGAAAAGCAGCTGAGAAATAAAGTTGTGAAACTAGTCAAAGTGTAATGGAGTGGTGATCCAAAGGACTGTACTTGGAAAATAGAGGATAGTATGCAGAAGTCTTATCCCAATTGCAGAGTGGATATTTTGGCTTAATCTGGTAAGCCATTTTCTATATTTTTCTGTATTCCTATATTCTTTGTTTGTCTTTCCCTCTTTTTCAAAATTTCAAGGATGAAATTTTCTTAAGGTGGAATCTGTAACATCCCCAAAATTCTATCAATTTAAAAATTAGTAATTACTGTGAATTTTGGAATAAACTGTGGAATTAATTGAATTTTTCAAAATAAATAAAATAAATGTTGATTTATACATATAAATAAGATTGTAAAATTGCATTTGAATTTAAGAATTCAAAAATACAAATATTTTAAAACTATTTAAAATTAAATTATATAAGTGTATATATGTATGGGTAGATTTGAATTTGAATTTAAACCTGAATTTGAATTTAAAATTTAAATAAATATCTTAGAAAAATAATTTTCATATAAAATAATAAATATGTAATTTATTTAATGTGAAATTAGTTTGAACACATTTCTTCTTTAAATTTGTACATACAAGTAAATAGGAAATATATTTATTAAATAAGGAAAATATGATATAAAATTTATTTAAAAGTCTTTCATTTATGTGAAATACAAGTGTTAAGCATGTAACAAGAAATAATATAAGTGTAATTCATATAACAAATGTTTTAACAAATGTAATGATTTTGGACAAGTGTCATTTTGTTTTGTTTTTGAAAAAAATGAATAAAAATAGAAAAATAAAATTTTATAAACCATTTCCACCTCTCTCTCTTTTCTTTTACCATCATTTTCAAAAGACAAAGCCTGTTAGGATTTTAAAAAAAACCGAACAAAGAAAAAAAAGAGAAACCAGAAAACAAATCATCCAAAACACAAACATTTCAAATCATAAAATCATCCAAAGCAAATTAATTCAAAAACCTGAAGATCGTCTCAACACAGCAAAACACAATTAAACAATCAAGCAAGCCATCAATTCAAACAATTCTAGTTCATGATTTAACATCAACAAGCAAATTCCGGATTCAAGAATCTAGATTTTCAAATCAAAACCAGAAAGCAATTCCTTGATTCTTTTCAAATTTGAATCCCAGACTTCTCCTCTGTTCAAGGAAAATAGGTGAGTAAGCTCCTTAAAAATTGAACTGTCACTTTTTGTTTGTGATGATGATTGAAATAAAATTGTAATGTGTTCACATGCAAACAGATATAGGTAGATATATGCAAGAATGCCTGTGCATGTCAGAGAACAGGCATAGTTCTCCGCTCTAAACATTTTTAGGTTTCAAACCTGATTAAAAATTGAAAACTCATTCTTTGATCCTCTATTTAACTTGATGTCTAAAGAAAATATGTAGGGTTTAGCAAGATCTTCATCCTAGAAATAATTTTAAATATTTAAAATAAAAAGGATTACTGGAAAATAGGAAGAATACAACCAAGTCAATTTTTGTCAAAAATTTAATTGATAAAGATTTGAGTTTTACTTGCTTGATTACGTTAGTCTTCGCAAACTATGCTTTTTAATGAGAAATTCATGATTTTTAACTTAGTAAAGGGCGAGCATTTGTCAGATGAACGGAAAATGGGTTTTTATAAAATTCTGGTGATCGGTGGGTTTGTGGACCTCAAGATTGAAGTCGTGGCTAGCTTGAAGGTTTTAAATCATCAAAAAAAATGTGAGTTGAATTTATAAATCATCGTAGAGTAGTGACGAGATTGATTTAGGGTTAAATGTTCATATTTGGTCATGGTCGGAATTGGGATTGCTGCGTCACTGTCGACGGGCCGGAGCTGTTCGCACCGGTGGGATTCGAAGCACGGGGGTTCGACGTTGCTCTGACCAGGACCACGTGACCTCTGATGGCCAGAGGTGGAAGAACGAGGCATTTTTTGTGATGATCGTTTTTGGTTTCAGTTTGATCAAAAAGTTCGATCGCGAATTCGACGTCGGTTCACGTTTCTAGGTGGTTTGAAGGATCGAGGGGGTAATCGTCGATTGGACGATGGTCGTAGCGTCAACCAGAGGCAATCAGAACGGTGTGCAATGTGCACGAACTACTGGAGTGTCTCAGTGAGAATGTTTGGGGAAGAAGGCCTTAGGACTCGAAGTTGTTTTTGGGATTTAGGGATGCTGGCTCGAAGCTGGGATCGAGTGATTCTAACCTTTATATCGGGTTTCTTTATAAAACTTAAACAAAATTTTAAAAATTGAAACCTCTCGTGTTGATTTTGGAAAAACTCAAAGCAAGCAAGAAATGGTCTCGGGTATCACTCGAAGTAGCTCTCGGGTAATAGCATTTCCAGTTTTAAACATTAACAATCTAAGTCAAATTGATTTCTAGATTTATTCTTTTCAAATGGATGATTTTTATGTTAAGTTGAAATTTGTAATTGAAGGTTTTAAAATAAAATATTTTAAATTATTTAAGTTAATAATGTTTTAAACTTATATTTTAAAAAGTTTATTTTAAATAAAACTTAACAAAATAATTAAGGAGAAAATTAAATGTTTTACCCTATTAACTTAACTTAAAAGTAAATTAATTTATATTGTTAATGATGATTAAATAATTAATGACTTATAATTACTTAATAATAAAAGAATATTTAATTAAAGGCTAATTAATTATTAATTAAAGTTAATTAATTTATAATTAAAGATAAACTAATTAAGGTAATTAATTAAGAAATAATTAATTAATGAAGGCAATTAAGATTTAATTAATTAATAATTAAGCCTTTAATTAACTAATAATTAATATTTAATTAATTAATAATTATGGATTAATTAATTTAAAATTAAGGATAATTCATCATTAATTAAAAATAATTAATGTAAATAATTATGTGATTAATTGATTATAATCACACTGTTAATTCATCTCACTATTAGATGATTGATTATTATTGAAGTGCCTTGAGCTGATTGACACCCCTGTTATGTGATTGTGATACTTTGTGATGCGAATTGCTTTGTGCTGAACTGTGAGATTTTTGATTTGTTTCCGTGTGAATATGAAAATCCATTGGCCCATAAACGGCAATTGAATTTCGATGCGACAGGGAGTCGTATTCCAGTTGGTTATCCAAAACCAACATCGAACGTTAATGATGAATCTTTGTGGTTGATATATCCATGTGTTTTTAAATTGAGCGCTCACTATTCGGTTTAGCCGGGAGAGGACCTTTGTGTCATATAACTCATTTCGAATAGTGATACGACAAAATGGAAAGCATTTGGAGATGGTGTTAAAGACCAGGCGTCTTCGAGAATGAAAGGAAAACCTGTCGAATGACTCGGCACTAAGTTGCTCCGGTATAGAAATCTCCATATGTGATGGGGAGTCCGATCGGGATTGTGAATGCCCGAATTACAAGGGCTTCTTTAGAAATGCCTTTGGTTCTGTTCGAACCCGGCACAGACTTGTATGGTTGTACGTCTGACACTACACTTTGAGATATAAAGATGATTTCTTTCAAATACATTTCTGTTGGTGGCGGAGAATTTATTCTTTTAGCTTAACACCCTTCTTTGAGATGTACGAGCTCAGAGGTTATATAGTTGGTGGTTATTAGTGATATATTCCCAACTTGGTAGCGTGGCATGCTGAGTGCTGCTGATCATTTGTTGATCAAAGCATAGCTTTTGTGAAAAGCGTAGCTTTGTGGATGAGACTTCGTCGAACCTCACAACCCGGTAATGGTCGAAACATGAATGTTGCGGCAAGGTTTTTAGGGGTCGCGCCCCTAGGGTATGTCCATTTTCTTCTGGATAAGAGATGGTATCATGGTATGGAGCCTAGATATTTACCCGTGTGGTTGTTGCTATTTGTTGGTGAATCCCGGGATAAAGGTCGGTAACGACCAGGGATGGCATACTTGTAGGTGTTACCTAGTCACAGAGGTAACCCGACCTTGTGTTGGTAGGAAACCGATTTGGTTCTTGGGGGCGTCCCTCCAGAGGCATCCCATTTTGTAAGAAGTTCCTTAGCCTAACCATTGTTGGAAATCCAATCATTCAATACGAGCCCTGTACGGTTTTAGTTGTAAAACCAGCCATTTAACATGGTAGCTATAGTAGGCATACTATAATGGTACGTATGCTGGCTAAGATTGATATTATACTTTTGAAATGTTTTTCACACTATGCACTAATAATAGTATCAAAAGAATTTTCTCGTATCGATCATATTTGACTATCATAAGGAGAAATCTCCCCCAGGTATGCAATTGCATTGTATGTGTTCCGAAAGGCCTTATGGTAGTTTCATTTTCCAAAAGCATGAACGGATTTCTTTTATAAATTGTTTTCATACAAACAACTGTTTTTGTTTACTCATACCAGTCCCATGACTGACCCGAAGTTTATTGTTCCCTTTCTAAACTCTGGGTGCCCATAATTTCCACACAGGCAGCCTAGAAGCAGGTTATCCGTGTTTTGGAGCTAGCTTGGAATCTTTTGAAGTCTTTTAGAAGCTGTCGGATTTTGGGAAGCTGTTGGCCTTGGAAACCTTTTATAGTGTTTAGAGTTTTTGGAAGATCTTCTCAAAGTCGAAGTAAGTTGGAAATATTTGAAGTCACTGTTATTGTTCCGCTGTTATTGCCTTTTGTATATCACTCTGATAATGGGACTATATCGTTGTAATCGAATATTGTGATGATGGTGTATCTGTGGTGTTGAGTAATGATATTCATTTTGCCGCTGTTTATATTCATCTAATGTTGTTAAAAGCTCTATAACTACCCGTAATTTCGCTACTTCGAAAATGAGAGATTTCATTTGTTTTAAATTTAAAAAGGTTTAAAACTTAAATAAATAAGTTAAACATAATATATAATAATAGATAAATTATTTTTTCTTATAGTTTATAATTTAAAAAGTATAAATTTGGATTTTAGAACAAATCAACAAAAACTACGTTTTGTTAAAAATAAATAAATGCTTAAATAAATAGGTTTAAATATTTATTTAAAAAGATAAATCTTATTGAAAACATCTAATAAAGATAATAAAAGTTATTAAAATACTCATAAGTATGTTTAGAATCATTATACAAAAATAACCAAATTTTGTCGTATTTTGTCAGTTTTACATACACCGTAAAATTAGAGGTTTTGATATTATTTAAATATGATTTTAAAATATAAAGAGAAATGTTTTAATTTATTTAAAGAAGTAAAAAGTTCGTTTTTAAATTTGGTTTACATAAATAAATAATTTAACTAAATCGTCAAAATGTAACCGTAAAACATTTCGTCGAAAAACGACATTTTGTCGATTAAAAGTTGTCGCAACGTCGTTGCATCTTTATTTTCTTATATAGAAACACATATTCAAATAGTATAAGTATTAATTAATCCACTAATCAAGTTTACTTTTACTAAATAAGGTTAGAAACTTCTAGAAAACAATTAAGAAAAAGTAAGCACAAAAAGACAAAAATGTCATGTCAAAGCAAAAAGTAAAACATCAAATCAAAGAAACATAATTATTACCGACTTTACTTAATATCTAAGTGAAAATGACATAAATTAATGATTTGAAATGTGATGTTAAGTGTTGAAAAAGAATAAGATTACTTTATAAGTAAGTAAGGGTATTTTGGTCTTTTTCGAAAATATTATTTTAATCCAACTTTTTCTATAAATAAACATCCACTTTCTCACTTTTTTCACTTCTTCTTCTTCCTTTTCCAAGCTTTTCTCTACCTCTTTAATGGCTTCTTCTTCTTTTCCAAATCCTTACTGACTTTTTCAAAACCATATCAAATCAACTCCAAACACCACCAAACTTTGCCAAAGATTTTAGAATACCATTTAAACATGGTTTAGCATCTAAGAAGTGAAGAAACGATGGAGGAAGAGGAGGATATAGTTATCGCCGAACCTATAAAGAGAAGGAAGCAAGTTGGAAAGCTTCGAAGCAAGAAAAAGAGAAGAAAGTGCCACCGGTTTCATTTCAAGAAGCTAGAAACAAATTGAAGGTGCTGCGGAAGCTCTATCGGATTTTTGAGAGTTTGAAAGAAGAGGTCGATGACATAAAGCAAAAGAAATAGAGTAGAAGTTGATTAGTTGAAATTTAAGTGAAGTGTTGTTGCAAATGAATGTTGGTAGGAAGTGAACAATTTGGTTAAAAGTGAGTGCTCTTATTTACTAATAAATCCATAAATTATTTCAAGTATAATGATTTGAAAGTTTAAATATGTTGAATGAATGTTTGATAACTTGGTTGCAAAATTGGTGGATTATGTGGTTGATAACTTGTTTGATAAATGATAAAAGAAATGGTTAGTAAGTATAGTTAATTCAATAGAAATTAAATCCATATAAATGTGTGTATGGAAGTTATTTAGCCTCTTAATGATTTTAAATAAGCTAAAATAGTTTAAATATGATTTAAAACAAATTTGAAGTGTTTCGGACAAGTTCCGAAGCAATTCACAAAATTGGTCAAAATCGAGCTCGTCGCATAGCGGCAGTTAGTAAATTTCAACCCGTAACTTCAAATTGATGTTGAGAATGATGTATAAGTCGGATTTCTTTGAAATAAAAATTCTTTGGTCCACAATGATAATAGTTTTTCAACGAAGAAAGGAAATCAAGATTTCGTTAATTTGATTATGAAATGTGTCCAAAACAATTTTCTTAAAACTTCGCGGTTTTGTAGTTCGGAATCCAAAAAGGGATTTCTTTATAAATGATATTTTAAATGCTTAAAAATATGAAATAAATTTGATAAATCTATTAAAATGGTTTAAAAGAGATTGGAAAATGGAAAATATGAATTTTCAAATATTAAAAAGTTGTTTAAATCAAACAAGCTTATATAGCATTTTCTACAGCACTTTTATGCTGCGAATCTTTTGAATATGAGTTTAAACTTAACGGTTTTTCCTAGAATCTTTTATGAATGATTTTAAAGGAATAATTAAGTAATGTAAAGATTATTTGGAAGTTTTAATAAGAGTTTGAATAAATGTTTAAGAGAAATTGTTTACGCCACTTAAACAAAAAGTGAAGAATAGTGAATGTAATAACAAACCGAGTATGCGGAAATGACTAGTACATTTGTCCTGCCTGTGAGATCTGAAAAGATAAAATAAGGTGTTTAACTAAGATTAGGGATGGAAATAAGGAGATCGAATAAGATATTTCATATGGATGATCTATGTATATTACATGGAATTAAGTTTTAAGATAAAGGTTTTCGGCAAAAAAAAATTGGGTAATTTCGAGGACGAAATGTTTTTAAGTAGGGCAGAATGTAACAACCCGTAATTTCACTACTTCGAAAGTGAGAGATTTCATTTATTTTAAATTTAAAAAGTTTAAAACTTAAATAAATAAGTTAAATATAAAAGATAATAATAGAGAAATTATTTTTTCTTATAGCTTATAATTTAAAAAGTATAAATTTGGATTTTAGAACAGATCAACAAAAGTTAAGTTTTGTTAAAAATAAATAAATGCTTAAATAAATAAGTTTAAATATTTATTTAAAAAGATAAATCTTATTGAAAACATCTAATAAAGATAATAAAAGTATATTAAAATACTTATAAGAATCTTAATAATCATTAGATAAAACTAACCAAATTTTGTCGCATTTTGTCAGTTTTACATACACCGTAAAATTAGAGATTTTAATATTATTTAAATATAATTTTAAAATATAAAGAGACATGTTTTAATTTATTTAAAGAAGTAAAAAGTTCATTTTTAAATTTGGTTTACATAAATAAATAATTTAACTAAATCGTCAAAATGTAACCGTAAAATATTTCGTCGAAAAACGACGTTTTGTCAATTAAAAATTGTCGCAACGTCGTTGCATCTTTATTTTCCTATATAGGAACATATATTCAAATAGTATAAGTATTAATTAATTCACTAATCAAGTTTACTTTTACTAAACAAGGTTAGAAACTTCTAGAAAATAATTAAGAAAAAGTAAGCACAAAAAGACAAAAATGTCATTTCAAAGCAAAAGGTAAAACATCAAATCAAAGAAACATAATTATTACTTACTTTACTTAATATCTAAGTGAAAATGACATAAAGTAATGATTTGAAATGTGATGTTAAGTGTTGAAAAACAAAGATTACTTTATAAGTAAGTAAGGGTATTTTGGTTTTTTTACAAAATATTATTTTAATCCAAAACTTTTTCTATAAATAAACATCCACTTTCTCACTTTTTTCACTTCTTCTTCTTTCTTTTCCAAGCTTTTCTCTATCTCTTTAATGGCTTCTTTTTCTCTTTCAAATCCTTACTATCTTTTTTAAAAACCATATCAAATAAAATTCAAACACTACTAAACTTTGCCAAAGATCTTAGAATACTATTTAAACATGGTTTAGCATCTAAGAAGTGAAGAAACGATGGAGGAAGTGAGGATATAGATATGGTCGAACCTATAAAGAGAAGGAAGCAAGTTGGGAAGCGTCGGAGCAAGAAAAAGAGAAGGAAGTGTCTTTGATTTCATTCCAAGAAGCTAGAAGCAAATTCAAGGTGTTGCGGAAGCTCTATCGAATTTTCGAAAGTATGAAAGAAGAGGTTGATGGCATAAAGCAAAAGAAATGGAGTAGAAGTTGATTAGTTGAAGTTTAAGTGAAGTGTTGTTGCAAATGAATGTAGGTAGGAAGTGAGCAATTTGGTTAAAGGTGAGTACTCTTATTTACTAATAAATCCATAATTATTTCAAGTATAATGATTTGAAAGTTTAAATATGTTGAATGAATGTTTGATAACTTGGTTGCAAAATTTGTGGATTATGTGGTTGATAACTTGTTTGATAAATGATAAAAGAAATGGTTAGTAAGTATGGTTAATTCAATAGAAATTAAATCCATATAAATGTGTGTATGGAAGTTATTTAGCCTCTTAATGATTTTAAATAAGCTAAAATAGTTTAAATATAGTTTAAAAAAAATTTGAAGTGTTTCGGACAAGTTCCGAAGCAGTTCACAAAATTGGTCAAAATCGAGCTCGTCGCATAGCGGCAGTTCATAAATTTTAACCCGTAACTTCAAATTGATGTTGAGAATGATTTATAAGTCGGATTTCTTTGAAATAAAAATTCTTTGGTCCACAATGATAATAGTTTTTCAACGAAGGAAGGAAATCAAGATTTCGTTAATTTGATTATGAAATGTGACCAAAATAATTTTCTAAAAACATCGCGGTTTTGCAGTTCGGAATCCAAAAAGGGATTTCCTTATAAATGATATTTTTAAATGATTAAAAATATGAAATAAATTTGATAAATCTATTAAAATGGTTTAAAAGAGATTTGGAATGGAAAATATGAATTTTCAAATATTAAAAAGTTGTTTAAATCAAATAAGCTTATATAGCATTTTTTCTAGCACTTTTATGCTACGAATTTTATAATCTTTTGAGTATGAGATTAAACTTAACGAATTTTCCTAGAATCTTTTGTGAATGATTTTAAAGGAATAATTAAGTAATGTAAAGATTATTTGGAAGTTTTAATAAGAATTTGAATAAATGGTTAAGAGAAATTGTTTACACCACTTAAACAAAAAGCGAAGAATAGTGAATGTAATAACAAACTGAGTATGCGAAAACGACTAGTACATTTGTCCCGCCTGTGAGATCTGGGAAGATAAAATAGGTGTTTAACTAAGGTTAGGGATGGAGCAACCAGTGCCCTGAACTTACCTGGCCTATGTTTTCTCTTCTTAGGCGAGGGGTGGAACAGATCGAAAGGAAAGTCCGGATGCTCTAAAAAGATCATATTTAAGTTTTTCCAAGATAAAAGAAAAGAAACAGATTCTTTGAATGTTATTTAACCACTTAACATCTTTTTATCGATAATTAGCGTGAAGGAATCAGGATCGGATTTGGATGATTTCGATTAAAAAACCCCGTCAAACTAGTTTTGGAAATAAAATATATTAAAGACAATGATCGTTAAAGATAAAGATATTCATAATGTTGGGTTACTCGCCATTAGTCCCTGGAGGTGAAACTTGCCATTAGTCTCTAGAGGTGAAACTTTCCATTAGTCCCTGGAGGTGAAACTTGCCATTAGTCCCTGGAGGTGAAACTTGCCATATTCAAAGTGGCAGTAGTGCTCTATTATGAAAATTTTCGATTTGCAAGAATATGATTTGAAGTTAAGAGAGAAATCTTTGACTAAGATTTAATGAATAAATTGAGAATATTTTCCCTAAGTTAAAAGTATAACTTTAATATAAGAAATCTTTGATTAACATTTAATGAATGATTTGGAAAGGTTTTTCTAAGTAAAAGAGAAAATGATTAGGATTTAAGAAAGGTTTAAATAAACCAAATGATTTGATAAATGAGGCTTAATGATTCCATATATTTTTGAAAAGAAAATAGAATAACTTGAAAAGATTATATCCAAGAAAGATATTTGATTTAAAAGATGAAGTATTTGATTGATGATTGATATCCACGTATGAACTTAACATCTTTTTAAAGCGATGATTGGCTTCGAAGGAATCAGAGTCGGATTTGGATGATTCCTATCTGAAAACCACTTCGAACCAATGTATACGTTCGAAAGTGAAAACATGTTGAAGATGATGATTATTGAAGACCGTGGATCTTCATTGCATGAAGACTGTTTGTTGAACATGCTCTGGTTGGCCCCTATTATAGAGTTATTTATAGCAGTGGTCTTCTCGTGATGGAGATTTTTCGGATTGCAAGGGCTTCTCGCCTAGTAATGGCCGAGGAAAGTGCCTTCGGTTTCGTTCAGTCTCAGAACGAACTTGTATGGATGTTTGTCTGACATTGTATTCTAAATTACATTTGAGTGGTTTCTATAAACGTATATCAGTTGGTGGCGGAGAAGGCAACTTCTCATAGCTTAACACCCTTTCCCGAGACATACGAGCTCAGGTAGTTATACTTTTCTAGAAATCAGTCATGTGACGTGGAATGGCAACGTCGCATTCAAAGTGGAACCTGTTATGATCAAAGCGTGGTTTTGTATGAAAAGTGTGGCTTTGAAAAAATTGAGCGTAGCCTCACGAGCCTCACACCCCGGTTATGATGGAATTTTATGCGGTCAGATGTATGCTCGCATTTTGGATAGTAATGATTTGGGTTATCAGATGTTCTAAGCCCCAGGTACCAGATACGTCTTGGCCTCATGGCCGGGATGCACGAAGTCCGAGTCCTTGGATGTTATTCGCAGATTGCGTCCACTTTTAGCCATTTGTGTTGTTGTGTAACGACGTCTGAGTCATGCACATAAGCCGTGGATATAGATTTATCTTTCCACTAGTTTCCTATCATGTTGAAATCCAATCCCAATACGAGATTTACGGTTTTGATTGTATTCCCAAAATAGTTGTAATGACTTGCAAATATTTCAGCTACCCCTTCTGGTATCATATATTCCGTTCGGTATATTCTGTTGACCTAGTCCGGATATATACCGTAGACTTAGTCCAGATATTGGTACCTTATTTGAATAAGTTTATTTGAAAAGTGTTTTCAAAAGAATGTCATTAAAAATAATGTTAAGTATATTTTGGTATGAAGTGTTTTGGTTATCATAAGGTAAAAACCCGTCCGTTTTTATGTGTGGGCGTGGTCTTATGAGATATCCTTCTTTTCAAAGGTTTTGATAACATCGTCATGATCTATACATTTTAAATTTTGAGTATCTCACGCTGGTTTATCAAGCACGATCCGGGTATTTTAATACTCGGGTCAGATCCGAGTAGTTTCAGGCTGAGTTGAAGACGGTTGGTGTTTCCAAAGGAAAGATGGAGATCTTCGTCATCGTATGGACGCATTCTATTATCCGCTACATCAATTATGTTTGTTTTGTTGTTTGTCAGAATTTTTAAGGGCAGGTGTTATAACTGTCCAAGCTGAAATCTTGGTTAGACTCTGATATTGTATTTAAATTTTTCCGCTGTAAATGTTATTATTGAAATAATATATGTTATTCCTTTCATGTGAGATTCTGTTCTGTCTTTATTTTCTTTCTACACTTAATGATCCGCATTTTCACGCAATTTGAGTTAGACATGTGTGGTTTATTGTCGATTCAAAAGGTACGGAAAAACGGGTTATTACAAGCTCCATTCGAACTGGAGTTCAACGTTTGAATCTCCGGCAGTCGAATACAAGTGAGGTATTTGATGTCGATTTTCGATCGCTGCATTTCGGGTCGTGACATAATTAAAAATAGATTTTTAAATGAAAAATAAGTCAAATAAGGTAAATTTTTAGTAAATTATTTACAAAATACTTTTATAACATATTGAAAACCCTTAAATAATTTTTCCAAAGCTTTTTAGAATTTATCATAATAAGAAAATAAATTAATATATAAATTATGGAGTAAAATTACTCCAAGAATATTTATAACTAATTAACATTATGAATTTATCATGTACCTGGAGTCGAGTTTCATTGAACTCCAATTGTCTACAAAATACACACACCGACATTGTAATATACACACACACACACACACACACACACACACACACACACACACACACACACACATAATTCAATTTGTAATCGGACAGATTTCCGTTTGCAAACTAACAATTTCAATCTACACAGTCGACCAACGTCTAATAACAATCAATCCAAACTCAACAATTCAACCAGTTAATTTAATCAGTATATGAAACAAACACAAATCTTGCAATATAATCTAGATATAGTTGTGAGTTTTTAAAAAAACTCACCGAATCACCAAGCAATGACCTTTACTACCTCCACGATTGCTAATACATCTTTTCCATTTCGTTGCCAATCGTTGTCCAAGTATGACAGCACCTCTAACACCTATCTAGCTCGCACACACACATGGCCTCCAATATCAGCCAGCACCATTGCAACCTCCCCCTCGTCAACCAAACTTTCCACATCACGAATGCCCTAACCGTCCTAGCCAAGACCGAGCAATCTCTTATGGCATCAAAGACGTCTTCATATTCGCATTGCAGCCATCATAGATGCAACCCCTCCTTATATTGTTCGCCAGTCATATTATGAGCTCCCAATTCACAGCCGTCTCCCTTGTCCATTACTAGGCATGCACGTGCAAAGGCTTATCGTAATTGCCAACCCGTGCCTCCCTTCTCTAGGATCAATGCCTCGGCTATGCGCGATTCCATTTTTCTTTTCTTAATCTCGATTTTGAATTTAGTGCTAAGGATGGAAATAGGGGAAGGCGCTTTCATATGAAGTAAAAGAGAGCGGTTTCTAGAGTAAGGAAGAAAAATGTCTTAAGTGGGATTAGCTGGATCGGGCTTTGTTTATATTAATTATTTTCCTTTTTTTCCTTTAAATAATAATTATTGTTATTTGTAGACAAATTCCAATCTAATTTAATTTGAATTGCACTTCATTTTACAACGTATATACATAAACTGCACAACTCTGTTCAATTTAATACTTATTTATTTTTATTTAATTATTCATTATATTATTACAAAACAAGTTCGATTTCCAAATATTTCAATCATAAAAAAATTATTTACACTTCAAAATATTTTGCGTTAATTAAACATTTATTCGGTTTCACTTTATTATCTCAAAGAATTTAATAATTTAAATTAATCCATTAGAACAAAATCTTTTATTAAATAGAATTTGATTAAGTAAAAATTCATTTTCAAGAATAATAATTATTAAAAGGAATATCAAATTTGAAAATTTTATTTTAGTTAAGTTTATTTATTATTACGACATAGAGAGTGGTTGTTATAGACTCCCCTCTTATAAAAATTGCGTCCTTACAATTTCTTATAAGGAGATGTCAAATAACTCATACCTTAACTTTCTTTGTATTCATGATCTTCTATCAAATTGAACAACTCAATCCTCTATATGTCTCTCTTTTTCGACTTCAATTATTGTATGCTATATTTAAATAGGATCATTTAACGACGTTCTATTTTTGCATACGATAAACATTTTGTGAAAATCTTCTAAGCTCTGGAATTTTTGAAAAATTTTGGTACACTCTTCTTTGTACGAAGAGCGCTCCAAAAAATCAAAACAGAATATGTCAAAATATTTGTATACATCCCAACACAGAGCATCGCGGAACATAAGAAAACAAAACAATATCACATCTATATATGTACACTCATGATATAAGTGTAAAACATACCTTATATTTGCATTTTAAAGCATGTTTGCCTGTCTTTTATGTGAACAAAAGCATGCATTCTCCAAAGTCCAATTCGTAGCTACGTTATGTACATATACTAGTCTCATATATAACATATGAGATCATGTTTCACAACATAGAGTAGCATGGCATTCTTATAACAAAAGGAACATGTTGCATTTTCATTTTAGACCACTTTCCGACCAACTTTAAGACGCTAAAAACTATAATAAAGTAATGCTTTCAAAAGAAAAGTTGTAGCATAATGAATTATGTATACAAAACGTCGTTCAGATCTAGAAAACAAGGAGTGCATCAAAATTTATGGAGGTTTTACTAAACAATGAAATTCTGAAATATGAATTAAATGCAGGCCTGCCTGTTTAATTGCAAGTTCCCACCTAGAAAGCACCAAAATTGATCAAAGCACTCTAAATAAAAGTTGTTTCATATATTTCATGCTTTCTGGAATGGGGAAGATCGTCAAAATCGGACAAACCGAGTGAAAGTTTTGGTCAAATAAATTCTGTTGTTATGTAGAGTTTACATTTTCTAAACAACAACACTCATTGTTTTTTAGTTCTAGTTTTAATCATACCTAAGCTCAAAATTTTGCATTGCATTTCAATTACAAATCGCTCTTCAATAATACAGCTTTCCAACAAAATTTGAATCCTCGAAAATGAACCTACGGTTTGAGATATATAGTTAAACTAAGTTGTCATTTATCACAAAACTTCGTATGCATTGCCAAATTACTTCACTTATTCAAAGCAACAATTTCTTCTTTTATTTTACTAACTTAGTTAATTCATTAAAACCTCAAAACAAAACAAAATTTTGTTTAGCATTTCTCATAAAGCATATTTTTTCTATTAATATTTCACAAACTAGATAACCTTTTATATAGACTTCTCTTTAACAATTTAAAGTCATAAAGTCGAAAATAATTTTTCCATGCACTTGTCCTTATAAATGAATAATATATTAAAAAATTCCAACGAATTTCATTTCATTTTATAGCGATTTTGAAATATTTTCACATAACATAATTATCTTATTTTATTCTCTCATACATACATACATATATATATATATATATTCAATACATTTACAATATGATATTTAAAAAAATAAAATAATGATAGATTGGTCCTCTTATGAGAGCACACATATTTTATCAAACAAAAATCAAACTACATATTAAAGTTTGTTCGGTACTAGTTATTACAAATGGACAAGATCATCACTATGATGACAACAAAAGATAGAAGGACAAAATGTACAAAAGCATGCTGTTGCAAAAATTCTGATGACATCAATAACCCACCAATGTTTTTGCCTTAAGAAAAGCACGCGAAAGGAATTGGAGGCTGGGATAAGAAGTGGCTATTTTGGATGATGAATCTGCATTTCAAGTGGATCAATAATAGAAGTTAGTGAAGCTGCTTGCAGCTGGTGCATGAAGTTCATACATAAATAAATCCAGCAACGCAAAGAACATAAGATGTTGCTTTAAATATGCAAACCAGCAAAGCAGAATAATCAAGCTGTGTAACGATCCAGAATTTCAGTTATTTGAATTTGGAATATATAGTTGATTTTAAATATTGAAAAGTTAATTTCAAAAGTTAAATAACTTGAATTTAAAATATAGCAATTTATTTGATAATTAAATTGTTGAATAATATTTTGGAATATTTAAAATAATTGAATCTTGAATTTGAAATGGATAAAAATGATTTCAAAAGTTGATTTAAATTCTGTTTTAATAAGAATGAAGATAGTAAACGTTTAAATTTGAATTAAAAGTGAATAAACAAGTTTTATAATAATTCGTTTTAATTAACACATAAAATAGCCTTCAGGGATATGGATATTGTCTCGGATTTCGACGAAACAGTTTCATTGGATCCGTAATAGTAAATTACAGTATACCGATAATTTTCGTGGCAGTCGGACGTTTCGTTTGGTCTTGCGAGTTTGGAATGCGTAGAATGCAATTAAATGAATTTAGTTTAATATAGCTTGATTATGAAAAGCTTACTTCTTTATACAATGGAACTGGGTCCCGATATATATTCCACCGTGTCTGGAAGAAGATGGTGAATTTTCTATACCTTAACAATCTTTGCCAACCATTGGAGAACAAAGGGGAGAAACTTAGATGTGTAACTGAAGCAAAGTGGAAACATTTTGATAGGAAGACTGCAACATCTATTCGGTGCCTTCTAGAAAATATAGTGTTTTTAATATTATTGCTAATGAAACACCTATTTATGCAGTTTGAAAGAAATCGAAAGGGATCTATGCAAAAAACTATGCAACAAATAAAGCTCTTCTAATAAGAAGATAAGTAAATCTATAGCTTAAGGGAAATTGACCAATCGGGGAACATCGTAATGATTTTCAAGCAATTCTAAATCAATCGACGGCCATGAATTATAAGTTGGATGATGAGATACAAGCTTTGATTTTGATGAGTTCATTACCATAAAAGGGAACACTTATGGTGATATTAAACTACTCAAATATGGATGGATTTATTTCTATGAGTTTAGTGGTTAGTAATCTACTCAATGAGGAGATGTGGAGGATGAATCTATATGAAGGGAAGGTTGATGAAGAAATGGAGAAAGAAAATTCGATAAAATAGGTGCATCCTATAAGGTGGGGGTAACCGTTCGAATATGGAAAGACAATCAAATAGATAAAACATGGAAAGAAGTTTTGTCTGCTATTATTCAAAAAAACCTGGTCACAATCCGATATTTTGCAACAAGCTAAAAAGGGATAAAAAGAAGATGAAAGCATTAGAGGAAGAAAAAGACAAACTTGAGGAAGATGGAGAAGATGAGGTGAATTTCAATATTCGTAATGAGTGCTCTATGTTGACGGAAGAAAAGGAAATGAGCGGGTACTTGATTCGGGTGCAAGTTTCCATATATACAACCAATATGAAGCATTCGTTGACTATAAGAAGCTAGGAGGCAAGGTGCAATCTGCTAATGGTAGAGATTTTCATGTTAACGGCATATGTTCAGTTAGGTTGAAATTGTATGATAGAAGGGGGTTGAAGTTTGCAGTAGTTGGCATGCCTAGGAATTAAGAAGAATCTTTTTTAGTGGGACAACTGGAAGCAACTTTTTGTAACGTCCCCAAATTGAGGCCCGAAACTAATCGCTACAGATGCTATAGTCTTCTATAATATTAATCTTCGGTGACTAAATGCAGTAATGCTCATGGATTCATGCTATCAGAAGCACAAGAATATGAAATATTTCAAACACATTTTTAAAATAATGCAATTTCGAAGTTATAAAGGTTAGCAACTCATGAAACAAATGCGGTGACATGCATCTCTGTCAAAGAGGAACTTATGTGCATTGACATGCCCATGCAGAAGACCATCTCTCTATCTTCGTTACTACAACCTCGACGAGGTTCAAAACTAATCCATTTCATGCCAAACTTGTTGACATCATATGCATTGCTTTATTCTATGTCGATGATAGTTTGATGCAGCGAGATGGGCTCGACATGGCCGATGTCAACATGACAGAATGATAATTAACTTGAAAACTACAGTATTACTATAGAAAGTATTTCCTTTCACCAAACCTCTATAATTTGTCAAAATCTTATTGGACATTAAAAATTTATCAAATTCTTTACTGAGGAAAACTGCCACATGCCATAATTTTAAATGCTAAATATTTTTACAATTTAACCCTTAATATAAACTTTTTAATTAAACAAATAAGCCCTTTAGACTTAAACAAATTGTTTATCATTCCTAGACACTTAGGAAAAATCATCAAAATTCAAAATAAATCAAGTTAATCATATTCTTTGACATATAAAAATTTCAGGGCCAAAAATTTATTTTAGTTATTTTTAGTAACTAAAACCCAAAATTCACCAATTTATTCACTTAGAAAATTCATATAAAATCCATGCATGCTTGGAAAATTATTAAATTAAAAACCACTTCTAAAAAGATATTTCTAACATCATATCAAAATTGCAACTCATTTAGGTATCATATGATAGGTTTTCCAACTCAAACATATCACTAAGTTTTATATATAAATTCTAGAAAACCACCAACAAATATATAGTTATTCAAACTTCTAAAGCATGACATAATAGCAATATTAAATTCAGAATTCCCATTAAAACCAAAACACAATTCAAAACATGATTTGTATATATATTATTCGTCTTGATTTGAATGAGAAAGATGAGATTTAGTGTAAACTTGATTTCTTTTAGCTTTGTTACCTTGATCTTTTAGTTTCCTTCTTGTTTTCCATTTATTATGGCCGACCTCTCCCTATGTTTAGTTTGTATGTGTGTGAATGAATGAAGGAAATGAAGAAAGAAGGGCTTAAGGAGTAGGAATGAAGGCTATTCCCATTTTGCCTTATCATTTTCCTCCTTCTTATCCCAACCATTTATTTCTCTAATCGATTTATTAACAAAGGCATGGCCTAATCTTAGTTACCAAATCTCAATTTTATTATCCATATACATTATATTATTTAATTTATCTAATTAAATGTTCTAAATAATGTTAGTTAAAATTAGGGTCAGTGCAGACTCCCCTCCTTAAAGAATTGCGTCCTCGAAACTATAATAGGCTACGCTCAATCAAACATAAAGGTAAAACATACCATCAAATAAGTCAGGATATGTATCTCCAATTCTGCTCTCTGTTTTCCAAGAACAGTCTCTCTCGTCGTCACTCCACTGGACCTTTACTAATCTAAATGTATTAGTCCTTAGCTTCTTCTTATCCCTAGCCACCATACGAATTGGCTGTCTAACTATAGTCGTGTCCAATTCCACTGCTAAGTCTTCCAACTCAATCGGAGTAATAGTAGTCTTTGGATCTCTAACACACTTTCTTAGATGAGAAATATGGAAAACATTGTGGACTCCTACCAAACTATCCAGTAACTCTATCCTATAAGCTTGTTTCTCAATCATTTCTATAATAGGAAATGGTCCAACAAATCTATGTGTCAATTTCCCTGAAAACATAATCTCCAACTAAGAAATATAAGACATTTCATCTTTTATCTACATAACTTTTCTGCCTAGATTGAGTTTCCTTCAGTCTAACCCGAAGTAACTCAATCTTTTCTGCGGCTTCTCTTGATAAGTATGGACGAAGAACTAATCTATCTCCAATCTCTAACCAACACAAAGGAGATTTACATGGTCTTCCACAGAAAGCTTCAAATGGTGTCATCCATATGCTAGTATAAAAAATATTGTTATACAAGAACTCCAATATGTGTAGATGGGCTTCCTATGATCTTCTAAAATCTACGCGATTTCTTAACAAATCCTCTAGGACTTTGTTAACTCACTCCATTTACCCATCGGTCTATGGATGATAAGCAGTATTCATCATGAACTGGGTGCCTGAAACTTCCTATAGACTCTTCCAAAACTTACTAGCAAATAAGGAATCTCTGTCATTTACTATACTACTAAGCATCCCATACAGTTTAATTACATTCCTCATGAATTACTTAGCTAAGATTGTTCTAGTCGAGTTAACAGGTACAAAGTGTGCACTCTTAGTCAATCTGTCCACTATAACTCAGATACTATCATTTCCTGTATTCGACATCGGCAACCCGTCTATAAAATCCATAGATATATAACCCCACTTTAAAACTGGAATATCTAAATGACGATGTAACAGTCCTGCTTTCTACGCCGTAGGTAAATAAATTTAATTAAAATAAAATTATCCAAATTCAATATTTGATAATTAATATTATTTTGAAAATAAATAATTATTCATTTGAATGGTATTTAATATAAGATTTTTTTTAATAAATCAATTTAAATTACTAAATTCTTTTAGATATTATATTAAACTTGAATAAAATGCTTTAATGAATAATTAAGCAGAAATAAATAAATATTGATGTAAAAGAAAGAAATTGTGTACTTAACAAATTATAATCATAGAATGATGTGTAAATTAATTTGCATTAGGTTTGAATTTAATTTATAAGTATAATACATGAATAATTTAAAAGGAAAGAAAAATTAAATTAAGCCCAAAGCATTCTAGCGAAAGCCCACTACTAACTTAATTTTCTCTATCTTCCCCTAGAAACTTCCCTTGCCTATTATCTTTCCAAAGCACGCACCCTATAGCACACTAAGCCTAGTTCCCCTACAAATAAATAAAAAAGGAATTCAATCTTTAAAAAAAAGAATCAAAATCACAACTAAAGTGAGTGATTGCGGGCAACATTATCAACGATGCAAATGAGGAAAAGCAAGGAGTTCGACGTTGTTGCGGATTGAAGAAGCAATGAGGTAGAGTCATAGGCAATTAAGGAGTGTGATGCCTGCTCTTGAGTGTGTTGTTGTCGATTAGAGGAGGAAACTCGCGTTGATGGTGTGAGGGAAGATACCGAGCGATGAAAATGTCAATGCGATGGCAAATGCAATGTGTTTATGCTATCACCTGCATGCTAGTGACTAATGTAAGATGATAATGCTGGCAGCAATGATGGCAGTTTGGACATTACAAAAATTGTGTAGAGCAGATTTGAATTCTCACATTCGTTGACTCTTTGAGTTTTCCTTTAAACTCAATACTATATCTATATTGCATTGAGCACATATGTATATCATCCTGATTGATGATTGAATTGCACGGTTGAATTGTTTGTTTAGTATTGAGATGAATTTGGTTGATATTGATGATGTTCAGATTATTGATTGATTATTTTAGTTAACAATATCAATTTACAAATGAAACCCTATCTATTTGTGAATTTAACTAAATATTCATTTGTATGTCGATTTGTGAATTTTATGAATGACTGGAGTTTGATGGAACTTGACTCGGGTCATGCGATATTTTATAGTGAAGTTCATTGAGATGTTTGTAGAGCAATTTTACTCCATAATTATATATACAAATATTTATTTCCTGTTTAAATGAATGTTTGAAAGTAAATATTATTTAAGGGTTTTAGAATTTTATTGAAAGTGTTTTACAAATAATATTATTTTAAAGTGATTTTATAATTATTTAATATTTATCAATATACTGAAAACAAAGTTATAATTAGTTTTAAATAATTATTTAAAGATTGTATAAATGTCTGGAAATAAGAAATATTCTATTTATTATTTAAGTTATTTTAGAACTTAATTTATAAGTGATAAGTATAACTAAGAGTATAAGATCTTTATCATCCATATTCGTAAAATGAGATATTACTATATTTTTGGGATGATTTTTTTCTTCCATATCAATTTTGTGTTATAAATGATTTATTATTAAATGTTGATTTGATTTTAGTAAATATTTATCTAATTAATTAGTTTTTTATACTTTCTTGATTTCTTTTTTTCTCATATTGATTTCGATATTGTGAATGATTCATCGTTCATGTTGACTTGAGTTATATTTTAAGATGATATGGTGATGCCTTTCTGGTTGTTTTATTGATATTTATTCTATATAACAAGAAATCCGAATAAAAGGTTTATTGAAAACGCCTGGTATTAGCGTCAAAATTAGTCACTAACACCAAAATTCAGATGAAAACACCAAATCATATTCACGGGTCATAGATAGAATGTATGTAGAGAGTATAAATATAAAGAACATTAAAACACATGATTTATAGTGGTTCGGCTGACTCCGGCCTACGTCCACTCCAGAAATTTCCTTTTTATTGATGTTGGAATCAATTACAGTTACAGTCCAGAGTCTTTAGAACAACAATGGTAGAGCAACCTTAGTAGGAAAGAAGAAGGGAAGTAGAATGAGGATTCCTTTTCTGAATCCCCACATTATGTATTTATAGGCAAATCTTGAGTTACTGGGTTTCCTGAGTAGTCCGGGCCCATCAGTACCATAGCCGAGCCAACATCATTCATCATGACCGACCCACACTGCCATGTCGAGCGACCTATGCCGAACCACTTCAACACGCCGAACCACTCCATCAATGACCGAGCCACACCATCCAGTCCGTACCACCAATGCCGAACCATGTACGAGCTTCCATCCTTCATCGAGCGGCACCTGCCGATCCACCTAGGCCGATCCATGCACAAATTTTCATCCTTGACCGAGCGACACCTATCGATCCAACTACGGTCGAGCCATATCTGGACGACCCACCTCAACTTTCACACCACGATCGAACTTTTCCCAACCGATCCTCCCCATCTGACATCGTGACTTACCTACCTTGACTGAACCCACTCGACCGACCTTAGCTAACCGAGTTTAGCCGACCCACTGGTGCCGTTCAACTTCAACACGCCGACTTACACCACCAATGATTGAGCTACATACAACCGAGCCGCCCTTGCCAAACAGCCCACACCAAACCATCCATTACTGATCGTCTATCCATCCGACTAGCTCAAACCCATCGTATTTCGATCTTGATAAACGAGTAGTCAATAATGTTAAATCCGCCTGTCTATGGCCTTGCCAAAAGGCAGGTTAACATTTTCCCCACAAAACATGCCTTGCTACTAGAAGGTGTGTTTTTAATAAACTCAGATCCGATGTCCGGAGTCCACATGTTATCCATAGCCATACCTTCCGATTCATAATCCAATTCATTTTATCCAAGTGCTACTGTTGTATCCTTATCCAAATCTACAACTGCTCCGAGTCGATATCTGATTCCTATCCAGTAACCAAATCCTTATCCAATTCCATATCCATGACCTCTCCTGGTCGAATCCATATCCAGGACTGCTCCGGGTCCATGCCCAAATCCTTAGCTGTTTATAGCCAATATCCAAATCTGTAACCTCTCTAGGTTCTTGCCAAGCGCAACCTGCACCTGACGACCTATGTTAAGTAATGCCTTGGTGTTCCTGGTTCAGTGTCCCTGAACGTTGAGTTATGCAGTGGCCTAAGTCCTAAGCCGAATCCTGGTCGCTCCGGACCCTTGTCGAGCATAGTCTATACCCGACGAGCTGAAATAGTAACCGATATATAATAGGGGGCCTAAATCCTAGGCTGAATCCTAGTCTCTTCGGACCCTTGCCATGCATAGTCCATGCTCAATGACCTGTAATAGTGACCGGTGGATATTATGAGGACCAAGTCCTAGGCCGAATCCTGGTCTCTCCGGACCCTTGCCGAGCATAGTCCATGCTCGACGACCCAAAAACCAGACAAAAAGTCAACCAAAACCAAAATCTAAAATCCAAATATAAACCAAAAAACCTGAAATCCATATCAAATCCAAATCAAAAAGCAGCATCCAAACCAATATCCAAACCAAGAAACCAACAAAACTGGGAGTTCAAACTAAACTCCAAAACCAAAGTAGAAAAAGCAAATGTCCAAGCCAAAACGAAAAAACAAATTTCACAAACCAAAGCATCTCGGTAAACCATCATCTCAGAGCATGTCTAAGGGTTATCTTTGAATCCATACATGAGTAAGTGATTTAGCCGTTTACCCGGAGTTTTTTTACTTATTCCAAACCATCATGGTTAGTCGATGATCAAAGGGCTACATTCCTATGCCTCGTGCCATCGTCGTTCAAAGCAAGCGGTAGCTGCTCCTGTTCCATCGTTGCACTCCGAGTTTTCGACATATTGACGCAATTGACCATTCCTTACATGCTCCTCGATTATATCCTTTAGATGTCGACAGCAATTAGTATCATGCCCATCCAAATCATGAAAGAGACAGTGCCTTCCTGATACCCTTTCGCGTTCTAAGGATTCCCTCCTCTCCGGCCTTCGATAAGGGAGGCGATTTCGAGTATCCAAGAATATTTGCTCCAATGTTGTATTTAGTCCTGTGTAAGTGGAGATTTTAGTTCTCCCCAGTGCTTCCTCTTTCCTTTATTCTTGTCCTTACCCGA
The DNA here is from genome assembly GCA_030765085.1 of Allium cepa. NCBI lineage: Eukaryota > Viridiplantae > Streptophyta > Magnoliopsida > Asparagales > Amaryllidaceae > Allium > Allium cepa. The sequence continues at coordinate 303,577,379 of CM060945.1, read as the reverse complement.
GCTTTCACTGAGCGGTCCTCCTTCCCTAACCATGTTTACTTCCTTTGACTTCATATCTAAACAAGCATCCTCTTGTCGAAGAAATCTCTCAGCTTCATGAAAGAATTTCCCGAGATCTAGTGGTGGATACCGTATCAATGATACTTTGAAATCCGAACCATCCCTGACTCCTCACACTGCCTCCATCAGAACCATTGATGGATCCGACCGATCCACCGAAGCAACTGCTGCATTAAACCAAGTTAAGAAAGTCCTGAGCGATTCATCTATCCTCTGCTTAACTGACGTCAGTGTCATCACATTCTTTGGCCTCTTTATGTGAATTTGAAACTGACTTAAGAACTTATCCACCATTTTTTTCCATGTTCCAATGGATCCATCCTCCAGGTGTCTGAACCACATAGCAGCTATATCGATCATGTACAGGGGGAACATCGGTCCATGACCTCATCTATTGCCTCCAGCACTTCCAAATGCCTTGTGTACCTCATCAAGTGGTCAGTGGGATCCATCTTTCCATTGTATACTTCTAGTGTGGATAGATTGAAATTAGGTGGATTCCTAGCTATCCTGATGTTCCGGGTAAACGAACTTTTGTGACTCCCTCCAAATCCCCATTTGTCAAAACTCTGCGAATGGTTCGCCTGATGATGTCAGCCAATCCAGTGTTAGCTACCAAGGGTTTCTCCCCATTAACATTTCCTAACTGCCCTTTAAGTCCTCAAGGGAATTCCGGCACATACTCCTTGTCACGTACTCCTGTATTCCAGTTGGCGTCGGGCTGCGCAGCGTCATCTGGTATTCCTCCACAGATTGGTCCAGCATTTCCTGGTGGTGTGCACCCGAGTCTAGGTCCATCCAGATTGATAGTGTTTGCTGATTGGGGGCTGCCCCCTGCTGAACCGCTCCTTCTGCTTACCCAGTTGAGTCTTTCTGATCCAACTCCATGGATCTGAGCTCCTATAGCTCCCGTTGTTCCTGCTTGTCCAAATTGTTTGAAAAGTGCTTGCATCATTTCCTAGTAATGTAGACGGAGGGTTGATTGGCTCCATAGGAAACCTCCTAACATCCCTCCTATTGGCTTCTTTCTGTCCTCTTTCTTCTAGTTGATTGCTTTTCCATAGTCTCTAGAATCCAAATTCCTAAGCCTTTAAATCCAAACTTAAAGCTTCTGAATCCCTAAGTGCTAGCATTCTCAGTGAAAGCACCAAAATGTTAGCGCCAAAATTAGTCATTAACAACCAAATTCAGATGAAAGCATCAAATCACAGTCACAGATCATAGATAGAATGTATGTAGAGAGTATAAATATGAAGAACAATAAAATAAAAAAAAAGCAGTAATAACATAGGATTTATAGTGGTTCGGCTGACTCCGGCCTACGTCCACTCCAGAAATTTCCTTTTTATTGATGTTGGAATCAATTACAGTTACAATCCAGAGTTTTTAGAACAACAATGGAAGAGCATCCTTAGTAGGAAGAAGAAGGAAAGCAAAATGAGGATTCCTTTTCTAAAGCCCCACATGTTGTATTTGTAGGCAAATCCTGAGTTACTGGGCTTCCTGAGTAGTCCAGGACCGTCAAGACCATAGCCGAGCCAACATCCTTCATCATGACTGATCCATACTGCCATGCCGAGCGACCTATGTTGATCCATTCCATACTCTAGTATGCCGACCCACTTCAACATGCCGAACCACTCCATCGACGACCGAGCCACACCATCCAGTCCGAATAACCAATGTTGATCCATGTGCGAGCTTCCATCCTTGACCAACCAGCACCTACCGATCCAACTATGGCCAAGCCACATCTGGCCGACCCCCCTCAACTTTCACACCACGACCGAACTTTGCCCAACCGATCCTCCCCAGTTGCCATCCTAACTTACCTACCCTGACCGAACCCACTCGACCGACCTTAGCGCTCCAAGTTTTGCCGACCCACTAGTGCCGATCAACTTCAACACGTCGACTCACACTACCATATCCAAGCTACATAAGACCAAGCAGCCCTTGCCAAACGGCCTACATGAACTATCCATGACTGATCGTCTATTCATCTGACTAGCTCAAATCCATCATATTGCAATCTTGAGAAACGAATAGACAATAATGTTATATCCGCCCCGTCCATGGCCTTGCCAAAAGATGGGTTAACATTTTACCCTCAAAAAATGCCTTGCTACTGAAAGGTGTGTTTTGAATAAACTCTGATCCGATGTCTGAAGTCCACATATTATCCATATCCATACCTTTTAATTCATAATCCAATCCATTTTATCCAAGTGTCACTGCTCTATCCTTGTCCAAATCTACGAGTGCTACGAGTCGATATCTGATTCGTATCCAGTGACCAAATTCTTACAAATTCCACATCCATGACCTCTCCGGGTCGATATCCAAATCCGGGACTGCTCCGGGTCCATCCCAAATCCTTAGTTGTTCATAACCAATATCCAAATACGTAACCTCTTTGGGTTCTTTCCAAGCGCGATCTGCACCTGATGACCTATGTCAAGTAATGCCTTGGTGTTTCTGGTTCAGTGCCTATGAGCCTTGAGTAATGCCGTGGCTTAAGTCCTAAGCCGAATCCTAGTCGCTTCGGACCCTTTTCGAGCATAGTCTACATCTGACGACCTGAAATAGTAACCAATATATAATAGGGGGCATAAATCCTAGGCCGAGTCCTGGTCCCTCTGGACCTTTGCCAAGCATAGTCCATGCTCGACGACTTGTAATAGTGACCGATAGATATTTTGGGCCTAAGTCCTAGGCCGAATCCTTATCTCTCCGAACTCTTGTCGAGGATAGTTCATGCTCGATGACCTTTTAACCAAAAACCAGACAAAAAGTCAACCAAAATCCAAAATCCAAAATCTAGATTCAAACCAGAAAACCGAAAATTCATATCAAAAGTCCAAATCAAAATCAAAATCACAAAGCAAGCATCCAAACCAAAATCGAAAACAAGAATCCAATAAACTGGGAGTTCAATCCGAACTCCAAACCAAAGCAGAAAAAGCAAATGTCCAAGCCAAAAGGGAAAAACAGATTTCACAAACTAGAGCGTCTCGGTAAACCATCATCTTAGAGTATGCCTAAGGGTTATCTCCAACCCCATACATGAGTAAGTGATTTAGCCATATGCTTGAAGTTTGTTACTTATTCTAAACAATCATGGTTAGTGATGACCAAATGGCCACCATTCTAAGGCCTCGTGCCATCGTCGTTCAAAGCAGGCGGCGGCTGCTCCTGTTCCACCACTGCACTTCGAGTTTCGACATATTGATGCAACTGACCATTCCTTGAAGATCCTCGATTATACCCTTTAGATGTCGGCAACATTTAGTATCATGCCCGTCCAGGTCATGAAAGAGACAGTGCCTTCCTGATGCCCTTTCGCATTCTGAGGGTTCCCTCCTTGCCGACCTTCGATAAGGGAGGCGATCTCAAGTATCTAAGAATATCCGCTCCAATGTTGTATTCAGTCCTGTGTAAGTGGAGAATTTTGGTTCTCCCCGACGCTTCCTCTTCCCTTTATCCTTGTCCTTACCCGAGCTTTCACCAGGCGGCCCCCATCCTTAACCATGTTTACTTCCTTTGACTTCATATCCAAACATGCATATTCTTGTCGAAAAAATCACTACAAGAAAAACTACTTTTAGTGGCATATAGTAGTAGCGTTTGTGAGCTAAGTGCAACTAATGGTATTTGACTCCTTTTATTTTCACAATTTTATGTGATTAAAACGCTGCTGGTAACCCTCTCGCCTGTATTCGGTAGGAAAAAATTCCAATTTTTTCGATCTATCTTCGTTTCCCTCCATATCACATTTCTCCATTTACTTCTCCACCTGCAAAACCCAAAATCAATGTTCATTTCCCTCCCTATCGTGTCTCCCCACTTACTTCTCCTCCCGTAAAACCCTTAATCCAGTTTTGTTTCCTTCCTCATCGCGTCTCTCCATTTACTTCTCCTTCTACAAAACCCTAAACCCGACCCAAATATAAACCAGCTACCTAAAATAAAACATAAAACGCAGATGAGAATTCTCCAAACACAAATTAAATTTCCCCAGAAACAACTCGAATTTCTCAAAACAAATCAAATTTCCCAAAACACTCAATCTCTCGATCCTAAAAAAAGTTTAAGTCGAAGTGATTAAGGATTTGGAGTCGCGGTGGTTGGCGGAATGCAGTGAAGTCACGGTCGAGGCTGTGGGGGTCGCGGCAACTTGGTTGTGGTAGTGATCGAAATACAAGAGGAGGTTATTCGAAGACGTGATGATGGTTCTGTGAGTTCGGACTGGAGTAGCGGTTGTGGAAGCGGGCAATTGATTTTGCATGTTGGTGACGGATTGGAGGTGCGTATTTTTAGGTGACTGGAGTGGTTGGTGAACTAGAGATTTGGTTTTGAGGTGGCCGATGGGTTGCGGTGAGGTTTCGAGGCGTTTGACTTGTTTGATTGGGTTTCGATGAAGGAGTTTGTTTTTATTCGAAAGTTTGATGTGGTCTGGTGATTGGGCTGGAACATCGGCCTCGGTGGTAGCGATTGGGTGAGGCGGTGAGACTGTAGTGGGTAATGGAGTTTGAGTTGATGGCAGTTGGATGTCGGAAGGGGGGAAATTGAACTGTTAGGTGAGGATGTATTTGATATTCAGTGAATTGTGCAGTTTAGCTGTAAGTCAGTAAGGCAAGTGATGGTGCACAGGGGGAGGTTTGATATGTGAATAAGCAAATGGTTATGTAGTTTGGTGAAAGGCAGCGGGTATGTACAGGGTTTGTGGCTGTGATTAGTGCAGTGGGCTGATATGGTGGTGCGGACAGGTTAGGGTGATGTAGAGGATGAAATATCAGGTAGATATAATTTTGGCAAATATGTGCACAGTGGTGGTGGAAGTTTGGGAAGTAGGTGAAGTTGTGAGTTGTGCACTGTGGTAGTTGTATAGTTGAATGAAGGTATGTGATGTGTATGAGTGTTTGAGTGGCTGTTATAAGATGTTGTACTGTTGAATTAGTAGCAGCAGTAAGGTGATGTGGTTGTATGGTTATTGTTGGAAGATGGTAGTGTGCAACGATACGAGGAGCAATGTGGATGACAGTAACTGTATAGTTGATATGGGGTAAAAGTGGGTTTGTGCCATACATGGTGGTTTGTCGAGGCATTTTGGTAGAGATATTGAATAAAGTTATCATTATAGCTAAAAGGGAAACATTGTAGCTAAAAACTAAGTATGTTAAAAGCAAGAAAATTTGAATTAACGTCACTCACACTCTTTCTTTCACATGTTTGCTACTGTGGTTTCTTATAGGAAGTAATGGCTCCTTCAATGGAACAGTCATTATCCGAACTCACACTACTGCTCCTCTTCAGCACTGCAGTAGAAGCTGAATTGATGCTCGAAAAGGAAGAAGAATATGAAGAAGAGCATGACGAAGAAAAATTCGAAGGAGACTTGTTTGACACATGCCTTTTCATTGAAAATGACCCCCTTCTATTTCCACATTCATCCTCTACAACATTAGTAGATTGCTGCACATGGAATTTTCCTCTCTTCTATGAAGAATGACTTAAGGTAGAGGTATGCCTTAGATGCTTTTAGCTGAAGATTGAGTTTTTTTAGCATGGTCCATGACTTTTTCATACTTTCTTTGGGGAATTCAGAGTAGAATTCTTCAGGGTTGAGTTCGCCAATAACATAGAAAGAAGTGGTTGGTGATATGTTACATGACTCGAATGGAGTGCTGGTGGCAGTATTGTAATTTGTGGATGTCTGGAGGAGCTTTTGGACCATCTACAAGCGTGGAAGGAGTTGGAGAGGGAGGAGATTGCCATTGTAGAAGAATTCATCAGCCGAGAAGGTATGTTGTTGTTTTTCTGAATAATGTGTAAGAAGTTTTGGAATTTGAATTCTCTTTAATTTGGAGATGATGGAATTGAGGAGATTACGTTGTTTATGTCCATGTACACGAAGTCTTCTTCATCATTTCCCTGTTGTTTTGAATGGATGAATGTGATACAAGTTATATTTTGCGGCAAATGAAGTGAATTTGTAGTCTGTGATGAAATAATGGTCAGTAATTAGTAATTTACACGTTGTTATAGTAAAGTAAAGTTGAAAATTCTAGAAGAAACAGAACTGACCTTCGAACTGAACAATGTATAAACAACTGTCTTAATTTTTAAATTCAATTAAGTCTTTGTTTTAGGGAAAAAAACTTTGCAAAACATAGTAATTTTGCACTGTAATTTTAGTTTACATAGTAGCAGTTACCATGGTAGGTCCACATGTGCATGGGCTTGTTTATTTTTGTATCGCTGCAACCATAAAAATAGATGGGCAAAGAAGCTTCAATGTTGTCAGTTGAATATAGAGTGAGGACTGTTGCGCAAATTCAATACTAATGTCTAGGTTAAACTGTAATGATTCAATTCCAACCAGCGCTAAAACACATATATGTTCTAATGATGTTAATTGGCTAAATTAATATTAAACATTCAAATAGGACATCCATCTAATATAGCAGTATATTGAGGAGAGGCAATTCGTTCTTTCAATGAGGTAAGTATCATTGGAAGGAACAATATTATAGAGAATGAAGAAAGAAAAATGCTTCTTATTGTGCTTCATACTCTATTCTATTCTTGATGATATCAAGTGTTGCTAGTACTACTTTTTCAAAGAAAAGACACTTTCCACCAGATTCGTCTTTGTTGCTATTACCTCTGCTTTTCAGGCACTTTTTGCTTTATCATTTTTTAGAAAAGAGTGTTATGAAATGCATGCTTATCACTTTTAGATTCCACGACTGTTTCACACAAACAATTCTTTTTTATCAAATAGTCTCGTAGCATTATGGTTTCTTACCTGTAGCCTAGTGAATATGTTACATGCAAAGAAGTCTACATGATATATCATTCATCGTCACCATGGCTATCATAAACATGATGCAACAGTGAAAAAGAAAAATTCATGAGAAAACATGAGCAAACTTTCCTTCATAAATTTTTTATCGATCTTACTCCAAATAGGAAAGATTTTACCACTTCTCTAAGAGAAATTGCTCCCTGATGAATTTTTCTCCTTAAGACTTGAGACAATTATGCGACCATCTTAAGTCATTATTAAAATTATGTGTTGCTACATTTACACCTTATTCTCTCTTAATAACACAGTTTTTAATTATCGTAATATGTATAGAGAGGATTTCAAAGAATATGCAGATGTGTGTTTCAGAAAAGTTGGAGACACGGTTTCACATTGGACAACTACAGATAAACCAAATGCAATAGGTGAAGCATCGTACGATACTGGCATGTTTGCTTCGTAAAGATGTTCTTACCCATTCAGTAGTTGTTCAGTAGGTAACTCCATGATCAAGCCTTATATTGTATGCCATAAACCATTTTAGAAGTTTACCACCTGTGTAAGACCAACTATCAAGTAAGTTTTCAGTTTTTTACATTTATTATTTGGCATGTTATATAATATCTTAAACAATCGTACCATGTTTACCGATCTACATTAATAATGATTCTTACTAAATAACAAGGAGTTGATTTGTGAGCTGTTACGAAAAAAATGCAATGCATTTCGAAGCTATTTTGTAATAGAATCAATGTCTAAAACTAAAAGTAACTCGGAATGCATAAGAAAGGTCTATAGTTATTCATTATGCTAGATATGGTAAGTCAATTAGTTTCCCGTGCTGACTATTATATGTTTTTCAATCATCAAACTGACTATTCTGACTGAAGCTTTGTAGCTCTCGTTCGATTTCAGTCATAATCAGGTGTTTTTATATTTTAAACTAGCTGCAATTTCTTGTTGTGTGAATAAAATAACGATAGAATCAATTTAATTGGGCAGGCAATATTCAAGTACAATGTGTTAATAGATGAATCAACATGGTAAGATTGAATTTATTGGGGAAATTCTCAAAAGCCAGTGAAATATGCACATTAAACTGGCTAACATGACATAAAAACGCACAAATTAGATACCTTTCATATTTACTTTTTCTTAATTTGTAGCTTACCTGTCTATATGCAAAAAACATTGTGAATGTTTTTAATTCTTAGGTTAAATAACGCTCATTTCTCAGCACTTAGAAGTTTGAATTTCTGTTTAAATTTCACTACTTTTCCTGAGTGTGTCCATATGATTTTATCTGCTTTTAGGAGATAAATTAAAACATGCTACAGGTAGCTAGCTACTAGCAGCAGCAGTCAATTAACTCTATATTTTATAAAAATGCAGTGCAATTTAGCCACATACACTTGCCAAAGCAAGGAATATTAGAACACTCGCACATGCTATCACGGCATGCATCCAACAGTACGTTTTTAGAATGATTTCTTTAGTGTAACAAGGTATCAATCATAGACTTCTTGAAAAGAACCTTCCATAATTAATCTAATTAAGTTCATAGGATAATAATATATGACGACCAAGCTATAATAGTATATTATCGTTAACTATGTATCCCACTATTCATTTGGCATTTCCTAAAAGGAATTCACAGCTTGATCCCAAGTATTTTTGTTAGTAAATTTTCTTTGCATTTTTGTTTAAGAAATTTTGATGGGAATTTTTATGAGATTGGAGAAAAGGAGCTTGGCTGGCTGGCATGAGCTGAGGTGATCGATGAGCTGAAACAAATTTTGCACCATTGCAGAACTCTTTTTAACGGGCTTGCAAAAGTATTAACTCAAACTAATTAAATACTTATCTTTCCTGTTTCTTTCCCTTTGAAAAGTTCATGAATACTTATATATTTAAAATGATTTAGTGATATGACATAAATTTACTTATAAAGCAACTGCAACACCATCCCAAATTCCAAGTAGGGATTTAGGAAACTTCCAAAAGTACGTAAGTGATTTCCCGTCTCATAAACTTATAAGCCTGTTTGCCATTTTGTTTAAATAATAATGGATACCTACGAGTATGTTGAGCTTCCCCTTGAATGCAGGGGACCCATTTTCCATTGAATGAAGCATACACTTTTTGAGTTCTATTTTTTCCTAGAACAAGTTTAGATTTCATCACCAAAATGAGCAAGTTCTTTAATAATTTAGTGACTTCATTGAATAAAAAGAAAGTCAGATTTTGTCTATGCAGCTACAGGTATTTACAGAAAGTGACCAAAGTTGTAAGGTATATAGGCCTTGTTTAGTGGAAATGTTTTAGTGATGATGGCTGTTTTTTTATTTTGCGAAAAGTTAGAAGCTCACCCTCAAGCAATTTCAGCTTTGCAATACCTGGTTTTGTTTCCTTCTGACATATCCAATGTACTATTTTAGTTTCAAATAATGTCAAAGCATAGTAAGTGTATTTTAATCATTATCTTAACTTACAAATATGAAACATATGATAGTAGTTATGTACTTTGTAAAATGAAGTAACTTGATCTTTAGTAATAAGTCATGGAGACGACCAGTCTTCTTTACCAGCATGCTTAATCTTTAGTAGTGAATTTTTTGCAGGTAAATCAAAATGAAGTCAACAATGGCAGGAGATCAACTCCAAGTCTTAAAATCACTGGACTTGGTGAAAGCACAACTGTACCACTTCACTGCAATAGTGATCGCCAACATGGGTTTCTTCACGGACGCCTACGATCTCTTTTTTATGTCCTTGGTCATCAAACTGCTTGGAAGAATCTACTACCATGTAGAATGGTCTGACACACCTAGAACTCTTCCTCCTAACATCATCGCTGCAGTCAATGGTGTCGCCTTCCACGGAACTCTGGCCTCTGGCCTCTCCTTCGGCCACAACCCCAATGGTACCCATTGAGCCTAAGATTCTTATTACACTATTTTCATTTTTGCTGTCTATGATATTGTTCTTCCCCGACAATGTAAACATGGAGCGATGCATATGTTTGCTGTTCACTCATTGAGATAATTCATGACATTGAGTTAATATAAATAATTTATAAATAAGTTAACCGAGCTTTATAAAAATTTAACTAATTCTTATCAAAATTAACAGAAATTTTAAAAATTAACCGAGTTATATAATTTAACTATGTTTTATAAAGATTAAATAAATTTACACAAATTAATTAAGTTTTGCTAGAACTTAAGTGCCTAAATAAGTTTTTAAAACTTAAATAAGTTTATTTTAAGTTTGTAACAACAACAACAATGGTATAATTAAGTTAATCGAGTTTTAATAATAATAATAAATTAACTAAGTTAAACAAGTTAATAAAAGTTAATTAAGTTTTTTTAAAATTAAACAAGTTTTATAAAATTAACTAAGTTTAAGTTAACTAAATTTTATAAATAATAATAATATAACTAATTTAACAAAGTTCTACAAAATAATGATGATGATGACGAATTAACTAAGTTTATAAAATTTAACTAAGTTTATAACAACAACAACAATAATAATACTGAATTAAATAAGTTAACTGAGTTAATAAAAATTAACTAAGTTTTGTTAAAATTAAAATAATTTTATAAAATTAACTAAGTTTAAGTTAACTAAATTTTATAAATAATAATAATATAACTAATTTAACAAAGTTTTGTAAACAATAAAGACGATTATGATGAATTGACTAAGTTTATAAAAATTAACCAAGTTCATAAAAATTAACTAAGTATAATAATAATAATATAATTAAGTTAATCGAGGTTTAATATTAATGAAAATAATAAATTAACCAAGTTAAATAAAAATTAACTAAGTTTAAACTAACTAAATTTTATAAATAATAATATAACTAATCTAACAAAGTTTTATAAATAATGATGAGATGATGATGATGAATTAACTAAGTTCATAAAAATAGCTAAATTTATAATAGTAATAATATAATTAAGTTAACCAAGTTTTAGTAATAATGATAATAATAATAAATTTACTAAGTCAATCAAGTTAATAAAAATTAACTATTTTTTGTTAAAATTAAACAAGTTTAATAAAATTAGTTAAGTTTAAGCTAACTAAATTTATAAATAATAATATAACTAATCTAACAAAGATTTATAAATAATAACAATGATGATGATGTTGATGAATTAACTATGTTTATAAAAATTAAGTTTATAATAATAATAATATAATTAAATTAACCGAGTTTTAGTAGTAATAATTGTAAATTAACTAAGTTAACAAAGTTAACAAAAATTAACTAAATTTTGTTAAAATTAACTAAGTTTAAGTTAACTAAATTTTATAAATAATAATAATATAACTAAAACTTATCCTCTATGGTATCACAACATTTAAGTTTTTATCTGCAAAGCCACAACATTTCAGTACATATCCTCTATGGTAAACGTGTTTATCTGCAGAGCCACAACAATTGATACACTTGAAACTAAAACTTAAATAAACCATTTTTTCTAAAACTGTCTCCTCAGATTAATCGTTATGTCATTGCACATGTATTACACAAATGTAGTTATACAAGAGGGCTAACACAAATAAATGGAAGTAACTGACACTACAGTTGTTGCCTAATACAGTTACGGCAATGTGAATTTAGGGAATATTTTTGTTTTAGAGAACCCAATTGATAGAAAACGACAAGGGTAAAGAAAATTGTACATTTCAATTAGTGGATGGATGCATCATCGATGGATTATGGACGTTCCAAATACTTTTTCATATTTTATAAGATTTAACTTGACCATAGTACTGAATACACAATCTGCCCATAGTACTGAATACATAATCTACACATAGAATGAAATCCAGTCAGACTTCTAACCCAGTTTTGATCTGAATATCTGTGTAAATTGAAAATTGTGTATTCGCTGGGGAACTATATAGGATGCATATAAAAATAGAACAATTTTTGTTAATATGTGTTAATATAGAATATCGAGTTATAGATTACATGATTTTCATATATACATATATATACATATATATATATTTATACATATATATATATATATACATATATTGTTGATTGTTAAACTTGTTTGCAGGTAATTAGCTATTTCGAAGCGAAGACTGTCGACAACAAAGAACTATTGGTAATCAAGCAACGAACATGAATTTAATTGTTATATATGTTGTCGTATTTTGTTAGTACCATTTGTGGAAACTTGTTTGTGAATGCTTGTAGTATGTGACTTATTTTGTTGAAAAACTACTATCGAATTGATTATGGATATTATATTTGATTGTGAGATTAGCATGTTTTTGCAATTATTTGAATATGATGATCATATGATTGATTGTTTGTATATGCTAATTATGTGATTTAATTGTTTGTTTGAATATATGAAAATTATGCGATTGATCGTTCGTTTTAATATGAATAGTATATAAGCGATTGCTGGAAATGGTATAAACCATCAACCGTAAATAGTAGCATTTAAAATATGCTACCAAACAACCAATAACTTTTAGTAGCATTTTAGAAATGCTACAGAAACAAATGTAAACTAATATAAAAATTATACAGTTGCATTTTAAAAACGCTACTGAAAATCAAAAAAAGCATATAAACAAAAAATGCAACCAAAAAATGAAGACTTATGGTAGCGTTATTTTAACCCTATAGAAAAAACCTATAGCTGCATTTAAAAGTGACTTTTGGCAGCGTTTTTTAAATCCTACAGAAAATACCTATAGTTGCATTTAAAAGTGACTTTTGGTAGCGTTTACTACAACGCAACAAAAAGTTTTAGACTTTTAGTTGCATGTCATATAACAGCGTTCTCTAAAACGCTACCATAAGTTATGGTAGCGTTTTTTCAACGCTACCAAAAGTCTTTTCTGGTGTAGTGAATCTCTTAGCTTCATGAAAGAATTTCTCGAGATCCAGTGGTGGATCCTGTATTAATGATACTTTGAAATCCAAATCATCCCTGACTCTTGACACTGCTGCCGTCAGAACCATTGATGAATCCGACCGATCCAATAAAGCGACTACTGCATTAAATTGAGTTAAGAAAGTCCTGAGCGATTCCTCCGCCCTTTGCTTAACCGACTTCAGTGTCATCACATTCTTTGGCCTCTTTATGTAAACTCAATACTGACTTAAGAACTTATCCACCAGTTCTATCCATGTTCCAATGGATCCATCTTCCGTCAGTTTGAACCACATCGCAGCTATATTGGTCAAGTACAGGGGGAACATCGGGCCATGACCTCCTCTGATGCCCCCAGCACTTCCAAATGCCTTATGTACCTCATCAAGTGGTCAGTGAGATCCGTCTTTCCGTTGTATACTTCCAAAGTGGGTAGCTTAAAATCGGGTGGATTCCTAGCTATCCTGATGTTCGGGTAAATAGACTTTTGTTGACTCCCTGCAGATCCCTGGTTATTAGACCTCTGCGAATGGTTCGCCTGATGATGTCACCCAATCCAGTGTTACCTACCTAGGTTGCCCTCCATTTACATTTCCTAACTACCCTATAAGTCCTCGAGGGAATTTTGGCACATACTCCTTATCACGTACTCCTGTAATCCTGTTGTCGTCGGGCTGCGCAGTGTCATCTGGTATTCCTCCATGGATTGGTCCAACATTTCCCAGTGGTGCGCCTCCAAGTCTATGTCAATCCAGATTGATAGTCGTTTGCTGATTAGGGGATGCATTCTACTGAACCACTCCATCTGCTTTCCTATTGAGTCCTTTTGATCTAGCTCCATGGGTCTGAGCTCCTGTAGCTTCGGCTGTTCCTGCTTGTCCAAATTGTTTTAAAAACACCTGCATCATTTTCTAATAATGTAGACGGAGGGTTGATTAGCTCCAGAGGAAGCCTCCTGACTTCCCTCCTACTGACTTCTTTTGGTTCTCTATCTCCTAGTTGATTGCTTTGCCATAGTCTCCAGAATTCAATTTCCTAAGCCTTTGAATCCAAACTTTAAGCTTCTGAATCCCTGAGTGCTAGCGTTCTCAGTGAAAGCATCGAAATGTTAGTGCCAAAATTGGCCAATAACACCCAAATTCAGATGAAAGCACCAAATCAGAGTCACAGATAGAATGTATGGATAGAATATATATAGAGAGTATAAATATGTAGAACAATAAAATTAAAAAGAGAGTAGTAATAACACAAGATTTATAGTGGTTCGGCTGGCTTCGGCCTACGTCCACTTTAGAATTTCCTTTTTATTAATGTTGGAATCAATTACAGTTACAATCCAAAGTTTTTAGAACAACAATGGTAGAGCAGCCTTAGTAGGGAAGAAGAATGAGGATTCCTTTTTTGAAGCTTCACATGCTGTATTTATAGGAAAATCCTGAGTTACTGCGCTTCCTGAGTAGTCCGGACCCATCAGGACCATAGCCGAGCCAACATTCTTCATCATGACTGACCCATACTACCATGCCGAGCGACCTATGCCGATCCACTCCATACTCTAGTATGCCGACCCACTTTAACATGCCAAACCACTCCACCGATGACTAAGCCACACCATCTAGTCCAAACCACCAATGCCGATCCATGTACGAGCTTCCATCCTTCACCGAGCGGCTTTTGCCGATCCACCTAGGATGATCCATGCGCAAACTTCCATCACCGAGTGGCACCTACCGATCCAACTACGGCCGAGCCACATCTGGCCGACCAACCTCAACTTTCACACCATGACCGAACTTTGCCCAACCGATCCTCCCCAGCCGACATCCTGACTTACCTACCCTGACCGAACCCACTCGACCGACCTTAGCTCACCGAGTTTAGTCGACCCAATGGTGCTGATCAACTTCAACACACCGACCCACACCACCAGTGACCGGGATACATACTACCGAGTTGCCCTTGCCGAATGGCCCACACCAAATCATCCATGTTCGATCGTTTATCCATCCGACTAGCTCAAACCCATCGTATTTCGATCTTGACAAACGAGTAGTCAATAATGTTAAATCCACCTATCTATTGCTTTCCCAAAAGGCGGGTTGACACCTGGCATAGGAATTTCGGTAACACTTGTCTAGTTATTTTTTGGACTTGTTATATAGAATAAGGAAGGGCGGGCGTCACGCATGAGCACTGAATAAACGAACTAGTAATATGTGGTGGTATGGGATGCGGTTGTATTATTTGTTCAGTTGTTCTTTACTCGTGGATGACACTCATACGAAGGTATGCTGTGTATGATTATGGGTGACTTATTACGGTGAGCATGTATGGAGGCTATTTGTTAGCCACATATTCTGTATGTACATTATATGTTTGTTTGTCTTTGTCCAACTCTCTTTATGTTTTGGGAGTGAGCCAGATTGGCTAGTATCCACCCTAGCAGCCTGATCGTGGGGTCGCGCCCCAAATCTGCAACACCATTGTTGTTTATGATATTTGATGTGCATCACGAGACATCTAGTTGATTTTCTCTTATGTCGCATAGCCAGCAGTCAGTTACCATAAAAGGGAACATGTCGGTAGCCGTGGTCGAAGAAACTATGTCTTCCCGAGCCTATGGTAGATCATTATCACGATACCGAGAGGGGAGAGGTAATAGTAACCTATGGCTGTAGAAGTCATGTAATATGGACCACGTATGGCTCTTGGAGCAACAGATGTGTTGGCAATCTTCCGTTTGTTTTCGGCATATGTGATGTACGTATATGCCTGTAGGTTGTAGATAAACATATATTATGTATGGATGAGTTTATACCTGAAACTGTGTTCGAGTATAGTCAACCACGTATCCTTCTCAGGAAGACGACCTACTTATTGTTAATTATTTTTTTCTATCTCTTAGGATCTTTCAGTCGAGAGTTTCGCTTCTCCAAAGGCTGTAGGTCAAGATATATAGTTTTGCACATTGCCGTATTGTTATGAATTGGCTCAAATCTTTCTTATTGGTTTTAATGATTTGATAGTAGAATTTTGTAATATGAGATTGAGAGAGATTATAGGCATTACTTTGTTACTGCCTGACTTCACTTGAGGATATCTCGTTACTTATTATTTCCAGTTTCAATGGTGATTTCAAGATATAGATGATTCTCCCATTCGATGTGGATTTAGTGGATTTTGATTTGATGTATTTATACGAGTGATGATACTTTCTTGTGTGGATTTTTTGTGAATAAAGTTTTGTGATATTTGTGGTGGTAGTGTTCTTTATATTTATTATATTATCATTATATGTTATAATAGAACCTATCATTATAGATATAGTCTGACCCGTGTGTTATTTATATAATACCCGGGTCAGTCTGAGATATTTTAGGTTCAGGGATGAGATGACTGACTTATGAATGTTGGCATAGATGGAGGCTAGGATATTATCATTATGTATTGTCATTGCGCACACTTGAGATACATTTATATTTATGTATTGGACGTTTAAATATCTATGTATATTGGATTTATGTATACTTATCTACTATATCTATTATATTGTTCTATCCTAGAAGCACATGTGTTTAATACTTTATACTAATATTGTGTATGCATAGATGAGTTATTTATTTGATATTTTAAGTAATTACCAGTGTTAGTCGTAGGGAATATTTACGTGTGTACCCCATATGGCATCATTTTTCGTATTATTCGACAATATTACTCAATAATACTCGTGGATGGTATGGGTGTAGAGGTGGGGGTGTTATAGATTTACATCAGAGAAGTTTCAGAATAATACATCTTATCACAAGAGTCAAGACCTTAGACGAGATTTTAGTCTCTGTCCTTATGGGGGTGGTAGAATTTTGTTTATACTTAATGATAGTGGAAGTATACAATGATTATTGAGATAATCATGCGGGGTTATGTTTGTATTTTCTTATTATATATAATATATTTCTTCTAACCTTTTTTTCGAGTATAAGTCTCTATATGAGATACAGAGTAGTTGATGAAGATTGTGAAGGTAGAAGTAGTTAGTCCAGCCAGTATTGTTGGTATTGATGATGAATGTTAAACCTCTGTGTGGTTTTGAATATGAGTGAAGTGATCTTGTAGTGATCAAAGTGCATATCGAATGTTGATTAATGGTTTTCATTAAAGACATTCGTTTACTTATTTGATAGGCGTGCTTATTGCTTTGTTTATTTGAGCTTATTCTAGATGTGGGAAATTAAGTAGGAGAAGTCATTAAGATATTTACTTACCCATTTGATTTTGGACGGAGTTAAAATATAAACTAGCAGTTTATCTAAATCTGATCGTTGTAGGGTGATAAATATGTTTAATAATAATAATAATAACATCAATATATATAACGAAAATGTGGAATGGAAAATTAAATTAAATTAATTGGATGCTTGATTGATGTATGTGATGATTTGTATCATTATTAATGATTGTCAAATCGTATATATATATATATATATATATATAAGAATTTTAAAAGCAAGTATGTTTTTTAAACAAGCAAGTGATTAATAAAATATGAAGATTGTTTTCTAAAGCAATTGAAAATATTTTGGTAATTTATTTTAGTGTTAATTTGTCGGTCGAGTGCTTTAAGAATTCTGGTCGATGCATTTGACCAACGTTATCGATAGGGATTCCTAAAAACTAGGATGAGACAAACAAACATAAGATTTTGGAGAGATTAGACTGAAAGAATGTGATATTTTGAGGAAATGTTTTGAGAAGAAAAGAAATTATAAGGAAGAATGATAGAAGGGTGTAGGCCTAAATAAAAGTAGAAACATGAAGCTTCAAGTTAAGCAATTTTTTCTAACTTATACAATAAAGTCTTACTACTTTGAACACAATACATTAAAAAAAAGCTATATTAATTATTTTGAAGAGATTAAGAGTGATATGAGAAATATTTTGAGACGGGCAAATGTCTTAGAGAATGGAATAAAATATATTGAATTATTTTGTGAAGAAGCAAGGATAGCCATGAGTTCACTTTCTAATGGCTTCTCGATTCTTTTTAAAAGAAGAAAACAATATGAAACGACAGTTGATGATAAGAAACTCAAAGATAAAAGTAATGGAAACCGTGAAACGTTTGAGGGAAGTAAAACAAATAAAAGTAATAAAATCGGATAATGGAGTTCTGTTGAATGTTTGGGGAGTATAAGAAGCCTCTTGTATGCGTTGATCTGGAGATGACAAGTTAAATTTAATTTTTTTCTTATGGTCTGAGATTGAGTTTGGTTGTTTTGGATTTTATTGATATTTGCATTTACACTAGATGTTAATAAAGTCGTTATTGGACAAGATATTTTTTGGCTGATGTAATCATACCACCTTAGGTTAAGAAGTATAAGATAGTAATTAATATTAGGGGTAATTTATAAGAAGTATAAAAATGGAAAGAAATTCAAACTTAGAAATCGATGTGAAATAAATGGTATAAAATAATCTGCTTCCCCAAATTGCAACCCATTAGTTTAGTTTAAGATATTAGGCAATGTGACTAATTTTTTCTACATGAATTCCTCTGTTGTACTGTTATATTAACATACAATTACTTTCTAATGAAAATATATTTATCATGTAATATTGCATATAAAAGGACGGGTACAAAAGCAAAAAAAATAGCAAAAAAAACTCACATTCTCTAACTGAAGCAAAGCAATACAAGCTAAGAAAATGCTAAGAAATCGATTATTATAACCATGTATTCTTGCTTTTTTATTTACAGTAAAAATAGTTTTGAGTTGCTTGTTTGTATGACCATGTCTTCTTATTCCTATGTCGAAATTTATTGATTCTTTTTTATCTGAAAGTTAAAGTGTTCTAGTATGTGCATGCCAATTTCAGTTCAATATAATATCGTTTGGTCATCTGTTTCATGCCTGTAAGTTGAACCCGAGATGGTTTTTAGGTCTGTACACATTTTCGTTTTCTGAGCTATGCAAACATGGACTCAAACTTTTTTTTTTCAATTACAAACTTGAGTATAAAGTTTTATGCTTCTTGTTTCTGTGCAAACACTATGCTATAGTAAATTGCAAAATGTGTAAGTGGTTTGTTTTATTATATATCGGTCGACCTTTTAAGCCTGTTCTCCCTCGTCGGATATAAAAAAACTAAATGATATATGAATCAAAGATGCTACTCTCCTTTCACAATATAAAATACTAATTAACTAATGCGTAATGAACTAATATGCTGATATAACTTATATAAATAACTGCAGAATATTGTTCATTTTTATTGAAAGCGGTGTTTTCGTGACCCTATCATGCCTCGGTCCGATCTTGAATAACCTTGAACCTTGGCCACCACGGTTCGAAACTCAACCGTACCTCATTCATCCATGAACATTGGTCGGACTTTCAAACCAACGGTCCAACCATTAATTTTACCCGGTTGAACCATGGTTCTTTTGTTTTTTTCATACTTTCTCATTGCGTAATTCTCTTTTATTTTCATCTTTTGCATTGCTTTGAAGAAAATAAGGAAATATATATTTCAAAAATCATAATCGTTTTAGAATCTAAACCATTAATTTTGTCACTTTATTTTCACTGCTACCAACTCCTCTAATACCACTATAAGATTCATCAAGTCTGTCGTCATTAAATTTCTATCGTTGTGCACTGCTCTACTATATACAGAGCATCAGTTGTGCACTGCAACAACACACAACTTCTTTTGCAGAGCTTAAAGACCATCTACAGCTTGTGTGTGTAGCATTATTATTTCAATATTTTTGTGTATAGTTTGTAGTTAAATGTCCAAATTTTTCAAAAAAAATAATTCACGGTTTTGACGGTTCGATTGATTGAACCATCAAGAACCTTCAATCATCACGGTTCGAGGCATGACACGGCTATGAAAATTATGATTGAAAGTAAGGGTAATAAAAGTAATTGTCACCACTACTACAATGATGTCAGGTCAAACGACCGGTTAATGCATATTTATGTTATATACAATAAAGTTGTCGCTGCAATTTTATTGTGTGCTCCATCTGGTATGTAAACCAAAACCAGTTTCTATAGTACTAGGGGTACATCTGCAAACTCATAGTTAACATGGCCTGATGAAACCACTTGAAGGTATTATGCTTTGATTACTTGAAAACAAAATAAAAATTAGTTGTTTTGTTTGCAGATTGCCTTGACATAGTGAAGTTTATTAATCAATGGCAATCAGGAACACATAATGAATGACAAAACTGAATGAACATATGTTGTGTTTTGGATATTCCCGCATACCGTACATGTTTGCTCCACCGTGTCTAGCCGGAGTCAACGGTCAAAGTCTTCCATGCTGGCGTCCCGATTGAACATCCCTTCATTGCCTCCATCGGGCATATAATCTGTCTTGACAACACATTGTAGCGAATGGAATCCCTAATGTTATGTGCCACCAATCTCATATATATACCACAATTATTCTGAATATCCTGTGATGTGAGATTTTAACCATTCAATCCATGCACCCACTTCATTTGCAATGTGAATCACACCTAACAAACTCCACTTTGGCTAGCATTTCTTAAATCACCTTGGAGTTATACTGAGTCCTCTTCGCAATTGTACGAGGCTGCTACTCCGAGTTCTTATAAGCAGGAGGGAGCGACTGCTTAACCATATCTCCACCTTGACGAGCATCCCATGCTCAAGCACCTTGGGAGCCATGCTTCGGTCGCGCTACATCGTACCTGTCCCATCGAACCATGGAGCTTAGATACCATGTTGTGTTTCGGCATTTCCGCATACCGTACGTGTTCGCTTCACCGTGTTTAGCCGGAGTCAACGGTCGAAGTCTCCCATGTCGGCGTCCCGATTGAACATCCCTTCATCGCAACCATCGGGCATATAACCTGGTCTTCGCAACATATTATAACAAAAGGAATCCCCAATGTTACGTGCCACCAATCCCATATATATACCACGATTATTCTGAATATCCTACGATGTGAGACTTTAACCATTCAATCCACGCACCCATTTCATTTACAATGCGAGCCACACCTAACAATATATTCATTTCAAATAATAGTATGAAGGGAGTAATAGCCATGATGAGTCATTACATTAGAGAAAAAAACAAGAGATTAGTCCCACATCGGACAATTTACAATATAAATCATGCACAAATACTAAGAGACCTCCCTTCACATTACCAATTGGTCTTATGATAATTGTTGAGATTAATCCCACATAGGACAATTTACAATATAAATCATGCATAAATACTAAGAGAAACATGAAGCTTCAAGTTGATAAAATTTTCTAACTCATACAATTAAGTCTTACTACTTTGAACATGTTGAGATTAGTCCTACATCGGACAATTTACAATATAAATCATGCATAAATACTAAGAGACCTTCCTTCATTATTGTTGTTGCGCTTGTTGCTTGCAAATGAATTAGTGGCAACCATGGCAGCACCACCGGACCAACTCCCAGAACCACCAGTTTCACGAACTTGACGAGCCTTGATAGTACACTCAGCCATTTTCATTCTTGAATGACAACTCTCAAAGGATGGCAATGGCTCTTGATTTTGTATATAGTCCACCGTACCACTATACGCCTCTGGTAAGGACCCGGTGAGACATAAAACCAGAAGACCATTTGTCATCGAAGCATCAACATCAGCCAACCTGTCCACTAGAGATTGTAGATAATAATTGTCGATCGAGTTGAAAGTCTCCAAAGCAGCATTCATAAAGTCCTCCTTGAGATAGGTAGCCCGAGAGGCTTTGTTGTCCTAAAAAAGAGCTTCAAGACGGTTTCATGCCCCTTCTGCCGTGTCATTACATCTGAGGATAGCGAGGAGAAGATAGGAAGAAATGGTGTTGTAAATCCATTGCAAGACAATAGCATCCAAACGCCTCCAAAGAGCCGGATCAGCGGACTTAGCCTGGACATAGGCAGCCATAGCCTTCTCCTCCGTTAGTGGAACCAAGTGATCGTAAAGATCATGAACCCTAGCAAGACTAGTAAACATAGTAGCCCAAGAATGATACATGGCTTGCTCATTGCCTAATGTTACGGGAATAAGAGATTTAACATTAGTGATGTTGAGATTAGTCTATTAGTATTTATACATGATTTATATTGTAAATTATCCGATGTGGGACTAATCTCAACATATAAAATTCACTGAAGCACTTGCACATGTTTAAATACCAAGCTACAATATGCATCCTATGTCATTGGTCTCTAAGTAATATATGATCTGATGATATTATAACGATTTAAACCATACAATTTTAAATAATCATCTTCAGTGCAAAAGAAGTTAGCTCAGTGTGAGATGTGCAAGAATGAAGATGATCGAAATGAATTGCTTATGATGCAAAGAGTTTATTGATGTTAACTAAATTATGTTTATGCCAAAAGATTTTTTAATATATTTATGCATGGGTCAATATATATGTTTGTGTAGGTGGTGCGCGTATGTGCCGCTACATGCATGTGTAAGCGGTGATGCATGTGAGTGTGCGCGCACCTGTAAGGTCCATGTACTATTGGTGTGTGTCCCACTGCAATTAGCTGCAGTAGCTACTGCCTGAATACAGCATTACTGCGCATCTTGATGCAAGTAGGCCGTAATCTACTTACTTTGTCCACGGGTGCAGCGCAGTGGAAAGGAGGCTTGAGTTCTGCTAAAAAGACTCAAGTTCGATTCCTACCATGCGCTTCCCTATCCTATATAAATTTACCCGTAGGTATGGAGACTTGGATTAGCGACCGCTTTACTATACCCTCCTCAGGAGTTTATCGGCCTGTCGAGTTCTCTTGGGTTTTCAAAAAAATAATAAAATAAAATAAATTTTTCGTCTTTGTTAGTAATTAAGAAAGTTAATCTGAAACTCATCGTTAAGTTGCCTAAATATCTGTTTAATCTGTTTGCGCCAAAATTGGTCATAAACCCCAAGTATCGTGAAAGCACCAGTGTATGAATACAGATCAGCAATATTCAAACACAAATCTCAGATCTAAGCAAACAACAAACAACAATCCAAAAATAACAAAGAGAAATACGAGATTTATAGTGGTTCGGCTATCTCCGGTCTACGTCCACTTCAATTATTATCTTTTATTGATGTTCTTCGCTGGTTACAGTTGATTACAGCGGATTACAATGAAGATTTCAAGTACAACAGTGATGATGAGATCTAGAATTGAATCTGGTAGAGTCTGGACGTTGAATAGCCCCAAAAGATCCTTCTTATGTAGGCTCTGGGGCTCTATTTATAGGTGTAGGAGGCTGATATCGCGCTCAAACTTCAAGGGACTCGTTCTGGCACGTGAGGGAGCCCACACGACCGATCCTGGAGAGTTTCGACTCGATCCGTGATCAATACGAAATCAATTCGTATCGATCAAGATCGTGTCCAACGGAGCTGAAACTTGGTGGAAGTAATCTTGGGCGTGTACGTAATCTCCTGTGAAAATTTCATAGCATTTAGATCAGTGGATTTTGAGTTATGGTCGGTACGAAATTGGATTTTCGATTGCACTGCTTCCTTCGAATCGATTGATTCGAATCAATCAATTTGACTCGATGATGCACGTGACCTAGCGGCGACGTGGCACACACTCCTCGCACTGATCCACTCTTTGCTCCAGTTTGACCGTTTCGACTCCATGGATCTCGCCTCGTTATCATCGATGACCGTTGCATCAATCTGGGCTCATTTGACTTGGTGGACACGAGCAAGCTATTGGATATGGATTCGAACAAGAACTCCTGATGGATACGAAGTAGTGATAACTCGATGGTTTCGAACAGCAATAACATTGATGGATACGAACCAATGGAGACTAATGGTTACGAACAGGACTTTCCTTGATGGATACATCCATCAAGTAGACACTTGATGGATGTAAAGTAGGCTTGAGCCAATCGATACGAAATGCATGCTCTGCCGATGGATTCGTACGAGATCGAGTTTAGCCGAGGCTTCTTGATGGATTTGAACCTGATCGATGTGGAGTTGATGGATACGAATTGAGACGTGACGATGGATACGGACTTTATTGATACAAAGCTAAGCTTTCCGATGGATACGTAAATGTGACTTTTTCCTTCAACTTGCATCGATCATATCTTGAGCATATGAACTCGGTTGACTTGAAATTTGGAATGCTGGCTTCCATGGCTTCGCTTGTCGCGTCTCGTCAGTTATAGCCTGATCTGGACTCGGACAAAATTCATCGATATCTATAGCGAACCTGCAATGCACAATCGACATTCATGACTAGTAATCATTGGTTTTCAGTTAAGTTTTGGGTATCTCAGCTTTGCCAAAAGGTGGGATAACACTTTGCCCCCCAAAACATGCCTTTTGTAAAAGGTGTGTTTTGAATAGCTTTAAATCAAATGCAGCTAGTTCATTTTTTTTCCAAAGCTTATAGTAGTGTCAAAAAAGTTCGCGGCTGTTCGAAGCCAAATCATTATCCATTTCTTCTTGTGGAAATTAAGAATGAAATTCCACAATCTCTCTGGACTATTAGTGGTCACTCCGGACCCTTGCCAAGTCCATTCCAGACTTAGCGATCGGATGGAAAGATCCTATTGCACTCCGGCGTTGCCTTCTATCTCTTGCACTCTGGCCCTAGCTAGGGCGTATAGCGATGTCTTGGTCGTTCTAGACCGATCGTATCCTTTCTGAGCTCTTATTGGACCCCATCCTGTCACTCTCCATTGAAGGGAAAACAGCGTTAAGTGAGTCGATTCTGTCGCTCTCTGGCGAAACAACTCACTTCTTGCACTCCGGTTCAGTGTATCTGAACATTAAGCAATGTCATGGCCTAAATCATGGGCCGATCACAGCCTCTCCGGGCTCTTATCGAATCTCGATCAAATCACTCTCCGGTGAATGGGAAACGACGTTAAGTGAGTCGATCCTGTCGCTCTCTGGCGAAGCAACTCACTCCTTGCACTCCGGACCCTGCCTCTCCAGGTAGGGTCATAAAGCGATCATTTTTATATTAGTATTTAATAACAATCCTTTAACTCTCCGGTCAAAGGTTTATTTCAACAAATTCAAGTCCATTTATTAAATTCAAGTCCTAGATGTTCAATCTCAAACATCAGGAAAAATCTAGACATTGCCTCTCTGGGCGGAGCGGTCTATTACCATCTCAGAGCATGCCTAGGGATCTCTCCGGTTCCCGTACATGAGTAAGTGGAATAGCCGTTTATTTTAAAATCAAATCTAAAAGACCTAATCGACCAAAGTCTAAATCCTGAACTTGGCCCATGCCATCATAATCAGTTGATGACGAGTCGCGATCCCGATCCAGGATCAGTTATGTTAGGCAGAGGCGGTAATTGCTCAGGTCTTACTACCGCTGTCCGTTCTCTGGTATATTGTGGCAATCTACCACTCCTGGAATGTTCTTCCACCTCATCCTTTAGGTGGCGGCATTTGTCGGTAGTGTGCCCATCCAGCTCATGGAATAGGCAATATTTTCCACTTCTACGCTCCCGCTCTGTGGGATCTCTCCTGGGTGGTTTTCGATAGGGGGTTGCCCCCAAGTTTCCGTGTAAATCCGTTCCAGGCTTGCTGTCATATTTGTGTATTGCCTGAATCTGGGCTCTTGGAATTTCTTTCGTTTATCAGAACCATCACTTCTGTCATCCTGCTTTCTCTTTCCTTTGTCTGCCCCAGACTGTTCCCTAGCGGTTCCTTCACCCCGCACAGCGTTTGCTGCTTGCCTCTCGGCTCGTGATTCTTTTAGTCGAATGAATCATTTAGCTTCATGATAGAATTCTCCAAGATCTTGTGGTGGATCTCTTGCCAAAGAATCTTTGAATTCGACGCCTTCCCCAACTCCTGCCACCGCCGCCATCAAAATCATCAATGGATCCGGGCAATCTACAAAAGCCACCGTTGCAATGAATCGCAGTAGAAAATCTTTTATGGACTCTTCGGTCCTTTGCTTTATCGAAGCCAAAGTCATCACACTCTTGGGTCGCATCACGTGGAACCTAAACTGTCTCATGAAGCAATCTACGAGCTCTCCCCATGTTCGGATCGATCCAGTTTCTAGTTGTCTGAACCAAAGCACAGCCAAATCTGATAAAAATAAAGGGAAACATCGTGCCATCACTTCCTCGGATTCTCCCAACACTTCCATATGTCTGATGTATCTGGTAATGTGCATGGTCGGGTCTGACTTCCCGTTATAAGGTTCCAGCATTGGTAGTTTGAACTTTGGTGGGTTCCTTGCATTTCTGATATTCAGAGTGAACGGACTCCGACTAACTTGTTCCAATCCTGCATTCGACAATCCTCCTCTCATGATTCATCATACTAGACCAAGCATTCTTTCATCTACATCCGAGGTTTGCCCCCTTGTCATGTTTCTATCCTGCCCCCAAAGTCTTGAAGGGAATTCTGGTACATACTCTTTATGTGGCTCGTTAGCATGAGCATTGACTCTAGCCAGTTGAGCTCCATCCATTGGTCTTCCAGTATCGGATCCTGAGGGTCTGCCCCCAAGTCCCTGTTGATTGCCTTCAGGTCCTGTATTCTGGTTTTGAATCTGACCTTCATTGGTTTCTACAACCCTAGCTTCTTGTTCTACGTTTGCAGCCTATATAGTCGGCCCAAGGTTCCGTGTCCATGCAGCTCTCATCTGTTCAAAGAAAGTCTGCATCATGTGCTGTTGACTCTTCAACAATCTCTCATGTAATAATTTGCCATAGCTTCCATCTCGTCCCTGGTAATGTAAATAGAAGCATGTCCTTCTCCAGCTCCAGAGGATGCCTCCTGGCTTCCTCCTTGTTGGCTTCTCTCAGCCCTTTATCTCCTACTTGTTTGTCGAGTCATTGTCTCTAAATCTGAATCCTTCAAACTTTTAAATCTGAGCTTCAAGTCTGGTGTAGCGGGTGCTAGTTCTTCTCAGTGAAAGCACCAAAGTGTTTGCGTCAAAATTGGTCACAAACCCAAGTATCGTGAAAGCACAAGTGTATGAATACAATCAGCAGTATTCAAACACAAATCTCAGATCTAAGCAAACAACAAACAACAATCCAGAAATAACAAACAGAAACACGAGATTTATAGTAGTTCGGCTATCTTCGGCCTACGTCCACTTCAATTAGTTATCTTTTATTGATGTTCTTCGCTGGTTACAGTTGATTACAATGGATTACAATGAAGATTTCAAGTACAACAGTGATGATGAGATCTAGAATTGAATCGGAAGAGTCTGGACGTTGAATAGCCCCAAAAGATCCTTCTTCTATAGGCTCTGGGGTTCTATTTATAGGTGTAGGAGGTTGATATCGCGCTCAAACTTCGGGAGACTCGTTTTGGCACGTGAGGAGGCCCACACGACCGATCCTGGAAAGTTTCGACTCGATCCGTGATTAATATGAAATCAATTCGTATCGATCAAGATCGTGTCCAATGGAGCTGAAACTTGGTGGAAGTAATCTTTGGCTTGTACGTAATCTCCTATGAAAATTTCATAGCATTTGGATCAGTAGATTTTGAGTTATGGTCGGTATGAAATTGGATTTTCGACTGCACTGCTTCCTTTGAATCGATTGATTCGAATCGATCAATTCGACTCGATGATGCACGTGACCTAGCGGCGACGTGGCGCGCACTCCTCGCACTGATCCACTCTTTGCTCCAGTTTGACCATTTCGACTCCATGAATCTCGCCTCATTATCACCGATGACCGTTGCATCAATCTGGACTCATTTGACTTGGTGGATACGAACAAGCTATTGAATATGGATTCGAACAAGAACTCCTGATGGATACGAAGTAGTGATAACTCGATGGGTTCGAACAGCAATAACATTGATGGCTACGAACCAATGGAGACTGTTGGTTATGAATAGGACTTTCCTCGATGGATACATCCATCCAGTAGGCAACTGATGGATGCGAAGTAGGCTTGAGCCAATCGATGCCAAATGCATGCTCTGCCGATGGATTCGTATGAGATCGAGTTTAGCTGAGGCTTCTTGATGGATTCGAACTTGATCGATGCGAAGTTGATGGATACGAATTGAGACGTGATGATGGATACAGACTCTATCGATACGAAGCTAAGCTTTCCGATGGATACGAAAATGTGACTTTTTCCTTCAACTTGCATCGATCATATCTTGAGCATATGAACTCGGATTGACTTAAAATTTGGAATGTTGGCTTCCATGGCTTCGCTTGTCGCATCTCGTCAGTTATAGCCTGATCCGGACTCGGACAAAATTCATCGATATCGATAGCGAACCTGCAATGCATAATCGACATTCATGACTAGTAATCATTGGTTTTCAGTTAAGTTTTGGGTATCTCGGCTTTGCCAAAAGGTGGGATAACATAATCTTTATATATAATCATACTATACCCGATGCACATATATACAAGCACATTAGGTATGTAATTTACCAGCAAAGTATTATGACAATGCAAGTGAATCTGGTTGGTATGGACATAAACCTTCTTATATTTGGTTGAAATTAGCAACCAGATAGGTTGAATTTGGATAACTTAGATTATATCTAACTGCAGATGGTGGATCAAGGATATTATGGACACTTCATAACTTGGTTTTTTTTAATGTTAAGCAAACAGCCTTCTGAATTGCATGGAAATAATGCATGCATTCATGTAGACTGTATCTTGATGGTGTTTATTTTATATATATTTTCCCACATAAAGCTAATGGTGTATGTTGACTCTTAAAATGAAACTTTGATAAACTGAGCATGCTTTATTTCACTTAATTGGCACGGATTACGTTATTATTATTTTGCTACATTTTATATAATAGTGGATGCTTGTTAATACATAAATGCAATGCTTATAATCCTTTATATGTAAAATCTTATGCTCATTTTGAGCTAAGTATAGGTACATGAAGATGATTATGGACTGGATTACGGTTCACCTTCTCTTTCACTTGCATAAAATAAAATAAACTTGCTTAAAATGCAATGCTAAAATACATTTTTAAGCATAGTGTGGTAAATATATGATTTTGTGTTGGATATATTGTCTCCGCGTCTTTCGGTGCCCCATTGATCACTACTAGAAAAGGCAGAAATATCGACAGCATCTTGCGACGGCTTTTGACAGCCATTTTTCGATGGCTTTCGACGGACCGTCGGCGGTCGAAGAAAACCGTCGCAAATTCACGAATCTCAAGTCTCAGTCGAGACCTTTCTTTCTCATTCTTGTGGACGAAAATAAAAATTTTAAAACCCCTAAAACTCAATTTCTTTCTTTCAATCCCTAAATTCAAGTTTTCGGATTTTCCACGGCTTCCTAATCACACTCTATTGTTTCCAATCTCGGGTATAATTTCTTATTTTCGCAAAAAAATTAATTTTTACCATAAATCTAGATTGCATAAGTGATAAACTAGGACAAATTAATGATCCTAATTGTTTTTAATAGCCTAATAATGGTTTATAGCATCCCATCGCATACCTATTTCATTTGTTAGCGTGAAATTGCAAAAATAGTAGGTATAACTTATGATTTTGTGTGTATGCGTAAATCTAAACTGCAATGGAAAATGATAACAATATTAAAGCAACCTTATTCGATAAAATACACGGAATAATATGGTAAATTAATAATTTTTTGAAATATATAGAATTATTAAATTTTCAACCGCTTACAAATAATAATATATTACATCATAAATTGGAAGACAAACTATAAAACTTCTAATTTTTGTATAAACTACTTTTTTATTACGTCCCTTAGAGAGTTTTGGGCCCCGTCCGACAATTGTTGTACATGATCGTTATATATATATATATTCGTTTTTTCATAAAACAGACATTTATATTCATCTGGTACATACAATACTTGCTGGATTTGTCCCTGTATTGAAAAAGTTATAAACACACTAAACAATTATATTTTGTATATTATTTCGTTTTAAACGGTTCACAAAATTTCATCACCGATTTTCTTTTTTGTTTCCTGTGTACACGCATTTGTGTACAATACAGAAAAAAGAGGAAGTGCTGTCGAAATTTTGTTGAATCGTTTAAAACGGAATAATGTACGAAATGTTGTGTTTGTAATGGGAAGTAGGATGATTGATCGGCAAAAAAGAAAACCATAAACCAACATTTCAATATTGTATTCTTAAATTGGGTAAAATTGACGCGTGTAAGTTTATGTATTAGTACAATGAAAAATAAAATGTCAATTCATAAAATGGCCAACATTTACTTTTGAATTTGTGCTATATGTTTTTAAATAGGAAAAATAATCGATTATTTTGTTAATTGGAGGAGATGAATGTATCAAAGAAGGGGATGGAGAAGCTCAATAAAGGAGGATTTTTATAATGTTATAAATGTATTTTTTGAATTCTCTCTAAGTAATAACGGAAACGATGTAGAAATTCGTTGTTCGTGTAGTAGGTGTAAACATTTGAAGTATTTGTTATCCGATATTATGAAACCTCATTTATGCAAAAATGGTTTCGTGCTGGAGTATTATGTTTGGGATCATCATGGAGAAGTTGTAGCACATACTTCTGCAGAGTCTAAATTGGAGATTGCTGGTAATGAAATTGTTATGACGAACCATATAGAAAATATGTTTGAAGATGCAGCACAATCGATGTACCCTACGGTTGAAGTTGATGACGATGATGTAAATATTGAAGAACCAATATTGAAGCAAATTTTTTTACGATATATTGAATGCTGCTAAGAAACCTCTTTGAAATGCTTGTAAAAACGACACTTAGCTATCAGTAACCGCAGAATACATTGCAAATAAGTCAAAATACAACATCACCGAAGCGGATTTACAGCTTTCGTACAAGCTGTAAAATGACATATGCCATCCGATAATTTAATGTGTGAAAATCACTATGAAGTTAAAAAACTTATTTTGGCTTTTGCTTTACCTTATCAAAAAATAGATACATACTTGAATGGCTGCATGTTGTTTTGGAAAGAGAACATCACTCTTATAAAGTGTAGAATATGTAACGAGGAAATGTACAAACCAAGAAAAAAGAAGGGAAAGGAGGTTCCGCACAAGCGTATGTATTATTTGCCCAGCACTACTAGGCTTCAAAGATTATATGCACCTTCTGTAACGGCACCTCATATGAGATGGCATGGTTTGAGGACAGAGAAAGAAGGTACGTTGACACATCCAGCCAATGGAGAAGCATGGAAGCATTTCGACAAAACTTATCTCAATTTTACAGTGGAGATTCGTAATGTTAGACTTGGATTATGGATGGTTTTTCATCATTCTCTCAATATGGTGCTAAATATTCATCTTGGCCCATTATCGTTGCACCTTATAATTTACTTCCGTGGATGTATATGAAAACGCAATATATGTTTCTTACTGTTGTCGTCCTGACCTCGACGATCCGACACAAGAAATTGATGATTATTTATAACCATTGATTGAGAGCTATGGAATGAAGGAGTAGAAACATACGACGTTTGAAAAAAAATTCATATGTTTGCTTCTTTGTTGTGGACTATAAGTAATTTTCCTGCCTATGCAATGCTTTTAGGATGGAGTACATCCGGTTGTCTAGCTTGTCCTTATTGCTTGGAGGAAACAAGGGCATTTTCCTTACCGAATAGTAAGAAAATTTATGGTTTGACTGCTATCGATGTTTTCTCCATGTTAATCATCCCTTCAGAGGAGATAGAAAAGACATTTTAGCTAATAGAGTAGAAACCAGACAACCACCAACGATATGGTCAAGCGAAGACATACGAACTTGTAAGAGATTATCCAAAGATACATGAAACTAGAGTGCAAACAGAAATTGTAGGTAAATTGACTATTCATAATTGGTGTAAACAAAGTATATTTTAGGAGTTTCCTCATTGGAAAGATCTCCGATTTCATCATAATATTGATGCGATGCACAACGAGAAAAATATATTTGATAATGTTTTTAACACAATTTTGAATGTCAAGGGGAAGACCAAGGACGATTTGAAATCAAGACGCAGTGCATAAGAATTATGAAACGTGCTAAGCTTCGTATAAAACCAAACGATAGTAAAAAACTCAAAGCGTGTTATGAGTTAGATAATAATCAAGTTAAAGTTGGGTTAAAATGAGTGGAAAGATTAAGGTTTCTTGGTCGGATTTCATCAAATATTCATAGATGTTTGACTTTAAAAATGGTAGATTGAGTGGAATAAAAAGCCACGACTTCACATGATGATGGAAAATTATTACCATTGTATTTGAAGAACTATTGCCCTTAAAAATTTGGAAGGTAATAACGGAACTTATTCTGTTTTACAATGAGCTTTGTTCGATAACGTTAAAAGTGCAACGTTTACGTAAACTTTAAGAAGATATTCATATATTTCTCTGTAAATTGGAGAAAATATTTCCACCAAGTTTTTTCAATGTAATGGAACATTTACCTGTTTATCTCTCATCTGAAGCATGACATTGAGGTCCAGTGCAATATGGATGGATGTATCCATTCGAGAGGTATGAAATATGTTACATATTAGTATAATTATATTCGAAAGTTAAAGTTAATGCAAATTAAGTTTTCATAGATACTTAAATCATCTGAAGAAAAAAGTGAGGCAAAAAGCACGAGTTGAAGGCTCGATATGTAAATCTTACATCGAAGAAGAAGTTTCGTTCTTTCTCTCTTACTATTTCAGTGACCATGTGAACCTATCATTTGAAAGTGTTCCACCTAATGATCAAGGCGATGAACAAGAGTCCTCTCAAACAATGTTATCTATTTTTAGACAACACGGTCGACCTTCTGGAAAATGTGTAGAAGTGTAGTTAGATGATAAAGATCTTCATGTAGCACACACTTATATTCTTTTTAATTGTGCTGAAATTGCACCATTTGTTAGGTGATATGAAATAATGATTTTTGATTTATTCATTTCAATAATGCATGCAAGTGTAGAATGTAATGCATTATTTTATTCATATATGGAGTATTTATGAAAGTGAACATCCACACGGAGATCTCAGCAAAGAATTTTCTGATTAGTTTTCAAAGTAGTTTGTGAACTGAGAAATTGGGTGGTTGTCGAAGGATGGAAACATCTTGCATTGGGATTAAAAAAAAATTCAAGACATATCCAATATATTTCGTCAATGGATATAAATTTAATACCAAATAATACGGTGCAAAAAAATTAACTAATAATACAAGTTTATTTATTAAAGGTAGAGATGTTCTAGAAAATCACATAAATGATTTTTAGGGCGTTTTAACTCAAATTTTGCAACTGACATATTTCTCACGACCCGCGGAGGATGTTTTTCTGTTTTGACGTGATTGGTTCAGCAATGTTCCAAATTTTGGAATTATTGTGCACAAGGATTATAATCTTACTGAAATAAAGCACACATAGCATTACACAAGTGTGATCCTTTTATACTATCCAAACAAGCATTGCAAGTTCATTACGCTCCTTACCCGTCTCTGAAAAGACATAAAGGAGATTGGTCAGCAGTTTTTAAAGCAAATGCAAGATTTACGTTTGATGGGAAGAATATTCCAAATGAACAAGCTTATCAAACAAATCTTGAGCAAAGCAATGAAATAATAACAATAGACGATCGTACTGATTTTGGGCCTTTGAATGGTAAACCTAACTTTGGTAGAAGCATTTGAGAGTAGGGAGTAAAATTACGTAGAATATGAGATCGAATCTGAATTTGAAGACGATGAGGATTGATATAAATATTATGTTGAATTCTTATGCATTACGCAATTTATGTAATTGATGAGATTTATTTTACAAGTTATGTAATTTATGTCATTTATGAAACCAAGTCTACTTATCGTCATTTACGTCATTTATGTCATTACCATTTCTGTCATTTATTTAGCAATTTACTTTAATAATGCAGTGTATTCTGCTTACCATCGGAATATGAACCCAATCCGAATCAGGTATATTTTGCACTTTATGTAATTTATGTCATTATTATACAATATATTTCATTGTTATGTCATTATTATCTTTTAAAATGATGTGTCCGTGGCAGGTATCATGTCGTCCAGAAGGAGGGGCTATCCCCTTTCATTAGGAGGCGATGGCAGCGGCCCATCGTAGCTGCCACAACGTCCCGTTGTGTGTTTGGTACCCAGAGCGTAGGGGCAAGTATTAATTTTTTTTCAATATCTTAAATATTTTGTGTATGATATAATAATTTGTATCATATTTAACACAGGGGGTTTGACCTACAACCATCAGCTGTAGTTCTATCAGTTTCGAAAGATTCGTACAAGAGTAGAATGACAGCTTGTTAGCCCAGGTGGGAAAATATCCCTTCCCACATCATGGGTTGTATCTAGCAGGATTTCATTGTAGGTATAATCATCTGTTTTCCATTTTTAATTTTTTTGTTGCTTATTTATTGTTCATCTTTTATTGTTTAATTATTTATCGTTTGTTTATCATGAAATGCAGGCCGCAATCGACGTACAATTA
This sequence comes from Allium cepa, assembly GCA_030765085.1. Taxonomy (NCBI): domain Eukaryota; kingdom Viridiplantae; phylum Streptophyta; class Magnoliopsida; order Asparagales; family Amaryllidaceae; genus Allium; species Allium cepa. The sequence goes on along the minus strand of CM060945.1, from coordinate 303,543,092 downwards.
GATGACTTGTAGTTGGTACGACACTACTAGATGTAGAAGGTGAGGAAGAATTACTAGGATTCTATGTCGGCTGTGAAGCATAAAAGGGAGCCAAACTGGATGGAAGTGAGTGAGTGGGAAGGGTAGCTGGCGCATTGGGATAGTGACAAAGCAAAGGTAAGTGTACTAAACTTTTATTAACTATTTAATTGATATGTAAATATAAAAAAAATATTTGGTGAGTAAATAATATATTGTTTATTTAAATATACATGCAGAGTCGCAAAGAAACTCTGCAAATGGGAACAAAAATCCTGTAATTCATCGAGGAGGGTCCAAGTCGTTGCAACAATATCGCCAGGGGTTGGTATATTTATTAAATGTTAATTGTAAATAGTTATTGTGCTATAGAATTATGAATATACATTAATAGTACATAATAATCATTTTTAGAAAGCTGAGATGCAGTGTCGCATATCGTACATGGATGTATTTACCTATACTCATGTCGTCGAGCACGTAAATCCAAACGAGATAGTTTCATATACATGGCACGACGATAAATCGAGAAAGAGCCACATAAGCATATTTTAGTTTATATACTATTAGTAACTGTTTTAATTATTAAAGTATAATGAATCAAGATATCATACTATTAATTTCAACCGTATTTTTATTTTTTCATGCATGCAAGGTTTATGGAACTACGGCAGAAACTTCTAGAGGAAATTAATCGAGAACAGCTGACTACGAATAAGGAAGGTGTCATTTCTGAGTCAGTCATGGATCCAACAGGCATTATGGCTTGGCAATCAAGTGGTAATGAATAATATATTAAGATATAACAATTTAGTAATCTTTTAGTTTTAAAGAACTTCACATCGCTTTAGTTTCAATAATAAGTTTATAGATATAAAAATTAACATATTATGTTGTAGCTTTGATATTAAGATTATAGTAATTGAAATTTGACTAAATTAAATAAGTATTGCAGGGTAGACAAAGGAGAGCTGTCAAATCGGAGCTCGAATCGATCTAACAGATATTTAAGAGTTGAGAGCTGGGTGGCGCAGCTAGAAGAGCATAACCATCGGCAGGCCATTGAGATGACATAGCTCTTGGACCAGCGTATTGCTGAGTACATGCAGCAGTATGATGACCGCTTTCCATCTTCAGCTGGTTTCGAAGGTTCTTGAGGTGATTGACAGAAGTGATAGGTATGTTTTTTGTTTTGCGTCATTGTTTAGTAATTTTTTATGATACATTGAGTTGTTGGAGTTGGATACTTTGAAATGTTGTGTGTATTATTTGATGATACATTTGGTGGTGGTAATTTTGACATTTGGAAGTTAATGGTGGGGAGTTGATGTTCCATGGTGTATATTTTGTACAATGAGATGCATGAACATTATGTTAACGAAGTATTGGTTTGATTTTATGCAAGCTATGCTCGGTTTATTTCTTTATGTGATTTGATTATATTTGTATGGTTTGATATTATATTTAATAATTGAATGAATGTGTGCTTGTGGGTGGGAATATACTATGTTTCTGGATTGTGTATAGTAGGCTAGAATGCAGTAGAAAATGCAAAAAAAGATTTAAGGTTTTCTAACGACTTCCGACGGCTGGCCATAACCTGTAGGTCGAAATTTTCAGACGGCTTTCGATGGCTTGCATGGCTAATTCCGACTGTTTCCTATGGCTAACGATGATTTTTTTCACTTCCATAATCGTCCACGTGTCATCGGCTGCCGTCTGTAGCTGTTGGTAAGTCCGTTGGTAGCCGTCGAAAATATCACGATGGACATTGTTGGAAGCTGTCGGTAAAACTGTGCGGCGATGGGTATTATTGCGATGGCTTTTTGCATCGGCTTCGGACAGCTTCTGACGGCCGCCAATCGTCGGAAACTGTATGTTTTCTTGTAGTGGATTTGGAATGTGTATAAATTGTGATATTATTGTGTTTTGATTTTTCGAAACGCTCTTCGTACAAAGGAGACTCTGTCGAAATTTTTCTTAAAAAATCCGATACTTCGAAAATTTTCATAATACTTTATTGTATGTGAAAATAGAAAATAAAAAATTGAATCTATTTGAATTGTAACATAAAATAAGAGAATCGAAGGCAGTGCCACATAGAGGATTGAGTAGTTGATAGAAGACTGTTGACTACGAGGAAAGTCGGGGTAGGAGTTGTGTATGACTTCCCTCTATTAGAGCTTGTAAGGATGCAATTTTGCTAAGAGGGAAGTCTATAACAACTATGTTTTCTACGCCGTAAGTAAATAAATTTGATTAAGATAAAATTGTTCGAATTCAATATTTGATAATTAATATTATTTTGAAAACAAATAATTATTCGATTAAACGCTATTTAATGTAAGATTTTGTTTTAATAAATCAATTTAAACTACTAAATTCTTTTAGGTGATATATTAAACTTGAATAAAAAGTTTAATGAATAACTAAACAAAAATAAACAAATATTAGTACGAAAGAAATTATGTAATTAACAAATTATAATCGTAGAACAATTAGATTAATTTATATTAGGTTGGAATTTCATTTATAAGTATGATACATGAATTATTTAAAAGGAAAGAAAAATTAAATTGATCCCCAAGCATTCTAGCCAAAGCCTGTTGCCAACTTGATTTTCTCTATATTCCCTTAGAAACTTCCTTTGCCGGTTATCTTTCAAAAGCTTGCATCCTGTAGCAAACTGAACCCAATTACCCCATAAATAAATATAAAAGGCATTTGATCTTTAAAAAAACAGAAAGAAGAAAGAATTGAAATCACGATTAAGCTGAGCTTTTGCGGGCGACGTTATCAATGACGCAAAGAAGGGAAAGCAAGGAATTCGGCGTTGTCACAGATTGAAGAAGCGACAGCACATAGTCGCAAGCAATTAAGGAGTGCAATGCCAACTCTTGAGTGTGTTGTTGTTGACTGGAGACTGAAACTCGCATTAATGGTGGTAAGGGTAGATGTCGAGTGATGAGTAGGTCAACACTATGGCAAATGCAATAAGTTTATGGTATCACTAGCGTGCTGGTGACTAATGTGAGGTGCTGGTGATGATCACTACAAAAAAAATACACCTATAACAGTGTTTTAAAAACGCTATAAAAAGCTTTAACAGTGTTTCTAACTACGTTGTATATTAGATCAAACATCTACCATAGCACAATCGATATAATTATAGCGTTCATTGGATGCCATCAATACATTTTACAGTTTTTTGTTGATGAGAAAATTTTCTTCCCATAGCATTTCATTTTTGCTAAGATATATTCCATAGCGGTTATATTATGCTGTATTAACTTTTTATAGCGTTGACTTTTGTTGATGTGATTTCTTATTAGAGCATTTACATTTCTTACCGCGATGAATACTTACAGCATCTTTTGAACGCGTTAAAGGTTTTTAAAAAATGTTGTTGAACTGATTCAACAGCATTTAATAAAAGCTATAGAAACCTTTAGTCGCATTTTGTAAAATGCTTTTGTATCCACGGTTACAGTTTGGTATGCAGGTTACAGTTCAGCATGCAGGCATAATTTAAATGTAATACAGTTTATATAAACATACATATTTCAAAATGAACATATATATCATATTATTCACACACTTTATAATCAACATATTATATTAATCACATCTTTAATCAAAATGTTACCCCACATAATAAAACATAAATGATCAAATTCATATAAGTCCATAATGTAGAACAAGATGTGGCTAGTGACTATAGGTAGTAATACATAACAACATACAAACCAAAATGTAGATAACATCAAAAGTAACTTCGAACCCATAACATGATGCTACTTTTTCCCATCAAATATATTGATCCACCTGCAAAGTAAAAGTTCTTAGTTATGTGTACTTGATTAGGCGTAAAAGGACTGAAACATTTATATAGCTAGTTCTCAATCTGTTGAATATTATTGACACTGCCTCTAGTACAAAAATAAAACTAACCATGTCACATTTAAGGCCAAATCCTCAAAGGTATCAGTGGTATGTATATATGCATGTCTATGCATTTCTTATTGACATATACTACTGCATAACATGCTTCCTCAACTACCATATGTAAAAGTCAATTTTGTATGTAGATATCTGAGTAGCAACAGGAGTAGCAGAAAATAAATAAAAAAACTCCCACAAGGATTTGTATCCTCATGAAGCGAAAATTATTCCTTCACCATATGCCAGGGAGAAGGATCTAAAATACCTATGCAGGCCTTAGTTTCCTTTGTTTATTTGTTGCTTTCATTGTATCAAAATCTTTTGAATTTTCGAAGAAAAATGCTTAAATATTTATTTTGTAAAAGATAAGATAAAAATATATCTACAACTTGTATGAGTGATTTGCAATTGGTTTTCCCTATAATTTCCAACTTTAAACTTTATTTTTTGTCTGTAAGACTTCATGATCATCATGCTTTCTTGAATGCACAATTTATAGTTTCAAGTTCTTCAAATAACTAAAGTTTGTTACAAGATTCTACCACCTACCTAATCTTTATTTATATAAGGGTCTTTCCACTATGATTTAGAGCCGAAACTAATTATTAAATTATCTATATGTTCAGTATTCAGTATTTGAAGTTAAAATTTTATTAATTTGAATATTTCTTATTCTAGTGGGTCACTTTTCTTTATTTTGAAATTTGAATTCTCATTTCTAAGTTTTTCTTTTTCGTTGTATTTTTATGAAGACGCGGCATGAAAATATTAATTTTTTTATCACTACTATTATTTTCTTCTTTGAATGATCAGGTGTAAATGTTTCTTGCTTTTTTAACACTTTTGTACTGAGTTAATAAAATTATAAATGATATGCATGTAGAAAATAAAATATATGATTTGTGTGTTACTTTTGAATTTCTTTTTTCTATGTTAAATTTTGATTTTAATTTATTTTTCAATTTTTTAGGCTGTTATAGTTTTAATGACTCAAAGTATCATTAAATTAAAGTTACATAAAGGGGCCGACTATTTAATTTAATGTATTATCAAAACGTTTACATATGTATCATTAATGTAATGATGGTATCATATCTGTTTGATAAGTTAAATGTTTGGCATTTATTTGAAGTTTTCCATAAGTAAATATATTTATCATGTTAATATAGTTTATTTTTATTTTCATTTTGTTTAAAATTCCATTATCATACTGTTGGCAACCTTTTCATTCTACTTTACATAAAAATAAAATTTTAGTTACATTTTTTGATTTCTAAATAACATATTAGTTTTCGTAATTTCAAAATTATCACAATCAATTATGATAGATTAAAATAGGGTGTAATTATTGGTTCTTCAGAATGTACTGTCTCGTTATAAATATTTAACATGTTTAACATTCAAACTATATTCATAAAAGTTAATAATAAAATGATGATGGTTGACTCCGTGCACTAGCATGCAAATCTAGTAATCTAAAGAAGAATAGGATGATGATGGTTTATTAAAAGGAAGAAAACAATCATAGGCTAGAACTACAAAGTACTATCAATAGTGACCTTAGTGGTCTAATCCAGAAGCAAGGGATCTTATAGCATGCATCTTTGAATCTCTAAATTTAATCACAATTTCGTTAATAATAACATGTTGTATTCCATTATTTTATCTCTTATTTTTCTTTTATCACTTTCGACATAGTTTTTAGGTTTCAAGGCGAACCGAAATTAGTTGACTCATTGGCAATGCTTCCTATTTCTGATTGACCTACTTTTAGTTTATTCTGTAAATATATTTGATTCTCCCTCTAATTTACTCTGACTTGGCAGTTGAATGCCAATGTCTTAGTAAATGATAATTTTACTTGGAGGCATTCCAATATAGTTATCAAGTTTGGAAATAACTCAAGCTGACAATCGAGGCTTGGGGTGTGTGTATGCGCGCTTTTCTTTATATAAGCAATAGTAGATTTCCTTGTGTAGGATCGATTTCACCCTAGAGGGGGGTGAATAGGGTGATACTATTAATTATAAAAATTTATTATGGAAGTATATAAAATAAATTTAGCACATATAATAATAGAAAATAACAGCATAGACAATAGCAGAATAAAAGCAGAAAATAAAACACACAGATTTACCCAGCTTCGGCAAAACCCTGCCTACATGTTGCCCCCAAGGTTTCTACTAGAAATCAAGTAGTCAGGCGCTTACAAATGTAAACTCACGACACCCGCTATCGACTAACCTAACTCTACACTCAAACCCTGCCACAACTCAGCCGCTGAGTTGTGATTTCTCGAACTACACCACCGTAGTTCGTCTCCTATTCACACGACTAAAAATTACAAATGTTTAAAAGAGAAAATGCAAAGTAAAACAATTTAAATACAATGAAAGCCTAATTTATAAATTATAGCCCACAATTATTTATAAGGATGGGCCCAAATATGTTAAGTTATAGAAAAAGTTATCCCTTTATTCTTTTATACTAACGACCTTTATCCTCTGCCTCGTTTCCTTTTACTCAAGCTTAAAAATGGCTGCTTCCTTTAGCGTTTGTTCCTCTTTACAAAAAATAGGGCTTCAAATAAATTGAGGCGCCGCTTCAATTGATCAATCAAGTATGTAATCTTCCGTTGCTTGCTTAGTCGATTGATCGTCTCTTCGATTACACACACGGCTGCTTTAATTAAGTCGAGTTCGTCTGTTCAATTGGTATGCAATTTTTCCTTTTTTTGATATTCGATAATACTTGACTTTGATTCGAGTTTAATGATTTATTGGTCTCTGTTTTGCTTGAACTCGAATGTCAATTTAGGTGATGATGATTGGGTAATATAGGATTTGAATTCCTATAATTTCGTTCGTATTGAATTATTTGAATTCGTCTACCACTTTACTCTGGCCGTATGATTATTCTTGAATGATTGTGATGATTCCTGACTGGTTCAAATTCGTATACTTTGTTACTTGATTGACACAGCTTTGAATTGATTGTGATTGATTCCCTGGCCACCACGATTTCAATTTTCTGGTTTGAAACTGTTTGATATTATCTGACCATGGCTTTGATTTTTGTCTTGACATTGATTCCTTTCTTTGTGCTTGTTGACTTCAGCATGATTTTCATGTCTATAGCATACTTGACTTGTACCTTTTTATAATTGTTGTTTCATGATATATCTATATTCATGTTTACTTTGTAGACTTGAGCCTTGTGATCTTCATTGCATATTGAACTAAACCTTGTTGCCTGCAATTTGATATTAACTCAAGTTGTATTCCATTGTTCACTGTAAGCATGTTGGTTCATCGCTGCTTATATGTGTACATCAGTGTATCTCTGTGATCTTGTCTGGTTTATATCCATTGCTGTCACATTGGCTTGTTCCTTCGAATCTATGTTGTTGAGATCTGATTGATGTATGCCTCTGTCGTAGTTTGCATTTGGTTTTGTACGTATGATGGCATTTGTTCCGACATTGTTCATTTTTGCTGGTGTCTAGTTGAGTCTGCTTGGAGCTTGTTTTTTTTGTTGCATGCTCATGTCATCTGTGCTCTGGTCCTTTGTATTCAGTTGTTGTTTCATTCATGTCCCTATATGTACCTATTTCACTGGTGCATCCCTTGACTTGTTGAATGTGCATTGCTCCCTTATCTGTTGACATGTGCATTGCCTTCATACTTTATGTTGTCTGGTTTGTAGTCTCTTGAAACTGTCTTGCTGTCATGTGTGGTATTTCCAGTCAAGTAGTCTGGTTGCCTCGGCTACATGTGTATAATGCTTGATGTGGTTAGTTCATTGATGATTTTGGAATTTTTATTCATGAGTTGGTCCAGTGTAGTTTCATTGTGACTTCATTTTCATACGGCTCCATTTGTCAGACCCTTATGTACGTGTATTTGCATTCACCACTTTGCACCGTCGTTTCTCCGACCAGTTTGAGTTGAACATTTTGATTTTCTGGCCAGCTCATTTAATATGTTACATTGATGTTGAGCTGAGCTCTTTCATTGCTGTAGTTTTGTTTCTTTGACTTGTATATGGTCAATGGTGGTCTGTTGGCGTTTGAATTTGATCTGCACTTGTGCTGAATCCAGCTGATAGCTAGGGTTTGACGTTGTGCTAATATTGAGACTTAATATTTATTTCACTTGAGTTGAACCCGGCTTTCGATTTGAGTTTGACATTGTGCCCACCTGTCCCTGTAGATTTATCAAGTGTATATCGGTGTGCACGGCCTTATGGCATGTACAGTGGTACACTGTGCATGTCACAAGCTGTTCTTGTATGATGAATTCAAATTTAAATGATGACGAACAACCCAAATAACCGAGGGAAATAATATTTTCAAAAATCACATTTTATTTCATAATATTTTCTTTCCAATTTTACTGCATTAAGGTTTATTTTGCAGATTGCTCAGATGATGGATTCAATCTGGAATAGAGTTGAAGATAAAATATGAGTGCATGAGCGATATGTAGTGAGGTGCTTCTGTAAATGGTGACTGTATAGTGAAAATTGTGATGTATTCAAAATTGTGTTGTAATTGAAATTTGTGTATATATAGTGAGAGCACAAATTTGTACTATTCAAAATTGTAATAAATATTTGTTTCAATAAAATATCCGTTTGAATTTAAATTCTTTTTTATTTATTTTATTCAGCAAATATTTATTTAATTATGTGAAAAATAAAATGGTACATTAACAAATACATTTAAATGAATATATATATATATATATATGTTGATTATCATCAAACGAAAATCATATATTCGCATATTCAACAATCTCCCTTTTGATGATAACAAACATATATTTAAGACTATGAATATATTAAATGTATTTAATCATTCAATTTTCTCCCCCTATTTGAATGCTCCCTCTCTACACAAAGCTCCTCCTTCATATATGCATGAAAATGAATAAATGAAACTGGATGCATATAGAAAAAATATTAAAAAAAAATATTTGACTTTTATTTTTTAAATCTTAACTTTTCTCTCCCCCTTTTGTTATCAGCAAAAGAGTAATAGTGTTAAAAATAGATATAAAGTGATTGGCATTAATACAACATTAATACCCAATTGGTATAAATATTAGATTTCAAATAAATAATCAAACAAAAATCATAAATACTATGCTTGATGCATATTCCACTTTAGAATGATAGAGATGATGTCATCATATAAAATCATATAGTTATGTCTATTTGTATTATATTTATATCAGGAATTTGAATATCTACTAACCATGCAAAACTGTTAGGACTTTTAAATGAGATTAGTAGTATTCCAATTTTTTTAAAACGAATTCAAGTATCTTCCAACCACGCATAACCGTGAGGACTTTTAAATAGGATTTATTATCCCGCCTTTTGGTCAAGGTCGGAATATTAACAAATTGACTAGAAAGAATGGATATTGGGATTGGAGATCGATTGGAAACAAGGCTATGTTCGATCATCAAAATTTGTCCGAGCTCCAATCGAGGCAGGACCGATTGGAAATGATGATCAAGGCTAGGGGAGGCTACGTTTCAAATTTCAGGTCAATCGGAGTTCGTATGCTTGAAATATAGGTGAATCAATATTGGAAGATGCTAATTACGTATCGGTGGTTTCGTATCGGTACACCTCGTATCGAAATAGTTCGTATCGATAAAAATGGATTCGGCTACTTGCTTTGGATCGACGCGTTCTTATCGATCAGGATGGACTCGGGCTATGGATTTTGTATTGATACATTCATATCGATGGGATGGTGAAGTATGTCGGTGCATTTTGTATCAATTAGGGCTGGAATTGATACGAAGGATGGAGCAACGGTCACAGAAACTTAGATAAGCATTTCGTATCGATCGATTATTGATCGATACGAAGGACTCACTCGTGCATCGATTCGAAGAAGACCAAATGGCATACTCGGGATAGCTGTGTTGGATGGATGTGAAGGGTTCAGGAGCCATGTTCGTATCGATCATATTCGTGTCGATCGATACGAAGGAAACAATCGAAGCGGCGCAAAAAGTGGATCTCCCCTGGATCTTCGAGACACGTCATCGATCAAAACCAGATCATTTCAAAGAGAGGAGACGAAGCAATGTATATGAACGCGACAGCTAACCGATGAACACGAACACTACATTTTGTATCAATAATATCTCGAGATCTACAAGTCCAAATGCTATGAAATTTTCATAGGAGCTTACTTACGAGCTAAGGAATGTTTATGCCAAGTTTCGACTCCATTGGAAAAAATCTTGATTGATAAGAATTACATTCGCATCGATCACGGATCGAGCTGAAACTTCATGGGATCGATCGCGTGGGCCCACTCACGTGCCAAAAGTGGTCTCCTGAAGTTTGAGCGAGATATTTACATGGAGCGCCCATAAATAGCACCCTAAAGCCTATAGAAAAGGGGACTTTTGATCCGGTAACGTACAAACTATGCCAAAATCACGATTGCACTCAAACACCATTACTGTACTCGAATTTCTTTATTGCAATTCAATGTAACCAGCAAGCACATCAATAAATGATTATCCTTTGTAGTGGACCTAGGCCGAAGGTAGCCGAACCATTATAAATCTTGTCTTTTTGTTTGTTATTTCTCAATTGTTGTTCTGTACTTTGTCTGGATCTAAGATTTGTGTTAGAACACTGCCGATCTATATTCATACACTGGTGCTTTCACGATATTCAGGGTTTGTAACAATCTTGGCGCAAACACTTTGGTGTTATCATTGAGAACAACTAGCACCCACTATACCAGATTTGGAGTTCCAATTTGAAGGCTTAAAGATTCAGATCTAAAGAGCTATGAAAAGGCAATCAAGTAGAGGCCGAGAGAAGTCAACATAAAGGAAGCCACAAGCCATCATCAGGGGCTAATCAAACTTCGGCTTTCATCGCAGAGACGAGATAGAAATGATTATGGGAGCAATGCATGAAGAGTTTCTGAAAAGGAAGGAGGAAATATTGCAGAACCTCCTCAGACAGTTTGGGCAAGTAGGAGCAGCTGGAGCTTCAGGAGTTCAGATCCACGGAGTTGGAGCAGAAGCACCAAATAGGCAATCAGGCGGAGCGGCTCAACAAGGCACAGCCCCTAATCACCACACAACTGCTAATCTGGATGGACCCAAGCTTGGGCGCACACCACCCGGCAAGGAAGGACCAGTTCATGGAGGAATTCCAGTTGACACCGCACAACAGGATGCTGGCAGGAGTACAATGATACATGATGAAGAATATGTACCGGAATTCCCTTAGGGACTCGGGGGGCAACCCTTGACAGACAACACTGGATTGGCTGAGATTATCAGGAAAACTATGCATGGAGGATTGACAAACAGTGATTTGGAAGGAGTAAACAGGAGTCCGTTTATCCGTGAAATCAGAATGGCTCGGAATCCACCAAAATTCAAGCTACTACGCTAGAGGTATACAATGGCAAGGCTAATCCTACCGATCACTTGATGAGGTACACACGACACATGGAAATGCTGGGGGAATCGGAGGAAGTTATGGCCTGATGTTTCCCTCTGTACTTAACGAATATAGTTGTTATGTGGTTCAGACAGCTGAAAGAGAGATCTATCAGGACTTGGACATAATTGGTGGATAGGTTTCTGAAGCAGTTTCAGGTCCATATTAAAAGACCGAAGAACGTAATGACGCTAACATCTGTAAAGCAAAGGACAGATGAATTGTTCAGAGCTTTCTTAACTCGGTTCAATGCAGCGGTTGCTTCGGTGGATCGGCCGGATCCATCGATGGTCTTAATGGCAGCAGTATCAGGAGTCAGAGAGAATTCGGATTTCAAAGTGCCTCTGATACGGGACCCGCCAATGGATCTCGGTGAATTCTTTCACGAAGCTGAGAGATTCCTTTGGTAGGAAGATGCATGTTCAGATATGAAATTAAAGGAGGTGAACGCAACTGAGGATGGAGGGCCATCCAGCAGAAGCTCATATAAGGATAAATATAAAGGAAAAAGGAAGCGGGATAACCAATCAGGAAGAGCTAGGAAACGGTGGAGAGAGACAAAATTTTCAACTTACACAGGATTGAACGAGATGTTGGAACGAATATTCATGGAAACTCAGAATTGCCTTCCTTACCGAAGGCCAGCAAGGAGATGACCCTCGGAACGTGAAAGGGCATCCGGGAGACACTGTCTTTTTCACGATTTGAATGGACATGATACCAACATCTACAGGCATCTAAAGGACATAAATGAGGAGCATGTAAGGAATGGACATTTGCGACAATATGTCAGGGCTCGGAATGCGGCAGTGGAATAGGAGCAACCACCATCTACCTCAAACAACGATGGTGCGAGGCCCAGGAATGATGGTCGATTGGTTATCAATTGACAGGAATGATACGAAATAAGTAGCAAACTCTGAGCAAGCGGCCAAGTCATTTACTCATATACGGGGATGGAGATGGCCTCTAGGAATGCTCTGAATGATGATAAACCACGACGCTATGGTTTGTGAATTTTTTTTTTCTTTTTGGTTTTGAAGTTTGGTTTAAATTCCTAGTTTTGTTTTTTTTTTGGTTTGGACTTTTGTTTGGATAATTGTTTTCTGGTTTGGACATTGATTTCGATTTCTGGTATGGATTTTTGGTTTTCTGATTTGATTTGGATTTCTGATTGGATTTTTGTCTGGATTTTAGTAAATCGTCGTCACGTATGGATTATACCTAGCAAGGGGTAAGTCGCTTTGTTCCAGCGTGGCAAATCGACTTATTCAGGTCGTCGAGTATGGACTATGCTCGGCAAGGGTCCGAGGAGACCAGGATTCGGCTAGGACTTGGGCCCTATATTATCAGCTACTATTTCAGGTCGTCGAGTATGGACTATGCTCGACAAGGGTCCGAAGCGACCAGGATTCGGCTTAGGACATAGCTATGGGATTACTCAACATTCAGGGACACTAGACCACCGTGGTCAGGTGTGGATTGCGCTTGGCAAGAACCCGAAGAGGTTATGGATATGAATATCGGCTATGAATGGTAAAGGACTTAGATATCGACCCAGAGGGGTCCTAGATTCGGTTATTGGTTATTGGATAAGGATGGATTAGGACTCGGTTATCGAGTTCGGATGGATATGGAATTGACTAAGGCTTTGGTTACTGGATGTGATGACCCAGAATTTTTGATATTTGAATTTGGAATATTTAATTTATTTTAAATATTTGAAAGTTGGTTTAACCTGAATTTCAAGTATCACTGTTTATTTGGCAATTAAATTTTTGAATTTAATGATTGGAAATTGGGAAAAATTGTTGAATCTGGATGTTCCAGGCTTGTTAAAAATATTTTAGAGGCTTAAAAAATGCATATTTATAATACTGGAGATGATAGAACTTTTAAAAGTTGAATTTAAAACTGTTTTGTTCAGTTTGAAATTATATGGTTTAAATTGATATTTAAAAATAGCCTTCCGAGGCACAGTCTTGGAATTCGATGAAACTATTTCCATTAGATCCGTAATATTGTGTTATTATTAGAGTTCTATTTTTGTAGTGTTTGGAGTGATTGTGTGATCGAACGATAAATAAACATGTTGGATCTGTATCGAAATTTAATATAATAATTGGTCCTAAAAGCTATCTTCTCCATACGATCGAATTAGGACTCGAAACCTTTTCCGATGCATTCGAAATAGGGGTATAACATTATGAATGCCTAGCGGCATACCTCGATAGGATTTTAAAATTTTGAGTTGCAATTTCTAGACGATTTAAATTTGAATTTAAATTTAAGCATAAATAATATAATTTCATCAAAACCCTGTAGCATCAGACACGCTGAAAAAATTTCAAACACGTTTTTACCTTTCTCTATCAAAATGAAACTAGCGTCCTCTAAGAAATTGAATATCTCGTTCAAAAGATAATGTATCGAGCAAAATAAATAAAAGAAAAACAATTTCCTCTTCAAAATTTAAATCCATGGCTGAGTGAAACAAATTCAATCCAAATCATTTTTTTCTTTTCCCTTTCCATTTCCTCAGTTTAATTCGTGAATCTAAAAATAAAAAAAACCCAAATCAAAAATCATGGCCGAGCTTCTCTATCAAAAACAAAATAAAAATCAAATTCGATTTTAACATAGCTGCCTTCCTCACTCGATTCCTGGCGATGGCACGCGATGCGAACAACCTGGGTCGACAGTCGCAATAGGAAAAGGGGCAGGTTCGAGGTCAAGATTAGTAGAGGGCAAGCAATGTTGCGTCGTTGGTAAGGGCCGCATGCACGAATCAGGTGGCGTTCGAATGGCGATTTGGGCATAGTCGAATCGAGGAGGCGGCTTTGTCGAGTGAAAGCACTCGCATGGGCCAGCGCAGATCGACGGAAGGACGTCGGCATGGCCGATGGCAGGAAGAAGCTTCGATCGAATCGCATGAGAGGTCGTTCGGAGAATTTGTGGCCAGGTAGTTTTATTTTATTTTTGTAGATTTTGTATATAGATGAAAAATATAAATCAGAAAACAGAAAAAAAGAAAAAAAGAAAAAAAGTGTTAAAATTAAGGTATTTTCCAAATTTATTTTATTTAACTTTATATATTGATGAACCTGTATATAGTAAAAGAGAAAATATATGTATATATAGAAAAAGGGTTTACAATAAAGTGATTTTTTTTGTTTTCGCTTAAAATCATACGTACATACAAATTTAAAAAAATATATGCATGTATGATATATATATATATATATGTACAAATACCGAAATAAATTCAAGTATGAATAGATACGTATATATATTTATACATAGTCATATTTTAATATATATAGATAAAAGCAGGGATTTTCAATATATAAGATTTTAGGAATTTTGAAATATTTGGAAGTTTATAAAAAAAATAGATTTTTGGAAATCCGTAACTTATTTTCAAAGTGGAAAATATAAAATAAATATAAAGATACACATTTTAATTTACTAAGTTTATTTTGGAAATAATTTATTGAGATGATTAACTTATTTAATAAACTTATTCAAAATTATTTAGTTACTAAAAGATATTTTAAAGGAAAAATTGGTTTAAACTAAATTATTAGTTGATTAAATTATTAAAAAGGAATTTAATTGTTCGATTAGTTCGAATATTAATTAAAAA
This sequence comes from Allium cepa, assembly GCA_030765085.1. Lineage (NCBI taxonomy): Eukaryota > Viridiplantae > Streptophyta > Magnoliopsida > Asparagales > Amaryllidaceae > Allium > Allium cepa. Next base: position 303,527,992 of record CM060945.1, on the reverse strand, counting down.
TCATATAATTGTTTATACAAGGTTAAAAAATCGTGAAAATAAGCTCGAATGGGAATGGATTGCAAAACAAAAGCAAAGGTGAGATCTTCTGACTCAATCGAATTACCTTGTTTAATTTAAATAGCTAAATTTAAATTATTGGATGTGCTTGGATGAATTTAATAATTTATCTATTGGGTAATATTATATATAGTGTGTGTGTGTCTATATATATATATATATATATATATATATATATATATATATATATTGGAGTGACTGATTTCCCGCATTATATAATGGATGAGATCCTATGCGCCCCGCATAATAGCGGATGACCCTTTATACTGCGATATTCCGCCTTAAAGCGGGGTTGGTATTTTAAATTGTTGTCCTAACATTTGTGGATGCAACAAAACCTGTTGGAGGGATCCAACTGGATTCCTCAAAATGTTGAATTTTTTCCAGTGATGTGATGTATGTGATAATCTATGACAATTATATTGATTTTGGGTAATGGGAATCATTAAAGTCTATGGTTTGGCCGAATATATTTTTGGTATCTTAGGGTACTAGAAATATAAAATTGGATTTCTGAAAGGAAATCAAAGTAGATAATGTTAAGTAAAATAATTTTAGATAATTGGATAAATTAAAAGAAGAAATTTGGAAAGGATAAAGGTTGATTTTTGAAATCCTATCGAATAAATTCCAAGTATGTGGAAAAGAATTTAATAAATGGAAATAAATGGATTTTGAGAACTTAAATAGTATTTTTTAAAGTTGAATAATTTATTTAAAATTCGGATTTTAAATGGTTTGGGAGAAATAAAGGAATTTATTTTAAAATGGAGTTAGTTTTGGGAAATCAATTTGAAACTAATTAAATGTTTGAAACTATGTTTTAAAAGGAGAATGAGCCTATGGAATTTATAAACTAAGTTTATAAAGAGAAATAATATATCAATGGATATTTGGAAGTATAAATTCACGATGGGAATTTATAAAGGAATTGGTAATTTGTCCTAAAAATAAATGGTGGTTTGTTTTTAAAAGTGTGGAAAGAAAATTTATGAATTTGGGATGTAAATTGAGATAAATCGAGAAGGATTTATTAATTGATTTAAATGGACTATTTTGGAATGGAAAGTGTATTTTCCTTGGAAAGCCGAGTATGTTTTCAAAGTAGCTTTTAAGTATAAATTAAAAGTTCTAAAGTTGGTTTTAAAAAGAATGCTTTTGGATAAAATTTCTTAAATTGTTTTAAAATTTTAAAGTAAATATTTATTAAGTTAATTATAGAAGTGATTATTTTAAAGATTTAACTACTATTTGATTTAGAAGATGGTTATTTAAATAATTTTACTTTATCCAATAATTTTATTTTAGGAATTAGTTTGGGTTTAAGTTTTACTTGAGATATTAGTATAAAATTTCATTACTAATATTTTAAATAAAGTGTTTAAAGTAGTTTTTATATTAAGTGTTTCCAATTATATATTTTGCATAAGTGATTTAAATTATTTTAAAAACCTCTAGTATTCAGACTTGGCAAATTTTCAGTGGAAATAAACAGTATTTGGAAACTTATTCCGCGACAGAAAAGAAGTTTGAAAATTGTTTTCAAAGGGTTGAAGCGTGGAAATATATGCTGCGGAGATATTTATAAATAAATATATAATTGGGAAAATTATTTAAATATGATGGTTGTATATGGATGTTAATTGATTGTTAAATAACCGACTAACAATATTGGCCTTTAAGATGACATTTGAATTTCGATGAGATCGGGGGTCGGATTCCATATAGTTATCCAGAAACCACAACGAATCTTAAAGGTGGATCTTTTTTTAAAAGATCAAAAATGGAAATTTGTTATGACTTAATTTAGATCTGAATGTATCCACTTATTTTTAAAATAAGCACTCATTATTCAGATAATCCGGGGGAGGACATTAAGTCATAAAACCCATTTTGAATAATGATACGATAAAATGGCATTGTATTTGAAGATGGTGCTGAAGACCGGGTATTTTCGAAAATGAAAGGATTGCTTGTTGATTATCTCTGCGCCGAGTTGCTCCGGTATAGAGACTACCCTATGTGATGGGGAGTCCGGATGTGATTAGGGAATATCCAAATTTGCAAGGACTTCTTTCTTTAATTGGACGAAGTGCCTTTGGTTCCATTCAAACCCATAATGGACTTGTATGGATGTATGTCTGACGTTACACTTTGAGATGTAAAGCTGGTTTCTATGAAATACATTTCTGTTTGGTGGCGGAGAATTTATTCTCTTAGCATAAGACCCTTCTCTGGGACGTACGAGCTCAGAAATTATGTAGTCGATGGTTACTAGTGATATATTTTCAATTTGGTAATGTAGCATGCTAAGCGCTGAGCATTGGTTGATCGAAGCATGGCTTTTGTGAAAAGCGTAGCTTTGTGGGACAAGACTTCGTCGGACCTCACACCCCAGAAATGATCGAAATAGGAAGGTTGCAGCAAGGTTATGGGGATCGAGCCCCTCAGGGTATGTACATTTCCTTTTGGATAAAAAGTGGTATTCTGGTATGGAGCCCAGATATTTAACTTGTGTGGATAAAAAGTGGTATTCTGGTATGGAGCCTAGATATTTACTTGTGTGGTTATTGGAATTGAGGCGCCTCGGTAAAGGTCGGTTACGACCGGGGGATGGCATACTCGTGACAGTTATTTACGTAGTTACAGAGATAACCCGGCCTTATGTTGGAAGAGATCTGGTTAGGTTCTCAGGGCGTCCCTCCAGAGGCGTACCCTTTCGGAAAAAGGAAGTTCCTTAGCCTTAACCATTTGTTGGAAATCTAAACAGTCAATAAGAGCCCTTTATGGTTTTTAGTTGTAGAACCTGCCATTTAAAATGGTAGCTATAGTAGGCATACTATAATGGTACATATGTTGGCTAAGATTAATATTATACTTTCGAAGTGTTTTTCCACATTATGCACTAATAATAATATCCAAAGGACGTACCAAGCATGTTTGACTATTATATGAAGAAACCTTCCCCAAGTGTGTGATTGCATTGTGTGTGTGCCGAAAGACTTTATGGTAGTTTCATTTTCCAAAAGCAGGAAAGCATTTTTTATTTCTTTTTGTACAAATAACTGTTTTTAGATCTCACACCAGTCCCATGACTGACTCAGAGTTTATTGTTCCCATTTCTAAACTATGGGTGCCTTTAGTTTTCCATATGGGCAGCCTAGAGTCAGGTTATCAGTAGTTCTAGAGCTAAGTCGGGAAAGTATGCCGTGGAGATCAGGAGACAAGCAGGATGGCGAGACGTATCACACATATATGATGCATTATCCGCTGTGTATGGTTTGCTACAAATTCAGTTTCCATGTGGAAAAGTTATCATAACTGCCTAGTGTTGTGTTTTGTTGATGCTGTACTTTGATAATGTAATGTATAAACAGATATAGTTCTTTTGTTTTAAAGATTAATAATTTATCTATTATATATTGTCCCACTGCGATTGAGAGATTCTGATATTGTTTTTTATTTCTTCTTCTACCTTCTTCTTCTTTAACCCTAATGGTTTGGTTTTCCGGCATTCGATTGTTCGGCATTTGATACAGTGGACGTATTGATGTCGATTTTCAGGCATCCAAAATCGAATCGTTACACTGGATTTGGAATCGGACATCGAATCAAAGTGCTTGCGAATAGTGCACTCGGATGGGATGGCTTGGTGATGGATTGAATTATGAATCGGATGATATGGCTATAGAAGGAACAAGGACTTCAGATGTCGGATATGAAACTATTCATATACACCTTCTTACCACAAGGCATGTTTTGGGGGGCAAATGTTATCTCGTCTTTTGGTCAAGGCCGGAATATCAACAAATTGACTAGAAAGAATGGATATCGGGATTGGAGATCGAATGGAAACAAGGCTATGTTCGATGTCATCAAAATTTGTTCGAGCTCCAATCGAGGCAGGATCGATTGGGAATGATGATCAAGGCAAGGGAAGGCTACATTTCATATTTCAGGTCAATTGGAGTTCGTATGCTCGAAATATAGGTGAATCAATATTGGAAGGGGCTGATTTCGTATCGGTGGTTTTGTATCGATACACCTCGTATCGATCAATAAAATGGTTCGGCTACTTGCTTTGGATCGACGCTTTCATATCGATCGGGATGGACTCACGCTATGGATTTCGTATCGATACATTCGTATCGATGGGATGGTGAAGTATGTCAGTCATTTCGTATCGATCAAGGATGGAATCGATATGAAGGAAGGAGCAGTGGTTCAAATGCTATGAAATTTTTATAGGAGCTTACGTACGAGCTAAGGAATGTTTACGCCAAGTTTCGACTCCATTGGACAAAATCTTGATCGATACGAATTACATTCGTATCGTTCATGGATCGAGTCGAAACTTCATGGGATCGATTGCGTGGGCCCACTGACGTCCTAGAAGAGGTCTCTTGAAGTTTAAGCGAGATATTTGCATGGAGCACCTATAAATAACACCCTAAAGCCTACAAAAAAGGAGACTTTTGATCCGGTGATGTCCAAACTCTGCCAAAATCACAGTTGCACTCAAACTCCATTGTTGTACTCGAATTTCTTCATTGTAATTCACTGTAGCTAGCAAACACATCAATAAAAGATTATCCTTTGAAGTGGATGTAGGCTGGAGATAGCCGAACCACTATAAATATTGTGTTTCTGTTTATTATTTCTCAATTGTTGTTCTGTACTTTATCTCGATATGAGATTTGTGTTAGAATATTACCGATCTATATTCATACACTAGTGCTTTCACGATATTCGGGGTTTGTGACCAATTTTGGCGCAAACAGGATTAGAATCAACTTGTCTATTTAATTAATCAATTTCGATATGCGTTCCATACATGCATAACCATGAGGACTTTTAAATGAGCATGGAAGCACATAATCCAAAATTCCAAGTAATTCACCCATGCATAATCGTGAGGACTTTTAAATGAGAGTGAATACTTTGGATCTTCTTATTTCTTAAATAAATATAATAAAATGAAAAATGAATGATTTCTATTTAAATTACCACATATTGACAAACTATATTGAATTTTGATAAGTGATAGTTGATAGAAATATGATAAAATTAGAGACGGTCATGGAATTTTTTTTACCAACAAAAAGTTTTACAACTCTTGTTTAAATTTCTAGAGAAATTTACTAAATATACCATCTTAAGTTATAATGTATGATTAATATCAACACTCGTCACTTTTTCAATCACTATTTATCTTTTCGATAATCAGTAGGGAGTCGGATTAGTTAATATAGTCATTTAAAATCGTATCCAAAAATAACTATCAAATCAAATTTTCAAAATGACAAATCTAAAACAAGGTCAACAAAAGTGATTTTCTTGAAAGGATTTTATGAAAGAAAAATGTCTACTAATTTGAAAATATTTGGGATGAAAAATATGCAAATATTTTCTTTGAGAAATGATGCATCTACTGAATGTCTCAATATAAATCACGTTCCACTAGTAATTTTTCTATCAACTAGATTACCGGTGTAATCTGCATCTGAATTTCTCTTAGACTCAAGATTATTATTAATTGAATGTTATAGACCAGACTGTGTAGTTTCAACAAATTTCTTAAAATCATTTTCACAGTTTTTAAATGAAAAACTTTTGAATTTGAATTGAAGTTGTGCACATAAACAACTAGTGAACAAAATGTCAGATCCAGAAGCAATAAAATAAGCAAATATATCCACATGTATCTAGAGCGGTCAAAAATCAACCTTTTTCCACAAATTAGTTTCAAAAATAAGAACAACTCAAATAAGAATATATCAAATAAGAATAAGTCAGAATCAAGACCAACATTTATTTCTTTATTTTTTTAATCAAATAACTGGCTGATTTAATTTAGATTATGGTGCAGATTATCACATTTAATATAATCGTTTAAAATAAATATACCTGCTTGCTCCAAAATTGGTCACAGACCCAAAATATCGTGAAAGCACCAGTGTACGAATAAAGATCAGCGGTATTCTAACACAAACCTCAAATCCAGGCAAACTAGAGAACAACGATTGAAAAATAACAAAGAGAAACACCATATTTATAGTGGTACGGCTATCTCCGTCCTACGTCCACTTCGAAGGATAATCTTTTATTGATTTGCTTGCTGATTACAGTGAATTACGACAGTAATTTTCGAGTACAACAATGGGGTTTGAGTGCAATCGTGATTTTAGTAGAGTTTGGATGTCGCCGCATCCAGAGTCCCTTTTCTTTAGGCTTTGGGATGCTATTTATAGGTGTAGGATGCAAATGTCTAGCTCAGATCTCGGGAGACCTCTTCTGGCTCGTGGGTGGCCCCACGCAACCGATCTCAGACGATTTCGACTCGATCTATGATTGATACGAATGTAATTCGTATCGATCAAGATTTTGTCCAATGGCGCCAAAATTTGGCCTGAACCTTCTTTAGCTTGTACATAAGCTCCTGTGAAAATTTCATAGCATTTGGACTTATGGATTGTGAGTTATGATCGATGCAAGTTAGTGTTTTCTCCAGGCCGTCGTGTTCATATCGATACATTTCGTATCGATTTGTTCAACTCGATCTCGAGCACGTGCATTTATGATGATGTAGTGCAAGATTCTTGGATCAATCCACTCTTCGCACCGAGTTGACCGAGTCTTATTTGTACCTAATATCGGAGCCTTGTTCGTTACTTCGTCTAGTTCGTATAGATGCTAGTGGCACTTCGTATCGATCGTGTTTTGTCTCATTCGTATCGATCAACTGTGTTTCATGTTGATCGGCTACATTGCTTTATGTGTGCTTTGTATCGATCTTCCGATTGATACGAAATGCTTGAAGTCCGATCGATACGAAATGCATGCCATAGTCGATGGTCAAGAAGTAAACAATATGGACATGAACTGGACTTTTGGGCGACCGATACGAATCGACCGTTACGTAATCGTGTTTTTCTGATGGATATGAACAAGATCGATACGACGTGGCTGCTTTTGGATGAATACGAAGAGTGTGATTCCAGATGGATTCGAATAGTACCGATGCAAAGAGGGTGGAGCGATGGATACAAATTCTCGAGTTTGCATCGATCATATCTTGAGCATACAAACTCCGATTGACTTGAAATTTAAAATGTTGGCTTTTATGGCTTTGCTTGTCTTGCCTTGTCAATTATAGCTCGATCCGAACTCGGACAGAATTCATAAATATCCATGGTGAACCTGTGATATATAACCGATATTTGGGGTGAGCGATCACTAATTTTCAATTAATTTTTTGATATCTCGGCCTTGCTAAAAGGTGGGATAACACTTTTCCCCTCAAAACATGCCTTTTGGTAAAAGGCATGTTTTGAATAACTTCAAATTAAATGTCGTGAGTCCATGTTTTATCCACAACTATAGTATTCTTAATCAAGTTCGTGTTCGAAGCCGAATCAATATCCATTTCAACTTGTGGAAATCAGTAATCAAATCTTATGGCCTCCTTAGACCATTGACGGCCACTTCGGACCCTTGCTAAGTCCATTCCAAACTTAACAATCGAATAGAAAGATCCTGTCACGCTCCTGTGCTGCTTTTTATCCCTTGCACTCTGGCCCCAGCGAGGGCATATGGCGATGTCTTGATCATCCTAGACCGATCATAGCCTCTCCGGGCTCTTGCTGGATCCCATCCTGTTACTTTCTAGTGAAGGAGAAACAGCTCAAGTGTGTAACGTACGCGATTTTTCGTTGCCGAAAAACCAAATAGTTAGGGTTTTAAGAAAAAGAAAAAGACAGAAGAAGAGAGAAAAGATAGAAAATAGGATGGAAAAGAAAATAGAACGGAAAGAAAACAACAGAACAATATCAGAATCTCACAATCGCAGCGGAACAACATATAATAAATAAATGAATAATCTTTAAACATAGGACTATATCAGTTTATTACATTACATTACATCATCAGAGTGTACAACATCAAACAACAACAAACAACGGAAAAGAAATACTATATACTAGTAATACGCCATGCCATCCAGCTTGCCTCCAGCAACTCCTAAATTCCAGAATATCCTGATAAACCTTAACTCTTGACTGCCCGTGTGGAAATTGGTGGGCACCCAGAGTTTAGGAAGGAAAACAATAAACTCCGATTACTACGAAAATTGAAATCCGATAATAACTAACTATTACGGATCCAATGGAACTAGTTTCGTCCAATTCCGAGACTGTTTGAAAATTGGCTATTTCACTAGTCGATTAAGTATTAAAATATTCAATTTTCACAAATAAACTCTTAATTCGATTTTAAAAGTTCTATAATATCATTCTAACTTCAATATGATAAAATAAAATTTTACAAATCATTTTCAATCATATTTAACTCGATTTTCAATTATTTCTATAATTTCACATTTTAAATTATCGATTTAATTATTCAATTAAATCCAATTATTCAAAATAAAATTTATTCGACTTATAAATTTCACTTATTAATATTTAAAATTAATTAAATATCCAAATTTAAATTAATAAAAATTCTGGGTCGTTACAAAGTGAGCCGATCATATCGCTCTCTGGCGAAGCGGCAACACCTCCTGCATTCCGGTTCAATGTCTCCGAACATTAAGCGATGCCATGGCCTAAATCCTAGGCCGATCATAACCACTATGGGCTATTACCGAACCCTGATCCAATCACTCTCCGGTGAATGGGGAACGATGTTAAGTGAGTTGATCTTATCGCTCTCCAGCGAAGAAACTCGCTTCTTGCACTCCGGAACTTGTCTCTCCGGGTAGGATCATAAAGCGATTAATTTCAAATTGACTTCCAATATTCACCCTTTAACTCTCTGATCAAAGGTTATTTTATGAAATTCAAGTTCATTTATTAAATTCAAATTCAAAATGTCCAATCACAAACAAAGGAAAAATCCAGATACTGCCTCTCCGGGGAAAATGGTCTATTACCATCTCAGAGCATGCCTGTGGATCTCCCCGGTTCCCGTACATGTGTAAGCGGAATAGCTGTTTTATTTTGAAATCAGACCTAATGAGTTTAAACAACCAAAGTTCAAATCCTGAACTTGGCCCTTGACATCATGATCAATCGAAGACGAGTCGTGATCCCGATCCAGAATTAGTTCTGTCAGATGGAGGCGGTAGTTGCTCAGGTCCTATGGCCACTGTTCGATTTCTCACGTATTGTGGCAATCTACCACTTCTCACACCTCTTCCACCTCATCCTTCAAATGGCAGCATTCATCAGTAGCATGCCCTCCTAACTCATGGAATAGGCAATACTTTCCACTTCTACGTTCCCGTTCTATGGGATCTCTCCTGGGTGGTTTTCGATAGGGGAGCTAACCCCGAGTCTCCGTGTAAATCCATTCCAGTTTTGTCGTCAAGTCAACGTATTGTTTGAATCTGGGTTCTCGAAATTTCTTCCGTTTGTCGGGACCATCATATCTATCATTCTGCTTCCGCTTTCCATTGTCTATCCCAGACTGCTCCTTGGAGGTTCCTTTGCTTTGCATGGCATTTATTTCCTGCCTCTCGGCATGTGGATCTTCCAGCCGAATGAATCTCTCAGCCTCATGATAGAATTCTCCAAGATCTTGTGGTGGATCTCTTGCCAAAGAATCCTTAAATTATGTCCTTCTGCAACTCTTGCTACCACCACCATCAAAATCGTTGATGGATCCGGGCGATCTACTAAAGCCACTGTTGCTTTGAATTGTAGTAGAAAATCTCTTATGGACTCTCTGGTCCTCTCCTTCGTCAAAGCTAAAGTCATCACACTCTTGGGTCGCACCACGTGGACCCTAAACTGTCTCATGAATTGTTCCACTAGCTCGCCCTACATTCCAATTGATCCATTCTCTAGCTGCCTGAACCAAAGCGCAGCCAAATCTATCAAATATAGAGGGAAATACCGTGCCATCACTTCCTCGGATGCCCCTAGCACTTCCATATGCATGATGTATCTGGTAATATGCATGGTCGGGTATGACTTTCCGTCATAAGGTTCCAGTGTGGGTAACTTGAACTTTGGAGGGTTGCTCGCATTTCTGATATTCGGAGCGAACGGACTCCGACTAACTTCTTCTAAGCCTCCACTTGGCAATCCTCCCCTCATAATCTGTCGCACTAATCCAGCCATTCGTTCGTCTCCATCCAGGGTTGTTTCCTTAGAATGTTTCCATCCTGCCTTCCATGTCCCAGAGGGTATTCTGGGTAATATTCTTCATGTGGTTCATTCATGTTTGCATTGGCTCTAGCCTACTGAGCTGCATTTATGGGTATTCCAGTGTCAGCTCCTGAGGGTCTGCCCCTAAGTCCTTGTCGATTGCCCTCTTGCTTTGCAATCCGGTCTTGGATTTGACCTCCGACATTCTCTGTAACCCCAGCCCTTGTCCTTTGTTAGCAGCAACTGTAGCTGGTCCAAGATTCTATGCTTTGGCTGTTCTCATCTCCTCAAAGAAGCTTTGCATCGTTTCTTGTTGACTCTTCAACAATCTTTCATGAATTGAATCCATCATAGCCTCCATCTTATCCCTAGTGATGTAGATCGAAGCTTAACCTGCTTCAGCTCCAAAAGAGACCTCTTGGCTCCCCACTTGATGGCTCCTTTCTCCTCTCTGTCTTCTTGTTGATTGTCACGTCATTGCTTCCTAGATATGAATCCTTAAGCCTTCAAGTCCAATATCCAAGCGGTAGAATCCCTGAGTTAGGCGCTCTCAGTGAAAGCACCAAAGTGTTTTTGCCAAAATTAGTCACAAACCCCGAATATCGTGAAAGCACCAGTGTATGAATACAGATCAACAGTATTCTAACACAAACCTCAGATCCAGACAAAGTAGAGAACAACAATTGAAAAATAACAAACAGAAACACCAGATTTATAGTGGCTCGGTTATCTTCGGCTTACGTCCACTTCGAAGGATAATCTTCTATTGATGTGCTTGCTGATTGCAGTGAATTACAATAGTAATTTTTGAGTACAAAAATAGGGTTTGAGTGCAGAATAAAAGTTAAAGTGCTGCAATGTGTACATATATAACATAAAAGCAATAAATTTTCATCGCACCAGGCTCCTCATGTTTTAAAACTTCATTTGTATTTTTTTTAAATACCACTGCTCAATTCTTTTTTGCAACATACTAGAATTATGATCATATGGTGTGACATAGTTATAGGTAACCTAAATTTTCTATTACCTCGTGTATAGATGTAGTGAGAAGGAATTCGTTTCGAAACAATAAATAAGGCATCAATATACTGTGCAAACTCCTACAGGTTGTTATTGGTTAACAAAATATGTTATGTTTGAGCGAAAAAGTATCTTAACTTAAAGTAGAGAAGATACTGATTGTTGACGTCAAATAGCTGAATTTAAATCTATTAAACTAAATAGGTCAAATTATATACTAACTGCAAGTGCCTAGACTTCAGATTGACTATACAATATTAATGGTAGTTGAACCAAGCTATTCTCACAAGTCTCAGCTTGTGCAATTGTATGTTGTCCCATCACCGCTTATACACGTTACTCATGTAATGCATTTAATCATGCCTCTTTTCCTTTTTAGTCTTTTCTTTTCTCAATCACCCTAAGAAACTTCTTATGCATCTTGCTCTAGCCATCTTGCTTGCATGAGTTGGTCTCATATGTATATTGAGTAGCAATCTTAATTTTAATTTGTTTACATATTGAGTAGCCATCTAGCCATCTCGTTCTAACCCTAAAAAACATCTTATGTATCTCCTACAGCTCTTTAAAGTCATCTAAACCATCAAAAAACATAAAATCAAACAATAACATATAACCAATTTAAATTATTATTAAGTAGCAATCTTAATTTGAAATTGTTTACATATTCACTATCTTATACAAAACATCAAATTCTTAGAGAAGCAGTGAAGAATAACATGTGTATGTATTTTTCTATACATAATTAGCAATGAAGAGCACAATAGAAAATGGCATGATTAATCTCTAAAAGCTTATAATACGTGATAATATAAGAAGTGCAATGAAAAGCTTTGCAATTTACTTGCTTAAATTTCAGTTGGTGAAAAAAAATGTTTTCATATTTAAATCAAAATCAACAATTTAAGTTCAAATCTGAAATAAAATCAAAATAATAAATCAAGCCACATCAATCAACAACATAAAAGCAAGCAAGGATTATTAACTAACATGAAGTTTTTAACTTACTCAAAAACTTACTGGTTGTTGGCTGTCGGCTGCTTGCTATTTGCTATGATGGCTACCAACTTGCCTCCATTGATGAGCTAGTCGACTATTGCAGGAACTAGGTTAATAGCGATGAAGTTTGGCGATTCCTTTCCACTGATGAGCCTAAAACGGTGATGATTGCAAACGGCGATGAAAGCTACTGGCAAAGAAATTTTATTTTGGAGGAGGAAGATTCTGGGATGAAATTTTGATTTGGAAACTAAAATTTTGGGAAGTTCTTTTTATCAGGTGTATATGTAGAAACAGAGGGAAAGGAAAGGAATTTTAATAGATAACATGCGGACAACATTAGCTTTATTAATTTACCGCCTAATCATTATCTTTGATGGCAACCTATTCAAAAACGCTATTGGCTTATGCTAATAAAACAAACTTTTCTAGTAGTGGATGGATATTTGCTGGCAACAACGATGGTAGTTCGGGCATTACAAAATTTTTTTATACAAGAGTTCAATTCTTGCATTCAATGAGTTTTCCTTTAAACTCGCTATTATATCTATATTGCATTGAGCACGTATATATATCATCTTGATTGATGATTGAGTTGCACGGTTGAATTGTTTGTTTAGTAATTAGATGAATTTGGTTGATATTGATGATGTTCTAATTATTGGTTGATTGTGTTAGTTGAAAGTATCGGTTTACAAATCGAACCTTATACATTTCTGAATTTAACTAAATATTCATTTATATGTCAATTTTTGAATTTTATAAATGACCAGAGTTTGATGGAGCTCGACTCGGGTCACACGATATTTTGTAGCGAAGTTCATTAAGATGCTTGTGGTGTAGTTTTCTTCATAATTATATGTACATATATATATTTCCTGTTTTAATGAATGTTTGAAAAGTAAATATTTTTAAGGGTTTTAGAATTTTATTATAAATAACATTATTTTAAAGAGATTTTCTTATAAAGGATATTTAAATTTTATTAAATATTGAAAAGAAAGTTATAATTAGTTTTAAATAATTATTTAAAGATTGTATAAATGTCTGGGAATAAGAAATATTTTCTATTTAATATGTTAAGTAATTTTAGAAGTTATTTTAGAAGTGATAAGTATAATTAAGAGTATAAGATGTTTGTTATCCATAATTGTTAAAATGATATATTACTATATTTTGGTGATGGTTTTTTAGTTCCACGTCAATTTTGTGTTATAAACGATTTATTATTAAATGTTGATTTGATTATAATGTATATTTATCTAATTAATTGGTTTTTTTATACTTTCCTAACTTCTTATTTTCCTATATTGATTTTGATATTGTGAATGGTGCACCACTCATATTGGTTTGAGTTATATTTTAAGATGATATAGTGATGGCACCTTTTTAGATAATTTATTGATTTTTTATTCTATGTGACAAGAAATCTAAATAAACGGTTTGTTGATACCGTCTGGTATGGGACTCTCGGTAACACTTTTCATGTTATTTTTTATACTTGTTATATATAATATGGAAAGGCCAATGTGCTGTATGAGCACTGAATAAATAGACTAGTAACACGCAATAGTATGGGAGTTGTTATGTTATTTATTCAGTTATTCTTTGCTCGTGGATGACACTCATATGGGGATATGTTGTGTATGATGTGTGGGTGACTCACTGCAGTAAGCACGTACGGAGGCTGCCTGTTAACCACGTATTTTGTATGTACATTATATGTTTATCAATCTTTGTCTCACCCCTTTTATGTTTCTGGGTAAATCCGATTAGCCAGTATCCACCCTGGTGGCCTGATCGTGGGATCGTTCCCCAGCCCCAAGACACCGTCATTGCCTATGGTATTCGATGCATATCATGAGATAGGCAGTTGATTGCCCCTTGTGTCGTATAGGCCAGCAATAAGTTACCATATGTGCACATATTGGTAGTCATGGCCGAAGAGACTATGCGTTGTCGAGCCTATGGTGGATCATTGCCAAGATACCGAGAAGGAAGAGGAAATGGTAAGCGATGACTGCAGGAGTCTTGTCATATAGACCACTTGTGGCTCCTGGTGCAAGCAGACGTGTTATCAGCCTCTCATCTGATTCCGGTATATGTGGATGTATGCGTATGTGTGTGGGTTGTACATAGATATATATTATGTATGGATGAGATTATATTTGAGATTGTATCCAGAGTATAGTCAACCTTCTATCCTTCTCAGGAAAATGGCCTATTTATTACTTATTTTTTGTTTCCGTCTCTTTGGATCTTTCAGTCGAGAGTTTTGCCTCTCCAAGGGTTGTAAGTCAAGATATATGATTTCGCACATTGCGGTATTGTTATAAGCTAGCTCAAATCTTTTTTATTAATTTCATTGATTTGATAATGGAATTTGGCAATATAAGATTGAGAGAGATTGGGGTTATTGCTTTGGTAACGTCTTACTTCACTTAAGGATATCTCATTATTTATTATTTCTAGTTTTGATGGTGATTTCAAAATATAGACGATTCACTCATTCAATGTGGATTTAGCGGATTTTGATTTGATGTGTGTATATGGGTGATGATGCTTTCTTTTGTGGATTGTTGTGAATTAAATTTTGAGATATTTGTGATAGTAGTGTTATCATCTTTATATTTATTATATTATCATTGTATGTTATAATAGCACCTATCGTTATAGATATAGTCTGACCTGTGTGTTCTTTGTATAATACTCGGGTCACTTCGAGACATTTCAAAATCAGGGATGAGATGATTGATTTATAGATGTTGGGCATAGATGGAGGCTAGGATATTATCATTATATATTGTCATTGTGTACATTTGGGATACATTTATATTTATGTATTGGATGTTTATATACCTGTGTATATATAATGTGCATTGGATTTATGTGTACTTATCTATTATATATTATCGTTGTGATTGTGACTCTGCGTTCTCTCAGTATTATTATATATATTGTGTATTGTTCTATTCTAAAGGCACATGTGTTTATTACTATGTACCAATACTGTATATGCATAGATGAGTCATTTATTTGATGTTTTTAATACGTACCAGTGTTAGTCTGAGGGAACATTCACGCGTGTATCCTATATGGCCTTATTCTCTGTATTTCCGACAATATAACTCAATAATACTCTTGTATAGCATGAGTATATAGGTAGGGGTATCGCAGCTGAAGTAATCCACTCAGTTTCTAATGCTCGGCTTTTACTTTCTCATAGTTATAAGCATACATCCTTCTTCATACATACCCAGAAGAAACTTCTCTTTATGTCTTGATACATCTTAGTTTCTCCTGTATAAGTAGTAAACTTGGATCGATGACATTCTCTAAGAAATTTCATCCTTAGATCTTCAATATCAAGAACACATAACCTTCCTTTCTTTCACAACCAACCATTCTAGTCAATACTGAAATCCTTTAAATCATCAATCTCGGTTTCACTCTTTGACCTTATGATCCATTTAACTAGTGTTGGATAATCTCCAGCAATTCTTTTGATCATTACTGGTCGAACTTCTAAATATGACAACATAGCAGTTTCTTAACTCGAACTTGCCATAGATCTTAAGTGCACACTACATGTAGTCAATGCTTCTAAACTTTTCCACTCAACAATCATTACTAACTCTGCATTTCAATTCCTTCTACTGAGCGCATCTACTACTCTATTTCCTTTCCCTGGTGTGTACTCAATTCCGAAATCATAAGCGGCTAAAATCTCTAACCATCCATGTTGTCTCATATTCAACTTCTTCTGAGAGAATAAGTATCTTAATGACTTGTAGTCTGTAAACAACTCAAATCTCTTTCCCAAATGGTAATGTCTCCATACTTTAATACAACAATATTTAGTTAACTCTAATTCATGCATCGGATATCTATCCTCATGTGGTTTGAGCTATCGAGAAGAGTAGGCAATTATTTTAACCTTCTACATTAATATAGCTCCTAATCCAGTTCCGCATGCATACTTATACACTACTAAACACTACTAAATCTTGATTCCCATCCGAAAAACTAACACCAGTGCATTGGTTAATAAATATTTCAGCTTCTGGAATGCCTCCTCTATTTATCGGTCCAAACATATTTCACGTCCATTCTTGTTAGCTTGTTCATCAGTGCCGCTATCAATGAGAAATATTTAATAAATCTTCGGTAATAGCCAGCTTGTTCAAGAAAACTCTTTATCTTGGACACTGTCTTGGGTCTCTTCCAATTAATATCTTCCTCGATTTTAGTCGGATCTATCGATAACCCTTCCTCTAAGATTACATGACCAAGAAACTTCACCTTCTTCTTCTAAAAATGACACTTTGAAAACTTTGCCTTCAACTGATGATGTCTCAGTGTCTCAAGCACTATCCTAAGACGAACTTCATGGTCTTTTTCATCCTTGGAATATATCAAGATGTCGTATAAAAATACTAAGACGAACCTATCCAAATGCTCTCGAAAGATCTAGTTCATCAAGTCTACGGAGAAGGCTGGCGCATTAGCTAATCTAAATTGCATTAACAGCAACTCATACGATCCATACCTAGTTCTAAATATCGTCAAAGGAATACTATCATCTGCCACTCTAGGTTGATGGAATACAATTGCCAGATGAAATTGAGAAAATATTTCGGCCCCACTCAACCGATCAAACAAATTGTCAATCCTACATAGTGGATATCGATTCTTTATTGTCTTCTCATTTAACTTACAATAATAGATACACAATCTTAACAATCTGCATGGTTTATTAACAAATACTACAGCTGCTCTCTAAGGAAAACTACTTGATCTAATAGAAAATTTTACTTTTAAATCCACCAGTTGCACAT
Organism: Allium cepa; assembly: GCA_030765085.1. Taxonomy (NCBI): domain Eukaryota; kingdom Viridiplantae; phylum Streptophyta; class Magnoliopsida; order Asparagales; family Amaryllidaceae; genus Allium; species Allium cepa. The sequence goes on along the minus strand of CM060945.1, from coordinate 303,510,921 downwards.
TTAACTCCTTCATCTTGGTAGGTGTCATGCTACTTGGTGGTCTACTAACAGATTCAGCTCTAGGTAGAAGATCTGTTCGAACTTCAATAGCTCATTTCGATGGTAGTCCTATTACCACTTCAAATATGTCTATGATTCTCTTACAACAAAAACTCGGTTCAACTCATCTACCTCCTCAATTAAACCCAACAAAGCACAAACATAAAAACTCGGGTTCTCTACTGAGTATATGTTTGTCCTTGAGAAGGATGGTTTTGATGACAACAACCTTAGGACATGTTATAAAATATAAATACTAACATAGTTAGATATATATGTATATGCAGGATGTAAACATGTAGGTACCGAGAATGAAGACTGTACAGTATAGGGATACAAGACTGATGAATTTAAAGATCGAAGATATCAAGATTGAAGACTCGTGAGTATCAAGACATCAAGAGTTCAAGATTCAAAGTACAAGATAAGTATTGAGTCTAGAATTATGTTAAAAATTCTTGAAAGCACTTACATGTTTATTCGAAATTTATTCGTGGAATGGAATCCACTTCGAGCCTGTTAATGGGATAGAACCCTAGTGGGATGGAACCCACGACAATATCTAGTGGAACATATAGTGGTCCTATTTTGACATCCACTAGTTTTATAAAAATAATTTTCAAAAATATATCTCTTATTTTTAAAAAAATGTTTTCAAAACTTTCTATTCAAAAGACATCTCTCTTGGTTTTAAATACTTTAGCCTCAAAATTATCTTTATCATTTTTAAATTTTTGATTTCAAAATTGTCCTTGATTTTAAACTATCTCTTGTTTTAATATTTAGCTTTTAAATATTTATATACTCAGATTTTAAATCATTAAGATTATATACTAAAAATTACTTTCTAAACTCTTTTATATGTTTAAACTATATTCAATTATATTTATAAAAGTCTAGAAATTGTTTTGAAAAATTATAGAAACCAATTTTAATAAGAAAATCAAAATCATCATTTTTCCTAGAGCATGTCGACATACTCCTACCCCTCATGCCGACATGGCACCCGTTAATTTTCAAATTTCAAATTTTCAAAAGAAGTGTCTATTCGTCGTATCCTTTCACGAATAGATATGGTTGTTGATATATATAAATACCAGTAAGTTCTAAATGAATTTTTACTAGATTTTCATTCATTTTCTCTCCTCTTCATCTTCCACATTTATTCTAAAGAACCCCAAACCATACTCTACCGAAATACCAAGTGAATCGAACTTGATTATCTCTTGTTTGATTCTCTGCCATTCTCCATAAGATCTTAGTGCTATTCAAAGTTATAGGATTATTTGTAAATCAAACTATTGAGTAAAAGGTGTGGCTGAGCCTTGAAATCAATGGGTTGTGATTGTTGCCTCGAAAATCAACTAAATGATCTTGTGGCCTGGTAAATCAAGAGAGTTTGCCTCGGACTCTAATACAGGAGGGTGTACCTCATGGCCTTGATATCGAGGGTGTAATCTGGGAGATTATTTTGAAAAGAAATCCGTACAATTGTGCGGGACTAGATGTAGGGTAACTCTGAACCAGTATAAAATCTTGGTGTGTTCTTTCCTTTACTGCTTTTATTTAGTTTTTGCATCTGTTTCTGATTCTGTGATTATATCTGTGTCTATGAATTGCATTTGTTGGTGATTAAATTATACAAGTTTCAAAAAGAATTAGAAAATCCATAAAACACTATTCACCCCCTCTAGTGTTACTCTAGCCTTAAGATCCGTAATTACGCAAGGTTTTCAAAGTTTTCATAATCTGAATTTTTGAAAATGTTTTTTTAGTGGCTATTTTTTGGGATCTTGTTAACACTAGTTTAAAACTGTTCAAATCATCATTGTCTCATAAGTCTACATATAGTTATTATAGAAAACCAAGTTATCTACCAAGTTTTTATTTTGTGCAGAAAGAAAAACGTTATATGGCTTTAGATAAATCAACACTCAACCAACAAATTATGCAGATAAAAAAATAAGTGGATACTTGATAGTGGATGTTCAAGTCACATGACTTGTAATCTAGATATGCTGAATGATATTATCTACAAAGATTGAGGTTTGGTTAGTTTTGGAGGCAACTCAAAAGGATATGTGATTGGCATCGGTAATGTCGGTAACTCTAAGACTCCTACTATTTCTAATGTTTTATTAGTTATGAATTCGAAACACAATCTACTTAGCATTAGTCAACTTTGCGATAAAAGATCTAAAATTAAATTTGAAAAAGATAAGTGTCACGTCGAAGATAATAATTCAAATATTATATTTGAACGAATTAGGAAGAAAAATATTTATATTCTTAGTATGAAAATCTGAAACGATAATCTATGTCTTTTGGCTAATACAAGTGACCCTTGGATTTCGCATAAAAGATTTGGGCATTTGAATTTTAAACTCTTATCTAGACTTTGTAAACTTGATCTAGTAAGAGGTCTCCGTAGAATGAATTTTAAAATAGATAGTATATGTGATGCTTGTCAATTAGGAAAATTTATGAAGAGTTCTTTCAAATTAAAAGGTATGATCTTGACTTCAAAACCTCTTGAGTTACTTTGTTTAGATTTATTTGGTCCATCTCAAATTCAATAAATAAATCACAATAAATATATCTTTGTAATTGTAGATGATTAATTAGGTTTACATGGACAATTTTTATGAAATATAAAAGTAATAATTTTGATTCATTCAAATTTTGTACAAACAGACTCCAAAACCAACTCTCTTTAAAAATTATAACTATTCGTAGTGATCACGGTGGGGAATGTGAAAATGAAAATTTTGAGAGATTCTTCAATGAAAAGGGAATTACTCATAATTTCTCTTTTCCAAGAACTCCACAACAAAACGGAGTGGTAGAACGAAAATTAGGACGATTTAAGAGTGTGCTAGAACAATGCTTTCAGATAGTAATTTACCAAAATATTTTTGGGTTGAAGCAGTTGCTACATCTTGCTACATTTTGAATAAATATTAATTAGACCATTAACTAATAAAATGCCCTATAAACTTCTTTACATGAAGAAACCAAAGGTATCTTATTTTAGAATCTTTGGAAGTAATTGTTTTATTCTAAATACAAAAGATAATTTAGATAAATTTGATCCTAAATCTGACAAAGGAATCTTTATTGGATATTCTAATAGAAGTAATGCATACAGATTTTTCAATTTAAAAACTAATCCCATTGAAGAAATAATGCATGTTTCGTTTGATGAAAATTTCTAAGATGTTGAAAAAATTAATGATGAAGAAGATTTTGCTACACTAAATAATGAATCAATTGAAACGAATAATGAACTCATTCATCCAAATAAAAAGGTTAAGCTTTCAAAACATCACCCTATAGAAAATATACTAGGAAATACTGAATCTGTTGTTAGAAATAGAAAACAACTAAATAACATGAGTAATGTAGCTTTTATATCATCTACTGAACCTAAAATTCCAAAGGAACATCGTCTAATGATTCATGGATTCTATCTATGTAAGAAGAACTGAATCAATTCACCAGAAATGATGTTTGGGAACTTGTTCCTAAACCAGAGGATAAAACTATAATAGAAACTAAATGGGTTCATGAAAATAAAATGAATGAACTAGGTGAGATCGTTAGAAATAGAGCTCGATTAGTTGCACAAGGCTATTGTCACGTAGAAGGAATAGATTTTGATGGAACCTTTGCACCCGTAGCAAGATTAGAAGCAATTAGAATTCTACTTGCATTCACTCAAATTATTTCAAATGGATGTTAAAAGTGCTTTTCCAAATGGATTTGTTAAAGAGGAAGTTTATGTTGAACAACCCCCACTCTTCGAAGATGAAATTTTCTAAACCATGTTTTCAAACTTAAGAAAGCTCTATATGGTCTTAAACAAGCTCCTAGAGCGTGATATGACAGACTAAGATCTTTTCTATTACAATCAAATTTTGAAATTGGTAAAGTAGATAATACTCTTTTCATTAAAAGAAATAAAAATGATATCCAACTAGTACAAATATATGTAGCTGATATTATTTTTGGATCAACTAATCATGAAATGAATAAATAATTTTTTGAAATAATGACAAAAGAGTTTGAGATGAGTCATATGGGTGAACTTACTTTCTTCCTAGGATTACAAATAAAACAATTAGATAACGGTATTTTTATTAGTCAAGAAAAACATGCTAGGGATCTAGTTAATAAATTTGGTATGACTACTGCGAGTGGAACTCTCACTCCTATGGCAACCAATGAAGACTTAGATAAAGAAGATCTTTCAAAAGATGTAATCAAAAACTATATAAGGGAATGATTGGATCACTACTATATATCACTACGAGTAGACCTGATATCATGCATAGTGTTTGTCTCTGTGCAAGATATCAATCTCAACCCAAAGAGACTCACTTAAAAGCTGTAAAACGTATCATAAGATATGTTAAACATACATTTGACTATGGTTTTTCTTACTCTAAAAATGTTTCATTGGATTTAATCTCTTATTGTGATGCTGACTATGTTGGTTGCAAATCTGAACGAAAAAGTACCAATGGAACATGTCACATTTTGGTGCATTCTCTAGTTTCATGGTTTAGTAAAAAGCAAAATACTATTTCTTTATCAACAAATGAAGCAGAATACATCTCGGCTGCTTTGGCTTGCTCTCAAGTCATTTATATGCAACAAACCTTAAAAAAGTTTGGATTAACAATTTCAAAATCACCAATTTATTGTGATAATACTGGTGCAATAAATTTATCTAAAAATCCTACTTAACATGCTAGGACAAAACATATTGATATCAGACATCATTTTCTCAGAGATGATATAAGCAAAGAGACTATTTCTCTAGAATTTATCAACTCTGAGAATCAAATTGCTGATATTTAACTAAGCCCTTGAATCAATCTACATTTACTAAATTAAGAAGAGAATTAGGCATTTGTTCAATAACTGAGTTATAGAATATAGATATACTAACATTTAAACAAAGGTGTAAAAGAAAACCAAATTTTTTTCATAGGTACGTCGACATACCCCTACCATCCACGACGACATACAACGACACTTTCTGAAAATTTGATTTTCCCTCTAAATATAATTCGGTAGTTATATAAACCTATGCATTTCAAATTTTTCTATCTTCTCACTTCTCTTTCTCTGTATTACATTTCTGAAACTAAAATTAATGGCCTCCTCCACAAAATCAAACCAAAATGACACCATTTCTTTTCCTTCTCCTCATTCTGGTCCATTACAATGCACTACACTGGCACGTGTGATAAAGATTGAAGAGTCTATGAAGGATGCCATGCAAATGTTAACTAAACTTCAAGTTGTGCAAATAAGGATGGAAGAAGAACAAGAAAAGCAAGGCAAAATTCTTCAAAATTTGCAAAAATTCCAAATGGATAATCATGCAAATCCTATTGTGATTAAAGAAGATTCTTTCAACATTCAAGTGCATAACCCCTTAGAGCATAGCGAAGAGGAAGAAGAAGAAGATTAAGAAGTGCCAATGGAAGAAGACGGTAAGGTGGTCTGTGTAGGGGAAGTGTGTTTTGACAAAGATGGAAATTTGGTTGAACAACGTGGAAACTTTTGTTTTCATATCCAAATTGTTCAATTCACAAATCTCCATTTATCAAAAAATCTCGTTAGAAGTATAGTTCTATAATTTATGTACTTAAATATATTTGTGTTTATAATTCATATAAATATGTAAATATAGCATGGTATATAATAATAATTTCTGCTTCACTTATTATATTTCCTTATTACTACTTAGTTTAGATAGTATTAGATTAAGGGGGAGTTATATTAGTATAGGATTAGTTTTTGTTGATGAAAAAGGGGGAGAATTATAAAATAGAGTAGTTAGAGTAATTAGGCTTAGATTAAAAGGGGTTATTAGTTTTAGGGGGAGTTATAGTAAATGTGAAGTATATTTTATAAAACATTGGTTGTCATCATCAAAATGGGGGAGATTGCTAGTCCTTGAGAATGATTGTTTTGATGACAACAACCTTAGACTTATTATAAAATATAAATACTAACATTATAGTTTAGATATATATGTATATGTAGGATATAAACATGGAGGTACTAAGAACGAAGACTGTACAGTATAGAGATACAGGACTGATGAATTTAAAGATCGAAGATATCAAGATTGAAGACTCATGAGTATCAAGACATCAAGAGTTTAAGATTTCAAGGTACAAGATAAGTATTGAGTCTAGAATTATGTTAAAACTTCTTGAAAGCACGTACATCTTTATTCGAAATTTATTCGTGGATTGGAATCCACTTCGAGCCTGTTAAAGAGATGGAACCCTAGTGGATGGAACCCACGACAATATCTAGTGGAACATATAGTGGTCCTGTTTTGATATCCACTAATTTTATAAGAATGATTTTCAAAAATATATCTCTCATTTTTAAAAAAATGTTTTCAAAACTTTCTTTTCGAAAAGACATCTCTTTTGGTTTTAAATACTTTAGCCTTAAAATCATCATTATAATTTTTAACATTTTGATTTCAAAATTATCCTTGATTTTAAACTATCTCTTGTTTTAATATTTAGCTTTTAAATATTTATATACTCAGCTTTTAAATCATTAAGATTACATATTAAAAATTATTTTCTAAACTCTTTTATATGTTTGAACTATATTCAAGTATATTTAAAAGTTTAGAAATTGTTTTGAAAAATTATAGAAACCAATTTTAATAAGAAAATCAAGATCACCATTTTTGCCTAGAGCATGTCGACATACTCCTACCCCCTACGTTGACATGGTGCCCGTTAATTTTCAAATTTCAAATTTTCAAAAGAAGTGTCTATTCGTCGTATCCTTTCACGAATAGATATGGATGTTGATCTCTATAAATACCAGTAAGTTCTAAACGAACTTTTACCAGATTTTCATTCACTTTCTCTCCTCTTCATCTTCCACATTTATTCTAAAGAATCCCAAACCATACTCTGTCGAAATACTAAGTGAATCAAACTTGATTATCTCTTGTTTGATTCTTTGTCACCCTCTCCAATAAGATCGCATTGCTATTCAGAGTTATAGGATTATTTGTAAATCAAACTATTGAGTAAAAGGTGCGGTTAAGCCTTGAAATCAATTGGGTGTGATTGTTGTCCTGGAAATCAATTAGGTGATCTTGTGGCTTGGTAAATCAAGAGAGTTTGCCCCGGACTCAAATACAGGAGGGTGCACCTCGTGGGATTGAAATCGAGGGTGTAATCTAAGAAATTATTTTGAAAAGAAATTCGTACAATTGTGCGGGACTGGATGTAAGGTAACTCCGAACCAGTATAAAATCCTGGTGTGTTCTTTGCTTTACTGCTTTTATTTAGTTTTTGTATCTTTGTCTGATTCTGTTGTTATATTTGTGTCAGTGAATTGCATCTGTTGGTGAGTAAATTACACAAGTTTTAAAAAGATTTAGAAAATCCATAAAACACTGTTCACCTCCCCCCTCTATTGTTACTCCAGCCTTAAGATCCGTAATCCGCATTTCTAGCATAGTCAATACTACCTGGGTGTCTTAGTGATATTTTCCTATCGTGGAAAAATATCCTACATTGTACTTACTTAACTAATCCATATCTAAAATAATTCCGAAGCCTACGAAATTAGACATATGAAAACTGCAAGAAAATATATAACCTAACAATTCAAAGTCTAACTGGTCACATCTCATCCCAAGAGTTTCATAATCTCCTATCAGATTCACAACCCATAAGGATGTAACTAAGTATGAGGGTTCTAGGTTAATCTTATGTATCAAACAATGAGATATGAAGGAATGTGATGTGCCAATATCAAATAGAACCCTAACAGGTATACCATGAATCAAAAGTGCATCTCCCATTATAGCCTTTCCCTTCTCCTCGGTTGTTGGTCTTAAGGTAGCCAGTTCCAATGCAAATGCCTTGCCCTTCTCGGCTTTGGCTATTTCCTTGCGTTGGTTCTTATAATGACCGATCTAATCACAGTTGAAGCACTAGATATTCTTCCTTCCAATCACCTTCTTTCTATCTCCAGAACAACTTTCATTTGTGAAATTCCATTTCTTATCACACTTATAGTAGATTATCTCATATTTTCTTTTCTTGGCAGCTCCACTCTTCTGAGCTCCCTTCTTGTAAAAGATTTTTCTCTTGTAGTTTTGCCCACCTTAAGCCTCCACTACTTTGTTACTACCAATGAAAGCAAGCTTCTCTTCGATCCTTAAAGTCATCTCAACAACTACATTACATGGATCGTTGAGATGTGGCAAAGTTGCTCTAGCAAGCTCAGGTATCAATCCTCGAATGAACTTCTAGTTTCTCCTAATTACTGTATCCATGATAGCATACCCATACTGGGACAAATCCTCAAATCTTATATCATGCTCCAGCACCGTCATATCTCCCTGCACCAACTCGGCAAGCTTTTTGAACAGGGTAGACTTATCGATTTCCAATATAAACCTCTCAACGATTTCCAACATAAACCACTATTCAAACCTTCTCCTAAATTCTACCAAAGTCAGGTTTTTCTCCACTACTCTAATAGTAACATTGTTCCATTAGAACAATGCAGCTCCTTGCAGTTGTTTGGATGCCAATCTTCTCTTTTAGTCATCATTTAGTCGAAGATTAGTGAAAATCCTCTCGTAATGAAGCAACCAATTCTCTACTTCAATTGCATCCGTAGTTTTAATAAATGGCTATCCTTCAAGCATTGTACAATACTTAGCACAACATATTTTTTGACACCCGGAGCTCCCAATTCACTTCTCCAGCATTCCACCTACAAGTCCAATAGCAGCTCCCATTTACATCATGTTGACGAAGAACTGATATATATATATATATATATAGCTCACATATCTTCCTGCGTTGTTCCAGCGCCTACATTAGCAGCTTATGCCTGACCTGGATTCCATCTGGTATTAGGTATGGTGTTTACATTTGTTGTGATGCTTCCTCCACTGAGATTCACTCTTCCATTTCCTACCTCCTATCTTAATTTACTTTAAATCTGCATTCGAACCTTAGTAAGATACGAAAGAAAGGATAAGAGAGAAGGGAGAATAAAGATAAAGTGTATACTTATATATAGCATATACAAGTACGTTACTATAGAATTATCCTATATTCCAATCTTATTCTGTGATTCGTTGGATTATGTTTTAAAACCCCTTTTAAGTTCAAAATTCTTTTTAAGTTCTACATAAACCTATGCTCTGATTCCAAGTTGTAACATCCTCCATTTTAAGGCTCAAAACTAACCGCTATAGATGTTGCAGTCAACTATAGTATTAATTTCCAGTGACTAAATACGATAATATAAATGGTATCCATAATACTAGAAGCACAAGAATGTTAATATTTCAAACACATTTTCAAAACAACTTTTCTTATTACATTTCAAACCAGTATTTCATATTCATTACATATTCCCATAACATTTTCCAAGTTCAGATAAATATAATTATGACAAAATATGCCAAGAGTGGCTTATGAAAATGTCCACTTGGATGATCAGAGTTACTAAATAGACAGGTATAAGATTTGTTTTTACATACAACATTCAATCACAGTGGAATAGACAAATATATAATCTCCTACATAGCAAATCTTTGCCTCATGCACGTCTTTGGAAGCTTTATTCGCCAAAACCTACTAAACCTGAAAATCTTAACTCTCAACCTATTCAAATTAAATTTTGAGCACCCAAGAGTTTAAGGGGAAAACATAAACTTTGAGTCGGACAAAAATTCTAGTGCGAATAATAATATGACATCTCGAGTTATTGATATTAAGTGAGACCACCCTGCCTAACAGAATAGGTTTCCCCTTATAATATCCTTTAAAAGCCCATTTTTGCAATCAAAATCCTACAACTAAATCGGTTATGATAAACAATATAACAATAACATGTATGCATACAATATAAGTAATTAGTGGACTATCTGTCTCAACATCATAGTTTATCAACTGATTATAAATCTATGGTTGACTCGGTCCCACCAGTCATAATAAATGTTCTAACTTCTGTTAAAGAAAAACTGGACGGTCTGTCCGTAACTTACTACTTCCAGGGTCAAGTGATCCTAATGGTTTTACGGGCTCACTAATAAACTATATCTACTCTGTGTACTCCTTTCTGTGTGTAACCTTCTTTTAGTCTTACACATGACAAAGCCTTACACACTGGAATTTTGGATTTATATTAGCTAGGGCTTATAGCTAACGTATAAGATGCGACTCCACACCAGTCTCATATGGTTTTCTAATCTCCGAGTCATTCTTTTAGTAAAATTTTGACTAACTACCATGTCCATATTTCCTTGTAAACAACATCTTTGTAAATGATTTTACCCTTGAAATCATACTTAAAACAAGGAAACAATTATTCTTTACTTTACTCAAAATACTTATGTTATGATATATGCTTTACAAAACACTGTTCATGAAAACTCGTAATCATTGGGTCTTTAATCCTCTCAAAACTTAGGCTAAAAAGACAAAACTACGTAATACCTTTACAATTATGAAACTCGACGACGTCGTCACCATTAAAAGTCTTTGCCTGCTCAAAAGCATGTCGATGTCTTTTATTTAAAACATATATAGGGATGATATCCAAGTTATTACTTCATAAATCATAATGTTAATACTATAAATATTGTACTTCGATAACACATAAAAACATTGGCCCCAAGGCCTCATCGAGGGTATAAAATTTAGAGCGTTAAGCTTGATGACTATAAAAAAGCATGGGTTAGGCTCGAAGACTAGTTAAAAAGGGCATTGACTAGGCTCGATTACAATATTAAAAGTAGCATAGGTTAAACTCAATAACAAGCTAAAAGCATCATAGCTAGGCTCGACAACAAGTTGAAAGCGATATAGTATATGCTTGATGACTATTTGGGTTAGGCTGAAACTCGAAGTCACTTAAACAAACAATGCGACGTCGAAGTTACAAAGGTTGGCGACTCACAAAATATATGTGACGACATGCCTCTTTATAAAAACGTGGCACTTATGTACATTGACATACCATGCCGAGGAACATCTCTCAACCATTGTTACTACAATGTCGATAAGGTTTAAAATTAATCCATATTGTGCCTAACTCATTCACATCATATGCATTGCTTTGCTCCGCGTCAATGGCAGTGTGATGTGGCGAGATGGGTTCGACATGGTCGATGTCGACGTGGCAGAATGGCAATTAACTGTAAAACTGCAATATTACTATAAAAAGTGTTTCCTTTCCACCAAACCAATATAATTGTCAAAATCTTATTGGCTATTAAAACCGTATCAAATTCTTTACTGAGGAAAATTGTTGCATGCCAAATTTTAAAAGCTAAATATTTTGCCAATTTAACCCTTACTATAAACATTTTACTTAAACAAATAAGCTCTTTAGACTTAGACAATTTATTTATCATTCCTAAATACATAGGAAAAATCCCTAAAATCAAAATAAATCAGGTTAATCATATTCTTTGACATATAAAAATTTCAGGGCTAAATACTTATTTTAATTATTCTTAATAATTAATACCCAAAATTCACCAATTATTCACGTCGAAAATTCAGATAAAATCCACGCATGCTTGGAAATTATGAAATTAAAAACCCACTTCTAAAATGATATTTTCTAATATCATATCAAATCGCAAGGATACCATATGATAGGTTTTCTGTAACATCCCGTGTTTGGAGGCCGAAAGTTAAGCTCTGTGGTTGTTGCAGTCATCCACAATATTAGCTTATGGTGACGAAATACGGTAATGTTAATGATATCCATAATATTAGAAGCACTTGAATATGAACAAAAATCATAGATTTCCAGAAACAATAATTTCAATGATTACGTTTCGAATAAAATCATATTACAAAAATCCCCAAACGTATTTTCAGGCAATGTTCAAATATAATTTACAATAATACGCTAAGAGAAACATATGAAAATGCCTTGTTGGATGATCAAAGAAATATAGACACAATTCTCTTAACACACAGCGGAAACAAATAAAAACATAATTCCTAATTTAGCTATCTGTCAGCCACCTACTCATCTTCGGATGCATTATTCGCCAAAATCTGCTAAAACCTGAAAACCTAAACCCTCAGCCCACTCAAATCAAATTGTGAGCACCCAAGGTTTAAGGGGAAACAAAAACTTCGAGTCCGACATAAAGCCTGGTATGAATAATTCATGTTACATCTCTGTTTACTGATATATGGTGAGACCACGCTGCTTAACGGAATGGGTTTCCTCTCACTACTATCTCTTTTTAAAACTTATATCTTGCAAAATCATTTCCTACAACCAAACTGGTTAATCAACGATTATAATAACAATATAGAAAAATCCGTTATGCTAAAACATGAATAAAATAGAATAACTGTCTAAAATCTTAGCTAACTACTCTCTACTGGACTAACTGTCCTAAAGTTGATTATACCAAAATAGTAATATCCTTTATGCCAATAAATGGACTACTGTCCATAAAACAGGTAAAAAGGGTAGACTAACTGTCCTTAAGAAGTAGCAAGGTCCGTGATACTAACAAATGAACTACCTATTCATAACTGGGCTAACTGCCCTTATTTGGACTAACTGTCCTCTGGGATGACTTCCCTCAAAACGGACCGACTGTCCAAATTAAATGAGATAACTGCAAAATTTTCTTTGGGTTAACTACCCTTTAAATTTTCCTTGAAAACCTTTTCAAAATGATTTAGTCCGTCAAGTCATATATATACAAGAAAAATATATCTTTAGCTTTACTCTAAGTTATTTTCCCATATTATGTATACTTTACTCAAAATAATGTTGATGATATTTAATAAGGATTATCTATCCTTTTAAAATATGTAAAGTCCTTTATAACTTAAAACACTTAGGCTATCTGCCTAGTTGTTATATTCGAAACCTTTGTTTAAAACCCTTAAAAAAAAAACCTTTCGAAATCATTGAAGGTAACTCCTTCGAAACAATTGATAAACCCTTTCGAAAGCATTATAGGTAAACCCTTCGAAACCATTATAAAACCTTTCGAAACATTGAAGGCATCTCCTTCGGAACCAATAAAAGCCTTTTCTCTAAAAGCTTTAAAATATGTGACATCCGCCTCTAAAACCATTTAAATCCTGCCTTCCAAAAACATTGGAAAACCTTACCTTTCGACCTTGTTGAAAGCTTTACCTTTCGACCATGTTGAAAGGTTTCTTTTCGACCTTGTCGAAATCCTGGGGAACCACCCCTTTGAAATCATTGATAAAATCTTTCGAAAGCATTGAAATCAAACTCTTTCGAAAACACGTTGGGCTCAATTTAAAACAAGTGAAAACCATTTGAAACCATTCGAAGTCGACTACTTGGAAACCTTTAAAATGTTTCGATTGAAAACATTTGGATTATGCCTTCAAGTAGAGCAAAAGGATCAAAAAAACATTGGAGTCGAACGCATCTGCTTCGAAACCCTTTGAAAGTAACACTTTCAATACCATTTCATAAATAACTAAGTGATGGTATCAGAACCATCCCTTCCAAAGCAATAGAGAGGCGGCAATTTAAGAAAACAAATGGTTCCCTTCGAAACCATCTAGATCGAAAGGTAGGATGCGGCAGCTTGCTTCAACCTTGTCGAAAGAAATGCTTCCAAATTTGTTGAAGCTAACTACGATTTCGATCTTGTCGAAAGCTCACAATTAAAAAAAGAAAGCAACCCAATCTAAAAAAAATTATTCAAACCATTTTGACTTTGTTGAAAGCATTTAGGTCGAAAGAAACCTTGTCGAAAGAGGAGGTATATTTTCCTTGAAACCAAACAAAGCTTCATCTGTTTCAAAAACTCTTGGTTTCGACCCTATACCTTTCGACCTCTTCCAATTCACTACGTATCAGTTGCCTGATACCATGTGCATTGGTTGTTGACCCCGTCGAAAGCTATGATACCTTTCAACCTTGTCCAAAGCTAAGGAACAGAGGTAGAACCTAGTTGTCGAAGGAGTCGAAAGCTTAAAAAGCGTGTCCTTTTGTACTTTAAAATGTCCTTTTGTACCTAACTTGCCTTGTTTGTCAAACTCTGATTGGTTGCCAGATTTTTATATTCAAAAGTGCTGCCAACTTTCCTTATTTGGAAATTTAAACAATTTAGAGAAAGCCCCTTCTCCTTTATAATTATATAAAACATTTAAGTCTCATGCCTTAAATAATTTTATATAACTACTAAAACACCTTGAAAAAATCTAGAAAAATTCCACAAAATCACTTTATATATGTTTTTCAACATATAAAAATTTTGGACCCAAATAATAAATTATTTTCCTGTAAATAATTTCATAATCCAAAATATCATTTTCTTCCTTAGAAAATTCATAACAACTCCACAAAAATTCAGAAAAATCTAAAAATTGAAACCCATCTATAAAATATCATTTTAGATCTTCATAAAAATTGGCAAGGCTAATGGAAGTCATTTAATAGGGCTTTCATCTCAAAACATGTCATAAAATCTATAAGAACATTCACTAATCATCAACATGTATATATAACCATTTTATCTTTCAAAAACATGGCAAACCTTTGCAAAATATTTGAATTTATCCTTAAAACCAAAACCATAAAAATTTATTGATGTAAACATTATACACCTTTGCTTTAGAAATTAAGGAGCTTGAGATTTGAATGGATTTGACTTAAATTTTCTTTTCCTCTAGCTTTTCTTAATTTTCTTTTCCCCTTTCCTTGTTAACTGTGGTCGGCCTTGCTTTTAAATTTTTTGAAATGAAATGAACGTGTACAATAATACTAGGAAATATAGGAATGACCACTTTCCCATAATACCCCTCCTCTAATTCATTTAAAACCCTTCTTTAATTTGTTTATTTTTAAAAGGCACGACTACCTTAATTAAAACTAATCTCAATCCCTTAATCAACACGTTATTTTATTTAGTTTAACTAACTAAATCTCCTAAATAATATTACCAAAAATCTGGGGTGTTACATTTTCCAACTCAGACAGGTCACTAAATTTCATACATAAATTCCGGAAAATCACTAACAAGCATATAATCATTCAAACTTCTAAAACATGGCACAATAGCAATATTAAATTTGGATTTCCCATTAAATCGAAACATAATTCAAAACATGAGATGTATATATATTATTCGCCTTGAATTGGACGAGAAAGATGAGATTTGTTATAGATTTGATTTCTTTTAGCTTTAGTTCGTTAATCTTTTAGTTTCCTCATTGTTTTCCCTTTGTTAAGGCCAGCTTCTCGCTATGTTTAGTTTGTATATATGTAAACGAATGAAGGAAATGAAGATAAAACGGTTAAAGGGGCAAGAATAAAGGCTATTCTTATTTAGCCCTTATCACTTTCCTTCTTCTTATCCTAACCTTTTATTTCTCTAATTGGTTTATTAACTAAGGCATGGTCTAAACTTAGTTGCCAAATCTCAATTTTATTATCCTTTTACATTATTTTATCTAATTTATCTAATTAAATGTTTTAAATAATATTAGTTAAAATTAGAGTCATTACACATTTTAACTTGAGATGGAGTCGTATGGGTTTGGTAGGATAACATAGAGATGCCGTATGTAAAACGGGGAAGCAACAACCTATAAAATTGCTTGTAAAACAATGGAGAATGAAGTGCTTCTCAAAGTGTTGTTAGAAAGACAAATTTGTATGAATCAAAGGTGGAGCTAGCAACAGAAAGCCGCAAAGTTTTGCATGGAGGTTTTTGTGGTACTATAAGCATTTTTAACTCATTGATGATATTCATGTTTGATTTGGGCATGCATAATTAGGTGGTATGGAGGTTAGTTAAGTTTTTTTATTTTTAGGATGGAGATAATTATTTCAATGGTGATTTTTGAGATTGCTTGAAGCTTGTATTGTAGGTGGAGTTTGGATAGTTTACATAAAAATAGTATCAAGGTAGAGATTGTTGGGATATGCAATACAATATTTTTAGGTCAATGTAGAAAGTCGCCATTTGGAGTTTCAAAAGAGGAGCGACGAACACGAAGAAGAAAAATGGAGACTAGAGGGTCATTAGCATAAGCTATATGAATTTAGTCGATCGGAAATTGTTACAAGTCGATTGGAATCCTTTCGTAGCAACTGGTAAACCTATCCAATTGACTAGATTTCAGAGCAATTTGGACCCAAGAATACGTTTATGTTTACAATAAATGGACTCTATCGGTCGACTAGTACCAATCGGCTAATGGTAATCCCAATTGACTGGATTGGGAAATCGAAAGCAGCTTTGAGTTCAGATTTCAAGGGCAATTTTATCATTTTTAAGGTACTTCATAGGTTCCACCATTGATTTCTGCGTACTTTTATTCAACGATTGGGATTATGTTAGACTTTCACGAATAAGCTTGTATGTGGTTCATTGTGGTGTGTGAGGAAAAAGGCTTTGTATTAGGGTTTGAGGATTGAGATTTTTTCTCAATTTTAAGGTTTTCTCTTGTAATTTTTTGGAGAAACCAATAAGGTTTATTTAAAGAAAATTGTATGTCCATTATCATTATTTATTTATTATATCTTCTAAAACCTTATTGTGTAGGGATTACTGGTTAACTTAATAGGAAACATGCTGAATTTAAAAGGGGAAAAGCTAGAATGGTTATAAATTATAAAAAAATCAATAAATGTATTAAATTTGATGCGTATTTTATTCCTTTTGCTGAACAATTAATTAAGAAGATTCGAGGAGTAAAGTGCTATAACAAACTTGGTTCCAAACTAGGTTTCTGACATATAAAAATTAAAAACAAACAATTTATAAAGCTAGCAGCGTTCAGCTGCTCACAAAACATTTTGAGTGGCTTCTTATGCCTTTTGGATTTAAAATGAACCACAAAATTCTAAAAATGGACGAATTCATGCTTGAACATTTATTATGTATAGTTGCCTATATAAATGATTTATTAGTATTCTAAAACTCAATAGAACAACGTAAACAACATTTACCAACAGGAGTACAAATTCTACTTTAAAATGGTATAATTTGAAGTCCAAATAAAATTTAGCTATTTAAAAAAGAAATTGATTTTTTTAGTAAATATATAAAGAATGAGAAAATAGAATTACAACAACCCATATATACAAAGGTTAAATATTTACCAAAAATATAAAGATCTTCAAAGCATTTTAGGTTTATTATATTATGGTAGAAAATTTATCCTTATTTTATCAGTCAAATTTTAACAACTACAAAAGAGGCTTACTGAAGAGCAAACAAATTATTGCTAAGTAGCTTAAATATTGGAATATAGGAAAATTTTCAATTATATTACAATAGCAATAAGAAGAAGAAATAAAGAGTCTTGTAAGTGATTAAAAATATATCTATTTCACATATAATGATGAATTAATCATGTCGCAAATTGATGCTTCTACCAACTTTAGGGCAGGAGTATTAATTGCAAAGCGAAAGGAAATAATAGCTTATTTGTTGGAAAGTTTAATATATCTTGAGTCAAATACAAAACCCATGACAAAGAATCACTCCTTATCAAATTAGCAATCAAAATTTTAAATATTTATCTTTATGTAGACATGTTGTAATCGAAATAAACAACAAATCAGTTGCTCAATTTCTAAAAAGAAAACAATAAATAATCCATAGGAAAACCTCCAAAGTATTGGATTGGCATTATATTTGAAAATCTATAATTTTTATGTTAAATACATTAATGAATATACTAATTTTGTTGCTGATCTTCTTACCATGCATGAACAATGGACCTTGATGACCTTAAAAATGTTCAAGTATTAATAAACCAAATGAAAAGACATATATATTTTGACAAGTTGAATCTTCCAAAAAGCTAAGCAAGTCGCCAATGAGGCTTCTTCATCTTCGACTCCCACATGAAAAAATACAGAAAAAACCATCAAGTGATAACCCAACTAATCAGGGTTTTGCCTCAGACCCACCAGACCAGACTAGTTCCTTTAAACAAAGGAAAGCCATTACTTCAATAGGAGCACAACATTTTTTTATATGAAAAAGGAAAAACAATAAACCTCATAGGAATACCCAAACCACATTTTTCCATAGCAGTAAAAGATTGTATTATTTTAATACAAAAGATAAAACTCTAAACCTATATGATAACTTTAATGGTTGTCTCAAAGTCATTTAGTCTATAGACATTAGAGCTATAAATTATTGGCTTACCCGGCTTGAAAAAGCATTCTTAGGCATAAAACATAATTATGCTCAAAATGAAATTTTTTTTAAAGAAATTGAAAAACGAGTTTTAAAGTTTTATTAGTTTTCTTTTACATCCTGATCAGAGGGACTGGATGATAAAGAAGCACAACTCTTTTATAACTATTCAAAAAATAGGGAACCTATAAGGTAATATTTTCCAACTTGGAGATAGAAATTTAAGAATACAAGTTATTCTTGAATTACTTAAATTTTATGGATTTGCAATAATAAAACCAAAGAGATAAAAGCTGACATAACACTTTAAAAAACGTTCTCATTATACCAAAAATATATTATTGAGGAAGATCAATTCCTTCCATTCTTCTTAAAATTTGATATGGAATTAACTAGTATAAACCGCATGCATGTGCATCTAATACTTAGATATATTTACTTTTTGTTTAATAAAAAAAGTGACTGGACGGACGTATGTTGTAAGTGCAAAAGTTTTATAGTCACAAGTTTTATTACTTCAAGCTGTTTTATTTGTGGTATCGTGGCATATTGGTAGTAAACTTTCATTGATGGGTAGTCGGGAAGAGGATAGTGGTGAAAGTTGCAAATCAGTAGTGAGATTCCATTGATGGATAATGGTATTTTCAAAATTTCAACAGGACACCGTGGTAATCCTATTTATTGAATTCATTTTATTAAAAGTAGAGATAAATCTCTTTGAACAAGAAGAGTGAATTCTTAATAAAAACAAACAACCTATACTGTAAAGCAAGTTTTCTAGTTTACAAAAATATAAAAATCATGTACAGAAGGACTTGGTGCATGAAATATATATAAGCACAACCCATATAGAAGATTTTATAGAATCCATCCCAGACGTTGTAACAACCCAAAAATTTACGAAAAATTTAAAAAGAATTTAATATAAATTTTTAAAAAATTTTAATAAGAAAATTAAATTAAATTAAAATAAGAACTAAAATGAAAATTTTCACAAACATCTGAATTTGGCTACGATACCTTACCTTTGCGTTATAGCGATTCTCGACGATTTCATGTATAACACTTCGAAATCAGAGCTAGCATAAAATGGATGTCGGAAGATTTAGAATATAATAATAAATAGAAGAAAAAATTATATATATATATATATATATATAATGCATCCTTAGGTTGACCCTAGGGATGTCATAGTTGACTGATATAGGTCAACTATAGGTCATCTTAGGTTGACCCTGAGGGGTAAAAAGGCAAAAGGCTAGAGCTTTGTTTGATGGTTCTGATCGTTCCTTAATGGCTAAGTTTTGATGACCATATGTGATGTTAGAAAAATATTCTCCAACCCAAATCAATGTCCTAAATTAATTTCAAACCCCTATAAATTCTACTCTAACCTAATCCTAAAACCGATATAACAGTTAATGTAGTGAAATGCTGCCAAATTTCAATCTTTCCTCTAACCCCAAATCTTCTTAAAAATCAAAATAAATTCAACCTAGAAGAACACAGGAAATTAGATCTGGATGAAGCAAGCAAAGCTAGCGCACGAAGGGATGATTCTCAAGCAAAGCAAATGCGAAAAGCTTAGGCTTAAGACGAGTGGGAACAACTTAAGTAAAATGATTTTTACAGTTAGGGTTAAACTATTTTATTTGATTTAGCATGTTAGAAACCTAATTTGAAACGCGTAAAACACTAGACGAAAATCTATAAATTGTTAAACCTAATTCAATGCAAGCACACACTTTTTGTTAAATTAAATTGTGAAACCGTAAGTTGAAATCCATAATCTTAGATTTGAAATTACAGTATATTATTAAACTGGATATTTGTAAATTTGCAAACCCTAAATTGAATTGCAAGTTGATACTTAGACTAGCCATCTAGTAACTAGGGCTCACTAATTACTTCTAACGACTTGAATTAAAACTATAACAACAATCAACATTAAAAATACGCAGGAAACCATAATTTTACTACACGACCAGTCGACCTTGGAACCCACGAGGTCAACTGGTAACGGTCGAATAGAGAGGTCCAGCGATCGACTTTAGGAACAAAAACTGTAGATGTTGAACCTCAGCCTAAGAACCAAGTTGATAACAAAAAAATTATATAATTTAAATTAAAAATTATATAAGTGCAAATTATCGTTTGAGCCTATTCTGGCTAAGTACATGTGCTAGAGACAATAGGGAAGTTAGTTTCCTATTAGAGGATAATAGATCATCGTGGTATTTGGTAACAGATAAATATCTAATTGAGAATCAAGACACGATTAGGGTGATGTATTTCGCGTATGGAGAATCAAGTGTGACAACCCGCCCTTCTACTACCAGAAAGACGTATCATCATTAAGAAAGAAAGGGATAGAAATAGAAAAGAAAGAGAAAGGAAGAACAACAACATCAGAATCTCACAGCGGAACGGAACAAAATATAATATATCATATAATTGTTACATAGTTTTACATATATCAGAGTTATACAATATCAATACACATGACAACCATACATACATCTATCACTATATACATCAGAGATACATTATACATCAACTACTGACACAGCGGAACTAGATAGATAACTACATACGTCTGGAAACTCCTACTCCAAGCTCCTCCAGTAATCAAAGTCCAAAACCTATCACTTGGCTACTCATAAAAATTTGAGTACCCAAGAGTTTATGAAAAACAAAATATAAACTCCGGGTCAGACATGGGTCTGGTATGAGTAAACGGTTTAAGGTTGTTTAACTTTGAAAAACATTTGAAAAATAAGGTATCACGTAAGACTCCCCACAAATAAATACGGGTAAGTTTTTACCTTACGCTAACCAAAACATTTCATAGAAAATCCAGTGATATTATAATAATGTCTAGGGTTTTCAAGTAAATAGAAAATAGCCGAAATTGTTACATGATTAAATTCCAGCTACTAGCCACCAAAGTGGGTAATACAAATCAAAACCGTAGGGTCTCGTAGGGAAAATGGATTTCCAACAGTGACAGGGCTACTGGGGTACCGCCGGTCACAGTACGGGGCCTAGATCACCGTACCGAGGATCACTCCCGACCCCCTACAACACAAGGCCGGAACTATTCCTTACTGAACAGTCCCGAACAAGATAAACCCCGTGGTTCTAGCTAGCAACCTCCCACACAGCCGGAAAAAAAAGAGACATCTAGACAGGGGAAATATCTTGTGACAAAAACCTCCTGAAGCTTCGAGACTCCGGCTACACCACCATTAGCCTCCATACTACCATTCCTCTAATTTTCGTGAAGCTCGGTCATCTAGGTGAGTCGCAGTTGAAAATTTACAGAACTCTGTAAAACTCGTGACAAAAACCCTATGTTACTCACAATCTCAAAATCTATGCATTCAAAAAATTAATTTGATATTTTTCTAGTGTTAATACAACTTCAACTTTGCTTCATAGGAAATTTCAATGATTAAATTTTGTTGAATCAACCAATATTGATAAAAATCAATTTTCGGCTTCTCTTGAAACTGCGCTTCAAACTTTGATCAAAAATTTATCATTTCACCTTTAAAAATCCTAACTTTGCATGTTTGTTTAATATATGACTTTGAATTAACAATTTAAAGTCTTTGAATTTTTGCACATATTAATTTCTTACTGCAAACTTGAAGTTGCAGAATTCATGTCCTACAGTAAAATATCAAAACAAGATCTAGGTTTCTAATTGAAGACTAAAAATCATAGTTTTAAAATGGTTTACAAGATAAAGTATAAATTCTTTATCTATTTTCTTTGTTCAGGAGTCTGAAATATTGCAGATCAACACAAAATTTACAGTAACAACATTATCACAGAGTATCATATATTCAGTATATAGCAGGCATAAGAGTACATGATCTAAGTATCAAGTTTTAAATTTCCAGAAAATATGTTTACTCACATAATAATCTTTGAACAGAGGGCAAGGTTGATGAAGAACTGCAGATGAATCACTGAAAATCCCTCTGCCTTGATGTTGAGTTTATTTGAGTTTGCAAAGCAATAAATGTTTATCCTCTATCCTTATTTGATTCTCAAGTATGTTTTTTTTTTCTCTAGGTTTAGTCCAGTTTTATAAACTAATATAAAGATATGGGTGGATATATATATAGAAGTTTACTTAATAGCAGGTTGTAACTGGACAGTTTGTATTTGTCATGCCATTTTTTTTTCTTTTTTTTTCTTCTTTTTATTGGCTAAGTAGTATTTACTGCGGTATGAAGTGATAAAGACATCTCGGTTGAAGTACTTACATGAAAAAATGTTGTGCTATTAATTGTTTATGCTCTTAATTATGATAACAAGTAATTAATGCTTACTGTGTTGTACAAAGATATCTATCTTTTTGTTTTATTTCGGCCAAGCATACTCTGAAAGATACATATTTTGTTTTATTATATTTGAAGTGAAACTGGTGTTTTCTTATGCATAAATATTTTCACGTCTTATCTTGCCTGCATACTTTTTTTTTCAGCTACAACATATTTTATTTACTTGTTTAGGTATGTTTTTACTTTGTTCAGAGATATTATATGTGCATATACTTTGTTTTGTTTGCTTTACATAACTACTTTTCATTCATATTTACTTGTCTGATTTACCTTTGGTCCTTGTTATTGGAATGTTACTTATTCTTTTTGCTTTACTTTGCTTCTAAACTTTACATACTTATTATAAAATTGCTTTAGTATCTTCTAGTTGAAATAGTTTATTCTCATATGTATTGTCAAATACTGTTTTACTTGCAGATAGATGTTTGCCTTATGAATGAAAATATGTCGTACTATGTATAAAGATTTGTGATATAACTTCATAGACCAAATAGTAGGCTGAGAAGATAGCAAATAAATGCTTTGCTTCATAATATGGTTACATAATAATTATGTTCAGCTGCATAGGTATATTTGTATTGTATGCTTATGTTCATAATTATGATTTATACTTAATGTTTCACTCAACCCCTGTTTATCTTTATATTTATAGTTATACTTCATATTTATTTCCATTTGTATTCTAACTATAAACATAAAACTTAAATTCCTGAGTTCACTCATTTCCCTATATTTTATTTGGCTTATATTAGTATTAATATTTTATATTGAACATTATCATCTATTTGTATTTTATATTTTCATATTTTTTTTAAACTTCGATCCTATTTTAAACACTATCAAGCATATGTATTCATTTAACAAATGTTAACAATGTATAGCATTTTAATTTAATTATATGAGTTAAATTTTATTAATAATATTGTTAAGAAACTTATTTTAGAATTTCAAACATTATTATCTATATATATATTATTTTATACTAAACATAAACAATGTAAAGTATTTTAAGTAATTATATAAGATAGATTTTTATTGTGAATATTATTGAAATACTTATTTCAATTTCCAAATCAATCTCCTATTAAAATACAGTTTATATAAAGAGATGGCAATATTTCCAAAATCATATTTATTTTAAAATGAACAGTTCACATTTTATTTAATTAGATTAAACATTTATTAAAATAACCGGGGCCGAGATCCAGGGTCGTTACATTTCTCCCCCCTTAAAAGAATTTCGTCCCCGAAATTTTAAACAAAGATACTTTTAAAAGCTGTTATGCCAATCATTCAACATAGATATCATTCACATATTAACAAACAACTAATTAAACAGTCTATTCTAACAACCAACACTAACTATCTGAACACGAATCCGGATAGTTTTCCTAAAATCATCCAGAGTTGTCTCTCGATGATCAACAATCCGATCTGAATCCTTGACCATAGATAAATTTGATCCAACTTCCAAATTCCTGAACTACTGGTTCAACAACTAATGGTGAATCATGAACAAATTTCTAAGATAGGTTATATGGAATACATTATGAATTCCAAACATCTATTCTGGCAATTTGATTCTGAAAACCTACAGTATTAATTCTTCCCAAATTTTATTGACCTCTTTACAGAATTTCAATTTCTATTTAATCAAGTCCGTACGATGCACATATATCATTCATACGCAATATCAAATCCGATCGCTCGCTCGATCACACAATTTCATTTCCAAACTAGTATTGTCCACCCGACTTCCTAGTACGGACTCGGAACTGGTTTTCTTGATCAGAAACTGTCATTCTCCTTGCATAGTCACAACTATGATAGAGAATTTCTCAGAATCAATCAAAATCCACATCCATGGTTCGTCGTCGAAAATCGAGTGAAAAATCCTAACTCAGATCAATATAAAACTATCTCAAAATTCTGTGCTCGAATCTGGATCAAATTGTTATGCGAATAAAATAATATACGTACATCCTACGTATTTATATCCATTGATTATCAACCATAACAATTTCTTTATTCACATTATTTTGATTTCTATCCACTTGGAATAATTTTCTCAGTATCAATTTTACTTAAGATTTCACTCTTCATTTCTTAAGTTTAATTTTAAGCATTATATACCTCTCACATTATTACCCTACCACTTTAAGCTTTATATCTTATTATTCTACTTATTTCCAATTTGAAATTGTTTCGTTGCTAAAATTTTAAATTAATTTTTTTTTTCAAAATTTTGAAAAGTTTTGACAGAGTCTCCATTTGTTTAGCCTTACATATTTCCAAAAGCACATATGTAAGGTTCCAATGCTCATCACAATTAATCCCTATCAATTTTCAAACCATTCCCTTTCAATTAAAAGGAATTTACAACTTACTTGCTTACATATATAATCCATTTGAGCAAAACAAACTCATATCCAAAATCATCTTATTTTGCTTCCAATAATTCATAGAATTTTATCTAATTCTCATTTACTTCAAAACAACACATTTCTATATGCAATTTGACAATAGTATTGTGAATAAATAATTACTTAAGCTTTATGACAAATCTTAAATTGATTCCACTCAATTTACACTTGAGTCCATCCCAATTAATTTATTCACAATCCTTTCATTGCATTTCTTTCATTTCAACAGATTTGATTCCAAACCATTTTATTAAACTCGACAACCAGTGTTTTAAATAATCATTTCACTATTTACTAAATTCATTTATTTTCTTCAAACTGTTCCACCCAACAACTTAGGTTTATTCTGTTCCACCAATTCCCATTCAAATCTTTGATTTGATTTTTCTTTAATCAAATCCCAACTATTTCCTAATTGGTTTATTCTTTTATCCATTTTTAAATTTTAATTTACATTAACAACTCATCATTAAATTTATTCATAAAAAGGTCATTCAGTTTATTCTTGAATTAGATTTGTTTACAACTTATTCCAATTCTATTTTAATCCAATTCAATACTTACTTTGGTTTACATTTACTTATTTACATAAGAATTTTATTTCATTCAATTTTATCTATAACTCGACTGAGTTCATTTAAATTCAATTTTATTTTAACTCAGCTTCAGTTAAATTTAGCTACTTAACAGCTTATATTACTCATTTGAGTCATTTCATCTTATAATCATAATATCAAATTACATATATATAACACTTACTATCTTAAGGTATAAATTTCCACCTCACAATTACAATCATTTTACCTTCAAACTTTATAGCAAATTAAGTTCATTTTGAACTGCAATTCCACTTAACTTATCTCAGGTTAAGCTCCAATATGTTTCTTATCTTCATTTACTTAAGTTAAATTTTTAATTCCGGGAATAAAATTCCCAATTTCATCTTATTAATATCAACTTTACTTTATAAGTTCAACAGTCAATTCATTTAAACTTTTCACATTATCTAAATAGAATTCTTAGAATTCGATTTCCCGGTTTTCATTTCCAAAACCATTTTGAAATGATACTACACATACTCACTTGGTATATCAAATCAAATTCCGAACACTTGTTTTCACCAAAACAAATTTTCCCTTGAAATTTTTAAAACAACTTGTATACCCAACAACTCCAAATATCATGTCCAACTATCCTAGTAGCAATCCATCACTTTAGAAACTCGAAAATGAATACTGATGATGTGGCCATCATCATCAGGATTATTTTCCAGCGACTGAAGTGAGTTCAGTGCTTCCATACTTCCACAAATTCTTTCCAAACAATTTTCATTCAACCATATTTTCCAAAACAATACTCTATTATTGCCTTCAAATCTTTGGAATAAACATTTCAAACATTTCCAAGATTTTTAAATCCCCAAAACCTTTTGTTTAAATTCATTTAAACACCTTCAAATTTCCGAAACTTAAATTCTAATTTAATCTAATTTTAGTTATATTCCTCTTTTACTTAAATCATACTTAGACAATTTTATTTGGGTATAAACCACTCAAATTTTAAATTTTTATTCAATTATAGTGTTAACAACCAAACATCCAAATATATAATTATTTCAGAAAAATATTTCTTTTATATCAAAATATAACTTTTGGGTAAAATTATTTCATTTACCCTACTTTAAAACAATATTGTGTCGGTCAATCTTGTTTAAGAGTTTAGAAATCCCTATCGATGAAATGGCGTCCCACACATCGACCAGAATCCATAAACACTCAACAGATAAGTCAACACAATATAAAAATAATTTTATATTCACTAACAAGTACGCACTCATATCTATTAATACTCTCAAACTCATTTTAGAGTTCTACAAACTCTATTCTATGAGTAATTTCTACCAGAGCCAAGGTTATATTACCAACCTATGATCTGATACCAACTGTGACGACCCGCCCTTCTACTACCAGAAAGACGTATCATCATTAAGAAAGAAAGGGATAGAAATAGAAAAGAAAGAGAAAGGAAGAACAGCAACATCAGAATCTCACAGCGGAACGGAACAAAATATAATATATCATATAACTGTTACATAGTTTTACATATATCAGAGTTATACAATATCAATACACTGACAACCATACATACATCTATCACTATATACATCAGAGATACATCATACATCAACTACTGACACAGAGGAACTAGATAGATAACTACATACGTCTGGAAACTCCTGCTCCAAGCTCCTCCAGTAATCAAAGTCCGAAACCTATCACTTGGCTACTCATAAAAATTTGAGTACCCAAGAGTTTATGAAAAACAAAATATAAACTCCGGGTCAGACATGGGTCTGGTATGAGTAAACGGTTTAAGGTTGTTTAACTTTGAAAAACATTTGAAAAATAAGGTATCACGTAAGACTCCCCACAAATAAATACGGGTAAGTTTTTACCTTACGCTAACCAAAACATTTCATAGGAAATCCAGTGATATTATAATAATGTCTAGGGTTTTCAAGTAAATAGAAAATAGCCGAAATTGTTACATGATTAAATTCCAGCTACTAGCCACCAAAGTGGGTAATACAAATCAAAACCGTAGGGTCTCGTAGGGAAAATGGATTTCCAACAGTGACAGGGCTACTGGGGTACCGCCGGTCACAGTACGGGGCCTAGATCACCGTACCGAGGATCACTCCCGACCCCCTACAACACAAGGCCGGAACCATTCCTTACTGAACAGTCCCGAACAAGATAAACCCCGTGGTTCTAGCTAGCAACCTCCCACACGGCCGGAAAAAAAAGGGACATCTAGACAGGGGAAATATCTTGTCCTGCTTGGGCATGACCCACCTAACCTTGCTGCATCTCCCCTGTTTTAGCCATTCCCGGTTGATGAGGCTTGAGGCTACGATTACCTTTATTGAACATATCACTTTGAATGCCCATCGTCCGCCTGACGATGTGTTGAAAGCATTCAATCCATACAAGTTCATTCCGGGTTCGAACGAAACCGAAGGCATTATCTCGTTACACTCATTTTAAAATCACCCTCAGAGTCAACGACGATAACCCTTGCATTCTGAAAACATCATCTCGATCTTCATTTCAGGATTCACGACCTAACGTTTAAATTGGATTGATGTGGTTTTCGGAGAATCAAATTTGATTCTTCCGATCCCGGTCTCATCGAATCCAAACGCCATTTTAAGGGCCAAGTTGTCTATTTAACTTAACAGTTCAATTTAATATCAAGAATTCACCTAACAGGTATAGCAGATAAATCATACATAGTTATCACAGATATCCATAATATATCATAACATATCACAGAAACATCATCAAACAGATATCAAAGTAAATCAAACAGAATTACCAATGCATGCCCAACAGTTTGGTTTCTTGACTTAATTGATTGCTTAAGAATAAATTATTTCATTCTGTTTAATTAATTACTGATTAATTAACTTATTAATGAATAATTAATTAGTTAGTTAATCATTCAGTTTTAATTCATTAATCATCCAATCTTTAATTAATTATTTAATTACTAAACCTTTATTCATTGACTGTTACTTAATTACTCAGTTAATTAGTTGATTCTTAATTATTAACTCATTTATTAAAAAGTAATTACTTATTTAATTTCCACAATTTACTTTAATAAATCAATTATTATCAATTTAATTAAAGTATAATTCCTGATTAATCACTTAAGTTAATTTCCATTAATTAACTTCAAGTAATTAGCTAACGTTATTAAGATTTAAATTGCTTTAACATATGATTTATTTTTGAGTACAAAATCAATTTAAAGTTATCAATTTAAAATTTCAAATATAAATTAATTAACAGTCTAATTACTTATTATTAATCATCTATCTTTACATACTTACCTTATTAAGCTTTTAAAACAAATGTTAGCCTAATTAACTAATTAATTGCTAAATTAACTTGGTTATATCACATACTAAAAAAACAAAGTTTATTGTACACGTTCATTCAGAGAAATACCCTGGGAACGCACTACCCTTACTCGAGAAAACTCGGGTTACCCTCGTGCCCTTTCCCGTGTTTCTCTCCCATCTTCTTTTCTCTTCATTCCCTGTAACTTTCCTCTTCTATTTCTTTTCTGTAACTTTTTATTTTCATTATCTTTAAGTTAAACAAACTGCTGTGACTACATCTCGCGTGGACACGGGTTCTAACCCGAGCCAACCCACCCCCTTACTCGAGTACCCACTCGAGACGATCGCTAACAAAACACAGACACACACAAAAGCGCCGTACACGTGCACAATGTCGTGGTGAACCTCCATCACCTGAGTCGATCGCCAACAGGTCAATTATCGTTCACCCTCTTAATCCTAGCACCCTAAAATTATGATGGAACTCGAGAACAAGAAACGACAGTTTTGAGGTTCAGATCAAAAATAATGCTCCGACAACTTCCTCCTCGTGTAAGCGATACAAACCTCCCGAAGCTTCGAGACTCCGGCTACACCACCATTAGCCTCCATACTACCATTCCTCTAATTTTCGTGAAGCTCGGTCATCTAGGTGAGTCGCAGTTGAAAATTTACAGAACTCTGTAAAACTCGTGACAAAAACCCTATGTTACTCACAATCTCAAATTCTATGCATTCAAAAAATTAATTTGATATTTTTCTAGTGTTAATACAACTTCAACTTTGCTTCATAGGAAATTTCAATGATTAAATTTGGTTGAATCAACCAATATTGATAAAAATCAATTTTCGGCTTCTCTTGAAACTGCGCTTCAAACTTTGATCAAAAATTTATCATTTCACCTTTAAAAATCCTAACTTTGCATGTTTGTTTAATATATGACTTTGAATTAACAATTTAAAGTCTTTGAATTTTTGCACATATTAATTTCTTACTGCAAACTTGAAGTTGCAGAATTCATGTCCTACAGTAAAATATCAAAACAAGATCTAGGTTTCTAATTGAAGACTAAAAATCATAGTTTTAAAATGGTTTACAAGATAAAGTATAAATTCTTTATCTATTTTCTTTGTTCAGGAGTCTGAAATATTGCAGATCAACACAAAATTTACAGTAACAACATTATCACAGAGTATCATATATTCAGTATATAGCAGGCATAAGAGTACATGATCTAAGTATCAAGTTTTAAATTTCCAGAAAATATGTTTACTCACATAATAATCTTTGAACAGAGGGCAAGGTTGATGAAGAACTGCAGATGAATCACTGAAAATCCCTCTGCCTTGATGTTGAGTTTATTTGAGTT
This sequence comes from Allium cepa, assembly GCA_030765085.1. Taxonomy (NCBI): domain Eukaryota; kingdom Viridiplantae; phylum Streptophyta; class Magnoliopsida; order Asparagales; family Amaryllidaceae; genus Allium; species Allium cepa. The sequence continues at coordinate 303,480,610 of CM060945.1, read as the reverse complement.
TGCAAAGCAATAAATGTTTATCCTCTATCCTTATTTGATTCTCAAGTATGTTTTTTTTTCTCTAGGTTTAGTCCAGTTTTATAAACTAATATAAAGATATGGGTGGATATATATATAGAAGTTTACTTAATAGCAGGTTGTAACTGGACAGTTTGTATTTGTCATGCCATTTTTTTTTCTTTTTTTTTCTTCTTTTTATTGGCTAAGTAGTATTTACTGCGGTATGAAGTGATAAAGACATCTCGGTTGAAGTACTTACATGAAAAAATGTTGTGCTATTAATTGTTTATGCTCTTAATTATGATAACAAGTAATTAATGCTTACTGTGTTGTACAAAGATATCTATCTTTTTGTTTTATTTCGGCCAAGCATACTCTGAAAGATACATATTTTGTTTTATTATATTTGAAGTGAAACTGGTGTTTTCTTATGCATAAATATTTTCACGTCTTATCTTGCCTGCATACTTTTTTTTTCAGCTACAACATATTTTATTTACTTGTTTAGGTATGTTTTTACTTTGTTCAGAGATATTATATGTGCATATACTTTGTTTTGTTTGCTTTACATAACTACTTTTCATTCATATTTACTTGTCTGATTTACCTTTGGTCCTTGTTATTGGAATGTTACTTATTCTTTTTGCTTTACTTTGCTTATAAACTTTACATACTTATTATAAAATTGCTTTAGTATCTTCTAGTTGAAATAGTTTATTCTCATATGTATTGTCAAATACAGTTTTACTTGCAGATAGATGTTTGCCTTATGAATGAAAATATGTCGTACTATGTATAAAGATTTGTAATATAACTTCATAGACCAAATAGTAGGCTGAGAAGATAGCAAATAAATGCTTTGCTTCATAATATGGTTACATAATAATTATGTTCAGCTGCATAGGTATATTTGTATTGTATGCTTATGTTCATAATTATGATTTATACTTAATGTTTCACTCAACCCCTGTTTATCTTTATATTTATAGTTATACTTCATATTTATTTCCATTTGTATTCTAACTATAAACATAAAACTTAAATTCCTGAGTTCACTCATTTCCCTATATTTTATTTGGCTTATATTAGTATTAATATTTTATATTGAACATTATCATCTATTTGTATTTTATATTTTCATATTTTTTTTAAACTTCGATCCTATTTTAAACACTATCAAGCATATGTATTCATTTAACAAATGTTAACAATGTATAGCATTTTAATTTAATTATATGAGTTAAATTTTATTAATAATATTGTTAAGAAACTTATTTTAGAATTTCAAACATTATTATCTATATATATATTATTTTATACTAAACATAAACAATGTAAAGTATTTTAAGTAATTATATAAGATAGATTTTTATTGTGAATATTATTGAAATACTTATTTCAATTTCCAAATCAATCTCCTATTAAAATACAGTTTATATATAGAGATGGCAATATTTCCAAAATCATATTTATTTTAAAATGAACAGTTCACATTTTATTTAATTAGATTAAACATTTATTAAAATAACCGGGGCCGAGATCCAGGGTCGTTACATTCCTCCCCCCTTAAAAGAATTTCGTCCCCGAAATTTAAAACAAAGATACTTTTAAAAGCTGTTATGCCAATCATTCAACATAGATATCATTCACATATTAACAAACAACTAATTAAACAGTCTATTCTAACAACCAACACTAACTATCTGAACACGAATCCGGATAGTTTTCCTAAAATCATCCAGAGTTGTCTCTCGATGATCAACAATCCGATCTGAATCCTTGACCATAGATAAATTTGATCCAACTTCCAAATTCCTGAACTACTGGTTCAACAACTAATGGTGAATCATGAACAAATTTCTAAGATAGGTTATATGGAATACATTATGAATTCCAAACATCTATTCTGGCAATTTGATTCTGAAAACCTACAGTATTAATTCTTCCCAAATTTTATTGACCTCTTTACAGAATTTCAATTTCTATTTAATCAAGTCCGTACGATGCACATATATCATTCATACGCAATATCAAATCCGATCGCTCGCTCGATCACACAATTTCATTTCCAAACTAGTATTGTCCACCCGACTTCCTAGTACGGACTCAGAACTGGTTTTCTTGATCAGAAACTGTCATTCTCCTTGCATAGTCACAACTATGATAGAGATTTCTCAGAATCAATCAAAATCCACATCCATGGTTCGTCGTCGAAAATCGAGTGAAAAATCCTAACTCAGATCAATATAAAACTATCTCAAAATTCTGTGCTCGAATCTGGATCAAATTGTTATGCGAATAAAATAATATACGTACATCCTACGTATTTATATCCATTGATTATCAACCATAACAATTTCTTTATTCACATTATTTTGATTTCTATCCACTTGGAATAATTTTCTCAGTATCAATTTTACTTAAGATTTCACTCTTCATTTCTTAAGTTTAATTTTAAGCATTATATACCTCTCACATTATTACCCTACCACTTTAAGCTTTATATCTTATTATTCTACTTATTTCCAATTTGAAATTGTTTCGTTGCTAAAATTTTAAATTAATTTTTTTTTTCAAAATTTTGAAAAGTTTTGACAGAGTCTCCATTTGTTTAGCCTTACATATTTCCAAAAGCACATATGTAAGGTTCCAATGCTCATCACAATTAATCCCTATCAATTTTCAAACCATTCCCTTTCAATTAAAAGGAATTTACAACTTACTTGCTTACATATATAATCCATTTGAGCAAAACAAACTCATATCCAAAATCATCTTATTTTGCTTCCAATAATTCATAGAATTTTATCTAATTCTCATTTACTTCAAAACAACACATTTCTATATGCAATTTGACAATAGTATTGTGAATAAATAATTACTTAAGCTTTATGACAAATCTTAAATTGATTCCACTCAATTTACACTTGAGTCCATCCCAATTAATTTATTCACAATCCTTTCATTGCATTTCTTTCATTTCAACAGATTTGATTCCAAACCATTTTATTAAACTCGACAACCAGTGTTTTAAATAATCATTTCACTATTTACTAAATTCATTTATTTTCTTCAAACTGTTCCACCCAACAACTTAGGTTTATTCTGTTCCACCAATTCCCATTCAAATCTTTGATTTGATTTTTCTTTAATCAAATCCCAACTATTTCCTAATTGGTTTATTCTTTTATCCATTTTTAAATTTTAATTTACATTAACAACTCATCATTAAATTTATTCATAAAAAGGTCATTCAGTTTATTCTTGAATTAGATTTGTTTACAACTTATTCCAATTCTATTTTAATCCAATTCAATACTTACTTTGGTTTACATTTACTTATTTACATAAGAATTTTATTTCATTCAATTTTATCTATAACTCGACTGAGTTCATTTAAATTCAATTTTATTTTAACTCAGCTTCAGTTAAATTTAGCTACTTAACAGCTTATATTACTCATTTGAGTCATTTCATCTTATAATCATAATATCAAATTACATATATATAACACTTACTATCTTAAGGTATAAATTTCCACCTCACAATTACAATCATTTTACCTTCAAACTTTATAGCAAATTAAGTTCATTTTGAACTGCAATTCCACTTAACTTATCTCAGGTTAAGCTCCAATATGTTTCTTATCTTCATTTACTTAAGTTAAATTTTTAATTCCGGGATTAAAATTCCCAATTTCATCTTATTAATATCAACTTTACTTTATAAGTTCAACAGTCAATTCATTTAAACTTTTCACATTATCTAAATAGAATTCTTAGAATTCGATTTCCCGGTTTTCATTTCCAAAACCATTTTGAAATGATACTACACATACTCACTTGGTATATCAAATCAAATTCCGAACACTTGTTTTCACCAAAACAAATTTTCCCTTGAAATTTTTAAAACAACTTGTATACCCAACAACTCCAAATATCATGTCCAACTATCCTGGTAGCAATCCATCACTTTAGAAACTCGAAAATGAATACTGATGATGTGGCCATCATCATCAGGATTATTTTCCAGCGACTGAAGTGAGTTCAGTGCTTCCATACTTCCACAAATTCTTTCCAAACAATTTTCATTCAACCATATTTTCCAAAACAATACTCTATTATTGCCTTCAAATCTTTGGAATAAACATTTCAAACATTTCCAAGATTTTTAAATCCCCAAAACCTTTTGTTTAAATTCATTTAAACACCTTCAAATTTCCGAAACTTAAATTCTAATTTAATCTAATTTTAGTTATATTCCTCTTTTACTTAAATCATACTTAGACAATTTTATTTGGGTATAAACCACTCAAATTTTAAATTTTTATTCAATTATAGTGTTAACAACCAAACATCCAAATATATAATTATTTCAGAAAAATATTTCTTTTATATCAAAATATAACTTTTGGGTAAAATTGTTTCATTTACCCTACTTTAAAACAATATTGTGTCGGTCAATCTTGTTTAAGAGTTTAGAAATCCCTATCGATGAAATGGCGTCCCACACATCGACCAGAATCCATAAACACTCAACAGATAAGTCAACACAATATAAAAATAATTTTATATTCACTAACAAGTACGCACTCATATCTATTAATACTCTCAAACTCATTTTAGAGTTCTACAAACTCTAATCTATGAGTAATTTCTACCAGAGCCAAGGTTATATTACCAACCTATGATCTGATACCAACTGTGACGACCCGCCCTTCTACTACCAGAAAGACGTATCATCATTAAGAAAGAAAGGGATAGAAATAGAAAAGAAAGAGAAAGGAAGAACAGCAACATCAGAATCTCACAGCGGAACGGAACAAAATATAATATATCATATAACTGTTACATAGTTTTACATATATCAGAGTTATACAATATCAATACACATGACAACCATACATACATCTATCACTATATACATCAGAGATACATCATACATCAACTACTGACACAGCGGAACTAGATAGATAACTACATACGTCTGGAAACTCCTGCTCCAAGCTCCTCCAGTAATCAAAGTCCGAAACCTATCACTTGGCTACTCATAAAAATTTGAGTACCCAAGAGTTTATGAAAAACAAAATATAAACTCCGGGTCAGACATGGGTCTGGTATGAGTAAACGGTTTAAGGTTGTTTAACTTTGAAAAACATTTGAAAAATAAGGTATCACGTAAGACTCCCCACAAATAAATACGGGTAAGTTTTTACCTTACGCTAACCAAAACATTTCATAGGAAATCCAGTGATATTATAATAATGTCTAGGGTTTTCAAGTAAATAGAAAATAGCCGAAATTGTTACATGATTAAATTCCAGCTACTAGCCACCAAAGTGGGTAATACAAATCAAAACCGTAGGGTCTCGTAGGGAAAATGGATTTCCAACAGTGACAGGGCTACTGGGGTACCGCCGGTCACAGTACGGGGCCTAGATCACCGTACCGAGGATCACTCCCGACCCCCTACAACACAAGGCCGGAACCATTCCTTACTGAACAGTCCCGAACAAGATAAACCCCGTGGTTCTAGCTAGCAACCTCCCACACGGCCGGAAAAAAAAGGGACATCTAGACAGGGGAAATATCTTGTCCTGCTTGGGCATGACCCACCTAACCTTGCTGCATCTCCCCTGTTTTAGCCATTCCCGGTTGATGAGGCTTGAGGCTACGATTACCTTTATTGAACATATCACTTTGAATGCTCATCGTCCGCCTGACGATGTGTTGAAAGCATTCAATCCATACAAGTTCATTCCGGGTTCGAACGAAACCGAAGGCATTATCTCGTTACACTCATTTTAAAATCACCCTCAGAGTCAACGACGATAACCCTTGCATTCTGAAAACATCATCTCGATCTTCATTTCAGGATTCACGACCTAACGTTTAAATTGGATTGATGTGGTTTTCGGAGAATCAAATTTGATTCTTCCGATCCCGGTCTCATCGAATCCAAACGCCATTTTAAGGGCCAAGTTGTCTATTTAACTTAACAGTTCAATTTAATATCAAGAATTCACCTAACAGGTATAGCAGATAAATCATACATAGTTATCACAGATATCCATAATATATCATAACATATCACAGAAACATCATCAAACAGATATCAAAGTAAATCAAACAGAATTACCAATGCATGCCCAACAGTTTGGTTTCTTGACTTAATTGATTGCTTAAGAATAAATTATTTCATTCTGTTTAATTAATTACTGATTAATTAACTTATTAATGAATAATTAATTAGTTAGTTAATCATTCAGTTTTAATTCATTAATCATCCAATCTTTAATTAATTATTTAATTACTAAACCTTTATTCATTGACTGTTACTTAATTACTCAGTTAATTAGTTGATTCTTAATTATTAACTCATTTATTAAAAAGTAATTACTTATTTAATTTCCACAATTTACTTTAATAAATCAATTATTATCAATTTAATTAAAGTATAATTCCTGATTAATCACTTAAGTTAATTTCCATTAATTAACTTCAAGTAATTAGCTAACGTTATTAAGATTTAAATTGCTTTAACATATGATTTATTTTTGAGTACAAAATCAATTTAAAGTTATCAATTTAAAATTTCAAATATAAATTAATTAACAGTCTAATTACTTATTATTAATCATCTATCTTTACATACTTACCTTATTAAGCTTTTAAAACAAATGTTAGCCTAATTAACTAATTAATTGCTAAATTAACTTGGTTATATCACATACTAAAAAAACAAAGTTTATTGTACACGTTCATTCAGAGAAATACCCTGGGAACGCACTACCCTTACTCGAGAAAACTCGGGTTACCCTCGTGCCCTTTCCCGTGTTTCTCTCCCATCTTCTTTTCTCTTCATTCCCTGTAACTTTCCTCTTCTATTTCTTTTCTGTAACTTTTTATTTTCATTATCTTTAAGTTAAACAAACTGCTGTGACTACATCTCGCGTGGACACGGGTTCTAACCCGAGCCAACCCACCCCCTTACTCGAGTACCCACTCGAGACGATCGCTAACAAAACACAGACACACACAAAAGCGCCGTACACGTGCACAATGTCGTGGTGAACCTCCATCACCTGAGTCGATCGCCAACAGGTCAATTATCGTTCACCCTCTTAATCCTAGCACCCTAAAATTATGATGGAACTCGAGAACAAGAAACGACAGTTTTGAGGTTCAGATCAAAAATAATGCTCCGACAACTTCCTCCTCGTGTAAGCGATACAAACCTCCCGAAGCTTCGAGACTCCGGCTACACCACCATTAGCCTCCATACTACCATTCCTCTAATTTTCGTGAAGCTCGGTCATCTAGGTGAGTCGCAGTTGAAAATTTACAGAACTCTGTAAAACTCGTGACAAAAACCCTATGTTACTCACAATCTCAAATTCTATGCATTCAAAAAATTAATTTGATATTTTTCTAGTGTTAATACAACTTCAACTTTGCTTCATAGGAAATTTCAATGATTAAATTTGGTTGAATCAACCAATATTGATAAAAATCAATTTTCGGCTTCTCTTGAAACTGCGCTTCAAACTTTGATCAAAAATTTATCATTTCACCTTTAAAAATCCTAACTTTGCATGTTTGTTTAATATATGACTTTGAATTAACAATTTAAAGTCTTTGAATTTTTGCACATATTAATTTCTTACTGCAAACTTGAAGTTGCAGAATTCATGTCCTACAGTAAAATATCAAAACAAGATCTAGGTTTCTAATTGAAGACTAAAAATCATAGTTTTAAAATGGTTTACAAGATAAAGTATAAATTCTTTATCTATTTTCTTTGTTCAGGAGTCTGAAATATTGCAGATCAACACAAAATTTACAGTAACAACATTATCACAGAGTATCATATATTCAGTATATAGCAGGCATAAGAGTACATGATCTAAGTATCAAGTTTTAAATTTCCAGAAAATATGTTTACTCACATAATAATCTTTGAACAGAGGGCAAGGTTGATGAAGAACTGCAGATGAATCACTGAAAATCCCTCTGCCTTGATGTTGAGTTTATTTGAGTTTGCAAAGCAATAAATGTTTATCCTCTATCCTTATTTGATTCTCAAGTATGTTTTTTTTTCTCTCTAGGTTTAGTCCAGTTTTATAAACTAATATAAAGATATAGGTGGATATATATATAGAAGTTTACTTAATAGCAGGTTGTAACTGGACAGTTTGTATTTGTCATGCCATTTTTTTTTCTTTTTTTTCCTTTTTATTGGCTAAGTAGTATTCACTGCGGTATGAAGTGATAAAGACATCTCGGTTGAAGTACTTACATGAACAAAATGTTGTGCTATTAATTGTTTATGCTCTTAATTATGATAACAAGTAATTAATGCTTACTGTGTTGTACAAAGATATCTATCTTTTTGTTTTATTTCGGCCAAGCATACTCTGAAAGATACATATTTTGTTTTATTATATTTGAAGTGAAACTGGTGTTTTCTTATGCATAAATATTTTCACATCTTATCTTTCCTGCATACTTTTTTTTTCAGCTACAACATATTTTATTTACTTGTTTAGGTATGTTTTTACTTTGTTCAGAGATATTATATGTGCATATACTTTGTTTTGTTTGCTTTACATAACTACTTTTCATTCATATTTACTTGTCTGATTTACCTTTGGTCCTTGTTATTGGAATGTTACTTATTCTTTTTGCTTTACTTTGCTTCTAAACTTTACATACTTATTATAAAATTTCTTTAGTATCTTCTAGTTGAAATAGTTTATTCTCATATGTATTGTCAAATACTGTTTTACTTGCAGATAGATGTTTGCCTTATGAATGAAAATATGTCGTACTATGTATAAAGATTTGTAATATAACTTCATAGACCAAATAGTAGGCTGAGAAGATAGCAAATAAATGCTTTGCTTCATAATATGGTTACATAATAATTATGTTCAGCTGCATAGGTATATTTGTATTGTATGCTTATGTTTATAATTATGATTTATACTTAATGTTTCACTCAACCCCTGTTTATCTTTATATTTATAGTTATACTTCATATTTATTTCCATTTGTATTCTAACTATAAACATAAAACTTAAATTCCTGAGTTCACTCATTTCCCTATATTTTATTTGGCTTATATTAGTATTAATATTTTATATTGAACATTATCATCTATTTGTATTTTATATTTTCATTTTTTTTTAAACTTCGATCTTATTTTAAACACTATCAAGCATATGTATTCATTTAACAAATGTTAACAATGTATAGCATTTTAATTTAATTATATGAGTTAAATTTTATTAATAATATTGTTAAGAAACTTATTTTAGAATTTCAAACATTATTATCTATATATATATATATTATTTTATACTAAACATAAACAATGTAAAGTATTTTAAGTAATTATATAAGATAGATTTTTATTGTGAATATTATTGAAATACTTATTTCAATTTCTAAATCAATCTCCTATTAAAATACAGTTTATATAAAGAGATGGCAATATTTCCAAAATCATATTTATTTTAAAATGAACATTTCACATTTTATTTAATTAGATTAAACATTTATTAAAATAACCGGGGCCGAGATCCAGGGTCGTTACATCAAGAGTCGACTAAGGCGATGTATTTCGCAGATGGAGGATCGAGAGTCAACTAGGGAGATATATTTCACAGGCCCTCGAGAGGTGTGCCACAATGGACATACAACATTAATAGAGATGCCAATTGAGTTCACTCGGTGCTAACGGGGGATTCTATATTGACAGTTAGGCTCGGTGCAGTATGATCAGTGGCCATGGAGTAGAAAGGAGTCTTGTGCTAATCGAAGATTCTATGTAGACAGCCAGGTCTAGTGCTATACGTACTAATGGGAGTCCTTGAATGCACGATTTTCATGCGATGTAATATTCATGGACGCCAACGTAGTATGATAAGAGGCATTTACCACTATGATCGAGAGATGTACACAGATGCATACGATGAATCACTATGCAAGTTTGCATTTCAGGGTTCTCTCTCCAAACGTAGTGGTGGTTATAGGTAATTCTGGGAGAGCAGTTCCTACAGTAGCTTGTGGGTGATGTTTTCATGTTGGATATAGGAGCATTGGTCGATCGTTAATGTGAAGTTCAATTTATACTTCGACCCTTTTGAATTGAATAAAAATCCTTAGGTATTGGACCTTGGGAGTTCACAGACACTTGTAGCATACCCTATGTCACTTAGAGTAGTATTAAAGTTAACCGCTTCTGATCATCACATGTTAAACTGTACTCATTCACTAGCCTTTTTGTCTGACCCACCCCCTTCTTTTCATTTTCCACCAGTTGATTGGGAATATGCGTGAAGGAAGGAGCTTCAGGTTGGAGTTATCATATCATTTATTGTTCATCTTGTAATATTCTATTGTTTAAATGTCTATAAAACTTACATTGTACTTCGAAAATAGTGTAAATGCAAAACAAGTATTCTGAAAACTGTTTCCTGAGATGTCTATTTTTTGTACTTATATTATAATTCCTTCTGTTATGAGATTTAAAACTTTTGAATGTCTTAGAACTTACCCTTATAATTATGCTCTCTAAGGTTTTAAAATCCCAATAGCTTATATTTCTTGGCATGACGCAGTCCGAAAGTCACATTAGGCTTATGATCGGTATGTTGGGAGGTGCAGGTTGTTGAATTTGGTAACAGACTTAGATTTAAGATACCCTAGGATTTAGGCATATATTGAAAGAACGTAATTGAATTTTTTTTGAAAAAAGTGGTTTTCAAAAGATTTTCCAAATTGTTTTCCAATAAGTTTTCAAAACTGGTTTCTGGAAAAAAAATAGATAAAAATTTTCAAAAAGATTCCAAATTTTTTATCTATTTGTCAAAATTAATTTTATTCATGCCTATACTATCTATGAAATGGTTGAAATTAATTCCCAAACATAAATAGTGAGAATAAGTAAAAGCCTTTGAAGAATGACTCAAAGAAGGTAGCTAAGGTTCTAAGCATGAACACCCCTATATAGTTTCATTGATATCCATAAGCGAGGAGATAAAATGAGCTAAATCTGGCTTGGAGAGCATAATTATGATTTTTTGATGTGTATTAATATACAACACTCAATACATTTGAGCACATAAGGTAGTTGCTAGCATTTCCCTTGTATAAGCAAATAATTGTGGGTTAGAATAAATGTTATGATTATGACTATGAGCACATAAGTTAGTTGTTAGCATATCTCTTGTATAAGCAAATAATCGTGGGTTACAATAAATGTTATGATTATGACTATTGAAGTGGAAAAATAGACTTTTCATGTTTATTGTGGTTTACCCCATAAAGAAGGGCTAGTAGAGGTTTTCTATACCGGCTAGCTATGGTAAGTTAATTATGGAATTAAGAGTGAATGAAGAAGATTAGTACCAAAGGACCTATATAATAAGATTAAGATGCCAACAAACCGTAAGGAGAATATGAAAGAGGGCTTTACAAACTTAAGGCAAATTCACCCGGTTAAAGTATATATTCACATTGGTAATAGTTGTAAGAACTCATATTTACTTAAAGGTATGTCTAGATTACTTCCATATTAAAGTTGGACACTGTATTGAAAAATAAACTTGAGCAACCATCTTTGAAAAGGAAGACATTACTTATTGCACTTAAAACAACATTAGGTATAAGTAGGCTTAGGAAATTAGGTTATTATTATCTATTCAATTTAAATGATGAACTAATGAAAATGTTTTCTAAAAGGTTAGAAATGGCAGATATCTTATATTTAAATAGAAAAATTTTGGTTTATGATTTTATATAATATAGTCAGATAAACTTTATGAAATTTGTTTTAAAAAGCAGAGTCAGAGAACTTGGTGAAAAGTTATTCTTCATAACTATTTTAAAGCTTTTGTTTTGCTCTTGGACATAATGTCGTAATCTCGATGTGCACTTTGCTTTTGACAATAGAACTTTTGGAAAGGAGAAAAAGTTAAAGAGTATGTATGGCCCAATATTTGAATTCCTTTTGTAATAAGAACTGGTTATGTATCCGAAAATATTTTACAAATGTTTCAGTTATATCCCTAAAATAGTAGTAGTAATAATAATAAGTTAAAAATACTACATTATCTTTGAATATATATATAATACATTTTGTGAAAATTTCTTATTTATAAAACTAAATTTTAGAAAAGTGTGTTTTTATATACATTTTTCTAAGTTAAGTTTAATCATTTTTGATAATTTAATTAAAGTAAAATATCGCGATTTTAGTAAAGAAAACATTTGTTAAAATTGAATGAAGGGTTTTAAAGTTTTAGAAAACTTATTAGTTTTATGAAAATGAAAAAAATCAAAAAATTTGATTTAAAAAGATAAAATGAAAATATTATGACCACCACTTGAAATTTAAAAGGAAAGATAGGTTGGAGTTAGATAAATAGGATTAAATAGCCCATAATGACAGAATTGACTATGGAAATTGGAAGTATTGGAATGGTTGGGACAAAGATAAAAAAAAGTAACATGTGAACTTAGTAACCTTTTCAAACAATGTTTGAATTGGAAGTACAGAGGCTAGGTCGAACTTCCTATAGCAATAGAAAGGGAGCACCACCTTGTGTTTCTCCATCCAAGCATGGTTTGAATTGTAGAATCTCTATGTAAGAAAGATTGAAAAGTAGAATTTGGGTAAACCTGTTACAGAATAAGGAAAGAGTAAGTCAAGATGTTTTAGTTGTGTCGAATAATACTGCGGATACAAGAAGTTTTTCGGTTTGAAGTGTTAAAGGGAAATGTAGGGTCTACTTCAATCTGTATTAAGAGTGTTAAGTAACAAATAGGAATTTCCTTGATTACATTAGGCAATCTTAAATAGAACAATAAGTATAGGCTTGGTGGTATTACAATAAGATATGAGTTGGTACCATATAGATGAGAGTAGGATACCCGTAGGCTATTGGTAGTCCAGGTATTGCGTTGTTCCCTAAAGGCTAGGGGCAGACTAGGTTGACAAGAATAACAAAGTATCTATTTGTATATGTTATTGGATTTATCATAGTAGTTGTGTTCCATAGATGCCTAGATGTAAATTTTAGAATTGTAAGATCGGATGCTGCATATATTTGAGCATGGAAAATAATGGGTAAGGGTTGTAGTTTCTAAAACTAATAAGTTATGTGATAGTTACAAATTCATAGACTTAAATCGCTTATGCAAGTAAAAGCGTGAAATTGGTCATCGTAGTAAATTGTGGGTAATCGATATGGATTTGTAAACACTAAACTGGAAGTTGTTATAAAAAGGAAATAGGATTTACGTAGTATTTTAATTCATTGGGATGAAGTGTATAGCAATGTGATTTCTATAAATTATCTAGTTTTAACATAAAAGTGTTTTGCTTAAAATACAATAAATATACGCAAATGAAAGAGATGTGCAAAATAAGGGTAGTAGCCTATTTTGTACTATCTATTTCAATACTAAACATAAGTGATAATACCTTATAATTCCAAAATATGACATGCATCCTCTTTTAGATAATTTATGAAAAGTTACAGCATTCGCATTCATTTGGGAATAGTGTAGTTCCAATGCATTAAAATAAAAAAATCGCTAAGTATAAACTAAAGAATTGGTCATTATGTTAATTGTAATGAAATAGCTAGGTACTACTTTATATTAAGCTATTTCAACAATAAGATAATTGGAATAAAGAAGAGGTTATGGTTGATAAAAGGTCTCACTCATGGGACGACATCAAAGAATAGAAAAAAATTTGAAGTTCAAAATTTTCAAAAGGTATCCTAGGTAAAGTAGTAGTCGATATTTTTGCAATAGATGGTTAATTCAAGGATGTGAGTTTTCATTAGGAGAAATATATGGTTAATTGCACGCATTGAGAATGCGGAGGCAATTTTCATAAAAAAAGTATCACAAAGTTATGGTAAGATTCGGAGAAAGAGATAAAAATATATTTCTCAATCATCCCTCGGACTAGAGGAAGACTATTTTCATAAGAAAATACATGGAAGACTAATTTAGAATGCATGGTCGTGTGCATAGAAACTACACATGAATGAAGTACCCCTTGAGTGGTTATTGTTAGGGTTAGAATAATTTTAGATTATAACTCCAATTAATTTTAGGACTTTTATTATTATCGCTGAATAGGAAGCTTGACCAAACTTTCACTTTAAGAATTTGAGGTAGATCCATGTAGACCATAAATGCGATACCTTGGTACCATGATTTTGGAAAGATTGAGAAACAATTCAGTAGTAAAGAGAGACGGCTTAAGTTGAGCCGAATTGGAAAAGAAGTTATGTCATTTTAAACATTTGGGAAACCTCAAGTTTGGACAACCTTGAAGGAAAAAAAGGTATAGCAAAGAGCTATGTGGGAAGTACCACAGAAAGGGACACCATCCATATTTGAGTTATCTCATATGGTATCTAGGAGTTAAGATGATTTGACATACCATTGGAAGGTTTAAGGCAGTAGGTTGTACATTGAGGACTTTATGGAGCTATAGTTAGTGGGAGCATTCTTATGCTCAAATTATTTAACATGGTGCAAGACGACACCATTTGAGTTAGTAATAAGAATTGTTGAAAGTTAGAATGCACATATAATTGAATCGAAAATTTATGCCACTGGAAAAAGTTGGTTTGAGTAGTCATGATTCGATTCATAGAAGCAAGGACTGCTCAAGATAGGCAGAAAGCAAGTACTGTTAGGAGCCACATGGATAGTCCATGGAGCTAAGTCCACAATAGGGAGAATACTAGTAGAAAATCCCTAAGGAAAGATAATATATGACTCAATTATTTAGAAGTCATCGTTAGGTACTTGTAGTGCGGTGCAGCTACCGTGGTTAAGCCATTTTAGTTTGGAAAGCATAGATTACCATTGTATTTAGGTCTAGTTTAGGTAGAGACCACTGAATGGTAGGAATGGTTGCAACATGTCAGTAGGACATATTATGGACAATGGATGCTAATGAATGTATTTTGATGTAGTGTACGGATTTTATTCATTTACATGCCTAGGATAGCATATCCTTAGGTAGTACACACACTAGAATTATCTCTTATTTATTGTCTAGCATGTTAGATACGATACATGTGGATGTTTGACTATTATTGTATTAGCGGATGTTATGCATATGGGTTGTATGGTTATGTATATATATAGAATTTCTAGTATATTTATTTAGGATGTTGCATACATTTGGATACATGGTAAGAGAAGTTATATGATAGGAGGTCAACTAGATCAGTAGACCGTCTATCTTTAACATTGGTATGGGTTCACGCGCATGTCACGTTGCATATATATGTACACATTGCATTAGAAAAACTTTTTAAAAACAATAATTGCTCATGGATGATATACGAGTAGATGGTTGTAGCTATTGGTTGTTATGTGTATACGTTACATTTTTTCGTCCTTTAAAATTTCAGGGACGAAATCCTTTTAAGGGGGGAGAATGCAACACTCCAAAAATTTACGAAAAATTTAACGGGAATTTAATAGAAATTTTAACGGAAATTTAACAAGAAATGTAAATTTAATTAAAATAATGGCTAAAAAGAAAATTTGGCAAACGTTCGAGTTTGGATATGAAACCTACACCATTGCATTCATAGCAATTTTCTAGATGATTTTCATCTACAACACTTCGAAATCGAAGCCAGTATGGAAAAGTTATGGATGTTAGAAGATTTGGAATAAAATAAATAAATAGAAGATATATACAACACATCCATAGGCTAACCCTAGGGATGTCATGGTCGACCGGTATAGGTCGACCATGGGTCATCTTGGGTCGACCCTGAAAGGTAAAAAGGAAGAAAGCTAAAGCATTGATTGACGGTTCTGATCGTTCCTTTATGGCTAAGTTTTGATAACTGTATGTGATGTTAGGAAAATATTCGCCAACCCAAATCAAGATCCTAAATTACTTGCAAATCCCTATAAATTCTACTATATCCTAACCTAAAATCAATATAACAGTTACTATGATGAAATGCTGCCAAAAGTTTAATCTTTCCTTTAACCCAATACTTCTTAAAAATCAAAATAAAATCAACTTAGAAGAACACGAGCAATTGGATCTAGACGGAGCAAGAGAAGCTAGCGTACTAAGGGGAGATTCTCAGGCAAAGCAAATGGGAAAAGCTTAGGTTTAAGGTGAGTAGGAACTATTTTAGTAAGATGATTATTATAGTTAGTTTAAACTATTTTATTTGATTTAGGATGTTAGAAACCTAATGTGAAACATGTTAAACGCTGTATTAAAGTCTATAAATTGGTAAACCTGATTTGATGCAATTCCACTCTTTCTGTTAAATTAAATTGTGAAACCCTAAGTTGAAATCCATAATCTTGGACTTGAAATTATAGAAATTGCTAAACTAGATATTGCCCCTAAATTGAATTGTAAATTGAT
Organism: Allium cepa; assembly: GCA_030765085.1. Lineage (NCBI taxonomy): Eukaryota > Viridiplantae > Streptophyta > Magnoliopsida > Asparagales > Amaryllidaceae > Allium > Allium cepa. The sequence goes on along the minus strand of CM060945.1, from coordinate 303,464,167 downwards.
ACTTAAACTGGTCATCTAGTAATTAGGGTTCACAAATTACTGCCAATGGCTTGAATTAAAACTATAACAATGATCGAAATTAAAGATACACAGGAAACCCTAATTTTACTACACGATCTGTCAGCATTGGAACCCTAGCAATCGACCAGGAGAGGTCCAGCGGTCGACCGTTCAGAAAAAAAACTGCAGATGTTGAATCTCAGCCTAAAGCCCAAGTCGATAATAAAAAAATTATATAATTTAAGTTAAAAATTATATAAGTGCTAATTATTGAGCCTATTCGGGCTAAGTAAATGTGCTAAAGACGGTAGGGAAGTCATCTTCCTATCAGAAGACGGTAGGTCATCGCAGTATTGGGTAATGGATAAATATCCAATTGGGAATTGAGTAGATTTGGGTGCTGTATTTCATAGATGGAGAATCAGGAGTCGACAAGGTGATGTATTCCACAGATGGAGAATCGAGAGTCAGTTGGGGCAATGTATTTCGCAGACACTCAAGGGGTGTTCCATAATGGACGCACAACATTAATAGAGATGCTAATTGAGTGAACCTGATGCTAATGGGGGATTCTATATAGACAGTCAGGCCAGGTACATCACATTAAGTGGCTATAGGGTAGAAAGGAGTCTGGTTCTAATAGGGGATTCTATAAAGACGGTTAGGTCTGGCACAACACTATAAGTGGCTATAGAGTAGAAAAAGAGCTCGGTACTAACAGGAGTCCTTGTATGCACAATTCTGATGCGACGTGGTATAGGTAGATGCCTGTGCAGTACGATAAGAGGCATTTATCACTACGATCAAGAGATGGACATGGATGCATACGATGAATCACTATGCGAGTTTAGATTTCAGGGTCTCCCTCTCCGGGTGTAGTGATGATTATAGGTAATTTTGGGAGAGTAGTTCCCATAGTAGCTTGTGAGCGATGTTTTCATATTGGATAGCTCTATGAGCATTGATCGATCCTTAGTGTGAGATTTGATTTGTAGTTCGACCCTTTTGTATTAAATAAAAATCCTTAGATATTAGACCTTAGGAGTTCACGGACACTTGTAGCATACCCTATGTCACTTAGAGTTGTATTTAAGTTAACTACACATGATCATCATATATTAAACTTGTACTCATTCACCAGACTTTTAGTCTGACCCACCCCTTCTTTTCATTTTCCAACACCACAGGATGACAGGTTAGTAGTTGATTGGGCATGTGTGTAGAGTTAGGTGCTTCACATTGGAGTCCTCGCATTATTTATTATTTATCTTGTAGTCACATATTGTATTAAATATTTGTAAAGCTTATGTTGTAATTTGGTAACATTGTATATGTAAAACAAGTATTTTGGAAATTGTTTTTCTAAGATGTCTATTTTGTGTGCTTATATTTTAATTCCTTCCGCTGTGTGATCTAAAGGTATAGAATGTCATAAAACTTACCCTTATAATTATGCTATCTAAGGCTTTAAAATGCCAAGAGCTCATATTTCTCGATATGACATGGTCCGAAAGTCACAACAGGTTTTGGACCAGTGTGTCAGGAGGTGCTGATTATTATAGATATTTACAACAAAAAGGTTTTTGAATAATTTAATAGGTTTCAAACGATGTTCATGTTTAGGATATGGAGCATTTAGGAAGAAAGATAACATATTCGTCATTTTTTTGTAGTACAAATATGAGAACTCTGCAGAGGTATTGAAATCCCTTGTTAGAATATAAAATTCTACAAAAATGTTTTTTTTTAAAGAAAGAGAAAAAATTCAAATAGTTGAGAGTCTTTTCTAAAGCAATCGGCCTTGCCAGAGCAGGAGCACACTCCATTCAAAAGGAAAAGACGGCCCTACTATATGAATTATTATATGGACATGAAAATTAAAAAGGTTCAATAGTTTCTAGAATCTTTGAATTTAGGACCAGTTGGCACTTGAATCAAGAGAAGTACTCAGAAGAAGAACAAAGACAAACACCGATATAACGGGAAACAACAAACTACATGATGAAGCACCAGCCAATCTAGATAGGGGAGATTAAGCTAGGTCTGTCAACGGATGCAAATGGATGCAGATATGGCTATATCCGCATCCAAAAATTAAAATCTACATCCGTATCCGCATCCGATACCCGTGGATATCCAAGAATCAATATCCATATCTGCATCAATAGATTTTTTCGGATATCCAAAAATATCCGCATCCGAAAAGAGGATGCGGATAATCCTGGATACCCAAAAATATTCGAAAATCCGCATCCGAAAGCTGAAAAGGATTTTGTTACATTGAAAATTTAAAACCAAAACATTACAACTTAAATACTTTTTTCCCAGATAACAGTCAGACATGTAAACTACAACGGTTTATTGTTTTTTCAAGTAAAAAATAAATTTACACATAATATTAAATAAGTTCATATAATGTTACAATTTAAATAAACAAATATAGCAAATTAGGTAGAGCAAGCTTACAACATTTTCATTATGTCATCTAACCCACTATAGCTTCTTCACAAGAACTCTTGTATAACAAAATATAATTTAGTAAATGACATTAAACAAAGATTACTTATTGAGAATTATACTCCGCAACTAGTAGACATCAACCCTATAATTCCAGTGCTCATTTTCATAATTAACTTTCTATTTTTATGTTTAGAATTATCATAATTAACTTTCTAATTTTGTGAATTAACTCAACACGGTTGCCACTGTTTACAGCAGCATTTTTGCTGCTGTAACAAATGCACTAGGTGTCGTTGGTAATAGCACCAAGTGCTAATGTAACAATAGCACAACTTGTTGATAATAGCAACAAGCTCATTGCACGTTATATTTAAATTTAAAAAAACTACTTGTGCGACCGTTTAAAACGGGGTTGATGATTCATCTACAAGCTCTATATCTTGGATTGTTAGATGAAAAAATTAACTAAGTATATTAAATGGCTATCATACTAAATTCTTATAGTATGTAAACACAACTAACCTATGCCCAATTGTACCAATCCTTAATACAGTTAATGATTCTACTATGTCTGAAGGCCATTAGCATCTACATATCAAATAAAATAAAATTTTATAATTATCAACTATAATAATTACTGTAATTTAGCTTTAGCTTAGCTTATATATTTTTTATTTGTCATAACCAACTACTGAAACATGATAGAAAAATAAGATTTACGGTGTAACTATATTTGCATCTAAAACAAATAATAAAGATAATAAAATACTATTGTTATATGTGACATGTAACCTTTTATATTATTATTAGTCGAAACCTTTTGTAATAGCTGTATCATCTAACCTTGAGAAATCTTACCATTCATTGGCTTACCTAAAATTGATGATCTCATAAAAGATTACTAGCTGAAACAAAATAACACTATTTGCATCAACAGATTCTGGCTAAAACACATTATAACAGTACCAATAGTTGAAACACATAATAAAATAATAGTGGTTACAACAAAATTAAGTCTGAATAATATACCAAAGAAGAAAAAATTATGAGGGCTAGTCGTGAGACTCAACTGTTCATCATCATCATCGAATGCGTGATTCCAAGAGAAGTGCTAATCGTGGTTCGCTTGCGCGCCTGATAAGGGAGAGACGAGATGCTACATGCGAACTTTAAGCGGAGCTGAGACCTTTCTTCATTCATCATTGGTTGATTGAGGCGCGCTTGGATATGTGAGAGATAAGAGCCTGAGATCAGTTGTTCTTCAGATTTAGGATTTTTGCTTGACAAAATAAAAGGTGTGGCTTTAAAAAAGTGAAAATGAATGGGAAGGCTGCTGACGTATAATTTAGGGTTTTGAAAATATCTAAAGAAATTTCAGCCATAGATTTAAATCCAGGGGCATAGTGAATTCTCTTTAAAAATAAAGTTGAAACTAGAAATAAATTTTGATTACGTTGTCGCTTTAAACTAATAACAACAACAACAATAATAAATGTATTAATTTCGGACCGGATGGATATTTTTCGGATATGGATACGTCCATATTCGCATCCGCATCCCTTTTTTCTTCAAATATCGGATATCCATGGCTGCTTTTCGGATACCAGATAATATCCGTTTTTTCGGATTCGGATACGGATGGATTTTGGATTTTTCAGGTATCCATTGACAGATTAAGAAATAATTATGGTGGATTCTATTTTCTTTTCTTAAAACTAGTTGAGATTCAAGCTATTATTTCAAGGACACCTCACAAAATTGTAAAAGGACAACACAACACCTCACTTCACAAATTTGAAAGGATATATACATACTGCATTACAAGGACAACACAATACCTTATAAAGTTTGAAATGGTATATACTACCGCATTAAAGCACAATAAAACAAATCAATTGTATAAGAAAAGGATATCTACTAATAGGGTGACACAACAGCCGTTTGAGGTCGGCATATAAATTGAATATCAAATTCGGATCCCTATTTGATTATTTTAATGTAAAACGAGTCTCTCTCTGTAATTTTTTGTAAACTAGGTCCCCGCTCCTTTAACATTGCACCCGACGCCAACTGATTTAATTCGTACTTTAAAATGTGATAACTTTTTATAGATTAATCAGATTTAAGAATTGATTTTATCATTAAATCACAATTTAATAAACTTTCAAATGATATCCATTGTTGATACCTAAAATTTGATTTTCGAAAATCATAATTTTGCATAGCAGCTTTAAGTGCATGTATGTAATGTAGTTATTGTATTACCACCTTGTGTAATTGCAATTATGTGACTGTATTTATTTTATATGACATATCTTTTATATTTTTGATTTAACCGCATTAAGATAATATAGTCATTATGTTCGAACCTAATTGCATTTGATCATTTTAACCGTGTTTATGTAATGAGGCAATAATTATGGTTGTATTGATAATATAATTCAATCTAAATGCACTTTACAATTTGAAGTATTAAGAAAATGCAGTTATACTTAAATGCTTTGATAAAATGCAATTTTATTTTAAGAATGTATTTTGAATTATTGCATTTACATGATGCAATAATAATTTTGGCTTGCATTTGATAATTTTATTCAATTTTAATACAGTTATAATTAACTGCATTAAGAAATGCAATTAAATCGGAATGCTTTAAGAAAATACAATTATGATTTTGATAGCTTTTTTGAAATAAACTTAAAGGCATTTATGTGATGCCATAATATTTTTGACTGCATATGATAATTTTATATAATTTTAGCACACTTTATAACCTAATTCCATTAAGAAAATGCAGTTGTATTTAAATTCATTAAGAAAAAGTAATTATATTTTAACAACATATTTTGAATTAATTTAATCGTATTTATGTATTGTAATAATAATTTTGGTTGCGGTACATTTAAATGCTGTAAGAAAATGCAGTTTCACGCGACGTAAGTTTTTATTTCCTCTTTAATATCCCATAGGAAAAATTTCCAAATTGGATTGATTTTCGAAACTGTTTCACGTTTAGAGCCTGTTTGCAAACTTATTACCAAACAAGGTCACCATGTGGCCAATCAGTAGCCAACTTAGGTTGGTTGTAACTGCCTTCATATGGGCACCACTATAAGTTAGACCTATGGTGAAAAAGAACAGGCGTAACTCATAGTTGCGCCTATTCTGGTAAATTAAAAACGTACGCTACTAAGAGTAGTGCATAGGGGTGAAAAAGGAAAGGCGCAACTAATAATTGCACCTTCTTTTATGGCCACATGTGCAACTATGAGTTGCGCAATTGTTGCTGCTATATAAAAGCAGTAGCCCCCACCCCTACCTCATTATTTGCTTTTCCCTAATTGCTCCAGCCCGAACCCAAACGCTCCAACTTCAAATTCTCTGATATTTTCCGTCCATTCCACCCAAAATCTTGACATTTCTTCATCATTTTTCGATTAAACAAAGCTACAACAATAGAAGCGGGATCTTCTTCAACATAATATGATTTTGGTATTTTTGTAAACCTTAGATTTTTAGCATTTGTTACTAATTTGTGTTTTCTTGGTATGTATGCGTAATGGACCATGTTAACTGGCTTGTTATAGGTGGTTGTAATCTAATTCTTATCATTGAAACAATCCTATCTTGTAAATCATGTCATTAATTTGAGTTTTTTACATTACCTTTCAGAACCAAAGAGCGGACCCATTGATGTTAGCATGTTATATTTAAGGATAAGCACCGTACAAATTTGGAAGATTTAATAAGGGCAATTTTTTTGTATTTTGCTAAGTACACTAAATAATTGAACAATTTTACCATTTTGAACTAACTATATGTTATTATTCTCTATTTTTTAGAATATAAAACTTTTCGACTGTTTGGATCATTTGTAAAGTTTTGAAGACTTAATGGAGATTGTTGATGATCATTGCATTCAACATTACTTCATCAAGCGAGCTTCTGATATTTCATGCAGGTTAAATATATCATATTTGATAGGCCCTTACGTGAGACCTTATTGATATAGCCGTATTGATAGGTGGAGGCCCGAGACTAGCATATTTCATTTCTCTGTTTGAAGAAATGACCATTACATTACAAGAAGTCGATGTTTTACTCGGTGTTCCTATAGAAAATGTTATTGCGAAATATTTTAGTGATATTGACGTAGATGATATTTATCACCAATTTCTTGGTGAGATTCCACCTCCTGAAGCCATCGTTAATAAAATAGAACTGAAAGTCAAATGGATTAACAATCTTATAATTGGCTCAACTATTACCCCTAATTCATCAATTAGGGCGATAGAACAATATACACGGGCTATGTTATTGCTTCTTATAGCATCTAAGCATTTTCCAAACCACACCAAGGGTCGAGTAGTGTTAAATGGTTATATCTGCTATAGAAATTTGCTGCAATATCAGGATATTCATGGGGTAGCACAGTTTATGTGCTTTGTATAAGGAGTTATATGTTGTAGCGTCGAGGAGGTTGAATGAATTAGCCGGTTGCTTAACCCTTCTGTAGGTATAACACTTTTTTACATATTGTTTAACAACGATAATGTGCAGGTTTAGTTATGGACGCGTATTTCTATTGGTCGTCCAAATGTTCATACCACTATCACTACTGGATTACCATACGAGGCCAGGTGAAACTATTGTTAATTTCTATTAAAAATTATATTTTTAGTATAATATTCATACATTATTTTTTACACTATTAGATGACAGAAGATAGGTGTTGGAGAGATAATCCTGACCATCATGACATACTCTATCACAATGAGCTAGACGTAATGGAACATTGTAATGTTGAGTGGATGCTATAAAAAGATGAGATTTTACATGATTTGCTGCAAATATGCTTGGGCGGGTAACAAACATGGTATAAACAACCCCTATCATTTCCTTGCATAGTGTGGTCTTGTACTATCCAGATAGAGTAATGAGGCAATTTGGCCTTAACCAACATATATCAGATGTAGCCAAGCAGGTGTTCCCGAATAATTGAAATAGAGATTTGTGTAACACTTATATTGCCAGATGGGATCACAAGTTGGATTACATATAACTTGAATGCGTACCAATCATCACCATTGAAGAATACAACAGTTGGTATTGGCATATCATGCAATGATATGTTCTTAGAGAATTATCCACTAGATTGCCTAAATATGCTTTACAAGAACCTGTGGAATGTGACTTAGTATGATTAACTTAGTTTTCATTTCATATCTCGTTCAAGCAGCATTACTTTCTTATATTAAAACTTCTTCTATTTTAGATTCAAATGTTGTACATGATTTCAAACGAAGTCGAAGATGTGATGGCAGATCTTGGAGATGAAGATCGAGTTAAAAGTAAGTGCTTCAACATCAAAGACATTATCAAGTCGATTCTTGGAAGACATAAGCTTGAACGACCACTGCCTTATGTACCTCGTCCATTTGAAGCATTTGCTCGTATAGACCAAAGAAGACATAGAAGAAACGCATATGGTTCTTCACAAGGTACTCAACCAATGCATGATGTAGTTAAAGCTAAACCATCTCAACCGCTTCTAACCCAAACACAAAGAAGAAGAATACCAAGGAAAATTAGGAACTTAAAAGATTAGGATTTATGGTAGGTTGTTTTTTTTGGTTTTTTCGTTGATAGTATGTACGAACTTTTGAAGCCGATTTAGTTGGTGGTACATTATTTGTATTGTTTAATTTGACTTCATGTTAAGTTGCATTTGTGGTTTTCAGTACTTGATGCTGTTGTTTTTATATGTATGGTTTGAATGAGATATTGAAGTCGAATTTGGATTCTATACGTGTATTGCTGTTTTTATAGCAAGTTTTCCAAATAAGCACACCTGTGAGTTGCATTTTTTTCAATTTAACCAAAAGCTCAACTTATAGTTGCACCCTGTATCTGGCCACTTGTTTTTGGTCCAATTACAGCTTATATAACCCTATATCCCTATCCATTCCAACATAAACCTTCTTCCCTAAATTTCAAAACCCTATTCTTCATTACTCCTATTATAATCGACAAAGCTGAAGACAAGATTCCGCTTTCTTCTAAATCGAATGTAATAACTTCAAACCTTTTTTTTTTACCTATTTTGTTTGATCTATAACTCAAACTCGATTTCTTAAATATTCCACCTAGATATATGACTCGAATTTAGTTTCTTAAATTTTCTTAGATCCATGACTGCTATGCTGATTATTTATCACTATGATAGTGATTTAATCATTGATGAAAATAGCAAGCCAAACTATATTGGTGGAAAGCATAAAGGATCAAAAGTTAGGAAGGGTTGTAATTATCTTGAGTTGAAACGACAATTTACAAAGCTACAAAGATTAATTCAAACAAATATGACATCTAACTAGTAGGTAAATGAGTTACGGATGATGGTCCGATTACTATTGAGGTGAATGATGATGATGACATCACTTTGATGTTTTATGTTGGAATGAAAGTAGTCGAGTTATTCGTTAACAAGGAAGAGATGATACAAACAAACAATCCGCAAGCTCCTATAAAAGATCATGCAAGCCAATGTAGACCGAGCAATATTGTCAGTAAAGTCAAATCTATTACACATATTATTACTATTAGCAACCAAGCGTTTACACACAAACACCTAGGCCTGGTTTCATCATGCCCTTTTTATAGTTTATTATTATGTATATTTATGTAATTAACAGTGATTTGTTCGTTTATAGGCTGCATACATAAACATTCGGCTATGGTTTCATGCTTTATCCACCGCAGCCATCTGTGTGTCATTTTATGTCATATCCTTAGCAGTGAATTCTAACTCAGATTTCAAACGAAAATGCACAAGAAAATGAAGTTGATATGGAAGGTGAAAATGTTGGTAATGATGTATCATACTTGGATAGCATGGAAATTGCTGTTTTATTGATGAAGATGATGCATGTGTAAATGATATGAATGTTACTAATGATGTTTCATTAGATGGTATTCCATAAGAAACTAATGATATTGTGCATATCGAGATGGAAGAACCATTAGAGGATAATCAATGCAATGATACAATTATGGAAAGATCTATTATGCAAGAAGTTCAATTTATGATGAAATGTTTGGAGTGTAATGTCTGGAGAAAGGCCTTCGAGTCTGTATGATTTTTAATTCAAATGAATCTCTAATTGAATATATAAATGAATGGTCTAGGTCACGTGCAAGAGATTTTATTGCTATATGTGATATTGATGATAATTGTCAATGGAGGCTTCATGCTATTGTTTCTAAAAGAGACCATGTTGAATGGTGGGTAATAAAAAAATACAGTGGTGACAACATATGCTCAAATCCAAGCATAAACTTGAATCACAAATAAGCAACAACCAAATTCATATGTACCAAAGTCCTTCCACATGTTTAGATCGAATCCAAATTACACTGTAAAGTCTGTACATGAACTTATGAAAAGCATGTACAAAATTCAAATATGCTACATAAGAGCTTGGGAAGGACTAAGCAAAGCCGTATCGAAAATATTTGGCAATTGAGAATCATCATACAATGACTTGTTGTCATATTTTCTTTGTGCAAAACAGAAAAGCAACCAAACACTGTTTATCATGTTCATACAGACATTATTCAACTTTGGGGGGCTTTCTGGGCATTTAGACCGAGCATAGAAGGTTTCAAACATTGTCTTCCCGTTCTTTATATTGATGGAACACATCTTTATGAAAAATATCAATGTACTTTGTTTATGGCTACAGGCGTTGATGCAAACAACTCTTTTTTTTCATTGGCATTTGCTATTATGCGAACTGAGTCAACAGAGACTTGGGGATGGTTTTTCATGCATGAGACACTTAATTCCATCTTTAAATGCTAAATGCATTACATTTATTTTTGATAGAATAAAAGGAATTCTAACCACCTTGCAAGAAAAATGGAGAAGACCACATCATCATCGATTCTGTTCTTGCCATTTAAAAGCAAACTTCCAAAAAGCAAATTTTGATAGCAAAACTTTGCAGAACTTATTTCATGCTTGTGCAAAAGCAAGAGAAGAGTTAACATATAAAGAATCAAGGGAGAAACTTAAAAATGTTAATTCAGTATTGACAGATGGATTGACAGAAGTCTTAAAAAGAAGGATAAACAATGAGCTTTGTACAAGGACAACGGTGAAAGATTTTGCATGACGACTACTGATGTTTCAGAGAGTTCCAATAGAGTTTTAAAAGGTGTAAGATCATTAGTAGTGAAGGTATTAGTAGCACGTAGCTTCTATCGCCTTAATAGTTACTTCTACAGATGACGTGCTGATGGACTAAAGTACACAACAACACTCACGCCAACGTATGCAAAATGATGGAAAAATATGCAGCAGAAGTACAAAGTATGAGTATTAACAAGTTCAGCTTGATGGAGTGGAAGTAATAGACACAAATATACGTAATTACATGGCATATATTGTCAATGACAATTGAAAGTGTTCGTGCAATATTCCTATTCTTGCTCGGTTTCCGTGGTATCATGTGTTTGGCTGCATGTGCACAATGCAAATGAGGAGCTAATAAAGCTTACCATGATCTTATCTTACCTTGGTTTACAACAGAGAATTATAGGTTCCTGGCCTATAGACCATGGCTATTTTTCGGTTTTTCATCATGTGCTCGACAGTAGATATTGGAATGTAGGTGATGGCCCCACTATACGATCACCGCATACATGTAGGAATGTAGGAAGACCAAGGTCTATTAAAATTAAGGTGGTTGTGGATGAAATGGTGGATATAATACATGATATATGTGGACAATGTGGTAACTTGGGTTATAAGAGAAGAACATACGAGAAAAATAGATAATTTGCTTCTTTTACTACTTATGTCGTTCGAGTATTGTACTGCTTCTACTTTTATTTTGTACGCAACTTCAGTATTAAAAGTTTTTTTCTTTTTCTAATGTTGATGTGTGTTGTTCTGTTATGTGATTTTGGTATGCATTACACAATTTCCATTATACTCAAATTTGAACAACAACCAAATAATATATCAACCATCACATAACCATTCTAATTAAAACTAATTAATACATAAACTCCAACAAATTCTAGTACATAACCATTGCATAACTATTCTAAGCATTACATGGTTCCATCAAAACACACTTTGAACCACAAATAGTTTATCTGGTGCAATAATCCGTCGTTTTTCCTTTCCGTTCGATTTAGTTCGGCTTGCATCTTTAGGGCATATTCAACTCCCCTAGGACACATCAGATGATCTATCCATTAAAAGTAATTACAACAATCAATATGGTTCGGTTGGATCTTGTGATCGTTGAACTGTGCACATCCATAAAAACGACACCCTGCATTTTTTTATTCCTACATACAACTACCTCACACATAACTCCCAAGTGACAAATTTGGACATGGCAGTTGTCTTACTCCGCCTTCGCGGCTAATTTGCTTCTCCAGTTGTTGATTCAGTTCGTCTAAGTAAACCCAACTCTTCAAACTAGATTCAACTACAACACCAACACTACGAGGAACTATTTCATATTGATTTTTAGAGACATATTCACATTGATCACCAATTGTTCACAATATTTCATCAATACATCATTTTCGATCTTCCATTTATCTATGTCGGCTCGCTTAGCTTAATATGAAATGTATAGAACTAAAAATCAACATGAACAATTTTTTTTTTTCAATACGACACTAGATTCAAAATAGAGCTTAGTCAATTACCTTGCAAAGATTGTTATAGCTCTATTCTAATTAAAGAATGTTGCAGAAATATGAAGATTTTGGATGGAATTTACGAGTAATGATTTGGGAAGAATGAATTCGAAACTGAGGAAAGTAGAAATGAGAAAAGAAAGGGAGGAGGCTGATGCTACTTTTATATAGCAGGAGCTACATGCGTAACTATAAGTTGCGCATATGTGTAACTATAAAGGCGCAGCTATAAGTTACGGCTAATGTGGTAAACAAATATGAGCAACTTTTAGTCGCGTTGTTTTTTTAATATAGCAGAACGCAACTATGAGTTGCGTCTTTTTTCTCCACCCTTATGCACTACTAGCGCGTTTTTTTAGTATATCAAAATAACCGCAGCCATGAATTGCACTTTTTTTTTTACAATAGGCGCAACTCATAGTTGCGTCCGTAAGAAGACAATTGCTATCGAACTGATCGGCCACTGATCGGGCATAAAGTAGCAAATATGCTCTAGTCCCCAAAATAGTTTCAAAAATCAGCAACCTCAAAATTTATCTAATATTGAAGGATTTTTTTTTTTTCGATTTGGCCTAGTTTTTAAAGTTATTATCGCATATAGCCTCGTTTTAAAACTAATATCAAATATGACCATGTTTTGGTCAGATCAGCAGTAACTGACCACAATGCACTGACGACATTTTAAAAGTCGACAGTTTATTTTTTTTTCCGATGGCTTTCGAAAAGTCGTCAGTGTTTTTTTTTTTGAATTTTTTTTAAATGGGATCATTTTCAAAAGTCATAAATGTATTTTTTGAAAACAAATTTACACTGGCGATTTTTGAAAAGTCGCCAGTGCATTTTGACCAGTTCGACGCTGAGCTGGTCAAAACAGGAAGATTTTTTATATTAGTTTTAAACCTGATCTACTTGCAGATAAGTCTAAAAAGTATTGAAGGATACGTTCCTAAACCCGATGATTTTACAAGGTAAGCCTACAGAAGGAAAGCTGATTGCAGATATCCGATAGGCAATACCCGCAACCCCGTCAAATCCCTAAATTTATTTCTTAGTATCCCATTCTTTCACAGCGCGCACGCCCTCCTCCTCTTTCAGGCTTCAGCACTCTTCAAAGCGCGGCCTCTTCCTCCAGCCCTCCTCATTTTCTGCTTTCCAGACTCCTTTATTCGTTTATTCAGGTATTTTGATTTTTTGATAGACCATTTTGGACTAAATCATTGCTTTGAATAGTCGAATATCATGGTTGAATGACATGTAACCGCCAGGGATGGAGTCGGAGTGTGTGTACGCTTAATAAAGGTAGCTTTTATATCTATCCACAATTTCAGTCAGTTAATCCACATCTAAGTTAATCCACGGAATAATATTTAGTTAATCCACATGTGGATTAACTTATTAATAATCTGAAATGTCTTTTTTTAGTTTCTTATCTCCTTTGGTGAAATAACTCTTCATGGATCAAAATGAATGATATAAATGTATGAATGAATGATATTAATGTATCAACAACAAATGACAGGAATGAATCATAAAAATAAATGATTTGAATATATGGTTTGTTGGCTTTAATATTGACTTGTAGTGATTGTCCGCAACATAAGCGGAAAGTAACATGAAATGGTAGCTCTCAACAAAATCGACATCAAAGTTGTTTACTCTAGTTCAAAATTAGCTCTCGACATTGTTTGAATTTAACGAACCAATCTCATATAATACCCTAAATCAAAATTGTTTACTGCTGCTATTTCTCCGAATTAATGCTTTCTTCTCCGTGCATCGAAACTGCTTCTTCACTCCAAAGCTAACTACCCCTCAGACTAAACTGTCAAATGTTCTTTTTTTGGGACGATGGATTTATTAAGTATTATAAGGCAAATCAAGGAAATGAGTGATGTGGATTTTGTGGAGCTTCATAATTCAGAAAAGATCAAGACAGTTCTTAAAAGCAACTCTTGATATCAATATCAAAATTATTCATTGATTATTTGTGATGTTGTTGAGCAAAGTAATATTCAATCATATTTGAGGAACAATTTCGAGCACACTGCCATTGTTGACAGCTTTGATATACTTAGAGAAATGATGAGTGCATAATAGAGACTGGGAATCTACTAAAAAAGAGAGGTTATGTTAAGCATATTCATTGGTGTTTGCTAATTAGCAATATACAAAGGGCCCATAGCTCTAAGGAAAAGAGGACTATGTGAAGACAAAATAAAAAAAATAGGTGGATAAACTAAATAAATTTATATTTATTGCAAAAGGCAAATTTTGCTTAGAAGTAGGATGGCTGAACTGAATCATATTGTGGATATAAATAGAACTTACTCGCAATAAACCTTATTGTGTATGCTCTAAAAGTCAATAAATGATAATTGATTCTAGAGTTAGAGTAATTTCGGTTAGTATAAAATGATTTTTCGCTTTGTTTGTGCTTTAACTTTCTAATTCAAACTATCGCGCTTTAATATATCTTTCTTTTTCTAATTTGTTCATTTTTTAGAATGCATACGAAATATGACTAATGAAGACAATAAAATCAAATTATATTTCAGGAACAAAAATTCTTAGCTTGCAATAGAATATTTGGATACATCAAAATTATGACCACAAATTTTGTTTTACTAAGAATTTGCCGCCAAAAATTTAAGAAGAGTCTCGCATGAATATGATAATGTTAAAGATACTCTTACATGTTTTATTAGTTACCTAATTTAAAATCGTCTTGTTTTGCATGTGAACTTGATGAAAAATCAGTCACGAGTGATACTTAATTTTAAGTAGAGCACTCATAAAAATTAGTCACAATATTAGTGTATTTTTTTTTTATTTTTGAACTTTCTCTGTAAAAAGGCAACAAAATCTATATTCCTGTTGGAAAACCCAAAGCTCGGAACTAGGAACTACATTGACTACATGGCTGTTCAGTTCGTCTCTATTCCGTAAGAAAAGGTAACAATCATGTCACAGGCAGGTGGAAACCCTGAATCAAGTAAGCAAATTGCCGCCCTATTCTTTTAATTCTTGTAAGTTTTGTAGTTGATAGAATCTATTGATAAACCCTTGTCGTCGATCAACCCTATTTGATAAAAAATAAAAAAAAAACTATTCAAATTTAATTTGGTAGCTTTGAGATTGAGCTACAGTATGGTATACGATGCGGTAGAATGTGTCTTGGTGTCAATGATTGTTGATTCTTTGAAATTGCATTTGAATTTATGTATCCGTGCTATTGACAGGTGGATTGATTTGTATTTCCATTTGGTCTGCCTGTTGTGTATATCTGTTCATCCCCTATAGCTTTCAGTTGTCTATTTCCATCTGTGTATTGAATAATGCCGCTAGATATGCCCTTTCAATTTTTTTTCCAGCAGATGGATCTATCTAAATCTAATAACAATAACAATAACAGTAATAATTATAAATAAAAAAATATTTATCTTTCATAGGTTCACTAAAAACTTGACTATTGGCAGGTCTCTTTGTATGTGTTGTCCGAAAAGAGGAGGACTTAATGATTATTCGTTTGCCGGAACCCGAAGTGAAAATTGTTGTAGATAGGGATCCTGTAAAAACGTCTTTCGAGGAATGTGCATAATACTATTATTTATTTATATTAATTATTATTATTATTATGATTATCATTATCCTCTTCTTCCTCTAGCAACAACTCAAGGTGTCTTACTGCCTGAAACTGTGGTCATTGGTTGTAAACATGCAGACGAATAGTTTGGTACAACATTATATTTAGAAATATTTTGCATTATGACTAAGTGTAAATATTATGTGTAAACATTCAAGTTTACATTAACGGAATGATATATTTACCAAGGTATCAGGTTTCGACCGGAACCACGAAATTTCGGCCATCTCGACTCGGTTCCGGCCGAAGGCGGAACGAGATTAGGTCAAAATCTCGTCCTGCTACTTGTCGATTAAAAAAAAAACCAGAAAAACAAAATCAAAAGTTCACAATTGCTGCACTAGAGTGAAAATGGGGTATACAACACAAAAAATAAAGGATCGAATCTAGCCTAAAAAAATGGACTTACCTCATAATCGATTCGAGTTCGACACTTGAGCATCTTTCGACTTCGACACTTGAGAATCTAACCCAAAAATTTGTGTGATACCATGACTCTATTTCGAACATCAATCTCGACTTCGAGCATGATTTTGCTTTTTCTTTCTTTCATAATTTTTTTTGGCTTCGAGGATGAATAGTCGATGCAGTAGTATCTGGGGTAAGGTTAGAATGAGGTGAATGATAATGGGCTTGGGGATTTAGTTTGGGCCTTTATTTTATAAGTTTAAAAGAAAATGGTAATTGATAATGGACTGGTATTTATATTAGGATCCAGGCTTAACTTATTTTTAATTTAGGGTTGTTTAGGCAAAATCAAATGTTCATATGTGTTTATTTATTTAATAGTTCTGTATGTTCTATTATTATCTCTTTATAGACTATATTTTGTATTTTATTTGTAATGTTTAGCATTACACTTCATTAAAAAAAATACAAAAATGCGATATCAGGACCGAAACCGAAACAAAAACCGAAACTTCCGAAACTTCCGAAATTGACCGAAATCAAAGAAATTTCGAATGACCGAAACCGAGTTCTTGAACCTTGATATTTACAATACTACTTTGTTGCAGTGAAAAAAGTAATGACAGCATTCAATATGCTGAAAGTGCAACCCAAAAAATAAAAATAAAACAACTTTGCTCTTATTATAATTAGTAACAATCCAGCAACTATGAAATACAACTAAAAAATAGCAATCATGTGATCTTGTTATCTAGTTGAGAAAATGTGATGATAAATATTTGAAGAAATACTTGGTTTCAGGATTGAATGATGCATATTACCTGGAAATCTTCCCCTTCAATGGTAATCATTGAAGATACATATATTACATTTGGGTTCAAGGATGCATATGGGATTTTAGGGTGATTACTTTTAGGTTGGGTATATAAACCCAAGCAGATATTCATCTCCATTTGATTTGGGTATATTCCACCATCCATGCATACAAATTACCTTCACACTTTTATTGTGGTGCATTTAGCAACCCTCTTAATCAAAACCTCGAATTTAATCTGGCCATCACAATATGTCTATTGATTCGGCTAGTAATTTCTGATTACAGCAAATTCCCTTCATTGTTATTATTGTAATTCTGGATCTCTCCTACCGTGTTAGAAACCAAATTAATTTAAGATTTATGTATTTGTGCAAAATCCTTTTTTGATTTTGTTAAATGTGTGAAGACTTCGTAATATTTTTTATCTACTATAATTGGACGATTCAGTATCCATGTCAAAATCACCGAGAGATGGACGTTGCCTAATTTTTTCTTTCTTTCAAAAACTAGATATCTTGTGCAAAAGCCAAATATCAGTTACCGCGAGTTCACAGAATTAGTGCTTCTTATTTGAAACATATATGGAATTTTTTTTTTACCGTTCTTCTATCTAATTTGAATGAAAATTGTTTTTTTTTGCAACTAGGGTTTTACCTGATAATTAGACTTTAAAACCATGTGACCGCAATTCACACTTTGGCTATCGTATTGGTTTATGCATTCCAAAATGCAATACATTAATGTTTTGAAATGCTACGCCCGCACAATATGGTACACTCATTTTGACATTTCAGAACATCGAATCTGACTTTCCAAAACGTTCATTTTGAAGATTTTAAGTGTATTATATTAATATGCATCAAGTAATAATGATTTTTCTATGGAAAATATTGATGAATAATGATGTCAAATCAACCTCGATAAGACAAACAATCTTATTTTCTACTTAATTTTAACTTTTGACTACCGTAATGTTGTAAAGTAAGCCACATACATTTATAAGCTCTACCTTTATACTCATCCACTCTTCTCTTTTTTCACAATATTTGAACGTTTTGTAATTGTTTTTGGCTTCGATTGCCGTATGTTATAAGTTGATAAGTAATCCTACTGACATGTTTAATTAAACTATGTTTTACTCTGTGTTCATCCATTTGCAGTGGATAACAATATTTTAAATATTTGTATGCAAAAAGAGCATTTTCAAAAATGTTCCATATTCCAATTAGATGTATTTCGTCTCAGTAAATCATTCCAATTAAGCTTGCCCCTAACGTATTGTATTTTGTAGCATTGACATTTTCCGGTACCATTTTCGTTGCGCACACTAAATAGATATGTGTACTAGGTAAAATAGGTTTAAAATGTGTGGAAACTTTTACTTATTTTGATTCGCTGCATAAATTAGAATACTTGTACTATATTTGTTCATTTATTTCAATCATAATTAGTTTAGTTAATTTTTTTTCATATCAATTTAGAACTCAAATTATCCTAATGGGTTAATGCAATTTTATATGTTGCTCGTAGTTTGATGCACTAATGAATTGCTTAATTGAAAGAAAAAGGTTAAAAAAAACCGACTTTGATAATTGAAGTTGATTTTGTTTAGACAATTATATGGCACTTTGCTGCTGAACCCTGTAACTTTTCTTGTCTTGTGCCCATGCCAATATTCTTGCCTGGGTACGCCTCTGAACTCACTACAATCTTTGACAAAAACACAATTTCATTGCAGTATTTTTCTTTCCAATTTGGATTTTGTTTTGTTTTTCCACAAAGAAGCATTTTTTAATAGTTATTCTTCATGTCGACTGACCTAACTACTTATATGTATTGAGTGGATAATGTGAATATGGAAGTTGAAGAGTTGGAAGAGGAGGAGGAGGAGGAGGACGACATTGATTTCAATCCTTTTATAAAGGAAAACTCTCCTGAAGCTTCCTCTAGCTTAAGTTCCGATAATGAATGCATTCATGACACACCTTTCAAACCTTCAAATGAAACACGTAACTGTGAAGAGGAAGAAGAAATCATTGTGCAATCTAGAGTTAATACAGACAATAATGTAGCTTCACCGATGCAAATGGATAAGGAACCTCGTACAAAACCAAATTCAAGTGTGGAAATCAGTAAGGAGGAGGTGGATGCTATTTCAAGGAGAACTAGAGCACGCCATTCTCTTGCTAATTACACGCTTGAAGAACTTGAGACATTTCTTCAAGAGTCAGATGATGAAAGAGATCTACCTAATGTTGATGATCAGGAGGAGTACCGGAAGTTTCTTGCAGCTGTTTTGCTAGAAGAAGGCAATGCTGAGAGTGAAGGCAAAGTAAACGATAATGTAGATGAAGATGAAGACAATGATGCCGACTTTGAGCTTGAATTAGAAGAGGCATTATTGATGGACAGTGATGTGGATGAAAATCTTGAGTGTAACAATGAAGAAGATGCCAAACGTGTGACTAGGCAAAAAAATATGAAGAATGTCAACAATAACAAAGATAAGAGTACCCTTTTAAGTCAAGCTACGGTAACATGGCGCCCGATCCTACCATATGGGTATATTTCTCCCCAAGTTTCTCAGATACAATTGCCAAGTCCTCATTTCTATCAAAATCAGATGCTGCCAGTTTATGGTTTTGCTCCAAAACAAATAGGGCAATTATATTGTTTGATACACGAGCATGTTCAATTACTTATTCAGATATATTCGGTTTGTGTTCTTGATGGTGGTAGTAAAAAAGGTATTGCATGTGAGTATCAGAGGATGATACTAGAAATCTTGTCTAGAAGAGAAGAATCATTAGCTGTACAGAAAGTCGCATATCCAGACTATCTTTTTAAGTATCCAAATGTTTACCCTTCTTATCAAGATAACAATAGCCTCAATTGGGCACCTCAAACAAGCAGCCCTGTGCTGTCAGTTCTTGATGTCGCTCCACTACGTCTTACCAAAGAGTTCATGGATAATGTTAATCGTAGGTGACTTGATCTACCCTTGCACTTTATATTCTTGTTGTATTTTGATTTAATCACATACAAATTCTGATATCCTTACATTTTGAACATTGAATGAATGTCATAAGAGCATATAACTAGTAATTATGGCCATGAAGTCAATACAGAAAACCACATTCAGCTATTAAATATAATATTGAAAGTTGAAACAGTCATTGATAAAAGGGTTTTATGTGCTCAATGTTCAGGATACATGGTACATAAGTCCATGGGTACTTATAATATCTAGCATCCTCATATTTCTGTTTATATAACAGGCGTGTTAGATCAGAGTAAAAGCTGTACCTATTTAAAGGCACCTTTATTTTCACTTTCGCATAATGATGCTTCCTTAAATACATTGGATAATCCTTCCAGTCCTGCAGAGGCTAAAAAGTCATTGGCTTCAATCCTTATAGATCGTACCAAAAAGCAAAGTGTGGCTCTTGTGCCAGTAAATATTGTTGGATTAGCAAAAGTATTTTATCCGCTGTTTAATGCTGCACTCTTTCCTTATGAGCCTCCTCCATCGGCTGTTGTCAATCGTATTCTCTTCACCGAATCTGAAGATGGGTGAGTTTTATATTTTACCTATACTAGAAGTGGTATGGTATTATTATCTGGTTTCCATCATTTACTGCTGTCATATTCGACACATTATCCGAGAATCGGTACAATATATATAGGAAAGATGTCACGTAACAGTTTCTATTTCACTGAAGCTTTTTTGTTAGAAGTTTTTTTTCCCCTACCACTTATGTCTTGACTCAAGCAAACTGTATCTGCACCGATTCAAACAACAAATTGAGTATTCTAGACATGCAACAAATCCATCTCTATAACATTTCATCTATAAAAATTTAAGGGAAAGTTTCTAATGGCTTCCTCGATCAGTGTTTCTTAGCGTATTAGTTTTTGTGATATATTACGACAATTATTTACCTTTGATTCTACCATTTTCATCCTCAATTTTGTAATACTTCAGTTTACTGGCGATGGGATACATGCAATACAACCATGATTGGAAGGCCATTCGACAACGTTTTCTTCCTTGTAAAAATGAAAACCAGGTGTGATATAGTTACTGATTCCAGTCTTAATATGACATAGAATTATTTTCATCTTCCTGACCATTATTTCTAATATTTTCAATTCTTCATTATTATTTGACTTTAACCAACACAAGGAGGTGAAACCGCCAACAAATTGGATATTTATCAATTGGTTATTATAGTTACTCAAAGCAATAAAAGTTTAACTAGTCATATGCTCTTTAATCAGCATATATTAATGTTTGGAACACACAATATGTTTATTTGCATCACATGTGAGAAGTGATAAAATATCTTAGGGTGGGCAAATGCCACTTTGGAACAGGATAGCCCTTACCATTATGAAAAGCAACATCGAGCTCAGATAGAAACCTACAATGTATATGCTCCATAGTATTTAAGCCATTTCATGAATTTTTACATAACCGGAAGAAATCAATCAACCTTCTTTAGGATTCTTAGGCAATTTACATAGTTCGTTTCACAAACTGACACTTGTATAAATATCTTTAAGTGTCGGTTCTTACTTGCAAAGGTGCATAATTGTACGAGTACCAAATTATATTACTTGGGTGTTCATGTATATAATCCCATCATCATTAAGCTTACACGACAGAAAGGAAAGCAAGTAAGCAGATGTTGATTAGCTGCTTATACTTGCATAATTATAACTATTTTATGATTTCGTGTTCACATGATAACCATGATATCAAAATCACCTGAATCATAAGTTACTGGATGAAAACCTGCTGTTTGTTTGCTGATTATCAGTGTTGATTTAAAACCCTGTTTTTGTTGTAGATATTTGTGCGGCACAAAAACCGCATCTGTTCAAATGCACCAGATAATCCTATAAAGGTAAGCTCTTTTCATGAAATGTTAATTGGACATTTTATTTAGGATATATTTTATTATTTTTATTACCTTTTTCCATAACAGTATGTTTGAAGGAGCAATTTTGCAACTTTATTTTTTCTGAGAGCGAACTGCCAAAATTCTTCACTGATTGGGACTTGTATAATTCCTCCATTTCTGTTAAGTGCCAATAGCCTAATATGGTTAATTAGACTAACTTGTTATCGTAGTTTAATACCAAAAACTAACCCAAATCTTGAAACTGATCATTATCCTGCTTGTCTTTTCAAGGCAATGTTATATGAAAGAAACTACTTGGTTATACTTCTTTTCGCAAAATTCAATCAGTGGGAATGTGAGATACATCCGCTAAGTAATATAGTGTAATAATATAGTGTAATAATAGTTATAAATGTTAGGGTTGTCTTGCTTGTGACGTATTAGAATGACGGTTTGGAATTGGAATAGTCTCACATTGCAAAATACTTGGAGATGTGATGTATAAATATGAGTGTACATTGGGGGATCCCTTTTGTTACAATAATTTTTGCCAGTTGATATGCGTATACCACGTGCATGAGATAGGGGTGCTTGGTCCGACCGTCGAAACACAACATGGTATCAGAGTCGAGGATTATGAACTAGGTCATGCAGACAAAAAAGAAAATGCTTTCAAAGTACTTCGAGGGAATTCAAGTCAAGAGGAAGATTTGTTGTGGTTGTATCACATGTAGCATGTTGAACAACGGTTTGGAATTGTAATAGTCCTACATCGCAATATAATTGTAGATGTAGTGAATAAACATGAATTGGTAAACATGTAACATCGAGTGGTTCTTTTTGTTACACAAGCGTTTGTCAACTCATATGTGTATGCCACTTGAATGAGATGTGGGAGCTTGGTCCGACCGTCGTAACACAACAATGAATAAGATTTTTAAGCACGTGCATATGAAACTCCCTTATAAATTTATTAAATTTAAAATCTGTATGTTATATTGATAAAAACAAATTGAAAAATGGTATCGAAGTTGTAATCTTATTTGCGTTTCAAAAGTTCAATTTGAAAATAGATGTTAATTTTTGTTTTTCATGGGATTCAAACTCTTGACACCTCTTTTGTATATAAGAGCAATTTTGAAAGTTCACGGACGGATCAAAAGATCGCGCTTCAATTCATTAATTAATAAAGATAAAGATGATGAGCTTGTAATAGGTTTATAAGTACATGTATCTAATGTATATAAATATAGTGAGCATGTTTACCCTTTTAGAAGTAATGAAATAAGAAGTAAGAAAGGAAGTTGCATAATTTGTGAGTTTACTATATGGAAGGAAGTAAAGTAGAGTAAGAGATTTATAGAGTACGGTAGCAGAGAGATTCTTGTAATGCATTAATATAATAAGAGAGAAACAAAAGGAAGAACGAAGTCGCTACTTCTATACATTGCTTCTTTAGATTACAAGTACATATATAGGCTAATAGGTCGGTATTAAATAATGTGAGGTGTCTACTTATGTGGTACTGTATTACAACAATCTCCTTGGACACCTCATTGTAATAATTATCCTGTTAAAACTTCAGTAGGAAAAATCCAGTGGAATAAAACCTAGATGAAGTGGAAAAAAATGCAGTATTCACAAATTAACGCTCCCTGAATAAGTACTGGTTGACTAAATGATTGGTAGTACACCCTTCGCATGCCAATGCATAGACTGATTTCTTGAATGTTGAATTCAACGGTGCTTTAGTAAATAAATTGGATTGATTATTATATGAGCGTACCTACTAAATCTCTTTCTCCTTTTTTTTTTAAAGAAAAAAAAGATTTTTGTCGAGACCATGCATGTGGAACAACATGAGGGACATATGTTTGGTTCTATACTCCTTGATATATATTCTTTTGATTTGAACAATACAAGCAACATCATGTTCATGTACCACAGTTGGATCTTCATCAGATGTTGACAATTTGCATATGCTTTTGATGTGATCAACCCTAGACCTTAACTATGCGCATTCTTGGCTTGCTTCATGGAGCAACATCATCTCAGAATGGTTAGATGATGTAGTGATTATTGTTTTTGTTGATCGAGAGGAGGTAGTAGAACTTCCACGCAAAATTACATATCTTGTTTGCGAACGAGCTTTGGGGGGTAAGAGAAATATCCAGTATATCCGCATAGCCTCTAAATTGGGGGCAATGAGGCGAATCTTCCGAAAAGAATAAGCTCATCCTCGTTGTGCCATGAAGATAACACAACACATGTTTAACTCCAGTTCAATGTATTTTAGTTAGCTTAGAATAATTTTAGCTAATAATTTAACTGCAAAAGCAATATCAAGTCTAATATATTGTGCTAGTCATAGTAGAGCACCATTAGCACCAAGATAAGAAACTTCTTGACATCAAACCTTTTCCTTGCTTTCTTAGGGCGAAACGAATCCTTTTGCACACCAGGTGATAAAACAACCATGAACGTATTTAATGAATGATACTTGCCATATTAAAACATCTTATGATTTTTTCTGTATACGTTGTTGATGGATACGAATTCCATTGGAACTGTGTTCGATCTACATATCAAGACAATATTTTTTCTTTACAAGATTTTTCATCTTGAACTATTTGGTTAAATATTTCACAGCTTTGGTCAGTATTTTTTGAGTGCCTATTAGATTTACATCAACGACATATATTACACTAAATTTGATAACATATCCAAATTCATATTCTTCATGAATACACCTGACATATAAAATTATTAACAAGTCTTTCTTCAATTAGGTACTGACTTGGTACTCACTTAAACGGTTATACCACATTCATCGACATTGTTTCAATACGTATAGTTATCATTGAAGTTTAATTGAGTACAGGATTTGTGGTTTTCCACTAGTATTTGTCCAGATTTAGAGACTTCATATAAATTTCAATGTCTAAAGTTCCATAAAGATACGCAGTTACCTCGTCCATTGTATGCATTTTAAGTCATTCCGATAATTGTATCCATAACAGATGCACATGTTTCATCAAACTCAGTTCCAAATTCTCTGTGAGAAACCTTGAACCAGTTATATACGAACAATCGCACTCTTTCCGTTTCGTTTTCTTACGAACACCCACCTCTAACCAACAGATTTGACGTCTTTAGGTGTTTGAACTATAAGTCTAAAAGGTTAAAAACTTCATATGTTGCAAACAGCTGCAATTCATTTTGAATCTTCTTTCCATTCTAATCAATCATTTCTTTGTTATCATTCATCTAGGGAAAGAGGTTCAGTATTATCAATTGCAATAATTTCTGTAGCTACATAATATGAAAATGTATCATCAATGATTATTTCATTTCTATGCCATAGTTCATTTGTATGTGCATAATTTATTTAAAAAAAATTTCTTTTGAAGGTATCTCTACTATCTCAGGGGCTTCTATAAGTCTAAAACTTGTTTGTTTTTATTCATATTTCCATTGGAAGAGTCAATATTGATTTTCACTTTTTTTGTTAGGAAGAACTGAATCTTTTGAATTAGCATGTCATCATTGCTTCTGGCGAATTTTGGATAAATGAGTAGGCATATTTTCAGTTTTATCCACTGGAATTTCAATGCGTGCAAGTGCATTTATAATTGGTACGTGTGATTTAGTTACTCTTGTAGTATCGGTAACTGCATTAGATATATATGATTTGCAAATTTAGGCTGATCAGTTATTCTTTATACTTCAGTTCCACACAAAGAAGTATGTGGATCAAAATGGGACAAACTTCTTGTTGCTTATGTAAGTTAACGCTGTTATTTTAATTATTTTATCCCCCTAACAGTGGGAAAGCTATCTATCAAAATGGCAATCCACAAACTGGGCGGTAAAGACATCTCCTATATTCGGTTCAATATGTATAACAATTGAATGCGAGTTAAAACGGACATGAATCCATAATCTCAAATCACTATAGTGGGTCTGTTTAGTGCGTCATGGGGTGCAATAAGGAGTTGAACAACACAAACAAAAATTCTCAAATGTGAAATATTTGACTGATGATCTAATACAAGCTGCAAAAAAGAATACTCATGATAAGTTGTTGGTCCAAGTCGAATTAATTTTGCAACATGCAAAATAGCGTGTTCCCTGGTTGATATAGGTAAATTTGTTCGCGTTAGCATCGAGCTAGCAATTAGCTGTAAGCGCTTAATAAGAAATTCAACCAAACCATTTAGGCATGGACGAGCAACATTACGCTCTATTTCAATTCCGATAGACATGCAATAATCGTCAAAAATGACTTGTAAGTTCACCCGCACCATCCAATGGAATCTTCTAGATTCAATATTCTGAAAAATGAGATTGTAACTTAATAACTTGTGCTAGTGATCTTGCAAATGCAATATTGCAAGTTAGCAATAAAATCCCATGAGACCATCTTGCAAATGCATCTCGAAGTACTGTGAAAGAATTAAATGGTCCACTTTGTGGGTGGATCGGTCCACAAATTTCCCTTTTATTTATTACGAGAAGGTTGGTGATTCAACGCCAGTCTCAGTTTGTGATGGTCGTTTAATTAATTTGTCATGCGAGCAAAAAGTACATAAAATACCATTGGACAAAGGAACTTTTGTTTCTTTAATTGATGTCCAAATGAATTATTGATCATGCGACGTCATATTACATCCTGGATGATCTAAACGATTATGTCAAAGGACGCACTTATCCTTGTTATTGGTCTTTGTATTGTTTACCATATTGGATTCTGTAGATCTTATATTTGTACGTACGGTACAATCCAATGGATAAAAACATGGAGCTTTTCAAGTACTCATGTTTGCTTTGAAATGGTTGCAGTAACGCATACTATATCCATTATTATTTTCATTTATAGTTTGGAAATATCTTTGAGACCAAGAAGATTTCTTTTGGACCTTCTTGAATATTATGCATCACCCATTTCAAATTTTGCACCAGAAGAAATCATTGTTGGTTATATCCATGAAAAATAATTGTTGCTAGTTATATATTATCAAAGTAGGAATCGAATTTTGCTTAGTTTGCCATCAATCGTGTGAAAATGAACAACTTAATTAGTGATAGTAAAAAACAATATTTATTTTGGATATTTTCACAATCAGTATCCTTAGAAATATATTATAAATTCGTATATCTTTTCTATAAGAAAATAACAATTTTGTAATTCATTTTTTGGCAAAATAATAATTCTTTAATATAACATCTCATCCAGAGATTGATTTCTTTTCAAATATAATTATGTTATCAAGAAAGATATATACAACATCTCTTGGGGAGACGTTTAACTTTTCAATTTAAATAGCCTTAAATATGAATTACAATAAAAGTTGAATTGCATTATAAATATATTATTCTATCAGGCATAAAGTATTTAGGTCTACAATTCCATTACAAGTTCCTCCAACTGGGTATTATGATCTCAATATGCATTTTATTGCATGAGTAAATATTAGCTTGCAGTATGTGAAATGTTAGCGTGTAGAAAATAAAAGAGTTGGCTTGCAGAAAATAAATAGTTAACTTGCGAGGAAACAAAATGTTACATGCAGAAAATAAACAGTTAGCTTGTAGTAAATGAAATGTTAGCTTGCATTAAATAAAAAATTAGTCTGATTAAATAAAAAGTTGAGTAATACGCGGGTTTACCACATGGAAGGAAGGGAATAAAGTAGAGTGAGAGACTTATATAGCATGTTAGCAGAGAGATATATGTAATGCATCAATATATTAAGGGAGCAACAAAAGAATGAATGAAATTGACACCTCTGTACATTGCTTCTTTGGATTACAAGCACATATACATAGACTAATAGTGTTGGGGTGTCTCGCATTGTATGTGAGTAATGAGCGTAGATTGGAAAAAAAAGTCTCACGTTGTGAAAAATAATGGAGGTGGAGTAATATATACGAGTTTGGTCGTATGTAACAACAAGAGATTTCTGTTGTTAAAAGGTTGTGATCAAACTCTATGTTGTCCCCATGGAGGGATGTGCGGACGGATCCTGGAATTTCAACAAATAGGTTGGTATTGAATAAGGTGTGGCGTTCGCTTATGTGGCACTATATCTTCTAGTGGCTTTTTTTTTTGGGTAGGGTGGATGCATCTCTTATCATTATAGATGACAATAGATTGATTTGTCATGAACCATGTTGCTTGAACTCATATATTAATACTATATACTTGAATTGCCTCATGTCCTGGATTTAAACCTATGTCCTGGCTGATGTTTATTTTTGCACATTATTACCGATAGCAATCTATGTTGTCATAATCGTCACTGGGTGCTTCCAAGGCAGTGGTTATTTGTAGTGGAGATCTGCTTCGTTGTATGATTGGCTCAGTTATGCCTTTCTTTTTTTAGCCTCAACCTGCTTCTAAATGCTAGCACCTTCCAAATGCTAATGGATGGTCTTGAATGTTTTGCGGATGCTCCATTTTTTTCTGTGTTTTTGTTTTGTTTTGGGGTTTTTGTGTGTGTATGTGGTGGGGGGGGGGGGGGGGGGGTGTTGGGTTCTATGCTAACACCTTGAATTTGTTACCTTTTCTGTTGGGTATGGTTAACTACTTGACTATTCTTTGGTATGCTAACTGATTGGTGGCGTTATAAATAATTATATCTGATTGCTTGAATCACTCGTCTGAGTGCACGCGCGTATGTGTCCACAACCTTCTTGGTTGAATTTTAGTTGGGCTGTGACGATTTTTTGTGGTCTTTTTTTAATACAAAATGTCATTGAGATCTATTTCAAAGAGGCCAAACTGTAGTGCACCCCATACACTCCACTCACCCTTGCAATGTAGATAAAAACCAGCTTGGCTTGTATCACTAACTATCGCATCCAAATCACTTAAGGTCTATAACACAATATTGATGCAGTGCTTTATGTTCTTATTATGCGCTTTTAATAGTTAGAAACGAGACTCGATTATTTATATGCGGCAATGGTCCTATAATTTGCTGATTTATTTCCCTGCACATGTGTGGATGTGATAAGTTTATTTATTTATTTCTAAACTTAAATCATGATCTCTGTGTGTGTGTGCGTGGAGTCATAATTTATTCAAATTGAATATATAATAGAAAATCACTACTATATTTATGCAGGAGATTCATCGCATCAAAACCTCTCCACTGACTCCAGAAGAAAAAGCAAGAATATCCGAGGTATGCTTATATCATATATCTCATTTTATCAAATATCAATTATCAAAATGATTTTTTTTTTTTAATTTTTGTTGCAAGAGGTATTACACCTTGCTTCCGACATTAATTTTCAATACACAAGACTCATTATGGTCAAATTTGTACAGGGTTTGAAATTATTAAAACATGATTGGACAGCAGTTTGGACATATGTTGTTCCACATAAAGATCCAGCATTATTACCCAGGTTATGGCGTATTGCTAATGGAATTCAGAAATCTTATAAGAAGAGTGAGGACGCTAAAGCAAAAAGAAGACTGTGCGATTCAAAAAGAAGAAAAGTTAAAGCTTCAAAGCATGACTGTCAAATAGCCCAAGGAAAAAAGGTAACCAAACCCCCAATCCCTTTCATCCTTTTAGCATATTTAGCGTAGAATATTTTTGAAACAAAATGGATTTTTGTAGATCTATGTTCTGTATGTAGATCATTTATGCAAAATTTTGAGTCATTTCAAAACATTCAACTCATTCAAAATCAAAAGTCAATATGAAATGTTGAAATACTTGTATTAGCATTGATCTCAAATGTAGTTTTGATGGGTTTGAGTGTTTCAAAATAATTCAAAATGCTGCATAAATGATCTTGATAACATAAACAACAACATACCTATAAAAAATCATTTTTTTTTCAAAAAATATTCTGCACTAAAAAACAGAGGGGTGAGAGGGGGATCGATATGAAATGGATTTAGATCCCTCCCCAGATATATATAAGCGTATGTGTTGTTAATATCGATATTGGGTGCATATCGCTAAAATATCAATGTTAGTGAGAGTTTTCGTTCTCACAACACGAACTTAGTTTTAAGTAATTACGGTGTTAAATGCTTTCGTAATTATGAATTAGCAGGTTTAAGTAGTATTAAAATTGCCTTTAAAAGAAGTAATCATGTTACTTAAGCTTACATGATTATGAAGAAGCATTTTAGCTGTATGTTAAGATGTCAATTTCAGTTAACTAAAATTCAATCAGATCCAAACAACATCCAACACAGAAAACAAGGAAATAAAAGCTGTAAAGTAAGGAAACAAAATTTTATGTGGTTCAGATACCAAGTAATCCTAAATTTACGGGTCAATTCTTTCTTCTTTTAGTTTTTTTTCTGGCACTTGTTTTGGATTTTAATGACAGAAGTATAATCTTGCAGCATATAATTCGTAGAAACAGAAGATTTTCCCTTCTTTCTTCTGCTACATTTCCTTTCTTTTTATAACAGACATGACATCATACGGATTATTAACGTCATTTTTCTCATACACTCCCTCTTTCGTTAGATCTTGCCACGTGTCCTCGATCTCTTTGATCAGTTGAAGGTGCACGGAGTGCTGGTGTGGATTTAGGCGGGTGAATTTGATATTAGACAAGAGAATTTGATTTTGGACGGGAGAATTTTTGCTTTAGGCGAAAACTTTGAATTTTGAAATACTTTGCTGGACATTGGAGTTGTGGGCTGACTTGTGCTTGTTTGATATTTAATGCAACACATTGTGGTTTGAGTTGATGTCATGCCTCGTTGCTGCTTTGGAAATGTAACGCAGTCTGGCTAGCTATGGCGGCGTAGTCTGGCTTGGCTATGGCGGCGTAGTTCAGCTTGCTATGGAGACGTAGTCTGTCTTGGCTATGGTGGCGCCAAACTTTTGTATGTTGGGCCTGTGTTGGTTTCTGTTAAGCTTTATTGCTCAAGGCTTGGTGCTGCGCTGGTTGTTGTGCATCGTGTGCAGTTTTAGCAAGAGTTTTTTGTTGAGCTTTACGCTCTATATTTTGGAGCATGAGTAGTTCTTTTCGATGCTGATGCAGCTTGCCTCATTTTCTCACCTCTGCGCAGACCCTTAGCTTCATGCAATCTAACATGTGCTATATATTTGCATAGAAGAGAAAGAAACAAGTGTAACAATCAATGTGCAATATTTAAAAATATGTCGGTTATAATATCGAGTTATATCGGCAAAATTTCGGGCATGTTATATCATCAGTCTCCGCTATATAATGGTAAAGTAGCAGTATGTGATATTAGAAATATGAAACAACGAACGCGTTGATGAAAAATTATAATAGAAACGCGCAAAGTATTCTACGTAGTATTTCACAATCTATTTAGGAAGAAAATTTGCTTATTAAATTGAATAGTCTATAATACGAAAAAAAAGTAAAGTACGATTTATACAATTTTTGTCTAATTAAACAAATACCTTATAATATAAGTGGGTCGTTCATCATTTGTAATATTGAAATATGAATAATTTGATTTTTCTACATCTGTATGTCAGCATTGCTTATGTTGAATAAAGAGCTGATATTTTGCTATTTTTTCTAAAAAAAGCACGATTTAGGATGAAATTATAAGTTAGTTTTGAATGATACTTTGCGAACGATATTTTAAATGAAATTTTAAAAAATAACACTCAAAGTTTGAAATGCGAAATTTCCTTGAAATTTACAACGCAGATATAAACATATATTTTTATATACATGTGTCTGTTGGTGCGTGTCATATATATCTGTGTGTGTGGTTTTGGAGGGTTGGGGGTGGGGGGTTAAAGGATTGGCTACACCTTGTTCTTGCTATACCTCAAATCCGCTGATTTCAACCATATGTTTCCATTTAAATGTAGTTTCCCTCTCTTGTCACTTCAGTCTATTATTTAAATGAGAACATGCGGTTGAAATCAAGGGTATTTGAGGTGTAGCAAAAATGAGGTCTAACCTATCCTTATATGTATGTCATTGTTTTAAATTGTGAAAGCTTACATGCGATGTATTCATATCCATGAGGTGATACGTATTCCTTGAAACGTTGAGGCTTAAGCTTTTCGAGTGAAAATAAAACGTAAAAAATATAATGAAATTTAATTTAAAATTAACATATGCAAAAAATGAAGAACAAGTCATTTGGGTCTGACTCTAAAGAAGTGTATATCTTTTTTAAGGTTAAAAATAAATAACTGAAATCCATATGATTTCATTTTTGATTACTCAAAATTTATTTGGAGATTCCGCAAAATTCCAATTTTGATTCTTTCTACAAATTAAAATTGATCTACAAAATTTATTTGAAAATTCAATGAAGTCTGTTAAAATTTTTTTTTGAAAGCAACAAGAAAATATATTACATAGTTCTTGGTCGTTGTTTCAAAAACAATCTTATTTAATCATGTCGCTATTGAAATTAAAAAGTAATATAACACGAACTTCCATTTTCATAAACTTAGTTCTTTTTTGTTTTTCATTGAATAATTGATGTTTAATAACACTTCTTATAGTGTCAATATTTGCAATTAAAGGTAAAAAGATTCTTGAGTCGCATGCCTCAGCGGTTTGAGGGGTACGTTTTGTACGCGTCATATGCCTCAAATAGTTGAGGCGTAAGCTTTAGAGGTGAATAAACCTTTTGGGAAAAGCATTAAGACTTTTTTTCTCATTTCCTCAAGACGCTTCTCGATGCGAGGATTGATGCTAGCTTTTTAAAACAATGATAATATATATATATATATATATATATATATATATAAATACGTGTATGAAGCAATGTAGTCAATAGCGAATAGCGCAAGGCTTGCGCTATGTGTTATAGCGTGCGCATTTTGTTCATTTTTTAAAATTTTGCATATTTTTATAATCAATCAAATATAATATGCTTATTTGAAATTTAATGTTATTTTTTGTTGATTTTGTGTTATATCCAAACCGTTCAAAACTCCAAATACAAACACTATCATATTTCATGCATGTATTAAAAAAAAGATGTAAAATGCAATTATTAGAATTTTTTTTGATGATTTCGTATTGTACATTCAAAATAATTAATAGATATAACATATTTGTGTCTTAAAGGATTTGAAATTTATTCTTATATTTGTGAGTTGTGAATCTATGATGAGATAAAATTTTGTAAAAAAAATGTCATGGGAAATACAATTTTGCATTAAATGCGTAAAATTTTCTATTGACAAGAACTAAGAAAAAACATAAATAAGAAAAGTTACAAATTGAAAATAGGAAGGTCAAGCGAAAAATAACATATCATCAAGTCTACGATAACAAAACATATAAGTTATATTATACTTTTAAGTTTCTAAAGTCTAATTACTAATGTCATCCAAATCACAGCTATCATCGTTTTCTAAATCATCCTCCATTTATTCTTTTTTTAGTTGTTATCCCATTTTTTGGTCAAAACTGGAATATCGACAAATTAGCAAGGAATAATGGATGCCGGGATTGAAAATCGATTGGAAGCAAGGCTCAACACTAGCCTAGAAGTCCATCCAACATTCTCAGTGCAGAGGCTCATTCGGCCCCAGGAACATTCGGCCCCAAGCTTCATTCGGCCCCAAGATCATTCGGCCCCAAGCTTCATTCGGCCCCAAGTTTCATTCGGCCCAAGCCCTCCAATACCGAACCAACATGCCTTATCCCTCTACAGCCGAACCAAGATCACCACCGGACCAATACCACTACCGGATCCACTCCACTACCGGACCAGCCACCTACCTCAATGCCGAATGGACCTCCATTCCACTCCTTCACCGGTCCAACACCACCCATTCCAAACCGAATGAAGCCTCACCGAACCAGACAATTGCCAGTCCAGATTGCTTCAGCCCGGGCCCACCAGCAGCTATATACTTCCAAGACCCCTGCCCCCTACCTCACTCTATAAATAGAGGGGCAGGGGTACAACAATGGAGACAAGTTTGAGAGCTCAAACCTGGAAGGAACTTTCAAACAACTTTCATATACTTGTACTACAAGCTCTGTACTTGTAATCGGATTGAAAAAGGAGAATAACATATAAAGTGGACGTAGGCACACTTTGGCCGAACCACTATAAATCTGTGTGTCTTTTACAGTTTGGTCCTTGCTTTTCACATATTTGCATAAACCACCTAGATCACTACGAACAACATAAAATCAACTAAATCATACAACTTGGAGCTGTTTGCCCATTTTGTACAAACATCTTTGAGTTATTTGCTGAGATCTGTGATTTGTGTTTGAATATTGCTGACTTATATTCATACACTGGTGCTTTCACGACTTTGGGTGTTTGCGGCCATTTTTTACGCAAACATTTTGGTGCTTTCACTGAGAAGAACCAGCTCCCGCTACATCGGATAGAGGTTTAGATTTGGAAGACGATGACTAGGCAAAACAGTAGAAGGCTAAGGGCTGAGAGAAGCCAACAAGGAGGAAGTCAACAAGCATCCTCCGGAGGTGAGGAAGGACCAGCTTCGATCTACATAACCCGGGATGAAATGGAAGCCATAACAAATTCACTGCAAGAGAGGTTGCTGAAAAGTCAACAGGAAATGATGCAAACTTTCTTGGAGCAAATGAGAGCTGCAGGGATGCAGAATTTAGGAGCAGCTACAACGGCTATGGATGCAGGACAAGAAGCTAGGGTTATGGAACCCAACGAAGGACAAGATACGGAGCCAGGTAGCAATCAACAAGGGCTTGGGGGCAGGCCCACGGGATTCAACACAGGAGAA
Source organism: Allium cepa (assembly GCA_030765085.1). Lineage (NCBI taxonomy): Eukaryota > Viridiplantae > Streptophyta > Magnoliopsida > Asparagales > Amaryllidaceae > Allium > Allium cepa. The sequence goes on along the minus strand of CM060945.1, from coordinate 303,429,487 downwards.
CCTTTGGAAGGAGTTCAACAGGCTAGAACCAACGTTGCTGCTAACGAGCCACACGAAGAGTATGTACCGGAGTTCCCTCGGGGGCAACCCCCGACAGACAACGGTGGATTGGTAGATATAATCAGGAAGACTGTGCGAGGTGGTTTGACCAACGGAGACTTGGAAGGAGTAAACAGGAGTCCGTTCACTCGGGAAATAAGGATGGCTCAGAACCCACCTAAGTTCAAGCTACCTAGCGTGGAGGTATACAATGGCAAGGAAGACCCTACGGATCACTTGATGAGATACACTAGACACATGGAGGTGCTGGGGGCATCAGAGGAGGTGATGGCCCGATGCTTCCCTTTGTACTTGACGGACTTAGCTGCGATGTGGTTCAGGCAGCTGGAAGAAGGATCTATCGGGACTTGGAGGGAATTGGTGGAAAGGTTTCTGGGACAGTTTCGGGTTCATGTCAAGAGACCGAAGAACGTGATGACATTGACATCGGTAAGGCAAAGGATGGATGAATCGCTTAGAGCTTTTCTAACTCGATTCAGTGCCGCAGTTGCTTCGGTGGATCGGCCCGATCCATCGATGGTTTTAATGGCAGCAGTATCAGGAGTCAGGGAGAACTCGGATTTCAAGGTATCTCTGATACGAGATCCCCCACGGAATCTCGACGAATTCTTTCATGAGGCAGAAAGGTTCCTTCGACAAGAAGATGCGAGTACGGATTTAAAATTGAAAAAGGTTAATGCAGTTGAAGGGGGAGGACCATCCAGCAATGGTTCGGATAAAAACAAAGGAAAAAGGAAGTTGGACGATGATTCTGGAAATGCTAGGAAGCAATGGAAGGATCCAAAGTTTTCCACATACACGGGATTGAACGAAACACTGGAACGGATATACCTGGATACTCGAAATCGCCTTCACTACCGGAGGCCGGCTAGGAGAGAACCAACAGAACGGGAAAGGACATCAGGAAGGCACTGCCTCTTCCATGATTTGGATGGACACGACACCAACAGCTGCAGGCACTTAAAGGACATAATTGAGGAACATGTAAGGAATGGACAACTGCCGCAATATGTTGGACCTCGGAATGCAACGGCGAGGCAGGAGCAGCTGCCGCCTACCTCAAGCTACGATGGTGGGAGGCCCAGGAATGATGGTCGGTTGATCGTCCCTTGACCAGGTTAACATAAAATAAGTAGCAAACTGTTGGCAAGCAACCAAGTCATTTACACATGTACGGGGACGGAGATAGCCCCTAGGCATGCTCTGAATGATAATGGGCTGCGATGCTATGGTTTGTGAAATTTATCTTTTGCTTTTGGATTGGACACTGCTTTTTTCTTTTTGGTTTTCGGTTTTGGAGCTTGGATTGAGCTCCTGGCTTTCCTCGCTTTTTGATTTGGATTTTCCTTTGGACAATTGTTTTCGGTTTTGGATGTTAGTTTGGATTTCTGTTTTTATGATTATGGATTTGGATTTTGGATTTGGATTCTGGATTTGGATTTTGGATTTGGATTCTCGATTTGGATTTTGGACTTGGATTTTGAGTTGGATTTTAATTGGATTTTTATCTGACTTTTGATAAACGGTCGTCGGGTATGGATTATGCCTGGCAAGGGGTGAGTCGCTTTGCCCGAACGTGGTAAATTGACTCATTCAGGTCGTCGAGTATGGACTATGCTCGGCAAGGGTCCGGAGTGACCAGGATTCGGCCTAGGACTTAGGCCCTATATTATCAATCGTTATTTTCAGGTCGTCGAGTATGGACTATGCTCGGCAAGGGTCCGGAGAGACCAGGATTCGGCTTAGGACTTAAGCCATGGCATTGTACAACATCCAGGGACACTGGACCAAGGTCGTCATGTGTGGATTAGGCATGGCAAGAACCCGGAGAGGTTAGCTCAAAGTCCAGGGACACTGGATCAAAATCGTCAAGTGTGGATTACGCATGGCAAGAACCCGGAGAGGTTAGCTCAACATCCAGGGACACGGGATCATGGCCGTCAGGTGTGGATTGCGCTTGGCAAGAGCCCGGAGAGGTTATGGGTTTGGATATCGACCCAGAGAGGTCCTGGATTCGGTTATTGGCTATTGGATAAGGATGATTTGAGGCTCGGCTGTCGAGTTCGGATGGACATGGAATTTGCTCAAGCTTTGGTTATTGGATTTGGAATTGGATATCGACTCGGAGCAGTCAAGGATGATCTACTCTACCGATATGGCTATGGACCTTGGATATTGGATTCGGAACTATTCAAAACACACCTTGTTATCACAAGGCATGTTTTGGGGGGCAAAGTGTTATCCCATTTTTTGGTCAAAACTGGAATATCGACAAATTAGCAAGGAATAATGGATGCCGGGATTGAAAATCGATTGGAAGCAAGGCTCAACACTAGCCTAGAAGTCCATCCAACATTCTCAGTGCAGAGGCTCATTCGGCCCCAGGAACATTCGGCCCCAAGCTTCATTCGGCCCCAAGATCATTCGGCCCCAAGCTTCATTCGGCCCCAAGTTTCATTCGGCCCAAGCCCTCCAATACCGAACCAACATGCCTTATCCCTCTACAGCCGAACCAAGATCACCACCGGACCAATACCACTACCGGATCCACTCCACTACCGGACCAGCCACCTACCTCAATGCCGAATGGACCTCCATTCCACTCCTTCACCGGTCCAACACCACCCATTCCAAACCGAATGAAGCCTCACCGAACCAGACAATTGCCAGTCCAGATTGCTTCAGCCCGGGCCCACCAGCAGCTATATACTTCCAAGACCCCTGCCCCCTACCTCACTCTATAAATAGAGGGGCAGGGGTACAACAATGGAGACAAGTTTGAGAGCTCAAACCTGGAAGGAACTTTCAAACAACTTTCATATACTTGTACTACAAGCTCTGTACTTGTAATCGGATTGAAAAAGGAGAATAACATATAAAGTGGACGTAGGCACACTTTGGCCGAACCACTATAAATCTGTGTGTCTTTTACAGTTTGGTCCTTGCTTTTCACATATTTGCATAAACCACCTAGATCACTACGAACAACATAAAATCAACTAAATCATACAACTTGGAGCTGTTTGCCCATTTTGTACAAACATCTTTGAGTTATTTGCTGAGATCTGTGATTTGTGTTTGAATATTGCTGACTTATATTCATACACTGGTGCTTTCACGACTTTGGGTGTTTGCGGCCATTTTTTACGCAAACATTAGTCATAATCTATGTTGTCTTCCTTCAAATTGCCTTCAAAGTTAGTCTCTTCTTCATCATCAATATACGTAGGCCTTGAAGTAGAAGCTAAAACCTTTCCTTTTCATTTCAACTTAGTTTAGTGTTGTCTAGTCTTGCGTACTTTTTCTCCAGCTTTCGACATCTGTGATACATTACCCCAAGTCAGTGTATCATTCTTAAAAACCAACTCATCTTCTACGTTTGAATTATCCCCTTTCATGAATCGGTCATCCACTCATTTGAATCGTCTATATTTTCTAAAGAAATAAGATCCACCACATCCCTCTGTTTGAAATGATTTTTTTTAAAGTTTGATTGTACTTGGTAAAGATAAAGTTTCGTAGTCTTTGATGCTCAAGCCTATTTCTTCTCTTGCTATGGATCTAGTTCAAAAACATATTTTGAACCAATTTTGGGCTTTATTCACTATACATACCTAAAAGGAACAAGTCCAAAATAGCTCTATTTTGGGCTGTGCGCTATTTTACGCTTTGATAAAATAGCGCACTATTTTGCTATAGATGACATGTACGCTATTATAAGCCAAATAGCGCATACCCTGCGTTATGCGCTATTTTGTGTTATAGCGCGCTATGATAACTTTGATATAAAGTTTTGCTACGCCTCTCTCTGCTACACTTCATATACACCCCTCTTATTTTCCAACTTCCACAATTCGAATCGAACGAAAATTTGTAGATATGTTCTAACATGATTCAAGATCATCCGTACAAAATTTAGTAATACTAACATGTTCAAAATCATATTTCAAATTAATGATTAAAATAAGTGTTTTAGCAGTTGATATTCGACTTAACAATTGAACATGATAGAAATTTTGAAATAATCTCATTTTTTGTAGACGTGATTTTCATAGTGTAGATTGAACATCCCCAAAGTTTCATTTAATTTGAAATATGGTAGCACCGAAAACGATAGGGGTGTAGAACGAGTTGCAGCAAAAGAGAGGGGTAGCATGTGTGTGTTTGATAACATAAGAAATAGGACCGAGGCCGATGAATATGGTACACCGAAAACCGTAGGGGTGTAGAATGAGTTGCAGCAAAAGAGAGGAGTAACATATGTGTGTTTGATAACATAAGAAATAGGACCGAGGCCGATTTTTATAAGTACTTATTTATATGTGTGTATGTTTAATATATGTATGTCTGTACACACACATATATGTATGTATGTACACACACAAAAGAGAGGGGTAACATCTTTAGCACCCTCCCTTTTCTTTGAGTTACAGTATCATAAACGCTGCTAAAATTGAAGGCATGTTTTTATAATACTATATTCCAATTCCATAAAATCCTAGCACAGTGATATTAATATTTAAAATCAGCTGTTGAAATAGATGTTTTTATGCTTAAGATAGACTTATAATTATGTGGGGGTCCAGAAATTTCAAAATGGTCCTTTTGTTTTTGCAGATAATTTTTATATTGTATTAGCTATCCTCAAAAGTTTGTAGCGTTTTGAATTGTGTGTTCAAAGTATAATAGGTGCGTTACAAAAGGGATGTGCCACAAATCCTTCGTCTTGCAATCTATATGTGTATATATTTATGCATATGTATATGCTTATATTTATGTCTGTATATGTGTGTGTATTTGTATATACATTTGTGTATATGTTTGTTTATATGTATGTATATTTGTATGTATACATGAAGTTCAGTAGATGGTGGCATACTGAAATTTTATTCAAAAACCAGTTTACCACCCCGATTACTTGGCTGAAAGCGATACTAAGACGGTGTTATAGTAAAAGATGTCGACGCTTACAATAGCTTTTCAAGCTCAATTGTCTCAAATATTAAATGTCCTCTTTGTATATTATTCCTTTTTGATTTAGTTTAAGCTTGTGTTTTTTTAGTGTTCATTTTTGAAGTTTAATGTTAAGTGTAACCTAAACTTACTAAACTTAACTATTCTCACTTGGCTTCATTCAGTTTGCACACCTTCTATCAAATAGTAAGAAATCAGCTAGGGCTAGTCATTTTTAACATAGAAAATGGGTCATAGGAAGTGCTCTTCACGACATTAAACTCTGTAACCCTTGCATAATTATTTGATACAGAAAGACAAAGATGCCGGTAAAAGAGACAACAGTGCAGGAGATGTTGATGGAGAAGATGAAACCTATGTCCATGAGGCGTTCCTTGCAGATTCTGCATCTAAAAATGCAAACAAAAATAACGTGCAATCAGTCGACATGTCTCCATCTAATGGTAATCACTCAAAACAAAGTACTTCTGCAGTGAATGCAAGTACACAAAAAAAACCTACTGGTAACATGGTCAGGTTAGCACCAAATTTGCCTCCAATAAACCTTCCTCCATCTGTTACTGTTATTCGGAAAACAGATATTGATGATAGCAATGTAGTAGATAAAACTGCCAATGTTACTCAACCCGAAAGAACAGCAGGCTTCTTATCAAATAGTTGGCATAATTTGAATAATGGTAATGTGAATGTTAACGCTAATGCTAATACTAATGCCAGTCAACCTGGGGTAGAAGAAAATACAAATGACTCTTTTCTGATGCATCCTCTACTGTTTCAAAACCCTGAAATATACAGGCCTTCCTACAGTACTGCTACACCTACTGTTGAAGTTGGTATTTCTAATGCTAGATCTTTGCAAAATAATGAACCATTTGACAGAGCACCTTCTAGTAACGAAAGGAATTTTATTGATTTGAATGTGAGGTTGAGTTCTGAATCAGATAATGAAAGAACATATCATCCAGAACATCTTAATGTTGAAGAAAATTCAAACGAGCCTTATTGCAAGAGAAACCTATCGTTCGATGTCAATAAAATTTCGAATGAAAGATCAGAAAGAGAACATTGTAATAATGCTGAGAATACGCTTGCTAGCAATAGAGTTGGAGATCATTACACTGGGGATATTGGTTATGATTCAATTCCAGGCATAGTGATGGAACAAGAAGAGTTGAGTGATTCTGAAGATGATATTGAAAATGTGGAGTTTGAACGTGAGGAGATAGATGACTCTGATGATGAAATCGGCGGTGAGCAATTTAATGGATTGCACAATAAGGTACTTATAAATTTTATTCATATAAATATTGATTTTGTGTTGTGTTATGCAATCTTAGGCTTATTTTTTGTTGAACTACGTAAGATTCAACCTTAATTTGTTTTAATTGAGCATCTCAAACATACTGTATTTTTTGAAACCTTTTGTTTTGTTTTGTTTCACGTTGCTGAGTGAAAATGCACATTTTCACCCACGATAAATTGCTGAGTGAAAATTAACATGCACTAAACGATATACCTTGTTGACCAGAAGTGAATATATTGCAGTAAATTTTGTTTGTATACAGAAATATTCTTTTTAAACAAAAATACTACTATAAGAAAATTGTAGGTAGTGTTTGGTTTGTTATTTTTGGTTTTTGGTTCATACAAAAATGCACAAGACACATATTGTTGAAAACGATCAATTTAAAAAACGAAGTTAACATACAAAATAGAAAACAACTTTTTTATTTATTTTCCGCGTTTCGAAAAATAACACAAGCACGTAAAACAATCCATTCTTCTGTCGTCCCTCTATCTCCTTTGTCCTCTCATTCGTTTTTCTTTCACCCCTTCCGTCGTCCCTTCATTCTTCTCATATTTGAGATACATATTGAAAATCGAAAATACAAAATTCGTTTTTAAACCAAACACTACCTTAGTTTTGTCAAATTGAACGTCACAAACAAAAATTCAGGAGGGACCACACATCAAATCGACCATAGTGTTCCCCGAATTCCCCAAATTACACCATTCTTACATTTTGACAAAATTTATTATTTTGTCATAGTAGCAAAATCCCTTTTTAATAGTCCACTTATCCCGTAAAGTGAATGCTTCCGGTTTAAACTCAATTCCTGACCTCTTGGTTATACTATATTAAATATGCACTTTTCTTTCTTAATTAAACATGAATTTACACAGAAGTAACCACAGAACCAAATTATACCATGCATCGTGTATGATTCAAAATGCTAAAGTGTGTATGCCCTTTACTGCAACAGGAGATCTCATTCCTCCCTTCCAAAGAGGTTGAAATCCAGACAAGTCAGTCACGGCAGTCGAGATATAACAAAAGAAAAAGCGAGCATCCTCCAGCTGATGCTGCTAAAACAAGAAGGCGAAGAAAAAATGAGAATCCTACTGCTACTAGTAGAAGAAGAAAATAATATTATTTCACAAAAGGCATTGCTTTTAAGTTAACCGTACATAATACCTCAGCTTATTGGATTACTAAGTAAATGTAAAGCTGAACATTTTGATTGTATGAACAATGGGGTATAGGTGGATGAAGAGTTGATGTTTCTGTTTTTTACAGTTCTTCTTTGCCTATACAAGTGCTGGGTTTTATTTAAAGGTTCTATAAATGGTTACTTCTTTATACTAAGAGCATCTCTAACTTGTGTTGAATGTTCAATTGAATATTCAGCCTTTAATGTTAATGGATTGGTCCAACAGTTAGATGTCTGTTAAATATACATTTAATGTTGGACGTCTATAAATAGGATGCTCAGTTATTTACGCTAAATCGTTTTTTTTCTTCCTAAAATCGAAAAAAGCGTCGGTATGCAATTATGTCCTACTAAAATCGAAAGACGAGCCATTCGGAGACAGACAAATGAGCAAGTTTGTACGTTTTACTTTGTCCCTAGTTCCGACACGACTTATGAATCTTGAAGGAGTTCTTTTCATTTTGATGATTTGTACGTGACACCTAAGTTATACACATATCTACTCAATTTTGAGGATGGAGCTGTTACATCTGGTGCTGTTTTCTTGACATACTTACATCAGTACATTACACATAATATAGGTAGTGATGCTGACATTATGTCCTTTTTGCTATTTTTATTTGAGTTGCCGTTCTTTTCGAATCAAAAGAGGATCGTTAAAATAGGGTATTTTGCAACGATAGCCGATCTAGATCAGATCCATATTGTAGACTAGGGGATGTTTATGCTTGGATGTTTGTACATACTCAACTTTTACGTTCTAGGGAAGGTGAAGCTATGCAGTTAAAGCACTTAGCGTTTTCTATAGCGGTGTAGATGCAAAAAGTTATAGTGGGGATATAACAAATAATAGCGGAGGTACAAAAAGCTTTGTTGGATATGAAACAAAATATTTAAAGTTAATTTATTATTATTCTCACATCATTTATGTAAGAAAAAAAAAATGTAGTTAAAAAAAAATGTAGTTTAATCTTATATAACAAAACCAAAGAATATTATGATTTATGTAGTCTAGATTTGGTCATCACAATAGTTTCTAACTTATATTGGGTACTTATGCCTAGGTCTTTACTATAATTTTGTTGATTTGGTTTAAAAGAGAACTAGTCAAATTAAATAATTTATATTAATGTTACTAAAATATGTGCTAAAAATCCTTGATTTAGCGGGTGTAATGGAAAATAACGGGGCTCAAAGCGGATTTACTGTTTAATAACCCTAAATTGAAGAAGCATAGCGGTCGAAAAGTGCTATGCGTTATAGCGGAGATTTTACGGGGCTTTAGGGAAGCTTTAACTGCATAGGGTGAAACAAATGTTTGAGTTATGATATATTTTTCTATGTTGGTAGTATGAATACACGATAAACATGCATCCTCACATTGTGATGATAGCTAGCCAAGTAGTAGAGATATATTTTTCACGCATGAAATGATGTGAGCGTCTGCTCATGTGCCTATGGGAGCAAGGCATGATTTGATGGAGGCCCCCTCTCAGATTGGCTTGAGGTGCATACGTAACATTATACAGGCGTCATGTGCTGGATATTAGATCCATTTGACGTAGAACAACCAGATATTTGATATTCGTCCCCTTGTTGTTGCATATCATGCTTGTAGATTGAAGATTGTTTTGCATACAACAACCTTTCTTCCTATTTGGTATTTGAAAGGAAGATATTGGTTTCAAACGACCAATGAAATACGCATTTTATGAGATCTTTTATCATGCGATAACATATTCGGGAGACATTGGGCTGTTGGATCATAGTACATATTGGTTCGATGGCATGCTAGATGTGTAGATGTTTCAACATTCTTCTTAGCTGATGGTGATCTTGACGTTTATTGGACCAAACTTGCTCCAAGACGCTTCATATTACTCGACTACTCTCGTAGAGTGAAATTCGATCATGTAGGTCATCATTTAGCCTTGGTAAAGTTCAAGCTTCTATGTTTTCTTTTGATCCCACGCCATCCCAGTACTCCTAGTAATCGATGGATTTTGGTCCCGATTCCTGTTTTATAGATACGACATTAGTAGTACGCTTATTGAACAACCCACAGTTTATCCTCTAGAACATGATATTTCTAGTATTCCTTCAGTTGAATTATACCCTCCTTTCGAGGTAATTAAATAAATTAGTAACTCATTGTACAGTCTTGGTTAAATGTCGTATAATCAACTATTATTTGTAATTACAGTATGCACTAGGATGGATGAGCATGGACAATATATTATGCTTCATCATATGTCCCTCTCTTATTCTCAGATGCTTAGTCAGCAGTATGTTGTCCATACAAAACTTTTGCAAGCACATATTGATGAGCTGTAAGCTTAATTGGCGGTAGTCCAGGTAGGTGTTGGTAATCGAGCTTATTTTTGTGATGTATGGGATGACGATGACGATTTTGATTATGATGATGATGATGGTGGTGTGGTACACTTGGGATGGGTGTTTAGTTATCAAATTGAGAATGTGTTGTAATGATCTACCCTCATTACACCTAAAGAAGACACTTAATACATCTTCAATATTCATGTGTCGATCGTTTAAGTGTCCGAAAGACAGGTCATTTGGGGTGAAGAAAGAAAAACACAGAACATAATCTCACTTCGTGATGAGAAATATATAATATACACAAGATTTTTACAAAAAGAGAAGAACTTTATTATATACATTAGAATACAATAACCTATCATCAGTTTGGACAGTTATAAAAGTCTGTCCTTACAATTTCCGATAAATACGGACGGATAACAAAACGACAACAGCGGAAGAACATAAGATACGTGAATCCGTCTTGAAAAATCCAGCTAGGTCTGCAATATATGCTCGGACTGATCCGAGCATTATAAGAAGACAACGCTCAAGTCAGTCTGGTAAAACCAGTGTGAGAAACTCAAATCACAAGAAACTTTATTATAACTTATAAAACCATCTTAAAATCAAACGTATCTCGTAAGACCACGCCGCACATAAACACGGACGAGTTTTTACCTCACGATAACTAAAACATTTTATATTATAAAATCCAGTGATATTATAATAATGTCTAGGGTTTAAAGTATTTAATAACCAAGTAGCTGTGATATGTATACATGACAACAATAATAGATATAAATAGTGGATATAAAATCAAAAATCGCAGGCTCGTATTAGAGAATGGATTTCCTACAAATGGTAAGGCAAGGGACTACCTTTTGAAAATATGTACACCTCTAGATAAAATGTACAGTGGGTTCAAAAACCTTTCGGCCCCTACTAACACAGAACTAGTCTACCCCTGAATTGGGTAGTACTGAATATGATCACCCCTTGGTGGCATCAATAGCCAAAAAGGGGCTTGAAGCATACATAGAGATATCAATACTAGATCTTAGGATGATAATTCCGTAATGGATGCGATCCACATGGCCATGCTGCATTTACCCTATTTTAACCATTAGTGGGGTATGAGGCTTGAGAGGCTAGGCTCTTAATATTTAGCAATCCATCTTGGAAAGCTAGCACTGCCCTTCAAGAAAAAATGCAATGCTAGCATTCATTCATACAAGTTCGTACTGGGTTTGAACAAAATCAAAGGCTCTTCAAGGAGCATCATCTTTAACCATTTTCAAGATGTCTTCCACTCGAATGCATATGTAACACCCCTAATTTTTGATAACATTATTCGAAAAATTTAATTAGATAAATTAAATAGAATAATGTAAATGTTAAGTGATAAGGGGTTGTGATTTGAATAAATTTTAATTAAGGCTGTGCCTAATAAAATAATTAATGAGCTTAAGAATGGTTTTTGGGTTAATCAAATTACATAAGGGTACATTAGGAATTTGCTACCCTTAACTCTTACCCTTATATATATTTTCATTCCTACCATTCCATTCCCATTCACATCATTTTGAAATGCAAACAAAAAGCTAAAGGAATGGCTAGCCATTAAGAGAAAAAGAATTCAATTAAAAGCTAAATTCAAGCTTAGGGGAAATCAATCTCAATCCAATCTCCTCATCTTAATCAAGGTGAATGATAATTCCATCTCTATTTTGTTTTGAATCGTATGTTTTTGAATTTAAGGGTAAATTTGTTTTTATGGTGAATTGGATGATGATATGCTAGAATATTAAATTTTTTGAATTTAAATAAGGTTGTTGAATGAGAATTATACATGGTTTTAGGGTAGAATCGATTTATATTGATGTTTAAATGCCATGGAATTTTTTTATGTTGTATAAAATATGATTTTGAAGTTAGTTTTCAATTTTTATAATTTTTCAAGCCATGGAAAGATTATTACGAACCTTCAAAGGAAAATATGGTTATTTGGGTTTATAAATTTATTTCGAAAAATATATTAAAAATTTGGGTCTATAATTTTGATATGTTAGATATAACATGATTAAAGTGAATTTCTGGAATTTTTGGAGATTTTTTCAAAGTGATTTTCTATGCAAATTAAATTATTTTAAAAGAGGAATTTCTTTGCAATATTGGTTTTTCTTAATAGAAGGGCTTATTTGATTAACTTAACCATGGTTTAGATCTGAAATTAGCGGCATTTATCTTAGTAAATAATTTGAAAAGTTAAGGCAACCAATCTGGTGTTTACATGTGGCAGGTTAGTTAGAAAAATGTTTACTTTAATTAGTATAAAACCAGGTTTACTCAGAAAAGATGGTTTCGCCTGCTTTGGAAGTACCTTTCGACACAGAGCTTCGGCCTTCAACCTAGTCGAAATCTACTAAGCCGAAACCAATACACAAGGTATCACAAATATGGTACGTAGTGGATTGGAGAAAGGCGAAAGGTTGTGTGTCGAAACATACTTTCGAAGGGGTCGAGATCTTTGATTTATTTTCTAAAGAAAAGCGCCTGCTTGTTTACAAAGAGGTTTCGAAGGACTCGAAAACAATGCTTGGGAAAGGGTATTATAAAACAAGTTTTCAAAGTAGAGCGGCCTCCTTTTTAAAGAAGTAGCTTCCGAAGGAGTTACTTAGTGTTTGAGATTGAAGCTTTCAGAAGGTGTAGTTTCGACCAAGTCGAAACTGTAACGCCTGCGGATTTTCGTTTCTTCGAAAAACCGACATCGACACTCACTTTATCGACTGCCGAGAAATCAAAGGCCAAAAACCGAGATGTTATGGGTTTTAAAAAGAAGAATTTAGAAAAAGAAAGAAAGAAGAGAGAAGAGATAGGAAATAGAGAGGAAAGAAAAGAGAGAATTTGAAAATAAGAGAAAGAGGATAGAAGAATTTGAAAAATAGAACGGGAAGAAAGAACAACATCAGAATCTCACAATTCGCAGCGGAACAACATATAATAATAAATGAATAATCTTTAAACAAAGAACTATATCAGTTATTACATCACATTATATTACATTACATCAAATCATCATCAGAGTATACAACAACATATTATAACAGTGCAGCGGAAAAGAAATACTATATAACTAGTACTACGCCATGCCATCCAGCTTGCCTCCAGCAACTCCAAAATATCCAGAATATCCTGATAAACCTAACTCTTAACTGCCCGTGTGGAAATTTGGTGGGCACCCAGAGTTTAGGAAGGAAAACAATAAACTCCAAATCAGTCATGTGACTGGTGTGAGAACTCAAAACAGTTTATTTAACTTTAAAATCAAAATAGAGGAATATTTTTAATTCAATTCGAAATGCTTTTAAAAATGAGACTACCATAAGGCCTCCCGCACACACACATATGCAAACGCAGAATCGGAGGAGATTTCTCCTTATGCTAGTCAAAGATGCTTGATACGCATTTAAAATAACATTTGATATTATTATTAGTGTATAGTGTAGAAAAAATTCATTTCGAAAGTAGAATATAAATCTTAGCCAGCATAGACATTTCGAACTATGCCTACTATAGCTACCATCCAAACAGTGGTGACCACCATAAGTGAATAGCAGGTTCTACAACTAATACCGTACAAGTTTCGTATTGGGAATTGGATTTCCAACAAATGGTCAGGCCAAGGAACTTCCCATTGCCACTGAGAATGCCTCTGGAAAGACACCCCCGAGAACCAAACCGGAACTCTGCCAACACAAGGCCGGGTTACCCCTTAACTGGGTAACTACTGACACGAGCACGCCATTCCCCGGTCCTTTAGGACCTTTTCAACCGAGCGCTCGATATCCAACATCACACCATAATAAATAGAGTGTTTTCAACATGAGTAAGTATCTGGGCTCCATACCATGATACCACCCCTTTCCAGAAGGAAATGCACATACCCTAAGGGGAGCTACAGCAACCCCTAATAACCTTGCCGCATCTTTCCTGTTTTGACCATTTCCGGGATGTGAGGCTCGACGAAGTCACGTCCACAAAAACATACTTTATACAAAAACCATGCTTTGGGTCAACAAATGATCAACACAATGATCACAAGGATAGACGATCAAATAAACGATCCTATCACAAATAATCAACACAATGATCATTTCAGCATCACTCAGCATGTCACATTACCAAACTGGGAATATATCGCTGATAACTTCAACTATATAACCTTTGAGCTCGTACGTCTCAAAGAAGGGTGTTAAGCAAAGAATAAATTCTCCGCCACCAACAGAAATATATTTGAAAGAAATCGGCTTTATATCTCAAATTGTAATGTCAGGCATACAATCCATACAAGTCTGTTCCGGGCTCGAACAAAACCGAAGGCACTTCTTACGAAGCCCTTGCAATACGGGTATTCACAATCCCGATCGAATTTCCCATCACTTAAGGAATCTCTATACCAGGAGCTACCCAGTGCAGAGACAATCGATAGGTCATCCTATCGCTTTCACAAATACTCGGTCTTCAACACCGATCTTCAAATGCAATTCATAACGACGTATCACATATTCGGAATGGGTTATACGACCCCATGGTCCTTTCCCGGTTAACCCGAATAGTGAGCGCTTATTCAAAAATAAGTGTGCATTCAAATTCAATCAATTCACATCAAATACCCATTCAAAGGGAAATACTGATAGTCGGCTATTGAACTATCACTGGATATGCACACATCACCAGATTCCAAATAATTTTCCAAAATATCTTTATAAGATATATAATTTCAACACTTCAAAAATAAATCAATATTTATTTTCAAACAAATTTCACTTTCACATATAAATTCCATAATGAATTTATATTTTCAAAATATTCATGCATATACGATTTCAATTATTCATTTTCAATTTATCTTCAAAAAAAGATAAATTCTCTATATTCACTTCACATTGGAAAACATTTCCATACTTATTAAATAAGTAATTCACAATCATTTATTTTCAACACTTAGAAAATATTCAATATACTTAAATCGAATTAAGTATAAAATTCATTATTTAAGGAAATCATTCACTTAAACATATTTATTTGGGCCAAAACGAATGTTGCGTAAAACATCGTTACGACAACCCAAAATCACTAGTATAGGGATTCGAATTTAAAATAGATATATAAATCCCAATATTATTCAAAAATATTTCCTTTCGGAAATCATTTACTATAACAACAGTGTTATAGTCTACCATTTCCTTTTATTTCTCGAAAACGTCTATTTCAACAATAAATGTTGAAATCTATGGTTTCGAATCTCAACACACTTAAAACATCGTTAGATCATTTTAATTCAATTTAAAACATCAAATCTAAACCATTTTCTTTAACGTGCTATTCACTATTCAAAAACGTGAATATACTATGTTAACAAATTTCATCCTTTTTATACTTTTTAACTTAAAGGATTATTCACCGTCTAAAACGTGAATATAACTCCATTTATAAGTTATAACAATTAACTTATCAAAATAAGTCGTTTGTGAATTTATAAAACAACGTTTATAAATTCCATTTCTATTTATTCATAAAAACTTCCTTTTTATAAATTCCTTTATTAACCTATTCCAGTTTATAACTCAATTATAAACTACAAGTTCATATTTTAAGTTAATTACTTATAAAACGATTATTTTACAAAATCGTTCATTTAACTTCCCAAATTATAAATCTTAACTTATAAGATTGTTTATTTATCCAAAATTCATTCTTTCGATAACTTTATAAATTTTATAAACCTATTGCTTATAAAATTTCATTTATAACTTCACAGTTTATAATTTCATAAATTTCATTCATTTAGGAAATTCATTTTCACTACATTCAAACACTTATAAAAACTCGTTTTATAATGTCCATAATTCAATTTATAAATATCCATTTATAAATCTCTTAATATAAATTAATTTATATTATTCTTTTAAACGTCTTTAAATTCCTTTAAAATTTCACCGTTCTCTTGATTTATAAAATAATCAAATTTTATAAATCTTATATTCAAACTTTTAATAATAAACTCAAAAATCCAGTTTAAACTATTTTATAAAATCATTGGTTCATATTTCTCAAAAACCAGCTTTTAACTATATTTCACAAAAACCATAATTTTATAACTTTAAAAATTATAACGTTTATTTATTTATAATGGATCAATTCCAAAAATATAGTATATTTTCAAAAATCACTTTAAAACCATTTTAAAATCCCAAAATCTGGGTCCAATGATGCTACACACCAAATAGTCAATCACGACAACAACGATATCATATATCGATATGATAATCAATCAAATATCAAAATATCTGAAATTAAATAAATACTGTTGAGGAATCCAGTTGGATCCCTCCAACCTGTTTTCCTGCATCCAAAAACATTAGCACAATACCAATTTCGCTCCAGTACGAAATTATCGCGGTACATGTTCTTATTAAATATTATCCGCTTAATAACGGCGTAATAGGGTCTCATCCGCTAAACAAAAAATGCGGGAAATCAACAACTGCAATATATACATATGCCAATATATATATATTGATATTATATATAATACCAATTTCACTGTTTATGAAATATTCGCGGTATATGTTTATAATAAATAACATCCGCTTACTAACGGCGTATAATGTCTATTTTAACAATCAATAATTTACAGTCATCATTCAAACATGCATTCAAATATTTTAAATCTAACTATTTAAAATAAAATCGAAACCTATTCGATTGAGTGAGAAATTCTCACCTTGGTTTTAAATTCCGTTTTAGCTTTTATTTCGAATAAAATTAAACGCGCGTTTAATTTTACCCGAAATTCTCACTAACTCCAATCGACTCCAAACCAACTCCATCGCGTAGTGCTCGTCCATACGATTCCAACGCAACTGATTTTGCATTTTTTCGACCTCGTATGAAAAAGATATGAATTTTTGAAGTTTGTACACGTTTTATATAACTTAAATCACACATAACTTTATAATTTAAACCTTCCTCAATTTCTAGCCACTGGATCCTTGCACCCCCTCATCTCCACCCTTGAACGCAACCCTTCCCTTCTTCATCTTCTACAGGCCGTCATCTCCAGGCCATCACACGCGCATAGAACCCATCACACTCAAAACTAGGGTTTGATTTTTCAACCTCAATACACAACGAAACTCGATCACAACCCCACCATGTCGAAGCTCTAAACCCTAGCTATGTTCGGCCTTAACCCCATGATGCTCGGCCTCCTCCTCTAGCGTGCGCACGTCCATGAACATCCCACGTTTTCACTCCATTTCCCATCAATCCGTGAAGCCATTCGCGATCTCCACCGTTGATCTCGTAGATCTCGTCGTGCTCTACCACTTTGTAGTTGAACTTTCTTGCTAATTCTTGATGGATTGGAAGAAATCGAGGGGGAGAGGAGAGTGATTTCTGGCCTTAGAATGATAAAGTAGCGGCTAGGTCAAATTAGGGTTTAGTTTTAGTGTTGAAATTTATGAAGGGTGAAGGGTTCTTTTATAGGAAAAGCAAGCGTAAACACTATTCATCCCGGGAATTCCGAACTCCGATTTAGACGCCGTAACCAGCGTACCTAGGGTTTATCCCGCGTTCCGGACACAATGGAACAGGTTTCGGAAGCTAATTCGGAAGTATGTGCGAGTTATGGCTGAAAACGCTCAATTTAAATTAAACCGATTTAAGTCGATTTCTAGGCGTTTTAATTTGTACCGGACAAACGGTAAATCCAATTGACTTGAAATTTGAAACCTTACAATAATATCACATTACGGATCCGATGAAACTGGTTTCGTCGAAATCCGAGACTTTTTGAAAAATGGCTATTTTGACTCGCCAAATTTAAATTAAAAATAATTCGATGCGTTTCGAGCTGCCACGATCAAATGATAACTCCGATTGATACGAAAATTGAAATCCAGTAATAACTAACTATTACGGATCCAATGAAACTGGTTTCGTTCAATTCTGAGACTGTTCAAAAATTGGCTATTTTACAGTCGATTATTTAATATTAAAATATTCAATTTTCACAAATTAACTTTTAATTCGATTTTAAAAGTTCTAAAATATTTCTATAACTCCAGTATGATTAAATAAAATTTTACAAATTATTTTCAATCATATTTAACTCAATTTTTTAATTATTACCATAATTTCACATATTAAATTATCGATTTAATTATCCAATTAAATCCAATAATTCAAATAAAAATTTATTTGACTTATAAATTCAATTATAAATATTTAAAATTAATTAAATATTCAAATTTTAATTAATAAAAATTCTGGGTCGTTACAATCTTTCCCCCTTAAAAGAATTTCGTCCTCGAAATTATAAGTAAGAAAAGTTACAGAATCTATTAACTTTTCAAAATTTATAATTAAACTTCTTAAAATTCTTTACTAAGTTTTCCAAATCATACTTAGTTATCATTTCAAAAACAAATTACCTTGTTTAACTTTCAATTCAAAAATCAAAGTTAAAGTTTTCAAAAATTTTCCAAAATTTTCTCAAATTTTTCTAACGCCTTAAATTTTCGGAAAAATTCGCCATAGTCTCCTTTGCGCGGCTCGATCCGAAAAAAAAATGACAGTATATATATCACAAATATACATCTCATCAAGTAATGAGGCATCCCGAAGGGAAAAAAAGTGTAAAAGTGCGATATTTAATCCGAGATATGTACCTTATATTTTATTAGCAAGCATATACGGCTAATATAGCGCTAAAGCGAGTCCAAATGCGAAGCAAACGCGATCCGCACCTACTAAACTCAACAAACAACATGAGAACATGCACATATGCAAATAATCTCAATATACAACATATATCTCCATAATAACTATATATGTCACATAGCACATGTAGTAAAACAACAAATGCAATATATATTCAACCATCAACCAATTACATCCATAACCAATCAATATTCATTTATATTCAATGAAACAGATTTTCAATATCAAATCACATTTGATTCATTAATGTTGGAATTTACTAACATCCATCCATATTAAATTTTAATTAGTTTGCATTCACTAATTAAATCCAATTCACTTTCAATTCTATTCAAATTTATTTACTTTCTATTTGAATTCAATTACATAGCTTTCAATTTCACTAATTCAATTTCATTAACTCTTAATGAATTATATACAATCATCTAACAATCATATAACAACCAAAGTATATATAATACAACCAAATTCCTTTGCTTATATTCATTTTTACTTACAACTCATATTCATAAATATAGTTTCACTTCTTATATATATAAGTTCATTTCACAATTGTAAATCACTTTAATTATAACTCAATTCTTATAATTCACTTGCTTATACAATAATTCTTTTACTTAGATTATTCAAACAACCTAACAATCAACTTATATACTATTTAATAATTCTGAAAAATTATTCCTTTATATTCAAAATATAATCAAGGCAAAATTATTTCATTTACCCAATTTAAACAATATTATGTCGAATTATCTTGTTTAAGAGTTTAGAAACCCCTATCTACGATAGTTAGCTAGACTAGATCGATCGGAATCTATAAACAATCAACCGATAAGTCAACACAATACAAAACAATTTTATTCACTAACAAATACGCTCTCATAGCTATTATTACACTCAAACTCATTCTAGAGTACTGCTGACTCTATCTCTAACGAGTAATACCCTACAGAACCATGGTTGTCGCTTAACCATAAGCTCTGATACCAAATGTAACGCCTTAAATTTTCGTTTCTTCGAAAAACCGACATCGACACTCACTTTATCGACTGCCGAGAAATCAAAGGCCAAAAACCGAGATGTTATGGGTTTTAAAAAGAAGAATTTAGAAAAAGAAAGAAAGAAGAGAGAAGAGATAGGAAATAGAGAGGAAAGAAAAGAGAGAATTTGAAAATAAGAGAAAGAGGATAGAAGAATTTGAAAAATAGAACGGGAAGAAAGAACAACATCAGAATCTCACAATTCGCAGCGGAACAACATATAATAATAAATGAATAATCTTTAAACAAAGAACTATATCAGTTATTACATCACATTATATTACATTACATCAAATCATCATCAGAGTATACAACAACATATTATAACAGTGCAGCGGAAAAGAAATACTATATAACTAGTACTACGCCATGCCATCCAGCTTGCCTCCAGCAACTCCAAAATATCCAGAATATCCTGATAAACCTAACTCTTAACTGCCCGTGTGGAAATTTGGTGGGCACCCAGAGTTTAGGAAGGAAAACAATAAACTCCAAATCAGTCATGTGACTGGTGTGAGAACTCAAAACAGTTTATTTAACTTTAAAATCAAAATAGAGGAATATTTTTAATTCAATTCGAAATGCTTTTAAAAATGAGACTACCATAAGGCCTCCCGCACACACACATATGCAAACGCAGAATCGGAGGAGATTTCTCCTTATGCTAGTCAAAGATGCTTGATACGCATTTAAAATAACATTTGATATTATTATTAGTGTATAGTGTAGAAAAAATTCATTTCGAAAGTAGAATATAAATCTTAGCCAGCATAGACATTTCGAACTATGCCTACTATAGCTACCATCCAAACAGTGGTGACCACCATAAGTGAATAGCAGGTTCTACAACTAATACCGTACAAGTTTCGTATTGGGAATTGGATTTCCAACAAATGGTCAGGCCAAGGAACTTCCCATTGCCACTGAGAATGCCTCTGGAAAGACACCCCCGAGAACCAAACCGGAACTCTGCCAACACAAGGCCGGGTTACCCCTTAACTGGGTAACTACTGACACGAGCACGCCATTCCCCGGTCCTTTAGGACCTTTTCAACCGAGCGCTCGATATCCAACATCACACCATAATAAATAGAGTGTTTTCAACATGAGTAAGTATCTGGGCTCCATACCATGATACCACCCCTTTCCAGAAGGAAATGCACATACCCTAAGGGGAGCTACAGCAACCCCTAATAACCTTGCCGCATCTTTCCTGTTTTGACCATTTCCGGGATGTGAGGCTCGACGAAGTCACGTCCACAAAAACATACTTTATACAAAAGCCATGCTTTGGGTCAACAAATGATCAACACAATGATCACAAGGATAGACGATCAAATAAACGATCCTATCACAAATAATCAACACAATGATCATTTCAGCATCACTCAGCATGTCACATTACCAAACTGGGAATATATCGCTGATAACTTCAACTATATAACCTTTGAGCTCGTACGTCTCAAAGAAGGGTGTTAAGCAAAGAATAAATTCTCCGCCACCAACAGAAATATATTTGAAAGAAATCGGCTTTATATCTCAAATTGTAATGTCAGGCATACAATCCATACAAGTCTGTTCCGGGCTCGAACAAAACCGAAGGCACTTCTTACGAAGCCCTTGCAATACGGGTATTCACAATCCCGATCGAATTTCCCATCACTTAAGGAATCTCTATACCAGGAGCTACCCAGTGCAGAGACAATCGATAGGTCATCCTATCGCTTTCACAAATACTCGGTCTTCAACACCGATCTTCAAATGCAATTCATAACGACGTATCACATATTCGGAATGGGTTATACGACCCCATGGTCCTTTCCCGGTTAACCCGAATAGTGAGCGCTTATTCAAAAATAAGTGTGCATTCAAATTCAATCAATTCACATCAAATACCCATTCAAAGGGAAATACTGATAGTCGGCTATTGAACTATCACTGGATATGCACACATCACCAGATTCCAAATAATTTTCCAAAATATCTTTAAAAGATATATAATTTCAACACTTCAAAAATAAATCAATATTTATTTTCAAACAAATTTCACTTTCACATATAAATTCCATAATGAATTTATATTTTCAAAATATTCATGCATATACGATTTCAATTATTCATTTTCAATTTATCTTCAAAAAAAGATAAATTCTCTATATTCACTTCACATTGGAAAACATTTCCATACTTATTAAATAAGTAATTCACAATCATTTATTTTCAACACTTAGAAAATATTCAATATACTTAAATCGAATTAAGTATAAAATTCATTATTTAAGGAAATCATTCACTTAAACATATTTATTTGGGCCAAAACGAATGTTGCGTAAAACATCGTTACGACAACCCAAAATCACTAGTATAGGGATTCGAATTTAAAATAGATATATAAATCCCAATATTATTCAAAAATATTTCCTTTCGGAAATCATTTACTATAACAACAGTGTTATAGTCTACCATTTCCTTTTATTTCTCGAAAACGTCTATTTCAACAATAAATGTTGAAATCTATGGTTTCGAATCTCAACACACTTAAAACATCGTTAGATCGTTTTAATTCAATTTAAAACATCAAATCTAAACCATTTTCTTTAACGTGCTATTCACTATTCAAAAACGTGAATATACTATGTTAACAAATTTCATCCTTTTTATACTTTTTAACTTAAAGGATTATTCACCGTCTAAAACGTGAATATAACTCCATTTATAAGTTATAACAATTAACTTATCAAAATAAGTCGTTTGTGAATTTATAAAACAACGTTTATAAATTCCATTTCTATTTATTCATAAAAACTTCCTTTTTATAAATTCCTTTATTAACCTATTCCAGTTTATAACTCAATTATAAACTACAAGTTCATATTTTAAGTTAATTACTTATAAAACGATTATTTTACAAAATCGTTCATTTAACTTCCCAAATTATAAATCTTAACTTATAAGATTGTTTATTTATCCAAAATTCATTCTTTCGATAACTTTATAAATTTTATAAACCTATTGCTTATAAAATTTCATTTATAACTTCACAGTTTATAATTTCATAAATTTCATTCATTTAGGAAATTCATTTTCACTACATTCAAACACTTATAAAAACTCGTTTTATAATGTCCATAATTCAATTTATAAATATCCATTTATAAATCTCTTAATATAAATTAATTTATATTATTCTTTTAAACGTCTTTAAATTCCTTTAAAATTTCACCGTTCTCTTGATTTATAAAATAATCAAATTTTATAAATCTTATATTCAAACTTTTAATAATAAACTCAAAAATCCAGTTTAAACTATTTTATAAAATCATTGGTTCATATTTCTCAAAAACCAGCTTTTAACTATATTTCACAAAAACCATAATTTTATAACTTTAAAAATTATAACGTTTATTTATTTATAATGGATCAATTCCAAAAATATAGTATATTTTCAAAAATCACTTTAAAACCATTTTAAAATCCCAAAATTCTGGGTCGTTACAGAAACCCTTCTATAACTTCAAGTCTTTTGATGGTATTGAAGATACCAATGCTGTTGAAAAGTGCTTTATGTTTTTATAAATATAAGTCACTTCTCATAGCTTTCGAAAGGGGTTAGGGGTTTCAAAGGCAATATTTTCGAAAGGGGTTTCAAAGCCAACCTTCTAATATTTTACCCAGATGTTTTATGCTTTCGAAAGGATGGTGCCGACGCCATCATGTTTTCCTCAATATTTGTATATGATAAAGAATGGTTTCGATAGAGATGCTTTCGCCTGTATTCACTTTGACCCAAATAATATTTTAAGTATATATCTAATGGTTTTAAAGGGGGGACTTCCAATGGTTTCAGAAGAGTTACTTCCAGTGTGTTAGCGCCAAAATTGGTCACTAACACCCAAATCCAAGTGAAAGTACCAAACAACAATCACAGTTCATGGGTAGGATGTATGTAGATGATATTTAATATGAAGAATAACAGAAATTAAAATGAAAGCGGTAAAGACACGGAATTTATAGTGGTTCGGCTAACTCTGGCCTACGTCCACTCCAGTAATTTCTTTTTTATTGCTGTAACAATCGATTACAGTTACAAAGTGATAGGCTAGCCTTAGCCTTAGGGGATAGAAAGTTAGAGAGCAGGAGAGAGAATCAGGATCCCTTTTCTGAACCCCCACATGCTGTATTTATAGGCAAATCCTGAGTTGTTGGGCCTTTGCGTGATTCAGGCCCACCGAGTTTATGGCCGGTCCACATATGCCGAGCCATGTAATGCCGAGCCATCAATGCCGACCCGTTCCATGCCGAACGAAGCGTCTGGAGGAAGAATGCCGAACGAAGTCTGATAGAATAATGTCGGTCGAGGCATTTGAGTGATGCGTGCCGAACAAAGTCTGATAGAATAATGCCGGACGAGGCATTTGAGTGATGCATGCCGATCGATGCTGGGGTGAGGTGCGCCGAGCGCACTTTAATGCTGAGTTCAAATGCCGAGTGGAAGATGCCGAGTGAAAGAATGCCGGACGTACTTCAATGCCGAGTACAAATGCCGAGTGGAGGATGCCGAGTGAAGGAATGCCGGACGTACTTTAATGTCGAGTACAAATGCCGAGTGGAGGAATGCTGGACGTACTTCAATGCCGAATGATTGCCAATGCCGAACCATATTTCCTAGACCCAAACCATAGTTGATTCATCTTTATCCAATCATATTTCCATCTCCTAAGCACGTTGCGTCATCCATCCATCCAGTCGACTGGATCCATCATACACCATCCTTGGCGAACGTGCAACCGGTTATGTTAATCCCGCATGTCCATGGCCTGGTAAAAAGGCGGGTTAACACAGTGGTTACGAATTGGGTACTTTCAAATGGTTTTGAAGCTATGCTTCTAAAGTTATATGTTAACACTTTAACACAATCGAAAGGTTTTGAAAGAAAGGTTTTAAAGTATTAGAAAGGTGGGAGGCTAATTTTTTGAAGATATATTTTAATGCTTTCGAAGGAGGTCATCCTATAAAGTCGAAAGAAAAGTTTCGAAGGTTTCAAAGGTTTCAAAGGTTTTGCAACCTAAACTCTATTTTTAAAAGGAGATATGCATGGCTAGATTAAAGGAGTTTCTGTAATGGTTTTAAGAAGAGGCTTTCCATAGTAAAATAATAGGTAAAGGGATTAACCATGTTTTATATTAAACCCACAGGAGTGGTATTGTTTTGTAGTTATGTTGCCTTCTTCAAATATAAATATATTCACATTGTAATGGACCCATAACTGTATTTTGGGGATAAATGGTAGAAGAACCAGCTAGGTTAATCAAGTAGTGAATGTAAATTGGTTAAACCCATTGATGAGTAGAATTGCATCCAAGAGGTCAGGAAGACCAAAGTATAGGATGCCTAAATATGGAAGTTGTCGGGGAGAAAAGGTTCATAGTGATCCCATGAAAACTATGATTAGGAAGTATTGGAGTTACTGGTAGGTTCATACGATCCCATGAAAACTATGTTATAAAGAATGGTTGGTAGGGGCCAATTGGTTCATAATGATCCCATGAAAACTATATTCAGATTAAGTTATCGACGGATGTTAATAGGTTCCTAGTCAACCCATGAGAACTAGGGTAAGAAGAAAAGATATTGGCGGGGGCCAATAGATTTCTAGTCAACCCATGAAAACTAGGATAAGGGAGAAGTTATTGGAGTAACCAATAGGTTCAGAGGAACCCATGAATCAACTAAACCTACATGAGTGGTAGTGTTAAGTTAATTGGCATGGGCCAATAGGTTCATAGCACACCCATGAAAACTATGAAATCGGACATGGAGTCCATAAATTATATAAAGGTTATTAGTAATCCCATGAAAACTAATAGGTTAATAGTTACTCTAGAAACTATAAATATGACAGGGAGTCAATTAAACAGAGGATGTGAAACCCAGTATGTTTTAACATGTTTGCATATCATCATAATATTTTGAAATGACTATGTTTTAATCATGTGGATGCAGGAGCACAATATACAGTTTTATAAAGATTTTAGGATACTAGTGAGGGGAAAACCCGTTCCGCTAAGCGGCATGTTCTCATTAGATAACTAAATGATTTGAGATGGTAGATTATTATTAATAACAGGCTTTATGTCTGATTCGAATTTATGTTTTCCCCTTAAACTCTCGGGTACTCAATTAATTTTGAGTAGTTTGAGAGTTGAGGTTTTCAGGTACCTAATTAGACGAATAAAGCTTTCGGAGATGAGCAGGAGCATGATATCTATATAGAGTTTTCTTTTATTTGATTCCGCCGTGTTGTTTGTAATGACTAAGTTGTTATATTGCCCATATATACTCTGATCATCCAAGGGTGCGTCTTTATATGTCCCTCTTGGCGTACGTTGTAATAAATATATTTTCTGCAATCGTGGCTTACGACTGTGGGATTATGTAATGAATTAGAAATGTTTTGAAATGGAATGTAATCTAGTTTGAAGTTTTAAAATTTTCCGTATTCATGTGTTTCTGTGTATCAATGAATCTAAAACCGCCGTATTTGGTTGCCGAAGATTAATAACTATGAATGACTGCAACGTCGGCAGCCGTTACTTTTGAGACTCCAAGTAGGAGGTTAAAACATATGTTGGTTTGGAGTGGTTTTCAGATAACATATCCGATCCCGGTCTCTCCAAACCAACAACGATAATTTCCGGTTGACTCATTTCCTGTTCTTTTGGAAGTATACAAGTATTCGAGTCCTCATCGGGGAACTCGAATATACAATCATACTTCGTGAGTCAGAATAGGTTAAGATTTGATAGTCGGTCTATCAAATAAAAAACAATAACTTATAGATTTAATACCCATTGCAACCACTAAGCCTTAAAATAATTCTTTCATTTATTTTAAATCTCTTTTCAAAACATATATCAAAACATTCATATACTTATCTTACTGACATAAGTATATTCACAAAATGCTTGTGAAAGATTTCTTATTACAAAATCATATTAAAAGGATCAAACAAATGTTATTTAAATATGAGATAAAGATAACCTCAAACACTATTCCTTTGGTGTTAAGTGTGGAGTGAATGTCTATACCACCAGAATTAAGAAAGTTAGTTAAAGGAAGTCCAATCACAAATTCTTTTATAAATTTCTTCAATAAAATTTTGATAAATCTCTTCATTTGTGAAAATCTCCTTTACTAAAATTCCAAATCTATTTATAAAACTCTTTTATAACTATCAAAGATCATTTATATAACTTTTATAAATCTCTAAAATTATTTATAAAAGTTATTTATAAATATTCAGTACCCTTTTATCAAACTTCTTTATAAATATTTAAAACCCTTTATAAAACTTCTTTTATAAACTTTCTTTATTTTAAAAGAAACTTCTTTACTAAACTTAAATCAATAAAGTTCCTTTAGTAAAATAATTTATTAATTTTTTTTAAATTTACCTTTAAATCATAGTAACAAAAAAAAAGATTTTCTAACAAACCTTTAAAAGGTATTAAGTTACTGTAAAAAACCTTTAATAAAAACATTACTTAATCATCCTTTAAATATCTTATTTAAAATGGTATTAAACTTTAAGGCATTTTTTGAAAAGCATAAAATAAAACATTTGACTTCACAAAATTAGAAAAAGGCTTAATGACCACAATGGTTTATATTTTAATTCAGTTTAACTTATCCAAGTTATATTATGGGTAGTTACATAACAACATGTATGTAAAGGGAATCAGCCAACAACAAACAAATCAACATATAGCCAAGGCATCCAAGTTACTATAATAGTAGATAGGGATTTGTTCTGCTAAATACGTGTTCAAGTTAATATAAGAGAAGAATGGTGTTTTGTTTTACTATATAGATGTCAACATAATCTACTTAGTGAACTCTGGTAGAATTGTGATCTATTCTACCAAACAGATGTCAATTATAATTTAGTTAGCAGAATGATGATTTATTCTGCTAAACAAATATCATTGGATTTCATATTCAATTGGGGTTACTTAAGAGTAGTTGACAAAGAGGTCCCTTGGATTTAAAATATTCTTTAAAAGAGAGTTGCTTTAAAACAAAACCAACCTTTAGAAATAGAGCGGTTTAGAATTTTAAGACTTTTATTTAATAATTAAATAACATTTTAACATTTTATTTTAATAAGTAAACCTTTAATTAATAGTTAAAAAATTAACTATTAAATAAATAATTAAATAATAATTATCCTTTAAAATAAATGATTAATAATAATAATACTTAAATAAATAATTAAATAATAATTTTCCTTTATAATAAATGATTAATAATAGTTAATATTTAAATAAATAATTAAACCAAAATTAATCTTTAGTTAATAATTAAATAATAATTTAAACCCTTATTAAATAGTAATTTAAATCTTAAATAAGTCTTAATTTAATCTTAAATTAATTTGCAATTAGTTGATAATTAAACCTTTTTATAAATAAATAATAATTAAGCCTTAAATAGTTAATAAATAATAATTAACCCTTTTATTAATAACTAGTTATAATTTACTTACTTGATTAATACTAAGTATTAATTACTCTGTTAACTAAGGATTAAGTGCTAATTAACTTAATTAATTAATTAAATATTTGTTAAATAAATGAATAAATAAATAAAAATTATTTTTAAATACTTATAATAAGTTTTGAAAACACTTTTCCAAAAAGATACTTAGATTAAAACACGTTTAATTTTGCAAAAAAAGAGTTCGTTTTTACGAACTGCATTTATAGCGACTATCGCTATAGGACCCATAATTTTAAAACTTGTTTATATTCCAAAACACTTTTAAAAACACTTACCCTTATGTATTAACTACATTATAACTTAGCTAAAGGATTTTGAAATAAAAATAAGATTTTGAAAATTAAACCAAAGTTTAAACTTGAAATCGTTTTCCAACACGACCTTAAATGGGAACAAGTTAACTAAGGAACTCAATGTCGCAAAATATCAACTTTAAGTGCTATTCATTTTAGCATACAGTACACATACATAATTTCAAACATGTATATGCCATAACCCATAACAACAAGTAAAAAATCAAACTTTTTCAAACTTTACCAACTAACTTACTTAACTTCCATCCATTCTAAGAACATACAAGCTTATAATCCAAGTATACACATATACAACTAACTCAATATCATATTCATTCAAGCAAGCAATGATTTTGCAAAAAATTATACGCTGTGAATAAAGTTATAAACTTTATAAAAATAGGTGAATTTTAACTCTCCAAAGCTTACTAACTTCACTTGACCTTTCCCTAGAACTTGCACACGACATAGCTCTTTGGTTTTAACTTGGAAAATGATATTTTTATGGCCTGAAGCAAGCAAAGGGGTTCAGCCTGGGTCCATAATGATTCGGCCTTGAGGAGGTGATGGGTGTGGAGACTTATTTTGGTGAGGTGGGTTTGTAGAAAAATGAAAGGAAGGTTTTACACAATGTTTTTCTTGAATTCATAGTGGTGAAAGCTATGATTTTTAGCTTGGAAATAAAAGAGAGATCATGGAAGCCATGAAAATATTATGGAGAAGATGGAGGACGATTTATAAAATGAAATATGAAATGAAAAAGTGAGAAGGAAAAATGAAGAAATTGTTTTTATATGAAATGCATAAGGAAAATTACCAAAATACCCTTGTACTTTACCCTACACAATATTGCGCCACCTCACCATGCCACCTCACCTTTGTCTCCCCACCATAAATTTCAAAAATTTCTTGTCTCCTTCATCAAAACTTAAGCCAACATGCCATAAATGCATCTGCACTTATGTTTCTAACAATGCGATGTTTACTTTTTCACTTAATTTTATATTGTATTTCATAAAATGTTACATCAATTATATATACTTAAGTATATACATATACATATAATGCTAATATTTATGTACAAATGTGTATGTATATTCATACAAAAGAGCTTACAACATTTTCGATATGTTTTAGCTGATGAAATGTCGAAAATTCGAAAAACGAATTCTGGTCATATTTTCAGATTTTTCTTCGAACTATATATTTTTGTAAACAAATTTGGAAAACTATTTCACCACTATTATTTATTATTTAAATTTTTTTATTTTTTTTATAAAATATATTATTTGAATATTTAAAATTAATTAACTATTAATAAATCAAAGCGGTGAAATTATGGGTCGTTACACACCCCCTCAAAAAGTTTCGATCCCAAAATTTTACCACAACCTAACCTAGAACACAAAACAACCAGGAATAACATACAATAGTACATATGATATACATAGGTCATTCTTATGCCAAACTTTGGATTTGATCACTCACTCGAATACATAGCTTTTACTTCCGAACTAGTATCGCTCACCCGACTTCCTAGTACCAACTTTGATCAGGCTTCTGGATTAGAAATATCTATTCTCCTTACATAGCCATATACTATGATAGAAAACTTTTTGAAATGATACTTTATATTTAACCCTTAAAAAATATACATATAACCCGATTTACTCCAAAATGATATCAAGGAACTGGGTACTACCAAATAGTATCATATATTCCTTTACCAAGAAGGGTAATACTTAAGAAAAGTGTTTACCATTCAAACACACCCCTTTCCCATTTTTAGTCACTTTCGAGTCACTCAAACTAACTAATTATGAAAGACTCTTCTTTTCAAATCCCTTTTGAAACAATACTACATAAATTTCCAACTAAATAGTTTTCAACAAAATATTTATCATCCATTTAATTTGGATTCATTCGGATTCGAAACCCGTTTCGATCGTGCAATGAAAAAGAAAATAATTTGCTCCACATTAGCCTAAGAAAACATATGATTGTTACTTAGAAGATTATTATGATCATCACAAAACAGATCGAGTCTCATTCTTCGAACTATCCAAAAAAAATCTGTCTTAAATTCCTTTTCAAAATGTTTATACCTTAAAGTATTTTTAAGTAAAATTATTACTATTTTTTCCAAACCTTGAAAACCATTTTCCAAAGGCACCGAAATTTAAGTACTTTGAAAATCTATCTTTTTTTATAAATAAATCCAATCTATTTTTAAAAACATATTTTATAATCTTGATTTATAAAATCATTTTTTATAAAACCATCTGAATATTTCTTTTTAACAAACATCTTATATTAAAATTCAATTTTAACGCAACATATCATCGAACGCCTTGCAGTCAAACTGTAAAACTTAATCCACAAGATGTTCGTTTCAATGTTCTCACAAATTCTATCCATCCAACCTATGATTTCTAAAAAAGACCACATGTGAATGTACAAAGCGTAGCTGATGCTCAAGATTGGGCGAGCATAACTAATCAAACCCCATATGATAATAATTAAATATTATCCACTCCTAACAACCACACATCAAAAATAACTATACTTTATTATTTAAAATCATTCATTTATATAAAATATATATTCTTAGGTAAAATTGTTTCATTCACTAGATTTTAAAACAAAACTATATTGATTTTCCTAGTTTAAGTGTTTAGAAACCCCTACCAATATAACTTTACCTTTTGTATCGACCATAATTCATATGCCACTCAACCGATAAATTAACATAATATAAAACGTAGCACTAACAAATATGCGCTTACATATGCGACGACCCACAATTCCGTACCCTTTGAGATGACAATAAACCACACATATCCGACCCAAATTACGTGGAAGAATGGATTATCAAGGGTAATAAAGAACAATAAACAGAACAGAGTCTAACATGAGTGGAATAACATATAATATTGAACACATATCTTTACAGCGGAATTTTTTTAAAATTCATACATCAGAGTCTAACCTAAATTCAGCTTGGACAGTTATAAACATCTGTCCTTGCAATTACCGACAAACATCAAACAAAAAACAAACAACAGCCGATAATAGAATACGTCCATACGTACGTGAATATCTCCTGCTCTCCTTTGGAAACTTCGACCGTCTTCAATTAAACCTGAAAATACTCGAATTTGACCCGATATTGAAAATATTCGGACCAGGCTTGATAAAGCAGCGTGAGGAAAACTCAATAATAAATGAAAGTGTCATATATCAGCTTGGAAATAAAATCCTTGAAAAGAAAGAGTATCTCATAATACCACGCCCCACATAAACATTAATGGGTTTTTACCTTATGATAACTAAAACACTTTTATATATATATCAAAACATTTGATATTATTTTTAATTACATTCTTTGAAAACATTTACGAATAAACTTATTAGTCTTAGCCGAAATTGTTACGTTGATTAAATTCCAGCATACTAGCCACAAAGTGGGTTCTACAATCAAACTTGTAAAGGCTTCTTATTAGAGAATGGATTTCCATACAGATGACAGGTGAATGGACAACCTTCCAATGGGTACACCTCTAGAAGGATGTCTCGAGGAACCATTACAATACCAGCACAAGACCGACCTACCTCTATAACTAGATAGTACCAAATATGTCATCCCGTGGTCGTTACCGACCTTTATCCGAGCGCGCTCTAGCATACAAACCACATTAATTTACTTTCTGAACGTCATAGAGGGAAGAAATATATCTAAAAGAGAATGATCATACCCTGATGGGAATGTCCCACTTAGCCTTGCTGCATCTACCCTATTTCAGTCATTTCCGGTTGATGAGACTTGAGACAACGATTACCTTTTCACATAGCACAATTTTTTTCACTTTGAATGCCATATTTCCATTCCATAATCACTTGACCAATTTCTACAAACATATAACCTTTGAGCTCATATGTCTTAGAGAAATGTGTTAAGCTAAGAGAAGTTGCCTTCTCCACCATCAACTGATATACGTTATATAGAGATCACTCAATGTGATTTAGAATGCAATGTCAGACAAACATCCATACAAGTTCGTTATGTGATTGAATGAAACTGAAGACACTTCTCCAACCACATCTTTTTTTGGAAATCACCCCTAGTATCAGTAGTGATTAATCCTTGTATTGGATATTTCATAACGAAGAAACCACCGCTACTATAAGTACATTGGGAATTTATCCCTAAATGATCAACAAGTAGTTCTTCACTATGAAAATCCAAATATCATTATCTTCAACATATTTTACTTTGAAACATAAATTGGTTTGAAATTGTTTTCGGATAGGAATCACCCCAATCCGACCCCGGTTCCTTCGAAGCCAATTATTGATTAAAAGATGCTAAGTTCATATGTGATTATCAATCATCAATCAATAATTTTATCTTTCCATTTAATCAAATATCTTTATTAGATGTATTCTTTTCAATTTATTTTATTTTCTTTTTATGAGTATATGGAATCCTTAAGCTACATTGGTTTATTTACCTTTTTTTATCTTGGAATAATTCTAAATCAGTTCATATTTTACTTAGGAAAGCATTTCCAACTCATTCGTTAAATCTTAATCAAAGATTTCTTATATTCAAGTAATAACTTTTAACTTAGAGAAAATATTCCCAAATAATTCATTAAATCTAAATCAAAGATTTCTTTCTTAACTTCAAATCATATTCTTGCAAATCGAAGATTTTCATAACAGAGCACTAATGTCACCTTAGATATGGTAAATTTCACCTCCAAGGACTAGTAGAAAATAGTCCTACATCATAAAGAACTTCGTCTTCAATGATCTTTGTCTTTAATATGTTTTATTTCGAGAATTAGTTTGAAGGGGTTTTCGAATAGAAATCACCCAAATCTGATCCTGGATTTTACAGATAAGAATCACCCAAATCCGGTCCCCATTCCTCCATACCAATCATCGAATAAAAAATATTAAGTGGTTAATTAACATTCAAAGAATTTATTTCTTTTCTTTTATCTTGGAAAAATGTAAATATGATCTTTTAGAGCATCCGGGTTTTCCTTTCGATTTGTTCCACCCCTCGTCTAAAAGATAAAGCGAGGGCCAGGTAAATTTAGGGAATTGGTTGCACCATTCCTAACCTTAGTTAACACCTTGTTTTAATGTTTAGCTCTCATAGGTGGGACAAATGTACTAATCGTTTCTGAATACTCAATTTGTTATTATATTCATATTTTTCAATTATTGTTTAGGTGTTATAAACAATTCCTTTTATCATTTATTCAAACTTTTATTAAAACTTCAAAATCATCTTTAAATTAATTAATAATTCTTTTAAATTCATTTACAAAAGATTTAGGAAAGAATTGTTAAGTTTAAAACCACATCTCAAAAGTTTTTTAAAACTGTTGCGAAAAGCGTTGCGAAATAGCGTTTTAAAAGCTATATTCTTCAAAACGACTTTTATATCATTTAGAAATCCATCTTTTAACTTAAATCTCTTTTATATCATTAAGATGAAATCTTTATTTTATCTCTTTATTTCTTTAAAAATATTTAAATATTTATTAAATATTTCTAACTCATTTTAAAACTATTTCCAAAGGATTTAAGCACTTCATATACACTATTTCATTTTCAAAAGGAAGGTGATTTCCTTTGTGCTTATAGACGTGTATTAACGTGAATTGGTAAAATAATTTAACAATCATATCAAACAATCGATATTTGATGATCAAAGCATATATAAGCATCCACAACAATCATAACATATCATCAAACATGTATATATATAAATATAGATATTAAATAGAGTTTCTCACCATAAACCAAAATGATTAATTTCCTACGAATATTCTAATCAACCAACGCTTCACTAATTAATCCAAACTCCATTTAAACACTAGCAAACAACATCCTCCTCCTTACAATAGCTCGGTTAAGGCTTGAGATAATGGTTGGTCGAAAGTATAGAGAAGAAGCGGTAGAGCTTTGAACTTGAATTCTCAAGATTTGGATCCTAAAAATAGTTTATCTTATATCTGGTTTTAGGCCCTCTAAATCTCAAAATTTAGAAACGTTGTTAACTAAAAAAGTTTTTGATAATTATTTTCTCCTGAATTTAAAAATAACAATAATTTGAATCCAAGTTTTTTTGTTGGAGATATGGTAGAATGAAGAAGATGTATTGTCGGATTGACAAAAATGAATCCCTAAAATACACTTCAATAAATTGAGTTTCAGGTATAGGAAACCTCAAAACTGGAATAAGTGATCAACATAAAAGTTGCAGTCACTAAAATTTCATATAATTTGAAAAAAAAGAATTTCTTAATTTGGATCAGCTATGTTCAAGTTATGATCAAAACAAAATGAGCCATTCTCTGTTTAAATAACTGGACTAGAGAATGCACTGGAAAAAAGTAGATTCTTGACATAGTTATGTTTAGAATGAGTCAAAGGGGTCAACTTAAAAGTTGCAGCCATTGGAAAAATACACGATTTGAATAAAAGCATTTTGCATTTTGGTTCTGTTTTGAAGAAGTGATGGCCAAGAGAAGAAGAAGTTAAATATGGTGAAAAGTTGAGTTTTATTTGAAGAGAATGAAGATTGATTTCTTTTGAATATTTTATAAATATTTTGACATTATTTCTTTCTATTTTTTTCTATGGTTTGGAAGCCATTAAAGAGGAGAGGAAGAAGGTGAAGAAGCATGAGAAAAGAAGAAGAAGTGTGAATGAAAGTGAAGAAGGAGATGGGTATTAATAGAAAAAGAAAGAAGTGGTAAATTTATCAAAATAACCTCTTACAAAATTACCAAACTATCTTTACTTCAACCTAAAGCAACATTTGCTTTTTAAACACTTAACATCACCCTTTCACTTCTTACTTTATGCCCATTTAACTTAAATAAATCTTATTATCAAACAATTTACAGTCAAATCGTGAAACTTAATTCACAAGGTGTTTGTACTTCAAGTTTTAAATCACACAATTAATCAACTTATGATAATAACTTAACATTATCATTCTTTATTATTTTAGAATATATATTACAGGTAAATAGGCATAAGGAAGAAGTTGCAAAAAAATTTAGTCTCAGGGACAATAAGTTTGCTTTTTAGTCTAAAGGCCACTTTTTAGTGTAAACTGAAAATGATAGTTACAACTATCATTCTGTGATTTACACTAAAAAGTGTCATTCAGCCTAAAAAACAAACTTCTTGTCCCTGAAACTAATTTTTTTCTTTAACTTTTTCCTTGGACCTAAAAATCTTTGTATATCAAGGATCTTAATTATCTTAAAATACTTTATAGTCAAATTGCGAAATTCTAATCATAAGATGTTCATATTTAATATTTCACTAATCTTGACTCCTAACTATATAACTCTTTAAAATATATAATTTCTATTCAAAATATAATCCTAGATAAAATAATTTCGTTTACCAATTTTTCAAAATCAGTGTGTCGGTTCGCCTTGTTTATATGTTTAGGAACCCTCATCGATAAGGGTGATCAGGCGTAACGATCATAATCCTAAATCACTCAGCAGATAAATCAACACAAAACAATTTATTTGTCACCGACAAATATGCACTCGTATATAATACACTCAAACTCATTCTAGGGTGTTACTAACCCTATCTCTAATGAGTCACTCATCCTAGGGAATTGCTAACCCTATATCTAATGAGTCTTTCCCCTGTCATGCCTAGGTGTTTGCTCAACCGAAGCTCTGATACCAAGTGTGAAAACCCATAATTCCATACCCTTTGAGCTGATAATAAACCACACATGTTCGATCCATTCTTACATGCAATTAGGGTCGGACATGTGTGGTTTATTGTCAGCTCAAAGGGTACAGAATTGTGGGCCGTCATAATATATATATATAATACACTCAAATTCATTCTAGGATATTATGGTTCCCATAACTAATGAGTTACTCGTTTTAGGGTATTACTAATCCCATCTATAATGAGTTCACCACACCAAGACCAAGATTCTTGCTTAAGCTTGCGCTTTGATACCAAATGTAATGGCCGGGCTTTCTTACACCTATAGATAAGAAAAAGACAAAACAGAATTTCACATCATGACGAGAAATATATAATATACACAAGATCTCTACAAAAAGAGAAGAACTTTATTATGTACAAAATATTAGAATACACTAATCTATTATCAACTTGGACAGTTATAATAGCCTGTCTTTACATTTTCTGATAGATATAGAAGATGACAAAACGATAACACCGAAAGAATATAAGATACGTGAATACGTCTTGTAGAATCCATGTTCTCTCCTAAAAGCTCCAAAGGATCCAACTAGATTTGGAAAATATGCTCGGGCTGACCCGAGCATTATAGGAAAACAATGCCCAAGTCAGTCTGTTAAAATCATCATGAGAAACTTAAATCATAAGAAACTTTACTATAACTTATAAAACCCTTTTAAAATCAAAAGTATCTTGTAAGATCATGCCGCAAAAAAACACGGATGTGGTTTTACCTTACGATAGCAAAAATATTTATATTATAAAACCCAGTGATATTATAATAATGTATAAGGTTTGAAGTGTTTAATAACCAAGTAGCTATTATGTATGTACATGACATCAATAATAGATATAAAATCAAAAATCGTATGCTATTATTGGAGAACGGATTTTCAACTAATGGCAAGGTAATGGACTATCTTTTGAAAATCTATACACATCTAGATAAAATGTATAGTAAAGGGGTTTGGCCATGGGTCCATAATGGTTCGGCCATAGGTCCATAATGGTTGGGCCATGAGGAGGTGATGGATGTGGTGGCTTGTTTTGGTGAGGAGGGTTTGTAGAAAATGAAAGAAAGGTTTTAAACAATGTTTTTCATGAATTCAAAGTGATGAAAGCTATGATTTTTAGCTTGAAAGTAAAAGAGAGGTCATGGAAGCCATGAAAATATTATGAAGAAAATGGAGGAAGATTAAGAAAATAAAATTTGAAATGAAAAACCGAGAAAGAAAAATGTAGAAATTGTTTTTATATGAAGTGCATATGGTAAATTACCATAATACCCTTGTACTTTAACCTACACAATGTTGCACCACCTCACATGCCTGAAACGATCCTGACTCGACCTTCGAAAATCGGTACTAAATACATCACCCGTATTCGAATACCGTAGATTCAAATGTCGAATCTGGCTCGCCGGAGCTTATAACACATTAAGTGTAACAACACGTGGAAGAAAAACAATATATATATATATATATATATATATGTATCATTGATACGACAATGGATACAATATCTGATACAACATCAGAGATCTATTAATTTACAACAGAGGAACCAAAAACACCAACAACGGAAGAGATAACACCAGCAGCGGACAATATCACTAATATGGTCCAAAAGAATTCAACATCCATACTACAACTCCAACTCTAGTGCTTCAAAACCAAATAACTCAGCCCAAAAGCTTTAAAGAATCCCAATTCAATAAGCTCGAACCATCATCAATGCTGAACTTGTAGCAAACTCGGTGCGCAATGTGATCGCCAAACTATAGATTCCAAAGATTGCCAAAAACTATATCTACCAGCCGATTATCTAAAAATCTGACTCTAGGCTGCCCATGTGGAAAATTTATGGGCACCCAGAGTTTAGAAAGGGAACAATAAACTCCAGGTCAGTCATAGAACTGGTGTGAGTAAACAAAAACATTTGTTTAAACAAAAACAAACAAAAATAAGTTAAAAAGAAATTCGCTATGCTTTTTGGATAATGAAACTACTATAAGGCCTCCCGGCACACACACAATGCAATCGCACACTTGAGGGAGGTTTCTCCTCATGACAGTCAAACATGCTTGATACGCAAAATCTATTTTGATATTATTATTAGTGCATAGTGCAGAAATCCTTTTGAAAGTATAATATTAATCTTAGCCAGCATAGGTACCATTATATTATGCCTTCTATAGCTACCACCTGAGGTGGCAGGTTATACAACTGCAGTCGTAAAGGGCTCTATTGTTTGATTGGATTTCCAACAAATGGTCAGGCAAAGTAACTTCCTATACCACATGGTACGCCTCTGGAGGGATGCCTCGAGTACCTAACCGGATCTCTGCCAATACAAGGTTGGGTCACCTCTGTAACTAGGTAACTACTGACACGAGTAATGCCATCCCCCGGTCATTACCGACCTTTATCCCGGGATTCACCAACAAATAACAACAACCACATAAGTTAAATATCTGGACTCCATACCATGGTACCACCTTTTTCCAGAAGAAAATAGACACACGCTAAAGGACGCGACCCTCATAACCTTGCCGCATCATTCCTGTTTCGACCATTTCTGGATTGTGAGGTCCTGATGAAGTCTCGTCCCACAAAGCTACGCTTTACACAAAATCCATGCTTTGATCAACAAATGATCAACAACACTCAGCATGCCACATTACCAAATTGGGAATGTATCACTAGTAACCATCAACTACATTACCTCTGAGCTCGTACGTCTAAGAGAAGGGTGATAAGCTAAGAGAATAAATTCTCTGCCACCAAATAGAAATATATTTGATAGAAACCAACTTTACATCTCAAAGTGTAATGTCAGACATACATCCATACAAGCCTGTTTCAAGTTCGAACAGAACCGAAGGCACTTCAAAGAAGCCATTGTAATCCGGGTATACACAATCTCGATCGGACTCCCCATCACATATGGAGATCTCTATACCGGTGCGACTCAGTGCAGAGACATTGGACAGGTAATCCTTTCGTTCTTGAAAATCACCGGTCTTCACCACTGATCTTCAAATGCTATCCACTACGTCGTATCACTATTCAGATTGGGTTTTATGACATAAAGTCCTCTCCCGACTGAACTGAATAATGAGCGCTTAATTTTAAAAGCATATGGGTATATTGGGATCTTAGTTAAGTCACAACTTTTAAACCCAAAACCTTTCTTTCAAACGGTTTAAACCAAAATTCCACTTTAATCTTTTTAAGCAAAAGATTCACCCTTTAAGATCCTTTTCAATTTAAAACAATGTTCACCAATCTTTCACAAATATTTATTCATGATATTTAAATAAAAGATCTATCTTTGAGATCCTCTTTTGTTTGAAAACAAAGTTTACCAATCTTTAACGAAGATTCAATCATAGCTTTCAAAACTATTTAAATTTCAAATTTGAAACCCTTTCAACAAGACTGAAAATTCTTTCCTTTATATAAAAACTATTATAATTTGAAAACAAAGAGCTTTCGTTTCGGGAAAATCCGATTACATTTTCTCAAGCTGCAACTTTTAAAGTATGAACTTAGGTTAAATTTAAATTCCCACAATGATACTTTTTAAACGGTTTAAAAGCCATATATATTATTGTATAACTTGCATACCTTTTCAAACCATAGTTTCCAAAATAATTTCAAACTTAAACAAGATATATTCTTTTCAAACTCAATTCAATTTCAAATTTCCTTTTCAAAATCTTTTCATATTCAACCCAATTCCATTTCCAAAACCATTTGGATTCAAAATTCAAATTTTAAACTTTTCACCATTTTAATAAAATAATATTAAATTAAAAATATATGCGACTTAACCAATTCCTTGTGAAATCCATATTTGTGTGTGCGGTGTTGTCCAGGGGTTTTACACATTACAACAACATATCACAACCAATGTCAATTCAAGCATAACAATATCGATAAGCGGCATAATCCTATAACGCCTATCTTTCATTCATAGATTCACAGATAAATATATAAATTCATCACAGATAAATAAATCACAGCTCACAGCTCAATCATATCACAACACATCATACATCAGGGATATCAAACAATTCAAAGCATTCAATAGAATTCAATCATCCATAAGTAAAATTAATTAACTATCTGACTATAATTAACGTAAACCAGAGTAATTACTTATGAATGAATTACTAACTCTGGTTAATTAATATTAATTAATTACAAACCATTTAATTAATTATCCTTTAATCATTTATTAATTAACCTTTAATTAATAAATTAATTAATAATTAATTAATCAACCTTGATTAATAAATCAATCAACCATTAATCATTAAATAATTAACCTTTAATCATTTAATTATTCTTTAATTAATAATCCTTGATTAATTACAATAAGTGATTATCCCTAATCACTTATATTGGTAAATCATAAATTAATTACATTGAATAATTATCCTTTAATCACTTGATTAATAAACTTTAATCATTAATTTATTACTTTTAATTAAGTAATTATCTTTAAGTAATTAATTACCTTTAATTACTTACATCAGTTAGTCTTAATTAATTATCCTTAATGTAATACACAAAGTAATTATCCCTTAATTTCATTAAGTAATTATTATTAAGAAATTACTAAAAACCTTAATTAATCAAAAGATAATCCCTTAATTAATTCATTTGGTAATTATCTTTTTAAATTACTTCCATTAAGTAATTATCTTTTAATTACTTTCGCTAATTTCCAACTCTTTAATTAATCATATTGATTAATCCTTGAATTAATTACAAGTAATTAATCTTTTAATTAATTTCATTAAATAATTATCTGATCAAAACAATTTAACTTCAAAATTCTTATACTTATAATTATACATTTTTGAAAACTTATTTGAAAAATCAGTTTAAATAAATTTAATTTTTGAATTTGATGACGTTTTCTTTTGAAAAATTATCTATACTTTAAAACTTGTTTTAAATAAATTCACTTTGGAAATTTGATTTATATTGCTTTGAAAACATATTCGTTCTAAATACACTTTAAAAACTAGACTAAACATTCCTTTGGAAACTAAAACATTTTAATAACCTTTAAAACTTGAACTTGTTAAACATTTTGTTTCTTTTAGAAAATAGTTCATGTTTTAACCTAAAAAGGGTAACAAAACAAAATAAAATGACCCAAGCTAAACTGCAAAAACCCGAGCCTTACTTCGAGTTTTCCCTTGCCTCACTCGTCTTCGAGTAAATCTGCAAAGTACTTCAAGTTCGACCCAACAAAATCCCTTTCTTCCCTCGATGCTTTAAACAACCAGATACACACATGCAAGTATGCACGTACATAGTTGCCTGAACAACTTCCAACCATCGCCGAACCCCTCAACTAGTCATCGACGACATCGCCATATAGCCCGACCACCCAGCTCGATGTGTTTGACCTGGAAATCAAAAATGAATGATCGAGCAATCTCCAGGAATTAACACAATCGACGAAAACTACCACCACCGACGATCCCAGCTTCGATCATCCATGCTGACCACACCATAGATTCACCTCGACCTCTAGCTTCGATCCCCCTGGACAAGTCCACTCTGGTTCCACGACGACGACGAACTTCCTCTTCTACCCTCATCGACCAAAATGGGCCCAAAAATCCTATAAACCACCGTGCCGTCGCCACAATGATCGGGAATTTTTCCAATTATTTTTCCTAGCCTCGCCAACCTCCAACCTAACCTCATCTGCAATCCCGATACCCCTAACCTCCGAGATCACCAGAATTTGACCAAAATTCAGTTTCCGTTCAACCATGCATTCCTCAATTGATACAGTGCTAAAATATTGAATTTACTTTTAAAATTCATGGTTTTCCAAGACGAACAAGATGATGTAGAGGAAACTGGAAATCATGATCATCAATTTTTGACTTAAATTTGATTTCTTACTGTATTTTCCTATTTTGAATTGAATACTTAATGTAAATTTTTGAAACCATTTTTGCAATTGATATTATAACCTTACAACCAGTTTTCATTTGGAAGTTGTAGCTTGAAATCGATTGCATGATGAGATATGAATTTTAAATCTTGATTTTAGAACCTATAAACTAAGAATAGATATAAATATACCTGTTCACAGACATGCATATTCAACTTTTGCATACTTATATGTATATACAAATATATTTGCATCCATTCAAACATCTTTCACCATTTTACTTCAATATCAATCACAACATTAAGTTACATAAGCAAATTCCAGGTTAAAAATAAAATATTGCTCACTTAAAATATAAACAGAGACAGTATTTTTCTTTTTATTTGATTTGGAAGTTTTACTTGAATCTGGAACTTTTGTTTTACAGCTTTGTTTTGATTTAAGCTGTTTGTTGTTGATGTTGAATCTAGATCTTGAACTTTGGAACAACCACTTGATTTAAAAACTGGAAATGTTTTGATTTAACTTGCTTTTGATCTGCTTTGATTTTGTTGTTTGCTTCAAGCTTGAGTTTCTTTTCTGATTTTAGTTTGCTCAGGTTTGATTTTTTTTCTTTGTTTCCAGGTTTCAGATTTGGAAATAAAGATGGGAGAGTTTTGAATTGAAAATGAATTAAGCAGGATTTTTCTCTAATACATGTTATTTGATTCAAATGAGATTTCAAGTATGCCACTTGTTATTGTTAAGTTACACTTGTAATTGCATGAATTAATTTTCCTACACTTGTTAAAAATAAGCATTTTATATTTAAATCCTTGTTTTAAGTAGTTTTATAATTTATGTTTTAAACCCTTGTTTATAAATTACTTATATATTACTTACATATGTGTTATGTATTTTAAATTTTTATACTTTCAAATGATATATACATATCAAAGCTTTATATTTATTTACATATGTACTAACTATATTTATTTTCAAGTATATAAAAGAAAAGTATTTAAATCTTTTTTTATCAAATTTTTATTTAAATCATACGAACCATATTTAAATCAAATGATATATATATATATATATATATATATATATATATATATATATATAGACACACATATATAGTTCCTTTGAAATATAAAGTTAATAAATCCAATTTATTTATAAAATATCTACAATTGAATTTCCAAATTTATTTATTTATTTATAATCTCTTTATATATTTATATCTTCTTAAGAAAATGATTTAAAACTAAATTATATACTAATAAATAAATAAATATATATATATATATATATTAGAATTTAATCCTTAAATACCCTTTTATTATATTAAATTTAAATCATACTTCCAAATCAAAATGTCTATTTAATATAGTCAGAAAACAAATTTTTATAAATTGAAAATATAATATTTTCAAATTTAATTTATTTTTCAATATATTTATTTTTGGATTTCAAATTCAAATTTCAAATTATAATTTATTTATATAAACACAAAACAAACACATATCTTTATTAAATTTGGAATAATTCAAATTAAGTTCACGATTTAATCCAAAATTCTATATTAATTACCAAATTAAATTTTGACTCAAAACGGGATCGTTACAGATTCCCCCCTTAAGAAAATTTCATCCTTGAAATTTGCTTGACGGGGAGACAACCAAAGAACAGATGAACACATCAAAGATATGGTTTACCAGATCAAACTGAATATCTATTCTATATTTGGTTTACTAAATCAGAATATCATCAATAATTATGAGACCAACTTATTCAACACTCCACAAGATACCCGGGTCATCCGGTCTACGAAATATGCTAGGGCATTGGTTAGTCTGAAGGGATAACTAACCGTTCGTAGAATATATCTGGACCCCAAAGAATAGACATATATATATATATATATATATATATGGATGCAATTCAATTTAACTTCATATTTTATTAACCAATTTATTCCAATTAAAATTTCAAATTCATCAAAGTTTAAAACGAAAAGCAGATAGAAAACCGATGAAGAGAATACAAAATAGGAACTTTATACACGATTCGTAGGGCCACCACCACACCGAAGCTTCTTCTTGTAGCTTCCACGAAGCCATCAAAAGAATTGAAATTGGATGATGATCAGAAGAGATTGATAGAGAAAGTTGTTTCCTTTATTGCAGGGTATTGACTATTTATAGTGGTACTCTTCTGTCCCCTACCTCGTCCACTTTTTGCACTCATACTCACTATCAGTGAATAGTAAGAGAATTTATTGAGGCATATAAATGGATATCTTTGGGATATACCCATTCTAGGGCATTTATATCCTTATCTCTAATGAGTCACCTAATGTGTTATACTCCTGAGCTAAAGTTCTTATTCAATCTTCAGCTCTGATACCAAATGAAACGACCCCGACTAGACCTTAGAAAATCGGCACCAAATACATCACCCGTATTCGAATGCCACCGATTCAAATGTCGAATCTGGCTCGCCGGAGCTTATAACACATTAAGTATAACAACACAGCAGAAGAAAAACAACATATATATATATATATATATATATATATATATATATATATATATATATATATCATTGATACAACAATGGATACAATATATAATACAACATTAGAGATCTATAAATTTACAATAGCGGAACCAAACAACACCAACAGTGGAAGAGATTACACTAGCAACGGACA
Source organism: Allium cepa (assembly GCA_030765085.1). Lineage (NCBI taxonomy): Eukaryota > Viridiplantae > Streptophyta > Magnoliopsida > Asparagales > Amaryllidaceae > Allium > Allium cepa. Next base: position 303,384,564 of record CM060945.1, on the reverse strand, counting down.
ATATCACGAATATCGTCCGAAAGAATTCAACATCCATACTACAACTCCAGCTCTAGTGCTTCAAAATAAAATAACTCAACCCAAAAGCTTTAAAGACTCCAATTCAATAAGCTCGAACCACCATCAATGCTAAACTTGTAGAAAACTCGGTGTGCAATGCGATCGCCAAACCATAAATTCCAAAGATTGCCAAAAACTATATCTACTAGCTGATTATCTGAAAATCTAACTCTAGGCTGCCCGTGTGGAAAATTTATGGACACCCAGAGTTTAGAAAGGGAACAATAAACACCAAATCAGTCATGAGACTGGTGTGAGAAAACAAAAACATTTGTTTAAAAAAAACATTTGTTCAAACAAAAACAAACAAAAAGAATTTAAAAATAAATCCGCAATGCTTTTTGGAAAATGAAACTACCATAAGGCCTCCCGGCACACACAATGCAATCACACACTTGGGCGAGATTTCTCCTTATGATAGTCAAACATGCTTGATACGCAAAATCCTTTTTGATATTATTATTTGTGCATAGTGCAGAAAACATTTTGAAAGTATAATATTATTCTTAGCCAGCATAGGTACCGTTATATTATGCCTGCTATAGCCGCCACCTAAGGTGGCAGGTTATACAACTGCATTCGTAAAGGGATCGTATTGTTTGATTGGATTTTCAACAAATGGTCAAGCAAAGGAACTTCCTACACCATATGGGTACGCCTCTGAAGGGAATCCCCAAGAACCTAACTGGATCTCTACCAACACAAGGCCGAGTTACCTCTGTAACTAGGTAACTACTGACACGAGTAATGCCTTCCCTCGGTCGTTACCGACCTTTATCCTAAGATTCACCAACAAATAATAACAACCACATAGGTTAAATATCTAGGCTCCATACCATGATACCACCTTTTTCCAAAAGGAAAGGGACACACCCTAAAGGGCGTGACCCTCATAACCTTGTCGCATCATTTCTGTTTCGACCATTTTCGGATTGTGAGGTCCTGATGAAGTCTCGTCCCGCAAAGCTACGCTTTACACAAAAGCCATGATTTGATCAACAAATGATCAGCAGCACTCAGCATGCCACATTACCAAATTGGGAATGTATCAATAGTAACAATCAACTACATAACCTATGAGCTCTTACGTCTCATAGAATGGTGTTAATCTAAGAGAATAAATTCTCCGCCATCAAACAGAAATGTATTTGATAGAAATCAGCTTTACATCTCAAAGTGCAATGTCAGACATTCATCCATACAAGTCCATATCGGATTCGAATAGAGCCAAAGGCACTTTAAAGAAGCCCTTGCAATCCAGGTATTCACAATCCCGATTGGACTCTCCATCACATATGGAGATCTCTATACCGACGCGACTCAGTGCAGAGACATTCGACATGTAAACCTTTCATTCTCGAAAATACCCGATCTTCACTACCGGTCTTCAAATGCTATCCACTATGTCACATCTCTATTCGTAATGAGTTTTATGAATTAAGTCCTCTCCCGGCTAAACCGAATAATGAGTGCTTAATTTTAAAAGCATATGGGTATATTGGAATCTTAGTTAAGTCACCACTTTTTAACTCAAAACCTTTCTTTCAAATGGTTTAAACCAAATTTCCACTTTAATCATTTTAAGTAAAAGATTCACCCTTTAAGATCCTTTTCAATTTAAAACAAGGTTCACCAATCTTTCACAAAGATTCATTCATAATATTTAAACAAAAGATCTATCTTTGAGATCCTCTTTTGTTAGAAACAAAGTTTACTAATCTTTAATGAAGATTCATTCATAGCGTTCAAAACTATTTCAATTTCAAATTTGAAACCCTTTCAACAAGACTGAAAATTCTTTCCTTTAAATAAAAGCTATTATCGTTTGAAAACAAAGAGTTTTCGTTTTGGGAAAATCTGATTACATTTGCTCAAGTTGTAGCTTTTAAAGTATAAACTTGGGTTAAATTTAAGTTCCTAAAATAATACTTTTTAAAAGGTTTAAAATCCATATCTATTATTGTTAACTTGCATACCTTTTCAAACCATAGTTTCCAAAATAATTTCAAACTTAAACAAGATATACTCTATTCAAACTCAATTCAATTTCAAATTTCCTTTTCAAAATCTTTTCATATTCAACCCAATTCCATTTCCAAAACCATTTGGATTCAAAATTCAACTTTTAAACTTTTCACCATTTGAATAAAATAATATTAAATTCAAAATATCTGTGACTTAACCAATTACTCGTGAAATCCATATTTGTGTATGTGTGGTGTAGTCCAGGGGTTTTACACATTACAACAACATATCACAACCAATATCAATTCAAGCACAACAATATCGATAAGCGGCATAATCCTATACACTTATCTTTCATTCATAGATTCACAGATAAATATGTAAATTCATCACAGATAAATAAATCACAGCTCACAACTCAATCATATCACAGCACATCACACATCAGCGATATCAAACAATTCAAAGCATTCAATAGAATTCAATCATCCATAAGTAAAATTAATTAACTATCTGATTATAATTAACTTAAACCAGAGTAATTACTTATGAATGAGTTACTAACTCTGGTTAATTAATATTAATTAATTACAAACCATTTAATTAATTATCCTTTAATCATTTATTAATTAACCTTTAATTAATAAATTAATTAATCATTAATTAATCAACCTTGATTAATAAATCAATCAACCATTAATCATTAAATAATTAACCTTGAATCATTTAATTAATTATCCTTAATTAATCACAATAAGTGATTATCCCTAATCACTTATATTGGTAAATCATAAATTAATTACATTGAGTAATTATCCTTTGGTCACTTGATTAATCAACTTTAATCATTAAGTAATTACTTTTAATTAAGTAATTATCTTTAAGTAATTAATTACCTTTAATTACTTACATCAATTAATCTTAATTAATTAATTAATCATCTTTCAATGTAATTACATAAAGTAATTATCCCTTAATTTCATTAAGTAATTATTATTAAGAAATTACTAAAAACCTTAATTGACCAAAAGATAATCCCTTATTTAATTCATTGGGTAATTATCTTTTTAAATTACTTCCATTAAGTAGTTATCTTTTAAGTACTTTCGTTAATTTCCAACTCTTTAATTAATCATATTGATTAATCCTTTAATTAATTACAATAAGTAATTAATCTTTTAATTAATTTCATCGAATAATTATCCGATCAAAACAATTTAACTTCAAAATTCCTATACTTATAATTATACATTTTTGAAAACTTATTTGAAAAATCGGTTTAAATAAATTTAATTTTGAACTTGATCACTTTTACTTTTGAAAAACTTATCTACACTTTAAAACTTGTTTTAAATAAATTCACTGGAAATTTTATTTATATTGCTTTGAAAACATATTCGTTCTAAATACACTTTAAAAACTAGACTAAACATTCCTTTGGAAACATTTTAATAACCTTTAAAACTTGAACTTGTTTAAACATTTTGTTTCGTTCATAAAACAGTTCATGATTTAACCTAAAAAAAAACTGGCAACAAAACAAAATAAAATGACCCAGGAAAAACTGAAAAAACCCCAAACCTTACTTCGAGTTTTCCCTCGCCTCACTCTTCTTCGAGTAACTCTGCAAAGTACTTTGAGTTCGACCCAACAAAATCCCTTTCTTCCCTCGATGCTTCAAACAACCAAATACACACACGCACGTGCACAATTGCCTGAACAACTTCCGACCATTGCTGAACCCCTCAACTAGTCATCGACGACATCGCCACACAACCCGACCATCCATCTCGACGTGTTTGATCTGGAAATCAAAAACGAATGATCGAGCAATCTCCAAGAATTAACAGAATCGACGAAGACTACCACCACCGATAATCCCAGCCTCGATCATCCACGCCGACCACACCATAGATTCACCTCGACCTCTAGCTTCGATCCCCCTGGACCGGTCCACTCCGGTTCCACGACGACGACGAACTCCTCTTCTACCCTCATCGACCAAAATCGGCCCAAAAATCCTACAAAACCACCGTGCCACCGCCACAGTGATCGAGAATTTTTTCGATTATTTTTCCCAACCTAGACAACCTCCAAGCTAACCTCATCTGCAATCCTGATACCCCTAACCTCCGAGATCACCAGAATTTGACCAAAATTCAATTTCCATTCAACCATGCATTCCTCAATTGATACAATGATAAAAATATTGAATTTACTTTTAAAATTCATGGTTTTCGAAGACGAACAAGATGATGTAGCGGAAACTGGAAATCATGATCATCAATTTTTGACTTAAATTTGATTTCTTACTGTATTTTCCTATTTTGAATTAAATACTTAATGTAAAATTTTGAAACCATTTTTACAATTAATATTATAACCTTGCAGTTAATTTTCATTTGGAAGTTGTAGCTTGAAATTGATTGCATGAAGAGATATTGAATTTTAAATCTTGATTTTAGAATCTGTAAACTAAGAACATCTATAAATATACTTGTTCACAGACATGCATATTCAACCTTTGCATATTTATATGTATATGCAAACATATTTGCATCCATTCAAACACTTTCACCACTGTACTTCAATACCAGTCATAACATTAAGTCATATAAGCAAATTCAATGTTAAAAATAAAAGTTTGCTCATCTGAAATATAAACAGAGACAATATTTTTCTTTTTATTTGATCTGGAAGTTTTGCTTGAATCTAGAACTTTCATTTTGCAGCTTTGTTTTGATTTAATCTGTTTGTTGTTGATGTTGAATCTAGATCTTGAACTTTGGAACAACCGCTTGATTTGAAAACTGGAAAATGTTTTGATTTAACTTGCTTTTGATCTGCTTTGATTTTGTTGTTTGCTTAAGGCTTGAGTTTCTTTTCTTATTTTAGTTTGCTCAGGTTTGATTTTTTTCTTTGTTTCCAAGTTTCAGATTTGAAAATGAAGATGGGAGAGTTTTGAACTGAAAATGAATTAACCAGGAATTTTCTCTAATTCATGATATTTGTAATTTAAATGAGATTTCAAGTATGCCACTTGTTATTATTAGGTTAACACTTGTAATTGCATGACTTAATTTTCCTACACTTGTTAAAAACAAGCATTTTATGTTTAAATGCTTGTTTTAAGTAGTTTTATAATTTATGTTTTAAACCCTTGTTTATAAATTACTTATATATTGTTTACATATGTGTTATGTATTTTAAATTTTTATACTTATACTTTCAAAAGATATATACATATCAAAGCTTTATATTTATTTACATATGTACTAACTATATTTATTTTCAAGTATATAAAAGAAAAGTATTTTAAATCTTTTTTTCATCAAATTTTTATTTAAATCATACAAATCATATTTATTTCAAAAGATATATATATATATATATATATATATATATATATTAGTTCCTTTGAAATATAAAGTTAATAAATCCAATTTATTTATAAAATATCTACAATAGAATTTCTAAATTAAATTATTTATATACAATATCCTTACATATATTTATGTCATCTTAGGAAAATGATTTAAAACTAAATTATATAACAATAAATATATATATTAGAATTTAATCCTTAAATACCCTTTTGCTATATTAAATTTAAATCATATTTCCAAATCAAAATGCCTGTTTAATATAATCAAAAAACAAATTTTTATAAATTAAAAATATACTATTTTCAAATTCAATTTATTTTTCAATATATTTATTTTTGAATTTCAAATTCAAATTTCAAATTATAATTTATTTATATAAACACAAAAAAAAACATATCTTTATTAAATTTGGAAAAATTCAAATTAAATTCACAATTTAATCCAAAATTCTATGTTGATTACCAAATTAAATTTTAACTCAAAACCCGGATCGTTACAATGCCATCTCACCCTTGTCTCCCTACCATAAATTTCGAAAATTGCTTGTTTCCTTCATGAAAACTTGAGTCAACATGCTAGAAATGCATTTGTACTTATGTTTCTAAAGATGTGATGTTTACTTTTTCACTTAATTTTATATTTTATTTCATAAAGTATTATATCAAATTATATATAATTAATTATATAAATATACATATAATCCTAATCTTTATATATAAATGTGTATGTATATTCATAAAAAGAGTTTACAACATTTTCGGTAACCTTTAGCCGACGAAATGTTGAAAATTCGAAAAACAAATTCCGGTCACATTTTCAATTTTTCTTCGAACTATATATTTTTTAAACAAATTTGGGACACTATTTAATCATTATTATTTATTGTCTAATTTTTTTATTTTAATTATAAAATGTACTATTTGAGTATTTAAAATTAATTAAATATTCATAAGTCAAAATGGTGAAATTCTGGGTCGTTACATGCATAAACATGTATATTATTTCTTTATTGATATTGTATTAGAATGTTGTTTATATGGACATTTGTTCTGTTATTGATTGTATTATATGGCTATTTTGGGTATGATGCACAGTGATATTGTTATATGGTCATTATTAATTCTTTTTTATGGAACTTTGTTCTATTATATGGTCTTTATTGACATGATGTATAATATTGTGTACTTGTTCTTGCTTTCAAAACACTAATATTGTTCTTTCTTTCAAAATCACTTATCAAGTTTATATAAGGAAAAACTATTTTCATTTTTCATAGAATGTCAAGCAATGTATGCGCACCTCTTTATCCATTACAACCAACTAGAGTAGAAAGAACTTGTCTACATTGACAAGAAGGGGTTATAACAACGATTTGGCAAAAATCTGTTGTTTCTATGCTTATGAATCTCCATAGGCTGTTGTGAGATATGGCCGTGATGTTGGATGTCGTTGTTTAAGACATCGCTTCCATTTATATGAATTTCGCGAGTGGATCAATGACCCTCTACATCAACATGAAACTACGCAAGTCTACCATCAATTCAAGAGTGAGAATTAACTCTTTACAAAGAGATGAACCGTAATGAGTTTTATTGCAACCATGGTCTTGTGGCATAAAATTAGCATTATTATAACTCCATATCCAAGTACTGAACATCAACTCTTCAAATGTCCTCGTAGGTCCACTATTGGATCGACGAGCCACTTTGTCAAAGAGCTGAACCATTTGCCTCAAACTTAAGAAATTAGATTACATTACTTAAAAACCAACTTACATCAATTTTATTCGATGTAATTAATAGTTTATCAGAGTATTAAGGTGTTCTAATTCTGTAATGTACCATGTACCCTATCGTTTGTTTGTATTTTATAATGTATCATATAATATGCTCTATCTCTATAATGCAATATATCATGCACCCTTTCATTTTTTTGTATTTAATATTGACAACACTTTGAAATAATTTTCTACACATGCCACAGACTTTACTAAAGAAAATTCCATACTTCCATGTCAAATTAGTATAGTTTACTACATAATGTGTTAAAATTGAGTTGACAACACTTTGAAATAATTGTCTACACATGCTACAAAATTTACTAAAGTAGATTCTACAGTGCCATGCCAAATCAGTACAGTACACCGCATAGATGAGTTGATAACCCTAAAATAATTGTTTGCACATACCATAAATTTTACTATAGCAAATTCCGCAATGCTATGTCAAACCAGTACAATATACTACACGACGTGTTAATATTGAGTTAATAACACTCTGTAATAATTGACTACACATGCCATAAACTTTACTAAAGCAAACACTCAGTAATAATTGACTACATATGCCAAAAACTTTACTAAAGCAGATTCCATAATACAATGTCAAATCGGTATAGTATACAACACAACGTGTTAAAGTCGAGTTGACAACATGTAACGACCCAGGATTTTTGACATCTCGAGCTTTGAATATTTATTTTTAATATTCAATAATACGATATTTTAATCAAATAAAAAATTCTGTTAAATGATAATTGATAATAATATGTAGCTTTTAAGCCAAAATAATATTTGAATTTCTACATTTTTATTTATAAAATAGGAAATTGATTTAATTAGAATTTCTTACATATATATATATATATATATTCACAACAATGGAATTTATATATAACTTGGAAACAGATTCTTCGCAATAAATGTAGAAGAATATATTATAAATAGAAATGAGTATGGTTTATGAACAATACAATGTATTATAATTGGATTTTCTTATATATATATATATATATATATATATATATATATATGCACACATATTAGTTAAGAAGAAGGCATATATATATATATATATATATATATATATATATATATATATATATATTGTAATAGACCGCCTTTTTGTACATTTTAAATTGACGATAAACCACACACATCGGACTCAATCCATACAAAATGGCGAATTGTTATTGGGGTGAATAAGAAAAAGGAAAAAGAAATAAAATAAAACAGAATCTTGCAGCGGAATGAAAAATATAGCAATCAAATAGTAATTCATGAAACTGTTTGCAAAACATTTGATTTTACTAATACAATATAGAACCAGAGTTACGTATACCAGAGAATAATAAATAACAATGCAGCAGAACAATATGAGCGTAGTGGAATAATATAATAGATAATAGTAACAAAATCTTCGTCTTCGTCCTCCAGAAGTACAGGCCTTCAAACCCTAAAATGCTCATACTGACCCGAGCGAATTGAAAAGACAAAACACTCGAGTCAGAACTAAAAGACCTTATGTAAGTTAAATCAATGGAAAATAATATGAGTGGAACAGCGTTATAGATGTTTACGGGATTTGACATCTCCTATGCAGTGTCAATGTGAGTGCAGTAACTTAAGAGATGCTCGGGATTCACATCACCTAGGGATACGTTAAACTATCTACTATGAAGTAATATTTCGCTATTATAATCATGTCTATAGTAAAGTAAACTTACTTATAAATAGCATTAAGGCTTTACATTTTCCATCTTAACACATAATAGTCCCAGCTGTCCATCCAGTATCAGCGCATCTCGAGATCGGAGACTACCCTAAATACTCAACGAGCTACGGGAGAAAACCAAACTCGTACAAGGCTCGCTAGGGTAGGTGACATGACACAACTAGGAAATGCCAGAGTAGATATACCAATTACGCTTTCGGACTGGTGGTAACGCATAGCAGCTACTACCGCCCACCTCAAGCCACACCTTTAAAATAAAAGGGCCCCAATTAATCACAAAGCAATAGAATGGTGTAGAAGGAGTGTGTCCGATAAAAGGTGCTACCTTCTTAGCCCGTCAATCGCTCCTGTTTCAGCCACCTTATGCCAACTCACGGGAGTCAGTCCATGTATATACCTCAAAGGAACGCCGCCACCATTCTACTTCATTCTGGAATCTCCACCTCGTATAACGGTTGTTAAAGTGGTTTCCGAAGTTGGCAGAGAGTATGACAACTTCCAATCCTGGTCTCTTTAACAACCAAACGTTATTATAACACCGCGGTCATTTTCGAAATAGTTTATACTTTAAAACCAAATATCATTGCCGTTTCAAAACCAAATCAATACGATATCATTTTCATTTCGAATATATCCTTTTCTAAAATCATAACACTTTCAAAGTTATAACATTTCGAAATCAAAACACTTGAAATATAACACTTTCAAATTATAATACCTTGAAACTCATAACTTCCACCACTTAAATGGTTTAAATATTAAAATACTTTATATGATAGCTTCTTCAATTCCACAAATCAATTCCAAAACAAGTTAAATTGCTACATTTTATATTTAACCGAATCCTAAATCATAAATTTCCATTCAATTCAGTTTCCAAATAAACTATTCCAAATTATATCGATTTCAAAATAGATTTGATCCAAAGAATAAACCATTTCAAATTCAATATATTTCAAACTTTAAGTATTCAACAATTTCAAAACTAAGTTCGGTAATTTCTTATATATATATATATCAAGTTCAAATTTTCTATTATTTAGTTTTGAAATATTTTACTTAATACATCCATTATCATTTAGATAAAACCCAAATTAAAAATAACTAAATATTTCCTTCAATTTATTTATACTTGAAATATTTATTTAATCCACCTTAAACCAAACTCAAGTAATAAAAATCATACCTTTTAAAATTTCAAATTTAACAAATTTCACATCATACTTATTTGAGTTCAATTATTAAATAAATTCTATTTCAAATAAATTTCAAATTTATCTTCCGGCCTTAATTTAGTTAAATCTATATAAAATATAATTTAAATACTTAACTATATTATCTTAATAAAAATCAAACTTATTATTAAGCTTATTCTATATTAAAACAAATTTATACATAGCTTAAAATCAAGAATAAATAACATTTATATAACATCTAAAATCTATATTTATATAAAACCATATATTTATTTACAAAACCATAGAAATCATTTCAAAAGTAATTTTTATATATAGACCACGGTGTCTGTATATAATTTTCTATCCTATGGTCAAGTGATACAGATATTTATCATTTCAATCCGCAATACCGCAATATAACATATAAATACGGTTATATATCATTTCAAACCGCAATCCCAAATGTAATAAAAATCCATAAGAACTTGCAGTTTATAACAATATAAAATACAACATCCATTTATCCAATATCAATCATCAAACATTTATCACAATCATCATCCAGTTCAATCAATAATATCAATATAGAACCGATAATAAATAACATGTATTTACTGGCAGTTTATATTCAATAATAAATTAAATAACTATTTTATCCAAATAAATTCAAATAAACTGAGATGATGATTCAAAATATGCCAAACAGTCATAAATAAATTTCCAATCACATCATAAATCAATTTAACAAACATAAGAAATTTTAGAAGTTGTGAGTGGGTTAATACACTCATCTTTTGAATTTAAATTGAATTTAAGCCCAATTTAAACCCTAAATTCAAACGATCTCAGAATTTTTCCAAACCAAAATCAGAATGTTCGAAATTCCAATACGAACCTAGTGGAGAAAATCGCATGTGAATTGGACCTTGTATATAAAAGTTATGGGCGTTCGAACTAGTTGAAATCAAAATTTTAAACTAAAAAATGAAATAAATAAATTTCAAAAACTACGCAACACCTCACACATGCTGGCCACGCGTCATCTCCAGATACGAACGAAAACCTTAGCATCTACACTACATCATATGCAAACGAACGGGCCGTCGCCTCTTCATCGTGCCGCTCCCTCCAGTGCTTGCTGCGACCACGCGCGAGGCCCCCCCAGAGACACGACCAAGCTCTGACACCATCACGAGTCGGTCACATTCGCCCTAGGTTGGCTAAAACGGCATCTGCCACCAAGAGGGTTAAACCCTAGCCAATTTCTGGCGACGATCTGACCGTCGAATCACCAGAAAAACCACATAGATGCAATGTGCGCTCGACTCTCCACCCAACCCTATCATTGAATCCCCTATTAGACGAAGTTCATTGTCGAGCGATGAATGACCGAAAATAAACCAGCTACTTTCGGCAATACAGTAACCTAGGTTGAAAAACGAATCATATATTTGACTTGTGCTTGTCGAGAGCATCAAATCCATATATAACTCGATATATATTGAGGAGTTTGAAATTTTTGATTTGGTTTTGATTTGCAATTAAATTGGAAATGGATCGTGAATTTTAGGGTTCGTCTGCCATTGAGAAAAAGGTGAAACAAATTCTTTTATACGTACAGAAATGAGAAATAAAAAGGCTGCTAGGGTTTATAACTGGACATATATAGCAGAACAAAATAGAACAGATGGGCTTGATAGAATTTGGGTTTTTGTACGGTAATTGACCCGAAAAGCCCGTTTCGATTCCAGAACAAAAACGAGTCAACCCATATATCAAAATAGATGTTTTTAAATATTTTAAACTCGATGGAACAGGTTTCAAGTCCTAACTCCATCGTATGAAGAAGTTATACTAAAATCGAGTTATTTCAAATTGATTTCAACTGATTTCAATTTCATTGATTTCTTGGCGTTTCGAGCCCGTACGATCAAACGACAAGTCCGATCGCTACGAAACTTGTAATCCTACAATAATTCACCGTACAGATCCGATGAAACTAGTTTCTTCGAAATCCGAGTCAATGACCAAAATTGCTATTTTCCAGTTAATTAAATAAATTAATAATTAATTGATTAAATTACCTTTCAAATTTCAAATCTACACTAGACTAATTTTATTATTTTTGACGACAAGCCACTGTAATAATTTAAACAACTTATATATCAATTTAAAGTTAATAAATTTACGACTTATAGTATTAAGTTTCAATTTCATTAAGTTCATTAACTATCAATTGAAATGCCAATAAATCCATTCATTTGATTTCTAAATCTTGCTACTGAATCAATTAACTTACCATCTTAAAGGCGATATCAATATTGGTTTATATATTAACACCTCAAAAATTTCCCAATTTCATCTTAATTCCAGTTATTGTAGTATTTAATTTCATTTACAATAAATTCATTTATTAAAATTTGAATTCCAATTAATTATAATTAATTCCAAATAAATTTGATTTGGTTCAGTTCCAATCTTTATATTAAGTCCATTATTACTCTATAAACCTAGTTACTATTGTTTACCTTTCATTTAATTAACATTTAAATGAAATTGATTTCCAATTAATTTCATTGACAAATTAATTTGGTAATTTATAATAACTGTTATCATAACCTTTAATTTACACTTAAATTTGTTTTATATTCAACCAATTATCATAATTACTTACGTAATATTGAATTCATCCAATTACCATTAATTATACAAATTCATTTACTTATACAACACTTTCCCTAATTTACTTATTTTCAATTTTATAACCAAGTGCAACAAATTACACTATTTCATTATTGGAGTTTCACTTTAATGTTCAATGATTAGTTTTAATTACCATTGCTGCATTTCATTTTTAACATTCACTTCATTATAAATTATAAAGTTTTTGTTTCTTTCTAAATTTAATTACAAAAAATCTTATTAATGTAACAACCCTGGTTTTGGAGATTACCTGTAAATATTAAATTATAACGGTAGTTATGATTTAATATTGTAAACTAAAACAAGATTTGGAGATTTCAAATTGCTTATTTGGAATAAACAATGAATTTTTGGGAAATAAAATGTGAAAATAAAGTTTAAAATCTTTATTTTGTTTGTTTGGGTTAATAACGAGTGGAAAATAATTTTTATTTAGATAAATTGCAATAATTTTATTAATTATTGCCAATTACTTCTTTTAATAATTTTTAAAGGAAGTATTTGATTTTTAAAGGTTGTTTATTGAAATAAAAGGTGAAAATTGGGTTAAAAATAAGTTTTGGTTATAAATAATGTTTTGAAATGGTTTGAAATATTTTTAAAAGTGTTAAAATAAATTTTGTGGAATTTTAGGAGTTAAAAACATTGTTTTATTCATTTATTTGAGTAAATAGTGCATTTTTGTTAAATAAACGAATTTAATAATAATAATTATTTTAAAAATAAAATTAATCTTTTTATATGATAGAAAATGTTTTATTTTGTATGTATACAAGTTTTCATATTTTTCTTATGTGTAAATATGGAGAAAATGCATTTTGTATGTTGTATATGTACATAAGTTCATATGTTAGTTATTCATTTAGCCTAATTTATTTTGTCTAACTCCAATTTGGGTCCAAAAGCCCATTAGTGCACTAAAGTCAGAAATGAGTAAGCAGTGAGAAACAAAAACTGTACGTACTTCATCTTCTTCAAATTGCCAAAAACCAAAAACAGTGAACAAGAAGCAAACTCCACCAATTTTTCAAATCTAAACCTTTTAATCCCCAATTTTCTTCAACAAGTTGCTATTTTAATCAATCTAAAGGAAAATACAACAGGTAATCGCTTCTAAAACACAATCTTTTCATCAAATTTTTTTAATTATGAAATGAATTGTCTTTTAATGGCTTTTCTTTCTTTTGCATGCATCTACTTCTCACTTTTACAGGTTTTTGAAGCCAAAACTTGCAAAAAGCTTCCATCTTTCAACTCAAATCCAAGTCTATCCATTGTATCAGCAAGATGAGTTTCTAAAACTCACAAATGCTAGCTGAGCAAAGCTTAAATCGCTCAAAAATGTGAAATCTGCTGCTGTACAAAATTTTCTGTGGTTGATTTAGCCTGTTCATAATCTAGTTTCTGTTGCTACTTTGGACCCTTGTAACTTTTGATTCCGGCAATGAAATGCTGCCGGATTTCGTGCATTTGGTAGCTTGCATGTTGAACTTCATTTCTGCAAAGTTTGGATTAAAAAATGTTGTCATTTGAGTGCTCAAACCATTGTTGCAAAATCAACAAAACACAGTTTTTCTGTCTGTAGAAACTGTGTTTTGTTGCTGCAAACATGGCCTGAGTCCATGTTTGCGATGGCATAACGTTTTCGTTTCTAACTGAAATTGCGTGATTCTTTTTTTGTTTGAAAGATGTTGTTTTTTTTCTATATTCATACCAAATTTCAGGTCATTTAGACTTAGATAGCTTATAGAAATATGCTGCTAAACATTGACCTGGACCATGTTTTTACCCAGAATTTTACAGTGAAAACACTGTCTGGGTTCATCTTTTACACATCATAACTTTCTCCTGTTTTATCCAAATTACATGATTCTTCTGTTGTTTGAAAGATGAATTTTTCTACTATATTCATACCATTTTTGAGCTTAATCCGATGTAAATTGATCCTCTGCTTTATGCCTGGAAGTTGAACCCAGAGTGGATTTTAAGTCTGGGTACATCCTTGTTGAACTGTTACAAACATGGTCTGAGTCCATGTTTGTGACACCATAACTTTTTCGTTTTCTTTTGGAATTCATTGATTCTTTTATTGTTTGGAAGATTAAGTTTTCTACTTATGCACACTAATTTTCATATGAATCAAAGATCGTTCGGCCACCTGTTTTATGTCTGAAAGTTGAACCCAGAGAAGATTTTAGACCTGGGTACTATTTTGGCCAAGTGTTTTTATGTCATTTTTCCGTCCGATTTTTGACGTTTACTTCTGTTTTTGTGATATTTTTGAAGTATTTGAGGGCTATGATTCCTATCAATAGGTTAGCTCAGTTTTGATGATTTCATAATTCAAATTTTGAATTATTTCAATTTAATTTGAATTTAAATTTGAATTTCGGTTTATGTGGAGTTTTGCTTGTTTTTGGTCGTTTTCGAGCACGGTTTTCTCCAATTCTTTTTGAAATGATTTTTAAAATTTAGGGGATTTAAAAATAATTATTATATAATATTTTCAAGTATTTTCAAGTATAAAATCTATTTATTCTTTATAATAAGGGAAATTTTCAAATACGGTTTTCAAATGGTTTTCGAAATCGGTTTTAAAAGCTTATTTTCAAGGTAAATTATTTTTTTATAAAAATTACACGTTTTTGCACTGTCGAGCGAATGAGAAGGAGAGTTAAACGTTTGGGTAAAACGCATAGTATGGGATACGTGCGTTTATCCTTTCGGTTAATTCCTAATTTGTCCGTTTGATCGTTTTGGCCTACGGGTCTAGTTTACCGATGATATGAGGTGAACCTTTTACTGCTTTGAGTGTGAAATTTACTAGCGGTTAGTAAACCGTTTAGTGCGAACGGGTGGTATGGGACACACGTTAACACTTTTCGGGTTCCTTTCCGAGAGTTTGTGACACATTTGCACTACAACAAAAACACCCTTTAATAACGTTTAAAAAACGCTATTAGAAGCTATTATAGCGTTTTTTCTTACGCTGTATATTAACATGTTGTAATAGGTCAGTAACCTATAACAGCAACATACAAAACGCTATAAGAGACGCTATGGACAAGGACATTTCATAGCGTTTTATGAGTGCTGTAAACATGACTTTTAATAGCCTTGGAAAGTCGCTATGAAGTGAAACTATAGCGTTTTCATGACTGCTATGTAAAAACAGCCTGGCACACATATGAAATATACAACATCGTCTATAGACGCTATAGAACACAATATTTTACAGCGTTATCTGCTGCAATAGTACATTGTATGTATAAGTACAGCTACTTTCTATAGCGGTTTGCTGTCTTTTATAGCGTTGTTTTTTTGTTATGAAAATTGTTTATAACACTATCATAATGCTATAGTATATAAAACTGGAAAAAACAACCTTTCCATAGCACAGTTAAAACGCTATAAATTTTTATCCCTGCGGTTTTTTTACTAGCTACATCCAAGCTTACAATTCTACTAATATATTATAAAAACACGATTATCACATAATGATGTACGTAATGAAATGAAGACATAAAGCCAAACCACAATATATATTTAAATATATATCGATAATATTTCGTACACAAAGTTTCAAATATTTGTGAACTTAAAAAAAAAACAATACATACAACCATAGCTGACCAAAACGATACATACTAAAAGCAAAGATATATGAACGTCAATACAAAATACGTTAATCCAAGCATGACCATTTTGAAAGAGAATGAATGCAGCAAAATAATTTTTCCTTCCTTCCAGCTTGTAGTAACCCCGGTATGATCATACAACACCTGTCAAAATGAAGCACATAAGTTATTTTTCAAATCCAAACATCATCCGCAAGTTATATAATTTTTCATAACAAAAAAGATAAAGACTGTTAGTACATCATTTTAACTAAATAGACTGTAGTACATCAGTTTAACTTTCAGGTGAAACCGTAAACAAGGACAGGACATAAATTTTTGTACAAAAATCAGGTGAAACAAAAACAACATTACCATGCACACTTTTCATATCTTTGTACGAGGACAGGTGAAACTTTTCAGGTGTACATTGAAGGCCTACTTTCAGGAATATCCATTGAAAGCAACACTGGGTATATCTTGTTCCATAATAATAATAATAATATCATAATGCAAAAATATCTGATCAAGTTGTGCACCACTTGCATGTTTCTCGGTGCTTTACCACATGCGTCACTTCTTGGAAGAATAACTAAAAAATGTCTGATTAAAGGTACACTGAATATATTTATACCAGGAGCTAAGCTATATGCAATTCGTTCTACCAAAAATTTCTGACCCTAACTCATATTACCAAAAATTCAACAGAACATTATAAATCAATCAATATTACATATGGTGAATATAAAGTCGTTATTGTAGCTTTTATTTCGTTCAAACTTAGCTTACATGATTTTTTTTCTTCTTTTTATTGAAAAGAAGTAAAGAAAAATAAAAACGAAAATTTTCTAGTTACCTCAATTTTCTTCAACTCAGTTTCAATGGTTGCTTTCCTTGTGTTCTCCCATGCAGTAATAGATGACATTTTCTTAACCGCCCTATTACAAAAAATTTCAAAATTTTCAGTTGAAAATTTTAGATTAAATCCAATAAATGCCACATTATGTTAATAATGAGGAACAACTTAAGTTTGAAATAAATAACTTATAAACATACTTGTTCTCTGCTTTAGTCTTTTCGTTCTCCTCCCAGGCTTTGATCAGGGACATTCTCTTTTCAGTTTCAACCCGAACAAGTACAGCATCTGCAAGTGTAACAGAAATACATCCGTAAGTCGAAAATGACAAACTTAAACTTTCAATTTAATTTAAAATAATAATTACACAGTAGATATACCTCTATCAACCGAAACATTTTTCTCAACTGGAGCAGGATTTTCAACCTCTGTTTTTAAATAAATTGTAGTCAGAATGTAACAAACCTACAAAAAGTTTGTTAATACTCTTCATTAACCTGATATTTTTCCTTAGCATGCTACATTGCTAGAGTTATTTTTTTAAGTTACGAATCCAAACACTTCCTTTTTTCATTTGTTTTATTTCACAAATTTTCATTAAATCTTCATGTTCTAATGAGCATGTTTGGCAACAACTAAAGAGTAGTTAAAACAACTTCTAAATTAATTATTACTATTTATATGTTAAGGAGGGTTCAATTGCACCCCAGACAGTACAGCACTCTAGTAGCCCCTCAATCTCCACCACAAGCTTCCAATTACATAATTACATAATAAGGGTAATGCGAAGAAAGATAAAATATTGTTATTTTGGAGCTTGGGGTGGAAATCATGGGACTAACGAGGATGTTTTACTATTTGGATTTCGTTGAACGCTTTTCTTATATGTTTGCAATACTTTATAAGTAACTGAAATAAGTTAGTCGGAAGTTTCATAAGCAAAACATTTTTTTTATGACTTATTCAAATTGCTTATTTCGACACTTTTCAGTTTTATGCAAAAGAATAATAACTTGAAGTACAAGAGTAAGATGATACATACAACAACATTATAAAAAATACTATTTTATTACAGTTTAAATGTATTTATTAAACAATTTATTATTCTCTTAAACTAATGTGAATGTTACTACATAAAACTAATTTTAAGTAGCTATAAAATAAGTCGTTTCCAAAAGTGCTCTAAGATACAGTCTTGGCAAAAACTACTCCACTAAAAAACCACAAAATCATGGAACATACACCATATCAAAAATTTAACACGTAGAAGTTTGGTGATGATTCTCAGTTGGCTGTATTATCTAAAAAAGATCTCAATGGAATATAAAATAATTAAATAAATAAAAAGAATAAAAAATCGTTCAAAATATCTGAAAAGAGAATCCACTAGAATAGCATGGTACCTGATAGAAAACATCATATGACCACACCGTCAACAATACTTTCTGCGGCTTTTTAGACTAAATTGTTCTTGTGAACATATCTCATCAAGACAGGACCATACGGTAGAACTAGACAATTTAATAGAAATACGTGGAATGATAAGTCTAATTACAGATCTATAAAATTACTAGTTCATATTATTTAGTGTTAAATATTTGTGCAAAATGAATATGATTTTTTCTTTTCTTTTCTTCTTTTTTTTAAAAAAAATTAGTCAGAGGGCAGAGGTATTAAAGTAAGTAAATGAAGCACCAAGAATTTTATGAAGCACGCAAACTTTGTAATTGCCTACAATTTTTTTTTTACAAAGTTCAACCAAGTTACTTGATTTCACTTGTAGGTGCAGAGAAAAGCAGTAAAGTATGTAGAAGTTTCAATTCAGAGCTACTTAGAGAGATTCAACAACATAGTAATAATTACTGAATAAACAAAGAAATAAGAACATGAACCATCATGAACTGAAAAGGCTCAAACATATTCACATAATAATTACGAAATTCATACAATGAATTACGAAAATAAGCAGACATTATTAGGGTGTCGCATATGTATATAAGTGATTTTCAGTTGATTATAACTAATAAGTCCAAGCAGTTTTATAATGTTTATTGATGTTTTTGTATGCATATTACCATTTAAAAATACACAATAAACATTAAAAAACATACGTAAAAATAACTAGAATTCAGCAATCAAGAGCTCTAAAAAAATCCTGCTTTCGTAGGCTAGGGATGTAAGAATTTTATTTAAACTTTGAATTACCTTTGCAGTGTTATAAACAACAGTTTTACAGTCGGGAAGAATGCTAACAGATCAAGCAGGCAAGTCATATTGCATTCCACTGAATGTCACAGTTGTAGAATTTTCCAGTCGATGTTTACAAGAAATGTCGCACATGATGATTTTGATCTGTATACAGAAGACTGTACCAAAAAAGAATAATTTATTAGCTTTTTAGGGTAACACCCAAAAGAAAGGGAAATACCTCAAAATACGTTAACCACATGGATTCAAGAATCATTCCTTCTATTAACAATATTCCTAGTAAAATTGGAATATCTATAACCATGATGAGAATATTGAAGCTTTGAAGACAAAATAATCATAATAACATGCATTTTTTTATATGTAGTGGATGACTACTCTTACATAAACAAATTAAGCTACAGTTGTATGCATATACATATGCAAATATGTATAGAATATGAAACTTCCAAAGGTATATTTAACCAAAATGTTTCAATTTTTGCATCTATACCGTTAAAAAAATATATTGAATTTTTGCGTTATGTTACAGGTCACCTTAGTCTATACATTGTTTGGCATTTTACAGCATATTAAACTCATAATCTTAAGTCATATATATTAATAAATCATCTTAATTTTTGTTAAATGCATACCCTCTATGACCAAGCCAAGTATTCTAGCCAAATCTGCTCGCAACAAATATTTCGTGAATATTATCGTTACTTCTGTTACTCCATGATAAAAGTACTGAATGTGACACATGCATTGGTTGTTTGTAGGGATTATCGAATTAGTTTTACATCAGATATTGATGTCTATTTGACAAATTAGAAGCCTCGTTCACAAAAGTGTAAGGCATATCGATAAAACATATTGATATCTCAATTGATGAATTCATATATTGCATATCCAGCCCTGACCAATATTTCAATACACATATAAATGTGCAAGTCAAACACTCAGTTCAACTGAGCATAGCTCAGTCAAACACTCAGTTTTCAACTGAACATGGGCTCAGTTTTCAACAGATCACATGCTCAGTGTTCAACTGAGCAGATGCTCAATTTTCAGCTGAGCATTCTTGCTCAGTTTTCAACTGAGCATAGCTCACTTTTTAACTGAGAGAACGATAAGATATACACCCAATGTTTGGTACAGAGAGCGGTAAAAATGGTTGGACAAGAATATCATTTGTATATGAAATCGTGAGGACGTATCTCAGTAGATTAAGATCAAGAATCTATGTTTTTTTCATTCAGATCTGTAGCTTAGAACTTTTCAGTTATGACCTGAATTAATTTGAGAAACATTCCACTATACTACATTTTCCGAACTTCACACATACAGATTTTAACTTTACGTATCACCATTATATTAACTTGTAACATATGATTCAAAGTTGTATGTTATGAATTGATGGTTATCATAATTACAGGGTTGCAAAATGGTTGAGATGCCCTGTGAAGAACATGATAAGCATGCAGCTAGTAGCCAATTTATCACTCATACAATTGGAAGGTATTTTACACTGTCATGGTTATTTTCTAAAAATTCTTCATCAATAATGCGCCTTTTAGATTCATGACTTATAAACTTTCTTACATACATAATAATCAAAACTTTAAATTCATGCTCGTTAATAAGATTGAATATTTACAATTTAACAGGGTATTGTCTCGTTTAAACCTTGAATCTACCGCAATCAATACCAAAGGATACGAGACACTTCTACAACTGGTCATTCTATTATCTTATCCATCCAATTATTCTTAACTTTTTAATGATGTGATCGTTAATATTCATTACCCGATTTTACAATGCGGACTGAAAACACAGTTAGTGGCAGCTTTGATCTTTACTATGGCCTCTTTATGTACAATATCAATGCAATTGAACAAGTTTCCATAATCACATGAAGCTCGACTGAAAAGACATTAATTTTATATTACATTTTTCTTATTTGTAGAGTGGAGGGAAAGAATTCAGTGGAAAACTTAGTAGAATTTTATAAACTGATTTAGGTTTTAATTAAAGTTTCTAAACAGTTCATTGTGAGGAGTAACGGAACGAGTGTAATCAACAATATTATTTTTGTTCTTTCAACTACCTATTTATCATTCATATTTCAGCACATTGAACAAGCCTTTAGAAAAAGAATTGATAGTAAACAGGTATTATGAGTCTGGTTGGACTTAGATATAACTAGTGGGATCAAAGACTACTGCTTTATCATGGATCTCATTTTGTCAAATAGGTGACTATTACTGCTTGGGATTCAAGGATCATCCCTGCTTCATTTATGATAAATATGTGACTATTACTTAGATATAACTAGAAAAAGAAGTTTGGGATTCAAGGATCATCCCTGCTTCATTTATGACTATTACCAATTTACTCAAGAAATTCTTTTGAAGGAAATCAACAGACAAGTGAATTAACAGTTGTTTGTTTTATTACCAAGTAGCAGTCTAATTATGTACCTCTTCCAGCTTATCTCCTCCTTTTACCAGAACAGAATAATACATTTTCTCAGACTTTCCATCCATCATCTTTTCCCTCTCATCAATGTAAGCAACACGTAATGATGGATACCTACATTAACAAAGTACTATATGAATAGACATGGAATTTAGAAACCATATAAATAATATGATCGCATAAGATTTATTTACATTAACACCAAATTCAGAATATTTTGGTAGCAACTACTACCATGTCGTTCGCTAGATTTTTTCTGCATTCCATAAATCTGAAATGAAACTACATAGGTGAACTTCATATCAGCAATAGCCTCATGACGTTAGTGAACACTGTCTGGTCAGAATGATTCTTGTCTGGAGATATTGTTCTATACCCCCCTAAGATAGCTGCGAGACAAAAAAGTAGATTAACATAAATGTTTGAAGATGTCTTTTTTTAATCAATTTTCAAAGATGTCACCATTCTAAGTTTCTATCACGGTTACAACACCACAAGTTGTAGATTTACTTGGAGTTGAGAAATATATGTACAAACTAATATTCCTCTCAAGTTCTTCATGCTATTACTTTTCTCTAGTTCGACAAGCTGAACACAGCATATAGTATTTGAGTCAGATTTCTGTTTACTTCTGCATTAAAACTAGCTATATTACATTTCATGTATGAATGAAATAGTGCCAAGATAATGAGCAATTTCATAGTGGACTTTTTTTGCACAACTCGTTTCAATCATTTTTATTTTCATAGTCCAGAACATAATTTTTAAAGTTAATTTATTTTTATCTGGTGGGTTTTCCCTTGCCACTTCGAAAACATTATAGATTTGCAGATCTACTTTTTTAATTTCTAGTTCTACTTTTGCATCATACTGAAATATAAAAGGTACACATACAGTAAGTAAATATCCATTTGAGGATACTTATTATTAGTATGTAGCAAATAGAAATATGTAATTTCAATCGCCAAAAAGAAATATATTTAGTTTATTGTAAATTGAAAAGTAATTTGAATTATTTTTCAGATAAAAATAATATGATTTATATCTAGTTTGAATTTAAAATTTGTTGAAGGTGAAATTCATAAGATACATATTTTCATGGATTTTGAAGTAGAAAGGCTTTTATGAAACGAAGTGATTTATTTTTAAAATGGTTTGAATTGTGAAAATAGGTTAGAAATGAGTTTGAAATGCCTTTAAAACTTCTAGTCTTTTATATGGAAGATTTTTTTTATAGTAAGAAATGTTTTGTAAATAATGCTAAATGGTATGTTACTTTTGAAGTTTTTCAAAAATTTTGTCTTCAAATTTGTAATTGTAAAAAGCACTTTGAATAGATAAAAGATTTTAGACAATGTATTGAAAATTTGAAGCTTAAAGCATGACTTGTTTGACCATAAATCTCAAACCGTCGATCTAGTTTTGATGACTTTAATTTTATTAGAAAGCTATGTTATTACATTTGAAATGAAATTTTTTAAGGTTAACCATGGTTTAAATAAGAATTAAAAGGGAAGTACGTAATTGATACAAATAAGTAGATTATAGATTTTATGACCAAGTTTATTATAATATCATTAAAATATTTCACTAAGAAGCATACGTTTATTTTTAAAAAATATTAGAGAATTCTCATAAGCATTTAATTTATCCAGTATTGACATGTCAACATACCATGATTTTGGCAATAATCTAACGTGTCATACTTTTTTGCCCATACTAATATTAATCATGATTCAAAAATACTTTATTGTATAAGTACTTATTGAACAATATGCGATATGAATTCACTAAAAGAACAATGCATGGACCAACATGATGAATCCAATTAGTGTGTGTAAACATTAAATAAAGGATACGTTTATCCTTCCCAACTAAATAGAAGGGAGAAATTGTTGTCACACATAATGATTTTTGAATCCATGTTGCAAGAATAAGCTCTGATATTCAATGAATTCTTTTGCACGTGAGAAAATTTAACCTACACCCATAGTAATTTCATATTTAGAATATTGCTTAAAAACTTTTTCAGTCGATAGCCATAATTAGCAATAGTATTTAAACAAGAACTGCCATAGAATTGAGAACAATTGTCTTCGTATGATTCGTTGAATGAAGAGTACATATTCCTTTTCACGCGTCGCTACAATAATATGGGGTTTTAACCGTATACCCAGTTGAAAATGAATTTGAGTATTTAGTTGAATGAAGATGACATATTCTTACTATGTTGATGATCAAATCTATCCAGTTTCATGTTTAACACTGCAAAGTTTACATATATTATTTAGCAATTGGTTTAATTATTTTTGTATAATACATCATTATTAAATGACCATTTTCACATATTTATACAATCTTAAATAACAGTATACTGAATATTATCGTGATCTTACCAAACATGGCCACGTTATCAGAAACACATATTTACAAAGATCAAACAACACATAAGATCAACTCAAAACTCCAATCTTAGTAACTTACAACCATTCGGTTTGAACATTTGACTTTAATTTGGTCACAATCAACTTCCAGTACTTTTTCATCGATCCAAGCCATGTCAAGATCTTCAACCCAAACATGACTACCTGGATCAATGTCACTCAAATTTATCTACACAATCAAATTTTTTTCAAGATTTTAAAAATGTCAAAAACCCTCAACGAATTAAGTACCTTTTGGTCCTTTTCAACAAGGAAGCAACTAGTAACAATCGAAGATCTATGCAATGTAGAGTTGCCTATTGCCGTCTGATTAGCTGAAGTCTTCGAGTCCCTGCAGCCATGGGTCACCTGATTGGATTTGCATCTGATTCGAGTCACCATGACATCAGCTAGTTGTCGTTGCATTTAAATCGCCACCATCGTCTGAGTCTGGAGTCGTGTGTTGTGCCTGGGCGTGCTTCCGCTCTAGCCTTTCCTAAGTAGAGAATCTGAATCAATTGCGATTTTTTTCTTTTTCCTCTTGGCTACGGATCAGGATATTTTTTTTCCCATTTTTGGTTGCGTGTTTGATATACTAGGAGCTGAAGCTGGTGCCCTATGATTTAGGTCGCCCAAAGCGATTGCTTTACCAGCTTGATTATACATGATTTATTTTTATATTCACGAAGATCAATCCGATGATGTTGGATTCATGAAGAAAGGAGGAAATTAGGGTTCTTTAGAGAGAAGTTGAGGAAGAAAGGGGTTTTGACATGAAAGTCGAAATTTGATTAATGAGAGGGAATGAAAATATTTTGCCGCGTAAGTGTCTTATTTTCATTCTATTAACTTGGACCCAATTGATAGCATGAATATAGCGATTGTTTAAAATCTGAACGATGAGAAACAGCGCCTTGCTTCCCAACGCTGTTCATTCTTGCAATTAAAGAATGATTTTCTTGTAGTGTTGCCGGTTGGCGTGCCAGTACTGGACCTTCGGGTCATTTGCCATTGTGGCGTATTTATCTTCGGACGTTTGCCATTGCGGCGTATTTGTCTTCGGACGTTTGCCATTGCGGCGTATTTGCCATTGCGGCGTATTTGTCTTTTGACGTTTGCCTTTGGGCGAGGTACCTATTATGTGAAACAGTACTCGGCAAAAATAGCACGTGCAAAACCTTTTTGAGATGATTTTTACCCTTGCGTGTCGTCATTTTGGAATCGGTCCTTTGAACCATTCGGTGGCAATTACTTTGGGATTTTTGGACTCTTGGGAGTTCTTTTGAGATTTTCATTGCCTACACCGGCGTGTTGAGATTTGCCTTTTGGCGTATATATATTGACATTGCCTATTGGCACTATTTTTGAGATTTGCCTTTTGGCATTGTATGAGATTTTTATCTCTTTGTCGACATTTGCCTTATGGCTTATGTCGAGATGGCTTTTGCTTATGTTTTCTTTGGAGTTGCCGATATGGCGGGTTTGGGAATTACTCTTTTAGGAGTTTACATTTTACTATTCCCTAAACCATTATTATTGATTTATGATTGCCGATGACATGAGGCATGTTACATTTCAGCGATTTATGAGATTTTATGTTTTATGCTTATTGAAGAAATAGTGTTTTATCACCTAGTATAACCTTATATGCCATACATGTTCTGTATCCTCCATATGACTATAGTTAGCTTTCTTATGGTTTCTTCTTATTTAAGAAGAATATCACTACGCTCTTATGCTCTATTATTCTACTATCACCTTTTACTGATTCGTTTAGCTAGACTTACCCGTGTATTTTATACTCGAGTCAGACCGAGGTGTTCTAGGATAGGTACTTTTGGACTTAGCATATTCTGCTTCTGCATGGACTATTCTGCTAGCTCTTTTTGTTATAGCTTTTTCTGTAGTCATTTTTGATTTGCTACTCTGATATGTATATTCTTTTGACTCGTGTTTGTACTGTGGTCGTCATACCACATATGTGATGTATCATTTTGTATACTTTGTGATGTATATGTGTATGTGTGTATCTATGGGATTATTTGCTGTTCTGTGATGTGTTTTACATTTGAGTTATTATATTTTGTTCTGATAGATCCTATAGCCACCTATGGCTTTGTATTAAGTATTTATTGGATATGACGATCCACTTGAATCAAAAAAATGGCATTGTCGACGTATTCAATTGATATTTAAGACAAGGCTATAGATGGTCGCTCCTATCCAGCCCTATTCTCTGCATTAGCAGATAGTATTACCCAGTAATGCTCTTTGTTAATGTGGGTCTCGGGGGTGGGGCATTACAGCTTGGTATCAGAGCTGAGTTCAGAACAAAATATGATAAACACAGAACAGAAACACATATTATGGTACATCAAAGTGTAATACAAATGTTACAAATCCCTGAATCATCGTGCTTTCGTTCTTTTCGTGTCCTTTGGGGTAGATAGAATTTTGGGAATACGCCTAGGAATGCATTTTAATTCCGTAGTATTCCATATTTTAATTAATGATATCTACCATGTGAATAATCTTTTTCTTATCTTAACTTTCAGTTATGGCTGGAAGAGGCAGAGGACGACGTTCGGATGCGGGGAAGTCCAGTGGCTCCCATCAGGACGGAGTATATATGTCCGCCGATCAGTTTATGGAGTTATTTAGGAGCACCCAGCCTCCAGCTCCTACTCCAGCTTCTCCTTCGCGCAAGTCTCCTTTCGCGCGTATGTGTAGTGATTTTGCACATCTCGGAGGCAAGCCATTCAAACGCTCCGAGTCTGTTTTGGAGGTTCAGGCTTGGATTCGTTCTTGCGAGCGGATATTTTCTCGCATGGATCTTTCGGATTATCACAGGGTTCTTGTAGCATCCAGCATGCTACAAGAGCGTGCTCTTGATTGGTACGAGCTATTCAACGCCGAGCTCGACGAGTCTACTCTTACATGGACTCAGTTTCGGGAACGATTCGAGCTTAAATTTGTTCCTGAGTCTGATAAAGCATCTCTTGCCCGTCGCTTCCTCGAGCTAAAGCAAGGGAAATCTTCTGTTTTAGATTATGTGTCTTCTTTCGAGGCTCTTTCTAAGTATGGCCTTGAGTATATTAGCAATCCATACAAGAAAAACCTCAAGTTCGTTTCCGGCCTTAAGAAGTATTTGAAGAAATCTTTGATGTTGCAGCTTAAGCTTTCTTTTGAGGAGCTAGTTGACTCGGCGCTTCATCTTGAAGCCGTTGAGAAGGAGATCGATAGTGGTGATGTTGTTGAGGTTCGCAATAACCCCAACAAGAAGCGGTTTCCTTTTCAGAAATCTAAGTTCTTTCCATCCAAGAAGAAGAAGCCAGTTGGTTCTACTTCTCAGCCTCAATCTCGGCCTCATTCTCAGCCTCAGTCTATTGGAGCACCTCCCTCTCGCAAGGGGTGTTTCAATTGTGGTTCGCCTGACCATATGATTCGGGAGTGTCCTAAGCCTCTCTTTTGTCGATATTGCAAGAAAGAGGGCCATCGTATTTCCACTTGTCCTATTGCTCCGAATAATGCCAAATCTGGCAAACTGAATGTAGCGGATGCTTCTGGAGGTTCTTCTCAGCGCAAAGGTACTTCTTCTTCTATTCTTGAAGGTTCATTGTTGTTTCATGATCGTTCTATTCGAGTCCTCTTTGATACGGGTGCATCGCATTCATTCATATCGAAGAAGCTCGTAGATGATTTGTCTTTAGATGTTTCTTGTATGGTTACTTCATTGAGGATTGCGAATCCTATCGGAGGATTCGCAACACTTAGCATGCTCTGTGATGATGTTGAGATTGTTTTATGTGGCTTTTCTTTTCGTGCGAATCTGCACGTTATTTCTTATTTGCGATCTGATATGATTTTTGGTATGGACTGGCTAGTGCGATATGATGCCAGGATTGTTTGTGCTCAACGAATTTTATATCTTCGACATCCGGATTCGTCTACTCAGCTATCACTTGTTCTTCGGAATGTGGATAATTCCGAAGTGGCTTTATATTCTCTAGACTCAAAAGATGATGATGATATACCTCATATTCCTATTGTTTGTGAATTCTCTGATGTATTTGAGCCTGTTTCGGGTTTGCCACCCAAGCGGGCGATTGAGTTCCACATTGATCTCATTCCAGACGCGTAGCCAGTTAGTCGTACTCCCACGAGGATGTCTACAAAAGAAAATGAGGAACTCAAGAAGCAACTTTTAGAGCTTGAGTCCAAGCAGTTGATTCAGTCTAGTTCTTCACCGTGGGGTGCCGCGGTCGTCTTCGTGAAGAAGTCTAATGGAACTCTTAGGCTTTGCATCGACTATCTCAAGCTTAACGAGTTGACCATCAAGAATAGATATCCATTACCTAGGATCGACGATATGTTCGACCAATTGAGTGGCGCTAAGGTCTTCTCTCAACTCGACCTTGCCACTGGTTTTCATCAGCTCCGAGTCGCGGAAGATAACATACCTCTTACAGCTTTCCGCACTCGATATGGATCTTACGAGTGGCTCATTATGCCATTCGGTTTGACGAACGCTCCTGCTTTCTTTATTGATCTTATGAATCGAGTATTCCAGGAATATCTCGATAAGTTCGTCCTTGTGTTCATTGACAACATCCTTGTTTATTCGAAATCTGAAGCCAAGCATGCTAATCACTTGAGAGTTGTCTTGAGTACTCTTCGTCACCATCAGCTTAAAGCTAAATTCTCCAAATGCCACTTCTGGGAGAATAAGGTTAAGTTCTTAGGCCACATCGTTTCTTTCGAAGGCATTTCGGTCGATCCTTCGAAGATCGAATCTATCCAGAATTGGAAGAGGTCTGAGAATGTTCATGAGATTCGTAGTTTCCTGGGATTGGCGGGTTATTACCGCCGGTTCATTAAGGATTTCTCTCGTATTGTGCTTCCTCTCACCAGCCTTACTCGGAAAGGCGTTCGATTTATTTGGACCGACAAGTGCGAAGCTTCTTTTCAACAGTTGAAGGAGCTTCTCACTAATGCTCCTATTCTAGTGGTTCCTGAAGGGAATCAAGATCTTGTTGTCTACACCGATGCTAGTAGATGTGGCCTCAGTGCCGTGCTTATGCAGAAGGATTGGGTAGTTGCTTATGCTTCTAGGAAACTGCGACCGAATGAAGTACGCTATGCCACTCATGACCTCGAGTTAGCCGCCATTGTCTTCGCCTTGAAGATTTGGCGCCGTTATTTATTAGGCGAGCATTTCATTCTATACACCGATCACAAGTCCTTGAAATATCTATTCTCACAGAAGGAGCTCAACATGAGGCAACAACGTTGGCTCGAGTTCCTTTCTTTCTATGACTTCGATATCCAGTATACCCCTGGTAAGGGTAATCGTGTTGCTGATGCGCTTAGTCGCAAACATTCGGTTGTAGTTTCTATGATGCTAGCCGAGTGGGATGTTCTAGAGATCTTATCCCTTTGTGTTATTCGTGATCGAGCTCCATCTTCAGATTCTCCTATCTTATTACTTAGTTTGGAAGCTCGACCCAGTTTATTTGATCGTATTGCCGATGCTCAGCGGCGTGATCCCGAACTTGTGCACCTTATTCAGATTTGTGAGTCTGAGTCCCATCACAAGGAGTTGAGGGATTTCAGCATTGATTCTCATGGTTGTCTTCGTAAGAAGAACCGTCTTGTTGTGCCTTCTGATTCTTCACTTAGGCATGACATTCTCGAAGAATGTCATCGTTCTAAGTATACCATTCATCCTGGCAGTAGTAAGATGTATGCCGATATGCATCGCCTTTATTATTGGGAAGACATGAAGCGCGATATGGCGAGTTATGTGAGTAATTGCATGACTTGTCAACGTATCAAAGTTGAACATCAGCGCCCTTCTGGTCTCCTTCAGCCTCTAGAGATTCCATTATGGAAATGGGACCAGATTTCGATGGATTTCATTGATGGCCTACCTCGTTCGAGATCGGGCCATTATAGCATCTGGGTTATTGTTGATCGCCTCACCAAATCAGCTCATTTCATTCCTATTAAGTCTAATGGGAGTGCTTCTTATTTGGCCAAGTTATATGTCAAGGAAATCGTGAGACTTCACGGTGTTCCTATCGATTGTTTGTGACCGTGATCCGCTATTCACAAGTCATTTCTGGCAGAGTCTTCAGCAAGCTTTGGGAACAAAGCTTAATTTCAGCACAACATATCATCCGCAGTCTGATGGACAGACTGAACGGGTGAATCGTATCCTCGAGAATCTTCTTCGTGCTTGTATCCTTGATTTTGGTGGTAGTTGGGAGGACCACCTACATCTTGTGGAATTCTCCTATAATAATAGTTTTCAGTCCAGTATCGGTATGGCCCCTTTCGAAGCCTTATACGGAAGGCCATGTCGATCACCTTCTTGTTGGTTGGAATCTAGTGAGAAGCTTATTCTTGGCCCAGATTCTGTTCGTGATTCTTCTGAGAAGATTGACCTTATTCGTCAGAGAATGAAAGAGGCACAGAGCCGCCAGAAATCCTACGCGGACAACCATAGGAAGCCTCTCGAATTCTTGGTTGGTGATCTCGTCTTTATTCGTGTTTCACCTTTAAAAGGGGTTATGCGCTTCAGTACGAATGATAAATTGGCTCCTCGCTTTATAGGACCATTTCCTATTACTGAACGTATTGGCTCTGTGGCTTATAGAGTTTCACTTCCAGCACATCTATCTGGCATTCATGACGTGATTCACGTCTCTCAGCTTCGGAAGTGTCTTCGAGAGTCGAATTCTGTCCTCGATTCTCCTGATTTGCAAGAGCTTGAGATCTCACCAGACCTATCTGTTATGCAGCAGCCTATTCGCGTACTTGCTTCGGAGGTGAGACGCCTTCGAAATAAGAACGTGCTGCTCGTTAAAGTTCAATGGTCCGCTAATCCCAATGACTGCACTTGGGAAACCAGAAAGTTTATCGAGCGATCCCACCCTGGTTTTCTTTCTTCGCATAGCGATGGTGAGAAACTTTTTATCTCACGCTTATTTCTTTTTTTGAGTGATGAAATATGTGTGTTGAATATAAATTCTTCTCTAGAAATTGCGAGGACACACTTTTGTTAAGGGGAGGAGTCTGTAACAACCCTGGTTTTGGAGATTACCTGTAAATATTAAATTATAACGGTAGTTATGATTTAATATTGTAAACTAAAACAAGATTTGGAGATTTCAAATTGCTTATTTGGAATAAACAATGAATTTTTAGGAAATAAAATGTGAAAATAAAGTTTAAAAGCTTTATTTTGTTTGTTTGGGTTAATAACGAGTGGAAAATAATTTTTATTTAGATAAATTGCAATAATTTTATTAATTATTGCCAATTACTTCTTTTAATAATTTTTAAAGGAAGTATTTGATTTTTAAAGGTTGTTTATTGAAATAAAAGGTGGAAATTGGGTTAAAAATAAGTTTTGGCTATAAATAATGTTTTGAAATGGTTTGAAATATTTTTACAAGTGTTAAAATAAATTTTGTGGAATTTTAGGAGTTAAAAACATTGTTTTATTCATTTATTTGAGTAAATAGTGCATTTTTGTTAAATAAAGGAATTTAATAATAATAATTATTTTAAATATAAAAATTAATCTTTTTATATGATAAAATGTTTTATTTTGTATGTATACAAGTTTTCATATTTTTCTTATGTGTAAATATGGAGAAAATGCATTTTGTATGTTGTATATATACATAAGTTCATATGTTAGTTATTCATTTAGCCTAATTTATTTTCTCTAACTCCAATTTGGGTCCAAAAGCCATTAGTGCACTAAAGTCAGAAATGAGTAAGCAGTGAGAAACAAAAACTGTACGTACTTCATCTTCTCCAAATTGCCAAAAACCAAAAACAGTGAACAAGAAGCAAACTCCACCAATTTTTCAAATCTAAACCTTTAGTCCCCAATTTTCTTCAACAAGTAGCTATTTTAATCAATCTAAAGGAAAATACAACAGGTAATTGCTTCCAAAACACAATCTTTTCATCAAAAATTTTAATTAATGAATTGTCTTTTAATGGCTTTTCTTCCTTTTGCATGCATCTACTTCTCACTTTTACAGGTTTTTGAAGCCAAAACTTGCAAAAAGCTTCCGTCTTTCAACTCAAATCCAAGTCTATCCATTGTATCAGCAAGATGAGTTCCTAAAACTCACAAATGCTAGCTGAGCAAAGCTTAAATCGCTCAAAAATGTGAAATCTGCTGCTGTACAAAATTTTCTGTGGTTGATTTAGCCTGTTCATAATCTAGTTTCTGTTGCTACTTTGGACCCTTGTAACTTTTGATTCCGGCAACGAAATGCTGCCGGATTTCTTGCATTTGGTAGCTTGAATGTTGAATTTCATTTCTGCAAAGTTTGATAAAAAAATGTTGTCATTTGAGTGCTCAAACCGTTGTTGCAAAATCAACAAAACACAGTTTTTCTACTTGTAGATACTGTGTTTTGTTGCTGCAAACATGGCCTGAGTCCATGTTTGCGATGGCATAACGTTTTCGTTTCTAATTGAAATTGCGTGATTCTTTTTTTTTTTGAAAGATGTTGTTTTCTTCTATATTCATACTAAATTTCAGGTCATTTAGACTTAGATAGCTTATAGAAATATGCTGCTAAACATTGACCTGGACCATGTTTTTACCCAGAATTTTACAGTGAAAACACTGTCTGGGTTCATCTTTTACACATCATAACTTTCTCCTGTTTTATCCAAATTACATGATTCTTTTTTTTTTGAGTGATGAAGTTTTCTACTATATGCATACCAATTTTGAGCTTAATCCGATGTCAGTTGATCCTCTGCTTTATGCCTGGAAGTTGAACCCAGAGTGGATTTTAAGTCTGGGCACATCCTTGTTGAACTGTTACAAACATAGTCTGAGTCCATGTTTGTGACACCATAACTTTTTCGTTTTATTTTGGAATTCATTGATTCTTTTTTTGTCTGGAAGATGAAGTTTTCTACTTTATGCACACTAATTTCATATGAATCAAAGATCGTTCGACCACCTGTTTTATGTCTGAAAGTTGTACCCAGAGAAGATTTTAGACCTGGGTACTATTTGGCGAAGTGTTTTTATGTCCTTTTTCCGTCTGATTTTTGACATTTACTTCTGTTTTTGTGATATTTTTGAAGTGTTTGAGGGCTATGATGCCTATCAATAGGTTAGCTCAGTTTTGATGATTTCATAATTCAAATTTTGAATTATTTCAATTTAATTTGAATTTAAATTTGAATTTCGGTTTAAGTGGAGTTTTGCTTGTTTTTGGTCGTTATCGAGCACGGTTTTCTCCAATTCTTTTTGAAATGATTTTTAAAATTTAGGGGATTTAAAAATAATTATTATATAATATTTTCAAGTATTTTCAAGTATAAAATCTATTTATTCTTTATAATAAGGGAAATTTTCAAATACGGTTTTCAAATGGTTTTCGAAATCGGTTTTAAAAGCTTATTTTCAAGGTAAATTATTTTTTTATAAAAATTACACGTTTTTGCACTGTCGAGCGAATGAGAAGGAGAGTTAAACGTTTGGGTAAAACGCGTAGTATGCGATACGTGCGTTTATCCTTTCGGTTAATTCCTAACTTGTCCGTTTGATCGTTTTGGCCTACGGGTCTAGTTTACCGATGATATGAGGTGAACCTTTTACTGCTTTGAGTGTGAAATTTACTAGCGGTTAGTAAACCGTTTAGTGCGAACGGGTGGTATGGGACACACGTTAACACTTTTCGGGTTCCTTTCCGAGAGTTCGTGACACATTTGCCTATTAGCGTGCCAGTACTGGACCTTCGGGTCATTTGCCATTGCGGCGTATTTGTCTTCGGACGTTTTCCATTGCGGCGTATTTGCCATTGCGGCGTATTTGTCTTTTGACGTTTTCCTTTGGGCGGGGCACCTATTATGTGAAACAGTACTCGGCAAAAATAGCACGTGCAAAACCTTTTTGAGATGATTTTTACCCTTGCGTGTCGTCATTTTGGAATCGGTCCTTTGAACCATTCGGTGGCGATTACTTTGGGATTTTTGGACTCTTGGGAGTTCTTTTGAGATTTTCATTGCCTACACTAGCGTGTTGAGATTTGCCTTTTGGTGTATATATATATATTGACATTGCCTATTGGCGCTATTTTTGAGATTTGCCTTTTGGCGTTGTATGAGATTTTTATCTCTTTGTCGACATTTGCCTTATGGCTTATGTCGAGATGGCTTTTGCTTATGTTTTCCTTGGAGTTGCCGATATGGCGGGTTTGGGAATTACTCTTTTAGGAGTTTACGTTTTACTATTCCCTAAACCATTCTTATTGATTTATGATTGCCGATGACATGAGGCATGTTACATTTTAGCGATTTATGAGATTTTATGTTTTATGCTTATTGAAGCAATAGTGTTTTATCGCCTAGTATAACCTTACATGCCATACATGTTCTGTATCCTCCATATGACTATAGTTAGCTTTCTTATGGTTTCTTCTTGTTTAAGAAGAATATCACTACGCTCTTATGCTCTATTATTCTACTATCACCTTTTACTGATTCGTTTAGCTAGACTGACCCGTGTATTTTATACTCGGGTCAGACCGAGGTATTTCAGGTTAGGTACTTTTGGACTTAGCCTATTCTTCTTCTGCATGGACTATTCTGCTAGCTCTTTTTGTTATAGCTTTTTGTGTAGTCCTTTTTGATTTGCTACTCTGATATGTATATTCTTTTGACTCGTGTTTGTCTGTGGTCGTCATACCACATATGTGATGTATCATTTTGTATACTTTGTGATGTATATGTGTATGTGTGTATCTATGGGATTATTTGATGTTCTGTGATGTGTTTTACATTTGAGTTATTATATTTTGTTCTGATAGATCCTATAGCCACCTATGGCTTATTAAGTATTTATTGGATATGCCGATCCACTTGAATAAAAAAAATGGCATTGTCGACGTATTCAATAGATATTTAAGACAAGGCTATAGATGGTCGCTCCTATCCAGCCCTATTCTCCGCATTAGCAGATAGTATTACCCAGTAATGCTCTTTGTTAATGTGGGTCTCGGGGTGGGGCGTTACAATTAAATTGACCAATTTAATTATCGAAAATTTACGGGTCGTTACACTCTCCCTCACTCAAAACTTTTCGTCCCCAAAAAGGAAAAAGAAGGAAAAAAGAAAGAATTGAGTAAAAAATACATCTTATTCAAAAATATTAACTTTGTAGACAAATAATTTACAAAATTAATTAATTTAAATAAAATATACCAATTTATAACCATTAAATCTTTTTATACTCAAATTAATAAAGTTTGGAAAATATTTTTCAAAATTTTTAAGTCCAAAATTTACGGAAAATTTTGGCAGTCTCCTTTGTACGGGGAGGCTCGGAAGAAAATATAATATTAAATATAACAATATATATCACAATATCTCAAAATAATATATCCCAACAATGGGAAAAATAATATAATATCGCTTAAAAACCATAATCCGAGAACGTACTTATTTGTCGGGCAAACAACGTTTAATTATGAAACCAAAAGCAGTAGCAATTGCTTCCATAACCTGTATTTCACTTATATAATCCACAAAGAGTTAATAATTGTATAAAATGAAATATTTAAAGTTGTTTCAACCACCAACAAATAAATCAATATAACAACAATCAATTGCAACCAATATACAATCATCATATAAAATCATCACAAACCAATTATCCATTCATATAAAAGACAACAAATAGTTTTTCAGGTTCAAAAAATTTAAATTGTACAGAATGGAGAATAAACTACTAAGTGCACCATTTACTCAACAGTCTTAGATGAAACTAAATAGATTATTCATACATCCAAAAAAATTTAAAGTATCCTTGCCCAAACAACCATAAACCAAACAAACAACAATTTCAAACAATAGATCAAGTTCATTCTTAATAATTTCATTTCATAATATTTGTTGTTTGATTTCCTTTTCGTTCATATAATGATTTATCTTTTAATTTACATTTATTTCTTGCAAGTTTTCTTTTATTGCATTACATTCATTCATTTCTAATTTTTCATTTATTTATAGTATTAATGCGCGATTCAATTACTTAGCATAGCAATACATTAACTTAAGTCTATAACATATATTTATAGTACTCATATTTTCTACTTATTTTATTTATAAATAGCTTCAACCATTTACTTATGTTTATCATCATTTATTTATAATACTTACATTTCTATTACATTAAATTAATAGAATTTCAATCATAACTTAAGTTTATAACCACTATAACACCAATTCCTATTAATGAAAGCAACTTATTGAACACTTTCATTACATAAATTTACTCATACAATTTCCATTACATTTTCTTATTAAACATTATAACTTTTAGTATTTGGTAAGTTATATATATGCTTTAAGAATGTAGTTGAAAGTTACACAAGTTTATCTTGTTTCTTTTAATTAATCCAATGTTCAATAATCATATCCTTTGCTTTATATAGATTATAAATTTCAACTTCCTTGTTATTTCATTTATAACCTAGCATTTAATCTCTTATTTGAATTAGAGGTTCCAATTATTAATTAGGTACATTCTATTCCCCTAAACTAATTGAGACTATTAGTTAACGGAAACTTAAAAACTAAATATCGGGTTACATTTCAAAATATTTTAAAATAATAGATAGATGTATACACTTACAACTTATATATTCAGTTATATTTAAAACCATTTGAAATTTATATTTGTTTATTAAAATAAATCTACAGTAAAACTACTACAGGGACCTTCCCACCTTGAAACTCGAAAATAAATGTTGATGATGCGTGCACTCATCACCGAAATTATTTTACAGCGAAAGAGAGGGGTGTACAGAACTTATGTCCTTCCGAAATTTCTTCAAAATGATTCTTTCAAATCATACTGAAATATTTATATCACAAAATATTTCTAAATAACATTATTATTATATTCCAAAATCATTAGAAAGAAATTTTCAACAACCCTGGGACTTGGGTTCTAAATTTCCAATTTCATTTATTTTATTTAAAACCTTATTTCTAACCAATATTTATAAATTTCACTACCTAACAACCATTATATTACACCCAAATATATATCATTTAATTATTTTATTTTATATATAGAAAATATAGTAGGAAAAATTATTTCATTCACTTATATTCAAATCAAATATTGTGTCGGTTTGTCCTATTAAGTATTTAGAAATCCCTATCGATGTCATAGCGTCCTATGCACCAACCAGAATTTATAAATACAAAACGGAACAAATTAACACAATATAAAAACTTTTATAACACTAACAAATACGCTCTCTCATATATATACACTCAGTGACTCATCATAGGGTATTACTACCCTATTAATAAAGAGTCAGACCCTATAAAGCTAAGGTTTTCGCTAAACCAAAGCCCTGATACCAAATGTAACAGACCGCCTTTTTGTACGTTTAAATCGACGATAAACCACACACGTCAGAATCAAACCATACAAAAGGGCGAATTGTTATTGGGGTGAATAAGAAAAAGGAAGAAAGAAATAAAACAAAACAGAATCTTGCAGCGGAATGACAAAATATAATAATCAAATAACAGTTCATGAAACTGTTTACAAACATTTGATTTTACTAATACAATATAGAATCAGAGTTACACATACCAGAGAATAATAAATAACAATGCAACAGAATAATATGAGAGTGGTGGAATAATGTAATAGATAATAGTAACAAAATCTTCATCTTTGTCCTTCAGATTTAAAGGCCTTCAAATCCTGAAATGCTCAGACTGATCCGAGCGAATTGAAAATGCAAAACACTCGAGTCAGAACTAAAAGATCTTATGTAAGTTAAATCAATGGAAAATAATATGAGTGAAACGGCGTCAAAGATGTTTACGGGATTTGACATCTCCTATCTAGTGTCAACGTGAGTGCAGTAACTTAAGAGATGCTCGGGATTCACATCTCCTAAGGATCCGTTAAACTATCTACTATGTAGTAATATTTCGCTATTATAATAACGTCTATAGTAAAGTAAACTTACTTATAAATGGCATTAAAGCTTTAAATTTTCCACCTTAACAAGTAATAGTCCCAGTAGTCCATCTAGTATCAGCGCATCTCCAGATCGGGAGACTACCCTAAATACTCCATGGGCTACGGGAGAAAATCAAACTAGTACAAGGCTCACTAGGGTAGGTGACACGACACAACTAGGCGATGCTAGGGTAGATATACCAATTACACTTCCGGACCGGTGGTAATGCATAGCCTCTACTACCACCCACCTCGAGCCACACCCTAAAAATCAAAGGACCCTAATCAATCACAAAGAAATAGAATGATATCGAAGGAGTGTGTCCGATCAAAGGTGCTACCTTCTTATCCTGTCAATCGCTCCTGTTTTAGCTACCTTATGCCAACTCACAGGAGTCGGGTCCATGTATATGCCTCAAAGGAATGCCTTCACCATCCAACTTCATTCTGGAATCTCCACC
Source organism: Allium cepa (assembly GCA_030765085.1). Classification (NCBI taxonomy): domain Eukaryota; kingdom Viridiplantae; phylum Streptophyta; class Magnoliopsida; order Asparagales; family Amaryllidaceae; genus Allium; species Allium cepa. The sequence continues at coordinate 303,345,697 of CM060945.1, read as the reverse complement.
ACGTACACGGTTGTTAAAGTGGTTTTCGAAGTTGGAAGAGAGTATGACAACTTTCGATCTCGGTTTCTTATGTTATGATAACACCGCGGTCATTTTCGAAATAGTTTATACTTTAAAATCAAAAATGAGACGACCCGACTTCCTATCTTCCGGAAATCGCATCATCTAGAAGAAAGAAAGGGATAGAAGAAGAAAAGAAAGAAAAAGAAGAAACAGAACAACATTAGAGAACTCACAGCGAAACGAATAAAATATAATATATCACATAAAATATTACACAGTATCATATTACTTCAGAGTAAACAGCTTATACAACAGATATTAGACAGTTATAAACATCTGTCTAACTATACAACTCAAGTATACAAGATACAGATACCAAACAAACACAGCGGAACCATAAATATATCTACACGTGGAAGCCTCCTGCTCCATATCTCCTCTAGAGTTCGTCAAACAACCTGAATCACTCGACTACTCATACATAATATGAGTACCCAAGAGTTTATTAAAACAGAAAATAAACACTCGGGTCAGACAGGGGTCTGGTGTGAGTAAACGGGTTAAAATTGCTTAACTTTAGAAAAACCTTTGAAAAGAAAAGGTATCACGTAACACTTCCCACACATAAACATGGAAAAGTTTCTACCTTACGCCAACCAAAACATTTGATAGGAAATCCAGTGATATTATAATAGTGTCTAGGGTTTTCAAATAAATAAGAAATAGCCGAAATTGTTACATCTATTAAAATCCAGCTACTAGCCACAAAAGTGGGTAATACATTCAGAACCGTAGGGTCTCGTAGGAAGAATTAGTTTCCATCAATGGCAGGGCTACTGGGGTACCGCCCGTCACAGTACGTGGCCTAGACCAATGTACCGAGGAGTACGCCCGCTCCCCTGCAACACAAGGCCGAAACCATCCCTTACTGGACAGTCCCGAACAAGACCACCCCGTAGTTGGTGCGACCAACCACACACTAAGCCGAAATAGAAAGGGACCTCTAGACAGGGGTAAATCTCGCTCTACAGTGGAAGCTACCCACGAAGCCTTGCTGCACCTCTCCTGTTTTAGCCATTCCCGGTTTGATGAGGCCTGAGGCTGCGATTACCTTTATAGAACATATCTATCTTAGAATGCTCATCGTCCACCTAACGATGTTCTGAAAGCATTCAATCCATACAAGTTCGTTCCGGGTTCGAACGAAACCGAAGGCACTATCTCATTGCACTCATTTTAGAATCACCCTCAGAGTCAACGACCATAGCCCTTGCACTCTAAATCACCATCTCGAACCTATAAGCACTATTCCATCAAACTCATTAAGGAATCACCCACAGAGTTATATTGACGTATAGTCCTTACACCTCGAGTCTTCACTTGCTCCACTTGGATTCACGACCTAACGTTTAATTGGAATCGATGTGGTTTTTGGATATCCAAATATGGAAACCCAATCTCGGTCTCACCGAAATCAAACGCCATTTAAATTTCCAAGTTGCACTTAAGGGTTTTAAACAGTTAAACTCATATTCAGAGTGATATAACAGATAGATGAATAATATTATCACAATAGATAATTCATATCAACATTCATCTTTACAAAGCAACATATCACATATCATAGATATCCAAATCATCCAGTATCAACTAATATCAATCACCAAATATTGATCATCCAATATCAATCAATCACCAATATTAATCAATCATCCAACATCGATCAATCAATAATAATCAATCATCCATCAACAGAATTGATCAACTCCAAATCAATTGGATTAACCCTAAATCCTTCTTCATTTATTTATTTCAAAAAAATAAATTAATCATCTCTTAATTATCTCCTTAATTAATCATCTCTTAATGATCTCCTTAATTAATCTCCTTTGATTATGTATACTTTAATTACATTCAAGTAATTATCCTTCGCCATATTCAGTAATTAACCTTTAATTACTATCATTAATTATAATAATTAATGATCCTTTATTTAATTACCTTAATTAATTAATTATAATTAATTACATTAAACCTTAATTAATTACAATTAATTAATCACACCAAAATAAATCACTTATATTAGTCAACCTTGATTAATATCATTAATCACATTAATTAATGATTCTTATTAATTAATAATTACTTTAAATTAGTTAAATAATTAACGTGTAATTAATCAACTCATTAATCATAATTAGTAATTCACAACTTCTAATTACTTATCTTAATTAATTAACGTCTTAATTAATTATATTAACCTTTGATTAATTAATCTAAGTAATTAATATTTAATTACTTCATTAAATAATTATTTATTCAATTAAATTAATAAATAATCCTTAATTAATTACTTTATCAATTAATTACATTATAATTAATTACACTTAATAATTAATCTTAAATTAATCACATTTATTAATTAATTAATCACATTAATTAATTAACTAAAATAAATTAAGTAATTAACTCTTAATTACTTACATAAGTAATTATTTCTACTTACTCCATTAATAACTCTTAATTACTTTCCTAATTTATTACCTTAACAAGTAATTAATTCCATTATTAAATAATCCTTAATCCTTTAATTAATTAATTACTTCATAGTTAATTAACTTCAACAATTATATTAATCAATTCTTTAATTGATATCATCAAGTGATTAACCAATAATCATTTCCATTAAAATACTCCCATGAGTAATTTCTCTAATTACTTCCATAAGTAATTATCATTCTTAATTACATTCAAAAATTAACCATTGATTACTCCATTAAGTAATCACACTTAATCAATCAATAATTAAGTGATTAAATAAACAATTAACTAATTATTTAAAATTAATTAAATAATTAATTAACTTCTAATATTAAAGAAAATCTTTAATAAATTAAGAAAACCATAAATCTTAATCAAACTTAACTTATTAATAAATCATATTAAATAAATATTCTTAAGTTAATTATCCAAATAATTTAACCTTATTTATTTCCATAAATAAATTATTTGAATTAAATCAAATTTTAACAATCTTAAACAATTTATTCAATTTAGATTTAAAAATCATAATAATAACCTTATTTCAAAATAAGGAATTTAGGAATCAAATTAAAATACTTTAATTATCCAATTTAAACTTATCTATTTTAAAATAATTTGAAAACTTTGTTATTGAAACAAAATTTAACATAAAACTTTAATTTAATAATTAAATTCAAATCACTCTTTTAAATTTGAATTTTAGAACTTCATTAAGATAAATATCTTCAAACAAACAACTTAAAACATTATTTTAAATTTGAAATATAAATTCAAATTTCACTTTTGAATGTTTAATTTACTTCCTCTTTAAAACAACAAGTTTAAATTTAGTTTTCTTCCTTTATAGACTTGTTATTTAAATTTTTAACTTAATTTTTACTTATTTTATACAACAAGTAAATCTACAATTAGCACTACAGAACCCGACTAAGAAATCTCGGGTAAATCACGCAATACACCCGAGACTACACCGAAGCAAACCCGAACCCCATCATCATCGAGTCGCCCCCGAGACACAAACGAGAACATACCCCAGCAAATCTCGTCTTCCCCAAATCCAAGCTTCCCAGACCCAAAACTGTGCACACCACTAACACGGTGCACATGCACCTCCACCGCCGGCACCAACGTTCATCGCGACGACCCACCATGGTCACAAAATCACATGCGAGCACCACCATAAACCCAGATCGAAGAAATATAAATCAAATGGAAATTCGATCGAAAGCACGAAACTGCAGAAACAACCTCGTTACAAAACCACCCACATCTCCGGCCGTCCACCTCGCCGACCCTACCATCGAACCCCTCGTCCACGAGTATCAATTTCCACCTTATGCGATCGTCTCCGGCCCTGTATCGATGCCGAGAAATTCGCTGGAACGACGGCCTCGACAACACTCACCAAACCCTACCATGATTAAATCCGATCACCTCAAACATAAGAAAAATCCATGAACATTTTTCCCGTGACTATCAACACTTCAGCCACCCTCAACCCAAAAATCATCCGACATTACCATGCCGATCGCTAGAATTCGATCGAAACCCAAATTCTGTTCATCCTAGAATATCTCACCATTTACACATCTAAAAATTGAGATTTTAATTCCTAAATTCATCATTTTTTATCATTAATCTAGATGTATAATTCAAACTTCAAATTGCCATGATCGATTTTTAACCCAAATTTGATTTCCGCTGTAAATTTGAAAAATATGAATAACTCATTCATTTAATACCCTATAACTATTTTTAGATGATGAATTACGTGATTGCAAACAACTTTCATTTACAAATCACAGTCCAATTTGTGTTAAAAATAAAGTTATTGAGATTTTTATAGGATTTGGGACTGTTTTTAATAAACACAGTAACATTTCCAATTTTTTTACCGGCAAATTCAATATTTTTTTATTTTATAAACATACATGCAGGTAAATAAATATACATTATCAAAATCAAATTCATTTGCATGCAACGTCCAATCCAAGATTTTATCATAACTGTTTTTAAGATAGGATTTACTCACATAATTTATAGCAGAGCAGTGCACAAAAGCAGGGCAGAGAACAAGTTGATGATTTATTCCAGGTACTTGAACATCAAATCTGAAAAAGCTTTGATTTTGATTTACTGAAGAAAAACTTTGCATGCCATCAATTTGTTTTTTTAAAAGTTGAAATGGATCTTGAAGTTGCTGAGTTGATCACAATTCCACTTCAATTTGCAGATTTGGAATTGCAGTTTTGATAATTGCAGGATTTAAATTTGCTTTTGATTCCTTTTAAGTTGCAGGTTGAATTGTTGTGAAGAACATTAATTTGTAGATTTGAATCCAAGTTTCAGGTTTTTGAAGAGTAGTTGCCATTAATGAAAGAAATAAAAATGTTTGAGCAAACAAATTTTCTTCTTAAAACTTTATTAAAAATAAAAATGAGTATTTTGCCACATGTTGATAATTTGAACAAGTGTCTCAACATATTTTAAAGAGTTTACAAGTGTTATTAAAATGTCCTAATGTATTAACACATATTTTTATGTATTTTTAATTGAATTTTCATTTAATTTAAATGTAAATATAACTTACTTATTTTAATTTCTTAATTAATAAATGTTCACATATGTATAAATAAATTAACTTTTAAAGAAATTATTCTAAAACTAATTATAATATAAATATACATCTTATACATGTATTTAAAATCTAACATTTATATTTATACACTTATAACATTTTAAATTGAAGCATTTAAAAAGAAAACAAAACAAAGCTAGTTTAAATTCTTTTCAAACTATCATATTTTAAATACTTTAAAAGAAAGAAAAAACAAAACTTGTTTAAAACCTTTTTAAACTATCTTATTTAAAATCAAACAATTATCTTATATTTGAAAACAAATTGAATTAAACTAAATTATCTTTTGAAAAAAATATATTGAAATTTAAAACAAAGCTCTAAATTACAATACATACAAATATAAATTTACTTTTTGAAAAATATTTATTTTGAAACAAAGCTTTTAAATTACAATTATAAATTATCAATAGATTAAATAAATTTCAAAACCACTTAAATTATAATATACACACACATATATATATTACAATTTGAAAATTCAGCTTTTATTTTAAACAAAAGATATTCTATTCACAATATATATCAAATATATATATTATGAATAGAATAAAATTTTATTAACTTTTGAAAAACAATTCTAACCGATTTTAAATTGTTAAAAAGATATTGATCACACTTACCAGGTTAAATATTTGTTATCCTTTAAAAGATTAATTTCACCAATTTAAATTAAAATTATAAAGAAAATTATCAAATCAATTAAATTATTAATGGAGATTATTAAATTGTTATTGCCAAAATTCCGGGTCGTTACAATCCTTCCCCCTTAAAAGAATTTCGTCCCCGAAATTTAAAAGCAAAGGTAATTTAATAATCCAGCAAAGATTTCAATTCCAAACAGCAAAGCATTCCTAACAACTAGTTACTAACAACCATAGCAACCAACCAAACAAACAAACCTAACTAATTATTCTGACACAAATAACAATAAATCTTACTAACACTATCTCGAGTTTCCCAAATATAAATCTCCGGGAGACTCGCTCTACAAAAGCTCAACTAACTACAGTACTAAAATCCAGAGCTTCTCCCAACTCTAGATCCATCAATCTGAACTGAACATCAGACTATACTCAAGTCTAACTCAACTTCCAAATCCAACTGAACTACAGATTCAACAACCAATGATGAAACATACACGTACTCCCTCAGAGATACGTGAAATCCAATGAATTCCAGCTGTCCAAACTGGCAATTCAATCTTATCCTATCAAAACATAGATAAGAAATCTCAAATGCCTCAGAACTAGCCATCCAATCACTGTTCTCTTAACCAGAGAAATCCTTAACAACAATGAAGTTTCCAACTTCGAATTCCAAACTCCTTATCTCATATGTGCATAACTCAACAGACAACCCTGAGCTGCCAATTTTCTTCCTGATCAGCTCAATCTCTGCTGATGCTCCCAGAAACAACTAGACCAAAACAAACCAGTTTCTGGATCCTATCCAACAGAAAAGTCTTCCAAAATCCGTCGAAATCCAGAACACAAGCTCTACTTCCAAACAACAACAACAGAACTTGCTTCCTTCCTTGCACAGCTGCTACTTCGCTTCCGCTGCACAACTCTGATTCTGAAATAGATGAGAATACCGTTGATGGACACGAATGCAAACTTATCAAATATATCCAAGAACTTGTTCATCAAATCCAAAAAAATCTGAGTGACACAAATGACTCAGTCCCACAATCTTATAACAAAATCCAACTCAAAAACTAGATCTGACCAAATCCAAATTCCAAAAAATATTCTGAGTTGCTACACCAACTCTTCCTACTATCATGCTAATTACCAGAATCACTTCTGGAACCAAAACAATATGGAACTCAACTCTAGATGCAGACAAACTTCTGATCACTTCAGTAGCTCCTACTTCCAAATGAGAATCCTCAGTCTCAAACAAAAGATTACTCAAGAAAAATTCCAAAATAATTGCAAGTCACTTTTGCGATCCTACCTAGTTCAGATTCCAAATAAACTGTCATCTCTTTACCAATTAGAACAGCCTAAAGCTTCTCCAAACCAGGTTAACCCTTCAAAAAAAACATCACCAGCTGCCCGGGCTGTGGAAAGAAGAACCACCAAGATTCTAAACTATCAGAAAAACAACCACACTACTGCTTCCAAACTCTACCTCGATGATATTGCGAAGCTAAAAGATCCACTCGTCAGCACACCGAACACTTCGAGTTGAGCTGCTACCACAGCTAACCAAAGACTTCTAATCCAAAGGCTTCTTGGAAACCAAGACCATCAACAAACCACACAACGGACCTCCGAGATGGCAGACAACCTCTCAAGAAATTCAGGCTCTAAACCAAGCATCTACATCTCGCTTTCCTTAAGGAATGTCAAATGAGACCATGCCAAAACGAAGCAACTTATAGACCTTAGTCTCATACTCCAAGCAGCCAACCTCCAAGCTAACGATCCCGACAACTACTACACAAACGAGTCTTCTCTGCGGCAGGTAAAGACTGCTCCTCAACAACTACTAAAACTGCTTCAAAAGGAAACATCTTCAGAAAAAAAAATTCCATGGATACTGCATCTCATCACGCAGTTATCAAAAAATCATCACTTACTTCTGCACTTCCGACAGATCCAAACTCTAGAAAAATTCACTCACTCGAGCGCAATCCAAACTTACACTTTAAAGATAAACTCCGAATCTTTTAAAATAGATTTCCTTCGGATATCGAAGAAATCCTTATTCCAACTACAAATCTTATTCGAGACGGTATTAGGTCTACAATCTCGACAAATACTTCCAACCTCAAACATATGGACCTCTTCCATCAGTGGTAGTCGTGTTACACACACACACCACTACTCCATCTACCTCTAAAACTTATGCTGGAAAATCCGAACAGATAACCCAACATATTAGGTGTATATATATATATATATATATATATATAGTTATAGTTATAGTTATATATAAAAATTACAAATACGCTTTCTCAAGAAAGATGCCACTTCAGAGCCTAGGTATTCACTCAACCTAATGCTCTGATACCAAGCTGAGATGACCCGACTTCCTATCTGCCGGAAATCGCATCATCTAGAAGAAAGAAAGGGATAGAAGAAGAAAAGAAAGAGAAAGAAGAAACAGAACAACATTAGAGAACTCACAGCGGAACGAATAAAATATAATATGTCATATAAAATATTACACAGTATCATATTACATCAGAGTAAACAGCTTATACAACATATATTAGACAGTTACAAACATCTGTCTAACTATACAACTCAAGTATACAAGATACAGATACCAAACAAGCACAGCGGAACCATAAATATATCTACACGTGGAAACCTCCTGCTCCATATCTCCTCTAGAGTTCGTTAAGATAACCTGAATCACTCGACTACTCATACATAATATGAGTACCCAAGAGTTTAATAAAACAGAAAATCAACACTTGAGTCAGACAGGGGTCTAGTGTGAGTAAACGGGTTAAAATTGCTTAACTTTAGAAAAACCTTTGAAAAGAAAAGGTATCATGTAAGACTTCCCACACATAAACATGGAAAAGTTTTTACCTTACGCTACCCAAAACATTTGATAAGAAATCCAGTGATATTATAATAGTGTCTAGGGTTTTCAAATAAATAAGAAATAGCCGAAATTGTTACATTTATTAAAATCCAGCTACTAGCCACAAAAGTGGGTAATACGTTCAAAACCGTAGGGTCTCGTAGGAAGAATAGGTTTCCATCAATGTCAGGGCTATTGGGGTACCGCCCGTCACAGTACGTGGCCTAGACCAACGTACCGAGGAGTACGCCTGCTCCCCTGCAACACAAGGCCGGAACCATCCCTTACTGGACAGTCCCGAACAAGACCACCCTGTAGTTGGTGTGACCAACCACACACTAAGCCGAAATAGAAAGGGACCTCTAGATAGGGGTAAATCTCGCTCTCCAGTGGGAGCTACCCACGAAGCCTTGCTGCACCTCCCCTGTGCCCGGTTTGATGAGGCCTAAGGCTGCGATTACCTTTATAGAACATATCTATCTTAGAATGCTCATCATTCACCTGACGATGTTCTGAAAGCATTCGATCCATACAAGTTCGTTCCGGGTTCGAACGAAACCGAAGGCACTATCTCGTTGCACTCATTTTGGAATCACCCTCAGAGTCAACGACCATAGCCCTTGCACTCTAAATCACCATCTCGAACCTATAAGCACTATTCCGTCAAACTCATTACGGAATCACCCATAGAGTTATACTGACGTAGTCCTTACACCTCGGGTCTTCACTTGCTCCACTTGGATTCACAACCTAACGTTTAATTGGAATCGATGTGGTTTTCGGATATCCAAATATGGAAACTCGATCCCGGTCTCACCGAAACTAAACGTCATTTTAATGTCCAAGTTGTACTTAAGGGTTTTAAACAGTTAAACTCATATTCAGAGTGATATAACAAATAGATGAATAATATTATCACAATAGATAATTCATATCAACATTCATCTTTACAAAGCAGCATATCACATATCATAGATATCCAAATCATCCAGTATCAACCAATATCAATCACCAAATATTGATCATCCAATATCAATCAATCACCCAATATTAATCAATTATCCAACATCGATCAATCAATAACAATCAATCATCCATCAACAGAATTGATCAACTCTAAATCAATTGGATTAACCCTAAACCCTTCTTCATTTATTTATTTCAAATAAACAAATTAATCATCTCTTAATGATCTCCTTAATTAATCTCCTTTGATTAAGTATACTTTAATTACATTCAAGTAATTATCATTCGCCATATTCAGTAATTAACCTTTAATTACTATCATTAATTACAATAATTAATGATCCTTTATTTAATTACCTTAATTAATTAATTAATTATAATTAATTACATTAAACCTTAATTAATTACAATTAATTAATCACACCAAAATAAATCACTTATATTAGTCAACCTTGATTAATATCATTAATCACATTAATTAATGATCCTTATTAATTAATAATTACTTTAAATTAATTAAATAATTAACGTGTAATTAATCAACTCATTAATCATAATTAGTAATTCACAACTTGTAATTACTTATCTTAATTAATTAACTTCTTAATTAATTATATTAACCTTTGATTAATTAATCTAAGTAATTAATATTTAATTACTTCATTAAATAATTATTTATTCAATTAAATTAATAAATAATCCTTAATTAATTACTTTATTAATTAATTACATTTTAATTAATTACACTTAGTAATTAATCTTAAATTAATCACATTTATTAATTAATTAATCGCATTAATTAATTAACTAAAATAAATTAAGTAATTAACTCTTAATTACTTACATAAGTAATTATTTCTAGTTACTCCATTAATAACTCTTAATTACTTTCCTAATTTATTACCTTAACAAGTAATTAATTCCATTATTAAATAATCCTTAATCCTTTAATTAATTAATTACTTCATAATTAATTAACTTCAACAATTATATTAATCAATTCTTTAATTGATATCATTGAGTGATTAACCAATAATCACTTCCATTAAAATACTCCCATGAGCAATTTCTCTAATTACTTCCATAAGTAATTATCATTCTTAATTACATTCAAAAATTAACCATTGATTACTCCATTAAGTAATCACACTTAATCAATCCATAATTAAGTGATTAAATAAATAATTAACTAGCTATTTAAAATTAATTAAATAATTAATTAATTAACTTCTAATATTAAAGAAAATCTTTAATAAATTAAGCAAACCATAAATCTTAATCAAACTTAACTTATTAACAAATCATATTAAATAAATATTCTTAAGTTAATTATCCAAATAACTTAACCTTATTTACTTCCATAAATAAATTATTTGAATTAAATCAAATTTTAACAATCTTAAACATTAGATTTCAAAATTATAATAATAACCTTATTTGAAAATAAGGAATTTAGGAATCAAATTAAGATACTTTAATTATCCAATTTATACTTATCTATTTTAAAATAATTTGAAAACTTTGTTATTAAAACATTACAACAAATTTAACTTAAAACTTTAATTTAATAATTAAATTCAAATCACTCTTTTAAATTTGAATTTTAGAACTCTATTAAGATAAATATCTTCAAGCAAACAACTTAAAACATTATTTTAAATTTGAAATATAAATTCAAATGTCACTTTTGAATGTTTAATTTACTTCCTCTTTAAAACAACAAGTTTAAATTTAGTTTTCTTCCTTTATAAACTTGATTTTTTAATTTTTAACTTAATTTTTACTTATTTTATACAACAAGTAAAATCTACAATTAGCACTACAGAACCCAGCTAAGAAATCTCGGGTAAATCACGCAATACACCCGAGACTACACCGAAGCAAACCCGAACCCCATCATCATCGAGTCGCCCCCGAGACACACACGAGAACATACCCGAGCAAATCTCGTCTTCCCCAAATCCAAGCTTCCCAGACCCAAAACTGTGCACACCACTAACACGGTGCACATGCACCTCCACCGCCGGCCACCAACGTTCATCGCGACGACCCACCACGGTCACAAAATCACATGCGAGCACCACCATAAACCCAGATCGAAGAAATATAAATCGAATCGAAATTGGATCGAAAGCACGAAATTGCAGAAACAACCTCGTTACAAACCACCCACATCGCCGGCACCACGACGTCGTTCACCTCGCCGACCCTACCATCGAACCCCTCGTCCACGAGTATCAATTTCCACCTCATGCGATCGTCTCCGGCCCTGTATCGATTCCGAGAAATCCACTGGAACGACGGCCTCGACAACGCTCACCAAACCCTACTATGATCAAATCCGATCACCTAAAACATAGGAAAAATCCACGAACATTCTTCCCGTGACTATCAACAATTCATCCACCCTCAACCCAAAAATCATCAGACATTACCATGCCGATCGCTAGAATTCGATCGAAACCCAAATTTTGTTCATCCTAGAATATCTCACCATTTACAAATCTAAAAATTGAGATTTTAATTCCTAAATTCATCATTTTCTATCACTAATCTAGATGTATAATTCAAACTTCAAATTGCCATGATTGATTTTTAACCCAAATTTGATTTTCACTGTAAATTTGAAAAATATGAACAACTCATTCATTTAAAACCCTATAACTATTTTTAGATGATGAATTACGTGATTGCAAACAACTTTCATTTACAAATCACGGTCCAATTTGTGTTAAAAATCAAGTTATTGAGATTTTTATAGGATTTGGGACTGTTTTTAATAAACACAGTAACATTTCTAATTTTTTTTACAGGTAAATTCAATATTTTTTTATTTTATAAACATACATGCAGGTAAATAAATATACATTATCAAAATCAAATTCATTTGCATGCAACATTCAATCCAAGATTTTATCATAACTGTTTTTAAAATAGGATTTACTCATTATAATTTTTAGCAGAGAAGTGAACAAAAGCAGGGCAGAGAACAGGTTGATGATTTATTCCAGGTACTTGAACATTACATCTGAAAAAGCTTTGATTTTGCTTTGCTGAAGAAAAACTTTGCATGCCATCAATTTGTTGTTTTAAAAGTTGAAATGGATCTTGAAGTTGCTGAGTTGATCACAATTCCACTTTAATTTGCAGATTTGAAATTGCAGCTTTGATAATTGCAGGATTTAAATTTGCTTTTGATTCCTTTTAAGTTGCAGGTTGAATTGTTGTGAAGAACATTAATTTTCAGATTGAATTCAAGTTTCAGGTTTTTGAAGAGTAGTTGTCATTAATGAAAGAAATAAAAATGTTTGAGAAAACTAATTTTCTTCTTAAAACTTTATTAAAAATAAAAATGAGTATTTTTCCACATGTTGATAATTTGAACAAGTGTCTCAACATATTTTAAAGAGTTTACAAGTGTTGTTAAAATGTCCTAATGTATTAACACATGTTTTTATGTAGTTTTAATTGAATTTTTATTTAATTTAAATGTAAATATAACTTACTTATTATAATTTCTTAATTAATAAATGTTTACATATGTATAAATAAATTCACTTTTAAAAGAAATTATTCTAAAACTAATTATAATATAGATATACATCTTATACATGTATTTAAAATCTAACATTTATATTTGTACACTTATAACATTTTAAATTGAAGCATTTAAAAAGAAAACAAAACAAAGCTAGTTTAAATTCTTTTCAAACTATTATATTTTAAATACTTTAAAAGAAAGACAAAACAAAACTTGTTTAAAACCTTTTTAAACTATCTTATTTAAAAGCAAACAATTATCTTATATTTGAAAACAAATTGAATTAAACTAAATTATCTTTTGAAAAAAAATATTGAAATTTAAAACTAAGCTCTAAATTACAATACATACAAATATAAATTTACTTTTTGAAAGAAATTTATTTTGAAACAAAGCTTTAAAATTACAATTATAAATTATCAATAGATTAAATAAATTTCAAAACAATTTAAATTATAATATATACATATACATACATACATACATACATACATATATATATATATATATTACAATTTGAAAATTCATCTTTTATTTAAAAAAAAAGATATTCTATTCACAATATATATCAAATATATATATTATAAACAGAATAAAATTTTATTAACTTTTGAAAAACAATTCTAACCGATTTTAAATTGTTAAAAAGATATTGATCGCACTTACCAGATTAAATATTTGTTATCCTTTAAAAAATTAATTTCACCAATTTAAATTAAAATTATAAAGAAAATTATCAAATCAATTAAATTATTAATGGAGATTATTAAATTGCTATTGCCCAAAATTCTGGGTCGTTATAAAAAATCATTGCCTTTTTAAAATCAAATCAATACGATATCATTTTCATTTCGAATATATCCTTTTCTAAAATTATAACACTTTCAAAGTTATAATATTTCGAAATCAAAATACTTGAAATATAACACTTTCAACTTATAATACCTTGAAACTCATAACTTTGAAACATGACTTCCACCACTTAAATGGTTTAAATATTAAAATATATAATAAAATAGCTTCTTCAATTCCACAAATCAATTCCAAAACAACTCGAATCTCTACATTTTATATTTAACCAAATCCCAAATCATAAATTTCCATTCAATTCAGTTTCCAAATAAACTATTCCAACTTATATCGATTTCAAAATTGATTTGATCCATAAAATAAACCACTTCAAATTCAATATATTTCAAACTTTAAGTATTCAACAATTTCAAAACTAAGTTTGGTAATTTCATATATATATATATATATATATATATATATCAAGTTCAAATTTTCTATTATTTAGTTTTGAAATATTTTAGTTAATACATCCGTTATCATTTAGATAAAACCCAAATTACAAATAACTAAATATTTCCTTCAATTTATTTATACTTGAAATATTCATTTAATCCACCTTAAACCAAACTCAAGTTATAAAAATCATACCTTTTAAAATTTCAAATTTAATAAATTACCCATCGAACTTATTTGAGTTTAATTCTTAAATAAATTCTATTTCAAATAAATTTCACATTTATCTTCCGACCTTAATTTATTCAAATCTATATAAAGTATAATTTAAATACTTAACCATATTATCTCAATAAAAATCAAACTTATTATTAAGCTATTCCTATATTAAAATAAATTTATACATATTTTAAAATCAAGAATAAATAACATTTATATAACATCTAAAATCAATATTTATATAAAACCATATATTTCTTTACAAAACCGTAGAAATCATTTCAAAAATAATTTTTATATATGGACCACGATGTCTATATACAATTTTCTATCCTATGGTCAAGTGATACAGATACTTATCATTTCAATCCGCAATTTAACATATAAATACGATTATATATCATTTCAAACCGCAATCCCGAATGAAATAAAAATCCATAACAACTTGCAGTTTATAATAAAATAAAATATAACATCCATTCATCCAATTTCAATCACAAACATTTATCACAATCATCATCCAATTCAATCAATAACGTCAACATAGAATCTGTAATAAATAACAGGTATTTACTGGCAATTTATATTCAATAATAAAATAAATAACTATTTTATCTAAATAAATTGAAATAAACTGAGATGATGATTCAAAATATGCTAAACAGTCATAAATAAATTTCTAATCACATCATAAATTAATTTAACAAACATAAGAAATTTTAGAAGTTGTGAGTGGGTTGAAACTACTCACCTTTTGAATTTAAATTGAATATAAATCCAATTTAAACCCAAAATTCAAACGATCTCATAATTTGTCCAAACTAGCGTCAAAATATCTGAAATTTCAGTATGAAGCTAGCGGAGAAAACCGCACATGACTTGGACCTCGCATATAAAAGTTATGGGCATTAGAACAAGTTGAAATCAAAATTTTAAATTAAAAACAGAAATAAATAAATTTCACAAACTACACAACACCTCAGCATGCTGGCCATGCATCATCACCGGATACGAACGAAACCCTAGCATTTACACTGCATCGCGTGCAAACGAACGGGTCGCCGCCTCTTCATCTCGCCGCTCCCTCCAGTGCATGCTGCGACCACACGCGAGACCACCCCGGAGCCGCGACCAAGCTCTGACACCATCACGGCTCGGTCACATTCACCCTAGGTTGGCGAAAAACTACAGCCGCCACCGAGAGGGTTAAACCCTAGCCAATTTTTGGCGACGATTTGACCGTCGAATCACCAGACAAACCACATAGATGCAATGCGCGCTTGACTCTCCACCCAACCCTGTCGTTGAATCACCGATCAGACGATGTTCATCGTCGAGCGATGAACGACCGAAAATATAATAGATAATTTCGACAACATAGCAACCCAAATTGAAAAACGAATCATATTCTTGACTTGCGCTCGTCGAAAGCTTCAAATCCATATATAACTCGATATATATTGGGGTGTTTAAATTTTTTGATTTGGTTTTGATTTGCAATTGAATTGGAAATGGATCATGAATTTAAGGGTTTGTCTGCTATTGAGAAAGAGGAGAATTTTTTTTTGAGTATAGAAATGAGAAATAGAAAGGCTGCTGGGTTTATTACTGGATATATGTAGGCAGAACAAAATAGAACAGATGGGCTCGATCGAATTTGGGTTTTGTATGATAATTGACCCGAAAAGCCCGTGTCGATTCCGTAACGAAAATGAGTCAACCCGTATATCAAAATAGATCTTTTTAAATATTTTAAACTCGATGGAACAGGTTTCAAGTCCTAGTTCCATTGTATGAAGAAGTTATGCTAAAATCAAGTTATTTTAAATTGATTTCAATTTCATTGATTTCTAGGCGTTTCGATCCCTTACGATCAAGTGACAAGTCCGATCGCTACGAAACTTGAAATCCCACAGTAATTCACCGTTACGGATCCAATGAAACTAGTTTCGTCGAAATCCGAGTTAGTGGCCAAAATGGCTATTTTCCAGTTAATTAAATAAATTAATAATTAACTGATTAAATTACCTTTCAAATTTCAAATCTACACTAGACTAATTTTATAATTTTTGACTTCTAAAGCCACTACAATAATTTAAACAACTTATATATCAATTTAAAGTTAATAAATTTACAACTTATAGTATTAAATTTCAATTTCATTAAATTCATTAACTATCAATTGAAATGCCAATAAATCCATTCATTTGATTTCTAAATCTTGTTATTGAATCAATTAACTTACCATCTTAAAGGTGATATCAACATTGGTTTATTATTAACACCTTAAAAATTTCCCAATTTCATCTTAATTCTAGTTAATGTAGTATTTAATCTCATTTATAATAAATTCATTTATTAAAATTTGAATTCCAATTAATTATAATTAATTCCAAATAAATTTGATTTGCTTCAATTCCAATCTTTATATTAAGTCCATTATTACTCTATAAACCTAGTTACTATTGTTTACCTTTCATTTACTTAACATTTGAATGAAATTGATTTTTAATTAATTTCATTGACAAATTAATTAGGTAATTTATAATAATTGTTATCATAACCTTTAATTTACACTTAAGTCTATTTTATATTCAACTAATTATCATAATTACTTACATAATACTGAATTCGTCTATTTACCATTAATTATACTAATTCATTTATTTTTACAACACTTTCCCTTATTTACTTATTTTCCATTTTATAACCAAGTGCAACAATTTACACTATTTCATTATTGGGGTTTCACTCCAATTGTCAATGATTAGTTTTAATTATTATTGCTGTATTTCATTTTTAACATTCACTTCACTATAAATTATAAAGTTTTTATTCTTTCTAAATTTAATTAAAAAAAAGTCTTATTAAATTAACCAATTTAATTAACAAAATTTCATGGGTCGTTACGTATATATATAAGTTCAAAAAGGAAAAATTATAGTATTTATAAACAAATAAATATTATATGCTATAAACTAAATAAAAATAGTATGTTGAAAACAAAATATGTAATGGTAAGTAAAACACACACACACACACATATATGTATATATGTATATATATGAACCAAATAAATATAGTTTATTGAAAATAATATATATTGATATATATTGAGAAATGAAAGAAGAGATATATATGATGATAGAAATAAGAGATATACATTTTTAAAATATAAAAGAAATGTAAAACATAAAAGTTATTTAAAAAAAAAAGAGTGACAAGACTTGAAATGCCTTGAGTTATACGTTTAATAAAATATATATACATGTATATATGTCTATATAACAAAATAATCGGACTTAACGGAAAAGACAAAGAGCGGTCCAGATTTAGCTAAACAAAAGATATCAGAAAGTCATAAATTATCCGGTTCATCAAATGTTTAACTTCTGTTACTGTTAACTCATCATGCCATTTACCTATTATGCCCACTAACTTTGCATCTCCTTTTAGTGAAACTTCCGACCCATGTTTGTCCACTTACCTATCTCCACCTATCTCAAATTTAATAAATTTACCCGTTTCCATTTCATCTCTACAAACTTCAACTACTTTCTTCTCCTACAACTAAATATGTTGCTACTGCAGTTAAATCCACGGTGAGCATTAACAACGAACTCCGTTCTGCAAAATCGATTACACATTCTTCTGCTAGATGTTGGCAACTCCATATTGCGGCTTAACAGAGAACTCCATGCTTGAATTTGCATTTTCATCCAATTTCACAACCACCATGATAGTTCAGCCCTCAAAAGATGATTTGGAACAAACTCACACTAACAGGCTACCGAAGATGCACACATTTTCAGAACTGACTAAATGAGGCTGGACGATGACAATGTTGTTCCTGCTTGCATATCTGATGATGGGAGTGGTTGATCCACCCTCTGCGCCGATAGATAATGTTGCAGAATGTGAGAACTTTGCAACCAGAAACACTCTGTGCCATTACCCATCCTTGCTGATTGGGATGCAAGTTTAGAAGCTGTTGTACTAATACGCACTGCTTTACTACAGTGCCTACCACATTTGTTTGACTATATTAAACCGTTTATGAAATTCTTATATGCAGGTTTAGTGGGTTGAGAAGAATGGATATTAATAGTGTTTCATCTCCAGTTTGTCATTCTTTTTTTCTTCATCGTTCAATCAAATTTTGTTTTTTCTGTTTATTTATCTTTGTACCGTTTACTTGAATTTCATAGTGTTTTCTCTACTCTTTTCAGTTGTTGTGATGTTTGCACCTTTTCACATGTATATTGCAGATGCCTGTACTTTTTTCAATATTTATGCACACATTTTCAGAGCTAAATGAGGCTGGACGATGACAAAGTTGTTCCTGCTTGCAGATCTGATGATGGGAGTGGTTGATCCGCCCCTTGCACCGAAGATTGATAATGTTGCAGAATGTGAGAACTTTGCAACCAGAAACACTCTGTGCCATTACCCATCCATGCTGATTGGGATGCAGATTTAGAAGCTGTTGTGGTAATACGCACTGCTTTACTAGAGTGCCTACCACATTTGTTTGACTATATTAAACCATTTATGAATTTCTTATATGCAGGTTGAGTGGGTTGAGAAGAATGGATATTAATAGTGTTTCATCTCCAGTTCGTTGTTCTTTTTTTCTTCATCGTTCAATCAAATTTTGTTTTTTATGTTTATTTATCTTTGTACTATTTACTTGAATTTCATTGTGTTTTCTCTACTCTTTTCAGTTGTTGTGATGTTTGCACCGTTTCACATGTATATTGCAGATGCCTGTACTTTTTTCAATATTTATTTCTCTATGTCATTTCTTGAATTGGGCCATACATGTTAGTGCAAGATGATGGAGTAAATTTATTGACTGATATGTTTACATGTTAGTACCAAAGAGAAGCCAAAGTGTTAGTACTATTGTGTAATGCATGGTATAGTACACATCACCAGTGTGATTCAAACTGTGAAAACCACCACATCATACAGATAGAACAAAATGCAGTGAGTACAAAATTTCATTATAGCTAATATCATTTAATTTATAATGCATTGTTAGTATACTAAAAAACTGCAACTTCATATATCAATATAATTGTGAAATCGCAACTGTAAAAGAATTTAATATTTTAAGCCTAATTATAGTGATGATTAGAATTTAGTATTATTTTCTGAGAAATCAAAAAATTTAACAATATTGGTTTAATTTCAAATTGTATCATAAACTCAAAACTCATTTGTTACCCTTTTAGGCTTCCAAACTTTACTGCTAACAGAGATGAGACCGTTTCTTTATTTCAAGTAACGATCGTTGATGCGCCCAACACTACCCATTTAAAAAATTTCATCTTTGTTTCATATTTTTATTTAATCTGATAGTGAGATGTGTAGGCTCCTTGGTGGATGCTATAATCTGTTGAATTCAATTGGTTTACATTTTTTTTTTCAAACAGATCTTATGAAGATGATTCTGGGGTGTGAATATCATTGCTCCAGATAAATGCAATGGAATTGAATGAACATATTTGCTGTATAGTTGCAAAAACAAAGCACAACAACCAACTGTTGCAACAACAAAGAATACAAAAATGAATAACATTATGCATATGAAATTATCATGGTTTATGCCATGAAAATAATAGTAAGAATGTTTGCATACATTACTTACAAAATGATGAAAGCTAAGTTTTAGCTACCATTATTGGAGAGTTCTATAATAGACTAGTCGAAGTGCTAATTTCGCATGTTGTGCAAATATAATTTGTACAGTATTTACATGGGTGGTCAAATGTTATATTTATAATTTTATTATAGCATGAAAGTTATATGCTTATTAGTCTACTAATTGGTGATCTGACTGGTAAGTAAAGCTAAGAAAGAACTTGCAATGATTGAACTGTTACAGAAAATCATCCAAATTGAAGATGAATGTCATGAGGTCAAACAGAGAATGGAGAATCTACTTCACAAACAAATGCAATTTTATGGATATGAGGGACCAAATGAAGGACAACTTTGAATCATCACATAAAGATGTAAATCAAAACCAGCCTAACAAAGTATAGACCAAAAGCAGCCTAATAAAGTATACAAATTACAGAGATGGGAGGAAACTAAATAAACATTTTTTAATAGACAACAAGTTAATTTACCTCTTTCATTTAACAACCTTTGTAAAAATCAAACTTCTGGGCCCATAAAGTTTACAATGATCATCATATGTTAATAAGATTTTTATGCAACAACACCACCAACATATATAATCAAAGATATTAATATATAACACATTATAAACTAAATCATTAATCGGTTTTTCTTTGTTTTTGTTCCCAGATTAAAAATCATAGACCATTGGTCTGTTAAATGTCTTTCTCATTAATCAAGTTTTGAATATCCAACCTTCTTATGATTTCTTGGTGTAAAATGATGTTCAACCATACCCACATAATATATATCAAAACCAAGAATGCAAATGACTTTGTTGCTCCTTCTACTTACCTATCCTAATTCCATTTTACAACTGTACATTACACTTTAAATGACAAGAACTATGACAAATGAAAATGGCAGACATCCTGTTGCAAATATATTCAATAATCTGATAATTCGAGGCAACCTTTTGGGTGGATGGAGATGAAACTGTGGAAGAAACTGTTGCTCTCCTGAACAAGTATGGGGTTAACGTCATCGTCTTAAATGATCAGGTGTGTATGATGTTGATATTTCATATTTATATCCCAGTCCAACTCATTGACATGAATACCTTATGTTCGAATTTCAAGACGTACAAATCTACCCACAACAACCAACAGAAATGAAGATATCAACCTTATCCACTCACCATACTACTACTGGAGATAAAGTATGTTAAAAAACTACTTATAAAAGATAGTAATATTTAAAAGTATTACAGTTCATATTACACAATATGATGTAGCATACAGTTGTGGGATATTGCTGTGTTGGACTATATGGAGAATATGAGAAATACCACAATGACTAAATGGCCATTAAAACACCTATTGGTGTGAAATCTAAGATTCATCTTTAGTAAAACATTATGCGCACTGCTCTATCATTTATATTGACTACATGTTCTCTCCATCAACTGTAGCTTACGGTTAAAGCAGGTCACCGACATCAAGGGGTTGTACTGGACAACTACACATTTTGCGAGTGGTCAAGAAAATGTTATTCTTCCGATAACACAGCAAGTACTGCCAGCTGCCACCATATCTACGATCCATGCTGCTTCTTTTGGAAAATATCAAATATTTCATTTTTAATTATGTTTCCCTTTTAATCAACTGCTATGTTTTTTAGTTTATTGACCATGAATCAATGCATTTATTTGTATCTCACACAAAGTTTGAATATTTAATTTCTGTTTCATTATGCTTATCTTTGAACTATTTTTTATGTACGTGACACATATGTTGGATACGTACATATCACAGTTGTTGCATTTAAAAAAACATTCTCTGTATCTCATTAATTTGCGTCAAAAGAGCAACGCTTTACTAATTTGTTTATTCATACTCTTCCTCCATTTACAGTTATGTCTATATCGGAATGTATAATATTGTATTGATTAACATATTCTGATTTTAAGCAAGCAAAATATATCAACTTTCACATACCACCAAATTTTTACAGCTTACACACAACAGTTCATGCACCATGAAGTTTAACTTTTATATGATAACAAGTTGACGTATATGCATTTACTGTCATTACAACATAACTGCTCTTTTTCAATCAGTTGGTCCCATTGATTACTAATATATTTATTATTTTTCACCTAATTTAAATCTTTGCTTTTTCTCCTATGCATAGTACAAAAATAATTTTATTCTACCACCCTTAGTCTCCAAAGTAATGCATGCAACTGCTGATTATGGACCCATCCACTACCTTCCTATAACCAACTGCTCTGTGTAAAGTTAACATAACTACCAATTCCTTCTTCCATAATGCTAATATTCCACCCACTTAGCTGCTAGTGTTATTCTAATATCCGTTACCAAATATAATTAGAAAATATTTAACTTTCTCCATTTATCATCAATTTACATCGAATTCCCTACCCATTAAATGAAATAACTTCCAATAAGCTACTTTTTCCTACAAATACATCAAATGAAAATTTTGAGAAAAGGGGAATTTTTTGCTTGACCATTCTTCATCGCATAAAGACAGGTATGAGATCCGTAAATTTCTATAAAAATCTAACTGTTACCGTGTGTCTATTTCTAGAATTATGACTGAGTAAAGGTACCGTCTTCAGTAAGGTAAATGAAAATTCACACATTCATATAGTCAATAAACATATGTCATACCCTACATACTTTCATTTAGATGATCGAAATTAATATAATTCATTACAATTTCCATCCGTGTTAAAATATTCTGTAAATATAAAAATTTAAAGATTTCTCTCCCCTAACTGGGACAAAATCTACCTATTTAAGATGAAAAATAGTGAAGATAAACCAAACTTATCCTTTACATACTTAAACATGTTCATCTGTACGTATGTAATGGTTTAATACTTCATCTTTTGCTCTAAACGCCATTATTTACAAACATAAGAATCATTCTATCAAAATATATTTAATAAATTTACTCACTAGTATCATTAATATAGTATATACCTGTGCCCATGCATTTGTTTGGAAGTATTTTATATTTCCCACTTTTCTCTCTTACTGCCTTGTACATCATGTTTCAAATGAACAGAGTATGTTTATTTTGTACTTTCCTTCTCTTTACTGTAGTATTCATCTTATTTAAAATTTAATACTTAGCTAGATTTACTCTTTCTACGCTTAAACGTATTCATATTTGTTTGGAATAATTTTATACTTGACTTTTTACTCTACCAATGTTATTGTTTCATTCAACCTCTGTCAATACTTTCCCTCAACGACATTAGTAATTGTAAATGGTTATTTACAAGAATTTATATGTTCCAGTTTATTATTTTGTAAATGGTTATTTACAAGAATTACCAAAACTTACTCTTTTACACACCACCATATAAACATATAATGTAATATAAACATGGTTATTTATATTTTACAAGAATTTATTTTATACTTTCCTTCTTTACTCTCTTTACTGCATTATTCATCATTTTATACTTAGCTAGATTTACTCTTTCTAGGCTTAAAGTTATTCATATTTGTTTGGAATGATTTTATACTTGCCTTTTTACTCTGTTTCATGCAACCTCTATCAATATTTTCCCTCAACGACATTAGTAATTGTAAATGGTTATTTACAAGAATTCATACTTTCCAGTTTGCAATTTCGTAAATGGTTATTTATAAGAATTACCAAAATTTACTCTTTTACACACCACCATATAAACATAGATCGTAATATATTTATATTTATATTTTTCTTCTTCTTTGTATGGTCATTATTACAATGTGTTTCTTACTCTATTTAATTATTGATGGATTGAATCACTGATATTTCTGTGTACTACAAATGCACCCAACTTATGTATTACACTACGAAAATAAGGGATCGTTACAATTATTTATAATTTTAAAATTTTCTAAATTATAACAGCATTTTAACAGGATAGGAAATAAATTAGCCAACTTTATTCTTTTCATGCATAAAGTATTCAAATGCATTTGGAATGATTTTCATACTTTCCTTTTTATATTTTTATATGACAACAATAATTGTTGCATTAACTCTGTAAATTTAAAAAAAACAACATCGTTATGGTAGACTATTTAACACGGGATTAAGTACATAAGCCAAATTTACCCTTCACAACATTAGGTATCTTCATGTTTCTAAGTTAAGTTTTAATACTTGCATCCTTTTCTTGTGAATAATAATGTTCAAAGCAATCTCACTAAATAAATTATAAATGAATAAAGGTACATTCTTCTGTATGCTACCTCAAAATTCACCCATTGCTACAGTCAATAAATTATGGCTGTGAGGGGTTTTGAAATGAGTAGAGCTCATTGTAGTTTCTATCTATGTTAAAAAAGGACACTATAATAGTTGAAATTTTTTCTCCTCCACTAAGAGAATCTCTTCCTACTTCTCAATATTTTTTAACCACTCAAATATTTGCAATCAATTCAAACACATCACTTTGTTTGCTATCTCATTTGTTTGTTCTTCATGCAGAATGCTGGATGAAAACAACCTCCCTTCATCATCCACTACGACCAACATCTCAATGACATTAAGCAACGACAGAAAACGAATGAAGGTTCGTGATAGAGAAGTGAATGCTACATATTGAATTTATATTTTCTCTGTTTGCAGCAAACATGAATTGTTTGCACTCCTATGTATCAGGTGTGTGGAAAATTATCAACAAGCGCTGATGGAACAAGGGAGAAGAATACTTACCAAAATATTATGTGCACTGAAAAAAATGAATGCGTAGACCACCAGCAAAATAGACCTGAGGTCAGTAGCATACCAAGTTCATGCATAATGCCAAATTACTATCTTAATGTCCCAACTGTTTTGCCTGGGAATATGTATTTTTCTTTACCATAGTGATATTATTTTCATGTAACTGTAAATGCATTCTTAATTTTCATACAATGTCTCATTACTATCAGGATCCAAAAGACTGATTTGGTGAACATGCCATCTAAACGTTCTGCTGCATAATTCATTTGACGAAAGAGGGAGAGGTCAACACAACTGATAACCACCATGACATCCCGACCATCTATTGAAACAAATGGTGTCCTCCAAACATATGCGGTAATTGACTCTCCACCAAATCAATCAGAACAGGCATATGCCAAACCAACGATACATGCATCTTCAAGCACCATCATCGATCAACAAGATTTACTTCTACAATCTTCACCTGAAACCACGTTGATGAATGATAAACTAAAATCTTTCGAAAATGCAATTATCAATGGTAACAACAGGTAAGTGTATCCTCTCCCCCATTTTCTACAACATCCTCCTACTGAATAGCTTACATATCAAATATTTTCACTTATAATATGTTGTCCACAACCTATTTTCCTATTTTTCAACGACTAGCAACGACAAGAGCAATTTCCCATCAAGCCATTCAGTTGCACAAACGTTACGTCGACAAAGAGAAAGGATAAGGAAACTTGAAACGACTTCATCCACTGATTATGATAAACGTGTTGTTCAACTTGCATCATCCAACAGTACTATGCCAATGACGAGTAAGTAGTCAGAGCATGCTCACAAAATACTAACTGACTATCCCAGAGGAAAAAATCCTCCAACAAACCAACAACCAAACTGTACGTAAGTATATGTCACCCCTATCATTCTACGCAACAAATATTTTCACTGTAAACTTATCTATACATATGTAACAATCACGATCTCACTACATGCCCTCCTTCTATGTTAGGTTCAACAGGATTGATCATGCGAATGCTATATCAAATCGATCAGCTGCTCAATGGCTGCGTAGACAGAAAGAATGAATGCAAAGAAATGAAAAGGAACTTAGTAGTCCAGATAATAACTTCCAAAGGGATGTGATCATAAATTGTGATCATACCATTACTCCGCTACTGCCACATGCTTATTGTAGTCCAATGCCTTTTGCGACCAATCCATCTCTTGGGAATCGATGTGTACATGACAACCACAATAAGACACATATAGCTATTACTGCATCGGACAGCGAAACAAATAGCACATCGTAAGTTCTATCACTCTTCCCTCAATGTAATATAATGGTTTAATAATACTATACCTATAAAACAAAAGTATATAGACTAAAGTTTGTTCAACATTTTTACATTACTCTAGAAGTATGGACGAGGAAAGTGAAGACGAAGCAAAACCTACAGAAGCTGTGCAATTTATTTATCGCCAAAATTCTCAACCTGTTGAACATCATTATTTAGGACTCAGGAATGTACCATGTCCGTAAGCACTACATTGGGCCGATGAATGTTTAAAGAGTAGTTCAAAAAATAACCCTTCTTTTAGGAC
Organism: Allium cepa; assembly: GCA_030765085.1. NCBI lineage: Eukaryota > Viridiplantae > Streptophyta > Magnoliopsida > Asparagales > Amaryllidaceae > Allium > Allium cepa. The sequence continues at coordinate 303,319,016 of CM060945.1, read as the reverse complement.
ATGTTGCAAATCAGGAACAGTTAGGCTACCATCACTAAATGAACCACCTTTGGAAATTCGTCAACTATACGACGGCAAAGATTTGAAATCTTCTTCGTTTCTATAACATATTCGAGAGTATAACGATGCAAATGCATTCACAAGTCTTGGATGCCGGCTGTATGATAGAACTCTAGGACAACATGGCATTAAATCATTTACTATACGTGGAGTATTGCGACATATGACAGGTTCACTACTACCAGAATGTGGGAGTGAGCCTATTTATTCACAACTATATATCTATAATCCTAATATAACATTAAAATTTCGGCATGCTAGGAATAAAGGATTAAAGAAAGAGGTTTTGGAAATAATTCAAACAGTTTTGCTTCGAGACAACCATTTCATAAATTTATATCATCAAGCATATAATATTTTGCCAAACTCAGCACAAACTATTTATGATTTGTCATGTCATCTACACTATAATAAAACAAATGATAAACGTGTGTACAATATGCCAACGGCTGATGAAATAGCAGTTATCTTACCAGGTGATGGAACTGAAATTAGTGGAAGTAGAGATATCCTAATATATCTTTGAGGTGGGCAACATTTGGAAAGGATTAGAAAATGTCATCCAGCTTATCTACCGCTTCACTATGTTCTTCTCTTTCTATATGGTGACCTCGATCGGGATGTTAACCACACTAAATGGAATCCAAATTTAAATTGCCCTTCAACTAAAAGATTGACTCAACAACTATATTATAGTTACAGATTATTTGAACGGGAAGGTTAGTATTCAACTATTTTGCTTGCGCGAAAATTGTTACAAGAATTTATTGTAGATGCTTGGGCATGTACTGAGCAAAATAGATTACAATGGGTCAGGGCCCACCAACCACAACTTCGAAGGGATCTTTATTGTGGTATTATACATATTGCGTCGGACATGTTATGCTCTGATCAAATTGGTAAAAGGTTCATCGTACCTTCCTCTTTCACTGGAACCCCTCGATATATGTACGAAATATATCAAGATTCTTTAGCTATAACATGCTACAACAAGCATCCTGATATTTATTTTAACAATGACTGTAGATCCAAATTGGCCAGAGATTCAAAATAGTATAAAAAAAATCAAAACCCAAGTGATCGTCCAGACATTATTGCTCGAGTATTTGTACTTAAAAGACGTAGTCTGATGCATGAAATTATCAAAGGAGGTATTTTTGGTGTGGTTGTTGCATATGTTTACACCACTGAATTTCAAAAACGTGGCTTGCCACATGTGCATGCACTTTTCTTCCTTCGACCTGCAGAAAAAATACGAACAGTGGAACAAGTTAACAACCTCATTTCTGCTGAATGCCCAAATGAATTGGAACACCTGTTATTATTTGAAACAATCAAAAAGTACATGGTACATGGACCCTGTAAAGGAAACAACAAAGCTTCATGCATGGAGAATGGAAAATGTTCTAAACGTTACCCAAGTGATTGGGCTAACACAACAACAATGGATCAAGATGGATATCCTATTTACCGTAGATGAAAAGATGGAAGATCTTTTGTCATTAACGGTATGCATACTGACAATAGAGATGTAGTTCCATATAATCCAATTCTTTTAGAAATGTTCAACTGTCACATAAATGTAGAGGGATATGCAAGTGTACGCGTTGTAAAATATATACACAAATACATATACAAGGGGCATGATCGAACTACAATGGTACTAGGTGAAGAAGATGAAATCAAGCAGTATCTTGATTCAAGGTACATTGGACTACCTGAATCTGCATGGCACATTTTTGGTTATTATATGCATGAGGAGGGCCCTATAGTTATATGTTTACAACTACATCTTCCTGGAATGCATCAGGTGACTTTTAACCCAACACAGTTTGTCGATGATATAAAGGCAAGGGCCCAAAACCAAACATCAACTTTGATTGAGTTTTTCAACTTCTGTCATGCACACCTTGAAGCATGGCAATTTACATACTAGGAATTTCCTGAGCATTTCACATGGAACAAAGTTACACACAAGTGGCCACCAACAAGTTTACAATCCAAAGCAATTGATCGAATGTATTTTGCAAGTCCTAATTCAGGAGAATGTTTTTATCTACGTTTACTGATGACTATTAGTAAAGGGCCAACATCATTTGAAGATTTGAGAATAGTAAATGGCCAAATACAACAAACATTTAAAGATGCCTGTGTTAGTAAAGGCATGTTAGAAGATGATGATGAATGGGTTACATGTTTGGAAGAGGCCTCAGTCTTTAATATAAGGTATCAGTTAAGAAGACTTTTTTGTATTATCCTCACACAGTGCTCCCCATTACAACCATATTTTCTATGGCATAGATACTCTACGCACATCTGCGATGACCTACCTCATCTGATCATAGCGAAATTTTTAATTCCTAACCCATCAGAGTATCAAACCAAAGACTATGGGTTACATCTTATAAATAAATTGCTATAGGAATTTGGGAAAAGTTTATCAGATTTTCCATCAATGCCCTTACCAACCGAAAATTGGAATGTGATTTGTCAAAATAGACTTATATGGGAACATACCCAGTTACGATATACGGGACAAGCTATAAAGGATGAACAAAACATTCACTCATTCAATAAGGACCAACGCAATGCATATACAAAGATATTTGATTCTGTTAAAAACGATCATGGTAAACTTTTCTTCTTAAATGGAGGGGCTGGAACTGGAAAAACGTATTTATATAACACAGTTGCCGAGAAATGTCATAGTGAGGGATACATTATCATAACCGTAGCTACCTCTGGTATTGCTTCACTTCTCTTGCTTGGAGGTAGAACTGCACATTCAACATTCTCTCTTCCTTTGAATATTTAAGAAGGTTTCACTATGTGGATTTACAAAACAATCCATTATTGTTGAACTTATAAGAAAATCAAGCCTTATTATATGGCATGAAGTGCCGATACAACATAGATTTTGTGTCAAAATAGTGATCGTTCTTTACAGGATATTCGGGATTGTTCTAAGCCATTTGGTGGAATAACAGTAGTTCTAGGAGGAGACTTTCGTCAAATTTACCCATTATCCCTAGAGGTTTACGTGAAGATATTGTTGGAGCAATATTACAACATTCAGCTTTATGTAAATATGTTGAAGCATTAACACTATCGAAGAAGATGCATTCAAATTCTGAAGATTCTAATACCGTTGAATTTTCATCTTACCTAGAGCAGGTTCTATTTTCAAACTTTCTACTATTATTTCAAATTGCAAAGTATACAGTGTTGACAAATATAACTGAAATACCTTTCTCCTTTTTCATTCAATGTGCAGGTAGGCTCTAATCCTGAGCTATCAGTTGATTTGGTGATGATGAACAAATGTAGCAACCTAACTGATCTAGTATCCAAAGTTTACCCAGAACTACGTGTGATACCAAAACCTTTATTATTTTTACCGAACAAATAATTTTATCTGCACGAAATGAAGATGTTAACATAATAAACTCTACATGTCTACAAATATGTCCAAGTGAAATTTGCAATTTTCTTGCCGTAGATAAGTTGGTTGAGACTTTGGATAATGATCGTTACCCAAGCGAGTTTCTGAATTCAATAGAATGTAGCGGTTTACCCCCTTCAAACTTGAAATAAAGGTTGGATGCCCTATAATTCTATTAAGAAATCTTGCCCCTAAAGATGGTCTTTGCAATGGTACAAGACTAATAGTGGTTCGATGTGCAACACGAATAATAGAAGCTCAAATCTTGTCTGGGGATAAATCAGGAAACTTAGTATTCATTCCACGGATATCGCTTCAGCCATCATCTTCGGGACTAAGTATAAACATGTCAAGAAGGCAATTTCCTATCAAGCTGGCTTGCTTAATGACTATAAATAAAGCACAAGGACAATCCACGAAGTATGTTGTATCGATTTACGCACCCCAGTTTACACCCATGGACAACTTTACATAGCTCTTTCCAGATGCACTACCTTCCGTCGAATATCTATCCTTCTTCCAAAAATAGAAGTGACAACTACAACAAATATAGTTTACCCTGAGGTTTTATTGTAACTCACATCCATCACCTTCTAATCCACAGACTACCAACGCATGCCTCTCCATCACAAACATTCAGGTATGTCATGCATTCCTTTTAACTTTTACATGTATTCGCCCATACTAACTATATCTTTGTATAACTTTGATGTGCAAACATTAATTTTCCCGTGATTATGTGGTGGAAGGGTCATTATATTGGTCGTTAATGGTCTTTCAACAATACTTAAGGCAACGTGATATGAACGGTTTACTATAATTTTAATCATCTTTTACTTATTTTGTTATATCCACTATACATGTAGTGTCATATGAATTTTCATGCTTATATACCATGTCTGCGGTTCATTTTTCACTCCAACCGAAATGGTACAAAATTTGGCGCTTTATTATCCAACGTTATTTCTAACTAATTTCTTCCAATTTATTGTTTTTTCTACCAAATAATACACACAAACTATTTTTTTATTTTGAATTTGTATACCAATTTTCATATCAGTCAACGTATTTTATTTTTATTTTTGAGATTTACAAGTTGAACGTATTTTATTTTTATTAGTATAAATTACTGTAATTTATTTATACTGTTCTAGACTGATAATGTTAACGTAGATGCTTTTGCCAAGTTATGAGTTCATATAATCATCTTAACCCGTGTTCTATTTACGATAGGGTTTTACATGTAATTGGTAGTTTTCTATGTAATTTGTTGTCTGTTTCCACGTAAGTTAGTAGTTTATTGCTGCTATTGCCATTAATGCATGTTTGTTCACTCATTTCTCACTTCTTAGTCAAATACAATTTTCTAAAATATGAAATATTTGCTATGTTGGCTCTTCGTATTTGATGTTCCATGTCTTGATCAGTTTTCATTAGCGTAGGATTTTTCTACGGTTTATCCATCCTTCTAACTTACATAATAACAATATTGATTCATCAGCCAATCGTACAGTTCTTCATCTAATAGAAGGTCCTCCAAGAGCTTATTTGCTTATAAATCTTCTAAACAGTAATGTTATCAACTAATATTAAATTTTGTGCATCACCTGATTAGTTATATTTTCCAAGTACATTACACAAACACAAATTTATTCTTTACATTTTGTAATAGAACATTGTGTACAATGTTCAAAATTCGCAGCACTGCAACATATACTACCATAAACTGTGTGTACGGTTCACTGGAAACCGCATAGTTGAAAAGCATTACAAAACATATAACTACTCCATACTTATACGCATATACACACATAAAACTTTTGATCCATGAAACAAATAACATCCAAGTTTATATACAAATTAAAATTCGCATCCGGCCATCGGCACGGGCTCCATACTAGTGTGTGTGTGTGTGTGTGTGTGTGAAGACTTAAATGGTTTAATCAAAACCACCTTACATCTTGTTTTCAAAATATACATACGAAAGCATATTAGAATCAAATGAAAGAAAAATGTAAATAAAGAGTAAAAGCATGAAGATAATAAATAAAAGTTATACTAATAAAAAGGTAAAAACAAAGCTATAATAAACATTTGCTTGGTAAGAAAGAAAAAAATTATATGCAACCTAAAACAAGAACAAGTATATACGTTACCTAGCAACAAATGTACAAATAAAAGTGAAAACATATCTATGCACATATTAGCATTGTCTGATCAAAAACAACAAAGACCAAAGCATAACTTTTAACTTCTTTTCAAACTAAAATAACATATCACTCCAAAATCATTTCAATCCATCCATCATAAAACATTATACAAATGCATCATCATATACTAGTATAAACGTGTATTTATATAGGCTGGTATGTATGTGTATTTATCCTCATTTTTCAAAAAGCCTGTAAATATACTCTGTAAGCAAAACAAAATAATATCAAAGCTTTCTAAACAAACACATTAAAAAAATAAGTTTTCTATTAAAATTCAAAGCAAGGCAAGATTTCAAATCATACATTAGAGATCAAGCATAAGATTTCAAAGGTTTCAAGCATGTGAAAGGTGAGGATTTGAATTTTGAATTCATAGAAATGCTTCTTTTCATCACTCTGTCATGTTAACAGAGTCAAAAGGTTATATATGCTCTAGTCTTAAAAATCTATATCTGTCATTTTGATTTGAATTTACCAATGATGATACTAATGAATTGTTGATTTTTGGGTATAGAACGCATTAAAAATATTTTATAGCTTGTTAGTTTTATATATTGTGTAAAATTGCCGAATGACAGTAAGCAATCCAGTTTTTGATAATTTCCAACTTGTTCAAAACATTTAACCAAGATTACAATCATAATTGTATTACTAAAACATGAATTTTAGTGGCGAAATCATGATTTTTTATGTGTTAGACTGTGAAAATTTCTAATTTGATCGTTTTTCGTAAAAAATTAAATTTGGGTTTGGAGATGAACGAGGCGGCGGTTCATCGGCTTCGAGTCGATCATGGAGTCAAGGATGAGGTTTTGACCGTAGGGTTTTCACTCTGGTGCAGCGGCTTGGGCGTACGAGGCGAATTTAGGGTTTGGAGTTCATTTTCTTTAGCTTGGAACATGATCGAATTGGGAGATGGAGGTGTGACCGGAGGTCGTGGGAGTTGGCAGGGAGGAGGTGATGGAAGTGTGGCTTCGTGTAGTGGCGGCGGTAAGTGAAATAGCGGGGTGAGGTGCGAGCAGATCATCGATCAGTGGAAGGGGATTTTTTCTTGGGTTCGGGTTTAGGGCTTGACTTTCGAATCTGTGGGTGCTGGACTTCGATGAGGTGGCAATGGTGGTCAGGGAGCGAGGGGGAGTTTGCCTAAGGCATCGCGGTGGTGATTTAGGCGTCTGGTCATGTATGCATGTGCACGACGTGCACGTGTGAAGCAGCCATGGCGGTGGAGGCTTGGAAAGGAAGAGGGACTGGATGGCGTGTATAAGGAGTTGATGCGTGTTGTTCTGGTTTGGTCTCGAGTAGTACACGAGGTGGGAGTGGACCGATGGATTTGGAAATTGGTTTGGGTTTTTTTTGTTTTTTTGTTTTTTGTAAAACCGAAGATTTGAAACTAAAAAAAAATGAAAGAAAGAGACAGGTAGAGAAGGATAAGGGGACGGGTTCATAAAGTATTGGGCTTCGGCCCAAAATGTATAAGAAGAACAAATATATATAAAATGTTTTAAATATATATCTATACATTTAGCAAATCTTTGAATATTATAGCACGTTCATACGAATCCCGATTTACGCGAGATTCATTGCGATGGGTTCATGTCGACGAACACTACATCGTTGTGAAATCTATTGTCAAGCCTGAATAAGCTGAAAATTTAGGTAATTTAAAATGGATAGTTTTTAATTATCTATTTAAATAAATATCATCGTTTAAATTTATATGACCCGTCTGATGAAGTGATTTTTTCCAGATAAAAATAGTGATGAGTTAATTTAAATTAATTGCAACGTTTTGACGTCTGTTTAGCGGAATAAAACACCGTTCCACTAATTTTATTTAATTGGACCTCTATTGGCAGAACTAAATCACCGTTCAGCCATTATTACTGGATACGTCCATTTGTGGACATTTACTAGCTGAAATAAACCATGTTCTGCTATTTTATTCGTACAGACATCTACTCATTTTCCTAGTAAATTATATTATCAATATGATGTTGAATTGATTGATGCGAATATCTATATCTGTTATTCTGGGCTGTTATGAAATTGATTGTTAACTTTATTAAGTACCATTGGAATTATTAAGCCTTCTTTTCCAATTTGGAAGTGGACAATTGAACCAAAATTTGTTTACGGATGATTATTGCTTATTAATGATATCTTAAAGTTAATTGGTAAATATTTTGATAATGATTTAAAGTAATTATTTTATTATTCTTAAAAATTATTTAAAAAGTACTAATTATTATTTTAAAGTTATTAATTATCTAAATTGTTTAAAGTATATTAATTATTAATTAAAGTTATTTTATAGTGATTGTTTAAAGTAAATAATTGCTTAAGGTTAATCAGTATTAAGGTATATTTATTCCAAAGATAAATTTATTACATATTAATAATCGTTTAAAAATAATATATTATTTAGTAAACTTTTATAGAGTATTTTACTTAATTAGAACTTCGAAAAATTATATCGAAAGTTTATAAGTATTGTTTTGAAAATTTTTAAGTAAAGTTTTCGGAAAGTAACAGTATATTTTCGTGGAGAAATCAGATGCAGAGAGTGCCTGCAGTTAAGTTTTGGATTTCTCTGGGATAGAGACGTAACCATTGAGCTTTGAATCCATGGTTGATACCACGGTGGTGCTTTTCAAATTTATTTTAAAAGGGTTTCAAATGTTTTGAAATGAATGGTTTGTGAATATACTTATCCGGTGAGATAAGCATATGCTGTTTTGATTAAGTAATTTAAATTTATTGAAATTTAAATTGAATAAGGCTTAATGTTGTCAATGGAAGATGAAACCTTTAATTGGATGATTATTTATTTGATAGTTAAATAACCAACTATCCATCTGGACCCAAGATATAACTTTGGGAATATCTAGGAGAAACACAGGAATTATATGGAACGGTTGCCGTTTGAGTTGCTATACTGTACGTATAAACTCGTTTCACTCTTCTAGGACGATGGTAAGGAAACCCGTCCACTAACGATTAGGAGGTGATCTCCGATCTTATTTTCATCGGTTTATTTCCTAAAGAATCGGGGCTGAGCTTTATCGAAAAATATCAAACGTTGTTTCGAAGAGGCCGGAATCAGATAAGTTATCTGAAAAACCACTTCGATCCAACAAATATGTTTTCGAATGAACACAAGAGCATGGACTTAAAGATGGAGCGTTGAAATGCAAGGGTAATTGCTACTAATCCAAAGGATGATTCCAAAACGGATGTAATAGGAATTGTGCCTTTGGTTTCGTTTGGACCTAGAACGAACTTGTATGGATGAATGCTATCAGTACATTATCATTGAGAACAATGAGCTTATAAGTGAAAGTTCCTTTAAAAGATAATCGTAGTCTCTAGCCTCATCAACCGGGAATGACTAAAAATCAGGGGAAATGCAGCAAGGCTAAGTGGGTCGCACCCAATTAGGGTATGTTTATTACCTTTCTAGATACCCTTGGATATAAGTTTTTATTACTAAAGTATATGGAAGGAGCTCAGAAAGGGTGGGAACAACCGGGGTGATAGCATATTCGGTTTATCCAGGTTAGGGGTAGTCCAGTCTTTTGTTGCAGTAGATCTCGGCATGGTCCTCGGTACATTTTCTGGACGTGTACTGTGGTTGGTGGTATTCGAGTGCCTAGTCATTCGTATGGAATCTATTTTCCAATAAGTGCCTTTACGGTTTTGGTTGTAGAGTATAGGATGCTGGAATTTAATTAATGTAACAATTTTAGCTATTTGAATAAGTATTTGTACTTAGACACTATTATAATATCACTGGATTTTCTATAAAAAGCGTTTTGATTACCGTAAGGGAAAATCCATCGTGTTTATGTGTGGCATGATCTTACGGGATGCTTTTGATTATAAAAGGATTTTGAAAGTTATAATGAATAAAATTCTTGTGATTTAAATTCTCACGTTGGTTTTACCAGACTGACATGGGCATGGTTTTTCATATATGCTCAGGTCAGAGCGAGCATATTTCCAGGTTTAGTTGGAAGGAATGGAGCTTTAGAAGAGGAGCTGGAGGCCCAGAGTTGTATTCATGTAGATGATTATATTCGGTTGCATTTAGTTGTGTATATCAGCAATTATAAAGATAGGTTGTTATAATTGTTCGTGCTGAATAGGCTGTATACTTTGATTGATGTATGTATATGTTAAATTACAGTTTTGTTTTATGTAAAGACTTGTTGTAATTATAGATTATTCATTTCTGCTGTGAGATTCTATGTTGTTCTATTTTCTTTCTATCTTCGTTTTACTTTCTTTTCTGCTATTCACTTTTCTATTCAAATTAGACGGGACAAGTGGTAAAGTGTCAGTTCGAACTGTACGGGAAAAGTGGGTCGTGACACAACACTTTGAAATAATTATCTACACATGCCATAACTTTACTAAAATAGATTCCACAATTCCACATCAAACTGGTACAGTTGAGTTGTTAACGCTATGAAATAATTTGATTTCTTTTGTCCACGGTGCATTAAAGTAGATTCTAATTCTCTTATATAAGGAATCCAACATTCATTTCAAATATCACATTATACGCTTCATCCTTACTCACACATTAGTTAATTATATACTAAAATGGATATTTCAGCTTTCTCAAATGTGTTATAGCATTCGATAGTGATTTCGATGAGGAAAAGTTTCAATAAGAAGTGGCCGAGGAAATGCAAGAAATAACCTATGCCAATAAGCTTATGGCTCCACATCCTGAAAGCATAGTGGATCGGTCTTTGGTTGGAAATATATAAATCATAATCGTTTTGCATTTCATAAAACTCTTATGCAAGAATATTTCAACCCAGATACCACATGCGAGATAGATATGTTATGGAGAAGATACAAAATGCGAATAGATTTATTTTTGGGGATTTTGGTAGCATTCAAAGCAATAATAAATACCTTATTCATAAGCCAAAAACTTCAAAAATGTAGGGTCTAAGCGGACATAAAAAATGTCTGCCGTGTTGAGGACGTCAGTTATGGCACCCCTACAGATGCGCTAGACGTTACATACTAGACTATAGAGAGTACTGCACTAGAAATACTCAAAACATTCTACCAGTATGTAGTAGCGTTTACGGTATTAAGTACCTCAAATCTCTAAATGAGGATGATGTTGCAAGGATTAGAGGATGCATGAAAGTAGAGGATGGCCTGAAATCCTAGGAAGTTTCAATTGTATGCATTGGAAATGAAAGAAATGCCGTAAAACATGTCATGAAGCTCATTGTAACGACCCGCAAATTCGTCATTTAAGAATTTTTTTAAAATATTCAAATATAAGATTTTTAACATAAATAATAATGTTTGAAATAGTAAATAATATTGGTAATTACTTTGGAAGATATATCGTGTAACGGCCCGTATTTTTGATGATTCAAAATATTAAATTTAATTAGATTTGGAAATTTAATATTGTGAGAAATAAAATTTATGATTTATTAATGTGAAAAATAATTAGAATATGATTTAATAATGTTGTTTGAATGTTAACAATTATTTTAATGTAATTTCAACTAATTGAAATAATTGTACAGTAATTTGGTTATAATTGTAAATAAGGAATAAAATTGGTAATTAAATTAATGTAATTAAATATTACAGTTAATATGAGTAAAGATGATAACTACAGAATATTGGTATAATAAGATGTAAACTAGTATTAGAAATATTCATAAGGTAATAGTTGATTGAATAATAAGAGTGGAAATCGAAATAAAAGAATTTGATTAAAATTAAATTATTATTAACTGGGATTTTATTATAATTGTAATTGAACGCTAAAATTAATGTAATATTTAAATCTAAGAATTGATATGGAAATTTATTTTAAAAGATTATAAATTTCTATGTGATCAAGGATGATAAAATTGTTAACTTTTAAATTTGAATTTGAATGTGATTAAATTAATTTAATAAAAATTTATTTAATTAATGTGAAAATTAGCTATTTTGGTCACTGTCTTGGATTTCGATGAAACCAGTTTCATCGGATTCGTTACAGTGAATTATTATAGGATTTCAAGTTTCGTAGCGATCAGACTTATCGTTTGATCGTGCGAGCTCGAAACGCGTAGAAATCAATTAAAAGAATTTCAATGAATGTAATTTGATTTTGAAAGCTAACTTATGTATACAATGGAATTAGGGTTTAAAACTAGTTCCATTGAGTTTAAAATATCAAAAACCTATATTTTGATATATGGAATGACTTACTTCCATTTCGGGAAGGAAAGGGGATTTTCGGGTTGTTGTTATCGTTTCGACCCAATTCGATATGTCCATTCGTTCTTATCTATCTCTACCTGTACATAGGTTGTTATAAACCCTAACAGATTTCTTATTTCATATTCCTGTACGTACAATTGTATCTGTTTGTTCAATTTTCTATTCCTTCTCAATGGCTGTCAATATGAAAACCCTAATTCCCAAATTCAAATTCAAATTGAAAATTCAAACTCTTCAAACCATATCAAATTATATATCGTTTGAAACCTCTCGACAAGCATAATCTAGATCAGCTGTTTGTTTTTGCTACCGAAATCATGGTTTGGCTAGAAATTGACTAAGAAATTTCGACCGTTCATATTAGGGTTGTCGATCCGACGGTGGATCGTCGACTATACGACGATTGAGAGATACATGCTTGTAGCGGTCGCGAAGCAGGTCTTAGAGTTGGTGGCCGTTCATCTCAGAAATGTAATTGCCAGAAATTGACGATCTTGCGGTGGCAGTGGAGCCATTAGATGAGGCAGAGTGTGCCGCAAGCTGCCTGGTAGGGCGACCGGAGGCGTGGAGCAGGCTGTCGTGGCTCGATTGAGGTGAAAGTTCATGGGGAGACGGCGTTTTCGTCATGGAGGGGCGGTTGTTCAAGCTTGGTTTCTTTTTTGATTGCGTGCATATGTTTGTGAGTACGGCTAGGGTTTGGAAGATGGTAATTGACTATTATGCCCTTTGTTTTAATTTTAATTTAATATTTAAAATTTCAATCCTCTAAAGCACAAAACTTTTGAATACGAGTTCGGATTTGGACGCGGTTTCATGCATTGGGATCGTATCGAAATTCCAGACAATGTAAAACATGTTTGGTTGAATTCTAAGACCGTTGGATTTTTAGGCTTTATTTGGATTTTAAATCGATGATAAATCAAAGGCGAGTGATTTAACCACTCACTAATACTAAACCGTCTTATATTACTTAAATTAAATATATGATGTGGTAATAATATTATTGATTGTTGTTAGTAGTTTAATTTGACATTTTAATTGAAATTAAATTTTATTGAATTAACTTACTAATTTAAATTAATATTGAAATGATAATTAAATACCTGATATTGACAACCAGTTAATTTTTGTGATTTATTGACTGATTTGGATGTTGATTATGATGGATGTTTATTTGTTGACATTTTGGATGATTGGATGTTATGTTTATTATATATATATGCTGTTATCACACTACAAGCTCCCTTAGTTCGTTGTTAGGAATATCACTATGGGTTGAAATAATACATACCCGAATGATCTTATAGATTAGGGAGAATCATTATGGGTTGAAATGATATACCCGAGCGATTTTATTGATTTGGAAATTTTTGATTCAGGATACGGGTCTAAATGTTATATACCCAGAAAATTTAACTATTTTGGGGTTGAAATGATACATACCCTACCACTTAACCATATGGTAGAAAATTATATACGGACACCATTGGTCGGTTTTAAATTATTTTTTAAATGGTAACGTATGTTTAATTTATAAATTAGATTTTTAAATTTAATTTAATGTTTTTATGTAAAAATTTGTATTTGGAAAATAATTTATTTTATATGGTTTTAAATTTAATTTAAGATTTTAACTTATAATTTTATTTATTTTTTAAAATATATTTTAAATAGTTTAAAATTTTAATTTAATAAAATATTTAATATAGTTTTAATATATATATTTTACATTTAATTTAATATAATAAATATAGATTTTATATAACTTTATTTAATAAAAATGTAAGAGGTTTTGTGAGGAATTTATAAACGTTTTATAAGAGATTTATAATGGATTTTATAAAGATTTTTATAATGGTTTTATAAAGGAGTTTTTAGAGATTTTAAAGGATTTTATAGAGATTTTAAAGGATTTTGTAAAGGATTTTATGAAAGAACTTATGTAAAGGGATTTGGAAGCGTTTTAAAGGAATTTGCATAGAAGTTTATGGAAAGGGAAAGGGTTATAAACTATTTTGGAATTTATAAATAGCTTTATAAATGGTTTTAAAGCATATAGATAGTTTGTAAATGGTTTAAGAGAGATTTGTAAATTATTTTCCAAATTGATTGAAAGAAATCTTCCTCGGTATTTATGAATATATTTATATTTTTGGAAATAAGTATATGGATATCTTAATACGAAGGTATAAACTATTTTTTGATTTTATTATTAAACACATTTTATAAAATAAGCACGGTGTGAAATAAGCATTTGGTTGTTAAAGAGTCCGGGATCAGATATTGTCATACTCTTTGCCAGTTCCAAAACCACTTTAACAACTATGCACATGGTGGAGAATCCAAAACGAATAGGATATCACTAGTGATATGAGGTAAGAACGCATCCCTGACCCCCTCAGGTCAGCTTGATATGACTAAAACAGGAGCTATACAGGGCCAAGTAAGGTCGCTCCTCCGATCGGGCACATTTCTTCGATACCATATCTATTACTTTGTGATTGAATATTGGTGGCTACCCTTAATTTGATTATGGGAGTGTGTCCTGAGGTGGACGGTAGCAGCTACTATGCATTACCACCAGTGCGGGAGAGCAAAACGGCAGAATCCTACCCTGGGCATTGCCTCGCATGCCTTGTCATATGCCTTATCAAGCCCACTGCGATTTTGGTTAGTGTCATACCTATTGAAGTGCTCCCTGATAGCCACCGGTTCGGTGGACTTTATAGTACTCTATAGACTATGGCATTTATATAAAATGTCTTAAGGGGGATATGGGTAATGTCTTAACGCTATTTTAATACTTTACAGATAGACAATATATATAGCGTATATTATTACATATAAATAGTTTAACGGGTCCTTAGAAGATGGAAATCCCAAAACATCTGTAACGACCCGAAATTTTGATCTCAAAAAATTCCAGATGGTTTAGGTAAAGAAGAAAGAGATAGAAGAAGAAACAGAAATCAAGTCACAGAATCTCACATTCGCAGCGGATCAAAATATAATATCAAATAATAACAGTTATACAAAAGAAAACTGTATCTGCCAATTTACATTTATTTACATCAGGGTTACAACCTTTACACAAACAGTGGACAGTTAAAATCAACATGTCCTAGATAACTACAATATATCACGGCGGAATACTCTCCATACGTTCCTGTCATCCAGCTCGCCTTCTGAGCTCCAGAACGTCCTTACCTGGAAATCTGTAATACTTGGTCTGACCGAGCATTACATCAAAGCAACAACCGGGTGGCTGCAAACCAGCATGAGTAAACCCATCTAACATGAAATACTAATGCATAAAACTATTTAACCCGGGTAACTCGTACCTTATTACGAGTTTCTTAACTTGTCAAAGTTAAATACACATGTTACAACCATATCTAAGCATACTACTCAGATTAAATGATCAAGTTACATCATTCATCTCAGCCAATTTATTTTAAATTAAATTCATAAAGAATTATTATAGATTACAAATCGAAGTGGTTTCGGGTATTTGCTGGTACCGACTACGGTCTCTTCGAATCCAATGTTATTATTAATCTATGTTGTTTAAGTGAAAAACAATTCAATTCATATTCAGAGTAACATATCTATTACAGATAGATAATCCATATTCCAAACATCACATCACATAGCATCCTAACACATACTAGGGATAACAAATAATTCAAGGCATTCAATATCATTCAATCATCCATAAGCAAGATTGATTAGTCACCCCATTTCTAATTAATTTAATTAACTACCAATGAATTAAATTAATTACTTTATTACTTATAAATTTTGCTTACTTAACATTAATTAATTATATCCAACTAATTATTTATCCCTTAATTATTCATCTTGATTAATCATCCTTGATTAATTATTCTTTAATTACATTAAGTAATTAGCCTTTAATTAATTACACAAATTAATCATCCTTAATCATTTACATTAATTATCCTTTAATTACACTCATTAGTTACACTAATTAATGATCCTCTAATTACTTAATTGACTATAATTAATCACATTGATCCTTAATTAATTACATTAGTTAATTATACTTTAATTAATCACATATATCGATTAATTATCCTTTAATTAATCACATTCAATTTAATTAACCTACCCTTTAATTAATTTCCTTAATTAATCCATACTTTAATTAATTTCACTAAGTAATTAATTTTTTTCAATTACTTTCATTAAGTAATTATCATTTAATGAATCACATTTAGTAATTACCATAAATTACCCTCCTTAATTAAGAAATTGTTCTTGATTAATCACTTAAATTAACTATCCTTGATTTATCATTTTAATTAACATAAGATAATCCATTATCTTAATTAATTACTTAATCATTATCAAGTATAGTTAGACAATTTTGTATAGATATTATAAAATAATTAACTTATTATATAATTATTTAAACCAATCAATGTAAATTAAAAAACATTTGATTTATAACTCTATACTTGACACTTGTTCCAATATTTAACCTTGAAACCTTGCTAACATTACTTTTCTTTGGAACCCTTCATTTCTTTGCTTTTTAAAAACTTTTTTTAACAAATTTGCTTTTACTTTAACCTTGCATTCCTTGTTTCTACTATTACCTAGTCATGTTTCATCTAAAACTTAAAAATCTGGTACAAATTTACTTCCAATTTTCAAAGCCTGATAACTTAACAATTCGAAATTGACAAACAAACCCGGGCTTCACACACAAACTACCTCGACAAAAATTCGAGCCAACCCTTCTTTCCAGTAGCACAAACCCGAGATTTCATCATCTCCTCCAGTCCTTGTAATCAAACAACAACTACCGAAACAAAGGCAACCTGTGCACGCACACATATGGTCGAGGCGCCTCCGACCACCACTACTACCTCCCACAAGTCGCCATCGACCATCTCTTCTTAGTCAACAACCCAGAATTCACGACCCTCTTTGAAATCAAAATCGAGCATCCCATCACCCACTGGAATGAAGATGGAAACCCAAAAACCACCACGCACGGCCACATTCGATCGCCTGAAGCCTCACCACCACGCTTGGGGCTGTGCCACCCCTCAATAATCAATTTCCTCTATCTCCGATTTCTTTCGGTGTGGCCACGACTTCACACTAATCATCGAAACATCGTCTACCAAACCTAACTTCATAACCCAAGATCACCGTTGCTAGGACCCTCTGGCGATCAGAAAAACATCTGACTATTTTTCCAATGCTCCCCTTCGACCGATGCTCCTTCCTGCCAAGTATCTTGTTCTGAAATTGCCTCCAATGCCGCCAATCGCCAAAACTCTCGACTCTGATCAACTCCAAAATTCCTCCACCATATTAAATGAAAAAATGTGCAATTACCCTAAAAAAACATCATATTGGAAGACGAACACATCCATATAAGTGAAGTCATAAATCATGATATTCGATCTTCCACCTGTATTCTGTTATCAACTGTAAATTGCATTCTTCACTGTGTACACTTAATGATTTTCCATGAAACCATTTTTGAAATAAGATAAACTTATTAATGATCAGATTCTTTTTAAATAGCGTCACGTAAAACTAACTAGAATTAGATGATGTTGATTTTTGAACTTATTCATTCTGTTAAAACAAAGACAGAGGCTAGATATCACTACACTGATATGCACTTATATTTATTTATATATATAAATTTAGCTGATTTCTAGGAGAAATACACCCTTGTAAATTATATTCTCAATCATAAAACTAATATTATTCACATGAGTTAGTAAGTACACAGATCTAGTTTCAAATAGGTAAGTTTACTCACCTATAATTGAAGAACAGAGGAAGCTGGAAACTGATTTGCTACTTCAAACTGGAATTTTGATTTGCTACTATGATTTGAATCTGAGTTTGCTTTTGATGTTAATCTGTACTTGAATTATATTGAGCTTTAGGTTTGAAATTGGAGAAGACTGCTTGAAACTTTTTTTTCTTTTCTTGGTTTTGAAAAAAAAATAGATCAAAGAAAAAACAATGAAGGAAGGGATGAGGATGTTAATATAACATATTCTATTTTTTTAAAATAAAAAGAAAATAGGACACTTGTTAATTTGTAGAGTGAATTAATTACACTTGTCCTTACACATTATTCTTTTACTTACATTTGTAATTATGTATGCATAATTTTTTTAACACTTGTAATTTCATTTTATTAAGAGGTTTTTAATATATATATTTATACTATATTAATATTACATTTTAATTTAGTTCTCTATAAAAACATATCTTAAGTGTATAAATATTTAAACTATCCCTTTATTATTCATAAAATTTATAAGAAAAAGATAAAAATTCAAATTATACATTTAGAAGTAATTATACTTGTTTAATATATCTTTTATAAAATCTTTTAAAGAGAATGTTATGAAACGAATCATATATACATATTATTTTAAACTTGATTTATTTTTATAATCCAATTTATTTTTAAGATTATTTACATTTGAATTTCAAATCCAAATTCTCATTAAAATCTACCTATATACATATCCAAATATATTCTAATTATCAAAGTTTTTTTTATTCAATCAAACCAAATCAGTATTTCAATAGAGAAAAATTAGCCAATTACAAATTTTCAGATGACCAAAATCCAGGTTATCACATTCCTCCCCTCTTTAAATCTTTTTGTCCTCGAAAAGGAACGAAGCTAGAATTTATTAAAATACTTATATCAGATAAATTATTCTTTGAACATTTTTAAATTATAAACTCCCTTTTATTTAAGAATTTTTAGAACACTTTTAAAATCTACACAGTATTACAAAAATAGATTTATAAAAATTCTTGTTATAACTCGATGTCTCTACAGTCCATCCTTGTTCTCACAGAAATTTGGTCGTACATTGATCAGGTGTAAGATTGAAAATCCATAAGTACTTGGTAAACCCGTTTTCAACACCCGGTGAAAATACTTGGAATATAATTTTATTGAAAATATAGAAAACATTTTTGAAATCGACGAAACATCTTTGATGAGAATGCTCTGGAAATCATCACCCCATCCATAGTTGCAGTTAACCCGATGGTTGCATTGCCATCCCGGCAAAATCCATAGATAACTGTAGGCATTCCACGCCCCTCGATTACGACATGGAACCCGCTACAGATTGCAGCCACATCTGGGATTACGTTGCTATCATAACAAAAACCCATATAACTGTAGGCATCAACGCCCTCGAATTCCGCTGCCAAAAAAAATGAAACTTCCCCACTCCACTCGTCCATAGATTGCAGTCTATTGATGTTACGTTGCCTTCCCGGCAAAATCTAGCGTAGACCGTCGACACTCACCTCCAACGATTTCCGCTATGGTGCACAATAGATCGCACCCACATCGAGTAACACTGTTGTCACAGCATAACCCAAATGTCTCTGTAGGCATCAGCGCCCTCGATTTTTGCTACCCAATAATCCTCAGGAACTTCAGTTTATCTGGACTTCCTCACAGGATTCTCTTCAGAACCCCCCCTTAGGGATCAAGGCAATATCAACCTATGGTACTCCTAAGAAGTTCATTTCAAGGGAGCGCCTTTTTCTCCAAAGCCATTTTCAAAACACTTTATACTATACACATATAGTATCTTCCAAATCATACACCTAGTATGAATTCCATATAAATCTCTTTTTCTCAAAATCGATTACTCCAAAATCATAATTCCAAAATTGATAATTCTCAAAATAGGCTTTCCAAATTTCCAAAATTGATTTTTCCCAAAAATCAAAAGCCTTTCCAAATCAAAGGTCCAAAAACCTTTTTCCAAAATCATTCTCATAAAATCCTTTATATATATATATATATATATATAACCTTGAAAAATCTTTAAATCGCTTCATACTTGTATAAATTCCCTTTTTATACTTCAAATACTTTCAAAAATCCTTTTTATTCTGGCAATAGATCCAATAAGGGAAATTTACCATATATAACAAAGATATATAACTTTGTTTATTCCAAATCAAATATTCAAATTTGATTACTCTTTTATAAAGTTATTAACTACATTACTTTTCTTCAAAAAGTGAATCTTTAAACATAGAAATATCCAATTTCCATTTTATTTCACCATTTATTTTTCAAAATATACCCTTCCATTTCAAAATCGTTTTACAGTTTTATCCACAAATTTCCAATATTACTTTCATTCAACCCCATACGATGTACTCATATCATCCATATGCAATATCAATCTGATTGCTCACTCGATCACACAATTTCTCTTCCGAACTAGTATCGTCCACCCGACTTCCTAGTGCGGACTCAGATCTGGTTTCTTGATCAGAAACCGTCATTCTCCTTGCATAGTCATAACTATGATAGAGAATTCCCAAAACCAATCAAAAATCCATATCTAGGTTCACCGTCGAAAATCGAATGAAAAATCTTAACTCAGATTGGTATAACTATCTCGAAATTCTGTGCTCGAATCTGGATCAAACCACTACGCGAATAGAATAATATACGTATTTATCTTCATTGGTTATTAACTAAAACAATTCCCTTTCTATTCACGTTCATTTATGATTCTATTCACTTATTCACAGTTGCTTCAAACCTCATTTGGATTATCACTTCAATTCTTATCTCAATTGGTAATAAATCATAAACAGTTTGAACTCTGTCCAGCTTAAATGTAGAAAATAGCTTGAAAAGTTTAAAATAGATAAGTAGTCGAAAAATAATTATTAGTTTGTAAAATAGCTATAAAATAGTTAAGTAGTTATAAAATAGTTATTAAATAGTTAAATAATTGTAAAATAGTTATAAATAGTAATTAGTTATAAAAAAGTTGAAAAATAGTAATTAGTTTATAAAACAGTTGTAAAATTGTTAAATAGTTTGGCTTTAAAAAGAAAGGTTGTATATAGTAAATAGCTTGGAAAGATAGATTTAAGAAAGCTTATATTAAAATACTTTATTTGAAATAGTTTCAGAGCCAAACTGATCCACTACCCAATTTTCATTCTAATCAATTCAATTTTAAAATTTCATAACTCCTTAACATTGATTCAATCCCAAATCAATTTAAACAACTTCATTTCAACTCCAGTTTGAATTAATCCCAATTCAAGTTGAATTAACCTCGATTCTTTCCAAATTCAGATCACATTCCATTTGAATTTAAAACTAATCAACTTTAATCACAAATCCATATTATTTAAATCAATTTCAGTTTGAACTAATTTCAAATTCAATCTCACTTTGAATCATCTCGAATTATATAAATTCGAGTTAAATTTCAACTGTTGATTTAATTTCCTTAATTCAAATTAACCTTTACTTTTTAATTTAACAACCCAAGTCCTTACACAATTAAATTTTGAGTCCAACATTTTAATATTTATTCAAATCACTTTTACTTACTTATCTCAAGTTTTCAAGTAAAAGTTCAGAACCCTTTAAGCATTTAATTCTGAGTCCAAATTCAAAATTCTATTTTAAATTACCTTTACTTCTCCATAAACCTATTTTTAGGTTCAAATAATAATCCATATCCTTTTTAAATAATTTAATCTTTGAAATTCAATTTATTACCCAATTTCAATTTTTGAAACTAATCCTTAACAATTTAAATTTCCAAGTTTCTTTTGAACATTTAAATCTTAATTTCAAAATACTTTCATCTCTACAAGTTCAATTTCCTGATTAAAGTTCTATTTCCATTTAATTTCTACAATGGACATATATATTACTCCAATCCATTTCTTAATTCATTTTTAACTACACAATTCACAATTTCAAAATTATTGATAATAATAGGATGATATTAGGATAAATAAACATCCAATTTATTTAAAAACATCCATCAATAGCATTCACTACCCCTTCCCAGATCTCAAACCTGTTTGAGATCACACATAACTCCCTTCCAAACAACCCATTTAACTTCCCTACGTTAAATCTCAATTTATTCCCGTTAACCTTACTCAAATTTGAATTCCCACTTCAAATTTCAAATTGCCATCACTTAAAAGTTCAAAAACTTATTTTACTTTGGGTTTTTACATCACACTTCAGGAAAATCAAAACTCATCACTTTAGAGTTTATTCCAAATCATTTTTGTATATCCATACATATATACATATTTATTTCTAAGCCCACCAAGTCATTCCTTAAGTTTTAAACCACCTTTGATTCTTAATTCAAAACAGATTTTTTAAAAGTTTAGAAACAACATCTTATTTTTAAAATAAGATTACATTCAAAAATAGTCCGAATAATATTATTTATTCTTTTCTTTTAACACTTCGAAACAATTCAAATGTTTCTAGACTTAGATTCTAAAACTTCACAATTTAAAACCCACCTCAATTTACAAGTCATACTTATCTAAATGTTTAATTCCTTAAAATGTTTTATTTTGTTTTATCACTAACAAACATTTCATTATTAAACACAACAACCATTTAGGATAATAACGAAGATTATCATATCTGGAAACCAGTCCATTTCAAACTTTTCTTTATTCAATTTCAATTTGGTTGTACTACTACTTCCATCTAATTCTCATTATTTTATTTAATTCCAATAATCAACAACCAATTTCTTTAATATGTGAAAAAAATTATTTCTTTATATATCAAAAGATAAACTTATATGAAAATCATTTTATAAGAAAATAACAAATACGCCCTCATATATACCCTCAACTCATTCTAGGGCACCACTTACCCTATCCTTAATGAGTAAACCCAACAAAGCCAAGGCTCTCGCTTAACCTTTATCTCTGATACCAAAAATGTAACGGCCCGAAATTTCGATCTTCAAAATTCCAGATGGTTAAGGTAAAGAAGAAAGAGATAGAAGAAGAAACAGAAAACAAGTAACAGAATCTCACATTCGCAGCGGATCAAAATATAATATCAAATAGTAAAAGTTATACAAAAGAAAACTGTAGCTATCAATTTACATTTATTTCATCAGAGTTACAACCTTTACATAAATAGTGGACAGTTAAAATCAACATGTCCTAGATGACCACAATATATCACAGTAGAATACTCTCCATACGTTCCTGTCATCCAGCTTGCCTTCTAAGCTCTAGAACGTCCTAACCTGGAAATCTGTAATACTCCATCTGATCCAAGCATTATATCAAAGTAACACGCAGGTCAGGCTGGAAACCAGCGTGAGTAAACCCATCTAACATGAAATACTAATGCATAAACCTATTTAACCCAGGTAACTCGTACCTCATTATGAGTTTCTTAACTTGCCAAAGTCAAATAAACATCTTACAACCATATCGAAGCATTACTACACAGATTAAATGACCAAGTTACATCATTTACTTCAGTCAATTTATTCTAAAATTAAATCGATAAAGAATTATTGTAGATTACAAATCGAAGTGGTTTCGGGTATTTGCTGGTACCCGACCCCGGTCTCTTTGAATCCAATGTTATTATTAATCTATATTATTTAAGTAAAAAACAATTCAATTCATATTCAGAGTAACATATCTATTACATATAGATAATCCATATTCCAAACATCATATCACATAGCATCCCAACACATTCTAGGGATAACAAATAATTCAAGGCATTCAATATCATTCAATCATCCATAAACAAGATTAATTAGTCACACCATTTCTAATTAATTTAATTAACTACCAATGAATTAAATTAATTACTTTATTACTTATAAATCTTGCTTATTTAACATTAGTTAATTATATCCAACTAATTAATCATCCCTTAATTATTCATCTTAATTAATCATCCTTGATTAATTATTCTTTAATTACATTAAGTAATTATCCATTAATTAATTACACAAATTAATTATCCTTAATCATTTATAGTAATTATCCTTTAATTACTCTTATTAATTATTAATTAATGATCCTCTAATTAATTAATTGACTATAATTAATTACATTGATCCTTAATTAATTCCATTAATTAATTATACTTTAATTAATCACTTACATTGATTATTATCCTTTAATTAATCACATTCAATTTAATTAACTTGCCCTTTAATTAATTTCCTTAATTGATACATACTTTAATCAATTTCACTAAGTAATTAATTTTTTTCAATTACTTTCATTAAATAATTATCATTTAATGAATCACATTTAGTTAGTACCATAAATTACCCTCCTTAATTAAGAAATTATTCTTGATTAATCACTTAAATTAACTATCCTTGATTTATCATTTTAATTAACTTAAGATAGTCCATTAACTTAATTAATTACTTAATCATTATCAAGTATTGTTAGAAAATTTTGTATAAATATAATAAAATAATTAACTATTATATAATTATTTAAACCAATCAATGTAAATTCAGAAACATTTGATTTATAACTCTATACTTGAAACTTGTTCCAATATTTAACCTTGAAACCTTGCAAACATTACTTTTCTTTGAAACCCTTCGTTTCTTTGCTTTCTAAAAACTTGTTTTAACAAATTTACTTTTACTTAACCTTGCATTCCTTGTTTCTACTATTACCTAGTCATGTTTCATCTAAAACTTAAAAATCGATTACAAATTTACTTCCAAATTTCAAAGCCTGATAACTTAACAATCCGGAATTGACAAACAAACCCGAGCTTCACACACAAACTACCCCGACAAAAACTCGAGCCAAACCCTTCTTTCCACTAGCACAAATCCAAGATTTCATCAGCTCCTCTGATCCCTGCAATCAACCAGCAACAACCAAAACAAAGGCAACCTATGCACATGCACATATGGTCGAGGCTCTCCGACCACCACTGCTACCTTCCACAAGTCACCGTCGACCACCTCTTTCCAGTCGACAACCTAGAATTCATGACTCGCTTCAAAATCGAAATCGAGCATCCCATCACCCACTGGAACGAAGATGGAAACGCAAAAACCACTAGGCATGGGCACATTCGATTGCCAAAAGCCTCGCCACCACACGTGGGGCTATGCCACCCCTCGACAATCAATTTCCCCCACCTCCGATTTCTTCCGATGTGGCCACGACATTACACTAATCCTCGAAACATCGTCTACCAAACCTGACTTCATAACCCTAGTTCACCGTCGCTAGGACCCTTTGGCGATCAAAAAAACATTTGACTATTTTTCCAGTGCTCCCCTTCGGCCGATGCTCCTTCCTACCAAGTATCTTGTTCTGAAATTGCCTCCATCGCTGGCAATCACCAAATCTCCTGACTCCTATCAACTCCAAAATTCCTCCACCATATCAAATGGAAAAATGTGCAACTACCCTAAAAAACATCATATTGGAAGACAAACACATCCATATAAGTGAAGTCACAAATCATGATATTTGATCTTCCTCCTTTATTCTGTTATCAACCGTAAATTCCATTCTTCACTGTGTACAATTAATGGTTTTCCATGAAACCATTTTTAAAATAATATAAGCTTGGTAATGATTAGATTCTTTTTAAACAGCGTCACCTAAAACTAACTAGAATTAGATGATGTTGATTTTTGAACTTATTCAGTCTGTTAAAACAAAGACAGAGGCTAGATCACATTATACAAGCATGCACTTATATATTTATATATATAAATTTAACTTATATCTAGGAGAAATACACCCTTGTAAATTATATTCTCAATCATAACAACTAATATTATTCACATGAGTTCGTAAGTAAACAGATTTGGTTTCAAATAGGTAAGTTTACTCACCTATATTTGAAGAACAAAGGAAGCTAGAAACTGATCTGCTTCTACAAATTGGAATTTTGATTTGCTACTATGATTTGAATCTGAGTTTGCTTTTGATGTTAATCTGTACTTGAATTATATTGAGATTTAGGTTTGAAATTGGAGAATACTGCTTGAAACTTTTTTTCCTTTTCATGGTTTTGAAAAATAGATCAGAGAAGAAAAATGAAGGAAGAGATGAAGATGTTAACACAACCTATTCTATTTTTTTTAAAATAAAAAGAAAATAGGACACTTGTTAATTTATAGAGTGAATTAATTACACTTGTCTTTAAACATTATTCTTTTACTTACATTTGTAATTATGTATGCATATTTTTTTAACACTTGTAATTTTATTTTATTAAGAGTTTTTAATATATATTTATACTATATTAACATTACATTTTAATTTGGTTTTATATAAAAAATATATCTTAAGTGTATAAATATTTAAACTATCCCTTTATTAATCAATATAAAATTTAGAAGAAAAAGATAAAAATTCCAATTATATATTTAGAAATAATTATACTAGTTTAAATATCTTTTATAAAATCTTTTAAAGAGAATGTTATAAAACAAATCTTTTATACATATTATTTTAAACTTAATTTATTTTTAAAATCTAATTTATTTTTAAGATTATTTACATTTGAATTTCAAATCCAAATTCTCATTAAAATCTATCTATATACATATACAAATATGTTCTAATTATCAAATTTTTATTTATTCAATCAAACCAAATCAGTATTTCAATAGAGAAAAATCAGGTAATTACCAATTTTCATATGACCAAAAGGGGGGTATCACAACATCTCTTAAGTTATTGCATGCACGAGACACATTGGATAGGAGATGTAAAATCCCATAAACATCTCTGAAGCCATTACCCTAATTTATTTGTTGTTGATTTAACTTACATAAGATGTTTTAGTTCTGAATCGAATGTTTTGTCTTTTCATTACGCTTGGGTCAGCCTAAGCATTTCAGTGTTGAAAACTTTATTTTTGGAGGACGAAGACGGAGTTTGATATACTATTTATTATATATTCCACGTCATCATGTTGTTTCGTTGCATTATCCTATTATACCTGCTGTATATATAACTCTAGTTGTATTGTAAAAGTGTAATCAAATGTTATTTGTAAACAGCTTCGTGAACTGTTTATTTGATTATTATATTTTATCATTCCACTGTGAGATTCTGTGTTTTGTTTTTCCCCTCTTTTCTCTTATTTTCTTATGTGCCCCATTAACAATCCTCCTTTTGAATGGTTTGAGTTGACATGTGTGGTTTATTATCTATTTTAAACCGTCTAAAAAGGTGGGTGTTACAGTGGGTATCAGAGCTTAGGTTTATGGATACCTTAGCCTGTTTGGGGTTAACTCATTAGAGATAGGGTTATTAATACCCTAGAATGAGTTTGAGAGTGTATATATGTAGATCATATTTTTTAGTGCTATAATTTTTTTTGTATTATGTTAATTTGTTCTGTTTAGTGTTTATAAATTCTGGTCGATACATACGAAGCTATGGCATTGATAGGAATTTCTAAACACTTAATAGGGCAGACCAACAATATTGTTTTGAAAAAATAGGTAAATGAAATAATTTTATCTAGTATAATATTTTGAATATAAAAGAATGATTTTTATAAATGGATATAATTGTATGTGATATATTTGTTTGTTAGGAAGTAAAATTTTATAAATATTGATTGCAAAATATAATTTATAAACAAAACGAGTTTAATTGGACATTTGAGAACTTAAGTTCCAGAGTTTTGAAATTGGTTTTTAAAGATTTTGGAAAGATAATATTAGTATTATTTGTATGTATTTGTGAATACAAATATTTTCAGTGTGATTTAAAATAAATGTTTTAAAAGAATTTTAAAAGGAAATAAGTTCCATTCTCTCCTCTTCTGTCGTTGGAAAATAATTTTGGTGATGACCACAACATCATCGACATTCATTTTTAAGTTTCAGTGGAAGGACCACTGTAGTAGCTTTGCCACACATTTCTTTTGGTAAATTTTTTTTAATTTATATTTCCAAGTATATTTTGCTATACAAAGGACATAAGTATGTATCATTTTGCGCTAATTTGCAATGAAATCCGGTATTTAGTTCTTAAATTTCAACAAATTAGGGATTTCAATTATTGTAATGAAATGAAATCTTAACTATTTTAATAAATTGGAAACATTCAAATTGAAATCTTAATTAAAAGGTAATTGTTTAATGAAAATATAAGAAATTAGAGATTTGAAACTTGTAAATTAAAGGATAATGAAAATTTAGAAGATGTAAATTATTGAATATTTTTGCTAACCAAACTGAATAAGATTAATTTGTATACATTCAATTACATTCTAAAGGCATATATAAAATTTAACTGAAATATTTAAAGGTTGAAATGTTGATATGGATATGTAATAAAATATTATACAAGTAAAAGCTTAATAACGAAAATGTTTCACAATGAACATATGTTTATAAAAAAATTAAGATGTATAATAATATTATAAACTTAAGTTAATATTTGACGTTATCTATAATTAAGGTGAATAGTAAAAGTGAATACTATATTAAGTAAACGATTATAATTTCAAAAAATGTTGAAATGATTTAGAAATAGATTTAGTATTCAATAATACTAAATATGAAAGAAATAAATGCTAATAAAGAAAAAAAGTACAGAAACTTAAGTATGAATTGATACACTAATGAATATTAATCTTAATTGGAAATCCAGTTATATATGTAAATGAATGTGAATTAAACAGCAAGAAACTTATATAACATTTTAAGAATTGATCTATTGATGCTCTAAATAATTGAATGGAAATAATTTATGTAAGTAAATGAATGAAAAGAGAAAAAAAGATAATATTGTATGAATGAAGGAAAATAAATAAAAGGTATGTAATGAGGAAATACATAAATAGAATAAACTTAAATAAAATTTAAAATTCTTTGTTGTTTGGCTAATGGGAAGTTGGGAAGGATACCTCAAATTGTTTAAGGTTGTATGATTAATCTATTAAGTTATTATCTAAGGTTGTTGAGCGAAGGTACACTTAGTATTTTATTTATCACCCTTATACGATGAGAAGTGTTTGAACCCAAACAAAACCTTTTTTTTGATTGCTATGGATGTGTGATGGATTCATTGGTATCATATAATGGTTGTACCATTTTATTTGCATATGACTATTGTTATGCTATGTTGTTTGTATTATTAATCGAACAACTAAAATATTATTCTTTTACTTTTAACTCTTTTGGATTATATAAGTGAGATATAGGTTTGTGTAAGCAATAGTTATTGCTTTTGGTTTCAGAAAATAAAGTTGGTTTGCCCGACAAATAGATACGTTTTTGGATTGTAGTTTTATAACGATATTTTATTGTTTTTCCATGGTTTGGGATGTTTTATTATTGAAATATAATATATATATATATATATATATGTTGTAATTATTGATATTATTATTTTTTCGGGCCTATCCGTACAATGGAGACTTTGCGGAAATTTTTCATAAATTTAAGACTTAGAATTTTTTTTTGTAAAAGTTGAGTTATTTTCAAATTTTTATTAAACTAAATTATGCAAATTAATTATTTATACATTGAATAATTTGAATAAAATTATGTCAAATTTCTTAATTCCTTCTTGTTCCTTTTCAAGGACGAAAATTTTGAGTGGGGGAGAGTGTATCGATCCGTATTTTTGATAGTTAAAAATATTAAATTTAATAAGATTTTGGAAATTTAAGATTGTGATAAATAAACTTTATGATTTATTTATGAGATAAATAATTAGAATATGATTTAATAATGTTGTTTGAATGTTATCGATAATTATTTTAATGTAATTTCAGCTAACTGAAGTAATTGTAAAGTTGATTTGGTTATAATTGCAAATAAGGAATTAAATTGGCAACTAAAGGAATTAATGTAATGGAATATTGCAGTTAATATGAGTAAAGATGATAGCTGTTGAATATTAGTATAATAAGATGTAAATTAATGTTAATTACATTCATTTGATAATAGTTGATTGAATAATAAGAGTGGAAATCAAAATAAAAGAATTTGATTTAAATTAAATTATTATTAACCAGGATTTTATTGCAGTTGTAATTGAACGCTGAAATTAATGTAATATTTAAATCTTGGATTTGATACGGAAATTTATTTTAAAAGATTATAAATTTCTATGCAATCAAGAATAATGAAATTGTTAACTTTTAAATTTGAATTTAAAAGTTATTACATTAATGTAATAATAATTTATTTAATTAACGTGAAATTTAGTCATTTTAGTCACTGTCTCGGATTTCGACGAAACAAGTTCATAGGATTTGTAACAGTGTATTATTATAGGAATTTAAGTTTTACAGAGATCGGACTTATCGTTTGACCATGCGAGCTTGAAATGTGTAGAAATCAATTAAAAGAATTTAAATGAATATAATCTGATTTTGAAAGCTAACTTATGTATATAATGGAATTAGGGTTTGAAACTAGTTCTATTGAGTTTAAAAATATCGAAACCTATATTTTGATATATGGAATGGCCTATTTCATTTCGAGAATGAAACGGGCTTTTCGGATCGTTGTTATCGTTTCAACCCAATTCGATATGTCCATTCATTCTTATCTATCTTGGTCTATATATAGGCTGTTATAAACCCTAAAGATTTCTTATTTCATATTCCTATATGCACAATTCTTGCCTATTCAATTCTCTATTCATTCTCAATGGCTGTCAATATCAAAACCCTAATTCCCAAATTCAAATTCAAATTGAAAATTCAAATTCTTCAAACCACATCAAATTATATATTATTGGAAAGCTCTTGATGAGCATAATCTACATCTGCTATTCATTTTTGTTATCAAATAATGGTTTGGCCAGAAATTGGCGAAGAAATTTCGACCGTTCATATTAGGGTTGTCGATTTGATGGTGGATCGTCGACTATATGGCGATCGGGAGGTACATGCTTGTAGAGATCGCGAAGTAGGTCTTAGAGGTGGTGGCCGTTCATCTCAGAAGTGTGTATAATCACAAAAAATTGATGATCTTGCAGCGGTGGCGGTGGAGCCATTGGACGAAGCGGAGTGTGCCGCGAGCTGCCTGGTGGGGCGGCCGAAAGCGTGGAGGAGGCTGGTGTGGCTCGATGGAGGTGAAGGTTCACGGGACGGCTACGTTTTCAGCGTGGAGGTGGTAGCTGTTCATGCTAGGTTTCTTCTTCGATCGCATGCCTACGTTTCTGAGTACGGCTTGGGTTTGGTAGATGGTAATTTACTATCATGACATTTGTTTTAATTTTAATTTAAAATTTAAAATTTCAATCTTCTAACACACATAACTTTTGCATACGAGCTCGGATTTGAACTTGGTTTATTGCATTGGGATCGTATCGAAATTTGGACAATAAGAAACTGGTTTGGTTTAATTCTGAGACTGTTGGATTTTTGGGCTTTATTTGGATTTTAAATCAACGATAAATCAAAGGTGAGTGATTTAACCCACTCACAAATACTAAACCGTCTTTTGTTAGTTAAATTAAATTTATGATGTGATAATAATATTATTGTTTGCTGTAGGTAGTCTAATTTGACATTTTAATTGAAAGTAAATTTTATTGAATTAAAATGCCAATTTAAATTAATATTGAAATTAAATTGATAGTTAAATACCTGATATTGATAACTATTTAAGCGTTGTGATTTATTGACTGATTTGGATGTTGATTGTGATGGATGTTTATTTATTGACATTTTGGATGATTGGATGTTATGTTTATTATATATGTTTTTATCACACTTTAAGTTCCCTTAGTTCATTGTTAGGAAAATCACTATGGGTTGAAATGATACATATCTCATAGATTAAGGGAAATTGTTATGGGTTGAAATAATAAACCCAAGCGATTTTATTGATTTGGAAAATTTTGATTTGGCCTATGAGTTGAAATGATATGTACCTGGAAAATTTAACTATTTTGGGGTTGAAATGATACATACCCTATCAATTGATCATATGGTAGAAAATTATATACGGACACCGTTGGTCGGTTTTAAATTATTTTCTAAATGGTAAAGTATGTTTGATTTATAAATTTGATTTTTAAATTTAATTTAATGATTTTATTTAAAAATTTATGTTTGGAAAATAATTTATTTTATATGTTTTAAAGCTTAAAATTAAAAGTTAATATACCTTTTTAAATGTAATTTAAGGTTAACTTATAATTTTGTTTAATTTTAAAATATATGTTAAATATTTTAATATTTTAATTTAATAAAATACTTAATATAGTTTTAATATATATATATTACATTTAATTTAATATAATAAATATAGATTTTATATAACTTTAATTAATAAAAATGCAAGAGGTTTTGTAAGGAATTTATAAAAGTTTTATAAGTGATTTATAATGGATTTTATGAAAGGATTTTTATAAAGATTTTTATAAAGGAATTTATAATGGTTTTATAAAGGAGTTTATAAAGATTTTGAAGGATTTTACAAAGGGTTTTATAAAAGAACTTATGTAAAGGGATTTGGAAGCGTTTTAAAGGAATTTGCATAGAAGTTTATGAAAAGGGTAAGAGTTGTAAATTGTTTTGGAATTTATAAATAGCTTTGTAAATGGTTTTGAAGCATATAGATAGTTTATAAATGGTTTAAGAGAGATTTGTAAATTATTTTCGAAATTGATTGAAAGAAATCTTCCTTGGTATTTATGAATATATTTATACTTTTGGAAATAAGTATATGGATACGTTGATATGATGGTATAAACTATTTTATGATTTTATTATTAATTTTTTTTATAAAAGGACCATGGTGTGAAATAAGCGTTTGATTGTTAAAGAGACTGATGCGGATATTGTCATACTCTTTTCCAATTTCGAAACCACTTTAACAACTGTGCACATGGTGGAGAACCCAAAACGAAGTATGATGGTTTGGAAAAGGCAACTGATTGATTTAAGAACGCAGCCCTGACCCCCTCGGGTTAGCTTGATATGACTAAAACAGTAGCTATATCGGACCAAGTGAGGCCGCTCCTCCGATCGGGCACATTTCTTCGATACCCTATCTGTTACTTTGTGATTGATTGGTGGCCTCCCTTGACTTGATTATGGGAGTGTGTCCCGAGGTGGACGGTAGTAGCTTCTGTAACAACCCGCATATTTTACGATTAAATATTTAAATATTTTATTTTAATATTTTATCGTTAGTCGGATTTTAGTCCGAAAAGTTACTTTTTGCATATGGTCGAATTAGGACTCGGAACCACTTCCATTGAGTTCAAAACACCATTTGCGATCTTTTTGAGTGTAAACTTTAATATGTTTGGAGTTAGTGGAATTTTGTTACTTTTTCACTTTGGGTTTTGGGTTTGGTTTATCCCATTTGCCTAAACTATTAATTCTAACTCAACCCCCTTCTCTTCATAACTTTACTTTCATTTCCTAACACTCAAGCTTCATCAAAAATGGAGGAAGGAATGGAAAATTAAAACTTCAAGCCCTAGTTCATTTGCAAATTCAACATCCAACTCCAAATTCAAAGAGAAGCCATTGATTCAAGCTTCTTGTGTAGAGATTCAAGTGTGGTTGATTCCTCCTTTGCTTTTTGGCTTCTCCTTTATTGATTTCGTGTAAAGGTGAGATTTTTATCTCACATCTTTGTCTATAACTAACTTTGATGGTTAGGTATGTATTCCTAACACTTATTCATGTGCATTTGCCTTTGGTTTGGTTTGGATTGAATTGATGAAAATCCTAATTTTTAGTGTTTTGGGTTCAAATCTTTAAAAATCCCAACTTTGATGTTTGAATACGATTTTGGTGATGCATCGAGGAGCCAATACGACTGGGTAGCCTATGGGCATAACCCCCTAGCGTCCGTGCTCGATCGGTTGCAAATTGGGAGAGTTTTTGCACTTCAAACCCTTAGGTCGCTCGGCCTGCACACATCAAATTCTCGGCCTGCAGTTAGGTCGCTCGAGCTTAGGTCGCGACAAGCTAGGTCCTTCCCATGTTAGGCCGTACCATTTACTAGGTCGCTCGGCTTTCTACAGCTAGGTCGCTCCGCTTAGGTCGCATCTCTTGGGTAACGCCGTTGGTCCCTTTAGGTCGCACCTAGTTAGGTCGTTAGGTCGCTCGGCCTACTTTAGCTCGCAACCCTGTTAAGCCGCTTCCACTTTTGTCGCTTGGCTTTGGCCACTCCAGTTAGGTCGCTCGACTTTGTAGCTCGCGCAATTAGGTCGCTCGGCCCATTAAGTCGCGCGTGCGTTTAGGTCGCACCATCCTTAGGCCGCTCACCTCCTTAGGTCGTGAGTTTCTTAAGTCGCTCACCTTTCCTTAGGTCGTTTGTACTGATTAAGTCGCACTTACCCCTTAGGTCGCATGCACCTTAGGTCACTCGGCCTTCATTTCCTCTTAGGTCGCGCCATGCAGTTAGGTCGCGCCATTCATTAGGTCGCACCTGCTATGCCTCGCACCAACGTTAGGTTGCAACATGTTAGGTCGCTCGACCTCTTTTGAGCCGCTACCTCCTTAGGTCGTTCCACTGCTAGGTTGCGCAGTGTTGAGTCGCTAGGCTATTTCCATTTTGATGAATTTGGAATTGAATTCTTTGGATTTTATTCACGTCTTCGAATATGAATTTTTGAGATTTATTATTTCTACAATCATTTTTGTGATTTGTCACTTTATCTCACTCGTACGAGAAATCTAATTAAACGGCTTCGTAAAACAAGTGGTATGACACGCTTGCGTTTACTTCGTCGGTTAATTCTTGGACTTGTTCGATTGAATCTCTTGTGACAATTTTCGAGTGGAGATCTATAATTTGTTCGTAAATATTTAAGTTAAGCTAGTGGTTATGGGACATGAAGCTAAGCTTATACATTTACTAGCTTACTGTAATTGACACTTCTTGATGATCGTTGATGATCATTTTTGTGATTTAGACTAGCAAATGTGCGATGTCTCTTTGTCTACGAGGGAGACTAAACCCCGTTTCTGTGGAGCTTCGGCTCAATTTGGTGGGGTAGCGACCCATGGTCTTCGGGCCATTTTGTGGAGCTTCGGCTCAAAATTAATGGTTAGCAACCATGAAACAGCGTTCCATTTTGTGATACACGTGTTGGTGAGTTTTCATGCTCCCGTTTTGTGATAGGCCTCCCCTTTTTTGTCATTTCTGGATTTCCATTGATGATTTCTTGAATTTGTGTTTTCACCAATTTTCATGATTTACATTGATAAGTTTTGTCAATATTTGTGCATTGGTGAATTTGTGTGTCATTAACTTTTGTGATTGGCATTGATATTATTTTCAATATTTATAGTTTGGTGATTTGGTAAATAAGGAGTATGACATTCCTTTTGATCTTTGAGAAGATTCTCGTGATATTGATTAATCCCTAGTTGATTTTTCAATTGCATACTTATCACAGTATGGCTTTATGGTTATTATATATTTATGTCATATATTTTATTCTATATCATTTTATCTGATATTTATAGCTAGACTGATCCGTTTATTATTTTCTTATTAATAATACTCGGGTCAGACCGAGATATTACAGATGCTTATGCATGACTTCACATCTGGGATCATCACCCTAACTTTTGGCTAACTACTTAGATTAGTGGTTTTTGTTGTACACATTTGAGATAAAGACTCATAGATGTATCCATATTCGTTTGTCTAGAGCTTGTAGCTATTCTTTTGTGATATTGTGGATCTTGTTTGACCACAGCTCTTATGTACACCTTCATGTGTTATGTATTCATATCTATTTCCGCCTTTGTGATATGGATGTCTGTGACTGTTTTGTGTTATGTTTACTTCTATATTTGTTTCCGAAGAATATATATAGCCACTGTGCAGTATCTTTGAGTTTGTATCGGTATGTCGGATTTCCCTCCTTAAACAGATGTATGTTGTACTATCTGACATACCGGCGCTCGCACAAAGCAATTACACGGATGGTCGCTCCTCAACAACCTTATTCTCCACGCCAGTTGACGGCATTACCCCGTAGTGTCCTTGGCTAGCGTGGGAATAGAGGTGGGGCGTCACAGCTTCTATGCGTTACCACCAGTCCAAGAGTGCAAAACGCTAGAATCCTACCCTGGGCATTGCCTCGCGTGCCTTGTCATATGCCTTATCGATCCCACTAAGATTTTAGTTTGTGTCGTACGTATGGAGTGCTCCCTGATATCTCACTGGTTTGGTGGAGTTTATAGTATTGTATAGACTATGGCATTTACATAAAATGTGTTAAAAGGGGATATGGGTAATGCTTTAGCGCTATTTTAGTACTTTACTTTACCGATTGACATTATATGTATAGCATATATTTCTACATATAAATAGTTTAACGGGTCCTTAGGAGAAGGAAATCCTAAAACATCTTTTAAGTTATTGCACGCATGATACACACTGGATATGAGATGTAAAATCCCATAAACATCTCTGAATCCATTATACTCATATTT
This sequence comes from Allium cepa, assembly GCA_030765085.1. Lineage (NCBI taxonomy): Eukaryota > Viridiplantae > Streptophyta > Magnoliopsida > Asparagales > Amaryllidaceae > Allium > Allium cepa. The sequence goes on along the minus strand of CM060945.1, from coordinate 303,282,778 downwards.
ATTTATTGTTGATTTAATTTACATAAGATCTTTTAGTTTTACTTGAGTGTTTTGTCTTAGTGTCGAAGACTTTATTTTTGAAGGATTAAGATGGAGTTTGATATACTATTTATTATATATTCCACTACATCATGTTGTTCCGCTGCATTATCCTATTATACCTGCTGTATGTATAACTTTGATTGTATTGTGAAAATGTAATCAAATGTTATTTGTAAACAGCTTCATGAACTGTTTATTTGATTATTATATTTTGTCATTCCGCTGTGAGATTCCATGTTTTGTTCTTCTCCTCTTTTCTCTTATTTTCTTATTTACCCCAAAAAAATCTACCTCTTGAATGGTTTGAGTTGATATGTGTGCTTTATTGTCGATTTTAAACCGTCCAAAAAGTGGGTCATTACATATTAATAAAGTGATCGAAAATCGTTTTATCAATAAATAGCTTTTAGACCATCCGATATCGTGCACGGAGCTGCATACATACACTCATTTATGTATATGAGTGAGAATATGTAATAAAATTATTTATTTTTTTTTGAAAATAAAATCTCTTTACGACATCAACAATGATATCACTATTTTGAAAAAATTTATTTTTGAATTTAAATTTTGTTTAAATGATTTACTAATTATTTTAATTATTAAATAACCCCTTTTAATTGTTATATTATTATCAGGCTTTGTTTACAAATACATAAATCTTAAATATGAAGTGAAAATATGACCGAAAATAGAAATCAAAAATCATAACGATTCAGCATAGAAAAGTTGTGCAACGTTGTGAATCATTTGAGATATACATATGCACACATACATGTACATATACATAAACACATTCATATGCACATGAACACATATTTACATACAAATATACTTATACATTCAAATATATATATTTTACAAAATATCAAGATATTTTCCATATACTTCACCCTTAAGCAAAACCAAAGTCGACACTTTAAAAACCAAGTACATGGCCATGCATATGGGGAAGGGGAATGTTCGGCCAAACATGATGAGAGGAGAGTGGAGTGGTGGTGATGAAATGGTGATGCATTTATATATAAATATCATGATATTTTCATGCTCATTCTTTCCTATAAATAGCACTTGCCTCTCTTCATTTCATTCACACTTTTCTTTATAAATTCCTAAGCTATTCCATCTTCTTCTTCTTTACTTCAATGCCTTCCATATCCTAAGAAAAATATTACGAAAATAAAAGAAAAGTGATGCCAAAATCAATCGAAATTTATACCACTTCAAACCAAAGTTTAAGCTAGTGATCTTTTCTTTCTAGTTCATCAGGCACATGTGCAACCAAGCCCTCCATCACCATTTTCAAAACAAGGCCAAGCCTTCCAAGCCTCTAAGACCAAGGGAGAACACCCAGAGAAATTGAGCTAGTAGTCATGAGTTTCAATTTCGAGATATCGGATCTATAGCTATTTTATAGTAAGTCCGATCGAAAATAAAGTGGGGAACTCTACACACACATACACATATAGAGTGATGATGTGATATGATTGCTATGATAGTTTACTATTTTGATCATCAAGTTTGGATGTTGATTATATGTTTATTTTGATGTTGAAATGATTCACGTTTAATACACTTTAAATATCTCAAAGGAAATCACCTTCCTTTAATAAAAGAAATTATGTATATGAGATTGTTAAACCTCTTTTAAAGGGTTTAAAATGGTTTATAAATGTTTCATAAACACTAAAATCCAATTTGATGAAGTTTTGACAAGTTATGAATGGTGTGTCAAAATTAGAAGCGTCGCGTAACGGAAGTTCGCGATTTCGCGCTATAAAAGGTTAAATCCATTTATACGATGGATTGGAATCAGAATTCTTTGTAATCAGAATGTTTCAAACTCTTATAATCATAGTTCCCATACAAAAGAAAAAGGTTGAGATTTTGTTTAGTAGATTTTGACTTTTGAGCAAGTCAAGTTTTGAAAAAGTCACGCTTTGGCAGTTCGAAAACCAAAGTGATAAATTCTTTTTAATTGATATTTTTTACTCATTAAAAATATGGAATAAATTCTCTGAATATTTTAAAAGAGATTTAAGTTATAAAAAATGGATTTATAAATGATATAAAAGTTGTTTTAATTAAATAAGCATTAAAGCACTATTTGCAGCACTTTTTATTAACTTTTGAAATATAACTTTAAACTTAAGTATTCTTTTCCAAATCTTTTATAATTGTTTTCAAACAAATAATTAAGTATATTAATGATGATTTGAAGGTTTTATGATTTATTTTAAAAATTATAAATAGACGATATAAAGAAAAGCTTTAAAATTAAGTGATTTAATCTTGGCACTAAAAGCCGATGAGTAGACTGGATTTTTCTATTCGTGAGATCTGGATGTGTGGTACTTAAACTAAGGAGATGTTCAAGAGCAACCAATGCACTGGCTCACTTGGCCTTTTTCCTGAGCGAGGAATAGATAAGGTCGAAATGTCACGAGACAAGTATAAAAAAATTTAATTTTCCAAACTTAAACAACTTGGATGATATAGAAATAATCTTCTTACACTTGGTATGAAATTCTGACATGGGCATCCTTTCTATCCATGTGAATTTAAAAGGTGACTTTAAAGTTACTTGACAGATAGTATAGGTTGAATATGAAATTTGATGTTGAGTAGAATCGGTATAATTTCTATCGACCCTTTTAACTCAATAACTTTTTCCAACATGACTTACGCAAATGATTTGCTATTTCAAAAGTTAAAGAGATATTTAGTGATTCTGTATATACCGAAAAGAAATGTTTTAAAGACATATATATCTAATAGTTATTTTTGATAAAAAGAAAGTAATTAATCAAATAATAAGCACCTATTTACTTAATATCTTCTTATCGATTATTGGTTCAAAGTAACCAGGATCAGATTTAAATGATTCTTATCCGACAACCACTTCGAACCAATTTATGTATTTGAAGTGAAGACATCGAATGATAATAAATGAACGAAGGGCTTGTTGTCACTAACCCATGAGGGAAATTTCCTATATCATATATACGTGGCAGTAGTATCTTCATTTGATCTTTAAATCAAGGGCTACTCGCTATTGATCGTAGGGATGATTCTCGACAGGATATGGTAGGAGAGTTCCTTCAATTTGTCCTGCTCCTGAACAACTTGTATGGACGAATGTTTGACATTGCATTTCCAACATACACATGCATTTATTTTTTGGAACGTACATCTGTTTGATGGTGTAGGAAGTAACTCTCCTATAACACCCTTCTATGAGGCATACAAGCTCAGAGGTTATGCACTTATGGAAATCAATGTTGTGTGATAGAATTGGTAATGTGGCATTCAAAGTGGAAAGTGCTATGTGAAAGGTAATCGTTTCCTCAAGCCTCATCTTCCAGAAATGGCTTAAAAAGGGCATGCCGTAAGCCTATGTGGCTCGCAACCATTAGGGTATGGTCATCACCTTTCTAGAGTACGATATATATGTCGAGTATATTGTGTATTCCATGGGATGTCGGATAGAGCAGCTATGATCGAGGTGATATCATATTCTGTTATGTTCGCTACCAAGTTAGTATTGCAGATAGGCCGGTCTTTCCAAGTGCAGAGGTTTCAAAATTTGTTGATTCTCAGTACATTCCTCTAGAGATGTACTATATTAAAGGTAGTTCCTTACCTACAATTATATAGAAATTCATTCTCCAATGAGTACCGTTGAACTTGATTGTAGAGCCTAGTATGATGGAATTTAATAATGTCACAATTTAGGCTATGATTATGTATGTTTACTTGAAAAGTGTTTTTGAAGGAAGTCATTAAAAATAATATTACCAAGTTTTGCATAGTAAAGATTTTAATTATCATAAGGTAAAAACACGTTCTATGTTTATGTGCGGCGTGGTCTTATGAGATACCCTTTTTTTTCAAATATACATATTTTGAGTTTCTCATACTAGTCTCTTGATTGACACATAGTTTATTTTCCTTTTTCCTTATACTTTTGATGCTCTTTTTTTTTCTGAGCATCCAAGTATTTTGGTAGCATGGAACATTTTGGAAGAAGCTCAGACCATTTTGGATGGTGGACGGAGCTGGAGGGTCCTATATAGATAGTTATCTATTATTCCGCTGTTTTTATTAAGATATCTACCAACAATTGTGAGGATGTGTAGTTTTAACTATCCTGGCTGGATTAGTACTTACCAGTACCTCGATGGAGCAATTTGGAGTAATTGCACGTACTACTCATATGTATAATTAAATGTTGAATAAGATTTTCGATTCTATTATTTTTTGTCTTCTATCTGAATTTTCTTTTACCCCCTGACAATCTGCCTCTCCAGCTCTTGGATTTACGACCCGTGGATATCGAGAACGTACTTGTGTCGATATCTAAGGGTCAACGAGTTGGGTCATCACATTTGGTATCAGAGCTTATGGTTGAACGAATACCTAAGCCTACATAGGGTCAACTAGTTAGAGAAAGGGTTAGTAATACCCTAGAATGAATTTAGCCTAAGAGAGCGCATAACTGAAATTTTAGTTGAATAAGTATATTCGAGTTTATACCCATTCCCTAACATAATTGAATCTATATTTCTAAAGATGTTTCCTTATTATATGCAGACAGTAGGAGATGAGTAATAGAAGAGGATAAAGGGGAGGTAGCAATACTATGGCCACCAACGTTTAATCAAATGCTATAGTAATTGAGGAAGTGATAATCCATGTGCAGCCTTAAATTAACTTTGCTACTCTATTCCAAGATTACACTAGTTTTTATGGTAAATCATTCAAAGGAACGAAGTCCGTTATTGAAGTTCAAGCTTGGAATCTCTCTAGTGAAAGAATTTTAAAGGGATTGAATATCGGGAATGAGCACAAAAGGTTCTTAGCTTCTTGGCAGTTACAAGAAGGGGCTCTAGCATGATGGGAGTCCATAACTCCAAACGAGAAGATAATTTCTCATGGAAACGGTACAAGGAAGTCTTGGAAGAACAACATATGCCAGCTGTAGGAAAATAAGCAAGGAAAGATGTCGGTAGAAGAATATTCCAACAAGTTTAGTTAATTGTCCTGTTTTGGGTTGGGTCTGATAGACACTCCTTTAAAGAAAATTGGAATGCTTATCACTATGATGAAGGAGCAATACCAGCATAGGATAACTGGGCATGTAAAGGGAACCTTTGTAGATTTGGTAGACATGGGTTTTCAATATGAAACTTTAGACGAAAAAATACGCCCACAACTCAAAGCAACAACAATAATTGGTAGAAGAGGAAGTTCAACCATTCTGGGAAGAAGCCATGGAAAAGCAAAACAGAAGGAGCGTAAGAAAATAATTTGAAGGATATTACTTATTATAATTGTCAATAGAAGGGTCATTTTTCTACTACTTGTAAGAATCCTAAGGCTCGGCATATGAATCACTACAATTTTCATAAACCAGGACATCAGAAAGAAGGATTGCCTACTAATAAAGAAAGGAGAACAAGCCAGAGTTTTTGCCATTAAAGATGACTCTCAACTGCAACTGATATGAAGGGTAAGAGAGTTCTTGAAGGTAATATCTACGTTAGTGAAAATCTAGTTAGAGTATTATTTGATATTGGGGCTTCGTACAGTTTTATTTCTAAAGAATTAGTTAATAAATTGAACTTACCATAAAGATATTAGATACCTCTATCTGTGTCGCTAACCCCATAGGTGGTAAAACTAATCTTGGTATAGTTTGTGAAAAATAAAAAGTTGCCTACCTATCCCAAAAAAATTCATATGACCTAACAGTCCTCGATTTAATGGATTTGAGATTATACTCGGTATGGATTGGTCATCTGAATATAAGGCTGTTCTTGATCATGTTAAAAGGACAGTGCATTTGAAAAATAAAAGAAGTGAACCTTTTAAAATAACTTGTGAAGATCAAGACTAGTAAAAATTTTGTATTCCATAAATTCATTTCTAAAACATCTAAAAAGTTACCAATTGTTAGGGAATTTTCAGATGTTTTTGAGGAAGTGAAAAGTTTACCCCACATAGGAGAATTTAGTTTCGAATTGACTTGATTTCCAATGCAGGGTCTATTTTTCATTCTTCTCGAAGAATGGCCCCTAAGGAAGTGAATGAATTAAGGAATCAAACAGATGAATTGTTAAAGAAAGAACTATTTAGACTAAGTAGCTCAAATTGGAGCTCAACAGTAGTTTCTGTTGCAAAGTCAGACCACTTCTTAGGATTCTGTGAAGACTATCGAGACCAAAATAAGCAAACGATTAAGAACAAGTATCCTCTACCTCGTATCGATGACTTGTTTGATTGACTTCATAGTGCTCGAGTTTTCTTCAAAATAGACATAGCTACAGGGTTCCATCAATTTAGGATAGTCGAAGATTGCATTCCTTTAACCACACTTAAAGGAACAAATGATTTCTACAAGTGGTTGGTTATATATTTTGGGCTAACCAATGCTTCTGCTTATTTTGTCAACCTTGTGAACAGAGTCTCCTTCTTATTTTATCGATTGTATAAATAGAGTATTCAGAGATGTGCCCTACAAATTTGTGTTGGTTTTTATTGATGATATTCTTGTACATTCAAAGATCAAAGAAGAACCTAAAAGGCATTTAGAGATTGTACTAGAAATATTAAGTAGGAATGTGCATAAGGCAAGGTTCTCAAAATGCCACTTCTGGGAGGAAAAAGTTAAGTTCCTTGAACATATTGTGTTAAAGGATGGAATCCCAGTTGATCCCGAAAAAATTATAGCCATTCTAGATTGGAAGTAACCACAGACTCCGAAGGACATTCACAGCTTCTTAGGGTTGGCAGGATACTAATGGAGATTTGTTCAGGACTTCTCCAAAATTTCTCATCACTTAGCGAAGTTGACTATGAAGGACGTTAAATTTGAATCGACGCTGAAATGTGTAGAAGCATTCCAGGAAATTAAAAATAGGTTAATTACTGCTACATTCTTGACTATTACCGATGAAAGCAGAAATTTAGCCGTTTATACTGATGCTTGTGGTGAAGGTGTAGGCGCGGTATTAATGCAACATGAGAAGGTAATCACATATGCTAGTAGGCAGTTAAAGACGCATGAGTATAGTTATGCAATAGATGACTTAAAACTATTATCAGTTGTGTTTGCACTAAATATTTGGAGACATTATTTACTGGGTAAGAATTTCTCATAATTTATTTTGATAAACTTTGTTTGACCTTGGTAAGTAATATTCCTTCTTTAGATAGGTGAGAAGTTCGAACTCTTCACAGATCAAAAATATTTGGAGTGACTTTTCACTCAAAAGGCTTGAATATGAGACATCAACATTGGCTGGAATTTCTCACGCCATATGATTTAGGTATTCTATATACGCTTGGGAAAGCCAATGTGGTAGTGGATGCATTAAGTAGAAAGCATGTCCTTATAGCTTATTCGATAGTACATCTAACTTTGATTAACTGTATAAAAGAGAACTAGCACAGAGATCCGTTTATTCTAGAGATGGTCAAAAAAGTGTAGAAAAACACAGTACCAGGAAGATAGATGAGATTCAAGGTGGATGATCAAGGAATATTAAGGATGAATGGAAGAGTATCCCAAATTTCGACGAGATAAGGCAAGAATTTTTAACAGAATGTCACAATTCTAGACTTTTAGCACATCTTGAAGTTACCAAAATGTATTGAGATATGAAGAATTCTTTTTGATGCGATGGTATGAAGAGGGACATCTCTATCCTGTTAGCAGATGTGCAAATTGTTAATAGATCAAAAGTGATCAACAAAAGACTATTGGATTACTTAAACCTCTTAATATTCTGATTCGGAAATGGGACCAAATATCGATGGATTTCATTGATGGCTTACCCCAAACAAGAAAGGAAAATGATGGCATTTGGGTTATCGTAGATCGATTGACCAAAAGCGCACACTTTATCCTACTAAAGCTAACGAGAACAACTGCAAGTCTTGCAGAAATATACATGAGGGAAATAATTTGATTTCATGGTGTCCCAAGCAGTATAGTCAATAATCAAGACCCAATCTTTACCAGTAAGTTCTGGGAGGCATTACAAATAGCTTTGGGAACAAAGCTGAGTATAAGCACCGCATACCATCCCTAGACTGATGGGCAAATTGAAAGGGTAAATTGAGCATTGGAAGATCTTCTAAGAGCTTGTATCTTAGATTTTGTAGGTTCATGGGAAAACTATCTTAATCTTGTGGAATTCTTCTACAATAACAGCTATTAGGGAAATATTGGTATGTACGAAGCTTTATATGGTCATCCATGTAGATTCGCAGCATGTTGGATCGAAACTGGAGCTACGTTAGTACTTTGTCCTGATATGATTCGAGAAGCCTCAGAAAAAATAGACTTGATCAGAAAGAAGCCAGAGCATGTAGAAGAGTTACGCCAATCAAAGGCGCAAAAATTTGAAATTCTCAGTTGGAGATTTTTGTTCTTGAAAGTCTCTCCGATGAGAGGAGTGGGAAGATTTAGTTGGGCAGGAAGTTAGCACCTCGATTTATTAGACCTTTTCCCATTATTGAGCGGATTGGCCCATTAGATTATCGAGTAGAATTGCCTAAAATATTTTCTAGTGTGCACAATGTCTTTCACATATCCTATCTATGGAAAATGTGCATGATCCAAAACAGATTATAAAAACAGCTACCCCAGAAAATTCGAAAGTAGAACCAAATTTGGCGATTATCAGATGACCAGTTCGAACCGTGGATCACGATAATAAGCGACTGAGAAGGAAGACGGTAAGGTTGGTCAAAGTTCAATGGAGTGGTGATGCCAAAGACTGCACATTGGAAATAGAAGATAGAATAAGTATGGCTTATCCTGAGTTTAGGACTGATGTATAGTTGCATGTGATACTGGGACAGTGTACTCATTGCCTGTGGTGTGGTCACTTATCATACCTTGTATGTATATTCCATTATCAAAATATATATTCCTTTTCGAGTCATTTTTTTCTTATCTATAATTTCAAGGACGAAATTCTTTTAAGGATGGAAGCATGTAATGACACGCAAATTCGTCACTTTAGAAAAATTTTAAATATTCAAATATAAGATTTTTAACATAAATAATAATTTTTGGAATAATAATTAATATTGGTAACCTTATTTTGAATAAATATTTATAAAATAATTCATACTTTAGAAGATATATTGATAAAACGATCAAAAACCATTTTATCAATAAACATCACTTAGATTATCGACATCGTGTACGGAGGTGGATACATTCACTCATTTTGTGTATATGAGTGAGAATATGTAATAAAATTATTTATTTTAATTTTGAAAATAAAATCTCTTTATGACAATATCAATGATATCAATATTTTGAAATAAATGATTTTTGAATCTAAATTGAGCTTAAATGATTTTATAATTATTTCAATTATCAAATAAGCTCTTTTAATTATAATATAATGATAGAAATATTATTATCACAATTTGTTTGAAAATATATACATATTAAATAAGAAGTGAAAATATAATCGAAAATCGAAATCGAAACCCGTAACGATTCAATGTAGAAAAGTCGTGCAACATTGTGAATCATTTAAAACATACATATGAAGACATACATGTACATATACATGAACACATACATATGTATATGAAGGCATATATGCATACAAATATACTTATACATTTAAATATATACACGTTTCAAAATATCAAGATATTTTCCATATACTTCACTCTTAAGAAAAACCAAAGTCGACGCCTTACACACCAAGTACAAGCACATGGCCATGCACATGGGGAAGGGGCATGTTCGACCGAACATGATGAGAGGAGAGGGGACTTGTGGTGATGAAATGGTGATGCATTTGTGTATATATATCATGATATTTCCGTTCTCATTTTTGCCTATAAATAGCACACACCCCTCTTCATTTCATTTATACTTTTCTACATAAATTCCTAAGCTCTTTCATTTTCTTCTTCTGTACCTTAGTGGCTTCCATAGCCTAAGAAAAAATATTACAAAAATCAAAACGAAGTTATGCCAAAATCAATCGTAATCTATACCACTTCAAATCAAAGATCAACCTAGTGATCTCTTCTTTCTACTCCACCAAGGCTATGTGCAACCAAGCCTTCCACCACCATTTTCCAAGCAAGGACGAGCCATCCAAGCCTCCAAGACCACGGTCGGACCCCCTAGGAGCAATTGAGCTAGTAGCCGTCAGCTTCGAATTTGAGTAGCGAAGCTATAGCCGTTTTAAATTTAGTCCGATCGAAAATCAAGTAAGAATATATATATATATATATATATATATAATGATGTTATATAATTTCTGCGGTTGTTTACTATGTTTGATCATCAAGTTTGGATGTTGATTATATGTTTATTTTGATGTTGAAATGATTCATATTTAGTACACGTCGAATATCACAAAGGAAATCACTTTCCTTTGAATGAAATGGTGTACATAAGACTGTTCAACCTCTTTAAAATGGTTGAAAATGGTATATAAATGTTTTATAAACACTAAATCCAATTTAAAGTTTTGACAATTTATGAAAGTCGAGTCAGAAATAGACGCGTTGCGTAACGACAGTTCGCGATTTCGTACCATAGAAAGTTATATCCATTAATATAATGGATTCGGAGTCGGAATTCTTTGTAATAAGAATGTTTCGAACTCTTATAATCATAGTTTTGTACGATCGATATTTCCTTTAGTAGATTTTGAATTTTGAGCAAATCAAGTTTTCAAAATAGTCACGCTTTGGCAATTCGAAAATCAAAGGGATAAATTCTTTATAAATGATATTTTAATTATTTAAAAATATGAAATTCTATAAATCTTTTAAAATGTTTTAAAAGAGATTTAAGATATAGAAAAATGGATTTCTACATGATAAAAAAGTTGTTTTGATTAAATGAGCATTAAGGCACTATTCGCAGCACTTTTTATTAACTTTTAAAATATGGCTTTAAACTTAGGTATTATTTCCCAAATATTTTATAAATATTTTCGAACAAATAATTAAGTATTTTAAAGGTGATTTGAAGGTTTTATAATTTATTTTAAAAAAGTGTAAATAAATGATATAAAGGAGTTGTTAAAATCAAGTGATTTAATATTGGCTCTAAAAGCCGATGAGTAGAGTGGATTTTTCTATTCACAAGATCCAGATGTGAGGTACTTAAACTAAGAAGATGTTAAGGAGCAACCAATGTCTGGCTCACCTGGCCTTTTTCCTAAGCGGGGAATAGATAAGGTCGAAATATCAAACGAGACAAGTATAAAAGATTTGATTTTCCAAATTTAAAGAACTTAGATTATATAGAAATAATCTTCTTACACATGGTATTAAATTCCAAATAGGGTACCTGTACTATCTGATAGAGTTAGGGGTATGCTTTGGGGGAAATTATGTAATTTGTTACATATATCTAACTCACTGAACTATCTTTTTCAAAATAAAGGTGTTTCTTTCTATTATATACTTTAATATAATGTGGCTATTTAATTAATTGATTTAATTAAAAGTATATTCAATTGAAAATCCATAAATGGAATACTTGTAATAGTAGTTACAAAGTGTTGTAACTGTGAGTAATTTAGCGCAACAAATATACCATTTTAAATGTTCCTACTCAAGATGCATCGAGACTGGACATATATGTATCCATTAAGACTGGAATATCTAACTCTCTCCAAATGTTGGATAGTGTATTATTCATTGACTACTCAGGGCACTTAGAGGTTACATACTAATAGTTATTGGATAACTATGGAACGACCCACTCGATAGTTTTCTTTTGGTTAATATAACTAAGATCAACCAAAAAATATCGATGTGACTGATTTACACAGTTCTCTCGACTTGAGAATGTTGTGGATTTTCAATACGAAAGCTCTACTTTGATTGTAGACAAACCATGGCATGGCATTTCATCGAGTGACTATAGTTGGGTCGAGTGGAAGTATTGAAAGTGAAGCACTGTTCAAGAGAGGATTTATCTCCTCTGTTATATGGGGTTAGTACCATGGTCAACTCAAGTAACTCAAAATCAATGTCTTTGGCCAGAGCATCTTGGTTAATAATAATTGTTATTATTGAACCAAGGATGTAACAATCTGAAATTTAACCTATAATAATTAATTCGTTAAATAATGAAATGATAAAATAAATTTGTGAAATTATTAGAATTGAGCGATGGAGTTGCATTATTATGTCCATGGTAATTTTCTGGTCAATTTCCATATATAGAAAGTCAGAATCCGAGCTAATATGAGTTAGAAACAAAATAAATAAGAAAAGAAGAAAAGCGGGGAAAAATAATAATATATTGGGCTAGGTCGACCCAGTGATCGACCTAACCATGCCCTAGGTCGACCGGTCAGTCGATCTAGGGGGAGACGCGGTCGACCGCTTGGTCGACCTGCCTTGGGTAACGAACGAAGGAAAATTCCTTCATTCGTGGTCAAATTTTGTATGTCATTTGCGTTATTTAGCTCCATCCAGTCCTTTCGTTCTTGCATCCGATGGCTTCTGTTCAGCCTATGACATGGTTGAATCTAATAGCCTGAGATCCACTTCTACCCATATAAATAAGACCTTAAGCCTAATATTTTTCTCATTCCAAGATTTTCTCCGATTGGGTTCACCTTTTCAGGAAAGACCCTAAGCGGAATAATTTTCCAAGGCTAAAATCATTTTAATTAAAATATCTAACTGTTGAGACTTGGTTTTGATTCATGACACAAAGCTATCACTACGACTTACAGATTTGACGATTGCTACGACAAAAAGAGAATATATACTATAAGAGGACAAGACTTCAAAACCGATGCATCAATTATATTACTTTGTTTTTGAGTCTTAGGTCAATTTTGTTAAAATATCTCCTCATTTTACGTATATATATATATATATCTTATTTCCAAATAATTTATACATATACAAGCATGTATAATTGTTTAAAGTTATATACATTATAAAAGTGTTTTAAATTTTGTATATTATTATACCTGTAAAACCCGTGCAAATTGCATAGATTTTACCAGGTCAGTCGAGTGACCCATAAAATATTGTACAACATGCATAGGTGCATAGGTATTTAAATATATATATATATATTTAAATTCGTTTGAATATTCAGTCGACTAACCCAGAAGCTCAGTTGACTGAATTTCTACATTAGCTATTTTTTTGAAAAGACACGACTTTTTATGAAGAGTTATGAACTTCTATGAAAAGATTGGATGCAAAACTTCAATCGAAACTCTACATCAACATTCGTTGCCTTCTAACCTTTATAAATACAATCTCCAACTTGATTTCAAACCACCGAATTACAATCGAATTTTCTTATCTTTCTAATCTAACTTTCCGAAATCTATTTGCTATCCTACTTTCAATTATTCTGTATTAAAGCAATACTATACCTTTCTATTCTTCATATACTTCATACATACATATATATATATATATATATATTTATACTCGAGGAGAAGGTTATAGGAAGGGTGTACTACAAGTGGCAAATCCATGTTATCAGAACACACGTAAGTCAAAACTATTTTATGTAATTGTTGAAGTCCTTTTTTTCTGCTCAGGCGAGTGAAGTCATCTTCGGCTATTGAGGCAAAATCCTGTTCCACTGCTTTGGTCCCCGTTTAGCTACTCAGGAGTGTATAGACCTGTTCCTATGGGATAAATGAGTGTTGTTGTTTTAATGAAATTCCAGAAGGAGTCTGGGACTGGACGTACGACGGTGCTTCGAACCAGTATAAAAATCTTTTGTGTCATTTTACTATACTGCTTTTTATCCTGCACTATTTACAGTATTATTATCATCATTATAATCTGTATTATCATATATCAATATTACTAGCAACTTTCATTTGGTATCAGAGCAAGGTCATCATATAACCGTAACACAGTTATTTGATAATCTAAAAACCTGGAATTCTATCGACCGTCACAACATCATAGAATAATGGCCAGAAAATGATCTAATCGAAATACAATAGGAAAAATTCCTGTCAAAGCCACCAGTGAGGACTACAAAAATGTACTTTCTGATTTACAAATTTCAAGAAAGGATAATAATGAATTATTTAGTATAAGCAATAAGATTTCAAAGCTTAATTTTATTATTTCTAGAAAAGATGAAATCCGTTGAACTTGAAAATGAGAAATTGAAAATGAGAAGTTAGATTTAGAAAATCAAATTTGTGTTTTAAAGAACAATTTTGCATCTCTTACAGATTTTCTAGATGAGTAAAACACCATATTTGAAAAAGAGAGAAAAATTTTCAAAAGAAATTTTTGATTTGAGAAGACAAAATGATTTATTACAATCCTCTTTAGATAGTTCAAATCTTAAAATTTCCTTCTCAAAAATGAGAATGGTACGTTAAAAAAATGAGAATTCTGAATTAAATGAGAAAATTGATATTTTTAACACAATAATATTTCTTTTGAAAATAATAATTGTGACTTTAAAACTAGATTTTATAAACTTAACACTAAAGTCACAAAATTTAATAAAGGTCAAACCAATTTAAATATGATTTTATCTACTTCTAGACATTTACATGATAACAGAGGTTTAGGACATAATAAAACAAATCATATAAATAGCACTAGACACAATTTCATGTATAGTAAATATGTTAGTAGTAGCACCAGATTACGAGTAAAGTCTAAATCCAATTTTCCTAGAAATTCAAATACTGCTATGACCAATAATGTTTATAATTTCTTTAGAAAATCATTGATGGGAAATATGAATAAAACTTATCTAAATATTTGGGTTCCTGTTAATTTTAAAAATAGAGATAAGTACATTGATGATTATTTTGATATAGTAGTTAATAATTAAAATTATATTTTTAAAGGTTCAACAACACCCAAATGGGTATGGTTTCCTAAAAACTAGAAAACTATAAGAACCTTAGGTATCACATGTTTTAAATATTAATTCTTTCTGATACCTTACATTATTAAGTAGTAGTTATTTTGTTCTATATTGTTCGTGTTCTTTATTCCTTTTTGTCGATGACAGGGGGGAATATTATTACTAACGTTAAGAATCGAGGGTATGGAGTGTCAAAGATTCGGGGGAGTAAGTATTTGTATTATATATATAGTCGAAATCTATATCTATTTACAGATTGTCATCAATCAAAAAGAGAAAGAATATTGGGACTTGGTTTTGATTCATGACACAAAGCTATCACTACGACATACAGATTTGACGACTGCTACGAAAAAAAGAGAATATATACTACAAGAGGACAAGACTTCAAAACCGGTGCATCAATTTTTTTTTTGAGTCTTAGGTCAATTTTGTTAAAATCTTTCCTCGTTTACGTATATGTTAGCTTATATATTTAATCGTCTTATTTCCAAGTAATTTATAAATATATAAGCATGTATAATTGTTTAAAGTTACATATATTATATTATAAAAGTGTTTAAAATTATATATATTATTATACTTTTAAAACCTGTGCAAATTGCACAGATTTTACTAGGTTAGTCGACTGACCCAGAGGCTTAGTTGACTGACCCAGAGGCTCAGTCGACAGACCCAGAAAATACTGTACAACATGCACAGGTGCACAGGTATTCAAATATATATTTTTTAAATTCATTTGAATATTCAGTAGACTGACTCAAAAGCTCAGTTGATTGAACTTCTATAACAACTAATTTTTTGAAAAGTCACGATTTTTTATGAAGAGTTACGAACTTCTACGGAAAGATTTGGATGCAACACTGCAATCGAAACTCCACATCAATAGTCGCTGCTTTCTAACATTTATAAATACAAACTCCAACTTGATTCCAAATCACTTACAAGCAACTCAATCACAATTGAATTCTCTTATTTCTCTGATCTAACTTTCTAAAATCTATTTGCTATCATACTTTCAATCATTCTGCATTAAAGCAATACTATACCTTTCTATTCTTCATATACTTCAAATATATATATATTTATACTTGAGGAGAAGGTTATAGGAAGGGTGTACTACAAGTGACAAATGCGTGTTGTCAGAACACATATAAGTCAAAATTATTTTTCGTAATTGTTGAAGTCCTATTCTACTGCTCAAGTAAGTGAAGTCCTCTTCGGCTGTTGAGGCGAAATCCTATTCCGCTGTTCAGGTCCCCGTTCAGCTGCTCAAGGGTGTATAGACCTGTTCGTCCGGGTTAAGTGAGGGTTGTTGTTTTAGTGAAATTCCAGAAGGAGTATGGACTGGACGGTGCTCCGAACCAGTATAAAAATCTCTGATGTCATTTTACAATACTACTTTTTATCCCGCACAATTTATAGCATTATTATCATCATTATACTGAATTATCATATATCCATATTATACGATCCATAGCGACTTTTATTAACAATCCCAAGTGGATCCCGGAAGGCCTAAAGGGAAGAGCTTAGGACAGAGGTGAGTGATTGTAATTATTTTAAATTTCTTTAAGTAATTTAAAATAGAGGAAATTAGTTTAAAGGGAAAACTTTATCCTAATTTTTAAATGTAGGATGGAACTTTCAAAATTTAGGCTCAAGAACAGTAGCGCGTTCTATTCAACCAACTTCAACCGTTTCCTCCATCGTCCGAAGCCATCGTCTGAAGTTTGCCATAGCCGCCACCGCCACAATCCTAACAGGTCATAGCCACCTCCCCCCTAGCTGTAACCTTCCGTAGCCGCCGTCACCCAAGCCACCATCGTCCAAGCTGCCGCCATCGTCGAAGATTCCACCGTTCATTCCAAAATTGAAAAAAACCAAATTCGACACTCCAATGCAAGCATAAATTAGAAATTTTGTGAAAATTGAAGTCGAGTGCCACCAAATCAAGAGGTAAGAAACAAATGGAGAAGCAAAGCTATAACGACCCTAACCCGACCTTCGAAAATCGGCACTGAACACATCACCCGTATTCAAATGCCGTAGATCCAAACGTCGAATCTGGTTCGTCGGAGCTTATAACACATTACGTACGATAACACAACGGAAGAAAAGAATAACTTTATTGATATACTTCATTTGATACAGCAATGATACAATGAATATCACATAATTAGAGATATACAACAGCAGAAAGATTTACACCAACAACAAAGGCTTCAAAGAAAACCAATGTCCACATTGCAACTCCATCTCTAATGCTTCAAAACCAAATAGATCAACTCAAATTGCTTCGAAGATTCTGATCCAATAAGCTCAAACCACCATCAAACTGAACTAAGCAAACTCGATTCCTAACGCAATTGCCAAAAGATAGAAAGCTGAAGGCAACCGAATATATATCTACTATATGAAAATCTAACTCTAGGCTCCCCGTGTGGAAAATTGTAGGCACCCTGAGTTTAGAAAGGGAATAATAAACTCCAGGTCAGTCATGGGACTGGTATGAGAAAAAAAAATAGTTTGTCGTTAACAAAAGCAAAACAAAAGAATTTAAAAGAAATCCGCAATGCATTTTGGAAAATGAAACTACAATAAGGCCTCCATACCACATAGGTAATTATCTGGGCTCCATACCATGATACCACCTTTTATCCAAAAGGAAATGGACATACCCTCAGGGGACGGTACCCCTAAATAACCTTGCTACAACGATTCCTATCTTGACCATTACCGGGTTGTGAGGCTCGACAAAGTCTCGTCCACAAAGCTACGCTTTTCACAAAAGCCATGCTTCGATTAGCACATGATCAGTAGCACTTCATATGCCACATTACCAAACCGGGAATGTATCACTAGTAACCATCAACTACATAACCTCTGAGTTTTTACGTCTTAAAGAAGTTTGTTAAGCTAAGAGAATAAATTCTCCACCACCAAACAGAAATGTATTTGATAGAAACCGTCTTTACATCTCAAAGTGTAACGTTAGACATACATCCATACAAGTCTGTTCCGGGTTTGAACAGAACTGAAGGCACTTCACAAAGAAGCCCTTGCAAATCCGGATAATCCTTAATCACGTCCGGACTCCCCATCACAACGGATGATCAAATCTTTATACCGAGGATCTGCCGGTGCAGAGACATTCGATGAGTTATCCTTTCGATTTTGAAAATATCTGGTCTTCACCACCGGTCTTCAAATGCAATCCATAACGTCGTATCATTATTCGGAATGGGTTTTATGACACTAAGTCCTCTCCCGACTAAACCGAATAATAAGCGCAATATTTAGAAACATATGGATATATGTGATCTTAGTTAAGTCACAACTTATTATCCAAAAACCTTTCTTTCAAATGGTTTAAACCACTTTCCACTTTTAATCTTTTAAATCAAAAAGTTTCACTTCACAAAGTTCACCAATCTTTCACAAAGATTCATTCATAGCTTTCTAATCAATTTACAATTCAATCTTGAAATCTTTTCAACAAAAACTGGAAATCGTTTCTTTATATGAAAGCCATTATCATTTGAAAACAAAGAGTTATCGTTTCGGAAGAATTCGATCAAATATGCACAAGTTATAGCCTTTAAAGTATATACTTGGGTTACATTTAAATTCCTAAAATAATACTTTTAAAATACTTCACAAATGTTTAAATCCATATTATTTTATAACTTGTATCACTACTTTTCAAACCATATTATCCGAAATAATTTTCAAATCTTAAACAAGGTATATTCTATTCAATCTAAATTCAATTTCAAATTTCCCTTTCCAAAAGCTTTCCATATTCAATTCAATTCCTTTTCCAAAACCATTTGGATTCAAAATTCAACTTTAAAACCATTTTATTAAATTCAAATATCTGTGACTTAACCAATTTTCTTGTGCAATCCATATTTGTGTGTATGGTGTAGTCCTAGGGTTTTACACAATAGTGCAACATCTTCAATCAATCATCACAATCCAAACATAGCCATATCGATAAGCGGCATAATCCTATAATGCTTATCTTCATTCACAGATTCACAGATAAATAATATATATTTATCATAGATAAATAAATTACATTCATCACTGCTCAAATCAAAATAATTCATATCACCAAACATCACACATCAGGGATATCAAACAATTCAACATTCAATAGATCCGAACATCCATAAGTCAGATTTATTAATCATCTGATTGATGTAAATTAAATTAATCACCAATCCTGGTTAATTAACATTAATTAATTACAAATCATTCGATTAATTATCCTTTAATCATTTATTAATTAATAAATTAATTAACTTTTAATCATTAAATAATTAACCTTTAATTATTTAATTATCCATTATTTAATTATCCATTAATTAACTATCCTTTAATTACATCAAGTAATTAACCCTTAATTATTCATTTTAATTAACAATTCTTGATTAATTACTCTTAATCACATTATTTAATTAGCCTTTAATTAATTACACAAATTAATTATCCTTTATCATTTACAGTAATTATCCTTTAATTACTCTCCTTAATTACATTAAGTAATGATCCTCCAATTACATTCATTAATTAATTAACAATAATTAACTACATTGACCATTAATTAATTCCATTAATTAATTAAACTTCAATTAGTCACTTTCTTTTAATTAAACATAATTAATTACTAACAGTAATTTAACCGTTAGCACTAGAGTTGGTCACTAACACCCTTAAGAGAGATTATGTAGAGAGATTAATGAAGAAAGTAAATGTAATAGGTGAACAGAATGCTAAACTAAATGCAGAAAATAAGAATACCAGATTTATAGTCGTTCGGCGTAATTGCCTGCGTCCACTTTGAGGTCAATCTTTATTGCTTTACTTATCAATTGGTTACAGATACAATCCGTACACCAACTATTTGGTTATAATTGTTAAGCAAAGAAGATAAGTCTTGAATGAGTCTGGAATGCGACAAAGTCTCCCCGGTGTTTTCGAAAAAAGGTCCCTTTCACTATGCCCCTGCCTCTCTATTTATAGACGAAAATGGGTTGGACTTCCCTAATGGTCCTAGTAACAAGGTATCTCGGCCTAAAGCGAGCGGCTTCTGCGTGCTGAACCATTAATGCCGATCGACAAACACCGAACACTTCCTTAATGCCAAACGAGGCGATGTGTTGAGTGAGGAGTGCAAGCCAAACGAGAACCAATGCCGGTCGAGGGGAGATACCGAATGGGGCATTGTATGCCGAACGACATGCTAATGCCCAATGTCATACGAATGTCGAACGTGCTTCATGCCGATCGAGGTTGAATGCAGAACGACTCTGCCATGTTGATCGGCCCTCAATGCCGAACGAGGTCTAGATGCCGAGCAGTGTGGAATACCGAACGACCACGCTGTGCCGAACGGCCCTCAATGCTGAACGGGGATAGATGCTGAACAGCCTGGTCGTGCCGAACAAGGATAGATGCCGAATGAAGTCTCTTCATCAAGTCTTTGGTTGCACGGTCAAGCCACTGGGTAACACTTGCCCCCCAAAGTGTATTATGTGGATGAACATGATGCGCTTTGAGTCACGAGTCCTCCATGTTTTGCTTCAAGCCCCAGTCTCGTTTCCTTGATGGAACTTTCTCTTGAATGCCGATTGAGTCAGTGTATGCCGAACGACATGCCTATGCCGAACGTCATATAAATGCTGAATGATATAGATGATGCCGAGCGAGGGATGCGCTTTGACCGATTCTACCGGTCATTATCCGTTCGACTTCCTTTCTTCTCCCTATAAAGGTTGGTACTTCACTTCTCTCTTTTTTCTTTTTCTTTTACTTTTACCTCGACCCTGCAAGAACTCATAACTAACCACCCTCAAACCTCGTTCACTTCTCCAATCTTCCCTTCCTATCCTGAATCCATGAAGTCCTACCTATAGTTCCTTCTCAAATTGAGTCTGAATGACTTTCAATCTTAAGCCCACAGACCCTAAATCTCCCATCATTCTCTTTGGTAAGAATCTGTCGTTCGAACGTTTTTTTCAACATAGGAAGTATAGGAAAAAGTTCGAATTTGTGAACTCTCTATAGATTATAGAAAGTAGGAGGCGTGTGGAATGGATAGGAGAGGGGAAATGGACACCGACCATTTCCAGGTCGTAGGTTCCTGTTGGTTTTCCGATCGTTAGAGTTAGGATGTTGAAGTGGAACAAGACCGTTGTTCGAGGTCGTTCGATAATCAAGGGGCGAAGAAGAACCGAGCGTGGCCGTTAGGCACTTGTATCTTGAGTGTAGGATGGTCGACCATGAGACGAGTGGCTCGATAGACTCTACGCGTGGGTGACGTCAGGGAGGCAGGAAGTAAGTGACTCGGTGTATCTGGCTCGTACGCTTGATCCAGAGAATGTCGAGCAATGGACTTGGGCCGGATGGCATTTAGGCCGGACTGGAGTGAGGCCGAGCAACATTTAGGCCGAATGACGTTTAGGCCAAGCGGCATTTAGGCCAAGCGGCATTTAGGCCGAGCGGGTTTTAGGCCATGTGTTTCAAGCATCGCTCGGCCTTGACCTTCGATGAATTGATAACAACAGTCGAAATCATTCCAACTTGAACATAACCCTCGTAGAGTTCACTTATTTCCCATACTTAATCATATGACAAAAAACAAGCACAAGGACTTAAGCAAGCCAACATATCAAACTAATCCAGACTGATAACTCCAGTTTCAACAACCATAAGTCTGAATTTAAATCGATAAAAATAGATAATAGCCTTCAACATATAGTGCAGATATCCGAGTCCAAAATTGAAAACATCATAAGACAGGCTTTCGGAGACGGTCTTCGAAGATGACAGTTCAAAGCTCAACTTTATATCGTCAACTCCGTGACTTTTAGTTTCTCAACACTTATATTTGAATGATCACACTAGTTCACACACCACACGAGGGGAATATATATGCTGTTAAGTCTAACGTTGATTATTTTTCAAGTATAGTTCAAACAGGTACTCTGTTAGATTCAATCTTCATTAGAGATGTCTAGGAAATCTAACTCTGCTATGATCTCAGATAGACCTGGGCCATCCTCTTGATAAGAAGTTGTAGATACTTCACATCCGTCAACTGCCCCTGCTCAAAGCTTTTCGAAACCTACGACTACATCTGTCGACTTGGCTCCCAACGCTTTGGAGGCTGCGATTTTTCTAGATGACCCAATCGATTCTCAGGCTTCAAATATTAACGAAAGTATGCTCCGTCGGATCTGCTCTGTCCATGGAATCCCCTTTGACAATGTATTAGTTCCATCGGGGCATGATCGTCCACACTTTCCCCCGTCGGATACACAGCTTGCAACAAATTCATGTGCTGGGTTGGCAGCGTGCCACCGTTCAACTCATTCCTTCAAGACGTGTTGCAGTATATCGACATTCCCCCATCGCAACTGCATCCTAACAGCCACGCATTCATCTACGGCACCTACATTCTCTTCATGAGTGTCCTCCCTAGGCTTACGACTCCGGACGATATCCGATACATATATTGCATCAAGAGACGAAAGGATAACCCATCTTTCATGTTTCTCAAGCCGTACAACAAATGTCAAATCTTAACTGGGGCATGGAGCAAGTTTGACCTGTATAAACATGAATGGTTTTGTGTGCGCTGTCCTCTCGGCTTTGCAAGGAGATGGGTGGAAGGAAGTAAGTCTTTTTCCTGGACCAATACTCATGTTTGGTCGAAGCTGTACCTTTTCTAACCCTCTTCCATCTTTTCAGGTATTAACCCACGTCCTGAGGGACCTGGATACTCCGAAGCCGTCGAAGCTATTCGAGCCATTCCTGTTGAAGACCGGGACATCAGAACTCTCATTTCAAATGAGTCACTTACAAAGTTTGGGCTGTTGGAGGAAGGTCGCCGGATAAGCCTCCCTCAGGGTGTTACCATACCCAGGCCTGCTTCTGGCAAAGGGAAAAAACAAGTTGAGTCTTCAGCACGTACGCCTCTGACGCACTAGAAGAGGGGGAAATTAAGGAAACTGAAACGCCTGAGGTACAAGATGAGAATGTTAGTCCCACTCGGGATCCGATAGTCGAAGTTCACAACATCAAGACGTCGCCTTCCCCTTCGAAGGGGAAGAAGAAATTAACATACAGGCTGAGGAAGAAAACAGTCGGTGGAATTTCTAAAGTTACTCTTGTCCCACTGGAGAAAGAAGCTTCCTCACAACATTTAGAAAGTTCTCTAAAAGGCGTGTCGAACCTCTCCATACCTGATGATCTACTCAATTACGACTTCGACGATCCAGAGGCCCTTAAGCTTCATTCGCCCAAGAGAGGCGATACAAGCGTTCAAGCCCAAAACCAGGGAGAAAAAACTCCTATTAGTAAAGAAACTGGTCCGTCGGGGGGAAACACTAGGAAACACACAAACACATGCACTTCATCTTGCACTTAAATTTCCATTGTCACTCTATTCTTTGCTAACTCATCGCTATTTAAACTTTGTGTAGGTGACATGTGTGAGAAATGCGGATTACAGATCTTAAGGCAAGGATTAACACTAGAGGGGGGGTTGAATAGTGTTTATAAAGAGTTACTAAATCCTTTTGAGTTTACGTAAATTTAAACACAGATGTGTGCATATACAGACACAGATATGATCACAGAAAAAAAGGAAAGAACACACCAGATTTTATACTGGTTCAGAGTTACCCTACATCCAGTCCCACAACACAAGTACGGATTTCCTTTCAAAAGAAATCTTTGCAATTACACCCTTGATTTCATGGCTACGAGGTACACCCTCCAGAATAACAATCCTCTAGGTAGAGATACTTGATTTTCCAGGCTACAAGTTCACCCACTTGATTTTACGGGCAATAAGTTCACCTAATTGATTTCCCAAGGCTACAATCATACCTTATCACACTTGATTGATTTTCAAGGCTACAATCACAGCTTTTCTCGCTAAGTTGATTACAAAAAGCCTATAACTCTGAATAGCACTGAGGATCTTGTTGAGATAGTGATAGAGAATCAAACTACGAATGATCAAGTTCATTTCAATGCAGATTTCCGCAGAGTAATGATAAGAATTTTTATTAAGAAAAGTGGAAGAAGAAGAGGAGTGAAAAACCAGAAAATTTGATGTAAAATTCGTTGAAACTGACCCCTATTTATAGTAGAACAATAGTCATGTCCATTAGTGAAGAGTTATGGCAAATAGACACTTCTTTTGAAACTGAAATTTTGAACTCAACTAACACCATGTCGACATGGACACCAGGAGTATGTCGACATCCCAAAGCATTTTTTGATGATTTGATTTTCTTTGAAAATAACCTTTATCTTATTTTAAAACTATTTTAAACTTTATAAATATACTTGACTATAGTTAAAATTCATAAGTAAATATAGAGAATAATATATGTAGAATTTAACTATAATTTTATATTTAAATCTAAGTATAAATATTTTAAAAGTTAAATATATTATATTAAAAGATAGTTTAAAATCAGGAGTAATTTGACTTTGAAATTAAAGATGATTTGGAGGCTAAAATTATTTAAAATCGTGATAGATGTTTTTGATTCTTTTAAAAGGAAGGTTTTGAAATCATTTCAAAAACAAGATATAATTTTGAAAAAATCATTTTGAATAAAAGGTTAGCGGATACAAAACAATGTTCCACTATATTTTTCGTAGGTTCCATCCTACTTAAGGTTCCATCCTTTAATAAGCTCAAAGTGGATTCCATTCCAAGAATAAATTGGATTTTAAGATGCCAGTGCTTTTCTAGGAGTTTTAACAAAATTTTCTAATTAAAGAATAAATTACTTGAATTCTTGAACTCTTGATAATCTTGAAACTCATGAGTCTTCAATCTTGATATCTTGAATCTCTATACTGTACAGTCTTCATTCTTGGTACCTGCATGGTTAAATCCTGCATACGCATGTATATCTAAACTTATATGTTAGTATTTATATTTTATAATCTATTCTAAGGTTGTTGTCATCAAAACCATCATCTCACGAACTAATAATCTCCCCCTTTTTGATGATGACAACCTTTGTTTATAAAATATTACTTTTATCCTAATAACTCCCCCTAAAACTAATAGCTCCCCCTTAATCTATTCCCTAATCACCTTATTTTATACTTCTCCCCCTTTGTCATCAACAAAAAACTAACTCCCCCTCATTCTTGACCTGCATTGATAAACTATACAAAGAAATGTATAATAGATAGATTAAGAAATAATTATATTTATGAGCATGATAATTTAATCAAAGACTATATACATTTCAATGTATATTTACATGTTTTAAACATTAAACATCGAACTAAATTAAGAAATCAATCCACACCAAGTATCTATCTAAACCAAATCAAATCAATTCAAATAAAGTAATAAAATTTAAACGTTACGAGGAACTTCCACCCATCCTTTTTCTCCAAAGGTAGGGTCTGCTTTAATAGCATCCCAATTTTCATTGTCATTGGTGAGAGAACAGGATGATGTGCTTCGTTATCATCCTTGTGTGGGGAGCAAATCATCCATTGTATTGCATCGAAATACCTTTCTTGCTCCTTGATCATCTGCGTTTGACTCAATTCTAAGTGTCGCTGGTTATAGAGAATAAACGAGAGAATATTCTTGAATGAATTAAGAGTTTGTTCAAGATTTTCGGATAAATTGCGAATTGGATTAGCCATAGTTGAATTTGTGAAAGAAATGAAGGATTAGAAGATAAGAAATAATTTTCAATGAAGAATTCTAGAAGAAATAGGTATATATAGGTGTAGAAATTCATTTGAAATGAATAGACATATGGTAGTTATTCAAATTTCACATTCAAAATGAATTGTCATTTCTGACCAGTACATGTCGACATGGTCATAGGGGGTATGTCGACATGGGTTAGTGAAAAAATATGACTAAATAGATTTTGTGAATAATTGTGTGTGTATATATATATTTATATAATATACTAACATTTATTCTGGAGATAAGATAAGCTAGATAGCAGAAAGGAAATTTCATTTCATTGCATACTAAGATGATACAATGATTAAACATATGAAACAACATGAACTTTCGGATTAAAATAAGCTAAAACACATACAAAAAAATAAATAAAGATAACACTAGTTAGAGGATGATGATGATGAAGAAAGTCCAAGTTTCTTGCTGACTTTGGAAATGAACTTGTTCATCTTGGATGAAATTTTGTCGAACTTCTTACTAACGGATCGTTTAAGAATCCGTTGATTCTCAACAATCGTCTTTTGGTTTTTGAGAAGGGTTTTGGTGGATGGATTAGGAGGATAGTTGATGCTTTCCAAAGAGGTTTCACCTTCTTCTTCTTCTTCAATTTCCATTTCATCCCCTTCTTCTTCTTCTTCCTCTTCTTCTTCTTCCATTTCCTCATGAGCCAAACGCTCTTCATTTTCGGCAGGGGTCTCATAAGGTTGAAAAACAAATGGAATTTTCATAAGCGAAATGTTGGAATGATTGAAAACTTTTCGAGAAATAAATTCTTTGCCTTTGAAATCCACTTCAAAATAGTTGAAAATTCGAGTGAGATAAATTCCATGATACAAAGTATTCTCACCCATTTCAAGATTTTTAGGACGAAGTTCATCCAAAATAACTTGCGCCCAATTTATGTCATAATTTCTAAAAATAGCAAAAAGTGCTTTGCAAACTTTTGAAGTAGGATTGTTAAAATTCCCCGATCTTGGGGTCAAAGTATGTTGCAAAAGAAGATCGAAAATTCTGGCCTTTGGTCGAAATTTTCGATTTTTAAATTCAAAATTGTCATTCCCTTTGAAAATGTGATGAAATGTCTCAAGATCATTTTCATCGATTTTAAAATTAGAAAGATCCATTCTTGTACACTTGCAATTGAGAATGGTACATAAAAGATTACAATTCAAAATAATTCTAGTGCCTTTGACACTACTTCAAATTTCATCCTCATAATCCACGGTTTAAATTAGCATAGAAAATTTCGACAAGATTTGGATAGCAAACAAAATCATTTTGGGAGGCATCAATAAGACTAAGAACTCCATTGTTTGCAAAAAGAGAATCAAGTTTATAAGAAGGAAAATCTTGAAAAATAGCAAACTTTCTGGGATGGACTTCGGCATAATTAGCATAATTGATGTATGCTTTTATTGCCTCCGGATCATTGAAGAGTTGCTCTTTTATTTTTCTGGAAATTCTCATGGTGGAGGGGTTGCTTGAAGAAGCCATTAAAGTAAAGAGTAGAGATCTTGAAGTTTTGAAGGAAGAGAGTTTGAATTTGAAAATGAGAGTGAAAAGATATGATAAAAGATAGTGGATAAATAGATTCTCAAAGGATATATTCTCTGCTCAAAAGGTAGCTTTTCAGAGAATTGAATGAAGTGAAAAGATGGAGGGAAATTCAAACATTTGAATTCAAATTTTAAAATTCAAATTCTGGTACCCATGTCGACATCATGGTAGGGACCATGTCGACATGTGCCAGTGAATTTTTGTGAATTATTTTTCCTAAGTTCTCTAATAAATTTATATACTTTATTAAATATTTATAAAATATTATTGGACTAATAATATATTTCCGAAAGTATTATTATACTATTAAAAATAATAATATAAAATAAAAAAATAAAGAAAAAAATAAATTTTTAAAATTCAAACAACACGCTAATTCAAAATCAATTAATCAAGCAATGAAACATCTAATTCTAAGCAAGCAATTTCAACCAATTATATTGTAAATGTGTACCTTTTTCTGAGTCCGTTTCTCTGAATTCGTCGAAGTCGTGAACTGCCGTGAAACACAAATTTGAATTATCTGTTTTCTGATCATCGTCACTTGAGGACGAGTCTGAGTCATCTAGAGTAGCAGTAAATGCACGTTTCCGTTTCTTTGCTGAATCATTATTCATAGGAGGATTTTGCCTATCCGGATACGGACAGTCTCTTTTGATATGGCCTGGTTAATCACAGTTGTAACATTTGACATTATCTGGCACTACATTCTGATTTTCAGAGTTCTTATAGTTGTTTCTCTTGAGATTATTCATCTTTCTGTATTTCAGGAACTTTCTAAAATTTCTAGTCATTAAGGCTATTTCTTCATCATTATCGCTGTTTGAATCTGATCCATCAGTCAATGCATTGAATGCCATTGATTTCTTTTCAGATGCTTTGCTTTCTCTTCTCCGGATCATTTGAACTTCATACGACATTAGATTTCCAATTAATTCTTCTATCTTTAAAGTACCGATGTCATTTGCCTCTTCGATAGCAAGTGTCTTTTGATCCCATTCTGTAGTAAGAGAATTTAAAATCTTTCTGACTTGATCTTCTTCATAAAATTCCTTTCCCAAAGATATTAGAGAGTGCATAATATCCTGAAATCTACTATACATATCTGAAATAGACTCATTAGAATTCATTTTAAATAATTGAAACTGATTTGTGAGCATGGAAATTTTGGTCTGTTTAACTTTTCTTGTTCCTTCGTGAGTAACTTGTAAAGTTTTCCAGATTTCATATGCAGACTTACAAACTGACACTCTATTGAATTCATTTCTATCTAGTGAACAAAACAAAATATTCATTGCTTTAGAATTATTTTGTGCAACAGTCTTTTGCTCAGTAGTCCACTGTGCAAAATCAGTTGTGAGTTCAGAATATTCAGTTTGTGTAATATTCCAAGTGTCTAATCCTATAGATTGTAAATATATTTTCATCCTACATGTCCAATATGCATAGTTACTGCCATTAAAAAGTGGTGGTCTGACAGTAGACTGACCTTCTATAAATGAACTAGTGACAGGGATACTACTGTTAGTAACAGTACGAGTGTTGGTGCCATTTTGAATTTTTTCAAAAATCAGATTATGAAACTTTGAAAACCTTGCTCTGATACCAATTGTGAGAAATGCGGATTACGGATCTTAAGGCTAGGATTAACACTAGGGGGGTGAATAGTGTTTATAAAGAATTACTAAATCTTTTTGAGTTTATGTAAATTTAAACACAGATGTGTGCAATATACAGACACGGATATAATCACAGAAACAAACACAGATGCAGATATAAAAAAAAGGAAGTAAAGGAAAGAACGCGTCGGATTTTATACTGGTTTGGTGTTACCCTACATCCAGTCCCACAACACAAGTACGGATTTCCTTTCAAAAGCAATCTTTACAATTAAACCCTGGATTTCAAGGCTATGAGGTACATCCTCCATACTCACAATCCTCTGGGTAGAGATACTTTATTTTCCGGGCTATAAGTTCACCCACTTGATTTTACGGGCAACAAGTTCACCCAATTGATTTCCCAAGGCTACAATCACATCTTATCACGCTTGATTGATTTTCAAGGCTACAATCACACCTTTTCTCGCTAAGTTGATTACAAAAAGCCTATAACTCTGAAAAGCACTGAGGATCTTGTTGAGATAGTGATAGAGAATCAAACTACGAATGATCGAGTTCAATTCAACGTAGATTTCGGCAGAGTAATGATAAGAATTTTTATTAAGAAAAGCGGAAGAAGAAGAGGAGTGAAAAATCAGAAAATATGATGTAAAATTCGTTGAAACTGACCCCTATTTATAGTAGAACAACAATCGTGTCCATTCGTGAAGATTTATGCCAAATAGACACTTCTTTCGAAATTGAAATTTTGAACTCAACTGACACCATGTCAACATGGTCACCATAAGTATGTCGACATCCCAAAGCATTTTTTGATGATTTGATTTTCTTTTAAAATAACCTTTATCTTATTTTAAAACTATTTTAAACTTTATAAGTATACTTGACTATAGTTAAAATTCATAAGTAAATATATAGAATAATATATATAGAATTTAACTATAATTTTATATTTAAATCTAAGTATAAATATTTTTAAAGTTAAATATATTATATTAAAAGATAGTTTAAAATCAGGAGTAATTTGACCTTTGAAATTAAAGATGATTTTGAGGCTAAAATTATTTAAAATCAGGATAGATGTTTTCGATGCTTTTAAAAGGAAGATTTTGAAATTATTTTGAAAATAAGATATAATTTTGAAAAAAAATCATTTTGAATAAAAGGTTAGCGGATACAAAAACAATGTTCCAGTAGATTTTTCGTAGGTTCCATCCTACTTAGGGTTCCATCCCTTTAACAGGCTCGAAGTGGATTCCATTCCACGAATAAGTTAGATTTTAAGATGCTAGTGCTTTTCTAGGAGTTTTAACAAAATTTTCTAATTAAAGAATAAACAGGAAATTATTATCAAGGACAAAATTTCACAGCTTTTTTGCCTCAAGGACAGACCTTCAATATTTTATCCCCAAGGACAACTTTCTGTAGGTATCGGTTTTTACTTATTGATAGCAGTTTTTAGGTATCAGTTTGTAGTTATCGGTAGCAGTTTTTAAGTATCAGTTTTTGCTTGGTAGCAGTTTGGTTGTCCTTATGAATAATTTTGAAAAATGTTTGTCCTTATGAATAATTTTTAGAATAATGTTTGTCCTTGTGGTAAAAATATTAGGGTCATGTCCCTGAGGCAAAAAATGTACAAATCTTTGTCCTTTAAATTAATTCCCCCAAGAATAAATTACTTGAATTCTTGAACTCTTGATAATCTTGATACTCATGAGTCTTCAATCTTGATATCTTGAATCTCTATACTGTACAGTCTTCATTCTTGGTATCTGCATGGTTAAATCCTGCATAGACATATATATATATATATCTAAACTTATAATGTTAGTATTTATATTTTATAATATATTCTAAGGTTGTTGTCATCAAAACCATCATCTCATGGACTAACAACATGAGGCACATGCATGGACTTGACCGCCTTCGCGGTTCATCGATATTCTACCAATCTGGCCGGGATTCGGGCTCCAACAAGCGTCGGGATAGAGATGAATCCGGCGATTGAGACTACCATCGCCGAGAGTCATCACACCGAAGGAAAACTTATAACCAGCCCTCACATCCTCGCGATCCTCCTTCTCAACTAGAGCACAGCAAAGAGAAATCTGGACATAAGG
This sequence comes from Allium cepa, assembly GCA_030765085.1. Classification (NCBI taxonomy): domain Eukaryota; kingdom Viridiplantae; phylum Streptophyta; class Magnoliopsida; order Asparagales; family Amaryllidaceae; genus Allium; species Allium cepa. Next base: position 303,251,794 of record CM060945.1, on the reverse strand, counting down.
GGTCTTAGCCTGAGGCACATAGGGACCGACACTTCGATTCGTCAAGCACCAGGCAATCTCGAGATCCCCACAAAATGCCTGCGGTCTCCAAGCAGACTCCTCTTACTCCCATTACCGATCCAACGGTCGCTGAATGACTTGCTGAACTTAAAGCCTCGTTTCCGAAGATATGCTTTGATGGCTTAAAGTTTCTTCTGACGATCCACCATGTTCCTGGGCATGTCAAGCAAAGTGCCATCGCCTGTACCAATGATGTCTATGTACATCATGATGTTTTCGTGTACTTAGCCAAGAAAGTTTTGGAAGTATCTATAGAGCGTCAACATAAGATAGATCGCGTGAAGCTTGAGGCTATTCACGATAAAGATATTAATAAAGCTCAGGACGAAGAGCTTGCTTCTTATAAGTCTCAGCTTGAAGTTGCCCAGCAGAGCACTAAAGATACTACCGAGGCCATCACTCGTTTGAAGTCAACCCATAAAAAAGAAATTGACGAGGCGGTCCAATGCTGTGGGGCCCTAGCTTTAGAGAAAGACTCAGTGCAGAAGGAGTGGGACGCCTTTGCCCTCCGAGTTATGGAGCTGGAGGAGCAACTCTGCAAAGAAAAGGAGGAGAAGACTGCTGACCAAGAAGAGTTGCAACGATATTGCGACGAGATCGTTGCCACACGACTTCTGAAGGCGAAGCTTGAGGATGAACTTTCTAAGGTTGAGATGCTTAAGAATGAAGCCCGTGAAGAGGGCAAGAAAATAGCGTCTGCGGAGGTCGACTCCCGCCTTGAAGTGGCTAAAGAAGTAGGTAGGGAGGAGGTCAAAAGCATGTTCAACCCACTAATTGTAGAATTCAATGCACCTGTCCTCATGCACCGAGACTTAACTTTTCTAGGTGAGGGCTACCTCGAATCTTTAGCTGAGGTGTGAGAGATCTTAGTAGAAATCTGGAAGGTCGAACTTGGTACCGAGGAGGTTGATGAAGGAGCTTTGATAAAAGAATTTCTTAAGGGAAACGAGTGTTCGGACCTATCTAGGGCAAAAGCTCTTTACTGCAAAGGCTCCCCCTCAACAAAAGGGAAAGAGGTTATTTCTGGTCCATCCAGGATCGAGCATCAAGTTCATGCGCCCACTCAGCCGGCCGATCGGCCGATACTTGATCCCTTTGAGCAGCACATCGGTTATGACCCGGAGGACCTCGGCCTTGGCGTTCACATTTTGTCTCCATTCTAGAGGGTGAGACCCCTCGAACGGATGTGAGCTAGCCGTAACCTAGTAGATAACCCTTCACTTTAACATTCCAAAAGTCGTCGTTTTTCACCAGGAGCCATCATATTCTAATGCTTGTTTTTCATGATTTTGTGCAAGCCGTTCTAATCCCGAGCCCACTCCGAGGAGCGATGTCGCCAAGGAGGTGAAGGAAAAGACAAATGAAGCCACTCACACAGGGGAGTCTCCCGGTCCAGATGCTTAGGTGATCAAAGTGCTTGATGAGGATAAGTCCGAGACTTCCTCTCCCATCGATGGGAGTTATGAAATCGAAATTACAGGCATCACTGAACACACATCTAAACTGAGCATGAAGGAGCAGCTTGAGAAGGAGAAGAAAACGACGGTTGAGATCAAAGTCGAGCCTCAAGCTGTGGACCTGGACGATCCTTTGAATAAGCCGTTGAAGGTCATCCTTCCTGGCAGGTCGAAGCCCACGGAAGTTCCCCGTACTTCTTCAATTTTCACTTCCTTATCAAAGAAAATTATCAAGGGCAAACGCTCGGGAGAGGAGTCGTCTATTAAAAGGTCGAAGAAGTCGAAGAAGTAGTCGTCGCTCTCATTCAAAGAGAGTTAGTTTAGATTATGTAATTATTTTTATTTATTTTCGTAGTTCATGTAAATAAACTTTTTGACTCCGAGCTTCGGAGGAGCTGTAGTAGAAACTTATTTTTAATGAATAAAACTTAGTTCTTTTGTCTTTCAGAAGACTTCCGTTGTTTGGTTTTTCTGTATACTCTTAGCCAAAACCCAAGCTATTACGAGTTACATAAACTTCTCGATTCATCTTCAGATAAGTTGATAATTTTTTGGCATTGCACATCCTTTATTCCCCGCTCCGGGTACTTAGAATATTTTTCAGTCCGCATGCAAAGGGTTTGATGACTTAAAGTCATTTGTATTCAGTCCACCCTCAGGGAACTTGGATATTTAAATCGTTTATTCTCTAGTCCACGCTCTGGAGACTTAGAGTATTCCAGTCCACACTCCAGGGACTTGGAGATTTTGAGTCATTTATACTCTGGTCCGCACTCTGGGGACTCATAGTACTCCAGTCTGCACTACGGGGACTTGGAGATTTTGAGTCGTTTATACTCTGGTCCGCACTCCAGGGACTCGGAGTACTCCAGTCCGCCCTCCGGGGACTTGGAGATTTTGAGTCGTTTATACCTTGGTCCACACTCTGGAGACTCAGAGTACTCCAGTCCATACTCCAAGGACTTGGAGATTTTGAGTTGTTTATACTCTGGTCCGCACTTTGGGACTCAGAGTACTCCAGTCCGCACTCTGGGGATTTGGAGATTTTGAGTCGTTTATACTCTGGTCCGCACTCCGGGGACTCAGAGTACTGCAGTCCGCACTCTGGGGACTTGGAGATTTTGAGTTGTTTATACTCTGGTCCGCACTCTGGGTACTCAGATTACTCCAGTCCGCACTCCGGAGACTTGGAGATTTTGAGTTGTTTATACTCTGGTCCGCACTCTGGGGACTCAGAGTACTCCAGTCCGCACTCTGAGGACTTGAAGATTTTGAGTTGTTTATACTCTGGTCTGCACTCTGGGGACTCAGAGTACTCCAGTCCGCACTCCGGGAACTTGGAGATTTTGAGTCGTTTATACTCTGGTCCGCATTCCGGGGACTCAGAGTACTCCAGTCCACACTCCGGGGACTTGGAGATTTTCATTCGTTTATACTCTGGTCTGCACTCTAGGGTACTCCAGTCCGCACTCCAGGGACTTGGAGATTTTGAGTTGTTTATACTCTGGTCCGCACTCTGGAGACTCAAAGTACTCCAGTCCGCACTCCGGGGACTTGGAGATTTTGAGTCGTTTATAATCTGGTCCGCATTCTAGGGACTCAGAGTACTCCAGTCCGCAATCCAGAGATTTGGAGATTTTGAGTCATTTATACTCTGGTCCGCACTCCGGGGACTTAGAGTACTCCAGTCCGCACTTCAGGGACTTGGAGATTTAAATCATTTATTCTCTGGTCCGCACATTGAGGACTCAGAGTACTCCAGTCTGCACTCTGGGGACTTAGAGAGTTTAAGTGCTCGTGCGCATTTGTACGTCAGATAGAATAATGTATCTCTTAGTTATTCGTCACAGCGTTATCATACACAGAAACATCGACAATTCATGGAGAAAATGGCTTCAAGCCTTTATTAATGCAAACAAGCTAAATTGTCTTATTACATACCATAAACTAGGAATTGAAACTTGCTGGAAATAAATGCAACTAAAATACGAAAGAAATGAACTAAGTGTAATAATGCCGCAAATGCTCGCTATTCCATGCTCGGGGAATGTTGCACCATCAACGGTCGCTAGCTTGAAAGTTCCTTCTCCAAGCTTCCGTTCAATGATGTATGGACCTTCTCATGTAGGGCTCATATGTGATGGAACCAGGAAAACTCGTTTCAAAATGAGATCACCCACACCAAAGATTCTCGGTCGGACTTTTTCATTATAGTATCGAGCGACTTGGTGCCTATATGCGGCCGCTCTTAAATTTGCTTCTTCACGCTTTTCATTAATGAAGTCTAATGATTCCAGCAAAAGATCTTGATTTGACTCATGGTCATAATATGTTACTCAATGTGAATGGAGCTTCCAATTCTATGGGTATGACAACTTCCATGCCATATGCCAATGTGAATGGAGTGTGGCCAGTCGCAGACTTGTGGGTGGTTCTGTAAGCCCAAAGCGCTGTTGGAAGCTAATCCACCCACTTGCCTCTAGCCTTTTCCAAATATTTTTTCAATATGGATTTGATTATTTTGTTTATGACTTCCACTTTTCCATTGGCTTTCGGATATGCAACCGCTCCAAACTTTTCTCAATACCATATTTTTGACAAAATTCCTTGAACTCTTTGCTTTCGAATTGAGTTTCATTGTCTGTAATGTTGGTTCGTGGAAGGCCAAAACGGCATATAATATTTCATACAACAAAATTAATGACCTTCTTGGTGGTGATAGTGGCCAAAGGCTCTGCTTCTACCCACTTGGTAATGTAATCGACCGCAACAATCGCGTATTTTGCACCACCTTTAGATAGGGGTAAGGAACCGACTATATTGATTCCCCACATTGCAAACGGCTAGGGATTAACCATTTGTGTTAGTTCCTTCGGCGGAGCTCTTGGGATTTTCGCATATTTTTGACATTTGTCACATCTTCTCACATAGTCTTCGGCATCCCGATTTACAGTCGGCCAACAGTATACATAGCGGAGGATTTTCTTTGCTAACGTCTGCCCTCCGGTTTGGTCGCCACATTCACCTTCATGGACTTCCTTCAAGACTCGTTTTATCTCATCATGGGCAATGCACCGGAGTAAGGGGGTCGAGAATCCCCTCCGATACATTAACCCATCTTGCATTACATAACGCGAAGCCTTATGAATGACTTGTCTTCTTTCGCTCCTTCTTTTGGGCACGAACCCATGTAACAAGTACTGCTTGAATGGGGTCATCCATGATTCCTTCTCAATTTCTGTTTCTAACATGAAATCTACCTCTATCATACTTATGCTCGGAACATGCAAGATTTCAACTGGAAATAATCCCATTTGCTGTGCATCGCCAGTGCTTGCAAATTTTGCTAATAAATTGGCTGCTCTGTTTTGCTCACGCAGGACATGTGAAATATCATAATACTCGAGATTCGCTAGCAGCTCTTGAACCCGGACCAAATACGGAGAAAGTCTCTGCCCCTTTGCTTGATAGTCTCCCTGCACTTGATACACTACCAGTTGCGAGTCGCAACAGATTTCAACCGATCTTACTCCCAGCTCTTTGATAGTCTTAAGCCGACAATCAATGCTTCATACTCGGCTTCGTTATTCGTTGCTGTGAATTCGAGCTTCAAAGCGTGGAAAACTGATCGGTCCTCAGGAGTTATAAGAACAATGACAGCCCCCGAAGAACGGTTGTTAGATGCCCCATCGGTGTACATCTTCCATCGAATGGGAGGTATGACATTGTGGCCGTTTGACTCGTTTGTCATGGTGAATTCAGTAATGAAATCTGCTAGCGCTTGACCCTGTATGGCCCTTCGTGGCAGGTAGGTAATATCGAACTGACTCAACTCAATATTCCATTTTAACATCCTTCCAGAAGTTTCTAGTCATTGGAGTACCTATCGTAAGGGTTGATCGGTGTAAACACTAATCGAGTGTGCCTGGAAGTATAGGCGAAGCTTGCGTGATGCAATCACCAAGTAATAAGCTAGCTTCTCAATCCGAAGATAATTTCTTTCTGCCCCCGTCAAACGTTTACTGACATAGTATACTGGCTTTTGAACTCGGTCCTTCTCGCAAACCAAAGCCGTACTGATAGCATGCTGAGATACTGCCAGGTATACATACAGCATTTCATGGTCAACCGGTTTTGATAGCACCAGGGTACTTTCTAGATGTCTAACCAGAGCTCGGAATGCTTCCTCACAGTCAGATTTCCACTCGAAATTCCTCTTTCCTTTCTTTATCACATCAAAGAAAGAAATGCACTTATCCGTGGCTCTGGATATGAATCGACTCAGCACGGCCACCTTTTCGTTCAAGTTTTGTACTTGCTTTAAAGTTCTAGGCACCTATATGTCCCGAATAGCCTAAATCTTTTCCAGGTTAGCTTCAATTCCTTGTGCGTTCACAATGAAACCCAAGAACTTCCCGGATGCAACGCCAAAAGAACACTTTAAATGGTTGATCTTCATCCCATAATGCCTGAGTATATCAAACACCTCTGCTAAGTCTCGGATGTGGTTGTTTGACTGTCGTGACTTCATGAGCATGTCATCCATATAGGCTTCCATCGTTCTGCCAATCTGGTATTTAAACATTCGATTCACCAGACACTGATAGGTTTCTCCCACGTTTTTCAATCCAAAAGGCATTACTACATAGTAATATAGCCCCACATCTGTGAAAAAACTGGTGTGTTCTTGGTCTGGAATATGCATCGGAATCTGATTGTATCCTGAATATGCATCCATAAATGACAATAATTCGTGTCCGGTGGTAGAGTCGACGAGCTGGTCGATTCTAGGTAAAGGGAAACTATCCTTCGGGCATGCTTTAATCAAATCAGAGTAATCAAAACAAGTTCTCCACTTCCCATTCGCTTTTCTTACCAGCATAGGGTTAGATACCCATTCGGGGTAGAGGACGTCGCGAACGAACCCATTGGCTTTGAGTTTGTCCACCTCCTCTTTGAGAGCAGTGGACCTCTCCGGATCCATGTCTTCCCTTTTCTGTTTTACTGGGACGTACTTCAGGTCTATGTTCAACATATGACTTGCAATGGCGGGTGAAATCCCGCACATATCAGAGTGTGTCCAAGCAAAAACGTCCAGTTCGCTCGGAGGAAATTAGTAAGATCCTCGGCCAATGAAGGGTCGAGTTGCGATCCAATCTTAAGAACTCATGACGGATCATCCCGGCTGACTGGAATATCGATCATCAGCTCAGCCGTTGCTGCATTCGTTTCCCTGGGTTCCCCAACATCATCTCTCAGATCTTTGTCTCTAAGGATCCGAGAATGTCGCCCGAGCCAGGGATCGGGGACTACTTGTCAATCATCATTATTTAGGATGCGGACGAAGCTATCCGCAACCTTCCCCTTTTCTCTCCGCTGAGCTTCTCTCAGCTCTGCCACATAACATGCGCGACTGGTCGCCTGATCGCCTGATAGCCATGTACTACACCGACTCATTTGTCCATCGGAAATTTTAATGTCAAACATCATGGGGCCAAAGCGGCCCTAAACTTTACCAGGGTCGGACGACTCAAAAATACATTGTATGGAGAGTCAACATCCATTACTATGAATGGTAGGATGCGCACTCTCCTACGCTCATCTTCTCCCCAGTTCAACTGGTATCTCAATATACCCCATCGCGTCGGTTGCAGCACCATTAAAGCCGTGGATGTGGGCCTTGCATGATTTTAAATCTTTTGTCTCCATCTTCATTTGATCATAAGCCTTCTTGAAGATGATGTTGACAGAGCTTCCACAATCAATCAAAATTCTTTTGACGTAAGCTGGCCTGATTGTTGCTGATATGACCATCGGGTCGATAGTAGGAGCCTCCACCTTGTCTGCATCTCGACCGCTAAACACTATATCGTCTGTCATCATGCATTGTTGTTTTGCGGAGGTTCCATCTTCCACATTTGAACAACATTCATAATTTGCATGCTTCAAGGAGGTAGCATATCGTTCCATCTCCTGCCAATTCTTGTCCGCAGGATGGGGTCCTCCGACTATAGTGTTTATGATCAACCTTCCCACGGTCCGGCAGGTTCCTCTGGGTAGCGTGGAGCCAGATCGCGTACGGGGTCTGACGTTCCTTGCCTACCCTCTGGTGGGTTCTTAGCAAACTCCTACAACTTTTTCTGCCTGATTAACCTTTCTATGGCGTGATGGAGGTGTCTACACTCCTCAATATTATGCCAGTGGGTCTCATGGAAGCAGCAGTACTTCCCCGTCAATTTCTGTTCCTTAGTGGATTCCTTGAGGTGCGACTTTCTGTATTGGAAGGTGTTACAGGTAGATAGGTAAATGTTTTCAAGAGACGTATTCATGGGGGTGTATTCGTTGCAGGTCGGAATCCACAACTTCCATTTCTCCGTCTCCTTTTTCTTTCCGGGATTTTCGCCTCCGAATCCTTTAGATTGCCCAGGCTTGTTCTGGACGTTGACTTGAACTTTTCCCGAACTATCGCCGAATTGCTTCACGGCGATGTTATTTTTCACAGTATCCTGAACAGGCCCTGGTGCCTTATCTCGTCTCGTCCATCGAGCTTCCTCCCTCCTTATGAACTGGTGAGCTTTGGGATAGAATCGCTCCAACGTAGTTGGGCGCTTTCCCGCTAACCAATCTCCAAACTCCGAGTCTGGATCTACACCTCGCATTATCGCCATCAAGATTGCGTGGTCGTTAGGGTTGCTAACTTCAGTGGCATCAACATGAAACCTCTGCAAGTATGCTTTCAAAGACTCTCCCAGAGCCTGGATCACGCTTGATAAGGACATCACATCCTTTGGACGAGTAGCATGTATCTTGAATTGTTCAACAAATTTCATCGCCAACTCATCGAAGCTAGATATAGACCGCAGAGGAAGTCGAGTAAACCACATGGTGACGATCCCGGACAAAATGATTAGGAAGCTCCTACATTTAGTCGCGTCATTCGCCCTTGCAGAATCCATCATCCATTCGTACCTGCCACGTGTTTCCTAGAGTCAATATTCCCTTCGTAGGCTGGGATAGTCAGCATGCTGAATTTCCTGGGATACTCAGCCTGTAGAATAGTATCCGTGAAGGGAGCATGACTCCTGGACACTCCCCAATCTTCATTGGTCAAGCCTTGGTTCTCTCTCATTAACTGCCTGACCATGGCTTATAAGTCTGGTGTTTGAATAGAGGATGGGAGGTTGGGCTCCGTTCCACGGGACCGTGCGGGTTGATGTCCCGCCTGTTGGCAGTCGGCCAAACGTGCGTCCTGAAGGCCAGCTTGATTTGGGTCTTGGTTAGCCGGGCGTCCGGTCTCCTCACTTGCCTGATCCCTAGCAGATCGATCAGTGGCACCCGCCTATGCAGCTTCAGTCTTATGACATCTACGCCTAGGAGATTCATCAGCTGAGGTCTAGCTGTCGGATAAAGAATAAGGAGCAGGGCTACCTCCATCATTCTGATGCTGCTGCTGGGGAAGCTGAGTCATGAGATTAGTGTTGGTTTGAGTCTGCTCAACAAGTTGCCTTCTACTTTCCATGAGTTCTCTTATCAAGTCGTTGAACTCTGTTCGGGAAACGACTTCCGCATGATTTTGTGTGGAGGGCCCTGCACCTTGAATCGCTTGTTGGTTGCTAGGTCCAACTTGTTGCACACTAGCAGTCTCGTGGACGTCCGCATTGTGAGAGGCTGATCGGGTGCGTAGTCTTCCCATAGCAGAGTTGTCGATTGGAACTCTGAATAGATTCAACGGGCATCTAATGAATAAGTCAGATCTCCTTCGGGGGATTTTTCAATCCAGTAGCTACAAAGCAGATCCTGTCGACCTGAGAATTCGATTCTCGGTGAAAGCACCAAAATGTTAGCACCAGGTTGGTCACTAACACCCTTAAGAGAGATTATGTAGAGAGAATGATGAAGAAAGTAAATGTAAACGGTGAACAGAACACATAAAATAAGAACATCAGATTTATAATGGTTCGGCGTAAATGCCTACGTCTACTTTGAGGTTAATCTTTATTGCTTTACTTATCAACTGGTTACAGATACAATCTCTACACCAACTATTTGGTTAAAATTTTTAAGCAAAGATGATAAGTCTTGAACGAGTCTTGAATGTGGTTGAGTCTCCCCGGTGTTCTCAAAAAAGGGTCCCTTTCACTGTGCCCCTGCCTCTCTATTTATAGACGAAAATGGGTTGGACTTCCCTGATGGGCCTCGTAGCTAGGTATCTCGGCCCAAAGCGAGCGGCTTCTGCGTGCCGAACCATTAATGCCGATCGGCAAACGCCGAACGCTTCCTTAGTGCCTAACGAGGCGATGTGCTGAGTGAGGAGTGCAAGCCAAACAATAACTAATGCCGGTCAAGCGGAGATGCCGAACGGGGCATTGTATGCTGAACGACATGCTAATGCATAATGTCATACGAATGCCGAACATGCTTCATGCCGGTCGAGATTGAATGCCGGATGACTCTGCCATGTTGATCGGCCCTCAATGCCGAACGAGGTCTGGATGCCGAGTGGTGTGGAATGTCGAACGACCATGCTATGCCGAACGGCCCTCAATGCCGAACGGGGATAGATGCCGAACGGCCTGGTCATGCCGAACAAGGATAGATGCCGAACAAATTCTCTTCATCAAGTCTTTGGTTGCCCGGTCAAGCCACTGGGTAACATTAACCATCGTGTAATTAATTACTTAATTAATTACTTAATTAATTAACTCTTTAATTAACTATATTAATTAATCCTTAATTAATTACATAAAGTAATTAATCCCCAATTACTTCCACTAAGTAATTATTCTTTAATTACTTTCCATTAAGTAATTTCCCCTTCAATTAATTACACACAGTAATTACCCATTAATTACTTACACTAAGTAATTATACTTCATTAATTGCATTGAGTAATTATGCTTAATCGATTATCAAGTGATTATCTTTGATCAATTAAACTAATAAATTAACTTAAATTAATAACATTTATTCAATTAATTACAATTAAATAATTCATCCATTTAATTACTTCCATTAATTACTTACTCCTTAATTTATTTCCTTTAATTACTTAGATTAATTAACCCATAATTAATCAAATAATTAACTATTCTTAATAAAACAATTAATTACCTTAATTAAATTACATTGATCAGCTTAGTTAATTAAGTAATTATACAAACTATTTAGTTAAAATACCATAATTAATTAAGATAAACATCTACCTTAATTAATCACTTATTTGTCATTAAATTAAAGCTTGGAAACAATTAATTCATACATAAAAATCATTTTAGAATTCTTTGATCATTAAGGTTAAATACCCTTACTTTAATTATATCCTAATAACCTTGTTAAATCATATTTGAAAACATTTATAAATTAATTTACCAAAATTAACCCAAGATATAATTATTTTAAAACAAAACAAATTTTAAATCACTTAACTTTTATATTAAAAACTTGAAATATTGATAATACTTTGAAACTTTCATTTAATTATCCTTTAAAAACTTAATCATTCTCCTTGCTTATTTAAAATTGATTTAAACATTTATATCGATTTCAATTTGATAATACTTTGAAAATTAGATTTATTATACATAATTAAAACTTGTTAAATAATTTACTTTATAAACATATTTATTTACAATACACTTTAAACTTAACTAAACATTTATTTTTAAAACCTAAATTATTTAAAAAATTTAAAATTGTTAAAAACCTTTGCTCTTTATAAATTTGTATATTTCCTTTAAAATTTTGAAATCTGGTTACTATAACAAAATATAACCCGAGACAAAACTCGAGTAAACCATGCAAAAGTCCCGATCATCTCTCGAGTAATTCGCAATCCACATAGCTCCGAGTCAAACCCATCTCATTCCCGAGGCAAAACCCAGGTACAAGGCTTCTTCCCTAAATCTTTACAAACCCCGGTATCAGATGTGCACAGTGCACGTGCACAACGACTCCACGTCGCTGCGATCAACTACGATGGCTCCAACACATCGCCGACGACACCCATGAGCCTCCAACGCACCCAGATTCCACAATTTCGTCAGAGATCAACAATGAGCTTCTCGATCGAATTAGAACCAAAACCCAGATCAGCAAAACTTATCGCCGACGACACTCTAGGCCATTATCAACAACGCCGACCGCACCGTAGACTCGTCTCCTCCTTCAGCTCCTATCCCCCCTCTATCGATTGCCTATTGATCATCATCGATGGTGAAATCCCTTCTCAAACCTCGCCGACCAAAACGAGCTTCTAAACCCTAGTTTATCGATGATCGGCCGCCTCAACCCTTTAAAAATTCCACCACTATTTTTCCTTTGCTCAATAATCTTCCCTCTACCTTCGATGTCAGGCATGACTACCCAAAACTCACCGTTCATCGAAAATTGACTATATTGTGTTTTCTGTTCATTTTGAAATTTCGCAACAAATACCAAGCTAAAAATCTTGAAATTATTGTCTAAATTCATCATTTTTCAATATGATTCTGGATATATATTCAAAACAAAAAACTACGAACATTGATTTTATGACTTTGATTAATTTTTACAGCAATATATTATTCTTGAAAAAATATACTAAGTATTTTCACTTGCAAATATTTTTGAAAATGAAAATACATTATGGTGATCATCTTTCTTTTTAAAATCTTAACCTAATATTGATTTGTTTAGGGAATTTTTTGAATAGGTTTAAGAACCTGTAGGCAAGAACAGAGCTATTCATATATATACATTCACCAAGAAACATTTCGTATATATATATATATATATATATAAGCATATTCACATTATTTATCATCACTTCACCTCAATTATAAACCACAAATATCAATACTAAAGTAGTTAAGGCAATGGTTTACTCATCGTGATATCCAAAACAGAGAAACTGGATCTTGATTTTTCTTTCGTGAGCTTGATCTGCTTAATTGGTTTTGATCTGAAAGTTTTGTTTATTGATCTGTAGTTGATGTTTGAAATGCTTCGAATGTTGTTGAGTTTTAATATGATCTTTGCATTGAATCGAGTTAGAGATGCTTTTGAGTCTTGGCTTCCAGGTTGATGATGAGATGATTTATTGCTTACAGGATTGTAGTTTTGGTTTTTATTTCTTTTTCCAGGTTTTAATTTGAAGACGAAAGAAGATATATTGTAGCCTGGTTTTCTATTCTTATACATATTTTCTATGATGTCTAAATAAAAAGGGAATTTTATTTTGCCACTTGTAATTTAACTCAATACTTGTAAATCTATGTAAACACTTGTTTTACAAATGTCTTAATTTGTATCTTTATGTTTTAAACCTTAATTTTAATTAATTTATAGATTTATGTTTTAACCCCTTGTTTAAATAAATCACTTAATTTATATACAACTATTTTATGTTAACTCTTATCTAATTTTTTTCTCATATGTATTATTTTTTTAGAATGAAAATAACAAATCAAGTTTGACACTTGTCAATTAAACTAACACTTGTACATTTGCATGCTAAAGTAAGCTTACATTTATTTAAACCTTTTATTATCATTTTACGTTTGTAATTTTTTCCATGTATAAATGTTTTTAAGTTTTTTTATACTATTTACTTTCTAAATTAAGCATTTATCTTATGTTTTTTTTTGGAACTAGGGAAACCTGTTCAATCACTACCGACATGCGATTCCTGAACAGTAAACCTAGGGAATAGATGGCTGGCCTGCCACAACCACTATTCCAAGCTAGCCAGACCTTTCGATTGACACTTGGTCCAGGAGGCGTGAAAGTGAACCTCAAACCATCCCATGTTAAAACAAATCAAGCATTTATCTTATGTTTTTAATATCACCTTATATTATATTTTTATGTTTTCAAATGTACAAACTACTTATTACAAATATAATGGAAAAGTGTTTTAAACCTTTTGCAAAACTATACTTAGTTATGTTTTATACATGCATATATTTTAAATCATATATTTATACAACTTTAAATATCCTTTTGAAAATTATTACATTATATTCAAAATATAACTTTCAAATTATATGTATATGAAAATTAGAAAACAAATTCTTATTAATTTTAAAAATATAGTTTTAAATCCAATTTATATTTCAACACATTTATATTTGAATTTCAAACCCACAATTCAATTTAAAATCTCTTATATACAAATATCTTATTAAATTGGAAAAATTCCCATTTATTCAGAATTTGATTCCAAAAATTAAATTAATTACCAATTTAAATTTGACTCAAAAATGGGGATCGTTACAAAAATACAACAGAAGAAGAAAGTCAAAAAGTTTTAATCACAAGTTGAATGATATTTAGATATAGCATTTCTACATTTGAAACACAATACACTGTGTTTAATACGCTAAATGATAGACTAATATAGCATTTCTACTTTTAATATAGTACAATTATCTGACTATGCAAAATGATATTTGGATATGGCATAAGTATATTTCAATTGAATATGGATGAAAAAGTTTGCAAAACGAATATGAATTTTGCATAAGTATATTTAAAGTGAAGTAGTATGAATAGAATATACAAAATGAAATAAGTATTCCTAAGGAGAACTACCAAATGCAAAATTATAATTGCATATGGCATATGTATTTTTAATGTAACATTTTAATCACAAAGTTCACCACTATGTTTATGATATGCAAAACGATTGTTTAATAGAGCGTTTAAGTTATGAAATCCACTATCATGTTTAAAATATGAAGAATGATAGTTCGATATAGCATTTTAGTTGTGAAGTCCAATACCAAAGTTGCAGTATGCAAAATGAGATTTAATATATCATTTTAATTACAATATCCACCGGCATGTTTAAGTTATACAAAATGATAGTTAAATGTAGCATTTCAATTACAAAGTCCATAAGCATGTTTAGGATATGCAAAATGATAGTTTAATATAGCATTTTAGTTATGCAAAACGATAGTTTAATATAGCATTTTAGGATATGCAAAATGATAGTTTAATATAGCATTTTAGGATATGCAAATGATAGACTAATATAGTATGTTTAGAATATTTAAAATGATAGTTAATATAGCATTTTAGTTATGAAGTACACTAGCATTTTATTTATGATATATGTAACATTCAAAATAAAGCAACTCAATAAACAAGTAAACAAACAACTGATGCATTATGTTTTATGCATATTTGATCATCTTGTGAAACATATAAGTAATTTTATCTAATCAAAATCGCATCTTTTGCAGATTTTTAAAATAAAACTTACTTCAGCTCCTTGAAAATTAGGAACATTTAATCATACTATTACAAATGCATAAATTATGACAACTGCAATACAAAATATAACGTTTAGTTATGTACTATATATATAGAATTAGAATGATAATTTCATATAGCATTTTTTTTTCTTAGTTCAATTCAACACATTTAATCGCCATCGTTACTTTTGGCATCACCAGCAACCTTAACTTCCACTCCACCGCCGCTCATCTGAAATCGGCCATAAAAGTCATGGCTCAAGTCACCGCATGCCTTTAAAGTAGTCGCCGCCACCTACAGTCCATCGCTTTCACTTGACGAACGAGCTCCGCCTTCGCTTGAACGAGCTCCGCCTTCGCCTGTGTAACAACCCGCATATTTGTCAATTTTAATATTTTAATATTTTATTTTAATATTTTATCGATACTCGAAATTTAGTCCGAAAAGCCACTTTTTGCATACGGTCGAATTAGGACTCGGGACCACTCCCATTGAGTTTAAAATGCCGTTTGCGACCTTTTTGAGTATAAGCTTCGATAGGTTTGGAGAAAGTTGATTTTTTTGCTACTTTTCACTTTGGGTTTGAGTTTGGGTTTAGCCATTAGCCAACTTATACTCAAAACTGAACCACTCTTCCCCATTCACCCTCACTTCTTCCTCTTTTCAGTTCTAAGGCATTAATGGTGGGAGAGATTGGAAATTAAAACTTCAAAACCCTAGTTCCTCTTGCAACCTCAAATTCCTAGCTCCAAATTCAAGAGAACCCATTGGTAAGCATTCTCTTCTTCTTCTCCAACTTATTCTCTTACCAATTTCAGAAATTTCTAAACCTAATTTTGGGAATGTTCTTGTTTTGAGCATAGATTCAAGCTCATTTGGGTTGTGTTGAAGAGAGGTTGATTCTCCATTTGCTTTCAAGCTTCTTCTTGTTTGATTTTGTAAAAAGGTGAGATTTTTATCTCACATCTTTGTCTATAATTATCTTCGATTGTTAGGTATGAATTCCTAACGTTTATTTGTGTGCAATTGATTTTGGTTTGGATCGATTTCGTGTATATTCCAATTTTTGGTGTTTTGGTCTAATTTATGAAAATCCTATTATGGACAATTGGACATTGATATTTGAGGCGTATCGAAGAGCCGTTTAGGCTGGGTTGTCGTTCGACGTAATTCCTTAGTCATCGTCATTTTCTCGTTCGATCGTTTTCGATATCCGTTTGGCCATTTCTGGTCTAGGTTCAGGGAATGCCCTGAACCCTAGATTCAGACGTCTGAAACGTAATATTCAGACGTCTGAATATTGTTCTGGGAAGATTTCTATTCCCAGATTCAGACGTCTGAATATATGGTTTCAGACGTCTGAATTGGTTCATTTGGAACCAGAAAGGAAATAGGCCAAAATATGCCTATTTCAGACGTCTGAAACACTTGATTCAGACGTCTGAATTGTGTTCTGGAAATTTTTATATTTCCAGATTCAGACGTCTGAACCACTTGTTTCAGACGTCTGAATCAGCAGTGTTTTGCCTGCTTGCCTATTCGCTTGAGAATTCCAATTTAAATCGATTCGTGATGATCCTATTTGTTGTTATCATTTATTATGCCTTTGATGACTCCTATTTAGGGATTTTTGAATATCCATTTCGATGGATTCTTTATCGGTTTCTTTGGATTTTATTCACGTCTTCGAAGGTGAATTTTAGTGATTGATTGTTCTTACAATCTTCTTTGTGATTTACCACTTTAAAAATATAAAGGTTTTCTATACTAGTAGTAAATATCAAAACTCTTTCTTCAAATGATTTCAACACTATTTTATTACAAAGATCGTTTTCTCGAACCGATTTCTAATCTATTAATATATACAAACCTTTAGCTCACTCGTATGAGAAATCTAATTAAACGGCTTAGTAAAACAAGTGGTATGAAACGCTTGCGTTTATTTCGTCGGTTAATTCTTGGACTTGTTCGATTGAACCTCTTGTGACAATTTCCTAGTGGAGATCTACAGTTTGTTCGTAAATATTTAAGTTAAGCAAGTGGTTATGGGACATGAAGCTAAACTCATATATTTACTAGCTTAGTGTAATTGACACTTCTCGTTGATCATGACGATCATCTTTGTGGTTTAGACTAGCAATGTGCGATATCTCTTTGTCTGCGAGGGAGACTAAACCCCGTTTTGTGGAGTTTCGACTCAATTTGGTGGGGTAGCAACCCACGGTCTTCGGACCATTCGTGTGTCAGGTCTTCGGACCATTCGTGTGTCAAATTAATGGCTAGCTACCATGAGATAGCTTCTCGTTCGTGTGTTACAGCTGTTGGTGAGTTTTCATGCTCCCGTTCGTGTGATAGGCCTCCCCCTTTTTATTTTATGATTTCTGGATTTCGTGTGTTGAATTCTAGAATTTATGCTTCACCAATTTTAGTGATTTTCATTGATATGATTTATCAATTTTTGTGTATTGGTGAATTCGTGTGTCATTAACTTGTTGTGAATACAAGTTTTGGGTATGATACCCTTTTTGGATCTTTGAGAAGATTCTTTGATATTGATTAATCGTTTGTTGATTATCATTTTCATACTTATAGTAGTATGCCATTATGGATATTGTACGTCTATGCCATATCTTTCGTTCTATATCATGTTATCTGATATTTATAGCTAGACTGATCCGTTTATTATTTTCTTATAAATAATACTCGGGTCAGACCGAGATGTTGCAGGTGCTTCTACTTGACTTCTCCCCAGGGATTCATTCCTCTGACTTTTGGCAAGCTACTTAGATTAGTAGTTTATTTTGTTGTATGCACTTGAGATATAGACTCATAGTTGTATTCTTTTGTATAGCACGTGTTGCTATTCTTTTGTATTATTGTGGATTCCTTTGACCACTACTATGATGTACACTTTTATGTGTAATATTCATATCTTATTCCGCCTTTGTGATATGAATTGTCTGTGACTGATTTTTGTTATGTTTATTTCTATATTTGTTTTCCGAAGATATTATAGACACTGTGTAGTAGCTTTGAGTTTGTGTCGGTATGTCGGATTTCCTCTTGATAAAGTATTGCATGTTATACTATCTGACATATCGGTGCTCGCACAAAGTAATTACACGGATGGTCGCTCCTCAACAGCGTTATTCTCCGTGCTAGTTGACAGCATTCACCGTAATGTTCTTGGCTAGCGTGGGTATAGAGGTGGGGCGTCACAGCTTGGTATCAGAGCCAAACTTCGGAACAATATGGAATATTATAAAAAGGATCATCGTCCTAAGTCCATCTTGGGAGTCGTGCTTTCGGATTTTATTCGGGTCTTCGTACCGTCCTATCCTATTTTCTTTTATGATTCCTTGTATTATCTATCAAGATTGCATGATATTTATTTTGAGAATAACTTTTCTCCTTCTTTCTTTCTTAAAGAAGAGAAATGGTTAGACCAGGCCGTCCCAGCGCCGATCAATCTAGTGCTACTCCACCCCAGGACGGAGTTTTTATGACTGCTCAACAGCTTCTTGATTTGGTAACTAATGCTCAAGCAGCTGGAGCTAACCCGGAACCTACTCAACCAAAGTCGGGATTTGCACGCTTGTGCAGCGATTACACTAATTTGGGTGGGGAGCCATTCAAAGGTTCCGAAACTGTTATTGAAGTACAGGCTTGGCTAAGGTCATGCGATCGAATCTTTTCTCGCATGAATCTTATTGACCTTCACCGAGTTCAGGTGGCCTCTAGTATGCTCCGAGAAAGAGCATTGGACTATTACGAACTTCTTATTTCTGAGATTAATGAAGCGGATCTCACCTAGGAGCAATTCCGAGGACGCTTCGAATTAAAATTCGTTCCAGAAGCTGAGAAAGTGACATTGGCTCGACGATTTATAGACCTTGTTCAAGGTGAGTCCTCCGTGACTGATTACGTCGCCTCCTTCGAGTCGCTTTCCAAATATGGGGTAGAATACATCAACACCCCTTTAAAGAAGAACCAGAGGTTCGTCTATGGCTTAAACAAAGATCTCAAGAAGCCATTACTTCTAAAATTAGAAGTTTCTTTCGACCAACTCGTAGATATCGCTCTTCGTCTTGAAGAGGCGGATAGGGAGAATGATGTTGAAGTGGTGGGTTCCAAACCAAGCTTCAACAACAACAAGAAGAGGCCCAGCAAATTCAAAGGTCCTTATCCCAATAAGAAAGGGAGGTAAGCAACTCCTGTTGAAAAGACCTTTTCCTCTACTCAAGGGAAATGCTATAATTGTGGTTCGAAAGACCATTTTGCGAACAAGTGTTCAAAGCCTCGTACTTGTCGCTATTGCAAAAGCCCGGACCATTTTATGCATGTGTGTCCCAAACTTCAAAATAGGAGGGAAGGAAAGTTGAATGTTGCTCAAGCCCCTGGTAACACATCTTGTGGCCAAGGTATTTCTCATTCTATTCTGGATGGAATTATTTTATTTCGTGATCATCCTATTCGAGTCCTTTTTGATACGGGTGCGTCCCATTCTTTTATATCAAAAGAACCTGTTGATACTTTTTCTTTGGATGTTTTGTGTTTAATGACTTCTTTGAGAATTGCGAATCCGGTTTGTGGATCCGCGACAATCAGTTTATTGTGTAAAGATGTCGAGATTATTTTGTGTGATTTTTCTTTCCGAGCCGATTTGCATGTCATGTGCTACTTAGGCTTTGGAATGATTTTGGGAATGGATTGGCTTAATCGTTATGAAGCTCATATCCTATGTCCGGAGCGGACTATTCATCTTCGACATCCTCAATCTGTCAAGCAGATTTCTATTAATCTTCAAGATTCAGTTTCCAGCTTGGTCGCATCTTTATATTCTTTAAATCCTCGTGATGACGATGATGATGATGAGGGTGATATTATTTCTCTTATTCACGTCGTTCGTGAATTTTCCGACATATTTGAGCCCGTTTTAGGATTACCACCTAAGCGAGCAATTGAGTTCAGAATTAATCTTATTCCTAGAGCTCAACCTATCACTCGTCCTCCTTATCGTATGTCCAATAAAGAAAACAAGGAGATGCGTAAACAATTATCCGAATTGGTGACGAAGCAATTTATTCGCTCTAGTTCTTCGCCTTGGGGAGCTTCAGCTATTTTTGTGAAGAAATCCAATGGTACACTTAGGCTTTGCGTTGACTACCGCAAGCTTAATGATCTTACTATCAAAAATAAATATCCTTTACCTCGGATTGATGATTTATTTGACCAACTTAGTGGTGCTAGAGTCTTTTCACAATTGGACTTGGCTTTCGGTTTTCATCAGCTTCGTATTGCAGAGGATAGCATTCCTTTGACATCGTTCCGTACTCGGTATGGATCTTATGAATGGCTTGTTATGCCATTTGGGTTAACGAATGCCCCGGCTTATTTTGTTGACTTAATGAATCGAGTTTTTAAAGCCTTCCTTGATCGATTTGTTCTCATCTTTATTGATGATATTCTTGTGTATTCGAAAACCGAGGAGGAGCATGAAAAACATCTTCGAATTATATTGGAAACTCTTAGGAGTAATCAATTAAAGGCAAAATTTTCTAAATGCCACTTTTGGCAACCTCGTGTGAAGTTTCTCGGTCATATTATTTCCGAATCCGGAATTTCCGTGGATCCTTCAAAGATTGAAGCGATTCAAGATTGGAAGAGACCGGAGAGTGTGACAGAGATTCGTAGTTTTCTTGGATTGGCGGGCTATTACCGTCGTTTTATCAAAGACTTTTCTAAGATTGCCGTGCCTCTCACTAGCTTGACGAAGAAAGGTGTTAAATACATTTGGTCGGACAAATGTGAAGCTTCTTTTCAGAAATTAAAAGAACTTCTTTCTGATGCTCCTATTCTCGTTATTCCCGAGGAGAATCAGGATTTCGTTGTTTATACCGATGCTAGTCGCGTTGGTTTGGGTGCCGTTCTTATGCAAAAAGAACGTGTTATTGCTTATGCTTCTAGGCAATTAAAGCCTGCTGAGACTAGATATGCCACTCATGATTTAGAACTCGCGACTATTGTTTTTGCTCTTCGGATTTGGCGTCATTATCTTTTAGGAGAGAAATTTGTTTTTTATACCGATCATAAATTCTTGAAGTATTTATTCTCTCAAAAGGAACTTAATTTGCGTCAACAGCGTTGGCTCGAATTTCTTGCACCATATGATCTTGATATTCTTTATACTCCCGGTAAGGGTAATCGTGTCGCCGATGCTCTTAGCCGTAAACAACAAGCTGTTGTTTCTATGATGATATCCGAATGGAACGATCTCGAGATCTTATCCACTTGTGAGATTCGAGAGCGCATTTCCGATTTATGCTCACCATTTGTTTTATGTAGCCTTGAGGCCCATCCTTCTCTTTTAGACCGCATACTTGAAGCTCAAAGGCTAGATCCCGAAATGGCTCTTCTTGGCCAAAATATTAGGGATAAAATTGATATTGAAGGTTTGAAAGACTTTGATATCGATTCTCGTGGCGGCATTCGAAGATTTGGTAGACTTATTGTGCCAAATATTAGTGATCTTCGTAAAGATATTTTAGAAGATTCACATCGTTCTAAATTTACCATTCATCCCGGTAGTAGTAAAATGTACGCGGATATGAAGCGACTATATTATTGGGAGGGAATGAAATTCGATATTTCTAACTTTGTTAAGTGTTGCATGACTTGCCAACTCGTTAAGGCCGAACATCAAAGGCCCGGTGGGTTATTGCAACCTTCAGAAATTCCAATTTAGAAGTGGGACCAAATTTCCATGGATTTTATAGATGGCCTTCCCCGTTCTCGTTCGGGTCATGATAGCTTATGGGTGATCGTTGGTAGACTTACTAAATCCACCCATTTTGTTCCCGTTCGGTCTAACCGAACCATTCCTCTTTTGGCCAAGCTCTTTATCAAAGAGATTGTTAAATTGCATGGAGTCCCTACTTCTATTGTTAGTGATTGTGATCCATTATTTACTAGTGGATTTTGGAAGAGTCTTCAAAAAGCTTTGGGAACGAAGCTCAATTTTAGCACCTCTTATCATCCTCAGTCCGATGGACAAACCGAGCGTGTGAATCAAACTCTTGAAGATCTTCTTCGTGCTTGTGTTCTGGATTTTGGTGGAAGTTGGGAAGATCATATTTCACTTGTTGAATTTTCCTATAATAATAGCTTCCAATCTAGTATTGGTATGGCACCTTTCGAGGCACTCTATGGAAGGCCATGCCGATCTTCTTCTTGTTGGCTTGAGGCCAGTGAGAAGCTGGTTTTAGGTCCAGATTTTATTCGCGATTCCACAGAAAAGATTGATCTTATTCGTCATAGGATGAAAGAAGCCCAGAGTAGACAAAAATCCTATGCCGATAACCGGAGAAGGAAGTTAGAATTTCTGTGGGAGATCTTGTGTTCATTCGTGTATCACCTATGAAAGGTGTTGTACGTTTCAATCGATCGGGAAAATTGGCGCCTCGATATATTGGGCCATTTCCTATCACTGAACGTATTGGTTCCATGGCTTATCGTCTTTTATTACCGGCTCAATTTTCTGCTGTTCATGACGTGTCTCACGTTTCTCAATTATGGAAGTGCCTTCGAGATTCCGATTCTGTTCTTGAGCCCGGTGTTGTGGAAGAGATTGAAGTTTCGCCTAATTTAACTTTGAGCAACATCCTATTCGTATCATTGCTTCGGAGGTCAAACGACTTCGAAATAAAGATGTTCCGCTTGTTAAAGTTCAATGGTCTTCAAATCCTAAGGATTGTTCTTGGGAATCTAGAGAGTACATCGAGCGAACACATCCAGACTTACATTCTCGTGCTCTTTGAGGTGAACCTTTTATTTCAAATTTCTTTTGTGTTGAATATGCTTTTATGGTTGTTACTATATATCTTCTTCTTAAATATTGCGAGGACGCAATTTCTTTGTGGAGGGGAGTCTGTAACAACCCGCATATTTGTCGATTTTAATATTTAAATATTTTATCGGTACTCGAAATTTAGTCCGAAAAGCTACTTTTTGCATACGGTCGAATTAGGATCGGGACCACTCCCATTGAGTTTAAAATGCCGTTTGCGACCTTTTTGAGTATAAGCTTCGATAGGTTTGGAGAAAGTTGATTTTTTTGCTACTTTTCACTTTGGGTTTGAGTTTGGGTTTAGCTATTAGCCAACTTATACTCAAAACTGAACCACTCTTCCCCATTCACCCTCACTTCTTCCTCTTTTCAGTTCTAAGGCATTAATGGTGGGAGAGATTGGAAATTAAAACTCCAAAACCCTAGTTCCTCTTGCAACCTCAAATTCCTAGCTCCGAATTCAAGAGAACCCATTGGTAAGCATTCTCTTCTTCTTCTCCAACTTATTCTCTTACCAATTTCAGAAATTCCTAAACCTAATTTTGGGAATGTTCTTGTTTTGAGCATAGATTCAAGCTCATTTGGGTTGTGTTGAAGAGAGGTTGATTCTCCATTTGCTTTCAAGCTTCTTCTTGTTTGATTTTGCAAAAAGATGAGATTTTTATCTCACATCTTTGTCTATAATTATCTTCGATTGTTAGGTATGAATTCCTAACGTTTATTCGTGTGCAATTGATTTTGGTTTGGATCGATATCGTGTATATTCCAATTTTTGGTGTTTTGGTCTAATTTATGAAAATCCTATTATGGATAATTGGACATTGATATTTGAGGAGTATCGAAGAGCTGTTTAGGCTGGGTTGTCGTTCGACGTAAGTCCTTAGTCATCGCCATTTGCTCGTTCGATCGTTTTCGATATCCGTTTGGCCATTTCTGGTCTAGGTTCAGGGAATGCCCTGAACCCCAGATTCAGACGTCTGAAACGTAATATTCAGACGTCTGAATATTGTTCTAGGAATATTTCTATTCCCAGATTCAGACGTCTAAATATATGGTTTCAGACGTCTGAATTGGTTCATTTGGAACCAGAAAGGAAATAGGCCAAAATATGCCTATTTCAGACGTCTGAAACACTTGATTCAGACGTCTGAATTGTGTTCTGGAAATTTTTATATTTCCAGA
The DNA here is from genome assembly GCA_030765085.1 of Allium cepa. NCBI lineage: Eukaryota > Viridiplantae > Streptophyta > Magnoliopsida > Asparagales > Amaryllidaceae > Allium > Allium cepa. Next base: position 303,228,010 of record CM060945.1, on the reverse strand, counting down.
TTCAGACGTCTGAACCACTTGTTTCAGACGTCTGAATCAGCAGTGTTTTGCCTGCTTGCCTATTCGCTTGAGGTTTCCAATTTAAATCGATTCGTGATGATCCTATTTGTTGTTATCATTTATTATGCCTTTGATGACTCCTATTTAGGGATTTTTGAATATCCATTTCGATGGATTCTTTATCGGTTTCTTTGGATTTTATTCACGTCTTCGAAGGTGAATTTTAGTGATTGATTGTTCTTACAATCTTCTTTGTGATTTGTCACTTTAAAAATATAAAGGTTTTCTATACTAGTAGTAAATATCAAAACTCTTTCTTCAAATGATTTCAACACTATTTTATTACAAAGATCGTTTTCTCGAACCGATTTCTAATCTATTAGTATATACAAACCTTTAGCTCACTCGTATGAGAAATCTAATTAAACGGCTTAGTAAAACAAGTGGTATGAAACACTTGCATTTACTTCGTCGGTTAATTCTTGGACTTGTTCGATTGAACATCTTGTGACAATTTTCTAGTGGAGATCTACAGTTTGTTCGTAAATATTCAAGTTAAGCAAGTGGTTATGGGACATGAAGCTAAACTCATATATTTACTAGCTTAGTGTAATTGACACTTCTCGTTGATCATGACGATCATCTTTGTGGTTTAGACTAGCAATGTGCGATGTCTCTTTGTCTGCGAGGGAGACTAAACCCCGTTTTGTGGAGTTTCGACTCAATTTGGTGGGGTAGCAACCCACGGTTTTTGGACCATTCGTGTGTCAGGTCTTCGGACCATTCGTGTGTCAAATTAATGGCTAGCTACCATGAGATAGCTTCTCGTTCGTGTGTTACAGCTGTTGGTGAGTTTTCATGCTCCCGTTCGTGTGATAGGCCTCCCCCTTTTTATTTTATGATTTCTGGATTTCGTGTGTTGAATTCTAGAATTTATGCTTCACCAATTTCAGTGATTTTCATTGATATGATTTATCAATTTTTGTGTATTGGTGAATTCGTGTGTCATTAACTTGTTGTGAATACAAGTTTTGGGTATGATACCCATTTTGGATCTTTGAGAAGATTCTTTGATATTGATTAATCGTTTGTTGATTATCATTTTCATACTTATAGTAGTATGCCATTATGGATATTATACGTCTATGCCATATCTTTCGTTCTATATCATGTTATCTGATATTTATAGCTAGACTGATCCGTTTATTATTTTCTTATAAATAATACTCGGGTCAGACCGAGATGTTGCAGGTGCTTCTGCTTGACTTCTCCCCAGGGATTCATTCCTCTGACTTTTGGCAAGCTACTTAGATTAGTAGTTTATTTTGTTATATACACTTGAGATATAGACTCATAGTTGTATTCTTTTGTATAGCACGTGTTGCTATTCTTTTGTATTATTGTGGATTCCTTTGACCACTACTCTGATGTACACTTTTATGTGTAATATTCATATCTTATTCCGCCTTTGTGATATGAATTGTCTGTGACTGATTTATGTTATGTTTATTTCTATATTTGTTTTCCGAAGATATTATAGCCACTGTGTAGTAGCTTTGAGTTTGTGTCGGTATGTCGGATTTCCTCTTGATAAAGTGTTGCATGTTATACTATCTGACATATCGGTGCTCGCGCAAAGAAATTACATGGATGGTCGCTCCTCAACGGCCTTATTCTCCGTGCTAGTTGACAGCATTCACCGTAATGTTCTTAGCTAGCGTGGGTATAGAGGTGGGGCGTCACAGCCTGAACGAGTTTTGCCTTCATCTGTGGTTATGCCGCCGTTGTCCGTTCTTGTGATCCATCGCCATATATTCTTGTGATGCCGCTGCCTATCCTATTGATTTGAGAACGAGATTTGAAAACAATCTAATTTTTTTGTGAAGAATTTCCTTCAGGCGAAAGAATAAAACTTGCGTCCCTAAAACATAAAAATAATTGCCGCATCCTTCATTCCAAAAAAAGGCTAAGTTTTTCCTTCAGCTGATTTTCTTGTTTAAAATAGTAGAGTTTCCAATAGTTGTAGTTTTACTGTGATTTTTGGAATAATCTTTTTAGTAATTTATTCACAATTTTTAGAATTATTTTCAGTCTATTTCTTTTAGCTATTCTTTTCAGTTAATTCTAGTTTATTTCTGTTAATTATAGTTTTTCATTTATTTACAGTATTTTAATTTATTTACCTGTTGTTTACGCATTATTTACATTTTTTCCTATGCTTTAGATTTTCTACTATTTTCAGTTTTCTTTTATTTCTCCTTCTTCTTCGCGTATGGATTAGAATAAATTAAACGTGAATATGGGTTAAAATTACATGAATATTGAAATAACGGAAGATAAGATGTAAATTGTAAAGATTGTAATAAAAATGGAATTAAGACTAAAATTGAGCCTAATTATGATATTAATGTTAGAATTGGACTAATTAAAGATAATTGTCTAGTTATAACTTAGAATTATAAATAAAAAGAGTATAAATAGAAGAGACTTATTTTCACACTTAGACCTTGAGTTAAGTAATAAGAATGATTATAATGTAGGTTATAATAAGAAAAAGAATGGAATGATGCTTATTTTAAGACTTAGGATAAACTAATAAGCAAAGGTAGCAAAGATAATAGTAAATGCTTATTTAAATAATTTATCTAAGTTAATAAGCAAAGATGAAAGTAGGACCTGTACCAAAAAGCATTCTCTATTAGATAAAATGGTGGTCTCACATTAGCCTGAAGTGAGATAAGGGAACGCTTATGCTAATAATGGTAGTAATTGGTCAAATAGAAGTCAAAATCATGGAGGATCTGGAAAAGGGATGCAACTAGATATTGTTAGGATGACGCGCCAGTACCAACAACATTTCTCATATTTTTCTATGGATACGGTATTTCACATAATCCTAAAGTGAGATGAGAGGCATGCTTATGCTGGAGCACAGGTAATAAGACGACGCAATAGGTGGAGCAACAGGTAGCTTGAGCATGGTGGCAGTTTGCGACTTCCATTTCAGTGCTCAGTAATCACAATTAGTTTCAAGCGCTTAAGTATGTGTGCCTTTCATAGGCACCATTGCCTTCTGTGTAGGGAGCTATATAACGTCTAGTCCACAATGAATACTTTATGCGTCTTTCATGGATGCCATTGTACTTTGTTCATCTTTTGTAGATGCCATTACCTTATGTGTAGGCATTTATATAGCGTCAAGTCTACAGTAAGGTCTATGGAGCAGCAAGCCGATCAAATGGTAAAATTAGGATTTCAGCCTAATCAGGGTAAGGAATTTAGCCTAATCAAAGCAGCTAACAAAGACAAGTGCAAACAATCAAAGTCAATCGATTGCGTTAATTTAGTAATTTGTATTTATTTCCAACTTATTCTTTTTTCTTCATATTCTCTTTGTTTCCTTTATATATACTAGAACTGTTGTAAGGTCTATTACTTTTACTTTGCTTAAAGATTCTAGTAATTACTATCATTCACCAAACTTTTAGTCTGGCCCACTCCTCTATCTTCCCTTTCTCACCATCGGCAATCAGGGGAAAGGAAGGTAGACCGTAGCTTCTTTGAGGCATGTTGGAGATTTTATCATATATTTGTTTCTTTCAGATTCAGTTTTTGGTTCTTTTGTTGAGTTGATATTTTGAGAGAGATGTATTGGATATTTGGTTTTTGAGACTTTGGTTTCATATAAGTGGATTTAAATGTAGTACCTTAGATAAATATGTGTATAGGAACAAAAGACTTTAAGTAAGGAAATGAGATTTTCAATGTTTAGGAAGGATACTCTTAGGGTAGTAAGTAGAAAAATCCACTTTATGTCTAACCCAATGAAATGAAATTGTTAGAGTTGAAGAGAAGAATTGTCAATATTTTTGGGAATACGGTAAGAAATTTACATTGGTTTTTATATGACATAAATTTTGTTAAAAGTGAAATTCTTTTTGATGAATTACAAAACGTATATAGTCCACTAGTTTTTTTGTAAGTAAACAAAAATTTTAAACATAAAAACCTAAAAAGTATTAGGTATCGAAAACGTAGATTACAACATTTATTATTACAATAGATGTTTTCATGAAAATAAAGAAAGCATAGACTATAACGCTACCATTATAATAGGTAACTCCCAAAGGAAATGTTTTTACTTAATATGTGAGGTTTATTAGTATTTATTTTTAAATAAGTTCATCCACTAGTATTTTTTGGGGATATAGTAACAATGTTTTACGCAACATCGGATTTAAACCAAAATTAAAATAAATTTTAAAAGATAATTTCTAATAACAGAAAGTGATTTGGATACTTATTATATAAATAAGTATAAGAATATGTTTTCTGGCTATGGAATATTAAAACAGTTTTAAAAATGAGTTTTTTGAAAAGAAAAGAGTAATTTAGATATTAGAAGATGTCTATCATAAGAGAATATAAATTAAAAATACTTTAATCTATTGGAACGAATGAGTAATGATAAAATTTTCTATGAAACCAAATTATAAATAAAGATGTTTTGTGCAAGTTATAAGGAATACGTGAAAGAGATATATAAGGTATAAGAAACACCATATCTTGTATAGCTTATTTCGAAAAATATAAAATAAGTTCCTTGTAGTTTCACATAAACATAAAATCCCCTTTTAAAGGATTCGTAGATGATTTTACCATTAATAGTTTCTCACAATAGAAAGTAGTTCCTATACATTAAGGTATAAAACTGTTAGGTGTAGTGAGAAGATGTTTAAAAAAGACATATAAGGACATTTTAAAGATATTTTAAAGGATAATGGGTTGGTGAAAAAGTAAATAAGATTTTGGAAATGAAAAACTTAGTAAATGTAAAATTTGAAAATCCAAATTTCTATAGAAATCTATAAAATTCTTTAAAAGAAAAAGAGAAATAAGTTTTAGACTTAAATTTTTGGAAGTTTTCCCCTCTAGGTTTGGGGCATAATGTTAAGTAGCTAAGTATTTTTGAAGTTTGTAAGAACATAAAGATAACACTTTTAAAGACAAAGATTTTTGGATTTAATGTTTTAAAATTTAGAAACCTCAGTTTAAAAAAAAAAGATGAAGTGATAAATACCTAACCAAGCTCTTGAATGTAGAGTGGATAGGAATCATTTCCTAGCTGTAATGAAAAAAGTGCAAGGCTATAGCAGTGGTTACTTTTAAAAGCAATGATAGAAGTTCCCATGGAGTGTGTAGGACACTAGTAAGAACCTAGGAATGTTGATTCATGTGTGCAGACTAAGTTTATTTATTTTAAAAAATAATTTTTTATTTTAGTTCTATGTTTTAACATTTAATTTAAATTCCATTTATTTAAATCTGGAAATTTACATTTTCATGTTGATTGATTGAATTATATTTAAAGTTAAAAATAAAATTTATACGAAATCAATACAACGTTTCAATCGTAGATCTATGTTTTAATCTTTCACACAAAATATAATTTTTGTTTTGAATTTTAATACATGTATGTATGTATGTTTGCATGTATTACTTGCACTTTTTATTGCATTAGATATTTACATATGAATAAAAGGAATTTTAACAACTAATCAATGTTTTGAAATTGACTGCAACAACTATCTAATTTATATTATTAGAAAGCTTTGCTTAAATTCCATATATACATATTTGGATCTACTTGTATGTGTTCATATAATGTTTATTTTTCTTTACATATATTGTCAAAGTATGAAATCATTTCTCTTTTTGTTAATTAAGCCAATAATGTATAAGTACAATTCATCGTTTACCTTCCATATTCTTACATTATGGTACCTATTAATTGTCATTAATATGTCGCATTAAGTAAGTTTACTAAAAGGGAAACTGTATCAATCGCCCTTGTCATCCTTTATTTATTTCCATTTCAATTCCTATGTAATAACCATTCAAATTGTTCTTGTTTATTTTATGTATACATATCAATTACCACTGATTATGCACACTTCCTATATGTTACACTTGCATATTATTTTCTATGAATATATTTACAACTCATGTCCTAATTATATTAGTCATTAATGTTATTTTATTAATCAGTTATTTAATTAATTAAGATAAGGAAATTAAAAGCTTCATTCTCTAACTAAATTCATGCCTCCTCGTTAATTGAATAAGTTAAGAGAAAGGAAATGAAAAGTTTCATTCTCCGAATGAATTTATGCCCCTCATTAATCGAATAAGTTAAGAGAATGGAATTGAAATATTTTCTTCTCTAAATAAATTTGAAAAGTAAACGTTGCACATAAATTTGTATATAATAGTATATTTGATATACTCTAACTTACATACAAATTAAATTAAAGTGGAACTTTATGTATGAAGTTAAATAAAATATTTATTTTATTTAAAAGAAACTTAGAAAAGTTCTAAGTTATTTTTGGATATTGTAGGCCCATTAAAGCTCCAATATGGCTACATTTTTTAAAATTCACTCATTTCTTCCACTGTGGATTGACCCACTTCCAACAATGGTATTAGAGTCTAAAAGCCTATGCGGTCTAAATCAGTCATGTTAGTGTTAGCTAATTAAGCTTGCGCATTTAGTACGATGTCTAGAAAGGCGACGTCTAGGATTAGAATTGGTTAACCATGTACCCTGTCCTACCTGATTACCGCCTAGCCTAAAAGGTGGAGTAAGCCCAATGGCTACCCCCAATAGAAATGGCCCTTTTTGAATCGGGCATTGGGCTAGTTTTTAAAATATTTTTGAAAATTAAGACAAGATTTTAAATTTAAAAGTTAAATTTAAAATAAAAACATGTTTATTATAATTGGTAGCATAATTTTTTTAAATGTTTGAAAATTAATGAAGATTTTAAAATGTTTGAAATTATTTAAATATTAATTTTAAAATTTAAAATTTATTATTTAGATTAATAAACAAATTAATTAATGTTTATATGCATGTATTATGTTGATATATGTTATGTTATTTTAAAGTGTTTAAGATAACATAAGTATACATGTATGTAGATGAGACAAATTTTGAAATTAATATAATTTAATTAAAATTGTTTAATTAAAGGTTAATTAATTAAATAATAATACTCATATATAAGGTATATGTGTTCTATTATAAAGATTATAGTATACTCTATAAAGATTATAGTAGAGATGTCCAATATAAATGTTGTATTGGAATGCTAATATAAAATTAATTGAAGAGTAAATTGATTTAAATTAATTAAATAAGATTTAATTAAAGAAAATATTATACATAAGAATATCCTATAAGTAATATGAAATATAAAAGTTATATACCAATAAAACTTATATGATATGAATGTATAAACTAAAGGTGGAACATTAAAAAACCCAAATAGGCTTAAGAATAAATATGTACGTAAATGTAGGTATATCGTGATTTCTGATGTGTCTGACATTTGAATCACGAGAGTATTTCACAAGAAATACATTAGTCCATAAGTTGTTCGTTCAATATAATATATTAAAGATTTTGAATCTTCAGTATAATGTTGTCCTCTACCATATAAATACATATTAATAAATTACTTGCATACTCCTTAGTTGTTGGGTAAACTCAAGCTAGGGATGTTATGCATAGTATTATTAATATATTGAATAGATAAGATAACATAACTGTATGTATTTGTTGAGCAAACTCAGGGTCGAAATGAGATAGGACAAGGTAAATGGGTTAGGAGTTGTATGTAATACAATCGATAAGGTGTTGTCCATTGTTTGTGGGGCTATGATTTGTTGAGCAAACTCAAGGTCAGAATACCAAGATAGACGAGTCCTAACACCCACTAGTGAAGTCGAAAGACTTCCATGTTTCATCCTAGGATTTGGAGAAACATGAAAGGCTAGTGGGAGCCTTATTAGAAAAATGAAATGGTAACGTTTAACTTTTTTAATATTGTAAGAACATATGCTAAATAATGTTACAATTATCTACAATGATAAATTTGGGCATTAATAAGATTTGTAAAAATGTTTATCGATTAACATATACAAAAGAACTAAATTGAAAGTTGACAAATGGAAATATAATGCCCACTATTAAATTCCTTTTGTATGTTAACGTCTCAACACTCATGCAAGTGCCTCATTTTATGACTATGGAATACATTCGTGGTTCGGTTACTTACACATTTATTTGGTAAAGACCATGTACTGCATTCTATGAGTTTCAAACTCTAAAACCAATACAAGATCCTATGGATATTTGATCCATATACAATTGCATATAAATGTTATATGGTGAACGTTCAAGGTTTGTAATGTACAATATTTCGATGAAATTAGTTCATCTAAAAAACCAAATAAACCATAGCGCGAGATCGAATATTCAATCTGATTTATTACAAAAGGGGTCATATTGTGTTATTGTAACATAAGACCAAAAAACTACAAGACATATCAAAGAATTCGATCACTGAAATGTCTTATTAATCAGTTTACGTAAAGTGCAACGTATTTAATGTCCTTAAATGTTAAAGATAATCAAATGCGCTTTTGTAAAGAGTTTGTTATGATATTGTAGTATGGTTTTCTTTTTTATAGTTTGACCGTTTGAAAGGAAAATGAATGTATAAGAATAGATGTAAGTTAAGGTACAGTTGGGATGAAAAGAATGAATAGTCACTTCTGCTTCGTAGAGAAACATGGAAAATGGGAATTGTAATAATAATTGATACTTAATATTGGAATAAGAAATATGATTTTTATTTCGAAATGTATTTTCATATATAAAATTGTATCTATGATATTTATTTCTTTAAGCTCAAGATATTTGATCAACAAACTCTTCACTGTAAATAGTTGTAGTGTACGAAATAAACCAATTGTATTAAGTAAATGATTGACCTCTGAATTTAGTACACTATTATAGTAACAGTGGAAATAGTGGAAGCATGTTATATAGCACTTATTGATTGCATCATAGTATGAAAATTATTTTTGTAAAACTTACCATATATTATTTATGAAATAATGATTATTTTTCGGTACCGACTGAAAAAATAGACATAGCTATATTTCAATATGAATATTATGAATATTCTTTGTGAAATAAAAGTATATTGGTAATTTTTTATGAAAAAAGTGATACATTGGAAAATACAAAAGTATCTAATATTATTCACATTTGTTTAAGAATTATAGACTAAGGCGTAGTATTGAGAAATAATTTATTGTATGATTTTGGATCTATAATACTTGTTAATTATATCTCAAACAATAAAGGGCTATGCATCCATTTAGTGGGAGTATCATGAGAGTTGATGAACTCTTCAGATTGATACATATAGATATATGCAATCATAATTTTATAACTACCAAAACGATTCCACGTACTTCGTCATATTCACCGACGAGTCATCATTGACATAGATATGGGTATTTAATACACATGTAGCATGTCTATGGTAAACTTATAGAATATAAAATAGAAGCAAATAAAATAATATGCTAGAAATGAATTGATTTGATCGGATGAGTGAGTATATTGGAAAATGTTTTGAACATACCTAAAATGAATAAAGACTTATCCTTAATTACTCCTCCATGTTATATAATGATGCATCGATATGGAGTAAACAAACTTTGTTGGACAATGTACGATTAATTGTGAGTGAAGTTGAGTTAGTTTCTTTCTATAAGGTAATGTATTTAAGAGTACTACACAAGGTTAATATTATTTCATCTGAATAACGGTCTATAAAATTTTACACGATAAAGGTTTATAAGAAACTCCAACATATCCTAGGCCAAGGAGTTGGCAGGTTTTGCAAGTCGAAACATTGCACGTAATAATTATTCGTAAGGCTTCTTGTATGAATCTCCCCAAAAGAGATTTTAAAAAACTGTTATTGGATGACATATTTATGTTTCGAACATAATTTTTGTAAACTTAAAACAAATCAGCTTTATAAATAAAGAAATTCACAAAACGTTAATGAATACCTATTCTATTGCACCGAGAAACAATTGTTTTTTCAAGATATATCAACTTCATTGTGAAGAAATTTCTTCAAGGAATTATTCTTAATGGAATTGGATACGATCCATAGATAAAACTGATTATATGAGATGAAATAAAATTAACTAACCTAAATGAACACATAGCATTAGAATGTCTGATAAGTATTCCCGCACATCGAAGAGAAACTGTGATTTTCTTATTAATGTCGAAAATACATAATCCTAGATTGTTTAATTAAACCATTGAGAGTGTTGACTGTATATGGTATGATGCGCAAATCCGAAAGAATTCCAAGTACGATTTCAAAATATTTATTTTGGTGGTCGTGACTGAAGGGATATGATCCATCGACGACGGCTGTGTCTCTATGAGTAAGATTGATGTAGTTGGAATTACATGAGCAATGTTGGTAAAATAATATTGCAAATTTTAATTGCTGAAATTAGTGTAATAAATTCGATATTCAACATGTTCAAATTAATTCAGATTTACTCATAAAATTATTGCTTGATAAGTCCTAGTGTTTTGGTACATATGTATTGAAATATAATGTGGAAATTAGCCACAAAGGCCTCTTTAGCAAATGGAATTAGTTTCTAGAACACACAACGAAAATAATTACTTTCAAGGACAAAACGTAAAATAATTAGTTTGTAGGGCCTAAAAATCTATGAAATTATGTCCTTGAAAGTAAATGGACTACCGACTTTGTCCTTGAAAGTAATTATTCTGCTGATTTTGGCCTCGAAAGTTATTTCTTTGAATGTGTGTCCTAGAAAATAATTGGACTACGAAGTTTGTCCTTCTGGTGAAATGCCCCAAATATAATATTCTAAATAACGATTTAGAGTAAGCTATTTACACATGTTAAGCAAAAATGTCACATAGTCAGTGGGAGCGATATTGAGTTTGTGAGTCTTCCGATATGATCCAAGAAATGATACGAAAGTATCATTTTATAAGCATTAAAATTGAATAATTATTTTGATAGAAATATCAAATAGTTTGATGTTCAATCAAAGTGTAGAGGAAGCATGTGTTCATAAAAAAGAACATTAAAAGGTACATTGATATTTCTAAACTATATGCAAACAACACATTGTTGATTTTAACGATATACTTGTGTTAAAATCGGCCTTAGCTGTTTTAATAATCAACATTAGATTAATATATGATGTCTTTTATAGTAAGTATAAAAGATATCGGGAATGCTCTAAATGTTTTGTAAGGACACCTTATTAAATTGTTTAATACAAAACATGTAAGATTTATCCCTTTGCATTAGCAAAAGGAATTATCATACATGTTATGTTATCTACGATATCATGATTTGTTTATGTATTTGACACATAAACAAAATATCAAATCCAAATTGATATCACTAAATGATTGTTTGAAGTGTTCTCAGGTATCTATGAAGTACTAGAGAAGGGTTTACAGAAACGAAAACTTCTTATTAAGGAGTGTTCGAACTCAAACTTCATAAGTCATATTGAGTGTAGTACGTTAATAATAAATTCAAGTTAAGATTTTTTAAGTTGCAAATGTTATAAAAAAAAGATCATGGCTTATTAATTGAAAAAAGGATATGTAAATTGTCTTGAATATTTCCGCAATAAAAATAATGCGTATAAAATTATAGGTGCACAAATTTATAACTGAGCCGATTCCAAATGTTGAGAATCTCATAACATTATTATATGATAACAATGTCGCGATATGGTTCATAATAGAACTTAGAGATCATTAGAGGTCGAGAGATATACTCCGATTTGTTTCACGTGATAAAGCAATTTATCACTATCGAAGAGAGTTGATTGACAGAGTAAATAATTGAAACATAATAGCATACACGTTTACAAAGGGACTGACCCAACTAGTTTTGAGAACCGATTGGAGAAGTTGGAATAAGATTCCATAATTGACCCAAGTGAAAGTGGAAGATTAATAGAGTTAAGGGTATGCTTTTGGGCAATTATGTAAGTTGTTACATATATCTAACTAATTGAACAATCGTTTTTACAATAAAGTTGTTTCTTTCTATTATATACTTGATAGAATGTGGTTATATTAATTAATTAATTTAATTAAAAGTATATTTAACAGAAAATCCACAAATGGTATATTTTGTGATAGTAGTTACAAAGTGTTGTAAAGTGAGTAATTTATCACAATAAAACAAATATACTATTTTAACTGTTCCTACTTAAGATGCATCGAGACTGGATACTGATGTATCCGTTGAGACTGGAATATGTAACGCTCTCCAAAATGTTGGGTAGTGTATTACTCAAGACTACTAAGGGCACTTAGGGTAACATACTGATAGTTATTTGATAACTATGGAACGATTCACTCGATAGTATTCTATTGGTTAATATAACTAAGGTTAAATAGAAAATATTGATGTGACTGATTTACCCAGTTCTCTCGACTTGAGAATACCGTGGATCTTCAATATGAAAGCTCCACTTTGATTATATTCAAATCATGGCATGGCATTCCATGGAGTGATTATAGTTGGGTTGAGTGCAAGTATTGGAAGTGAAGCATGGCATTGCATCAGAGGTTGTACATTTTTGGAAATCAATGGTGTGTGATGGAATTGACAATGTGGCATTCAAAGTGGAATGTCCTATGTGAAAGGTAATCGTTACCTCGGGCCTCGTCAGCCGAAAACGGCTTAAACAGGGCATGTCATAAGGCTATGTGGGTCACAACCATTAGTGTATGGTCGTCACCTTTCTAGATTACTCTATATATGGCGAGTGTGTTGTGTATGCTATAGCATCCTGGGTATACCAATTACGACCGGGTGATGTCATATTCGATTCTATCCGCCACCAGGTTGGGTCTGCGGGTAGGTCGGTCATGCTAGGTGTGGAGGTTTTAATAGTTGTTTATCCTCAGTACATTCCTTTAGAGAATCACTATACGGAAGATAGTTCCTTACCTGCCATTGTATGGAAATCCATTCTACAATAAGTGCCTTCAGGCTTGATTGTAGAGACTAGTATGCTAAAATTTAAAAATGTAATAATTTCGACTAAGATTATGTATATTTAATTTAAAAGTGTTTTCAAAGAAAAGTCACTAAAAATAATATTAGTAGGTTTTGTGTAGTAAAGATTTTGTCATCATAAGGTATAAACCCGTTCCGTGTTTATGTACGATGTGGTCTTTGAGATACTCTTTGTTTTCAAATATCCATATATTGATTTTCTCATACCAGTCCAATGACTCGCCAAGAGTTTATTTCTTTTCCCCTTAAACTCTGGTGCGCTATTTTTGCAGGCAACCAAGTAGTTAGGTAGCATGGAACATTTTGGGAGAAGCTTGGAGCATTTTGGATGGAGCATGAAGTTGGAGGGTCCTATGTAGATAGTTATCAATTAATTCCACTATATTTTGTATTAAGTACCTGCACTTGTGATGATAGGAAGTTATAATTATCCTGGTTGGATTAGTACTTACCAGTACTCTGATGGAGCAATTTATAGTAGTTGCACGTACCACCTATATATATAATTAAATATTCAATATTGTTATCCCGCTTTTTGTCAAAGCCGCGATACCAAGAGATTGATCGAAAACGGAGAACAGTTTGCCTTAGAGATTGGTCATACTTCGTTTCGCTATGGATATCACTGAATTTTGTCCGAGTCCAGATTAAGCTACAATTGATAGGACATGACAGAAAAGATCATAGAAGTCCGCATCTCAAATTTCAAGCCAATCCGAGTTCATACGCTCAAGTTATGATCGATTCAACTTAAAGGGAAAAACACTGGTTTCGAATCCATCGTTATAGGTGTCTTCGAATCCACCACTGAACACCGTTCGAACCGATCACCTTCGTATCGATTAGCTTCGAATCCATCAGAGTGCCTCGGTTCGACTCCATCAACTTCGAATCAATCGAGTTCGTATCGATGTACCTCGTATCCATGGAGAAGTTGCAAAGCTCGTATCCATCATAGAAACGCAAGTTCGAATCCATCATGCATAAGTTGTTCGAACCCATCAATGAAGCCTTGTTCGAACCCATCCATAAAGCCTTGTTCGAACCCATCCGTGAAGCCTTGTTCGAACCCATCATTGAAGCTTCGTTCGAATCCACTGGGTCAACTGGCCATGATGACGTGTCCTTCATCGGTTCGAATGCGCCGAGATATATGGAGTCGAAACAGTCAACTCGGAGCAAAACCCGGATCGAAGCGAAGTGTGCGCTCCACGTCAACACGAAGACACGTGCCGCCATCGATTTGAAACCATCGATTCGAAGGGATGGTTTCGAACCAAACAGCCACTCGAAGAATGTCATCTCGAACCCATCATATCTCTCAATCTGCTGATCCAAATGCCACGAAATTTTCACAGAAGCTTGCATTCATGTTGAAGAATGTCCACACCAAATTTGACCTCGATTGGATGAATTCATGATCGATTCGAATGGAGTTCGAATCGATGCCAGAGTGGGCCCAAATTTCCTGAAACCGGGCGCCTGGGCCCCCTCACGTGCCAAAAGTAGTCTCCCAAGTTTTCAGCGAAATATCAGCATCCTACGCCTATAAATAGAGCCCCAGGGCCAACAGAAAAAGGATCTTTCGACTCTAAAACGCCCAGACTCTGCCGGATCGAGATCTCCACCATCTTACATCATAACTTCGTTGTTGATTTCGAATTTCCAGTTGTAACTTGCTGTTGATTGTTGTAACAACTTGTAATCATTGAAAGAGAATCAATAAAACTGCAAAAAACTTCACAGTGGACGTAGGCAACACGCCGAACCACTATAAATCGCTTGTGTACGCATTTACTTTACTATTGATTGGAGTTTTTGTTAGATAATATTCGATTTGAATTTACACTCTTCATTGTTATCTCTTCAACGACTCCCGAAGAGTGTTGTGACCGATTTTAGTGCAAACATTTTGGTGCTTTCACTGAGAAAATCCAGATTTTCTCCTGCTCTTTGGATCTGTCATCGATACCAGATTGAATAAATCTAAGAGAGAGATCCAGATTAACAAATCCAAGTTCCTTCCCATCTATTCAGATTTGCATAAAGTCTAGGAAAGGAATTCGACTTTCAGGATGGTTAGTACGAGAACCACCTCTAACGCCATCGATCAAGAAAGACAGGATAGACAGGATCCTGCTCCACTACCTCCATCTAATCAAGATGCTACTGGACACTCGGAACCGTCGGGTCCGGTTACCCGACAAGAGTTACAGTTGCTACTCCAAGAGCTGACGCAGAGTCGGCAACAATTAACAGAACAGCTACGCGCTAACGCCGAGCTGATCAACCAACTGGATCGTCAGAAGCGAAAGAGATCCAAGAGAGAATATGCTTCTCAATCATCCAGCAAAAGTTCTTCATCTTCTGATTATCACAATCGATCTCCACGACCCCGACTAGATGGGAGTCGCATGCCAGCTGCCGGAGATCAACCCACGCTGACCGTTGGACAACTGAGAGTTGGTCCATCGGCCAGTTTCCAAATCGGACCTTCCTCCCGAGGAGGTGCCATCCCTCACCACACTACAGAATGCCGCACTACTAACGTTGCGGCTGAACCGGGGGTCGACGTCCAAGATCAGTCGGACTTGGACCGTCATCTTAGCGGACGTACTCCTGAACCATACATCCTAGAGGACTATGAGCCAAGAAGGCAAGACTTGGACCGTCGACGACATCCGGTTCAAACCCAAAGTATGGAACGTAATCATACTCCGGCGCAAATGCCGGATCTTTCAACTATGATACGTCAGATGATCCGTGAGAGCCAGGGATTCAGAAATGACGATTGGAGAGTTTCCCGAAGTCACACTCCTTTTATGGACGACATCCTTACTGCTGAACCCCCACGGCGATTCAGAATGCCAACTCTACCCATGTACGAAGGAAACTCCGACCCCAATCAATACATTCTGAAATATGAATGGTCAATGACCGCTGCCAGAGCTGACGATGCAGTGAAATGTCGTAGTTTCCCCATATCCTTGGGGGCATCGCTACCATGTGGTTCACTCGACTGCCACCTCGATCCATCTCTTCATTCGACCAGTTGGCCACAAAATTCGTTGAACAATTCCGCATGCACGTCGCAAGGCCCAAAGATGTCAACACTCTATCTAGCGTCACTCAAGCTCCTGGGGAAACGCTCAGATGCTACTTACAGAGATTCCATACTGCATGCGCGGAGATTAGTAATCCAAACGATTACTCCATCCTTATGGCGTTGACTAAGGGGATCGACCTCGATTCTGAATTTGGCAACTGGCTAGCTGGAAAACCACCTGCATCATTGGACCGTTTCCACGCCAAGGCGGGTCAATTCCTGAGACGGGAAGATGCGAAACAGTCTAGGAAGCAAACTGATGCAGGACCAAGTACGGAAGGGATCCAAAGCAATGTTGCAATCAAACAGTCTGACGAGAGCTTCGGAAAAGTTCAGTTGAACGTTAAAAACAAACAAGCTCGGCGAAGAGAGAGTGTGAATCAAACCAGAAAACGAGATCAAAATCTTGGCCCGCAGCGCAAGAATCCAATGTTTGACAGTTACACCCCTCTGAATACATCACTAGAGGACTTGTACTTACAAACCTGTGATACAATCCGGTACCAAAAACCTGCACCAAGGCCGTTGTCAGAGAGACAAATCCAGACGGGAAAGTTTTGCAGGTTCCATGAAAGCTTCGGGCACAATACGAACGAGCGTCGTCACTTACAGGATCTCTTTGAAAAACTGATCAGAGAAAGGAAGCTGGAACAGTTTGTGCAGACACCGCAGCCCAGAGAAGCGGGCCCATCAAATCAGAACAATGAACCCAATCGACCGAGACAGGAGGACTCGACTTGTCCCCTCGGAAGATTGGTGATCAACGCCATCAGTGGCGGACCAACTTTCTCAGGAGCCTGGAACGATGAAGATCTTCATCACTGTTACACATGACAGGCTCACTCAATCTATGAATACTTTGCAGTTTCTTTTACATTTTGAAATTTGAATTTGTAATAAGGCACTGACTTTGCCATATTTTCGTATTTCAGCAATAAAGGACTATCTCTTCAAGCTAAAGCTGTGATTCACCGAATGCAATGTTCAACAATCACGACACACGAAGAGCTAGATTCCATCAAACAATGGAATTTATTCAAATAGCAAGTGACTGTGATACGACCGGCCACTCACTAAGTGAAACCCCAGCTCGGGGACAAGCCAACACATCAAAGGCTGAACTGGACCAACACACGACAGTCCATTCAACAACTCGTTCCCAGAGTGCGAACAGACTCCAACTTCCCAGAGCGTGAATTGGAGTATAAACATTCAATAACTCGTTCCTAGAGCGCGAACGGACTCCAACTTCCCAGAGCGTGAATTGGAGTATAAACATTCAATAATTCGTTCACAGAGCGCGAACGGACTCCAACTTCCCAGAGTGTGAATTGGAGTATAAACATTCAATAACTCGTTCCCAAAGCACGAACGGACTCCAACTTCCCAGAGCATGAATTGGAGTATAAACATTCAATAATTCGTTCTCAGAGTGCGAACGGACTCCAACTTCCCAGAGCGTGAATTGGAGTATAAACATTCAATAACTCGTTCCCAGAGCGCGAACGGACTCCAACTTCCCAGAGCGTGAATTGGAGTATAAACATTCAATAATTCGTTCCCAGAGCGCGAACGAACTCCAACTTCCCAGAGTGTGAATTGGAGTATAAACATTCAATAACTCGTTCCCAGAGCGCGAACGGACTCCAACTTTCCAGAGCGTGAATTGGAGTATAAACATTCAATAATTCGTTCCCAGAGCGCGAACGGACTCCAACTTCCCAGAGCGTGAATTGGAGTATAAACATTCAATAACTCGTTCCCAGAGCGCGAACGGACTCCAACTTCCCAGAGCGTGAATTGGAGTATAAACATTCAATAATTCATTCCCGGAGCATGAACGAACTCCAACTTCCCAGAGCGTGAATTGGAGTATAAACATTCAATAACTCGTTCCCGGAGCGTGAACGGATTCCAACTTCCCAGAGTGTGAATTGGAGTATAAACATTCAACAACTCGTTCCCGGAGTGTGAATGGACTCCAACTTCCCAGAGCGTGAATTGGAGTGTAAACGTCAAATCCATCGTTCCCAAAGTGTGAACGGACTCCTTAAAAGCCCAAATAGATGTGACTGACCATCCAGTGGCTAACTCTAGATTCCCGAAGCGCTAGTCGGAGTACAAACATCAATTCCAGGTTTTCGGAGTGCGAACCCAAACATACATGTTATCTCCAAGTTCTCAGAATGTGAATTGGAACACAAATACCAAGTCAAACTTCCCGTAGTGCAAACCAAAATATCGATACTAACTCCAAGTTCGCAGAGTATGAATTGGAGTATGAACATCAATTCCAGGTTCCCGAAGCGCGAACCGTGTTACAAACATCGATAACTCTCAAATTTCCGGAGTGCGAACCGGATTATCGATCTCAAATTATCCTAAGTCCCCAGAATGTGGACATGTGCTTCAGATGCGCAATAAATGTGATCAACTACCAAAATAAAAATGTTGTTCCGCGAGACCGGGGGGCAAAAAAGCTAAGTGTTAGTCACTAGCCAAAGTGATATAATGTCTGAGGTTCAACTTGTTCATCGATAACAGCATATGACCAAGATTTTCAGCCTTAGCAAATAAAACAAACTCTACTTGACAGTAAGAACTTCACAAGTACACCGGACTAAAAGCTAAACACTGCAAGTACTTAAGCACAAATGAAATGAGAATTGAAACAAAGAAATTAAATTTTATTTCAACTAACTGGAGACAAGAACTTACATGCAAAAAAGTTCTTCCAAAAAAAGAATCCCTGCTAGCAAGGGTCGAACCTGCATCTATACACGGCCTACTAACAAAAAACGAAAACAAGTTCCTATCTACCAAAAAATCTGCTTGAGAGGCCGATCTATTTCATCTTTTTCGACCTTCTTATCAGTGGTTCGTCGTCGGAATCACTAGGAACAGAAATCCTTCGTTTGGAGGGTCTCCTCTCCGGTGGCCGCTCTTCGGCCGGGGGCATAATGTCCACATCCTACTTAGAACTTGAACTTAAATGAAGGCTCCCCGCCGGAGGAGTTGAAGGGACCGGGCCTGCAACAGAAGACGAGGCGGATACCCGAGTACCGGCCACAGAGCCACTTGGCAACATCACATCTAGAGGGGCTAGACTATGCATCGTAGTCCTAACTCCAGCACTCCCCTCACGCCCCGCAGCTTCTATTTCAACGTTGATCTCGGCCAAGATTTCCTCGTCTCGAGCTGATTGGGCCTGGCTGGGGGCAGCTATGGTCTGCGTCACAAAACTAGAGGTCGGCGGAAGATCACTGATGATAAATGGCAAGTCTGTAAAAGGGTCACCATGTTGGCCAAGCAGCTCACTCACCATTTGTTCGTCGAGAGATAAGGATCTCCCCTGCGCCATCTCAGTAGTCACTGCCGTCGTCACGACAGTCATTTCGGTGGTGATGGCCTTTTGCCTCTGAATAGACTCTTGAGCCGAAGATGCCGGAGTAGTCTCGGTTACTAAGCAAAGATAGGAAGAAGTTATTAGTAACCGCTTCAAAACAAACACTTTAATAGAAACACACTTGAGATATGTTCAAAGTACCTTCCTTAGTTTGACTCGTTGACGATTGGACGGCCTCAGAGACGTGCTCCCAGATGGGAGATAACCGCGGCTGTTCTGGGTCATAAGCAGGAGCAGATTGTGAACCAACCACAGATACAGGCTCTAACGAAGGTGGAGCGGTGATTTCAGTAATAGTGGCGTGATGCTCAACACCTGATCCCTCTCCAACGGCCCCAATCATCTCCTTCTCATGAGCAATAATAGCGTCATGGAGGATCTTCTTCTCATCATCTGTCAGCAACCGGTTTTCGAGTTCGAATTGGTCGACCGATTCATCCGGATGCGCTTCCTCTTCTTCCTCAACCAATCGACCCCAAGCGCTGCGGAGGTGTACCGGGTAATCTTGGAGCCATGCCAAATTTCTGTGTCTCAACACATTGGCATTGTAAGTGATGAGCAAATCTTCAATATCGGCCTCCAGCCTGGCCTTCGCTTGTTGAACTTTCTCCTCAACCTCCATCTCGACCGCCTGGACCTTGGCTACCGCCGCATCCCGTTCAGTCCGGAGAATCACGGCTTGTTCACACGCCTCCTGGGCTGCGTTATTCGCTTCATCACTATCCTTGGCGATTTCGGCAAATTTGGACTTAAGCTCGTTTAACTCCTTCAGGGCTGCGTCCCTCTCGGCAGCGACCAGGGTGTTTCGATGGACCATATCCTCTACCGTGGCATAATGTTCACGTTTTATTCTATCCATCGTTGCTTGGGCTTCGTCGGCTTTTTTGATAGCCTCCATTTCAGATTTCCGAGAAGATTCAGCTTCGGTGTTTAGCACCTCAATAATACGGCTCGTTTGAGCTAACTCAGCCTGCAATCTCTCGATGGTAGCCCCACGCTCAAAGGCCAATGCCGACGCTTTATCAGCTGCTTTCGACCATGCTTTGTACTGAGTGTAAAAATCGTGTACGTACTCATGTACAATTGCTCAGCTTCCTCCGGGATTTTCTTTAAATGTGGAGGAAAGATATAGTTATCGAAGCAGATGTTTGGGAAATCTCTCTTCAGCTGAGCAAGCTTGATTGCACCTTCCCCTGAAATTTCCACGGGGGGCTGTTCTGTAACGGCAGCAGTTATTGTTTCGCTCCTAGGATGGCGGGATTCATGCCTAGAAGATTGAGAAGCCGATATGTAGTGTGAGGATTCAGAGGGATGAGAGACATGAGCAGGAGGTTGTATGGGATCTCTGGGAGGAGGAGGAGTACGCGATCGGGATCGACGCTTATAGCCTCTATCTGTATCATATCTCTCTTGACCAGAGTACCCAGAGCATCCCTGGTCGTAATCTCTGTCCCCTTCCCGTCTGCACGACCCATGATATGAAGACTTGTGCGCATGTCGGAGACTCCCTAACATTTAACCTCGCCCGGACATGGTATATGCAGAAGAAAATAAAGTAGGATTAACCCTTCGATACATGTAGTTTATAGTCAAAGGTTATGCAGTGTTGTGAAATATGTATGAATGTGCAACCCCCCGACCAACCGGATGTGTCTGCCACATCAGTGGGAAAAGACTCGCTCAAAACTAAAGTTTCTGATAGTTCTTCCAATCTGGCATCATGCTGCAGGGACAGATCGTCCGAAATTGGAATATCGGCAATCCTTTTATAAAGACTTTCAGTTCTCGGAGGAGACATCTCGGAAATTCTAACTTCGGGAGAGGATCGGGCCATGACAACCGATTTCCATCTCCCCTTCTTAGTTGACGTGACGACGGCTGCCATGCCTTTTCTTTGGTGTGCGACATCCTGAACCACGTCTGTAGGCTCCAACAAAGGCTCGTCGTCAGTATGAGTTCTTTCAGAATCAGCTTCCTCGGCTATAATAACTTTGGGCTTCTTGTGCTTGACTCGCTTCTTCGAGATGGTCCTTAATGCCCCGTCAAACTTTATGCTCTGCCCTCGTTCAATCAGCTCGTAAGTCCGAAGATTCCTATCGGTCAAAAGCGGCTCGATATCCCTATCTTCACTTGGGACTTCTCGAAGTACTCGCACCATCTCCTTAAAGTGTTCGCCCTCAGGTCGCTGAATCGTCGCTGTAAAAAAAAAAAGGAAAAAAAAATAAGTTTCACTTTGACCGCAATTGCCTTAGTAATTACTTGAAACTCAGCTACACTCAGTCTGAATAACCATCGCCGGGCAAACCTCGGAGGACATCTGACATAGAACCATTCCGTTCTGTAATAACTCAACCTGGTCCAGCACCCAGTGACCACTTGGCAATTCCTCACTACTTCCAGAAATGTGAAGGAAGGGTAATCACCTCGAGTTTTGAAATTAAATAGATATATGATCTCGGTCGGGATCGGTGGTCTACGAAGGTACTCCATGAAGACGATAAATCAACTGTTCACGGAAGCATATCCATTCGAGTGTAGTTGAGATGGAGCGATCCTCAAAAAAGACAACACTTCCCTTATGTACTCGTTGAACGGAGGAAGCGTCCCAGCCGCGCACGCGTGGCGATTAAATGCTGTATATCCCTCCGGCGGGTTGTGTGGTCTATCATTCGGCCCTGGAAATAACACGTCATCCAGTGATAGGCCGTGCCTCAAGCATATTCTCCCCAATATATCTTCAGAAATATTGGATTGAACGGAATCCGATGGGTTGGCAATAAAGACGCATTGGGGAATTCGTCCGGGGCTGGACCGATGATCTCGGGTTCAATATCCGGAACCTCTAGTCTCGCAGTGACTGTGCTTTGAACCTCCTACTGCTGCGAACTTGAAGGTTCCATTACTAGCTAACTCATGAGAAACCATCGTTAGACGACAAAGGACCCGTGCGTTCCCCCAGTGTAAAGTGTATGAATGTATGTTGTACAGTGCCATGCATTACTTGAATAAATGTCGCAGAGTTAAAGGAAATATGCAAACGACAAAGCTACGAGGCCCAGTTATAATGACCGTCATCACTGACCGTCATCACTAAACCGTTTGTATGATGGAATTTGATTTGGATAGAAGTTGTTATGGTTCCATCGACAAGCTTCGAAAGGAGGTCAAGTATGCAGTGTGATTATCAAGTCCAAATATGCAAGAATGAAGCTCGTCGGAATTATGCTTAGAAAACGTCAAACTTTGGTATCCATCATAGAGGGTTTGAACCGGTCACATGAAACTCATTCGAACCCATCCTAACATCACTTCGAATCGATGCAGAAAGGCGCGCTTCGAATCGATGATCAGGTGTCAAGTTCGAATCGATCAATGAAGGATGACTTCGAATCGATCCTTGGTTAACTGGTTCGAACCGATAAGGAAACCCTCAACTTGACATCGGTCACGTTCGAATCGATACCCTCCGTATCGATATAAAGTTGCGAACTTCGAACCGATAGCTGATGGATTCGAATCCATTGATTCGAATAGACCCATCAAAGGTAGTCAATCAGTGCGAACTGCGTCACCCCCATAAAGTCATTCCAGGGATCGATGCGAAATCCAAGGAAAAATGACGCCGCCATCATCGATTCGAACTCGAGTCCACGAATCGATTCGAAGCTCTCCCAAACCAGATCTGGTTTTACCAATCACCAGAGTGGCCAATCGATGAAGAAGAGGTAGGTTCGAAATAGCTTTGCCGTTTGGATTCGAGGCTAATTACCTAGTTTGAATGATGGATTCGAGGAATTAAAGACTTGGATCTTGATTGATTCTGTGACGTGACGCAGTATTTTCTCTCTGGAGCTTCAAAACGATGCAGAACACAATAGACACAAGGCAAAAGTAAAAAAGTAAAAAGTGAGAAAGTGACAGACCCTCTGCTATTTATATGAAGCCTAGGAAGTGACCGAGCCTCTTCGCATCCCACTTAACTCAACCGGTCTCAACCGGTCAATTATCAGATCGATTCGAAGTCAGCCTTCGAATCCATCGGCCTAAGGCCCTATCGATTCGAAGTTACCCTCACACTTCATCGATACGAAACACATAGCAGGGCGACGAGTTGAATCGATGCGAAACAAACAGTGGGCACATTGATTCGAAGCCCCTGTTCACATCAACAGGTTCACGACTCCATCCACAACCTATCGGTACGAACGACTATTTCGTATCCATCATTTCCTATCGATGCGAACTACAATTTCGTATCCATTCTTTCTCATCGGTACGAATGAACGTTTCATACTCGTCCGAGCCATAGGTTCGAATGTCAGATTCGTACCCGTCATAACATAAGCGCACTTCATCCATACAAATGTAGATTTCGAATCCATCGATGCTCAAACACATCGGTTCGAAGTATTACATTCGCGCAACCCAAAGTCGTTTCCTTCAACCTTCTATATCGGCTCAGGAGAGGATCGATACGAAGAGACTTTTCAAAACAACCATCAAGCATTGTCTCAACTCAAATTTCCAAATCGGTTCAGGAGAGAATCGATACGAAATTCAATAGCAAACCAAACTGACAACGACTCGTGGACGCACGACGTTAACAAGGGTCAAACTAACATATGTGCATATAGGTCGAGCTAACATTCGATTTTAAACATTCACAGGGATGGAATACTCATCTTGTTACAAATGCAACAGCCAACGGCTGAGCACTATTATTATACAGCTATCAACCATATCAGCACAAGGTTACAACAATACGGAATACGAGTCTCAACAAAAAAGAGAGCAATGATTGTTCGGAGAGAAATTGCAGCTATTCAAAGCACGTCATGTTCCCACAAGACGTACTTTGGGGGGCAAAATGTTATCCCGCTTTTTGGCAAAGCCGCGATACCAAGAGTTGATCGAAAACGGAGAACAGTTCCGAGTCCAGATTAAGCTATAATTGATAGACATGACAGAAAAGATCATAGAAGTCCGCATCTCAAATTTCAAGCCAATCCGAGTTCATACGCTCAAGTTATGATCGATTCAACTTGAAAGGAAAAACACTGGTTTCGAATCCATCGTTATAGGTGTCTTCAAATCCATCACCGAACACCGTTCGAACCGATCACCTTCGTATCGATTAGCTTCGAATCCATCAGAGTGCCTCGGTTCGACTCCATCAATTTCGAATCCATCGAGTTCGTATCGATGGACCTCGTATCCATGGAGAAGTTGCAAAGCTCGTATCCATCAGAGTAACGCAAGTTCGAATCCGTCAAGCATCATTTGTTCGAACCCATCATTGAAGCCTTGTTCGAACCCATCCATAAAGCCTTGTTCGAACCCATCCGTGAAGCCGGTCTCGAACCCATCATTGAAGCTTCGTTCGAATCCACTGGGTCAACTAGCTATGATGACGTGTCCTTCATCGGTTCGAATGCGCCGAGATATATGGAGTCGAAACAGTCAACTCGGAGCAAAACCCGGATCGAAGCGAAGTGTGCGCTCCACGTCAACATGAAGACACGTGCCGCCATCGATTCAAAACCATCGATTCGAAGGGATGGTTTCGAACCAAACAGCCTGTAACAACCCGCATATTTATCGATTTTATATTTAAATATTTTATTTAAATATTTTATCATTCGTCGGATTTTAGTCCGAAAACCTACTTTTTGCATACGGTCGAATTAGGACTCGAGACCACTCCCATTGAGTTTAAAATGCCGTTTGCGACCTTTTTGAGTATAAGCTTCGATATGTTTGGAGAAAGTTGATTTTTGCTACTTTTCACTTTGGGTTTGGTTTTGGGCTCAGCCCTATGTTTTAACTTATACTCCAAAACTGAACCACTCTCCCCATTCTCCCTCACTTCTTTCTCTTTTCAGTTTTCTTAGCATTAATGGTGGAGAGGAGTGGAAATTAAAACTCCAAGCCCTAGTTCCTCTTGCTAGCTCATGTTCTTGCTCCAAAACTCAAGAGAACCCATTGGTAAGCATCTCCTTCATCTTCTCCAACTCATTCTCCTTCCAATTTCAGAAATTTCCTAAACCTAACTTAGGGAATGTTCTTGTTTTAAGCTTAGATTCAAGCTTCTAGTGTTGAGATTGAAGTGTAGTTGATCTTCCTTTGCTTTCAAGCTTCATCTTCATAAATTTAGGTCAAAGGTGAGATTTTTATCTCACATCTATGTCTATATCTATCTTTGTTGTTAGGTATGAATCCCTAACATTTATTCATGTGCAATTGCTTTTGATTTGGATTGGTTTTGTGAATATTTCCATTTTTGGTGTTTGAAGCCAATTCTCTAAAAATCATAACTTTGATGTTTGATCATGCTTTAAGAGGTGTTTCGGAGAGCTTTTATGGCCGGGTTGTCGCTAGGCATAAATCCTTAGTCGTCGTTGCTCGTCCGATCGCTCCCGATACGTTTTGGGCACTTTGGCCTAGGCAAATTGTTGCCTAGACCAGGTGACCAGACGTCTGGTGACCAAGTCCAGACGTCTGGTTTGGACCTGGAAAGTAAAAATGTATGCACGCATATTATAAAAAAAAAAGCCAGAGACTATTTTCAGACGTCTGAACCATCAAACCAGATGTCTGGATAGGTCTCAGACGTCTGACTTGAGGTTTCAGACGTCTGAGTGTTCTCTGGGCTATTTCCAGAGAACAAATCCAGACGTCTGGATTCCAAATCAGACGTCTGGAAATGTTTATTTTTGCCTACTCAGGCTGTTTTGTGTGAATTTCCATTGTTTATCGATTTTAGCGATCCTATTAATCGTTATCACTTATTGTCGACTTTGATGACTTCTTTTCGTGAATCTTTTTGGAAATATCCATTTCTATGGATTTGGTATCGATTTCTTTGGATTTTATTCACGTCTTCGAATGTGAATTTAGTAATTGGTTGTTCTTACAATCTTCTTTGTGATTTGTCACATTAAAAATATAAAGGTTTTCTATACTAGTAGTAAATATCAAAACTCTTTCTTCAAATGATTTCAACACTATTTATTACAAAGCTCGTTTTCTTAAACCGTTTTCCAATCTATTAGTATATACAAACCTTTACCTCACTCGTATGAGAAATCCAATTAAACGACTTAGTAAAACAAGTGGTATGAAACGCTTGCGTTCACTTTGTTGGTTAATTCTTGGACTTGTTCGATTGAATCTCTTGTGACAATTTTCTAGTGGAGATTTACAGTTTGTTCGTAAATGTTTAAGTTAAGTAAGTGGTTATGGGACATGAAGCTAAACTTTTATATTACTAGCTTATTGTAATTGACACATCTCGTTGATCATGACGATCACCTTTGTGGTTTAGACTAGCAATGTGCGATGTCTCTTTGTTTATGTGGAGGACTGTTCCTCATTTTATTGAGCTTCGTCTCATTTTACACATGGGTTGTATCTTTCTAGGTGCATCGATGTTTATTTGTGCATGGGGTGTATCTTTCTAGGTGCATCGATGTTTATTTGTGCATGGGGTGTATCTTTCTAGGTGCATCGATGTTTATTTGTGCATGGGGCGTATCTTTCTAGGTGCGTCGATGCTAGAGCATGGGGTGTATCTTTCTAGGTGCATCGATGTTTATTTGTGCATGGGGTGTATCTTTCTAGGCGCATTGATGTTTATTTGTGCATGGGGTGTATCTTTCTAGGTGCATCGATGTTTATTTGTGCATGGGGCGTATCTTTCTAGGTGCTTCGATGCTAGAGCATGGGGTGTACCTTTCTAGGTGCATCGATGTTTATTTATGCATGGGGCGTATCTTTCTAGGTGCGTCGATGCTAAAGCATGGGGCGTATCTTTCTAGGTGCGTCGATGTTCGACTGTTCATGGGGCATGTCTTTTTAGGTGTGTCGATGTCTAGTTTGTGGGATTGGCCATCCTTTTTATTGTGATTTCTGGATTTCGTGTGTTGATTTCTGGAATTTATGTTTCACCAACTTTTATGATTGGCATTGATATATATGTCATTTATTGTGGCTTGGTGAATGAAATTAGGAGTATGACATTCCTTTTTATCTTGAGTAGATTATTGTGATATTGATTAATCTCTTGTTGATTTTCAATTACTTATTAATCACAGCTTGGCATTGTGATTATTATATGTTTATGTCATATCCCCTATTCTATATCATTTCTTCTAATATTTATAGCTAGACTGATCCGTTTATTATTTTCTTCTTAAATAATACTTGGGTCAAACCGAGATGTTACAGGTGCTTCTGCTTGACTTCTCATCCTGGATCATTACTCTGACTTTTGGCAAACTACTTAGATTAGTAGTTTATTTTGTTGTATACGCTTGAGATATAGACTCATAGTTGTATTCCTTTGTATAGCACGTGTTGCTATTCTTTTGTATTATCGTGGATCTTTTGACCACTACTCTGATATACACTTTTATGTGTAATATTCATATCTATTTCCGCCTTTGTGATATGAATTGTCTGTGACTGATTTATGTTATGTTTATTTCTATATTTGTTTTCGAAGATATTATAGCCACTGTGTAGTAGTTTTGAGTTTGTGTCGGCATGTCGGATTTCCACTTGAAAAGAATTGCATGTTATACTATCTGACATATCGATGCTTGCACAAAGCAATTACATGGATGATCGCTCCTCAACAACCTTATTCTCCGTGCTAGTTGACAGCATTCACAGTAATGTTCTTGGCTAGCGTGGGTATAGAGGTGGGGCGTCACAGCTTGGTATCAGAGCCAAACTTCGGAACAATGTAGAATAATTTAACAAGGATCATCGTCCTAAGTCCATCTTAGGAGTCGTGCTTTAGGGTTTAATTCGAGTCTTCGTACCGATTCATCCTATTTTCTTTACGATTCCTTGTTTTATCAATCAAGTTTGATTGAAATTTATTCTGAGAATAACTTTTTCCCCTTCTTTCTTTCTTTCTTAAAGAAGAGAAATGGTTAGACCAGGCCGTCCCAGTGCCGGTCAATCTAGTGCTACTCCCCAGGATGGAGTATTCATGTCTGCTCAGCAGCTTTTAGATCTTGTCAAGAACGCTCAAACAGCCGGTCCCAATCAGGAGCCTACTCATCCTAGATCCGGTTTTGCACGCTTGTGCCGAGACTATACCGATTTGGGTGGAAGGCCATTCACGGGATCCGAGGGTGTTATAGAAATTCAAGCTTGGCTCAAATCATGCGATCGCATCTTTTCTCGCATGAACCTTATTGATCTACATCGAGTCCAAGTGGCTTCTAGCATGCTCCAAGAAAGAGCGTTAGATTGGTATGAGCTTTTAGTTTCTAAAATCGTTGAGGCGGATCTCACTTGGTAGCAATTCTGGCATAGATTCGAATTGAAATTTGTGTCGGAGGCCGAAAAAGTAACTTTGGCCCGGCGTTTTATTGACCTTGTTCAAGGTGAATCTTCTGTGACAGATTATGTCGCATCTTTCGAATCTCTTTCCAAATACGGCGTTGAATACATTAACACCGCAATGAAGAAAAATCAGAGATTCGTCTATGGCTTGAATAAGAATCTTAAGAAGCCATTACTTCTGAAACTTGAGATTTCATTTGATCAGCTTATTGATATCGCTCTTCGTCTTGAAGAGGCCGATAATGAAGGTGCTGTTGAAGTTGTGCGTGCCCAACAGAACTTCGACAATAACTTAAAGAGGCCTATCAAATTCAAAGGCTCCAAGAAAGGGAAGCAAAAAACCGCGGTAGCAAAAGCACCTACCTCTAGTCGTGGACAATGCTACAATTGTGGTTCCACGAACCACTATGCAAGGGAGTGTCCGAAACCCCTCTTTTGTCGCTATTGCAAAAATTCGGGTCACCATATTACTGCATGCCTTGTACTTCAAAGTAAGAAGGAGGGAGAGCTCAATGTGGTGCAAGCTCCTGGAAACACTTCTCGTGGTCAAGGTATTTCTCATTTAATCCTTGATTACATTTATTTTGTGATCTTCTTATTTGAGTTCTTTTTGATATGGGTTCCATCTCATTATTTTATATCAAAAGGACTTGTTAATTCTTTTTCTTTAAATATTTTGGGCTTGATGACTTCTTTGAGAATTGCGAATCCGGATGGTAGATCCGCAACACTCAATTTGCTTTTGGTTAGATGCCGAGATTGTTTTATGTGACTTTTCTTTCCGAGCCGATATTTTTACTTTGGCTTCGGAATTGATTTCTTTTGAAAGGATCGGCTTAATCATTGTGAAGCCCATATCCTATTCTTCCGAGTGGATTATTCATCTTCGACATTTTCAATCTGTTAAGCAGATTTCTATTTTTCCTTTATGATTTTGATTCCAACTTGATGGCATCATTTTATTCCTTAAGCCCACTTATAAGGAAAGTGTTATTTCTCTTATCTAAATAATTTGTGAAACTTTTCCGGTATTTTTGAGTCTGTCTTAGGATCATCACCTAAGCAATATCTTTTGTGTGGTACTAAGGTCTTTTCAGTTTGACTTTACCATCGGTTTTCGTTTGCTACGGGTTGCGGAAGTTAACATTCCACTTACCGCATTCCGCACTCGTTATGATTCTTATGAATGACTTATTTTGTCATTCAATTTGTCCAGCTTATTTCATCCATTTTATATATCAAATATTCTATGAATATTTCGTTGAGACCATTCTTGAGTTTATTGATTTTGGATGAAAATAGTAATTTAAAATTTTGCAAATCTTTTTCATAAGATTTATTTATAAGTAAAACTGGATTTTTGTTCTTGAAACGAACAAAGAATATTCTTAAAACTTTTTAAGAGATTTATTTATCCTGTAGAAGATGATTTTGTGATTGTATTGCCCGTTGAGTGCTTTAAGAATTTTGGTCGATGCGCTTGATCAACGTTATCGATAGGAATTTCCTAAACGCTTTGATGAGACAATCAGACACGATATATTGACTTGTAAAATGTAAATTCTTCTAGAAATATTTTTACATTGAAATAATTTTGATTTTTGAAAGCTTTAGCTTTTCGGGAAAGAAAATTATTTGAAAGAATTTTCTGTAACGACCCAGAATTTTTATTAATTAAAATTTGAATATTTAATTTTAAATATTAATAAGTGAATTTATAAGTCAAATAAATTTTATTTTGAATTATTGGATTTAATTGGATAATTAAATCGATAATTTAATATGTTAAATTATGGAAATAATTGAAAATAGGGTTAAATATGATTGAAAATGATTTGTAGAATTTTATTTTATCATGTTGAAGTTAGAAAGATATTTTCGAACTTTTAAAATCGAATTAAAAGTTAATTTGTGAAAATTGAATATTTTAATATTTAATAATCGACTGTAAAATAGTCAATTTTTGAACAGTCTCAGAATTGAACGAAACCAGTTCCATTGGATCCGTAATAGTTAGTTATTACCGGATTTCAATTTTCGTGTCAATCGGAGTTATCGTTTGATCGTGGCAGCTCGAAACGCATCGAATTATTTTTAATTTAAATTTGGCGAGTGAAAATAGCCATTTTTCAAAAAGTCTCGGATTTCGACGAAACCAGTTTCATCGGATCCGTAATGTGATATTATTGTAAGGTTTCAAATTTCAAGTCGATTGGATTTACCGTTTGTCCGGTACAAATTAAAACGCCTAGAAATCGATTTAAATCGGTTTAATTTAAATTGAGCGTTTGCAGCCATAACTCGCACAGATGTCCGAATTAGCTTTCGAAACCTGTTCCATTGTGTCTGGAACGCGGGGTAAACCCTAGAAACGCTGGTTACGGCGCGTAAATCGGATTTCGAAATTTCCGGATGAATAGTGTTTCGTCGGTTCCTTATAAATACCCCCATAACTCAAGAAAATAAATAAAAAAAAACCAAAACCCTAACCCTAAATTCAGTAGCCGCCTCTTATTCAACCAACGGCCAGCACTTCTTCTCTTTCTCCCCTCAATTACTCCAAATCCGTCGACAATTAGCCTTAGGTTTCAACTAGAGAATGGAAGGGGACGATGAGATCTTCGATTCTATACGGTGATGATGGGTTTTCGTGCGACGTGGAGGGGTATAGGAGGCCGCGTCCTAGGGAAGTGGCGCACGAAATTCTAGGAAGGAGAGGGGGCTGAGCTTCGTGTGCCTAGGGCCGAAGGTGGAGGAGGGGGAGAGCTAGGTGTTGCAACTTCCTGATCGTGGTATCGATGGATGTGGTGGCCGAAAGAATGAACCCTAGTTTTGCTAATGGGTTTGATGTGCGTCGTGCTCCTTCCTGTAGATTTTCGTGCGTGATGGGGAAGGAGAAGGGAGGGGCCTTGGATGCAGATCACACGGCCTGGAATGGTTTGAGATTTTAAAATATAAATTAAGTTGTAAATTAGTTTATATAAATCGTGTACAAACTTCAAAAATGCATAACTTTTTCATACGAGCTCGAAAAAATGCAAACTCAGTTGCGTTGGAATCGTATGGACGAGCAATACGCGATGGAGTTGGTTTGGAGTCGTTTGGAGTTAGTGAGAATTTTGGGTAAAATTAAACGTCCGTTTAATTTTATTCGAAATAAATCGCTAAAACGGAAATTAAAACCAAGGTGAGAACTTCTCACTCAATCGAATCAGTTTCGATTTTATTTTAAATAGTTAGATTTAAAATATTTGAATGCATGTTTGAATGATGATTGATATCTATTGATTGTTAAAATAGACATTATACGCCGTTATTAAGCGGATGTTATTTATTAAAAACATATACCGCGAATATTTCATAAACAGTGAAATTGGTATTATATATAATATCAATATATATATATTGGCATATGTATATATTGCAGTTGATTGATTTCCCGTATTTTTTAGCGGATGAGACCCTATTGCGCCGTTATTAAGCGGATAATATTTAATAAGAACATGTACCGCGATAATTTCGTACTGGAGCGAAATTGGTATTGTGCTAATGTTTTTGGATGCAGGAAACAGGTTGGAGGGATCCAACTGGATTCCTCAACAGTTTTTATTTGATTTTCAGATATTTTGATATTTGATGGATTATCATATCGATATATGATATCGTTGTTTGTCGTGATTGACTATTTGGTGTGTAGCATCATTGTACCCAGATTTTGGGATTTTAAAATAATTTTAAAGTGATTTTTGAGAATATACTATATTTTGGAATTAATCCATTATGAATAAATAACGATATAATTTTTAATGTTATAAAAATTATGGTTTTTGTGAAATATAGTTAAAAGCTGATTTTTGAGAAATGTGAATTAATGATTTTTATAAAATAGATTAAATTGGATTTTTGAACATATTATAAAAGTTTAAATATAGGATTTATAAAATTTGATTATTTTATAAATCAAGAGAATGGTGAAATTATAAAGGAATTTAAAGACGTTTTAGAAGAATAATATAAATTGATTTATATTAAGAGATTTATAAATAGATATTTATAAATTGAAATATTGACATTATAAAACGAGTTTTTATAAGTGTTTGAATGAAGTAAAAATGAATTTCATTAATGAATGAAATTTATAGGATTATAAACAGAGAAGTTATAAATGAAATTTTATAAACAGTAGGTTTATAAAATTTATAAAGTTATTGAAAGAATGGAGTTTTGATAAATAAACGAATCTTATAAGTTATAAGATTTATAATTATGAAGTTCAAAGGAACGATTTTAGTAAACGAATAAATTATAAGTATTTAACTTATAATATGAACGTTTAGTTTATAATTTAGTTATAAACTGGAATAGGTTAATAAAAGGATTTATAAAAAAGGAAGTTTTTATAAATAAATAGAAATGGAATTTATAAACGTTGTTTTATAAATCTGCAAACAACTTATTTTGATAAGTTAATTATCATAACTTATTTAATGGAGTTATATTCATATTTTTGAATAGTGAATAATCCTTTGAATTGAAATGAATAAAAGGATGAAATTTGTTAACGAAGTTTATTCACGTTTTTGAATAGTGAATAACACGTTAAAGAAATTGTTTTAGATTTGGTGTTTTAAACAGAATTAAAACGATCTAACGATGTTTTAAAAGATGTTGAGATTCGAAACCATAGATTTCAACATTTATTGTTGAAATAGACGTTTTCGAGAAATAAAAGGAAATGATGGACTATAACACTGTTGTTATAGTAAGTAATTTCCGAAAGGAAATGTTTTGAATAGTATTGGGATTTATATATCTA
Source organism: Allium cepa (assembly GCA_030765085.1). NCBI lineage: Eukaryota > Viridiplantae > Streptophyta > Magnoliopsida > Asparagales > Amaryllidaceae > Allium > Allium cepa. The sequence continues at coordinate 303,194,345 of CM060945.1, read as the reverse complement.
TTTAATTTCGAATCCCTATACTAGTGATTTTGGGTTGTCGTAACGATGTTTTACGCAACATTCGTTTTGGCCCAAATAAATATGTTTAAGAGAATAATTTCCTTAAAGAATGAAATATATACTTAATTCGATTTAAGTATATTGAATATTTTCCAAGGTTGGAAATAAAAAGATTTGTGAATTACTTATGAATAAATAAGTATGGAAATGTTTTCCAATATGAAGTGAAAAATTAGAATTTATCTTTTGAAGGTAAATTGAAAATGGATTATTGAAATCATATGCATGGATATTTTGAAATATAAATTCATTATGGAATTTATATGTGAAAGTGGAATCTGTTTAAAAATAAATATTGATTTATTTTTGAAGTGTTGAAATTTTATATCTTGTAAGGATATTTTGGAAAATAAATAATTTGGAAAATTATTTGGAAACTGGTGATGTGTGCATATCCATTGATAGTTCAATAACCGACTATCAATATTTCCCTTTGAATGGGTATTTGATGTGATTTGTTGAATTTGAATGCCACACTTATTTTTGAATAAGCGCTCACTATTCGTGTTAACCGGGAAAGGACCATGGGGTCGTATAACCCATTCCGAATATGTGATACGTCGTTGTGAATTGCATTGAAGATCGGTGTTGAAGACCCGGTATTTGCAAAAGCGATAGGATGACCTGTCGATTGACTCTGCACCGAGTAGCTACGGTATTGAGTTCTCCATATGTGATGGTGAATCCGATCAGGATTGTGAATATCCGGATTGCAAGGACTTCTTTGTAAGTGCCTTCGGTTTTGTTCGAGCCCGGAACAGACTTGTATGGATTGTATGTCTGACATTACAAGTTGAGATATAAAGCCGATTTCTTTCAAATATATTTATGTTGGTGGCGGAGAATTTATTCTTTTAGCTTAACACCCTTCTCTGAGACGTACGAGCTCAGAGGTTATGTAGTTGAATGTTATCAGCGATATATTCCCAATTTGGTAATGTGACATGCTGAGTGATGCTGAAATGATCATTGTGTTGATTATTTGTGATAGGATCGTTTATTTGATCGTCTATCCTTGTGATCATTGTGTTGATCATTTGTTGACCCAAAGCATGGCTTTTGTATAAAGTATGTTTTTGTGGACGTGACTTCGTCGAGCCTCATACCCCGTGAATGGTCAAAACAGGAAAGAAGCAGCAAGGTTATGAGGGGTAGCACCCTTTAGGATGTGTCCATTTCCTTCTGGAAAAGGGTGGTATCATGGTATGGAGCCCAGATACTTACTCATGTTGAAAACACTTTGTTATGATTGTGTGAATTGATTACGAGCGCTCGGTGAAAAGGTCCCAAAGGACCGGGGGATGGCATATTCGGTCAGTTGTTACTCAGTTAGGGGTAACCCGGCCTTGTGTTGGTAGAGATCCAGTTTGGTTCTCGGGGATGTCCATCCAGAGGCATTCTCATGTGGCAATGGGAAGTTCCTTGGCCTGATCATTCGTTGGAAATCCAAAGAAACAATACGAGACTTGTACGGTTTTAGTTGTATAACCTGCTATGGAATGTGGCGGTAACCTGCTATTGAACATAGTTAGCTATAGTAGGCATACGATAATGGTCGTATGTTGGCTAAGATTTATATTCTACTTTCGAAATGAATTTTTCTCTACACTATGCACTAATAATAATATCAAATGTTCTTTTAAATGCGTATCAAGCATCTTTGACTATCATAAGGAGAAATCTCCTCCGATTCTGCGTTTGCATTGTGTGTGTGTGCGGGAGGCCTTATGGTAGTCTCATTTTTAAAAGCATTTCGAATTGACTTTAAAAATATTCCTCTATTTGATTTTAAAGATAAATAAACTGTTTTGAGTTCTCACACCAGTCACATGACTGACTCGAAGTTTATTGTTTTCCTTCCTAAACTCTGGGTGCCCACCAATTTCCACACGGGTAGTCAAGAGTTAGGTTTATCAGGATATTCTGGATATTCAGGAGTTGCTGGAGGCAAGCTGGATGGCATGGCATATTACTTATATAGTATTTCTTTTCCGCTGCACTGTTTGTTGTTGTTGTTGTACACTCTGATGATACGATGTAATGAAATGTGATGTAATGTAATAAGTGATATAGTTCTTTGTTTAAAGATTATTCATTTATTATTATATGTTGTTCCGCTGCGAATTGTGAGATTCTGATGTTGTTCTGTTGTTTCCTTTCTTTCCCGTTCTATTTTTCCGTTTCTCTATTTTCTTTCTCTATTTTCTATCTTCTTCTCTCTTCTTCTTTCTCTTTTTCTTTCTTTTCTTTTTCTTAAAAACCATAACATTTCGGGTTTTTGGCCTTCGATTTCTCGGCAGTCGATAAAGTGAGTGTCGATGTTGAATTTTCGAAAGTCGAAAATTTTCGGGGCGTTACATTTGGTATCGGAGCTTATGGTTAAGCGACAACCATGGTTCTGTTGGGTATTATTCATTAGGGATAGAGTCAGTAGTACTCTAGAATGAATTTGAGTGTAATAATAGCTATGAGAGCGTATTTGTTAGTGAATATAAAATTGTTTTATATTGTGATGATTGGTTTGTTGAGTGGTATATGAACCTTCGTCAGTGTGGTCTCGACAACTATGCCGAAGGGGTTTCTAAACACTTGAATAGAACAATTCGACACAGTATTGTTTTAAATTGGGTAAATGAAATAATTTTGCCTTGATTATATTTTATATATAAAGGAATAATTTTTCAGAATTATTAAAGTGTATATAAGTTGATTGTTTAATTGTTTGAATAATCTAAATAAAAGAATAATTGTATAAGTATAATGAATTATAAGAAAAGAATTATAATTAAAGTGATTTACAATTGTGAAATAAACTTATATATATAAGAAGTGAAACTATATGAATATGAGTTGTAAATAAAAGTGAATTTAAAGTTAAATGGAATATAACTTAAGTGTTGTTGAATGGAATTGATATTGGTATCAAACTAAATTAATAAAGTTAAGTGATGAATATGAACTTGAGTTATATAAATAAAAATTCAACTTTGTAATTGAATTGAATGAATGGATTGAATGTAAGTCAATTAAATGTAAATTTAAGTTGATATGAAATAATGAATATAAATGTTAATTCATTGAAATCTAATGTTATTGGAAGTTGAATAAATTGAATGGAAGTCAATTTAATTAAAGGTGTTAAACCAAAATGAATGTAAGTGAAGCAAAGGAATTTGGTTGTAATTAATATACTTTGGTTGTAATATGATTGTTAGTTGATTGTTGATTGATTATATATAAATTCATTAAGTGAATTAGTGAAATTGGAAGCAATGAAATTGAATTCAAATTAGAAGTAAATAAATTTGAATAGAATTGAATGGAATTGAATTTGATTTGGAAGTGAACCAACTTGAATATGAATTAGTGAATATAAACTAATTGAGAATGAATGCTAGTAAGAACATCCACTGTTAATAAATCAAATGTGATTAAATTGAAAACCCAATTCATTGAATATTAATGAGTATATGAATGAATATACATTGTTTATGAATGCTAGTTGGTTGATGGTTGAATATATATTGTATTTGTTGTTTTACTACATTTGCTATGTGACATATATAGTTATTATGTTACTATATGTTGTATATCGATACTATTGTCTACATACATGGTTCTCATGTTGTTTGTTGAGTGATTAGTAGGTGCGGATCGCGTTTGCTTCGCATTTGGAGCTCGCTTTCGCGCTATATTAGCCGTATATGCTCGCTAATAAAATATAAGGTACATATCTCGGATTAAATATCGTACTTTTACATTTTTTCCCTTCGGGATGCCTCATTACTTGATGAGATGTATATTTGTGATATATATACTGTCATTTTTTTTTCGGATCGAGCCGCGCAAAGGAGACTATGGCGAATTTTTTCGAAAATTTAAGGCGTTAGAAAAAATTTGAGAAATTTGGGAAATTTTTTGAAAACTTTAACTTTGATTTTGGAATTGAAAGTTAAACAATATTAGTTGTTTTTGAAAGGATAACTAAGTATGATTTTGAAAACTTAGTAAAGATTGTAAGAAGTTTAACTATGAATTTTGGGAAAATTAATAAATTCTATAACTTTTCTTACTTGTTAATTTCGAGGACGAAATTCTTTTAAGGGGGAAAGATTGTAACGACCCAGAATTTTTATTAATTAAAATTTGAATATTTAATTAATTTTAAATATTAATAAGTGAATTTATAAGTCAAATAAATTTTATTTTGAATTATTGGATTTAATTGGATAATTAAATCGATAATTTAATATGTTAAATTATGGAAATAATTGAAAATAGGGTTAAATATGATTGAAAATGATTTGTAAAATTTTATTTTATCATGTTGAAGTTAGAAAGATATTTTAGAACTTTTAAAATCGAATTAAAAGTTAATTTGTGAAAATTGAATATTTTAATATTTAATAATCGACTGTAAAATAGTCAATTTTTGAACAGTCTCAGAATTGAACGAAACCAGTTCCATTGGATCCGTTATAGTTAGTTATTACCGGATTTCAATTTTCGTGTCAATCGGAGTTATCGTTTGATCGTGGCAGCTCGAAACACATCGAATTATTTTTAATTTAAATTTGGCGAGTGAAAATAGCCATTTTTTAAAAAGTCTCGGATTTCGACGAAACCAGTTTCATCGGATCCGTAATGTGATATTATTGTAAGGTTTCAAATTTCAAGTCGATTGGATTTACCGTTTGTCCGGTACAAATTAAAACGCCTAGAAATCGATTTAAATCGGTTTAATTTAAATTGAGCGTTTGCAGCCATAACTCGCACAGATGTTCGAATTAGCTTTCGAAACATGTTCCATTGTGTCCGGAACGCAGGGTAAACCCTAGAAATGCTGGTTACGGCGCGTAAATCGGAGTTCGGAATTTCCGGATGAATAGTGTTTCGTCGGTTCCTTATAAATACCCCCATAACTCAAGAAAATAAATAAAAAAAAAAACCAAAACCCTAACCCTAAATTCAGTAGCCGCCTCTTATTCAACCAACGGCCAGCACTTCTTCTCTTTCTCCCCTCAATTACTCCAAATCCGTCGACAATTAGCCTTAGGTTTCAACTAGAGAATGGAAGGGGACGATGAGATCTTCGATTCTATACGGTGATGATGGGTTTTCGTGCGACGTGGAGGGGTATAGGAGGCCGCGTCCTAGGGAAGTGGCGCACGAAATTCTAGGAAGGAGAGGGGGCCGAGCTTCGTGTGCCTAGGGCCGAAGGTGGAGGAGGGGGAGAGCTAGGTGTTGCAACTTCCTGATCGTGGTATCGATGGATGTGGTGGCCGAAAGAATGAACCCTAGTTTTGCTAATGGGTTTGATGTGCGTCGTGCTCCTTCCTGTAGATTTTCGTGCGTGATGGGGAAGGAGAAGGGAGGGGCCTTGGATGCAGATCACACGGCCTGGAATGGTTTGAGATTTTAAAATATAAATTAAGTTGTAAATTAGTTTATATAAATCGTGGACAAACTTCAAAAATGCATAACTTTTTCATACGAGGTCGAAAAAATGCAAACTCAGTTGCGTTGGAATCGTATGGACGAGCACTACGCGATGGAGTTGGTTTGGAGTCGTTTGGAGTTAGTGAGAATTTTGGGTAAAATTAAACGTCCGTTTAATTTTATTCGAAATAAATCGCTAAAACGGAAATTAAAACCAAGGTGAGAACTTCTCACTCAATCGAATCAGTTTCGATTTTATTTTAAATAGTTAGATTTAAAATATTTGAATGCATGTTTGAATGATGATTGATATCTATTGATTGTTAAAATAGACATTATACGCCGTTATTAAGCGGATGTTATTTATTAAAAACATATACCGCGAATATTTCATAAACAGTGAAATTGGTATTATATATAATATCAATATATATATATTGGCATATGTATATATTGCAGTTGATTGATTTCCCGTATTTTTTAGCGGATGAGACCCTATTGCGCCGTTATTAAGCGGATAATATTTAATAAGAACATGTACCGCGATAATTTCGTACTGGAGCGAAATTGGTATTGTGCTAATGTTTTTGGATGCAGGAAACAGGTTGGAGGGATACAACTGGATTCCTCAACAGTTTTTATTTGATTTTCAGATATTTTGATATTTGATGGATTATCATATCGATATATGATATCGTTGTTTGTCGTGATTGACTATTTGGTGTGTAGCATCATTGTACCCAGATTTTGGGATTTTAAAATAATTTTAAAGTGATTTTTGAGAATATACTATATTTTGGAATTAATCCATTATAAATAAATAACGATATAATTTTTAATGTTATAAAAATTATGGTTTTTGTGAAATATAGTTAAAAGCTGATTTTTGAGAAATGTGAATTAATGATTTTTATAAAATAGTTTAAATTGGATTTTTGAACATATTATAAAAGTTTAAATATAGGATTTATAAAATTTTATTATTTTATAAATCAAGAGAATGGTGAAATTATAAAGGAATTTAAAGACGTTTTAGAAGAATAATATAAATTGATTTATATTAAGAGATTTATAAATAGATATTTATAAATTGAAATATTGACATTATAAAACGAGTTTTTATAAGTGTTTGAATGAAGTAAAAATGAATTTCATTAATGAATGAAATTTATAGGATTATAAACAGTGAAGTTATAAATGAAATTTTATAAACAGTAGGTTTATAAAATTTATAAAGTTATTGAAAGAATGGAGTTTTGATAAATAAACGAATCTTATAAGTTATAAGATTTATAATTATGAAGTTCAAAGGAACGATTTTAGTAAACGAATAAATTATAAGTATTTAACTTATAATATGAACGTTTAGTTTATAATTTCGTTATAAACTGGAATAGGTTAATAAAAGGATTTATAAAAAAGGAAGTTTTTATAAATAAATAGAAATGGAATTTATAAACGTTGTTTTATAAATCCGCAAACAACTTATTTTGATAAGTTAATTGTCATAACTTATTTAATGGAGTTATATTCACATTTTTGAATAGTGAATAATCCTTTGAATTGAAATGAATAAAAGGATGAAATTTGTTAACGAAGTTTATTCACGTTTTTGAATAGTGAATAACACGTTAAAGAAATTGTTTTAGATTTGGTGTTTTAAACAGAATTAAAATGATCTAACGATGTTTTAAAAGATGTTGAGATTCGAAACCATAGATTTCAACATTTATTGTTGAAATAGACGTTTTCGAGAAATAAAAGGAAATGATGGACTATAACACTGTTGTTATAGTAAATAATTTCCGAAAGGAAATGTTTTGAATAGTATTGGGATTTATATATCTATTTAATTTCGAATCCCTATACTAGTGATTTTGGGTTGTCGTAACGATGTTTTACGCAACATTCGTTTTGTCCCAAATAAATATGTTTAAGAGAATGATTTCCTTAAAGAATGAAATATATACTTAATTCGATTTAAGTATATTGAATATTTTCCAAGGTTGGAAATAAAAAGATTTGTGAATTACTTATGAATAAATAAGTATGGAAATGTTTTCCAATATGAAGTGAAAAATTAGAATTTATCTTTTGAAGGTAAATTGAAAATGGATTATTGAAATCATATGCATGGATATTTTGAAATATAAATTCATTATGGAATTTATATGTGAAAGTGGAATCTGTTTAAAAATAAATATTGATTTATTTTTGAAGTGTTGAAATTTTATATCTTGTAAAGATATTTTGGAAAATAAATAATTTGGAAAATTATTTGGAAACTGGTGATGTGTGCATATCCATTGATAGTTCAATAACCGACTATCAATATTTCCCTTTGAATGGGTATTTGATGTGATTTGTTGAATTTGAATGCCACACTTATTTTTGAATAAGCGCTCACTATTCGGGTTAACCGGGAAAGGACCATGGGGTCGTATAACCCATTCCGAATATGTGATACGTCGTTGTGAATTGCATTGAAGATCGGTGTTGAAGACCCGGTATTTGCAAAAGCGATAGGATGACCTGTCGATTGACTCTGCACCGAGTAGCTACGGTATTGAGTTCTCCATATGTGATGGTGAATCCGATCAGGATTGTGAATATCCGGATTGCAAGGACTTCTTTGTAAGTGCCTTCGGTTTTGTTCGAGCCCGGAACAGACTTGTATGGATTGTATGTCTGACATTACAAGTTGAGATATAAAGCCGATTTCTTTCAAATATATTTCTGTTGGTGGCGGAGAATTTATTCTTTTAGCTTAACACCCTTCTCTGAGACGTACGAGCTCAGAGGTTATGTAGTTGAATGTTATCAGCGATATATTCCCAATTTGGTAATGTGACATGCTGAGTGATGCTGAAATGATCATTGTGTTGATTATTTGTGATAGGATCGTTTATTTGATCGTCTATCCTTGTGATCATTGTGTTGATCATTTGTTGACCCAAAGCATGGCTTTTGTATAAAGTATGTTTTTGTGGACGTGACTTCGTCGAGCCTCACACCCCGTGAATGGTCAAAACAGGAAAGAAGCAGCAAGGTTATGAGGGGTAGCACCCTTTAGGATGTGTCCATTTCCTTCTGGAAAAGGGTGGTATCATGGTATGGAGCCCAGATACTTACTCATGTTGAAAACACTTTGTTATGATTGTGTGAATTGATTACGAGCGCTCGGTGAAAAGGTCCCAAAGGACCGGGGGATGGCATATTCGGTGAGTTGTTACTCAGTTAGGGGTAACCCGGCCTTGTGTTGGTAGAGATCCGGTTTGGTTCTCGGGGATGTCCATCCAGATGCATTCTCATGTGGCAATGGGAAGTTCCTTGGCCTGATCATTCGTTGGAAATCCAAAGAAACAATACGAGACTTGTACGGTTTTAGTTGTATAACCTGCTATGGAATGTGGCGGTAACCTGCTATTGAACATAGTTAGCTATAGTAGGCATACGATAATGGTCGTATGTTGGCTAAGATTTATATTCTACTTTCGAAATGAATTTTTCTCTACACTATGCACTAATAATAATATCAAATGTTCTTTTAAATGCGTATAAGGCATCTTTGACTATCATAAGGAGAAATCTCCTCCGATTCTGCGTTTGCATTGTGTGTGTGTGCGGGAGGCCTTATGGTAGTCTCATTTTTAAAAGCATTTCGAATTGACTTTAAAAATATTCCTCTATTTGATTTTAAAGATAAATAAACTGTTTTGAGTTCTCACACCAGTCACATGACTGACTCGGAGTTTATTGTTTTCCTTCCTAAACTCTGGGTGCCCACCAATTTCCACACGGGTAGTCAAGAGTTAGGTTTATCAGGATATTCTGGATATTCAGGAGTTGCTGGAGGCAAGCTGGATGGCATGGCGTATTACTTATATAGTATTTCTTTTCCGCTGCACTGTTTGTTGTTGTTGTTGTTGTACACTCTGATGATACGATGTAATGAAATGTGATGTAATGTAATAAGTGATATAGTTCTTTGTTTAAAGATTATTCATTTATTATTATATGTTGTTCCGCTGCGAATTGTGAGATTCTGATGTTGTTCTGTTGTTTCCTTTCTTTCCCGTTCTATTTTTCTGTTTCTCTATTTTCTTTCTCTATTTTCTATCTTCTTCTCTCTTCTTCTTTCTCTTTTTCTTTCTTTTCTTTTTCTTAAAAACCATAACATTTCGGATTTTTGGCCTTCGATTTCTCGGCAGTCGATAAAGTGAGTGTCGATGTTGAATTTTCGAAAGTCGAAAATTTTCGGGGCGTTACATTTTCTTTCGATACTCTTATTCTTGTGATTCCTGAAGGGGAACCAAGAGTTTGCTATTTGTACCGATACTAGTCGTATTGGGTTGGATGCCGATCTCTTGCCTAAGAGAAGTGCTATCACTTGTGCTTTTAAACCATTATAGCTTATCGAGACTAGATATGCCACTTATGATCTAGTGCTCTCGGCTATTGTTTTTACTTTTAGAGTTTGGCATCATCATTTTAGGGGGAGAAATTTGTTCTCTATCTCGATCATAAATCTTTGGAATATTCATTTTCTCATAAGGAACTTCATGTCGACTCGTGTTCCTAGCTTCTTATGATCTTGATGTTCTTTTTATTCCCGAAGGGGAAATCGTGTTGCCAATGCGTTTAGTCGTAAGCAACAAGGGGTTGTTTCTTTGTTGATGACCAAATGAAATTATCTTTTTATCAAGTTCATCGGGTGTTTTGATATACTTCGTTCTATTGAGCTTTATCTCATTTCTTTTATGGACTTGCGTCTGATGTTCTTTTATGGTGTTCGGTTCATTGGGCGTACCGTTTTTGAACTACGCTGATGTCCCAAATTATTTGAGTTTCTAGTTTCTCGGGCGTACTGTTATTACACTACGTCGTTGCACCAGCTCAATTTTCTGCTATTCTTGACGTTCTCCACGTCTTTTATCCATGGAAATGCTTTTATGTTTCCGGTTTTTATTCTTGAGCCCGGTGTTATTGAGGGATTGAAGTTTCACCAAACTTGACTTTTGAGCAACATCCTATTCGAATTTTTGCTTCGGAGCTTAAACGACTTCGAAACAAAGATGTCCTTCTTGTTAGAGCTCAATGGTTCTCAAATCTTAGGGATTACTCTTGGGAATCTAGGGGACTCATTGAGCGATCCCGTTCTTGCTAACTCTTTCATGCTCTTTATGGTGAACTTCTTATTTCAATTTTCTTTTGTGTTGATATGCTTCCATGGTTGTTACTTCTTATTTTCCTCTTAAGTATTGCGAGGACGCAATTTCTTTAAAGAGAGGAGTCTGTAACAACCCGCATATTTATCGATTTTATATTTAAATATTTTATTTAAATATTTTATCATTCGTCGGATTTTAGTCCGAAAACCTACTTTTTGCATACGGTCGAATTAGGACTCGAGACCACTCCCATTGAGTTTAAAATGCCGTTTGCGACCTTTTTGAGTATAAGCTTCGATATGTTTGGAGAAAGTTGATTTTTGCTACTTTTCACTTTGGGTTTGGTTTTGGGCTCAGCCCTATGTTTTAACTTATACTCCAAAACTGAACCACTCTCCCCATTCTCCCTCACTTCTTTCTCTTTTCAGTTTTCTTAGCATTAATGGTGGAGAGGAGTGGAAATTAAAACTCCAAGCCCTAGTTCCTCTTGCTAGCTCATGTTCTTGCTCCAAAACTCAAGAGAACCCATTGGTAAGCATCTCCTTCATCTTCTCCAACTCATTCTCCTTCCAATTTCAGAAATTTCCTAAACCTAACTTAGGGAATGTTCTTGTTTTAAGCTTAGATTCAAGCTTCTAGTGTTGAGATTGAAGTGTAGTTGATCTTCCTTTGCTTTCAAGCTTCATCTTCATAAATTTAGGTCAAAGGTGAGATTTTTATCTCACATCTATGTCTATATCTATCTTTGTTGTTAGGTATGAATCCCTAACATTTATTCATGTGCAATTGCTTTTGATTTGGATTGGTTTTGTGAATATTTCCATTTTTGGTGTTTGAAGCCAATTCTCTAAAAATCATAACTTTGATGTTTGATCATGCTTTAAGAGGTGTTTTAGAGAGCTTTTATAGCCGGGTTGTCGCTAGGCATAAATCCTTAGTCGTCGTTGCTCGTCCGATCGCTCCCGATACGTTTTGGCCACTTTGGCCTAGGCAAATTGTTACCTAGACCAGGTGACCAGACGTCTGGTGACCAAGTCCAGACGTCTGGTTTGGACCTGGAAAGTAAAAATGTATGCACGCATATTATAAAAAAAAAGCCAGAGACTAATTTCAGACGTCTGAACCATCAAACCAGATGTCTGGATAGGTCTCAGACGTCTGACTTGAGGTTTCAGACGTCTGAGTGTTCTCTGGGCTATTTCCAGAGAACAAATCCAGACGTCTGGATTCCAAATCAGACGTCTGGAAATGTTTATTTTTGCCTACTCAGGCTGTTTTGTGTGAACTTCCATTGTTTATCGATTTTAGCGATCCTATTAATCGTTATCACTTATTGTCGACTTTGATGACTTCTTTTTATGAATCTTTTTGGAAATATCCATTTCTATGGATTTGGTATCGATTTCTTTGGATTTTATTCATGTCTTCGAATGTGAATTTAGTAATTGGTTGTTCTTACAATCTTCTTTGTGATTTGTCACATTAAAAATATAAAGGTTTTCTATACTAGTAGTAAATATCAAAACTCTTTCTTCAAATGATTTCAACACTATTTATTACAAAGCTCGTTTTCTTAAACCGTTTTCCAATCTATTAGTATATACAAACCTTTACCTCACTCGTATGAGAAATCCAATTAAACGACTTAGTAAAACAATTGGTATGAAACGCTTGCGTTCACTCTGTTGGTTAATTCTTGGATTTGTTCGATTGAATCTCTTGTGACAATTTTCTAGTGGAGATTTACAGTTTGTTCGTAAATGTTTAAGTTAAGTAAGTGGTTATGGGACATGAAGCTAAACTTTTATATTACTAGCTTATTGTAATTGACACTTCTCGTTGATCATGACGATCACCTTTGTGGTTTAGACTAGCAATGTGCGATGTCTCTTTGTTTATGTGGAGGACTGTTCCTCATTTTATTGAGCTTCGTCTCATTTTACACATGGGTTGTATCTTTCTAGGTGCATCGATGTTTATTTGTGCATGGGGTGTATCTTTCTAGGTGCATCGATGTTTATTTGTGCATGGGGTGTATCTTTCTAGGTGCATCGATGTTTATTTGTGCATGGGGCGTATCTTTCTAGGTGCATCGATGTTTATTTGTGCATGGGGTGTATCTTTCTAGGCGCATCGATGTTTATTTGTGCATGGGGTGTATCTTTCTAGGTGCATCGATGTTTATTTGTGCATGGGGCGTATCTTTCTAGGTGCGTCGTTGCTAGAGCATGGGGTGTATTTTTCTAGGTGCATCGATGTTTATTTATGCATGGGGCGTATCTTTCTAGGTGCGTCGATGCTAGAGCATGGGGCGTATCTTTCTAGGTGCGTCGATGTTCGACTGTTCATGGGGCATGTCTTTTTAGGTGTGTCGATGTCCAGTTTGTGAGATTGGCCATCCTTTTTATTGTGATTTTTGGATTTCGTGTGTTGATTTCTGGAATTTATGTTTCACCAACTTTTACGATTGGCATTGATATATATGTCATTTATTGTGGCTTGGTGAATGAAATTAGGAGTATGACATTCCTTTTTATCTTGAGTAGATTATTGTGATATTGATTAATCTCTTGTTGATTTTCAATTACTTATTATTCACAGCTTGGCATTGTGATTATTATATGTTTATGTCATATCCCCTATTCTATATCATTTCTTCTGATATATATAGCTAGACTGATCCGTTTATTATTTTCTTCTTAAATAATACTCGGGTCAGACCGAGATGTTACAGGTGCTTCTGCTTGACTTCTCATCCTGGATCATTACTCTGACTTTTGGCAAACTACTTAGATTAGTAGTTTATTTTGTTGTATACACTTGAGATATAGACTCATAGTTGTATTCCTTTGTATAGCACGTGTTGCTATTCTTTTGTATTATCGTGGATCTTTTGACCACTACTCTGATATACACTTTTATGTGTAATATTCATATCTATTTCCACCTTTGTGATATGAATTGTTTGTGACTGATTTATGTTATGTTTATTTCTATATTTGTTTTCGAAGATATTATAGCCACTGTGTAGTAGTTTTGAGTTTGTGTCGGCATGTCGGATTTCCACTTGAAAAGAATTGCATGTTATACTATCTGACATATCGATGCTCGCACAAAGCAATTACATGGATGGTCGCTCCTCAACTGCCTTATTCTCCATGCTAGTTGACAGCATTCACAGTAATGTTCTTGGCTAGCGTGGGTATTGAGGTGGGGCGTCACACAGCCACTCGAAGAACGTCATCTCGAACCCATCATATCTCTCAATCTGCTGATCCAAATGCCACGAAATTTTCATAGAAGCTTGCATTCATGTTGAAGAATGTCCACACCAAATTTCACCTCGATTGGATGAATTCATGATCGATTCAAATGGAGTTCGAATCGATGCTAGAGTGGGCCCAAATTTCCTGAAACTCGGCGCGTGGGCCCCCTCACGTGCCAGAAGTAGTCTCCCGAGTTTTCAGCGAAATATCAGCATCCTACGCCTATAAATAGAGCCCCAGGGCCAACAGAAAAAGGATCTTTCGACTCTAAAACGCCCAGACTCTGCTGGATCGAGATCTCCACCATCTTACATCATAACTTCATTGTTGATTTTGAATTTCCAGTTGTAACTTGCTGTTGATTGCTGTAACAACTTGTAATCATTGAAAGAGAATCAATAAAACTGCAAAAAACTTCACAGTGGAAGTGGGCAACAGGCCGAACCACTATAAATCGCTTGTGTACGCATTTACTTTACTATTGTTTGGAGTTTTTGTTAGACAATATTCGATTTGAATTTACATTCTTCATTATTATCTCTTCAACGACTCCCGAAGAGTGTTGTGACCGATTTTGGTGCAAACAAATATGATGTGAGATTCTATTTTGTTTTCTCTTCTATCTTTATTTTATTTTACCCTATGATAATCTACCTCTACGACACTTGGTTTTAGGGCACATGAATACTGAGGTGTATTAGTGTCGATTTCTGAGGAAGTGGGTCATCACACTTATAAAGCGAAATAAAAAATGCAACTATTATTTTGGAAGCGGTTGGTTCATATGACTTGTGGATTTAGCTTGATTTCATTGAAATGTCTAGTTGTAATAACAACTTAAATGTAATTGAGAGGTCGTGCTTATTTAATGGTCTGGCACGTGGTAAATTATCTCCTATGACATTTTCTCTTAGGAAAAACAAATACGAATGCAGATATTATCTTAGGAATAAGATTTATCCAAAATGGAGAACCATTGCAAAGACATGTCCATATCTAATTGTACCAAATCAGACAAAGTTTGCTGAGATGCAAGAGGGACAAAGACAAGATGTAGAAAGAGCTATTGGCATCCTTCAATACAGTTTTGCAACGATTAGTTAACCTTGTCGATTATGGTTTCGAGAAAAGATGTCTACAATCATGTTTATGTGTATAGTTATACATAATATGATCATTAAAGACTAAAAAGATATGGAAGAGACTCATCATCACTATGTATACAATGGTGTAATGAAAATTCCAAATGTATCCTGAGACGACATTTTTGCAACCGAAGAAGCATTTAACATCCACGTGAAACATCAACTTTCATTCTATGATGCATAATTGCACAATAGGCTTCAAGAAGTTCTCATGAATCATATTTTAAAATAGTTTGAAGTTTGTTAGTTCACTTGCAGATCTAATGAATCATGTGTATATGTCTATTTATTTTCTGTTCGTACTTTCTTTTAAGTAACACTAATATTGTTTACCTTACGAAACCAGTCTTTGTGTGGGGTACTTTGTTTTATGGAATTTAATATAGTAGATTATTAATTAATAACCAAATAAAATAGTTTCCTAAAAATACAAAGTACAACGTTAAAAATGCAAATTTCTAGGTTTAATATAAACAACATTCGAGGGAAGTTAGCCATCACTATTTGCTTTTTCCAGTCCATCCAATATTGGATTTGAACTTCATCCATTCTCGTCAAAACCTTTTCCTTAATTTATTGTTCATATTTTTGATGTTCCATTATCGTTCTCAAATGTTCAAGGTCCTACATTTGTTTCTTAATTTCCATAAACTTTCGCATACG
Source organism: Allium cepa (assembly GCA_030765085.1). NCBI lineage: Eukaryota > Viridiplantae > Streptophyta > Magnoliopsida > Asparagales > Amaryllidaceae > Allium > Allium cepa. The sequence continues at coordinate 303,178,601 of CM060945.1, read as the reverse complement.
TCAATCTTGTCCAATGCTTGCTTGGTTCTATCTTAATACCTTCTTTCTTGAATTTTATGTGTGGCTCTCGCTCTATAACTCAAGCTGGCTTTATCCTTTTTCTTCTTCTTTCCATGTTTTGGATCTCATTGGTATAAAACCTTCATTAGGTTTTTAAGTGAGCAATCCACCTCATTTTCTCACTCAAATGGTATTTCTACACCCAAGTCTCTCGAACTGGAGCAATATGATGATTTTGATGCTTTTTTCCTTTCCTTATGCTTTATTTGAATGTCCCACAAGCTCTTTACATTATCAGAATTCCACTTTGGTTGACTTGTAAAAAGACTCATAATAATTCACAAACTGGTAATAGTATGGTTTTTTAACATCGTTTTTCCTTCCAAAAAGCTTTGCGATTTCCTCATTAACATTCCTTTCCGACAACAAAAGAAAATTACATACTAATAAGATTTTGCACTAATGAACAAAATAAAAATCAAGAAATATGCAAAATGATCTCCGCCTCCAATTCCATTGGAATTCTCTTTCTTCATTTTATGAATTCACGATTCGTAAAACCGTGTTTGTCCATTGATTTTTCTGAATCGACCTTGGATCATTGACAACGTGCGTTATTTGAATCTTTTATATTGTAGGTATTCATTATTTTCCTCCAAAATTATAGCCACTTTGGACATTACCCCTAATTCTTTGGAATACTAACAATAAATGTCACATGAGTGATGGTCTTCGTAGCTTTATCATTGGTTGGATAAATTCTGGCTCAAAGGAGTATCATCTTGCTCATTATTATCTTTAAACACGTAATTTTGAGAATTCGAAGGATGTGAGAACTCTACGAATGGTGAAGACATTATGGATATTGAATTTGATATAAGACGAATGTGGTTTAGAAGAAGAAATAAGGAAGAATTTGATGAATTTTTGAATATTGAAAGCAGATTATTTATTGATGTAGGGAGAAAAGTGACCGTTTGGGGAGATTCTTGTAAAAAATGTTGTTCAGACCCCAAACACCTATTTAATATATGCTCGGGATCGATCCAAGATTTTGAATTGACCTCTAAACATTACGTGTAATATTAAGTGCAAAAGTAACCATTGGGAAGCTACAATTTTCCATACGCCGAATATTAACCTTGAATATGTGACTATTTAAGGTCACCTAAAGATTGAATAATAATTCACTATTTATTTTTTGAGAAGTGGATGATTTAGTCGTATTTTTTCAAAATTTTTGTTTCACATTCATCATTTTGAAATCCTATGTTTCTATTTTCTTTTTATATTATAAAAATGAAATAATTTTTTGTAGATTTTAATGGGTTCAATCTAGATTATCTCAACAAAAATGTTATGGCTATTAAAATCGTGTAACTCAAAATATGATAGGGGATGCTAATAGGGTGCTCTAAAAAGGGGTGGCATACATTAATTATATATATATTGTGTATATGAGCTTGGATCAATAACATCCTTTATTTAGCACCATTTTGTTGCCCCCTAATATTAGCCACAAGTTTCTATTTAAATATCTGTTCTTTCCCTTCCCTGTCACATGGACCAAATATTTAAATATAAACTTGTGGTTGATATCAAAAGGCTATAGATAGTACTATTGATCCTATATATAGTGTCTGTGTAAGTTATTATGTACCTCTTTACTATTCTCTGGTTCACCACACCCCACCTACAATCTTTAGGGCTACATTATTTGAAATCGAACAAGCTACAAATGTTCTAATACCTCGATATCATAAACATATAATTTTGGTTCATCTATTTATTCAAATATATTCAAAATAACTTTCAAACCTATGATTAAAATAAATGTTGTAATGGTTTATATTGACCTAATATTCAATTAATATTTTGAACATGGTAAATGTTATGAAGTGATCTTATTTTGTGATGATATGTTGTTCATAGTGTAGATTACACATCCCTAAATTTCCATTTAATTTAAATAGTTTAACACTAAAAACTATAGGGATGTAGAATGTGGTGTAGCAAAAGAACGATGTAGTTGATCCTTAGCTTATAACATTATTGGAAGCATTGATATTTTGACTCATATTTCAGACAAGCTCCTTGTGCGATTATAAAATTCAATGGTAAACTAAAGTGAAATTTGGTGAATTGATATTGTGAACATGTAATTGTTACTTATGTGATATTAGATTCTGCTTTGATAAGTGAAAATGTATGTGAAAATTACATGACTGGTGTAAGGGGATAAATAGCGAAAATGTGCATGAAAAGTAACAGTTGGTGTAAGTCGATAATAATCGAAATTAAGTGTGAGAAGTGAACGATGGGTGTAGGCTTATATAGGTGAAAAATGTTATCACTATTGTTATCTAGGTGAAAACCGATGATAAACGAAATTTTTTGGTATTTACTCGATGTTAGTATATATATATTTGTTAGTAATTACTATTTGTTGGCATGTGATTGTTTATTATCAATGAAAATTAATATTCTTGTTTGAGGCATGGCTAGCATGTTATTGTTAGTGGATTGGTGTATTATGTTTTTGTATTTAGCATTATTGTTTATTCGATAATTTTCTTTGGCATTTTTGGAAATAAGTTCTAAATGACATTTTGTTATGTTTGTGGGTTAGAGTATTATATCCTAATTTGAATTATCATACTGTGTTTTATATGATAGATTTGTCTATATTATTGTATGGATGCACTTACAATAAAAGTTATCTTGTGCTAACATTTGTGACTACAAGAGAAGAATAAGTACAAGTATGAAGATAGAACAACATGGGTTTGATTCCAAAATGGTACGTATGCAGTCTTTTTCTTTGTAATAGCCACTGGATCCCTTAGATTGCGCTGAAGTGCATAGAAATTGGTATAGTCTGTAACTAGTTGAAAACATTTTCACCTTTCTTTCATTTCATTTGTGTAATACGCATACCTACACTATGGGAAAAAATGCATCATACGACAGATATGCTTCGTTGTTTGATTGCATATCTATCTGTCGTTAAATCTCACACCATCTCATTGCACATCATGCCACGGAGATGCCCCGTCGTCTGATATGCACCAGTACAACAAAAAATACACCATATACTGTCTGATGTTATAGTACCATACATATAAATATTATCTAATATGAATAATTGTTCTCAGAATGAAATTCAAATATTTTATTTAAACAAATATTTTATTTCAAATCAAATTCAAATACAATACAACTTTCACTATCACTCTACTTACATTTTCAAATATAACTCTCATGATTACTCTTATATATACAACATTTCTCTACACTCACATATTACATTTTTTACTCTTACTCACACTCACAAGAATTTGTTTTTGATTTTTTTTTCTTAATTTGCTTGTTCCAGCTTGTGTCCAGCCATCTCTTACACCTATCAAATAAAAAACATAGTAAAATGGAAAAGGAAACAAACCTAAATTGCAAAAATAAAATTGAATGTAATATGAATATTGCCTCAGTTTATGGTTTTTTTTATCTTCACGTTTTAGATAAGGACAAATATATATATATATATATATATATATATATATATATATATATATGCATGGATAACTTGTGATATGCATAATGTATCGCTGTGAATATCACAAGGTCATGCATCGATTAAATCTCACAGACTATTGCAAATGTCAAGCCCGAAGGCTCAACACGGTGCAAATGTGCACAAGGTCAAGTCCAAGCCTCTTTGAGCTTAACTAAGGTGCACAAGGAAATGCATCTCAAATCAGAAAACCAAACAAAAGGAAGCAACATGGTTTAGCAACATAGTTCAAAATTGTTTATGTTCAACTTCATAGGCCATAAACAAGGGAACAAGTAAGTCCCGTGTGCACTTCCTTTAACAAAGCCTGCCTTTAACAAAGCGTGAACAAGGCTCTACCCATTTTTAAACCAAAGGAGCAAAGTGGAACAAGCCGTAGAGTAAAGTGGAACAAACAAGCTCAGGCAAAACAATTCAGCAATTGGTTCAAGCATTAAAACAGATAAGGCAGACGATGAGAACTAGAGTTTTAAAACAAATAAAAAAACCATACATGCATTAGTTCAAAGTATACATGTTAATATAGTAAACAAGTGCAAGCGCTCATGTGCAACATGGATATACATGTATATGCAGTAAACAATTCTAGTGCAAGTGCCCAGATGCAACAAGTGCAAGTTCAAAGCATACATGTATATACATGTGTATGCAGTAAGCATATATGTATATGTAGAAAAAAAATTTCAACAATTCAACTCAGGTGCAACATGGGCAGTGTACCGGAACAAACTATAGAGCAAAGTGCATATAAACAAGCTCAAGAAAAACAAGTGCTGAAGCAAGTATATACAAGCTCGAGCGTGCATATGTACATACAAGTTTATATATAAGTATATACAAGTGCATACAAGTGTATACAAGCACATACAAGTACATACAAGTATATATAAGAACTGACATAAATAGATTCGCAACTGAAAGTGTAACAAGAAATCACAGTGCACATAAACAAGCTCAAGAAAAACAACAAGTTTTGTAGCAACACACATATACACATATGTATATACATGTATACATGTATATATGCAACACATGTTTAGAGATTTAACCAACAACAAGCATCAGCGAGTCAATCAAAACAAACCAGGCACATATACAAGTACATGCACAAGAACAAGCAAACCAAACCAAACAGCAGGCTTTAGAGCTCAAGTAATATGCATATATACACATATGTATGTATATGTATATATGTACATACTCAAAATTGTTCAAGCTCAAGTAATTCATAATTGGTTCAGCTCAAAAGCATCAAAGGTATCTCCAACATTGCCTTGAACCAGGCAGCAAAACCAAGCACATACATTGACTCAAATGCAATTCAAAATGATTCAGAACTGAAAACAAGTTCAACTAAACCTCAAAATGGTTCAAGCATGGAAGCTCACACATTAAAATAGAAAATTGAAAGTGTAAGAAGAAATCACAGTGTGAAAGCAAGTGGCACAAATTAAAACATATATATGCAGATATAATAACAGTCACACATATATACTTACATATGTATGTATATACATGGAAGTTCATACATACACACACATATGTAGTGATATATAAATATGTAGTGATATGCATATATAAACATACACAAACATATATGCACATCTATATACAAGTGCTAGTGTAAATGCAGTAAACAAGGGACAATTTTGACATAAACAAGAACACACATTTCGACATAACCAAGCATGAGTAAAATAAAAAGAAAATAGAATAGAAACGAGTAAAAAATAGAATAGAAAGAAAGAGGGAACAAAAATTTACATGGGAGAACAAAATAAAAAGAGCAGCCATGAAATAGTTGAGAGGGAAAGGATGGAACCAAAAATAATTTTTTTTGATAACTTAAATCAAATGACATATAAAATGTTGCTTGAATAACAAGCTTGTTCATAGAGTTTTCACCGACTATCCAGACAACATATGAAAGATTCTATGGCTCTTCAAACAACAAATGGTTCTGTCATGTTTTGTGTACAAGAGGGATAACAGGAGATTTACCTTATGTCGTGTGATAACTGTTATCTGATTCACTTTGTGGCATTGTGTAACATCCCCCACTTAGACGCCTAAATCTAACGGCTGTGGATGCTGTAGTCATAATGTTATATACATTGATATAATAGAAACACATGAATATGGAAAATTTTAAAAAATCATAAACAACTTTAACATTCCATTTCAAATCATTTCATGTTCATTACATAATCCCAATACGGGAATCACGTTCAGAGAAAATATAATTATTACAACATATGCCAAGAGCAACATATGAAGATGCCTCATTGGACGATCAAAGTATATATAACAAGGCAGTTAAACAACTTTGTCTTTACAATAAAACACATCGGAATCAAAGATAGAAAAAAGAACTCTTAATAGCTATTTTGCCTCATGCATGTCTCCGGAAGTTTATTCCTTTAAAAAGGTACCTGAAAACCTCAACTATCAAACTGCTCAAAATTAATTGAGCACCCGAGAGTTTAAGGGGAAAACATAAACCTCGAGTCAGACATAAAGCCTGGCATGAATAATAACCTACCTTCTCAAACCATTTAGATATCTAGTAAGATTATGCCACTTAGCGGAACGGGATTCCCCTCATTAGTATATTATCCAAAACTTTATAAAAACCATATACCATGATCCTGCATCTACAATGGATAAAATACAACAATTCAAAACATTATGATGATATGCAACAAGTAAATCAGTTCTAGATTACCCATTCATTTTGACTATCTATCTTAGTTATAATTTCTTGGGTAACCATTAACCTATTAGTTTTCATGGGCTAACTAATAACCTGTTTAAAACTTATGGACTCCCCGACCAGTTTCATAGTTTTCATGGGATCGCTAAGAACCTATTAGCCCTTGCTAATAACTTTATTGTTTCATTGGTTCTCCCTGAATCTATTGGTATCTCCAATAACTTTCCTCATATCCAAGTTTTCATGGGTTGACAAGGAACCTATTAACTTTTGTCAATAACTTAATCCGGATATAGTTTTCATGGGTCCACTATAAACCTATTGGCCCCTACCAATGACACTTTCTAAACATAGTTTTTATGGATTTACTATGAACTTGTCTATTTGACAACTTCTTTAATCAATCATTAGACATCCTATATTCTGGTCTACCGGACCTCATTGATGCAATTCTACTCATACATGAGTTGAATCAATTTATATTCACTACTGGATCAACCTTGTTGGTTATTCTGCCATTTCTCCCTAAAATATAGCTATGGTCCATTTAAAGTGAATATATATATATATATATATATATATATATATATAATAAGAAGCAAACATAATAACAAAGTAACACCAACGCTTGTGGTTTATATCCTTGAAATCATTTTCATATGAAACATGGTTAATCCCTTTAACCTATTATTTTATCATGGAAAGCTTCTTCAGAAACTTGTACTCAAAAGCCAATTTAAAAATACTTTATTTATGCCATGGTTTTTCCTTTAAAAATGAGATTGGGTTTTTATTTTGAAAACTAAGACTATCAAAACCTTAAACTTTTGTTTTCAAAACCTTGGATAACCTCCTTCTAAAGCATTAAAATCTTCTTTTCAAAACACTAAGCATATGCCTTTCTAAACACTTTAAAACATCTCTTTCGAAACCCTTAAAACATAACTTGCGAAAGTATTAAAGTATTGCTTATTAACTCTTAGAAGCATAGCTTCGAAACCATTGAAAGTACCCCTTTTGAAACCATTTGAAAGTATCCCTTTCGAAACCATTGGGTTTATTCTAAAAATATATTTTGGGTCAAAGTAAATATAAACGGAAGTACTCCTTTCAAAACCATTATACTTCATATAAAAGAATTTGAGGAAAACTGATGGCTTTGGAACCATCGTTTCGAAAGTTAAAATCATTTAAGCAAAACATTTAAAGGATAGCTTCGAAACACCTTTCGACACCATTACCTTCGAAACCATTAATCTCTTTCGAAAGCTTTAGGAAGTGGCTTACTTCGTTTATAAAACAAAAGATACATTTCAAATCAGTTGATGACGTTGATCCATTCGAAAGACATAAGGTCAACAGTAGTTTTCGACTGGGTTGAAACTACCCTATCGAAAGCTTTAATTTAAAACAAGGTAAATCATTCAAAAGCTTTCATTTCGAAACAAAAAGTCAGTAACATATTTGAAAGCTATTTAATTGGGTTTCGACCCCTTCGAAATCGTCCCTTTGAAAACGAGGCAGGCATATATCTTTGGAGTGTAAAACAATGGCTTAGAGCCCTTCGAAAGCTATTTTTGGACGCCATACTTCCGCCTTTCTTCAATCCACTTTATACCAACATATTGATACCTTATGTATTGGTTTCGACTTATGTGGTTTCGACTTGGTTGAGGGCGGAATTATAGAGTCGAAAGGTACTACTGAAAGAGGTGAAACATAGTTTCTAGTAAAGACTGTTTTAATGCCTTTTTAAGTAATTTCTTTTTGACTAACCCGCTTATTTATAAATATTAATTGGTTTCCATAAAATTTTCAAACTTTTTCTTAAAAAACGCCACAATTATTCAAAAATTAAATAAAAATAATTTAATAAATAAGCCCTTCCATTAAGCTAACAATTTAAACAATTAAGTCCTTTATCTAAAATAACTTAATTTCTATATTAAATTACTTAGGAAGAATCCCCAAAAATCATAGAAATCATTTTTAGTATGTTATCTAACATATAGATATTTCAGACCCAAATTCCTCCATTTACTAGTCGAAATAGTTTTTAAACCCAAATTATTCATTTTCTCCTTTGAAAATTCATAACAAATTTTCCATAGCTTGGAAAATCATAAAAATTAGAACGCATCTCCAAATTAAGGTTTTACATAACATATAAATTCCTCATGGCATTCGAAATCCAAAATAAATGATTTTAGCCTTAAAACCGTATAGAACAATTATCAAACAAATTTGTATGAATATGTCATATCATGAAATCCAAGCATATCATCATCAAAAATCAACATAATGGATTTAAACCCAAAATCAAGTGATCATTAAACAAAAATAGAGATGGTTTTGATTATTATTAACTGTTATTAGAATAAGAAATTTGAGATTTGATCCTTGATTAATTCCCCCAGCTTGATTCCTTAGCTTTAGATGTATTTTCCTCCTCTTTTCCTCCTAAGTAATTGTCGGCTTTGAGCTTTAGGTTTTAAGTTTTTGTGTTTTGCAAAATGAACATGTAAAGGAAATGAAACGATAATTTTAAGAGTAATAGAATCACGATGGCGGCAATTATTATAAAACCCTTATGTTAATCGTTTTCTTATTAATTAGCATATGAAACCTATCATAGCCCATTCTTTTTAAATAAATGTGATGACCTGAAAATTTTAAACATTTGAAATCGAAATATTTAATTGATTTTAAATATTTGGAAGTTATTTTAACTTGAATTTCAAATATAACTATGAATTTGGCAATTAAAGTTATCGAATTTAATTATTAAAGGTTGGGTAAAATTTTGAATCTTGATTTTTAAGTTGACTAAAAATATTTCAAAGGCTTAGAAAATTCATATTGATAATACTGAAGATAATGGCAGTGTTAGAATTTGAAATTCGAAGTATTTGATCAGTTTTGAATTTATATCGTTTAAATTGATATTTAAAAATAGCCTTTCGTGGCACAGTCTTGGAATTCGACGAAACCAGTTCCATTGGATTTTATTATCGGATTTCAATATTCGTAGTGTTTGGAGTTGTCGTGTGATCGTACGGATTGCAAACGCACTAAAATTTATATCAAAATTTAATTTAATAACAGGGTTCAAAAAGCTATCTTCTCCATACGATTGAATTTGGACTCGAACCTGTTTCCATTGCGTTCGGAATAGGGGTTGAACATTATAAACACCTGGCGGAATGCCTCGACAGGAGATCGAGATTTTGAGTGGCATAATTTGAAATGATTTAAATTTAAATTCGAATTTAAATTTAAAATGTAATAAATTTAATTTTATTTAAAAACACTATTGCAATTTTGCAAACACGTGTAAGTATTTGAAGCCCGTGTCTCAAATGGGACATGCATATCCTTTGAAAATTAACGCGAAGTGTAGCGACCCAACTTTCTAACACCAGAAAGTCGCATCACTAATTAAGAAAGAAAGGGACAGAAGAAGAAAAAGATAAGAAAAGAAGAAACACAACAACATCAGATAACTCACGGAGAACGAATGAAATATAATATATCACATAAAATATTATATAGTATCATATTACATCAGAGTACACAACATATACAACACATATTAGACAGTTATAAACATCTGTCTAACTATACAACTCAAATACACAAGATATAGATACCATACAAACACAGCGGAACCATAATATATCTACACGTGGAAGCCTCCTGCTCCATATCTCCTCCAGAATTCGTCAAGAAAACTTGAATCACTTGACTACTCATACATAATATGAGTACCCAAGAGTTTAATAAAACGGAAAATAAACACTCGGGTCAGACAGGGTTCTGGTGTGAGTAAACGGGTTAAAATTGCTTAACTTTAGAAAAACCTTTGAAAAGAAAAGGTATCACGTAAGACTTCCCACACATATACATGGAAAAGTTTTTACCTTACGCTAACCAAAACATTTGATAGGAAATCCAGTGATATTATAATAGTGTCTAGGGTTTTCAAGTAAATAAGAAATAACCAAAATTGTTACATTATTAAATTCCAGCTACTAGCCACAAAAGTGGGTAATACAAATCAAAACCGTAGGGTCTCGTAGGAAGAATAGGTTTCCATCAATGGCAGGGCTACTGGGGTACCGCCCGTCAAAGTACGTGGCCTAGATCATAGTACCAAGGATTACGCCCAATCCCCTGCATCACAAAGCCGGGACTAATCCTTACTGAACAGTCCCGAGTAAGATCACCCCGTGGTTGGCGCGAACAACCACCCACTAAGCCGAAATAAAAGGGACATCTAGACAGGAATGACCTCACCCTGAAATAGGTGCTACCCACCTACCCTTGCTACACCTCCATTGTTTTAGCCATTCCCCGTTGATGAGGCTTGAGGCTGCGATGACCTTTATAGAACACATCTATCTTAGAATGCTCATCATCCACCTGACGATGTTTTGAAAGCATTCAATCCATACAAGTTCGTTTCGGGTTCGATCGAAACCGAAGGCACTATCTCGTTGCACTCATTTTAGAATCACCCTCAGAGTCAACGACCATAGCCCTTGCACTCTGAATCACCATCTCGAACCTATAAGTACTATTTCCATCAAACTCATCAGGGAATCACCCCCAGAGTTATACTGACGAATAGTTCTTACACCTCGAGTCTTCACTAAGCTCCACTTGGATTCACGACCTAATGTTTAATTTGGATCGATGTGGTTTTCGGATATCCAAATATGGAAACCCGATCCCGGTCTCATCGAAATCCAAACGCCATTTTAATGTCCAAGTTGTTTAAGGGTTAAACATTTAAACTTATATCCAGGATGATATAAACAAATAGATGAATCAAATTATCACAGTAGATAATTCATAACAAACATTCATCTCACAAAACAGCATATCACATAAAAGAGATATCGGGGATATCATATCTAAATCATCCAACATCATTCACACATCCAATATCAATCACCCAATATAAATCAATCATCCGATATAAACCAATTAATATCAATCAATCATCCATAAACGGAATTGATTAACGCTTAACCAATTGTATTACCTAAATCCTTCTTCATTATTTATCCAAATAAATAAATTAATCACCTCTTAATGACCTTACTTAATTAATCTCCCTTGATTAATTATCCTTTAATTACATTCAAGTAATTATCCTTAACCATATACAGTAACTAACCTTTAATTACTATCATTAATTACATTAATTAATGATCCTACATTTGCTTCCTTTAATTAATTAACAATGATTAATTGCATTAAACCTCAATTAATTACAATTAATTAATCATACTTTAATTTATTACTTTTATTAATCAACCTTGATTAATTCATTATATTAACTAATGATCCTTATTAATTAATAATTTCTTTATTAAATTAAACAATTAACTTGTAATTAATCATCTCATTAATCATAAACAGTAATTAACAACTTGTAATTACTTATCTTAATTAATTAACCCTTTGATTAATTAATTTAATTAATTAATCTTTAATTACCTGATTAAGTAATTATTATTCAATTAAATTAATTAATAAATCCTTAATTAATTACTTTATTTATTAATTACATTTTTAATTAATTTCACTTAGTAATTAATCTTAAATTAATCACATTAATTAATTTATCACATTAATTAATAAACTAAATTAATTAAGTAATTAACTCCTAATTACTTACATAAGTAATTATCTTCTAATTACTTCCATTAATAAATCTTGATTACTCTCTTAATAAATTACTTAACAAGTAATTAATTCGATCATTAAATAATCCTTAATGCTTAAATTAATTAATTACTCCATAATTAATTAACTTCAAAACAATTAAATTAATCAGTCTTTAGATTAATAACATCATGTGATTATCCAATAATCACCTCCATTTAATTACCCCCTTGAGTAATTTCCCACTAATGACTTCCATAGGTAATTACCATTCTTAATTACATTCAATAATTAACCATTAATTACTTCATTGAGTAATTACACTTAATTAATTCATAAATAAATGATTATTTAAGATTAAATAAACAATTAACTAATCATTTAAAATTAATTAAATAATTAATTAATTAACTTCTTATATTTCAAAATCCTTAATTCATTACGAAAAACATTTATCTTAATTAAACTCTTTACATGTTAACAAATCATATTTATTAAGTATCCATAAGTTCGTAACAGAGATAAATTAACCATATTTATCTTCATAAATAAATTATTTGAAATTAAACCAAATTTTAATAACTTAAAAACAAATTATTCTATTTGGTTTCAAAATCATATCAATAACCTTATTTGAAAATAAGGCATTAAGAAACAGATTTCAAAATTTAAAACACTTTAAACATCTAATTTAAACTTATTTATTTTCAATATAAATTTGAAAACTTTAATTATTAAACATTACTTAAAATTTACTTCAAAACTTTGATTCAATATTTAAATTCAAACATTTCCTTTTTAAATTAGCATTCAAAATTAAATGAAGTTAATTACTTCAAAAAGAAATCATTTTAAACAAATTTAAATTTTAAAATAAATTCAATTAATACTTTTTAAAGTATGATTTATATTATAATTCAAATCAACAAGTTTTAACTTGTTTTCTTTTATAAAACTCAAGCTTGATTTTTATTTATTTCAAACAACAAGCTTTATCTGTATTTTAACATTACACAGATCCAAACCAAACAAAACTCGAGTCAACTTTGCAACTTACCATTACACAGTACTAACTAAAAAGCAAACAACCCTAAAACTCGAGACGCGCACTGCATCTACATGAGCCTTCCCCGAGTAAAACCCTGACACCACTGCTTCAAGTCGTCCTCGATGAAAACGCGAGCTTCTCTTCGGTTAACTCTCGTCTTCCCCAAACCATATCTCCAGTGACCAAACCATGCACACATCAAACACGGTGCACGTGTCCCACTGTCTCCGGCCGCCGTTGGTCATCGCGACCATCGCCGATGATCACACAAATGCACTCGAACACCAAACCAAACCCAGATCGAACCAAATTTATTCGAATCGAAATTCGAACATACGCATCAAAACTGCAGCAAAACTCGACCGCAAAACCCCCATCACCATCCATGATCGCCACCACCGGAAGCTCTAGAGAACTCTCCAAAGCACCACCGGACCTCCACGCCACCATTCCTCATATCGCGATCGCCTCCAGTACCTTATCCAAGTCGCGAAGGCCTCTATAGCCAAGCCGAAACCCAATCAAGCTAAATACCTAATATCTCCAATTCCTATCACCTTGTTGCATGATAACTCATGCGACTATTTTTCCCTTGCTCACCATCAACCAACCCACCTTCATACAAAAAATTGGCCAACTTCGTCGTGCCGTTCAACGGCAATCACCCGAAACACCCAAAACGTTCAACCCCGAAATACACGAAAATTATCCAACTAAAAATTACAAATCGCATATCAAAATTCATGATTTTTCATCAAGATTACATGCATGTAATTCAAATTAGAATCTAAAGTGGTTGATTTTTCATATGTATCAGTATTTTTACTGTTATTCTTATTTAAAAATTATTTGTAAACTAAAAATTCCACAAATTATTTTTAAAATTATCATTAAACATTAACAAACAATTTTCATTTAATCATCAAAGATAATTGATGATGTTATTGGGAGATTTTTAAAAAAATTTAAAAATTTGATCTTGTCCTGGAAGAAACAAATAACAGATTCTATGTATATATACACAGACCAACTACACATATAAATACAAATCTATCAATCCAATAATGTAAATACTGAAAATTTTTAGGCAACATCAAAATTTATCATAGATCATCACATGCAATTAAGATAAATCAAGTTTAACTGTTTTTAAGAGGTTTACTCACCATTAATATGCAGAGCAGGTTTTGATTCATTTACCAGGCTTGAACATTCATTTAAAAAATGTTTTTGCTGAAGAAATCGCACTGCATGCTTCAATATGATGTTTTCAAAAGGTTGAAACTGCTGTTGCTTTTGATTCTTCATTTGAATTTGCAGATTGAATTGTGATGAAGAACCTATCTTTGCAGATTTGATTTTGCTTTTGAATAGGTTTGCACATTTGCAGTTTTCATAGATTTGATTTGCTTTTTTAAATTCAAGTTTCAGGTTTTGTTATTTTCTGGTTGCCATTAATTTGAAAGAATGAAGAAAGGAAAAAGAATTTGAGAAGAAGAAGAAAGATTTGGAAATTGAAAGAGGAAAAACAATTTTCTCTTATGTTTAAATTTTCAAATAAAAGAAAAAGGAAGGCCACTTGTTCTCAAGAATTTACACTTGTCACTCTATTTGCTTACTTTTCTTACATCTGTTGTTAAGAGGTGTTAATATGTTACACATGTTACTTTAAGTATATTTTTATAAATTTTTATTTAATTTGAAATGTAAATATAAACTTACATATTTAATTTACTTTATACATAAATACTTACATATGTAAATATAAATTTACCTTTTAAAAAAAATATTATAAAACTAATTATAATACAAATAAATCTTTATACATATATTTTAAAAATCTAAAACATTTATATATATACATTTATAACCATTTTAATTTAAATACTTTTGAAGAAAACAAAATAAAACTTTGATTAAATCTAAATTAACTTTTGAAAAATATAAATTTTAAAACAAAGCTTTAAATTATAATTCATACATACATAAATTATCAATAGATTAAATTAAATTTCAAAACAACTCCAAATTATAACATACACATACATATATATTACAATTTGAAAATTTATCTTTTATTTAAAGCAAAAGATCTTCTATTCACAATATATATCAAAAATATATATATTATAAATAGAATAAAATTTTATAAGCTTTGAAAAATAAATCTTATCCATTTTAATTTGTTAGAAAGATATTGATCAATATTACCAGATTAAATATTTATTAACCTTTAAAAAGATTAAATTTACCAATTTAAATTAAAATTATAAAGAAAAATTATCAAACCAATTTAATTATTAATACAGATTATTAAATTGATATTGCCTAAAATTCCGGGTCGTCACAATCCTCCCCCCTTAAAAGAATTTCGTCCCCGAAATTTAAAAGCAAAGGTAATTTAATAACCCGGCAAAGATTTTAATTTCATACAGCAAAGCATACCTATCAACCAGTTACTAACAACCATATCAATCAAACAAACAAAACAACCTAACTAATTATCCTGACACAAATCAGAATAAATCTTCTAATACTATCTAGAGTTTCCCAAGTATAAATCATCGGGAGACTCATTCTACAGAAACTAAACTTACTACACCACCAATATCCAAAGCTCCTCTCATCTCTAGATCCGTTAATCTGAACAGAACACCAGACTATACTCAAGTCTAGCTCAACTTCCAAATTCAACCGAACTGCAGATTCTACAATCAACAATGAATCATACACGCACTCCCCCAGAGATACGTGAAATACAATGAATTCCAGCTATCCAAACTGGCAATTCAATCTTATCCTATCAAAAAAACACAGATAAGAAATCTCAAATGCCTCAAAACTAGCCATCCAATCTTACCCAATTACCGCTCTCTTAACTAGAGAAATCTTAACAACAATGAAGTTTCCAACTTCGAATTCCAAATTCCTTATCTCATATATGTATGACTCAACAGATAATCCTGGGCTGCCCATCCTCCTTCCTGATCAGTTCAACCTATGCTGATGCTTCCAGAAACAACTAGACCAAAGCAAACCAGTTCCTGGGTCCTATCCAATAGAAAAGTCTTCCATGATCCGTCGAAATCCAGAACACAAGCCCTACTTCCCAAGCGATAGCAAACTGAATCTTGCTTCCTTCCTTGCACAGCTGCTCCCTCGCTTCCGCTGCACAACTCTGATTCTGAAATTGATGAGAATACTGTTGATGAACACAAGTACAAACTTATCCAATATATCAGGGAAACTTTGTTCATCAAATCCATAAAATCTGAGTGACTCACCTGACTCGGTCACACAACCTTACAGCAGAAACCCAACTCAAAAACTAGATCTGACTAATCCAAATCCAAAATTTTCTGAGCTGCTACACCAACTCTTCCTTCTCCAAGAACCATCCTACTACCAGGTTATCTACCAAAATCGCTTCTAGAACCAAAACAATATGGAACTCAACTCCAGATGCAGACAAACTTCTGACTACTTCACTAGCTCCTACTTCCACATGAGAACCCTCAATCTCAAACAAAAGGCTGCTCAAGAAAAATTCCCAAACTAATCGCAAGTCACTTTTCCGATCATACCTAGTTCGGATTCTAAAGAAACCATCCTCTCTTTACCAATTAGAACAACTTTAAGCTTCTCCAAACAAGGTTAACTCTTCAAGAAAACATTCACCAACTGCCCGGACTGCTGATAGAAGAACCACAAAGATTTCTGAACCATTGGAGAAACGACCACATTGCTGCTTCCAAACTCTACCTCGATGATGCTGCAAAGCTAAAAGACCTTCTCGTAGCACACCGAACACTTCGAGTTGCACTACTACCACAGCTAACCAAAGACTTCTAATCCAAAGGCTACCCGAAAAACAAAACCATCAACAAACTACACAACAAACCTTCGAAATGGCAAACATCCTCTCAAGAAATTCGGGCTCCAAACCAAGCATCAACATCTCGCTCACCTTAAGGGATGACAAATGAGACCATGCCGAAGCGAAGCAACTCATAGACCTTAGTCTCATATTCCAAAACAGCCAACCTCCTTGCTAAAGATCCAGACAACTTCTACACAGATGAATCTTCCCTGCGGTAGGTAGAGACTGCTCCTCAACTACTTCTAAAACTGCTTCAAGAGAAAACATGTTCGAAAATATCCATGGATACTACATCTCATCACGCAGTTATCAAGATACCATCACTTACTTCTGCACTTGCGACAGATCCAAACTTCCACTTCAAAGATGGACTCCGAATCTGTAAAAGATTTCCTTCGGATATCAGAGAAATCCTTACTCCAAGCTGCAAATCTCACTCGAGACGGTATTAGGTCTACAGTCTCGACAAAACACATCCAACCTCAAACAAATGGACCTCTTCCATTAGTGGTAGTCGTGTTACACACACACACACCGCTACTCCATCTACCTTTAAAACCTATGTTGGAAAACCCGAACGGATAACCCAACAAATTTAGGTATATATATATAGTTATATATAAAAATTACAAGTACGCTCTCTCAAGAAAGACACCACTCCAGAGCCTAGGTATTCACTCAACCTAATGCTCTGATACCAGCTGCAGGGACCCACATCAGATAACTCACAGCGGAACGAATGAAATATAATATATCACATAAAATATTATATAGTATCATATTACATCAGATTACACAACATGTACAACACATATTAGACAGTTATAAACATCTGTCTAACTATACAACTCAAATACACAGGATATAGATACCATACAAACACAACAGAACCATAATATATCTACACGTGGAAGCCTCCTGCTCCATATCTCCTCTAGAATTCGTCAAGAAAAACTGAATCACTTGACTACTCATACATAATATGAGTACCCAAGAGTTTAATAAAATAGAAAATAAACACTCGGGTCAGACAGAGGTCTGGTGTGAATAAACGGGTTGAAATTGCTTAACTTTAGAAAAACCTTTGAAAAGAAAAGGTATCACGTAAGACTTTCCACACATAAACATGGAAAAGTTTTTACCTTACGCTAACCAAAACATTTGATAGGAAATACAGTGATATTATAATAGTGTCTAGGGTTTTCAAGTAAATAAGAAATAACCGAAATTGTTACATTATTAAATTCCAGCTACTAGCCACAAAAGTGGGTAATACAAATCAAAACCGTAGGGTCTCGTAGGAAGAATGGGTTTCCATCAATGGCAGGGCTACCGGGGTACCGTCCGTCACAGTACGTGGCCTAGATCACAGTACCGAGGATTACGCCCAATCCCCTGCATCACAAAGCCGGGACCATTCCTTACTGAACAGTACCGAGTAAGATCACGCCGTGGTTGGCGCGACCAACCACCCACTAAGCCGAAATAAAAGGGACATCTTGACAGGAATGACCTCACCCTGAAATGGGTGCTACCCACCTAGCCTTGCTGCACCTCCCCGTTTTAGCCATTCCCAGTTGATGAGGCTTGAGGCTACGATTATCTTTATAGAACACATCTATCTTAGAATGCTCATCGTCCACCTGACGATGTTCTAAAAGCATTCAATCCATACAAGTTCGTTCTGGGTTCGAACGAAACCGAAGGCACTATCTCGTGCACTCGTTTTGGAATCACCCTTAGAGTCAACGACCATAGCCCTTGCACTCTGAATCACCATCTCGAACCTATAAGTACTATTTCCATCAAACTCATCAAGGAATCACCCCTAGAGTTATACTGACGAATAGTTCTTACACCTCGAGTCTTCACTAAGCTCCACTTGGATTCACGACCTAACGTTTAATTTGGATCGATGTGGTTTTCAGATATCCAAATATGGAAACCCGATCCCGGTCTCATCGAAATCCAAACGCCATTTTAATGTCCAAGTTGTTTAAGGGTTTAAACATTTAAACTTATATCCAGGATGATATAAACAAATAGATGAATCACATTATCACAATAGATAATTCATAACAAACAATCATCTCACAAAACAATATATCACATAACAGAGATATCATATCCAAATAATCTAACATCATTCACACATCCAATATCGATCACCCAATATAAATCAATCATCCAATATAAACCAATTAATATCAATCAATCATCCATAAAAAGAATTGATTAACTCTTAACCAATTGTATTACCTAAATCCTTCTTCATTATTTATTCCAAATAAATAAATTTATCACCTCTTAATGACTTTCCTTAATTAATCTCCCATGATTAATTATCCTTTAATTACATTCAAGTAATTATCCTTAACCATATACAGTAATTAACCTTTAATTACTATCATTAATTACAATAATTAATGATCCTACATTTGCTTCCTTTAATCAATTAACTATGATTAATTGCATTAAACCTCAATTAATTAATCATACTTTAATTAATTACTTTTATTAATCAACCTTGATTAATTCATTATATTAACTAATGATCCTTATTAATTAATAATTTCTTTACTAAATTAAATAATTAACTTGTAATTAATCATCTCATTAATCATAAACAGTAATTAACAACTTGTAATTACTTATCTTAATTAATTAACCCTTTGATAGTTAATTTAAATCTTTAATTACCTCATTAAGTAATTATTATTCAATTAAATTAATTAATAAATCCTTAATTAATTACTTTATTAATTAATTACATTTTTAATTAATTTCACTTAGTAATTAATCTTAAATTAATCACATTAATTAATCAATTTATCACATTAATTAATTAACTAAATTAATTAAGTAATTAACTCTTAATTACTTACATAGGTAATTATCTTCTAAATACTTCCATTATTAAATCTTGATTACTCTCTTAATTAATTACTTAACAAGTAATTAATTCCATCATTAAATAATCCTTAATGCTTAAATTAATTAATTACTTTATAATTAATTAACTTAAAAACAATTAAATTAATCAATCCTTAGATTAATAACATCATTTGATTATCCAATAATCACCTCCATTTAATTACTCCCCTGAGTAATTTCCCACAGATGACTTCCATAAGTAATTACCATTCTTAATTACATTCAATAATTAACCATTAATTACTTCATTAAGTAATTACACTTAATTAATTCATAATTAAATGATTATTTAAGATTAAATAAACAATTAACTAATCATTTAAAATTAATTAAATAATTAATTAATTAACTCTTATATTTTAAAATCCTTAATTTATTAAGAAAAACATTTATCTTAATTAAACTCTTTACATATTAACAAATCATATTTATTAAGTATCCGTAAGTTCATAACAAAGATAAAATAACCCTATTTATCTTCATAAATAAATTATTTGAAATTAAACCAAATTTTAATAACTTAAAAGCAAATTATTCTATTTGGTTTCAAAATCATATCAATAACCTTATTTGAAAATAAGGCATTAAGAAACAAATTTCAAAATTTAAAACACTTTAAACATCTAATTTAAACTTATTTATTTTCAATATAAATTTGAAAACTTTAATTATTAAACATTACTTAAAATTTACTTTAAAACTTTGATTCAATATTTAAATTCAAACATTTCCTTTTTAAGTTAACATTCAAAATTAAATGAAGTTAATTACTTCAAAAAGAAATCATTTTGAACAAATTTAAATTTTAAAATAAATTCAATTAATACTTTTTAAAGTATGATTTATATTTTAATTCAAAACAACAAGTTTTAACTTGTTTTCTTTTATAAAACTCAAGCTTGATTTTTATTTATTTCAAACAACAAGCTTTATCTGTATTTTAACATTACACAGATCCAAACCAAACAAAACTCGAGTCAACTTTGCAACTTACCATTACACGGTACTAACTAAAAAGAAAACAACCCTAAAACTCGAGACACGCACGACATCTACATGAGCCTTCCCCGAGTAAAACCCAGACACCATTGCTTTGAGTCGTCCTCGATGAAAATGCGAGCTTCTCTTCGGTTAACTCTCGTCTTCCCCAAACCATATATCCAGTGACCAAACCGTGCACACATCAAACACGGTGCACGTGCCCCACTATCTTCGGCCGCCGTTGGTCGTCGCGACCATCGCCGATGATCACACAATTGCAATCGAACACCAAATCAAACCCAGATCGAACCAAATTTATTCGAATCGAAATTCGAACATACGCACCAAAACTGCAGCAAAAATGTAGCAAAACTCGACCGCAAAAGCCCCATCGCCATCCACGATCGCCGCCACCGGAAGCTCTAGCGAACTCTCCAAAGCACCACCGGACCTCCAAGCCACCATTCCCCATATCGCGATCGCCTCCAGTACCTTATCCAAGTCGCGAAGACCTCTACAGCCAAGCCGAAACCCAATCAAGCTAAAACCCTAATATCCCCAATTCCTATCACTTCATCGCACGATAAATCATGCGACTATTTTTCCCTTGCTCACCATCAACCAACCCACCTCATACCTTTTATTAATTTATTTATTCATAAATACTTACATATGTAAATATAAATTTACCTTTTAAAAAATATATTATAAAACTAATTATAATACAAATAAATCTTTATACATATATTTTAAAAATCTAAAACATTTATATATATACATTTATAACCATTTTAATTTAAATACTTTTGAAGAAAACAAAATAAAACTTTGATTAAATCTAAATTAACTTTTGAAAAATATAAATTTTAAAACAAAGCTTTAAATTATAATTCATACATATATAAATCATCAATAGATTAAACTAGATTTCAAAACAACTCCAGATTATAACATATACATACATATATATTACAATTTGAAAATTTATCTTTTATTTAAAACAAAAGATCTTCTATTCACAACATATATCAAAAATATATATATTATAAATAGAATAAAATTTTATTAGCTTTGAAAAATAAATCTTATCCATTTTAAATTGTTAGAAAGATATTGATCAATATTACCAGATTAAATATTCGTTAACCTTTAAAAAGATTAAATTTACCAATTTAAATTAAAATTATAAAGAAAAATTATCAAACCAATTTAATTATTAATACAGATTATTAATTTGATATTGTCTAAAATTCCGGGTCGTCGCACGAAGCAGTTAGCTTAAATAAAAAACAATAAATTTAACTCAAATGAATAATCGTTGCCTCGTTTTAATCTTAAAATGTCGAGCGACAGTTTATTTCAGCTTATATCAAAAATTTAATAATGGCATCCTCCTTATTTTTCTCGATTCAATCAAGATCATGGTCGAAATCGAACCAATTCAAAAAAAAATGGCAACCCCAAATTTGAAATCAGTCGAACTCGCATTCGTGTCCACATGTAGGACATGGACTAGGGTTCGTTAGTATTGGGTGGAGGGCGCAGCATTCGTGACGGCCGATATCGGGCACGTCGTGTTCTGGGGGATGGTTGCGTTCGAAGTAGGGATTTTCGAGTTCAAGCTCGAGATCTAGATTTACAAGCAAGGTTTCGCGAAGGTCAGCAGGGTGGAGCAACGTAGTCCTGGTTTTGCTGGGGAAGGATTCTTGAGCTGTTGGTGTGTAAAAATTCCCTATTCGTTATGATTTTAAAATAGATTAATGTTTAAGTATATATATAAATATATTTAGAGGAAAGAAGAAATAAAAAAATATTTACAATAAGAAAAATACTTTCTCTTTATAGTAGTTTGAAAAAAATTTAATAGAAAAAATATATATCCAGTTTATTTATATGAAATTTAATCACATGTATGTATATAAGATTTTGGGAGTGCAAGAATTTATTTAAAAACATTGGATTTTTGGATATAAGTTATATGTATATGTGAAGTTTTGAAAGAAAATAAATATATATTTTTAATTTACCAATTTATTAATTTTCAAGGAATAATTTGTTTAACTAGTTAATCGGTAATTTTGGTTACTAAATATAATTTATTAAAGGAAATCAGTTTTAAACCAAATCATTTGCGAATTAAATTTTAAAATGGTAATTAATTGTTCGATTTATTTCGAATATTAATAAACTGTACAATGTATGTACAAGGTCTAAAATCGTGGAGAATCAAGCTGGAATGGATATGGATTGTGAAATAAATAAGGATGAGACCTTGTCACTCAAATTTAAATTGGAAATTCAGTTATTGCTTGACTGTTTGG
Source organism: Allium cepa (assembly GCA_030765085.1). NCBI lineage: Eukaryota > Viridiplantae > Streptophyta > Magnoliopsida > Asparagales > Amaryllidaceae > Allium > Allium cepa. The sequence goes on along the minus strand of CM060945.1, from coordinate 303,155,480 downwards.
ATGTAGTAGTATATATAGTAGTGTGTGTGTATATATATATTTGGAGTGATTGATTTCCCACATTATATAGCGTATGAGACCCTATGCGCCGCATAATAGCGGATGATTTTACATAATCGCATATACTACGATATTATACTTCGAAGTGGAATTGGTATTTAATTATTGTGCTAATATCTGTGGATGCAGGGAAACAGGTTGGATGGATCCAACTGAATTCCACAAATATTTGAATTTGTTTCAATGTTGTGTGTTGATTTAATTATAATCTATGTATGATTATATTTGTGATTGAAATCGTTGAAGACTATGGTTTAGACGAATATATTTCCGGCATTGTAGGATACTAGAAATATAAAAATCGGATTTTTGGAAATTAAAGTACAAAATTTCAAGTAAATATTAGAGAATCGAATAAATCCAAAAAAAGGAATTTAAAAGTATAAAAGATTGATTTTGAAATCTTATCGAATTAATTCCAAAATATGGGAAAAGTTTTTAATAAATGGATTTCGAGTAATATTGTTTAAAAGTTGGAGAATTTATTTAAAATTCAGATTTTAAATAGTTTGGAAGAAATAAAGGAATTTGTTTTAAAAGATAATAAACTTGGAAATTAATTTGGAAGTTGATTTGGTGTTTAAAAATAAGTTGATATGGAAATTGATTCGGTGTTTGAAAATAAAATTGGAAATCAGTTTGGAATTTGAATTGGTGTTTGAAAATGAATAACTGAAAATCGATATGAAAATCGTATATCTGTAGATATTTGAAAGTTTAATTTCATAATGTGGATTTACAAAGGAAAGGGAAATTTGTTTTAAAAATAAATATTGGTTTATTTTTCAAGGTGTGGAAAGAAATTTACGGATTTGGCATGTAGATTAAAATAAATCAAGATGGGTTTATTGATTGACTTAAATGAACCATCTTAGAATGGAAAGTGTATTTTCCTTGGAAAGCCGAGTATAATTTCAAAGTGGCTTTTGAAGTATAAATTAAAAGTTCTAGGATTGATTTTAAAAAGAATATTGTTGGAGGAATTATTTTTATGAATTGTTTTTAAATCTTTAAAGTGAATATTATTAAATTAATTAAAGAAGTGATTATTTAAAGATTTAATTGATATTTGATTTAGAAAATGGTTATTTAAATAGTTATACTCTATCTACTAATTTTATTTTAAAACTAGTTTGGGCTTAAAATTTTATATGCGATATTGGTATAACGTTTTCATAACTAATATTTAGATAAAGTGCTTTAAAATAGTTTTTTAAATATTTCCAAGTATATATTTTTGGATAAGTGATTTAAATTATTTTAAAGTATTTGAACTCAGCAGATTTTAAGTGGAAATAAATAAATATTTGGAAATTTATTCCACGTGAGGAAAGGGATTTGAAATTTGTTTTCAAAGGATTGAAATGTGAAAAGTAATTTGAAATTTGTTTTTAAAGTGTTGAAGTGTTTAAAAAAATATCTTGCGAAGATATTTTGAAAATAAGTAATTTAGGCAAATTATCTAAATCTTGGTGATTATTGTGAATATTGTTTGATAGTGATGGTTGTGAATATTTTTTGATAGTTAAATAACCGAATATCAATATTGGCCTTTAAATGGCTTTTGAATTTCGATGCGGCCAGGTGTCGGATTCCAAATGGATATTCGTAAACCACATCGAATCTTTGTGATGGATCTTTTGTTTAAAAGATCAAAGCAGAAAATTGTTGTGATTTATTGGAAATCAGAATGTAACACTTATTTTTAAAAATAAGCGCTTGTTATTCGAATTAGCCGGGAGAGGAATTGGTGTCATAAAACCTGTTTCGAATAATGATATGACGAAATGGGATTGCATTTGAAGATGGTGTTGAAGATTAGGTATTTTCGAAAATGAAGGGATTACCTGTCGTATGTCTCTGCACTGGGTTGCTCCGTATAAAGATTTTATCACCCTTTGTGATGGGGAGTCCGGACATGATTAGTGAATAACTGGATTTGCAAGGGCTTCTTTGAAGTGCCTTCGGTTCCGTTCGATCCTGGAACGGACTTGTATGGATGTGTGTCTATCAAATACATTTCTGTTGGTGGCGGAGAATTTGTTTTCTTAGCTTAACACCCTTCTCTGAGACGTACGAGCTTAGAGGTTATGTAGTTGATTGTTACTAGTGATACATTTCCAATTCGGTAATGTGGCATACGAAGTGCTACTGATCATTTGTTGATCGAAGCATGGCTTTTGTGTAAATCATAGCTTTGTGGACGAGACCTCGTCGGACCTCACAAACCGGAATGGTCGAAACAGGAAGGATGCGACAAGGTAATTTGGGGGTAGCGCCCCCTGAGGGTATGTCCATTTCCTTCTGGAAAAGGGTTGTATCATGGTATGGATCCCAGATATTTAACCTATGTGGTTGCTGCAAATTTATTACTTTATGGTTGTTGCTTTGTGGTTGAGGATCCTTGGATAAAGGTCGCTAACGACCGGGGGATGACATACTCGTGTAGTAGTTTTCTAATTACAGAGGTAACCCGACCTTGTGTTGGCAGATATCCGGTTAGATTCTTGAGGCGTCCCTCCAGAGGCATTCCCATGTGGCATAGGAAGTTTCTTGGCCTGACCCTTTATTGGAAATCCAAAGAAACAATACACGCCCTGTACGGTCTTAGTTGTATAACATGCCTTTTACTTATGGCGGTGATCTGCTCTTTAATTGGTAGCTATAGTAGGCATTGTACGAAATGTCTATGCTGGCTAAGATTAATATTATACTTTCGAAATGTTTTCTGCACTATGCACTAATGATAATATTAAAAAAAAATTGCGTATCAAGCATGTTTGACTATCATAAAGAGAAATCTCCTTCAATTGTGCGCTTGCATTGTGTGTGTGTGGGGAGGTTTTATGGTAGTTTTATTTTCCGAAAGCATATTCTTTTCCTATCTTTGTGATAATAACTGTTTTTAAGATCTCACACCAGTCCCTTGACTGACCTGGAGTTTATTGTTCCCTTTCTAAACTCTGGGTGCCTATAATTTTCCATATGGACAGCCTAGAGTCAGGTTATCAATTATTCTAGAGCAAAGTCGGGAAAGTATGGTGTGGAGATCTAGAGGCAAGCTGGATGGCATGGCGTATCACTAGTATATAATATTCTTTTCTGCTGTTATGTTGTTGTAAACTCTAATGATGTATGTATAAATTGATATAGTTCTTTGTTTTAAAGATTATTCATTTATTTATTATGTTTTTTCCGCTGCGAAATGTGAGATTCTGTTGTTGTTTCTGTTCCTTCTTCTAACTTCTTCTTCTTTACCCTAGCGGTTCGGTTTTTCGACATTTGATTGTTCGTAATTTAATGCAGTGGACATATTGATGTCGACTTTCGGGCGTCGAAAAATTGGGTCAATACAATGTGGTATTAGAGCATTTGGTTAAGCGACAATCTTGGCTCTAATGGGGATTACTCATTAGGGATAGAGTCAGTAGTACTCTAGAATGAATTTGAGTGTAATAATAGATATGAGTGCATATTTGTTAGTGAATATAGAATTTGTTTTACATTGTTTTGACTTATCGGTTGATTGTTTATAGATTATGGTCGGTGCAGTTTGGCCAACTGTATCGATAGGGGTTTCTAAACTCTTAAACAAGATAAACCGACACAATATTGTTTTAAAATTGGTAAATGAGATAAATTTTACCCAAATTATTTTCATACAAAAAAGGAATAATTTTCCGTAAATTATTATAATATATGATTGCTTGGATGTTAGGAAGTGATAATATTAAATTATTATCATTTAGTTGTGAAATTGAATAAGAAATTGAAACGATAACCAACAGCTGTGATATGAATTCATATACAAATGGGATTTGTAAATATAAATTGTAAATGTGATTTATAATTTAAAATAGAATTCAAGAGAAATATTTGGAAATGCTTTTGGAAAGATTTGAAAATCTGGAAATTAAATCCCCTTTTGAGCTTGAAAATGGTTTTCAAAGGTTTTGAAATTTTTTTTTGAAGGGATAAAAGCACTAAACTCTTTTTGGTCGCTGGAAAATAACTTCGGTGATGACTGCAGCATCATCGATGTTCATTTTCGAGTTTTCAGAAGAGGAATTGTTGTCGAATTATTTTAAATGGAAGTTGTTTGCAAACTGGGTTTGGTTTTGGGAATTCAAAAGATAATTTGAAAGTATTTCGAAAATGATTTTGAATTTTTGGAAAGACTCTGGAATCTGATAAAAATAGTTATGGAATAAAACTTATTAAGGTAGAAAGTAAAATTGTGAATTAATAAATGAATTTACAATTGTGAGTAAATGAAAGTGAAATTGAATGTTGAAATTCATTTTTATTTGTAAGTAAATAGAATTGGAATTGGAATTGAATTTGGTTTGCGATAAACAAAGCGGAGTATTGAAATAAAATTTGTAAGTGAAACTGATTAAAGGAATGACAAAGAAAATATGGTTTGAAATTCTTTGAATTCAATAATTATAAATGAAAGGTAAATTGAATTCATATGGAATTTGAAATCCAGTTTAAATATAATAGATATTAAACCGAGGTGGCAAATTGAAAGCGTGTAAAATATTTGTGTTGAACTTAAGAAAACGAATGGTGTAATTCTTAAGTGTGGAAATATTTTAAATTAAAAAGTGAATGAAGATTAAACTGGAAACTTGTGAAATGGTAATTGTGAATAAGTGAATCAATAAAAGTAAAACAAAAGAAAACTGATATAGCTAATAGTAGATTGAAATAAATACGTGGGATGTACGTATATTATTTTATTTGCATAGCGATTTGATCCAGAATTCGAGCATAGAATTTCGAGATAGTTATATCGATCCGAATTGGAATTTTTCACTCGATTTTTGACGACGAACCTGGATATGGATTTTTGGTTGATTCTGAAAATTCTCTATCATAGTTTACGGCTATGCAAGGAGAATGACGGTTTTTGATCAAGAAACCAGATCTGAGTCCATACTAGGAAGTCGGGTGAACGATACTAGTTCGGAGGTGAAATTGTGTGATCGAGTGAGTGATCGAATTTAATATTGCGTACGAATGATATACGGACATCGTACCGATTTGAACAAAAAAATATGCAAACTTTTGTAAAGAAATCTGTAAAGTGATAAGCAGGATATACAGGTGTGTTAAAAGGAAAAGAAATTGGGATTTGATTTCGAAGATAATTTAAATTGGTCGATAAAAGGTATGTATTTAAATTTCTATATGAAATTTGATGATTTTCTGGTCCAGCCACATGGCCTTTTGTTTTCTTTTTGAAATCTAGGGGCCCGTAGTGGCGTTTTGTAGTCGTACCGAGCTAGCCGCACAAAGGAGAAGCTGACGAAATTTCTCGAAAAGTTAGGGAGTTGGAAATTTTTTGATAATTTAAAATTTGAATTTTAAATTTGAATTTTTAAGAAAACAATTTTGTTCGGAAACTATGAAAGATTTGGAAAGTTAGTTGAGGTGATAATGTGTCTTTGATAAAAAGATTTGTTTTGGTTATTGTTATTTGAATTGGAAAAATGATAACCGGGTTATGGATTATTGTTCTTGACTAGTAATTTCGAGACGAAATTCTTTCAAGGGGGAAAGAATGCGACGATCCAAAATTTTTGAACATTTGAAATCGAAATATTTAATTGATTTTAAATATTTGGAAGTTATTTTAGCTTGAATTTCGATTGTAACTATGAATTTGGTAATTAAAGTTATTGAATTTAATCATTAAAGGTTGGGTAGAATTTTGAATCTTGATTTTTAAGCTGATTAAAAATATTTCAAAGGCTTAGAAAATTTATGTTGATAATACTAAAGATAATGAAAGTGTTAGAATTTGAAATTCGAATTGTTTTGATCAGTTTTGAATTTATATCGTTTAAATCGATATTTAAAAATATCCTTCCGAGGCACAGTCTCGGAATTCGACGAAACTAGTTCCATTGGATCCGTAATAGTGTTATATTATCAGATTTCAATTTTCGTAGTATTTGGAGTTTCTGCGTGATCGTACGTATTGCAAATGCGCTAAAATTTATATCAAAATTTAATTTAATAACTGGGTTCAAAAAACTGTCTTCTCCATACGATCGAATTTGGACTCGGAACCTTTTCCATTGCATTCGGAATAGGGGTTGAACAGTATAAACACCTGGCAGCACGTCTCGATAGGAGATCGAGATTTTAAGTGGCGTAATTTGAAACGATTTAAATTAGAATTTAAATTTAAAACATGAGAAATGTAATTTTATTTGAAAACACTATTGCAAGTTTGCAAACACATGTAAGAGTTTGAAGCACGTGTCTTCAAAAGGGACACGCATATCCTTTGAAAATTAACGCGAAGCAGTTAGATTAAATAAAAAAACAAAAAATTCAATTCAAATGAATAATCGTTCCCTCGTTTTAATCTCAAAATGTCGACCGACAGTTTATTTCAGCTTAAATCGAAAATTTAATAATGGCGTCCTTCTTAAATTTTTCTCGATTCAATCAAGATCATGGCCAAAATCGAACCAATTCAAAAAAATCGCTATCCCAAATTTCAAATCATTCGAACCCGCGTTCGTTTCCACATCAAGGGCATGGGCTAGGGTTTGTTACTATTGGGTGGAGGGCGCAACATTCGTGACGGTTGATACCGGACACGTCGTGTTCTGGGGGATGGTTTCGTTCGAAGTAGGGATTTTCGAGCTCGAGCTCGAGATCTAGATTCACGAGCAAGGTTTCGCGAAGGTCGGCAGGGTGGAGCGAAGAAGTCGCAATCTTGCTGGGGCAGGATTCTTGTGCCGTTGGTATGTAAAAATTCCCTTTTTGTTATGATTTTAAATCGAATAATTTTTGAGTATATACATATATTTTTAGAGGAAAGAAGAAAGAAAAAAATATTTACAGTAAGGAAAAAACTGTCTGTTTATAGTTGTTTTAAAAAAAATTGACAGAAAATAATATATATCCAGTTTATTTATATTAAATTTAATCACATATATGTATATAACATTTGGGGAGTGCAAGATTATTTAAAAACATTGGATTTTTGGATACAAGTTATATGTATATGTGAAGTTTTAAAAGAAAATAAATGTATATTTTTAATTTACCAATTTATTAATATATTCAAGGAATAATTTGTTTAACTAGTTAATCGATTATTTTGGTTACTAAAGATAATTTATTAAAGGAAATCAGTTTTACACCAAATCATTTGTCAATTAAATTTTAAAATGGTAATTAATTGTTCGATTCATTTCGAATATTAATAAACTGTACAATGTATGTACAAGGTCTAAAATATTGGACAATCAAGCTGGAATAGAAATGGATTGCAAAATAGATAAAGGTGAGATCTTCTCACTCAAATTTAAATTGGAAATTCAGTTATTGATTGACTGTTTAGATGTGATAATATATATAGTAGTATACACACACACACACACACACACACACACACACACACACACACACATATATATATATATTTGGAGTGATTGATTTCCCGCATTCTATAGCAAATGAGACCCTATGCGCTGCATAATAGCGGATGATTTTATATAATCTCATATATCGCGATATTCCACCTCGAAGTGGAATTGGTATTTAGTTGTTGTACTAACATCTATGGATGCAGGGAAGCATGTTGGAGGGTTCCAACTGGATTCCTCAAATATTTGAATTTGTTTCAATTTGTATTTTGATTTAATTATAATCTGTGTATGATTATATTTGTGATTGAAATCATTAAAGTCTATGGTTTAGCCGAATATATTTCTGGTATCGTAGGATACCAGAAATATAAAAATAGGATTTCTGGAAATTAAAGTAGAAATTTCAAGTAAATAAATATTAGAGAATTGAATAAATCCAAAAGAAGGAATTTAAAAGTATAAAGATTGATTTTGAAATCTTATCGAATTAATTCCAAAATATGGGAAAAGTTTTTAATAAATGGATTTCGAGTAATATTGTTTAAAAGTTAGAGAATTTATTTAAAATTCAGATTTTAAATAGTTTGGAAGAAATAAAGGAATTTGTTTTAAAAGATAATAAATTTGGAAATCAATGTAGAAATTGATTTGGTGTTTAAAAATAAATCCTTGGGAAATCGATATGGAAATTGATTCGGTGTTTGAAAATAAAATTGGAAATCAGTTTGGAATTTAATTTGATTTTTGAAAGTGAATAACTGAAAATGATTTGAAATCATTTATTAGTTGATATTTGGAAGTTTAAATTCACAATGAGAATTTATAAAGGAAAGGAAAATTTGTTTTGAAAATAAATATTGGTTTATTTTTAAAGGTGCGGAAAGAAATTTATAGATTTGGAATGTAAATTAAAATAAATCAAGAAGGGTTTATTGATTGACTTAAATGAACCATCTTAGAATGGAAAGTGTATTTTCCTTGGAAAGCCGAGTATATTTTCAAAGTGGCTTTTGAGGTATAAATTAAAAGTTCTAGAATTGGTTTTAAAAAGAACGTGGGAGAAATTATTTTTGTAAATTGTTTTTAAATCTTTAAAGTGAATATTATTAAATTAATTAAAGAAGTGATTATCTAAAGATTTAATTGATATTTGATTTATAAAATGGTTATTTAAATAGTTATACTCTATCTGCTAATTTTATTTTAAAATTAGTTTGAGCTTAACGTTTTATATGAGATATTGGTGTAATGTTCTCATAACTAATATTTAAATAAAGTGTTTTAAAATAGTTTTTGTTTTAAATATATCCAAGCATATATTTTTGGATAAGTGATTTAAATTATTTTTAACTATATGAACTCGGTAGATTTTCAGTGGAAATAAATAAATATTTGAAAATTTATTCCACGTGAGGAAAGTGATTTGAAATTTGTTTTCAAAGGATTGAAATATGAAAAGTGATTTAAAATTTGTTTTCAAAGTGTTGAAGTATTAAAAAAAAGTATATCTTGCGAAGATATTCTGAAAATAAGTAATTTGGAAAAATTATCTAAATCTTGTGATTGTTGTGAATATTGTTTGATAGTGATGGTTGTGAATATTGTTTGATAGTTAAATAACCGACTATCAAGATTGGCCTTTAAATGGCATTTGAATTTCGATGCGACCGAGGGTCGGATTCCAAATGGATATTCGAAAACCACATCGAATCTTTATGAGGGATCTTTTGTTTAAAAGGTCAAAGCGGAAAATTATTGTACTTTATTTGAAATCTGAATGTGACACTTATTTTTAAAAATAAACGCTCGTTATTCGGATTAGTTGGGAGAGGATTTTGTGTCTTACAACCCATTTCGAATAATGATACGATGAAATGGGATTGCATTTGAAGATGGTGTTGAAGACTGGGTATTTTCAAAAAAAAGGATTAACTGTGGAATGTCTCTGCACTGGATTGCTCCGGTATAGAGATTTTATCACCCTTTGTGACGGGGAGTCCGGACGTGATTAGTGAATATCCGAATTTGCAAGGGATTTTTTGAAGTGCCTTCTGTTCCGTTCGATCTCGGAACGGACTTGTATGGATGTGTGTCTGACGTTACACCTTGAGATGTAAAGCTGGTTTCTGTCAAATACATTTCTGTTGGTGGCGGAGAATTTATTCTCTTAGCTTAACACCCTTCTTTGAGACGTACGAGCTCAGAGGTTATGTAGTTGATTGTTACTAGTGATACATTCCCAATTTGGTAATATGGCATACGAAGTGTTGCCGATCATTTTTTGATCAAAGCATGGCTTTTGTGTAAAACGTAGCTTTGTGGAAGAGACCTCGTCGGACCTCACAACCCGGAATGGTCGAAACAGGAATGATGCGGTAAGGTTATTTGGGGGTACGCCCCTTGAGGGTATATCCATTTCCTTTTGGAAAAGGGTTGTATCATGGTATGGAGCCCAGATATTTAACCTATGTGGTTGCTGCAAATTTGTTACTTTGTGGTTGTTACTTTGTGGTTGAGGATCCTCGGGTAAAGGTCGCTAACGACCGGGGGATGGCATACTCGTATAGTAGGTACCTAGTTACGGAGGTAACCCGCCTTGTGTTGGTAGAGATCCAGTTAGGATCTCGGGGTGTCCCTCCAGATGCGTTCCCATGTGGCATAGGAAGTTCCTTAGCCTGACCATTTGTAGGAAATCCAAATAAACAATACGTGCCCGTTACGGTTTTAGTTGTATAGCATGCCTTTTATTTATGGCGGTGACCTGCTGTTTAATTGGTAGCTATAGTAGCATAGTACGAAATGTCTATGCTAGCTAAGATTAATATTATACTTTCAAAATATTTTCTGCACAATGTACTAATGATAATATTAAAAAGAATTTTATGTATCAAGCATTTTTGACTATCATAAGGGGAAATCTCCTCCAATTGTGCGGTTGCATTGTGTGTGTGCGGGGAGGCCTTATGATAGTTTCATTTTCCAAAAGCATAGCGGATTTCTTTTTCTTTCTTTGTGAAAATAACTTTTTTTAAGATCTCACACCAGTCCCATGACTGACCTGGAGTTTATTTTTAACGACCCTCCATTCATCCTCATAGAATGACGCATCATTAGTAAGAAAGAAAGGAATAGAAGAGGAAAAGAAAGAGAGGAAAGAAGAAACAACACATCAGAATCTCAATAGAGGAACGAATAGATCTAGGGTTTGATAGGAAATCCAGTGATATTATAATAGATCTAGGGTTTTCAAGTAAATATGAAATAGCCGAAATTGTTACATTACTAAATTCCAGCAACTAGCCACAAAAGTGGGCAATACAATCAAAACCGTTGGCACTTATTGGATTTTGGATTCCATACAATGGCAGGGATACCGAGGTACCACCCGTCACAGTACGTGGCCTAGATCACCATACCGAGGATCACTCCCAATCCCCTGCAACACAAGGCCGGAACCATTCCTTACTGAACAGTTTCGAACAAGACAACCCCGCAGTTGGCGCGCGATTCCAACCGCCCACTAAGCCGAATAAAAAGGGACCTCTAGACAGGGGAAAATCTCGTCCTACTTGGGCATGACCCACTTAGCCTTGCTGCACCTCCCCTGTTTTAGCCCTTCCCGGTTGATGAGGCTTGAGGCTACGATTACCTTTATAGGACACATTTATCTTAGAATGTTCATCGTCCACCTGACGGTGTTCTGAAAGCATTCAATCCACACAAGTTCGTTCTAGGTTCGAACGAACCCGAAGGCATTATCTCGTTACACTCATTTTGGAATCACTCTCAGAATTAACGACGATAACCCTTGCACTTTGAATCTTCATCTCGAATCTGAAAGTACTATCTCTGTCAAACTCATCTCGGAATCACCCTCAGAGTTATACTGACGAATAGTTCTTACACCTCGAGTCTTCACTCTTTACTTGAGATTCACGACCTATCATTAATTTGGATCGATGTGGTTTTTGGATATCCAAATATGGAAACCCGGTGCCGGTCTCATCGAAATCCAAAACGTGTCTTTTAGGTCCAAGTTGTTTTAGAATTTAAAACAATTCAGTTTCATTATCTATATACACACAGATAGATAATTCACAGATTCACAATAGATAATCAACATTATCATCATCAACAGATAATTCATATCAGCATTATAAACAGATAATCCAATCATCATCACAATGCAACCAATGCATCCATATCATATAAGATTACTCATCTCATGGCTGAGATTACAAACCATTTAAGGCAACCAATATCATCCATCAAACATAAGCAATGATCTAATGATCACACCATCTACAATTAATTTTAAATGAATAATTTGTTTTGAAAATAAATATTGGTTTATTTTTAAAGGCGTGGAAAGAAATTTATAGATTTGGAATGTAAATTAAAATAAATCAAGAAGGGTTTATTGATTGACTTAAATGAACCATCTTAGAATGGAAAGTGTATTTTCCTTGGATAGCCGAGTATATTTTCAAAGTGGCTTTTGAGGTATAAATTAAAAGTTCTAGAATTGGTTTTAAAAAGAATATTGTTGGAGAAATTATTTTTGTAAATTGTTTTTAAATCTTTAAAGTGAATATTATTAAATTAATTAAAGAAGTGATTATCTAAAGATTTAATTGATATTTGATTTATCAAATGGTTATTTAAATAGTTATACTCTATCTGCTAATTTTATTTTAAAATTAGTTTGAGCTTAACGTTTTATATGAGATATTGGTGTAATGTTCTCATAACTAATATTTAAATAAAGTGTTTTAAAATAGTTTTTTTTAAATATATCCAAGCATATATTTTTGGATAAGTGATTTAAATTATTTTTAACTATATGAACTCGGTAGATTTTCAGTTTAAATAAATAAATATTTAAAATTTATTTTCAAAGTGTTGAAGTGTTAAAAAAAAGTATATCTTGCGAAGATATTCTGAAAATAAGTAATTTGGAAAAATTATCTAAATCTTGGTGATTGTTGTGAATATTGTTTGATAGTGATGGTAGTGAATATTGTTTGATAGTTAAATAACCGACTATCAAGATTGGCCTTTAAATGGCATTTGAATTTCGATGCGACCGAGGGTCGGATTCCAAATGGATATTCGAAAACCACATCGAATCTTTATGATGGATCTTTAGTTTAAAAGATCAAAGCGGAAAATTATTGTACTTTATTTGAAATCTGAATGTGACACTTATTTTTAAAAATAAGCGCTCGTTATTCGGATTAGTTGGGAGAGGATTTTGTGTCTTACAACCCATTCCGAAAAATGATACGATGAAATGGGATTGCATTTGAAGATGGTGTTGAAGACTGGGTATTTTCAAAAAAAAAGGGTTAACTATGGAATGTCTCTGCACTGGATTGCTCCGGTATAGAGATTTTATCACCCTTTGTGACGGGGAGTCCGGACGTGATTAGTGAATATCCGAATTTGCAAGGGATTTTTTGAAGTGCCTTCGGTTCCGTTCGATCTCGGAACGGACTTGTATGGATGTGTGTTTGACGTTACACCTTGAGATGTAAAGCTGGTTTCTGTCAAATACAATTCTGTTGGTGGCGGAGAATTTATTCTCTTAGCTTAACACCCTTCTTTAAGACGTACGGGCTCAGAGATTATGTAGTTGATTGTTACTAGCGATACATTCCCAATTTGGTAATATGGCATACGAAGTGCTGCCGATCATTTTTTGATCAAAGCATGGCTTTTGTGTAAAACGTAGCTTTGTGGACGAGACCTCGTCGGACCTCACAACCCGGAATGGTCGAAACAGGAATGATTGCGGCAAGATGATTTGGGGGTATGCCCCTTGAGGGTATATCCATTTCCTTTTGGAAAAGGGTTGTATCATGGTATGGAGCCCAGATATTTAACCTATGTGGTTGCTGCAAATTTATTACTTTGTGGTTGTTACTTTGTGGTTGAGGATCCTCGGATAAAGGTCGCTAACGACCGGGGTTTGACATACTCGTATAGTAGGTACCTAGTTACGGAGGTAACCCGGCCTTGTGTTGGCAGAGATCCAGTTAGGATCTCGGGGTGTCCCTCCAGATGCGTTACCATGTGGCATAGGAAGTTCCTTAGCCTGACCATTTGTTGGAAATCCAAAGAAACAATACGTGCCCGTTACGGTTTTAGTTGTATAGCCTACCTTTTATTTATGGCGGTGACCCACTGTTTAATTGGTACTATAGTAGCATAGTACGAAATGTCTATGCTAGCTAAGATTAATATTATACTTTCGAAATGTTTTCTGCACTATGTACTAATGATAATATTAAAAAGAATTTTATGTATCAAGCATGTTTGACTATCATAAGGGGAAATCTCCTCCAATTGTGCGCTTGCATTGTGTGTGTGTGGGGAGGCCTTATGGTAGTTTCATTTTCCAAAAGCATAGCGGATTTCTTTTCCTTTCTTTGTGAAAATAACTTTTTTTAAGATCTCACACCAGTCCCATTAATGACCTAGAGTTTATTTGTAACGACCCGCCATTCATCCTCATAGAATGACGCATCATTAGTAAGAAAGAAAGGAATAGAAGAGGAAAAGAAAGAGAGGAAAGAAGAAACAACACATCAGAATCTCAACAGAGGAACGAATAAATTATATTAATAACATATGTATTACATAATATACAACAACTATCAGAGTTACACAGTCAATACATCACATACTAGACAGTTATAAACACCTGTCTAGTTATTACAACTCAAAGCACAATACAGATAAGCACAGAGATACCAAACACAGCGGAATACTAAACATATCTACAACGCTGAAGCCTCCTACTCCATTACTCCTCCACAATTCGTCAAAGCTAATCTGAATCCCTTGGCTACTCGTAAAAATTTGAGTACCCAAGAGTTTAAGAAAAACAGAAATAAACTCCGGGTCAGACATGGGTCTGGTGTGTGTAACAGGTTAAAGTTGCTTAACTTTGAAAATCTTTTGAAAAGAAAGGTATCACGTAAGACTTCCAACACATAAACATGGAAAAGTTTTTACCTTACGCTAACCAAAACATTTGATAGGAAATCCAGTGATATTATAATAGATCTAGGGTTTTCAAGTAAATATGAAATAGCCGAAATTGTTACATTATTAAATTCCAGCTACTAGCCACAAAAGTGGGCAATACAATCAAAACCGTTGGCATTTATTGGATTTTGGATTCCATACAATGGCAGGGCTACCGGGGTACCGCCCGTCACAGTACATGGCCTAGATCACTGTACCGAGGATCACTCCCAATCCCCGCAACACAAAGCCGGAACCATTCCTTACTGAACAGTTCCGAACAAGACAACCCCGCAGTTGGCGCGCGATTCCAACCGCCCAATAAGCCGAATAAAAAGGGACCTCTAGACAGGGGAAAATCTCGTCCTACTTGGGCATGACCCACTTAGCCTTGCTGCACCTCCCCTGTTTTAGCCATTCCCAGTTGATGAGGCTTGAGGCTACGATTACCTTTATAGGACACATTTATCTTAGAATGTTCATTGTCCACCTGACGGTGTTCTGAAAGCATTCAATCCATACAAGTTCGTTCCAGGTTCGAACGAAACCGAAGGCATTATCTCGTTACACTCATTTTGGAATTACCCTCAGAGTTAACGATGATAACCCTTGCACTTTGAATCTTCATCACTCGAAATAAAGATATTGGGATTGGACTTGCCAATCGATTCATAACTTTTTGAGCACAACCAATATATATTCGAACCCCCTTTACTTGCAGGAATACATCTTGGATCTGTCAATTATGTTATGGTAGAAGTTCCACTCACGGCAATCTGGTTGAATTGGGGGAAGTTGTAGGTATTATTGTGGGGCAATCAATTGGGGAACTAGGGACTCAACTAACGAATCTGAAAGTACTGTCTCTGTCAAACTCATCTCGGAATCACCCTCAGAGTTATACTGATGAATAGTTCTTACACCTCGAGTCTTCACTATTTACTTGAGATTCACGACCAATCGTTAATTTGGATCGATGTGGTTTTCGGATATCCAAATATGGAAACCCAGTCCTGGTCTCATCGAAATCCAAAACGTGTCTTTTAGGTCCAAGTTGTTCTAGAATTTAAAACAATTCAAGTTCATTATCTATATACACACAGATAGATAATTCACAGATTCACAATAGATAATCAACATTATCATCATCAACAGATAATTCATATCAGCATTATAAACAGATAATCCAATCATCATCACAATGCAACCAATGCATCCATATCATATAAGATTACTCATCTCATGGCTGAGATTACAAACCATTTAAGGCAACCAATATCATCCATCAAACATAAGCAATGATCTAATGATCACACCATCTACAATTAATTTTAAATGAATAATTTGTTTTGAAAATAAATATTGGTTTATTTTTAAAGGTGTGGAAAAAATTTATAGATTTGGAATGTAAATTAAAATAAATCAAGAAGGGTTTATTGATTGACTTAAATGAACCATCTTAGAATGGAAAGTGTATTTTCCTTGGATAGCCGAGTATATTTTCAAAGTGGCTTTTGAGGTATAAATTAAAAGTTCTAGAATTGGTTTTAAAAAGAATATTGTTGGGGAAATTATTTTTGTAAATTGTTTTTAAATCTTTAAAGTGAATATTATTAAATTAATTAAAGAAGTGATTATCTAAAGATTTAATTGATATTTGATTTATCAAATGGTTATTTAAATAGTTATACTCTATCTGCTAATTTTATTTTAAAATTAGTTTGAGCTTAACGTTTTATATGAGATATTGGTGTAATGTTCTCATAACTAATATTTAAATAAAGTGTTTTAAAATAGTTTTTTTAAATATATCCAAGCATATATTTTTGGATAAGTGATTTAAATTATTTTTAACTATTTGAACTCGGTAGATTTTCAGTGGAAATAAATAAATATTTGAAAATTTATACCACGTGAGGAAAGTGATTTGAAATTTGTTTTCAAAGGATTGAAATGTGAAAAGTGATTTAAAATTTGTTTTCGAAGTGTTGAAAAAAAAGTATATCTTGCGAAGATATTCTAAAAATAAGTAATTTGGAAAAATTATCTAAATCTTGGTGATTGTTGTGAATATTGTTTGATAGTGATGGTTGTGAATATTGTTTGATAGTTAAATAACCGACTATCAAGATTGGCCTTTAAATGACATTTGAATTTCGATGCGACCGAGGGTCGGATTCCAAATGGATATTCGAAAACCACATAGAATCTTTATGATGGATCTTTTGTTTAAAAGATCAAAGCGGAAAATTATTGTACTTTATTTGAAATCTGAATGTGACACTTATTTTTAAAAATAAGTGCTCGTTATTCGGATTAGTTGGGAGAGGATTTTGTGTTTTACAACCTATTCTGAATAATGATACGATGAAATGGGATTGCATTTGAAGATGGTGTTGAAGACTGGGTATTTTGAAAAAAAAGGATTAACTGTGGAATGTCTCTGCACTGGATTGCTCCGGTATAGAGATTTTATCACCCTTTGTGACGGGGAGTCCGGACGTGATTAGTGAATATCCGAATTTGCAAGGGATTTTTTGAAGTGCCTTCGGTTCCGTTCGATCTCGAAATGGACTTGTATAGATGTGTATCTGACGTTACACCTTGAGATGTAAAGCTGGTTTCTGTCAAATACATTTCTGTTGGTGGCGGAGAATTTATTCTCCTAGCTTAACACCCTTCTTTGAGACGTACGAGCTCAGAGGTTATGTAGTTGATTGTTACTAGTGATACATTCCCAATTTGGAAATATGGCATACAAAGTGCTGCCGATCATTTTTTGATCAAAGCATGGCTTTTGTGTAAAACGTAGCTTTGTGGACGAGACCTCGTTGGACCTCACAACCCGGAATGGTCGAAACAGGAATGATGCGGCAAGGTTATTTGGGGGTACGCCCCCTGAGGGTATATCCATTTCCTTTTGGAAAAGGGTTGTATCGTGTTATGGAGCCCAGATATTTAACCTATGTGGTTGCTTCAAATTTATTACTTTGTGGTTGTTACTCCTCGGATAAAGGTCGCTAACGACCGGGGGATGGCATACTCGTATAGTAGGTACCAAGTTAAGGAGGTAACCCGCCTTGTGTTGGCAGAGATCCAGTTAGGATCTCGGGGTGTCCCTCCAGATGCGTTCCCATGTGGCATAGGAAGTTCCTTAGCCTGACCATTTGTTGGAAATCCAAAGAAACGATACGTGCCCGTTACGGTTTTAGTTGTATAGCATGCCTTTTATTTATGGCGGTGACCTGCTGTTTAATTGGTAGCTATAGTAGCATAGTACGAAATGTCTATGCTAGCTAAGATTAATATTATACTTTCGAAATGTTTTCTGCATTATGTACTAATGATAATATTAAAAAGAATTTTATGTATCAAGCATGTTTGACTATCATAAGGGGAAATCTCCTCCAATTGTGCGCTTGCATTGTGTGTGTGTGCGGAGAGGCCTTATGGTAGTTCCATTTTTCAAAAGCATAGCGGATTTATTTTCCTTTATTTGTGAAAATAACCTTTTTTAAGATCTTACACCAGTCCCATGACTGACCTGGAGTTTATTTGTAACGACCCGCCATTCATCCTCATAGAATGACGCATCATTAGTAAGAAAGAAAGGAATAGAAGAGGAAAAGAAAGAGAGGAAAGAAGAAACAACACATCAGAATCTCAATAGAGGAACGAATAAATTATATTAATAACATAAGTATTTCATAATATACAACAACTATCAGAGTTACACAGTCAATACATCACATACTAGACAGTTATAAACACCTGTCTAGTTATTACAACACAAAACACAATACAGATAAACACAGAGATACCAAACACAGCGGAATACTAAACATATCTACAACGCTGAAGCCTCCTGCTCCATTACTCCTCCACAATTCGTCAAAGCTAACCTGAATCCCATGGCTACTCGTAAAAATTTGAGTACCCAAGAGTTTAAGAAAAACAGAAATAAACTCTGGGTCAGACATGGATCTGGTGTGAGTAACAGGTTAAAGTTGCTTAACTTTGAAAATCTTTTGAAAAGAAAGGTATCACGTAAAACTTCCCACACATAAACATGGAAAAGTTTTTACCTTACGCTAACCAAAACATTTGATAGGAAATCCAGTGATATTATAATAGATCTAGGGTTTTCAAGTAAATATGAAATAGCCGAAATTGTTACATTACTAAATTCCAGCAACTAGCCACAAAAGTGGGCAATACAATCAAAACCGTTGGCACTTATTGGATTTTGGATTCCATACAACGGCAGGGCTACCGAGGTACCGCCCGTCACAGTACGTGTCCTAGATCACCATACCGAGGATCACTCCCAATCCCCTGCAACACAAGGCCGGAACCATTCCTTACTGAACAGTTCCGAACAAGACAACCCCGCAGTCGGCGCGCGATTCCAACCGCCCACTGAGCCGAATAAAAAGGGACCTCTAGACAGAGCAAAATCTCGTCCTACTTGGGCATGACCAACTTAGCCTTGCTGCACCTCCCCTGTTTTAGCCATTCCCGGTTGATGAGGCTTGAGGCTACGATTACCTTTATAGGACACATTTATCTTAGAATGTTCATCGTCCACCTGACGGTGTTCTGAAAGCATTCAATCCATTCAAGTTCGTTCCAGGTTCGAACGAAACCGAAGGCATTATCTCGTTACACTCATTTTGGAATCACCCTCAGAGTTAACGACGATAACCCTTGCACTTTGAATCTTCATCTCGAATCTGAAAGTACTATCTCTGTCAAACTCATCTCGAAATCACTCTCAGAGCTATACTGACGAATAGTTCTTACACCTCGAGTCTTCACTTTTTACTTGAGATTCACGACCTATCATTAATTTGGACCGATGTGGTTTTTGGATATCCAAATATGGAAACCCGGTCCCGGTCTCATCGAAATCCAAAACGTGTCTTTTAGGTCCAAGTTGTTTTAGAATTTAAAACAATTCAATTTCATTATCTATATACACACATATAGATAATTCACAGATTCACAATAGATAATCAACATTATCATCATCAACAGATAATTCATATCAGCATTATAAACAGATAATCCAATCATCATCACAATGCAACCAATGCATCCATATCATATAAGATTACTCATCTCATGGCTGAGATTACAAACCATTTAAGGCAACCAATATCATCCATCAAACATAAGCAATGATCTAATGATCACACCATCTACAATTAATTTTAAATGAATAATTTGTTTTGAAAATAAATATTGGTTTATTTTTAAAGGCGTGGAAAGAAATTTATAGATTTGGAATTTAAATTAAAATAAATCAAGAAGGGTTTATTGATTGACTTAAATGAACCATCTTAGAATGGAAAGTGTATTTTCCTTGGATAGCCGAGTATATTTTCAAAGTGGCTTTTGAGGTATAAATTAAAAGTTCTAGAATTGGTTTTAAAAAGAATATTGTTGGAGAAATTATTTTTGTAAATTGTTTTTAAATCTTTAAAGTGAATATTATTAAATTAATTAAAGAAGTGATTATCTAAAGATTTAATTGATATTTGATTTATCAAATGGTTATTTAAATAGTTATACTCTATCGGCTAATTTTATTTTAAAATTAGTTTGAGCTTAACGTTTTATATGAGATATTGGTGTAATGTTCTCATAACTAATATTTAAATAAAGTGTTTTAAAATAGTTTTTTTTAAATATATCCAAGCATATATTTTTGGATAAGTGATTTAAATTATTTTTAACTATATGAACTCGGTAGATTTTCAGTGGAAATAAATAAATATTTAAAATTTATTTTCAACGTGTTGAAGTGTTAAAAAAAAGTATATCTTGCGAAGATATTCTGAAAATAAGTAATTTGGAAAAATTATCTAAATCTTGGTGATTGTTGTGAATATTGTTTGATAGTGATGGTTGTGAATATTGTCTGATAGTTAAATAACCGACTATCAAGATTGGCCTTTAAATGGCATTTGAATTTCGATGCGACCGAGGGTCGGATTCCAAATGGATATTCGAAAACCACATCGAATCTTTATGATGGATCTTTAGTTTAAAAGATCAAAGCGGAAAATTATTGTACTTTATTTGAAATCTGAATGTGACACTTATTTTTAAAAATAAGCGCTCGTTATTCGGATTAGTTGGGAGAGGATTTTGTGTCTTACAACCCATTCCGAATAATGATACGATGAAATGGGATTGCATTTGAAGATGGTGTTGAAGACTGGGTATTTTCAAAAAAAAGGGTTAACTATGGAATGTCTCTGCACTGGATTGCTCCGGTATAGAGATTTTATCACCCTTTGTGACGGGGAGTCCGGACGTGATTAGTGAATATCCGAATTTGCAAGGGATTTTTTGAAGTGCGTTCGGTTCCGTTCGATCTCGGAATGGACTTGTATGGATGTGTGTCTGACGTTACACCTTGAGATGTAAAGCTGGTTTCTGTCAAATACATTTCTGTTGGTGGCGGAGAATTTATTCTCTTAGCTTAACACCCTTCTTTAAGACGTACGAGCTCAAAGGTTATGTAGTTGATTGTTACTAGTGATACATTCCCAATTTGGTAATATGGCATACGAAGTGCTGCCGATCATTTTTTGATCAAAGAATGGCATTTGTGTAAAACGTAGCTTTGTGGACGAGACCTCGTCGGACCTCACAACCCGGAATGGTCGAAACAGGAATGATTGCGGCAAGGTTATTTGGGGGTACGCCCCCTGAGGGTATATCTATTTCCTTTTGGAAAAGGGTTGTATCATGGTATGGAGCCCAGACATTTAACCTATGTGGTTGTTGCAAATTTATTACTTTGTGGTTGTTACTCCTTGGATAAAGGTCGCTAACGACCGGGGGATGTCATACTCGTATAGTAGGTACCTAGTTACGGAGGTAACCCAGCCTTGTGTTGGCAGAGATCCAGTTAGTATCTCGGGGTGTCCCTCCAGATGCATTCCCATGTGGCATAGGAAGTTCCTTAGCCCGACCATTTGTTGGAAATCCAAAGAAACAATACGTGCCCGTTACGGTTTTAGTTGTATAGCCTGCCTTTTATTTATGGCGGTGACCCACTGTTTAATTGGTACTATAGTAGCATAGTACGAAATGTCTATGCTGGCTAAGATTAATGTTATACTTTCGAAATGTTTTCTGCACTATGTACTAATGATAATATTAAAAAGATTTTTATGTATCAAGGATGTTTGACTATCATAAGGAGAAATCTCCTCCAATTGTGCGCTTGCATTGTGTGTGTGCGGGGAGGCCTTATGGTAGTTTCATTTTCCAAAAGCATAGCGGATTTCTTTTCCTTTCTTTGTGAAAATAACTTTTTTTAAGATCTCACACCAGTCCCATGATTGACCTGGAGTTTATTTGTAACGACCCGCCATTCATCCTCATAGAATGACGCATCATTAGTAAGAAAGAAAGGAATAGAAGAGGAAAAGAAAGAGAGGAAAGAAGAAACAACACATCAGAATCTCAATAGAGGAACGAATAAATTATATTAATAACATAAGTATTACATAATATACAACAACTATCAGAGTTACACAGTCAATACATCACATACTAGATAGTTATAAACACCTGTCTAGTTATTACAACTCAAAACACAATACAGATAAACACAGAGATACCAAACACAGCGGAATACTAAACATATCTACAACGCTGAAGCCTCCTGCTCCATTACTCCTCCACAATTCGTCAAAGCTAATCTGAATCCCTTGGCTACTCGTAAAAATGTGAGTACCCAAGAGTTTAAGAAAAACAGAAATAAACTCCGGGTCAGACATGGGTCTGGTGTGTGTAACAGGTTAAAGTTGCTTAACTTTGAAAATCTTTTGAAAAGAAAGGTATCATGTAAGACTTCCCACACATAAACATGGAAAAGTTTTTACCTTACCCTAACCAAAACATTTGATAGGAAATCCAGTGATATTATAATAGATCTAGGGTTTTCAAGTAAATATGAAATAGCCGAAATTGTTACATTATTAAATTCCAGCTACTAGCCACAAAAGTGGGTAATACAATCAAAACCGTTGGCACTTATTGGATTTTGTATTCCATACAATGGCAGGGCTACCTGGGTACCGCCCGTCACAGTGCATGGCCTAGATCACCGTACCGAGGATCACTCCCAATCCCCGCAACACAAGGCCAGAACCATTCCTTACTGAACAGTTCCGAACAAGACAACCCCGCAGTTGGCGCGCGATTCCAACCGCCCACTAAGCCGAATAAAAAGGGACCTCTAGACAGGGGAAAATCTCGTCCTACTTGGGCATGACCCACTTAGCCTTGCTGCACCTCCCCTGTTTTAGCCATTCCCGGTTGATGAGGCTTGAGGCTACGATTACCCTTATAGGACACATTTATCTTAGAATGTTCATCGTCCACCTGACGGTGTTCTGAAAGCATTCAATCCATACAAGTTCGTTCCAGGTTCGAACGAAACCGAAGGCATTATCTCGTTACACTCATTTTGGAATCAGCCTCAGAGTTAACGATGATAACCCTTGCACTTTGAATCTTCATCACTCGAAATCAAGATATTGGGATTGGACTTGCCAATCGATTCATAACTTTTTGAGCACAACCAATATATATTCGAACCCCCTTTACTTGCAGGAATACATCTTGGATCTGTCAATTATGTTATGGTAGAAGTTCCACTCACGGCGATCTGGTTGAATTGGTGGAAGTTGTAGGTATTATTGTGGGGCAATCAATTGGGAACTAGGGACTCAACTAACGAATCTGAAAGTACTATCTCTGTCAAACTCATCTCGGAATCACCCTCAGAGTTATACTGACGAATAGTTCTTACACCTCGAGTCTTCACTATTTACTTGAGATTCACGACCTATCGTTAATTTGGATCGATGTGGTTTTCGGATATCCAAATATGGAAACCCAGTCCTGGTCTCATCGAAATCCAAAACGTGTCTTTTAGGTCCAAGTTGTTTTAGAATTTAAAACAATTCAATTTCATTATCTATATACACACAGATAGATAATTCACAGATTCACAATAGATAATCAACATTATCATCATCAACAGATAATTCATATCAGCATTATAAACAGATAATCCAATCATCATCACAATGCAACCAATGCATCCATATCATATAAGATTACTCATCTCATGGCTGAGATTACAAACCATTTAAGGCAACCAATATCATCCATCAAACATAAGCAATGATCTAATGATCACACCATCTACAATTAATTTTAAATGAATAATTTGTTTTGAAAATAAATATTGGTTTATTTTTAAAGGTGTGGAAAGAAATTTATAGATTTGGAATGTAAATTAAAATAAATCAAGAAGGGTTTATTGATTGACTTAAATGAACCATCTTAGAATGGAAAGTGTATTTTCCTTGGATAGCCGAGTATATTTTCAAAGTGGCTTTTGGGGTATAAATTAAAAGTTCTAGAATTGGTTTTAAAAAGAATATTGTTGGAGAAATTAATTTTGTAAATTGTTTTTAAATCTTTAAAGTGAATATTATTAAATTAATTAAAGAAGTGATTATCTAAAGATTTAATTGATATTTGATTTATCAAATGGTTATTTAAATAGTTATACTCTATCTGCTAATTTTATTTTAAAATTAGTTTGAGTTTAACGTTTTATATGAGATATTGGTGTAATGTTCTCATAACTAATATTTAAATAAAGTGTTTTAAAATAGTTTTTGTTTTAAATATATCTAAGCATATATTTTTGGATAAGTGATTTAAATTATTTTTAACTATTTGAACTCGGTAGATTTTCAGTGGAAATAAATAAATATTTGAAAATTTATTCCACATGACGAAAGTGATTTGAAATTTGTTTTCAAAGGATTGAAATGTGAAAAGTGATTTAAAATTTGTTTTCAAAGTGTTGAAGTGTTAAAAAAAAGTATATCTTGCGAAGATATTCTGAAAATAAGTAATTTGGAAAAATTATCTAAATCTTGGTGATTGTTGTGAATATTGTTTAATAGTGATGGTTGTGAATATTGTTTGATAGTTAAATAACCGACTATCAAGATTGGCCTTTAAATGGCATTTGAATTTCGATGCGACCGAGGGTCGGATTCCAAATGGATATTCGAAAACCACATCGAATCTTTATGATGGATCTTTAGTTTAAAAGATCAAAGTGGAAAATTATTGTACTTTATTTGAAATCTGAATGTGACACTTATTTTTAAAAATAAGCGCTCGTTATTCGGATTAGTTGGGAGAGGATTTTGTGTCTTTCAACCCATTCCAAATAATGATACGATGAAATGGGATTGCATTTGAAGATGGTGTTGAAGACTGGGTATTTTCAAAAAAAAAGGATTAATTGTCGAATGTCTCTGCACTGGATTGCTCTGGTATAGAGATTTTATCACCCTTTGTGACGGGGTGTCCGGACGTGATTAGTGAATATCCGAATTTACAAGGGATTTTTTGAATTGCCTTTGGTTCCGTTCGATCTCGGAACGGACTTGTATGGATGTGTGTCTGACGTTACACCTTGAGATGTAAAGCTGGTTTCTGTCAAACACATTTCTGTTGGTGGCGGAGAATTTATTCTCTTAGCTTAACACCCTTCTTTGAGACGTACGAGCTCAGAGGTTATGTAGTTGATTGTTACTAGTGATACATTCCCAATTTGGTAATATGGCATACGAAGTGCTGCCGATCATTTTTGATCAAAGCATGGCTTTTGTGTAAAACGTAGCTTTGTGGACGAGACCTCGTCGAACCTCACAACCCGGAATGGTCGAAACAGGAATGATACGGCAAGGTTATTAGGGGGTACGCCCCCTGAGGGTATATCCATTTCCTTCTGGAAAAGGGTTGTATGATGGAATGGAGCCCAGATATTTAACCTATGTGGTTGCTGCAAATTTATTACTTTGTGGTTGAGGATCCTCGGATAAAGGTCGCTAACGACCGGGGGATGGCATACTCGTATAGTAGGTACCTAGTTACGGAGGTAACCCGGCCTTGTGTTGGCAGAGATCCAGTTAGGTTCTCGGGGTGGCCCTCCAAATGCGTTCCCATGTGGCATAGGAAGTTCCTTAGCCTGACCATTTGTTGGAAATCCAAAGAAAAATACGCGTCCGTTACGGTTTTAGCTGTATAGCCTGCCTTTTATTTATGGCGGTGACCCGCTGTTCAATTGGTAGCTATAGTAGTACGAAATGTCTATGCTAGCTAGGATTAATATTATACTTTCGAAATGTTTTCTGCACTACGTACTAATGATAATATTAAAAAGAATTTTATGTATCAAGCATGTTTGATCATAAAGGGAAATCTCCTCCAATTGTGCGCTTGCATTGTGTGTGTGCGGGGAGGCCTTATGGTAGTTTCATTTTCCAAAAGCATAGCGGATTTCTTTTCCTTTCTTTGTGAAAATAACTTTTTTTAAGATCTTACACCAGTCCCATGACTGACCTAGAGTTTATTTGTAACGACCCGCCATTCATCCTCATAGAATGACACATCATTAGTAAGAAAGAAAGGAATAGAAGAGAAAAAGAAAGAGAGGAAAGAAGAAATAACACATCAGAATCTCAACAGAGGAATGAATAAATTATATTAATAACATAAGTATTACATAATAGACAACAACTATCAGAGTTACACAGTCAATACATCACATACTAGACAGTTATAAACACCTGTCTAGTTATTACAACTCAAAACACAATACAGATAAACACAGAGATACCAAACACAGCGGAATACTAAACATATCTACAACGCTGAAGCCTCCTGCTCCATTACTCCTCCACAATTCGTCAAAGCTAACCTGAATCCCTTGGCTACTCGTAAAAATTTGAGTACCGAAGAGTTTAAGGAAAACAGAAATAAACTCCGAGTCAGACATGGGTCTGGTGTGATTTCTAATTACAATTTAATTAATCTCTCTATTTAAATTAATCACATTAAGTAATTAATCATCAATTAAACCACACATATATTAATCACTCTTGATTAATAACAATCCAGTAATTAACTACCCTTAATTACTCATTAATAAATTACTCCTTAATTTATTATCTCAATTAATCCCTTGATTAATCTCAAAGTAATTTAATCCAAAATACTTTTATTATTAAAACATCTTTAATTACATCCAGTAATGTCAATTAATTACTTCCCTAAGTAATTGCAATCCTATTAATTACATAAAGTAATTATTCATCAAATCATCAAGTGTTTAAATTAATTAAACTTAATTAATTAACCTAAACAAATCACATTAACCCAATAAATTACATTAAGTAATTAATTCATTAATTACTTCCATTAAGTAATCAAACTTAAACAATTTCAAAAATGATTATTATTAATTAATCAATCCAATTAATTACCAAAATTAATCACATTAATTAATTGTTAAATAATCTTAGATAATGACCTTCATTAACTATTCTTAATTAGTTTATTAAGAAATTAACTCAGATTAACCATTATTAATTACAAATTAATATTTAATTACAATTTAATCAATCT
Source organism: Allium cepa (assembly GCA_030765085.1). Lineage (NCBI taxonomy): Eukaryota > Viridiplantae > Streptophyta > Magnoliopsida > Asparagales > Amaryllidaceae > Allium > Allium cepa. The sequence goes on along the minus strand of CM060945.1, from coordinate 303,128,466 downwards.
CTAATTATTAAATTAATTAAGTGTTAACTACAACTTAATTAATCCTTAATTACTTGATTAACCAATACTTAATCGTTAATTAAAATTTAATTAATAATCCTAATTACATATTAATTAACTTTAATTAATTAATCTTAAGTATTTAATTAATCGATTTAAAAATTCTTAATTATTTAATTAATCATCCATATTAGTAATTAATTAAATAATTAATTACCTATTTAAATTAACTTAATAATTTAAATGAATCCAAATTCTTAAATTCTAACTTAATTTAAGAAAACATTTCTTACTTATTTAAAGTATTTAAAAACACTTTGTTTCAATTTCACTTTAAATTTCATTTTGAAATTTTAAGATTTTAAAATGAATACAATTTTATTTAAACAAGGTTTAAAAATAATTTAAAACCTTTTTATCTCTTATGTTAAAGATATAACCATTTTGTAAGATAAGTTTAAAAGATTTTAAACCAAATTCAACTTTAAATTCAAATTAGTTTAAAATATATCTTAAACATACCCAATTATTAAAAACAATTTCAATTCAAAAATTTCCTTTGATTTAAAAACTGAAATACAGATTTAAACCTCATTCCAGTTTTGACTTAAATTTTTCAAAAGCTTTTCTTACATTACAAATCTTTATTTTAAAATTTAAATCATTCAACCATATTTTTAAAGCAATTAAACAATTTAAATTGAAAACTTATTTTATTTTAAAAACTGAAGTGTAAACCAATTCAAGATTTCAAAAATCTCAGTTTTAAACTTATTTTAAATTTCTAATTTGAAATTTAAAACTTACAGTTTAAATTCAAACCCACATATACTTTTATACTAAAAAGTTTTAAAACCCAATTTAAATTTCAAAATTTAAATTAATTCAAAACTCAAATTCAACTACTTTGAATTCATATTCAATTTCAAATTTTAAACTTAGTTTAAATTTCCAGTTTGCGTTTAAACTTTACTTTTAATTTTAAAAACAAAAACAGGTTTTCTGTTTTGTTAAAAAATCTGAAACAAAGTGATATACCCGAGCAACCTTATATATTGCTTCGAGTCAGAACCACTACTGCTTCGAGTTGAAACCCAAATCCCTCGAGACCAAAACGAGGCACAAAAATCCTGTAACCAAGCATTCACCAGCATATCCACCAATCCCTGTGCACTTGTACACTGCCTCCGGCCAACGCTGACCAACTACTCGACCACCCCACAGTCGACATTCAACTCCTCAGACCATCCAAACAATAGACCGATCGACACTTGCTTGAATTCAAGATCGAGACTAAAATTTCCCAAATCCGGAACAAAACAGTACCCACTACAACCCCAAACCTATCAACACCTTCTCCCTGAAACTCCGACCACCGTCACCACTAAAACTTCGGCGAAGCCTTCGACAACTCATCGTCTACCAATGCCCAAGGAATAGTTGAACTCGATCAACTATACTTTCCGAATTGATCACTTCTTTCCTAACCCAGAAAACTAGGGTTCAGAACTTTAAATCAAAATCGACATCACCAAAATGCAATACAACCCCAACAAATGATTTTCTTGGCCTCTCCGATCACTCATCTACCTCCAGAAGAAAAGACCAACCTTCCAGAATCCAGAGATCAACAGATTTTCTCAAATTAACCCAAATAATGAAATTCAAAACTGCACCTTCCATTCCCTTTTAAAAATTGTGATTTTGATCTTAAAAATCATGTTTTGGTATAAGGTTTAATTTTACATTACTGATTTGTTAAATTTACAGAATTGATTTTTCCATAAATTCAATCTATCATGTTCTTGTTTTCTTTTTAGTTTCTAGTAAATTCCTATTTAATTTTAACTTGAATAAAATTTTAAATCTTAATCTTATAAGTCAACAAATATGTCTTGTTTAAATCCTATATTCTAACAAAAACTAATTAAAGAAATACGGATTTTTAATAAAAACTTATGCCAGGAAAACAAAACAGAACAAGGCAATTTAACAGTATGCATACAAAAATATATTCACACACACATATATATTCACAGCAAATTCATATTATATTCATTTGTAATTTAAAAGCATGTAAACAATATTTACCTACTTAAATTTTCATAAAAGTTGAGTTACTCACCTTTTTTATGAGCAGAACACAGATTTGAATAGCCCTTGTGAATCTTTTGAAACTCTTGAATGTTGCCGATGTTTTAAATTTGCTCCCTGATTTTGAACAGCCTTTAAATCATTTGAAAACTTGCCTTTTGTCTTGCATGTGCTTCCAGATTTTACAAAAAAAATGCAGGAAGCTTGAGTTGCTCTAAAATGCTTCCAGATTTTTAAAACTACATGCATGCAGGTTTGCTTGCTTTATCTCTAGATTTTTGAAAAATTGAATGCATACTGGAAAAATGTTTTACAGGTTTTTGAAAATTGACCAGGGATTTGATTTTGCATGTTTTGAAGATGATTTGTGTTTGGATATGAGGATGAAGAGTTTGATTGAAAATGTTTTGCAGATTTCTGTTTTGGTTTGAATTTGAAAATGTGAAATGAACAAAGAAAATGAAAGGAGAAAAGAGTATGGGTTTATATAGATTTGAATTAGGATTTATTAAAATTAAAGAAAAATAAAACGAAATTATGACACTTGTCTTAAGTGTTAACACTTGTTAATTTACTTCTTAAACATCTAACACATGTTAAATTAGGCCTTTATATACTTACACATGTCCTTTTAAATAGTTAGTATTTTTAATTAAAGTGAATGAAAGTTTAAACTTGATTAATTAGTTAAAAAATACTTAGTTATGTATATCGATGATAATGAAAGAATAAACCAATTATAATTATAAATAAAAACAATACACATATCAATTTGAAAATAATATTTTTAATCATTTAAAATAAATTTATAAAAGAGATTGTAACTTATTTGTTATTTAAATGAATAAATGTTTCATTTATTAATTGTATTTTAAATTTCATATCTAATTTACAAATCATAATTATTAATCAATATTTTACAAAAATAAAAAAACATTTTTATAACTTTATTTTAATCTAAATTTAAATAAAAAATTTATCTTATATATTTAAAATCATATAGTTATTTTATAAAATAGCTTTGAAAAGCTTAAATCAAAAATAAATCATAATTTCCCAAATTCAAAATATCAGAAAATATGCTATAGTAATTAAATTTAATACCAAACTCATCTATTTAAAATAGTTTATTAGCTTATTAAAAATAAATTCACTAATTAAATATTTAAAAAGAAGATTATTAAATCAATTCAAATTTATTAACAAAAATTATCAAAGTAATTTAATTTTAAACACAGATTATTAAATTTATATTGTCAGAAATTCCGGGATAACACATTATTGTTCCCTTTCTAAACTCTGGGTGCCAATAATTTTCCACACAGGCAGCCTAGAGTCAGATTATCGGTTATTCTGGAGCAAAGTCTGGAAAGTATGCTGTGGAGATCTGGAGGCAAGCTGGATGACATGGAGTATCACTAGTATATAATATTCTTTTCCGCTGTTGTGTTGTTGTAAACTCTGATAATGTATGTATAAACTGATATAGTTCTTTGTTTTAAAGATTATTCATTTATATATTATATTTGTTTTGCTGCAAAATGTAAGATTCTATTATTGTTTCTGTTCCTTCTTCTATCTTCTTCTTCTTTAACCCTAACGGTTCAGTTTTTCGACATTCGATTGCTTGGTATCTGATGCAGTGGACGTATTCATGTCAACTTTCGGGCCTCGAAAAATTGGGTCATTACAATAAAATTTAATTAAGCTCGACCTCTAAATAAATTTTCAAATCTCAATCCCTTTATCTTTCTAGTACTTGCATTATTCTATTTAGTTTATCTAATTAAATCTCCTGAATAATGTTTTTAAAAATTAAAGATGTTACTAGCTCCCCTTCTTAAAAAATTTCGTCCTTGAAATTCAGCAAGGACTAAATACTAAATGTAGTGATCATCTGTAATAGCTCCTAACAGCCATACTGGCCTACCTGACAAGCAACTATTTGTATAAAGCTAATATAAGCATACCCTCAGAGCAGATCAAGATAAGTATCACTAATCCTGTCTTCTATCTTCCAAGTACAATCCCTCTCGTTGTCGCTCGATTGAACTTTCACCCACTTGACTATCTTGTTCTTCAATCTTTTCTCATCTCTCACTACAACCCGAACTGGCTGTCTAACAAAAGTCGAATTAGGCTCTACTATCAAATCATCCAACTCTGTTGGAGGAATAGTTATCTCTGGATCATACACAAACTTGCAAAGATGAAACCATTATGTACTCCGGCCAAAATTCTTGGCAACTCGTATCTGTATGCGAGCTTTCCGATCCTCTTTATAACTTGGAACGGACCAACATATCTCGGTACCAGTTTCCATGACTTTCCAAATCACACCACACCCTTTATTGGTGATACTTTAATAAAAACCTTATCTCCAACTGAGAATTCTAAGTCTTTATGCCTCTTATCTGTGTAACCTTTCTATCTAAACTGAGCTTCCTTCATCCTTTCTCGGATCAACCGAATCTTCTCTACTGCCTCTCTAACTAGATCTAGACCTAAGCCTAGTCTGTCTCCAGTCTTCAACAAACATGCTGGTGATTTGCATGGCCTTCCATACAAAGCTTCAAAAGGTACCATTCCTATACTAGTCTGATAACTATTAATATAGGAAAACTCCGCTAAGTATAGGTGATCTTTCCAAGATCCACCAAAGTCTAATACACAAGCTCTCAATAAATTCTCGAGTACCTTATTGACTCTCTCTGTTTGTCTATCAGGTTGGGGGTGATACGCAGTACTCATCTTAAGCTTGGTATCTAATACATCTTATAGACTCTTCTAGAATTCACTAGTGAACAAAGCATCTCCGTCACTGACTATACTACTGGAATTCCATGCAGTCTAACTATGTTCTTCATGAACAACTTAGCTAAAACATTTGCATCTTGGTTGATTTGACTGGAAAAAAGGGGCATTCTTGGTCAACCTGTCCACTATGATCCATATATTTCATTTCCTTTATTTGACCTTGGAAAACTGTCTATAAAATCCATAGATATCAAATCCCATTTCCAAAATGTTACCGTTAAAGTTTGTGGCAACCCACTTGACTTCTGATGTTCGGCCTTCACTTATTGACAGTTTGCACACTGCCTAATCCACAAGCCAACATTCCTCTTCATACCTTTCCAATAGAAGCTTTTCTTCATATCTTGATAGATCTTGGTCCCTCCAGGATGAATCATATATTTGGATCGATGACATTCCCAAGGACTTCTTTCCTTAAGTCCTTAACATCCAGAATATACAGCCGTCCCTTCTTTCTCACCCATCCTCACTGGTCAAGGCTAAAATCCTTTAGATCATGGATCTCCGATCCCACCTCAAGCCTTTTAATCCTCTCGACTAATACTGGATCCTCTTTCTTCCTAGAAGCAATCCTTTTGTTCAACACGAGTCAAACTTCCAAACAGGACAACATGGCAGTGCTTTAAGTAGAACTAGCAGTCGATCTTAACTGCACACTACAAGTAGCCAAAGCATCCAAGTCTTTCCATTCTACCAAAATAGTTAACACCACATTCTGATGCCTTCTGCTAAAAGCATCTTCTACCTTATCTCCTTTTCCAAGAGCATGCTCTATACCAAAATCTTAAGCAGCTAAAAACTCTAGCCACCTCTGCTGTCTTATATTCAACTCCTTTTGAGAGAATAAGTACTTTAAAGACTTATGATCTGTGTATAGCTCAAATATCTCCCGTAATAATAATGCCTCCAAATCTTCAATGCAAAGATCACCACAGTCAACTCCAAATCATGAGTAGGATATCTCACTTCATGTGATCTAAGCTGTCTGAAGCTTAGGTAATGAATTTACCCTTTTGCATCAACACCGCTCCTAATCAAGTTCCACATGCATCAGTATGCACCACCAACCATTGGTTTCCGTCTATGCACATTCTTCCATTATCGGACCAAACAAAATTCACATCCTTTCTGGTTAACTTAGTCAAAGGCGCTACTATCTGTGGCCTTGTTGAATCACAGGTAATAGCTAGCAAATCCAAAAAAATTTCTAATCTCAGTCACCACCTCTGGTTTCTTCCAATTATTAACAGCTTCGATCTTATTCAGATCGACTGACAAACCCTTCTCTGAAACCATGTGACCAAGAAACTTAACCTCTTTCTTCCAAAACCGACACTTGGAAAACTTTGCCTTTAGCTGATGCTCCCTCAGAATCTCAAGAACTACTCTAAGATGATCTACATGCCCTCTTTCATCCTTAGAGTATATTAAAATGTCATCTATAAACACCAACACGAACCTATCCAAATACTCTCAGAAAAATCGGTTCATTAAATCCACAAAGAAAACAGGTGCGTTCTTTAACCCGAACGACATTACTAGCCACTCATACGAACCATGCCTAGTTCGAAATGCTGTCAAAGGAATAATGTCCTATGCCACTCTTAACTTATGGAAACCCGTCGCCAAATCAAAATGGGAAAACACTCTGGCTCCATACAACTAATCAAATAGATCATCAAATCTTGGCAAAGGATACTTATTCTTAATCATCCTCTCGCTTAACATACGATAATCGATACACATCCTCAACGGTCCATCTAGTTTCTTTACGAACACCACGGCCACTCCCCAGGGTGAACTGCTTGGTCTAATAAAGTCCCTTTCTTCTAGATCCACTAGCTGCACCTTCAATTCCTTTATCTCGGTCGTGTCATCCTGCTAGGTGGTCTACTTATAGGTTTAGCTCCTAGCGTAAGATCCATCCGAAACTCAATAGGTCGTTTTGGTAGTAGTCCTATAATCAGCTCAAAGACTTTTGCAAATTCTCTTGCTATCCGAACCCGACTTAACTCATCTTCCACTTCCATAGCTTTCAACAAAGCACAAGCACTTCGATCATAATTCTCTACTGGGAATATGATTCGGTTATGACTATCAGGGTATCCCAATGATATTTTGTTATCCTGGAAAAATATCCTAGCCTCATATTTACCCAACCAATCTGTACCTAAGATGATCCCGAATTCTACAAAATAAAAAACATATAGACTGTAACAAAAACTTATGACCAATTAAATCAAGTTCTAACTAGTCACATCTCATTTCTAGAGTTGCATACCCTCCTATAGGATTCACAACCCTTAAGGAAGTAACATGGTATCTGGGTTCTAAGCATAAACTATCAACCAAACACTGAGATATAAATGAATATGGTGCACCGGTATCAATAGTATCCTGATTGGTATACTCTAAATCAAAAGCATACCTTCCATCAAAGTCTTCCCTTTTTTAGCTGCAGTTGGCCTAATAGACGATGGTCCAATAGCAAAAACCTTTCCCTTGTCCGCCCTGACTGGTTTTGAACACAGATTCTTATAATGCCCAACTTGGTCATAATTAAAGCACTTCACATTCCTATTTTCTGTAGCTTTCTTCCCTTTGCATGTCTGGCATTCATGAGCGTAATGACCTTTCTTGTCACACTTAAAGAAAATTAAATATGTCTTTGCCTTCTGGGTAGCCTCTCCCTTCTAGGCACCCTCCTTCTTAAAGAACTTTCTCTTCTTTCCTTAAGAACCATCGGTTTCATCTAGCTTTTCTTTCCCACAAGTAGCAAGCATTTCCTCATGTTGGATTGCCATCTCCAAAACTACATTACAAGGATATCGGTGATGCGGCAGGGTCACCTTAAGAATCTCAAGCCTCAATCCCCGGATGTTCTCATTCCTCCTGATGATGGTGTCTATGGTAGCATACCCATATCAGGACAACTCATCAAACTTAGTAGCATACTCCATTTCCGACATCTCTCCCTGCACTAAATCCATAAACTTCCTTAAAAATGCTAACTTAGCAACTTCAGACAAAAACTCTACTCGAATCTCCTTCAAAACTCTGCCCATGTCAACTCTTCCTTAGGAACTCCAGTAGTAACCCTATTCCACCAATGGAAAGTCGCCCCTACAACTTCCTAGAGGCCAGTATCCTCTTCTGCTCATCACTCAAAGCCAAATCATCGAAGATTCTCTCACACTGCAATAGCCAATTCTCGACTTCTATGGCATCCTCCATTCCCACGAACGGCTTCCCACCAAGACTGGTGTAATCTCTACTCAGCTTAGCATAATTATTCACAACTGGAGCCACAAGATTAGCTTATCCAACATTCCCAACAACTCCAGCAGCTGCTCCTGCTTGCATCAAATTGATGAAGAACTAATACATCGTCCCCTTATCTCCTGGTGGATTTCCAGCACCTACATTGGCATTTGCATTTTGATTAACATTTGCCTGTTGACTCGGGTTCCTCCTAGTGGGTCGAACATTTCCATTTGTTGTGGTGCTTCCACCACCAAGACTTCCTCTTCTGTTTCCTGCTTCCATATCTTCTTTCTCATAAATCTCCATACGAGCTTACTAAGATACATAAAAACGACCTAAGAGAGAAGGGAATACGTACTTATATATATATACATATTTCAAATACAAGTATGTTACTATAGCGTTGTCCCAAACCTCGATCTTATTTTCTGATTCATTGGATTATGTTTTGAAAAAATCTTTTAGGTTTAAATTTCTTTTAAGTTTTCATAAACCTATGCAATGATACCAACTTGTAACATCCCCTACTTGGAAGTCCAAAACTAACGGCTGTGAATGCTACAGTCGTCCATAGTTATTAGTCCTCGGCGATCAAATACGGTAATGTTTGATACATTGATATTACAAAAACACGTAAATATGGAAAATTTTAAAAATCATTAACAACTTTCACATTCATTTCAAACCATTCCATATTCATTACATAATCCTAGTATGAGAACCACATTCAATGAAAATATAATTAATACCACATACGCCAAGAGCGACATATGAAGATGCACCCTTGGATGATCAGAGTATATACCACTAGGTAGTTAAGCAACTTTGCCTTTACAACAAAACACAGTAGAATCAAAGATAGAAAAAAACTCTTAATAGCTATCTTGCCTCCTGCACGTCTCCAGAAGCTCATTCGTCTAAAAAGATACCAAAAACCCTCAATTCTTAAACTACTCAAGATTAATTGAGAACCGAAGAGTTTAATGTGAAAACATAAACTTCGAGTCAGACATAAAGCCTGGCATGAATAATAAATTACCATCTTAAACCATTTAGATATATAGTGAGATCAAGCCGCTTTGCGGAACATGTTTTCCCCTCACTAATATCTCATCCAAAACATTATAAAAACCACATACTGTGCTCCTGCATCCACAATGTTTCAAATATAACAATTCAAAATATTATGATGATATGCAACAAGTAAATTGGTTTTGGATTACCTATCCCATTCATTTTGACTATCTGTCTTAGTTATAGTTTCTAGGGTCACTATTAACCTATTAGTTTTCATAGGTTAACTAATAACCTATTTAAAACTTAGAGACTCCCTGTCCGGTTTCATGGTTTTCATGGGATCACTAAGAAACTATTGACCATTGCCAATAGCTTTATTGTTTCATGGATTCACCTTGAACCTGTAACGTCCCGGAATTTTTGATCCCGAAAATTCCATATAGTTAGGAAAGAAGAAAAGAGATAGAAGAAAAATTAGAAACAAAACACAAATTCTCACATTCGCAGCGGATCAAAATTATAATATCAAATAATATCATTTATACAAAGAAAGCTATATTAGTAAATTTACATTGAATACATCAGAGTTTTCAGTATTTGCACAAACACTGGACAGTTAATATCACATATCCACAATATATACACAGCAGAATATTCTTCATACATTCCTGCCATCCAGCTCGCCTCCTGAGTTCCAGAACGTCCTTACCTCAAAATCTGTAATACTCGGTCTGACCCGAGCATTACATCAAAGTAATACCCAGGTCAGGCTGGAAACCAGCGTGAGTAAACCCAACTAACATGGAATACAACAACATAAAGCTTACATAAAACCGTGGGGTAACTCGTACAAATTTTACAAATTCACAACTTTGGTATAAATAACACTTATTACACACATCACTTTCTAAGTACCAAAACTTAGATTAAGTGGTCCAATTCACTTAAATCATTCCATTCCAGCCTATTGATTTCACATATCAAATCTGTACAGAATTATTATAGATTACAAATTGAAGTGGTTTCGGGTATTTACAAATACCCGACTCCGGTCTCTTTGACCATCTTAATCCAAGTTATTCAAGTGAAATACAATTTAAGTAAATAAAAATTTCACCTTTTTACATAGCAATTCATCAACGTTAGATTACCATACTATCACTGTCTACCTAATACATCATATCAGAAAACATTCCATCTCAGAGATATCAACCAATTCAAAGCATTTACATCATTCAATCATTCATAAGCAAGATTGATCACTTCCAAATTAATTTAATTTTCCTCTAATTAAATTAATTACTAATCTTTAATCACTTAGATTATCCTTACTTAACATTAACTAATTACAAACAAATTAATTAATCGCCTTTTAATTATCCATCTTAATCAATCAACCTTGATTAATTATACTTTAATTACAATAAGTAATTAACTCTCAATTAATTACACAAATTAATTAACCTTCACCCATATTAAATACATTGATTCTTAATTAGTAACTCTGATTAATTATCTTATAATCACTTACATTGATTAATTATCCTTTAATTAATCATACACATTAATTAACTAATTTCTTTAATTAATCAACCTTTTAATAAATTACACTAAGTAATTAAACCCTAGTTACTTCCATTAAGTAATTTTTCTTTTATTAATAACATTCAGTAAATTATCCATTTATCACTATCACTATGTAATTATACATTATTAATTACTTCCACTAATTCTACTTAATCAATTTCATAATTAATCTATTATGTAACTATTTTTAACCAACAAATTTTAAAACTAAATAAATCTTGAGACTTGTTTTAAACTTGTTAAATTACTTACTCGGAACTTGTTATCCCTTCCCTTACTTTATGAAATAAGTTAGCAAAGTCTTTGCTTTTCTTTTTCAAAACTTTTCTTTTCATAAGCCTGTACATTTCTTTAAATCTTTTGAAATCTGGTTACTAACAAATACAACCCGAGCAAACTTCGAGTCAAAACATTTTAAACTTTTAAACTTAGTTAATTAAATTTGAATACTTGAATTTATTTAAAAATAATTTTCTTTACTTTAGAAACCTGTACCTATTAACTTAAATTTTTTAAGTAAATAGGTTATTGCACCTAAGACTAACCGAGCCAACTTCGAATCTTTCCTGAGCAAAATACGAAGTTGCCCCTGCGTCTACTACTTCAAGTTACCCAGGAAATTGCTCGAGACATAACCCAGCTACAAGCTTTCTTTCCCAAAATCACAAACCCAATTGCACTGATGTGCACAATGAACGTGTACAATCCTCCTGGTTACCTCCGACCGACGCTGCAACCTTCATCACGTCGGCGATGACATCAACGTGCCACCCGTACACCCAAAAAACACCAAATCCCCTCAACTCGAAATCGAGTCACCTGAGTGAACCTCGGTACCAAACTGACCATCCAAACCCCCCCCCCCCCAACGCCACCACAGACCACCAGACGTCACGCGACTACAACTCCAGCTACTCCGATGACCTATGACCCTTTTTCCCCTGGTCCGATCATCTAAAATCCACCATGGTCGATGAATTTGTTTTCAAACTTTGTCGAACAAAACCCTACCCAAAACCCTATTCCAACCGAGAACCTCCACCACGGTGGTTAATAAAATCAACCTCCATTTTTCCCACACTCGCTAACCTCCTAGCTACCTCCGGTGGCAATTCCGACCATCTCGAGTTAGCCGATCCCCAGAAAGACCCCAAAACCCAAAATTTGGTCAACCACAATTTCCTCACTTAATATAATACTATAAATTGTGATTTTTTATTTTAAAAATCCTTGTTTCCAAAGACGATTCAGGTGATATACTTGAATCAACAATTCATGATATTTGATTTTAACACATTTCCAGATTTCACTGTCTTGCATAATTTCCAAATAAAATTCCAACAAATTTTACCTAAATATATTTTAAAAACTTAGTTTAGTTTTAAACAATCACAACTCATTTGAATATCAAGACTTATAAGAGATTTGATAAAGAGTATTTGAATTTTCACTAGATTTTTAAACCTGTAACTTAGAAACAGAGGTGCATAGATATATTCAAACATGCACATATATATCACTTTATATTTATACATGCAGGTTTAAATTTGCATATGCAATCGATTACCACATCATTATTCCATAAAAACATCATATACCCTAAATTAAAACCAGATGTTGTTTTGTTTACTCACTTCTTTATGAAGAAACAGAGAATAGTTTTGATTTGCCTGTCTATCTGGAATTGCCTTTGGGTTTGAGATGATCTGATGTTTTTGAATCTATCTTGAATCTGATGTTGATGAGTTGATTTTGAGCTTCAGGTTGAAGATTGTAAAAATAATTGTAGTTTGAAAATTTTATTTCCTTTTGATTTGTTCTTTGATTTCTTACAGGCTTTGGGTTTTTTTTTATAAATTATTTTAAAGAGATGACACTTGTTAAAAATTTCATATTTATAAAATTTATACTTATCTTGTTTTTAAAAATGTATATTTTAGTTTTTCTTATAAATTCTTGGTTTAATATTATATATATGTGTATATATATATATATTTGTTCCTTTAAAATATAAAGCTCAGAAATCCTACTTTATTTATATGGTATTTATTCTTGAGTTCTAAATCAAATTTCTTTTTACAATCTCCATTGATACTTATTTTTATCTTGGGAAAATTTCACTATTATAAAGTTTTTCATATATCTATTAACATAAATAAATAAATTTATCATAAGATTTATTATAGTTATTTATAAATATATTTTTATATATCCAGATATTCTAAATTACCAGAATCCCTTTTTCTAATTCAAATAAAATCAAATAATTACCAGATGACCAAAATCTGGGTTATCACATCCTTCCCCCTTGAATCTTTTCATTCTCGAAAAGGAACGAAGTCAAAATTTATTAAAGTGCTTGTTATCAGGAAAATTTTCTTTGATCATTTTTTATAAAACACTTCTTTAAAATCTATTTATAATGTTACCAAAATAGTTTTTATAAAAATATCATTTTATAACTCGATGTTTCAACAAGTCTGTCCTCGTTCTCATAGAAATTCGTTCATATGTTGATCAGGCTAAGACTGAAAATCTATAAGTACTTGGTAAACTCGTTTTCAACACCCAGTGAAAATACTAGAAAATTAATTTGTTGAAAGTATAGAAAACATTTTTGAAAATAGAGGAAATATCTTTGGTGAGAATGCTCTGGAAATCATCACCCCCATCCACGGTCGTAGTTAACCCGATGGTTACGTCGCCTTCCTAGCAAAATCCATAGACAACTGTAGGCACTCCGCGCCCTTCGATTATGCCGTGGAATCTGCTACAGATCGCAGCTACAACAGGGGTTACGTTGCTGTCATAACAAAAACCCATATAACTATAGGCCTCAGCGCCCTTGAATTCCGCTGCCAAAAGAATGAAACTTCTCCACTCCCACATAGGTCGTAGTCTACGGATGTAAAATCAAACATAGATTGTTGGCTCTCAACAGCACACACGACTTTTGCTATGTCACCATAGGTCGCAGTCTACCGATGTAAAATAAAATGTAGACTGTTGGCTCTCAACAGCACACAAGACTTTCACTATGATCTTTAGTAGATCGTAGTGATATCAAGTTACACTGTCGTCACAGTATAACCCAAATGCCTCTGTAGGCATCAACACCCTCGACATTCGCTACACACTACACATAATCCTCAGGAACTAGTTTGCCCGGACTCCTCACAGGATCAACTTTATAACTCCCCCTTAGGGTTCAAGGGAGTACCACCCTGTGGCACTCCTGAGAAGTTCATTTCAAGGGAGCACCTTTTTCCCCTGAGCCACTTTCAATACACTTTATACTATAAACATATAATATCTTCTAAATCATTCACCCAGTATGAATCTCATATAAATCTCCTTTCTCAAAATCGATTATCCCAAAATCGATAATTCTCAAACTATGCTTTCCAAATTCCAATATTGATTTTACCTAAAAATCAAAAAGCCTTTCCAAATCCAAAGATTCCAAAAACCCTTTCTCAAAACCATTCTCATAAGATCCTTTATATATGTGTGTGTGTGTGTGTGTGTGTGTGTGTGTGTGTGTGTATATAACTTTAAAAATCTTTGGATCACTTCAAACTTGTATAAATTCCCTTTTATACTTCAAACACTTTCAAAATTCTTTTCCTTCTGATAAAAGATTCAACAAGGGGTGATTTATCTTATATAACAAAGATATATAACTTTGTTTATTCTAAATCGAATATTCAAATTTGATTACTCTATAAAGTCACTTACTAAATTACTTACTTCCATAAAGTAAATTTTTACCATCAAAATATCCAATTTCCACTTTACTTCATCATATATTTCACAAAATACACCTTTCATTTCAAAAACCATTTCACATTTCTTATCCACAAATTCCCAATATCAATTTTATGCATACCCGTATGATGTACACATATCATCCATATGCTATAACAATTCGATCGCTCACTTGATCACATAATTTCACTTCCAAACTAGTATCGTCCACCCAACTTTCTAGTGCGGACTCAGATCTGGTTTCTTGTCAGAAACCGTCATTCTCCTTGCATAGCCATAACTATGTTAGAGAATATCCAGAACCAATCAACAATCCATATCCAGGTTCACCATCGAAAACGAGTGAAAAATCCCAACTTAGATCGATATAACTATCTTGAAATTCTATGCTCGAATCTGGATCAAATCACTATATGAATAGAATAATATACGTACATCCTACGTATTTATCCTCATTGATTATTAACCAAATCAATTCTCTTTTCTACTCACATTCACTTTTGATTTTTATTTACTTATTCACATTTGCCTCAATCCTCTTTGGATTATTACCTCTATTCTTATCTCAAATGGATAGTTAATCATAAACAGTTTGAACTCTGTCCACTTTAAATTTAGAAAATAGCTTGAATTTTTAAAAAATAGATAAGTAGTTGAAAAATAATTATTAATTTGTAAAATAGCTGTAAAACAGTTAAGTAATTGTAAAATAGTTGGAAAATAGTCAAATAGTTATAGAAATTTTTAAATAATTTCAAAATAGTTGTAAAATAATAATTAGTTATAAAATAGTTGAAAGATAGTAATTATTTTGTAAAATAGTTAAATAATTCCAAAATAATTGTAAAATAAGTATAAAATAGTTTGGGCTTTTAAAAGAAAGATTGTATATAGTAAATAGCTTGGAAAAATAGATTTATATTAAAATAATTTATTTTGAAAATAGTCCAGAGCCAAACTGTTCAACTTTCCAATCTCCATTTCCCATCAATTCCATTTAAATTCCCATTTCTATTTAAATTGATTCAATTCCAATTCAATTTGAATTAACTTTAATTTCTATTGAACTTGATTTAATCCCAATTCAAGTTGAATTAACCTCAATTTCTGTTCAAATCAAATTCTATTTGATTTTAAACCTATTTCAAAGTTCAATTAATAATTCAAACCCTTTTTTAAACAACTAAATTTTTGAAATTCAATTTATCACCAAATTTCAATTTTGAAACCAAACCTTTGAAGTTTTATCTTAAACATTCAAATCTTAAGTCCAAAATGATTCCATTTTATCTTAATAATGGATATATTACCACACTCCATTTCTTCATTCATTTAAACAAATCCAATTCACAGTTTAGATATTATTAATAACAACGGGATGATATTATCCAAATTATTTAAACATCATTCATTTCCAATTTCCAAATCTCAAACCCATTTTGAGATTCCACAAAACTCCCAATTCAAATCAACCATTTAACTTCCCATGTTAAATCTTAATTTCATCATGAAATTCCCAAATCGGGTTGTTCACTCAAACTTATTTAGCTTTCTCAAAGTTAAATTCAATTTACTTAATCCAGTCTACTCTACTCAAATTTAAATTTCCGCTTCAAATTTCAAAATTATTTTCCACTTATAAGTTCAAAACTTATATCTCTTTGGGTTATCACATCTCATTCCAAATAAAAATTTTAAAACTCAACATTTAGAGTTTATTTCAAATCATCTTTGATATTATGTATATCCACATATATAAATTAATTTCCTTTACACACCAAGTTAAAATTTTAAACCACCCTGGTTTCAGTTCAAAGCAAATTCTTTAAATTTTCAAACAAGTCTTGTTTGAAATATGACCCTTAAATACGTTAAATAATATCATTTATTATTTCTTTATCACTTTGAAACAATTTTCAAATTCTGGACCCAGATTTAAAACTTTCACAATTTAGATCATCTTCAGTTCCAATTTATAAGTCATACTTGCCAAATGTTTTACTTCCCTAAAACATTTCATTTTACTTACTCATTAATACACATTTTATTATTAAACACATAAATCATTTATGATAATAACCAAGGAAACAAAATTCATTATTATCTTATTCTAAAACTCTTCTCCAAATTCAATATTTTAATTTCAGTTTGAATCCATTCCAAATTTATCCTTATTTAATTTCAATTTGGTTGTATCTCTACTACCACTAAATTTAATTCCAATAATTTAATAACCAATTACCTTAATATTTATTAGAAAGAAATACTGCTTTATATATCAAAATATATTCTTATATAATAATCATTTAAAATCTTTATATAAGAAAATAACAAGTACGCTCTCATATACACACACGCGCACTCAACTCATTCTAGGGCACCACTGACCTTATCCTTAATGAGTAAACCCTCTAGAGCCAAGGTTCTCGCTTAACCTTCAGCTCTGATACCAAATGTAACGACCCAGAATTTTCGATCTCGAAAATTCCAGATAGTTAGGAAAGAAGAAAAGAGATAGAAGAATAATTAGAAACAAAACACAAATTCTCACATTCGCAGCGGATCAAAATTATAATATTAAATAATATCATTTATACAAAAAAACCTATATCAGTAAATTTACATTTAATACATTAGAGATTTCAGTATTTACACAAACACTGGACAGTTAATATCACATATCCAAGACAATCTACAATATATACACAACGGAATATTCTCCATGTGTTCCTGCCATCCAGCTCGCCTCCTGAGTTCCAGAACGTCCTTACCTGAAAATTTGTAATACTCGGCCTGACCCGAGCATTACATCAAAGTAACACCCAGGTCAGGCTAGAAACCAGCGTGAATAAACCTGTGCAGTTAATATGCTCGGTAGATTCGAAGCGGTGGAGGTGCAAAAAAGTCATAGCGGGGATACAGTGAGGATATAGCGGGATATAGCGGATGACTCTAAAATAGCATATAAAACTCGTACTTAATGTTTCTACGAATATATAAATGGTAATTAAATGAAAAATAATCATTCAATTGAATTATAAATAATACATAAATAATTTTAAATAAAAACATATGCGAATATACTTTAAATAAATGAAAAACTGTTATATAACATAATTGAATTTGGTAGAATATTAGAGTATTTAATTTCTGAAAATATATTAGAAATTAAATCAAATAAATTAGTTTCATAATTTTATAATGTATAAACACAATTTTTCAGTTCATTTTATTAAAAAAGATATAGCGGGAATAACGAAAATAACGGGATATAGCGGAAATAGTGGGGATTAAAGCGGAAAGGCTATATTCTGGGGCTATATGGAAAAATCGTAGTGGTAGAAATCCGCTATGAGATATAGCGGGGTTGTAGCGGGTAATAGTGGGGCATTAACTACACAGGAGTAAACCCAACTAACATGGAATACAACAACATAAAGCTTACATAAAACCCCGGGGTAACTCATATAAATTTTACAAATTCACAAATTTGGTATAAATAACACTTATTACACACATCAATTTCTAAGTACCAAAACTTAGATTAAGTGGTCCAATTCACTTAAATCGTTCCATTCCAGCTTATTGATTTCACATATCAAATCTGTACAGTGGTTTCGGGTTTTACTAATACCCGACTCCGGTCTCTTCGAATTCAATACCATCTTAATCCAAGTTATTCAAGTAAAATACAATTTAATTCTAAATAAAAGATGTCACTTTTTTACACAGCAATTCATAAACGTTAGATAACCATAATTCCTGTAACATACACGATTTTTTGTTGCCGAAAAACCGAATAGTTAGGGTTTTAAGAAAAAGAAAAGAAGTAGAAGAAGAGATAAGAAGAAAGAAGATAGAACGGGACAAAAAGAAAACAGCACAACATCAGAATCTCACAATTCGCAGCGGAACAACATATAATAAATAAATGAATAATCTTTAAACAAAGAACTATATCAGTTATTACATTACATTACATTACATCAGAGTGTACAACAACAAACAATCAGCGGAAAAAGAATACTATATACTAGTAATACGCCATGCCATCCATCTTGCCTCCAGCAATTCCTGAATTCCAGAATATCCTGATAAACCTTAACTCTTGACTGCCCGTGTGGAAATTGGTGGGCACCCAGAGTTTAGGAAGGAAAACAATAAACTCCGAGTCAGTCATGTGACTGGTATGAGAACTCAAAAACAGTTTATTTTTCTTTAAAATCAAATAGAGGAATATTTTTAAATTCAATTCGCAATGCTTTTAAAAATGAGACTACCATAAGACCTCCCGCCACACACACAATGCAAACGCAGACTTGGAGGAGATTTCTTCTTATGTTAGTCAAAGATGCTTGATACGCATTAAAAGAAAACATTTGATATTATTACTAGTGCATAGTGTAGAAAATATTTCGAAAGTAGAATATAAATCTTAGCCAGCATAGGTACCATTATAGTATGCTTACTATAGCTACCATATTAGATGGCAGGTTCTACAACTAAAACCGTACAAGTCTCGTATTGTTTCTTTGGATTTCCAACGAATGGTCAGGCCAAGGAACTTCCCATTGCCATATGAGAACGCCTCTGAAGGACGTCTCGAGAACCTAACCGGATCTCTGCCAACACAAGGCCGGGTTACCTTTCAAACTAGGTAACAACTGACACGAGTATGCCATCCCCCGGTCCTTTGGGACCTTTATCCGAGAGCTCTCTAATCAACATCACACCATAATAATAAGTGTTTCAACATGAGTAAGCATCTGGGCTCCATACCATGATACCACCCTTTTACAGAAGGAAATGCACATACCCTAAAGGGAGCTACCCCTCATAACCTTGCCGCATCTTTCCTGTTTTGACCATTCCGGGGTGTGAGGTTCGACGAAGTCACGTCCACAAAAACACGCTTTATACAAAGTCATGCTTTGGGTCAACAAATGATCATAGAAATGATCACCAAGATAGACGATCAAACAAATGATCCTATCACAAATAATCAACACAATGATCATTTCACAGCAACACTCAGCACGTCACATTACCAAATTGGGAATATATCGCTGATAACCTTCAACTATATAACCTCTGAGCTCGTACGTCTCAGAGAAGGGTGTTAAGCTAAGAGAATAAATTCTCCACCACCAGCAGAAATATATTTGAAAGAAATCAGCTTTATATTTCAATTGTAATGTCAGACACATAATCCATACAAGTCTGTTCCGGGATCGAACAGAACCGAAGGCACTTACAAAGAAGTCCTTGCAATCCGGATAATCTCTAATCACGCCCGAATTTCCCATCACATATGGAGATCTCTATACCGGGGATCAGCCAGTGCAGAGACAATCAACAAGAAACCCTTTCGCTTTTGAAAATATCCGGTCTTCAACACCGGTCTTCAAATGCAATTCATAACGACGTATCACATATTCGGAATGGATTATACGACCCCAAGGTCCTTTCCCGGTTAACCCGAATAGTGAGCGCTTATTAAAAAAAAATAAGTGTGGCATTCAATTTCAAACATTCACAACAAATACCTATTCAAAGGTAAATATTGATAGTCGGTTATTGAACTATCCATAGATATGCACAACATCACCAGATTCCAAATAATTTTCCAAATTATTTATTTTCCAAAAATATCTTTACAAGATATATATTTTCCATTCTTCAAAAATAAATCAATATTTATTTTTGAACTCATTTTCCAAATTACATTTATAAATTCCATATTGAATTTATATTTCCAAAAATATTCATGAATATACGATTTCCATTCGATTTCTAATATTCATTCTCAATTTATCTTCAAAAAAGATAAATTCAAAATATTCACTTAATATTGGAAAAACATTTCCATACTTATTTATTTATAAGTAATTCACAAGCCTTTTAATTTTCTACACTTGGAAAATATTCAATATACTCTAATCGAAATTAAGTATATATTTCATTCTTTAAGGAAATCATTCTCTTAAACATATTTATTTGGGCCAAAACGAATGTTGCGTAAAACATTGTTACGGCAACCCAAAATCACTAGTATAGGGATTCGAAATTAAAATAGATATATAAATCCCAATACTATACAAAACATTTCCTTTCAGAAATCATCTATTATAACAACAGTGTTATAATCTACCATTTCCTTCTATTTCTCAAAAACGTCTATTTCAACAATGAATGTTAAAATCCATGGTTTCGAATCTTAATACATTTAAAACATCGTTAGATCGTTTTAATTCTATTTAAAACATCACATCCAAAACATTTCTTTAACATATTATTCACTATTCAAAAACGTGAATATACTTGTTAACAAATTTCATCATTTCTATTCATTTTGTTTTAAAGGATTATTCACTGTCTAAAACGTGAATATAACTCCATAAATAAATTACAACAATTTTACTTATCAAAATAAGCCATTTGCGGATTTATAAAATAATGTTTATAAATTCCATTTCTATTTATTTTATAACAACTTCCTTTTACAAATTTCCTTTATTAATCTATTCGATTTATAACTCAATTATATACCGAAAGTCCATATTATAAGTTAAATGCTTATAATTTATTTGTTTACCAAATTGTTCTTGTAAACTTCATAATTATAAATCTTATAACTTATAAGATTCATTTATTTATCCACATCTATTCCTTAGATAACTTTATAAATTTTATTTATAAAATTCCATTTATAACTTCACCGTTATAATCCTATAGATTTCATTCACTTATGAAATTCATTCACAATTCATTCTAACAGTCATAAAAGCTCGTTTTAAAATTCAAATTTATTCTAATTTATAAATATCCGTTTTATAAATCTTTTATATGGATCAATTTATATTATTCTTTTAAAACGTCTTTCAACTCCTTTATAATTTCATCATTTTGATTTATAAAATAATCAAATTTCATAAATCCTATTTTAAACTTTTTATAATAAATTCAGGAATCCAAATTTTTACTATTTTATAAAATCATCAATCCCCTATTTTCAGAATTCAACTTTTAACTGTATTTCTCAAAAATATCATAATTTTTATAATTATAACGTTTATTTATTTAAGATGAATCAATTCAATAAAATATTTTATAAACGTATACTTTCAAAAATCACTTTAGAAATCCCTTAAAAATCAAAATCGTTATTTTTAAACTTCAAAATTGGATTCGATGATGCTACACATCAAATAATCAATCACGACTTTCAAATATCATATATCAATATGATAAACAATCAAATATCACAATATCTGAATCAAATAAATATTTGTGAGGAATCCAGTTGGGTCCCTCCAACCTGTTTTCCTGCATCCATAGACATTAGCACAATACCCATTCCACTTCGAGGTGGAATATCGCGGTATATGGGATTTTATAAAATATTATCCGCTTAATAGGTGGCGCAATAGGGTCTCATCCGCTATACAATGCGGGAAATCAATCAACTGCAATATATACATATGCCAATATATATATATATATATTGCTATATATATATAGATATATCCTACTATATCTAATATCACAATCAAATAGCAATCAATCAATAAATAACTGCAAATCCAACTTATAAATTTTTGAGTGAGAAGTTCTCACCTTTGCTTTTTATTTTGCAATCCATTTCCAATTCAACTTGTTTTCTTCACTATTTTTGAACCTTGTATAAATATTATGCACATTCATTAATATTCAAACAGATTGAATAATAAATTTTCGTTGTTGATTGTTTAATTAATCAATAGTTTTATTTAAACCAATTTATTCTTAAATAAATTTATTTTAACTAAAAATTAAATTAAATTTACCAAACTCTCTTTCAATAACTTAATCAATTTTATTTATCAATTCCCTTTTTTTTGGAATATCTTTTAGTGAATAAAAATACTTTAATTAACCCATAGTTTTTAATTTTAAAATAAAACCTTAAATTTTAAACAAACTTCTATTTGATATTTAAATTAACCAATGATTTTGTTTTAATACTAATTCCTTTTAAAAATCCTTCTTTAACAAATTTTAATATCTAAAATAATTTGGATAAACTAGTTAAACATTTTTTTCTTTTTCTACCAAATCCATTATTTTAATTTCAAACTAATGACTTAATAAATTAGTTTAAAAATCAAATTTCCTTTAATAAATTATTTTACCTAACAAATTTTCCTTTACCAATTTAAATTGACTAATAATTTATTTATTTTCATAATAATAACAGCATTGCATTTTTACTGTGTATACATACATATAAATCTTTAAAGCGCTATTTTATAAAACTTACTGTAATTAATTTGATGTTCTCTGCATATATTTATTTTATTTTATTTTCAACCTATATTTAAATAATTTAAATTAGATTTAAATTTGGGAATAAGTCGTTAACATACCTCACTGTACACGCGACCACACTGCTCCTCCTCACGAGCTGCCACAGCTTCCACTGCATTGGCCTCGGCCATCCCCAAAATTGCTGCATCACTTCGCTTCGAAGCCCCTGCCCTAAAAATCGATGCCGAGCCCCAAAATTCACGGCCAAGCCGCCGCCTCGAGTTCCACGACATCGCCTCACCTCGTGGCCGCCACTTACTGCTCGCGAAACCCACTACAACAATCCCCAACTCGAGTTCGAACTGCATCGCGACCCCCCCTTTCCATTCGCGCGCCGCCGCTCACATCCCATCGTGCTCGAGAACCCCTGCCTCAATGTCACTCGCGACTTTACCCCTTTCACATCGCGCGACCTCAAATGTTGATCGCGACTTTGATTTAGGGCTTCGGCCGTTGATTTTTTTTTTTATCATACTGCGTTTCGATTTTTCTTGGGTTTTGAAAAGGAAGAGGGAGATACGAACGACATTGAAGCGGCCATTAATGAACGAAGAGATTTTCTTTAGCTCGTCCATTTTTATCTCGTTTAAATTGTGAAACTGAAGAGGAAGAGGACGGGGTTATTTAAAATTTGAGATAGGGATGCTTTGCACGATTTCTTCAGTGATACTAGGCATGATTTTCTGCGTGTTTTAAGGGAGAACGTGGTGAAGTTTGACTCAAATTTAAATTTAAATTGAATTTGATTCAATTTCAATGCGTTTACTCACCGTGTGCTCACATATCAACTTCGAAAAATACGAAATTTGAAATCCGACAATAATTTAATATTACGGACCCAATGGAACTGGTTTCGTCGAATTCCGAGACTGTGCCTCGGACGGCTATTTTTAAATATCGATTCAAACGATTAAAATTTCAAAACTGAACAAAGCAGTTTCAAATTCAATTCTGAAGCTTCTATTATCTTTAGTATTATCAATATAAATTTTACAAGCCTTTGAAACATTTTTAATCAGCTTAAAATTGAAGATTCCAATTTTTATTCAACTTCAATAGATTAAACTCTATAATTTAATCGCCAAATTCAAAGCTATATTGAAAATTCAATCCAAACCATCATTCAAATATTTGAAATTAATTAAATATTTTCAAATTAAATTATTCAAAATTCTGGGTCGTTACAATCTTCCCCCCTTAAAAGAATTTCGTCCCAAAATTACAAGTTAAGAAGAATGCCCTTATCCCGTCTATCATTTTCCACAATCCAAATAGTTTTATCAACTTACTAACCTAAATCTTTTTACTAGAGATTCACTATCATTTCAACTAGCTTTCCAACTTCAATTATAGGTTCCAAACAACATTGTTTTTCTAACAATTCAAATTTAAATTTAAATTCAAAATTCAAACTTTCAAAATTTCTCAAAATTTTTCTAACACCTTAAATTTTCGAAAAATTTCGCCAGCGTCTCCTTTGCGCGGCTAGCTCGGTACGACTACAAAATGGCACCACGACCCCTCAGAATCAAAAAGAAAAGAGAAAGCCAAGTGGCTGGAGAAGAAAATCACCAAATTTCATACTGAAATTGAAATACGTACCTTTTTGTCGAGCAATTCAATTTTATCTTTGAAATCAAAATCTCAATTCCTTTATACACCTGTATCTCCTGCTATCCATAATATCCAATTCCAACATTCAAATATCATTTTGCACCTTTCATTACAAAATTTCCAATATACGCTTCTTTTACATTTTTACTTCACTATTGAAGTTACACATTCATTTTCATTCAATTTTTCATTTCAATTCAATTCACAATTTCAACTCTATTTGAATTCAATTCATAATTTAAATTTCATTCGAATTCAATTCTCAATTCCAATTATTGAATTCTAACGATTAATTTTCATTTACTAATTCATATTACTACTTTAAATTAGTTTCATTCACTAATTCTTTTTAATTTGCAAATTTCTAAATTGATTTGTCGTTAACTAAAACTTTCCAAAAATTTTCAAAAATATTTCTAACTCCCAAAATTCACGGAAAATTTTGGCAGAGTCTCCTTTGTACGGAGGAGCTTTTGAAATTTTACAATATGTATAAATATGTATACATCGACCCACACGGTCGAAAAACAGAAAAACAGTTCATATTTCCTATTTTTATTGCGTAGGCGTACCTTATTTAGCATTTTTAAGCAAAGCGGCTAATTATTTGCATATTGCGCAACCCAAAATACAGCCAAACGGCTTCCAAAACCTGCACTTACTTAGTTTAAACACGTCAGTGACAAATATAAGAAATATATTAACATTCCATTCATTTTTATAGATTAGTGTCACATCCAATACAAATTTATAGATTTCATTAGCAATACATCCAAGATAAATTCCATTAGCAATACATATGGTTTTCATTCATCTTTAGTCGCTTACGACTAATTCACATGCCATTTCCATTAAATCAAGTGGTTTACAACTCATTTTCTTCATTCTATTCATTTCTAAGCAAAACGAATTCATACTATTTTAATTGATTCAAAAATCAATTTTATTTGCTTTCATTAACTCATATAATCTTATACAATCTTGTTTGTGTCAAACGGCAATTATTTCTATGCAAATTTAATGATATTCACTTAATAGAATATCCATTCTAGTTTATAACTAATTTAAATTGATACCAATTCAATTTATTTTAATTCCACTCCAGTTCAATTTGCATTTCATATTTTTATTCGGTTTATTTTATAAACCAAACAAATTTCATTCAAACCTTTTCAATCTATTCCATATAATAATGATAATAATTTAATATTATTAACAACCATACAACCATATACTATAATAATTCATAGAGAATCATTTCTTTTCTATACTAAAATAGTTTTGGGCAAAATTATCTTATTTACCCGATTCAAAAACAATTTTATATTCACTAACAAATACACGCTCATATCTATTATTACACTCAAACTCATTCTAGAGTACTGTTGACTCTATCTCTAATGAGTAACACCCAACAGAACCATGGTTGTCGCTTAACCATATGCTCTGATACCACATGTAATAGAACGTACCGTCAGCGGTCACAACCGGTAGGCTTTTCAACCGTCCCAGCCCCACCGTGGCTTACACTGATATCCCAAACTTGCTTTTACGGCCACCCTTTCGAATGTCACGGCTTCGCCTAACCAACCCCATAAAGAGGACGTGTGGAGGTAAGAGTCTCCCGTTCGCCACCAAACCGCGAAGCGAGAACCCCCCATCACATTTCACTAAGACAAGCAAGTCTCGTCCATAAAAACACGCTTTATACAAAGTCATGCTTTGGGTCAACAAATGATCATAGAAATGATCACCAAGATAGACGATCAAACAAATGATCCTATCACAAATAATCAACACAATGATCATTTCACGGCAACACTCTGCACGTCACATTACCAAATTGGGAATATATCGCTGATAACCTTCAACTATATAACCTCTGAGCTCGTACGTCTCAGAGAAGGGTGTTAAGCTAAGAGAATAAATTCTCCGCCACCAGCAGAAATATATTTGAAAGAAATCAGCTTTATATCTCAATTGTAATGTGAGACACATAATCCATACAAGTCTGTTCCGGGATCGAACAGAACCGAAGGCACTTACAAAGAAGTCCTTGCAATCCGGATAATCTCTAATCACGCCCGAATTTCCCATCACATATGGAGATCTCTATACCGGGGATCAGCCAGTGCAGAGATAATCAACAAGAAACCCTTTCGCTTTTGAAAATATCCGGTCTTTAACACCGGTCTTCAAATGTAATTCATAACGACGTATCACATATTCGGAATGGGTTATACGACCCCAAGGTGCTTTCCCGGTTAACCCGAATAGTGAGCGCTTATTAAAAAAAATAAGTGTGGCATTCAATTTCAAACAATCACAACAAATACCTATTCAAAGGTAAATATTGATAGTCGGTTATTGAACTATCCATAGATATGCACAACATCAACAGATTCCAAATAATTTTCTAAATTATTTATTTTCCAATAATATCTTTACAAGATATATATTTTCCATTCTTCAAAAATAAATCAATATTTATTTTTAAACTCATTTTCCAAATTCCATTTGTAAATTCCATATTGAATTTATATTTCCAAAAATATTCATGAATATACGATTTCCATTCGATTTCTAATATTCATTCTCAATTTATCTTCAAAAAAGATAAATTCAAAATATTCACTTAATATTCGAAAAACATTTCCATACTTATTTATTTATAAGTAATTCACAAGCCTTTTAATTTTCTACACTTGGAAAATATTCAATATACTCTAATCGAAATTAAGTATATATTTCATTCTTTAAGGAAATCATTCTCTTAAACATATTTATTTGGGCCAAAACGAATGTTGCGTAAAACATTGTTACGGCAACCCAAAATCACTAGTATAGGGATTCGAAATTAAAATAGATATATAAATCCCAATACTATACAAAACATTTCCTTTCAGAAATCATCTATTATAACAACAGTGTTATAATCTACCATTTCCTTCTATTTCTCGAAAACGTCTATTTCAACAATGAATGTTAAAATCTATGGTTTCGAATCTTAATACATTTAAAACATCGTTAGATCGTTTTAATTCTATTTAAAACATCACATACAAAACATTTCTTTAACATATTATTCACTATTCAAAAACGTGAATATACTTGTTAACAAATTTCATCATTTCTATTCATTTTGTTTTAAAGGATTATTCACTGTCTAAAACGTGAATATAACTCCATAAATAAATTACAACAATTTTACTTATCAAAATAAGCCATTTGCGGATTTATAAAATAATGTTTATAAATTCCATTTCTATTTATTTTATAACAACTTCCTTTTACAAATTTCCTTTATTAATCTATTCGATTTATAACTCAATTATATACCGAAAGTCCATATTATAAGTTAAATGCTTATAATTTATTTGTTTACCAAATTGTTCTTTTAAACTTCATAATTATAAATCTTATAACTTATAAGATTCATTTATTTATCCACATCTATTCCTTAGATAACTTTATAAATTTTATTTATAAAATTCCATTTATAACTTCACCGTTATAATCCTATAGATTTCATTCACTTATGAAATTCATTCACAATTCATTCTAACAGTTATAAAAGCTCGTTTTAAAATTCAAATTTATTCTAATTTATAAATATCCGTTTTATAAATCTTTTATATGGATCAATTTATATTATTCTTTTAAAACGTCTTTCAACTCCTTTATAATTTCATCATTTTGATTTATAAAATAATCAAATTTCATAAATCCTATTTTAAACTTTTTATAATAAATTCAGGAATCCAAAATTTTACTATTTTATAAATCATCAATCCCCTATTTTCAAAAATCAACTTTTAACTGTATTTCTCAAAAATATCATAATTTTTATAATTATAACGTTTATTTATTTAAGATGAATCAATTCAATAAAATATTTTATAAACGTATACTTTCAAAAATCACTTTAGAAATCCCTTAAAAATCAAAATCGTTATTTTTAAGCTTCAAAATTGGATTCGATGATGCAACACATCAAATAATCAATCACGACTTTCAAATATCATATATCAATATGATAAACAATCAAATATCACAATATCTGAATCAAATAAATATTTGTGAGGAATCCAGTTGGATCCCTCCAACCTGTTTTCCTGCATCCACAGACATTAGCACAATACCCATTCCACTTCGAGGTGGAATATCGCGGTATATGGGATTTTATAAAATATTATCCGCTTAATAGGCGGCGCAATAGGGTCTCATCCGCTATACAATGCGGGAAATCAATCAACTGCAATATATACATATGCCAATATATATATATATATATTGCTATATATATAGATATATCCTACTATATCTAATATCACAATCAAATAGCAATCAATCAATAAATAACTGCAAATCCAACTTATAAATTTTTGAGTGAGAAGTTCTCACCTTTGCTTTTTATTTTGCAATCCATTTCCAATTCAACTTGTTTTCTTCACTATTTTTGAACCTTGTATAAATATTATGCACATTCATTAATATTCAAACAGATTGAATAATAAATTTTCGTTCTTGATTGTTTAATTAATCAATAGTTTTATTTAAACCAATTTCTTCTTAAATAAATTTATTTTAACTAAAAATTTAATTTAATTTACCAAACTCTCTTTCATTAACTTAATCAATTTTATTTATCAATTCCCTTTTTTTTTGGAATATCTTTTAGTGAATAAAAATACTTTAATTAACCCATAGTTTTTAATTTTAAAATAACACCTTAAATTTTAAACAAACTTCTATTTGATATTTAAATTAACCAATGATTTTGTTTTAATACTAATTCCTTTTAAAAATCCTTCTTTAACAAATTTTAATATCTAAAATAATTTGGATAAACTAGTTAAACATTTTTTTCTTTTTCTACCAAATCCATTATTTTAATTTCAAACTAATGACTTAATAAATTAGTTTAAAAATCAAATTTCCTTTAATAAATTATTTTACCTAACAAATTTTCCTTTACCAACTTAAATTGACTAATAATTTATTTATTTTCATAATAATAACACCTGTAACGACCCAGAATTTTTGATAATTAAAATTTGAATATTTAATTAATTTTAAATATTAATGAGTGAATTTATAAGTCGAATAAATTTTAATTTGAATTATTGAATTTAATTGGATTATTAAATCGATAATTTAATATGTTAAATTATGGAAATAATTGAAAATAGGGTTAAATATGATTGAAAATGATTTGTAAAATTTTATTTTATCATATGGAAGTTAGAACAATATTTTAGAACTTTTAAAATCGAATAAAAATTAATTTGTGAAAATTGAATATTTTAATATTAAAATCGACTAGTAAAAATAGTCAATTTTTGAACAGTCTCAGAATTGAACGAAACCAGTTCCATTGGATCCATAATAGTTAGTTATTACCGGATTTCAAATTTCGTGTCAATCGGAGTTATCGTTTGACCGTGGCAGCTCGAAACGCATCGATTTATTTTTAATTTAAATTTGACGAGTGAAAATAGCCATTTTTCAAAAAGTCTCGGATTTCGACGAAACCAGTTTCATCGGATCCGTAATGTGATATTATTGTAAGGTTTCAAATTTCAAGTCAATTGGATTTACCGTTTGTCCGTTACAAATTAAAACGCCTAGAAATCGACTTAAATCGGTTTAATTTAAATTGAGCGTTTACAGCCATAACTCGCACAGATGTCCGAATTAGCTTCCGAAACCTGTTCCATTGTGTCCGGAACGCGGGGTAAACCCTAGAAACGCTGGTTACGGCGCGTAAATCGAAGTTCGGAATTTCCGGAATGAATAGTGTTCGAATTTTTCTTATAAATAGCCCACTATCTCAAAATTTTATAAAAAAAATAACCCTAACCCTAGCTAAAAACTGCAGCCGCCTCTAACATTATCTAAGGCCAGAAATTCACAAGCTTCCTCCCTCAATTACTCCCAATCCATTCATCGATTCATGAAAGTTTCAACTACAATGTTGAAGAGGGCAACGAGAGCTTGGATTTCAACGGCTTTGATCGCGAATGGCTTCACGGATTGGCGGCAAATCGTGAAAGAGGGGGGCCGGCCTACGCACGCAAAACGAGGAGGGGTGGCGGCCGAGTGGGTGCGGTCTGAGGGTGGAGGTGGAGTCAAGAGCGAGCTACGCGATGGAGTATCCTGATCGAAGTATTGTTGAACGATGAAGTCGCGATATTAAACCCTAATATGCATGATGGGTTCGGCCTCAATATGTACAACCTGTAGAAGTTGCATGCAAATGAGAAGAAGAAGACGTGCGGTGATGATGGGGTGGAAGCTAGATCTAACGGTGATGATTTGTTTAGGTTTAATATTATAAAGGTTTTGTTGTAATTAAGTTATAAAATTCGAGTAAACTTTGAAAAATCATAACTTTTTCATACGAGGTCGAAAACGCGTGAAACCAGTTGCGTTGGAATCGTATGGACGAGCACTACGCGATGGAGTTGTTTTGGAGTCGTTTGGAGTTAGTGAGAATTTTGGGTAAAATTAAACGTCCGTTTAATTTTATTCGAAATAAATCGCTAAAACGGAATTTAAAATCAAGGTGAGAATTTCTCACTCAATCGAATCAGTTTCGATTTTATTTTAAATAGTTAGATTTAAAATAGTTGAATGCATGTTTGAATGTTGATTAATATCTGTTGATTGTTAAAATAGACATTATACGCCGTTAGTAAGCGGATGTTATTTATTAAAAACATATACCGCGAATATTTCATAAACAGTGAAATTGGATTCCTCAACAGATTTTATTTGATTTCAGATATTTTGATATTTGATGGATTTTCATATTGATATATGATATCGTTGTAGTCGTGATTGACTATTTGGTGTGTAGCATCATTGGACCAAATTTGGAATTTTAAAATGATTTATAAAGTGATTTTTGAAAAATATACTATATTTTTGGAATTGATTCATTTTAAATAAATAAACGTTATAATTTTTAAAGTTATAAAAATTATGATTTTTGAGAAATATAGTTAAAAACTGATTTTTGAGAATATGATGCTATTGAGTTTATGAAATAGTTAAATCGAGATATTTTAGAATTATTGTGAAAAGTTTAAATATAGGATTTATGAAATTTAATTATTTTATGAATCAAAATGGTGAAATAATAAAGGAGATTTAAGAAGTTTTAAAAGAATAATATAAATTGAATTATATTAAGAGATTTATGAATGGATATTTATAAATTGAAATATTGACATTATAAAACGAGTTTTTATAAGTGTTTGAATGAAGTGAAAATGAATTTCATAATTGAATGGAATTTATAGAATTTTATACGGTGAAGTTATAAATGGAATTTTATAAGCAGTAGGTTTATAAAATTTATTAAGTTATTAAAATAATGATTTTGGATAAATGAAGGAATCCTATAAGTTATAAGATTTATAATTTGGGAAGTTAAAAAGAAACGATTTTGTAAAATAATCGTTTTATAAGTAATTAACTTATAATATGAACTTTTAGTTTATAATTGAGTTATAAACTGGAATAGGTTAATAAAAGAATTTATAAAAAGGAAGTTTTTATAAATAAATAGAAATGGAAATTTATAAATGTTGTTTTATAAATTTGCAAACAACTTATTTTGATAAGTTAATTGTTATAACCTAGAAATAGAGTTATATTCACGTTTTTAGATAGTGAATAATTCTTTTAAATAAAATGTATAAAAGGATGGAAGTTGTTAACAAAATATATTCACGTTTTTGAATTGTGAATAATATGTTAAAGGAAATGTTTTGAATGAGATGTTTAAATTGAATTAAAACAATCTAACGATGTTTTAAAATATGTTGAGATTCGAAACCATAGATTTCAACATTTATTGTTGAAATAGACGTTTTCGAGAAATAGAAGGAGATGATGGACTATAACACTATTGTTATAGTAAATGATTTCCGAAAGGAAATGTTTTGTATAGTATTGGGATTTATATATCTATTTTAATTTCGAATCCCTATACTAGTGATTTTGGGTTGTCGTAACGATGTTTTACGTAACATTCGTTTTGGCCCAAATAAATATGTTTAAGTGAATGATTTCCTTAAAGAATGAAATATATACTAAATTTTGATTTAGGTATATTGAGTATTTTCTAAGTGTTGAAAATAAATAAAATTTGTGAATTACTTATTAAATAAGTATGGAATTGTTTTCCAATGTGAAATGAATATTTTGAGAATTGATCTTTTTGAAGATAAATTGAAAATGAATAATTGAAATCGAATATTCATTGATATTTTGGAATTATAAATTCACTAAAGAATTTATAAAGAAAGTGGAATTTGTTTAAAAATAAATATTGATTTATTTTTGAAGTATGAAATTATATATCTAGTGAAGATATTTTGGAAAATAAATAATTTGGAAATTTTTTTGGAATCTGGTGATGTGTGCATATCAATTGATAGTTCAATAACCGACTATCAATATTTCCCTTTGAATGGGTAATTTATATGATTTGTTTGAATGTGAATGCCACACTTATTTTTAAATAAGCGCTCACTATTCGGGTTAACCGGGAAAGGACCATGGGGTCGTATAACCCATTCCGAATATGTGATACGTCGTTGTGAATTGCATTGAAGATCGGTGTTGAAGATCCGGTATTTGCGAGAACGATAGGATGACCTATCGATTGTCTCTGCACTGAGTTGCAACGGTATAGAGACTCCCTAAGTGATGGGAAATCCGATCAGGATTGTGAATATCCGGATTGCAAGGACTTCTTTGTAAGTGCCTTCGGTTTTGTTCGAGCCTGGAACAGACTTGTATGGATTGTGTGTCTGACATTACAAGTTGAGATATAAAGCCGATTTCTTTCAAATATATTTCTGTTGGTGGCGAAGAATTTATTCTTTTAGCTTAACACCCTTCTCTGAGACATACGAGCTCAGAGGTTATATAGTTGAAGTTATCAGCGATATATTCCCAATTTGGTAATGTGACATGCTGAGTGATGCTGAAATGATCATTGTGTTGATTATTGTGATAGGATCGTTTATTTGATCGTCTATCTTAGTGATCATTGTGTTGATCATTTGTTGACCCAAAGCATGGCTTTTGTATAAAGTATGTTTTTGTGGACGTGACTTCGTCGAACCTCACACCCCGGAAATGGTCAAAACAGGAAAGATGCAGCAAGGTTATGAGGGGTAGCACCCTTTAGGGTATGTACATTTCCTTCTGGATAGAGGTGGTATCATGGTATGGAGCCCAGATATTTAACCTATGTGGTTACTACAAATTTATTACTTTGTGGTTGTTGGTTTTCGGGATCCCGTGAGAAAGGTCGTTTACGATCGGGGAATGGTGTGCTCGTGTCAGTAGTTACCCAGTTAGGGGTAACCCGGCCTTGTGTTGGCAGAGTTCCGGTTTGGTTCTCGGGGATGTCTTTCCAGAGGCATTCTCATGTGGCAATGGGAAGTTCCTTGGCCTGACCATTTGTTGGAAATCCAAAGAAACAATACGAAACTTGTACGGTTTTAGTTGTAGAACCTGCCATCTAATATGGTAGCTATTAGTAGGCATAATATAATGGTACCTATGCTGGCTAAGATTTATATTCTACTTTCGAAATGAATTTTCCACTACACTATGCCCTAGTAATAATATGAAATGTTATTTTAAATGCGTATCAAGCATCTTTGACTATCATAAGGATAAATCTCCTCCGATTCTGCGTTTGCATGTGTGTGTGTGCGGGAGGCCTTATGGTAGTCTCATTTTTAAAAGCATTGCGAATTGACTTTAAAAATATCTCTCTATTTTGATTTTAAAGATAAATAAACTGTTTTGAGTTCTCACACCAGTCTTGTTAAGCTTTGGGCTATGTGATGGGGGGTTCTCGCTTCGCGGTTAGGTGGCGAACGGGAGACTCTTACTCCCACACATCCTCTTTTAGGGGGTTGGTTAGGTGTAACCTGAGACAGTCGAGAGGCTGGCCGTAAAAGCAAGTTTGGGATACCAGTTGTTGCCACGGTGGGGCTGGGATGGTTGAAAAGCCTACCGGTTGTGACTGCTGTCGATGGTTGAAAAGCCTGGATCTGACAATGTGGTATCAGAGCATATGGTTAAGCGACAACCATGGTTCTGTTGGGTATTACTCATTAGAGATAGAGTCAGCAGTACTCTAGAATGAGTTTGAGTGTAATAATAGCTATGAGAGCGTATTTGTTAGTGAATATAAAATTGTTTTATATTGTGATGGTTAGTTTATTGAGTGGCATATGAACTTTCGTCAGCGTGGTCCGCAAGACTATGCCGAAGGGGTTTCTAAACACTTGAATAGAACAATTCGACACAATATTGTTTTAAAATTGGGTAAATGAAATAATTTTACTTGATTATATTTCATATATAAATGGAATAATTTTTCAGAATTATTAAAGTATATGTAAGTTGATTGTTAGGTTGTTTGAATAATCTAAATAAAAGAATAATTGTATAAGCAAAAGAATTATAAGAATTAAATTATAATTAAATGTGATTTACAATTGTGAAATAAACTTATATATATATATATATAAGAAGTGAAACTATATGAATATGAGTTTGTGAATAAAAATGAATTTTTAAAGTTAAATGGAAATATAACTTAAGTGATATGGAATGAAGTTGATATTAGTATCAAAGTAAATTAATAAAGTTAAGTGGTGGATGTGAACTTGAGTTATGTAAATGAAATTCAACTTTGAAATTGAATTGAATTAATGGATTAAATGTTAATCAATTGAATGTGAATTAAGTTGATATGGAACAATGAATGTAAGTGAAATTCATTAAAATCTAATGTTATTGAAAGTTGAATAGTTGAATGAAAATCAATTAATTAAACCAATTGATAAGTAAAGGAATTTGGTTGTAATTATATATACATTGGTTGATATATGGTTGTTAGTTGATTGTATATAATTCATTAAGTATTAATGAAAGTGAATTAGCGAAATTGAAAGCTATGTAATTGAAATTCAATTGGAAGTTAAGTGAAATTTGAATAGAATTAAATTTGAATTGGAAGTGAACCAACTTGAATATGAATTAGTGAATATAAGCAAATTGAAAATGAATGTTGATAAAATCCAATGTGAATGAATCAAATGTGATTAGATTGAAAACCCAATTCATTGAATATTAATGAGAATATAAATGAATATTTATTGGTTATGAATTTGTTGAATGCTAGTTGGTTGATGGTTGAATATGTTGCATTTGTTGTTTGTTTCATTTGCTATGTTGGCATATATAGTTATTATGTTGCTATATGTTATATATTGATACTATTATTTACATGCATGATTCTCATGTTGTTTGTTGAGTAATTAGTAGGTGCGGATCGCGTTTGCTTCGCATTTGGAGCTCGCTTTTGCGCTATATTAGCCGTATATGCTAGCTAATAAAATATAAGGTACATATCTCGGATTAAATACAGTACTTTTACACTTTTTTTCCCTGCGGGATGCCTCATTACTTGATGAGATGTATATTTGTGATATATATACTGTCATTTTTTTTTCGGATCGAGCCGCGCAAAGGAGACTATGGCGAATTTTTCCGGAAATTTAAGGCGTTAGAAATTTTTTGAGAAAATTGGAAAATTTTGAAAACTTTAACTTTGATTTTGGAATTGAAAGTTAAACAATAGTAATTGTTTTTGAAAAGATAACTAAGTATGATTTAAAAACTTAGTAAAGAATTATAAAAAGTTTAACTATGAATTTTGGAAAATTAATAGATTCTATAACTTTTCTTACTTGTTAATTTCGAGGACGAAATTCTTTTAAGTGGGGAAGATTGTAACGACCCAGAATTTTTGATAATTAAAATTTGAATATTTAATTAATTTTAAATATTAATGAGTGAATTTATAAGTCGAATAAATTTTAATTTGAATTATTGAATTTAATTGGATTATTAAATCGATAATTTAATATGTTAAATTATGGAAATAATTGAAAATAGGGTTAAATATGATTGAAAATGATTTGTAAAATTTTATTTTATCATATGGAAGTTAGAACAATATTTTAGAACTTTTA
Source organism: Allium cepa (assembly GCA_030765085.1). Taxonomy (NCBI): domain Eukaryota; kingdom Viridiplantae; phylum Streptophyta; class Magnoliopsida; order Asparagales; family Amaryllidaceae; genus Allium; species Allium cepa. Next base: position 303,091,882 of record CM060945.1, on the reverse strand, counting down.
AAATCGAATTAAAAGTTAATTTGTGAAAATTGAATATTTTAATATTAAAATCGACTAGTAAAAATAGTCAATTTTTGAACAGTCTCAGAATTGAACGAAACCAGTTCCATTGGATCCGTAATAGTTAGTTATTACCGGATTTCAAATTTCGTGTCAATCGGAGTTATCGTTTGACCGTGGCAGCTCGAAACGCATCGATTTATTTTTAATTTAAATTTGACGAGTGAAAATAGCCATTTTTCAAAAAGTCTCGGATTTTGATGAAACCAGTTTCATCGGATCCGTAATGTGATATTATTGTAAGGTTTCAAATTTCAAGTCAATTGGATTTACTGTTTGTCCGTTACAAATTAAAACGCCTAGAAATCGACTTAAATCGGTTTAATTTAAATTGAGCGTTTACAGCCATAACTCGCACAGATGTCCGAATTAGCTTCCGAAACCTGTTCCATTGTGTCCGGAACGCGGGGTAAACCCTAGAAACGCTGGTTACGGCGCGTAAATCGGAGTTCGGAATTTCCGGGATGAATAGTGTTCGAATTTTTCTTATAAATAGCCCACTATCTCAAAATTTTATAAAAAAAATAACCCTAACCCTAGCTAAAAACTGCAGCCGCCTCTAACATTATCTAAGGCCAAAAATTCACAAGCTTCCTCCCTCAATTACTCCCAATCCATTCATCGATTCATGAAAGTTTCAACTACAATGTTGAAGAGGGCAACGAGAGCTTGGATTTCAACGGCTATGATCGCGAATGGCTTCACGGATTGGCGGCAAATCGTGAAAGAGGGGGGCCGGCCTACGCACGCAAAACGAGGAGGGGGGGCGGCCGAGTGGGTGCGGTCTGAGGGTGGAGGTGGAGTCAAGAGCGAGCAACGCGATGGAGTATCCTGATCGAAGTATTGTTGAACGATGAAGTCGCGATATTAAACCCTAATATGCATGATGGGTTCGGCCTCAATATGTACAACCTGTAGAAGTTGCGTGCAAATGAGAAGAAGAATACGTGCGGTGATGATGGGGTGGAAGCTAGATCTAACGGTGATGATTTGTTTAGGTTTAATATTATAAAGGTTTTGTTGTAATTAAGTTATAAAATTCGAGTAAACTTTGAAAAATCATAACTTTTTCATACGAGGTCGAAAACGCGCGAAACCAGTTGCGTTGGAATCGTATGGACGAGCACTACGCGATGGAGTTGGTTTGGAGTCGTTTGGAGTTAGTGAGAATTTTGGGTAAAATTAAACGTCCGTTTAATTTTATTCGAAATAAATCGCTAAAACGGAATTTAAAATCAAGGTGAGAATTTCTCACTCAATCGAATCAGTTTCGATTTTATTTTGAATAGTTAGATTTAAAATATTTGAATGCATGTTTGAATGTTGATTAATATCTGTTGATTGTTAAAATAGACATTATACGCCGTTAGTAAGCGGATGTTATTTATTAAAAACGTATACCGCGAATATTTCATAAACAGTGAAATTGGTATTATATATATAATATCAATATATATATATATATATATATATATATATATTGGCATATGTATATATTGGAGTTATTGATTTCCCGCATTTTTGTTTAGCGGATGAGACCCTATTGCGCCGTTATTAAGCGGATAATATTTAATAAGAACATATACCGCGATAATTTCGTACTGGAGCGAAATTGGTATTGTGCTAATGTTTTTGGATGCAGGAAAACAGGTTGGAGGGATCCAACTGGATTCCTCAACAGTTTTTATTTGATTTCAGATATTTTGATATTTGATGGATTTTCATATTGATATATGATATCGTTGTAGTCGTGATTGACTATTTGGTGTGTAGCATCATTGGACCAAATTTGGAATTTTAAAATGATTTATAAAGTGATTTTTGAAAAATATACTATATTTTTGGAATTGATTCATTTTAAATAAATAAACGTTATAATTTTTAAAGTTATAAAAATTATGATTTTTGAGAAATATAGTTAAAAACTGATTTTTGAGAATATGATGCTATTGAGTTTATGAAATAGTTAAATTGAGATATTTTAGAATTATTGTGAAAAGTTTAAATATAGGATTTATGAAATTTAATTATTTTATGAATCAAAATGGTGAAATAATAAAGGAGATTTAAGAAGTTTTAAAAGAATAATATAAATTGAATTATATTAAGAGATTTATGAATGGATATTTATAAATTGAAATATTGACATTATAAAACGAGTTTTTATAAGTGTTTGAATGAAGTGAAAATGAATTTCATAATTGAATGGAATTTATAGAATTTTATACGGTGAAGTTATAAATGGAATTTTATAAGCAGTAGGTTTATAAAATTTATTAAGTTATTAAAATAATGATTTTGGATAAATGAAGGAATTCTATAAGTTATAAGATTTATAATTTGGGAAGTTAAAAAGAAACGATTTTGTAAAATAATCGTTTTATAAGTAATTAACTTATAATATGAACTTTTAGTTTATAATTGAGTTATAAACTGGAATAGGTTAATAAAAGAATTTATAAAAAGGAAGTTTTTATAAATAAATAGAAATGGAAATTTATAAATGTTGTTTTATAAATTTGCAAACAACTTATTTTGATAAGTTAATTGTTATAACCTAGAAATAGAGTTATATTCACGTTTTTAGATAGTGAATAATTCTTTTAAATAAAATGTATAAAAGGATGGAAGTTGTTAACAAAATATATTCACGTTTTTGAATTGTGAATAATATGTTAAAGGAAATGTTTTGAATGAGATGTTTAAATTGAATTAAAACAATCTAACGATGTTTTAAAATATGTTGAGATTCGAAACCATAGATTTCAACATTTATTGTTGAAATAGACATTTTCGAGAAATAGAAGGAGATGATGGACTATAACACTGTTGTTATAGTAAATGATTTCCGAAAGGAAATGTTTTGTATAGTATTGGGATTTATATATCTATTTTAATTTCGAATCCCTATACTAGTGATTTTGGGTTGTCGTAACGATGTTTTACGTAACATTCGTTTTGGCCCAAATAAATATGTTTAAGTGAATGATTTCCTTAAAGAATGAAATATATACTAAATTTCGATTTAGGTATATTGAGTATTTTCTAAGTGTTGAAAATAAATAAAATTTGTGAATTACTTATTAAATAAGTATGGAATTGTTTTCCAATGTGAAATGAATATTTTGAGAATTGATCTTTTTGAAGATAAATTGAAAATGAATAATTGAAATCGAATATTCATTGATATTTTGGAATTATAAATTCACTAAGGAATTTATAAAGAAAGTGGAGTTTGTTTAAAAATAAATATTGATTTATTTTTGAAGTATGAAATTATATATCTAGTGAAGATATTTTGGAAAATAAATAATTTGGAAAATTTTTTGGAATCTGGTGATGTGTGCATATCAATTGATAGTTCAATAACCGACTATCAATATTTCCCTTTGAATGGGTAATTTATATGATTTGTTTGAATGTGAATGCCACACTTATTTTTAAATAAGCGCTCACTATTCGGGTTAACCGGGAAAGGACCATGGGGTCGTATAACCCATTCCGAATATGTGATACGTCGTTGTGAATTGCATTGAAGATCGGTGTTGAAGACCCGGTATTTGCGAGAACGATAGGATGACCTATCGATTGTCTCTGCACTGAGTTGCAACGGTATAGAGACTCCCTAAGTGATGGGAAATCCGATCAGGATTGTGAATATCCGGATTGCAAGGACTTCTTTGTAAGTGCCTTCGGTTTTGTTCGAGCCCGGAACAGACTTGTATGGATTGTGTGTCTGACATTACAAGTTGAGATATAAAGCCGATTTCTTTCAAATATATTTCTGTTGGTGGCGAAGAATTTATTCTTTTAGCTTAACACCCTTCTCTGAGACGTACGAGCTCAGAGGTTATATAGTTGAAGTTATCAGCGATATATTCCCAATTTGGTAATGTGACATGCTGAGTGATGCTGAAATGATCATTGTGTTGATTATTGTGATAGGATCGTTTATTTGATCGTCTATCTTAGTGATCATTGTGTTGATCATTTGTTGACCCAAAGCATGGCTTTTGTATAAAGTATGTTTTTGTGGACGTGACTTCGTCGAACCTCACACCCCGGAAATGGTCAAAACAGGAAAGATGCAGCAAGGTTATGAGGGGTAGCACCCTTTAGGGTATGTACATTTCCTTCTGGATAGAGGTGGTATCATGGTATGGAGCCCAGATATTTAACCTATGTGGTTACTACGAATTTATTACTTTGTGGTTGTTGGTTTTCGGGATCCCGTGAGAAAGGTCGTTTACGATCGGGGAATGGCGTGCTCGTGTCAGTAGTTACCCAGTTAGGGGTAACCCGGCCTTGTGTTGGCAGAGTTCCGGTTTGGTTCTCGGGGATGTCTTTCCAGAGGCATTCTCATGTGGCAATGGGAAGTTCCTTGGCCTGACCATTTGTTGGAAATCCAAAGAAACAATACGAAACTTGTACGGTTTTAGTTGTAGAGCCTGCCATCTAATATGGTAGCTATTAGTAGGCATAATATAATGGTACCTATGCTGGCTAAGATTTATATTCTACTTTCGAAATGAATTTTCCACTACACTATGCCCTAGTAATAATATGAAATGTTATTTTAAATGCGTATCAAGCATCTTTGACTATCATAATTAGAAATCTCCTCCGATTCTGCGTTTGCATGTGTGTGTGTGCGGGAGGCCTTATGGTAGTCTCATTTTTAAAAGCATTGCGAATTGACTTTAAAAATATCTCTCTATTTTGATTTTAAAGATAAATAAACTGTTTTAAGTTCTCACACCAGTCACATGACTGACTTGGAGTTTATTGTTTTCCTTCCTAAACTCTGGGTGCCCACCAATTTCCACACGGGCAGTCAAGAGTAAGGTTTATCAGGATATTCTGGATATTCTGGAATTGCTGGAGGCAAGCTGGATGGCATGGCGTATTACTTATATAGTATTTCTTTTTCCGCTGCACTATTTGTTGTTGTTGTTGTACACTCTGATGATATAATGTAATGAAATGTAATGTAATAACTGATATAGTTCTTTGTTTAAAGATTATTCATTTATTATTATATGTTGTTCCGCTGCGAATTGTGAGATTCTGATGTTGTTCTGTTGTTTTCTGTCCCGTCCTATTTTCTTCTGTTTTTCTTTCTTTCTCCTCTATTTTCTTTTCTTTCTATTTTAATATTTTCTATTCTCTTTTCCCTCTATCTTCTTTTCTTCTCTTCTTTTCTACTTTTTCTTTTCCTAAAATCTTTTTCAAAACCCTCAGTGTTCGGTTTTCCGTCGTTCGATTCCTCGGCAGTCGATAAAGTGAGTATCGATGTTGAATTTTCGGAAGACGAAGAATCGGGTCCTGACAACAGCATTGCATTTTTACTGTGTATACGTACATATAAATCTTTAAATCGCTATTTTATAAAACTTACTGTAATTAATTTGTTGTTCTCTGCATATATTTATTTTATTTTATTTTCAACCTATATTTAAATAATTAAATTAGATTTAAATTTGGGAATAAGTCGTTAACATACCTCACTGTACACGCGACCACACTGCTCCTCCTCACGAGCTGCCGCAGCTTCCACTGCATTGACCTCGGCCATCCCCAAAATTGCTGCATCACTTCGCTTCGAAGCCCCTGCCCTAAAAATCGATGCCGAGCCCCAAAATTCACGGCCAAGCCGTCGCCTCGAGTTCCACGACATCGCCTCACCTCGTCGCCGCCACTTACTTCTCGCGAAACCCACTACAACAATCCCCAACTCGAGTTCGAACTGCATCGCGACCCCCCCTTTCCATTCGCGCGCCGCCGCTCACCTCCCATCGTGCTCGAGAAACCCTGCCTCAATGTCGCTCGCGACTTTACCCCTTTCACATCGCGCGACCTCAAATGTTGATCGCGACTTTGATTTAGGGCTTCGGCCGTTGATTTTGTTTTTGTTTTTTTTATCATACCGCGTTTCGATTTTTCTTGGGTTTTGAAAAGGGAGGGGGATATACGAACGACATTGAAGAGGCCATTAATGAACGAAGAGATTTTCTTTAGCTCAGCCATTTTTATCTCGTTTAAATTGTGAAACTGAAGAGGAAGAGGACGGGCTTATTTAAAATTTGAGAGAGGGATGCTTTGCACGATTTCTTTAGTGATACTAGGCATGATTTTCTGCGTGTTTTAAGGGAGAACGTGGTGAAGTTTGACTCAATTTTAAATTTAAATTTAAATTGAATTCGATTCAATTTCAATGCGTTTACTCACCGTGTGCTCACATATCAACTCCGAAAAATACGAAATTTGAAATCCGGCAATAATTCAATATTACGGACCCAATGGAACTGGTTTCGTCGAATTCCGAGACTGTGCCTCGGACGGCTATTTTTAAATATCGATTCAAACGATTAAAATTTCAAAACTGAACAAAGCAGTTTCAAATTCAATTCTGAAGCTTCTATTATCTTCAGTATTATCAATATAAATTTTACAAGCCTTTGAAATATTTTTAATCGGCTTAAAATTGAAGATTCCAATTTTTATTCAACTTCAATAGATTAAACTCTATAATTTAATTGCCAAATTCAAAGCTATATTGAAAATTCAATCCAAACCATCATTCAAATATTTAAAATTAATTAAATATTTTCAAATTAAATTATTCAAAATTCTGGGTCGTTACAATACCACTGTCTACCCAATATATCATATCAAAAAACATTCCATCTCAGAGATATCAACCAATTTAAAGCATTTACATCATTCAATCATTCATAAGCAAGATTGATCGCTACCAAAATTAATTTAATTTTTCTCTAATTAAATTAATTACTAATCTTTAATCACTTAGATTATCCTTACTTAACATTAATTAATTACAAACAAATTAGTTAATCGTCTTTTAATTATCCATCTTAATTAATCATCCTTGATTAATTATACTTTAACAGCAATAAGTAATTAATTCTCACACAAATGAATTAACCTTCATCCATATTAAATACATTGATTCTTAATTAGTTACTTAGATTAATTATCTTATAATCACTTACATTGATTATTTATCCTTTAATTAATCACACACATTAATTAACTAACCCTTAATTAATTTCTTTAATTAATCAACCTTTTAATAAATTACACTAAGTAATTAAACCCTAATTACTTCCATTAAGTACTTTTTCTTTTATTAATAACTTTCAGTAAATTATCCATTTATCACTATCACTATGTAATTATACATTATTAATTACTCCCACTAATTCTACTTAATCAATTTCATAATTAATCTATTATATAACTATTTTTAACCAACAAATTTTAAAACTAAATAAATCTTGAGACTAGTTTTATATCTGTTAGATTACTTACCTGGAACTTGTTATCACTTCCCTTTATTTTATGAAACTAGTTATCAAAGTCTTTGCTTTTCTTTTTTAAAACTTTGCTTTTCATAAGTCTGTACATTTCTTTAAAATTTTTGAAATCTGATTACTAACAAATACAACCCGAGCAAACTCCGAGTCAAAACATTTTAAACTTTTAAACTTAGTTAATTAAATTTGAATACTTGAATTTATTTAAAAATACTTTGCTTTGCTTTAAAGACCTATACCTATTAACTTAAAAATTTTAAGTAAACAGGTTACAACACCTAAGACTAACCGAGCCAACTTCGAATCTTACCCGACCAAAACACGAAGTTGCCATGTGTCTACTACTTTGAGTTGCCCACGAAATCGCTCGCGACATAACCCAGCTACAAGCTTTCTTCCCCAAAATCACAAACCCAATTACACCGATGTGCACAGTGCACATGTACAATCCTCCTAGTCACCTCCGACAGACGACGCAACCATCATCACGTCGGCGATGACATCAACATGCCACCCGTACACCCAAAAAATACCAAATCCCCTCAACTCAAAATCGAGTCACCTGAGTGAACCCAGGTACCAAACCGACCATCCAAAACCCCCTCCCCCCTCCCGCAACGCCACCACAGACCACCGGACGTCACGCGACTACAACCCCAGCTACTCCGATGACCTATGACCCTTTTTCCCACGGTCCGATCATCATATATCCACCATGGTCGACGGATTTGTTTTCAAACTCTGTCGAAGAAAACCCATACCCAAAACCCTACTCCGACCGAGAACCTCCACCATGGTGGTTAATAAAATCAACCTCCATTTTTCCCACACTCGCCAACCTCTTAGTTACCTCTGGTGGCAATGTTGACCATCTCGTGTTCCCCAATCCTCAAAAAGACCCCCAAAACCTAAAATCTGGTCAACCTCAATTTCCATTCTTGATACAATACTATAAGTTGTGATTTTATTTTAAAAATTCTTGTTTCCAAAGACGATTCACGTGATTTGCTTGAATCAACAATTCATGATACTTTATTTTAACACATTTCCAGATTTCACTGTCTTGCATAATTTCCAGATAAAATTCCAACAAATTTTACCTCAATATATTTTAAAAACTTAGTTTAGTTTTAAACAATCACAACTCATTTGAATATCAAGACTTATAAGAGATTTGATAAAGAGTATTTGAATTTTCACTAGATTTTTAAACCTTGTAACTTAGAAACAGAGGTGCATAGATATATTCAAACATGCACACATATATCACTTTATATTTATAACATGCCGGTTTAAATTCGCATATGCAATCAATTAGCACATCATTATTCCATAAAAACATAATATACCCTAAATTAAAACCAGATGTTATTTTGTTTACTCACTTGTTTATGAAGAAACATAGAATAGTTTTGATTTGCTCTGTCTACCTGGAATTGCCTTTGGGTTTAAGATGATCTGATTTGTTGAATCTATCTTGAATCTGATGTTGATGAGTTGATTTTGAGCTTCAGGTTGAAGATTGTAAAAATAATTGTAGTTTGAAAATTTTATTTCCTTTTGATTTGTTCTCTGATATCTTACAGGCTTTGGTTTATTACTATTTTTTTATAAATTATTTTAAAGAAAGATGACACTTGTTAAAAAAATTATGTTTATACAATTTGTACCTATCTTATTTTTAAAAATGTATATTTAAGTTTTTTTATAAATTATTTTTTTAATATTATATATATATATATTTGTTCCTTTGAAATATAAAGTTAATAAATCCTACTTTATTTATATGGTATTTATTCTGGAGTTCTAAATCAAATTTATTTTTACAATCTCCATTGGTACTTATTTTTATCCTGGGAAAATTTCACTATTATGAAATTTTGCATATATCTATTAACATAAATAAATAAATTTATCATAAGATTTATTATAGTTATTTATAAATATATTTATATATATCCAGATATTCTAAATTACCAGAATCTTTTTTACTAATTCAAATACAATCAGATAATTATCAGATGACCAAAATCTGGGTTATCACAGAACCTATTGGTATCTCCAATAACTTCCCTCATATCCTATTTTTCATGGGTTGAGTAGAAATCTATTGACTTTTATCAGTAACTTAATTCGGATATAGTTTTCATGTGTTCATTACAAACCTATTGGCTCATGCCAATAACTCTTTCTAAACATAGTTTTCATGGGTTTACAATGAACTTGTCTGTTTGACCACTTCTTTAATCAATATTCAGATATCCTATACTCTAATCTACCTGACCTCCTAGATGCAATTCTACTCATACAGGAGTTAACTCAATTTTTATTCACTACTGGATCAACCTAGCTGGTTATTCTACCCTTTCTTTCCAAAATACAATTATGGTTCCATTTAAAGTGAATATATGTACATATATTAAAAGAAGCAAACATAATAACATAGTAGCACCAACACCTATGGTTTAATATCCTTGAAATCATTTTCATATGAAACATCATTAATTTCTTAGCCTATTATTTTATCAAGGAAAGCTTCTCCAAAAACTTCGTACTCAAAAGCCAGTTTAAAACTCCTCTAGTTATGCCTTAGTTTTTTCTTTAAAAATGAGATTGGGTTCTTTGTTTTGAAAACTAAAACTATCGAAACCTTAAAGTTTTACTTTTAAAACTATTGGATGACCTACTTTGAAAGCATTCAAATCTTCTTTTCAAAACACTAAGCATATGCCTTTCTAAACACTTTACAACATGTCTTTCTAAACCCTCAAAGCATACTTTTCGAAAGTATTAAAGTATTGCTTATTAACTCTTAGAAGTATAGTTTCGAAACATTGAAAGTACCCCTTTCGAAACCATTTGAAAGTATCCCTTTCGAAACCATTGGGTTTATTCTAAAATATGTTTTGGGTCAAAAAGAATATAAACGAAAGTACTCCTTTCGAAACCATTATACTTCATATAAAAGAGTTTGGGAAAATCGATGGCTTTGGAACCATCCTTTCGAAAGCTTAAATCATTTTGGGAAAACACTTGAAGGATAGCTTTGAAACTCCTTTTGAAGCCATTGCCTTCGTAACCATTAAACTCTTTTGAAAGCTTTAGGAAGTGGCTTACTTCATTTATATTAAAAAGCTACCTTTCGAACTTGTTGATGATTTCAATCCATTCAAAAGGCATAAGGTAAGTAGCAGGTTTCGACTGGGTAGAAACTACCCTTTCGAACCCTTAAATTAAAAAAAGGCAACTCATTCAAAAGCTATCATATCGAAACAAAAAGGCAGCAACATATTCAAAAGCTATTTAAAATGTTTCGACCCCTTTGAAAGCATTTTTTTGAATACAAGGCAGGCACATATCTTTGGTGAGTAAAACAATGGCTTCGACTCCTTCGAAAGCTATGTTTGGACGCCATACCTTCCGCCTTTCTCCAATCCTCTTCATACCAACTTATTAATAAAATGTGTATTGGTTTCGACATGGGTGGTTTCTACTTAGTTGAGGCGAAAGTATAGAGTCGAAAGGTACAACTTAAAGAGGCGAAACACAAAGGTAAAGACTATTTTAATGCCTTTTTAAGTAATTGCTTTTTATCTTACCTTATGGAATAAACAACTTAGGAAACAAACCCTTCCACTTAATTGATCGATATAAACTTTTCAAATTCTTTCTTAAAAACTGCTGCAATTATTTCATATCTAAATAAAAATAATTTAACTAATTTAAGAAATAAACCCTTCTATTGAGTAAACAATTAAGTGCTCCATCTAAAATAATTTAATTTCCATAGTAAACTACTTAGGAAATATCCCCAAAATCATAGAAATTCACTTTAATATGTCCGTATTCCTATTATGTCTGCGTCAATTCCCCTTCGCCAGTATGACTATTTCGAGAGTAAATTCAAACCCTAAAAGTGAATGTGATAACGTCTCACTAGCATGCCACCTCGAGCGACAAGCCTGAGTATTGACTGTGCGATGGTGAACTAATCAGGTTGACAATGATTTCAACAGGGGCACTAATCGATCAATACATATCTGACATAGTGAAAAAACCACAGAGATTTTGTTTTCATAGTCCGAGACTCGACTCATAAGTTGTTTTTTTCATAGAGCCCCGACATATAGAAATTTCAGACCTAAATTATTCCTTATACTAGCCGAAATAATTTTTAAACCTAAATTATTCATTCTCTTCTTTAGAAATTCATAACAAAATTTCTATAGCTTGGAAAATCATAAAAATCAGAATTCATCTCCAAATTAATCTTTTACATAACTTATAAATTCCTCGCGGCATTTGAACTCCAAAATAAATGATTTTAGCCTTAAAACCGTATAAAACAATTATCAAACAAAATTATTTGAATGCATCATATCATGAAATCCAAGCCCATCATTAGCAAAAATCATCATAATGGATTTAAACTCAAACCCGAAATCAAATTATCACTAAACTAAAATAGAGATGGTTTCGATTATTATTCACCTTTATTAGGATAAGGAATTTGAGATTTGATCCTTGATTAACTCCCCTAGCTTGATTCCTTAGCTTTAGATGAATTTTTCTCCTCTTTTCCTCCTAAGTAATGGTCGGCTTTGAGCTTTAGGTTTTATGTTTTAGTGTTTTGCAAAATGAACATGAAAAGAAAATGAAATGAGAATTTTAAAGGTGATAGAATCATTATGGCGACAATTCCTATAATACCCATGTGTTAACCATTTTCTTATTAATTAATATATGAAACCTATCATAACCCATTCTTTTTAAAATAAATTTTAATTAAGCTCGGCTTCTAAATAAATTTTCAAATCTCAATCCCCTTATCACTCTAGTATTTACATTATTCTTAATTTATCTGATTAAATCTTCTAAATAATGTTATTAAAAATTTGGAGTGTTACACATAGTGCTATGTTGTATATGTCTATAAATAGATTTCTTAGGTTTAAAGGTAAAGAAAAGGGAAATGGAACGAGGTGAGTCTACGACTCATGTTTTCAGATTGTACATCTTCTTACATTTTTATTGAGTACCTGTTCTTTTGTTTTATATTAAAGAACCCATGATTAAAATATGGATTTGAACAGATATAAGAAGTGTTTTTTTGTAATATTGGTACTTCTATTTAACACATATTATGAAGTTATATGCCATTTTTAATTTCATTGTAGGATATACTTAAATGCAGGTAGATAATTGATTTAATGTATTTATCCAAACGAACCACTATTTTTATCATTTGAATTGGTTCACAAGCTTACAGTGAAGGAACCGGGATTGTCAAATGCGGGTGGAAATTTGTATTTTTTTTTAAAAATCCCTATTTAAGATCTATTGGGCCTATGAAATCTAAAGTAGATTTTTGATCCAAAATAAAATATTTTGAATAAAATCTTATTTTATTTATTTTGTTTTAAAATGGAGTCTTAATTTTATTTAAATTTAACTAATATGAGATTTATATAAAATGGAGCATATCAAATATATTCTTGTGCGTATATGCGTTATAATTACTTGTTAAAGTTAATTTAGAGATGAAATCTTGCGTTTCTTTCTTTTAAACTTACTCAATTAATTAAGGGAAGATTTTTTATATTTGAGATAAAAAAATTTCATTTCTCTCCATTTAATTAAACCGATTGATTTGGTAAATGACATATGTATTCAGAATATATAGTGAGTATACCCAAATATACTCCAATGTAAAATGTGTAAGTACAACATACAAATAATGTACAAGACTAATGAGACTATATATAGGTATTGGAATTCACACCGCAACGCACCCATTTGTCCATTTATATATACTTTTGTTGCCCATAGATTTGATTTAAATACATACATACATACATATATATAACAATATACATACATGCATTAATATATGTATGTATATATATATGTTAAAATAAAGTTTAACTATTTTATACGTTTTAAAACTAAAATTACCATTTATAAATTAAGTTTCAATTAAAGAAGAGTTTAAAATTAAATTTTATGATTCTACACAAAAATTCATTTTATGAACTTTGAGTTAATATAATACACATATAATATGCATATACGTATACATACGTACATACATATGTGCGAATATATATTTATATACATATACATACATACATACATATATATATATATAATAATTATAGAATGTGGTTTGAATTTTGAAATTATACACACACACACACACATATATATATATATATATATATATATGTATGTATGTATGTATGTATGTATGTATATGTATATGTATATATGTATACATATATATCCATATGTGTGTGTAAAATTTGCAATCTATTTTATTTTTTGAAATTAAAGCAACAAATTGAAATCTAACTTTAACTTAAGACAGATTTTAAAAACTAATGATGTTTTGTGCAAAAGTCCAGTTATGTTTTCTTTTTATTCTTTTTTTAATAAAATAACTTTTAAGAGTAAAGGATAACTAAATGAATTAAATTCAAAACAACAAATATGTAAAACATGTATTTAGTTTCCAAAGTGATTTCTAATAAACAACATATGTAGTGTATTCACGTGTGTGTATAACAAGCGATAAATATATCAACTAATTAAAAATTAGTTTTCGATCAATTTTTTTTAAACAATAATTTATAAAACAACAACAAAATAGATAAAAAAACTTAGATACATATTAATTCGCAATAAAAGGTTCAGATCTAAACTGCATAAACAATATGAAAAAATAATTAAATGAGATATGGAAAAAGGGATCTAAACTACATTGGTAGTAAACGTATAAGTAGATGAGATGTAGAAGTATAAAATCTTAATGATATAAACATGATGAACATATAAATAAATAAAAATTAGAATGTTACCTTAAGATGTAGCCAAAAATGCTTCTTAAACGATGAATAATGCTCCTAGATTCAAGTGAATCAACCTTCAGATTTTGCAGTGATATGAAGCACCACCTTTTCTTTATTTTATTTTGGTATGTTTTAAGTTTTTGGGAAATTCTATGGCTAGGAGTCCATTAGTTGTTGGCTATGAGGGAGACGAGGAGAGGAAAAAATGAATTGTTGGGAGTGAATGAATGAAAGAGAATTAGTTTTAAAAGAAACATCGAAACTTTTCTTATTCTGTCCTTCAAAACCTTAATTCTTTAATTCCTTATTATATCTCAATCAAATCCCCTCCCCTATCATGCATGGGTGCCCATAGATGTAGGATATTTGGACCCTCAAAAGTTCCAAAACACTTAACAATTAGTCAATTTAAATCAAATTTAAATGTTTATTAATATCGTATATCAATATGTACATATATAATTTTTATATATGCACTTTATTAAATAAAAATGAAATTCAAAAGTTAATTAAAATCCAATTCAAAAATATTAATTAATTTGTAATGATTATAATTAACTAAATCGTGTGGTTTTTCAAACTATTCATCATTACGGTTGTGGGACTCTAAGGAGTAAATTCGGTAGCATCGAACAATTCGAATATTAACATTCACATGTCACCTAAGGTAGTGGTGCAATATTATAGTTGAATTTATTGCTTACACAGCTTTTCAGTAAAATCCAATTTTATTATTACAAACAGTACCAGATAGTATGATTATTTGCACTAATTCTCTTTATAACATTATATCACATTAGGACTTATGGAATTTGGTTTTGGTCTAAATTTCAATATCACCCACAATTCCACTTGATTAGTTCAAACGCAAATCTTTGGTTCAATAACAACATTTATTATTAATTGTATGGATTTGGCCAAAGACTTTGACTTCAATTTGACTATAGTTGCCCGTGATACTAAACTTACATAACCGAGGAGATGAATTCTCCATTTAATAGTCTTCATTTCGAATGCTTTAACTCAGGTCCAACCATTGTCATTCGAGGGACATTATGCCATCATTTAACTATAATCAAAGTGAACTATCTACATTGAAGTTTCATAGTATTCTCAAGTTTGGGGACTTATAACATCGTCATTTCAAGATTCTCTGTTTGACCGTAGTTATATTAACTAACTAAATACTATTAAGTGATTCATTTCATAGTTATCCAATAACTATCAATGCATAACCCCTTGGTGTCCCTAGCAGCCTTGAGTAATACATTGCCTAATATTTGGAGAGTGTTATGTACTCTAGTCTCAATGAATGTATCGATATCTTGTCTTGAAACATCTAAACTAGGAATATTTAAAACAATATATTGTTTTAATATGACAAATTTCTCATGATTACAGCACACTGTAATTACTATCACGTAATATATCATTTGAGAATTTTCTATACTTTAAATTATTTAATTAATTATACAAAATATAATAATTATATAATAGAAAGAAAACACCTTTTATTTTGAACTAGATTGGTTATCGAGTTTTATATATATATATATATATATAACAAGTTACATAATTTTTCTTAAAACATACCTTTAAATATATCAATCTTCCACTTGCATTTAGGGTTAGTTATGTAATATTATTCCAACTTCTTCGATTGGTTTTATAAGAAACCATTCGGGTCAGTCTCTCAATGAATGTGTATGTTATTTTGTCTTTATTACCTACTCTGTTAATTAACTCTCTCCAATGCTAATAAACTATCTTTTTTATTTAGAACCTTTCAAGGTACGTCTTTCGATTTCTAGTGAATTTTAGGTTTACGAACCATATTGCAACATTTTTATCATATAATAATATCATGAGATTCTCAACATTTGAAATCATCCCTACCTTAATTATAAATTTATGCATTTATTTATTTTCTTTTATTGTAGTGCTATTCAAGATGATGTACTTAGCCTTTAGTTGAATCATTCACTATTTATTGTTTGGAACATTTCAAACTTAAAGTTCTTAAGAATTTGGGATTGACATATTTTACTAGATATCACTCATAAAATTTAAGTTTTTGCACTTCTTCATAAGGAGTACAACTTTTCTATATTCAGTTCACTAGTATTTCACAAATACTTGAGAAAACTCTAAATTATCATTTAGTGATCTTTATTCAGATTTCACACTTGCTCTATGTATCAATACATGATCAAGTGTGATATTGTAAATAATATAGCATTTATGATAACTCTTATTGCCAACACATAAGGATCTTGCCAATGCATAAGGACCCCATCTTACATGCTCCATATTAAATAATCTAATATAATGTCTGTATATATCGTTTTAGGACTTTCCCAACGTCCATTTATGCTGATTATAAAAGATGAGCTTTCAAATCCTATACTGAGAATTATTAACACGTGTACATAGTTAACAATCATAAGTTGTTGTTTACTTGTAGTTTTGAAATATTTTAGTATCTTTATAGTGCTTTCTTATAGGCACATGCTTCTTTTGTATTTTGACCGAAATTCAAACCATTTGATTTTTTGTCAAAACAATTGCTCAATTCTGATGCTTGTGAATGATACTTTTGTATTAGTTTTTAGACCCTATCTAATAACCCTCAAACTTAGAATCGCTCCCACTGATTTGAAGATAATTTGGTTATTAAAAACAAAAAGCATGTTCTAAATCATTATTTAGAATTTCTATTTCATATACCAAAACTCATAATCACATCGAGCGATAAATTATGTCTGAAAAATTCGAATTAACTTAGGAATAATGAACACGAATTTGTTGCGTTAATTTCAATAATTGAAATTTATGATATTATTCTATCAACATAGCTTATATTCTAACTTCTTTGGTCTTCTTCTTGAAGATACATTTTCGGCAGATGGATCATATCTCTTCTGGTACAATTATCAAAATCATATTTGGTTAATATAGTAGGAACCCATTTTGTATTTGCGCATCACATCACACGGCAGAGTTGATACTCTTTATGGCTTATTGACAATAGAGGAGTTTTTTACTTGACATGGATAAAAGAAAAGTTTCTCTTTAGTATGCGAGAGTTCTTATTAGACATTCTAATTAGTTGTGTCTGCTTAGGTTTGAATAGTTCCATTTAATCATTTGTAATTAGTTTTATCTTTGGATGTATCCAATCCATTTTACTACCAATAATTTCTAAGAGAAATTCCTTTATCATAAGTTGGTGTTTCTTGAAATAACAATTGTTTCTCAGTGCAACGAAATATGTATTCTTAAACATCTTATAAACTTCGTATATATGTATAAAACTGGTTTGATTTTTACATTTACAGATCTTATGTTTATAATATAAATTGGTCAATCAATATTAACTGATCCCAAAAA
Source organism: Allium cepa (assembly GCA_030765085.1). Classification (NCBI taxonomy): domain Eukaryota; kingdom Viridiplantae; phylum Streptophyta; class Magnoliopsida; order Asparagales; family Amaryllidaceae; genus Allium; species Allium cepa. The sequence goes on along the minus strand of CM060945.1, from coordinate 303,074,247 downwards.
TCATTTGGGGTGGTCCACACAAGATCCCTCATGAATAAGTACTATGCATAATCTCTTGACTCATACAACTTGTTAACTCCTTAGCCTAGGATATGTGAGGGTTGTTTATCAATTGTTATCATATATGATTTTATGAACTTCATTTCAGATGAAATTAAGTTTAACCTATGCACTTACTTAAATACATGTTCTTACTAAATGAAGTTAACTCAACTTCATAAATCATTAATCATACTTTGTCCAATAATTACTCCTTATCGATACATCATTATTTATCGTAAGGAGGAGTGAGTTTTGAGGTGGAATCTTATTCCATATAGGTACAATTGGAACTTTTTTCCAATAAACTCACTTAGTCGATCAAATCAAATTATTTTCTTTTCTTTTGCACGTCATGTTATTTACTTTCATTTTACATTCTATGAACTTATCATAGACATACTATATGTGTATCAAATACGTATGCTCATGTCTATGATAATTCATCATGAATTCAATGAAGTATGTGGAACCATTTTGGTATCATAGACCTACGATTGTTGTACATGTATCAATCCTAAGAGTTTACCAACTCTTATATCGCTCCCATTGAGTGATTGCTTTGTCCTTAACCTTTTGAGATACAATTCAACAGTACCATATAATTCATAATCATATGATTAAAAAATTATTTATCAAAACCGTGGCTTAGTCCATAATTCCAAAATAATTCTAACACTTTAGATACCTCTATATATTCAAATGTGTCATTTTGTTATGAATACAAACACCATTGTTTTAATTTTATTTTATAACGAATATTCATAAAATTAATACTGAAATAAAACTATATCTACTTTCAATCAAAATCGAAACGATTATTATTTTGTATATAATATTTGGTATGTTTATGAAAACCATTTTTTAACTTGATGCATCCACTAAGAAGTGTTATATGGTATGCTATGTTATTTCCACCATTACTGTAATAACTTACAAAATATACAGCTCCATTCAACTACTTATTATGAGATTTTATTTCATTCAATGTAACTTATTTATAATCATGAGTTTCTAATCGATTATGTTGAACTCGAGTAAATAACTTTTACATAAAATAGTTTTCTATATGAACATGCATTTGGAATGGAAATCAAATTTCTCATTCCATGTTAAGCATACTTTGTAATTTTATACAATTCACTTTTTCGATGTTTTTGCATGAAGCAAAAGTACGATTCACTCTCACTTCAACTATTTGTATGTTACATCCACCATCATACTTTCGCTCCCCTTTCAAAAATGGTCGAACCATTCAAAGGAGATCCATATTGTAATCAATTATATTGAATACATGATTTCACATTATGGCTTATTTTCTTATTTCCAATGAATTAATTTCACTGATGTTTCATACATTATGAACCAGAGATTGTTACTATATAACATTTATACGTGATTGAATATGAGTCAAATATTAATAACCTTGTTTTGGTAGTAGAGTTCGATGCTCATAAAAGCGAATACATGGTCTTGTATAAATAAAATTTTAAGCAACCAAGGCTAGAATGTTTTAGTGGTTGTACAAATTAGCTCTTGCATGGGTCTTGGAGCGATAACATGCCAAAGGATTTAAAGTTTAGTATATTTATATTTCTTTTGTCAATCTTGATTCTGTTCATTAAAATATTTTAACTAATAAACACTTTATCAATTGTATAAGTTGCATAAATTCATCGAAGTAGTTATTTTAACTTGTATGTAGTAAATGTTCGTACAATACTAGAAAGATTAAAATTTTATCATTTCATTTCTTTAGTGGATCCCACTAGACTTTTATGTTTCTCAAAAACTTAAGAGAAAGTATAAAAACATTCGATTTCTTAAAGGATGTTATGACCCGCTTTCCTTGGGATTATAACCTTAAAGATGATCGATCAACCAGTCATAGTGCCATAAGCGGTAACACTTTATCAGCATATGATCTATGTCCTAATCTCATCTTGGTCCTAAGGAAGATCAAAAAATTGAGAGAGATTATTCATTTAAAACTATTTGTCACGGTGGCCTAAGTATAATGCAAGCACCTTGAGGAAGATCAACAAATAAATCATTTATCTTACCTCGTCTAGTCAAAATATTAATAATACTATACATAACACCTTTAGTTTAAGGAAGATCAACAACTAAAGAATATGCAAATAATCTATTAATATATAAATGTTAGAGGGCAGATTATATATTAAGGATTTATAATTTTAATATATATGTCAAGTGATATCGATTTAGGGAATAATATATTTTCATGAAATACCCTCGTGACTCAAGTGTTAGAGGCATCTGAAATTACGGTATACGTACAATACACATATACTTATTCCTCAAATCTAAATTGAGTTTCTTATAGTTCCACCTAAGTTTTATACATTCATATTTTATAAGTTTATTTCATTTATAATATTTTATAATTTAATTCAATTATATAATATATACATATTATTAATTAAATACTATTTATACAATTTTATTTCTTATTAATTAAATCATATTTAATTTATTTAAATTATTTTATGTACAATTTTTGAAATATTATATTACTCATCTTAAACTAATGGTTAATTAACTATATCATTTATAGCTCGTTTACTTGTAATATAACTATATGCATACATTTTAATTAATTAACAGTTAATTAATTTTATTTAATAAATTTTATTTAATTGAATATTTTAACTAATTTAAAATTTTAATTTAATTTACCATAAATTTTTGAAGATAAATAAATAACTACAACAACTAAAGTTATACACAAATATTAATATATTTTTTAATCAATTGACTTTTAATTAACTATTTTATTTTACTTAATTAATTTAATTTCAATTTTTAAAATTTCAAAATTAATTATTTAATTTCGTAAAATTATTTTGAAAATTTTGATGCATTGTATAACTTTTATAGAATTTTACTTTTATATTTTAAACATAACATTTAATATTGAAATATTTTTTCATTTTCAAATAGATTTTGAAAATTTTACTAAGGCCAAAATCAATTTTGGTCCTCGTATTTGGGATAACCTTTGGGCTTATTTCTTTATTTAGGTTAGGCCAGTAGCTAGATAGGACAGAGTACTTAATTATGCAAACCCAATTTTAGACACTATCTATCTAGACACCCCACTAAATGGATAGGCTTTAACAAGTTAGCCCTACTATTGCTAATTTAGATTCCGTAGACCATTATGGCTCTTATAACATTGAAGGAACCATGCCAGTCGAAAGCGGGTGGAATAGGTAGATTTCAAAAAAAACTCTTATGTTGGATCAATTGGGCCTATAAAGTATAAAGTGGATATTAGATCCAATCTAAATATTTTGAATAAAATATTATTTTATTTATTCTGTTTCAAAAATGAGTCCTAATTTTATTTAAATTTTAATTAATATGAGATTTATATAAAATAAAGCATATTAAATATACTTATGTGTATGTGTGTGTAATAGTTACTTATTAAAATTAATTTAGAGAAGAAAACCTTTCGTCTCTCTCTCTTAAACTATTTAACCAACCGAAGAAAGATTTTGTTTTATTTAGAAAGTGAAATATTTCATTTCCCTCTCTTTAATTAAATTGATTGTTTTTAATAAATGACATATATAACCAAATTTATACTTGGAAAGTAACTATATCGAAATATACTCCAGTGTAAAATGTATCAGTGCAACATACAAACAGTGTACATGACTAATGTGACTATATATATTTGTTTGGGATTTACAGCGCAAAAACCTATTTGTCCCATTATATATGCTTTTGTTGTCCATATTTTTAATTAAATACATACATATACATATGCATATACATATACATATACCAAAATAAATAAACACATACATACATACATATATAAAGTTTGTAATCTAATTTATGCCTTGAAATTAAAGCAACAAATTGAAAATCTAACTTTAACTTAAGAGGGATTCAAAAGCTTTCGGATGTTTTGCACAAAAGTGCAATTATATTTTCTTTATTCTTTTTTAAATAAAAAAAGTTTTAAAAAAAGTAAATAATAACTAAATGAATTAAATTAGACAACAAATATGTCGAACATGTATTCGGTTCCTAAAGTGATTTCTAATAAATGTTATACTATATTTAGACCAAGCAGCTTTCAAATGAATTTGGACATCAGGAAGAAGATAAAATGGTTCAAGGACTTAGGGGGAATCTTGGAATGGCAATTTATAGGACTTTAAGAAGTTTGGAGTCTAAATGCACTTGAGAAAATAAGTTGGCACTGATATCAATACATGTTAGTGCCGAGTTCTTTTAGTGAGCTGTGATGAGCACTGGTGCTTTGCTATAACGACCTATAATTTTAAACACTTCATATTTAAATATTTGAATTATGTAACATTTGATACTTGGATTAAATGTGATTAAATGGATGTAACGACCCGTATTTTACGTGTCGACATATTGTAAAATAGTTTCCATTAAGTCGTTGATGTTGTTAAGCCGTGTGGAGCTTAGGTTGTACAAGGGATTTGAGTTGAGCGACTTATAGGTTTGGAACGACCTAGGAGTTAGGTCGTGTAGGGGTTAAGTCGTATAGGATTTAGGTCGTGTGGAAGTTAGGTCGGTTGAGCGACCTAAGGGGTGAGCGACCTAAGGGGTGAGCGACCTAAGGAAGAAGAGCGACTTAAGACAGTATGACCCAGTAGTTAGCAAGTTAGTATGTTAGAACTAGTTAACGAGTTAGGGAATAGGTCGTTAACGAGTTATTAGTTAGAGTGGGTTAACGAGTTACGACTTATAGGATGTTAGCGACCTAAGATAGTTAGAGGCTTAAGGGTTTAGGTCGTGAGTCGTTTGTAACGACTTAACGGGATAGCGACCTAGTGGTTAGCATGTGTTGGAGTTAGGTCGTAGGTCGCAGGACCTGTTGAGTCGTAGGTCGTGAGGTTTTTAGGTTGGCCTGTGTTTTAAGTCGCGTATGTTCGTGTGTTGTTAGGTCGTGTGACCATGTGTTGTAGTTAGGTCGTGAATGACCTAAGGCTTGAGTCGTGTGTGTTTTTAGGTCGTCATATAGTTAAGTCGTGTGGCCTGGGTTTGGGTAGGTCGCGACATTCGATAAGTCGTATGTCGCATGTTTGTTAAGTCGCGCCTGGGATGAGTCACTGGGTCGGCATCAGGTTAAGTGGTTTGGTCGGCAGGGTGTGTTGAGTCGCTAGGTCGGCCGTGTTTGTTAGGTCGCATAGGAGTTAGGTTGGTAGGTCGTGTGATTGCTTAGGTCGTAGGTTGGGGCGGCGACGACCTAAGGGGGGGACGACTCATAGAATTCAGCCTATAAATAGAGGGCTTTGGTTCACTTTTTGTCACCGGATTTTGAAGCGACGAAGTGCTGCCATTTTGAGAGCTCGACTACAACATTTCTTCACTTCTTTTCTCCACTCTAATCTAGTGCTTACATCCATCCAAGATTGAAGATCAAGGTTGAAGATCCAAGATCCAAAGTTAAAGATCTACATTCTTCAAAGAGAGATTTCATTGATTGAAGCGAGATTTTGCCGGATCAAGCTTAGTTCTTCGCTGTCCAGATCTGAAGTTGTTATCTTTTGAGGTGTTTAGGTGTTTTGGTGAGTGGTGGTTACCTCTCACACGGACCCAAAGGAGTATATTGGATCGGTGGTTTGTTTATTTTGTTAAAGAGAGTGATTTCGTGCATTTTTCTCAAGTCTGCATGTAGATCTAATGTTCATGATGATTTGACATCTATTTTACTACATGTTCACTTATGCAAGTTCATTCATCAAGTTGTAGAGATATTGTTCATAATTCATGCTTGTTAGAATGCATGTTAGATTTAGACTCTTTATTTACGAAATTGTCATTATTGTTGTAATTGTTTATTTAGATCTTGTTTGAATGATTGATTACTTGGATTAATGTTTGATTTGATAGATTGTTGCAAATTAGCTAATAGTTGATTTGGACAAGTTGGTCGAGGATGATTCAAAAGCTAAGTGGAAAGGCTCTTGAATAGTGAAAGCTGCTTGTGACATATGAAGCGGATGGTGAGGCTCATATGGATAGATTCGATGACGATGGACTTTGCTATGATGCGATGAAGCAAAGTTTGATGTGAGACAGCCTTGGTTTAATCCAGACGGGATCATCCCAAGTATGTTGATAACTCGAGGGATGGTTCGAGTTGGTTGATAATGGATTGCTCGAGAGGTAGCTTGGGCTAGTATGAGAATAGTCATCGAGGAGGATGACTAGGAGGCTTGGATTTCATCGTTGTTGAAGGTTCTAGTAAACTCAAAACAAGAGTACATGGGGCGCCCAAAACGACTACAGGTAGGTGGTCGGGACACCCAAAAGACTACAGGCAGGTGGTCGAGTACTCTGGGCAAAGTAGGTAAGTCCTAGGCATGGGTCACGATGACGTGCGGAGTTTGTCTAGAACCGGGGTTACCATTAGCCCTTGACTTACGACTGAAAGAATGTGCCGGTCATTCAATTAATGGTGGTTTCGAGGCAATGATAACAGTGATAGCCAGATTCATGGATGTTTGTTGTATCGTCACTCGGTCTCAAGAGCGGTGTTTTGTGGGTGCTTATCTGATCTTGGTTTAGGCCTTGGGGGTTTGTACTTGGAAAACATCGACCTTGACTCGAGTGATAATTGCTTTACTTTAATTGTCTGCTTTGCTATGTTTGTTTCTGCTTAGTGTGTCTGGGGGCTATCACTGTAGAAAGAGGTGGAGTGGGATGGTTGGGTTCCTATTCCTTTGTACTCTTTATGCTCTTTTGGTATGTTTGATAGTTGATTTACTGCTCACTAAGACTTTTGTCTGACTCAAGGTTTTATGTTTAACTCTTATTACCTTGGGCTGTTCATCCATGTTGGGATGGGCAGACTAGGTAGCAGGTGACAGGTGCTGTTCATAATGGCCAACGCTGTTGATGACGAAGACGAGCTGGAGGCTTTTGCGTATTGTTTCCTTACTATATGTACTGGATGTTCCGCTGCCTATATATGTTTTGAGTGTTATGTAGTGAGGCTTGATGTATGGATTGTTTAGATGTTTGTATCAAACTTCTATGATGCTTATATGATGATATTCTGTTCTATAGAGCTTCACTATATTTATATTTCTCTATTGTATTTTATCCATGTGCTGTGAGTTGTACGATAGAGTTTCCTGTTTTTGTCTTACGCTGACTATCGTCCATGGCTGCCTGGCACACCTTTCAGCGCACCATTTCCCTGTTTTAGTGAGGAAGTCATGGGCGGTCGTCACATTTGGTATTAGAGCTTTGGTTAATCGATTTTAGCCAACGCTCGCTGACGTAATTACGTATGAGAGACGTAACTGTATTTTGATGGATGATTACTATATATAATATAGTAGTTATAAGGATTTGAACTCCTTATGCAGTTGTTTCTCAAGGTGTTCTTAATCATTCCTTTTTGTAGATATTAAGGATGAGTCGAAGAGGGAGACCAGCTGCTAGGGAAGGTCGTGCTGTTGATGGGGCTGCTGATTACGCTGCTATGTTCGAGTCCATGATGACTTCGATCATGAAAAGGATGCCATCTTCGGGACCATCAGTAGATGTTGGAGTTCAAGTTCAAGCTCCATGACCAGTGGATTTTGTTAAGTTGTGCAAAGAATATACTTCTCTTGGAGGAAAGGTTTTCTTGGGAACAGAATCAACCATTGAAGTTCAGAGATGGATAGATGCTTGTGAAAGGATTTTTGGTGATTTGGGAATTGAGGATGCAACTCTGAGGAAGCTTGCATCAAGACAGCTTCAAGGGAGAGCTTCGGATTGGTGGAACTCTATCACTATAGATACTCCAGAGGAAGAGATCACTTGGGAGCAATTCCAAGCTAGATTTGAAGCTAAGTTCATTTCTACAGCTCAGAAGTCTGTTTTGTTCAAGAAGTTTGTGGAGCTCAAGCAAGGAGGGAGATCAGTTCTTGAGTATGTTTCTGAGTTTGAAGCTTTGTCCAAGTATGCTAGATCGTATATTGAGTCTTCATATCAGAAGAATGAGAAGTTTGTGACAGGCTTGGATAGTTACCTTGGGAGGCAGTTGGTGGATCATTTGGACGATCCGTTTGAAAAGCTTGTGGAGAAGGATCTCAGGCATGAGAGTTTGTTTCCTAAAGAAGGATCTGTTGTTGCTGTGACCAAGGAGGAGTCCAAACCACAGCAAGGTGGGAACAAGAAGAGGAAGCAGCAGCAGCAAAGGGGTAAGAATGGCCAGAAGAAGTCGAGGAGTGAAGTGACCTGCTACAACTGCCAGCAGAAGGGCCATCTCTCCAGAGATTGTAAGAATCCCAAGGTGCCGGGAAAGTGCTATAACTGCGATAAGCTGGGACACATCAAGAAGGATTGCCCAGAACCAAGGAAAGACAGGCAGATTGTACAAGCTTATGCTTTGGGAGCTGTGCCGTCGTCTTCAAAAACTCCTACTGCTGAAGAGAAGGGGAAGAATGTAGTGGTTCAAGGTACTCTTTCCATATGTGGTGTTCCAGTTAGAGTATTGTTTGATACTGGGGCATCGCATTCGTTGTTTGTAATGATCTTGTAGGCCGGTTGGGTTTGGAACCGGATATTGTTGATAGGCCATTGGTTGTGACTAATCCAGTTGGGGGTTCGTCATGTTTGTGTATGATATGTCGTGGTCTGGTTGTATCGAGTCATGATTGCTCTTTTGTTTGTGATTGTTTTGTTCTGAACTTTGCGGGATTCAGAATTATTTTGGGTATGGACTGGCTTAGGAAGTACGCGGCAAGGGTTGATTGTAAGAGGCTGGAGGTGACAGTCGAGAATGTGGAGGGGCGAAAGGTTGTGATACGATGTAAGCATGAAGAAGGCGTCTTCATGAGCTTCATGTTTTCGCTGGTTGTTCCACGGGATGGACTGTCAACGGTGCCTATTGTGAATGGATTTGGGGATGTCTTTGACGAGGTCAAAGGGTTACCGCCGCATAGAGAGATCGAGTTTCGTATCGATCTAGTTGAAGGAGCCAGACCTGTTGTGATGCCTCTTAGGCGAATGGCGCCTAGAGAGCAGCAAGAGTTGAAGGTGCAAGTTGATGACCTTTTACGGAAAGGATTCATTCGGCGTAGCATGTCCGAATGGGGTGCACCAGTTGTGTTCGCAACCAAAGCGGATGGATCGTTGAGGTTGTGTGTGGATTATAGTGAGCTGAATAAAGTGACTAAGAAGAACAAGTATCCATTGCCGAGAATAGATGACTTGTTTGATCAGCTTCACGAAGCTAGGGTGTTTTCTCAGATGGATTTGGCAACGGGATTTCACCAGTTAAGAGTGGCAAAGGATAGTGTGCCGAAGACTGCTTTCAGGACACCATCTGGTTTCTATGAGTGGATGGTAATGCCGTTTGGATTGACTAATGCACCAGCATATTTTGTGGATCTTATGAATAGAGTATTCAGGGATCAGTTGAACAAGTTCGTACTTGTGTTCGTGGATGATATTTTGATTTATTTCAGAACTGAAGAAGAGCACAAGACGCACTTGCGGATTGTTTTGGAAATCTTGCGAAAACATCAGCTGAGGGCTAAGTTTTCGGAGTGTCACTTCTGGAAGAGCGAAGTGAGGTTCTTAGGCCATGTTATCTCTGGAAATGGAATAGCGGTTGATCCCGCCAAGGTGGTAGCAATCCAGGATTGGGTTAGACCTGAGAATGCATCTGATGTGAGAAGTTTTCTTGGATTAGCAGGATACTATCGGCGGTTTATCAAAGACTTTTCCAAGATAGCTGCACCGTTAATAGGATTGACGAAAATAAACCAAGTGTTCAGATGGGATGATAAGTGTGAGCAAGCTTTCGTAATCCTAAAAGAGCAACTGACAAGTGCTCCTGTTTTGACTATTCCAAGTGGGAATGACGAGATGGTGGTTTACACCGATGCATGTGGTACTGGACTTGGAGCAGTGCTGATGCAAAAGGATAAAGTTGTTGCATATGCAAGTCGACAACTGAAGCCGCATGAAAGGAATTATCCGACTCATGATTTGGAGTTAGCGGCGATAGTTTTTGCTCTGAAGATGTGGAGACATTATCTATTGGGAGTTCGATTCGAGTTGTTTACAGATCATAAGTCGTTGAAGTATCTTTTCTCCCAAAAAGATTTGAATCTTCGGCAGCAACGATGGCTAGAGTTTTTGGCATCATATGATTTTGGTATAGCATATACTCCGGGAAAAGGTAACGCAGTGGCAGATGCGTTAAGTCGAAGACATGTAGGATCGGGAGCCATGTTTTTAGAATGGAAGAGCCTTGAGTATTTAGCTGGATTTGACTTCAGGCCTAGATGTGAATTGGAACCTGAAATGTTGGCAAACTTATCGATAAGACCTACTCTAGTGGAAAGAATTGGCGAGAGCCAAAAGCGAGACGATAAGCTTGTCAAGATTATCCGCGATTTGGAATCTGGATCAGACCCAGAGAAAGATAAAGGATTCGAAGTCGATAGAGAGGGTTGGCTTCGAAAACAAGGACGACTAGTTGTTCCCGATATAGATGGATTGAGAGATGAAGTTATGAGGGAAAGTCATCACTCGAAGTTGACAATTCATCCAGGTGGAAATAAGATGTATCGGGATATGAAGAGAACCTATTACTGGGAAGGTATGAAGAAGGATGTTGGAAATTTTATTTCCAAGTGCATGAACTGCCAGATGGTGAAAGCCGAACAGAAGAAACCCAGTGGATTACTTCATCCACTAGAAGTTCCTACATGGAAGTGGGAGCAGATATCGATGGATTTTATCGATGGATTACCTAGAACAAGAACGGGGAATGAAGGAATTTGGGTCATCGTAGATCGTTTGACTAAGAGTGCAAGATTCATTCCTGTTCGATCAACTAGGACTGCATCAAAATTGGCTGAGTTGTATGTTAAGTGGATAGTTCGATTCCATGGTATTCCGAAGAGTATAGTGAGCGATCGAGACCCATTGTTCACTAGTGGATTTTGGAAGAGCTTACAGGAAGTTTTGGGAACCGAGTTGTGTTTGAGTACAGCTTATCACCCCCAAACAGATGGTAAAACCGAGAGAGTCAACCGAGTTTTGGAAGATCTCCTGAGAGCATGTGTTTTGGATTTCGGAGGATCATGGGAAGATCATCTTCATTTGGTGGAATTTGCGTATAACAACAGTTACCAGTCAAATATTGGTATGGCACCATATGAAGCATTTTATGGAAAACCGTGTAACTCTCTGACATGTTGGTTGGAAACTGGAGAAAAGCTGATACTTGGGCCAGAGATGATTCGACAGACTTCGGATTGCCTAGAGATCATTCACCAACGAATGAAGGCAGCCCAAGATCGTCAGAAAAGTTATGCCGATAAGCGTCGAAAAGATTTGGAATTCGACGTAGGAGATATGGTTTTTGTGAAAATTTCTCCACTAAATAAAGTTATTCGATTCGGGAAGAAAGGAAAGTTGACTCCGAGATTTGTTGGACCATTCCCGATCATCGAGCGAATTGGAAAGCTCGCCTATAGATTGGAGTTACCGGAAAAGATGTCTGGTGTGCACAATGTTTTCCATATATCGTATCTACGGAAGTATGTGCACGACTCAAGTACAGTGGTTTCTGCTGATAGCTGTGAAGATTTAGAAGTTGATCCAGTTGTTACGAGACATCGTAAGCCGCTTCGTGTTGTTGAAACCGACACGAAACAGCTTAGGAGGAAGACGATTACGTTGCTCAAGGTACAATGGAGTAATGATGTTAACGACTGTACATGGTAGGAGGAAGAGAGGATGAAAGCAGCTCATCTTGAACTCTTCGAGGTATGGCCCTAAGGTGTCGTGGCATCTCATGAATTTGTAACTTGTTCTAATCTTAGAATTCTGCATGCTAGGCTAGTAATTGGATGCATGGTTTGTTGATTGCTATGGATGGTAGGCATGCAGAATAGTTTTGATTGCTCTTGTTTGTTTGGAATTTTGGGGACGAAATTCCTAAGGGAGAGAGAATGTAACGACCCGTATTTTACGTGTCGACATATTGTAAAATAGTTGCCATTAAGTCGTTGATGTTGTTAAGCCGTGTGGAGCTTAGGTTGTATAAGGGATTTGAGTTGAGCGACCTATAGGTTTGGAACGACCTAGGAGTTAGGTTGTGTAGGGGTTAAGTCGTATAGGATTTAGGTCGTGTGGAAGTTAGGTCGGTTGAGCGACCTAAGGGGTGAGCGACCTAAGGAAGAAGAGCGACTTAAGACAGTATGACCCAGTAGTTAGCGAGTTAGTATGTTAGAACTATTTAACGAGTTAGGGAATAGGTCGTTAACGAGTTATTAGTTAGAGTGGGTTAGCGAGTTACAACTTATAGGATGTTAGCGACCTAAGATAGTTAGAGGCTTAAGGGTTTAGGTCGTGAGTCGTTTGTAACGACTTAACGGGATAGCGACCTAGAGGTTAGCCTGTGTTGGAGTTAGGTCGTAGGTCGCAGGACCTGTTGAGTCGTAGGTCGTGAGGTCTTTTAGGTTGGCCTGTGTTTTAAGTCGCGTATGTTCATGTGTTGTTAGGTCGTGTGACCATGTGTTGTAGTTAGGTCGTGAATGACCTAAGGCTTGAGTCGTGTGTGTTTTTAGGTCGTCATATAGTTAAGTCGTGTGGCCTGGGTTTGGGTAGGTCGCGGCATTTGATAAGTCGTATGTCGCATGTTTGTTAAGTCGTGCCTGGGATGAGTCGTTGGGTCGGCATCAGGTTAAGTGGTTAGGTCGGCAGGGTGTGTTGAGTCGCTAGGTCGGCCGTGTTTGTTAGGTCGCATAGGAGTTAGGTTGGTAGGTCGTGTGATTGCTTAGGTCGTAGGTTGGGGCAGTTGGGTCGGCGACGACCTAAGGGGGGGACGACTCATAGAATTCAGCCTATAAATAGAGGGCTTTGGTTCACTTTTTGGCACTGGATTTTGAAGCGACGAAGTGCTGCCATTTTGAGAGCTCGACTACAACATTTCTTCACTTCTTTTATCCACTCTAATCTAGTGCTTACATCCATCCAAGATTGAAGATCAAGGTTGAAGATCCAAGATCCAAAGTTAAAGATCTACATTCTTCAAAGAGAGATTCCATCGATTGAAGCGAGATTTTGCCGGATCAAACTTAGTTCTTCGCTGTCCAGATCTGAAGTTGTTATCTTTTGAGGTGTTTAGGTGTTTTGGTGAGTGGTGGTTACCTCTCACACGGACCCAAAGGAGTATATTGGATCGGTGGTTTGTTTATGTGTTAAAGAGAGTGATTTCGTGCATTTTTCTCAAGTCTGCATGTAGATCTAATGTTCATGATGATTTGACATCTATTTTACTACATGTTCACTTATGCAAGTTCATTCATCAAGTTGTAGAGATATTGTTCATAATTCATGCTTGTTAGAATGCATGTTAGATTTGGACTCTTTATTTACGAAATTGGCATTATTGTTGTAATTGTTTATTTAGATCTTGTTTGAATGATTGATTACTTGGATTAATGTTTGATTTGATAGATTGTTGCAAATTAGCTAATAGTTGATTTGGACAAGTTGGTCGAGGATGATTCAAAAGCTAAGTGGAAAGGCTCTTGAATAGTGAAAGCTGCTTGTGACATATGAAGCGGATGGTGAGGCTCATATGGATAAATTCGATGACGATGGACTTTGCTATGATGCGATGAAGCAAAGTTTGATGTGAGACAGCCTTGGTTTAATCCAGACGGGATCATCCCAAGTATGTTGATAACTCGAGGGATGGTTCGAGTTGGTTGATAATGGATTGCTCGAGAGGTAGTTTGGGCTAGTATGAGAATAGTCGTCGAGGAGGATGACTAGGAGGCTTGGATTTCATCGTTGTTGAAGGTTCTAGTAAACTCAAAACAAGAGTACATGGGGCGCCCAAAACGACTACAGGTAGGTGGTCGGGACACCCAAAAGACTACAGGCAGGTGGTCGAGTACTCTGGGCAAAGTAGGTAAGTCCTAGGCACGGGTCACGATGACGTGCGGAGTTTGTCTAGAACCGGGGTTACCATTAGCCCTTGACTTACGGCTGAAAGAATGTGCCGGTCATTCAATTAACGGTGGTTTCGAGGCAATGATAACAGTGATAGCCAGAGTCATGGATGTTTGTTGTATTGTCACTCGGTCTCAAGAGCGGTGTTTTGTGGGTGCTTATCTGATCTTGGTTTAGGCCTTGGGGGTTTGTACTTGGAAAACATCGACCTTGACTCGAGTGATAATTGCTTTACTTTAATTGTCTGCTTTGCTATGTTTGTTTCTGCTTAGTGTGTCTGGGGCTATCATTGTAGAAAGAGGTGGAGTGGGATGGTTGGGTTCCTATTCCTTTGTACCCTTTATGCTCTTTTGGTATGTTTGATAGTTGATTTACTGCTCACTAAGACTTTTGTCTGACTCAAGGTTTTATGTTTAACTCTTATTACCTTGGGCTGTTCATCCATGTTGGGATGGGCAGACTAGGTAGCAGGTGACAGGTGTTGTTCATAATGGCCAACGCTGTTGATGACGAAGACGAGCTGGAGGCTTTTGCATATTGTTTCCTTACTATATGTACTGGACGTTCCGCTGCTTATATATGTTTTGAGTGTTATGTAGTGAGGCTTGATGTATGGATTGTTTAGATGTTTGTATCAAACTTCTATGATGCTTATATGATGATATTCTGTTCTATAGAGCTTCACTATATTTATATTTCTCTATTGTATTTTATCCATGCGCTGTGAGTTGTACGATAGAGTTTCCTGTTTTATCTTACGTTGACTATCGTCCATGGCTGCCTGGCACACCTTTCAGCGCACCATTTTCCTGTTTTAGTGAGGAAGTCATGGGCGGTCGTCACAATGGATTTTATACCCTTGTTAAACCTCTTTTAATTAATAACTTATAATGGTAAACTTGTTTTTTAAAATGTTTACAAAAACAAATATTCGAAGAAATATTGATAATGGGTAAATGGGCTGAAGGAAAAATATTTAATGATTTTTAGGCATAAGGACATGACTATTAGTTTTTTGTTTCAAGGACGCAAGCGTTAAACTTTGGGCTGAAGGAAATAAATGTTCAAAAGTTTAAAATCAAGTGTGATCTTCAATTTCCTCCTCAAATTCAAATCGATTCTTCTCTTCCTTTTCCCCCTCTTAATCTATTTTGCATTCCTAGTTTTTTCTCCCTACTTGCATGCGTGCATTGCTTGCATCTCTAAATCTTACTCTCAATTATTTCGATCTTCTTTTTATTGTTGATTTAGGTGTGTTTTTTTGAAATTTTTTATGTAGTGTTCGTCCAACACGTTAATTCGCCTTCCAAAATATGCTTTTATTTCTTATTTTTTTATCATTATCAATTTAGATTGTTTTTTATATTTCAATGTTCATACTAGTTTTTATTCATTTTTGGAAGCTAGTTTACACTGTTGTGCTATCCGTGTATAGCATTTTATATTTTTGTTTGAATAGTTTTGCCGTTTGTTAAACCAATTTGAAATTGTTCTGCTATGTATCAGTAGTTTATATTCTTACTTTAGTTTAACATTCTTTGTCTCTGAATCTATATTTTAGATTGTTATGCTATCTGTGTATAGTATTCTTTATCTTTATAGTTTATATATCATTTTATATAGTTACGCTATGTGTTTGTATCATTTTTTGTTTCTATATGGATAGTTTTTCTATTTGTTGAATGAAAATTTGATTTTATCAATAGTTTAGATTCTTAATTTACTTTACTCTGTATCAATATTTTAGATTTGTGTATCATTTTTTGTCTCTTTATCAGTAACTTTGTATCTTTTTTTTGCAGTGATGATATTGGCATTAGTGAACCAAAAAGCTTGCTTGTTGTTTTTTAGTATAATGAGAATTCATATTCTACTCGCCTTAACATGGATTCTTCTTTATTTAGAGTTAAGAATGAAATTTGTGAATTTTTGTCACATCTAAATCCTTTTTCTATCAAGATATTGTATGCTCTTGAGAATTTTATTATAATTGTTGATACTGATTCAAATTTGCTTAGTATCATGTGCTTCCAACTATACAAGAAGAGCTAATATTTTAAATTTACTGTCAAGTCAAGCATTCATGCTTTGGAATTTGATATTAATGGTAGTTTTATACGTGATTCTAGTGTTCAAAGCACTTCAATTAGTAGTAGTTCTGCCATAAATAGTGATTCATATGCTGATCCTTGTTGATATTTTAAATATATGTCAAAGGGAGGTTCTCAAAAAAATTCTATAGATTTTCTTAGTTCTTGTTTTAATGGAGTTGAGAGTTTTATAGAACTTTTAATGGTTTATCAAATTAAAGATGGATATAATTCGATTTTTGACAAAAATTCTCCCGAAAGAATTACGGTTTTTTGCTCTTGACAAAAGGTAGTTGTAAATTTTATGTTAATGCTTCTTCGAATCTTAGACAACTTTCTCATTTTTGTTAGGATTTATAAATTTAATCATTCATGTGGAGCTAGTCTTCGGAGTGTTAATGGAGTTCACATTACAAGTAGATTTGTGAAATGATTAATTATTGATTAAATTCGAGATGCTCCAATAAAGAAGCTAAAAGATATTATAAGAGAGTTTAAAAGAGAGTATAACTTTACTCCTTCTACATATAGTGAAAAGCAACTGGTTTTGAAAGAAATACACGGAGACGATTCTATGTCATATAATGATTTAAATTGGTATCTAGAGGTTATGAAAAAATATAATTCTGGTAGTTATGTGGCTACATAAATTAACCCTTCAACTAATCAATTTGAAAGGGTTTGTATTGGTTTTAGTGCATGTTTAGTTTGGATTCAAGCATTGTCGACCATTGATTTTTCTAGATACAGTTGCTTGAAAGAGAAGGCCTGGTGTTTTATTAGCTGCTACTGCCAAAAATGGTAATCAAGGTATGAGTATCATTTTAATTAAGTTTATTTATATTTCATTCTGTTTATTGTAGTTTTTATTAAAATGATATATTTAACTAGCATTTTTTTTATGTTTATCTTACCATTTGGTTTGACATTGATTTATATGTGTTGTATTTAATTCTCAATGTGGGCTTCAAGGTGTTTATGTATTTGTTATAGCGTACTGATAGTTGTATATAGCATTATAATGTTATAGTGAAATACTGGTATGCAACATTATAGTGAACTATTAAAAGGAGTTATGTGTGTTTTTATCATTTAAAAGTAGTTAGTGTTAATTTATTTTAATACAATATCATCATGAATATTGAATAATCATTTGTAGAGCACACCATTTGTATTTACAGAATTATTGTAGTAGTTTATACTATCGAATAATTACAGAACAGAATACCTGACATATAATGATTTTATAGTTATTAAAGCATAATGCTAATTGTATATATCATTTCATAAAATAGTAAATAGTAATATTGGACATAACATTGAATAGTTAATAGCATTTATACTTGTTACACATAATTTGGTTGTCAGCTGCTTTTATTTTCTGTAGGTTTTTTTCATTTGCATTGGGTAATTTTTTTGCATGAAAATGAAGCTAATTGGTCATGGTTTTTACATTTAAAAGAAATGCTTCATGAAGATCGTTCTTCAGGTTTTATGTCTAATCGTCAATGGGGTTTAAATTTAGGTGTTAAAAAATATATTTTTTTACTTCTTTTCATAGTTACAGTGTACTTCATATGGTGCAAAATATTGGTACTATTGTTAAGGCGAGTAAAAGGTGATTCATCAATTGTTGAGTTGTTTAGTTTTTGTGCGAAAGCTTCTAATATATATGATTTTGATCGATATATTTGTAAGTTTTAAGGAAATTGGGTGTGTAATTGTAGATAATTTTTTAAGAGATAAACCTTTAGATCATTGGATGGATTTATTTTTTAAAGGTAAGCATTATGGTGAATACTCTTTTAATATCTTCGAAAGTTTAACTCATAGACTTTAGAAGAGAGATTTATGCCAATTACTTCTTGTTTGGATGGCGTTAGAGTAAAAGTAATAGAGCAGATGGCTAAAAAGAGAGAGGAATGTCGTTTGTTACAACGACCTGCCTTTTTGACCATCGAAAGTCGACACCAAACACTACCACTACGTTTAAATGTCGCACATCCAATTGATAAAAAGGCAGATTGTTAGGATAAATAAAAAGAAAGAACAGAGAATAGAGAAACAGAATCTCACAGCGGGATCAATAATATAACTAGGACAGTAGAAACTGCCACTTCAAAAATACAAAATATATTAAAGTTAAAAACAGACCTTATTAGTTGGACAGTTATAAAATCCTGACCTTACAAATGCCGATAGGTAATAATACAGTGGAAAGTAAAATACTACAATCGATGAATCTTCGGCCCCCTCCACGTTCTCAAAAACTGCAAAGACAAACTGGAAAAATACTTAGTCTGACCCGAGCATTATAAAGAAATAACACACCGGATTAGTCTAGAAATACCAGCATGAGATAACTCGGATAATGAAGAACATATATAAAAGTTCTATGAGACCACGCCGCTAACGTGGAATGGATTTTTATTTCACAACAATAACATCTATACAGGAAATTGTAGAAATAAATATCAGGAAACAAATACAAATATGAATGAGTATAAAGGATATTAAACTAGACTTAAAAGAATGGAAATAAACCGAGTAAAATCCAAACTAGAAAGAATGGATAGAATAAGAAAAACAGTCCAACTTGATAGAATAGACAAAATAAGGTAACAGTCCAAACTCGATAGAATGGACTAAATAAGGTAACATTCAAACTCGATAGAATGGACTAAATAAACACTTAAATGTCGTGATTAGGAGTTGGCTCTATTCGTGGAATATAAAGCTAAAACAGATTCAAGGTTTTCGAATCAAGTAAGGAAAGGAAATTTTCCAACAAATGACTAGGAGGGTGCACCCCACTCATCGAAAGTATATCTCTAGAAATACACTTGAGAGCTCCGATGGCTCTCGACTCCAACCCGGACCCCGCCAACTATAGCCGAGTATTCGCGTATTTCACATCTCAATATGTAACACCGAATCCAATCTAGAGTGGATGTGAAAATACCCTACAGGAGCAACCCTACATAGCTTGGCCTCTACTTGCTCTTTGGGTGTAGTCATTTCCAACAAAGGATAACAATGCTTGATTGAGCAAAAATCATTTTTATGGTGATGGTACACCATGAAGAAAGCTGAATCCGATAATTAATAAATCAGCTATCAAGGATAATTAAAATGATCGTATATGGAAATTAAATTTCACACATTTACCACTAATCGTTGATTCCAAGTAAGTCCTATCTCGTGGTTAAAAATGAAGCCGGCCAAGTTGAGGTCGTGTTACCTCTAGGCATCACCTTGACAACATTTTTAACATTCGAGATAGAAACGAGTTCAAGCCTCAATGTTTAGCATTAAATGCATGGCTAGATCTTTTCCATATAAGAAACATCGATTATGAAACTATTGTTCTATAACCGAAATCGAACTTTCACTTTTAAAAGAACTGAACTTGTGCTTGACTTCCATATTTTCACATTGGTGAAACACTTTTAGAATTAGTTCCTGATTGTTAAAATGTTAGGAGTATACTTTTTCCAAGTGTGCGACCCCAAAGGCCTAAACTAACATCGGACCGAACACCCAGAAGATTATCCAACCTAACATCCTAATAATCGAGTTCCAATTCCTTTTTATATCTTTAAACCAATATTAACTATCCCAAAAGAGAATTAATCACATTTAAAATATCTTTTTAATAAAAAATCCATTATCTTTAATAAATTAGATAATTATTTCCAAATACTTTTATAATATTGGCAAATTAACTTTAAATCGGTTGATTAAAACTATTTTATCATATTAGTTAATTTAGTTAAATCATTTTTATTAAATCAATTAATTAACCCTAAATATCATTAATTAAAAAGACTTATTAAATTCAAATAATCATTAGTTAAATGAATTAGTCATCTCAAACATCATTTATTAAAATGATAAGTAATTTTTTAAATACCATTAATTAAAACAATTAATCAAGTTCAAATAAGCATAACTTAATTGAATTAATTAAACTCAAACTCCATTCGCCAGAACAATCAATTTAAACATTATTTATTAAAATGATTTATTTAATTATAAAGCATCATTAATTAAGATGGTTAACTAATTGTTAAACACTATTAGTTAAACCAATTAATTAAATTTTACCAATTATCAATTAAGACAATTAATTAAAATTCAATATCATTTATTAAAATCAATTAATCAGATTCAAATATCATTATTTAAAATGATTACTTAATTTTAAAAATCACTTAATTACAATGATTATTAATTTAAATTATCACTAATTAAAATAATTAATTAAACTCCAACATCATTAACTAAAATAATTAATTAGACTTAAATAATCATTTGTTAAACGATTAATTAAGTACAAAACATCAATAACAACAATGATTTATTAAATTTAAAGATAAACCAATTTCTAAATCATCGTTTATTAAATTGGTTGATAAATATCGAAATCATTAGTAAAAATGACTAATTATTTTTATGTTATCATTAACCTAAATGATCAATAAATTTTAATATTCTATATAGTGGAAACACAAGCTCAAGTTCATACGATAGGGTTTTGGAGATGAAATTTTATAAATGACGTTATAGAGAAATTTCTATAACGACAATTAACAAGTTTAATGGAATATTAGGATTTAATTTAATTATAACAGCATAACGATGAAAATAAATAATTTAATGGTGAGAAACCCCCTTTGGATCGCTCTACATATTTTCCCTACAATGCAGTGGTTATGGATAATAAATATATATCATATGAATTTATAACGATCAAATTTATGTATCATCCATTTTCCAAATGGAAATTCAACCAAAAAATCAATCAAACAATTTAACATCCAAGCAATCACTAAATATTTATAACATCGTTGATATGATAAAATAAAATTAAATGTGAGTTAAACTCGCATTGATTCCAGTTATCGGCGAAGCATTCGGTTTGAATTAAAACCGAACGGGCGTTCGATTTTATTACAAAATTCTACAAGCTCTAAACTCCACCAATCCATTTCCAAAGTGTAGAAATCAACACCATGAGTACAACACAACTGACCGCACTTGATTTGGACCTCGTATGAGACATATGTTCAATTATAAGCTAACGATTTAATTAAATCAATTAATAACTCAATTAACATTATTAATTACCCTCGTTGATTTTTAAATCTCATCTTCTCTAAAAACCCAGATCCTAGTACATGCATAATCAGTGCATGGAAATGCACCACAATGCCGACCTTCCTTCACCAAGAACTCCTTCAATCCTCTAAAAAATCAAATCCGACAATGTCGATGTTTTCCCCTTTACGATCTCCACACATTGGCACCTCAATGATAAGCTTGGTCGAGCTTATGATATCGCGACCTAGGGTTCCCCACAAGCGACAAACAAAAGTCGCTTTTCATCCTAGCACATCAGACCTCCATCCACTGATGCAATTGGGTGCGGCTTCGAAAGTGAATTTCAATGGAATCACTAGCTTGGCCTAACTCCGCCTCCATCATCTACCAAGTCAAGCCCTAGTTCGACTGTCGAAATGCGAGTTCGACCAAATTAGCACCGCTCTCTACCGCACTTATACTAACTCGAAGCATACGCCTATACGAAGCCATGGAATCAAATTTGATGATTTACGATGGAGAGGATCACTAAATTATGAATTTGGAAAGGATCATCCATTCATTTTGCTTGATACTGTTTACTAGGAAGAAAATGAAAGGAGAGGGAAAATGAAGAAAGATAGCTTTGCGTTGGATCACTTAATTTTATAACTAGATAAAATATAAAATATAAAAATTACTATGTTTCCTTTTTTCATGACAAAAGGGCTTCTTGAGCCGTCCAACATGTCCACGCCATCAAATCGATATTTAAAATTTGAATTTTGATTTGATTTTACAATGGTTTTTAAATGAAATATTTACGGTACCCCGCTGCATAATATTTCTTTCACTTACGAACCGCGAGTGATCGAAATAAAAGTATAATCGTACATTAATATGCGGCACGATCATAAGTTCGTCGATATATCACCAAACGAATAATTTTTATATTTTTCAAATTATATATTATGGAAAAAATAAAATAAATTAAGTTAAAAATACTTCAATAGAAGTCGAATCGTAAAAATAATTTTTCTGATTTATTATTCTAACTCATTATTACTATGTATAAATTTACAAGTGGATTCACCAATACTGTTAATAAATTTAAAAAGGAGTTAAATTAAATTATTAAATCCATTTAATTAAGACTTAATTCTCAATTCAAATATTTTAATCAATCCCTATATTTGAATTCAAGTTATTAAATTTCAAAAATCTATTTAAAATTAATTAAACATTTAAAATCAAATAACCAAAATTTTGGGATGTTACATCCCCTGCCCTAAATGAATTTCATCCTCGAAAATACTAAGGAAGAAAATGTTTCCAAACTCTTAATTTTAAAACTATTATTTAAAATGATTTATCAATTTTATTAACCTTTTAAACCAATTAGCTGGAATAGATTCTAAAATTTCCAAGTCTTTTAAATTCACCCACCTATACCAACCAATTCCCTTCCATTTATTCACTTCCAAGATACAAATAAAAAATCAAAATTTAATTATCAATATTTTTTTTCTCAAAATTTTTCTAACTCATAAATTTACTAAAAATTTCGCCAGCATTTCTTTTGCACGGCTCGATCGGAACAACTACAAATGGCTTCTACAGGCTCCAAACTAATTAAAATCCATAAAATCTAAATCATAACAGTCCCAACTTAAATATTTAAAATATTTTATATATATTAAAATAGTTATAAATTAAAAATAGTTTATATATTTAAAATAGGTTATAGATTAAAATAATTTATATGAATAAAAATAGTTTTTTATAATAAAAGAGTTTACATCAAAATATTTTCAAATTAGAATTGTTTCTTCAAATTTCACAAATCAATTTAAATCAACTCCAGTTCCAAAAATTCAATATAAATCAATCTTAGTTCAATAATTCCAATTAAAAAGGTTCAATTCAAATTCTTATTAAAACCATCTTTAATTTATATCGATTATAAAT
Organism: Allium cepa; assembly: GCA_030765085.1. Lineage (NCBI taxonomy): Eukaryota > Viridiplantae > Streptophyta > Magnoliopsida > Asparagales > Amaryllidaceae > Allium > Allium cepa. The sequence goes on along the minus strand of CM060945.1, from coordinate 303,051,073 downwards.
CCAAGTTTGAACTACAAATTTAAACCACTTCCAATTCAATAGGTTTCGAAGTTAAATATTAACTCAATTCTATAAATTTCATTTATATTTTAAAATTCAACTTTAATTTTATTTGAATTTGAAAATATTCACTTAATCATTTTTAGTAACATTTAAATAAAATGTTAAATTCCAAATTTAAATCAATATTTAAATATTCAAATATTCAAATTATATTTTCTTTAAATTCAAAATATATCCATTTAATCTTCTTTAATCAGAATCAAGTTATCAAGTTATAAAACATATCTTTAAAATCTCAATATCAGTAAGTTTCAAATTAATCTTAATTTAAATTCAATTATTAACCAATTTAAATTTCAAGTCAACTTTAATTTATCCTTCCAACCTCTATTTATTAAAGTTATTACAAAAATCTAGTTTAAAAATATTAATATAGTTTTAAATAAATACTTAAACATTATATGTATATATTAATTAAATTAAATTTTATTAAATTAAATTTTATTACTAAATATATTTTATATCAAATCTTATTTTATATATATAAAAATAATAATAAAATTATAAGTAAAACCTTAAAATTTAGAATTTCAAAACTAACATATAAATTTAAAATTTCCAAATATATACTTTTAATAAATATAAATATTACATATATGTAAAAATAAAATTTATATATCATATTTTTGAAAATCAATATTTATTAAAACCCATATATTTCCTTTCAAAACCTTGGGAATCATTTTTTTTCAAAAATAGACCAACGGTGTTCGTATATAATTTTCTATCCTATGGTCAAGTGATACAGATATTTATCATTTCAATGCTTAATTATTTAAATTTATGGGTATATATCATTTCAACCCGCAATCCCGAAATTCAAATTCAATAAAATCGCTTAGGTTTATCATCTCAACCCATAACGATTTCCCCTAATATATAAAATCGTTCGGGTATGTATCATTTTAACCGATAGAGATTTCTAAAGAAACTGGAAACTTGTAGAGTGAGAACAATAAAATAATAATGTAAAATGACATACATATCAATGGCAGGCATATATTATCATTAACAAATGGAATTTAATATATATACTAACATGTTATGGTGTCATATGGCAATTAACATAGGTTAACAAATTTGAATGATAACATGTCATATGCAGCAATTAAATAACTAACAATTTAATTTTAACAAACTATTTCAATCGTCATTTCTTGTGAATTAAAGTTGCTAAATATAAGAATGTTAACCGTGAGTGATCGCTCACCTTTCGAGGCTAGAGGAACTAGACAACACGACAAGTTACAAAATTTTGAATCACGAACTCTATGACAAATCCAAAGCAAAGCAAAGCGAAGCTGGCACGATTTTGAACTCAATGGATCCAATGAAACAAATATATATAGCTATATATTTTAAAAATCTAAAATTTAAAACAAATATTTAAAAAAATCTTTATAATATATACATTTGAAAATCAATATTAAATTTAAAACACATATATATTAAAATCAAACTTTATATATATATATATATATATATATATATTATACGTATATTTTAAAATCATTATTTCTTAAACATATCAAATAAAATCAATATATGTGTACATATATATTTCAAAAAATTTCAAACGAACATTTAAACATAATATTTTTTTAAAGCTATCACAAAATCTATTATAACAATATTAACACAAATTTAGGTAAATACTATAAATACATATTATATACATACTATTATATGATAAAAGAGGTGATTGAGAGCCTAGGTGGTGATGGTTGCTTAGATCTGCACGGCATTGGAAAGGCAGGTGGCTTGAGATGGAGGCTATCGACTGGAGAAAGGTGACGGAGGATTTATGGGCTGATGTGGTGGAAATGAAGATGAGCAGGAAGGGTGGTTGGAGGATTTTGCTCGATAGTGCTGGAGTTGGATTGCATGTAGTCACAAGGGGAAGCGAGGCAAGGAAAAGTGGACTGGCTGGAGTGATGTCGAGGTGGCTGCTATGGGAGGTAGATCGCGGGAGAAGACTGTGCGGCAATTGATGGGGAGAGAGGAGCAGACGAGATGACGTAGGGTGTTTTGGAGGGGTGTACCTATTGGTGCTATCGCGTGATAGAGAGGTTGCAGATCTGGGAGGGACAAGGCGAGGTCGACGTTGGCTGTTGTAGGGAAGTGGGCGATTAAGGCTTCATATGAGGATCAAGGGAGGACGACATGGAGGCTTTGGGTTTTCGTGAGTTTGGCAATGGGCGAGGTCGACATCTAGGAAGGACGTGGGCTGTAGAGCGACTGATGGAACATGGAAGAAAGATGATCGATGGAAGGCTGTTGAGAGGGGATCGGTGCTGGATGTGTGCGATTGGTGATGCAGAGGCATTTGTGGAGAGGGGTGATCGAGTTTTTTGTGTGGTGGCATTTTGGTTGGTTCGAGCTGCGTTTGGAAGTGGAAGGTGAATAAAGGAGGGGCGAGGTGATGTAGGTCTGGCTGTGCACGTGGGATGGCAAGGGCATGGACAGGGCTGAGGTGGTAACGGCGGAAGGAGGCGATGCTGAGGGGAAAAGAGGAGTAAGTGAGCATGGCCACAAAGAAGTCGAACCTAGAAAAATGAATGAAATATATATATATATATATATATAACTTATATTATATTATATCTCTTCTCAAATGAATTCAAAGAACAAAGAAACAGAACCAAAGAATGAAATAAACGGACCAACAATATTGAAATAAGGGGAACAGTCAAAAGCGAATATGTTGAATTCTAAAATTGTTAAAAGTTAATGGCTGTTGGGTTTTCAACTGGGGCAAATGAAAAGACACAGAACCAAAAGGCTCAAACGGGTACGGATACAGCTAATAGTTTCGTAGATTTCACACTGGACGCCGAAATTGACAAATGAATATACCGTGGAGATCAGCACGACCAGAAGAACAGAATGGTATATAGATATGAGCGATACGATCCTATCAAAAGTCGATAGTCGTTGCCAAAATGCTGCTTAAATGCCGAAAATAAGATAAATGAGGCTATGGCAGTTCAAAATTTGTAAAATGACATACGACATCTCACATAGAAAATGATTTAAATTTTTATTATATAAAAATATCAAGATTTCGAAAATATTTTATTTTCATTAAAGTAACTGATTTTAAATTTAAAAATTGAAATCACACAACAGAACTAACTTATATATTTATGAAAAATTTATTATTTAATTTCGATAAAAATTTAGTTGATTACGTTATAAAAATTATTAAAATTTACGGGTCGTTACACTCTCCTCCACTCAGAACTTTTCATCCCTAAATAGGACGAGATAGGAGAATAGAAGCAACAGAAAAGAATGGATTTACCCTAACAAATAGATTTAAATTTGGTTTAGTTAGATTTTACGATTTTAAATAGATTTTTTGGATTTAAAATGATTTAAATAGATTAAATATAGGTTAAATAGATTTAAATTATATTAAATAGGACTAAATAGAATATATTTTTTTAAAATAGATTAAATTGATTTAAAATTATATTAAATGGATTTAAAATAGATTAAATAAATTTAATTAGTTTAAGATAGGTAAAATAGATTAAATAGGGTTAAATAGGTTATAATAGATTAAAATAAATTAAATAGTTTTTAATTGATTAAAATGGTTTAAATTCATAAATTAATTTAAAATTGATTTCAAAGTTATATCCAAACATTTTCAATAACTCAATTCTGATAAATTCATTTATATTTGACACTTTAACTAGAAATTCTAATTTAAACCCTTTGAACAATTCATTCAATCAAATTCCAATTCCTGCATTTACGCTTGGATTTCTAAAAATAATTCTGTTTATATAAATCAATTAAAAATTCAAAGATTTTAAAAATCATTTAATTTTAACTAATCCCGTGTCTGTATGTTATCTTCTACCCTATGGTTAAGTGATACGGATATTTATCATTTCAACCCGCATTTTAACATTTTACAGTTATATATCGTTTTAAACCGCAATCCCGAATTAAATAAAAATCCCTGAAATCGCTTGAGTCTATCAATTCAACCCATAATGATTTTTTCCAAATCTAGAGATCGTTCGGGTATGTATCGTTTCAACCCATAGTGAACTTGCAATGTCATAACAATATAAAAATACAATATCTAGTCATCCAATATCACAATCAAACATCCATCACAATCATCATCCAAATCAACCAATAAATATCAATAGGTTACCGATAATCAATAATAGGTATTAAATTGACAATTTAAATTCAATATTAAATTAAACAATGATTAAATGCAGTAAAAGTCAAATTTAACTAGAATAACAAATTAAACATACTGAACACCGATCAATAAATTACTAATCACATCGTAAGTTTAATTTAACCAATATAAGATAATCTGATAGTTCTGAGAGGGTCAAAACACTCACCTTTGATTTCAAATCGATTTGAAATCCAAATAAAGGCCCAAAATTCGACAGTCTCAGAATTCGACCACAGCAAGTCTATCTTGTTCGAAATTTCGATACGATCACAATGGAAGAAAACGCGCATGAATCTGTGCTCGTATGCAAAAGTTATAATGGTTAGAATATTTTTAAATTTAAAATTAAACTAAAAATATACAAAGGGCACTTTCGTAAATATCACTCATCAGAACCCTAAGCAAACGCGACAGAAGCCACGACTGCCGCTGTTCTTTTATCCACCCCACCTCTACACGCTCATCCACCCAGATCGGAGTGCGCCATTGCGAACCTCGCACAAGGTCGTGCCTACCGGTGGCCACGCAACCACAAACGGCGGCCCCTCAAGTCCACGTCGCCGACCACCGTCTTCCCTCCTTCCTGGCGATTCCAAGCACCATCAGCACGAATGAACAATAGATCTAGGGCCTGCTCCACCCGCTCTTCCCAACGCAGCTTCCTGATCATTGATCGGACGATGATCCATCATTGGATCATCAAAAGTTCAAATGGATGGCCGAGGTTCAACCTCGATTTCTGGTCAAATGATGATTCAATGGCAAAAACTAATTGTAGATCTGGGTTACGCTCATCGAGAGCTTCGAAGTTGTATATGATTTGTTGGGGTTTTGGAAGAGTTTGATTTTTCGATTTGATTTTGATTTGCAACTAGGGTTTGGGAATTTGAGTATGTTCTACCATTGAAAAGGAGGAGATATACAGGAAATGTACGCACTGAAAAATGGAATAAGAAATAGCTAGGATTTATAACGGGCTATATAGGCAGAATAGAAATAGAACTGAGTGGACTACAATGATTTAAAAGTTGAACGATAAACGACCCGAAAAACCCGTTTCATTTCCGAAACGAAAATGGGTCATCCCATATATCAAAATAGATGTTGTCGATATTTTTAAACACAATAGAACATGTTTCAAGTCCTAATTCCGTCGTATGAAGAAGTTAGTTTAAAAATTAGCTTATTTCAAATTGGTTTCAATTGAATTTAATTAAACTGATTTCTACGCGTTTCGATCCCGTACGATCAAACGACAAGTCCGATCGCTACAAAACTTGAAATCCTATAATAATTCACCGTTATGAATCCGATGAAACTAGTTTCTCCAAAATACAAGACAGTGGCCAAAATGGCTATTTCACGTTAATTAAATAAATTAATATTAAATAAATTAATCACTTTTTAATTCAATATTTATAAGCTAACAAATTTCATCATTTTTGATTACTTAGACAATTATAATAACTTAATGAAAATTTTCATATCAATTCAATGTTGAATATTACATTAATTGCAATATTCAATTCCAAATGTAATTAAATCCAATTAATTAAAATTAAATTCCAATAAATTGTTTTAAATTTGATTTCAGTCTTTTATTTAAATCAATTATTACTCTATAAACATAACTAACATTTGTTTATATCTTGTTACACTAACATTCTACAATTATCATCTTAGTTTTCATTAACGTAGTATTTAATTTCATTTAATTGCAATAAATCTATTTATTATAATTTAAATTCCAATAAATTGATCAAACTTGATTTCAATTCTTTTTATTCAACCAATTGTCATACTATGTGTCACGACCCGACTTTCACTCCCAGAAAATCGCGTCATGAATTAAGAAAGAAAGGGATAGAAGAAGAAAAGAAAGAAGAGAAGAAAGAAACAACACAAGAATCTCAACAGCGGAAACGAATAAATTATATTAATAACAAAGTATTACATAGTATACATCAATTATCAGAGTACACAGACATATACAACACATACTAGACAGTTATAAACACCTGTCTAGTTATTACAACTCAATACAAACAGAACACTCAGAGACCAAACACAGCGGAACTATATAACTATACGCAGAAGCCTCCTGCTCCATATGCTCCCCCACAATTCGTCAAAGCTAATCCTGAATCCTAACCTGAATTCTCTTGACTACTCATAAAAATTTGAGTACCCAAGAGTTATAGAAAAACAGAAATAACTCCGGGTCAGACATGGGTCTGGTGTGAGTAACAGGTTAAAGTTGCTTAACTTTCAAAAACCTTTGAAAAGAAAAGGTATCACGTAAGACTTCCCACACATAAACATGGAAAAGTTTTTACCTTACGCTAACCAAAACATTTGATAGGAAATCAGATGATATTATAATAGTGTCTAGGGTTTTCAAATAAAGTACAGAAATAGCTGAAATGCTTACATCTCACATTCCAACATAGTTGGGCACAACTAATACGTACGGCACTTATTGGATTTTGGATTCCATCAATGGCAGGGCTACTGGGGTACCGCCCGTCACAGTACGTGGCCTAGATCACCGTACCGAGGAGCCACCCTAACTCCCCTGCAACACAAAGCCGGACCCGTTCCTTACTGAACAGTTCCAAATAAGACAACCCCGACGGTTGTCATGATCAACCGTCCCACACAGCCGAAATATAAAGGGACCTCTAGACAGGGGTAAATCTTACTCTCAAGTGGGGGCTACCCACGAAGCTTTGCTGCACCTCCCCTGTTTTAGCCATTCCCGGTTGATGAGGCTTGAGGTTACGATTACCTTTATAGGACACAACACTTAGAATGCTCATCGTCCACCTGACGATGTTCTGAAAGCATTCAATCCATACAAGTTCGTTCCGGGTTCGAACGAAACCGAAGGCATCATCTCGTTACACTCGTATTGGAATCACCCTCAGAGTTAACGACAATAACCCTTGCACTCTGATTCACCATCTCGAATCTATAAGACCTATTCCGTCAAACTCATTACGGAATCACCCACAGAGTTATACTGACGTATAGCCCTTACACCTCGAGTCTTCACTCGCTCCACTTGGATTAACGACCTAACGTTATTTGGAATCGATGTGGTTTTCGGATGTCCAAATATGGAAACCCGATCCCGGTCTCATCGAAATCCAAAGCGTGTCTTATTAAGGCCAAGTTGTTTTAAGTTTAAAACATTTCAATTCATTATCTAAATATATACAGATAGATAATTCACAACACAACAGATAATCAATATTATCAGTATCAACAGATAATCATATCATAAACAGATAATACATATTATCATCCAAAAGCAACCAATGCATCCATATCACATACTCTATTCATCTCATAACTGAGATTACAAACCATACTAACAACCAATACCAATCATCAAACATAAGCAAATGATCAAATGATCACACATTCTATAATTAATTTAAAATGAATTAAATTAATTACTCAATCTCTAATTAATTTAAAATGAATTAAATTAATTACTTCATCATAAAGATTCTGCTTATCTTAATCATCTATTGATTTCAAATCAATTTATAAATCATCTTAATATTTATTTCAATTAATCATTATTGATTAATCATCTCTAATTACAATAAGTAATTAGCTTATAAGATTATTTACACAAGTTAATTATATTAAACTCCTACATTTATATTAATCACCCTTGATTAATAACCATTCAGTAATTAACTACATTAATTGCTCAACCCATAAATTAATTATTCTTAATTAATTATTTAAATTAATCCCTTTGATTAATTTCAAAGTAATTTAAATCCAAATTAATTCTAAAATAAATATCCTTAATTACATTCTATAATTATTAATTAATTACTTCCTTAAGTAATTACAAATTCATTAATTACATAAGTAATTATCAACAATTCAACAAATGTTTAAATCAATTAAACTTAATTAATTAATCTAAACAAATCACATTCATTAAATTAATTACACTAAGTAATTAATTCATTAATTACTTTCATTAAGTAATTAAACAATTGATTATTATTAATTAATTAATCTAATTAATTATCAAAAATTAATCACATTAATTAATTGTTAATATCTTAAGTTAATGACTTCATTAATATTTCTTAATTACTTAATTAAGAATTAACTTAAATTAATCATCATTAATTATTAAGTAATTAACATTTAATTACTATTTAATTAATCTCTAATTATTAATTAACTAAGTGCTAATTAAAAACTTAATTATCATTAATCACTTGATTAAATAAATCTTAATCATAAATTAAAATTTAGTTAACCATCCTTAATTATAGATTAATTAAACTTAATTAATCAATCTCAAATCAAATTAAAAATCATTAACTATTTAATTAAACATCCCCATTATTAATTAATTAAATAATTAATATTCATCTTAATTACCGCAATAATTAATGAATCCAATCATTAATCTTTTATTTATCTTTAGATAAATATTCCTTATTTAAATTATGCATTTTAAAAACAAAATGTTTTTAAATTTACATTAAATTCAATTTAACATTTCTTTTAAACTTAAAGACTCAAACTTATTTAAAATAAGATTTTAAACAATACAACTTAATCTTATATGTTTACAAGAAACATATACTTTGTTGATAAGTTCAAAAAGATTTAAATTCAAATTAAAATCAAATTCAAATCAATTTAAAGATTTCTTTAAAATCTCAAAATTGAAATATAACTTCCATTTTCATTTTAGTTTTAACTCTTTAAAACTCTTTCTAAAATTTTCACCTTCAATTCAAATGTAAATCATTTGAAAGCAATTTTAAATTTAAATCTTTATTTAAAACTGAAATTTAAATTTGAATCCAGATTTTTAAAAACTCAGTTTGAATTCATTTGAATTTCCTAATTTAGATACTTAACCTTTCAATTTCAAATGCCAAAACACAATGCATTTATACTTGAGATTTTGAAAATCAAATTTAAATTTGAAAGCTTAAATGATTTCAAATCTCAAATAAACTTATTTGAATTCATATTCAAAATTTTCAGATTAAACTCCATTTCAATCTCCACTTGCAATTTAAATTCACTTTTACATTTTAAAACAGAAAACAGTTTCTGTTAAATTTTAAAACCAAACTTTAAAATTTACTGAATTTAAATTATTTCAAAGAAACAGAATTGAAACTTTTTTGATTTCATGCTTAACCCAGTTTCAAAATCTTAAGTCTCAAATTTTAGTTTGCATTCAAACCCTATAAACTGAAACAGGTTTTCCAGTTCTTTTTTTTTTCTTTCAACCCAAATTTGCATTTCTGCATTTAAATTTATTACAAAATAGGAATTCAAACTATTTGAATTTAATTTCAAACTCAAGTTTAAATCCTAAGCTAAACTTTTAGTTTAAATTTAAACTTAACTTTTAGTTTCAAAACTGCAAAGACAGTTTCTGTTGCTAAACCCTGAAACAATGTACTCGAGCATGCTTCAGATTTACTTCGGGTCAAAAATATTCTGCTTCGAGTCATATCCCATTTAACCCGAGACCTACCCGAGTCACAATTCCAATACCCCTGAAACCTGAAACAGCCTTCACCAATATCACCTAAAACCTGTCAACTCCAATTTCTCTCAACTCCGACCAACATCAACACCCAAACTCCGGCACTAGCTTCATCACTACACCAACCATCAATTCCCAAAATAGCTTTGAACTCGATTCAATGAGGAGTACACAATCGACCCAAAACTGTAACCCAAATAAACTAGGGTTCATCACAGTAATTTCCAAATTTCAATCTTAATTTTGAATTGCAAATCAATTCAATAGTTTTATTGTGATTGGTGATAGATAAACTATCACCAGAAACAAATTCATCCAATTCAAATACAAGAATCAACTGATCTTGTTCAAATAAAAAAATACAGTAGAGTTTGAATTGCTTTCTGGTTAAAGCAATAAGAACTGTAATTTTACTTTTAAAAATTCTATTTTGTTTGATGATTTAATATACTAACTTAAAACATGAATTCCTATAATTTAAATTTCACTTGATATAAATCTTTACTCTGTTATATTATTATCAAGTAAAACAAAATTTGATTTTAACTTATATAATTTTGTTTAATGCTTACTATATTTGATATAAGCAAGTTTCATTCACAGATTAAACATAACAGCAAACAATCAAAAGGAAAGGATTTTTCTATCAACTAGAACCTATATTGTAGATAGCCAGAACATAACAGAATGTATCTTATATACACATATAAACAACAAATTCAAATGTTAAATCATTTCTAAATAAAAGCATGCAACAACTTTCACCTACTTAATTTTTTTAAAGGATAAGTTACTCACCTTATTTGCCAAAATGCAGAGCATAATCAACTATGCAGAGCACCTCCAGTTCAAATGCCAAGAATGCAGACCCCTATCTTGCTTTTAAATGATGCATGCAGGCTTGTTAATTGATGAAGATTAAAATGCAGAGTACATCCAGATTTTATTTTAGCATGCAGGCCTCACTTGCAATTTGCAGATGTAAAGAAATGCAGAGCTTCAAATGGATGTGCAGGCCTTGCTTGCTTTAACATGCATGTTCCAGGGTTTGAAAAGAAATGCATGCTTGCAGGTTTTCTTAATGAAGATTTGAAATGCAGAGCTTCAATTGATGAAGATTGAAATGCAGGCTCTACTTGATTCACCAGATTTCATGAATGCATGTTTCTCAAATGCAAGAACATACAGGGTTTTCTTGCATTTCCCGATTGTAATGCAGGGCTTTAAATGGTTGCATGCAGGTGATATTTTTGGGGAAAGAGGAGTTTGAAAGCAAAGTTTTACAGGCATTTTGAATTTTCAGAAGATTGTTGTGCAGGTTTGCAATTTTGGGAAAGAGAAGTTTCAGATTTGAAATGGAAGATGCAGACTTGAATTTTGGAGGATGCAAATTTGAATATGGATGTGAGCATGTAATTTGGTTTTCTTGATTAAGGGATGAGAAAAAATAATGCTAATGAATGAAGAACAAAATTATGAATGTATTTTCAGAAAATGAATTAAAAGAAAAATTAAAATAAATTTGACACTTGTCATTTTAAAATAAAGATAAGATTACATTTGTTAGCTTAAATCTTTAATGTACAAACACTTGTCTTTATAAATTAATTAGTGTTAAAAGTTAGAGTTAATAAAGTATTAAACATAGTTAATTAAAGTAAATAAGCATTAAGCCTAGTTAATGAATTCTTATGCAAAATTATGTATTAAATAATTCTAAAGAACAAAGAAAAACAATACACAATTAAATCATTTTGAAAAGAAACTTTTTAAAACAAATTATAAAAGGGTTTGTAAAATAATTTTATATACAACTTGAATTAAAAAAAATGAATTTGAAACTAATTAAAACATTTATCTCTTATTTAAAATCATATAGTATTTTAATTAAATATTTTTGAAAAGCTCAAATCAAAAAATAAATCACCATTTCTATTTTCAAAACATATTAAAATTATACTATACTAATTTAACTAAAACAACTTATCTATTTAAAATATATACATAAATACATATACATTTATAAATAGGAAATAGATTTATTAACTCATTAAAAATAATTTCACAAATTAAATATTTAAATAAAGAAGATTATTGAAATCAAATCAAATTTATTAACAAAATTTATCAATTCAATATAAATTTAAACCCAGATTATTAAATTTATATTGTCCAAAATTCTGGGTCGTTACAATCCTTCCCCCTTAAAAGAATTTCGTCCCCGAAATTTAAAACAAAGTTAATTTAATAATCTATTTATAGATTTTATTTTAAACACAGCATATGTTATTCACATGCCAATAACCTAAGCAACCAATTCACACATTCATAACAAATCTAATTATCCAAAAGAATTTTGGATAAAACATTCACGAGTTTCCCCGGTATATATATATATCGGGATACTCGTTCTATAGAATACAATCAATCAATACTACTATGCTATAGAGCTCCTAGCAACAATTCTATACAGAATAGCAGACTACAAACGAGTCTGACACAACAAACAAACCATCCTAAACTGCTGGTTCTACAACCAGAAATATCAAACACGAACTCCCTCAGAGATACGTGAAACACCCTGAATCCCAGTTATCCAAGCTGGCAATTCAACTCTTGAAAACCAAACACTGATCTAACCCAACACAGAAGAAACCAAAACACTTCGGAGCTAGCTTCCCAAACTTATAGCTCCTTGGATCAGAGAAAAACTTAACCAAAATCAAATCTCCGATTCCAGAATCCAAATTTCTCTGTCTCTTATCCATAAAAAATTTCGGACGATCCTGGGCTTACCAACATCCAACCTAATCAGCTCAACTCTTGCTGATTCCAAAAGAAACAGACTGAAGCAAAACAATCCAATGATCTCCTCAAGATCATACAAAAACCAAGAACAAACACTCTGCTTCTCAACAACAGAAGGCAGAACAAACTTCTTCTTATCCGGAAAAGAAAACAGAAACATCCCCAAACTGCTTCCGCTGCACAACTCTGATCCGAAACAGAAGAAAATGCTGACGAAAAGCACAAGCACAGACCGGACAACCCAGCACAAAATATGGTTCCATATATCCATAAAGAAAAACTCAGATGTTCCTCCCAAACCTGAGTTGCTTCACCAAATTCTATCTCAAGGAACCATCCATCTACTAACTGAACCACCAGCTCCAATCCTGGAAAGAAAACTCGATCTCCAGATGCAGACAACCTCTGACTTCCAGAAGACATCCAGACAATCTCCAACAAACACAAGAGAACATACTATCGCAAGTCACTTTTGCGATCAACTCAGCCTGAATCCAAAGAAAACTGCTCTCTCTCAACCAAACAGAACAGCTTATGCTGACTTAGCCAACTTACCAGAGAAAAGATCCACTCTGATGCTTCTGAACTCCACTTCAGAAAAACTACTCAGCCAGAAGACTCCTTATCGACTCAGAATACTCTGCTAAACTCAGCCACATCACCGAGCAGACTCACTTCCTACTCTTGTTCCAAAGAAACATCTTCGGAAATATCCATAGTCACTGCATCTCATCACGCAGCTACTATTTCCTAAGATATCAAGATATCATCACTTGCTTGCTTCTGCCCTACCAACAGATCAAAACTCAATACTGCACTTCAAAGATGAACTCCGAACCTTTACGGGTTACCTTCAGAGATCGATGAAGTACTCATCAAAACAGAACCCACTCGAGACGGTATTAGATCTACAGTCTCGATAAATACACTTCCAACATCATCCATCAAACTCCAACCAATGGTAGTCGTGTTACACACACTTCTACCTCATCTACCTTTATAACTTACATCGGATAAACCCGAACAGGTAATCCAACAGATAGGTAGAACCAAATATATATATATATATATATTAAAAATACAAATACGCTCTCTCAAGAAAGACACCTCTACAGAGCCTAGGTATTCACTCAACCTAACGCTCCCTAAAGAAAGACACACTTCAGAGCCTAGGTATTCACTCAACCTACGGCTCTGATACCAAAATGTCACGACCCGACTTTCACTCCCAGAAAATCGCGTCATGAATTAAGAAAGAAAGGGATAGAAGAAGAAAAGAAAGAAGAGAAGAAAGAAACAACACAAGAATCTCAACAGCGGAAACGAATAAATTATATTAATAACAAAGTATTACATAGTATACATCAATTATCAGAGTACACAGACATATACAACACATACTAGACAGTTATAAACACCTGTCTAGTTATTACAACTCAATACAAACAGAACACTCAGAGACCAAACACAGCGGAACTATATAACTATACGCAGAAGCCTCCTGCTCCATATGCTCCCCCACAATTCGTCAAAGCTAATCCTGAATCCTAACCTGAATTCTCTTGACTACTCATAAAAATTTGAGTACCCAAGAGTTATAGAAAAACAGAAATAACTCCGGGTCAGACATGGGTCTGGTGTGAGTAACAGGTTAAAGTTGCTTAACTTTCAAAAACCTTTGAAAAGAAAAGGTATCACGTAAGACTTCCCACACATAAACATGGAAAAGTTTTTACCTTACGCTAACCAAAACATTTGATAGGAAATCAGATGATATTATAATAGTGTCTAGGGTTTTCAAATAAAGTACAGAAATAGCTGAAATGCTTACATCTCACATTCCAACATAGTTGGGCACAACTAATACGTACGGCACTTATTGGATTTTGGATTCCATCAATGGCAGGGCTACTGGGGTACCGCCCGTCACAGTACGTGGCCTAGATCACCGTACCGAGGAGCCACCCTAACTCCCCTGCAACACAAAGCCGGACCCGTTCCTTACTGAACAGTTCCAAATAAGACAACCCCGACGGTTGTCATGATCAACCGTCCCACACAGCCGAAATATAAAGGGACCTCTAGACAGGGGTAAATCTTACTCTCAAGTGGGGGCTACCCACGAAGCTTTGCTGCACCTCCCCTGTTTTAGCCATTCCCAGTTGATGAGGCTTGAGGTTACGATTACCTTTATAGGACACAACACTTAGAATGCTCATCGTCCACCTGACGATGTTCTGAAATCATTCAATCCATACAAGTTCGTTCCGGGTTCGAACGAAACCGAAGGCATCATCTCGTTACACTCGTATTGGAATCACCCTCAGAGTTAACGACAATAACCCTTGCACTCTGATTCACCATCTCGAATCTATAAGACCTATTCCGTCAAACTCATTACGGAATCACCCACAGAGTTATACTGACGTATAGCCCTTACACCTCGAGTCTTCACTCGCTCCACTTGGATTAACGACCTAACGTTATTTGGAATCGATGTGGTTTTCGGATGTCCAAATATGGAAACCCGATCCCGGTCTCATCGAAATCCAAAGCGTGTCTTATTAAGGCCAAGTTGTTTTAAGTTTAAAACATTTCAATTCATTATCTAAATATATACAGATAGATAATTCACAACACAACAGATAATCAATATTATCATTATCAACAGATAATCATATCATAAACAGATAATACATATTATCATCCAAAAGCAACCAATGCATCCATATCACATACTCTATTCATCTCATAACTGAGATTACAAACCATACTAACAACCAATACCAATCATCAAACATAAGCAAATGATCAAATGATCACACATTCTATAATTAATTTAAAATGAATTAAATTAATTACTCAATCTCTAATTAATTTAAAATGAATTAAATTAATTACTTCATCATAAAGATTCTGCTTATCTTAATCATCTATTGATTTCAAATCAATTTATAAATCATCTTAATATTTATTTCAATTAATCATTATTGATTAATCATCTCTAATTACAATAAGTAATTAGCTTATAAGATTATTTACACAAGTTAATTATATTAAACTCCTACATTTATATTAATCACCCTTGATTAATAACCATTCAGTAATTAACTACATTAATTGCTCAACCCATAAATTAATTATTCTTAATTAATTATTTAAATTAATCCCTTTGATTAATTTCAAAGTAATTTAAATCCAAATTAATTCTAAAATAAATATCCTTAATTACATTCTATAATTATTAATTAATTACTTCCTTAAGTAATTACAAATTCATTAATTACATAAGTAATTATCAACAATTCAACAAATGTTTAAATCAATTAAACTTAATTAATTAATCTAAACAAATCACATTCATTAAATTAATTACACTAAGTAATTAATTCATTAATTACTTTCATTAAGTAATTAAACAATTGATTATTATTAATTAATTAATCTAATTAATTATCAAAAATTAATCACATTAATTAATTGTTAATATCTTAAGTTAATGACTTCATTAATATTTCTTAATTACTTAATTAAGAATTAACTTAAATTAATCATCATTAATTATTAAGTAATTAACATTTAATTACTATTTAATTAATCTCTAATTATTAATTAACTAAGTGCTAATTAAAAACTTAATTATCATTAATCACTTGATTAAATAAATCTTAATCATAAATTAAAATTTAGTTAACCATCCTTAATTATAGATTAATTAAACTTAATTAATCAATCTCAAATCAAATTAAAAATCATTAACTATTTAATTAAACATCCCCATTATTAATTAATTAAATAATTAATATTCATCTTAATTACCGCAATAATTAATGAATCCAATCATTAATCTTTTATTTATCTTTAGATAAATATTCCTTATTTAAATTATGCATTTTAAAAACAAAATGTTTTTAAATTTACATTAAATTCAATTTAACATTTCTTTTAAACTTAAAGACTCAAACTTATTTAAAATAAGATTTTAAACAATACAACTTAATCTTATATGTTTACAAGAAACATATACTTTGTTGATAAGTTCAAAAAGATTTAAATTCAAATTAAAATCAAATTCAAATCAATTTAAAGATTTCTTTAAAATCTCAAAATTGAAATATAACTTCCATTTTCATTTTAGTTTTAACTCTTTAAAACTCTTTCTAAAATTTTCACCTTCAATTCAAATGTAAATCATTTGAAAGCAATTTTAAATTTAAATCTTTATTTAAAACTGAAATTTAAATTTGAATCCAGATTTTTAAAAACTCAGTTTGAATTCATTTGAATTTCCTAATTTAGATACTTAACCTTTCAATTTCAAATGCCAAAACACAATGCATTTATACTTGAGATTTTGAAAATCAAATTTAAATTTGAAAGCTTAAATGATTTCAAATCTCAAATAAACTTATTTGAATTCATATTCAAAATTTTCAGATTAAACTCCATTTCAATCTCCACTTGCAATTTAAATTCACTTTTACATTTTAAAACAGAAAACAGTTTCTGTTAAATTTTAAAACCAAACTTTAAAATTTACTGAATTTAAATTATTTCAAAGAAACAGAATTGAAACTTTTTTGATTTCATGCTTAACTCAGTTTCAAAATCTTAAGTCTCAAATTTTAGTTTGCATTCAAACCCTATAAACTGAAACAGGTTTTCCAGTTCTTTTTTTTTTTCTTTCAACCCAAATTTGCATTTCTGCATTTAAATTTATTACAAAATAGGAATTCAAACTATTTGAATTTAATTTCAAACTCAAGTTTAAATCCTAAGCTAAACTTTTAGTTTGAATTTAAACTTAACTTTTAGTTTCAAAACTGCAAAGACAGTTTCTGTTGCTAAACCCTGAAACAATGTACTCGAGCATGCTTCAGATTTACTTCGGGTCAAAAATATTCTGCTTCGAGTCATATCCCATTTAACCCGAGACCTACCCGAGTCACAATTCCAATACCCCTGAAACCTGAAACAGCCTTCACCAATATCACCTAAAACCTGTCAACTCCAATTTCTCTCAACTCCGACCAACATCAACACCCAAACTCCGGCACTAGCTTCATCACTACACCAACCATCAATTCCCAAAATAGCTTTGAACTCGATTCAATGAGGAGTACACAATCGACCCAAAACTGTAACCCAAATAAACTAGGGTTCATCACAGTAATTTCCAAATTTCAATCTTAATTTTGAATTGCAAATCAATTCAATAGTTTTATTGTGATTGGTGATAGATAAACTATCACCAGAAACAAATTCATCCAATTCAAATACAAGAATCAACTGATCTTGTTCAAATAAAAAAATACAGTAGAGTTTGAATTGCTTTCTGGTTAAAGCAATAAGAACTGTAATTTTACTTTTAAAAATTCTATTTTGTTTGATGATTTAATATACTAACTTAAAACATGAATTCCTATAATTTAAATTTCACTTGATATAAATCTTTACTCTGTTATATTATTATCAAGTAAAACAAAATTTGATTTTAACTTATATAATTTTGTTTAATGCTTACTATATTTGATATAAGCAAGTTTCATTCACAGATTAAACATAACAGCAAACAATCAAAAGGAAAGGATTTTTCTATCAACTAGAACCTATATTGTAGATAGCCAGAACATAACAGAATGTATCTTATATACACATATAAACAACAAATTCAAATGTTAAATCATTTCTAAATAAAAGCATGCAACAACTTTCACCTACTTAATTTTTTTAAAGGATAAGTTACTCACCTTATTTGCCAAAATGCAGAGCATAATCAACTATGCAGAGCACCTCCAGTTCAAATGCCAAGAATGCAGACCCCTATCTTGCTTTTAAATGATGCATGCAGGCTTGTTAATTGATGAAGATTAAAATGCAGAGTACATCCAGATTTTATTTTAGCATGCAGGCCTCACTTGCAATTTGCAGATGTAAAGAAATGCAGAGCTTCAAATGGATGTGCAGGCCTTGCTTGCTTTAACATGCATGTTCCAGGGTTTGAAAAGAAATGCATGCTTGCAGGTTTTCTTAATGAAGATTTGAAATGCAGAGCTTCAATTGATGAAGATTGAAATGCAGGCTCTACTTGATTCACCAGATTTCATGAATGCATGTTTCTCAAATGCAAGAACATACAGGGTTTTCTTGCATTTCCCGATTGTAATGCAGGGCTTTAAATGGTTGCATGCAGGTGATATTTTTGGGGAAAGAGGAGTTTGAAAGCAAAGTTTTACAGGCATTTTGAATTTTCAGAAGATTGTTGTGCAGGTTTGCAATTTTGGGAAAGAGAAGTTTCAGATTTGAAATGGAAGATGCAGACTTGAATTTTGGAGGATGCAAATTTGAATATGGATGTGAGCATGTAATTTGGTTTTCTTGATTAAGGGATGAGAAAAAATAATGCTAATGAATGAAGAACAAAATTATGAATGTATTTTCAGAAAATGAATTAAAAGAAAAATTAAAATAAATTTGACACTTGTCATTTTAAAATAAAGATAAGATTACATTTGTTAGCTTAAATCTTTAATGTACAAACACTTGTCTTTATAAATTAATTAGTGTTAAAAGTTAGAGTTAATAAAGTATTAAACATAGTTAATTAAAGTAAATAAGCATTAAGCCTAGTTAATGAATTCTTATGCAAAATTATGTATTAAATAATTCTAAAGAACAAAGAAAAACAATACACAATTAAATCATTTTGAAAAGAAACTTTTTAAAACAAATTATAAAAGGGTTTGTAAAATAATTTTATATACAACTTGAATTAAAAAAAATGAATTTGAAACTAATTAAAACATTTATCTCTTATTTAAAATCATATAGTATTTTAATTAAATATTTTTGAAAAGCTCAAATCAAAAAATAAATCACCATTTCTATTTTCAAAACATATTAAAATTATACTATACTAATTTAACTAAAACAACTTATCTATTTAAAATATATACATAAATACATATACATTTATAAATAGGAAATAGATTTATTAACTCATTAAAAATAATTTCACAAATTAAATATTTAAATAAAGAAGATTATTGAAATCAAATCAAATTTATTAACAAAATTTATCAATTCAATATAAATTTAAACCCAGATTATTAAATTTATATTGTCCAAAATTCCGGGTCGTTACACTATGAATAAATTTACATTGGTTACATCTTATTGAATTACTATTCTACAATTATCAATTTAATCTACATTAATTGCACTATTTAAATGAACTAGTTGCAATTGATTTCAAATTTAATTTAACACGCTAAATGAATAGGTAAGACATAATAATTATCACCATTATCTTTTAGTCACATCTTATTAGTTTATTATCCATAACAAGGGCTATAATTACAACTACAACACTAATTTTATTCAATAATAATTTATTACACATTATTTCATTAATTAATCAATACTTAAATTATCAATTGCTCTTTTTATCCAATTATCCATTAGTACATGCATTACTATAATTTATTTGCAATCTATCTCAATTGTAACTCTTTAATCCTTTTATTTAATTGGAATTTCCTTTAAAGAGTTATATATTACCTTAAATTAATATTACTGCATTGCATTCTCGTTATATTCTTTTTATTAAATTATCAATTTTTATTTCTTCCAATAATACATCACAAAATTTATTAAATTAACTAATTTTAATTTTCAAAAATTACGGATCGTTACATCACATATAATCATCGCCAAACCGTCCTACTTCGTTCTGGAATCTCCACCACGTACAAAGTTGTTAAAGTGGTTTTCGGTATTGGTAGTGAGTATGACAATATCTGATCCTGGTCTCTTTAACAATCAAATGCTTATTTCACACCATAGCCATTTCATTTGAATAGTTCATTCTTTATATCAAAATATCATATTCATTTCAAAATCATATCACTTTCGAAATCATATCCACTTTTGAAATCATATTCACTTCCAAAATCATAACCATAAAATAATTTAACGACCTAGATTTTTTAACGGTTAATCGTGGATATTTAAATGGTTAAATATTGGATTTGGAATTATAATTGAGTTAGTAAGATTTTAAAACTGGATTTTCAAGCGATTTCATAAATTTTTGAAATCGTCGATTTAACGACGCGTTGAAATAGCGATCCAAGACACAATCTCGGAATTCGATGAAACCAGTTCCATTGAATCCATAAAAGTGTAATATTATTGAATTTCAAATTTCACAGCGTTTGGAGTTATCATTTGGCTGTATGATACAAAACGAGTTGAATTTATTATTAAAAATTTAATATAAATAATTAGGTCCTAAAAACTATCTTCTTCATACGATCGAGTAAGGACTCGAAACCTTTTCCATTACGATCAGAATAGGTGTATAACATTATAAATGCCTAGGGCACGCCTCGATAGGAGATCTAAATTTTGAGTTGCTAAAAGAGATATTTTATAATTAATTAAATTATATAAAATCAAAATCAAATCCAATCAGCCCCCATCTCCATTCCAACAACCACCTTACATTCCTAAACATGCAACTCCTATTCTTTCAGTTTAAAATATCATGAGCCCGTCCCTTTTAGAACACGTTCATCTTTCATTTGGTTCTCTTCAGTCGAATCCAATTCGAGAGAAAACAACAAATGGCCGCTGCGTTTAAAATCGTGAACTTGCCTCCTCTCATCTTTTTCGGTTTGAATCAAACAAAAATCATCTCGTTATAAATAAAAAAAAAGAGAAAAGAGTGATCGAATCCCTTGACGTTGACAAGCAAGAGTCGTCATCAGCTATGCTACGAGAGGTATGATTGTGTTCTTACTTCGTTAATGCTTGGGTTTTGGGCTCACGCGATTAAATCACGATGGTCGAAGTAGTGGAATGGGCAAATGCGCCAGGGGGTTTGGGTCACAGCGGCTGGAGCAGGCGCATGAGGTAGGAACGTTCGCGGTAGCATGGTTAAGGCATGTGCGACGGTCGGAGTTTGATCGCGACTGTCGCGTATTTGGGAGTTTGGGTGGCGTGGGATGGTGACGAACTTGGAGGGAGTCTGGAGTGTGAATTGGAGGCGCGTGTGGGCTGTAGACAAGGGCAGTGGATGCTCACGTGATGGCTTCGAGCGCGAGGTAAGTAATGGAACTTTGGCCAAGTTGACTGGTTGACTATGACGCTTAGGGAGGTCGTGGCATGCACGGTAGCAAGGTGAGGCTGTGATGGGGCGCGTTTAGTTTTGGGTCGGAAGGTAATTAATTTTCTTAAGTCATAATTAGTGGAATTAATATATATCGAATTCGTGAATGTTATTAACACTGTAGCTAATTTATATGAGGTCCAAAAATCATGAATATGACGAATTTGGATTCATAGTTGAGGAATATACAAGCTGGAATTAATTTAATTTTTTTCAGAGACAGTTTGGAACTTAAACAATGGAAATTTGGATATTCATAAAAGTAAAAATCAAGGTGAGTAAATATCACTCTTTTTGGATCGCCGAAGTTAATTTTAAAAGAATTAGAATTAATTATTGGATGTTGTTGGAATTTATAAATTATTGTCTGTTGAATGATATAATATATATATATATATATATATATATATATATATATATATATATATATATATATATGTAGTATATGTATTAGTAGTTGGAGTGATATTCCCGCATATTTTAGCGGATGAGACCCTATGCGCACCGTATAATAACGGATGACCGTATATACCACGATATCCCCCTCTAAGTGGGATTGATATTTTTATATTGTATTAACATCTGTGAGGCAGGAAAACAGGTTGGAGGGATCCAACTGGATTCCTCAAAATATTTTATTTATTTTTCATATATAGTGATATATGGACTGTGTAGAATAATCTAGCATAGATAATTGTAGTGATTGAAATTATAGGATGCTACTATATCATTGGCCTGAATTTTAATATTTTGAAATACCATAAATACATTTTTAAAATTTAATGAATTAAAGGGAATTTTCGATATAAAAATATTTATAATGGAAATTGAATTATTTTTAAGAAAAATTGAATTGGAAATAATATATATAAATTTTGGATTGTACGTAACTATTCGTGAATGGATTTAAATAGAGACTTTAAAAACCTTAATTATATAAAGGAGTTTGTAATTGGTATTCTGAAATATGAAAATGAGTTAAAATCAATATTAAGAATAGATTGGAGGTATAAATGGAATTTATAAGTAATGAATTTAT
The DNA here is from genome assembly GCA_030765085.1 of Allium cepa. Classification (NCBI taxonomy): domain Eukaryota; kingdom Viridiplantae; phylum Streptophyta; class Magnoliopsida; order Asparagales; family Amaryllidaceae; genus Allium; species Allium cepa. The sequence continues at coordinate 303,028,230 of CM060945.1, read as the reverse complement.
ATAATGGGATTTTATAAATTAGATTTTTTTATAAAAAAGGGAAACCAAGGGGGTTATAAAATTTATAAACGATGTTGATAAATATGGGAATTTGATATTAGATGATAGATTGGAAATATAAATTTATAAGAAGAATTTATATTAGAATATGAGAATAGAGTGAGAAAAATAGTGGAACTATTTTTTTGAAAGTGAAGATGGTTAACGTGATCTAAGTGGAAGTGATATATTATGATTCGAGAGGAATTTATAAATTGAATTGGTTATTGGTTTTGAATAAAAATATTTTCAATTCTAAGGAGTTGAGTTTGCTTTTAAAAGGAAAATTTTATAAGTATAAAACGATAAAATTTTAAACTAGTTAGGGCTGAAATACTTTGGCAAGTATATTTTTAAATATGAAGTATTTATTTAAGTAAATTCTAGCTTTTAAATCAGCTTTGAAAATTTATTTGTTTATCTAAAAATGAGTTTAAATAAATTATTACTTGAACATGTTTTTAAAATTAAATTATTTTCCTTTTTAAATAACTATTATATATGTATAGACTTTTGAAGTGATTGAAATTTTTTATTTATAAATTTTTCTAGTTTGTAAATGGAGTTTTTGAAACGGCCCAGAAATTTCGATCCCGAAATTCCAGATAGTTAGGGAAAGAAGAAAAAGAGGTAGATGAAGAAGAACATAAAACCAAACTCAGAATCTCACATTCGCAGCGGTTAAAATATAATATCAAATAATATTCTTTACACGAAGGAAACTGTATCAGTCAATTAAATTTTATTGCATCAGGGTTACAACATTTCACAATCACTGGACAGTTAAAATAATCTGTCCCAAATAAATAACAATATATCACAGCGGAATACTCTCCATACGTTCCTGCCATCCAGCTCGCCTCTTGAGCTCCAGAACTTCCTTACCTGGAAATCTGTAATACTCGGTCTGACCCGAGCATTACATCAAAGTAACACCCGGGTCAGGCTGTAAACCACCGTGAGTAAACCCATCTAACATGTGTGAGAAATACGGATTACGGATCTTAGGCTAAGATTAACACTAGAGGGGAGGGTGAATAGTGTTAATAAAGAATTACTAAATATTTTTAAATTTATATTAATAATTTAGACACAAAAGTATGCAATATACAGACACAAATATGATCAAAGAAACAATCACAGATGCAAAAATAAAATAAAAGCAGCAAAGGAAAGAACATGCTGGATTTTATATTGGTTCGGGGTTACCTACATCCAGTCCCGCAACACAAGTACGGATTTCCTTTCAAAAGCAATTGTACAATTACACCCTCGATTTCAAGGCTACGAGGTACACCCTCCAGAATTTCGATCCTTTGGGTAGAGATACTTGATTTCCGGGCCAAAAGTTAACCCAATTGATTTACCAAGGCTACGATCACACCTTTTCCCTTTTGATTGATTTCCAAAGCTACAATCACACCTTTTCTCGCTTAATAGATTACAAAGAAGTCTATACTTCTGAATAGCACTGAGAATCTTGTAGAGATAGTGATAGGGAATCAAACTAGAAGTAATCGAGTATGATTCAATGTTGATTTCAGCAGAGTAATGATAAGAATATGTATTAAGAAAAGAGGAAGAAGAAGAGGAGTGAAAACCAGAAAAAAGTGATTAAAATTTCGTTGAAACTGACCCCTATTTATAGAAGAACAACAGCCATGACCATTCATGAAGAGTTATGGTGAATAGACACTTCTTTTGAAATTTGAAATTTTGAATCAAACTGTCACCATGTCGACATGGTACCCATAGGCATGTCGACATCCCAAAGCATTTTATGATGTTTTGAATTTCTTTGAAAATAACCTTTATCTTATATAAAAACTATTTTAAACTTTATAAATATACTTGACTATAGTTAAAATTCATAAGTAAATTTAAGGAATAATATATATTGATTTTAACTATAATTTTATATGAAAGTTAAATATATTACTTTGAAAAGATAGCTTAAAATCAAGAGTAATTTCACTTTGAAAATAAAGATGTTTTTGAGGCTAAAATTATTTAAAATCAGGATCGAGGGTTTTGAGTCTTTTAAAAGGAAAATTTTGAAAACATTTTGAAAACAAGATAATTTTGTAAAATCTTTTGAATTAAAATTAGTGGATACAAAACAATGTCTCACTAGATTTTCGTAGGTTCCATCCTACTTAGGGTTCCATCCATTTAACGGGCTCGAAGTGGATTCCATTCCACGAATAAATTGGATTTTAAGATGCCAGTGCTTTTCTATGAATTTTAACAAAAATTCCTAATAATAAAAAATACTTATCCTTGAAATCTTGAACTCTTGATAGTCTCGATACTCATGAGTCTTCTATCTTGATATATATCTTGATATCTTGAATCTCTATACTATACAGTCTTCATTCTTAGTACCTTCATGGTTAAATCCTGCATATGCATATATATCTAAACTTATAATGTTAGTATTTATATTTTATAATCTATTCTAAGGTTGTTGTCATCAAAACCATCATCTCACGGACTAACAATCTCCCCCATTTTGATGATGACAACCTTTGTTTATAAAATATTATTTCTATCCTAATAACTCCCCCTAAAACTAACAACCCCCCTTAATCTATACCTAACTATCCTATTTTATATTTCTCCCCCTTTGTCATCAACAAAAACTCTAACTAAATGAGATAACTCCAAACTATATAACACCCCCTAAAACTATTATTCTATGACATGTGATTATAATGATAGTGTTATCATCAACACTTAAGTCTAATACTAAAACATAGTCCTAAACTCTTAATTATCCTAACTAAGAATTCACAATAATACTTATAATAAAAACACATATAACGACACGAGTTATTTATTACGCATATGGTTATATTTACATTTGCATTTGAAAACATAAAAACACAATCAACAATGGAAGGAAAAAGAAGAAACTAATGTGTGCTTCTAAACATAGGAGATCTATGAATCGAACAGTTTGGATAGTGGAAACAGAAATTTCCACGTTGTTCGACAAGATTCCCATTTTTGTCGAAACACACTTCTCCAACACACACTACTTGGTCATCATCCTCCTCGTGTGTTTCTTCCATGGGTTCTTCTTCTTCATCGCTGGCCTCTTGTTCTTGATTGAGTGAAGAGTCTTCATCGATCAAGATAGGGATTGCACTGGTTGTCCATTAGGAATTTTTGCAAATTCGTAAGAATCTTGCCTTGCCTTTTGTAACGACCTGGGATTTTTGACATCCCGGGTTGTGAATATTATTTATAATATTCAATGATATTGTATTTTAATATATAATATTTGTATTAATCAATGATTTATCATTATATAAATTTTTCTTCTAAAAAAAATATGACTTGGGTTTTCAAAACTATATTAAATTGTGAAGTTGATTTAAATAAAATTTCTTAAATATATATATTTTGTTTCAAAATAAAATATGTACATATTGTTTATATTTAATATATGTATTTGTTTTAAGGATAAATATATATATTTAGTCTAAAGTTGAAATATAATAAATATTTAAATTTATTGTGAATTCATTATTTTTATATATAGAATGATAAATTTTTATGTAATAAAATTAGATGAAAATTCTTAGTGAAAGTGTTATACTTTGATTTAGTATATACCAACAATATTTTTTATATGAATAGAATAATTTTAAGTTTCTTTAAAAATATATGTACTTTGAATAAGACAATTTTATATATATGTTATGATAAGCTAAAAGAAAATTTATAATAGTTAATTGAGAGAAATGTTATAAATTGATATATACAAAAATCAGATAAATAAATAAGAGGAACTATTTATACATAAATATTAATGAATCTTAGTTGTTTGAAGTTATATATTTTTATATTATAAAGAGCAGAGTGACTTGATTTATTTTAAGATTTAATCTATGGTATAGATTTTTATTTTATCAAAATTTCATTTGATATAAATTATATGAAGATATAATTGTTATTTTATTTCATTTTGTTTAAAGTAACAATATATTCATTAAAAAGTATAAATCAAAGAGGGGGTTATTTTAATTGATTTATTCCTCATCTTTATTTTAAAACAAATAAGAATACATGCCTTAAATCTTACTTAATTAAGTTTTTATTTTTATTTAAAATGTAAAAGTGACAATCACATTTATACTTGGTTTAACCTTAAGTATGGGCTGATTGCAATTTTAAATATAGTTGCATGTGTATTAATTTGGTATGGCATGTACAAGCAATAAGTAATGAACCTCCAAAACTTTCTACTGTAAATGTAAGTATAGATTAACAAAAAGGAGTAAATAAACTAAATTAATCTAGTTTCAACTACGGTAAAAAAAGTAGGAAATTACATCAGTAAAACAAACTTACACTTGGCATTTAAAAATATGGAATCCAACATAATCATGTAAGTTTCTTTTCAAAAAAAGTCTTCGTTTTAAAAAGATATTACTTTAGCCTCTAAAGGTTATTTCTATTCAACATTTATATTTAAAAAAATTACAACTATATAGGTTATAAAATCAGTAGCTAAAAGAACACCTTAGTTCACATTTTTAAAATATCAAAACATCAAAAAAAAGAGGAATGGCAACACTCTGAAAATTATGCATGTAAGAATTGCTCTATAAAAACAAAATCTGGAAGACTTTAAAAGAAGATCTTGAAGCAATCTCTTGAAGAATCTAGCTTACTGGAAGCAAGTTCAAGGATTTCAAGTTTTAAAATTCAATTTCAAGTTTTAAAAAGAAGCAAGAACCAGATGTTCAAGGTGAGAAAACTGTAGTTTTCAAGATAGAATTTGATGCATGCTCTGTTATAGTGAATATTATGCTTAACTTTATTTCTAAAATCCCAATCTGTTGATCTAGCTTGAATTTGAAGATTTTATCAACTGGAAATATGTTCATTTACTAGAATAGCTTACGGTAAAATTGGTTATTTAATTTTTTATGCTGTATAGTTAGTATGGGTTGGGTTTTATAGTAAAAATCAAATTTTTATGAAATTTCAAAATGTTTGAATCAAAGATTCAAGCATGCATGTTAGTTTCTTCGATAAAAATAGGATTTTTGGAGGTTGAATCGTGATTTTTAATCACCTAGTTTGTGAGAAATTTGAAGTTGAGCCTTTTATATTCAAAAATTAAATTCCGGCGATTTCTTCGTCGAGGGGTGGTGCGGCCTGGACAGGAGAGTGCTGGGTGACATGGGTAAGGCGATGACCGTGGCGGAATTTGCGATTTTGCCTTGGATTGAGCGTGCATGGGAGTTTTAGGGTTTAAGGGAGGGTTGAAGCTCTGTGCACAACGCGGCTGGTTTGAGAAGCAAACGGGCGACCGGAGATTCTGGGTTTTGACTCATGGATTACTACATGTGTCAGCACTCGATAGTGGTGAATGATGTTCGTCATTGTGGATGGTTGTCGAAGCAGTTGATGGATTTGTGGGGCGTGTGTAAGTTTCGCATCTTGGAAAACTTCGGCCTGTAGCACGAATTTGTAATCTCCGGTGATATTTGCTTCGACGTGTAGCTTGATGCACTCGAGCATGGTTGTAGAGTTGATGTGAGGCATCGCGACAGGGGGTTGGCCGAAGTTACGGCCATACACGTGCACGCGTATCAGTGCACGTGTTTTTTTCTGTTGGATTTTTGTTGGTGCATGGGTTGTCGTCGTGTTGGAGCGTGGGTGACGATCGGTTTCGGCGTAGCCAACGTGTTTCGAAAGTTTGTGTTTCCGGCAATGGTCTCTGTTCGATTTGGGTTTTGAATTCCTGGAGGAGGAAAGTTTGGGTTTAGCATGATTTGGGGAGGAAGAGATTTGGAATAGTGGGTTCGTGATATTTGGTTTTGGTTTGGGCTTCGACCCAACTACCGCGTTTGATTTTTATCAGGCTTGGACTTTCGGGCTTGTTGTTGGTCGAACCTGATTTGCTATGGGCTGATTGATTCAGAGTTCGGTTGTTTAAAATAAAGTCTATTATTTTATATAAATTGGTATTTTAAAAGTTTTCAATTTATATTGTTTTCACATTTAACAATGTTGTTGATATGTGAATCTTTGAACAACATTCTTTAATCTTAAATACTATTTAAGATTTAATTAAAAACAATGGTTTTTATTAATAACAATTTTTTTATATTAATACTTAATTATAGTTATTAAGTAAAATTGATATTAGTATTTGATTTAATTTAAATGGTAAAATTTCTTTTACTTAAGTTTATTTGAATAACTGAGTAAAGTAAAGCTAATTTAGAAGATCATTAAAATTTAGCCTTGAATTAATCAAGTGCTTAAGGATTTTTAATTTATAATAATTAATGAGGGAATTAAGGGTTTATTAGTTGAGAAATAATTAATTATAACTAATTAAATGATTATCAAATAATTAATTATAATTAATTAAGGGATGATGTAATTAGTTAAGCAATTAAGGGTTAATTGCTGAAATGATTAAAATAATTAATTTGTGAAATTAATTAAAAGTTAATTACTTAATGTAATTAGGAAATAGCAAATCAAGGATGATTAATTTAAAAAGTGAAATATAATTGAAATAATAAAGAGAAATAAATACTTATACTTTGAAGTGAACTCAAGTTCTTAAATTATATTATAATTATTTCATAAATAAAATGTTATGAAATGAATGGTTTGTATCGACGAATGTTATGTCGTCATATAATCCATTGTGAAGTTAATATGTGAATCTGTATAAGCTTATTTAGATAGGATCTAATTATCAATCGGGAATGAATGCCATTTAATAATCTGATGGCCAAAATTTTGAGATGATCCTAATTGATTAGTTGCATTTATTTAGATTGTTTAAACTAGATGACATTAGGACAGCGGGAACTGACACCATTCCGCTGTATAATTGATATAATTGTTGTGTAGGGTGTAAGCCATTGTCCTGATTATGATTGAATAATTGTTCTAGTAATGATAATCTCTAATTTGATGTTCTTTCATATATCTGTTATGTGCATGTTAATTATATTGAGAATTTATTGTGAATCGATCTATTGTAATGGATGGATTTGTATATCTGAGATTGTGAAATATGAAATGTGAATTGATAAGTACCGTTGGACTGGTAAGCCTTCTTCAATTTGAATTTATTTATGAGATTAGTTTGTTTTAAATAAAGTAATATAATAATATTTTTTAGAAATGTTTTTAAGATTTATCAATATTTGGAATATTTAAAGTAGCTATTTATTTCTACCTTTGAAAATCTTTTAAGTTATAATTTCTAAATTGTTTCAAGTATTAACTCATTTTGTAATAACTCTTTAAAGGACAATTTTTATCGATATTTAAGTATATTCTCTTTAAATTAAAATCTCTTTAATAAAAGTAGTTTAAATTATTATAATAATCTTTATGGAGAATATTTTATCTATTTAACTTGAAATAATATTTGCAAATTTAGAAGTATGATTTGGAAGGAAATAGTTTTATATATATTTCAAATGAAATAAGTTTTCTTAAATAAATGGTAATTCACTTAGATTTTTAAAGGTGCACAAGGTTTAACGGTTGAAATGGGAAAGAACTTTGTGTATTGATTAATTGCTTTGATAGTTAAATAACCGACTATCAAAATTGGACAAAACCTGACTTTGGAAAATATCTAGAGGAGACTCGAGAATTATATGGTACGGTTACCGATCGAGGTGCTATACCGTACGTATAAACTCGTTTGTTCTTTAGGACGAATTATAAGGAGACCCGTACGATAACGGTTAGGAGGTGAACTCTGATCTTGTATTTCGTCGGAGTATTTCCTAAAGAGCCGGGGTTGAGTTTACCAGGAAATAGCGAACGTTGTTTCGAAGAGACCGGGATCGGATTTGAAATCTGAAAACCACTTCGATCCGACAATACGTTTTTGGAATGAAGATAAGAGTTTGGAGTCGAATATGGAGCAGTGAAGTGCAAGGGATACTCGCTACTAATTCTGAGGGTGATTCCAAAATGGATGTAGTAGGAATAGTGCTTTCGTTTTCGTTCGAACACGGAACGGACTTGTATGGACGAATGCTTTTAGAACATCGTTAGGTGGACGATGAGCATTCTAAGGGATATGTTCTAAAAAGGTAATGCTTAGCCTCGAGCCTCATCAACCGGGAATGAATAAAAATCAGGGGTTATGCAGCAAGGCTTCGTGGGTAGCCCCCACTTGAGAGTAAGGTCATCACTGTCTAAATGTCCCTTTTTATTTCGGCTTAGTGGTGCGGTTGCTGATCCCAACCGCGGGGTGATCTTATTCGGAACTGTCCAGTAAGGGATGGTTCCGACCTTGTGTTGTAGGGGAGCGGGCGTACTCCTTGGTACTGTGATCTAGGCCACGTACTGTGACAGGTGGTACCCCAGTGTCTAGTCATTAGTTGGAAATCCATTTTCCCTACGCGCCTTGTATGAGTTTTTTTTGTATTACCCACTCTATGGCTAGTAGCTGGAATTTAATTATGTAACAATTTCGGCTATTTTAGTAAGTATTTGTATATAGACCCTATTATAATATCATAGGATTTCATAAAAATGTTTTAGCTATCGTAAGGTAAAAACCCGACATGTTTATTTGTGGCGTGGTCTTACGAGATGCTTTTTTTTTTCAAAAGGAATTTTCAAAATTTAATAATCAAGTTGATTGTGTTTTCTCACGCTGGTATACCAGACTGACCAGGGCTTTGGTGTTTTCCTATATGCTCGGGTCAGACCGAGCATATTCCCAGGTTTAACTGGAAGAGTGGAAGCTTCAGAAGGAAGAGCTGGATCATGAGACATATTCTCGTAATTGTATATATGTAATCCTTTGGGTCTTGTGGATATGATTGTAAGGACAGGATTGATATAACTGTTCGAGTTGTATGATTGTAACTCTGATGTAAAACCTGTATATGTTATATAAAGGAAACAGTTTTGGTTTCATGTAAAGATTTGTTTATATTATAAATTATTCGTTCCGCTGTGAGATTCTGATTTGTTCTCTTTTCTTCTATCTTCTTTCTATTTCTATCTTCTTTCTTTCATTATCCGTCTTTCCGTATAATTTAACTGACAAGAGTGGTTCAAAGTCGGTTTAATTTGGTATGGAAAAATGGGTTGAGACACCTTTCCTGTTCCTTTGCCATACGAAGTTGAGTTACTTGAATTTCAGTCAACATATGAAGAACATCCTTCATAAATTCCTCCATTTTAGTCACACAAGCGAGAGTAGTGCATTGGAATGGAGCAGAAGTAGGAGAGGGAAATGAGAAAGTTGAATTTATGTTTGATTTTGAGGATGAAGCCATGATTTTATTTATTTCAGAAGAGAGAATGAAGAGAAAACAGAGAGAATGAATTAAAAGTCGAAATTGAGAAGAATATATAACTAAAATTTTGAATTTTGGTGGGTAATTTTTTAAAAAATCAAAACGTTATATATTGACATGTATACCTAGGGGATGTCGACATGGCCTTTTTAAAAGTTAACTCTTTGATTTATTTTGATACTAATTGTTAATTATACTTGTTATTTATATTTTATATTTCAATTATAGAACAAATTCCTAATTCTCTTCTTAATTTAGTAAATATTGATTCATTTAAAAGTTTTGTTAAGATATCAGCAATTTGATTTTCAAAATTGATATAATCAAGTGTAACTACTTCCTTGCTTATATTATCTCTAAGAAAATGATGTCTGATATCAATATGTTTAGTTCGAGCATGTTGAGTAGTATTTTCGGATAAATTTATCGCACTCGTATTGTCACAATAAATTGGAGATTTTGAGAAATTTATACCAAAATCTTTTAAGGTTTGTTGCATATATATTACTTGAGAACAAGCCAAAGCAGTAGAAATATAATCTGCTTCAGTTGTTGATAAAGAAACCGTGTTTTGCTTTTTACTAAGCCAAGAAATCAGAGAATGCCCCCAAAAGTGACAAGTCCCACTTGTACTTTTTCGGTCTGATTTACAACCAGCATAGTCAGCATCACAATAAGATATTAAGTCAAAAGAATCATTTTTAGGGTAGAATAAACCACAATCATACGTGTGTTTAACATATCTTATGATTCGTTTCACGGATTTTAAGTGAGTCTTTTTAGGTTGGGATTGATATCTAGCATAGAGACAGACACTATGCATGATATCAGGTCTACTAGCAGTAATATAGAGTAATGAGCCAATCATTCCTCTATATAATTTTTGATCAACTTCTTTCGAGAGATCTTCTTTACTAAGGTACTCATTGGTTGCCATGGGAGTGGGTTTTCCACTTGCAGTAGTCAAACCAAATTTACTAATTAGGTCTTTAGCATATTTTTCTTGACTAATAAAGATACCATCATCTAATTGTTTTATTTGTAATCCTAAAAAGAAATTTAATTCACCCATATGACTCGTCTCAAATTCTTTTTTCATTATTTCAGAAAATTCTTTATTCATTTCAAAATTAGTTGAACCAAAATGATATCATCTACGTAAACTTGTACTAGTTGAATATCATTTTTATTTCTTTTAATAAAAAGAGTATTATCTACTTTACCAATTTCAAAATAAGATTACAATAAATAAGATCTTAGTCTATCATACCAGGCTCTAGGGGCTTGTTTTAGACCATATAGTGCCTTTTTAAGTTTGTAAACATGATTTGGTAATTTATCATTTTCAAAAAGTAGTGGTTGTTTGACATATACTTCTTCTTTTACAAATCCATTTAAAAAGGCGCTTTTAACATCCATTTGATATAGTTTAAAATTATTATGATTTGCAAAAGCAAATAGAATCCTATTGGCTTCTAATCTTGCTACGGGAGCAAAGGTTTCATTAAAATCTATTCCTTCTTCTTGACAATAACCTTGAGCGACTAATCGAGCTTTATTTCTAACTACCTCTCCTTGTTTATTCATTTTATTTTTATAAACCCATTTAGTTCCAATTATAGTTTTATTTTCTAGTCTAGGAACAAGTTCCCAAACGTCATTTCTAGTAAATTGATTTAATTCTTCTTGCATAGCCAAAATCCATGAATCACCAGTTGATGCTTCTGTTGGATTTTTGGGTTCAATAGTTGATATAAAAGCTACATTACTCATTTGACTTAGTTGATTTCTAGTTTTAACAACATATTGCATATCTCCCAGTATATTTTCTATAGGGTGATCTTTTAAAAGTTTTGTCCTTTTATTAGGATGATTATTAGTTTCAATAGGTTCTTGATTTTGAGTGATTAAGTCCTCTTCATCATTTGTATCTTCAAAAATTTTGAAATTTTCATCAAATGAAACATGCATTGTTTCTACATTGGTATTAGTTTTTAAATTAAACACTTTGTACGCTTTACTTCTATTAGAATATCCGATAAAGATACCTTTGTCGGATTTAGGATCAAATTTATCTAAATTATCTTTTGTATTTAGAATAAAGCATTTACTTCCAAAAATTCTGAAATAAGATACCTTAGGTTTCTTTGAATAAAGAAGTTCATAAGATGTCTTATCAGTTAGAGGTCTAATTAAAGTTCTATTCAAAATATAACAGGTGGTAGCAACTGCTTCTGCACAAAAATTCTTTGGTAAATTACTATCTGTAAGCATAGTTCTCGCACACTCTTGAATCGTCCTATTTTTACGTTCTACTACTCCATTTTGTTATGGAGTTCTCGGAAATGAAGAATTATGAGTTATTCCCTTTTTATTGCAGATTTCCTCAAACCTTTCATTTTCAAATTCACCACCATGATCACTTTGAATAGTTATAATTTTCAGAGAAAATTGATTTTGAATTCTTTTTGAGAATGTCTTAAAACATTCAATGGTATCACTTTTATGTTTAAAAAATATTGTCCATGTAAATCTAGAATGAGTAGCTACAATTACAAAGACATATCTACTATGATTTATTGATAAGATTTGAGATGGACCAAATAAATCAAGATGAAGTAATTCAAGAGGTTTTGAAGTTGAAATCATATCTTTTAACTTAAAAGAATTTTTTCTAAGTTTTCCTAATTGACAAGCATCACATAAAGTATCTACTTTTAAATTCATTTTAGGAAAACCTCTTACTAGATCATGTTTTGACAGTCTAGATAGGAGTTTGAAATTCAAAAGCGCAAATCTCTTATGCCAAATCCAAGGGTCACTTGTATTTGCCAACAGACACAGGTTATCATTTGAAACTTTCATACTAAGAATACATATATTCTTTTTCCTGACTCCCTCAAATATAATCGTTGAATTATTATCTTCAATGTGAAATTTATCCTTTTCAAATTTAATTTTATAACCTTTATCACATAGTTGACTTATACTTCGCAGATTATGTTTCACGTTCTTAATTAGCAAAACATTAGTAATAGTAGGAGTTTCATAATTACCGACTTTGCCGATGCCAATCACATATTCTTTTGAATTGTCTCCAAAGTTAACCAATCCTCCGTCTTTATATATTATATCATTCAATATATATGGATTGCCAGTCATGTGTCTAGAACATCCACTATCAAATATCCATTTGTTCTTTCTGATCTGCATAATTTGTCCGTTGTAGATTGATTCCTCAACACCCATAAAGCACGATTCCTGCACATCAAACAATTTTGGTAGACAACTTGAATTTGAATATTGATTATATGCAGACTCATGAAATAATGATGATTTGAATACTTCTAAATTAGTATTAAGGAATATAGCCATTTTAAAAACTTTTCAAGAATCAGATTATGAAACTTTGAAAACCTTGCTCTGATACCAATTGTGAGAAATGCGGATTACGGATCTTAAGGCTAAGATTAACACTAGGGGGTGAATAGTGTTAATAAAGAATTACTAAATCTTTTTAAATTTATATTAATTTAGACACAAAAGTATGCAATATACAGACACAGATATGATCAAAGAAACAATCACAAAAGCAGAAATAAAATAAAAGTAGTAAAGGAAAGAACACACCGGATTTTATACTGGTTCAGAGTTACCCTACATCCAGTCCCGCAACATAAGTACGGATTTCCTTTCAAAAGAAATTGTACAATTACACCCTCGGTTTCAAGGCTACGAGGTACACCCTTCGGAATTTCGATCCTCTAGGTAGAGATACTTGATTTCCGGGCCACAAGTTTACCCAACTGATTTACCAAGGCTACAATCACACCTTTCCCTTTTGATTGATTTCCAAGGCTACAATCACACCTTTTCTCGCTTAATAGATTACAAAGAAGTCTATAACTCTGAATAGCACTGAGAATCTTGTAGAGATAGTGATAGAGAATCAAACTAGAAGTAATCGAGTATGATTCAATGTTGATTTCGGTAGAGTAATGATAATAATATGTATTAAGAAAAGAGGAAGAAGAAGAGGGGTGAAAACCAGAAAAAAAGTGATTAAAAATTCGTTGAAACTGACCCTTATTTATAGAAGAACAACAGCCATGTCCATTCATGAAGAGTTATGGCGAATAGACACTTCTTTTGGAATTTGAATTTTTGAATCAAACTGTCACCATGTCGACATGGTACCCATAGGCATATCGACATCCCAAAGCATTTTATGATGTTTTGAATTTCTTTGAAAATTACCTTTATCTTATATAAAAACTATTTTAAACTTTATAAATATACTTGACTATAGTTAAAATTCATAAGTAAATATAAGGAATAATATAAATAGATTTTAACTATAATTTTATATAAAAGTTAAATATATTATTTTGAAAAGATGTGCTTGACTCCTCATCTGGGATTATTATCCTGACTTTTGGCTAACTACTTAGATTAGTAGTTTTTGGTTGTATACATTTGAGATATAGACTCATTGATGTATACTTATTCTTTTGTGTAGAACTTGTAACTATTCTTTTTGTGATATTGTGGATCTTGTTTGACCACTACTCTGATATACACTGTTATGTGTAATATTCATATCTGTTTTCGCCTTGAGATATGAACTTCTGTGGCTGATTTATGTTATGCTTATTTCTATATTTGTTTCCAAAGATATCATAGCCACTGTGTAGTAGCTTTGAGTTTGTATCGGCACGTCGGATTTCCTCTTGAAATGAAATGCATGTTATACTATCTGACATATCGGTGCTCGCACAAAGCAATTACATGGATGGTCGCTCCTCAACAGCCTTATTCTCCGACCTAGTTGACGGCATTACATCGTAGTGTCCTTGGCAAGCATGGCTATAGAGGTGGGGCGTCACAACGGCATACGTTTTTAGTTATTAAACCTAAATTTTATGGTGGTCGATGTTTTTATCGCCGTGACCTCCTCAATGCATCGAGTTGCACGTGGTCATGTGAGGTGGTTGCTGGGTGGTTGATGGAGTCGTGGCCGGAGTTGCACGATTTCTGGTGGTCGTGGTTGTGAGAACGAGGCATTGATAGGTGGCGGTGGGTTAGAGTTTGTTTCCAGGTTGCGGCATTGAACTCTCGATTTCGATTTCGGCACGATGGTGAAGTTCGAGTGATCGAAGGGTGATGCATGGATGAACGCCAACTTGCTCGACGTCGAGGCGATGTCCGGATTTGGTCGATGGTGATGTGCACGTACACCGTGCACTAATTCTTGTAACTGGGAATTTGCGTCATTTGGGATAAAGCTGTGTTTTGTTTTGTTCGCGTGATTATCTCGAGTGTTTACTCGAAGCGAATAGGTGTGGGACTCGAAGCAAGTATTGTGGGGCTCGGGTCAACGTCTGTCCAGATTTTATAAACAGAACCTATTCTGTTTTCAAAATTTCAAAATTTAATTTTAAAACAAAGCTTAAACAAGTTTTAAAAACAAAAAGTTTATCAAAAATGAATATTGTTGTAATATAATAAGTCAATAAGGCTGCTTTAATGCTTATAAAATGATGAAAGTTTAAATTTTCTATATTTAGAATGATAGATGCTTTTATCACTTTATGAAAATTTATCAATTTTATGAAAATGATAAAAGAATTTATCAATTTCTGAAAATGATAAATGGCATTATCTTTTTGCCACAAGTGAATATTGTTGTAATATGTTAACAAAGCTTTAACGCTTAAATAAAATGACGAACGTTTAAATTTTCTATACTTAAAATGATAAATTCTATTATCACTTCACAAAAATTGATAAATTCTTTTATCAATTTCTGAATACAATAAATGGTGTCATCTTTTTATCAAAAATGAATATTGTTGTATTATGTTAACAACCTAACAATTTCATCATCAAACTTCAGATATTATGCAAATCATAAGGATCAACATTTCATAATCTACTTAGTGTTTAATTATAAGTGAATTCATATTATAGTAGTACACCAAGTTTCATCAAAACTATCAAATTAATTTATAGTTTAAAATCGGGAGTAATTTGAGTTTGAAAATAAAGGTGTTTTTTAGGCTAAAATTATTTAAAATCAGGATCGATGGTTTCGAGTCGTTTAAAAGGAAAGTTTTGAAAACATTTTAAAAACAAGATAATTTTTTAAAATCTTTTGAATTAAAATTAGTGGATACAAAACAATGTCCCACTAGATTTTCGTAGGTTCCATCCTACTTAGGGTTCCATCCCTTTAACGGGCTCGAAGTGGATTCCATTCCACGAATAAATTGTATTTTAAGATGCCAGTGCTTTTCTACGAGTTTTAACAAAAATCCTAATAATAAAACATACTTATACTTGAAATCTTGAACTTTTGATAGTCTCGATACTCTTGAGTCTTCTATCTTGATATATATCTTGATATCTTGAATCTCTATACTGTACAGTCTTCATTCCTAGTACCTATATGGTTAAATCCTGCATATACATATATATCAAAACTTATAATTTTAGTATTTATATTTTATATTCTATTCTAAGGTTGTTGTCATCAAAACCATCATCTCACGGACTAACAACATGGAATACAACAGCATAAAACTTACATAAAACCTGAGGTAACTCGTATCATTTTACAAATTCACAATTGTTATTGACATCACTTATTTCATACATCAATTTCTAAGTACCAAAACTTAGATTAAATGGTCCAATTCACTTAAATCATTCCATTCTAGCCTATTGATTTCACATATCAATTTATTAAGAATCGAAGTGGTTTCGCGTATTAACTAATACCCAACTCCGGTCTCTTCGAATCCAATGTCATCTTATCCAAGTTATTCAAGTGATTAAATTTTAAATACTGAATGTCACTTTTACACAGCAATTTATCATAGATAACCACATTATCTCTGTTCAACCCAACATATCATATTACAAAAACATTTCATTTCACAAAGCATCATCAGTCACATATCAGGAATAACAAATAATCCAAAGCATTCAAATATCATTCAATCATTCATAAGTAAGATAAATTAGTCATACCATTTATGATTAATTTAATTAACTACCAATGAATTAAATTAATTACTTTATTTCTTATAAATCTTGCTTATTTAACATTATATAATTATATTCAATTCATTAATCATCCCTTAATTATTTATCTTGATTAATCATCCTTGATTAATCATTCTCTAATTACATTATGTAATTCCTTAATTAATTACACAAATTAATTATTCTATAATTACTTCATTGATTAATTAACCTTAATTAATCAATTCCTTAATTACTTCATTAATTATATTAATTAATGATCCTTAATTACTTCTTTAATTAATTATTGTTCTAATTAATCAAATCTTTATTCATTAATCAGCTTGATAAATCATAGTCAGTGATTAATTATCCTTAATTAATTACATCACTTAACTTCAAATAACTTTATTAATTAATTCTTAAACTAGTTACACTAAGTAATTAATTATTAATTACTTTCACTAAGTAATTATTCTTCAAATTAATTACACAAGGTAATTAAACCCAAACTACTTTCAATCTCAATTAATTACATCCTGTAATTACCCATTAATTACTTCACTAAGTAATTACACTTTTTAAAATATACTAAGTAATTATACTTAACCCATCATCAAATGATTATTTTAAATTAATTAAACTAATTAATTAACTTAAACTAATCACATTAATTTAAATAATTACACCGCGTAATTAATTCCTTTAATTACTTTCATTAAGTAATTATCCTTAACCACATTCTATCCCTTAATTAATAATTAATCAAACATAATTATTAATTAACAACCTAAATTACAAATTAATTAACCCTTAATCACTAGTTGATTAAACAGTTAATCAACTCTTTATTTACATTTGATTAATCTTTAATTACCTTTGGTAATCCTTAATTACTTTTCATTAATCCTTAATTATCTTTGATTAATCCTTAATTTCCTTTGATTAATCCTCCTTTAAGTATTAATTAATAAAACCTAATTATTAATTAATAAAACTTAATTACACATTAAGTACTTCTTAATTTTTAATTAGGTAACCTCTAATTACTTAATTAACAACTCTCTAATTACTAAATTAAACAAATCTTAATTACTTGATTAACTCATTCTTAATTACTTAATTACTCAATTAATTAACCTCCGATCATTAATTAAAAATCTTTAATTAATAATCCTTAATTATAATTAATTAACCCTAAATTAATTAATTACTAACCCTTAATTAGTTATTAATTAAAATAATTAATTTCTCTTAATTAATTACTTAATTAATCTTATAATTAATTAATCAAATTGATTAATTATACTTAATTCCCTTAATTAACTCAATTAATCTCAAGACATTATAACCTTAATTATCTTAAGATAAAAGATTATCTTATAAATAACTTAATTACCATTAATATTTTTAAAACATTTTAACATTATAATTAACTAAACTTAATTAGATCCTTTAATCAAGATTTGTAATAAGATAACCATTTAAGTTGATAATTTAAAGTTAACAAAACTTAACATCCTTAAATAACTTTAAACATTATCAAGTAGAGGTTTTAAAAACTAATTCAATTTGTATTTAAAACTTACTTTTATAAAAATCTTAAACTTTCATTTTAAATTAATGTTTTAAAATCACTTTAAATTTCACAAAATTTAAATCAATAAAATTTTCAAAACTTCTTAATTATTAGTTAAAGAAAACAATTAGAAAAAGGTAGGTTTAAATAAGTAAGTTTGAACTAGATTCGAATTTAAATTTCAAAAACAAATTGATTTTCAAACCTTTAAAAATTCTGCTCTTTTCTTAACTTCGGGTCAAACTTGAAGACAACTCGGGTTAAATCCGGAGTAAAATCCCTTTTCTATCCGATTTAAAAACTTAGATTAAATTTTAAAGTTTATAAACCTGTAGCTCTATAACACCGAAATTTTACTCGAGTTCAAACTTGAGTCTTCTGTCCAAATACTCGAGCAATGCATCAAGTAAAACCCTACACCAAAACATCAGACATCCATCCTCCCCCGTGCACCTGCACAGCTACCAACGTCCACGATGACCCCTACCGTAGCCTCCGACACCACGTCCATCACCCAGTCATCAATTCTCGATCCTCCAAACACATACACAAGCCTCAATTCAAAATTGAGCTAGGCAGTTGGAACTGGATCCCAAATCTTCATCAGAATTTGCCATAAACTCTCACCTCTGACTACCGGAGCTACTGTACTTCCAGCCACGACATCTCTGACCCTTCATGAACCCATCCCCAAAGTTCCATCAAACTCGAAGCCCCAGAGAGAAAGAAGAAACCCAATCTTCTAGCTCGATCAAAACTAGGGTTAGAAACCTAATCCCTTCTGCATTGACGCTACGGTGATCTTTACAGCCTCCAACTAATTTTCCCTGCCTAACCGTACATCCCTCTACTTCCAAAAGAAGTCCCGATCATCCTAGACCTTTCGATCATCAGCAATTGCTCAGAAAACTAATTCCAGGCATCACTGGAATGCACTCTCAATACCCATTTGAAAATTTTGATTTTTGTTTTGAAAATCCTTATTTTCAAAATAGATTCAAGATATGAACATAAATCAAAAATCCATGATGGTGCATTTTAACATATTCTTAAGTCTTCTCTTCTTCTTAATGTTTCCAGATAAATCACAAATTTATCTTAAATAAAATTGTTAATCCTTAATCTATGCTTTAACAAACGGGTTTTATTTAAATCCAGATCCTAACAATGATTCAATAAATAGATATTGAAATTTGATTCTATTTTAAACTCTGTAATCAAGGAAACATAGAAGACTGACATGCACAGTTCAAGCACAAACCAATCATACAGCACACTTGTATATACATATGCAAAGCATCACTAATCTCAGAATTTCACAAGCAAACAAATGATTTTATACTTAGATTTAAATTTAAAAAGGTTTATTCACTAGGATATTTAAACAGAGAACTGTTTTCTTCCCAGATTTTGATATGAAACCTTGCATTTGAACTGAAGCTGAATTTCGAATTTGCTTAGCCTACTATGAATTTACTTGAGTTGATGTACTATTGTTAGCTTACTGATGATTGAATTACATCTTGTATTTGAGTTGATTCTTTGCATTTGTATTTAGGCTGAGTTGAATTTGAAGCCTCTCAGGTTGAAAATGAGGTTGATTTGCATTGTTGAAATCTGAATCTTTGAAACTGATGTTGTAGTTTATTATTTTGATTTTCTTTGATATTTGGTTTCAGTTTTATGATCTTCTTTTATTTTGAAAGATGAAGGGAAGATTTTTGAGCTGAGAATAGAAAAGGAATGAGAAAAAAGGAGATACATGTTTTATAGAGAAATTTTGATTTTTTTTAAAATAAAGTAAAGAAAATAGAAATCAAAGGTGACGCTTGTTAAAAATCTTTAACACTTGTCATTTGCCTTTACTCATTATTTAACACTTGTTTAAAACAAGCTTTAAATATTTACACTTTTTATTCAAGTAATTTTATTTATTTTAATGTTAATAAAAAGCTTTATTTTTAATTTACTAATTCTTATCTAAATTTATATATATGAATAAAAGAAATTATATATAAATAAAAGCTTATATATTTTAAATCCAAATCTTTTTAAAATGTCTATCTTTTGAATTACTTAATAAATCCAAATTATATTCAAATTAAATTTGAAAATCTATTTTAACATCAAGTCAACAATACATATATATTTTAAACAAACCCAAATTCAATTTGTAATTAATAATTCTATTTAAAATTTATTTATCTATATTTAAAAACAACCCATTAACAATTATTATCAAATTAAAATAATTGATAAAGGGAATTATCGTATTTAAATTTGCTTGAAATTTCAAGGATATCACGGTTTTAAATGGATACGATTTCGAGGGGAGGAATTTTATAAGGGATTTAGAGGAAATGAAATTTCAAATATTGAATATGGGGATTTGAAAATGAAATTTGAATTTATAAATGAAGTTATAAATTGTTGAATGGGGTTATAAATAAGTATACTGGGTTTTGGAAATTGAAACAGGAATTTATTAGTGACTCCGAAGACTTATGAGATAAGTTACGAGATATTCTCTTAAATGTTGATATTTGAAAGACTTTTGGAAAATAAGACTTGTGATATTTTCCGAAGTATAAAAATTGAAATTGGGAAAATCTCTAAGTGTTGAGACGGTTTGGACATATCCGGTTACGGATTTGGGTATTTGAAATTTTTTTCGAATGTTGGAAGGAATTGATATATCTTATAAAGATACTTCAAAAATAGATATTTTAGGAAAAATCTATAATAAGGCCTAGTGACTACTTATGGATGTTTTATTGGTAGCTAAATAACCGACTACCAATAATTGGCCAATTTCGTTAATCGTTTCGAAGAGACTAGGATCGGATTTAATTATCCGAAAACCAATTCGATCCGGTTTGAACGTTACGAATGTATACCCTAAAGATGATGAAGACGGTGATTCGATTTGTCCAGACCCAAGAAACTTGTATGGATGAATGCTATCATAACATTATCTTGGAGGATAATGAGCATTCTAAGTGGAATTTTTTCTTGAAAGTTAACGCTTAGCATCAAGCCCCATCAGCTGGGAATGAATAAAACAGGGGAGATGCAGCAAGGATAAGTGGGCCACACCAAATTAGGGTATGTTATCACTTTTCTAAATGTCCTCGGAAACCTATTTATTATGGATATTGGTTGTGCATGAAAGAAGGAGCGCTCGATTGTAAGGGTGGGAACACCCGGGGTGATAATATATTCAGTCTATCCAGGTTAGGGGTAAGCCAGTCTCGTGTAACAGGGGATCCTGGTGTGGTCCTCGGTACATTGTTCTAGAATGGCACTGTGACGAGCGGTACCCTAGTGGCCCAGTCATTCGTTGAATCCATTCTCCAATACGAGCTTACGGTTTTTTTTGTGGAGCCTAGTATGCTGGAATTTAATTAATGTAACAATTTTAGCTATTTAAATAAGTATTTGTATTTAGACACTATTATAATATCGCTAGATTTTCTATAAAATATTTTGGTTACCGTAAGGGAAAAAACCTGTCGTGTTTATGTGTGACGCGGTCTTACGAGATACCTTTATTTTTCAAAGGATTTTGCTAACCCTAATAATTCAAATTGTGTGTGGTTTCTCACGCTGGTTTTTCAGACTAACTCGGGTGTTATTTTATTGTAATGTTCGGGTCAGATCGAGTGTTACAGATTCAGGTAGGAGGCTATGGAGCTCAAGAGACAAGATGGAGGAATTCAGATGTATTTCCATACTTGACTTATATTTCCGTTGTATGGGGACAATTTATTATAACTATTCAGATTGATGTATTGATTATTGTACTCTAATGATTACAAGTACATAAACAGTTACAGATTCTTTTCTCTAAAAATATGTTATTATATATTATATTTTGTTCCGCTGCGATTGTGAGATTCTATGTTGTTGCGTCTATTTTCTTCTATCTCTTTCTTCTTCTTTACCCAAGTTATTCTCTTTTTCATACAATTTGGGCTGAACATGAGTGAATTATTATCAACTCAAAGGGTACAGAACTGCGGGTCTCTACAAATAGTTTACACCTTCATATCAAAATATTCGCATTTAAATCCATAATACCTAAAACATAATGGTTCCAACTTAAACAGCTTAAATATTGAAAATAGTTTATATATATATATTAAAATAGTTATAAATTAAAAATAGATTATATATGTAAAATAGGTTATAGATTAAAATAGTTTATATAAATTATAAATAGTTTTTTTATATTAAAAGAGTTTATATCGAAAATAGTTTCAAATTAGAATTGTCTCTTCAAATTCCACAAATCAATTCAAATCAACTCCAGTTTCACAAATTCAATTTAAATCAATCTCTGTTCAACAATTCCAGTTTAGAAGATTTAATTCAGATTCTCATTAAAACCATCTTTAATGTATATAGATTACAAATCAAGGTTTGAACTACTAATTTAAACCACTTTCAATTCAATAGGTTTCGAAGTTAAATATTCAACAATATGAAATAACTCAATTCTATAAATTTTATTTATATTTCAAAATTCTACTTCAATTTTATTTGAATTTGAAAATATTCACATAATCATTTTTAATGACATTTAAATAAAATCTTAAATTTCCAAATTTAAGTCAATATTAAATATACAAATTCTATTTTTCTTTAAATTCAAAATTATATCCATTTAATCTTCTTTAATTTGAATCAAGTTATCAAGATATAAAACATAGCTTTAAAATCTCAACATCAATAAGTTCCAAATCAATCTTTATTTAAATTTAATTATTAACCATTTTAAGTTTCAAGTGAACTTTAATTTATCTTTCCAACCTCTACTTATTAAAGTTATTACGAAAATTTAATTTAAAAATATTAAAATAGTTTTAAATAAATACTTAAACATAATATATATATATATATTATAATTAAATTAAATTTTATTAAATTAAAACTTATTACTAAATATATTTACACTAAATCTTATTTTATATATAAAAAATAATAAAATTATAAGTAAAACTTAAAATTTATAATTTCAAAACTAACTTATAAATTTAAATTTTCCAAATATATAATTTTTTAAAAATCTAAATTTTACACATATGTAAAGATAAAATTTATATATCATATTTTTAAAAATGAATATTTATTAAAACCTGTATATTTCCTATCAAAACCATGGAAATCATTTTTTTTTCGAAAACAGACCAATAGTTTTCGTATATAATTTTATATCCTATAGTCAAGTGATAAGGCTATTTATAATTTCAATCCACAATTATTTAAATTTACGGGTATATATCATTTCAACCCGCAATCCCAAAATTCGAATTTAATAAAATCGCTTGGGTTTATCATTTCAATCCTTAACGATTCCTATTAATCTTAAAACCATTCGGGTATGTATCATTTCAACCCATAGGGACTTCTAAACTAACACGGAACTTGTAGAGTGAGAACAATAACATAATAATATAAAATGACATACATACCAATTGTAGGCATATATTATCATTAACAAATGAAATTTAATATATATACTAACAGGTTATGGTGTCATATGGAAATAAACATAGGTTAACAAGTTTGAGTGATAACATGTCATATCCAGCAAGTAAATAACTAACAATTTAAATTTAACAACATATGTCAATCGTCATTTCATGTGAATTAAATTTACTAAATATAAGAATGTTAATCGTCAGTGATCGCTCATCTTTCAAGGCTAGAGGAATTAGACAATACGACATGCTACGAAATTTTGAATCATAAACTCTACTACAAATCCAAAGCAAAGCCAAGCGAAGCTGACATGATCTTGAACTCGATGGACCCGATGAAACAAATATATATTTAGCTATATATTTTGAAAATCTAAAATTTAAAACATGTATTTAAAAATAAAATCTTTATAATATATATACATTTGAAAATAAATATTAAATTTAAAACACATATATGTTAAAATCAAAATCTTTATATATATATATATATATATATATATTTAAAATCTTTATTTCTTAAACACATCAAATAAAATCAATATATATATATATATACATATATATATATATATATATATATATATATATATATTTCAAAAAATTCCAAATGAACATTTAAACATAATATTTTTTAAATCTATTACAAAATCTATTTTAACAATATTAACAAAAATTTAAGTAAATGCTATAAACACATATTATATATACACCATTATATGATAAAAGGGGTAATTAAGAGCCTGGGTGGTGATGGCTGCTTGGGTCTGCATGGCACTGAAAAGGCATGTGGCTGGAGAGGGAGGCTATCGGCTGAAGCAAGATTATAGATGGCTTGTGGGTTGTCGAGGCGGAAATGGAGATGAGCAAAAGGGTGGCTGGAGGCTGTTGCTCGATAATGGTGGAGTCAGATTGCGTGCTATCACAAGTGGAAGTGAGGTGGGAAATGTGGATG
Source organism: Allium cepa (assembly GCA_030765085.1). Taxonomy (NCBI): domain Eukaryota; kingdom Viridiplantae; phylum Streptophyta; class Magnoliopsida; order Asparagales; family Amaryllidaceae; genus Allium; species Allium cepa. Next base: position 303,003,831 of record CM060945.1, on the reverse strand, counting down.
GGTTGGAGTCATGTTGAGGTGGCTGCTATGGGAGGTAGGTCGGAGGAGAAGACTACGCGATAATTGATGGAAAGGGAGGAGTAGGCGAGATGGCGTAGGGTGTTATAGAGAGTTGCGACTATTAGTGCTGCCGCGTGATGGAGAGGTTGCGGATCTGGAAGGGATTAGGCAAGGTCAATGTTGGCTGCTGTAGGGAAGTGGGATGTCAAGGCTTCACGTGAGGATCAGGGGAGGATGTCATGGAGGCTTTGGATTTTCATGAGTTTGGCAATGGGCGAGGTTGAGATGTGGAAAGGATGTGGGCTATGGTGCAACTAATGGCACGTGGAGGAAAGATGATCGACGGAAGGCTGTTGAGTGGGGATCAGTGCTAGTTGTGTGCGATGGGTGATGTAGAGACATTATGGAGAGGGGTGATCGAGTTTGATGTGTGTGGCGTATTGGTTGGTTTGAGCTACGTTTGGCAGTAGGAGGCGAATGAAGGAGGGGCGAGGTGATGTGGGTAAGGCTGTGCACGTGGGAAGGCAAGGGGTGTGGGTGAGGTTGAGGTGGTAGTAGTAGAAGGAGGCGATGCGGAGGGGAAAAGAGAAGTACGTGAGCATTACCATAAAGAAGTCGAATCCAGAAAAATGATTGAAATTTATATATATAACTTATATTATATTATATCTCTTCTCAAATAAATTCACAGAATAAAGAAACATAACCAAATAATGAAATGAATGGACCAGTAATATATTGAAATAAGGGGAACGGTCAAAAGCCAATACGTTGAATTCTGAAATTATTAAAAGTTAATGGCTGTTGGGTTTTCAACCGGAGAAAATGAAAAGACACAGAACCAAAAAGGCTCACTCAGGTTTCGAAAATATGACGTCTCACTCAGAAAATATGATGTCTCACTCAAAAAATGATTTACATTTTCATTATACAAAATATCTAGATTTCAAAAATATTTTATTTTCATCAAATTAGCTGATTTTAAATTCAAAAATTGAAATTACACAACAGAACTAACTTATATATTTTATGATGAAATTTTATTATTTAATTTTGAAATTTTTTTAGTTAATTACGTTATAAAAATCATTGAAATTTACGGGTCATTACACTTAGGTTCAAAACTTTCTTAACAGACCGAAAATCCAAATAATTTTCTAAGCATGCCATTTTGCTCTTTAGCCTTTGGTTATTGCTCAGAAGATTATCCAAACTAACTTGGACAAAATGGAAAGTTATACTCTACATGTTTCTTAATTATACTAAAAAATTTCTAATCCACTTATATTATCTCTTATTATTTTAATCAATACTAAAATTATTTATAATATTCTATAAAGTTGTTTCTTTATAAGACATTAAATAATAACTTATTCCCCTTTATTTACTTGTATAATACCCCTCTCTATTCTAAGAGTACATACAAATTTTACTTTACTTTTTCAGAGCTCTATTAGAGATCAAATCAAATTATGGTTTCTTAAAAATCGGTCAGACTATTAAACTTTTTAAGTTAGAGTGTTAAAAGGAATAATATTTATGAGTTGACCCAATCAATAAATAGTTTACACTACTTAGATGTTTTTAAAAAACTATATGATTTTAATAATAATAATGTTTGTCAAAACTTTCTTATTTAAATTACCCATACTAAATTATCCCCTATCCTTCTAAGGAAAAAAAAAATCTTATTCATCAAAGCAATCTCTTATTATAAATACCTTTTGTGTTTGAAACCAGTTCCCTTTTAGGGAACTTAAAAATTAGATACCCGGTTTTAATTTCAAAACTAATTTTCTAAAAGCATATTGCATATATTTTGATGTATATCAACTTCAAACAATTTAATTATTAAAACTCACTTTTGTAGAATATGTTAGCTTATAATTTTTGTTTGATGATAATAAACATATATATATATATATATATTCATTTAAATGTATTTGTTAATGTACTATATTATTTTTCACATAATTAAGTAAATATTTGTTGAATAAAATAAATAACATAGTATTTAAATTCAAACAGATTTTTTATTCAAACAAATATTTATTACAATTTTAAATAGTACAAATTCAAGCTCTAACTATATATAAAATTTCAATACAAATTTGATTACATCACAATTTTCAATTTACATTTTCCCCTTACATGTATCACTCATTCACTTGTAGTTTATCTTCAACTCCAGTCCAAATTGAATCCATCATTTGAGCAATCTGCAAAAGTACACACTGACGTAGTAAAATTGAAAATAAAATATTTTTTACAGTGTAAAATAAAATATGATTTTGAAAATTTTATTTGCCTCAGTTATTTGGGTTGTTCATCATCAATTAATTTTGAATTCATCATACGAACAGCTTATGACATGCACAGTGTATCACTGCACATGCCACAAGGCCGTGCACACTGATATACACTTGATAAAATAATGGAGACAGGTGAACACAAGGTCAAACCCAAATCAAAAGTCGGGTTCAACTCAAGTGAAATAAATAAAGCAATGATACGAGCACAAGGTCAAACCCAAACTTTTATGCTGGATTCAACACAGATGCAAGTTCAATAAAATTGTCAAAAATCCAAAACTAACATAAATCAAGCCTCGACCAAAGTTCAAATGAAACTGGTTCAAAGTGAAGCCACAATGAAACTACAATAATCACTGGCATTTTATACACATGAATCAATGGATCAGAGCACTTAAAGAAGGCCACACAAGCGATCAACTTCTTGATGCAATAAGACAGTGTAATGCAAACTACAACAACTTAACCAAACTCAACAGTGTCAATCAGTTCAAAACGTAACAGCAAGACTGATTCAAAGAATAACAACCAACAAAAGAAGTACAGTGACAATATGGAGTGTCATATGCAAACACACATGTACAGCTTTAAATGTATCAAGACTCAAGTGAACCTGATATGCAAAACTCAAGCCTGGCAACATGATACAATTACAACATAAAGACGGCAATATCAAAGTGAAGAATGAATGCAACCATCAATGTAGCTCAAAACAATTTCAAAGACATCATGAGCTAGATATGGATTGTGATCAAAGCAGTATGAACATAACCAAAACCAAGGCAACATGTACACGATGCAGAACAAAAAAGATCGTGTATGTAGTAAACAACATATACAATGATATATATACAACAAGTCAAAGACAACTGCAGTTTTACAGGAACCAGAGACATGTACAAATATCAAGTCTAACAGGAAGTGGCAACAACAACCATGAGGTATACAAGTGCACATAAACAACTCAGTACAATGAACAGTTCATATGCAAGTAAGACCATAAATCTAGACCAGACGTCAAGGGGACAGCTGAGTATCAAATAAACAACTGCAGTTCAATATCAAAGCAATGCCAAAGTCACAGAGGAAAAAAAATTCATATGTTCAAATATCAAAAAGTCCAGAAATCATTTCAAATGGTCGGAGTCAATCATTTCCAAAGTTAAGGCCAAATTCAATCTAAAACAGCAAGGCACAAGTCAAACAAGTCAAATTCCAAAACAATTCAAAGCCGTCGTTGTCAAGGAATGGAACAGTTCAAAATCGAAGCCATGATAATCAAGGTAACAAAATATATGGTTTTGAACAAGTCAGAAATCATCATAGTTATCAATGCAAAATCAAACTGCCGAGCAAACTATCATACGAACGAGAAAATAGGAATTCGAATCATATATAAACGTTAAACAACATTGGTAGAAAAACCATCGAGTTCAAGCTAGCTAAACAGTAAAGCAAAAAGAATAAATTACATACCAATAGAACTCGATCAAATTAAAGGTGCCGTGAGCGAGTCAAATGATAAGTTGATTGTCGAAGAAAAGTTCAAAAAATCCATCATTCAATCAACAATTAAAGTCAGCTTCTTCAATCAAAAGCCGTAATTTTCAAGCACAGGAAAAGGGAACGAGCGAAGAGAAACGAAGTAGAAGACATTATTCTCAAAATAATACGGGCCGATAATAAAAAGGAAAAGAGGCATATTTTTAATTTATTGGGTCATCGTCCTTAGTTTCTTTTGGGCTTAAGAATTTTAAGCAAGGGTTTTGTTTTTAAATTGTATTTAATTTTTGTATTTTTCTTTTAAACTCTTGTAATTTCTGGTCATGTGACTGAGGGACAAACTAAGGTGGTGTAGGTCGAGAATTCGCAACTTGGTGGCTAAGTTGTGGCAGGGTTTTGAGCGTAGAGTTAAGGTTAGTCGATAACGGGTGTCGCAAGTTTATGTGTGTAAGCGTCTGACTACTTAATTTCTAGTAGAAACTTTGGGGCATCACGTAGGCAGGGTTTTGCCGAAGCTGGGTAAATCTGCGTGTTCTATTTTCTATTTTTATTGTTCCGCTATTATCCGTGCTTCTATTACTTTGGTAATATCTTTGTTGAAATTATTTTATACTTTCGCATTAAATTTTTATAATTAATAGTATCACCCTATTCACCCCCCTCTAGGGTGAAATCAATCCTACAAGTGATATCGGTGCTAGGAACAATAGCCATTTTTGTTTTAAAATTTTGATTTTTCAAAAACCAATTTTTATATTAAAATTTTGAATTTCTAAAATGGCTTCCTTTAATAATGCTTTTACTGAGGGTCGGTCCGTAGTTTGACCATCATTGTTCAATTGTAAATATGCTTACTGGAAAAATCGAATGAAATTTTTCTGAAAACCATTGACTCTTGGAATATTGTCGAGATAGGCTATAGGACACCAACTATAGATGTAAATAATTAGGAAATAGTTTAACCAACGGACCAATGGATAGATCTAGAAAATAAATTATAGAATGCTAATGCCAAAGCTATGAATTCTATTATTTGTTCATTAGATCAAAATTGAATTTAATCGTGTCTCACATTGTCTAACTGTGCAGGAAATCTGGTACACACTAGAAGTGACTTACGAAGGAACATCTCAAGTTAAGGAATCTCGTCTTGTCATGTTGAGTAGCGAATACAGAATTTTAAAATGGCCAAGGATGAAAATGTCAAAGAGATGTATGGACGACTTTCCAATGTCGTATACAAATCAACAGCTCTCGAAAAATCATACACGGAGTTGGAAATAGTCCGAAAAATCATCAGAGTCCTTCCATGGAATTTCGTAGAAAAAGTTACAGCTATTCAAGAATCAAAAGATTTGAAACAAATCAAAGTTGAAGAACTCATCAGAAATCTCATCACTTATGACCTAGAAACGAAATTCAAGGAAGAGCGTGAAGGAGTTGATACTCGAAAGAAATTGATAGCTCTTAAAGGAATAACAGAAAGTAATGGTGATGATGATGATGGAGTAGTAGAGCTGGCGTTGATAATGAAGAAATTCAAAAAGTGGAATACCAGATACGGAAATCCATCTATAAATCAAAAATTGAAAAGAAGAATAATCAAAGCACTAGACAACTCAGAAGAACACGAGATCATTTGCCAAAAGTGCAACAATCCCGGTTATATCAAGTATAACTGTCCTCGAAATCGACATGGCCAAGAAAAGAATTCAAAAAGGAGAAGTTTTGTAGCCATGTGGAATAAAAGTGATGATAATTATAAAAGCACTAGCATTGAGAGTGAGAAAGCAGATCTGTGCCTTCGAGGTGATATAACGGATAGTGATGATGATGAGCCAAGCGAGGTATCAAAACACACTCACTCAGAATTGCTTACATATTTCCACGAAGTAAATGGCTGTTTTGAAAGACTTAGGGAGAAATGCGCTAGAATTGAATCACAAAAAGATACTTTGATAGAATCAAATAAACAACCTTACCAATTAGTTAAAAACTATCATAATAGGAGCCCTAAGTGTGATATGTGTCCATCACTTGAAGAAGAAATTAAAAAATTAAAAACTAAAATTAAATCACTTGAAAATGAAATTCTGATTTTGAAAGAAAGTGAAAAATACTCAAAGAGAAAATTCTATTAAAAGGTGCACACAATTATTGAATGAAAATGTATCCTTCAAAACAAAAGTCCAACAACTGTCAAAAACTTCAAGAAAATTTTCCATAGGAGAATGATCGTTGAATATGCTATTAGGGAAACAATCTGTCAATATAGTTAGACAAGGACTTGGATATAATCAAAATGAATTCATTAGAGGTGAAATTAATCAAGTTAATTCAATGTGTACAATTTGTAGAAAAATTGAACACAGTCGAAATATTTGTTGGTATAGACCCAAACACATGAAACTATATCAATTTGGGTTCCAAAAGGCACGAATATAAAATTCCTCAAAGTTAAACAAATCTGGGTGCGAAAAGGAACAGATATTAATAGTTTTGGTCTCCACAAACATATTTTTCAGAATCATTTGCCACTAACAATCATGGATCTATAAAAACAAATAGGTCACAAAAATCTTTTATTGTGTAGGATTAGTGGCACGTTAGGAACAACAATAGTGCTATCTGGATTCTGGCTATGCCAAGCACATGAAGGGCAACTAAAAAAAGTTCCTTAGCCTAGTATAAAGGTGGCAGAATCATAATGGGAAATAATGAAAAATTATTGGCAAAGGTAAAATAGGTAATGGTATATTTATTTTGAATGATTATATTAAATGTGATCATCTGCACCATAATCTGAATTAAATTGGCCAGTTATGTGATGAAGAAATGAATATTGATGATTAATTTGACTTATTTAAAATTTTTAACCAATCATATTTGAACTATATGGACTATTGATGATGTTTTAATGATTGATGATTACTCTTGATACACATGGATATATTGGTTACACAATGGTCACTATATGTATACTTGCACGACTTCAATTCAATTTCATTCAAAAGCTGTTAAAAAAGAATTTGAGATATTTCGTTGTACACTTCATGATCTGGTCTATAACCTCAATCTAATAATAATCTTGAGTGAAAGAGAAATTCAGATGCAGATTTCACTGGTAATCTAGTTGATAGAAAAATTACTAGTGGAACATTATTTAAGTTGAGACATTCAGTAGCTGCATCATTTTTAAAGAAAATATCTGCATATTTTTCATTTCAAATAAATTTCAAATAGCAGACATTTTTCTCATAAAACCCCTTCAAGAAAATCACTTTTGTTGACCTTGTTTCAGATTAGTCATCTTAGAAAATTTGATTTTATAATTATTTTTGGATTTGATCTTAAATGACTATATTGACTAATCTGACTACTTATTGATTACTGAAAAGATAAATAGCGATTGAAAATTTTATGAGTGTTAATATTGGTCATATATTATAACTTGAGACGGTATACATAGTAAATTTCTTTAGAAATTTAAACAAGAGTTATAAAAACTTTTGTTGGTAAAAATTCCATGACCATCTCTAATTCTATCAATTTCTATCGACCATCACTCAGCAAAATTCAATATAGTTTGTCAATATGTCGTATTTTAAACAGGAAATCATTCACTTTTCATTTTATTATATTTTTAAGAAATAAAAACATCTAAAGTATTCACTCTCATTTACAAGTCCTCACGGTTATACATGGGTGAGTTACTTGGATTTTTTATTATGTGCTTCCATGTTCACTTAAAAGACCTCACGGTTATGCGTGCATGGAACTCATATCAAAATTGATTGATTTAATAGACAAGTTGAGTCTAATCCCATTTAAAAGTTCTCATGGTTATGCTAGGTTAAAAGATACTTGAATTCATTTTTTAATAAAAATTTGGAATACTACTAATCTCATTTAAAAGTTCTAACGGTTATGCATGGTTAGTAGATATTCTAATTCCTGATATAAATATATCACAAATAGACACAACCATATTTTTTTGCATCATCCCTATCATTCGAAAAGTGGAATGTGCACCTAACAGAGTATTTATGTGACGCCCCACCTCTATACCCACGCTAGCCAAGAACACTACAGTGTAGTGCCGTCAACTAGCGCGGAGAATAAGGCTGTTGAGGAGCGACCATCCGTGTAATTTCTTATCACACGGTGGCTATAAAATGATCTTCGGAAACAAATATAGAAGTAAGCATAACATGCGAATCAATCACAGATATCCATATCACAAAGGCGGAAAGAGATATGAATATATATCACATAAAAGTGTACATCAGAGTAGTGGTCTAAAAAGATCCACGATAATACAAAAGAATAGCAATGCGTGCTATACAAAAGAATACAACTATGAGTCTATATCTCAAGTGTAAACAACAAAAGCTGCTAATCTAAACAAGTAGCCAAAAGTCTGAGTAGTGAATCACTGGGGGAGGAGTCAAGCAGTAGCACCTGTAACATCTTGGCCTGACCCGAGTATTATTTATAAGAAAATAATAAACGGATCAGTCTAGCTATAAATATCAGATGACATGATATAAAATAAAAGATATGGCATAAACATAAAATATCCATACTGACATACTACTATAAGTATGCAATTAATGATCAACAGGAGATCAACCGATAAGAGATAAATCAATATCACAAGAATCTTCTCAAAGATCCAAAGAGGGCATCATACCCTAAACTTGTACTCATGACAAGTCAAAGAGATAAATTCCAGAAATCAACACAAGAAATCCAGAAATCATAAAAAGGGAAAGAGGCCTATCACATGACGGTCCGAAGACCATGGGGAGCTACCCCACATGTGTGAATGGAATCACACAGATTGAGGTCAAGACTAACCAAAAAGCAGAAAGGTATGTGTGAATGAAATCACACAAGTGGTGTCTAGTCTAACCTTGCAATGAAAGAGACATCGCGCAATTGCTAGTCTAATTCATAAAGCGATCATCAAGATCAACGAGAAGTGTCAATTACACTAAGCTAGTAAATATAGAAGTTTAGCTTCATGTCCCATAACCACTTGCTTAACTTAAATATTTACGAACAAACTGTAAATCTTCACTAATAAAATTGTCACAAGAGGTTCAATCGAACAAGTCCAAGAATTAACCGACGAAGTGAATGCAAGCGTTTCATACCACTTGTTTTACTAAGTCGTTTAATTAGATTTCTCATCCGAGTGAGGTAAAGGCTTGTATATACTAATAGATTGGAAAACGGTTTAAGAAAAGAGCTTTGTTATTAAAATAGAGTTGAAATTGTTTGTTAAAAGAGTTTTGATATTCACTACTAGTATTGAAACCTTTATATTATAAAGTGACAAAACACATAAGCAAGTGTAGAAACAATCAGTCACAAAGATCGCATATGGAGATGCGAATAAAATCCAAGGAAATCAGCTCAATGTTTTTCAGATAAGATCCCCTACGGAGGGGGGGTCCAGGGGGGGTGGCAACCCCCAAGGTGGGGGTGCGGGGGCAACGCCACCGCTTACGGGGTTCGACCTGCCCGGTCAGGTCGCGGGGGTCCAGGGGGCAGCGCCCCCGGCGGGGTGCGGGGCAGCGCCCCGACCAAAACGGTACGACCTAGTGAAGACAAAATGAGGTCTAACGACCTAAGGGGAATAGGGTCGAGCGACCTAAGGGTTGCGACCTAGGGGTCCAAGGGGTCAAGCGACCTACCGGGATAAGGTCCAACGACCTATAGGGTTATAATGTCATGTGACCTATCGGTTTATAAGGTCATGCGACCTAACGAGCTATGGCCAAACGACCTAGTAATGGTAGTAGGGTTGAGCGAGCTAAAGGTTTAACCGGTCAAACGACCTAAGGAAGGTAAGGTCTAACGACCTAACGCTCGCGACCTAACGGTCTAAAGGCCATGCGACCTAGAGGAAAACAAGGTCAAGCAACCTAAAACGTCGCGACCTAACGACCAAAAATGTCGCGACCTAGCGACCTAAAAATGGAAGGCAAGGCCGAGCGACCTAATGAAGAGGGGGTGAGCGACCTATGGTCATAAACGAGGTCGAGCGACCTATAGAGGCATAGGATGCAGCGACCTAAAACGTCGCGAGCTAGCGACCTAAAACGTCGCGACCTAGCGACCTAAGGGGATAAGGGCCAAGCGACCTAACATTCGAACGACCTACGACCTAAGAGTCGAACGACCTAAGTGTTACGACCTAAGAGTCGAACGACCTAGCGTGGAAGCGGCCTAAAAGCCAAACGACCTAACGACCTAAGGTCATACGACCTAGCGACCTAAAGCCATACGACCTAACGACCTAAGGTCCATACGACCTACGACCTAAGGTCTATACGACCTACGACCTAAGGCTCAACGACCTAACTCCGAAGACGTTAGAAATGGCTAGGACGACCTACGACCTAAGGTCCATACGACCTACGACCTAAGGCTCAACGACCTAATTCCGAGGCTAACGACCTAACGCTGCAGGGGGAATTTTAGGCCAGAAACGACCTACGACCTAAGGGTTAGGTCGCGAGCGACCTAACTCCGAACACACGAAAATGGCCAGAACGACCTAAGTGTAGAAAATTCACCAAAACGCTAAAAATTGGAGTTTTTCGCCAATCCAATCCAAACCAAATGCTAATATGCATGCAAAAGTGATAGGGAATCATTCCCAACAGTCCAATATGGTTATAGACTAGAATTGTGAGATAAAAATCTCACCTTTGCTACAAAACCCAATGAAAATGAAGAACAAAGCTTGAAGGCAAATGGAGAAGCAACCACAAGCTTGAATCCGATGTCTTCTTCTTGAATTTGGAGTTGAATGTTGGAGTTGCAATAAAACAAAGACTTTGGAGTTTTAATTTCTCATTCCATTCACCATTTTTGTTGAAGCTTTAGTGTTAGGAAATGAAATGAAGCAATGAAGAAGAAGGGGGGTGGAACTTGGGCCTAATGGGCTAAAAGTCCAAACCAAAGGCTCGAGTGAAAAAGTGGTGAAATTCCACTAATCCCAAACATATCAACGTTTATACTTAGAAGATTGCAAACGACGTTTCGAACTCAATGGAAGTGGTCTCGAGTCCTAATTTGACCGTTTGCAAAAAGTAGCTTCGGACCAAAATCCGATTAACGATAAAATATTTAAATAAAATATTTAAATATAAAAATCGATAAATATGCGGGTTGTTACAATTTATGATTTTTGTTTGATTTTTTATTGAAATTTAATATTTATATTCGATTGAGTTTTAATGATGCATTAATTTCTATCACTTTATCTCTATTTTTCTCATACTATTACTCTTATGGTTATAAGAAAAGGGGAAGAGAAAAGTTAATATTTCGGCAAATAAAGGTCAAATATTTTCTATATTGCATCTAGGCTCGTTTGAATATTTATTTTTATGCATATATGAAGGGAGAGCTTTGTTTAGAGAGGGAGCATTCAAACAGTAGGAGCAAATTGAACGATCAAATACATGTAATAAATTCAAAATCTTAAATATATGTTTATTATCATCAAAAGGGGGAGACTATTGAATATGCTAGCATATCAATTTTGTTTGATGATAATAAACATACATGTATATATGTATACATTTAAATGTACTTTTTAATGTACTATTTTATTTTTCAGATAATTAAATAAATATTTGCTGAATAAGATAAATAACACAGAATTTAAATTCAAACGGATATTTTATTCAAAAAAATATTTATTACAATTTTGAATCGTACAAATTCAAGCTCTCACTATACATATACAATTTCAATACAAATTTGATTACATCACAATTTTCAATTTACATTTTCACCTCACTACATATCACTCATTCGCTCGTAATTTATCTTCAACTCCAGTCCAGAATGAATCCAGCATCTGAGCAATCTGCAAAAGTACACACTGACGTAGTAAAATTGAAAATAAAGTATTTTTACAGTATAAAATAAAATATGATTTTGAAATTTTTATTTGCCTCAGTTATTTGGGTTGTTCGTCATCAATTAATCTTGAATTCATCATACACGAATACCGATATACACTTGATAAAACTACAGGGACAGGTGAGCACAAGGTCAAACCCAAATCAAAAGCCGGATTCAGCTCAAGTGAAATAAATAAAGCTAAGATACGAGAACAAGGTCTAACCCGAGCTTTTAAGCTGGATTCAACACAGGTGCAAGTTCAATAAAATGGTCAAAAATCCAAAACTAACATAAAACAGGCCTCGACCAAAGTTTAAATGAAACTGATTCAAAGTGAAGCCACAATTAAACTACAATAATTACCAGCATTTTATACACATGAATCAAAGGACCAGAGCACCTAAAGAAGGCCACATAAGTGATCAGACTTCATGATGTAGTAAGACAGTGCAATACAGACTACAACAACTTAACCAAACTCAACAGTGTCAGCCAGTTCAAAATGAAACAGCAAGAGTGATTCAAAGGTCATCAACCAACAAAAGAAGTACAATGATAATATGGAGTGTTATATGCGAACACACATGTATAGCTTTAAATGTATCCAGACTTAAGTGAACCTGATGCAAAACTCAAGCCTGGCAACATGATATAAATACAACATAAAGACTTGCAATATCAAAGTGAAGAATGAATGCAACCATCAGTGCAACTCAAAATAGTTTTAAAGACATCATGAACTAGATATGGACTGTGATCAAAGCAGTATGAACATAACCAGAACCAAGGAAACATGTACTCGATGCAGAACAAACATATCATGTATGCAGTAAACAACACTTATGGTGATATATATGCAGCAAGTCAAAGACAACTGCAGCCTTACAGGAACTAGAGACATGTACAAATATCAAGTATAACAGGAAGTGGCAACAACAACCATGAAGTATACAAGTGCACATAAACAACTTAGTACAATGAATAGTACATATGCAAGCAAGACCACAAATCCAAACCAGACATCAAGAGGACAGTTGAGTATCAAGTAAAGAACTGCGTTTAATATCAAAGCAATGCCGAAGTCTCATAAGAAAAAATTAGTATGTTCAAATATCGCAAAATCCAGAAATCATTTCAAATGGTCAGAGTCAGTCATTTCCAAAGTCAAGGCGAAATTCAATCTGAAACAGCAAGGTACAAGTCAAACTAGTCAAATTCAAAAACAATTCAAAGCCGTGGTTGTCAAGGAATGGAACAGTTCAAAATCGAAGCCGTGATAATCAAGGTAACAAAATATACGGTTTTAAACAAGTCAGAAATCATCATAGTCATCAATGCAAAATCAAACGGCTGAGCAAATTATCAGACGAACGAGAAAATAGAAATCTGAATCCTATATAAACGTTTAACATCATCGGCAGAAATACCATTGAGTTCAAGCTAGCTAAACAGTAAAGAAAAAATAATAAATCACATACCAGTCAAACTCGATAAAATTGAAGGAGCCGTGAGCGAGTCAAGTGATAAGTTGATTGTCGAAGAAAAGTGTAAAAAATCCATCATTCAATCAACAATTAAAGTCGGCTTCTTCAATCAAAAGCCCTAATTTTCAAGCACAAAAAAAAGGAACGAACGAAGAGAAACGAAATAGAAGACATTATTCTCAAAACAATGCGGGCTGATAATAAAATAAAAAGGGAAATGTTTTTAATTTATTGGGTCGGCATCCTTAGTTCTTTTTGGGCTTAAGAATTTTAAACTAGGGTTTTGTTTTTATATTGTATTTAATTTTTGTATATTTCTTTTAGACTCTTGTAATTTCTAGTCATGTGACTAAAGGACGAACTAGGGTGGAGTAGCTCGAGAATTCACAACTTAGTGGCTGAGTTGTGGCAGGGTTTTGAGCATAGAGTTAAGGTTAGTCGATAGAGGGTGTCGCAAGTTTATGTGTGTAAGCGTCTGACTACTAAATTTCTACTAGAAACCTTGGGGGCAGTACGTAGGCAGGGTTTTGCCAAAGCTGGGTGAAACTATGTGACTTATTTTTCTGTTTTTATTATTCTGCTATTATCTGTACTTCTGTTATTTTTGTAATATCCCTGTTGAAATTATTTTATACTTCCGCATTAAATTTTTATGATTAATAGTATCACCCTATTCACCCCCCACCTCTAGGATGAAATCGATCCTACAAGTGGTATCAGAGCTAGGAACTTTTTGTTTTAAAAATTTGATTTTTCAAAAACCAATGTTTATTCTAAAAATTTGAATTTTTAAAAGACTTCTTTTAATAATGCTTTTGCCGAAGGTCAGTCCATAGTTAGACTACCAATGTTCAATGGTGAATATGCTTGTTGTAAAAATAGAATGAATTTTTTTTTTGAAAACCATTGATGCTTGGAATATTGTTGAGATAGGTTATAGGACACCAACTATAGTTTTAAACAATCAGGAAATAGATAAACCAGCGGGTCAATGGACAGATGTAATAAATTACAGAATGCTAATGCCAAAGCTATGAATTCTATTATTTATTCATTAGATCATACTGAATTTAATTGTGTCTCACATTATATAACTACGCAGGAAATCTGGCACAAACTAGAAGTGACTCACGAAGGAACATCTCAAGTCAAGGAATCTCGCCTTGTCATGTTGAGTAGCAAATACGAAAATTTTACACTGGCCGAGGATGATAATGTCAAAGAGATGTATGGATGACTTTCTAATCTCGTAAGCAAATCAGTAGCTCTCGAAAAATCATACACAAAGTTTGAAATAGTCCAAAAAATCCTCAGAGTCCTTCCATGTAATTTTGAAGCAAAAGTTACTCATCGGAAATCTCACCACTTGTAGGCTAGAAATGAAATTCAAGGAAGAATGTGAAGGAGTTGATAATCGAAAGAGATCGATAGCTCTCAAAGGAATAACAGAAAACGATAGTGATGATGGAGAACCAGAGCTGGCGTTGATGATGAAGAAATTCAAAAGGTGGAAAACTAGACAAGGAAATCCAGTTCTAAATAAAAAATTGAAAAGCAAAATAACCAAAGCACTAGACATCTTCAAAGAACACGAGATCATTTGCCATAGGTGCAACAAACCTGGTCATATCAAGCCTAATTGTCCTCGAAATTGACACAGCCAAGAAAAGAATTCAAAAATGAGAAGTTTTACATCCACGTGGAATAAAAGCGATGATGATTATAAAAGCACTAGCAGTGAGAGTGAGAATGCAGATCTGTGCCTTTGAGTTGATATAACAAGTAGCGATAATGATGAGCCAAGCGAGGTATCAAAACTCACTCATTTAGAATTACTTATATTTCCATGAAGTAAATGGTTGTTTTAAAAGACTTAGGGAGAAATACGCTAAAATTGAATCACAAAGAGATACTTTGATAGAATCAAATAAACAGCTTGTCCAATTAGTTAAACACTATCAAAGCAGGAGCCCTAATTATTATATGTGTCCATCACTTGAAGAGGAAATTAAAAAATCAGAAATTAAAATTAAATCACTTGAAAATGAAATTCTGATTTTGAAAGAAAGTGAAAATACTCAAAGTGAAAATTTTATTAAAAGGTGCGCACAATTATTGAATGAAAATGTATCCCTCAAAACACAAGTCCAACAACTGTCAACAACTTTAGGAAAATTTTCCAAAGGAGAAAGATCGTTAAATATGCTATTAGGGAAACAAACTGTTAATACAGTTAGACAAGGATTTGGATATAATGAAACTGAATTTATTAGAGGTGAAATTAATCAATTTAATTCCATGTGTACAATTTTTAGAAAAGTTGGACAAGAGTTGTCAACATATGACCCAACCCATTAACCAAACTCATTTACCCTACTTTTAAATGGGTTGGATCAACCCATTATGAATTTTATTAAATGGATTATGGATTGGGTTGACCCATTTTTAAAAGGGTTATAATTGGGTAACCCATTTACCCATTTATTAAAAATACTAAATTTTAATATAAATTTAAAAATAAGAATTTTGAACGTACAGTGTAGTTTTTCATGAAGACTGATAGTTGTACTTAGAAAATAGCAGTCCACCACATTCTCATATTTGAACTTTACCTAGTGTAGAAGCCGCTTTTTTTTTGTTCAGACTGCAATAACTTCTTCATACTAAGTCGGAATCAGGAGAGACTTCGACCGATTAACTCACACCTAAATTACGGATGGTATGAAATACTTGGATACTTGATCTTATGAACACATACTTTAGTTTTTCAAGGGGACTGACAGTTGTACTTAGAAAAGTAACAGCCTATCACATCCTCATATTTGAACTACGCCTAGTGCAGAAGCCGCTGTTTTTTGTTCAGATTGCAATAACTGCTTCATATTGACTCGAAATCATGTGAGACTTCGACTGATTAACTCCCATCTAAATTACGGACAGTATGTAACACTTGGATAGTTCATCGTGTGAATGCATATTGTAGTTCTTCAAGGGGACTGGCAGTTATACTTAGAAAATAAAAGTCTGCTACATTCTCATATATGAACTCCACCTAGTGCAGAAGCCGCATTTTTTTTTCTTTTCATATTGCAATAACTTCTTTATATTGACTCGGAATCAGATGAGACTTCGACCGATTAACTTCCACCTAAATTACGGATAGTATGTAACATTCAGATACTTCATCATGTGAACGCACACTATAGTTCTCCAAGGGGACTGACAGTTGTACTTAGAAAATAACAGGCTACATATTCTCATACATGAACTCCTCCTAATGCAGAAGCCGCTATTTTTTTTGTTCAGACTACAATAACTTCTTCTTATTGACTCGGAATCAGACGAGACTACGACCGATTAACTCTCACCTGAATTACGGACTGTATGTAACATTCGGATACTTCATCGTGTGAACGCACATTGTAGTTCTCCATAGAGACTAACAGTTGTACTTAGAAAATAACAGGCTACTACATCACCATACATGAACTCCGCCTAGTGCAGAAACCGCTATTTTTTTTCCAAACTGCAATATCTTCTTCATATTGACTCGGAATCAGGTGAGACTTCGACCGATGAACTTCCACCTAAATTACGGAAATTATGTAACACTCGGATACTTCATCTTGTGAACGCACACTGTAGGTCTCCCAAAGAATTGACAGTTTTACTTATAAAATAACAGGCTACCATATCCTTATATTTGAATTTTGATAACAATTAGAATTAAAATTTAAAACATAAAAATTAGAATTAGAATTATTTTACATTTATTTTTTATTAGTCAAATCAAATTTAAATTTTTAAATAGGTTAAATGGGTAACCCGCTTATTAAACGGGTTGGCTCATAAATGGGTTGGGTCATAAGTGGGTAAAAAAGAATGGGTCATAAATGAGTTGGGTCAAACTCGAACCAACCCATTTTGACTCAACCCAACCCATTTGATAGGCCTAAGTTGGACACAATCAAAATATTTGTTGGTATAGACCCAAATACATGAAAACTATACCAATTTGGGTTCCAAAAGGCACGAATATAAAATCCCTCAAAGTTATACAAATCCGGGAGCCAAAAGGAAAAAATATAAATAGTTTTGGGTCTCCACAAGCATATTTTTCAAAATCATTTGCCACTAACAATCATGAACCTGTAAAAACAAATAGGTCACAAAAAACTTTTATTGTGTAGGATTGGTGGAAGGCTAAGGAACAGCAACATTGCTATCAAGATTCTGGCTATTCCAAGCACACGATGGGCAAGTAATAAAACTTCCTTAGCCTAGTACAAAGGTGGCAGAATCACAATAGGAAACAACGAAAAATTACCGACAAAGGTAAAATAGGTAATGGTATATTTATTTTGAATGATTATATTAAATGTGATAATCTGCACTATAATCTGAATTAAATTAGCCAGTTATGTGATAAAGAAATGAATGTTGATGATTAATATGACTTATTCAAAATTGTTAACCAATCATCTTTGAACTGTATGGACTATTGATGATGTTTTAATGATTGATGATTACTCTTAATACACGTGGATATATTTGTTACACTATGATCACTATATGTAAACTTGCACTTCTTCAATTCAATTTCATTCAAAACCTGTTAAAAAAGTTTTTGAGATATTTCGTTGCACTCTTCATGATCTGGTCTATGACATCAATCTAATAATAATCTTGAGTGAAAGAGAAATTTAGATGCAGATTTCACTGGTAATCTAGTTGATAGAAAAATTACTAGTGGAATGTGATTTATGTTGAGACATTCAGTAGCTGCATCATTTTCAAAGAAAATATCTCCATATTTTTCATTCCAAATAATTTTCAAATAGCAAACATTTTTCTCATAAAACCCCTTCAAGAAAATCACTTTTGTTGACCTTGTTTCAGATTAGTCATCTTAGAAAATCTGGTTTTATAATTATTTTTGGATCATATTTTAAATGAATATATTGACTAATCTGACTTCCTATTGATTATCGAAAAGATAAATAGTGATTACAAAAGTGATGAGTGTTAATGTTGATCATATATTATAACTTGAGACGATATACTTAGTAAATTTCTTTAGAATTTTAAACAAGAGTTATAAAAACTTTGTTGGTAAAAATTCCATGACTATCTCCAATTCTATTGTATTTCTATCGACTATCACTCAGCAAAAGCCAATGTAGTTTTTCAATATGTGGTATTTTTAAACAGAAAATCATTTGTTTTTCATTTTGTATATTTTTAAGAAATAAAAACGTCCAAAGTATTCACTCTCATTACAGATCCTCACGGTTATGCATGGTTGAATTAATTGGATTTTTGATATTGTGCTTCTATGCTCATTTAAAAGTCCTCACGGTTATGCATGTATGGAACGCATATCAAAATTGATTGACTTAATAGAAAAGTTGATTCTAATATCATTTAAATGTCCTCATGGTTATGCGTGGTTAGAAGATACTTGAATTCATTTTTTAATAAAAATTTGAAATACTACTAATCTCATTTAAAAGTCCTAATGGTTATACATGGTTAGTAGATATTCTAATTTCTGGTATAAATATACCATGAATAGACACAACTACATTGTTTTTGCATCATCCCTATCATTCTAAAAGTGGTATATGCACCTAACAGAGTATTTTTGATTTTATGTTTATTTTTTATTGAAATTTAATATTTATATTTATTTGATTTTTAATGATTTATTAGTGTCTATCACTTTATCTCTATTTTTCTAATACTATTACTCTTTTGCTGATAACAAAAGGGCAAAAGAAAAGTTAAGATTTTGGCAAATGAAGGTTAAATATTTTCTGTAATACGTCTAGGGTCGTTTGAATATTTATTTTTATGCACATATGAAGGGGGAGCATTGTGTAGAGAGGGAGCATTCAAATAGGGGGGCAAATTGAACGATCAAATACATTTGATAAATTCAAAATCTTAAATATAGGTTTGTTATCATCAAAAGGGGGAGATTGTTGAACATTCTAGTATATGACTTTTGTTTGATGATAATAAATATATATACACACACACACACACACATTTAAATGTATTTGTTAATGTACTATTATATTTTTCACATAATTAAATAAATATTTGCTGAATAAAATAAATAACACAAAATTTATATTCAAATAGATATTCTATTCAAGCAAATATTTATTACAACTTTGAATAGTACAAATTCAAGCTCTCATTATCACAATTTTCAATTTACATTTGCACCTCACTACATATCACTCATTCACTCATAATTTATTTTAAACTCCAGTTCAGATTGAATCCAACATCTGAGCAATCTACAAAAGTACACACTGACGCAGTAAAATTGAAATAAAATATTTTTGCAGTACAAAATAAAATGTGATTTGGAAAATTTTATTTTCCTCAGTTATTTGGGTTGTTCTTCATCAATTAATTTTGAATTCATCATACACGAAAAGCTTGTAATATGCATAGTGTATCACTGTACATGCCATAAGGCCGTGCACACCGATATACACTTGATAAAATTACAGGGACAAGTGAGAACAAAGTCAAACCCAAATCAAAAGCTGGGTTCAACTTAGGTGAAATAAATAAAGCTACGATCACAAGGTCAAACCCGAAACTAACATAAATCAAGCCTCAGCCAAAGTTCAAATGAAACTGATTCAAAGTGAGGCCACTATGAAGCTGCAATAATCACCAACATTTTATACACATGAATGAAAGGGCCAGAGCACCTAAAGAAGGCCACATAAGCGATCAGACGACATGATGCAGTAAGACAGTGCAATGCAGACTACAACAACTTAACCAAACTCAATAGTGTCAACCAGTTCAAAATGAAAAGGCAAGAGTGATTCAAAGAACAGAAACCAACAAAAGAAGTCTAGTGACAATATGGAGTATCATACGCAAACACACATGTACAACTTTAAATGTATCAAGACTCGAGTGAACCTGATATGCAAAACTCAAGCCTAGCAACATGATACAAATACAACATGAAGACTGCAATATAAAAGTGATGAATGAATGCAACCATCAATGCAGCTCAAAACAGTTTCGAAAACATCATGAACTAGTTGTGGACTGCGATCAAAGCGGTATGAACATAACAGAATGGAGGCAACATGTACTCGATGCAGAACAAAACAGATCTTGTATGCAGTAAACAACATGTACAGTGATATATATGCAACAAGTCAAAGAAAACTGCAGTCTTACAGGAACCAGAGACATGTACAAATATCAAGTCTAACAGGAAGTGGCAACAACCACCATGAAGTATACAAGTGCACATAAACAAATCAGTACAATGAACAATACATATGCAAGCAAGATCACAAATCCAGACTAGACGTCAAGGGGACAGTTGAGTATCAAGTAAACAACTGCAGTTCAATATATAAGCAATGACGATGTCATAGAGGAAAACAAAATTTGTATGTTAATATCACAAAGTCCAGAAATCATTTCAAATGGCCGGAGTCAACCATTTCCAAAGTTAAGGCCAAATTCAATCTGAAACAGCAAGGTACAAGTCAAACAAGTCAAATTCCAAAACAATTCAAAGCCGTGGTTGTTAAGGAATGGAACGATTCAAAATGAAAGCCGTGATAATCAAGGTAACAAAATATACAGTTTGGAACAAGTCAGAAATCATCATAGTCATCAATGCAAAACCAAACGGCCGAGCAAATTATCAGACGAACGAGAAAATGGGAATCGAATCCTATATAAATGTTCAACATCATCGGCAGAAAAACCATTGAGTTCAAGCTAGCTAAATAGTAAAGCAAAAAGAATAAATCACATACTAACCGAACTCGATCAAATTGAAGGAGCCGTGAGCGAGTCAAGTTATAAGTTGATTGTCAAAGAAAAAGTGTATAAAATCCATTTTTCAATCAAGAATTCAATTTGTCTTCTTCAATCAAAAGCCCTAATTTTCAAGCATAGGAAAAAGGAACGAACAAAGAGAAACAAAGCAGAAGACATTATTCTCAAAATAATACGGGCCAATAATAAAAAGGAAAAGGGAAATATTTTTAATTTATTGGGCCTGAATCCTTAGTTCCTTTTGGGTTAAGAATTTTAAACTAAGGTTTTGCTTTTAAATTGTATTTAATTTTTTTATTTTTCTTTTAAACTGTTGTAATTTCTAGTCTTGTGACTAGGGGACGAACTACGGTGGTCTAGTTCGAGAATTCGTAACTCAGTGGTTGAGTTGTGGTAGGGTTTTGAGCGTAGAGTTAAAGTTAGTCGATAGCGGATGTCGCAAGTTTACATGTATAAGCGTCTGACTACTTAATTTCTAGTAGAAACCTTGGGGGCAGCACGTATTCAGGGTTTTGCCAAAGCTGGGTAAATCTGTGTGTTCTATTTTCTGTTTTTATTATTCTACTATTATCTGTGCTGCTATTATTTTGGTAATATCTTCGTTGAAATTATTTTATACTTCCGTATTAAATTTTTATAATTAATAGTATCACCCTATTTACCCCCCTTCCCCTCTAGGGTGAAATCGATCCTACAACTTTGGGTTTATTTAGATTTGAACTCATTTCGATCACACAATGAGAATGAGAATAATTTACTAAGTACTCCACAACATTCACCTAAGCGAACATCCGATCGTCACTTAGAAGATTATTAAGATTACCACAAAACAAATCAAAACAATTTCCTCTAAATTTTCCCAAAGAAAACATATTCCATTTAAAATTTCACTTCCCAAAACATTTTTACTTTTAAATATTTCCAAAACTACTACTAATTCATTTCTCAAAATCCTTTTGAAATTATTTTCAAAAATCCTGGGTTTTAAAATCAAAAATCCTTTTTAAAATCCATTTTATAAACTAAATTTATACAAAATTTCCTTTATATAAATCATTTCATATTATAATAATCCTTCTTTATTATAACAAAATTATCTCAAATATCTATATTCTAAAGGTCTTATCCTACCATCAGATTATATTATCAACTTATATAAAACTTAATCCTTAACTCACCATGATTAAAAGGTGAATTTTTTAACTTAACATATTCCTCGAACACCTTATAGTCAAATTATGAAAATTAATTCACAAAGGGTTCATTTGAAATCGAAGCGATTAATGCTCCTAAATATATCTAGCACAATTTAGCAATTAACAACCAACAATCTATGCTTCTCATTTAAGTCAAGCGTAACCGAACAAACAATAGTGATAATAAATAAATATTATCACATTTAAACAAATACACCTTACAACTATATAATTAAAGTTTTGTAAAATATTCCTTTATATACATATATAAAATAATCTTAGGCAAGATATTTAATTTGCCAAAATTTTCAAAAATTCAATACAATGTCCGTTGTCCTTGGTCGAGTATTTAGAAATCCCTATCGATTACCTGGTGTCCCATGTCTCGACCAAAATTCATAAAAACTCAATAGAACCTAATACGATTTTATAACATTAAAAATAAGCTCTCGTATATATAATACTCTCAAACTCATTCTAAGGCATCGCTTAACCTATCTTTATTGAGACAAACCCTACCAAAGCCAAGGTTCTTAATTAACCTTGTGTTCTGATACCACTTTGTAATGATCCTCCTTTTTGACCATCGAAAGTCAACACCAAACACTACCACCACGTTCAAATGTCATGCTTCCAATCGACAAAAGGGCAGATTGTTAGGGTAAATAAAAAGAAAAGAATAGGGAAACAGAATCACACAACGGGATCGACAATATATAATATAACAAAGACAACAGTACTATT
Source organism: Allium cepa (assembly GCA_030765085.1). Taxonomy (NCBI): domain Eukaryota; kingdom Viridiplantae; phylum Streptophyta; class Magnoliopsida; order Asparagales; family Amaryllidaceae; genus Allium; species Allium cepa. Next base: position 302,980,827 of record CM060945.1, on the reverse strand, counting down.
ACTTCAAAATAAAAAGTATATCAAAGTTAAAAACAAACCTTATCAGCTGGATAGTTATAAAATCCTGAACATATAAATGCCTATCCGATAGGTATACTGTATGATACAGTGGAAAATAAAATACTATGATAGGTGAACCTTCACGTTCTCTAAAACTCCAAAGATAACCTGGGAAAATACTCGGTCTGACCTGAGTATTATAAATAAATAACACCCGGATTTGTCTGGAAATACCAGCGTGAGATAACTCGAATAATAGAGAATATATATAAAAGTTCTATGAGACCACGCCGCTAATACGAAATGGGTTTTTACCTCATAAGAATAACAATGTCACAGGCTAGAGCAAAAATAACTATCAGGAAACAAATCCAAATACGAATGAGCGTAAATAATATTAAACTAGACTTGAAAGAATAGAAATAAACCGAGTAAAATCCAAACTGGATAGAATGGCTAAAACATGGAAAGCAAGCCAACTTGATAGAATAAACAAAATAAGATAACAGTCCAATCTCGATTCGATAGAATGGGCTAAATAAGGTAACGGTCCGAACTCGATGGAATGGACTAAACAAACACTTAAATGCTGCGATGAGGAGTTGGCTTTACTCGTGGCAATTTAAAGCTAAAACAGATTCAAGGTTTTCGAATCGAATAAGGAAAGGAAATTTTTCAACAAATGACTAGGATGGTGTGCTCCCTTCCCTGAAAATATACCTCTAGAAATATACATAAGAGGTCCGATGGCTCTCTGAAACATCCAAGCCTGACTCGACAACTGTTACCGAGTATTTCACATCTCAACGTGAACACCGAATCCAATCTAGAGCGGATGTGAAAATACCCTAATAGGAGCAATCCCACATAGCTTGGCCCATACTCGCTTTTTGGGTGTAGTCATTTTCGATAAAGGACAACAAAGCTTGATTGAGCAACAAATCATTTTTTAAGGTGATGGTACACCATGAAGAAAGCTGATGTAATGACTCGGAATTTCACTATTTTAATTTGTGAATATTTAATTAATTTTAAATATTCAAATAAATGGTTTTATAATAAAAATAAAACTCTTTTAAATGATAAATAAAAGTGGTGAAATAGTTTTCAAAATTAGTTTAGGGATTTTTAGGCACAGGGAAGAAGTTGCAAAAAAAATTAGTCACAGGGACAGGAAGTTTGCTTTTTGGTTTGAAGGACACTTTGTAGTGTAAATCACAGAATGATAGATGTAGCTATCATTTTCTGTTTACACTATAAAGTGTCCTTCAGACTAAAAAACAAACTTACCGTCCTTGAGACTAAATTTTTTTGTAACTTTTTCCTTGTGCCTATTTTCCTGATTAGGTTTACAAAAATATATAATTCGATGAAAAAAGGGAAATGTGTCTGAAATTATTTCCTGAATTTTCGTCAGCTAGAATTTGTCGGAACATTGTGAACTTTAATGGAAACATATAACATTCAAAATGGAAATAAATGTGTTTGTGTATGTATGTCTCAGTGTATGTATGCATGCAATTATACTTAGGTATACTAGTATAAAGCCCATGCCATGATCAAGTTTTGTTTCTGACATGGTGTTATAGCATGTCATTATGCTTTGCGTGAATTCAAATTTGATCGATGGAAGATTGTTACTGCATTAAAATTGGAAAAATGTAATATTATATGAATTGTTTTTTGTAAATAATATTAGTACATAATTAAAGGTCCTATTCATTTATCCAAATGCAAAATGCATACATACATGAACAAATATAAGAGCAATGTAACATTCAGTTTAATATCACAAAGTTTTTTGTAGTTTCAAATGCTCTATTTTGTTTTTTAATTACTATGAAATGAATTTTTTTAATATATTTAGCTTAATATGACAAATTTTTTATAGTGTCCTATGTTCTCATTATTTTTATTTTTAAGTTATTATGAATTTATTATTTTTGATCCATAACAAAAAATAAATTGATTTTTTACTTTTAAATATCGATCAAATTGAAGTGTGGAATTTTCGCATACTTTGTGTCCATCCAATATTCAACACATAATATCCTATCCACAATAGCAAACGAATTTTCATTTCTTTCACCTCACTCTTAGGTTTTCCTCTTTGATTTGAGATACCTTATTCCATATAATTTTGATAGGTAAATTTGAAAGGGCATTAAGTTGACAATATAATTTCCTTGTATCATTAACATCCAACCAGCTTGCATGGAATTGGATTAATCATACTGTAGATCATGTTATAGATTAACATAGAGAAATCTAATATAAGCAATCACTACATCTACACTTTATTAATTTGGCACATTAGTAAAACTATTATTTGCCGTGTTCAACAATTAATTACTTATTTCGTAAAAGTATATTTCACATTTTGAATTCGAAAAAAAATATATTCTTTGATGCTAATTTAGTTAACTTAACCTTAACAAATAAATGCATGGTTATTTGTCTAATTTTATTTAAAATCTGGAGATCTACTTTTACTTCAAATGAAATAAATTTCAAACTTAAGGATATTTCTAAACATGAAAATGTGCATCTACAAAGTCCCAAGGTAATAAAACTGATGTCAAACTAATCGGGAAAACAAAATATTACCTTTTTCCAGTAATTTCCATTTGAAAATGTAAAATACACATCAATCCAAGCAACTACAAATCTAGAAAGAGTGGAAAAATATTTCATTCACTAATTGAAATTCAAATATTTTCAACCGTTTATAATCACGAAAGGTATTCAAACCATAATCAAATTTTGTATAAATAGAGAGAGTAAACATTAGACACTGAACACAATGTAATTATAGTTAGTGTACAGTTTTATTCTTGTTTGTTTAATGCTTATTACTTAGTAAGAACATCAAATAAGCGATCCCAGCTTCTTGTAAATAAAAATACATAGCTAGTGGGAAACATTTATGACTTGGAAAAAGAACCAACCAAAATTCACAGAAATAAAATGTTACTTTGAACACTGTACCTCATGTTCGTAGTTGTTATAAATAATTGACATTATGTAATATATGATTTTAGTAATTAACCTACTACTTTGGACATCCCGTACATGTGTGTATAAAACAATTCTTTGGCAGACATATATATACCAAAATAATTATAGCAGAAAACTATATTAAGAAAATCATATCGGCTAAAGTCTCAACTGATATTGTTTAGGAACCAACCATACATGAATAGTTGTACTAAAATTTGCATTAATTTGTGCAAGGAACTTGAAAATTAAGACTGAATTGGAATGATATTTGAAAATTATTTTCAAACCTCATGCACAATTAATAAAGAATAATGTTTATACGTGATTGGTGTAAATTAAATTTTAGTTCAGTGGGACTTTTCTTATATAGTACATGCATGTCACGTTGACAATCACTTGATAAGTGGTAATAAAATTATATCATTTAAATGGTGTGCACCTTTTGTGAAAATATGTATTAACATAATTGATAAAGTACTTACCATGCATATTAAGATATTTGCACATTGCTTAGTGAAATTAAATATGGAGGAGTTCAATCTGTCTTTTAGATCAGGTAGATTTGATGATATGATAAAAAATTGGCACAAACTATTATATGACTGTCTTTAATACAGAACTACAGCTAATACATGGTATTTTACAAAAATTTTAAACAAATATCACAATATTTGCAACTTTACCGGGCAGTCGGTAGACCATAGCCAGATTTAAAAAATTACAACGGAGACAATCATCATCGTCTTATTACCAAATTCCAACCTACCTTTATCTTTTCTCGTCATTATTATATTTTATTCCTTTTACATTCTCCTTCATCTTCGATCCAAAAGCCCAAATTATCTAATTCATTAGGTAATAAAATCAATGAAAATATTGAAGTAACTATAAAAAAAACCAAAACTGATAATGCAAAAAAGTGAGAATTAGGTACACAATAACATTGGAGATATCAGAGATAATTGTTCTGAAATGATATCCAATAATGCCGTAACACAAAGAACATTAGGGAATGAAAAAGAAAAGAATTTTTTTTGGTCGTTTTCATAATTAAAGTGTGGCGAAATTATGAGGAAGACTCTAAAATCTAATGGCACCGTTGCAGCAATAAAAGGAGGAAAGCCTGTAGCTCTAACCCTGATTTTGATTCCAAGATGAAATAAGATTGACCATCGATTTATGATTCAATGCAAAATTTATTTATTTTGATTCAGATCTGATCTTGACATAGAATAGAAATGAAATTAATAAATGGAACGGAAATAAAATTAGGGAGGAAGAAGTGATGAATGAGAATGTTATAAATTAGCGAAACACGATCCCACTATTCTAACTAAGCAAATGCAAGAAAATGAGGATAAAGATATAGGGGTATTATTCATCCAAAAAGATATGGGTGAAATTAGTTCGTTGAATTCTCATTGTTAGTAGTCAAGATAAGAAAAAAAATGGAAAAAGGGAATTGTCACAGAGACATGATTTAACATAATGGCAACTAGGGGAGACAAGAGTACATTTAGGAGTCATTTCATGTTGAATCATGTAGTGTTAGGAAGGGACAAGGGGGAATAAAAGAGTGGTGACATGGCAAGCTAGGAGTGGAGGGCATGGTACAAGGGTTAATTAGGTAATTTTACATATTTTATATAAAAACCTTTCTCTTATTTCTTTCTTCCATTTTCATTTCATTTCCCTCTTTTTTTCCTAAGTCTCTTCTTCTTTAAAGCTTTTAACAAACTTTAATGGCTTCCAAAATAACTTTTCATGTTTTATGATTTCATTTAAAAACTTGTTTAAAGGTTCATTCTTTTCCATTTAAATTTCTTCCATTTTCCTGAAATGGTTTCAGCCATAACTTCTTACAATTTTGCCGAAACCATACTTTCGTTTTTGCAAACCATATATAATTCTAGTGGCTACAACTTTTTATTTTATGCCTTTTTCTTATTTCTATCTTAAATGCTCCAAAAATTCATTTTTTTCCAAGAGTGTTTCTGAACCTAGATTTTGACGTCCAAAAATACCCATCACTGTTTTAGCCATAACTTCCGAAAAATTTAACTTTTATGAGTAATTATTTTTTTACAAACGAGAGAGGAAAGAATAATCTAAAACTTTCCTTTTGACCACTTTTCCAAAATCTAAGAGAAAAGGATCCAAAAGTCGAGTGCAAAATGACCCATTTTCGAGAAAAATTTCTGGTTTTCCAAGCTTTTCAAGTGCTAAGTATTTTAAGTTTTTAAAATGTTTGGTGAGTAAACTTCTTAAACTTTGGGGAAGAATTTACTTATATATGTGTGTGTGCTAGTTACTGGTTATGTATGTATGTATGTATATAATTGTTTGGTTTGAACTGTGGTATTATTCAGATATGTTGGTTATAAAAAGGTTAAGATTGTTGGTTATGTTTGGTATGATATGGTACAGTTGAACTTGGTTATGTCATATATGTTAATCTTATCTTGAAGCTAAAGCAAGTTAGCATGTAAACTAGTTAGTAAAGTGAAATTACGGTTATCCATAGCGATAGTCGTTATGGATGCAGTTCGCTTAAAACTTCGATTTTTGCAAAGTTTGGTTTTTATACTTCAAATTGCTTTGTGAATATTTTATAAAATAAATAATAATGTTTTTAATAGTTAATTAAGGATTTAATAATTAATTTTTAATTAATTAAATGTTAATAAAGTTTATTAACTTTAATTAAATAAAGATTAGTTCTTAATTAATTATCTTTTAAAGTTAATATTTATTTCAGTTAATTATTAATTAAGTTAATTAAGTATGAGTTAAGTCAATAATTTATATTTAACTATCATTAATTACATATAGGACTAATTATTAATAATATTAATCAAGGGTTTAATTACTTGATTAAAGATTTAATCTATAATAAATTATTTATTAAAGGTTTAATTTGTTGTTTAAGTTTAATTAAATATTATTTAATTAATTAATTGAACTTAATTAAATTATTAATAAAGGTCTAATTAATTATTTAATAATTAATAAAGGATTAATTTGGATTTAATTTATAGTTAATTATTGTTTAACTATTTAACTAAATTAAGTTAAAATTCAATTAAAATTAGTTATGATTTAAATAAGGATTTAAGTTTTAATCAACTATTTTTATAAGGGTTTAAAAGTTTTAAATCCTTTGACGTTCAAAAGTAAAATGGTTCAAGGTACTTCTTTTTCAAAGATGATTTTGAATACAAGTGATTCAAGTGTTGATACTATTAGGAAACCATATAACTGTGAATGAGTTATAATGTAGATTGTTGGGTTGTTTAGACAAGTGTTAGCAAAATAAATCCTCATTCTGCTATAATTGATTGTTTACTTGTTTGGCTATTTGGACACGTGTTAGCAGAATAAATCCTCGTTCTACTATAAATTGATTGTTTATTTGTTGGGTTGTTTGGACATGTGTTAGCAGAATAAATCCTTATTCTGCTATAAATTGTTGGTTTGTTTGTGTGGATATGTGTTAGCAGAATAAATCAACGTTCAATTATGAATTGGTAGAATTGTTTGGACATCTGTTTTGTAGGACAAATCACCACCCTACTATTATGTTATTTGAATATGTATATGCTAGTTAGTTCATATTGACATGTTATTCCTTGATTTGGATATGAGTGTATTAGCATATATGTTGATCTATGTAAATAAACTATTAAATGAATTGAAATGGAAACTGAATGGTAACTTAAAATCGCACCATTGGGATTCTAAGCCTCTTTTTGAATTACCAAAGTATGTTTCTAAATTGTCTTTAATTCTTTAATCAATTTGTGTTTAAAGGTTTTACTTGATTCTAATTTTTTTTATTATTATTTTATAAAGTTATTTTTAAATAATATCTTGTTTTAAAAAGGGGTTTATTAAATAAAAGGTTTTACCTAAAGTGATTCACAAATGATATCTTGAAAGTGATATTTTACAAAGGAGATTCTATAAAGGAATCATGAAGGAAGATTTTTACATAGTTTTAAAAATAAAAAGAGATTTTATAACTCATTTTAGATATTTTTGGAAGATGTTTTAAATCTAATTTAAATATTGTAAAGGGGTTTTAAATTTGAAGTGAACTTAAAAAAGAATTTTTGTAAGGAATAAGTGAATGGGTTTTATAAAGTGAACATGTTTTATAGTAAGTGATGTTTTGAAAGGGAATGGTTTGACCATTTAATATGCAATGTAAGAAAAGAGAATTTTCCAAATGTTTTTGGTAAATTTTATATTGTTTTCTAAATAAAAGGGATGTAAGAGGTTTGGGAAAAGTGTTTTAGAAAAGATCCTTTGATAAAGTTTTATAAAGTGATTTTATTAATTAAAGATTAATTAATAAAGCCTTAGAGGATCACATATGGAATTGAGTCAATGTTTGATTTTTTGTTTATTTGATATTTAAGTGACCAAATATCAAATATAGACCAAAACGTAACATTGAAAATATCTAGGAGAAACACAGAAATTATATGGTACAGTTATCGTTAGTGGTTCTATAGTGTACATATAAATTCGTTTTGTTCTTCTAAGATGAATGATAGCAAAATCTGTCCACTAATAGTTAGGATGTGAACTCCGCTCTTATCTTTTATCTGCTTATTTTCTACAGAACTAGGGTTAAGTTTACCGAAAATTATCAAAATTTGTTTCGAAGAGACCGAGATTGGATCTGTTATTCGCAAACCACTTTGATCCAACTCAAGCATTTTAAACTGAAGACATCTTGAAGAATATGGAATCGAAGATGAAGCACTGAATGCAAGGGATGCTTACTACTAATCCTGAGGGTGATTACAAAAAGGATGTAGTAGAAGTAGTGCCTTCAGTTTGTTCTTATCCTAGACAACTTGTATGGATGAATGTGTGACAACTCCGTATTTTGGCAACATTATTTTAATAAATATTTAATCCAACTAAATAAAGTGCAAACGCATCATTTTAAAATGAATAAATCTTTTGGAAATATTTGCCATTTATTTATAGATATTTGTATTCTGAAAAGGAAATTTAATTTGGAAATTTAAAAATATATCTCTTAAAAATATGTACAATAAAATCAATCTTACATAAGTGAATTAAAAAGTTTTACCTTGTTAACATTTGGTGTGTGTGTGTGTGTATGTATGTATATGTGTGTGTGTCTATATATATATATATATATATATATATATATATATATATATATATATGCAAATGCAATGTAGATGATAATGGTTAAAATAAAATTTAATTCTATCAATATAAAATTTAAGTATAAAAGGTAAGTAGAACTTATTATGAATATAATTTAAATAGTGATAGTTAAAATAGAAATAAATATATATAAAATAAATCGATGGTTATGTAAAAATATAAAATAAACACAAGATAATTCTAGAAACTATAACCTATGAAATATATATGTATAAACAAGGCAAAGGGATTTTTTTTTATAAATATCAACAAACAAAATCTATGTACATACAAGTGATAGATATGGAAAGATGTTATATACAAACACGAAGAGATATGCATCATACATCAATTCACATAAATGTATGTAAACAAAAGAGGAGACAAGTTTTTAGGCCTAGCATACAAACTATGAAATCAAGTCAGTACGCAAAATCTGTATCAAGCCGACTTTTAAACAAAAATCTCTGATCAAAAATCAAAAGAGCAAACTTGCTGTGTACTACAATGCAGCCCGCTTCTTATATACCTCCACTACCTTCTTTTATTTGATCCATGCGAAAGCTAAGTAAGTAAAACGAAATAAACACTTCTTTCATTTTACAAACTAAAGAAACCAGACACCAACTCAAGTCAGGAGGATCAAGCAAAAACAAGCAGCCTATTTTGTCAAAACAATACTCTGTTCAAATTTTGAAACCTGGAAGCCTGGAAGCAAGCCGATCAACAAGCAAACTAGTATATGGATTCAATTCAACTAGATCAAGTAGTTCCAGTTTTAAAGCAACCGAATTTTTCCAGTTTCAATTCAATCTATTCAAGTCTTCAATTTTCAAAAAAAAAACTGTTTCCAAAAAGCTCTCTGTTTCCTTCATAATCAGGTGAGCAAACACTCTTTAAAAAAATATTTAAATCTAAGTAAATATTCTTCTGCTTGTCTTTGAAGTTAAAGGGAATAATACTTGGTTGTGCATATATATATATCTCTATGATAAGAATACTGGTGAGTGGGTATGTCTGTTATATTGAATCATGTCTATTCATGGTTCTGCAAATTTTAAATTTTGATCAAAAGCCAACCTACTCCACTGGTCTTTATTAGGACTGGAGATTCAAACGACTTATGTTTGTTGATTCCAAAGTTAAAGCCTGAATTTTTGTTTCAAGCAAAATAAGATGGAAATATACCTGGAACAAGTTAGAACAGAAGAAAGTTTAAAAGTATGATGAAATCCATCATCGTGGATTTTTGATTCAGGTTTATAACTTGAATCCATATCGAAAATGAGGAATTTTAAAATAAAAATCAAATTTTTTAAATGGGTTTTGAGAGTGGAATTCAGTGTTGACTGGAATGTGAGTAAAACAACTTCTAATTTTTCCTGATATTACATATCCTTCATATCTGATGATTTGGAATGAAATCTTTGATTTTATATCAAGGGTGGATGAGTTATTTTGGGGATTTGTGAGTGTATATGTATGTTTTAACATGATCGGTAACCTAAGGAGAAGCTGCTGCTTCACGAAGTCCTCTTTTTTTTTAAAAAAAGGGATAAAAACAGTAAATATTTTTCATTTAAAAACCTATAACTCTCCATTCTGTAAGTTTTAGATCTTGCTTTCAAAATGGAAGTTGTTTACATTTGAGTAAGGCTCCCTTTAAAATTTATCTCACTGAATTTCATCAAGTGTAGAAGGAGTAATTGGCAAAAATCAGAAAGGGGTAAAATGCTCATGAGAACTTAAAAAAAATTAATTCCTCAAATCTGTCAAGAATGGGTCGATGTCGTCTGCGTCGAAGAGTTCATGTGAAGGGGGAGAATTTTTGATGGAAGCTCGGCAGTGATTAGCGATGGTCAATGACGGGGGTTCGAAACTAGGGTTCGGTTGCTAGGGAGTTTTGGGCGACGAAGGAAGAAAAGGGAAGTAGGGATGTGGCCAGGGAAGAGAGGGGTTTCAAGCGGCCAAATTTGATGGGTTTTCGTGAGTAAGAATGTCGCTTTTTTTTAAACATTTCTGTAGCATGGCTCGGTCGGTCGGAGCTAGAAGGGACCGAGGTCAAGGCGATTGTGCCGGAGGAATGCAGGGGGGAAAAAGGAGTTTGCAGGTGATCTCGGCTTCGTTTATGGATGGAGGAAAAGGTAGTGCACGTGCACGCTTGCACAAAAATGGAGGAGGGGTTCTGGAAGTTGATTTGGGAAGATGATACTGTTCCTTTGGGTGGAAAGAAAATGGGTTTCGGCCCGTTTGATGGTTTGGAGTCTATTTAGTTTTAGCTTTACCTTGTTATTCTATACACAAGTATTTGTATGTTGTGGAGCAAATAGAAAAAAAGAAGGCAGCAATAAATAGTAGAACAGAAGTAGGGAAAGTTTTTGCCTGGATCGGCTATTTAAGGCTTTGACGATTGGGATTAATTAAGTTGATTAAGAAAATTTAAGTAAAATTAATTGATTTAAATTAACTAATGGTTAGAGGTTATAATTAATTAATTAAAGGTTAATTAACCATCATTAAGAATTGATTAACCGGTAATTAAGGATTAATTAATTTGTTATGAAGTTTTATTAATTGATAATTAAGATTTGTTAATAATTAAAGAATAATTAATCTGTAATTAAAGATTAATTAATTTATTTGTAAGGGTAATTAACGGATAAATTACCTAATTTTAATTAATTTGTTAATAAATTAAAGAAAATCCCTTGGTGATTGATTAGGTATGATTACTTAATGAGAAATGAGTGTAATTACTTAGTGTAAGCAATTAATAATTACTATATGCAATTAATAAAAGGGAAATTACTTAATGGGAAGTAATTAAAGGATAATCGGTAGAAGTAATTGAGGATTAATTACTTGGTATAATTAATTAAGAGATTAATATAATTAATCGAGGAGTTAATTAATTATGGGATGGTAATTATTGTTTATGATTAATTAAAATTGATTAATGGAAGTAATTAAAGGAATTATAGTAAATGGTTAAGGATAATTAATTCGTGTAATTAATTAAAGATAATTACTTTATGTAATTGAAGATAATTAATCAGGGATGATTAATTAAGATGGATAATTAAAAGTTGATTAGTTAATTAATTTGTAATTAATTAATTTTAGAAATGATCCATCTTGCTTATGAATGGTTAAATGATGTTAAATGCCTCGAATTGATTGATATTTCCAATATGAAATGTTTTGTGATATGATGTGTTTGGGTGGTCAATGTTAACACCGATGATGAATTGCTGTGTAAAAAGAGTCATCTTGTATTTAAATTTGAATTGCAATTCACCTGAATAACTTGGTTGAGAGGGTATTGAATTCGAAGAGACCGGAGTCGGGTGTTAGTAAATACCCGAAACCACTTCGATTCTTTATAAATTGATTTGTGAAATCAATAAGCCGATATGGAATGATTTCAGTAAATTGAACCATTCAATCTAAGTTTGGTACTTAGAAATTGATGTGTGATGTATGTAGTGTCTATAACGACTTGTGAATTTGTAAATTGATACAAATTACCCCGGGTTTATAATAGTTGTATGCTTTTGCATTCCATGTTAGATGGGTTTACTCATGCTGGTTCCCAGCCTGACCCGGGTGTTACTTTGATGTAATGCTCGGGTCAGACCGAGTATTACAGATTTTCAGGTAGGTACGCTTTGGAGCTCAAGAGCCGAGCTGGATGGCAATAGCGTATAGAGTATTCCACTGTATTTTTGAGACATGATAATTATATATATTCAGTGACCGTATATATATGTGGAACTCTGATGTACATTAAATGTTATCGACAGATATATATTATTCTTTTGTAAACTGTTATTATTTATTATTATATTTTACCTGCTGCGAATGTGAGATGTTTGGTGTTTTCTGTTCTTTTTTTTCTATCTCTTTCTTCTTTTTCATAACTATCTGAAATTTTTGGGTTCGAAAATTTTGGGTCGTTACAGTTGGTATCAAAGCAGAAGGTTTAGCGAGAACCTTGACTTTGGTGGGTTTACTCATTAAGGATAGGGTGAATAGTCCCCTATAATGAGTTGAGTGTACATATATATGAGAGAGCATACTTGTTATTTTCTTATATTAGGATTTTAAATGATTTTATATAAGATTATATTTTGATATATAAAGCAATATTTCTTTAAATATTAGAGTAATTGGTGGTTAAATTATTGGAATTAAATTTAGTCGTAATAGAAATACAACCAAATTGAATTAAATAAAGACAAGTTTGAAATAGATTCAAACTGGAATTAAAATCTTGAATTTGGAAAAAAGTTTCAAAATAAGATAATAATAAATTGGTTTACAGATATGATAATCTTGGTTATAATTCCTAAATGGTTATTGTGTTAATAATGATATATTTGTAAGCAAAATGAAGTAAACTTTTAAGATGAGTATAACTTCTAAATAAAAGTGGGTTTTAAATTGTGGAATTTTGAAACCTAAGTCTAAAAACATTTGAATTGTTTCAAAATGTTAAGAGAAATTTGTTTTGAATTAAAAACCAAAGGTGGTTTAAAATTTAAGGATAACTTGGTATGTTAAGGAGATAAATAGGTATATTTGGAAATAAAACTCTAAGGTTGAGTTTTGAATTTTCCTTGGGATGTGATGTAAAACCCAAAGTAATAAGTTTTTGAACTTATGAGTGGGAAGATTATTAATGTGAAGTTTAAAAATTGAATTGGGAATTTAAATTGAGTAAGGTTGATTGGATTAAGTAAATTTAATTAAACTTGGGAGAAGTTAAATGAGTTTGAACGAACAAACTGAATTGGAAATTTCAATGATGAAATTGGAATTTAACTTGGAAAGTTAAATGGTTAATTTGAATTGGGAGTTTTTGTGATCTCAAAATGGGTTTGAGATCTGGAAATTGAAAATGGATGTTTTAAAATAAATTGGATAATATCATACCATTGTTATTAAAAATCTTTAAATTACAAATTGGATTTGTTTAAATAAATGAGAAATGAAGTGTGGTAATATATCCATTATGGAGATAAAAAGGAAAATCTAACTTTAATTTGAAATTAAGGATAAGGGATTACGTTGAGCTGAAAATTTGAATAATTGAATTTGAAAATTAAACTAGTTTAAGAATTTGTTTCAAACTAGAAGATAAAATTGGGTAATAAATTAAATTTTTAAAATAAAATTGTATTGGACTCTTATTTGAACCTTGAAATACATAAGTAAAGATAATTTAAAGATGAAATTCTAAAACTAAAAATTAAATTGTTTAAAAACTTTAAATGAACAAAGTTAATTTGGTTTAAAAAGTTAAACCAACCTTTGAGAATTTAACTCAAATTTATATAATTCGAGATGGTTTAAAATTGGGATTGGAATTGAATTAGTTCAAATTGAATTTGATTTGAATGAATTGGGTTTGTGATTGAAGATATATAAGTTTAAAAATTTTAATGGAGAATTTGAATAGGATTAAATTGAAGTGATTTGAAAATTGAGGTGGGTTCAATTGATAATAGTCTAAATGGATTGGAATAATCTGGAATTGAAATTAAGGCAAGTAGGATTAAAATCAAATGGAATTTGATTTGAAGTTGGGAAAGAAATCAGGATTTATTCAACTTGGATTGGGAAGTGAACAGTTTTGACTCTGGACCATTTTCAATATAAATTGTTTTAATAATAGCTTATTTTTCCAAGCTATTAAATATATACAACCTTTCCTTCTTAAAGCCAAATTATTTTATACTTGTTTTACAATTATTTTTAGAGCTATATAACCATTTCTCAACTATTTTCTGAACTAATTACTATTTTTCAACTATGTTATAGATTAATTACTATTTTACAACTATTTTGCAATTATCTAAGGTTTTTGAAACTATTCAACTATTTTCCAACTATTTTACAACTAGTTAACTATTTTACAGGTATTTTGCAAGTAAATAATTATTTTTCAACTACTTACCTATTTTTAAATTTTCAAGCTATTTTCTAAACTGGTCGGAGTTCAAACTGTTATTGATTAAATACCAAATTGAGATAAGGATTGAAGTGATAATCCAAATGGGATTAAGGCAAATGTAAATAAGTGAATGAAAATTAAGTGAATGTGAATGGAAAGGAAATTGATTTGGCTAATAATCAATGAAGTTAAATACGTAGGATGTACGTATATTATTCTATTCGCATAGTGATTTGATCCAGATTCGAGCACAGAATTTCAAGATAGTTATATCGATCCGAGTTGGGATTTTTCACTCGATTTTCGACAGCGAACCTGGACATGGATTGTTGATTCTGGATATTCTCTATCATAGTTATGGCTATGCAAGGAGAATGAGAGTTTCTAATCAAGAAACCAGAACTGTGTCCGCACTAGGAAGTCGGGTGGACAATACTAGTTCAGAAGTGAAATTGTGTGATCGAGTGAGCGATCAGATCGGTATAGCGTATGGATGTTATGTGTACATCGTACGGATTTGAACGGAATTGATATTGGAAAGAGTAATCAAATTTGAATATTTGATTTTGAATAAACAAAGTTATATATCTTTATTATATAAGGTAAAACTTCCCTTGTTGGATCTATTGGCAGAAGAAAAGGGATTTTGAAAGTGTTTGAAGTATAAAAAGGAGATTTATACGAGATTGAAATGATCCAGAGTTTTTTTTTAAAAAAAATTATATATATCTGTATATATATAAAGGATCTTATGAGGATTAGGAAAAAGGTTTTGGGAACCTTTTGATTGGAAAGGCTTTTGATTTTTGGGTAAAATCAATATTGGTATTTGGAAAGCCTAGTTTGAGAATTATCGTTTTTGGGATAATCGGTTTTGTGTAAAAGGAGCTTTGTATGAAATTCATACTAGGTGTATGATTTGAAAGATACTATATGTGTATAGTATAAAGTGTTTGGATAATGGCTCTGGGGAAAAATGTGCTCCCTTGAAATGAACTTCTCAGGAGTGCCACCGGGTGGTGCTGCCTTGAGCCCCAAGGGGGGTTCTAAAGTTGATCATGTGAGGAGTCCGGACAAAACTAGTTCCTGAGGATTATGAGTAATGTACCATAGCGAAATTCGTGTGTGCCGTTGAGAGCCAACAGTCTGTGTTTGATTTTATATCGGTAGACTGCGATCTATGTAAGAGTAGAGAAGTTTCATTTCTACAGCGAAAATCGAGGCCGCTGAGAGCCTGCAGTTACATGGACTTTTTCTGTGATGGCAACGTAACCCTGGAATGTAACTGTGATCTGTTGTGGGTTCCATGGCGTAATCAAGAGGCCGCGGAGAGCCTGCAGTTGCATGGACTTTTGCTGCGACAGCAACGTAACCCAGGATGTAACTGCGACCATGGATGGGGGTGATGATTTCCAGAGCATTCTCACCAAAGATATAACCTCTAATTTCAAAAAATGTTTTCTATGTTTTCAATAAAATTATCTTCTCAAGTATTTTCACTGGATGTTGAAACGGGTCTGCCAAGCGCTTATAGATTTTCAGTCGTACGCCTGATCAATGTATGACCGAATTTCTGTGAGAACAAGGATGGACTTGTCGAAACATCGAGTTATAAAAGTATTTTTATAAAAACTATTTTATAAATATTATATAGATTTTTGAAGAAATTTAAAATGAACAAAATAATAATTTAACTAAGTATTTTAATACATCTTGGCTTCGTTCCTTTTCGAGGACGACAAGTTCTAAAGAGGGGAAGAATGTGACGACTCGGTATTTTGGCAACATTATTTTAATAAATATTTAATCCAACTAAATAAAATGTAAACGCATCATTTTAAAATGAATAAATCTTTTGGAAATATTTGCCATTTATATAGATATTTGTATTTTGAAAAGGAAATTTAATTTGGAAATTAAAAAATATATCTCTTAAAAATGTGTACAATAAAATCTATCTTATCATTAGTGAATTAAAAAGTTCTACCTTGTTATCATTTGGTATATATACATATATATGCAAATTCAATGTAGATGATAAGAGTTAAAATAAAATTTAATTCTATCAATATAAAATTTAAGTATAAAAGGTAAGTAGAACTTATTATGAATATAATTTAAATAGTGATAGCTAAAATAGAAATAAATATATAAAAAATAAATTGATGGTTATGTAAAAATATAAAATAAACACAAGATAATTCTAGAAACTATAACCTATGAAATATATATGTATAAACAAGGCAAAGGGAATTTTTTTTTTATATAAATATCAACAAACAAAATCTATGTACATACAAGTGATAGATATGGAAAGATGTTATATACAAACACAAAGAGATATGCATGCATACATCAATTCACATAAATGTATGTAAACAAAAGAGGAGACAAGTTTTTAGGCCTAGCATACAAAATATGAAATCAAGTCAATACGCAAAATCTGTATCAAGCCGACTTTTAAACAAAAATCTCTGATCAAAAATCAAAAGAACAAACTTGTTGTGTACTACAATGCAGCCCACTTCTTATATACCTCCACTACCTTCTTTTATTTGATCCATGCGAAAGCTAAGTAAGTAAAACGAAATAAACACTTCTTCCATTTTACAAACTAAAGAAACCAAACACCAACTCAAGTCAGGAGGATCAAGCAAAAACAAGCAGCCTATTTTGTCAAAACAATACTCTGTTCAAATTTTGAAACCTGGAAGCCTGGAAGCAAGCCGATCAACAAGAAAACTAGTATATGGATTCAATTCAACTAGATCAAGTAGTTCCATTTTTAAAGCAACCGAAGTTTTCCAGTTTCAATTCAAGCTATTCAAGTCTTCTATTTTCAAAAAAAAAAAAACTGTTTCCAAAAAGCTCTCTGTTTCCTTCATAAGCAGGTGAGCAAACACTCTTTAAATTTTTTTTAAATCTAAGTAAATATTCTTCTTCTTGTCTGTGAAGTTAAAGGGAATAATACTTGGTTGTGCATATATATATCTCTGTGATAAGAATACTGGTGAGTGGGCATGTCTGTTATATTGAATCATGTCTGTTCATGGTTCTACAAATTTAAAATTTTAAACAAAAGCCAACCTACTCCACTGGTCTTTGTTAGGATTGGAGATTCAAACGACTTATGTTTGTCGATTCCTAAGTTAAAGCCTGAATTTTTGTTTCAAGCAAAATAAGTTGGAAATATACCTGGAACAAGTTAGAACAGAAGAAAGTTTAAAAGTAGATGAAATCCATCATCATGGATTTTTGATTCTGAATCCATATCGAAAATGAGGAATTTTAAAATCAAAATCAAAATTTTTAAATGGGTTTTGAGAGTGGAATTCAGTGTTGACTGGAATGTGAGTAAAACAACTTCTAATTTTTCTTGATATTACATATCCTTCATATCTAATGATTTGGGATGAAATCGTTGATTTTATATAAAGGGTGGATGAGTTGTTTTGGGGATATGTGAGTGTATATGTATGTTTTAACATGATCGGTAACCCAAGGAGAAGCTGCTGCTTCACGAAGTCCTCTTTTTTTTAAAAAAAAAATGGATAAAAACAGTAAATATTTTTCATTTAAAAACCTATAACTCTCCACCGTGTAAGTTTTAGATCTTGGTTTCAAAATGGAAGTTGTTTACATTTGAGTAAGGCTCCCTTAAAAATTTATCTCACTGAATTTCATCAAGTGTAGAAGGAGTAATTGTCAAAAATTAGAAAGGGGTAAAATGCTCATGAGAACTTAAAAAAAATTAATTCCTTAAATCTATCAAGAATGGGTCGATGTCGTCTGCGTCGGAGAATTCGTATGAAGGGGGAGAATTTTTTATGGAAGCTCGGCAGTGATTGGCGATGGTCGATGACGGGGGTTCGAAACTAGGGTTCGGTTTCTAGGGAGTTTTGGGCGACGAAGGAAGAAAAGGGAAGTAGGGATGTGGCCAGGGAAGAGAGGGGTTTCGAGCGGCGAAATTTGATGGGTTTTTGTGAGTAAGAATGTCGCATTTTTTTAAACATTTCTATAGCATGGCTCGGTCGGTCGGAGCTAGAACCGAGGTCGAGGCGACTGTGCCGGAGGAATGCAGGGGGGCAAAGGAGTTTGCGGGTGATCTCGGCTTCGTTTATGGATGGAGGAAAAGGTAGTGCACGTGCACGCGTGCACAAAAATGGAGGAGGGGTTCTGGAAGTTGATTTGGGAAGATGATTGTGACGCCCCACCTCTATACCCACGGTAGCCAAGAACACTACGGAGTTATGCTGTCGACTAGCACGGAGAATAAGGCTGTTGAGGAGCGACCATCTGTATAATTGCTTTGTGCCAGTACCGATATGCCGGATAAAAATATAACTTTTCATCTCAAGACGAAATCCGACATACCGGCACAAACTCAAAGCTACTACACAGTGGCTATAAAGGTCTTCAGAAACAAATATAGAAATAAACATAACACAAATCAGTCACAGATAATTCATATCACAAAGGCTGAAATAGATATGAATATACACATGAAAGTGTACATCAGAGTAGTGGTCAAACAAGATCCACAATATAAAAAAGAATAGATACAAGTGCTAGATAAAAGAATAAGTATA
Organism: Allium cepa; assembly: GCA_030765085.1. Taxonomy (NCBI): domain Eukaryota; kingdom Viridiplantae; phylum Streptophyta; class Magnoliopsida; order Asparagales; family Amaryllidaceae; genus Allium; species Allium cepa. Next base: position 302,962,092 of record CM060945.1, on the reverse strand, counting down.
CATCATAGAGTCTGTATCTCAAATGTATACAACAAAAACTACTAATCTAAGTAGTTAGCCAAAAGTCAGATGATGGTCCGATAAGGAGTCAAGCAGAAGCACCTGTGAAATCTCAGTCTGACCCGAATATTATTTAATAAGAAAATAATAAACGGATCAGTCTAGCTATAAATATCAGATGAAATGATATAGAATAAGAGATATGACTAAACGTATAATAATCACAATGCCAAGCTGTGATAAATAAGTATTTGAAAAATCAACAAGAAATTAATCAATATCGCAAAGATCTTCTCAAAGATAAAAAGGAATGTCATACTCCTAATTTCATTCACCAAGCCACAATAAATGACATATATATCAATGCCAATCGTAAAAGTTGGTGAAACATAAATTCCAGAAATCATCAAACAGAAATCCAGAAATCACAATAAAAGGATGGCCAATCCCATAAACTGGACATCGACGCACCTAGAAAGATACGCCCCATGCACAGTCGAACATCGACGCACTTAGAAAGATACGCCCCATGCTCTAGCATCGACGCACCTTGAAAGATACGCTCCATGCACAAATAAACATCGATACACCTAGATAAGTACACCCCATGTAATGTCTAACATCGATGCACCTAGAAAGATACACCCCATGCAAAGTCGAACATCGACGCACCTAGAAAGATACGCCTCATGCACAGTCGAACATCGACGCACTTAGAAAGATACGCCCCATGCTCTAGCATCGACGCACCTAGAAAGATACGCCCCATGCACAAATAAACATCGATGCACCTAGGTAGGTACACCCCATGTAATGTCTAACATCGATGCACCTAGAAAGATACACCCCATGCAAAGTCGAACATCGACGCACCTAGAAAGATACGCCCCATGCATAGACGAACATCGACGCAACTAGAAAGATACACCCCATGTCCCAACTTATTGAGCCGATTGCTCCACGAAGTAAACAAACATCGATGCACCTAAAAAGGTACACCCCATGCATATATAAACATCGACGCACCTAAAAAGGTACGACTCATGTGTAAACAAACATCGACGCACCTAGGTAGGTACGACCCATGCAAGAAATGAGACGAAGCTCAATAAAATGAGGAACAGTCCTCCACATATACAAAGAGGCATCGCACATTGCTAGTCTAAACCATAAATGATCGTCATGATCAAAGAGAAGTGTCGATTATAGTAAGCTAGTAAATATATGAGCTTAGCTTCATGTCCCATAACCACTAGCTTAACTTAAATATTTACGAACAAATTGTAGATCTCCACTAGAAAATTGTCACAGGAGATTCAATCGAACAAGTCCAAGAATTAACCGACGAGGTAAACGCAAGCGTTTCATACCACTTGTTTTACTAAGTCGTTTAATTAGATTTCTCATACGAGTGAGGTAAAGGCTTGTATATACTAATAGATTGGAAAACGGTTTAAGAAAACGAGCTTTGTAATAAAATAGTGTTGAAATCACTTAAAGAAAGAGTTTTGATATTTACTACTAGTATAGAAAACCTTTATATTTTTAAAGTGACAAATCACAAAGGAGATTGTAGGAACAATCAGTCACTAAGATTCACATTCGAAAATGTGAATAAAGTCCAAAGAAATCGATACTGAATCCATCGAAATGGATATTCCAAGAATTCCCGAAGAAAATAAGTCATCAAAGTCAATAACAAATGATAACAAAAGATAGGGAAATAACACAAATCGATTAAAGTTGGAATTTCAGACAACTAGGCAAAATAGGCATAGTTGGCAAATAGCAGCAGGTCGGTCGACCGGTCTCCCTGAGTCGGTTGACCGAACTAAAAATAGAAGTGCACGGGGTAGCAGGTCGGTCGACCAGACCCTGAGCTCGGTCGACCGAGCCCTGTAGCCTGCACTTCCAAACAGAGGCAGGAAGTGCTCGTTCTACAGGTCGGTCGGCCGGCCCAGGGGCTCGGTCGGCCGAACCTGTTGCTGGCACTCCCATGCCCTATTTCAAATGAGGTGCAAATCTCGATCAAATTGCAATCGCCCGAGCAACGGCGCTAAGGGTTTATGCCAATCGACTACCCGGCCCTATATGCTCCTCGATGCATCACCAAAAACATGTTCAAACATCAAAGTTAGGATTTTTAACGGATTGAACTCAAAACACTAAAAATTGGAATATTCACCAAATCAATCCAAACCAAAAACAAATGCACATGAATAAGTGTTAGGAATTCATACCTAACAATCGAAGATAAATATAAGCATAGATGTGAGATAAAAATCTCACCTTTGAACCCAAAAACAATGAATGAGAAGCTTGAAGACAAGGGGAGATCAACCACACTTCAATCTCAACACGAGAAGCTTGAATCTAAGCTTAAAAGAGAAACATTTCCTAAATTAGGTTTAGGAATTTTCTGAAATCAAAGAGAGAATGAGTTGGAGAAGAAGAAGGAGATGCTTACCAATGGGTTCTCTTGAGTTTGGAGCTAGAAGATGGATTTGCTAATGGAAACTAGGGCTTAGGATTTCCTAATTCTTTTTCTCTTCCCCCATTTTTGATGAAGCTTGAATGTATTAGGAAATTATGAAGGAATGAAGAGGATAAGGGGTTGGGACTGAATACATAAGTGGGGTTATTGGGCTCAGCCTAAACCAAAGCCCTAAGTGGAAAAGTGGCAAAAATTAACTTTCTCCAAACATATCGAAGTTTATACTCAAAAAGGTCGCAAACGTCATTTTGAACTCAATGGGAGGGGTCTCGAGTCCTACTTCGACCGTATGCAAAAAGTAGCTTTTCGGACTAAATTCCGAGTATCGATAAAATATTTAAATAAAATATTTAAATATAAAATCGATAAATATGCGGGTTGTTACAGACTCCCCTCCTTAAAGAAATTGCGTCCTCGCAATACTTAAGAAGAAAGTAAGAAGTAACAACCATAGAAGCATATCAACACAAAAGAAAATTTGAAATAGAAAGTTCACCACACGAAAGGGTTAGCACGAACGGGATCGCTCGATGAATTCTCTGGATTCCCAAGAGCAATCTATAGGATTTGAGAACCATTGAACTCTCACAAGAAGAACATCTTTATTCCGAAGGCGCTCAACCTCCGAAGCAATGATGCGAATGGAATGTTGCTCATAAATCAAATCTGGTGAAACTTCAATTTCTACAATATCACCGGGCTCAAGAATAAAAATTCGGAATCCCTAAGGCATTTCCGTAGATAAAAGACGTGGAGAACGTCAAGAATAGCAGAAAATTGAGCTGGTGCAATGACGTAGTATAATAATAGTACGCCCTAGAAACTAGGAACTCAAATAATTTGGGACATCTGCGTAGTACAAAAACGGTACGCCAAATGAACCAAAGCCCGAATAATTTCGGAACACCGACGTAGTACAAAAGCGGTACATCCAATGAACCGATAAATCGGAACAATGATGTGGTATAATAACAGTACATCCGATGAACCGAACACCATAAAAGAATATCGGACGCTAGTCCATAAAAAAAATGAGATAAAGCTCAATAAAACGAAGTACATCAAAACGTTCGATGAACTTGATAAAAAGATAATTCCACTCAGACAACATCAAAGAATCAACAACTTGTTGCCTACGACTAAACGCATTAGCAACACGATTTCCCTTTCGGGAATAAAAGAATATCAAGATCATAAGATGCTAGGAACTCGAGTCAACATGAAGTTCCTTATGAGAAATAAATATTCCCAAGATTTATGATCGAGGTGGAGAACAAATTTCTTTCCCAAATATGATGATGCCAAATTCCAAAAGTAAAAACAATAGCCGCGAGCACTAGATCATGAGCGGCATATTTAGTCTCGATAAGCTATAACGATTTAGAAGCACAAGTGACAGCACGTTCTCCTTTGCAAGATAACGGCATCCAAACCAATACGATTAGTATCGGTAGAAATAGCAAAGTCTTGGTTCCCCTTCAGGAATCACAAGAATAAGAGTATCGAAAGGAAGAGTTCTTTTAAATAATCCTCTTTCCCGAAAAGTTAAAACTTTCAAAATTACATTTTTATTTTTATGTAATAATCTTTCTACAAAAATTTACATTTTTACAAGTCAATACATCGTGTCTGACTGTCTCATCAAAGCGTTTAGGAGATTCCTATCGATAACGTTGATCAAGCGCATCGACCAGAATTCTTAAAACACTCAACGGGCAATACAATCACAAAATCATCTTCTATATGATAAACATGTTTCTAAAAACTTTTAAGAATATTCTTTGTTCATTTTAAGAACAAAAATCAAATTGTACTTATAAATAAATCTTATGAAAAAGATTTTCAAAATTTTAAATTACTATTTTCATCCAAAATCAATATATACAAGTATGGTCTCATCGAAATATTCATAGAATATTCGATTTATAAAATGGATGAAATAAGCTGGACAAACTGAATGACAAAATAAGTCATTCATAAGAATCATAACGAGTGCGGAATGCGGTAAATGGAATGCGAACTCCCGCAACTCATAGCCAAATGAAAATCGGTGGCAAGGTCGAACTAGAAAGACCTTAACACCACACAAAAGATTTCTTAGGTGATAATCCTAAGACAAACTCAAAAATACCGGAAAAGTTTCACAAATTATTTAGATAAGAGAAATAACACTTTTCTCATCTTGGGGGCTTAAAGAATAAAATGATGCCTTCAAAAATTTGAAATCGAAATCACAAGAAAAAATAGAAATCTACTTAATAGATAGAAAATGTCGGAGATGAATAGTCCACATGGAAAAATAGGATATGGGCCTCACAACGATTAAGCCAATCCTTACAAAAGTAAATTCCGAAGCCTAAGTAAAAATCGGCTCGGACAGAAAAATCACATAGAATAATCTCGATATCAATAAAGACAGATTGAGTGTTGCGAATCTACCATCCGGATTCACAATCCTCAAAGAAGTCATCAAGCCCAGAAATGTTTTTAAAGAAAAAGGATCACAAGTTCTTTTGATATAAAAATAATCATATCAACAAGAACTTGAAAAGAATAATCACAAGGCAAACAAAATCAAGGATTAAATGAGAAATACCTTGACCAAAAGAAGAGTTGTTAGGGGTATGCACAACTTTAAGTTTTTCCCTCCTTCTTTCTTTGAAGTATGGGACATGCAGTTATATGGTGACCCGAATTTTTGCAATAGCGACAAAAGAGGTGTTTCGGACACTCCCTTGCATAATGGTCCGTGGAACCACAATTGTAGCATTGACCATGACTAGAGGTAGGAGTCTTTGTTACCGGAATTTGTTGCTTTCCTTTCTTGTTGGGAGTGGGGTCCTTGAATTTGATAGGCCTCTTCATGTTGTCGTTGAAGTTCTGTTTGGCAACCACAACTTCAACATTACCTTCATTATCGGCCTCTTCAAGACGAAGAGCGATATCAATAAGCTGATCAAATGAAACCTCAAGTTTCAGAAGTAATGGCTTCTTAAGATTCTTATACAAGCCATAGACGAATCTCTGATTTTTCTTCATTGGGGTGTTAATGTATTCAACCCCGTATTTGGAAAGAGATTCGAAAGATGCGACATAGTCTGTCACAGAAGATTCACCTTGAACAAGGTCAATAAAACGCCGGGCCAAAGTTACTTTTTCGGCCTCCGGCACAAATTTCAATTCGAATCTTTCCCGGAATTGCTCCCAAGTGAGATCCGCTTCAACGATTTTAGAAATTAAAAGCTCATACCAATCTAATGCTCTTTCTTGGAGCATGCTAGAAGCCACTTAGACTCGATGTAGATCAATAAGGTTCATGCGAGAAAAGATGCGATCGCATGATTTGAGCCAAGCTTGAATTTCTATAACACTCTCGAATCCCTTAAATGACCTCCCACCCAAATCGGTGTAGTCTCTGCACAAGCATGCAAAACCGGATATAGGATGAGTAGGCTCTGGATTGGGACCGGCAGCTTGAGCATTCTTTACTAGATTAAGAAGCTGCTGGGCAGACATAAAAACTCCATCTTGGGGAGTAGCACTAGATTGACCGGCACTGGGACGGCCTGGTCTAACCATTTCTCTTCCTTAAGAAAGAAAGAAGGAAGAGGAAAAAGTTATTCTCAAAATAAATATCAAGCAATCTTGATAGATAAAACAAGGAATCATAAAAGAAATTAGGATAGAACGGTACGAAGACCCGAATAAAATCCTAAAGCACAAATATAGAAATAAACATAACACAAATCAGTCACAGATAATTCATATCACAAAGGCGGAAATAGATATGAATATAACACATGAAAGTGTACATCAGAGTAGTGGTCAAACAAGATCCATAATATCAAAAAGAATAGATACACGTGCTAGACAAAAGAATAAGTATACATCATAGAGTCTGTATCTCAAATGTATACAACAAAAACTACTAATCTAAGTAGTTAGCCAAAAGTCAGATGATGGTCCGATAAGGAGTCAAGCAGAAGCACCTGTGAAATCTCAGTCTGACCCGAGTATTATTTAATAAGAAAATAATAAACGGATCAGTCTAGCTATAAATATCAGATGAAATGATATAGAATAAGAGATATGACTAAACGTATAATAATCACAATGCCAAGCTGTGATAAATAAGTAATTGAAAAATCAACAAGAGATTAATCAATATCGCAAAGATCTTCTCAAAGATAAAAAGGAATGTCATACTCCTAATTTCATTCACCAACCACAATAAATGACATATATATCAATGCCAATCGTAAAAGTTGGTGAAACATAAATTCCAGAAATCATCAAATAGAAATCCAGAAATCACAATAAAAGGATGGCCAATCCCATAAACTGGACATCGACGCACCTAGAAAGACACGCCCCATGCACAGTCGAACATCGACGCACCTAGAAAGATACGCCCCATGCTCTAGCATCGACGCACGTAGAAAGATACGCCCCATGCACAAATAAACATCGATGCACCTAGATAGGTACACCCCATGTAATGTCTAACATCGATGCACCTAGAAAGATACACCCCATGCAAAGTCGAACATCGACGCACCTAGAAAGATACGCCCCATGCATAGACGAACATCGACGCAACTAGAAAGATACGCCCCATGTCCCAACTTATTGAGTCGATTGCTCCACGAAGTAAACAAACATCGATGCACATAAAAAGGTACACCCCATGCATATATAAACATCGACGCACCTAAAAAGGTACGACCCATGTGTAAACAAACATCGACGCACCTAGATAGGTACGACCCATGCAAGAAATGAGACGAAGCTCAATAAAATGAGGAACAGTCCTCCACATATACAAAGAGGCATCGCACATTGCTAGTCTAAACCATAAATGATCGTCATGATCAAAGAGAAGTGTCGATTACAGTAAGCTAGTATATATATGAGCTTAGCTTCATGTCCCATAACCACTAGCTTAACTTAAATATTTACGAACAAATTGTAGATCTCCACTAGAAAATTGTCACAGGAGATTCAATCGAACAAGTCCAAGAATTAACCGACGAGGTAAACGCAAGTGTTTCATACCACTTGTTTTACTAAGTCGTTTAATTAGATTTCTCATACGAGTGAGGTAAAGGCTTGTATATACTAATAGATTGGAAAACGGTTTAAGAAAACGAGCTTTGTAACAAAATAGTGTTGAAATCATTTGAAGAAAGAGTTTTGATATTTACTACTAGTATAGAAAACCTTTATATTTTTAAAGTGACAAATCACAAAGAAGATTGTAGGAACAATCAATCACTAAGATTCACATTCGAAAACGTGAATAAAATCCAAAGAAATCGATACCGAATCCATCGAAATGGATATTCCAAGAATTCCCGAAGAAAATAAGTCATCAAAGTCAATAACAAACGATAACAACAGATAGGGAAATAACATAAATCGATTAAAGTTGGAATTTCAGACAACTAGGCAAAATAGGCATAGTTGGCAAATAGCAGCAGGTCGGTCGATCGGTCTCCCTGAGTCGGTTGACCGAACCAAAAACAGAAGTGCACGGGGTAGCAGGTCGGTCGACTAGACCGTGAGCTCGGTCGACCGAGCCCTGTAGCCTGCACTTCCAAACAGAGGCAGGAAGTGCTCGTTCTACAGGTCGGTCGGTCGGCCCAGGGGCTCGGTCGGCCGAACCTGTTGCTGGCACTCCCATGCCCTATTTCAAATGAGGTGTAAATCTCGAACAAATTGCAATCGTCCGAGCAACGGCGCTAAGGGTTTATGCCAATCGACTACCCGACCCTATATGCTCCTCGATGCATCACCAAAAACATGTTCAAACATCAAAGTTAGGATTTTTAACGAATTGAACTCAAAACACTAAAAATTGGAATATTCACCAAATCAATCCAAACCAAAAGGAAATGCACACGAATAAGTGTTAGGAATTCATACCTAACAATCGAAGATAAATATAAGCATAGATGTGAGATAAAAATCTCACCTTTGAACCCAAAAACAATGAATGAGAAGCTTGAAGACAAGGGGAGATCAACCACACTTCAATCTCAACACGAGAAGCTTGAATCTAAGCTTAAAAGAGAAACATTTCCTAAATTAGGTTTAGGAATTTTCTTAAATCAAAGAGAGAATGAGTTGGAGAAGAAGAAGGAGATGCTTACCAATGGGTTCTCTTGAGTTTGGAGCTAGAAGATGGATTTGCTAATGGAAACTAGGGCTTAGGATTTCCTAATTCTTTTTCTCTTCCCCCATTTTTGATGAAGCTTGAATGTATTAGGAAATTATGAAGGAATGAAGAGGATAAGGGGTTGGGACTGAATACATAAGTGGGATTATTGGGCTCAGCCCAAACCAAAGCCCTAAGTGAAAAAGTGGCAAAAATCAACTTTCTCCAAACATATCGAAGTTTATACTGAAAAAGGTCACAAACGTCATTTTGAGCTCAATGGGAGGGGTCTCGAGTCCTAATTCGACCGTATGCAAAAAGTAGCTTTTCGGACTAAATTCCGAGTATCGATAAAATATGTAAATAAAATATTTAAATATAAAATCGATAAATATGCGGGTTGTTACAATGATACTGCTCCTTTGGTTGGAAAGAAAATGGGTTTCGGCTCGTTTGATGGTTTGGAATCTATTTAGTTTTAGCTTTAACTTGTTATTCTATATACAAGTATTTGTATGTTGTGGAGCAAATAGAAAAAAAGAAGGAAGCAATAAACAGTAGAACAAAAGTAGGGAAAGTGTTTGCCTGGATCGGCTATTTAAGGCTTTAATGATTGAGATTAATTAAGCTGATTAAGAAAATTTAAGTAAAATTAATTGATTTAAATTAACTAATGGTTAAAGGTTATAATTAATTAATTAAAGGTTAATTAACCATCATTAAGAATTGATTAACGGGTAATTAAGGATTAATTAATTTGTTATGAAGTTTTATTAATTGATAATTAAGATTTGTTAATAATTAAAGAATAATTAATCTATAATAAAGATTAATTAATTTATTTATAAGGGTAATTAACGGATAAATTACCCAATTTTAATTAATTTGTTAATAAATTAAAGAAAATCCCTTGGTGATTGATTAAGTATGATTACTTAATGAGAAGTGAGTGTAATTACTTAGTGTAAGCAATTAATAACTACTAGATGCAATTAATAAAAGGGAAATAACTTAATGGGAAGTAATTAAAGGATAATCGGTAAAAGTAATTGAGGATTAATTACTTGGTATAATTAATTAAGAGATTTATATAATTAGTCGAGGAGTTAATTAATTATGGGATGGTAATTATTGGTTATGATTAACTAAAATTGATTAATGGAAGTAATTAAAGGAATTACAGTAAATGGTTAAGGATAATTAATTCGTGTAATTAATTAAAGATAATTACTTTATGTAATTGAAGATAATTAATCAGGGATGATTAATTAAGATGGATAATTAAAAGATGGTTAGTTAATTAATTTGTAATTAATTAATTTTGGAAATGATCCATCTTGCTTATGAATGGTTAAATGATGTTAAATGTTTTGTGATATGATGTGTTTGGGTGGTCAATGTTAACACCGATGATGAATTGCTGTGTAAAAAGAGTCATCTTGTATTTAAAGTTGAATTGCAATTCACCTGAATAACTTGGTTGAGAGGGTATTGAATTCGAAGAGACCGGAGTCGGGTGTTAGTAAATACCCGAAACCACTTCGATTCTTTATAAATTGATTTGTGAAATCAATAAGCCGGTATGGAATGATTTCAGTAAATTGAACCATTCAATCTAAGTTTAGTGCTTAGAAATTGATGTGTGATGTAAGTAATGTCTATAACGGCTTGTGAAGTTGTAAATTGATACAAATTACCTTGGGTTTATAATAGTTGTATGCTTTTGCATTCCATGTTAGATGGGTTTACTCACGCTGGTTTCCAGCCTGACTCGGGTGTTACTTTGATGTAATGCTTGGGTCAGACCGAGTATTACAGATTTTCAGGTAGGTACGCTTTGGAGCTCAAGAGGCGAGCTGGATGGCAATAGCGTATAGAGTGTTCCGCTGTATTTCTGAGACATGATGATTATATATATTCAGTGACCGTATATATATGTGGAACTCTGATGTATATTAAATGTTATCAACAGATATATATTATTCTTTTGTAAACTGTTATTATTTATTATTATATTTTATCCGCTGCGAATGTGAGATGTTTGGTGTTTTCTGTTCTTTTTCTTCTATCTCTTTCTTCTTTTTCATAACTATCTGAAATTTTCGGGTTCGAAAATTTCGGGTCGTTACAATGATAGCATTACACTGATGCCTAGAGGGCAGTGTTAGCACTCCAAGTGGGATTTCTATTCACAAAGGTAAAATGTAGCCTCAAGCCTCATCAACCGAGAATGACTAAAAATCAATGGGGATGCAGCAAAGCTAAGTGGTTCGCACCCATTAGGGTATGTTGTCACCCTTCTAGATACATTTACATATTTATGGATTGGTTGTGCATGAGATCTTGATAAAAAGGGTTGCAAAGCAATTGGGGGGATGACATATTCGATACTATCCAGTTAGGGGTGGGTTGGTCTTGTGTTGGCAGGGGATCCATGTGAGGTCCTCGGTACATTTTCCAGACATGTACTGTGATATGTGGTACCTCAGTGCCTAGTCATTGTATGGAATCCATTCTCCAATAAGCACCATACCGTTTTAGTTGTATACCAAATATGTTGGAATGTGAGATGCAAGCATTCCAACTATTTTAATATTTTACTTGGAACCCTTAGACATTATTACAATATCATTGGATTTTTATATAAAAGTGTTTTGTTTATCGTAAGGTAAAAACTCGTACATGTTTATGTGTGGCGTGATCTTATGAGATACTTTTGGTTTTAAAAAGAGTTTAGAGGTAATAATTCAACTGAACAGGTGTTAGCAGAATAAATCCTCATTCTGCTATAATTAATTGTTTACTTGTTTGGCTATTTGGACATTGTTAACAGAATAAATCCCCGCTCTGTTACAAATTGATTGTTTGTTTGTTGGGTTGTGTAACAACCCGCATATTTATCGATCGTATATTTAAATATTTTATTCAAATATTTCATTGTTAGTCGGATTATAGTCCGAAAACCTACTTTTAGCAAACAGTCGAATAGGGACTCGAGACCCCTTCCATTGAGTTCAAAATGCCATTTGCAACCTTTTTGAGTATAAGCTTCGATATGTTTGGAGTAAGTTGAATTTTGCTACCTTTTCACTTAGGGCTTTGGGTTGGGTTCAGCCCACTAGCCAACTTAATACCCCAAACTGAAACCTCCTCTTCATTCACTCCCTCTTCCTCTACTTTTCAGTTCTAAAGAGATTAATAGTGAGTGGAAGAGGAAATTAAAACTCCAAGCCATAGTCTTCATTAGCAAATCCAACTTCTAGCTCCAAATTCAAGAGAACCCATTGGTAAGCCTTCTCTTCATCTTCTCCAACTCTTTCTCCATTTAATTTCAGAAATTTCCTAAATCTAATTTAGGAAATGTTTCTCCTTTAAGCTTAGATTCAAGCTTGTTGGGTTGGAATTGAAGAGTGATTGTTCTTGCCATTGCTCTATAGCTTCTTCTTCATTGATTTTGTAAAAAGGTGAGATTTTTATACACCGTAGTGTCCTTGGCTAGTGTGGGTATAAAGGTGGGGAGTCGCAGCTTGGTATCGGAGCCAAACTTCGGAACAATATGGAATAATTTAGCAAGGATCATGTCCTAAGTCTTTCTCAAGAGTCGTGCCTTTGTATTTATTCGAGTCTTCGTACCGTCTAATCCTATTTTCTTTAATGATTCCTTGTTTTATCAATCAAAGTTGATTGAAATTCATTTTGTGAGTAACTTTTTTCTTCTTCTTTCTTTAAAAAGAAGAAATGGTTGGATCTGGCAGTCCTAGCGCTGGTCAATCCAGTAGCCCTTCTCTATATGGCGCATTCATGTCTGCCCAACATCTTTTGGATCTTATAAAGAATCAAAGGTTTATCTGTGCTTTGGGTAAGAACCCCAAAAAGATTTTACCTTTGAAACATGAAGTTCCTTTCAATCAGCTTGTGGATATCACTCTTCGATATGAAGAGGTTGGTAAAGAAAGTGTTAGTGCTATTGGGATTTCCAAGAAGAGGCATATTAAGTTCAAGAGCCTTAATCCCAATAAGAGAGTGAAGCAAACTACTTTTGTAGCAAACACTCCAATCACTAATCGTGGAGGATGCTACAATTGTAATTCTAGGGAACACTATCCAAATATGTGTCCGAAACCCCATTCCTGTCGCTATTGCAAAAAAATCTGGGTCATCTTTTATCTACATGTCCCATACTCCGAAGCAGGAGAGAGGGAGAGCTAAATGTTGCTCAAGCTCCTAGTGATACTTCTCCTGGTCAAGGTATTTCTTAATCAATCCTTGATTTCATTTGTTTTGTGATTATCCTTTTCGAGTTCTTGTTGATATGAGTTCATCTCATTATTTTGTACCAAAAGAACTTGTTCATTCTTTTTCATTAATACAATTTGGACTTGATGTCTTATTTGAGAATTGCTAATCCGGATGGTGGATCCGCAACACTCAACTTGTTTCTTTTTATTGATGTCGAAATTATTTTATGTGATTTTTCTTTTCGAGCCAATTTTTTTACTTAGGCTTCGGAATTGATTTTTGTAAGGATTGGCTTAACCGTTGTGAAGCCCATATCCTATTTTTCGTGTGGAATATTCATCCTCGACATTTATACTCTGTTAAGCAGATTTTTATTTCTCTTTGTCATTTTGATTCCAGTTGGATGGCATCATTTTATTCTTTAAGCCTTCATGATAAGGAAAGTGTTGTTTCTCTTATCTAAATAGTTTGTGAAACTTTCCGGTATTTTTGAGTTTGTCTTAGGATTAACACCTAAGCAATCTTTTGAGTGGTGTTAAGGTCTTTTTAGCTCGACCTTGCCATCGATTTTTTATTTGCTACGAGTTGCGGAAGTTAGCATTCCATTTACCGCATTCCGCACTCGTTATGATTCTTATGAATGACTTATTATATCACTCAGTTTGTCCAGCTTATTTCATCCATTTTATGAATCAAGTATTTTACGAATATCTTGATGACTCCATTCTAGTATTTATTGATTTTGGATGAAAATAGAAATTTAAAATTTTGCAAATCTTTTTCATGAGATTTATTTATAAGTACAATTGGATTTTGATCTTAAACGAGCATAGAATATTCTCAAAATTTTCAAGAAACATGTTTATCATATAGAAGATAGTTTTGTGATTGTATTGCCCATTTAGTGTTTTAAGAATTTTGGTCGATGCGCTTGATCAACGTTATCGATAGGAATTTCCTAAACGCTTTGATGAGACAATCAGACACGATATATTGACTTGTAAAATGTAATTTTTTCTAGAAAGATTTTTACATTAAGATAATTGTAATTTTGAAAGTTTTATCTTTTCGGGAAAGAAGATTATTTAAAAGAACTCTTTTTCGATACTCTTATTCTTGTGATTATCTCACATCTAAGTCTATGATTATCTTTGATTGTTAGGTATGAATTCCTAACACTTATTCATGTTTGCTTTCGGTTTTGATTGAATTGGTGAGTATTCCAATTTTTAGTGTTTTGGGTTCAAATCTTTAAAATCCTAACTTTGACGTTTTGATCATGTTTTGGTGATGCATCGAGGAGCACATAGGGTCGGGTTGCCTATTGGCATAAACCCTTAGAGCCAATGTTCGTCCGGTTACATTTTGGAAGAGTTTGCTCTTCATTTGAATAGGCTGAAAAACAGCCCAGGCATGGTTTAGTCGACTGAATTCTCTGTTTAGTCGACTAAACCTGGAACAGGAATGTTTCCAGGCATGATTCAGTCGATTGAATTCTCTATTTAGTCGACTGAACTGGAAACAGAAAGTTTCCAGGCAGAATTCAGTCAACTAAAAATCTATGTTTAGTCAACTGAATTTGCTGTTTAGTCAACTAAAAATCTCTGTTTAGTCAACTGAATTTGCCATTTCAGCCCACTTTTCCTTTTGGGGTTGAATTTCCAATTTGACTCGATTCGTGATGATCCTATATGTTGTTATCATTTATTACGACTTTGATGACTCTTTTTTTTGGGATTTTTGAATATCCATTTCGATGGATTCTTTATCGGTTTCTTTGGATTTGATTCACGTCTTCGTATGTGGTTTTTAATGATTGATTGTTTCTACAATCTTTTTTATGGTTTGTCACTTTAAAATACAAAGGTTTCTATACTAGTAGTAAATATTCAAACTCTTTATCAAAGATTATTTAAACTCTATTTTCAATATCAAACTCGTTTATAAAACCGTTTTCCAACCTATTAGTATATACAAGCATTTACTTCACTCGTACGAGAAATCTAATTAAACGACTTAGTAAAACATGTGGTATGAAACGCTTGCGTTTACTTCGTCAGTTAATTCTTAGACCTGTTCGATTGAATCTCTTGTGACAATTTTCTAGTGGAGATCTACAATTTGTTCGTAAATATTTAAGTTAAGCTAGTGATTGTGGGACATGAAGCTAAGCTCATATATTTACTAGCTTATTGTAATTGACACTTTTTGATGATCGATGATGGTCGTTTTATGGTTTAGACTAGCAATGTGCGATGTCTCTTTGATTCGGTTCATCGGACGTTATGCTGTACGACGTCGTTGTTCCATTTTATTGTGATTTGGTTCATCGGACGTTAAGCTATACGACGTCGTTGTTCCGTTTTACTATGTTTTGGTTCATCGGACGTTACGTTGTACGACGTCGTTGTTCCGTTTTACTGTGTTTTGGTTCATCGGACGTTACGCTGTACGACGTCGTTGTTCCGTTTTACTGTGTTTTGGTTCATCGGATGTTACGCTGTACGACGTCGTTGTTCCATTTTATTGTGCTTGGGTTCAACGGACGTTACGCTGTACGACGTCGTTGTTCCGTTTTATTGTGATTTGGTTCATCGGACGTTTCGCTATACGACGTCGTTGTTCCTATTTATTGTGTTTCTGGATCATCGGACGTTACGCTGTACGACGTCGTTGCTCCGAATTATTTAATTTCAAGATTTCTAATTGATGATTTCTGGAATTTATGTTTCACCGACTTTTACGATTGGCATTGATATGTATGTCATTTATTGTGGCTTGGTGAATTAAATAAAGAATATGACATTTCTTTTGTGCTATGAGATGCGTGAGATATTTGTATGATTTTCCTTTGTTGATTTTCTAATGTATACTTGTCGAGGTATGACATTTTTGGTTATCATACGTTTTTATTATATCTCTTCTTATATATCATTTTATCTGATAATTATAGCTAGACTGATCCGTTTATTATTTTCTTATTAAATAATACTCGGGTCAGACTGAAATATTACAGGTGCTTCCTCTTGTCTTCCTATCTGGAACCATCATCTGACTTTTGGTTAACTACTTTAGTTTAGTAGTTTTTTGTTGTATAGAATTGAGATATAGACTCCTTGATGTATACATATTTTTGTCTAGCACTTGTATCTATTCCTTTGTGATGTTGTGGATCTTATTTGACCACTACTCTGATATACACTTTTATGTGTAACATTCATATCTATTTCCGCCTCTGTGATATGAATTAGCTGTCACTGATTTGTGTTATGTTTATTTCTATATTTGTTTCCGAAGATATTATAGCCACTGTGTAGTAGCTTTGAGTTTGTGTCGGTATGTCGGATTTCCACTTGAAAAGAATCCAAGTTATATTTTATATGGCATATCGGTGCTCGCACAAAGCCATTACACGGATGGTCGCTCCTCAACAGCCTTATTCTCCGTGCTAGCTGACGGCATTACACCGTAGTGTCCTTGGCTAGTGTGGGTATAAAGGTGGGGCGTCGCAGCTTGGTATTAGAGCCAAACTTCAGAACAATATGGAATGATTTAGCAAGGATCATGTCCTAAGTCTTTCTTAAGAGTTGTGCCTTAGGATTTATTCGAGTCTTAGTACCGTCTAATCCTATTTTCTTTAATGATTCCGTGTTTTATCAATCAAAGTTGATTGAAATTCATTTTGTGAGTAACTTTTTTCTTCTTCTTTCTTTATTTCTTTAAGAAGAAGAAATGGTTGGATCTGGCAATCCTAGCGCTGGTCAATCCAGTAGCCCTTCTCTGAATGGCGCATTCATGTCTTCCCAACATCTTTTGGATCTTGTAAAGAATCAAAGGTTTATCTGTGCTTTGGGTAAGAACCCCAAAAAGATTTTACCTTTGAAACTTGAAGTTCCTTTCAATCAGCTTGTGGATATCACTCTTCGATATGAAGAGGTTGGTAAAGAAAGTGTTAGTGCTATTGGGATTTCCAAGAAGAGGCATATTAAGTTCAAGAGCCTTAATCCCGATAAGAGAGTGAAGCAAACTACTTTTGTAGCAAAGACTCCAATCCCTAATCGTGGAGGATGCTACAATTGTAATTCTAGGGAACACTATGCAAATATTTGTCCGAAACCCCATTCCTGTCGCTATTGCAAAAAAAACCGGGTAATCTTTTATCTACATGTCCCATACTCCGATGCAGGAGAAAGGGAGAGATAAATGTTTTTCAAGCTCCTACTGATACTTCTACTGGTCAAGGTATTTCTTAATCAATCCTTGATTTCACTTGCTTTGTGATTATCCTTTTCGAGTTCTTGTTGATATGAGTTCATCTCATTATTTTGTATCAAAAGAACTTGTTGATTCTTTTTATTTAATACAATTTGGACTTAATGTCTTATTTGAGAATTGCGAATCCGGATGGTGGATCCGCAACACTCAACATGTTTCTTTTTATTGATGTCGAAATTATTTTATGTGATTTTTCTTTCCGAGCCGATTTTTTTACTTAGGCTTCGGAATTGATTTTTGTAAGGATTGGCCTAATCGTTGTGAAGGTCATATCCTATTTTCCGTGTGGACTATTCATCCTTGACATTTATAATCTGTTAAGCAGATTTTTATTTCTCTTTGTGATTTTGATTCCAATTGGATGGCATCATTTTATTCTTTAATCCTTCGTGATAAGGAAAGTATTGTTTCTCTTATCTAAATAGTTTGTTAAACTTTCCGGTATTTTTGAGTTTGTCTTAGGATTACCACCTAAGCAATCTTTTGAGTGGTGTTAAGGTCTTTTTAGCTCGACCTTGCCATCGATTTTTTATTTGCTACGAGTTGTGGAAGTTAGCATTCCATTTACCACATTCCGCACTCGTTATGATTCTTATGAATGACTTATTATATCATTCAGTTTGTCCAGCTTATTTCATCCATTTTATGAATCGAGTATTTTACGAATATCTCGATGACTCCATTCTAGTATTTATTGATTTTGGATGAAAATAGAAATTTAAAATTTTGCAAATCTTTTTCATGAGATTTATTTATATGTACAATTGGATTTTGATCTTAAACGAGCATAGAATATTTTTAAAACTTTCAAGAAACATGTTTATCATATAGAAGATAGTTTTGTGATTGTATTGCCTATTTAGTGTTTTAAGAATTTTGGTCGATGCGCTTGATCAACGTTATCGATAGGAACTTCCTAAACGCTTTGATGAGACAATCAGACACGATATATTGACTTGTAACATGTAAATTTTTCTAGAAAGATTTTTACATTAAGGTAATTGTAATTTTGAAAGTTTTAGCTTTTCGGGAAAGAAGATTATTTAAAAGAACTCTTTTTCGATACTCTTATTCTTGTGATTATCTCACATCTAAGTCTATGATTATCTTTGATTGTTAGGTATGAATTCCTAACACTTATTCATGTGTATTTGCCTTTGGTTTTGATTGAATTGGTGAATATTCCAACTTTTAGTGTTTTGGGTTAAAAAATTTAAAATCCTAACTTTGATGTTTTGGTGATGCATCGAGGAGCATATAGGGCCGGGTTTCCTATTGGCATAAACCCTTAGAGCCAATGTTCGTCCGGTTGCATTTTGGAAGAGTTTGCTCTTTATTTGGATAGGCTGAAAAACAGCCCAGACATGGTTTAGTCGACTGAATTTTCTGTTTAGTCGACTGAACCGGGAAACAGAATGTTTCCAAGCATGATTCAGTCGACTGAATTCTCTGTTTAGTCGACTGAACTGGAAACAGAAAGTTTCCAGGAAGAATTCAGTCAACTGAAAATCTCTATTTAGTCAACCGAATTTGCTGTTTAGTCAACTAAAAATCTCTGTTTAGTCAACTGAAATTGCTATTTCAGCCCACTTTGCCTTTTGGGGTTGAATTTCCAATTTGAATCGATTGTGATGATCCTATTTGTTGTTATCATTTATTATGACTTTGATGACTCTCTTTTTTTTGGGATTTTTGAACATCCATTTCGATGGATTCTTTATCGGTTTCTTTGGATTTGATTCACGTCTTCGTATGTGGTTTTTAATGATTGATTGTTTCTACAATCATTTTTATGGTTTGTCACTTTAAAATACAAAGGTTTCTATACTAGTAGTAAATATTCAAACTCTTTATCAAAGATTATTTAAACTCTATTTTCAATATCAAACTCGTTTATAAAACCGTTTTCCAACCTATTAGTATATACAAGCATTTACTTCACTCGTACGAGAAATCTAATTAAACGACTTAGTAAAACATGTGGTATGAAACGCTTGCGTTTACTTCCTCGGTTAATTCTTGGACTTGTTCTATTAAATCTCTTGTGACAATTTTCTAGTGGAGATCTACAATTTGTTCGTAAATATTTAAGTTAAGCTAGTGGTTATGGGACATGAAGCTAAGCTCGTGTATTTACTAGCTTACTGTAATTGACACTTCTTGATGATCGATGATGGTCGTTTTATGGTTTAGACTAGCAATGTGCGATGTCTCTTTGATTCGGTTCATCGGACGTTACGCTGTACGACGTCGTTGTTCCATTTTATTGTGATTTGGTTCATCGGACGTTACGCTGTAGACGTCGTTGTTCCGTTTTACTGTGTTTTGGTTCATCGGACGTTACGCTGTACGATGTCGTTGTTCCGTTTTACTGTGTTTTGGTTCGTCGGACGTTACGCTGTACGACGTCGTTGTTCCAATTTATTGTGCTTGGGTTCATCGGACGTTACGCTGTACGACGTCGTTGTTCCGTTTTATTGTGCTTGGGTTCATTGGAAGTTACGCTGTACGACGTCGTTGTTCCGTTTTATTGCGATTTGGTTCATCGGACGTTTCACTGTACGACGTCGTTGTTCCTATTTATTGTATTTCTGGATCATTGGACGTTACGTTGTACGACGTCGTTGCTCCGAATTATTTAATTTCTAGATTTCTAATTGATGATTTCTGGAATTTATGTTTCACCAACTTTTACGATTGGCATTGATATGTATGACATTTATTGTGGCTTGGTGAATTAAATAAAGAATATGACATTTCTTTTATGCTATGAGATGCGTGAGATATTTGTATGATTTTCCTTTGTTGATTTTCTAATGTATACTTGTCGAGGTATGACATTTTTGATTATCATACGTTTTTATTATATCTCTTCTTATATCTCTTTTTATCTGATAATTATAGCTAGACTGACCCGTTTATTATTTTATTATTAAATAATACTCGGGTCAGACTGAGATATTACAGGTGCTTCCTCTTGTCTTCCTATCTGGAACCATCATCTGACTTTTGGTTAACTACTTTAGTTTAGTAGTTTTTTGTTGTATACAATTGAGATATAGACTCCTTGATGTATACATATTTTTGTCTAGCACTTGTATCTATTCCTTTGTGATGTTGTGGATCATATTTGATCACTACTCTGATATACACTTTTATATGTAATATTCATACCTATTTCCGCCTCTATGATATGAATTATCTGTGACTGATTTGTGTTATTTTTATTTCTGTATTTGTTTCCGAAGATATTATAGCCACCGTGTAGTAGCTTTGAGTTTGTGTTGGTATGTCGGATTTCCACTTGAAGAGAATCCAAGTTATATTTTATCTGGCATATCGATGCTCGCACAAAGCCATTACACGGATGGTCACTTCTCAACAGCCTTATTCTCTGTGCTAGCTGACGGCATTACACCGTAGTGTCCTTGGCTAGTGTGGGTATAAAGGTGGGGCGTCGCAGCTTGGTATTAGAGCCAAACTTCGGAACAATATGGAATAATTTAGCAAGGATCATGTCCTAAGTCTTTCTTAAGAGTTGTGCCTTAGGATTTATTCGAGTCTTAGTACCGTCTAATCCTATTTTCTTTAATGATTCCTTGTTTTATCAATCAAAGTTGATTGAAATTCATTTTTTGAGTAACTTTTTTCTTCTTCTTTCTTTATTTCTTTAAGAAGAAGAAATGGTTGGATCTGGCAGTCCTAGCGCTGGTCAATCCAGTAGCCCTTCTCTGAATGGCGCATTCATGTCTGCCCAACATCTTTTGGATCTTGTAAAGAATCAAAGGTTTATCTGTGCTTTGGGTAAGAACCCCAAAAAGATTTTACCTTTGAAACTTGAAGTTCCTTTCAATCAGCTTGTGGACATCACTCTTCGATATGAAGAGGTTGGTAAAGAAAGTGTTAGTGCTATTGGGATTTCCAAGAAGAGGCATATTAAGTTCAAGAGCCTTAATCCCAATAAGAGAGTGAAGCAAACTACTTTTGTAGCAAAGACTCCAATCCCTAATCGTGGAGGATGCTACAATTGTAATTCTAGGGAACACTATGCAAATATGTGTCCGAAACCCCATTTATGTCGCTATTGCAAAAAAACCGGGTCATCTTTTATCTACATGTCCCATACTCCGAAGCAGGAGAGAGGGAGAGCTAAATGTTGTACAAGCTCCTAGCGATACTTCTCCTGGTCAAGGTATTTCTTAATCAGTCCTTGATTTCATTTGTTTTGTGATTATCCTTTTCGAGTTCTTGTTGATATGAGTTCATCTCATTATTTTGTATCAAAAGAACTTGTTGATTCTTTTTCTTTAATACAATTTGGACTTGATGTCTTATTTGAGAATTGCGAATCCGGATGGTGGATCCGCAACACTCAACTTGTTTCTTTTTATTGATGTCGAAATTATTTTATGTGATTTTTTCTTTTCGAGCCGATTTTTTTACTTAGGCTTCGGAATTGATTTTTGTAAGGATTGGCTTAATCGTTGTGAAGCCCATATCCTATTTTCCGTGTGGACTATTCATCCTCGACATTTATAATCTGTTAAGCAGATTTTTATTTCTCTTTGTGATTTTGATTCCAATTGGATGGCATCATTTTATTCTTTTAGCCTTCATGATAAGGAAAGTGTTGTTTCTCTTATCTAAATAGTTTGTGAAACTTTCCGGTATTTTTGAGTTTGTCTTAGGATTATCATCTAAGCAATCTTTTGAGTGGTGTTAAGGTCTTTTTAGCTCGACCTTGCCATCGATTTTTTATTTGCTACGAGTTGCGGAAGATAGCATTCCATTTACCGCATTACGCACTCGTCATGATTCTTATGAATGACTTATTATATCATTCAGTTTGTCCAGCTTATTTCAACCATTTTATGAATCGAGTATTTTACGAATATCTCGATGACTCCATTCTAGTATTTATTGATTTTGGATAAAAATAAAAATTTAAAATTTTGCAAATCTTTTTCATGAGATTTATTTATAAGTACAATTGGATTTTTATCATAAACGAGCATAGAATATTCTCAAAACTTTCAAGAAACATGTTTATCATGTAGAAGATAGTTTTGTGATTGTATTGCCCATTTAGTGTTTTAAGAATTTTGGTCGATACGCTTGATCAACGCTATCGATAGGAATTACCTAAATACTCCGATGAGACAATAAGACACGATATATTGACTTGTAAATGAAAAATTTTCTAGAAAGATTTTTACATTAAGATAATTGTAATTTTGAAAGTTTTAGCTTTTCGGGAAAGAAGATTATTTAAAAGAACTCTTTTTCCATACTCTTATTCTTGTGATTATCTCACATCTATGTCTATGATTATCTTTGATTGTTAGGTATGAATTCGTAACACTTATTCATGTGTATTTGCTTTTGGTTTTGATTGAATTGGTGAATATTCCAATTTTTAGTGTTTTGGGTTCAAATCTTTAAAATCCTAACTTTGATGTTTTGATCATGTTTTGATGATGCATCGAGGAGCATATAGGGCCGGGTTACCTATTGGCTTAAACCCTTAGAGCCAATGTTCGTCCGGTTGCATTTTGGAAGAGTTTGCTCTTCATTTGGATAGGCTGAAAAACAGCCCAGGCATGGTTTAGTCGACTGAATTCTCTGTTTAGTCAACTGAACCTGGAAACAGAATGTTTCTAGGCATGATTCAGTCGACTGAATTC
Organism: Allium cepa; assembly: GCA_030765085.1. NCBI lineage: Eukaryota > Viridiplantae > Streptophyta > Magnoliopsida > Asparagales > Amaryllidaceae > Allium > Allium cepa. The sequence continues at coordinate 302,939,243 of CM060945.1, read as the reverse complement.
TTTGTTTAGTCGACTGAACTGGAAACAGAAAGTTTCCAGGCAGAATTCAGTCAACTGAAAATCTTTGTTTAGTCAACTGAATTTGCTGTTTAGTCAACTAAAAATCTCTGTTTAGTCAACTGAAATTGCTATTTCAGCCCACTTTGCCTTTTGGGGTTGAATTTCCAATTTGAATCGATTCGTGATGATCCTATTTGTTGTTATCATTTATTACGACTTTGATGACTCTTTTTTTGGGATTTTTGAATATCCATTTCGATGGATTCTTTATTGGTTTCTTTGGATTTGATTCACGTCTTCGTATGTGGTTTTTAATGATTGATTTTTTCTACAATCATTTTTGTGGTTTGTCACTTTAAAATACAAAGGTTTCTATACTAGTAGTAAATATTCAAACTCTTTATCAAAGATTATTTAAACTCTATTTTCAATATCAAACTCGTTTATAAAACCGTTTTTCAACCTATTAGTATATACAAGCCTTTACCTCACTCGTATGAGAAATCTAATTAAACGACTTAGTAAAACATGTGGTATAAAATGCTTGCGTTTACTTCGTCGGTTAATTCTTGGACTTGTTCGATTGAATCTCTTGTGACAATTTTCTTGTGAAGATTTACAATTTGTTCGAAAATATTTAATTAAGCTAGTGGTTATGGGACATGAAGCTAAGCTCATATATTTACTAGCTTACTGTAATTGACACTTCTTAATGATCGATGATGGTCATTTTATGGTTTAGACTAGCAATATCTCTTTGATTCGGTTCATCGGACGTTACGCTGTACGACATCGTTGTGCCTTTTTATTGTGATTTGTTTCATCGGACGTTATGCTATACGACGTCGTTGCTCCGTTTTACTGTGTTTTGGTTCATCGGACGTTACGCTGTACGATGTCGTTGTTCCGTTTTACTGTGTTTTGGTTCATCTGACGTTATGTTGTACGACGTCGTTGTTCCGTTTTATTATGCTTGGGTTCATCGGACGTTACGCTGTACGACGTCGTTGTTCCGTTTTATTGTGCTTGGGTTCATCGAACGTTACACTGTACGACGTCGATGTTCTGTTTTATTGTGATTTGGTTCATCGGACGTTTCGCTATACGACGTCGTTGTTCCTATTTATTGTGTTTCTGGATCATCGGACGTTACGCTGTATGACGTCGTTGCTCCGAATTATTTAATTTCAAGATTTCTAATTGATGATTTCTGGAATTTATGTTTCACCAACTTTTACGATTGGCATTGATATGCATGTCATTTATTGAGGCTTGGTGAATTAAATAAAGAATATGACATTTCTTTTATGCTATGAGATGCGTGAGATACTTGTATGATTTTCCTTTGTTGATTTTCTAATGTATATTTGTCGAGGTATGACATTTTTGGTTATCATACGTTTTTATTATATCTCTTCTTATATATCTTTTTATCTGATAATTATAGCTAGACTGATCCGTTTATTATTTTCTTATTAAATAATACTCGGGTCAGACTGAGATATTAAAGGTGCTTCCTCTTGTCTTCCTATCTGGAACCATCGTCTGAATTTTGGTTTAGCTACTTTAGTTTAGTAGTTTTTTGTTGTATACAATTGAGATATAGACTCCTTGATGTATACATATTTTTGTCTAGCACTTGTATGTATTCCTTTGTGATGTTGTGGATCTTATTTGACCACTACTCTGATATACACTTTTATGTGTAGTATTCATATCTATTTCCGCCTCTGTGATATGAATTATATGTCACTGATTTGTGTTGTGTTTCTTTCTATATTTGTTTCCGAAGATATTATAGCCACCGTGTAGTAGCTTTGAGTTTGTGTCGGTATGTCGGATTTCCACTTGAAAAGAATCCAAGTTATATTTTATCTGGCATATCGGTGCTCGCACAAAGCCATTACACGGATGGTCGCTCCTCAACAGCCTTATTCTTCGTGCTAGCTGACGGCATTACACCGTAGTGTCCTTGGCTAGTGTGGGTATAAAGGTGGGGTGTCACAGCTTGGTATCAAAGCCAAACTCGGAACAATATGGAATAATTTAGCATGGATCATGTCCTAAGTCTTTCTTAAGAGTTGTGCCTTAGGATTTATTCGAGTCTTCGTACCGTCTAATCCTATTTTCTTTAATGATTCCTTGTTTTATCAATCAAAGTTGATTGAAATTCATTTTGTGAGTAACTTTTTTCTTCTTCTTTCTTTCTTCCTTTAATAAGAAGAAATGGTTGGATCTGGCAGTCCTAGCGCTGGTCAATCCAGTAGCCCTTCTCTGGATGGCGCATTCATGTCTGCCCAACATCTTTTGGATCTTGTAAAGAATCAAAGGTTTATCTGTGCTTTGGGTAAGAACCCCAAAAAGATTTTACCTTTGAAACTTGAAGTTCCTTTCAATCATCTTGTGGATATCACTCTTCGATATGAAGAGGTTAGTAAAGAAAGTGTTAGTGCTATTGGGATTTCCAAGAAGAGGCATATTAAGTTCAAGAGCCTTAATCCCGATAAGAGAGTGAAGCAAACTACTTTTGTATCAAAACTCCAATCCCTAATCATGGAGGATGCTACAATTGTAATTCTAGGGAACACTATGCAAATATGTGTCCGAAACCCCATTCCTGTCGCTATTGCGAAAAAACCCGGGTCATCTTTTAACTACATGTCCTATACTCCGAAGCAGGAGAGAGGGAGAGCTAAATGTTGTTGAACTCCTAGTGATACTTCTCCTAGTCAAGGTATTTCTTAATCAATCCTTGATTTCATTTGTTTTGTGATTATCCTTTTCGAGTTCTTGTTGATATGAGTTCATCTCATTATTTTGTATCAAAAGAACTTGTTGATTCTTTTTCTTTAATACAATTTGGACTTGATGTCTTATTTGAGAATTGTGAATCCGGATAGTGGATCCGCAACACTCAACTTGTTTCTTTTTATTGATGTCGAAATTATTTTATGTGATTTTTCTTTCCGAGCCGATTTTTTTACTTAGGCTTCGGAATTGATTTTTGTAAGGATTGGCTTAATCGTTGTGAAGCCCTTATCCTATTTTCCGTGTGGACTATTCATCCTCGACATTTATTATCTGTTAAGCAGATTTTTATTTCTCTTTGTGATTTTGATTCCAATTGGATGGCATCATTTTATTCTTTAAGCCTTCATGATAAGGAAAGTGTTGTTTCTCTTATCTAAATAGTTTGTGAAACTTTCCGGTATTTTTGAGTTTGTCTTAGGATTATCACCTAAGCAATCTTTTGAGTGGTGTTAAGGTCTTTTTAGCTCGACCTTGCCATCGATTTTTTATTTGGTACGAGTTGCAGAAGTTAGCATTCCATTTACCGCATTCCGCACTCGTTATGATTCTAATGAATGACTTATTATATCATTCAGTTTATCCTGCTTATTTCATCCATTTTATGAATCGAGTATTTTACGAATATCTCGATGACTCCATTCTAGTATTTATTGATTTTGGATGAAAATAGAAATTTAAAATTTTGCAAATCTTTTTCATGAGATTTATTTATAAGTACAATTGGATTTTGATCTTAAACGAGCATAGAATATTCTCAAAACTTTCAAGAAACATGTTTATCATATAGAAGATAGTTTTGTGATTGTATTGCCCATTTAGTGTTTTAAGAATTTTGGTCGATGCGCTTGATCAACGTTATCGATAGGAATTTCCTAAACGCTTTGATGAGACAATTAGACACGATATATTGACTTGTAAAATGTAAATTTTTCTAGAAAGATTTTTACATTAAGATAATTGTAATTTTGAAAGTTTTAGCTTTTCGGGAAAGAAGATTATTTAAAAGAACTCTTTTTCAATACTCTTATTCTTGTGATTCCCGAGGGGAACCATGACTTTATCTTTTATACTGATGCTTATCGTATTGGTTTGAATGTCATTCTCTTGCAAAAGTGAATGTGCTATCATTTATGTTTCTAAATCATTAAAGCCTATCGAGACTAGATATGCCATTCATGATCTAGTGCTCGCGGCTGTTGTTTTTGCTTTTAGAATTTGGCATCATCATTTTCGAGGGAGAAATTTGTTCTCCACCTCGATCATAAATCTTTGGAATATTTATTTTCTCATAAAGAACTTCATGTTGACTCGAGTTCCTTGCATCTTATGATCATAATAGTCTTTGTAAACTCCCGGAAGGGAAATCGTGTTGCCAATGCGTTTAGTCGTAAGCAACAAGTGGTTGATTCTTTGATGATGTCTGAATGGAATTATCTTTTTATCAAGTTCATCGGACGTTTTGATATACTTCGTTTTATTGAGCTTTATCTCATTCCTTTTATGGACTAGTGTCCGACGTTCTTTTATGGTGTTCGGTTCATTGGACGTACCGTTTTTGTACTGCGTCGGTGTTCCGAATTATTTGAACTTTGGTTCATTGGACGTACCTTTTTGTACTACGTCGGTGTTCCAAATTATTCGAGTTTCTATTTTCTCGAGCGTACCGTTTCTGCACTATGCCGTTGCACCGGCTTAATTTTTCTGCTATCCTTGACGTTTTCCACGTCTTTTAACTATGGAAATGCTTTTAAGTTTTCGATTTTTATTCTTGAGCCTGGTGTTATAGTAGGGATTGAAGTTTCACCAGATTTGACTGATGAGCAACATACTCTCTTATGCTCTTTATGGTGAACTTCCTATTTCAAATTTCTTTTGTATTGATATGCTTTTATGGTTGTTACTCTTTATTTTCCTCTCAAGTATTGAGAGGACGTAATTTCTTTAAGGAGAGGAGTCTGTAACAACCCGCATATTTATCGATCGTATATTTAAATATTTTATTTAAATATTTCATCGTTAGTCAGATTATAGTCCGAAAACCTTCTTTTATCAAACAGTCGAATTGGGACTCGAGACCCCTTCCATTGAGTTCAAAATGTCGTTTGCAACCTTTTTTAGTATAAGCTTCGATATGTTTGGAGTAAGTTGAATTTTGCTACCTTTTCACTTAGGGCTTTGGGCTGGGTTCAGCCCACTAGCCAACTTAATACCCCAAACTGAAACCTCCTCTTCATTCACTCCCTCTTCCTCTACTTTTTAGTTCTAAAGAGATTAATGGTGAGTGGAAGAGGAAATTAAAACTCCAAGCCCTAGTCTTCATTAGCAAATCCAACTTCTAGCTCCAAATTAAAGAGAACCCATTGGTAAGCCTTCTCTTCATCTTCTCCAACTCTTTCTCCATTTAATTTCAGAAATTTCCTAAACCTAATTTAGGAAATGTTTCTCCTTTAAGCTTAGATTCAAGCTTGTTGGGTTGGAATTGAAGAGTGATTGTTCTAGCCATTGCTCTATAGCTTCTTCTTCATTGATTTTGTAAAAAGGTGAGATTTTTATCTCACATCTAAGTCTATGACTATCTTTGATTGTTAGGTATGAATTCCTAACACTTATTCATGTGTATTTGCTTTTGGTTTTGATTGAATTGATGAATATTCCAATTTTTAGTGTTTTGGGTTCAAATCTTTAAAAATCCTATCTTTGATGTTTTGATCATATTTTGGTGATGCATCGAGGAGCATATAGGGCCAGGTTGCCTATTGGCATAAATCCTTAGAGCCAATGTTCGTCCGGTTGCATTTTGGAAGAGTTTGCTCTTTATTTGGATAGGCTGAAAAACTGCCCAGGCATGGTTTAGTCGACTGAATTCTCTGTTTAGTCGACTGAACTTGGAAACAGAATGTTTCCAGGTATGATTCAGTCGACTGAATTCTCTGTTTAGTCGACTGAACTGGAAACGGAAAGTTTCCAGGCAGAATTCAGTCAACTGAAAATCTCTGTTTAGTCAACTGAATTTGTTGTTTAGTCAACTGAAAATCTCTGTTTACTCAACTGAATTTGCTATTTCAGCCCACTTTGCCTTTTGGGGTTGAATTTCCAATTTGAATCGATTCGTGATGATCCTATTTGTTGTTATCATTTATTACGACTTTGATGACTCTTTTTTTGGGATTTTTGAATATCCATTTCGATGGTTTCTTTATCGGTTTCTTTGGATTTGACTCACGTCTTTGTATGTGGTTTTTAATGATTGATTGTTTCTACAATCATTTTTATGGTTTGTCACTATAAAATACAAAGGTTTCTATACTAGTAGTAAATATTCAAACTCTTTATCAAAGATTATTTAAACTCTATTTTCAATATCAAACTCGTTTATAAAACCGTTTTCCAACCTATTAGTATATACAAGCCTTTACCTCACTCGTATGACAAATCTAATTAAACGACTTAGTAAAACATGTGGTATGAAACGCTTGCGTTTACTTCGTCGGTTAATTCTTGGAATTGTTCGATTGAATCTCTTGTGACAATTTTCTAGTGGAGATCTACAATTTGTTCGTAAATATTTAAGTTAAGCTGGTGGTTATGGGACATGAAGCTAAGCTCATATATTTACTAGCTTACTATAATTGACACTTCTTGATGATCGATGATGGTCATTTTATGGTTTAGACTAGCAATGTGCGATGTCTCTTTGATTTGGTTCATCGGACGTTACGCTGTATGACGTCGTTGTTCCGTTTTATTGTGATTTGGTTCATCGGACGTTACGATGTACGACGTCGTTGTTCCTTTTGTTGTGATTTGGTTCATCGGACGTTACGCTGTACGACGTCGTTGTTCCGTTTTACTGTGTTTTGGTTCATCGGACATTACGCTGTACGACGTCGTTGTTCCATTTTATTGTGCTTGGGTTCATCGGACGTTACGTTGTACGACGTCGTTGTTCTGTTTTATTATGCTTGGGTTCATCGGACGTTACGCTGTATGACGTCATTGTTCCGTTTTATTGTAATTTGGTTCATCGGACGTTACGTTGTACGATGTCGTTGTTCCCTTTTATTGTGATTTGGTTCATCGGACATTACGTTGTACGACGTCTTTGTTCCGTTTTATTGTGATATGGTTCATCGTACGTTTCGCTGTACGACGTCGTTGTTCCTATTTATTGTGTTTCTGGATCATCGGACGTTGCGCTGTACGACGTCATTGCTCTGAATTATTTAATTTCTAGATTTCTAATTGATGATTTCTGGAATTTATGTTTCATCAACTTTTACGATTGGAATTGATATGTATGTCATTTATTGTGGCTTGGTGAATTAAATAAAGAATATGACATTTCTTTTATGCTATGTGATGCGTGAGATATTTGTATGATTTTCCTTTGTTGATTTTCTAATGTATACTTGTCGAGGTATGACATTTTTGGTTATCATACGTTTTTATTATATCTCTTCTTATATCTCTTTTTATCTGATAATTATAGCTAGCACGTTTATTATTTTCTTATTAAATAATACTCGGGTCAGACTGAGATATTACATGTGCTTCCACTTGTCTTCCTATCTGGAACCATCATCTGACTTTTGGTTAACTACTTTAGTTTAGTAGTTTTTTGTTGTATAGAATTGAGATATAGACTCCTTGATGTATACATATTTTTGTCTAGCACTTGTATCTATTCCTTTGTGATGTTGTGGATCTTATTTGACCACTACTCTGATATACACTTTTATGTGTAACATTCATATCTATTTCCGCCTCTGTGATATGAATTAGCTGTCACTGATTTGTGTTATGTTTATTTCTATATTTGTTTCCGAAGATATTATAGCCACTGTGTAGTAGCTTTGAGTTTGTGTCGGTATGTCGGATTTCCACTTGAAAAGAATCCAAGTTATATTTTATATGGCATATCGGTGCTTGCACAAAGCCATTACACGGATGGTCGCTCCTCAACAGCCTTATTCTCCGTGCTAGCTGACGGCATTACACCGTAGTGTCCTTGGCTAGTGTGGGTATAAAGGTGGGGCGTCACAGGTTGTTTGGACATATGTTAGTAGAATAAATCCCCATTTTACTATAAATTGTCTGTTTGTTTGTGTGGACATGTGTTAATAGAACAAATCATCGTTCTGCTATGAATTTATTGAATTGTTTGGACATCTATTTAGCAAGACAAATCACCATCCTGCTATTATGTTATTTGGTTATGTTATATGTTAGTTAGTTCATATTGACATGTTATTCCTTGATTTGGATATGAGTGTATTTACATATATGTTAATCTACGTAAATAACTCTTTAGTGAATTGAAATGAAAACTGAATGGTAACTTAAAATAGCACCATTAGGATTACTATGCCGCTTTTCGAATTACCAAAGTATGTTTTTGAATTAGCTTTAATTCTTTAATCAACTTGGGTTTAAAGGTTATAATTGATTTTTAAATTTTATTATTATTATTTTATAAAGTTATTTTTAAATAATATCTTGTTTTTAAAGAAAGGGTTCATTAAGTAAAAGGTTTTACCTAAAGTGATTTACAAATGATAACTTGAAAATGATATTTTATAAAGGAGATTCTATAAAATATAATGAAGGAAGATTTTTAAATAATTTTAAAAATAGAAAGAGACTTTGTAAATCATTTTAGATAATTTTGAAAGATGTTTTAAATCAAGTTTGAAAAATTGTAAAGAGGTTCGAAATGTGAAGTGAACTTATAAAAGAATTTTTGTAAGGAATAAGTGAATGGGTTTTGTAAAGTGCACGAGTTTTATTGCAAATGATGTTTTGAAAGGGAATGGTTTGACCGTTTAATATGGAATCTAAGAAGAGAGAATTATTCAAATCTTTTTGGTAAATGTTTATATTGTTTTTCAAGTAAAAGGGATGTAAGGGGTTTAGGAAAAGTATTTTAGAAAAGATCCTTTGATAAAGCTTTATAAAATGATTTATTAATTAAGTAATAAAACCTTAGAGGATCCTAAATAGAATTGAATCAATGTTTGATTGACTGTTTATTTGATGGTTGAATAACCAACTATCAAATTTGGACCAAAACGTAACTATGGAAATATCTAGGAGAAACATGAAAATTATATAGTACGTTTGTCGTTGGTGGTGCTATACTATACCTATGAATTCGTTTTGTTATTCTAGGATAAATGATAAGGAAATCTGTCCACTAGTGGTTAGAAGGTGAACTCCGCTCTTATCTTTTATCTGCTTATTTCCAAAAAAACCGAGGTTGAGTTTACCGAAAATTATCGAAAGTTGTTTTGAAGAGACCGGGATCAGATCTGTTATCCGGCAACCACTTTGATCTAGCTCGAGTGTTTCAAGCTAAAGACTTCTCGAAGAATATGGAATCGAAGATGGAGCATTGAAGTGCAAGGGCTGCTTGCTGCTAATCGTGAGGGTGATTCAAAAATGGATGTAGCAAGGTAGTGCCTTCAGTTTGTCCTTATCCTGGACAACTTGTATGGATGAATGCTAGCATTGCATCGATGCCTAGAGCGCAGTGTTAGATTCTAATTGGAATTGCTATTTAGAAAGGTAAAACGTAGCCTCAAGTCTTATCAACCAAGAATGATTGAAAATCAAGGGAGATACAGCAAGGCTAAGTGGGTTGCACCCATTAGGGTATGTTGTCACCTTTCCAGATACATCTACATATTTATGGATTCGTTATGCATGAAATCTCGATAAAAAGGGTTGCAAAGCAATCAGGGTGATGATATAATCGGTACTATCTGGCCGGTATTGTGTTGACTGGAGATCCAGGCGAGGTCCTCGATACATTTTCCAGATGTGTACTGTGATAGGTGGTACCCCAGTGCCTAGTCATTGTATGGAATCCATTCTCCAATAAGCGATGTGCAGTTTTAGTTGTATACCAAATATGTTGGAATATGAGATGCAATCATTCCATTTATTTTAATATTTTACTTGGAACCCTAAGACATTATTATAATATCACTGAATTTTTATATAAAAGTGTTTCGTTATCGTAAGGTAAAAACTCATGCGTGTTTATGTCTGGCATGGTCTTATGAGATACTTTTGATTTTAAAAAGAGTTTTAAAGGTTATAATTCAAATGCTTTGAGTTTATTAACACTAGACCCATGTCTGACCTGCGTTTTTATTTTCTTACCTTAAAACTCTTGGGTGCTTAAATTTTTATAAGCAGCCAAGTAGTTCAGGTTTCCTACGGATGCATTTTGAAGGAGCTTGGAGTAGGAGGCTTCACGGATAGTTAGTTATTATTTTTCTATTTTTGCTATATTGTATATATCTTGTATCAGTTATGTAAGGACGGGCTATTACAACTGTCCTAGGTTAGAAATTGTTTTAGTATGACTCTGATGTCTAATTTGTAAAGAACCGTAAATCCGTACTCCTTGAATAGACACTAATCTCCATTGATAAAATCAAGGTGAACGAAAATACGAACCCTTATGGTTTTTTTTAGAAAGAAGAAAAGAAAAGAAGAAGAGAAAGGAAGATAGAAAATAGAGAAAAGAAAACAGAAAACAGAAAATAGAACGGAACAGAAATAACAGAACAACATCAGAATCTCACAATTCGCAGCGGAACAACATATAATAGATAAATGAATAATCTTTAAACAAAGAACTATATCAGTTATTACATTACATTACATCATATCATCAGAGTGTACAACAACAAACAAACAGCGGAAAAGAAAGTACTATATACTAGTAATACGCCAATGTCATCCATCTTGCTTCCAGCAACTCCTGAATTCCAGAATATCCTGATAAACCTAACTCTTGACTGCCCGTGTGGAAATTGGTGGGCACCCAGAGTTTAGGAAGGAAAACAATAAACTCCAAGTCAGTCATGTGACTGGTGTGAGAACTCAAAACAGTTTATTTTTCTTTAAAATTAAAATAGAGGAATATTTTTAAATTCAATTCGCAATGCTTTTAAAAATGAGACTACCATAAGGCCTCCCGCACACACACACATGCAAACGCAGAATCGGAGGAGATTTCTCCTTATGATAGTCAAAGATGCTTGATACGCATTAAAAAGAACATTTGATATTATTACTAGTGCATAGTGTAGAGAAAATTCATTTCGAAAATAAAGATATAAATCTTAGCCAGCATAGACATTTCGCACTTATGCCTACTATAGCTACCATGTTCAATAGCGGGTTACCGTCATATTCCATGACAGGTTATACAACTAAAACCGTACAAGTCTCGTATTTGAAGAATGGATTTTCCAACAAATGGTCAGGCCAAGGAACTTCCCATTGCCACATGGAAACGCCTCTGGAAGGACGCCCCGAGAACCACCGTTCTCCGCTAAAGAAAGCCGGGAATCCCTTTTCCCAAGGAATATTACAAACCCTCAGATATGCCACTCCCGGTCCTTTGGAACCTTTCACCGAGCGCTCGTCACCATCATCACACAATCATAAAGTGTTTTCAACATGAGTAAGTATCTGGGCTCCATACCATGATACTACCCTTTTCCAGAAGGAATGGTTATACCCTAGGGAAGCGATCCCTGAAAACCTTGCCGCACAATTCCTGTTTCGACCATTACCGGTTTGTGAGGCTCGACGAAGTCACGTCCACAAAAACACACTTTATACAAAAGCCGTGCTTTGGGTCAACAAATGATCATAGAAATGATCACCAAGATAGACGATCAAATAAATGATCCTATCACAAGTAATCAACACAATGATCATTTCACAGCAACACTCAGTATGTCACATTACCAAGATTGGGAGTATATCGCTGATAACCTTCAACTATATAACCTCTGAGCTCGTACGTCTCAGAGAAGGGTGTTAAGCTAAGAGAATAAATTCTCCGCCACCAACAGAAATATATTTGAAAGAAATCGGCTTTACATCTCAATTTGTAATGTCAGACACACAATCCATACAAGTCTGTTCCGGGCTCGAACAGAACCGAAGGCACTTACAAAGAAGTCCTTGCAATCCGAATAATCTCTAATCACGTTCGGATTTCCCATCACATATGGAGATCTCAATACCGGGGATCGGCCAGTGCAGAGACAATCAACAAGAAACCCTTTCGTTTTCAAAAATATCCGGTCTTCAACACCGATCTTCAAATGCAATTCATAACGACGTATCATATATTCGGAATGGGTTATACGACCCCAAGGTCCTTTGCCGGTTAACCCGAATAGTGAGCGCTTATTTTAAAAAAATAAGTGTGGCATTCAATTTTAAACAAATCCCAACAAATACCATTCAAAGGTAAATATTGATAGTCGGTTATTGAACTATCAATAGATATGCACAACATCACCAGATTCCAAATAATTTTCCAAATTATTTATTTCCCAAAAATATCTTTATAAGATATACATTCTCCATTCTTCAAAAATAAATCAATATTTATTTTTAAACCCAATTTTCAATTTCATTTATAAATTCTATATTGAATTTACATTCCAAAATATTTATGAATATACGATTTCCATTCGTTTTCAAATATTCATTTTCAATTTATCTTCAAAAAGATAAATTCCAAATATTCACTTAATATTGGAAAAACATTTCTATACTTATTAAAAATAAGTAATTCACAGATCTTTTTATTTTCTACACTTAGAAAATATTTAGTATACTCTAATCGAAATTAAGTATATATTTCATTCTTTAAGGAAATCATTCACTTAAACATATTTATTTGGGCCAAAACGAATGTTGCGTAAAACATCGTTACGACAACCCAAAATCACTAGTATAGGGATTCGAAGTTAACATAGATATATAAATCCCAATACTATACAAAACATTTCCTTTCGGAAATCATTTATTATAACAACAGTGTTATAATATACCATTTCCTTCTATTTCTCGAAAACGTCTATTTCAACAATGAATGTTGAAATCTATGGTTTCGAATCTCAATACATTTTAAAACATCTTTAGATCGTTTTAATTCTATTTAAAACATCACATCCAAAATAATTTCTTTAACATAATATTCACTATTCAAAAACGTGAATATACTTGTTAATAAATTTCATCACTTCTATTCATTTTATTTTAAAGAATTATTCACTGTCTAAAACATGAATATAACTCCATAAATAAATTACAACAATTCACTTATCAAAATAAGTCGTTGCGGATTTATAAAACAATGTTTATAAATTCTATTTCTATTTATTTTATAACTACTTCCTTTTATAAATTTCCTTTATAAATCTATTCAATTTCATATCTCAATGATATACTAAAATTTCATATTATAAGTTAAATACTTATAATTTATTTGTTTATAAAATCGTTCCTTTAAACTTCGTAAATTTATAAATCTTATAACTTATAAGATTCTTTTATTTATCCAAAATCTATTCTTTTAAATAACTTTACAAATTTTATAAACCTACTGTTTATAAAATTCCATTTATAACTTCACCGTTATAATTCTATAATTCCAATTTATAAAATTCATTTACAATTCATTCTAATACTTGTAAAAGCTCGTTTTATAATTCCAATATTTTAAATTTATAAATATCAATTTATAAATCTTTTTAATATAAAACAATTTATATTATTATTTTAAAGCGTCTTTCAACTCCTTATAATTTCACCATTTGATTTATAAAATAATCCAATTTTATAAATCCTATTTTTAAACTTTTTATAATAAATTCAGAAATCCCAGTTTAAACTATTTTATAAAATCACTAATCCCATATTTTCAAAAATCAACTTTTAACTGTATTTCTCAAAAATCATAATTTTTATAATATTAAAATTATAACGTTTATTTATTTAAGATGAATCAATTCCAAAAATATTTTATAAACGTATATTTCTAAAAATCACTTTAGAAATCAAAATCGTTATTTTTAAACTTCAAAAATTGGATCCGATGATGCAACACATCAATAGTCAATCACGACTTTCAAACATCATATATCATCCATGATAACAATCAAATATCACAATATATGAAATCAAATAAATATTTGTGAGGAATCCAGTTGGATCCCTCCAACCTGTTTCCCTGCATCCACAGACATTAGCACAATACCAATTCCGTTTCAAGACGGAATATCGCGGTATATGGGATTTTATAAAATATTATCCGCTTACTAACGGCGCAATAGGGTCTCATCCGCTATACAATGCGGGAAATCAATCAATTGCAATATATACATATGCCAATATATATATTGCTATATATATAGTATAATACCAATTCCACTTCGAGGTGGAATATCGCGGTATATGTGTGTAATAAATAACCTCCGCTTACTAACGGCGTATAGGGTCTATTCACATCCAATATGTGTGTGTGTGTGTGTATATATATATATATATATATAACAATCATCATTCAAGCATTCAATCAACACAACTAACAATTTTAAATCTAACTATTTAAAATTTAAATAAATCCTTTTGAGTGAGAAGTTCTCACCTTTATTCCCGTTTGCAATCCATTTCCCTTCTTGACTCGATTTTCTTGATTTATACCTTGTATAAATATTTACACAATTTATTAATATTCGAACAGATTGAATAATAAATTTTTTCATTTTATAATTTTAGTTCATCGGTTTTGTTCTAAACCAATTCCTTTAATAATTTTATTCAACTAATTATTTCATCTCAAGTTAATGATTTTTATTTTAAACTAAAAATTAAAGATTCAAACTGATTTTCTTTAATTAAATTTGTTTAACTAAAAATTTAAATTTCTTTTAATAAACTTTCTTAACTAACTATTTATTTAAATTAATTTTCTTTTATAAAATGTCTTTTAGTCCTTAATTACTCATTTTTTTTTTCCAATAATAAATAATATTTTCTTTTGATAAATCATTTTATCAAATAAGTAAAATTTCTAACTATTTAATTTAAACAACATTTTCTTTTATAAAATATTTTTTTTCATTTGAAACTAAAATTTCTATTCAACTAATAATTTAGTTTTAAACTAAATTTTCTTCAAAAATTTATTTAACTATATTAATTAATTTAGATTAACCAATGATTTTCTTTTAAGCTAATTTTCTTCTTTTTAAAATAATTATAACTAGAAATTTCCAATTGAACTTAATTTCCTTTTAAATAAATTATTTTTAACCACTTAACCTAAATTTAAACAAATTTTCTTTTATAAACTATTTTCCATTTGAAACTAAAATTTCTATTCAACAAATAATTTAGTTTTAAACTAAATTTTCTTCAAGTTTTAAAATTCTTATTATTATTTATTTCTAAACTAAAATCTTATTTACATATATATTTCAAACATTTTACTTATATAAATTCCTCCAATATTTAAAATCGCTTTTAATAAATTTCAAAACTAAATTTCTTTGGTAACTAAAATCAAATGAATAAGTTAAATTAATTTTCCACCACAATTTATTGTTTTAAAATAAATTTAGTAGATTACAATCTATTTGTACACTTATTTTATTTTTTTATTTTTATTATTTTTTTTTCCTGTTAACTTATAAAAATAGAAATGTTTCAAACTGCCAATCCTTTTACTGAAAGTATATAGAAATTGAAACTGCCTATATATTTTTTTTTCAAATTTTAATCAAATTGAAAATCACGAAAAGCTAATACCTTACCGAATAGGGTTTCGAGCACGCACCACCCTGCATCGAAGCTCTAGCCCCTTCGACGCTGCACAAATCCCCAATGGCATCACCACTCCCATCCAGATCTCGATTCGACTTCAATGTTGCGCACGCGCCTCGACCTGCGCCTACACGCGCACGCCACCGCGCGTCGCCAGTTGCTAACGACTTCATGCCCGCTCAACCATCGGCCTCTACTCCTTGCACACACACCCCAAAGCCCTAGCGCCGCCGACCTCGTGCCGCCATCTCCTCGCGCGAACGCCTACTGCCGCGCGCGCCGCCTCCAGATCCACGCCCAAGCCACGGCCTCCCAGTTGACCGCGACGTCGAACCCCTCACTTGCTCGCGAAATCCATCGCGTTCCTCCTTGCTTGTTCGATCGAGACCGCGTTCGCCCTCTTTTTTTTTCTTTTTTGTTTTTTTTAATTGCTGCGTTTCGATTTGAGAATTGAAGAAGGAAAGGGGGGAAGAAAAATAGAAGAGGGGGAAGAAGGATACGAAAGAGAAACGGCTTCGGCCATTTTATTTCTTCTGAGATTTTGAACGAGAGGGGAGGGATATTTAAAAATGAGAAGTGTCAGCCATGCTTGCACGATCTTCTCCATGATTCTCTGCGTGAACTTAGGGGCATGTTTTTAGGAATGAAACGTGATGTCGTTGACAAAATTTTAAATTTTAAATTTGAATTGAATTCGAGTCAATTTAAATGCGTTTACTCACCTTGTGCTCACATATCAACTCCAAACGCCACGAAATTTGAAATCCGACAATAATTCAATATTACGGACCCAATGGAACTGGTTTCGTCGAATTCCGAGACTGCGCCTCGGACGGCTATTTTAAATATCGATTCAAACGATTAAATTTCAAAACTGAACAATTCACTTTCAATTTCAATTCTGAAGCTTCTATTATCTTCAATATTATCAATATGAATTTTACAAGCCTTTGAAATATTTTTATTCGGCTTAAAATTGAAGATTCAAATTATTAATCAATTTTCAATAGATTAAATTCTATAATTTAATCGACATTTTCATAGTTATATTGAAAATTCAATCTAAACCATCATTCAAATATCTAAAATTAATTAAATATTCCCAAAATAAATTATTCAAAATTCTGGGTCGTTACAAATCTTCCCTCCTTAAAAGAATTTCGTCCCGAAATTACAAGTTAAGAAGAATGCCCTTATCCCGTCTATTATTTTTCACAATTCAAATAATTTTACCAACTTACTAACCTAAATCTTTTTACTAGAGATTCATTATCATTTCAACTGGCTTTCCAACTTCAATTATAGGTTTCAAACAACATTGTTTTCCTAACAATTTAAATTTAAATTCAAATTCAAATTTCAAACTTTCAAAATTTCTCCAAAATTTTCTAACACCCTAAATTTTCGAAAAATTTCGCCAGCGTCTCCTTTGCGCGGCTAGCTCGGTACGACTACAAAATGGCACCACGGCCCCTCAGAATCAAAAAGAAAAGAGAAAAGCCAAGTGGCTAGAGAAGAAAGTCATCAAATCTCATACTGAAATTGAAATATGTACCTTTTTGTCGAGCAATTAAATTTTATCTTTGAAATCAAAATCTCAATTCCTTTATACACCTGTATAACCTATTAGTAGTAGCATCCAAATCCAAATACAATATTCAAACCAATTTGCCAATTCTATTACAAAATTTTCCAATATATGCTTCTTTTACATTTTTACTTCACTGTTGAAGTTACATATTCATTTTCATTCAATTCTATTTGAATTCAATTCACAATTCTAAATATTGAATTCTATCGATTAACTTCCATTTAGTAATTCACATTACTATTTTAAATTAGTTTCATTCACCAATTCATCTCGAATTTACTTAATTACTAACAAAGGAAATTTTAATTTCAATTCATTAGTCCAAGAATTAATAATTTATCAAGTTAGTTTACTTGAATTCAATCCATTTTATTTAATTCCATATACTAATGATAATAATTTAATATTATTAACAATCATGCAACCATATACTATAATAATTCATAGAAAATCATTCCTTTTCTATACAAAAATAGTTTTGGGCAAAATTATCTTATTTACCCGATTCAAAACAATTTTATATTCACTAACAAATACGCGCTCATATCTATTATTACACTCAAACTCATTCTAGAGTACTGCTGACTCTATCTCTAATGAGTAACACCCAACAGAACCATGGTTGTCGCTTAACCATAAGCTCTGATACCAAATGTAAAGAACCGTAAATCCGTACTCCTTGAATAGACACTAATCTCCATTGATTAACTCAAGGTGAACGAAAATACGAACCCTTATGGTTTTTTTTAGAAAGAAGAAAAGAAAAGAAGAAGAGAAAGGAAGATAGAAAACTGAGAAAAGAAAATAGAAAACAGAAAATAGAACGGAACAGAAATAACAGAAAAACATCAGAATCTCACAATTCGCAGCGGAACAACATATAATAGATAAATGAATAATCTTTAAACAAAGAACTATATCAGTTATTACATTACATTACATCATATCATCAGAGTGTACAACAACAAACAAACAGCGGAAAAGAAAGTACTATATACTAGTAATACGCCAATGCCATCCATCTTGCTTCCAGCAACTCCTGAATTCCAAAATATCCTGATAAACCTAACTCTTGACTGCCCGTGTGGAAATTGGTGGGCACCCAGAGTTTAGGAAGGAAAACAATAAACTCCAAGTCAGTCATGTGACTGGTGTGAGAACTCAAAACAGTTTATTTTTCTTTAAAATTAAAATAGAGGAATATTTTTAAAGTCGATTCGCAATGCTTTTAAAAATGAGACTACCATAAGGCCTCCCGCACACACACACATGCAAACGCAGAATCGGAGGAGATTTCTCCTTATGATAGTCAAAGATGCTTGATACGCATTAAAAAGAACATTTGATATTATTACTAGTGCATAGTGTAGAGAAAATTCATTTCGAAAATAAAGATATAAATCTTAGCCAGCATAGACATTTCGCACTTATGCCTACTATAGCTACCATGTTCAATAGCGGGTTACCGCCATATTCCATGACAGGTTATACAACTAAAACCGTACAAGTCTCGTATTTGAAGAATGGATTTTCCAACAAATGGTCAGGCCAAGGAACTTCCCATTGCCACATGGAAACGCCTCTGGAAGGACGCCCCGAGAACCATCGTTCTCCGCTAAACAAAGCCGGGAATCCCTTTTCCCAAGGAATATTACAAACCCTCAGATATGCCACTCCCGGTCCTTTGGAACCTTTCACCGAGCGCTCGTCACCATCATCACACAATCATAAAGTGTTTTCAACATGAGTAAGTATCTGGGCTCCATACCATGATACTACCCTTTTCCAGAAGGAATGGCTATACCCTAGGGAAGCGATCCCTGAAAACCTTGCCGCACAATTCCTGTTTCGACCATTACCGGTTTGTGAGGCTCGACGAAGTCACGTCTACAAAAACACACTTTATACAAAAGCCGTGCTTTGGGTCAACAAATGATCATAGAAATGATCACCAAGATAGACGATCAAATAAATGATCATATCACAAGTAATCAACACAATGATCATTTCACAGCAACACTCAGTATGTCACATTACCAAGATTGGGAGTATATCGCTGATAACCTTCAACTATATAACCTCTGAGCTCGTACGTCTCAGAGAAGGGTGTTAAGCTAAGAGAATAAATTCTCCGCCACCAACAGAAATATATTTGAAAGAAATCGGCTTTACATCTCAATTTGTAATGTCAGACACACAATCCATACAAGTCTGTTCCGGGCTCGAACAGAACCGAAGGCACTTACAAAGAAGTCCTTGCAATCCGAATAATCTCTAATCACGTTCGGATTTCCCATCACATATGGAGATCTCAATACCGGGGATCAGCCAGTGCAGAGACAATCAACAAGAAACCCTTTCGTTTTCGAAAATATCCGGTCTTCAACACCGATCTTCAAATGCAATTCATAACGACGTATCACATATTCGGAATGGGTTATACGACCCCAAGGTCCTTTCCCGGTTAACCCGAATAGTGAGCGCTTATTTTAAAAAAATAAGTGTGGCATTCAATTTTAAACAAATCCCAACAAATACCATTCAAAGGTAAATATTGATAGTCGGTTATTGAACTATCAATAGATATGCACAACATCACCAGATTCCAAATAATTTTCCAAATTATTTATTTCCCAAAAATATCTTAATAAGATATACATTCTCCATTCTTCAAAAATAAATCAATATTTATTTTTAAACCCAATTTCCAATTTCATTTATAAATTCTATATTGAATTTACATTCCAAAATATTTATGAATATACGATTTCCATTCGTTTTCAAATATTCATTTTCAATTTATCTTCAAAAAGATAAATTCCAAATATTCACTTAATATTGGAAAAACATTTCTATACTTATTAAAAATAAGTAATTCACAGATCTTTTTATTTTCTACACTTAGAAAATATTTAATATACTCTAATCGAAATTAAGTATATATTTCATTCTTTAAGGAAATAATTCACTTAAACATATTTATTTGGGCCAAAACGAATGTTGCGTAAAACATCGTTACGACAACCCAAAATCACTAGTATAGGGATTCGAAGTTAACATAGATATATAAATCCCAATACTATACAAAACATTTCCTTTCGGAAATCATTTATTATAACAACAATGTTATAATATACCATTTCCTTCTATTTCTCGAAAACGTCTATTTCAACAATGAATGTTGAAATCTATGGTTTCGAATCTCAATACATTTTAAAACATCTTTAGATCGTTTTAATTCTATTTAAAACATCACATCCAAAATAATTTCTTTAACATAATATTCACTATTCAAAAACGTGAATGTACTTGTTAATAAATTTCATCACTTCTATTCATTTTATTTTAAAGAATTATTCACTGTCTAAAACATGAATATTACTCCATAAATAAATTACAACAATTCACTTATCAAAATAAGTCGTTGCGGATTTATAAAACAATGTTTATAAATTCTATTTCTATTTATTTTATAACTACTTCCTTTTATAAATTTCCTTTATAAATCTATTCAATTTCATATCTCAATGATATACTAAAATTTCATATTATAAGTTAAATACTTATAATTTATTTGTTTATAAAATCGTTCCTTTAAACTTCATAAATTTATAAATCTTATAACTTATAAGATTCTTTTATTTATCCAAAATCTATTCTTTTAAATAACTTTACAAATTTTATAAACCTACTGTTTATAAAATTCCATTTATAACTTCACCGTTATAATTCTATAATTCCAATTTATGAAATTCATTTACAATTCATTCTAATACTTGTAAAAGATCGTTTTATAATTCCAATATTTTAAATTTATAAATATCAATTTATAAATCTTTTTAATATAAAACAATTTATATTATTATTTTAAAGCGTCTTTCAACTCCTTATAATTTCACCATTTGATTTATAAAATAATCCAATTTTATAAATCCTATTTTTAAACTTTTTATAATAAATTCAGAAATCCCAGTTTAAACTATTTTATAAAATCACTAATCCCATATTTTCAAAAATCAACTTTTAACTGTATTTCTCAAAAATCATAATTTTTATAATATTAAAATTATAACGTTTATTTATTTAAGATGAATCAATTCCAAAAATATTTTATAAACGTATATTTCTAAAAATCACTTTAGAAATCAAAATCGTTATTTTTAAACTTCAAAAATTGGATCCGATGATGCAACACATCAATAGTCAATCACGACTTTCAAACATCATATATCATCCATGATAACAATCAAATATCACAATATATGAAATCAAATAAATATTTGTGAGGAATCCAGTTGGATCCCTCCAACCTGTTTCCCTGCATCCACAGACATTAGCACAATACCAATTCCGTTTCAAGACGGAATATCGCGGTATATGGGATTTTATAAAATATTATCCGCTTACTAACGGCGCAATAGGGTCTCATCCGCTATACAATGCGGGAAATCAATCAACTGCAATATATACATATGCCAATATATATATATTGCTATATATATAATATAATACCAATTCCACTTCGAGGTGGAATATCGCGGTATATGTGTGTAATAAATAACCTCCGCTTACTAACGGCGTATAGGGTCTATTCACATCCAATATGTGTGTGTGTGTGTGTGTGTGTGTGTGTGTGTGTGTGTGTGTGTGTGTGTATATATAACAATCATCATTCAAGCATTCAATCAACACAACTAACAATTTTAAATCTAACTATTTAAAATTTAAATAAATCCTTTTGAGTGAGAAGTTCTCACCTTTATTCCCGTTTGCAATCCATTTCCCTTCTTGACTCGATTTTCTTGATTTATACCTTGTATAAATATTTACACAATTTATTAATATTCGAACAGATTGAATAATAATTTTTTTCATTTTATAATTTTAATTCATCGGTTTTGTTCTAAACCAATTCCTTTAATAATTTATTCAACTAATTATTTCATCTCAAGTTAATGATTTTTATTTTAAACTAAAAATTAAAGATTCAAACTGATTTTCTTTAATTAAATTTGTTTAACTAAAAATTTAAATTTCTTTTAATAAACTTTCTTAACTAACTATTTATTTAAATTAATTTTCTTTTATAAAATGTCTTTTAGTCCTTAATTACTCATTTTTTTTTCCAATAATAAATAATATTTTCTTTTGATAAATCATTTTATCAAATAAGTAAAATTTCTAACTATTTAATTTAAACAACATTTTCTTTTATAAAATATTTTTTTTCATTTGAAACTAAAATTTCTATTCAACTAATAATTTAGTTTTAAACTAAATTTTCTTCAAAAATTTATTTAACTATATTAATTAATTTAGATTAACCAATGATTTTCTTTTAAGCTAATTTTCTTCTTTTTAAAATAATTATAACTAGAAATTTCCAATTGAACTTAATTTCCTTTTAAATAAATTATTTTTAACCACTTAACCTAAATTTAAACAAATTTTCTTTTATAAACTATTTTCCATTTGAAACTAAAATTTCTATTCAACAAATAATTTAGTTTTAAACTAAATTTTCTTCAAGTTTTAAAATTCTTATTATTATTTATTTCTAAACTAAAATCTCATTTACATATATATTTCAAACATTTTACTTATATAAATTCTTCCAATATTTAAAATCGCTTTTAATAAATTTCAAAACTAAATTTCTTTGGTAACTAAAATCAAATGAATAAGTTAAATTAATTTTCCACCACAATTTATTGTTTTAAAATAAATTTAGTAGATTACAATCTATTTGTACACTTATTTTATTTTTTTATTTTTATTATTTTTTTTTTCCTGTTAACTTATAAAAATAGAAATGTTTCAAACTGCCAATCCTTTTACTGAAAGTATATAGAAATTGAAACTGCCTATATAATTTTTTTTTCAAATTTTAATCAAATTGAAAATCACGAAAAGCTAATACCTTACCGAATAGGGTTTCGAGCACGCACCACCCTCCATCGAAGCTCTAGCCCCTTCGACGCTGCACAAATCCCCAATGGCATCACCACTCCCATCCAGATCTCGATTCGACTTCAATGTTGCGCACGCGCCTCGACCTGCGCCTACGCGCGCACGCCACCGCGCGTCGCCAGTTGCTAACGACTTCATGCCCGCTCAACCATCGGCCTCTACTCCTTGCACACACACCCCAAAGCCCTAGCGCCGCCGACCTCGTGCCGCCATCTCCTCGCGCGCCGCCTACTGCCGCGCGCGCCGCCTCCAGATCCACGCCCAAGACACGGCCTCCCAGTTGACCGCGACGTCGAACCCCTCACTTGCTCGCGAAACCCATCGAGTTCCTCCTTGCTTGTTCGATCGAGACCGCGTTCGCCCCCTTTTTTTTTCTTTTTTGTTTTTTTTTAATTGCTGCGTTTCGATTGGAGAATTGAAGAAGGAAAGGGGGGAAGAAAAATAGAAGAGGGGGAAGAAGGATACAATAGAGAAACGGCTTCGGCCATTTTATTTCTTCTGAGATTTTGAACGAGAGGGGAGGGATATTTAAAAATGAGAAGTGTCAGCCATGCTTGCACGATCTTCTCCATGATTCTCTACGTGAACTTAGGGGCATGTTTTTAGGAACGAAACGTGATGTCGTTGACAAAATTTTAAATTTTAAATTTGAATTGAATTCGAGTCAATTTAAATGCGTTTACTCACCTTGTGCTCACATATCAACTCCAAACGCCACGAAATTTGAAATCCGGCAATAATTCAATATTACGGACCCAATGGAACTGGTTTCGTCGAATTCCGAGACTGCGCCTCGGACGGCTATTTTAAATATCGATTCAACGATTAAATTTCAAAATTGAACAATTCACTTTCAATTTCAATTCTGAAGCTTCTATTATCTTCAATATTATCAATATGAATTTTACAAGCCTTTGAAATATTTTTATTCGGCTTAAAATTGAAGATTCAAATTATTATTCAATTTTCAATAGATTAAATTCTATAATTTAATCGACATTTTCATAGTTATATTGAAAATTCAATCTAATTTTATAAATGACTTTATAAAGTACTATGTTGATTATTATAGGTTATTCCGTTACATTGTGAGATTCTTTGTGTTTGTTAGTTTCTTCTATCTTCTATTTTTATCTCTTTTTCCCTAAAAATCTATCTTTTTGGCACTTAGTTGTTTGGCATGTGAATACCGTAGATGTATTAGTGCCGACTTCTAGGGTTCGAAAAGGAGGGTCATTACAGCTGAATCCGATAATTAATAAATCAGTTGTCAGGGATAATTAAAATGATCATATATATGGAAATTAAATTTCATATATTTACCATTATTTGTTGATTCTAGATAAGTACTGTCTCTTATTTAAAAATGAAGTTGGGCAAGTTGAGATAGTGTTACCTCTAGGCATCACCTCGACGACATTTCTAACCTTCAAGATAGAAACGAGTCCAAGCTTAGCGTTAAATGCATGACTAGATCCTTTCCATATAAGAGATATTGATTACGAAACTATTATTCTATAACCAAAATCGAACTTTCACTTTAAAAGAATTGAACTTTTGCTTGACTCCCATATTTCCACATCGGTGACACACTATTAGAATTAGTTCCTGGTTGTTAAAATGTTAGGAGAATAATTAATATTTGGATTTATAACAATCAAATTTATATGTCATCTATTTTCCAAACAGAAATTCAACTAGAAAATCAATCAACAGTTTAATTAACATCCAAGCAATCAATAAACATTTATAACGTCACTGAAATGATAAAATATAATTAATGTGAGTTAAACTCACATTGATTCCACTTTTCGGCGAAACATTCGGTTTGAACAAAAGCTGAACGAGCGTTCGATTTTATTGCAAAATTCTAGGATCTCCAAACTCCACTAATCTAATTCTAAAGGGTAGAAATCAACACCACGAGTACATCGCAACTGCTCGCACTTGATTGGGACCACGTATGAGACATATATTCAATTTATAAGCTAACAATTTAATTAAATCAATTAATAACTCAATTAACATTGTTAATTACTCTCATTAATTTTTAATTCTCATCATCCCCAAACACCCAGATCCCTGTACATGCACAATCAGTGCACGAAAATGCACCACAAGACCGACCTTCCTTTACCAAGAACTCCTTCAATCCTCTAATTAATTCAAATCCAACAATGCCGATGTTTTCCCCTTTGCGATCTCCATGCATTGGGCACCTCAACGATAAGCTCGGTCGAGCTTATGATATTGTGACCTGTAGAACACCGCAAGCGATAAACGAAAGTTGCTTTTCACCGTAGCACGTCAGACCTCCATCCATTGATGCTATCGGATGTGCCTTCGAAACAGATCTCGATAGAATCACTGGCTCGGCATAACTCCGCCTCCATCATCCACTAATTTGAGCCCTAGTTCAACTGCTGAAATACGAGTTCAACCAAATTAGCACCACTCTCCACCACACTTATACTAACTCGAAGCACATGCCTATATGAAGCCATGGAATCAATTTTCATGATTTATGGTGGAGAGGATCACTAGATTTTTAATTTGGAAAGGATCGGCCATTCATTTTGCTTGATGTTGTTTACTGGGAAGAAAATGAAAGGAGAAGGAAAATGAAGAAAGAAAGCTTTGCAATGGATCACTTGATTTTATAACTTGATAAAATGTAAAATAAAAACAAAATGATTATGTTTCCTTTTTTCACAAAAAGGACTTCTCGAGCTGTCCAACATGCCCCGCTATACAATATTTCATCACTTATGAACCGCAAGTGACCGAAATAAAAATATAATTGTGCATTAATATACGCCACGATCATAAGTTCACTGATAAATCATCAAACGAATAATTTCAATATTTTTCAAATTATAAATTATGGAAAAAATTAAATAAATTAAGTTAAAAATACATTAATAGAAGTCGAAAGTAAAAATAAATTTTTTCATTCTTTATTCTAACTCTTTATTACTTTGAATAAATTTACAATTGGGCACGCCAATATTATTTATTAGTTTAAAATGGAGTTAAATGAAATTACTAAATCCGTTTAATTAAGACTTAATTCTCAATCCAAATATTTTAATCAATCCCTATATTTGAATTCAAGTTATTAAATTCCAAAAATCTAATTATTTAAATATTTAAAATTAATTAAACATTTAAAATCAAATAACCAAAATTTTGGAGAACCAAGCTTTGATTGTAAACTCTAAGGAATTATGCACTGAACTCACAACACATACTTCAGGTAATTCACAAGGATATGTAGTTGGTGGGGATTGAACCCTCGACCTTTAAGGTGAACCCGCATGTTCTAACCATTACACTACCTTGGGGGTTAATTTTGGGATGTTACATTTGGAGACAACGGTTCTTTATCCTGTTGTGGAGGAACATTTATTAAAATTAGTTGACGATGGATTTGGTTTTCAAGTCTTCGGACTTTGTTTTTGAAGTTAAATTGCCGAAGTCACATTTGTTGATCTTCAAAATCATTCATTAGTTGTAATTAATGGGGAGTCACCGGTTTTCCATGAGCTCATAACAATTAAATGTATTAACGATCAAGGTTATCAGTTTATGATTATATGGAGCACTACTTTACTGTTGATGCTTTTCGATCTTCATATGCTGAAGCTATTAATCCTTGTTCCAACTTTGATAAACCAGCTATGGCTGAAAATAATGTTTTATTAGGCCTCCTAAAGAAGATCATGGTGCAGGAACACCTTCTACCAAGAGGTGTAGTAGATTTGACTATTATTAAAATAAAAGAAATAAATACAGTCAATGTAATGCAATAGGCCACAATAAGAGGAATAGTGTTTCTTCTTTAAAAACCTAAAGTTTACTATAATGTTTCTTGTGAATTATTTTTTGTATTGCAATGATACTTTAGAGTATTTTTCATTTACCATGTGATTCAAATTTATTTATTGTTAATTATTGTCGACTTTATATTTGATTTGATTTTGGTTGCTGATTGTGTTTGTGGTTATATTATTGTTTGTTACGATATAATGCTAGTTATATATATCATTTCAATTTTATAGGTTAGTATTTGTGTCATGCATAATAATATATAGTTGAGAGGTGTAATATAGGGTTTTTCATGTCTGAAAATACTTCTTATTACATTTATTCAACAGTATAACATTTTGTTCATTGAGAATAATAATTAAAAGTATAATGATAGTTGTGTATAGCATTATACTTTTAACTATATGACACTTTATAACTTTTAGCAGGCTTCGGCTAAATTTGTTATAAATTTTTTTTAAACACCGACGTGTAAGACAGTCCATTTTTGTTGCTTCTGCTTCCTTGTTAGACTAAGATCTAGTTATGGGTAACGGGTAATGATCTTAGTCGACAATTAGACTTTTAGGCTTTAATTCAGAATGTATTTGTAGCTGGAATAGACACAACCTCCATACCTGTAGAATGGATAATGACAGAGTTAATGAGATATCTAGAAGCAATGAAGAAAGAACAGGATGAAGTAAAAGAAGAATTATGTATAAGAAAGAAAAAGTAGAAGAAATTGACATAGATAACCTTTTTTTTTTAAATCAGCCATGAAGGAGATGATGAGAATGCACCCTCCAGTGCCACTACTAGTTCAAAGGGAAGTAGTGAAGCCTTTCAAAATAGACGGTTGAGATATTCTTCCAAAAATAAGGATATTTATAAATAGAGATCTAGTTATGGATTTACTAGCATTTTGTTTGACGTTTCACTTGAAACCGATGCTATTTACGTTTATTTTGTCATTTCTATTTTATCTAGTAGTAATTATTTAAGAAAGATCCCAAAACATACATTTTATAACAATTTTTTGTAATGATAGTTGCATATAGCATTTTAGTACAATACAAACTAATAACAATGCTCATATCAATGTGCATTCTTCTACTTGTTATTATAGAAATCAGCATATGTAAATACCCATCAATTTATAATTTTAGCAATATGATAGTGCAAACAATACAGCAATGCAAATAATATCATATGTATATACAATGTGATAGTGCAAACATTAAAATAAGTCTTACATGTATTTTAGAATAATACCTGAAAATTATTAAGAAAATTTGAAGTTAACTTCATGTACACTTCAGATCAAACACTAAAAAAATTAGGCTTCTTTGTTTTCTTGTAGCTTCATTATGCTCCTATTTTCAGCATTGTTGAAAATTCGAAATATTGTTTATGCTTTGAAATTGTTGATTTATTCCTTTTCATAATTTCTGGAAGCTCTCCTTTATCCAGTATCTTTATATTTTTCATCACAAACCATGCACAATCATTTCTGCAATTATAATGCAAGCATTGGGTAAGCAATAAAGATAGTGGTATATTTTACAACTTATGCTATCATTTTTACTGTAGAAGTTTTTTTGTATACTTTGTCATAATATTCCTTAACAATGCAAAAATAATATAGCATTTTACTTACCAGCCTTGTTCTTACCGTCGACATTGTGGTTGTTTATTCCTTTTCTTCCAAAATCTTTGTTCATGATTCTGTTTTCCATCCATTTTTTCTTGACCAAGCTTTCAATTTTCTTTCTGTACAAAAGAGGAAAATGATTTTACTTATGATAGTTGCATATTGCATTTTTTCATACATAATTTTCATGTAATGTTTTATAAAAATTTACTTACTACAGTCAGAACTTGTTTGAAGCTAGGAAATGATGCTTGTGTTGGTCTGGTTCATGGTTTATTTGAGTCATAATGCATCCATTGTAATGTAACATAATCCAGTGTCAACAACGTTTAGTGGTTAATATAATGCAATGGAAAGAAAATGGTTTCTATAAGTTCATTTATGACAATATCTTCTATTGCTGGTTGTCCTTTATCACTTTCTCTGAATCAAAGATGACATCATTCTGCATATGAATAACTCTTAGAATCTTATATTTTAAAATTTGACAATTTATTATAGAAAAGCTTAAGTTATCATTATTATAGTGCTGAAGATGTAATGGCGTCGATATAGCTGTTGCTTTTGAACAAAACTAATCTATAATCTGATTGACAAATATTCTTTAAGTTTTATGCAACAGTAAATAATTTGTATAACTTTTCTTATCTATACTATAATATTATTATTGAGTTAGATTTCAAGAGCACACATGCCTCCTTCATATTTTGGAAAATGAACAGTCACGTTTTTAATTTCTTTCTATTCCAAACTTTGAAATGTGATAATTTTTTCTACGTTAATTGGATTTAAGAATCGATTTCACTATTAAATCTCAAATTTAATATGCTTTCCAATGATATTCATTGTTGATAGCAAAAAATAAATTTTATAAAATCGTAGTTTTTCGAATTATTCATATTATTAAAGTTATTAAATCTGTTTGACTTTATTTCTTTTAACTAATCTATGTCGTTGATTGTTTTGAAAATTTCCAGCCACTGATTCTACTTTCACAAATTGCAGTCAAGTCTGGTGAAATCCAACATTACCAAAATACAGCAACAATGTTATATGGAACTAGAAATGGAACCAGAAAGCTCAAAAGCATTAAATACAATTATATGCTTCTTATTATATTGAATTTGCTTTGACTGTAAAAGAAATATAATGATATTATTCACATTAAATAAATATTGTTGAATAATGGTTGTTAGTTCCAACACTTCAGATATAAAATATATATGCTTTACATTTAGCATATTTTTCACAAGAATCGTTCAAAACAGTAATAAATCTCTTTATCCTCTAATCTTATCATTCTACAATAATATGATGCTGCATAATGTGTTGCTAAACATAGTAAGTTATGAGATCATCATAAACACTTGCGTTCTCATGAATCATGTCAACGTTTCTTTTGGCATTTTTGGATCAATGGTCAAGTGTAAACCAAATGTTGTTACCTGCACTGCTCTTATAGATAGTTATTACCGAAGCAGCAAATGGAATCAACGACGTCAAGTAATAAAGAAAATGATTGATAAAAGTATCTCACCAAATGAAGTTACATATAATACAGCTGGTGCATGGAGCAATAGCTGATGCACACAATAAATTTATATGTGTATAATTTACATGTGTATTGTGTGGAAATTTTATCTTTGAAATCATTTTTGCTCGATATTTTGCAATTGTTTATCAAGCATCAGTACTATCCGCATTACTGTTTTCAAAGATTTATACACAAGTTTTAGACAAAATGCAAAGTTATTTGAAAATTGATAAAAAAATCACTATTTCTTAATCAATGAACCATATAAATCATTTAAACATGTTATGATTATAAGAGGTTGAGTGCGGTCCGTATGCGAAGCACGGGTTCGCACTAGTTAATATATATATATATATGTGTGTGTGTGTGTGTGTGTGTGTGTGTATGCTAGTGGAGTCGTAAAATATAAACATTATTTTTATCTATTATTTTGCATAGTTTATGCATGGTAATGGATTGTAATAATTAAATGATATGTTTATCTATCATTCTACATGAGTATTACATGCCAATGAATTTAAATAAACAAATAATCACAATTTTTGATATAAATATAAGATATTGGTTAAGTGCAGTGTATATTTTACGGTATGTAGCATTTAAAAGGTGCCTCCACTTATCACTTACATTTATGTGATATAAAAAAATTCAGCACAACCAAACAATATTGTATTTATTTGGTTTTTGCAGAATTTAACAGTAAGGCCTCATGGAAAAATTCTAAAAATCCATGGTTTATGCATTTATTTGACAGTAGAGTATACATTATACTAACAATAAGTAATGATTCTTTAAGCTTTTACTTAAACCTAACCTGAAATACTTGATGCATTGCTTGAAAGGAACTTCATACTATACTGCTTAAATTTTCAATACTATATTTACGTATCATTTTACACAATTAACACAAGGTAAAGGAATTTAGAAATAAAATGATACGTTTTTCTATCATTTTGCATAATTAAAACATAATAGTGGACTTTAATAGTATAATGCTGTCTTTATACAGCATTTTATATTACCATTATTTGCTACTTGTGGACTTTCAAAAATACAATGCTATATATAACTATCATTTGTAATATAAAATACCATCTGTTGTACTTTAAGTCTATAATTGCATTTGATTTTCTTTATTAGTTATATAAATGTATTTTTTATGGAAGATAAATATACCTGTCCATCTTTAAATTGTTTGAACGATATAGCTACAAGCATTGACTTCACAATTGTAATTCCTCTCTTATTTCCATTATCTTTTACGCAGGCCACATGTAATTTGTAATATAATTGTATAATTATGGTATAATGAAGCTTACTTTTCTCATTTCTTTTGAAAGATGAAAGAACTATGTTTTTTTGTTTTCTTCAAGTAGTCCCAGAATTTTTCTTTTTGCGATGTCTCCACGAGAATAATACTCTTTCCTTGTTGGCAAGAGTGCATCGACATCTACCAGCGTTATTATGTCTTCAGAATGGTCATCATCTGTCCCATGACTATCTTTTTCACTTCCAATTTCTTCATTCTACAATTCCATTATTTTTTAACTTCTTCTTCATTCTCCTTTTGTTCATCTTGTT
Organism: Allium cepa; assembly: GCA_030765085.1. Taxonomy (NCBI): domain Eukaryota; kingdom Viridiplantae; phylum Streptophyta; class Magnoliopsida; order Asparagales; family Amaryllidaceae; genus Allium; species Allium cepa. Next base: position 302,907,650 of record CM060945.1, on the reverse strand, counting down.
CATTCTCTTTTTCTTTCTCTTCCTTTTTTCAATTTTAGTATTTACTTTTTCATTTGTTTCTTCAGTTCTCTTTTCAATTTCATTTGCAGGTTTCGGTTCAATATATCTCACTCTTGCTTCTTTCTTGTAATGTACTTCTTTTTCATTTTTTCCTCAAAGTCAATTTTCTTTTGTTTTTTCCTCGATTTTAGCCTTTTTGCCTTGAGCTTGGGGATTTCTTTTCAATTCCTACAATTTTTCTTTGGTTTTCCTTGTTTCTTCTTGTTTTCTTTTTCCTCTCTTCTTGAATCAATTTTATTAGTTGTGTGATATTTAAATCGACGAAAGGAGGTTTAATTTGTTTTCCTTTTTATTGGCATTCCTTTTCTTTTTGGTTTTCCTCTCATTTAGCTTTTTGGAATTTTGATTTCAAGTTGATCATTCCATTTTGCAGTTTTTTATCAATTCTTCTCCTTATCTTCTTTCAGCTCTCTTAATTTTCAATTCTTCTTCGGTCTTTATAAGCTTTCCTTCAAAGTCTTTAACATACTTCTAGAAAGTGTTTTCTTTTTAATCTTCCACTTTATTTTGTTTCATTTTTGAGATTTTGCTTCTTTTTTGTTCCAATAGAGATTTCTTCTTATCACCTATGTTTCTAATGTTATCAAAAATCTGTTTTATCATAATTTAGTTTTAAACTACAGAATGGATGATAGTAGATGAAACTGTATAATAAATTTACATTATAAAATATAAAATGAATAAACAACCTTTTCACTGTCCATATTTTTCAGTGTGTCTTTTCTGACAACATTCTTATGACTAGTGATATTCCATCTTTCAATCTTTGGTAAATCTTTGTCGTAATTTACTTTTGACTCAACTAAATGCACATGCTTACAAAGAAAATAATGTAAAGTAAAAAAATTAACATATGAAAATAATGCTACATGAAACATTTACTTGGAAATTTAAATATCACTGACATGAAAAAACATTAAAGTAAAAAATTAACTTAGGGAAAATGCTATGTGTGAGTATCATTTACAAATTTAATTATCATTGGCATGAAATTATAAATTAGAAAATTAACATATGAAACAAAATTGTTAGATGGAACTATTATTTAAAAACTATATATCATTGACATTAAAAAAACTACAATATAAAAAGTAATGTAAGAAAAAATGCAATATGGAACTATCATTTGCAAATTTGTGTATCACTGACATGAAAAAAAGAAGACTGTAATGTAAAAGTTAACATAACAAAAAAATGATAAGTGCAACTATCATTTCCAAGTATAAATATCTTTGATCTGAAAAAAATGTAACATTCCAAGTTTTAAATCAAATTTAGATTGGTAATTAATTTAATTGTTGGATTAAATTATGAATTTGAATGATGAATTAATTTGAAATATCCCAAATTAAACAAGATATGTGCTTGTTTATTTATAAAAATAGATTTTAATTTGAAATTTGAATTTGAAAATTTCCAAAATAAATATTTTTGGAAATAAATTGAATTGATATGCTCCACAAATTTAAAATTAATGAAAATTTGTTTTCTAATTATAATATATGAAAATTATATTTTCAAATTAATACAGTAGAAGTTTAAAAGTTGTTTAAAGCTAAATTGTATAATTGTAACGACCCGATATTTTCAACCATTCGCATCCACACATGTCTGGCTTGAATTGCTCAAAATACCGCATTGTAAATAAAATTTGGCAAATCTCAGAATATACAGTAAATAAGTAATCACAGATTATAGGCACAAAGTAAATAATAATGCAGCGGAAGTAAAAGAGATAGTAGTTCATGAAGCTACTATATAAATATATAAGATACATCTGAGTTAAACAAGATACAATAGAAGAGTAACAAGATACATCAGGTACAAATCAGAATACATCACTGAAGACACTGGATACTGAAAGTAAAATGGATGGCTGAATTTTTAAGCAAAGCTCCAACTCCGAAGGTGAGTCTTGAATGCTGAATCACTTAGTCTGACTCGGGCATAAAGAAAAACAAAAAACACTCGAGTCAGGACATAAATACTTATGAACTATAAATCAACTTAAGTGAACAGTAACAAAATGCATCAGTAACTTAAAGGATGCTTGGGATCGCCCATCCTTTAAGGATCTGTTAAACTATTTACTACGTAGTAATATTGCGCTATTATAATAATGTCTATAGTAAAATAAACTTCTTTTTAAATAGCGTTAAGGAGTGACCCAATATTCCCCTTAACACGTAATAGTCCCAGTAGTCCATCCAGTATCAGCATATCTCCAAATCGGGAGACTACCCTAAATGCTCCATGGGCTACGGGAGAAAAACAAACTCGTAGTAAGGCTCGCTATGGTAGGTGACATGGCATACAAGGCAATGCCAGGGTAGATATACCAATTACACACACGGGCTGGTGGTAACGTAGCAGCCACTACGCCCACCTCGGAACACACTCTCAATCAAAATCGGAGGATGGCCATCAAATCAACCACAAGAAAGAGTATATTATCGAAGAAGTGTGTCCGACCAGAGGAGCTACCCCTTTTGGCCCGAGATCGCTCCTGTTTTAGCCACCTTAAGTGTAATGCCCCACCTCAAGACCTACCTTAGCAAAGAGAATTAACAAGTAATTCCATCTGCTAAAGCGGAGAATAGGGCTGGTTAAGGGCGACCATCTATAATTTTGTCTTAAACATCTACTGAATATGTCAATAAATGCAATATAAATTTTCTTTTCAACTAAAGTGGATCGACATACCTAGTAGATGCTTAATTCAAAACTACAGGTGGCTACCGGATCTATCAGAACAAAATACAATAACTAAATGTAAAGCACATCACAATACAGTAATCAACATCACATATATACTTATACATTGATACATGTTTAGTACAATACAATATGAAAACAATAAAGGTGGTACTCGACCATACTATATACATCGAATCAAATATAACTACATCAGGGTATGCGAAAGAACAGAAACTACTCAAGAGAAATAAGAGCTGATATCCAACATCAACTTCAAACTAAGTCCAACAGATGATACCTGAAACAACTCGGTCTGACCCGAGTGAAAACACACAGGTCAGGCTATCTAAAATCATCAGTTAAATAGAATAATCGATAAGGATAAGTAGGTGAGAGCTATGGTATCCTTTTTCTTAAAGGATGCCATGCCCTAAACAGGGTTTCAACATCATAAGAAAGGACAACATCTCTTCTTGACAAGTAGAAGAGATAATGATAATAAAGTCATACTTAAGTGGCATAACTGACACTTAAGCAAATGGAACATCGACGAGAAATTTTTTGTAGATAAGACCCAATAAACATCGCTTTCGCCTCATATCATCGGCAGTATAAAGGAACGTGGATAATGATTTCAAATGATTCAACTATCTTCTTAGAAGTGGTTGTCAATATAACAATACATCAAAGGTACATATCCTTCATACATAGAATAAAACGCATATGGATGTGCCTTATCTCATTGGCACATCCTAAGAAGCATTCAAGGAAATATAAAACCCAAACATAAAAGAAGCATTATACTTATTCATACCTCATCTCATCGGTATGAATATAGATACATCTCAAATCCATCACTAAAACTCATCATCAAAGATTCTTCATAATCATTTATACCTCATCTCATCGGTATAAATATATAAGTACATCTCAACTCCATCTTAATATCAAGTAGTTTATAAAATCATCAAATCATCAATCCATAATGCAAATAATTCAATCAAAGAGTAACATCATAAATGATTTCACCATATATGTATACATCTCATATGGCACTAGGCTATCAATGTAATAATCATCTAAAGATGGTGAAGTCAAAAACATCAAAACTTAAAGAAATCTCGGATTGGCCAGATCCTCGATTGCATGCCGAAGCAATGCTACGCGCGCTACATCGTGACTAGTACTACTATTTGGTACCATAAACATCATGATGACTGGAGTCAAATAACATCTTAACATCGTGAACATCATGAACGACTATAGTCTATAACATCATAATGACTCCCAGTCACAAAGACCCGAGTTAATAACATCATGATGAATGGAGTAGAAACTACATCGTGATGACTCCAATTGAGTACTCGTGGTCGTAGTACTAGTAAACATCGTGAATGTGTCTCAACTTCTCGGATAGGAACCCAATAGGTGTTAACGTATGTCCCATACCATACGTTCGCACCTAATGGTTTACTAGCCATTAGTTGGTACCACACTAGTAAAACATCATAAACATCTTGATAATATACTCAGTCTTATCTCATTGACAAGTAAATACAATACCCCACTCGTCTCATCTCATTGACGAGTGCTAGTGGCATCGTGACTTGTCTCATCTTATCGACAAGTAAAAACTATCATAATACATCTCAACATCATAAAATCATCATAAATAAGCTTACCTCGTATCATCGGCAAATGCAAATAAATCTCATAATGGTTTCTCATAAACCATAATCTTCGAAAAGGGAAATCTCATCTCAAGACTCACCTCAACTCATCGGCAAGTAAAACAACATCTTTAAGTGGTTCTCATCGATTTTTACTCCTATAATAGGAGATCTCGAACATCTCAACTCGCAAAATATTGGCTGCTCGGATAATTCCTATAATAGGAATTGAAAATCTTAAATATTAACTCAAGATACAATACTCAAGAGGTTTCGATCGTACAAGTCCGGAATTAATCGAAAAAGCAAAATCATATGACCCATACCACATGTTTTACTAAATCGTTTAGTTCTCTTTCTCATACGTCCGAAAAGTGCAAAAACGTGTATCTTTATGTAGAAAATATATTTTTGCTAGATCGTGTTTTGAAATAAATTTCAGAAAATATTTAAGAAATCGATTTTGAAAAATCTCTTTAAAATTTATAAATATTAATTATATCACTTTTTTTTATGAAATCACTTTGTAAAATATATTTCTTAGAACAATAGCTAGAGAATGAACACTGTTGGAAAAATAGTTTGAAAATACGTGCACATGCGCTTGAAATCACAATGAAAACATTACACAATGAATCATTAAAATCCATTAAAATCCCAATGACGGATTCGTGAAAATCCGTGCTTCTATATAGTAGAAGCAACCCAAAAGTAATCACAAGAAGCATGGTCTATCCCTTGAATAAGATAATACAACACTCAAGATCTATATTAAAATATATCATCAAAGACTTGCTCGAACAATCTAAGAAAATACATGATTCAATACCAGAGCATATGTGATATAAAGCTCTCAATATTTGCACTGAAAAGAGCATCAAAACCATGTTCGGAAAACATAAGAGAAAGCACCAAAAGCTGGTGCAACAATTCAAGATACACAGGAATAAACTTTGGCGTTTTGCCCAGGCCTGTGTTTTTTTGTTCAGTTTGCCTCTTTTAAGCACATAATTTGAGAAAACACAAAACATAAAAGTTGTACATGACATACTAAGCTTTCCATAACATTAAATTTTGTCAAAATCCGATAAGAAAAGAGAAAGTTATGCTTTATTTACTAACAATATCTAGCATAGAAATTTGACAGGGCAGAGACTATCACTCTGTTAAAAAACCGGATTATTATCAAGAAATCTTCAAAATATGAGAAAGTAATTAAAACAAAAGTTCTTTCTTAGAAAATTATATTTCTACTGCAAAAAGAAACAACCCAATTGGATTAATAAATCAAAAGTTATGTCCATTTTACTTTCAGGTATTAACTCGGAAATTTTTTATATGGCTGTGTTATAACATTAGTTTCAAACTCAATTTCGACCAATTTAACAGAAGAATTTTGAAATATGATTAAAACAAAACTTGTAGCTAATTGAAATATCTTTCAACCACAAAAAGATTGAGTCAATTTGGATTAATCTACCATATATTATCGTTGTTTTACTGCAGATACTTTTTTTTCAAATTTCCAGCAAACAATAACACAAAAATCACACAAGTTTTCAACGAAATTGCATACAATTAAATAAAAAATCATTCAAACAATATTGTGCAGCAAACAAATATTTAGAAATATGCATGTCAGTGATTAACTCACCTCTATCGTTTAATTCAACAATCGATATTATCACTTCAGTCCAAATTTCCAAACAAGTAAACCCTAAACAAAAATCAATCCAAAATATACCCAAAAACCCTAATTTAGTTTACTGTAAATTGAGAATTAAAATCACAATTGAGATGTATTTAAGCTATAGATGATTACTTGCACAAATAAGCTCCTAAAGATGTTTAATTTACCATGAATTGAAGAAGTGATTTGATTTGTTTTTCTAGGTTTTGAAAGAGGAATTAAGTCTCTGGTTTTCTAAGCTTTTAGAAAAGAACGTACTCTTTTCATCAAATGAGAAGGAAGCTTCTCTTAAATGGGCTAAGTGGTTTGAGGTATGGACCCAATTGCCAAGTGTTACAAAAATCCTAGGTGTTAATAATTTATAAAGCATTATTTTACATTTTAACTAAGGTTTTAGTTAACATTGTCTTAACCATTCATAATTTATCAAACCCATTCACAAGACAAAGTTATTCTTATCATTTTTAATTAAAAATAAATAAATTATAATTACAATTTATCATTTTAAAATAATAAATCACAATATTAATACTTAGCAACATTTACAACATTTTCCAAAGTTATCTTAAAATTAATTAAGATAATCAATTCAATTATTCATAAAACTAGATTTAATTTTATAGTTAAATTTCACAAATCCCAATTTAGAATTAATTATCCCAAACTAGGTCTAATTAATCTGGTAACCAACAATAGGGTTGTTACAGACTCCCCCCTTACAAAAATTGCGTCCCTGCAATTTTCTAGAAAAGGAGCCGTAAACAACACAAAAATTCAATCGACCAAGGATATAAGACAAGCTCGAAACTCAAACCATTCATACTTTCAACATAAAATGGTAGAGATAAACAAGGATAAACTTACTTGGTTAATCCAATAGCCCATCAAATGCTAATATAGTGATTAGCAAACCATCGAATCCAAGTAACTCGAAAGAATTTCGAAGATATCCTGTCTTCGAAACAACACTCAATAAGATGCTCAACAATTAATCAATCGAAAATGGTTGATTTCACAAAACTCTACTAATAGAGTCGGGATCAAACTCACTTAAACCCGAACTCTAAGCAATAAAGAATATCATCAACAAGATTTTCCGCATAATAATAGGGAAAGAACATCCTCACAACAAGAGAAACACAATAGACAAGATGAATAAATCACGAAATGACTTCTTACAAGGCCACCAAACTCGAACGATCGTGAAAATGAATGTCGTTGATATTAACTCAAGCATAGAATATACTCAAGAAACAAGGATATAAGATCAAATTATTTTCAATCCAAGATATTTAGAATTTTTAAATCTCAACATCTTTTAAGTTTAAAATCTCAATTTTCAACATTTGAAAATTTTCTAACTCTTTATTATATTACTTAGTAAGTAATTTAAAAATCAAATTAAAAGTCCAAATTTCTTATCTTACTTCAAAATTAATTTCCAAAGAAATTTGTAAATCCATAATAATAATCCTCAAAATAAATTGAGGGTTTAAATTCTCTTTACACTTTTTATTAAACCACCTAAATAGTTTAAAAACAATCTTCAAGTTCTCTTATAACTCTTCTCTTAAAACATCCAATGTATATAATATAGATTCTAAAATCTCAAAATATACTTTCAATAAAGTATAGCTCAAGAATATTCTCACTTATTCTCATCTTTATAATTTCAAAATAAATAAATAAATAAATGGCATTGCCTCGCCATTGAATCTCTAATAAATAGATATATCTATTGGCTGCAGAGTCGATCAAACGATCAAAACTGCCTTGCCACTCTGTTACTCGTCTCTAAAATCAATGGCTGCAATTACCATTCATAAATAAATTTAATATATAAACCCAAAATATAATTTTCAAATTTTTTTAAAAACACAAACCATCGTGTCTAATTGCCTCATCATAGCATTTAGGAGATTCCTATCGATAACGTTGATCAAGCGTACCGACCTGCACTCTTAACTACTCGATGGACAACCCAACACTCTCAAATTATTTCTATAAAAGAAATACTACTCATCTAAATTTATTCTCAAAATATTATTTGATTTTTTTTAAAAAATATCTTAAAGCTCAAATTTCTCTTTAAAACTCATATTTATGTAGCTTCAAAACTCAAACCAAAGAACATTAAGAGAATGCATAGAGATATTCCCAGAATATTCGATTCTCGAAATCAACAGAAGGAGATAGAGTGTTCGTCAATCTTACGATGTCACATGCCACTCCCAAAAATCATCAAGATATAAGATAAGCAAGATATTCTTCTTGAACGAGATGAAGCAAACAAATAATAAATCATTACTTCAAATAAAGTAATGCTACAAAGAATAACATCGATTGAGTATATAAAAAGGATAAGTAAAAAAAACTGAATGATAAACTCAATCAAACTCGAACAATTTAGAAACTCACCTCATTCCTTAGTGGATATCCTCGTGGAAGGATAACCGAAGAGCTAAGAGCTAGGAATAAGCTTACCTCAACACTCGATAGCCCGATTGGATGTCACATCCAAAAGGACTCACAAAACTCAACAAAGTCACCTTGACTGGAATTCGAGATAAATCATCAACATCTCGATACTTAAGAGTGAATTCAGAAACTTCGGAATCATCATTAACATTCCAAAGTGATAGAAATAATAAACCAATCAAAATAGGAAACCTAAATATACAATAGGATCCTACAAAAAAGGATTGGACTTAATGTCAAATAAGTCAATCCATCTCAAATCAAATGCATCTCAAGATTGTGAGTAACAAACAAATACTCACTAAAGCAGCAAAAAATAGAAAACTCAAAATTCTTAGAACAAGCCAATCGTTGTGGATCCCTCCAATAGGATTCACAACACTCAAAGGAATGCAACAAGAATGCTCATAGAAATCAATCAGCTCCATTGATACGAACTCACTCGTATCGACAAAAATAAGAATAGAATAATCCTAAATAAGATTATTTATAGGATAAGATGACATCAAACTCTATTATGGAATACTACGGAATACAATATATATTTTCCTAGACATATTCTATCCGATAATCCCAAAACTCGAAAAAGAATCAAGGCTCGATTCGAAAACAAGATCGAATAAAGGACAATGATTCGCTCGTATTGTACTTCGATGTATCATGATATACGTACTATTCTGTGTTTATTATACTTTTTCTGACCGCAGCTCTGATACCAAACTGTAACGCCCCATCCCAAGACCCACCTTAGCAAAGAGAATTAACAAGCAATTCCGTCTACTAAAGTGGAGAATAGGGCTGGTTAAGGGCGACCATCTATAATTTTGTCTTAAACATCTACTGGGTATGTCGATCCACTTTAGTTGAAAAAAAAAATTATATTGCATTTATCGACATATTCAGTAGATGTTTAAGACAAAATTGTAGATGGTCGCCCTTAACCAGCCCTATTCTGCGCTTTAGCAGACGGAATTGCTTGTTAATTCTCTTTGCTAAGGTGGGTCTTGGGTGGGGCGTTACATTAAGCCAACCCACGGGAGTCGGGTGCACGTAATATACCTCAAGAACGTCGCCACCAACCTACTTCATTCTGGAATCTCCACCGCGTACACAGTTGTTGAAGTTGTTTTCGAAGTTGGCAGAGAGTATAACAACTTCCGCTCCTCGTCTCCTTAACAACCAAATGTTATTATAACGTCGTGGCCATTTCAAAATAGTTTATACTTCAAAAATCAAATCATTTCATTTCAATACTATATTCCTTTCAAAATAGTTTATACTTCGAAACCAAAACCATTTTTACTTCAAAACTATATTCAAATCAAAATAGTTTATACTTCGAAACCAAAACTATTTTTACTTCAAAACTATATTCAAATCAAAATAGTTTATACTTCGAAACCAAAACCATTTTTATTCCAAAACTATGTCCAAGTCAATACGATATCATTTCCATTTCAAACATATATTCACCTTTTAAAAATCATAATACTTCAAAGCTATAACTCTTTCGAAACCAAAATATTTGAGATCATTACACTTTGAAAATCATAACGTTTCGAAATCATACATTTGAAATTTTCAAATTTATTCAATTAAACTCAATTTTCAAATTTCCAATTTAATTCAATTCAAACCATCAGTTTCAATTCAATTCAGTTTTCCAACAAAACTTTTCAAATCTTAAAAATTTCAAATATAGATTTGATCTACAAAATAAACCATCCAATTTTAATATTTTCAAACTTTAATATCCCACATTTCAAAACTAAACTTTATAATTTCATAAATTCATATCTCAAATCTAATTTCATTATTATTTAGTTTTTAAATATTCATTTCATAAATCCAACATTATTTAAATACACTTAAATTACAATTAAACCAAATATCTTTTCATACAAATATAAACTACAAAAATTCATTTATCAAAATCAAATATCATTCCAAATTCACATTCTTTATCAAAATAAAGATTATATCATTAAAAACCATTTTGAAATCATTAAAATATCATATCCTTCAAAACCTCATTATCAAATCATTATTTGAATTCAATTTCAAATATTCAAATTTAAATATCATTTAAAAATCAAATATGTCATTCATTTATTATTTCAAATATCATTACAAAAATACATTTCAAAATTCCATTCAAAAATTCATTTATCTCATTTGATTTCATTCAATTTAACAAATAACCAAGTAAACCTTATTTAAATTCAAATTCAATGTAAATCCTTAAAATTCAAATTTAGATATTAAATTATATTCAAAACTCCTTATATTTCACAAATAATCAATTCCAATAGTTAAATCATTTAACACTTTAAAATATAACACAAACAGTGTTAAAATCTATAACATTTCAAAACATTAACAAAATATAGCAACGATAGCATTTATAAAGTGCTATCGTAGCTTATAGTTTACAAAATAGTTAGTTCAAGAATAACGGCATTTATAAAATGCTGTAATAGATATTTAGTTATTTCAAACATAGTTACATTCAAAACAATAGCATTTAAAATGATGTCATAAGACTACAACATTTTTAGGAAATGCTGTTAATATAATTTCGGATTTTATTTTAACTTTTCAAAAACAATAAAACTTCGATTCTTGTTATTTAAATTTATAAATCATATCTCTAGAGTTCAAAATTTCATATTTAAATCATTTTTAACATATGATTTATCATAATAAAATTTTAAAATCAAATGTTCAATTTTTAAAACTCAATTCATTTATTAAATCAAAATTTCATTGTTTATTAACTCATAAATTAAATAAAACTTGGCATTTTACTTTAAATATCATTTCAAACTTTAAATTTAATTTCCATTATTTACATTCATTTTTAAAATAAAATTTAAAGTCAAAAATCACATTTTTTTCAAATTTACATACTTAAATTCACAAATTAAAAACTTAAGATTTAACTTTCACAAAACCATAAAATATATATTTTTAATCAAAATTTCATACTTTTAAAAATACATATCTTAATAAAATCATTTAAAAATATACCATGGGGTCTGTATATAATTTTCTAACCTAGGTCAAGCGATACGGATATATATCATTTCAATCCGCAGTTTAAAAAGAAAACCCGGTTTCTATCATTTCAAACCCGCAATCCCAAGTAAATAAAAATCGCTCAGGCCTATCATTTCAGCCCATAACGATTTTTCCTTATTCTAAAGTCCGTTCGGGTATGTATCATTTCAACCCATAGTGATTCCATTCTAACAGGGAACTTGCAGTGTGAACATATGCATAAACAATATAAACAATGTCAATGTCACAATATAATGTCATATATCAGATGTCAGGTGATAATTAACAGTTTTAAAATGGTAATAACATGGCATAGCATATCATATGATCATCATTAACTTTCATAAACCTTTTTTATTACTATACACTTGCCATCAATTTAATATTTCATAAGTAAATATGTCAAAGTGAGAAAGACTCGCCTTTTCGAAGCTAGAGACCACTGCAACATACAAAACGATTCTAAAGGCACGATAAGCACAATTTGATTTGAATGGATGGAAAACTTGTAAACAACACACAAAATATAACATACATAAGCACAAATATAAATATTTTACATACAAATATAATCAACAACTATAGTTTGCAAAACAATTGCAAAACTGAAAGATAATCAAACCTTAGAAGCAAAAGACTAGCACAAGACAACATAGGCTTGGCCTAAATGCAAAAGGCTTGATCTCATCACACCAAGGCTCGGCCTAGGTCATGTGTGCTCGGCCGTGAGTCATGAGATATGGCTATGGGCATGAAAATGGAAGGCAAAGCCATGGAGAGGCAAAGGTAAGCAAAGGGTCAAGGGATAGAAGGTTTGGTGCACCATAGACTCGACCTATGCCAATATTTGGCACGGCCATGCATTGTTTTAGGCCAGGTCAGAGGAGAGGCTGATGGTCAGAGGTCAGGTCATGGTGGTGGGTGAGCGAGGGGAGGTGGTCAAGGCAAGATATAGAAGTGGTGGTTACATATATGGTCGACTAGCATGGTTTTGTTAGAGTTCTTTGCAAATTTTGAGGCGATGGCTTCATATAGTGGCACGGTCAGATCTGAACAAGGGGGAAGGTGGTGGTGGCTTCTGCGGCTGGTGATGGTGGGGAGGATGGTGGTGATGATGGGTAGTAGGCCGAGCAAGGCTAGAGAGAATCAAGGCCAAAAATCAATGGAAATAAGAAGAAAAGTGAGAGGAAGAAGCCATTAACTTGCAAATTCTTTTACAGAAAATAAAGTGGCCATGAGAAATGAAGAGAGGAGAAGTTTCTCACATGAATTAGCAATGAGAATTCACAGCTAATGCGAGAAAAGGTACGGCCAAAGAAGGAAAATGGAAAGGCAAGCAATGAAAAGGCAATGAAAATGAAAGGTCACAAGAAAACGAAGAGTCTTTGTCCATTTGAATTTCCATTTCTTTTAAATTCAATATAAACAAAATAAAATCAGTAATTAAAATAAAAAAAACTGAAAAAAATAAAGTAGAAATGAAAATAAAATAGTATCTTGGAAAATAGAAAAATAAATAAAGAAATACCTTATTTAATTGAAACTAGAAATTAAAAACTTTAAACAAAATACAACTGACATTAGAAAATTATAACTATACTTTTAAAATGTTTAAAAAAAATAAAATATACATAACATATCTTGTTTCGCATATAAATACAAATTAAAACAAATAAAATATTATTTATATAAATTAAGATAAATAATTTTGTTAAATAAATAAATTTTAGACATAATATTGTAAAATGCATAACTTTCACAATATAAATCGGATTTCAACGAAACGAAAAGCAGTATTCTTAAAATTTTATTTATTTTCATAAAAAAATATAAATTCAAAATTCAAAATATTTAAATTTAAAATTTAAAAGTCAAATTTTGATCATATTGACCAAAATTCACATTTTGGAAAATATTCTATTTAGTTATGTTTGGAATTCTAATTCACATACAAATCAAAATTTATATTTAAATAACAAAATTTATTCATTTTAATAAATAAAAATAAAGTTTTTAAATCAGGAATTCAAATAGAATAATTAAAATATACAATTAAAATAATCACAAAATGCAGGATTGTTACACTCTCCCCCACTCAAAACTTTCCGTCCCCGAAAAGTAATGAGGTACGGAAAAATATAGAAAAAGATAGAATGAAATAGGATTAAGACAAGATGACAGGAAGATTGAAATTTTACCTGATAACTATTGTTATAGGTAAGTTTAACAAGGTGGAGATGATCTTCCCATGATCCTCCAGAATCAAGAACACAAGCACGAAAAAGATCATCTAGAATCTGATTTACCCTTTCTGCTTAACCGACGGTCTATGGCTGGCAAGCAGTGTTCAAATTCAAAAAATGAGTACCAAAGGTTATCAAAGATTATAGAAAGATTTCTAAACAGACAGGTATAAGTAATAGCCTCCCCATTCTGTTACAAGATAAGGGAAATAAGGTCAACCAAAAGATAGTTTGAAAAACAAAATAAGATAATAAATTTGAAACTATGAAAATTTCAACTTAAATTGAAAATAAATTTTGCATAAGTTAAATAAATCTTAATCATCTCTAATTTCATTATCTTATCATCCAATTATCTTAAATAAACAATCTTTAAAATCATGGATTTGAAAGAAAAATCATTTAATATACTCAAAATGTACTCAATAAAATAATTCTTCTTTATTCCTCTCAATATATTTTATCACCTATGTTAAATATACTTACACTTATTATAACTGCTTTAATTTATTCTTAGTTCCTTTAACATCATTTTATATTGTAAATTATTCCATTACCCCTTTTTTTATTTAACTTTGTTAATCTTTTTATAACTAAAATTTAAGTGTATAACATTTATTATAACCACTCAAATTTTATTTATAAATTTTTTTTATATTGTATATTATCCAATTACATATTCAACTTCTGAAAATTAGGGTAAGTTATATTGGAATGAAACTGTGCATCATACGAATAAAACTTTCCAATTGAATCATTTCAAGCTTGAATATTTATCTAAATCTTAAAATTATACATGAAATTATCCTTCAAGATAAAATTTAGGAATTAAATTTTCGAAAAATTCCAACTATTTAGAGATAAATAATGCACATATACTATATATATATATCTATTCATTATTTCATATATCAGCATATGTTATAAATCCAATCTTATTTTAGAAATTCAAATCAACTAAATTTCCCAAAACAAAACTGTAGCAAGACTACAGAACGGTCTCTTCACGTCGAAACTCGAAAATGAATTTCGATGATGCTACAGTCATCAACGAAGTTATTTTCCAGCGACAAAGAGAAGAGCACTAATTTTAAGCTTTAAAATTATTTGGAAACAAATTTCTATTCGAAAATACTTTAAATAATATATCCTGTTAAGACTTTAAATACAAGGTTTGAAATCCATCGAAAATTAAATTCTCAAATTCTTGTTTTAAATTCATTTTAAATTTCCAAATAAATTTATAACCATGTTTATAGTTCAATTATTTATATATGAAACAAGAGATAATGATAGATAAAATCAAATATTATTTCTTAACAACCAATTCAATAAAATCCAGAAAAAGATTTATAATATAGTTACAAAATTTATTTCATTACTAAATTTCAAAAACAACATATTGTGTCAGTTTGTTCAGTTCAAGTGTTTTG
This sequence comes from Allium cepa, assembly GCA_030765085.1. NCBI lineage: Eukaryota > Viridiplantae > Streptophyta > Magnoliopsida > Asparagales > Amaryllidaceae > Allium > Allium cepa. The sequence continues at coordinate 302,892,319 of CM060945.1, read as the reverse complement.
GAAATCTTACCGATAGCGTTGATCAGACGAATCGATAAGAAACCAAAATCAACATCAACAACTCAAATAATACAATATATAAAACATTTTAAATATTAGTTCACAAATATACTTCAAGAATGATTTGAAGATGAGTTGGAAACAAAGATGAGATGATTAAATAATAGAATAGGAAGATGAATAAGCTTATATAAATCGTGGGCAACCTTAACCGGGTCAACCGTGACTTAGAGAATAAGATCGATGTGGATTTTCTGGGGAAAAATCAACATTCGGTCTCAAGAGATAGAATTTGGGGTAATAAGAGATACTAGCATCTAAACCGAGGATATAAAATCTCTAGTGAATCGATGTTGTTGTAAAGGAATTTCACTCCTTTACAAATAGTTTTGGGATTGGCGAGACCGCTGACTCATTATAAAGATCATTCGAAGTGGAGTTATGGGTACTCCAGAATCAAAAGAAGATGAATAGTGGGGGACATGAATGGATTTTGGAACCACAGGAAACGCTCCAAAATTCAAAGGGATCGAGTCAAAAAGAAAAGATTCAAACTCGAATGAAATTGATTCTGTAAATACACTTGCCATATATGCTAAGTTTGACTAGAGCTACCAAAGCTCTGATACCAAATGTAACGACCTGATATTTTCAACCATTCGCATCCACACATGTCGGACTTGAATTGCTTAAAATACCACGCTGTAAATAAAATTTGGCAAATCTCAGAATATACAGTAAATAAGTAATCACAGATCACAGGCACAGAGTAATTAATAATGCAGCGGAAGTAAAAGAGATAGTACTTCATGAAGCTACTATATAAATATATAAGATACATCTGTGTTAAACATGATACAACAGAAGAGTAACAAGATTCATTAGGTACAAATCAGAGTACATCACTGAAGATGCTGGATACTGAAAGTAAAATAGATGGCTATATTTTTAAGCAAAGCTCCAACTCTGAAGGTGAGTCTTGAATGCTGAATCACTAGTCTGACTCGAGCGTAAAGCAAAACACAAAACACTCGAGTCAGGACATAAATACCTATGAACTGTAAATCAACTCAAGTGAACAGTAACAAAATGCATCAGTAACTTAAAGGATGCTTGGGATCGTCCATCCTTTAAGGATCCGTTAAACTATTTACTATGTGGTAATATTGCGTTATTATAATAATGTCTACAGTAAAATAAACTTACTTTTAAATAGCATTAAGGAGTGACCCAATATTCCCCTTAACACGTAATAGTCCCAGTAGTCCATCCAGTATCAGCATATCTCCAGATCGGGAGGCTACCCTAAATACTCCATGGGCTATGGGAGAAAATCAAACTCGTAGTAAGGCTCGCTATGGTAGGTGACACGGCACACAAGGCAATGCCAACGTAGATATACCAATTACGCACACGGGCTGGTGGTAATGTAGCAGCCACTACACCCACCTCGGAACACACTCCCAATCATATTCGGAGGATGGCCATCAAATCAACCACAAGTAAGAGTAAAGTATCGAAGAAGTGTGTCCGACCAGAAGAGCTACCTCTTTTGGTCCAAGATCGCTCCTGTTTTAGCCTCCTTAAGCCAACTCACGGGAGTCGGGTCCACGTAATATACCTCAAGAACGTCGTCATCAACCTACTTCATTCTGGAATCTCTACCGTGGACACAGTTGTTAAAGTGGTTTTCGGAGTTGGCCGAGAGTATGACAACTTTCGATCCCGACCAAACATTATTATAACGTCGTGGTCATTTAAAAATAGTTTATACTTCAAAAATCAAAACATTTCATTTCAAAACTATATTCCTTTCAAAATAGTTTATACTTAGAAACCAAGACCATTTTTACTTTAAAATTATATTCAAATCAAAATAGTTTGTACTTCGAAACCAAAACCATTTTTACTTCAAAACTATATTCAAATCAAAATAGTTTATACTTCGAAACCAGAACCATTTTTACTTAAAAACTATATTCAAATCAAAATATTTATACTTCGAAACCACAACAATTTTTGTTCCAAAACTATGCCCAAGTCAATACGATATCATTTCCATTTCAAACATATATTCACCTTTCAAAAATCATAATACTTCAAAGTTATAACTCTTTCGAAACCAAAATACTTGAAATCATTACACTTTGAAAATCATAACATTTCGAAATCATATATTTGAAATTTTCAAATTTATTCAATTAAACTCAATTTTCAAATTTCCAATTTAATTCAATTCAAACCATCAGTTTCAATTCAATTCAGTTTTCCAACAAAACTTTTCAAATCATACAAATTTTGTGACGACCTATCCTTCTACTACCAGAAAGATGTATCATCATTTAGAAAAGAAAGGGATAGAAATAGAAAAGAATAGAAGAAAGAAACAACAACATCAGAATCTTACAGAGGAACGGAATAAAATATAATATATCACATAACTATTATGTAGTTTTACATATATCAGAGTTATACAATATCAATACATATGACAGTATACATACATCTGTCACTATATACATCAGAGATACAATACACATCAACTACTGACACGGCGGATCTAGATAGATATCTATATACGTCTGGAAACTCCTGCTCCAAGCTCCTCCAGAAATCAAAGTCCAAAACCTATCACTTGGCTACTCATAAAAATTTGTGTACCCAAGAGTTTATGAAAAACAAAATATAAACTCCGGGTCAGACATGGGTCTGGTATGAGTAAACGGTTTAAAGTTGTTTAACTTTGAAAAACATTTGAAAATAAAGGTATCACGTAAGACTTCCCACAAATAAATATGGGTAACTTTTTACCTTACGCTAACCAAAACATTTCATAGGAAATCCAGTGATATTATAATAGTGTCTAGGGTTTTCAAGTAAATAGAAAATAGCCGAAATTGTTACATCTATTAAATTCCAGCTACTAGCCACAAAAGTGGGTAATACAAATCAAAACTTTGTAGTGTCTCGTAGGGAAAATGGATTTCCAACAATGGAAGGGCTACTGGGGTACCGCCCGTCACAGTACGGGGCCTAGATCACCGTACCGAGGATCACTCCCGACCCCCTACAACACAAGGCCGGAACCATTCCTTATTGAACGGTCTCGAACAAGATAAACCCCACGGTTGTAGCTAGCAACCGCCCACACAGCCGAAATAAAAAGGGACATCTAGACAGAGGAATATCTTGTCCTGCTTGGGCATGACCCACCTAACCTTGCTGCACCTCCCCTGTTTTAGTCATTCCTGGTTAATGAGGCTTGAGGCTGCGATTACCTTTACAAGACATATCACTTAGAATGCTCATCGTCCGCCTGACGATGTGCTGAAAGCATTCAGTCTATACAAGTTCGTTCCGGGTTCGAACGAAACCGAAGGCATTATCTCGTCACACTCATTTTGGAATCACCCTCGGAGTCAACAACGATAACCCTTGCATTTTGAAAACACCATCTCGATCTTCATTTTAGAATTTATGATCTAACGTTTAAATTGGATCGATGTGCTTTTGGAATATCGAATTGATACCCGATCCTGGTCTCATAGATGTCCAAACGCCATTTTAAAGTCCAAGTTGTCTAATTAACTTAAACAGTTTAAATAATTTAAATTCAACAATTGAATTAACATAACATTATCACAGATGAATCATACACAATCATCATAGATATAGCACAGCATATCACAGAGCATCACAGACTATCAGATAAATATCACAATCAAATATTCTACTCATACACTCCATAAGCAATCCACTTAAATTCTCATTTGTAATTAATTCAATTTAAATTAATTACCTAAGAGTTAATCACTTAACCCTGTTTAATTAATTATTAATTAACAATTAATTACTTATTTCATTATAAATTATCTAATTAATCATTTCTTAATGAACTATTAAATCTTAATTTTTCAATTATTTATTTATTTCATTTATTTAATTAGTTACTTTATAATTAAGTTGTTTAACTTTAATTACTATTCCTTATTCACTAATTAATAACCTTAATTATTAATTAATGAAATTTAATTACTTAATTATTTAACTACTAATTTCTTAATTAATCAATTATAAATCCTTAATTCTTAATTAAGTTACTTAATTAATTAACTATTAATTCATAATTAAATTATTTGATTAGTTAACTATTAATCATTCATTAACTAATTTAAGTAGTTAATTACAATTTATTTTATCACTTAATCACTCGTTTATCCATCCCTAATTACAATTATAAAGTAGTTATTCTTAATTACTTTCTAGAAATAATTCATTTAATTTTAATTACTCAATGTAGTTAACCCTTAAAAGTCCCCCTTTAAATTTTAAATCATTTTATTATTAATTACAAACTTAAAAGTTAATTAACTTTTATACCTAACCTAAATAATTTTCTTAATTAAATAATTTATGTATTTAAGACCATCGTTAAGCTTTTGACTAAAATAATTAAAACTTGTACAAAATCTTAGCTTAACTTTTAAACATTTTCTAAGCTCAAAATGTTTAAACAAATTTGTAAAAAAAAAATTTACTCAAATTTTACATCACTGCAAAACTGCAGTTTGAGCAAACCCGAGGCTTCCCAGGTAAAAATCGAGACCTCCCCTGCGTTACTCGAGTGTTACTTCGAGTTCCACCCCACCTTTTCCCACGTCACCCCTGATACATCTCCTTCTACTACTCTTTTTTTCTTTTTCAAGTAAGTTAAAATTATAAACTAAGTATAATTAGCATCAGGAAATTTACATTCGAACTCGGCAAACTAACCCGAAGCTTCCGCCACTTTCGCTCGAGTGCGACTCGCGTCAGTTGAACTCGACGACGACGTTGACATGATTCGCCGCCGTACACGTGCACGGCGGCATGGCCGATCTCCGGCTACCACCACATCACCCACAACTCAGAAATCATCCTGAAACTCGAAATCTAAATTCAATTCGTCCTCAAATGATCAAAATCAAAAATTTACAGTTCCATGGAAAACTGCAAAACAAGACCTTCGACAATTATGCCTCGCGAATGAAGCACCGATCGCCAGAGGAGCTCGAACCTCAACCACACCTCCACGACGCAATAAGCTTCCTCCCTCATGAATCACGTGAAGCTCGAACCTGTGTAGGCGATGAATTTGTTGCGTTTACAGTGATGAACAAAACTACAAATAAAACCCTAAAATGGCCTTGATTTCTTAATTCACGAAATAAATAATTGTTTTCACATTTTTCCCGAGATCGTGGATGGATAAACTTGCTTCAATTCATGTTTCATCAATTAAAATTGAATCGATCGCTTGTAGTAGAAAGAATTGCAACATAAGTTCAACTTCAAACTGCTCCTAGAATATGAGACGAAAATTCTTCAATCTGGTTTTAAAAATCATAAATTTCCATCATAATTCAAAATATAAATCTGAATTAGCATTCTATAACAAATGAATTTTTCCATAAATTACTTGGTTGCTTGTAAAATCATATTCAGTAGCATACTTTGTACACAGAGGGTTTAAACAGCTTACAAAATCTTATTTTAGCTTAACTACTTTTGTTTGATTGAAAGAAATTAAAACTTTAACATATATTTGCATCACATAAATTTGAGCTTAGGACAATTTATTTCCCTGTATCAATTAAACTGAGAGCATATGCTTCACAGGATTATACTCACAAGATGAAAACATACATAACCATAAGATCACAAAGTTGCTTAACTGTTAAATTTAAAACTTAAAACTTAAGGAATTAAGTTTACTCACCTGCACATCCTTTGTACAGAAACAATTTCTATTTTTGAATCAGCAGTTGAAAGCTTTCATGAATTATGAAACTGCCTGAAGTTTTGAATTTAATTTTTGATTTTACTTCTTTCTCTTGTTTTGTTTTTCTCAGGTTAGTTTCTTAAATTTTGTTAAGTTTTATAATCGAACACAATAATATGATGGATATATATATATAGAAAGGCTTGGACAGTAGGTAATATCTGGACAAGTTTTACTTGTTTTGACATGCTTTGTATTTAATATACTGAAATGATATTGTAACTCGGCTGTAAGATTTTATTTGTAAAACTGAAATGACTATTTGTTGTGCTAATTAATGCATGTCTTCAAATTTGTTAACATCTATTTATGGTTTCTGATATTAGTTGATATCTTTTTTTCTGGGCAAAGATATCTTGTATAAGTATAAAGATATGTACTTCAGGTAGGCATAGCTTGTACATGAAGCTTTGTAAAATACATTTGTTTTCAAGTAGACATTTGGTTTTGCATAAGAAGATGTTTTATTTTATATTTTGCTGAGAAATTATTTTGTGAGAGAAGGTTATTTTATTTTATTATTTTGTAGCTTGAATAATTATATACATACTTGTCTTATTTTATTTACACTTTGGCCTAGTTTTCATTCTATTCTATATTTTGTTCTTAAATTTAATTCTGTATTTCATATTTCACTTAATTTCTTGTTTGTAGTTACATTTCTATTTCTATTTCCTATTTGCATTTGACTATCAACATTTAAGTTATATTTCATAAATTTACTTACCCACTTTTATTTGTATTTGTACTTTAGCTAACAATATTTAAATATGTACAACATAATTTACTTACATTTATACTTATTTTTATATATATTTCCAATTATATTTTATTTAAATTATATACATAAGTTTGACTCATATTTTACATTTATATTTTATATTACTAGAATTAGATTTTAATTTTAAACATTATCATCTATAGATATTTCTATCAAATGTTAACAAAAGAAAGTATTTTAATTTAATGGTATAAGATAAATATTATAAAGGGATTTATTTTAAATTTTAAACATTATTATTCATATGTATATTTATCAGATGTAAACAAAGTAAAGTGTTTTAATTTAATTACATAAGAAAAATTTTATTATAAATATTATTAAGAGATTTAAATTTAAATGCTCCAAATCAATCTCCTTTTTAAAACACAAATTTGTATAAACAAATGATAAATATCTCCAAAAATCATATTCATTTTAATATAATCAATTCACATTTAATTTAATTAGATTAAATATTTATTAAAATAAACGGGGCCAAAAATCCAGGGTCGTTACATTCCTCCCCCCTTAAAAAAATTTCGTCCCCGAAATTTAAAACAAAGATAATTTAAAAGCTGTTATACCAGCCATTCAAACATACATATCATTCATATATTAACAAACAACCAAACAGTCTATCCTAACAAACATCACTAGCTATCCGAACACGAATTCGGATAAGCTTTTCCAAAACTATCCAGAGTTGTCTCTCGAAGATCAACAATCCGAACTGGATTCCTGACCACAGTCAAATTTGATTCGACATCCAAATCTTTCTGAACTACTGGTTTTACAACAAATGATGAATCATGAACAAATTCCCTTAGATGGGATATATGGAATACATTATGAATTCCAGACATCCGACCCGAAAATTCAATTCTGCACGCTACAGCACCAATTCTTTCCCAATTTTATTGATTTCTTTCCATAATTTCAATATTTATTCATTCAATCCCGTATGATGTACATATACCATTCGTACGCAATATTAAATTCGATCGCTCGATCACATAATTTCACTTCCGAACTAGTATCGTCCACCCGACTTCCTAGTGCGGACTCAGATCTGGTTTCCTGATCCGAAACTGTCATTCTCCTTGCATAGCCACAATATGATAGAGAATTTTCAAAATCAATCAAAATCCACATCCATGGTTCGTCGTCGAAAATCGAGTGAAAAATCCTAACTCGAATCGATATAACTATCTCGAAATTCTGTGCTCGAATCTGGATCAAATTATTATGCGAATAAAATAATATACGTACATCCTATTGTCAGGACCCGATTCTTCGACTCCCGAATATCGACATCAATACGTCCACTGTATCGAATGCCAATCAGTCGGATGCCGGAAAACCGAACACTGAGGGTTTAAGAAAGAAGAAAGAGGTAGAAGAAGAGAGAAAGAAAAACAGAACAGAAAGAAATAACAGAACAACATCAGAATCTCACAATTCGCAGCGGAACAACATATAATAGATGTATGAATAATCTTTAAACAAAGAACTATATTAGTTATTACATTACATCACATCATCAGAGTGTACAACAACAAATAGCGGAAAAAGAAATACTATATACTAGTAATATGGCATGCCATCCATCTTGCCTCCAGCAACTCCTGAATTCCAGAATATCCTAATAATCCTAACTCTTAACTGCCCGTGTGGAAATTGGTGGGCACCCAGAGTTTAGGAAGGAAAACAATAAACTCCGAGTCAGTCATGTGACTGGTGTGAGAACTCAAAACAGTTTATTTTTCTTTAAAAATCAAAATAGAGGAATATTTTTAAAGTCAATTCGCAATGCTTTTAAAAATGAGAGTACCATAAGGCCTCCCGCACACACACATAATGCAAACGCAGAATCGGAGGAGATTTCTCCTTATGATAGTCAAAGATGCTTGATACGCATTAAAAAGAACATTTGATATTATTACTAGTGCATAGTGTAGGAAAAATTCATTTCGAAAATAAAGATATAAATCTTAGCCAGCATAGACATTTCGAACTATGCCTACTATAGCTACTATGTTCAATAGCAGGTTACCGCCACATTCCATAGCAGGTTATACAACTAAAACCGTACAAGGATCGTATTGTTTCTTTGGATTTCCAACAAATGGTCAGGCCAAGGAACTTCCCATTGCCACATGAGAACGTCTCTGGAAGGACGTCCCCGAGAACCAAACCGGATCTCTGCCAACACAAGGCCGGGTTACCCCTAATTGGGTAACTACTGACACGAGTATGCCATCCCCCGGTCCTTTGGGACCTTTAACCGAGCGCTCGTCACCAACATCACACAATCATAATTAAAGTGTTTCAACATGAGTAAGTATCTGGGCTCCATACCATGATACCACCCTTTTCCAGAAGGAAATGCACATACCCTAAAGGGAGCTACCCCTCATAACCTTGCCGCATCTTTCCTGTTTTGACCATTCCGGGGTGTGAGGCTCGACGAAGTCTCGCCCACAAAGCCACGCTTTATACAAAAGCTGTGCTTTGGGTCAACAAATGATCATAGAAATGATCACAAAGATAAACGATCAAACAAATGATCCTATCACAAATGATCAACACAATGATCATTTCACAGCAACACTCAGCATGTCACATTACCAAATTGGGAATATATCGCTGATAACCTTCAACTACATAACCTATGAGCTCGTACGTCTCAGAGAAGGGTGTTAAGCTAAGAGAATAAATTCTCCGCCACCAACAGAAATATATTTGAAAGAAATCAGCTTTATATCTCAATGTGTAATGTCAGACATACAATCCATACAAGTCTGTTCCGGGATCGAACAGAACCGAAGGCACTTACAAAGAAGTCCTTGCAATCCGGATATTCACTAATCACGACCAGACTTCCCATCACATATGGAATTTCTATACCGGGGCCAATCGATGCAGAAACATTCGACGGTAATCCTTCCGTTTTCAAAAATATCCGGTCTTCAACACCGGTCATCAAATGCAATCCATTACGTCGTATCACTATTCGGGATGGGTAATCCGAATAACGAGCGCAATAATTTAAAAATAAGCGTGGCATTCAAATTCAAGCAAATCACAACAAATACCTATTCAAAGGTAAATATTGATAGTCCGTTATTGAACTATCAATGGATATGCACGACATCACCAGATTCCAAATAATTTTCCAAATTATTTATTTCCCAAAATTCATATCTTTACAAGATATATAATTTTCACACTTCAACCATTTGAAAAAAAAATTCAAATCACTTTTCACCTTTACCACTTTTGAAAACAATTTCAAACATTTCCTTATGCGGAAATATTTTCATTTCAACATGGTTCATTTAAACCAATTAAATAAATCCTTAACGATTTACTTTATATTTACGTTCCAAATCCGTAAATTAATTTCCATACTTCAAAAATAAATCAATATTTATTTTTAAACCAATTCCCCTTTTCTTTTATAAATTCCATAGTGAATTTATATTTCAAAATATTTACGAATAAACGATTTCAATTATTAATTTTCAATTTATCTTCAAAAAGATAAATTCTCAAAACGTTTCATTTTGCATTGGAAAAACATTTCCATACTTATTTATTAATAAGTAATTCACAAATCTATTTATTTTCAACACTTGGAAAATATTCAATATACTTAAATCGAAATTAAGTATATAGTTCATTCTTTAAGGAAATCATTCTCTTAACCATATTTATTTGGGCCAAAACGAATGTTACGTAAAACATCGTTACAACGTCCCAAAATCACTAGTATAGGGATTCGAATTTAAGATAGATATATAAATCCCAATACTAAATAAAACATTTCCTTTCGGAAATCATTTACTATAACAACAGTGTTATAGTCCACCATTTCCTTCTATTTCTCGAAAACGTCTATTTCGACAATGAATGTTGAAATCTATGGTTTCGAATCTCAACACATTTAAAAACATCGTTAGATCGTTTTAATTCTATTTAAAACACCTAATTCAAAACATTTTCTTAACATATTATTCACTATTCAAAAACGTGAATATACTTCGTTAACCAATTTCATCCTTTCTATACACTTTATTTTAAAGGATTATTCACTGTCTAAAACGTGAATATAACTCCATAAATAAGTTATAAAAATTAACTTATCAAAATAAGTCGTTGCGAATTTATAAAACAATGTTTATAAATTCCTTTATTACCCTATATTCAATTCATTACTCAATTATATACCAAAGGTTCATATTATAAGTTAAATACTTATAATTTATTTGTTTGCAAAATCGTTCCTTTGAACTTCATAATTATAAATCTTATAACTTATAAGATTCGTTTATTTATCCAAATCTATTCTTTCTATAACTTTATAAATTTTATAAACCTACTGCTTATAAAATTCCATTTATAACTTCACCGTTTATAATTCTATAAATTTCATTCATTTATGAAATTCATTCACAATTCATTCTAACAGTTATAAAAAATCGTTTTATAATCCCAATATTTTAATTTACCAATTATCAATTTATAAATCCCTTATATAAATCAATTTATATTATTATTTCAAAACGTCTTTAAAGTCCTTTATAATTTCATCATTCCCTTTGATTTATAAAATAATCAAATTTCATAAATCCTATATTTAACTTTTTATAATAAATTCAAAAATCCCAATTTAAACTATTTTATAAATCCTATATTTAACTCCATATTTTCAAAAATCAACTTTTAACAAAATTTCTCAGAAATCATAATTTTTATAAAATAAAAAATTGTATCGTTTATTCATTTAAATGGATCAATTTCAAAAATATTTTATAAACATATATTTTCAAAAATCACTTTAAAATCCTTTTAAAATTCCAAAATTTGGCCCAATGATGCTACACACCAAATAGTTAATCACGACTACAACGACATCATATATCGATATGATAATCAACGAATATCAAAATATCCATAATCAAATAAATACTGTTGAGGAATCCAGTTGGATCCCTCCAACCTGTTTCCTGCATCCAAAGATGTTAGCACAATACCAATTCCGTTCCAGTACGAAATTATCGCGGTATATGGGATTTAAAATATTATCCGCTTAATAGACGGCGCAATAGGGTCTCATCCGCTATACAATGCGGGAAATCAACAACTGCAATATATACATATGCCAATATATATATATATATATATATATATATATATATTGCTATTTATATAGATATATCCTACTATATCTAATATCACAACCAACAACAATCAATAAATAACTACAAATCTAACTTATAAATTTTTGAGTGAGTAGTTCTCACCTTTATTTCCGTTTGCAATCCACTTCCAATTCAACTTGTTTTCTTCACTATTTTTGAACCTTGTATAAATCTTATACACATTCATTAATATTCGAACAGATCAAATAATACATTTTCATTTGATAATTTTGATTCATCGGTAATTTCATTTTAATAGTTAAATTAACTGATAGTTTTATTTAAACCAGTTTCTTCTTTAATAAATTTATATTAAATAAAAATTTAATTTAAGAACTAAATTTTCTTTGATACTTTTACTTAACAAAATATTAATTCTAAAACTACATTTCCTTTAAATAATTTTATGTAATCTAATTATTTAATTAAAACCAAAACTTTTCCTTTTTAGAAATAAATTTTATTTAGACTTCAAATACCTATACTTAAAAATAATAACAGTTTATATTATCATTTAAAATTCCTATATTCTTTTCTTGTCTGTTATAGACATATTTTTAAATTTAAAAATAGTTCAGTTCATTATTATTATATTTTTCTTAGGTTTAAATTAAATTAAAGTTAACTTAAAATTTAAAAACCGTTTTTAAAACTTTACTGTGACCTATAAATTTTCCCTTTTACTGTACATATACATATTTAAACTAAAACTTATTTACTGTAAATTTTATACAAACGGAAAATTTCTAAACTATATATATTAAAAATCTATTGTATTATCTTTCTGTAAATCTATAAATCTACATATAATTTTCTTTACCGCAATTTCTTAATTTCAAATCAAGATGTTAAAAATTTAATATTTAACTTACTGTAAAAATTTATATACTGGTTACACATTATTATTATTGTTATTTCTATTGATTCAAACTAAAAATAAATTTAATAAATTTCCTTACCGTTAACATTTATTATTTTTATTAAAATGAAATCAAAATAAACTTGCAATTATACCTCACTGTGAAATCATCAGCTCGAACTCGAGCCTACGACCATCGCGACACAGGCCCGCCCCCATCGGTCGAGATGAACGCCACTGCTACCTCGCAATCGAACTCTGATGTATGGCCCTACGCGATCCCCTCTGCGAATTTGCGTGCCAAGAACCCCAACGCGAGCCGCCGCACCTCGCGCTTCCTGCCTCGAACCTCCACGACATCGCCGCTTTACTGAGTCACGACCACTCCCCACCATTGCGCGCGCGCTCGCGTACCAGAACATGACGCAATCGACCCCACAGTTGCGTGCTCTACAAATCCCTAATCTCCCCTAGGTCGCCGCCGTGATTTTGAATTTTTTTTTTCTCCTCGGCCATTGCTTGATTTGAACGAGATGGGGAGGAAATTATAGCTCGACCATTGATGTTTATTTTACTGAAGAGAAAGGGGATTTTGATGCTCACAGGCTTCGGCCATTATTATTTTCTTCGATTCAAAAGTGAGGGAGTGGGTTATTTAAAATTTTCAGGAGCATGGGTCGCACGTCTTCGTATCGTGATTTCTCAGCATGATTTTAGGCGTGATAATTGGTAGAACGTGCTGACGTTGACTAAATTTAAATTTAAATTTAAATTGAATTCGTTGAAAATTTCAACGCGTTTACTCACTGTGTGCTCACATATCAACTCAGAAAAATACAAAATTTGAAATCCGAGAATAATTCAATATTACGGATCTAATGGAACTGGTTTCGTCGAAATCCGAGACTGTGCCTCGGACGGCTATTTTAAATATCGATTCAAACGATATAATTTCAAAACTGAACAATTCACTTTCAAATTCAATTTTGAAGCTTCTATTATCTTCAGTATTATCAATATGAATTTTACAAGCCTTTGAAATAATTTAAATCAGCTTAAAATTTAAGATTCAATTTTTTTTATTCAACTATGAATAGATTAAATTCTAAAATTTAATCGTCAAATTTATTCTGATAATTTGAAATTCAAGTCAAACCATCATTCAAATATTTAAAATTAATTAAATATTTTCAATTTAAATTGTTCAAAATTCTGGGTCGTTACAATCTTCCCCCCTTAAAAGAATTTCGTCCCGAAATTACAAGTTAAGAAGAATGCCCTTATCACGTCTATTATTTTTCATAATCTAAATAGTTTTATCAACTTTCTAAAACAAATCTTTTTTACTAGAGATTTATTATCATTTTAACTAGCTTTCCAACATCAATTATAAGTTTCAGACAACATTGTTTTCCTAACAATTCAAATTAAGATTTAAATTCAAATTTCAAACTTTCAAAATTTCTCAAAAATTTTCTAATACCCTAAATTTTCGAAAAATTTCGCCAGCGTCTCCTTTGCGCGGCTAGCTCGGTACGACTACAAAATGGCACCACGGCACCTCAGAATCAAAACGAAAAGAGAAAGCCAAGTGGCTGGAGAAGAAAATCACCAAATCTCATACTGAAATTGAAATACGTACCTTTTTGTCGAGCAATTCAATTTTTATCTTTGAAATCAAAATCCCAATTCCATTTCTTTTAATACACCTGTATATTCTGCTAGCCATAATATCCAATTACAATATTCAAACTATTTTGCTAATTCCATTACAAAATATTCAATATATGCTTCTTTTACATTTTTACTTCACTATTGAAGTTACATATCCATTCTCATTCAATTTTACATTTCAATTCAATTCACAATTTCAATTCTATTTCTTTTACTTACTTGAATTTATATACAAATTCAAATTTATCTTCAAATTTAGCCCACGACTAAACTTTAATTTAACCAATTCAAATTCCAATTCATTAGTCTAAGAATTTATCAAGTTAGTTTACTTGAATTCAATCCATTTTATTTTATTTTTTCCAAGTTTTGATTTTTTTTATTCAATTTGATCAAATCAAATCTCATTTCATCATTCAATTCCAATTCATTTATTTACAATTTATTTTCCAAATCCCAATTGTATATGAATTCTTTTCCTTATATTTTTTTTAATTCATATTTATGAATTTTATTTCTTACTTAATTCCATATACTAATGATAATAATTTAATATTATCACTTCCTAACAAACATACAACCATATACTATAATAATTCATAGAAAATCATTTCTTTTCTATACAAAAAATAGTTTTGGGCAAAATTATCTTATTTACCCGATTCAAAAACAATTTTATATTCACTAACAAATACACGCTCATATCTATTATTACACTCAAACTCATTCTAGAGTACTGCTGACTCTATCTCTAATGAGTAACACCCAACAGAGCCATGGTTGTCGCTTAACCATATGCTTTGATACCACTGTCAGGACCCGATTCTTCGACTCCCGAATATCTACATCAATACGTCCACTGTATCGAATGCCGATCAGTCGGATGTCGGAAAACCGAACACTGAGGGTTTAAGAAAGAAGAAAGAGGTAGAAGAAGAGAGAAAGAAAAACAGAACGGAAAGAAATAACAGAACAACATCAGAATCTCACAATTCGCAGCGGAACAACATATAATCGATAAATGAATAATCTTTAAACAAAGAACTATATTAGTTATTACATTACATCACATCATCAGAGTGTACAACAACAAACAGCGGAAAAAGAAATACTATATACTAGTAATATGCCATGCCATCCATCATGCCTCCAGCAACTCCTGAATTCCAGAATATCCAGATAAACCTAACTCTTAACTGCCCGTGTGGAAATTGGTGGGCACCCAGAGTTTAGGAAGGAAAACAATAAACTCCGAGTCAGTCATGTGACTGGTGGGAGAACTCAAAAAAGTTTATTTTTCTTTAAAAATCAAAATAGAGGAATATTTTTAAAGTCAATTCGCAATGCTTTTAAAAATGAGACTACCATAAGGCCTCCCGCACACACACACAATGCAAATGTAGAATCGGAGGAGATTTCTCCTTATGATAGTCAAAGATGCTTGATACGCATTAAAAAGAACATTTGATATTATTACTAGTGCATAGTGTAGGAAAAATTCATTTCGAAAATAAAGATATAAATCTTAGCCAGCATAGACATTTCGAACTATGCCTACTATAGCTACTATGTTCAATTTGCAGGTTACCGCCACATTCCATAGCAGGTTATACAACTAAAACCGTACAAGGATCATATTGTTTCTTTGAATTTCCAACAAATGGTCAGGCCAAGGAACTTCCCATTGCCATATGAGAACGCCTCTGGAAGGACGTCCCCGAGAACCAAACCGGATCTCTGCCAACACAAGGCCGGGTTACCCCTAACTGGGTAACTACTGACACGAGTATGCCATCCCCCGGTCCTTTGGGACCTTTAACCGAGCGCTCGTCACCAACATCACACAATCATAATTAAAGTGTTTCAACATGAGTAAGTATCTGGGCTCCATACCATGATACCACCCTTTTCCAGAAGGAAATGCACATACCCTAAAGGGAGCTACCCCTCATAACCTTGCCGCATCTTTCCTGTTTTGACCATTCCGGGGTGTGAGGCTCGACGAAGTCTCGTCCACAAAACCACGCTTTATACAAAAGCTGTGCTTTGGGTCAACAAATGATCATAGAAATGATCACAAAGATAAACGATCAAACAAATGATCCTATCACAAATGATCAACACAATGATCATTTCACAACAATACTCAGCATGTCACATTACCAAATTGGGAATATATCGCTGATAACCTTCAACTACATAACCTCTGAGCTCGTAGTCTCAGAGAAGGGTGTTAAGCTAAGAGAATAAATTCTCCGCCACCAACAGAAATATATTTGAAAGAAATCAGCTTTATATCTCAATTTGTAATGTCAGACATACAATCCATACAAGTTTGTTCCGGGATCGAACAGAACCGAAGGCACTTACAAAGAAGTCCTTGCAATCCGGATATTCACTAATCACGACCGGACTTCCCATCACATATGGAATTTCTATACCGGGGCCAATCGGTGCAGAAACATTCGACGGTAATCCTTCCGTTTTCAAAAATATCCGGTCTTCAACACCGGTCATCAAATGCAATCCATTACGTCGTATCACTATTCGGGATGGGTAATCCGAATAACGAGCGCAATAATTTAAAAATAAGTGTGGCATTCAAATTCAAGCAAATCACAACAAATACCTATTCAAAGGTAAATATTGATAGTCCGTTATTGAACTATCAATGGATATGCACGACATCACCAGATTCCAAATAATTTTCCAAATTATTTATTTCCCAAAATTCATATCTTTACAAGATATATAATTTTCACACTTCAACCATTTGAAAAAAAAATTCAAATCACTTTTCACCTTTACCACTTTTGAAAACAATTTCAAACATTTCCTTATGCGGAAATATTTTCATTTCAACATGGTTCATTTAAACCAATTAAATAAATCCTTAACGATTTACTTTATATTTACGTTCCAAATCCGTAAATTAATTTCCATACTTCAAAAATAAATCAATATTTATTTTTAAACCAATTCCCCTTTTCTTTTATAAATTCCATAGTGAATTTATATTTCAAAATATTTACGAATAAACGATTTCAATTATTAATTTTCAATTTATCTTCAAAAAGATAAATTCTCAAAACGTTTCATTTTGCATTGGAAAAACATTTCCATACTTATTTATTAATAAGTAATTCACAAATCTATTTATTTTCAACACTTGGAAAATATTCAATATACTTAAATCGAAATTAAGTAATAGTTCATTCTTTAAGGAAATCATTCTCTTAACCATATTTATTTGGGCCAAAACGAATGTTACGTAAAACATCGTTACAACGTCCCAAAATCACTAGTATAGGGATTCGAATTTAAGATAGATATATAAATCCCAATACTAAATAAAACATTTCCTTTCGGAAATCATTTACTATAACAACAGTGCTATAGTCCACCATTTCCTTCTATTTCTCGAAAACGTCTATTTCAACAATGAATGTTGAAATCTATGGTTTCGAATCTCAACACATTTAAAAACATCGTTAGATCGTTTTAATTCTATTTAAAACACCTAATCCAAAACATTTTCTTTAACATATTATTCACTATTCAAAAACGTGAATATACTTTGTTAACCAATTTCATCCTTTCTATACACTTTATTTTAAAGGATTATTCACTGTCTAAAACGTGAATATAACTCCATAAATAAGTTATAAAAATTAACTTATCAAAATAAGTCGTTGCGAATTTATAAAACAATGTTTATAAATTCCTTTATTACCCTATATTCAATTCATAACTCAATTATATACCAAAGGTTCATATTATAAGTTAAATACTTATAATTTATTTGTTTGCAAAATCGTTCCTTTGAACTTCATAATTATAAATCTTATAACTTATAAGATTCGTTTATTTATCCAAATCTATTCTTTCTATAACTTTATAAATTTTATAAACCTACTGCTTATAAAATTCCATTTATAACTTCACCGTTTATAATTCTATAAATTTTATTCATTTATGAAATTCATCCACAATTCATTCTAACAGTTATAAAAACTCATTTTATAATCCCAATATTTTAATTTACCAATTATCAATTTATAAATCCCTTATATAAACCAATTTATATTATTATTTCAAAACGTCTTTAAAGTCCTTTATAATTTCACCATTCCCTTTGATTTATAAAATAATCAAATTTCATAAATCCTATATTTAACTTTTTATAATAAATTCAAAAATCCCAATTTAAACTATTTTATAAATCCTATATTTAACTCCATATTTTCAAAAATCAACTTTTAACTAAATTTCTCAGAAATCATAATTTTTATAACATTAAAAATTGTATCGTTTATTCATTTAAAATGGATCAATTCCAAAAATATTTTATAAACATATATTTTCAAAAATCACTTTAAAATCCTTTTAAAATTCCAAAATTTGGCCCAATGATGCTACACACCAAATAGTCAATCACGACTACAACGACATCATATATCAATATGATAATCAACGAATATCAAAATATCCATAATCAAATAAATACTGTTTATGAATCCAGTTGGATCCCTCCAACCTGTTTCCTGTATCCAAAGATGTTACCACAATACCAATTCCGTTCCAGTATGAAATTATCGCGGTATATGGGATTTAAAATATTATCCGCTTAATAGACGGCGCAATAGGGTCTCATCCGCTATACAATGCGGGAAATCAACAACTGCAATATATACATATGCCAATATATATATATATATATATATATATATATATATATATATATATATATATATATATTGCTATTTATATAGATATATCCTACTATATCTAATATCACAACCAACAACAATCAATAAATAACTGCAAATCTAACTTATAAATTTTTGAGTGAGTAGTTTTCACCTTTATTTCCGTTTGCAATCCACTTCCAATTCAACTTGTTTTCTTCATTATTTTTGAACCTTGTATAAATATTATACACGTTCATTAATATTCGAACAGATCAAATAATACATTTTCATTTGATAATTTTGATTCATCGGTAATTTCATTTTAATAGTTAAATTAACTGATAGTTTTATTTAAACCAGTTTCTTCTTTAATAAATTTATATTAAATAAAAATTTAATTTAAGAACTAAATTTTCTTTGATACTTTTACGTAACAAAATATTAATTCTAAAACTACATTTCCTTTAAATAATTTTATGTAATCTAATTATTTAATTAAAACCAAAACTTTTCCTTTTTAAAAATAAATTTTATTTAGACTACAAATACCTATACTTAAAAATAATAACAGTTTATATTATCATTTAAAATTCCTATATTCTTTTCTTGTCTGTTATAGACATATTTTTAAATTTAAAAACAGTTCAGTTCATTATTATTATATTTTTCTTAGATTTAAATTAAATTAAAGTTAACTTAAAATTTAAAAACCGTTTTTAAAACTTTACCGTAACCTATAAATTTTCCCTTTTACTGTATATATACATATTTAAAGTAAAACTTATTTACTGTAAATTTTATACAAACTGAAAATTTCTAAACTATATATATTAAAAATCTATTGTATTATCTTTCTGTTAATCTATAAATCTACATATAATTTTCTTTACCGCAATTTCTTAATTTCAAATCAAGATGTTAAAATTTTAATATTTAACTTACTGTAAAAATTTATATACTGGTTACACATTATTATTATTATTATTTCTATTGATTCAAACTAAAAATAAATTTAATAAATTTCCTTACCGTTAACATTTATTATTTTTATTAAAATGAAATCAAAATAAACTTGCAATTGTACCTCACTGTGAAGTCATCAGCTCGAATTCGAGCCTACGACCATCGCGACACAGGCCCGCCCCCATCGGTCGAGATGAACGCCACTGCTACCTCGCAATCGAACTCTGATGTATGGCCCTACGCGATCCCCTCTGCGAATTTGCGTGCCAAGAACCCCAACGCGAGCCGCCGCACCTCGCGCTTCCTGCCTCGAGCCTCCACGACATCGCCGCTTTACTGAGTCGCGACCACTCCCCACCATTGCGCGCGCGCTCGCGTACCAGAACATGACGCAATCGACCCCACAGTTGGGTGCTCTACAAATCCCTAATCTCCCCTAGGTCGCCGCCGTGATTTTGTTTTTTTTTTCTCTTCGGCCATTGGATTTGAACGAGATGGGGAGGAAATTATAGCTCGGCCATTGATGTTTATTTTACTGAAGAGAAAGGGGATTTTGATGCTCATAGGCTTCGGCCATTATTATTTTCTTCGATTCAAAAGTGAGGGAGTGGGTTATTTAAAATTTTCAGGAGCATGGGTTGCACGTCTTCGTATCGTGATTTCTCGGCATGATTTTAGGCGTGATAATTGGTAGAACGTGCTGACGTTGACTAAATTTAAATTTAAATTGAATTCGTTGAAAATTTCAACGTGTTTACTCACTGTGTGCTCACATATCAACTCATAAAAATACGAAATTTGAAATCCGAGAATAATTCAATATTACGGATCTAATGGAACTGGTTTCGTCGAAATCCAAGACTGTGCCTCGGACGGCTATTTTTAAATATCGATTCAAACGATATAATTTCAAAACTGAACAATTCACTTTCAAATTCAATTCTGAAGCTTCTATTATCTTCAGTATTATCAATATGAATTTTACAAGCCTTTGAAATAATTTAAATCAGCTTAAAATTTAAGATTCAAATTTTTTTATTCAACTATGAATAGATTAAATTCTAAAATTTAATCGTCAAATTTATTCTGATAATTTGAAATTCAAGTCAAACCATCATTCAAATATTTAAAATTAATTAAATATTTTCAATTTAAATTGTTCAAAATTCTGGGTCATTACACTACGTATTTATATCCATTGATTATCAACTATATCAATTTTCTTTTATTCGCATTATTTTGATTTCTATCCACTTGGAATAATTTTCTCAATATCAAATTTACTTAAAAATTTCACCACTCATTTCTTAAGTTTAAATAAGCATTATATATACTCTTATATTATTACTCTACCACTTTAGCCTTTATATCCTCTTATTTAAATCTGAATTTCCAATTCCCTGTGAATTCAATTTATCTTCAACTCTGAATATTTAATTTTATTGACTATCTTCCATTTATAACTGATTCTATCATTATTCTAAATTAGTTTCATCTACTAGTTTATTTCAATATCCAATTTGAAATCGGTTTGTTGCTAAATTTATTTTTATTTCTAACTCCTAAAAAAATTTGAAATTTTTTGGAAGAGTCTCCTTTATACGAAGGATCTTTTGCAATTTGACAAGAAATATAAATATATAAGCACTATATATAAGAAGTTTATAGCATTACGCTTATATAGCATTACATATTTTCATAAGCACATATGTATGGTTTCGACACTTATTACAATTACTTCCAATCAATTCTCAAACCATTCCCTTCAGTTTAAGTGATTTACAACTTACTCGCTTAAATTTAATTCATTTAAGCAAATCAATCTCTTATTCATTCCAATTGATTTCAAAATCATCCTATTTTGCTTCTAATAATTCATAGAATTTTATCTAATCTCATTTACTTCGAACGACCCATTTTCTTATACAATTCGACAATATTATTGTGAATAAATAATTACTTAAACTTTATAACAAATTTTAAATTGATTCCAACTCAATTTACACTTGATTCCATCCCATTTTAATTGTATTCACAATCTTTCCATTTCATTTTCTTTCATTTCAAAAAGTTTGAATCCAAACCATTTTATTAAACTTGACAACCAATATTTTAAATAACCATCTCATAATTTACTCAAGTTATTTATTTTCTCCAAACTATCCCATCCAATAACTTAAGTTTATTCTATTCCACCAATTTCCATTTAAATCTTTGATTTGATTTTCCTTTAATCAAATACCAACTAATTACTAATTTATTCGATTAGTTTATTCTTTTATCCATTCTTAAATTTTAATTTACATTAACAATTCATTATTGAATTTATTTATAATAAGGTCATTCAATTTATGCTTGAGTTAGATTTGTTTACAACTCACACCAATTCTATTTTAATTCAATTTAATACTTACTTGGTTTACATTTATTTATCTACGTAAGAATTTTATTCCATTCAACATTATCTATAACTCGATTGAATTCATTTAAATTCAGTTTTATTCCAACTCAACTTAGTTAAATCTAGCTACTTACCATTCTTTTAAATTTTATTACTCAATATGTGAGCTCAAAACTTATTTATTTACTTAAAAGCTTATATTGCTCATTTGAGTCACTTCATCTTATAACCACAATTCCAGATTATATATATAACACTTACTATCTTAAGGTATAGATTTTCATTTCACAATTACAATCATTTTACCTTCCAATTTCATATCCAATTCAATTTCAATTTTATTTAACTTATCTCAGGTTAAATTCAAGTACATTTTCTTCACTTTCATTTACTTAAGTTAAATTTTAGTTCCCGGATTAAAATTCACAATTTCTTCTTATTAATATCAACTTTACTTTATAAGCTCAATAGTTGATTCATTTAAACTTTTCATATTATTTAAATAGAATTTCTTAGAATTCAATTTCCCGGTTTTCATTTCCAAAACCATTTTTGAAATGATAACTACACATACCCACTTGGTTTATCAAATCAAATCTTCAAATTCCAAACACTTGTTTTCACCAAACAAATTTTCCTTTTAAAAAAAAATTCTAAAACAACTTGTATACCCAACAAGCCCAAACAATACCATGACCAACTATCCTGGTAGCAATCCATAACTCGAAAATGAATACTGATGATGTGGCCATCATCATCAGGACTATTTTCCAGCGACTGAAGTGAGTTCAGTGCTTCCTTACTTCCATAATTTTCTCCCAAAACAATTTCCATTCAACAATATTTTCCAAAACCATACTCCATTATTGCCTTCAAATCTTTGGAAAAACATTTCAAACATTCCCAAGATTTTAAATTCCCAAATCCTTTTGTTTAAATTCATTTAAACACCTTTCAAATTTTCGGGACTTAAATTCTAGTTTAGTTATATTCCTTTTTATTTAAACCATACTTAGACAATTTTATTTGGTTATAAACCGCTCAAATTTTAAATTTTTATTTGGTTGTAGTATTAACAACCAAACATCCAAATATATGTATAATAGTTTCAGAAAAATATTTCTTTTATGTCAAAATATAATTTTGGTAAAATTATTTCATTTACCCTACTTTAAAAATAATACTGTGTCGGTTTACCTTGTTTAAGAGTTTAGAAATCCCTATTAATGAAATGGCGTCCCACATATCGACCAGAATCCATAAACACTCAACACAATATAAAAACAATTTTATATTCACTAACAAATACGCGCTCATATCTATTAATACACTCAAACTCATTTTAGAGTATTACAGACTCTATTCTATGAGTAATTCCTACCAGAGCCAAGGTTTTATCCAACCTCGCTCTGATACCAACTGTGACGACCCGTCCTTCTACTACCAGAAAGACGTATCATCATTTAGAAAAGAAAGGGATAGAAATGGAAAAGAATAGAAGAAAGAAACAACAACATCAGAATCTCACAGCGGAACGGAACAAAATATAATATATCACATAACTAGTACGTAGTTTTACATATATCAGTGTTATACAATATCAATACATATGACAGTCATACATACATCTGTCACTATATTCAACAGAGATACAGTACACATCAACTACTGACACAGCGATCTAGATAGATATCTATATACGTCTGGAAACTCCTGCTCCAAGCTCCTCTAGAAATCAAAGTCCAAAACCTATTTTCACTTGGCTACTCATAAAAATTTGAGTACCCAAGAGTTTATGAAAAACAAAATATAAACTCTGGGTCAGACATGGGTCTGGTATGAGTAAACGGTTTAAAGTTTTTAACTTTGAAAAACATTTGAAAATAAAGGTATCACGTAAGACTTCCCACAAATAAATACGGGTAAGTTTTTACCTTACGCTAACCAAAACATTTCATAGGAAATCCAGTGATATTATAATAGTGTCTAGGGTTTTCAAGTAAATAGAATATAGCCGAAATTGTTACACCTGTTAAATTCTAGCTACTAGCCACAAAAGTGGGTAATACAAATCAAAACCGTAGGGTCTCATAGGGAAAATGGATTTCCAACAATGGTAGGGCTATTGGGGTACCGCCCTTCACAGTACAGGGCCTAGATCACCGTACCGAGGATCACTCCCGACCCCTACAACACAAGGCCGGAACTATTCCTTACTAAACAGTCCCGAACAAGATAAACCCCGTGGTTGTAGCTAGCAACCGCCCACACAGCCGAAATAAAAAGGGACATCTAAACAGGGGAATATCTTGTCCAGCTTGGGCATGACCTACCTAACCTTGCTGCTCCTCCCCTGTTTTAGCCATTCCCAGTTGATGAGGCTTGAGGCTGCGATTACCTTTACAGGACATATCACTTAGAATGCTCATCGTCCGCCTGACGATGTGCTGAAGCATTCAATCTATACAAGTTCGTTTCGGGTTCGAACGAAACCGAAGGCATTATCTCGTCACACTCACTTTGGAATCACCCTCAGAGTCAATAACGATAACCCTTGCATTCTGAAAACACCATCTCGATCTTCATTTCAGAATTCACGACCTAACGTTTAAATTGGATCGATGTGGTTTTCGGAATATCAAATTGATACTCGATCCCGGTCTCATCGAAATCCAAATGCCATTTTAAAGGCCAAGTTGTCTAATTAACTTAAATGGTTTAAATAATTTAAATTCAATAATTGAATTAACATAACATTATCATAGATGAATCATACACCATCATCGTAGATATAACACAGCATATCACAGAGCATCACAGACTATCATTAAATAAATATCACAATCAGATATTCTACTCATACAATCCATAAGCAATCCACTTAAATTCTCATTTGTAGTTAATTCAATTTAAATTAATTACCTAAGAGTTAATCACTTAACCCTGTTTAATTAATTATTAATTAACAATTAATTACTTATTTCATTATAAATTATCTAATTAATCATTTCTTAATCAACTATTAAATCTTAATTTTTCAATCAATTATTTATTTCATTTATTTAATTAGTTACTTTATAATCAAGTTGTTTAACTTTAATTACTATTCCTTATTCATTAATTAATAACCTTAATTATTAATTAATGAAACTTAATAACTTAATTATTTAACTACTAATTTCTTAATTAATCAATTATAAATCCTTAATTCTTAATTAAGTTACTTAATTAATTAACTATTAATTCATAATTAAATTATTTGATTAGTTAACTATTAATCATTCATTAATTAATTTAAGTAGTTAATTACAATTTATTTTATCACTTAATCACTCGTTTATCCATCCTTAATTACAATTATAAAGTAGTTATTCTTAATTACTTTCTAGAAATAATTCATTTAATTTTAATTACTCAATGTAGTTAACCCTTAGAAGTCCCCTTTTAAATTTTAAATCATTTTATTATTAATTACAAGCTTAAAAGTTAATTAACTTTTATACTTAGCTTAAATAATTTTCTTAATTAAATAATTTAAGTGTTTAAGACCATCGTTAAGCTTTTGACTAAAATAATTAAAACTTGTACAAAATCTTAGCTTAACTTTTAAACATTTTCTAAGCTCAAAATGTTTAAACAAATTTGTAAAAACAAAATTTACTCAACTTTTACATCATTGCAAAGCTGCAGTTTGACCAAACCCGAGGCTTCCCAGGTAAAACCCGAGACCTCCCCTGCGTTACTCGAGTGTTACTTCGAGTTCCACCCCACCTTTTCCCGCGTCACCCCTGATACATCTCCTTCTACTACTCTTTTTTTTCCAGTAAGTTAAAATTATAAACTAAGTATAATTAGCATCAGGAAATTTACATTCGAACTCGACAAACTAACCCAAAGCTTGCTCCACTTTCGCTCGAGTGCGACTCGCATCAGTTGAACTCGACGACGACATTGACACGATTCGCCGTCGTACACGTGCACGGCGGCACGGCCGATCTCCAGCTACTACCAACATCACCCACAACTCAGAAATCATCCCGAAACTCGAAATCTAAATTCAATTCGTCCTCAAATGATCAAAATCGAAAATCTACAGTTCCATGGAAAACTGCAAAACAAGACCTTCGGCAATTATGCCTCGCGAATGACACACCGATCACCAGAGGAGCTCGAACCTCACAACACCTCCACGACGCAATAAGCTTCCTCCCTCATGAATCACGTGAAGCTCGAACCCGTGTAGGCGATGAATTTGTTGTGTTTACAGTGATTAACAAAACTGCAAATAAAACCCTAAAATGGCCTTGATTTCTTAATTCACGAAATAAATAATTGTTTTCACATTTTTCCCGAGATCGTGGATGGATAAACTTGCTTCAATTCAAGTTTCATCAATTAAAATTGAATCGATCGCTTGAAATAGAAAGAATTGCATCATAAGTTCAACTTCAAACTACTCATAGAATATGAGACGAAAATTCTTCAATCTTGTTTTAAAAATCATAAATTTCCATCGTAATTCAAAATATAAATCCGAATTAGCATTCTATAACAAATGAATTTATCCATAAATTACTTGGTTGCTTGTAAAATCATATTCAGTAGCATACTTTGTACACAGAGGGTTTAAACAGCTTACAAAATCTTATTTTAGCTTAACTACTTTGTTTGATTGAAAGAAATTAAAACTTTAACATACATTTGCATCACATAAATTTGAGCTTAGGACAATTTATTTCCCTGTATCAATTAAACTGAGAGCATATGCTTCACAGGATTATACTCACAAGATGAAAACATACATAACCATAAGATCACAGAGTTGCTTAACTGTTAAATTTAAAACTTAAAACTTAAGGAATTAAGTTTACTCACCTGCACATCCTTTGTACAGAAACAATTTCTATTTTTGAATCAGCAGTTGAAAGCTTTCATGAATTATGAAACTGCCTGAAGTTTTGAATTTAATTTTTGATTTTACTTCTTTCTCTTGTTTTGTTTTTCTCAGGTTAGTTTCTTAAATTTTGTTAAGTTTTATAATCGAACACAATAATATGATGGATATATATATAGAAAGGCTTGGACAGTAGGTAATATCTGGACAAGTTTTACTTGTTTTGACATGCTTTGTATTTAATATACTGAAATGATATTGTAACTCGGCTGTAAGATTTTATTTGTAAAACTGAAATGACTATTTGTTGTGCTAATTAATGCATGTCTTCAAATTTGTTAACATCTATTTATGGTTTCTGATATTAGTTGATATTTTTTTTCTGGGCAAAGATATCTTGTATAAGTATAAAGATATGTACTTCAGGTAGGCATAGCTTGTACATGAAGCTTTGTAAAATACATTTGTTTTCAAGTAGACATTTGGTTTTGCATAAGAAGATGTTTTATTTTATATTTTGCTGAGAAATTATTTTGTGAAAGAAGGTTATTTTATTTTATTATTTTGTAGCTTGAATAATTATATACATACTTGTCTTATTTTATTTACACTTTGGCCTAGTTTTCATTCTATTCTATATTTTGTTCTTAAATTTAATTCTGTATTTTATATTTCACTTAATTTCTTGTTTGTAGTTACATTTCTATTTCTATTTCCTATTTGCATTTGACTATCAACATTTAAGTTATATTTCATAAATTTACTTACCCACTTTTATTTGTATTTGTACTTTAGCTAACAATATTTAAATATGTACAACATAATTTACTTACATTTATACTTATTTTTATATATATTTCCAATTATATTTTATTTAAATTATATACATAAGTTTGACTCATATTTTACATTTATATTTTATATTACTAGAATTAGATTTTAATTTTAAACATTATCATCTATAGATATTTCTATCAAATGTTAACAAAAGAAAGTATTTTAATTTAATGGTATAAGATAAATATTATAAAGGGATTTATTTTAAATTTTAAACATTATTATTCATATGTATATTTATCAGATGTAAACAAAGTAAAGTGTTTTAATTTAATTACATAAGACAAATTTTATTATAAATATTATTAAGAGATTTAAATTTAAATGCTCCAAATAAATCTGCTTTTTAAAACACAAATTTGTATAAACAAATGATAAATATCTCCAAAATCATATTAATTTTAATATAATCAATTCACATTTAATTTAATTAGATTAAATATTTATTAAAATAAACGGGGCCAAAAATCTAGGGTCGTTACAAATTTCAAATATAGATTTGATCTACAAAATAAACCATCCAATTTTATTATATTTCCAAACTTTAATATCCCACATTTCAACACTAAACTTTATAATTTCATATATTCATATCTCAGATCTAATTTCATTATTGTTTAGTTTTGAAATATTCATTTCATAAATCCAATATTATTTAAATAAATTTAAATTACAATTAAATCAAATATTCATTTATCAAAATCAAATAGCATTCCAAATTCACATTCTTTATCAAAATAAAGATTATATCATTAAGTCATTAATTAAATTATCATCTTAAAAAAAATCTTTCCATGTCCGCTTCTTCCCATGTCCATGCCTCTCCTGTTCTACCCATCACGTCCACAACCATACCCGTACCTCCCTGCCATAATGTACCTTCTTCTCCCGCAAATCTCTCCAGCTTTCCAGTGACTCTTTCTGTCAAACTCCTCCCGCCCTCCTCTGCCATCAATCCCGAACCCACTCGTTCTGTTCCCCCTCCTCTTCCTCTTCCTGACCCTCATCTTTCTAAGCCTCCTGATGCATCTGCTTTGCCTCTTTTCTCTGACCCATCTACCCCATACCATGATGAACGTAAATGGACTTCTTTATTCAAGCATAAGCCAAGTAATGCTGGGAAGTACATTCCCGTTGATCTTACCCCTTTGTATGAAGATGAAGTGATGGTGCCTCCAACTAATGTTCTTGACGCTGGTGCAAAGAATTGGTCAGACACAGTTGTGGGTTTTTTCTTAGACAAGCCTCTGTCGTATACTGCTGTGGTTCAGAAGTTGAAAGGAATATGGAAACTTAAAGGCATGGTCAAAGTTAAATCTGATGGTATTGTGTTTTTATTTAATTTTTCTTCTGCTGATGATAGAAGAAATGTCTTACAGAAGGACCCAATATTTATGAACAATAAGATGTTCATAATTAAGCCATACGATGTGTCTGTTAGTAACATATCTGGATCTGTAACCTCTGTTCCAGTATGGGTGCATCTCTACAATCTTCCTCTGTTTGCATGGTCATCATTAGGAATTAATTGGTTGTGTAGTCGTTTGGGTAGATTACTATGTATGGACGAATTAACTGAGCAACAAAATAGGTTAACTTATGCTAAGTGTCTCATTGAAGTGAAACCAAATAAGGAGTTAGTTAATGAATTTAAAGTGAAACTGGTGGAAGGTGGCTATCAGAAGATATATGTTGAGTATCAGTGGAGGCCGGATGTTTGTGTGATTTGCAACAAATTTGGTCACTCAACTGATCAATGTGAGTATAAAGAAGAGGTAACAGTTACTAGAGGAGCTGAAGAACAAAATAATGGAGTGAAAGGAAACAGTAAAGGCAATAAAATTGAGACTGTGCATGATATAAAGAAGGGTATCCCCTTTCAGGTGAAAGTAGCGAGAAGATGGCAGCGTGTGAGTAGAAACAAAAAAGAATTGACTGTGACTAAGAATAACAAAGATAATAAAGAAGGAAGCATTGAAGTGGTAGACTGTGACAAAACCAGTGGAATGGATGTGGTTGAAATACATGATGCTGATAGTAATAGAAATGATAAGGAAAGTGAGAGAAGTAGTATGCCAATAAAGTCTAGTGATAAAACTACATTGCTTGATGAAGACAACAACCAAGATATTGATGTGTGTGCTGATAAGGGAAAGTATGGGAATGATAGTAATGAGGATAAGGAAACATCTGCCGAACTTATCATATCTTATAAGTTTGAAGTTTTAATGGGTATGGAAAATGATGTTTTTACTGATATGGTAAATAGTGTAAGTGATAGTGATAGAAAATTTGACAGAGGTAAACAATTAGAAAACAGTGTGTCTGATGTTAACACAAATGTTGAGTTTGCATTGCAAAAGGAACAAATGAAAATAACCACACATGAAGATGAAACAACTCACTTATCACATATGCAACTACCTGAAAACATCACCTCAGACATATCCACAAGAAATATAGGCATAATTGTGAATGCTACAGAATGTGAGTACATAAATGATAAAGGAAAGAGTCCTGAGGAAGGTAAAAACAAACAAAGTAAAAGTGGGAAATCGAAGAATAAAAGGAAAGCATGGAAAAGCACTGACATGCACAAGAATGAAAAAGAAAACACTGATACATTAACATGTCCAACTGAAATTCCAAACTCCACAGCAGTATCTCCTCTTAGCATTTACTCCAAAATTCTTCCTCCAATAGCTTTCAAATCTAATCCCAATGCTTCTCCTCTTTCAACCAACCTCAAACATCTCCCATCTCCTGTCCATGCTCATAACCAGTCATCCACTACACAAATTCCTATTGTTACTGAAAATAATGATCTGACCCCATTATCAGCTACTATTCCAAACTACTTGTCTTCAACTCAGGCAGTAACTAGGAAAATGAAGATAGAGTTTCTTAATGCTAGAATTCCCCAATGATGTTACGCTTTGGAGCATGGAACATCAGGGGGGCTCACCACATCACAAAACAAGATCAGTGCAAACAACTTATCTCCTCTCAAAATTTATCTGTGCTGGCGATTCTTGAGACTAAACTAAATCTTAATTTAACTATTAAGGCTGCGGAGTATATCAGATTGGGATGGAAAATTATTCATAACCTTAATGAATCTCCTTATGGTAGAATTTTGATAATTTTCAATCCCCAAGTTGTTGAAATGTCTACCATTCTCTCCACCTCTCAACTAATCCACTGTCATGCTATTGATATAGCTGATCGAACCTCTTTCTACGTATCTTTTATATATGCTTTCAACTCTACTGCTGCCAGAATATCTTTGTTATCTGTCATTCCTTCTCTGAGACAATCCACTCATCCATGGATCATTTTTGGTGATTTCAACTGTTGCCAAGCTATCTCTGATAGAGTGGGTAGTAACCCTCTGTCATCAAATGAGATTCTTCCCCTCAATAATGTGATATCTGATGCAGACCTAATTAACATCAAATCAGTTGGAATGCAATTCTCATGGAACAATAAAAGAAAGCATGGCATCAGAACATTCTCTAGAATTGATCACTCCTTCTCCAATCATGCAGCTCTTTCTAAATGGCCACTTCTTTTCAACTACCTTCCTCCCCCTCTACTATCTGACCACTCTCCCCAGATCATTCATCTTCATGGAGTGGACATGAGAAGAAAAACTAATTTTAAATTTTTTAATTCTTGGACAACTGAAGCTGACTTTAAACCTACTGTTTTAAATGTGTGGAATTCTAATAAACTTGGTAACCCTCTCTTTGTCTTGCAGGAGAAAATTAGAGAAACCAAAAGCAAACTTAAAAATTGGGCACATAACAAATATGGCAATGGTGATAAGTTGAGCTCCAATATTATGAGGAAACTTGCTGAAGTACAGAAGGCTATGATGGATAATTATAATGATGCTAGTTTTTCTGCCTCTGAAGCTGTTTTAACTCAACAATACTCTGAAGCCCTTGCTCAAGAATGTGATATGATACGTCAAAAGTCGAGAATGAAATGGTGGAAAGAAGGAGACAAGAATAGTGCATTCTTTCATGATAGTCTAAAAGACAAACATAGAAGAGAGAACATTGCATCTATAATTGACATGAATGAGGAAGTTCAAAATACTGCTGGTAAAATCAATTTAGCTTTTGAGCAATATTTTTCTTCTATATATTCCAATGCTAACAACTTCATCCCTGCAATTGATGATATTCCCATGGACATAATGCCAATGCTGGATGATGAGAACTACAAAATGCTCTGTGAAGAGGTCACCAAAGATGAAATTGTCAATGCTATGTTTTCTCTCAACTCAAATTCTTGCAGTGGCCCTGATGGTCTGAACACTCACTTTTACACTAAATGCTGGAATATTGTGTCTACGGATGTTTGTAAAGCTATTTCTTACTTCTTCTCTAAAAGCAAGCTCTACAGGTCCTACAACTACACAAACATAGCTCTTGTCCCTAAAATCAAAAATGCACACCATGTTAAAGACTTTAGGCCCATATCATGCTGCAACACTATTTACAAATGTATTTCCAAAGTAATTGCTACTCGGTTAAAGAAAGTTCTTCCCTCTCTTGTTTCTAACAACCAAACTGCCTTTCTGCCTGGTAGAAATATTCTTGATCATATCTTTCTTGCGCATGAGATTATTAAAGGAAACCACAGAAGTAATACTCCCCCCAAAGCTATGCTTAAACTTGATATTATGAAAGCTTTTGATATGCTACAATGGGATAGTATTGTACGAATTATGGGGTATATGAACTTTCCTCCTCACTTTATTGCGTGGATTTATGAATGCATCTCCTCTCCTACTTACTCCATTGTTGTCAACGGTTCTCCTACTGGTTTTTTCAATAGCAGGCAAGGAATAAGGCAGGGAGACCCCATGTCAGCCTACATCTTCATTCTTGTAATGGAATTGCTCACAAGAATGATCAATAAATCTGCTTGTATGGGGAAAATCAAGCTTCATCCTGCTTGTAAAGACCCTCAAATCACCACTCTAATGTTCGCTGATGATTTAATCATGTTTTGTTCTCCTGATCTCGTCACTATTGAAAACATTATGCTTACTCTTGAGCAGTTTCACGCTATGACTGGGTTAAAAATCAATATCCAAAAATCTGATATTGTTCTTGCTGGTGTAAGCCCTGCTCATGCCAACATGATCTATCATGTCACTGGATTGAATAGGAATCTATCCACGGTCTCCTACCTTGGTCTACCTCTGACTACTTCCAGAATTACTACTAACCACTGCTTACCTATGTATGAAAGAATCACAGCTAGATTAAGCTGCTGGACTGCGAGGAGGTTAAGTCAAGCTGGTAGACTCACATTAATAAAGTCTGTTATCTTCTCTATGCAAGTGTACTGGGCTAGATCTTTTGTTCTCCCTACAAAACTTATTAAAATGATAAGATGTGCTATGATGAAGTATCTGTGGAGTGGCAAGACTACTGGTAGATTCATTGCTCCTATAAAGTATGCTACTGTCGAGAAGCCACTAAACAAAGGAGGCCTTGGTTTGATTAATCTAAAACAGTGGAATAAGGCTGCTTTTGCTAGACATATTGATACTTTGTTCAATTGCCCTGACAGTCTATGGGCTGCATGGTCGATGAAGAAGTATATGAACTGTAGAGGGTTATGGAATATGTCAAACCAGCAAAATGTTAGCTGGACTTGGCGTAATATCCACAAGTTTAAAGAGCTGTTTCTCCCTATGATACAGATGAAGACTAACAGTGCGATCAATGTATATTTCTGGGACGACCCATGGCTTGAACAAGGCCTTATTCTTAGGAGACAGCTCACTTATAGTGAGATTCTACATACTGGAATACCTGAACGTACGCTTGTCAGAGATGTGATACATAACTTTCAATCAAGGTACATTTTCACTTCGAACCAAAGAGTGCAAATTATATGGGATAAAATAAAGTCATTTACTGCTCTGCCTTCTTCATACAATAATCTTGTCTGGGGTAAGAAGAAAGGGAAGTATAAAACTGGTTTGACATATGAATTCTTGATGCAAAACAACTTGAACCAGAACTGGAGATGGTGGAAGAGAACTTGGAATACTGACAGTAGCAACAGGCACAACTTATTGTTATGGAAGGTCCTTAATGGAGCTCTTCTGACTAAATCAAGACTAGTGAGGTACGACATGAGTGTTAATGCGTCATGCACCTTTTGCAGTAACTTTCCTAAGACAATCGATCATATTTATTTTGAATGTACTGTTACGAAGAAAATATGGTCTGAGGTCATGAACAAATATTGTAGAAAAAGACCTTTAAATGTCAACGTGGCGGAATGGGAAAGAATTTATTCAGAAACTGGTAACAAGCAAGAAAGAAAAAGAATCTTTGGTGTTGCTCTAAAGTGCTTTGTTGCTGTGGTGTGGAGGGAACGTAATAATAGGGTTTTTGATCCTACTAATGCCAAATCTGATGATGTTTTGAAGATATGTGTTATGCAAGAGATATATTCAGTGGTTAAGATGCTTTTTGCATTTGATCCAGGAATATCAGTGGCCTCTCTTTGCTGACTTTGTTATGTTTTGTCTGTTTTCATGTTTTTTCCTTTTTGTTATTCCTTGTGTTTTGTAACACCTTAGTCTCCTCAGTATTCTATGAGCTTTTTGCTCTCCGTTGTATTTGTTGTTCTCTGGTGTTGCAATAAAATGGTCGGGGACCATCCAACCTCGTCGGCCTTGCCAAAAAAAAAAAAAAAAGATTATATCATTAAAAATCATTTCGAAATCATTAAAATATCATATCCCGCAAAACCTCATTATCAAATCATTATTTGAATTCAATTTCAAATATTCAAATTTAAATATCATTAAAAATCAAATATGTCATTCATTTATTATTTCAAACATCATTACAAAAATACATTTCAAAATTCCATTCAAAAATTCATTTATCTCATTTGATTTCATTCAATTTAACACATAATCAAGTAAACTTTATTTAAATTCAAATTCGATGTAAATTCCTTAAAATTCAAATTTAAATATTAAATTATATTCAAAACTCCTTATATTTCACAAATAATCAATTCCAATAGTTAAATCATTTAACACTTTAAAATATAACACAAACAGTGTTAAAATCTATAACATTTCAAAACATTGACAAAATATAGCAATACAGCATTTATAAAGTGCTATCGCAGCTTATAGTTTTCAAAATATTTAGTTCAAGAATAATGGCATTTATAAAATGCCATAATAGATATTTAGTTATTTCAAACATAGTTACGTTCAAAACAACAGCATTTAAAATGCTGTCATAAGACTACAGCATTTTTAGGAAATGCTGTTAATAAAATTTCAGATTTTATTTTAACTTTTCAAAAACAATAAAACTTCAATTCTTGTTATTTAAATTTATAAATCATATTTCTAGACTTCAAAATTTCATATTTAAATCATTTTTAACATATGATTTATCATAATAAAAATTTTAAATCAAATGTTCAAATTTTAAAACTCAATTATTTATTAAGTCAAAATTTCACTGTTTATTAACTTATAAATTAAATAAAACTTGGAATTTTACTTTAAATATCATTTAAAACTTTAAATTTAATTTCCATTATTTACTTACATTTTTAAAATAAAATTTGAAGTCGAAAATCACATTTATTTCAAATTTACATACTTAAATTCACAAATTAAAAACTTAAGATTTAACTTTCACAAAACCATAAAATATATATTTTTCAATCAAAATTTCATACTTTTAAAATACATATCTTAATAAAATCATTTAAAAATATACCATGGGGTCTATATATAATTTCTAACCTAGATCAAGTGGTACAGATATATATCATTTCAGTCCACAGTTTAAAAAGAAAACCTGGGTTCTATCATTTCAAACCCGCAATCCCAAGTAAATAAAAATAAATAAAAATCGCTCAGGCCTATCATATCAGCCCATAATGATTTTTTCTTATTCTAAATTCCGTTCGGGTATGTATCATTTCAACCCATAGTGATTCTATTCTAGCAGGGAACTTGCAGTGCGAACATATGCATAAACAATATAAACAATGTCAATGTCACAATATAATGTCATATATCAGATGTCAGGTGATAATTAACAGTTTTAAAATGGTAATAACATGGCATAGCATATCATATGATCATCATTAAATTGCATAAACATTTTTTATTACTATACATTTGCCATCAATTTACTATTTCATAAGTAAATATGTCAGAGTGAGAAAGACTCACCTTTTCGAAGCTTGAGACCACTACAACACACAAAACGATTCCAAAGGCACGACAAGCACGATTTGATTTAAATTGATGGAGAGCCTTGTAAACAACACACAAAATATAACATACATAAGCACAAATATAAATATTTTACATACTAATATAATCAACAACTATAGTTTGCAAAATAATTGCAAAACATGAAAGATAATCAAACCTTAGAAGCAAAAGACTAGCAGAAGACAACATAGGCTTGGCCTAAATGCAAAAGAATTGATCTCATTACACCTAGGCTCGGCCTAGGTCATGTGTGCTCGGCCGTGAGTTATGAGATATGGCTGTGGGCATGAAAATGGAAGGCAAAGGCATGGAGAGGCAAAGGTAAGCAAAGGGTCAAGGGATAGAAGGTTTTGGTGCAACAAAGACTCGACCTATGCCAATATTTGGCTCGGCCATGCATTGCTTCAGGTCAGGTAAGAAGGGAGGCTGATGGTCAGAGGTCAGGTCATGGTGGTGGTGGAGCAAGGGGAGGTGGCTAAGGCAAGATATAGAAGTGGTGGTGACATATATGGTCGACTAGCATGGTTTTGGTGGAGTTCTTTGCAAATTTTAAGGTGATGGCTTCATATAGTGGCACGATCGGATCTGAACAATGGGGAAGGTGGTGGTGGCTACTGTGGATGGTGATGGTGGAGAGGATGGTGGTGATGATGGGTGGTAGGCTGAGAAAGGCTAGAGAGAAGCAAGGCCAAAAATCAGTGGAAATAAGAAGAAAAGTGAGAGGAAGAAGCCATTAACTTGCAATTTTTTTACAGAAAATAAAGTGGCCATGAGAAATGAAGAGAGGAGAAGTTTCTCACATGAATTAGCAATGAGAATTCATGGCCAATGCAAGAAAAGGTGGGGCCAAAGAAGGAAAATGGAAAGGCAAGCAATGAAAAGGCAATGAAAATGAAGGGTCATAAGAAAATGAAGAGTCTTTGTCCATTTGAATTTCCATTTCTTTTAAATTCAATATAAAAACATAAAATCAGTAATTAAAATAAAAAAAACTGAAAAAAATAAAGTAGAAATGAAAATAAAATAATATCTTGGAAAATAGAAAAATAAATAAAGAAATACCTTATTTAACTGAAACTAGGAATTAAAAACTGTAAACAAAATATAACTGACATTAGAAAATTATAACTATACTTTTAAAATATTTTTGAAAAAAATAAAATATACATAACATATATTGTTTCACATATAAATACAAATTAGAACAAATAAAATATTATTTATATAAATTGAAATAAACAATTTTGTTAAATAAACCAATTTTACACACAATATTGTAAAAGCATAACTTTCACAATATAAATCGGATTTCAACGAAACGAAAAGCAGTATTCTTAAAATTTTATTTACTTTCATAAAAAAAGATAAATTAAAAATTTCAAATACTTAAATTTAAAATTTAAAAGTCAAAGTTTGACCATATTGACCAAAATTCACATTTTGGAAAATATTCTATTTAGTTATGTTTGGAATTCTAATTCACATACAAATCAAAATTTATATTTAAATAACAAAATTTATTCATTTTAATAAATAAAAATAAAGTTTTTAAATCAGGAATTCAAATAGAATAATTAAAATATACAATTAAAATAATCACAAAATACAGGTTGTTACAATAATATACATATGTGTGTTTATTTATAATTAGTTTTAAATTCATTTTCTTTAAAATTAACATAAGTATAAATAATTATTAAAGTAAATGTATATAGATAAATATTTTAATTAAAATAAAATTAATAAAAAGGTTTATATACTTTCTTCTTAATATGTGTGTATATATATATATTTAAAAGTATATAACATTTAAAACATAACACATATATATATAAGTAATCCATAAATAAATAAAAGAAAATAATAAAATAATTGTTTTCGCATTTGTAAGATTATAAGGTCACGACCCAAATTTCAAAGCGTTTGAAAATCGACATCCGTACTTTACTTGTACCAGAATGCCATAGATTCAAACGTCGAAATCTGACTCGTGTCGGAGCTTATAACACATTAAGTATAACAACACAGCGGACGAGAAATGAATGTTGTCATATACAACTCCAATAAATACAATATCCAGAATGATATACAATAATGATATCAATAATGCTCAACAAATATCAGAGGTATGATACAATGCTACAGCGAAAAAGATATCAATAGAAGAGATAACTCCAAGTGAACTTCAGACAAGAGTGAATCCACGACTGCATCCTAATCCAAAGCTCCAAGCCAAAGCTCCAAACCACAAGCTTGAACTACCATCAAGTTGCACTAAGCTAAGCAAGTCCAGTCCATGAATCCGAAGACTCCAAAGAATTCCAAAGAGAAAGCTGAAGGGTATCAAATCGATGTCTACTACCTGACTATCTGAAAAACCCTACTCTAGACTGCCCGTGTGGAAAATTGTGGGCACCCAGAGTTTAGAAAGGGAACAATAAACTCCGGGTCAGTCATGGGACTGGTATGAGCAAACAAAAACAGTTCATCTTTAAAACAAACAACAAAAGAAATAAAGTTGAAATCCGCAATGCTTTTTGGAAAATGAAACTATCATAAGGCCTTCCACCGCACACACAATGCAAACGCAGAATTGGAGAAGATTTCTCCTTATGATAGTCAAATATGCTTGATACGTGAAAAACCATTTGATATTATTATTAGTGCATAGTGTAGAAAACCTTTTCAAAGTATAATATTAATCTTAGCCAGCATAGGCATTTCGCACTTATGCCTACTATAGCTACCATGTTCAATAGCAGGTTACCGCCACATTCCATGGCAGGTTATACAACTAAAACCGCACAGGGCGCGTATTGTTTTGTTTGGATTTCCAACAAATGGTCAGCCTAAGGAACTTCCTACTGCCACTTGGGTACGCCTCTAGAGGGACGTCCTGAGAACCTACCCGGCTCCCTGCCAACACAAGGCCGGGTTACCTCTGTAACTAGATAACTACTACTCAAGCATGCCATCCCGCGGTCGTTTGCGACCTTTATTCGAGGCGCCTCTCAACTACAAAGTAATAGATTTGCAGTGACCACATGAGTTAAGTATCTGGGCTCTATACCATGATACCACCCTTTTCTAGAAGGGAATGACACACCCAAAAGGGCGCGACCCTCATAACCTTGCTGCATCTTTCCTGTTTCGACCATTTCCAGGGTGTGAGGTCCAGATGCAGTCTCGTCCACAATGCTACGCTTTATACAAAAGCCATTCTTTGATCAACAAATGATCACACAGCAGCATCAGCATGCCACACTACCAAACTGGGAGTATATCACTGATATCTATCAACTACATAACCTCTAAGCTCGTACATCTCAGAGAAAGGTGTTAAGCTAAGAGAATAAATTCTCCGCCACCAAACAGAAATGTATTTGATAGAGATCAGTTTTATATCTCAATGTGTAATGTCAGACATACAACCATATAAGTCTGTTTCGGATTCGAACAGAATCGAAGGCACTTTCGAAGAAGCCCTTGCAATCCGGGTATTCACAATCCCGATCGGACTTCCCATCACTTAGGGAATCTCTATACCGTAGCTACTCGGTGCAGAGACAGTCGATAGGTTATCCTATCATTCTTGGAAATACCCGGTCTTCAACACCGGTCTTCAAATGCAATCCATAGTGTCGTATCATTATTCGAAATGGGTTACATAACACAAGGTCCTCTCCCGGCTAAACTGAAGTGCAATATTTAAAAACATATGGATATAGGATTTCAGTTAAGTCACAACTTTTAAAAACCAAAAACCTTTCTTCAAATGGTTTAAACAAATTACCATTTCAAATCTTTAAACAAAAAGATTCATTTCACAAAGTTCATCCAATTTCACAAAGATTCATTCACAGATTTTCAAAACAATTTCCATTTCAATTAGGATCAACTCATCCAATCTTTAAATCAAAGATTTAACTTATAACTTTCAAACCCGTTTCCAAATATTTATTCATAACTTGGAAAACCATTTTCATTTCAAACTTGAAATCCCATTAACAAAAATTGGAAATTCATTTCTTATATGAAAGCTTTCATTATTTGAAAACAACTAGTTTTCATTTCGGAAAAATCCGATTCCATTTGCACGAGTTATAGCCTTTAAGGTATAAACTTGGGTTGAATTTAAATTCCCGAAACAATACTTTTTAAAATGGTTTAAAACCCATATAAACACTTTTATAACTCGTATATCCTTTTCAAACCATAATTTCCAAACAAAGAATCCAATTTCAAATTTTGAATTCAAATTCAAATAAAATTATCTAAATTTCAAAAATTAATCAAGTTGTTTAAATAACTTTTATCTTTGAAATTCCTTTTCAAAAGCTTTACACTTTAAACCTAATTCATTTCCAAAACCATTTGGATTCAAGATTCAATTTTAAAACCATTTCAAAAATTCATGACTTAACCAATATCCTCATGCAATCCATATTTGTGTGTGTATAAGTGTGGTCCAGGGGTTTTACACACAATAGTGCAACAACATCATCAATCATTACAATTCAAACACAGAAATATATTTGATAAGTGGTATAAACTATAACGCTTATCTTTCATTCACAGATCACAGAAATATATATCACAAATAATAAGTTACATTCATCCTAGATAAATAAATTACATCACAGATGAATAAATTACATTAAACACAACTCAAAGCAAAACAGAACATCACATATCAGGGATATCAAACAATTCAATCATCCAATAGAATCCAAACATTCATAAGTAAAATTTTATTAATCAACTGATTAATTTAAATCAGATTAATTACTTATGAATAATTTGCTAATCCTGGTTAATTAATATTAGTTAATTACAAACCATATTAATTAACTATCCCTTAATCATTTATTAATTAACCTTAAATCAACCTTTAATTATTAATTAATCCATCTTAATTAATAAATTAATTAAACTTTAATCATTAAATAATTAACCTTTAATTATTTAATTGTTCTTTAATTATTTAATTGTCCTTTAATTACTTATGCTTAATTATAGATTAATCATTCTTAATTGTTAATTAATCCTTAATTGTTAATTAATTTAATCTTAATTACCTCTATTAATTAATTATTCCTTAATTAATTAATATTAATTAATTAACCCTTAATTGTTAATTAATTTAATCTTAATTACCTTTATTAATTAATTATTCCTTAATTAATTTATAATTAATTACAAATTAATTAACCTTAATTTTTTTTCATTAATAAATTATCCCTTAATTTACTTATAATAAATAATCATCCTTTAAGAAATCTCATTAATCAATCATTAACCATCCTTTAATCAATACGTAATTATTAATTTATTAAATCCTAATAAATTAAACCTTTAATTAATAATCAATCAATCTTTAAAATTAATTATATTTACAAATTTACTTTTAAATAAATCAATGATTCTTAAATTATTCAAAGCTTTATTTAGTTAAAGATAAATCTTTTATCTAAAATAATCACTTAATCACACTACCAATTAAGTTTTAAATAAGCTTAAGAGTTATCATCACAAGCCATTAAGTATCCTTGAAAACAATTTTAAAAAAATTTAGCTTTAAATTTTTAATCTTTGAAACTTTTTTAAACTTGCTTAAAAAAATTGCTTAAACACTTATCATTTTTGATAACCTTAAACTTGATTTGAAAACTTGTTTAATTTTAAACAAGGCTCCATTGGGCCAAAGCCCACAACCAAAATTTAAACAACTTGCACCTGTTAAAACCCTAAGAACAATTACAATCCAAACTAGACTGAAACCCAAACACAAAAGCATCTGGGACAAAGCCGAAGTCAACGAACACAGACACCATCCTTTTTCCTCATCATTTTTTTTCCCGGTTCTAGGGAATCTTCCCAAGTCCATGCAAAACAGTTACCCTCGATCGATTTCTGAGAGCATTCACAACTTCGATCATAAGATGAATATCTCCTTTCCCCGATACGCTCGAGACCACGCCGGTCACACAAATCTAATCATGAGAAACTGCTCCATCCAGAACTCCTGTGCATGGAGAAAATCGTGCACGTGCACATCCCTTCCACTGACCACTCCACCGCCACGCCATCGGCAACCAATCTCACCTCGTCCCCTGATTTTATTCGCCATCTTGCCGAGGCCTACCACCTTCCTGATCGAAATCGACCAATTTCCCCAAACCTCCAAAACTCAAGAAACCCACCTATCACCACTGATTGACGAACTGCATTCGCCCCCTTTCCTGATCGGAAACCCATCCCCTATGCCCCCTTCCTACCAAAAATCACTCACTCCGGTTGCTCCAACATCACGCAATTCCATTGTGTTTGCCGACCACCTGAAGCCATCCCAAAACCCCTAAAAAAAATTCGCCCGACCACCACGATTGATGAGAAAATTTACGATCATTTTTCCTACAATCTACATCACGTCATCCCCCTCCAGATTCGAACTCGAGGCTTAATTGTTCTTAGATCGATGGATTTTGATGAAAAATTGATTTCTTTTCATCTCATGAATACGCAACATCCTCTAAATTAAAAATCATGAAATCTTTGCTTAAATTAATCATTTCCAAATACTAATCAAGTTATGAAATCAAATCGTGAAATTAGATCAATTGATTTTCTGACTTGTATTGATTTTTACTGTAAATTTCTTATCTTGAAATAATTATCTCATATAAAAACCTGAAACTATTTTTAAAAATCATATTATCTATATACATACATTTTTCATTTAAAGTTTCTAACCTAAAAAGGTTTAAGGAAAGGGATTTTTAATTTTTTGTTTATACAGGTTTGAAACCTGTAGCATATGAACAGAGGCAAATTATGCCTATTTTCCAGAAATGCACACGTATATGTTTACGTATTCGTACACATGCAAACAGATTAACGACTTTTCATCAAACATTAATCACATATCAGGTCCTAAATCAAATCAAGAGGTAAGTTTTCTCACCTTATCTTTGATGAAACAGAGAAGAACAGGCTTTGAAATAGATTTGTGTAATGAGAATTCAGTTGAGTTGCTTTTTTCTAGATTTTCTTCTGATCTGAACTTGCTTTGCTTCATGAATTTTGCTTAACCTTAACTTGATATTTGATTTGATCTTCATCTCTAGGTTTTGAAATCTTCCCAGTTTTGAAGACTTTAAATTGCTTTTGTTTTTGAATTCTATTTTCTGGTTTGCTCTGATTTCATTTTGGAAACTGAAATCTTGATGCTGAACTGTTTTGAATTTTGGTTTTCAAATTTTTTTTGATCTGTTGCTTTTGAATCAGGTTGGGAATTTTCCTGATTTCAGTTTGTTTTGCTTTGGTTCTGTTTTCCTTTTTCTGTTATTTCTGGTTTGTACTTGTTTTGCTTTTGTCAAATACATCTAAATTTTAAAGAAAACACTCATTGCCACTTGTTCAGATTAACCAACACTTGTTAATTTTATATCCTAATTATTAAACATTTGTCATTTGTTACTTATATTATGTTTAAGTCCTTTTGTGAAATTTATTTATAACTTTTGTCAAAGTCCCTCACTATATTTTTATTTATAAATATTGCTTTGGCCCTCTATGTTAATATGTTTACAACTTTGTTCATAAAAAAATTGTAAAAGAAATATCTTATTTAATTTCATATCTACTATAGATTTGCACTTTTATAAATTAGTTAATATGTTTATATTTTACAACCCAAATTTTATTCAAAAAGATATGTACATTTTAAAACTTTTTATATTTTCAAATTAGCTTTAAAACCCATTTTTTCAAACCTTATTTAAATTGAAACTATTATACATTTAAATAAATATTTATCTATATACATTTATTTCAAAATAAAACTTTCATATATATCATATATTAAAATTAGAAATCAAATTTTATTCATTTCTCTATATTCAAATCAAATTCAAATTATTTTATATAATCCATTTATATAAATAGATAAACATACATCTTATTAAATTTGGAAAATTCAAATACAATTTTATAAAAATACTTATTTTTGAATTCCAATTCAACATTTTATTTAAAATACATGTTTTTCTTTATTCTGGAATTTTCATTATAATTAAA
Organism: Allium cepa; assembly: GCA_030765085.1. Classification (NCBI taxonomy): domain Eukaryota; kingdom Viridiplantae; phylum Streptophyta; class Magnoliopsida; order Asparagales; family Amaryllidaceae; genus Allium; species Allium cepa. The sequence continues at coordinate 302,847,840 of CM060945.1, read as the reverse complement.
TCCAAAATTCTATATCAATTTCCAATTTATTTCAAAATTAAATCCCAAAAAATAGATTAATTATCAAATTACTTTTACCTAAAATACCGGAATGTTACATAAGGTACTTAACAACATAAGAAAATAAAAATTTAATAAAGGGTTTAACATAAATTTGAGACTTTAACATTTGTAAAACAAGGAGAACATACATATAATAAGTGTTAATAAAATTAACAAGGGGCAATTGATTTAATTAAAGGTTAATAAAAAATTAAAACAAAAGTATATACATATGCATCTTTCTCGTTTCTATTCAAAGTTTATAAAACATAAACCATGAAATAAAATTCAAAAAAAAGCTTCTTTTCAAACCTGAAGCTGTTGATCATCTCATAGCAAACAAGTTCACATTTAATCAAACCTGAAAGCAATTCAAAAATCATAAAAATAGTTTTCAAAACTAGATTCAAGATCAAAGCAGTCAACAAATTCAACCTGGAAAGCAAAAGCTTCAATCTAGAATCAAATTTCAATCAAATGCAAGATCAACTCAATAATTATCAAGCAATTCCAGATCAAAGCAAGCAATGATTCAAAATTCAGATCAGTATTAAAACCAATGCAAGTTCCGGATTTTAAAAGCCAAACCTGTCCTCTGTTTAAAGTCAGATGAGCAAACTTCTAAAAAATAAAATTATGTGTTTATATTTTGGAAGTTTCATATAAATTCGTGAAATGATGTTGTGAATGAGATCTACATGGATGATTTCAATCTAGAATAAAAATTGAATTGCTTTGTATATATACAGGAAAAGCCTTTGCATGCCTGTATAGGTAAATATGCATATATCTCTGTTATATTGTAGGAAAACTAATTCAACTGCTCCCTCTATGATTGATTATAGGTTTTGATTTCCAAATGAAAAATGATTGTAGGAGTATAACCTCATTTTTTAAAATGATTTCAAGATTTTATATGAATTAATCATTTCAAAATTCAAATTTTATAGTGATCATCTAAAATAAAGTTCAAAATCATATATCTGGTTTTTAAGTTCTTATCATATGAATGAATTCGTATTGCAAATCGATAAATTTTGATATAAATTCCAAAAAATTGAAACATGTAATTAGCGAGCAAACTCAAGCTGATCAGGATTGGTATTATGGTCAATTGCCATCGATCGGCAAAGCCATGTTCGTCGAGATTTAAGCCGGAGGTGGCTAGAGGCTCGGGGATCCTCGAAAAAATAATATAAGGATTTTAAGGTGGCTGAAGCGGTGGCGCGACAAAATTTTATGGTTTTATACCCAACATTGGTCGAGGGGTTTCCTGAGGTGATTTCGATGTCGATAATGGATCGTGGTCGATCGGACCAAGTGGGACTGGAGCATAGGGTCATAATGAAGCTTTGGACGAGTCGATGTGGTCTCTGGTGATTGGGTTGGTCGGTACGAGGCGTTTCCAGATGATCAGTTTGGGTTCTAGTTTGAGTTGAGATGCTCGATTTCGATTCCTTGTCGAATTGGATGATTTGGGTGCTGGGGATGATCGGTGAAGTCATCATCGTTGTGTCGACGACCTCGGCGTTGGTCAAAGGTGATCCGACCACCTATACATGTGCATGAAATCTCACCTATATCAAGTGATTGTTGAGGTGTTTGAGAAGACAAGGAGTTCTTGAGTTCGAGCTCGGGAAAATGGTGGGTTGACTCGAAGAAGAGAGAGGCAAGGGGAAAACCTGAAGATGGCTTCGAGATTTCTCGAGTTTGTCTCGAGTTGTGATTATGCAGGTTTAAATTTTTTTTAATTAAGCAAGTTTTTAAAAGTTAAACAATTTCTTACTTAAATTCTTTTATAAAATGAATGTCTAATTTAGTTTGGGATAGTATTAAAGGTTTAAAATAAATTATTTTTAAGTTTAAAATGTTTTAAATTTTATATATATAACCTTTGTTTTTGAAAGTTAATTTTAAATAAACTTAATATTGTGACTAAGTTAAAAAAATGATGAAGTGTTTTAATCCTTAATTTAACTTAAAGGTTTAAATCAAGTGGTTGATAATAAATAATTACAAGATTTTTAAACAAGGTTTAAATGAATGTTAAAGTAATTAATTAAGATAAAATGTATTATCTTTCAAGATATTAAGTAATTAATGATTTATTAATGAAAGTAATTAAAGATTAATTATTTAAGGAATAATTACTTAACGAAAGTAATTAAATGATTAATTTCTTAATTACTTAAAAGGAATTAATTTATGGATTAATAATAATTTTGTTTTAAAGACCAAAGTTTTAAGGATTAAATGTTTTAAAATTTATTAATGGGTAATTACTTTGTGTAATTGATTTAAAAATAATTACTTTGTGCAATTAAATCAAAGCTATTTACTTTGTGTAATTAATTCAAGGATAATTAATTATTGTGATTAAATTAAAGAATGATTAATGTAACTAATCAAAAGATTTATTAATAAAAGTAAGTAATTAAGGGAAATTAATTACTTAAAGATAATTACTTAATGAAAGTAATTAAGGATAATTAATTAATGATTAAAGGTTGATTAATCAAGTGATTAAAGGATAACTAATTAAATGATAATTAATGTGATCAATAATTAAGGTAATTAATTTGAGGATAATTAATTATTTAATGAAAGTGATTAAGGGATGATTTGTTAATTAACGGTTAATTAATGTAATTGGTTAAGGATAATTAATTAAAGCATAATTAAATAGTTAAGGGTTAATTATTTAATGATTAAAGGTAATTAAATTATTAATTAAGACTGATTAATTAATAATAAAGGATTAATTAATTTATTAATTAAGGCTAATTAATAAATGATTAAAGGATAATTAATTAAAATGGTTTGTAATTAATTAATGTTAATAAACCACGATTAGTAATTTATTCATAAGTAATTAATCTGATATAAATTAATCAGGTAATTAACTGATCTTACTTGTGGATGTTTGGATCATATTGAATGCTTTGAATTGTTTGATATCTCTGATGTGTGATGTGCTGTGATATGATTGAGCTGTGCGTAATTTATCTATGTTGAATTTACATATTTATCTGTGAATCTGTGAATGAAGATAAGCACTATAGGATTATACCGCTTATTGATATTGTTGTGCTTGGATTTGTGATGATTGATGATGTTGCACTATTATTTAAAACCCCTGGATTACACCACACACACATAAATATGGATTTCACGTGGGAATTGGTTAAGTCATAGATATTTTAAATTTAAATATTATTTGTTTAAAAGTTGAATTTTGAATCCAAATGGTTTGGAAGTGAAATTGAATTGAATTTGAAAGCTTTTGGAAAGGAAGTTTGAAATTGAAACTTAGTTTGAATATATTGTATCTTTTGAAGTTTTGAAATTATTTGGAACTTATGGTTTGAAAGCGTTATATAAGTTATACAATATATATATATATATATATATGGATTTAAAACTATTTTAAAATAACTGTTTAGGGGAATTTGAATTTAATTCAAATAGAACTTGCCAATAATACGATAGTTCGCTAATTTTCTGGTTTATATTTTAAAGACAATAACTTGTGTATATTTGATCAGATTTTTCCAAAACGAAAAGTATTTGTTTTCAAATGCTAATAGCTTTCAAATAAAGAAAGGATTTCCAATTTTTGTTGAAAGGGTTACAAATTTGAAATGGAATTTTTTTGAAAGCTATGAATGAATCTTTGATAAAGACTGGTGAACTTTGTTTTCAAATTTAAGAGGATCTTAAAGATGTATATCTTGTATAAAAGATTTGAAATGGAAATAATTTTGAAAGCTATGAATTAATCTTTGTGAAAGATTGGTGAACCTTGGTTTCAAATTGAAGTGGATTTTGAAAGGGTGAATCTTTTGTTTAAAAAGATTTGAAAATGGTAATCTGTTTAAACCATTCAAAAGAAAGGTTTTGGCTAAAGGTTGTGACTTTAAGATCCCAATATATCCATATGTTTTTTAAATTATGCGCTCATTATTCGGTGTAGCCGGGAGAGGAATCTATGTCATAAAACCCATTTCGAGTAGTGATACGACGAAGTGGATAGCATTTGAAGACCAGTGGTGAAGACTGTGTATTTTCGAAAGCGAAAGAGTTACATGTCGAATGTCTCTGCACCAAATGGCCCCGGTATAGAGATTTGATCACCCTTTGTGATGAGGAGTCCGGACGTGATTAGGGATTATCCAGATTGCAAGGGCTTCTTTGAAGTGCCATCGGTTTTGTTCGAACCCGAAACATACTTGTCTGGACGTATGTCTGACGTTACATTTTGAGATGTAAAGCTGGTTTCTATCAAATACATTTCTGTTTGGTGGCGGAGAATTTATTGTCTTAGCTTAACACCCTTTTCTAAGACGTACGAGCTCAGAGGTTATGTAGTTGATAGTTACTAGCACTACACCAGAAAAGACTTTTGGTAGCGTCGAAAAAACGCTACCATAACTTATGGTAGCGTTTTAGAGAACGTTGCTATACGACATGCAACTAAAAGTCTAAAACTTTTTGTTGCGTTGTAGTAAACGCTACCAAAAGTCACTTTTAAATGCAACTATAGGTATTTTCTGTAGGATTTAAAAAACGCTACCAAAAGTCACTTTTAAATGCAGCTATAGGTTTTTTCTGTAGGGTTAAAAAAACGCTACCATAAGTCTTCATTTTTTGGTTACATTGTTTGTTTATATGCTTTTTTTGATTTTCAATAGCGTTTTTAAAATGCAACTGTATAATTTTTATATTAGTTTACATTTGTTTCTGTAGCATTTCTGAAACGCTACTAAAAGTTATTGGTTGTTTGGTAGCATATTTTAAATGCTACTATTTACGGTTGATGGTTTATACCATTTCCAACAATCGCTTGTACACTATTCATATTAAAACAAACGATCAATCGCATAGTTTTCATATATTCAAACATACAATTAAATCACATAATTAGCATATACAAACAATCAATCATATGATCATCATATTCAAATAATTGCAAAAACATGCTAATCTCACAATCAAATATAACATCCATAATCAATTCGATAGTAGTTTTTCAACAAAATAAGTCACATACTACAAGCATTCACAGACAAGTTTCCACAAATGGTACTAACAAAATACGACAACATATATAACAATTAAATTCATGTTCGTTGCTTGATTACCAATAGTTCTTTGTTGTCGACAGTCTTCGCTTCGAAATAGCTAATTACCTGCAAACGAGTTTAACAATCAACAATATATATATATATATATATATATATATATATGTATATATATGTATATATATATGTATATATATATGTATATATATATGTATATATAAGTTCTTTGTTGTCGACAGTCTTCGCTTCGAAATAGCTAATTACCTGCAAACGAGTTTAACAATCAACAATATATATATGTATATATATATGTATATATATATGTATATATATATGTATATATATATGTATATATATATATGTATATATATATGTATATATATATATGTATATATATATATGTATATATATATATGTATATATGAAAATCATGTAATCTATAACTCGATATTCTATATTAACACATATTAACAAAAATTGTTCTATTTTTATATGCATCCTATATAGTTCCCCAATGAATACACAATTTTCAATTTACACAGATATTCAGATCAAAACTGGGTTAGAAGTCTGACTGGATTTCATTCTATGTGCAGATTGTGTATTCAGTACTATGGGCAGATTGTATTCAGTACTATGGTTAAGTTAAATCTTATAAAATATGAAAAAGTATCTGGAACGTCCGTAATCCATCGATGATGCATCCATCCACTAACTGAAATGTACAATTTTCTTTACCCTTGTCGTTTTCTATCAATTGGGTTCTCTAAAACAAAAATATTCCCAAAATGCACATTGCCGTAACTGTATTAGGCAAAAACTGTAGTGTCAGTTGCTTCCATTTATTTGTGTTAGCCCTCTTGTATAACTACATTTGTGTAATACATGTGCAATGACATAACGATTAATATGAGTAGATAGTTTTAGGAAAAATGGTTTATTTAAGTTTTAGTTTCAAGTGTATCAATTATTGTGGCTCTGCAGATAACACGTTCACCATAGAGGATATGTACTGAAATGTTGTGGCTTTGCAGATAAAAACTTAAATGTTGTGATACCATAGAGGATAAGTTTTAGTTATATTATTATTATTTATAAAATTTAGTTAACTTAAACTTAGTTAATTTTAACAAAATTTGGTTAATTTTTATTAACTTTGTTAACTTAGTTAATTTACAATTATTACTACTAAAACTCGGTTAATTTAATTATATTATTATTATTATAAACTTAATTAATTTTTATAAACATGGTTAATTCATCAACATCATCATCATTGTTATTATTTATAGATCTTTGTTAGATTAGTTATATTATTATTTATAAATTTAGTTAGCTTAAACTTAACTAATTTTATTAAACTTGTTTAATTTTAACAAAAATTAGTTAATTTTTATTAACTTGATTGACTTAGTAAATTTATTATTATTATCATTATTACTAAAACTCCGTTAACTTAATTATATTATTACTATTATAAATTTAGTTATTTTTATGAACTTAATTAATTCATCATCATCATCTCATCATTATTTATAAAACTTTGTTAAATTAGTTATATTATTATTTATAAAATTTAGTTAGTTTAAACTTAGTTAATTTTTATTAACATGGTTAACTTAGTTAATTTATTATTTTCATTAATATTAAACCTCGATTAACTTAATTATATTATTATTATTATAAACTTAGTTAATTTTTATGAACTTGGTTAATTTTTACAAACTTAGTTAATTCATCATAATCGTCTTTGTTGTTTATAAAACTTTGTTAAATTAGTTATATTATTATTATTTATAAAATTTAGTTAACTTAAACTTAGTTAATTTTATAAAATTATTTTAATTTTAACAAAACTTAGTCAATTTTTATTAACTCGGTTAACTTATTTAATTCATTATTATTGTTGTTGTTGTTATAAACTTAGTTAAATTTTATAAACTTAGTTAATTCGTCGTCGTCGTCATTATTTTGTAGAACTTTGTTAAATTAGTCATATTATTATTATTTATAAAATTTAGTTAACTTAAACTTAGTTAATTTTATAAAACTTGTTTAATTTTAAAAAAACTTAGTTAACTTTTATTAACTTGTTTAACTTAGTTAATTTATTATTATTATCAAAACTCGATTAACTTAATTATACCATTGTTGTTGTTGTTGTTATAAACTTATAATAAACTTATTTAAGTTTTAAAAACTTATTTACGCAGTTAAGTTCTAGTAAAACTTAATTAATTTGTGTAAATTTATTTAATCTTTATAAAACATAGTTAAATTATATAACTCGGTTAATTTTTAAAATTTTTGTTAATTTTGATAAGAATTAGTTAAATTTTTATAAAGCTCGGTTAACTTATTTATAAATTATTTATATTAACTCAACCTCATGAATTATCTCAATTAGTGAACAACAAACATATGCATCGCTGCATGTTTACATTGTCGGGGAAGAACAATATCATAGATAGCAAAAATGAAAATAGAGGAATAAGAATCTTAGGCTCAATGGGTACTATTGCGGTTGTGGCCGAAGGAGAGGCCAGAGTTCCGCAGAAGGCGACACCATTGACTGCAGCGATGATGTTAGGAGGAAGAGTTCTAGGTGTGTTAGACCATTCTACATGGTAGTAGATTCTTCAAAGCAGTTTGATGACCAAGGACATAAAAAAGAGATCGTAGCCGTCCGTGAAGAAACCCATGTTGGCGATCACTATTGCAGTGAAGTGGTACAGTTGTGTTTTCACCAAGTCCAGTGATTTTAAGACTTGGAGTTGATCTCCTGCCATTTTTGACTTCATTTTGATTTACCTGCAAAAAATTCACTACTAAAGATTAAGCATGCTGGTAAAGAAGACTGGTCGTCTCCATGACTTATTACTAAAGATCAAGTTACTTCATTTTACAAAGTACATAACTACTATCATATGTTCCTTATTACATAAGATTCATTGATTCATTTTTTCGGTTGAGGCATTTTTGTTATTGTTTAGTTTTCAGAGTTATGCATTGAAAATGGGATATTCCGAAAGTTTTACCTGACTATAAAATTTGTCGATGTTAGTACCAGTAGAATTGAAAGTCTTGAGTAGACAATCAGTTCCCCACTGGTTAATTCTTCTAACATGTTCATACTTACCATTTGCTTTATACTTATGACCATACTCGATAACCCGACCAAATTAGCAATGTCATCGAGAAAGCCATTGAAAAGTTAAATTTTATGTTATCTCCTACATCATAATACCCTCCAACAAGACCGCCTTCGATTTCTTCTATGGTTAATCCATCTTTCAAACCTGAATTTTCTCTCTGTTTCACTCCATTGTTCTTTGGTAATTTACCAGCTATAAATCAAATAAATCAAAACTGTTAATACATTTGATGTTGTGTATGTACCATGATAAATACATATGAATGAAAAACTTACATCGTTGAGCATTGTAAAACATAAGTGCCTTGCAGCACCTTGGAGGTCCAAAGGCTCAAGTCCCTTAACTTTCTTAGGCAGTGTCTTAACAACAACGACCAGAATCCCAATAACAAGAAAACCAACCAAAATTGCCCAAAATACCCACGAAAGAACCTTTCTCTTATAACGACGTATCCCAAATTGATGTATTTAACCATCTATTTGCCTCCTTCTTGAGGGCCCAGAAGCCAACTCTGTTGAATCTCATCTAATTCATACTGCTACCTTGATAGAGATCGAGATTTCTACTGTGTTCGTCATCTGTGTTGATATCAAACAATCCACCGCAATGATTTGTTGAGTACATTTTTGTAATAAGAAAAAATGAACTTAGCGTGCTAATATGAATAGAACAGTTTGTATATAAGGATTTGTTAACTGATATGGAAGATGCTTTGGCTTATTCATGTAATGGTTGACTAGAAGACAGAAGGAAGAAGGGAGGTTAGTTTTTATCTGTCAACTTACATGAGTTATAAATCAGAGCTTAGTTTTTATTGTGTGTTACTTCAAAACTGCATTCATAGGCATATGACTATCATATTTGTAAGTTAATATAATGATTAAAATACACTTACTATGCTTTGACATTATTTGAAACTAAAATAGTACATTGGATATGTCAGAAGGAAACAAAACCAGGCATTGCAAAGCTGAAATTGCTTGAGGGCGAGCTTCTAACTTTTCGCAAAATAAACAAACAGCCATCATCACTAAAACATTTCCACTAAACAAGGCCTATATACCTTACAACATAGGTTACTTTCTGTAAATACCAGTAGCTTCATAGACAGAATCCGACTTTCTTTTTATTCAATGAGGTCACGAAATTGTTAAAGAACTTTCTCATTTTGGTGATGAAATCTGAATTTGTTCTAGGAAAAAATAGAACTCAAAAAGTGTATGCTTCATTCAATGGAAAATGGGTCCTCTGCATTTAAGGGGAAGCTCAACATACTGATAGGTATCCATTATTATTTAAACAAAATGGCAAACAGGCTTATAAGTTTATGACACGGGAAATCAGTTGCGTACTTTTGGAAGTTTCCTAAATCTCTACTTGGAATTTAGGATGGTGTTGCAGTTGCTTTATAAGTAAATTTATGTCATATCACTAAATCATTTTAAATATATAAGTATTCATGAACTTTTCAAAGGGAAAGAAACAGGAAAGATAAGTATTTAATTAGTTTGAGTTAATACTTTTCCAAGCCCGTTAAAAAGAGTACGGCAATGGTGCAAAATTTGTTTCAGCTCATCGATCACCTCAGCTCATGCCAGCCAGCCAAGCTCCTTTTCTCCAATCTCATAAAAATTCCCATCAAAATTTCTTAAACAAAAATGCAAAGAAAATTGACTAACAAAAATACTTGGGATCAAGCTGTGAATTCCTTTTAGGAAATGCCAAATGAATAGCGGGATACATAGTTAACGATAATATACTATTATAGCTTGGTCGTCATATATTATTATCCTATGAACTTAATTATATTAATTATGGAAGATTCTTTTCAAGAAGTCTATGATTGATACCTTGTTACACTAAAGAAATCATTCTAAAAACGTACTGTTGGATGCATGCCGTGATAGCATGTGCGAGTGTGCTAATATTCCTTGCTTTGGCAAGTGTATATGGCTAAATTGCACTACATTTTTATAAAATATAGAGTTAATTGACTGCTGCTGCTACCAGCTAGCTACCTGTATCATGTTTTAATTTATCTCCTAAAAGCAGATAAAATCATATGGATACACTCAGGAAAAGTAGTGAAATTTAAACAGAAACTCAAACTTCTAAGTGCTGAGAAATGAGCGTTATTTAACCTAAGAATTAAAAAAATTCACAATGTTTTTTGCATATAGACAGATAAGCTACAAATTAAGCAAAATTAAATATGAAAGGTATCTAATTTGTGCGTTTTTAAGTCATGTTAGCCAGTTTAATATGCATATTTCACTGGCTTTTGAGAATTTCCCCAATAAATTCAATCTTACCATGTTGATTCATCTATTGACACATTGTACTTGAATATTGCCTGCCCAGTTAAATTGATTCTATCGTTATTTTATTCACACAACAAGAAATTGCAGCTAGTTTAAAATATAAAAACACCTGATTATGACTGAAATCGAACGAGAGCTACAAAGCTTCAGGCAAAATAGTCGGCACGGGCCTTTAAAACTAATTTACTTACCATATCTAGCATAATGAATAACTATAGACCTTTCTTATGCATTCCGAGTTACTTTTAGTTTTAGACATTGATTCTATTACAAAATTGCTTCGAAATGCATTGTATTTTTTCATAACAGCTCACAAATCAACTCCTTGTTATTTAGTAAGAATCATCATTAATGTAGATCGGTAAACATAGTATGATTGTTTAAGGTATTATATAACATGCCAAATAATAAATGTAAAAAACTGAAAACTTACTTGATAGTTGGTCTTATACAGGTGGTAAACTTCTAAAATGGTTTATGGCATACAATATAAGGCTTGATCATGGAGTTACCTACTGAACAACTACCGAATGGGTAAGAACATCTTTACGAAGCAAACATGCCAGTATCGTACGATGCTTCACCTATTGCATTTGGTTTATCTGTAGTTGTCCAATGTGAAACCGTGTCTCCATCTTTTCTGAAACACACATCTGCATATTCTTTGAAATCCTCTCTATACATATTACGATAATTAAAAACTATGTTATTAAGAGAGAATAAGGGGTAAATGTAGCAACACATAATTTTAATTATGACTTAAGATGGTCGCATAACTGTCTCAAGTCTTAAGGAGCAAAACTCATCAGGGAGCAATTTCTCTTAGAGAAGTGGTAAAATCTTTCCTATTTGGCGTAAGATCGATAAAAAATTTATGAAGGAAAGTTTGCTCGTGTTTTCTCATGAATTTTTCTTTTTCACTGTTGCACCATGTTTATGATAGCCATGATGACGATGAATGATATATCATGTAGACTTCTTTGCATGTAACATATTCACAAGGCTACAGGTAAGAAACCATAATGCTACGAGACTATTTGATAAAAAAGAATTGTTTGTGTGAAATAGTCGTGGAATCTAAAAGTGATAAGCATGCATTTCATAACACTCTTTTCTAAAAAATGATAAAGCAAAAAGTGCCTGAAAAGCAGAGGTAATAGCAACAAAGATGAATTTGGTGGAAAGTATCTTTTCTTTGAAAAAGTAGTACTAGCAACCCTTGATATCGTCAAGAATAGAATAGAGTATGAAGCACAATAAGAAGCATTTTTCTTTCTTCATTCTCTATAATATTGTTGCTTCCAATGATACTTACCTCATTGAAAGAACGAGCCTCTCCTCAATATCCACTCCATTCACTCAATTACTGAAAGAAGGAGAGCTAAGGTTAGTCTCATTGCCACTGAAACAATGAATTTGCATTCATATTATTCATATACATATTACTCATATTAAATTAAAAGGCCGAATCATTTGAGCAACAATATTCATTTGCTGTAAACTAAGCGTGCAAGACACTAAAACTGCATATACACAATGTTTTAAAACTGTATGCACACAATGTATTACAGTGCAACTATATTAATACTTTGATGTTCCTTATATAGACAAAAGTTAGCTCACTAATACCTACATAGGTCAACCAAGTTGGGATAGACAGAGCCAGCCATACATATTGAGGCAAATAAAGCGTTAAAAAATTATTTCGGATTTTTAATACTATAACTGTACAACCTGACATAAACAATTTTAATGCATTTTGGAGGTTTAACAGGGAAAAAAAATCATATAGCGGGCACGTTTTAAGAATAGAATTCAAATTCTATCTAATCAAAACGGATGTAAGACATATATATTCCTACAACCAAAAGAGCATCTTCTTCCATTAAAACTCAGACAACAGTAGCAGCAGGCCATTTTCTATAAACAATACAGTGTAAATTAGTGAAAGTACATATAAATTCATATTAATATAACATAATACCGGAAACCATTGAGAGCGACTACATTTTCTATGCTAATGAAACTACATATATATGATGCACATTGAAATGTCTACATTTTCTACTTGAAGTGTGCTAATATATTAAACCGCCCATGGGTCTGTGCTATGAGGATGATGACCAGGGCCCATACTAACTAATCATTACATGACTTATATCAATGATAATCTTCTTTCTATGTTTACTGTAATTAAATATATTATGCATATGGGTAATCTGGTGCTCTGGTTATCTTGTGTTATTATAATTGGGAAAGTTAAACATTCTGGTAGCTTTATTAGAAACAAATATGGCTATTATAATGTATGCCATTTCTTTTTACGTGCAAACGCATTATATAATGACTTACAATAAGAAAACAATATCTATTTAATCACTTTCGACTGGTTATACTGTACTAGAGAAGTAACTCGATGAAAGTCAATTTCACACCTTGAAAGTCACTAGAGAAGTAGTAGAGAAATGATTTTTACTATGCTGTAATGCCAATCTGACACAAATATAATTCATTTCAAAGGGAGAGAAAAAGATAAAGTTCTAAGATTGAAACTGCTAATTACGGGTACCACTAGGCTTTTGCGGTTGGTTTTTCTTCTTCACCGGTACTTTCATACCTTGAAAATGGAATATTTCAACTTAATATAACTCATACAACTTTCAACAACACTAGAACATTGATATACGCAGTTCAAAGCATAATTACCAAGGGTAGCTAGTATGACATTAATTTGTATATACAATGAAATATTGTGAAGGTATTTGTATGCTATAAAGAACATTTTATATGTTCTTAAATAGTTGGACATCAAAAACCAACAACTTACATTCATGAATAAAATGAAACAACCGTTCCACTACTTCAAAATAGAATAAGTGTGTTATGACCAATATAACCATGATTTCCAGTGTAAATAAATACTAAAAGAAAAAGAAAATGACATGATAATAATCAAAGGTAAACTTGCGAAATACAGCAGCACCTATAATACATCTACATTCTATCAAACACCTTGTGTGTGGTTGTAGAGATAATCTTAACCTAAATTTTGGTCTAGGTTCTTTCAAATATTGTTAAGTTTATTTGTAGCACCAAGGAAGTGAATACAGTCATTATACCTCTTGAGTGTAAGAAGTGTGAACTTTTATTTCGAAACAGCTCGTTGTCCTCTTCCTGAAGACCTAAAACCATAGTTAAAACCCAAAAATTCAAAATCAGCATCAGAAAGAATGTAAATTTCTTAACTTCTTCATTTACATGGAAGAAATCACTGTCCTTTTGAGTTATGGAGAGGATTAGCGCGTATTAGATTGACTGCAAAGAGCGGCAGTGTGTCGGAGAGGATATTGACTATGAAGAGGAGCAGCGCATCACAGAGGAATAGCACGATGATGAGGATGGAGGGAAATTTGAGGGGATGATGACGATGAGGAATTAGGACGTGTAAATTTTTGGTAGTGAATCAAAATGAAACATAAAAACTAAAATGAAAAATGGCGGCAACTTTTGGCATTAGTAAAGAAAACGCATAGCCGCGGTAAGCCAAATTTTTGGCAGCGTTCAAAATATGGCATAAATCAATAATAGTTGCACTTGCCTTCAAACGCTGCTAATAAGTGCAACTAAAAGTAAATTTTCTTGTAGTGTAGTGATATATTCCCAATTTGGTAATGTGGCATGCTAAGTGTTGCTGATCATTTGTTGATCGAAGCATGGCTTTTGTGGAAAGCGTAGCTTTGTGGACGAGACCTCATCGAACCTCACACCTCGGAAATGGTCGAAACAGGAAGAACGCATCAAGGTTATGAGGGTCGCACCCTTTAGGGTATGTCCAATTCCTTCTGGAAAAAAGTGATATCATGGTATGAAACCCAGATACTTGACTAATGTGGTTGCTGCAAATCTATTGCTTTTTGGTTATTGGTGTTGAGGATCCCCGGATAAAGGTCGGTAATGACGGGTGGATGACATACTCGTATTAGTAGTTACCTAGTTATAGAGGTAACCCGACCTTGTGTTGGTAGAGATCCAGTTAGATTCTCGGGGCGTCCCTCAAGAGGCGTACCCACGTAGCATAGGAAGTTCTGTAGCCTCACCTTTTGTTGGAAATCCAATCACCAATACGTGCCCTGTATGGTTTAAGTTGTAGAACCTTCCATTTAACATGGTAGCTATAGTAGGCATACTATAATGGTACGTATGCTGGCTAAGATTAATATTATACTTGCAAATATTTCCTGCACTATGCACTAAAATAATATCGAAAAGATTTTTGCGTATCAAGCATGTTCGACTATCATAAGGAGAAATCTCCCCCATGTGTGCGATTGCATTGTGTGTGTGCCAGGAGGCCTTGTGGTAGTTTCATTTTTCAAAAAGCATTACGGATTTCTTTTTGTTCGTTTTTGTTTAAACAACTATTATCGTTTGCTCACACCAGTCCCATGACTGATCTGGAGTTATCGTTTCCTTTCAAAACTCTGAGTGCCCACAATTTTCCATATGGGCAGTCTAGAGTCAAATTTTTAGATAATCAGCTAGTAGATATAGATTTGGTAGCCTTCAGCTTTCTGTTTGGAATTCTTTGGAGTCCTTGGATGTTGGCGATCGCATTCATGACTGACCTTGCTTAATACAACGTGATGGTGGTTCGAGCTTGTGGTTTGGATCTTTGGCAATGGAGATGCATTCTATCGGATTATCCCTTTCTCTTGGAGTCTTTTCAGATTTGGCAATGAAGTTTCATATATTGGATTCTCTTTTGGAAGACCATTTGGCGCTATCTTTCCGCTGTTTTATCTTGTCTCTGATATTGATAATCCATTTGTATCAGATATTGTATCCATTGTTGTATCAATGATATATTCATTTGTTTTCCGCTGTGTTGTTGTACTTAATGTGTTATAAGCTACGGCGAACCAGATTCAACATTTGAATCTGCGGTATTTGAATACGGGTGATGTATTTGGGTCTCGATTTTCAAAGGTTGAGTCAGGGTCGTTAAATTTGTTATCAGAGCTGAAGGTTGAGTAAGAACTTTAGCTCAGGAGTATAACACATTAGGTGACTCATTAGAAATAGGGATATAAATGCCCTAGAATGAGTATATCCCTAAGATATCCTTTTGTATGCCTTAGTAAATTCTCTTATTATCCACTGATAGTGAGTATGAGTGCAAGAAGAGGACGAGGTAGGGGACAGAGGAGTACCACTACAAATGGTCGATACCCTGCAACAATGGAACCAACTTTTTCCATCAATTTCTTTTAATCATCATCCGATATCAATTCTTTGATGGTTTTGTGGTAGCTCAAGGAAGAAGCTTCGGTGTTGTGGTGGCCCTGCGAATCTTTGTTTACGTTATAGAAAAGGTTCTAATTCCTAATTCATATCCTCTTCATCGGTTTTCTATCAGCTTTTCGTTTTAAACTTTAGTAAATTTGAAAATTTATCTGAAATAAATTGGATAATTAAATATGAAGTTAAATTGGATTGTATCCATTTGTCTATTCTTTGGGGGTCCAGATATATTCTACGAGTGGTTAGTTATCTCTTCGGACTAACCAATGCCCCTTCATATTTCATAGATCCGGATGACCCGAGTATTTCGTGAAGTATTGAACAGGTTTGATCTTATATCTAATGATGATATTCTGATTTGGTAAGCCAAATATAGAATAAATACTTCATCTTGATCTGAAGAGTTATTTCTTTGTATGTCCATCTGTTCTTTGTTTGTCTCCCTGTCTAACAAATTTCGAGAACGAAATTTTCTTAAGGAGCGATCTGTAGCATTCTCAGTTTTAAATCAAATTTAGATTGGTAATTAATTTAATTTTTGGATTAAATTGCGAATTTAAATGGTGAATTAATTTTAATTATCCCAAATTAAACAAGATATGTGCTTGTTTATTTATATAAATAGATTTTAATTTGAATTTGAAAATTTCGAAAATAAATATTTTTTGAAATAAATTGAATTTAAATACTCTATAATTTTAAAATTAATGAAAATTTGTTTTCTAATTATAATATATGAAAGTTATATTTTGAAATTAATATAGTAGAAGTTCAAAAGTTGTTTAAAGCTAAATTGTATAATATACATGTGTATGTTTATTTATAATTAGTTTTAAATTCATTTTGTTTAAAATTAACATAAGTATAAATAATTATTAAAGTAAATTTATATAGATAAATATTTTAACTAAAATAAAATTAATGAAAAGGTATATATACTTTCTTTTTAAATTTTTCATGAACTAAAATGGTTTGTATTTATATATATATATATATATATATATATATATATATATATATATATATATATATATATATATATAAGTATATAACATTTAAAACATAACACACACATATATATAAGTAATCCATACATAAATAAAAGAAAATAATAAAATAACTGTTTTCACATTTGTAAAATTATAAGGTACTTAACAACATAAGAAAATAAAATTTTAATAAAAGGTTTAACATAAATTTGATACTTTTAACATTTGTAAAACAAGGAGAACATACATATAACAAGTGTTAATAAAATTTACAAATGGCAATTGATTTAATTAAAGGTTAATAAAAAATTAAAACAAAGAGTATATACATTTGCATCTTTCTCATTTCTATTCAAAGTTTATAAAACACAAACCACGAAATAAAATTCAAAACAATGGCTTCTTTTCAAACCTGAAGCTGTTGATCATCTCAAAGCAAACAAGTTCAGTTTTAATCAAACCTGAAAGCAATTCAAAAATCAAACAAATACTTTTCAAAACCAGGTTCAAGATCAAAGCAGACAACAAATTCAACCTGGAAAGCAAAATCTCCAATCTGGAATCAAATTTCAATCAAACGCAAGATCAACTTAATAATTATCAAGCAATTCCAGATCAAAGCAAGCAATGATTCAAAATTCAGATCAGTTTTAAAACAAATGCAAGTTCCAAAATTTAAAAGCTAAACCTATCCTTTGTTCAAAGTCAGGTGAGCAAACTTCTAAAAAACCAAATTATGTGTTTATATTTTGGATGTTTCATACAAATCCGTGAAATGATGTTGTGAATGAGATCTGCATGAATGATTTCAATGTAGAACAAAAATTGAACTGCTTTGTATATATACAGGAAAAGCCAATGTATGCTTGTTTATGTATCTATGCACATATCTCTGTTATATTACAGGAAAATTAATTCAATTGCTCCCTCTATGATTGATTATAGGTTTTGATTTCCAAATGAAAAATTATTGTAAGAGTATAAACTCATTTTTAAAAATTATTTCAAGATTTTATATGAAGTAATCATTTCAAAATTCAAATTTTACAGTGATCATCTAAAATAAAGTTCAAAATTATATATTTGGTTTTTAAATTCTTATCATATGAACGAATTCGTATTGCAAATCGATGAATTTTGTTATAAATTCCAAAAAGTTTAAACATGTAATTAGCAAGCAATCTCAAGTTGATCAGAATTGGTATTAGGGTCAATTGTCGTCGATCGGTGAAGCCATGTTCGTCGAGATTTAAGCCGGAGGTGGCTGGAGGCTAGGGGAACCTCGAAAAAATAGTAGAAGGATTTTAAGGTGGCTGAAGCGGCAGCACGGCAATGTTTTCGGGTTCTATACCCAATATTGGTCGAGGGGTTTCTTGAGGTCATTTCGACGTCGATAATGGATCTTGGTCGATCGGACTAAGTGGGATTGGAGCATTGGGTTGTAATGAAGCTTTGGACGAGTCGGCGTGGTCTCTGGCGATCGGGTTGGTCGGTATGAGGCGTTTTCCATATGATCAGTTTGGGTTCTAGTTTGAGTTGAGATGCTCAATTTCGATTCCATGTCGAATTGGATGATCTGGGTGCTGAGGATGATTGGTGAATTCGTCTTCGTTGTGTCGATGACCTCGGCGTTGGTCAGAAGTGATCCGACTACCTGTACACGTGCATGAAATCTCACCTGTATCAGGTGATTATTGAGGTGTTTAGGAAGACGTGGAGTTCTCGAGTTCGAGCTCGGGAAAACGGTGGGTTGACTCGAAAAAGAGAGAGGCGAGGGGAAAACTCGAAGATGGTTTCGGGATTTCTCGAGTTTGTCTCGGGTTGTGATTTTGCAGGTTTAAATTTTTTATTTTCATCAAGCAAAATTTAACAATTTCTTACTTAAATTCTTTTATAAAATTGTAACAACCCGCAAATCCATACCCCTTGCGTCAACACTATTCTACATCAATTAACTAAAGTGGAATAGAAATACGAACCATTAGCGTTAAAGAAAAAGAGATAGAAGAAAGAAGAAACTAAACAATATCAGAATCTCACAGTCGCAGCAGGATAAAATATAATAGTAAATAATAGATCTTTACACAAAATGAAACTATATCTTTTTATACATCATATCATCAGAGTATCTCATACAAACAACATTTACCAGCCAGACAATTCCATACAATCACAGCAGCGGATATATATATATGTACGGATAATACGTCTCGAACTCCAGCTCCTCTCCTGCTCCATAGCATTCTGTTCTGGACATATAATACTCGGTCTGACCCGAGCATTATAATGAAATAACACCCAAGTCAGTCTGGAATACCACCTGATAATAATGCATCCAAATTGATTATTAATGTTTCAAAAATCCTTTGAAAAACAAAAGCATATCGTAAGACTATAAGTTTCCTTGTTACTTTGAACATCAATTTGATCATCAGTTACACGGTAATTACATCCAATTAAATAGTATTGTAGACTTTCTAATCAGCCAAGCAGGTAATCTCGAAACCCATAATAACATAATAACTAGAGCAATAAATAACCTAGCAGAAACTACTAAGGAGAAAAACAAAATTTTAAAACAGATTAGTTCCAATTTAGACTTTCTTAAAGATCAAAATAATACTATTCAAAACCAGCTAGTTCATATAAAAAAGAGTATACCTACTAATATAATCCAGCTTAAATTTTTGCTAGAAACTAATAAACCAAAACATTTAGAAATCGAATCAAAAATAATATTATAAGATTTACAAAGACAGACAAGTAACTTTGATCATAAGATTAAAAAAGTAGAACAAGTAATCGACGAAATATAAAAGGTAGTAGCAAGTTAATGAACAAAGAACCAATAGAAGCAAAAAAGAAAGCGGACGAATTTAAAGCAGAAAATAACTTACGACCAATTCCCAACCAAGGCTTTTCTAGATATTCCGTACATAGTCAATCAGATCAAGAATATCAACATTTATTCAACATTTTGATAAGTCTAAATCTTCAGTTAATTGATAAGGTCAATCAGCTAACAGAAAAGGTAAATAATCTATCAGTACGAAGAGATTGTCAACATTTACAAATAATAACAAAAAAGCCAGAACAACTTTATAAATTTTGGAAACCAAGACAATGAATTTACAACCAGAAGCAGGATCTAGTAGAGCCTTAACAAGACGTAATTCCACTAGTATGAGTAGAGATGAAATATCAAATATCATATCTATATTTAATAAAAAGAAAGATAAACAAATAATACAACTTGATGAAGAGATAGACGTAGACAAAAATTTAGAAATATACAATAACCATCAGCTAGATGTATTAAATCCAAAGGTGTTATATCAAACAGGAATGATGGATTTAAACACTACCTTAATAAGGAGTACTTGCGAAGAAGAACTTAGAATAGTAGACAATAGTGAAATGATTAATATAATTTCCCCAGAAACAATAGAAAAATTAAAAAATATGGGAATTTTTTTTTCCATTTAGGTCTAATTGTAATAGGAATAAAGGCTTTAACTAGAAAAGGTTTAGGAACCAAGTTGTTAACCTTAATCCTAGATAAGTCATGGACTTCGGATATAGAAAAGGCATTAATATCAGGAATGGAAGTGGATTTAAACAATAATTCCGCTCTTATATATTGTGTACCAGACATTATTAAAAGTATAGATAATCTAGGAAATCTAAAAATGGGATTTCAAGCAAAAGGATTCGAAAGATATATTGGAAAGAATTTTATTATCGGTATAGGGTTATTAGGAAAAGCATCAAATAGATCAGGTATGAAGTTTAAGTTAAACTTAACAGGAATAGTGCAAAACATAGCAAGTAAAGGCATTCAAATGATAGAACTTAGAAGAGTTAATCCAGAAGATTTAGCAGGACTCGAATGGTCTTTGAAAGATTTTGTCACTAATGATAAAACGTTACTAGTTCCAGAATCACACATTATATATAAAAATCAATTTAACGAACCAAGTATTAGGTTTAATAATTATAAAAGAAAACAATCTGAAATAGAACAACATAGTGACGAAGAAACAGAATATAATAACTTAAATTGGGAAGAAGGACCAATTTATGATGAATATGATAGTGACATAGAACTAGAATATGATGAACTAGAAGACGTAATCGGATACTTACCAGTCAACGAAGAAATAATACAACAGATAGATAAAACTCAAATAGAAGACGATTTTATTAAAGAAATTGAAAAATTAGAAACAGGATTTAAAACAGAAACAAAAATATCCCTAATAGAAATAATGAATAAAAAGTTAACAGTTGAAAATGTAAGAGAAGAAATTGATAATATGATAATACAGTGTATGATGAATCTCCAAATGGATTATCAAACAACATTTAACACATTGAGTGAATACTACAATTTAGCATTAGTAGATGACATAAGTACAGGAAAAATTCCTTTAAGTGATATATACACTCAAAAAAATGAAACAAATTATCAAGATTCAATGATTACAGAAGCATCATCAAGTAAACGACCAAGAAGTGAATTAACAAGACCAGGAGTAGGATATGATTAAAAAACATTTGAAAGAGAACCATGGAATCCTCCTAGTATTAGTTATATAGAAGGAAACACCAAGATAGGAAAAGGAAGTAGAAAATCATATACAAAGATTTATAGTTCTAATATGCTACTATTAGAAAATCAAAGTCCTCAATTATGGCCAGTATAAATATTAATTTGGGAACAAAATGTCATACGCTACTGGGAAGTTAATAAACGAGGAGATATGGACATGTTTGCGGTACTAGAAACCACTTTAGGCCCAATGGCTCTAGGCATATATCAGAGTTTTAAAGCAATAAATCCAGAAGAAATAATTAGACAAAAATCATTAGGAGATAATCCATATAATTTTACATCAATGATCCGAACAATAATAATTGGTATAGATCCAGCTAAAGGAAATACAACGTTACAAGATACAGCCATAAGAAATTTAGAACAATTAAGCATTAGTGATTTTAAATATATTAAAGAATTTAGCCAAGATTTTGCAACAATGATAGCACAAACAGGTAAGGCTTTTGATGACGAATTATGTGACAGATATTTTACAAAATTACCAGGAGATCTAGGACGAAATATACATAAAGAATGGAAAGATAATCATGGAACATAACATGGATTAGGCATAGGAATTACAATTACTTTTGTTTTTCGAAAATTAGAAGAACTATGTAAAGAAGCTACTATGCAAGAACAAATCAAAAGACAAGCATGGGCATTTTGTAAAATAGCAATATATACACCACAAGCCTATGGATACAAAACGAGAAAAAAGTTTTTAAGAAAATCAGTGAAATATGACAGGCATAAGCATAGTAAATATGTTAAAAAACAGAGACCATATACAAAAAAATGTACATGCTACATATGTGGCGATCCAAATCATTTAGCCAACAGATGTCCAAATAGAGCAAACAATCAATATAGAGCTAATCTAGTAGACGAATTAGGAGAATACGATCTACAGAGTGTAAACGATAATTCTGAAAATGAATCTATTTACAGTATAGTTTCAGAAGAAGATAACAACCATCCCGATCCTATAACCTATACCCTAATGAATAGAGAAAACTGTTCACATGAATGGATACAAAGTAAAGGAAGCGATCACATACCCTGCTACAATTGCAATAGATATCCAGCAATTATTAAACGATTTCAATGTAATGAATGTTACAAAGAAATATGTTTTTTATGTGCTAAACAGATTTTTAACATAGAATTAACCAAAAAAGAAATAGAAGTACCAAAAAATAGTTTTTTACAAGAAAGAGTAGACAAGCATGAAGTCCAAATAAGATTACTCCAATACGAATTAAATGAAATAAATCAAGAATTAGCAAACTTAAAACAAAAACAAAAAGATACAGGAAAAGAAGTAATAACTGAGGTAAATGATGAAAACTTCTAACAAACAACAGAAATAATTCAAGTAAAAGAATTCTCAACAACCCTACTAACCCTAGAATGTAAACTATGGTTTGATAACAAAATTTTTATAACAACAACAGCTATAATCGACACCGGTAGTACAAAAAGCCTAATAGCACATAAATTAATTCCTAAAGAATTCCAAGTACCTTTAACATATAAATTATTCTCTAAAACAGCTGAACAACGTATTATGCAATTAAAATATAAATTACCTGATAATACGCAAATCCAATTTAAAGACTTTTCTGGTAATTACAGTAGTAAATATGATTTAGGACAAACAAATATTACTCCACCTGAAATAAATAGCTCCGAATTTTTATTAGGTCTCAATTTTATATTAAATCTTAATGGTAGTATTTCCATTAGTAAAAATAGCATCACATTTAATAAAAATACATATACTTTACCACCAACTTTTACCAAACAAAATCAGAGTTGCTGCAAAAGTGTGGTGGTACCCCTGAATTAGATTCTTACAAACAACCTAGGCACAAAAAATTCTTGTCAAATGACAAAAAACTAGAAGCCTTTAGTTTTTTAGCACAAGGGAAAGCCAAAACACTAGAAAAAGGACCAGATATTTTTGATTCAATTAATTACCCATTAATTCAAAAATTAGAAAAACTAGGCCTTATAGGTGATGATATTACCAAAAGCAAAATACAGTATGTAGCAAAAATAAGGATAAAAAACCCAGATATAACAATAAGAACAGCAAATATAGAATATTCACCTGCAGATGTTACAGAATTTAAAATCCAAATGCAAGAAATGTTAAAACAAAACTTAATCAGAAAATCAGAAAGACCCCACAGATCAGCTGCGTTCATTGTTAGAAATCATGCTGAAGTTAGCAGAGGAAAACCTCGAATAGTATATAATTATAAAAGACTTAATGACAATACAGAAGATGATGGCTATAATATTCCAAATAAAGACACTTTAATAAATCTAATCCAAAACAAGAAGATCTTTAGCAAATTCGATTTAAAATCAGGCTATAATCAGCTACAGTTAGAAGAAACCTTTATACCATGGACTGCATTCACATGTTCAGAAGGACATTTCGAATGGAATGTTTTAAGTTTCGGATTAAAAACAGCCCCAGCAGTTTTCCAAAGATTCATGGACAATATATTTAAAAAATATGACTTTTGTTTAGTATATATCGACGACATCTTAGTAGCTAGTAATACAATTCAAGAACATGAGTATCATTTAAAAACAATCTTTGATGAAATATTGAAAAATAAAATAGTAATTTCCAAAAAGAAAATGGAATTATTTAAGAGAAAAATTTCTTTTTTAGGACTAGAAATTGGAAATGGTAAAATAAAATTACAACCACATATTTCCCAAAAAATCTTAGAGTTTCCAGACAAATTTGATAGTATAAAAAAGATCCAAGCATTTTTAGGATTAGTAAATTATGCCAGAAAATTTATCCCAAATCTTGCCAAACTAGTAGGACCATTATATGGAAAAATATCCAAAAAATGGAGAAAGAAGATTCAATAATGAAGATATTAAGTTAATAAAAATAATCAAAGAAGAAGTTAAATAGATTAAACCATTAGAACTTCCATTAACCACAAATTATATTATAATTGAATGTGATGGATGCAAAGAAGGATGGGGTGCTATCCTTATTTGCAAACCAAACAAATTTGCAGCAAAATCAGAAGAAAAAATAGCATCATACGCTAGTGGCACATTCAGTAAAATTGGGCAAAACTGGACCAGTATAGATTTTGAAATACAAGCCCTTATTAATGCATTAGACAAGTTTAAGATACATTTAACTAAAGAATTTACTGTTAGAACAGATTGTGAAGCCATAGTTAAATTCATCAATAATGAAAATTCAAAAATGATAAACAAAACTAGATGGTTAATTTACAAAATTTAATCCAAGGATGCGGCTATAAAATCATTTTTGAACACATAAAGGGAAAAGACAACCATTTAGCAGATTTACTTTCCAGGCAATTAGCTAAATGATTTTTGCATTATTTCTAGGTAACAATGATAAATGCAGAAATAAAAAAAGAGACTAAAGAGGCTAACACCTCTCCAGATATTCAGAAGACAGAAAGGGAGGTTAAAACCCCTACAATGCTAAGTAGTTCACAAATACCAGGTAGCTCACAAACAAATATAACACCAGCAAATGGTTTCAAAATTCCCACAATAACCTTTGGTCAATATAATATAGCTATTTTCCAAGATAATGACCAGAGACAATTCAGGACTATAGTTAGAATTACAGATAAATCACAACAATGCCTATTAGACCATTTATGGAATTTAAAAACAGTAGACACAGACCGTAAACATAAAATGATTTTGGAAAATTATTTTGCAAATTATTTTTCGAAAATACAACAAAAGCCATTATCAAAGTACTTTTCTTGCTACGTAGTCTTTGAAGGACTATATGTTGGCATTTTTAAAAACTTTAGTCAGGTTCAAAATTCAGTCCAAAATTATCCTAATCCAAGATTTAGAGGATTTTACTCTCTAAACGAAGCCATAGAAGCAGCCAGACAGCAACTGGGTCTAAATTTCTACATAGATCCACAATGTCAACAATCCTATTCTCAATTTACAGCCTTAACACCAAGATCTCCAGAACATATAATGAATGACCAGGCAGCGCAAATCTATGCCCTACAAGCTCAGTTAAACCAAAGCCAGCAGCAGTCGTTTTTACTACAGAACAAAATTAAAGAATTAGAAGACTGTAGAAGAGAGCTAGCCTATATACAACAAACAAATCAGCACTATGAAACCAGAATCTTTACTCTAGCCAGAGAAGTAAGGCAGCTAAAGCAGGAAACAAGCATCCCTAGTACGACTTTATCCTATGACCAGCTCCAAGCCATGCTCAAACTCAAACCTAGAAAAGCACCAAAACCATTATATGATAAATGCCCTGATCTAGAAATCAGAATTAATGAACTAGTAGCACAAAGATGGGAAGAGCAAATGCAGATGTTACAAGACAAGCTAAAAGAATGGACGGAGAATTCGCCAGGAGGATGCAAGGTGGTACAGTATTGTAGATCCAACATGCTAAGAGCAAGGATAGATTTTGACATAACTCCAATAAGCTTTGACACTATAATAGCGTTATTCGACCATGGTATGCTTTCAAGGCTTAAACTCATTATAGACTGTAATACATAATACCTAGATATGTTCGGATGGAAGCTAAGCCTAATACTTCACAGCATGCTCTCGTTTGGAAATCTAATTACATTGTGTATAAATTCTACTTGCCCAAAGTTTTTGTTTGATAACAAAAACACAGAAAGGCCAGCTAAACACAGAATTTCCATTTTTGTAAATAAAAATTCACAGCCTTATGCAGTCCCTCAAGGAGCACAGATTTATGAACGAAAGCCAATCTGGTTCAACAGTCATAGGCCATGGGAATTTCACCAGAGGGAAGAATTATTATCACCGCCACCCCATTGGCGTGAACTCTATTTATATGCTGAAACAACCACAAAAAAAATATGGGGCTCCACAGGTTTTAAATATCTACTACCATTTTATCCTATTGACAGTTTTGACCCGCAGAGACATGTAATCAGATTTGCAGAGGACAGTGATCTAGAAGCCATGGAAGACATAAGTGACATCATGGATACTTATCCATACCATCCACCCACAGAGCAGCATGAAGTATTAAGAAGTTTCCACACTAAATCCAGCACATGCAGAAGATTCCAGCACTAAAATAAAGTAACACCTGTCAACCAGCTTTATGTCATTTATGCCAGCGTTGCACTTTTGCAATAATGTATTTTGCCAGCTTTGTACTTTTATGATATGAAGTGTCCTGTAAAAGTTAGTAGGCGTAGGTAAATAAATGACCGGACTTACGGCTAAAAGGCCTATATAAGGCAGTTATGTAAGTAGTTGTAAGATATCGAAGTGAATATATAAATCTTTGAGCTTTTCTGCAAATTAATGGCAGCCTAAGCAACTCCTGTTCATCTGCAAAAAAAAACCTAACAATGACTAGGCACTGGGGTTCCACCTGTCATAGTAATTGGTCTAGATGAACAGAGTGGGTAATACAAACAAAACTCGTAAAAGGCTCGTAGGAAGAATGGATTTTCAACAATGACTAAGCACTGGGGTACCACTTGTCATTGTACCTGGTCTAGATCAGCGTACCAAGGACCACGCCCGATCCCCTGCAACACAAGGCCCGGATTATCCCTTATTGGATAATCCCGAGTAAGATCACACCGCGGTTGGGATCAGCAACCGCACCACTAAGCCGAAACATAAGGGACATCTAGACAGGAATGACCTTACTCGGAAATGGGTGCTGCCTACCAAGCTTTGCTGCATATCCCCTGATTTTCAGTCATTCCCGGTTGATGAGGATTGAGGCTAAGCGTTACCTTTTAGAACGTTTCACTTAGAATGCCCATCGCCCACCTGACGATGTTCCGAAAGCATTCGTCCATACAAGTCCGTCCCGGGTTCGAATAGAACTGAATGCACTATTCCTACTATAGCCATTTTGGAAATATCCTCAGGATTAGTAGCGACTGGCCCTTGCACTTCACTGCTCCATCTTCGACTCCGAACACGTTTTTCCACGAAACGTAGAAACCGAATCGAAGTGGTTTTCGAAAAATAAATCTCGATCCCGGTCTCTTCGAAACGATCAACGCATTTGTCCAATATTGATAGTCGGTGATTTAACTATCAATTAACATACACAAACATCCATCACACAATAAATAATTGCCCATATTATTTATTTTCCTCAAAAATATCTTCATGAGATATAATTTTCCTTTTCAAATCCTCTTGAGAACACTTTTCAAACTTAATTTCTCATGGAATAAATTTCCCAAATTGTTACTTCCCTTGAAAGTGTCCAAGCACCAATCCTTAAGATTTAAAATAATTTAAATACTTTATTCTTGAAAATACATTAAAATATTCATATTAAACTTCTTCTATACTTGATTTAATATATATATATATATATACATGTAATGACCCAGAAATTTCGATCCTGAAAATTCCAGATAGTTAGTGAAAAGAAGAAAAAAGAAAGAAGAAGAAACAGAAACCAGTCACAGAAACCTCACATTTGCAGCGATCAAAATATAATATAACATAAATAACGGTTTTACAAAGAAGAATCATCATTAGTACAATTTTATTTTTATACATCAGAGTTACAACCATTACAATACACCGGATAGTTTAAAACAATATGTCCAAGCCAACTATACTATACACAGCAGTAAACACTCCATACGTTCCAGCCATCCAGCTCGCCTCCTGAGATCCAGAACGTCCTTACCAGAAATTTGTAATACTCGGTCTAACCCGAGCATTACATCAAAGTAACACCCGGGTTAGGCTGGAAATTGCGTGAGTAAACCCATCTAACATGGAATACCAAAGCATAAAACTTATATAAACCGGGGTAACTCGTATCAATTTACAAATTCACGATTTGTTATAGATATCACTAATATCACACATCAACATATAAGTACCAAAAAACTGGATTAATTTGTCTAACTTACTTAAATCATTTCATTCCACTATATCGATTTCACATATCACTTTATAAAGAATCGAAGTGGTTTCGGGTAGTGTCATCTAAACCCATGTTATTCAATTAAAAACAATTCAACTTAAATTACCGGATAATACCTTTATACAGCAATTCATAATTGATAGGTAATCTCATAATCACTGTCATCCAACATATTGTATCACAGAGCAATTCAAATCAGAGATATCAACCAATCCAAAGCGCTTATCATCATTCAACCATTCATAAGCAAGATGGATTACTTTCGTTAATTACATTAATTAATGATCTTTTAATTACTTCCATTGTTTAATATATTTTTTAGAATTTTCATTTAATAATTAACCCTTAATCACTATCATTAATCAACCTTGATAAACCAAAATCAGAAATTAATTTTCCTTAATTACTACATCAATTAAATCAACTCCTTGATTAATTTTATTAATTAATTTTTTTATTACACTGAGAAATTATCACTTAATTTCTTCCTCCAAGCAATTATACTTTAATTACTTCCCACCGAGTAATTTCCTTGAATTAATTACATGTGGTAATTATCCACTAATAACTTCACTAAGTAATTATACCTCATTAATTACCTTAAGTAATTATACTTAACTCAACATCAATTGATTACTTTTAATTAATTAAACTAAATTAATTAACTAAAATTAACCACATCAACTAAGTTATACTGATTAATTAATTCCTTTAATTACTTCATTAAGTAATTATTCATAATAATTCCTTTATATTAAGTAGTAACCTGTTAATTACTTATCACATAATTATTTCTTAATTGACTAACCTTGATTAATCAATCCTTAGTTGTCACTTTTAAATACAGTAAGTAATTAGCCTTTAGTTAATTACACAAATTAATTTAACTATCACCCATATTTAATTTCCTAATTAATTCTTTAACTATTTACCTTAAATAGTTTCTAAATAAGTAATTAATCCCTAATTACTTAATCAATTTATCTTGAATTATGAATTAATTGATCTCTAATTAATTATCTCATAATTAATTAATTAATTAGCTATTCTTAAATCATTAATAAATTAGCTACTTTTTATATTGCTTATCCATTTATTTATCTATAATTAAATCCTTAATTTATCACAAGATACCCCCTTTTAAAACTTTATTACCTCTAAATAAATCTCAAAATCTCTTGTCATTAGCATATGATACAAAAACGTATTAATTCTTTAATAAACAACTTAATTACATATAAACTTAAGAATCAACTAAATTAATTTTAATAACAAAATTGTTCAACTTCTTAACTCAAAAATAAAAACATTGATTCCTCAAGAAAGTAAATTTATTTAAGAATAGTTTTAGACACTGACTCAGTTCTGAGTCAAATCCCATTTCTTCATTGAACCCAGATTAAAATTTAAATCTGATATTATACTTGAGAACTACCGAAGGCAATCTTGCAAGTAACTCGAGTTGAACCCCGAGCTCAACCCAGAAAACCCCGATTGACAACTCGAGTAAATACTGAAACTTCCCGCATCACTCTACTTCTTCTTCCCCTGTTTTTTTTCAACAGTTATGCTAATAAACACAACCAAGCTTCCTGATAAAAACCCGAGTTCAACCATCTTTTCCCCGATCATAAACTCGAGTAACTTTGCTCAAATCATCAAATTGTGCACGCGACCAAATGTGCACGTGCACCCATCGCTGGCGATACTCCAGCGCCTGAGACGACCCTCAACAAGTCCACAAACGTTCCTAATTCCGATCTCAACGGCCAGCTATTCAAACGATCACGAGATCAAAAATTTACAAAATCAAGCCCTAGGAAAAGAACTCTTCGACCATCGATCGTCTCGTTCAGATGATGTAGTTCACCAAAGCTTCACATCCTCCGGCCATACCTCGCTGGAACTTCACGCCACCATTCCCCTGAATCCTGTGTTGCTCGATCAACCAGAAATGTCCCAGTCATCTTGTTTCCGACCATGGAAAATTAAGGGTATTAAACCTAGTCCAACCAAAATTGATTGCCACATTCCTTAGAAAAATACAACCATAATTTTCCATCACTCTACCAGGCTTCACCCTCCTTCGAGCCAAAGCTCGCTGCTTCAGTCGACACCATTCGCCGTGGGTGGCCGAAATACCCAAAATTGCTCATCATCAAAGATCTCCTCAAATTCCAAACAAAAAATTACCAATTTCATTTCAAAAATCATGATTCATTAACAGGAATCAGATTATATAATTCAATGATGAAGTTATTGATATTGATTTTTTTCCGAAACTTGTTTTTACTGAAATTCCAAAAATTTACAGGCTATTTACTAAATATAATACCTTAAATCATTTTTAAAAATGAGATCATACTAACATTCACCTTTTCCTTTCAGAATTCGAAGTATAATTTTTATTTGTTTGGGAAGATAGGAAGTATTTGATGATGATGAGTTTTATCGGTAACAGATCACAAAAAAAACATAATATCCAGAAACAAACAAGCAATATTATACTCATATGCATACATTTATAATCAAATTCAAGAAAACATTAGATATACTGCATGCAATAGATTTCATTCTTAGATCCATATACTATTTTTAAATAAAAAAATGAATTTACTCACATAATATCCCGGAGCAGAGGACAGAGATGCTTTGATTACTTCAGGTTTGCTTGTTTGATTTTGATTCTGCAGTCCTGAAGTTTTCCTTTGTTAATGATGTTTGCTTTCTGGTTCATTTTATTTTGATTGAATTTCCAAGTTTGAAGATAAAATATAACAGGCTTTGTTTACAGGTTATCTTGCATGAACTTTCTCTGGTTGAAAATTTTTAAAGGTTTGATTCCTTGAGAATTTCTGTTTTGAACATAATTTCCAGGTTGAGTTTTCTTTGTTCACATTAATTTACAAACTAAATAAAAAAACAATGTTGCTACTTGTTGATTCAAATGATACATAAGTGACAAATGTATTTTACATGAGTCCATTTATTAAAAAATGTTTAAATCTTGTCTATTGTATTTACAATTGTTTAAAACCATTTTATATTAAATATACAGTATTTATTTTAATATGTTATGTTTACATTAATTTATATTTAAGGTTTAAACTTATATATATTTATAAACTATGTTCGTGTGTTATTTAAAGATGAATTTTGAAAGCAAAGTAATGACCAAAAATTTAAATCTTATTTTAACTCAAGCTAACATATTCTTGATTAGAATAAAATTTTAACTAGTTTTGAAATTATTAACTTGAATTTTTTTAAAACAAATTTTCTAATTACAATATATATACACACACATATATTAAGATTAGGCGACGTATCTTTTATTAAATTTAAAACCAAAGATTTCCCTTAATTATCAAAGCTTCAAATTCATCCAAATATCAGAATTTGATTTGTTCAACTGAATAACACCGGCCAATTATTCAATTATCAGATATCAAAAATCCGGCTATCACATTCCTCCCCCCTTTTGAATCTTTTCGTCCTCGAAAAGAACGGATCCAGAATTTATTAAATATTTTAAAACCAGTTAAGATATTCTTTGATCATTTTAAAACACTTTTAAAAAAATCTATATAATATTTTCAAAATAGTTTTTATAGAAAATATCATTTTATAACTCGATGTTTCAATAAGTCCATCCTTGTTCTTACAGAAATTCGGTCGTACGTTGATCTGGCGTACGACTGAAAATCTATAAGTACTTAGCAGACTCGTTTTCAACACCCAGTAAAAATACTTGAAAAATAATTTTATTGAAAATATTGAAAGCATTTTTGTAATCGAGGAAATATCTTTGGTGAGAATGCTCTGGAAATCATCACCCCAATCCATGGTCACAGTTACATTCCAGGGTTACGTTGCCATCGCGGCAAAAGTCCACGTAACTGCAGGCTCTCCGCGGCCTCTCGATTGCGCCATGGATCCCACACAACAGATCACAGTTACATCCAGGGTTACGTTCCGTCACAGCAAAAGTCCATGTAACTACAGGCTCTCAACGACCTCTGATTTTCGCTGTCAAAATGAAACTTCTCCACTCCTACATAGGTCGCAGTCTACCGATATAAAATCAAATGCAGACTGTTGGCTCTCAGCGGCACACACGACTTTCTCTATGTTACCATAGGTCGCAGTCTACCGATATAAAATCAAACGCAGACTGTTGGCTCTCAACGGCACACACGACTTTCGCTAAGGTATACTCTACTCATAATCCCCATGAACTAGTTTTGTCTAGACTCCTCATAGGATCAACTTTAGAACCCCCCTTTGAGGCTCAAGGAAGCACCACCTGGTGGTACTCCTGAGAAGTTCATTTCAAGGGAGCGCCTTTTTCCCTAGAGCCATCATCAAAACATTTTATGCTATACACATTTAGTATCTTCAAATCATACACCAAGTATGATCTCATACAAAGCTCGTTTACACAAAATCGATTATCCCGAAATCGATAATTCTCAAACTAGGCTTTCCAAATTCAATATTGATCTTACCCAAAAATCAAAAGCCTTTCCAAATCCAAAGGTTCCCAAAACCTCTTCCAAAATCCTCGTATGATCCTTTATATATAGAGATATATATAAAATCCTTGATAAAAATCTTTGGATCATTTTAAGCTTGTATAAAATCCTTTTATACTTCAAACACTTTCAAAATCCTTTCCTTCTGGCATTAGATTCATCAAGTGGAGTTTTATCTTATATAACCAAGATATATACTTTATTTATTCAAAATAAAATATTCAAATTTGATTACTCTTTTCAATATCAATTTCATTCAAATCCGTACATTGTACACATATCATTCGTACGCCATACCAATCTGATCGCTCACTCGATCACACAATTTCACTTCCGAACTAGTATCGTCCATCCGACTTCCTACTGCAGACACAGATCTGGTTTCTTGATCAGAAACCGTCATTCTCCTTGCATAGTCATAACTATGATAGAGAATATCCATAACCAATCAACAATCCATATCCAGGTTCGCCGTCGAAAATCGAGTGAAAAATCCCACTCGGATCGATATAACTATCTCGAAATTCTACGTTCGAATCTGGATCAAATCACTATGCGAATAGAATAACATACGTACACCCTACGTATTTATCTTTATTGGTTATTAGTCAAATCAATTCCATTTCTATTCACATTTACTTTGATTTCATTCACTTACTCTCAATTGCTTCAATCCATTTGGATTATCACCTCTATTCTTATCTCGATTGGGTATTTAACCAATAACAGTTTGAACTCCGACCAGTTTATTTAGAAAATAGCTTGAAAATTTAAAAAATAGATAAGTAGTTGGAAAATAATTACTAGTTTGTAAAATAGGTGTAAAATAGTTAGAAAATAGTTAAAATAATTATAGAAGTTTTAGATAATTGCAAAATAATAATAAGATAGTAATTAGTTTTGTAAAATAGCAGAAATATAGTAATTAGTTTATAAACAGTTGGAAAATTATTAAACAGTTTCAAAAATAATTGCAAAACAAGTATAAAATAGTTTGGCTTTTAAAAGAAAGGTTGTATATATAATGAATAGCTTTGGAAAAATAGGTTTATATTAAAATAATTCATATTAAAAATAGTCCAGAGTCAAAACTGCTCACTTCCCAATCTCCAATTTTAAATAACTTCAATTTTCATTGAAATTGATTCAATCCCAATTCAATTTGAATTAACCTAAGTTTCTTTCCAAATTTAACTTTATTCAACCTTGATCTCAAATTCTACTAATTCAAATAAATTTCAATTGAACTAGTTTCAATTTCAATTCATTTCAACTCCAGTTTGAATTAATCCCAATTTTCAAACTCCATTTCTTAATCAAGTTGAATTATTCTTGATTTCCTCCCAAATTCAATTCAAATTCCATTTGAATTTAAAATTATTCAACTATAAT
Organism: Allium cepa; assembly: GCA_030765085.1. Classification (NCBI taxonomy): domain Eukaryota; kingdom Viridiplantae; phylum Streptophyta; class Magnoliopsida; order Asparagales; family Amaryllidaceae; genus Allium; species Allium cepa. Next base: position 302,813,460 of record CM060945.1, on the reverse strand, counting down.
TATAATTCCAAATTATTCAAATCAATTTGAACTAATTTCAAATTGAACCCACCTCAAATTTCAAATCATTTCAAATCAATCCAATTTAAATTTTCCATTTGAATTTTTTAAACTTATCCACCTTCAATTTCAAGTCCAATTAATTCAAGTCAGATTCAATTTGGACTAATTCGATTTCAATCTCAATTTTAAACCATCTCGAATTACATAAACTCGAGTTAATACTTCAAATGTTGATTTAATTCCTTTAAATCAATTTACCTTTAAAGTTTTTAAACAATTCAATTCACAGTTCAGACCTAACATATTATACCACAAATCAAATTAACCTTTAAACAATTTAATTTTAGGTCAAATTCTCAAAATTCCATTTTAAATTATCTCTACTTAACTTTTTCCAAAGTTCAAATAAGAGCTCAAAACAATTTTATCCTTAAAAAATTAATTTATTACTCAATTTTATCTTCCAGTTTAAAACTAGTTCCTTAAACAATTTTAATTTACAAATTCAATCATTCAGATTATCAATTTAAAGTAATTCCATATCCTTAATTTCAAATTAAAGTTAGATTTTACTTTTATCTCAATAAAGGATATATTACTACGGCCCATTTTTTTCATTCATTTAAACAAATTCAATTTATAGTTTAAAGACTATTAATAACAACAGGATGGTATCTTTCGAATTATTTTTAAAACATCCATCCATTTCCAATTTCGGATCTCAAACCCATTTTGAGATCACCCAAACTTCCTAATTCAAATCAACCATTTAACTTCTCAAGTTAAATCTTGATTTCATTTTGAAATTTCCAAATCAGGTTGACCATTCCAACTTTTTTTTAACCTTTCCCCAAGTTAAACTCAATTCACTTAATCCAGTCAACCTTACCCAATTTGAATTTCTATTTCAAATTCCAAACTTCACATTAATAATCTTCTCATTTATAAGTTCAAAAACTTATCACTTTGGGTATTATATCTCATTCCATATTTAAATTCAATATTTAGAGTTTATTTCAAACCATCATTGATATTATGTATACCTATACATATACATAATTGCTTCTTGGCTCACCAAGCCAAATTTTAAAATTTAAACCATCCTTGGTTTTAATTCAAAACAAATTCCTCTAAATCTTTAAGCAACTCTTGTTTTTATCAAACTCTCTCATTCAAATAATATTATCTATTATTCCTTTTAATAATTTGAAAACAAATTTCAAATGTTTTTAAATCTTAAGATTCAAACCTCACAATTTAGATCAACTTAAATTTCAATTTATATCCCATACTTATCTAAATGGTTTACTTCCTTAAAACATTTCATTATTACCTTATTCTGAAATTCTTTTCCAAATTCATGAATTAAATTTCAATTTCAGTTTGGTTGTTTTGTATTAATTCTCAATTTAATTCCAATAATTTTAACAACCAATTTCCTTAATATTATTTGAAAGAAATATTGCTTTATATATCAAAATATATTCTTATATAAAATCATTTAAAATCTTTATATAAGAAAATAACAAGTACGCTCTCGTACATATATATACTCAACTCATTCTAGGGTACCACTTACCCTATCCTTAATATGTGATCCCACCGGAGCCAAGGTTCTCGCTTAACCTCGCTCTGATACCAAATGTAACGACCCAGAAATTTTGATCCCGAAAATTCCAGATAGTTAGTGAAAAGAAGAAAAGAGAAAGAAGAAGAAACAGAAACCTCACATTCGCAGCGGATCAAAATATGATATAACATAAATAACGGTTTTACAAAGAAGAATCATCATTAGTACAATTATATTTTTATACATCAGAGTGACAACCATTATAATACACCTGATAGTTTAAAACAACATGTCCAAGCCAACTATACTATACACAGCAGTAAACACTCCATGCGTTCCAACCATCCAGCTCGCCTCCTGAGCTCCAGAACGTCCTTACCTGAAATTTGTAATACTCGGTCTGACCCGAGCATTACATCAAAGTAACACACAGGTCAGGCTGGAAACCAGCATGAGTAAACCCATCTAACATGGAATACCAAAGCATAAAACTTATATAAACCCGGGATAACTCGTATCAATTTACAAATTCACGATTTGTTATAGATATCACTAATATCACACATCAACATATAAGTACCAAAAAACTGGATTAAATTGTCCAACTTACTTAAATCATTTCATTCCACTATATTGATTTCACATATCACTTTATAAAGAATCGAAGTGGTTTCGGGTATTTACTAATACTCGACTCTGGTTTCTTCGAATCCAGTGTCATCTAAACCCATGTTATTCAATTAAAAACAATTCAACTTACATTACCGGATAACACCTTTATACAGCAATTCATAATTGATAGGTAATCTCATAATCACTGTCATCCAACATATTGTATCACAAAGCAATTCAAATCAGAGATATCAACCAATCCAAAGCTCTTATCATCATTCAACCATTCATAAGCAAGATGGATCACTTTCATTAATTACATTAATTAATGATCTTTTAATTACTTCCACTATTTAATATATATTTTTAAAATTTTCATTTAATAATTAACCCTTAATCACTACCATTAATCAAACTTGATTAACCAAAATCAGAAATTAATTTTCCTTAATTACTTCATCAATTAAATCAACTCCTTGATTAATTTTATTAATTAATTTTTTTATTACACTGAGAAATTATCACTTAATTTCTTCCTCCAAGAAATTATACTTTAATTACTTCCCATCGAGTAATTTCCTTAAATTAATTACATCTGGTAATTATCCACTAATTACTTCACTAAGTAATTATACCTCATTAATTACCTTAAGTAATTATATTTAACTCAACATCAATTGATTACTTTTAATTAATTAAACTGAATTAACTAACTAAAATTAACCATATCAACTAAGTTATACTGATTAATTAATTCCTTTAATTACTTCATTAAGTAATTATTCATAATAATTCCTTTATATTAAGTAGTAACCTCTCAATTACTTATCACCTAATTATTTCTTAATTGACTAACCTTGATTAATCAATCCTTAGTTGTCACTTTTAAATACAGTAAGTAATTAGCCTTTAGTTAATTACACAAATTAATTTAACTATCACCCATATTTAATTTCCTAATTAATTCTTTAACTATTTACCTTAAATAGTTTCTAAATAAGTAATTAATCCCTAATTACTTAATCAATTTATCCTGAATTATGAATTAATTGATCTCTAATTAATTATCCCATAATTAATTAATTAATTAGCTATTCTTAAATCATTAATAAATTAGTTACTTTTTATATTGCTTATCCATTTATTTAATCTATAATTAAATCCTTAATTTATCACAAGATACCCCTTTTAAAACTTTATTACCTCTAAATAAATCTCAAAATTTCTTGTCATTAGCATATGATACAAAAACGTATTAATTCTTTAATAAACAACTTAATTACATATAAACTTAAGAATCAACTAAATTAATTTTAATAACAAAATTGTTCAACTTCTTAACTCAAAAATAAAAACATTGATTCCTCAAGAAAGTAAATTTATTTAAGAATAGTTTTAGACACTACTCGGTTCTGAGTCAAATCCCATTTCTTCATTGAACCAAGATTAAGATTTAAATCTGATATTATACTTGAGAACTACCGAAGGCAATCTTGCAAATAACTCGAGTTGAACCCCGAGCTCAACTCAGAAAACCCCGATCGACAACTCGAGTAAATACTGAAACTTCCCACATCGCTCTACTTCTTCTTCCCCTGTTTTTTTTCAACAGTTATGCTAATAAACAGAAGCAAGCTTCCTGATAAAAACCCGAGTACAACCATCTTTTCCCCAATCATAAACTCGAGTAACTTCGCTCAAATCATCAAATCGTGCACGTGACCAAACTGTGCACGTGCACCCACCGCCGGCGATACTCCGGCGCCTGAGAAAACCCTCAACAAGTCCACAAACGTTCCTAATTCTAATCTCAACGGCCAGCTATTCAAACGATCACGAGATCAAAAATTTACAAAATCAATCCCCAAGAAAAGAACTCTTCATCCTCCGGCCACACCTCGCTGGAACTTCACGCCACCATTCCCCTGAATCCTGTGTAGCTCGATCAACCAGAGATGACCCAGTCATCTTGTTTCCGACCATGGCAAATTAAGGGTATTAAACCCTAGTCCAACCAAAATTGATTGCCACGTCCCTTAGAAAAATACAACCACAATTTTCCATCACTCTACCATGCTTCACCCTCCTTCGAGCCAAAGCTCGCTGCTTCATTCGACACCATTTGCCGTGGGTGGCCGAAATACCCAAAATTGCTCATCATCAAATATCTCCTCAAATTCCAAATGAAAAATTACCAATTTCGTTTCAAAAATCATGATTCATTAACAGGAATCAGGTTATATAATTCAATGATGAAGTTATTGATATTGATTTTTTCTCAAAACTTGATTTTACTGAAATTCCAAAAATTTACAGGCTATTTACTAAATATAATACCTTAAATCATTTTTAAAAATGAGATCATACTAACATTCACCTTTTCCTTTCAAAATTCAAAGTATAATTTTTATTTGTTTGAGAAGATAGGAAGTATTTGATGATGATGAGTTTTATCTGTAACAGATCACAAAAAAACATAATATCCAGAAACAAACAAGCAATATTATACTCATATGCATACATTTATAATCAAATTCAAGAAAACGTTAGATATACTGCATGCAACAGATTTCATTCTTAGATCCATATACTATTTTTAAATAAAAAAAATGAATTTACTCACATAATATCCCAGAGCATAGGACATAAATGCTTTGATTACTTCAGGTTTGCTTGTTTGATTTTGATTCTGCAGTTTTGAAGTTTTCCTTTGTTGATGATGTTTTTTCAGGTTCGTTTTATTTTGATTGAATACCCAAGTTTGAAGATAAAATATAACAGGCTTTGTTTACAGGTTATCTTGCATGAACTTTCTCTGATTGAAATTTTTTACAGGTTTGATTCCTTGAGAATTTCTGTTTTGAAGATAATTTCTAGGTTGAGTTTTCTTTGTTTACATCAATTTACAAACTAAATAAACAAAAACAATGTTGCCACTTGTTGATTCAAATGATACATAAGTGACCAATGTATTTTACATAAGTCCATTTATTAACAAATGTTTCAATCTTGTCTATTGTATTTACAATTGTTTAAAACCATTTTATATTAATTATACAAGTATATGTTATGTTTACATTAATTTATATTTAAGGTTTAAACTTATATATATTTATAAACTATGTTCATGTGTTATTTAAAGATGAATTTTGAAAGCAAAGTAATGACCAAAAATTTAAATCTTATTTTAACTCAAGCTAACATATTCTTGATTAGAATAAAATTTTAACTGGTTTTGAAATAATAATTAAATACCATACTTACTTAATCAAATGTTTGCCTTCACTTAAAAAGATTTAAAATAATATTTCTTTCTAAAATTATTCTAAACATGTTTAAACTGCAAATTTATAATTTGAAAGCTTTCTTGGAAACAAAATAAAATTTCCAGGAGAAAACACACTTCCCATTCTTTAAAATAAATCTCGCTTTTATTTTTATCAATTCTCGATTCCCTTTTTAAATCACAAACTCAAACACTCATATTATCAACCAATCACTTGAATTTAATTCCTTTTAAATTCTTTATTTAAGAATTTCTGTAATTTTCCTTTAAACCCAGTTTATTTATATTTAAATTTCCAGATTGTATTCACCAAATCAGAGCACAACAAAATTAAATGTCCAATTTATCTACCATAGTAAATAAACAGAGCATAGCATAACAGGATCTAAAACAACTTTATCACAGAATATAAATGTGACATATTCTAGAATATAAATAAGTTTCTATTCGTGAGGGATCCAGTTGGATCCCTCCAACCTGTTTTTCATGCATCCACAGATATTAGCACAACAATATATATATCGATTCAACTTGATAGTAATTATCATATTCAACCAATGAAGCAATCATCTAGATATTGACTATTTAAATTAACCAGTATCCAGATGTGAGTGAGTTAAACTCACCTTGGGTTTTCGACGAGCTTTCAAATTTAAATTAAATCGAGCGGCGTTCGATTTAACCTAAATTTTTACTTGCTCCGAATAACTCCAGAATTGTTCCACTGCGTAGATCGCGTCGCTGTGATTCCGACACTCCTCGTTTCGTCGAAATCTGATAACAAACGCATTAGATATGAATTTCATAAGTTCCAATTTCAAATTTAAAAAAATTTCTTCTTTTCTTTTCTTTTTCTTTTTCAATCCATTACCAAACACGGCCGCGTCTTCTTTCCTCCTTCTCACGCACGCTTGCTCCAGTAAGAAACGAACCCATCACGCGACGAAAACCCTAACCACGGCCTCACCATCGATCGCCGAGACTACGATCAAACGCCTCCACCACGAAGCCCTCCATCGCCTCAACCTTCTCGCCAAGAATAATGAAGCTCGGCTTCTCCTATCATGCTTGAAAATCAAAAACACGCGCAGACAACAAAGCTCGATTTCGAAGAATCCGAGCCACTTCAATGAAAACCTACCGTAGGATTTGTAGTACTCGATGAGTTCGCCGATTCTTTAGTTGGAGGAATTTGGAATAAACGAGTGGATTTCAAGAAAAAGGAAGAAGAAGCCAAGAGATTTTCGGCCATTAGAAATGTGAACGGCGGCTTAAAAGAAAACTATGGTTTTCGGCCTTGAACGCGAACATATATACGTATAACATATTATTTAATTATTTAATTCACTTTAAAGCAACCTTTTCAAACGATCTCCAAATCACACATGCCGCCTGGCGTTTTTAAGGTTTTACCTACGTTCCGAACACAATGGAATGTGTTTCGAAAGCTGATTCGATCACATGTGCGAGTTACGGAAATAAACGATCAATTTTAAATTAAATCGATTAAAGTATTTTCTATGCGTTTTAAGCTACCAGGGGCAAACGACAACTCCGATTGCTACGAAAATTGAAATCCGATAATAACTAACTATTACGGATCCAATGGAACTGGTTTCGTTGAATTTTGAGACTGTGCCCTGGAAGGCTACTTTAACTCGCGATTATTTCGAGCGATTTTCTAAATCGTCGAAATCACTTGAAACTTCACTTATAAAATTTTATTAACTCTATTATAACTCATATAAAATTTATATTCAAATTAGAAATCATTCTGATTCAGTTTAAATCAAAATCTGATTATTTGTATTATTATATTATTAAATTCTATTATTAAATTAATATAAAATTCCAAACTCAATCTATCGACTATTAATTCCATCCAATGGTCAATATTACTATTTAAATCAAAATAAACTTAAATAAATTTTTAGAAACCATTTTTATATTTATTTACACTCAGATTCACCAATTATCCCAATTCTAATATTAAGCTATTATTATTCAAATTTCAATTTCATTCCCGTATTTGAAATTTAACTAATTCTATTAACTTAACCAAAATCTTTTTATTTCAAAATCAAATTATAGTCCATATTCGACATTTAAAATGAATTAAATGTTCAAATCTGGCATCCCAAAATTCCGGGTTGTTACATTCCTCCCCTCTTATAAAAATTTCGTCCCCGAAATTTGCTATGGTAGAAGAATGTTCCTAACCCAAAAGCAAAACCTACTTAGTGAAAATCTCAATTTCACTTTGCCTACATTCTTTTTTTTTTAAAATCGAAACTGCTAGTTTCGATTTCTATTCCAAAATTCTTTTTATTTTAATTTTAATTGTTATTTGAAATCTATTTTGTCGTTAATGAAACATTTTCAAAAAATTTCAAAAATTTTCTAACTCCCAAAATTTCGAAATTTTTTGGCAGAGTCTCCCCTGTACGGAGGAGCTTTTGCAATTTCACAATAGATATAAATATATATATATATATATATACATCGATCCACACGGTCGGTAAAACCAAAAGCAGTTCAGATTTCCTATTTTTATTGCATAGGCATACCACTATTAGCATTTTTAAAGCAAGCAGCTAAATATTATCGCATATACGCACTCCAACTCTATCCATTGCCTCCCATACCTGTACTTACTTAAACAAACACATCAGTTTCCAATAATATGAGCATTTATCAACATTCTTTTCATTAAACTAGCCCAAACACATCGATTACAAAGTTTAAACAAGCAAACTTCATAATTATGTATGTTAACTTCCTTTATAAGCAATTTCACAATTTCAACATCATTTTAAATCCTCTTTACAAACCCAAACTTCATTTTATCTCACTCGAACAATTTATATTCAAGTTCACTATATACCATTCATATTTGTTACAACCAATTCATTTCTACTTCAATATGATTAACATATGCCTTAGGTATATCTTTTACTTCAATTCAATTCCCAATCAAATTTTATTTCTAAATTTGATACACCTGCATTTCCTTTATGATTCACTTTCTTTCATATGCAAAATCACTTAATAAAATTTTAATTCATCCCAATTGATTCAAAAACCAATTTCAATTTGTTTCTTTAAGCCAATTAAATTTTTTTTACAATAAAACGTCCAATTTCTATGCAAGTTTAAGGTTATCCAAGCAAGTGACCATCACTAAAGCTTATAACCATTTAAAATTAATTTCCAACTTAGGTTCATATTAATTTTAGCCAATTCTGCATGGTTCACAATCCAAGCATTCTTATTCCATTGCAATTCTTAAATCAAATCCTTATTCTCACTTCAAGTTCACCATTCAACTTAAGTTTTAAATTAATAACACCCCATTCTATATTATTTACGACTCACACATTTTATTTTATCACAATAATTTATTAAAATTCTTTCACTTGCATTTAATTGTTTATTGCCTAAACAAATTTTATCAAAGACAACATTATAAAGCTCGACCACAATTATTATTCAATTTGCTTAAGTTCTTCCATAATATTTTCACTATCTTCTTATATCAATTTTATTTTATTTTCATTAGATTCTCATCCAAATAAATTTCAATCCATTTACAAATTTTAATGCACTTTGTTTATTTAATCCATTTTAGATTTATTTTATTAGCAAAGAAACCACTTTAAATTATTTCACTCATTTGAATTTATTTACAATTCAAACCATCACTATTATAATCTAATTCTATTATTCATTTGCACTCTCAACTTTTTATTGCCAAAACTAAATTCCATACCAGAACTGGGTTTTATTTTTCTTTCCAAAATTTTCTCAACAAACCACCAAAATTTCATCCTTGCCAGTACAAATTCCCTTTAATTTAGTTTACACTAAATTCATTTTCAAGCTTCTCTTTATTGAATTTAGCTTACGCTAAATTCATTCTCAAACAATTCCTTTGAATTTAATTGAGTGAGGATTTAATTATTCAATATCATTTCAATTAAATTCTACTTTCCTTCAACTCAACTCTTTTCCAATTTAAATTCAAGTTTTAACTAAATTTATTCAGCAAACTTAAATTCATGCTATTTGTTTTACTATTTTAAATAATAATTTAATTCTATTCATAATTATTTGTAACATAACTGAATTTTGACTTTAATTCATTCCAAATTCAACTCAATTCTATTTAATCGAAGTTAAATCCAATTCAATCCAATTTTAATTCTCCATATACAAGTTAAAAATTTATTTACTGACTTAAGTTCTTTCACCCTTGTATATTTTATATTTTCTTCACCTTATCTTACTTTACATCTCATTTAGGATTAAATTTGAATCCCCCATACCATTCAACTATTTCCCATTTGTGATTATAATTCTGTTTCCTAATTATAAGTTCACCAACTTATTTACTTAAAGGTTTATATTGCTCATTAGAGTTATTTTCATCTCATAGTCACAATCCCAAATTTTACATATATATGTATCACTGAATTCTTAAGGATACAAATTTTCCATCACCTTAATCCTTTGTAAATTTTAAATCCACAATTTCAAATTATAAGTACAACACTTAACAGCTTATGGGTACAATTCGTTACATTATGACCCACAAATACAAGGTCATTTTACATTTCAATTTAACCCAAATCAATTTAATTCTAAGCCCAATTTATTTAACTTATCCAAGTTAAATTCAAATTTTCTATTCACTTCAAATATTTCATTCACTCCATTTACACAAGTTAAATTTTAATTCCAAGATTAAAATTTTCATTTCTTCCTTATTAATATCAACTTCACTTAATAAGTTCAACAGTTGATTCATTTTAACTTTACACATTATTTAAATAGAATATTCCAGAATTCAATTACCCGGTTTTATTTCAAAACCATTTTGAAATAATAAATAACTCATACCCTCCTGGTATATCAAATCAAACTTCCAGATTTCTAAAACAATCTGTTTTTACCAAAGCAATTTCCCTTTTTGAAACTTCTAAAATCAGTTGTATCACAAACAAGTCCAACAAATATCATACCCAACCACTTTGGTAGCAATCCATCACTTTAGAAACTCGAAAATGAATTCTAATGATGTGACCAGCATCATCAGGATTATTTTTCGGCGACTGAAGTGAGTTCAGTGCTTCCTTACTTTCACAAATTCATTTCAAAACAGTTTCCATTCAGACATATTACCCAAAACAATATTCCATCATTGTCTTCAAACACCTTTAGACAACATTCCTAAACATTTCCAAGATTTTAAATTTCCAAATTTTATTTTCAATACATTTAAAATCCTTTTCAAAACATCCGGGATTTAAATTCTGGTTTAATTCATATTTAGTTATTCTTCTTTTGTATAATTCATACTTATAGAATTTTATTTGATTATAACCATTTCAAATTTTAGATTCTTAGTTGATTAAGATATCCACATCCAAACAATCAAATATATATATAATAATTTCAGAAAATTATTTCTTTTATATCAAAATATAATTTTGGGTCAATTATTTCATTTACCCACTTTAAAAACAATATTATGTTGGTTTATCTTGTTTAAGAGTTTAGAAACCCCTATCGATATGGTTGTACTTCCCGTACCGACCAGAATTCATAAACACTCAACTGATAAGTCTACACAGTATAAAAACAATTTTATATTCACTAACAAGTACGCTCTCATATCTATTATTACACTCAACTCATTATAGAGTACTATTGACTCTGTTTAATGAGTAAATTCCCCACCAAAGCCTAGGTTGTCGCCAACCTAAGCTCTGATACCAAATGTAACAACCCGCAAATCCGTACCCCTTGAGTCAACACTATTCTACATCAATTAACTCAAGTGGAATAGAAATAGGAACCATTAGGGTTGAAGAAGAAGAAATAGAAGAAAGAAGAAACTAAACAATATCAGAATCTCACAGTCGCAGCGGGATAAAATATAATAGTAAATAACAGATCTTTCCACAAAATGAAACTATATCTATTTTATACATCATATCATTAGAGTATCTCATACAAATAATATTTACCAGCCAGACAATTCCATACAATCACAGAAGTGGATATATATATAAGTACGGATAATACGTCTCGAACTCTGGCTCCTCTCCTGCTCCATAGCATTCTGTCTTGGACATATAATACTCGGCCTGACCCGAGCATTATAATGAAATAACACCCGAGTCAGACTGGAATACCAGCTGATAATAATGCATCCAAATTGATTATTAAAGTTTCAAAAATCCTTTGAAAAACAAAAGCATCTTGTAAGACCACGCCATAAATAAACATGTCGGGTTTTTACCTTACGATAGCTAAAACACTTTTTATAGAAATCCTCTGATATTACAATAGGGTCTATATACAAATACTTATAAAATAGCCGAAATTGTTACATCAATTAAATTCCAGCTGCTAGCCACAGAGTGGGTAATACAAACAAAACTCGTAAAAGGCTCGTAGGGAGAATGGATTTCCAACAACGACTAGGCACTGGGGTACCACCTGTTACAGTACCTGGTCTAGATCAGCGTACCGAGGACCACGCTCGATCCCTGCAACACAAGACCCGGATTATCCCTTACTGGATTGTAACGACCCAGGATTTTAAGTAATTAAAATTTGAATATTTAATTAATTTTAAATATTAAGAAGTGAATTTATAAGTCGAATAAATTTTATTTCGAATAATTGGATTTAATTGATATTTAAATCGATAATTTAATATGTTAAATTATAGAAATAATTGAAGATTGAGTTAAATATGATTGAAAATGATTTGTAAAATTTTATTTTATCATGTTGGAGTTAGGATGATATTTTAGAACTTTTAAAATCGAATTAAGAGTTAATTTGTGAAAATTGAATATTTTAATATTAAATCGACTAGTGAAAATAGTCAATGTTTGAACAGTCTCAGAATTGGACGAAACCAGTTCCATTGGATCCGTAATAGTTAGTTATTACCGGATTTCAATTTTCGTAGCAATCGGAGTTATCATTTGATCGTGGCAGCTCGAAACGCATCGAATTATTTTTAATTTTAATTTGGCGAGTTAAAATAGCCATTTTTCAAAAAGTCTCGGATTTCGACGAAACCAGTTTCATCGGATCCGTAATGTGATATTATTGTACGGTTTCAAATTTTGTGTCAATCGGATTTACCGTTTGTCCGGTACAAATTAAAACGCCTAGAAAATCGTTTAAATCGGTTTAATTCAAATTGAACGTTTATTGCCATAACTCGCACAGATGTCCGAATTAGCTTCCGAAACCTGTTCCATTGTGTCCGGAACGCGGGGTAAACCTTAGAAACGCTGGTTACGGCGCGTAAATCAGAGTTCGCAGTTTCCGGAATGAATAGTGTTTCGTTCGTTTTCTGATAAATAGCCCATTATTCTCAAGAAAAAAAATAAAATAAATAAACCCTAATCTAAGCAGCCGCCGCCCCCTCCTTTTCAACGGCCAGAAAGCAATGTTCTTCCTCCTCCATTTACTCCAAATCTACACGTTATTTCAAGAAAACTTCAACATGAATATTGTAGAGGGCTGTGAGTACTACGTTTTCAACGGTGGAGATCGTGTTTGGAGTTGTGGATTGGTGGCGAGCTGAGTTGGAAGTGTGGCCGTTCGGCCTCGTCGTGCGTGCAACACAAAGGACCGAGTTTCAAGCCCCTGGGGCCGAGCATAGAGGGGATGGAGGCGCACGACATGATGGTCCCTGATCGAATTATCGTCGAGTGTGGTGGCCGAATTTATTAACCCTAGATATCAAGATGGGTTCGGCTTGTAACCTGTATGTCGCGTGCACGTTTCTGAAAGAGGGAAGAAGAAGGGGGGGCGTTGGATCTGGTGTGGACGGTGATGATGAGGGTATGTTAAAAATTATAAAGAATTGTTGTGAATTTGTTTATATAAATACGTGTAAAACTTGTAAAATACATAACGTTTTCATACGAGGTCGAAAACGCGCGAAACCAGTTGCGTTGGGATCGTATGGACGAGCACTACGCTATGGAGTTGGATTGGAGTCGTTTGGAGTTAGTGAAAATTTCATGTAAAATTAAACGTCCGTTTAATTTTATTCGAAATAAATCGCTAAAACGAAATTGAAATCAAGGTGAGAACTTCTCACTCAATCGAATCAGTTTCGATTTTATTTTAAATAGTTAGATTTAAAATATTTGAATGCATGTTTGAATGATGATTGTTATCTATTGATTGTTAAAATAGACATTATACGCCGTTTAGTAAGCGGATGTTATTTATTAAAAACATATACCGCGAATATTTCATAAACAGTGAAATTGGTATTATATATAATAGCAATATATATATATATATTGGCATATGTATATATTGGAGTTACTGATTTCCCGCATTTGTATAGCGGATGAGACCCTATTGCGCCGTCTATTAAGCGGATAATATTTTAAATCCCATATACCGCGATAATTCCGTACTGGAGCGGAATTGGTATTGTGCTAATGTTTTTGATGCAGGAAACAGGTTGGAGGGATCCAACTGGATTCCTCAACAGTTTTTATTTGATTTCAGATATTTTGATATTTGATGGATTATCATATTGATATATGATATCGTTGTTTGTCGTGATTGACTATTTTGGTGTGTAGCATCATTGAACAAAATATTGGGATTTTAAAATGATTTTAAAGTGATTTTTGAAAGTATACGTTTATAAAATATTTTTGGAACTGATCCATTTTAAATAAATAAACGTATAATTTTTAATGCTATAATAATTATGATTTTTGAGAAATATAGTTAAAGGTTGATTTTTGAAAATATGGGATTAATGATTTCTTTTATAAAATAGTCTAAATCGGGATTAATTGAATTTATTATGAAAAGTTGAAATATAGAATTTATAAAATTTGATTATTTTATAAATCAAAGAAAATGATGAAATTATAAAGGACTTTGAAGACGTTTTGAAATAATAATATAAATTGATTTATATAAGAGATTTATAAATTGATATTTATAAATTAAAATATTTGAATTATAAAACAAGTTTTATAAGTGTTAGAATGAATTGTGAATGAATTTCATAAATGAATGAAATTTATAGAATTATAATCGGTGAAGTTATAAATGGAATTTTATAAGCAGTAGGTTTATAAAATCCATAAAAATTGTTAAAAGAATAGATTTGGATAAATAATTGAATCTTATAAGTTATAAGATTTATAATTATGAAGTTTAAAGGAACGATTTTGTAAACAAATAAATTATAAGTATTTGACTTATAATATGAACCTTTAGTTTATAATTGAGTTATAAATCGAATAGGTTAATAAAGAGATTTATAAAAGGAAGTTGTTATAAAATAAATAGAAATGGAGTTTATAAACGTTGTTTTATAAATTCGCAAACGACTTATTTTGATAAGTTAATTTTTATAACTTATTTATGAAGTTATATTCACGTTTTAGACAGTGAATAATCCTTTAAAATGAAATGTATAGAAATAATGAAATTGGTTAACGTAGTATATTCACGTTTTTTTTGAATAGTGAATAATATGTTAAAGAAATTGTTTTGAATGTGATGTTTTAAATAGAATTAAAACGATCTAACGATGTTTTAAAATGTGTTGAGATTCGAAACCATAGATTTCAACATTTATTGTTGAAATAGACGTTTTCGAGAAATAAAAGGAAATAGTGGACTATAACACTGTTGTTATAGTAAATGATTTCCGAAAGGAAATGTTTTGTATAGTATTGGGATTTATATATCTATTTTAATTTCGAATCCCTATACTAGTGATTTTGGGTTGTCGTAACGATGTTTTACGTAACATTCGTTTTGGCCCAAATAAATATGTTTAAGAGAATGATTTCCTTAAAGAATGAAATATATACTTAATCTCGATTTAAGTATATTGAATATTTTCCAAGTGTTGAAAATAAATAAAATTTGTGAATTACTTATTAAATAAGTATGGAAATGTTTTCCAATATAAAGTGAACATTTTGAGAATTTATCTTTTTGAAGATAAATTGAAATGAATAATTGAAATCGTATATGCATGAATATTTTGAAATATAAATTCATTATGGAATTTATAAATGAAAAGAAGAATTTGTTTAAAAATAAATATTGATTTATTTTTGAAGTGTGAAATTATATATCTAGTAAAGATATTTTTGGAAAATAAATAATTTGGAAAATTATTTGGAATCTGGTGATGTTGTGCATATCCATTGATAGTTCAATAACCGACTATCAATATTTCCCTTTGAATGGGTAATTGATGTGATTTGTTTGAATTTGAATGCCACACTTATTTTTGAATAAGCGCTCACTATTCGGGTTAACCGGGAAAGGATCATGGGGTCGTATAACCCATTCCTAATATGTGATACGTCGTTATGAATTGCATTTGAAGACCGGTGTTGAAGACCGGATCTTTTTGAAAGCGAAAGGACAACTCGTCGATTGTCTTTGCACCGAGTAGCTACGGTATAGAGACTCCCTATGTGATGGGAAGTCCGGACGTGATTAGAGATTATCCGGATTGCAAGGACTTCTTTGTAAGTGCCTTCGGTTTTGTTCGAGCCCGGAACAGACTTGTATGGATTGTATGTCTGACATTACAAATTGAGATATAAAGCAGATTTCTTTCAAATATATTTCTGTTGGTGGCGGAGAATTTATTCTTTTAGCTTAACACCCTTCTCTGAGACGTACGAGCTCAGAGGTTATGTAGTTGAATGTTATCAGCAATATATTCCCAATTTGGTAATGTGACATGCTGAGTGTTGCTGTGAAAAGATCATTGTGTTGATTATTTGTGATAGGATCATTTATTTGATCGTCTATCCTGGTGATCATTTCTATGATCATTTGTTGACCCAAAGCATGGCTTTTGTATAAAGTATGTTTTTGTGGACGTGACTTCGTCGAGCCTCACACCTCGGGAATGGTCAAAACAGGAAAGATGCGGCACGGTTATGAGGGGTAGCGCCCTTTAGGGTATGTGCATTTCCTTATGGAAAAGGGTGGTATCATGGTATGGAGCCCAGATACTTACTCATGTTGAAAACACTTTATGATTGTGTGAATTGATTACGAGCGCTCGGTTGAAAGGTCCCAAAGGACCGGGGAATGGCATATTCGGTCAGTAGTTACTCAGTTAGGGGTAACCCGGCCTTGTGTTGGTAGAGATCCGGTTTGGTTCTCGGGGATGTCCATCCAGAGGCATTCTCATGTGGCAATGGGAAGTTCCTTGGCCTGATCATTCGTTGGAAATCCAAAGAAACAATACGATCTTGTACGGTTTTAGTTGTAGAACCTGCTTCCTCAGGAGGTAGCTATAGTAGGCATAATATAATGGTACCTATGCTGGCTAAGATTTATACTCTACTTTCGAAATGTCTTCTACACTATGCACTAGCAATAATATCAAATGTTCTTTTTAATGCGTATCAAGCATCTTTGATTATCATAAGAAGAACCAAGTCTGCGTTTGCATTGTGTGTGTGGCGGGAGGTCTTATGGTAGTCTCATTTTTAAAAGCATTGCGAATTGACTTTAAAAATATTCATCTATTTTGTTTTCAAAGATAAATAAACTGTTTTGAGTTCTCACACCAGTCACATGACTGACTCGGAGTTTATTGTTTTCCTTCCTAAACTCTGGGTGCCCACCAATTTCCACACGGGCAGTTAAGAGTTAGGTTTATCAGGATATTTCTGGAGTTGCTGGAGGCAAGATGGATGGCATGGCGTAATTACTAGTATATAGTATTTCTTTTTCCGCTGTACTGTTTGTTGTTGTTGTTGTACACTCTGATGATATGATGTAATGAAATGAAATGCATAAAATGTAATAACTGATATAGTTCTTTGTTTAAAGATTATTCATTTATTATTATATGTTGTTCCGCTGCGAATTGTGAGATTCTGTTATAGTTCTGTTGTTTTCTTTCCGTTCTATTTTCTATTTTCCTTTCCTCTCTATTTTCTATCTTTCTCTCTCTTCTTCTCTCTTTTTCTTTTTCTTAAACCCTCAGTGTTCGGTTTTCCGGCATCCGACTGATTGGCATTCGATACAGTGGACGTATTGATGTCGATATTTGGGAGTCGAAGAATCGGGTCCTGATAGGATAATCTCGAGTAAGATCACCCCGCGGTTGGGATCATCAACCGCACCACTAAGCCGAAATATAAGGGACATCTAGACAGGAATGACCTTACCAGGAAATGGGTGCTGCCCACCAAGCCTTGCTGCATATCCCTTGATTTTCAGTCATTCCCGGTTGATGAGGCTTAAGGCTAAGCGTTACCTTTTAGAACGTTTCACTTAGAATGCCCATCGCCCAAATAACGATGTTCCAAAAGCATTCGTCCATACAAGTCCGTCCCGGGTTCGAACGGAACCGAAGGCACTTTTCCTACTACATCCATTTTGGAAATATCCTCAGGATTAGTAGCGACTAGCCCTTGCATTTCACTGCTCCATCTTCGACTCCGAACACGTTTTTCCACGAAACGTACAAACCGGATCGAAGTGGTTTTCGAGAAATAAATCTCGATCCCGGTCTCTTCGAAATGATCAACGCATTTGTCCAATATTGATAGTTGGTGATTTAACTATCAATTAACATACACAAACATCCATCACACAATAAATAATTGCCCACATTATTTATTTTCCTCAAAAATATCTTCACAAGATATAATTTTCCTTTTCAAATCCCATTGAAAACACTTTTCAAACTCAATTTCTCATGGAATAAATTTCCCAAATTGTTACTTCCCTTGAACGTGTCCAAGCACCAATCCTTAAGATTTAAAATAATTAAATACTTTATTCTTGAAAATACATTAAAACATTCATATTAAACTTCTTATATACTTGATTTAATATATATATATATATACACACACTTTTAAAAATATCTCAAATCAAACTGCTTTAGAAAGTATGAACTATTCTCTCCAAAATAAATTTAAGTATACTATATTTAAAATAAAGTTGTGAAACTCTATACTATTTCTAAATAATACTTTGATTGATTATCTTTAAAATAGAACCATTTTATAAAGTACAAATAACAATATTCTTTAAAACATAATTCTATTTACCCTTTAAAATGATTACTTCTATAACTACTTTGATATATGTTCACTTTTAAAATTCTTACAACTTAAATAATTTTCTTGAAACCATTCTTTAATATAACTTCAAACTCTAATGTTTCAAAAATCTATTTTAAAAACGTACTTGGCTTTCAGGGAAATACACCTCCATCTTAGAATAACCAAAGAAATTTTTTTATCAATCCAACACGTTTTATCCCAATTCAATTTTACGTTCATCCCATGAAATCCTTTCCATACTTTAAAAATAGCTCCTTTTATTTTAAACACATTGCTATTTCCTGGAAATCATTTCAAATATATGTTTAAAATATTTAAAATAAGCTCTAGAAATTATTTAATTGAAAATAATACTTAAGGAAATATATAGGGTTTTCCTAAGTATTTTAAATAATATTTAACTTTTAAAATAAGGTTATTAAATCAAATATTCATATTAAAATTTTCTTTTGAAAACATAATACTACTTTACCTTTTTTTTAAAATAATAATTAAATACCATAATACTTAATCAAATGTTTACTTTCACATAAAAACATTTAAAATAATATTTCTTTCTAAAAATATTCTAAACATATTTAAACTGCAAATTTATAATTTGAAAGCTTTCTTGAAAACAAAATAAATTTTCCAGGAGAAAGCACACTTCCCATTCTTTAAAATAAATCTCGCTATTATTTTTATCAATTCTCAATTCCCTTTTTAAACCACAAATTCAAACACTCATATTATCAACCAATCACTTGAATTTAATTCCTTTTAAATTCTTTATTTAAGAATTTCTGTAATTTTCCTTTAAACACAATTTATTTATATTTAAATTTCCAGGTTGTATTCACCAAATCAGAGCACAACACAATTAAATGTCCAATTTATCTACCACGGTAAATAAACAGAGCATGGCATAACGGGATCTAAAACAACTTTATCACAGAATATAAATGTGATATATTCCAGAATATAAATAAATTTCTATTTGTGAGGGATCCAATTGGATCCCTCCAACCTGTTTTCCCTACATCCACAGATATTAGCATAATAGTATATATCGATTCAATTTGATAATAATTATCATATTCAACCAATCAAGCAATCATTTAGATATTGACTATTTAATTAACCAGTATCCAGATGTGAGTGAGTTAAACTCACCTTGGGTTTTCGATGAGCGTTCAAATTTAAATTAAATCGAACGACGTTCGATTTAACCTATATTTTTACTTGCTCCGAATAACTCCAGAATTGTTCCACAGCGTAGATCACGTTGCTGCGATTCCGGCACTCCTCATTTCGTCGAAATCTGATAACAAATGCATTAGATATGAATTTTATAAGTTCCAATTTCAAATTCAAACAAATTTCTTCTTCTTTTTTTTCTTTTTTTTCAATCCATTACCAAACACGGCCGCGTCTTCTTTCCTCCTTCTCACGCACGCTTGCTCTAGTAAGAAATGAACTCATCACGCGACGAAAACCCTAACCACGGCCTCACCATCGATCGTCGAGACTACGATCAAACGCCTCCACCACGAAGCTCTCCACCGCCTCAACCTTCACGCCAAGAATAATGAAGCTCGGCCTCTCCTATCACGCTCGAAAACCAAAAACACGCGTAGACAACGGAGCTCAATTTCGAAGAATCCGAGGCACTTCAATGAAAATCTACCGTAGGATCTGTAGTACTTGATGAGTTCGTCGATTCTCTAGTTGGAGGAATTTGGAATAAATGAGTGGATTTCAAGAAAAAGGAAGAAGAAGCCAAGAGATTTTCGGCCATTAGAAATGTGAACAGCGGCTCAAAAGAAAAATAGGGTTTTACCTATGTTTCTAAGGTTTTACCTACATTCCGAACACAATGGAACATGTTTTGAAAGCTAATTCGATAACATATGAGAGTTACGAAAATAAACGGTCACTTTTAAATTAAATCGATTAAAGTATTTTATATGCGTTTTAAGCTGCTGGGGACAAATGACAACTGCGATAGCTACGAAAATTGAAATCCGATAATAACTAACTATTACGGATCCAATGGAACTAGTTTCGTCGAATTCCGAGACTGTGCCCCGGAAGGCTATTTTAACTCGTCGATTATTTCGAGCGATTTTCAAAATCGTCGAAATCACTTGAAACTTCACTTATAAAATTTTATTAACTCTATTATAACTTGTATAAAATTATATTCACATTAGAAATCATTCTGATTCAGTTTAAATCAAAATCTGATTATTTGTTTTATTATATTATTAAATTCCATTATTAAATTAATATAAAATTCCAAATTCAATCTATCGACTATTAATTCCATCCAATGGTCCGATATTACTACTTAAATCAAAATAAACTTAAATAAATTTTTAGAAACCATTTTTATATTTATTTACACTCAGATTCACCAATTATCCCAATTCTAATATTAAGCTATTATTATTCAAATTTCAATTTCATTCCCGTATTTGAAATTTAACTAATTCTATTAACTTAACCAAAAAAAAATTATTTCAAAATCAGATTATAGTCCATATCTGACATTTAAAATGAATTAAATGTTCAAATCTAGCGACCCAAAATTCTGGGTTGTTACAAAAATGAATGTCTAATTTAGTTTGGGATGTATTAAAGGTTTAAAAATAAATTATTTTTAAGTTTAAAATGTTTTTAAATTTTTTATATATAACCTTTGTTTTTGAAAGTTTATTTTAAATAAACTTAATATTTTTATTAAGTTAAAAAAAGGATGAAATGTTTTAATCCTTAATTTAACTTAAAGTTTTAAATTAAGTAGTTAATAATAATAATTACAAGATTTTTAAACAAGGTTTAAATGAATGTTAAAGTAATTAATTCAGATAAAATGTATCATCTTTTAAGATCTTAAGTAATTAATGATTTATTACTGAAAGAAATTAAAGATTAATTATTTAAGGAATAATTACTTATTGAAAGTAAGTAAATGATTAATTTCTTAATTACCTAAAAGGAATTTATGGATAAATAATAATTTTGTTTTAAAGACCAAAGGTTCAAGGATTAAATGTTTTGAAGTTTATTGATGGGTAATTACTTTGTGTAATTGATTTAAAAATAATTAATTTATGCAATTAAATCAAAGCTATTTACTTTGTGTAATTAATTTAAGGATAAATAATTATTGTGGTTAAATTAAAGAATGATTAATGTAATTAGTTAAAGGATTTATTAATTAAGATTAATTAAGTAATTAGGGGAAATTAATTACTTAATGAAAGTAATTAAGGATAATTAATTAATGATTAAAGGTTGATTAATCAGCTGATTAAGGGATAATTAATTAAAGGATAATTAATGTGATCAATTAATTAAGGTAATTAATTGAGGATAATTAATTATTTAATGAAAGTGATTAAGGGGTGATTTATTAATTAAGGGTTAATTGATGTAATTAGTTAAGGATAATTAATTAAAGGATAATTAAATAATTAAGGTTTAATTATTTAATGATTAAAGGTTAATTGAATTATTAATTAAGACTGATTAATTAATAATAAAAGGATTAATTAATTTATTAATTAAGGCTAATTAATAAATGATTAAAGGATAATTAATTAAAATGGTTTGTAATTAACTAATATTAATTAACTAGGATTAGTAATTTATTCATAAGTAATTAATCTGATTTAAATTAATCAGATGATTAACTAATCTTACTTATGGATGTTTGGATCATGTTGAATGCTTTGAATTGTTTGATATCCCTAATGTGTGATGTGCTATGATATGATTGAGCTCTGTGTAATTTATCTATGTTGAATTTACATGTTTATCTGTGAATCTGTGAATGATGGTAAGCGCTATAGAATTATACCGTTTATCGATATTGCTGTGCTTGGATCTGTGATTATTGATGATATTGTAATGTTGTGTAAAACCCCTGGACTACACAAACACAAATATGGATTTCACGAGGGAATTGGTTAAGTCACAGACACTTTGAATTTAAATAATTTTTTAAAAAATTTGAATTTTGAATCCAAATGGTTTGGAAGTGAAATTGAATTGAATTTTAAAGCTTTTGGAAAGGAAGTTTGAAATTGAAACTTAGCTTGAATATTTTATATCTTTTAAAGTTTTGAAATTATTTGGAACTTATGGTTTGAAAGCTTACATAAGTTATACAATATATACATGGATTTAAAACTATTTTAAAATAATTGTTTGGGGAATTTGAATTTAATTCAAATTGAACTTGCCAATAATACGGTAGTTCGTTGATTTTCTGGTTTATATTTTAAAGGCTATAACTTGTGTATATTTGATCAGATTTTTTCGAAACGAAAAGTATTTGTTTTCAAATGCTAATAGCTTTCAAATAAAGAAGGGATTTCCAGTTTTTGTTGAAAAGGTTTTAAATTTGAAATGGAATTGTTTTGAAAGCTATAAATGAATCTTTGATAAAGATTGGTGAACTTTGTTTTCAAATTTAATAGGATCTTAAAGATGTATATTTTGTATAAAAGATTTGAAATAGAAATAGTTTTGAAAGTTATGAATCAATCTTTGTGAAAGATTGGTGAACCTTGGTTTCAAATTGAAGTGGATTTTGAAAGGGTGAATCTTTTGTTTAAAAAGTTTTGAAAATGGTAATTTGTTTAAACCATTCAAAAGAAAGGTTTTGGGCTAAAGGTTGTGACTTAACTAAGATCTTAATATATCCATATGCTTTTTAAATTAAATGCTCATTACTCGGTTTAGCCAGGAGAGGTCTCTATGTCATAAAACCCATTTTGAATAGTGATACGACGAAATGGATAGCATTTGAAGACCGGGTATTTTCGAAAGAGAAAGGATTACCCGTCGAATGTCTCTGCAACGAATGGCCCCTGTATAGAGATTTGATCACCCTTTGTGATGGGGAGTCCGGACGTGATTAGGGATTATCCGAATTGCAATGGCTTCTTTGAAGTGCCATCGGTTCTGTTTGAACCCGGAACAGATTTGTATGGACATATGTCTGACGTTACACTTTGAGATGTAGAGTCGGTTTCTATCAAATAAATTTCTGTTTGGTGGCGGAGAATTTATTCTCTTAGCTTAACACCCTTCTCTAAGACGTACGAGCTCAGAGGTTATGTAGTTGATAGTTACTAGTGATATATTCCCAATTTGGTAATGTGGTATGCTAAGTGTTGCTGATCATTTGTTGATTGAAGCATGGCTTTTGTAAAAGCGTAGCTTTGTGGACGAGACCTCATCGAACCTCATACCTCGAAAATGGTCAAAACAGAAAGAATGCAGCAAGGTTATGTGGGTCGCGCCCTTTAGGGTATGTCCATTTCCTTCTGGAAAAAAGTAGTATCATGGTATGGATCCCAGATACTTAACTAATGTGGTTACTGCAAATCTATTGCTTTATGGTTGTTGGTGTTGAGGATCCTCGGATAAAATACTCGTGTCAGTAGTTACCTACTTATAGAGAGAACCCAGCCTTGTGTTGGCAGAGATCCGGTTAAGTTCTTAGGGCGTCCTTCCAGAGGCGTACCCATGTGGCATAGGAAGTTCCTTAGCCTGACCATTTGTTGGAAATCCAATCACCAAAACGTGCCCTGTACGGTTTTAGTTGTAGAATCTGCCATTTAACATGATAGCTATAGTAGGCATACTACAATGGTATTTATGCTGGCTGAGTTTAATATTATACTTGAAAATGTTTCCTGCACTATGCACTAGTTATAATATCAAAAACATTTTTGCGTATCAAGCAAGTTTGACTATCATAAGGAGAAATCCCCCCCCCCCCAAGTGTTCCATCGCATTATGTGTGTACCAGGAGGCCTTATGGTAGTTTCATTTTCCAAAAAGCATTGCGAATTTCTTTTTAAATTCTTTTTGTTTGTTTTTGTTCAAACAACTGTTTTCGTTTGCTCACACTAGTCCCATGACTGACTTGGAGTTTATTGTTCCCTTTCTAAACTCTGGGTGCCCACAATTTTCCACACGGGCAGTCTAGAGTCAGATTTTCAGATAATCAGCTAGTAGATATAGATTCTATAGCCTTCAGCTTTCTGTTTGGAATTCTTTGGAGTCTTTTGATGTTGGCGATCGCATTCATGACTGACCTTGCTTAATACAACGTGATGGTGGTTCGAGCTTGTGGTTCGAAGCTTTGGCAATGGAGTTGCATTCTATCGGATTATCTCTTTCTCTTGGAGTCTTTTGAGATTTGGCAATGAAGTTTCGTATATTGGATTCTCTTTTGGAAGACCATTTGGTGCTATCTTTCCGTTGTTATATCTTGTCTCTGATATTGATAATCCATTTGTATCAGTTATTATATCCATTGTTGTATCAATGATATATTCATTTGTTTTTCGCTGTGTTGTTGTACTTAATGTGTTATAAGCTCCAACAAACTAGATTCGATGTTTGAATATACGGCATTTGAATATGGATGATATGTTTGGGTGTCAATTTTCGAACGTCGAATCAGGGTCGTTAAAAAAATTATAATGTAAAAAAATTAAAATAAAAAACAAGACTATCATTTGCAAATTTGTACATCATTGACAAAAAAAGATTATAATGTAAAAATTAACATAACAAAAAAAATTGATATGTGCAACTATCATTTTAGATTTAAATATCTTTGAACTAAACAAAAAACTGTAATGTAAAAAATAAATATAAAAAATGCTCTATAAAACTGTCATAACTTAAATAACTTATTTTGTTCTGACTAGTAGGAACATGGAACTTCTAGATCTATTCCTTGGTTTGGAGTTGACTACTTTCAAAGTTCGGAGTAGTGATTTTGAATCGACAATGGCTATGATACTTCCAAATGTTTTTCTTCATCCGTAATATACTGTAGATATACCTATGGTAAACAACGTTGGTTATTAGGAAAGAAAAATGTTATCATTGGAAGAATTATTATTAATTTTGAAAAATCTACTTCATGTTGATACTCTTGAGTTTCAAAGACATAATTTATTCTTGAAATAGTAATTTCTTTTGTAATGTGTTCAACTATTTTAAATTTTCTAAGCACAAAATCTTTACAGCTATTAGGTATAGTCTGAAAAGAAGTTTTTGGTACTAGAAATATGTTTTTTCTTGGTAAAGGTAAATAGAAAATAAGAGAAACATCTTCTGTTAATATTTTTAAATATTTTATTGCCGATTTTGAAAGTTTCATCTTCGACACAAAATGTATCAATAGTATAATCTAATATGCTAGCTGACTTTCTACATTCTTTCATACTTAATAAACCATTGTATAATATATAATTTTTTTTGGAAAGGAGTATGTTCCAATATATTCTACTTGACTAGCTATAAAACCTCTGTTTTTTTTTGAAGTATTTTAATCAAGGCCATTACCTACATCGGTATTGGTTGGTATCAAGTTCCTTTTCTGGTTTTGATCTCTTTCTCTTTTTTGTTTTTTCTATTTTGGATTTCTAAACATGTAAATGTTTAAATGTTATATATATGTAAGGTAATTAAATACTATGCTTAATTATCATTTTACATATGTGGACCTTGTAATCAAAATGCTATAGTAAGATTTTTTTTTAATATCATATACATTCTAATAAAATGCTACAATAAAATAAATTTTAAAATAGCATGATAGGGGACTTCAAATATAATATTCTACATAGACTATCATTTTTCATATCCAATCTATCCTAGTACACATTATAATTAAAGTTCTACACTAAAATGTCATTTTGCACATGGTGATCATGATAGAGGATATCATCTGTAAAATGTTACATCAAACTATCATTTTGTATATCATCTACATCCTATTGGACTTTGTAATTAAAATTTTATGCTAAAATTTCATTTGGCATACAGCAATCATGATATAAGACTTCAAAAATAAAATGCTACATCAAACTATCATTTTGTATATCATTTATATCATAATGGACACTATAATTAAAATGTCGTAACGACTCGGAATTTCACCTCTTTGATTTGCGAATATTTAATTAATTTCAAACATTCAAATAATAGGTTTTATCATTAAAATAATATTCTTTTAAATAATTAGTAATAATGGTAAAATATTTTTTAAATTTGTTTACATAAATTATTATCTCGAATAAAAATCGAAAATGTGACTGAAATTCATTTTCCAAGTTTTCGACTTTTCGTCGGCTAAAAGTTATAGGAAGCATCGTAAACACTTGTATAAATATATACATTTGTAAATAAGTTAATATTCACATTTGCAAACAAGTAAAATCATATACATATGTGTGTGTGTATATAATAATGCTTTTAGTTAAGTTAAAAATAAAAGAAAGAGAAGACGTTTCATAAAGGATATGTAAACACAAAGTATATTTGGCATCAAATCGTGTTGGCTAAGCAAAGGGAAGGGGGACAATCTTGTGTGCATAAGGTACATGAAGGTAAGGTGGCATGGTGATGTGGAAAATGGACGTGGAGGTAAAGGACAAGGCTATTTTAGTAATTTACTTTGTTTTCTTGCTTATAAATAGCCCTTTCACTTCTTCAATTTTGCCTCTTTTCCATCTATCATATCTTATCCAAATGGGGTATTTTTTTATCAAAGCATAGAAAATTCCAGTGGCTATAATTTTCATATGCATCACTTCTTTAAATTTTTAGCTTAGCCATATCCAAATCTCATTTCTTTGTTGAGTATTTTCGGACTCGAATTTCCATGTCCGAAAATACCTCTTCTTCTTTTGACCATGCCTCCTCAAAACTGATCCAAAGTGAGTGATTCTTTTTCTTAAATTGTAAAGAAAAGAATTTTAAAAAACTTTTCCACTGGAAAGTTCTCTAAATTCTATGAGTAACCTGTCTAAAAATCATTTGGAAGATGACCCATTTTTGGGTTTAGTTTTGTGAATTCGGGGATAATCCGAAGTCCCTCCACCATTCAAGGTCGAGCTCCACGACCCTTGGGCCATATGTACCATACCTTGGCCAAAACCACTTAAGGCCTTAAGACCACCAAATATTCATTTTTCAAAGCATATACCATGGATCTAGGTTCTACTCTAGCTCTAGTGGAAGTTTGGATGGTTTTGGTGAGTAAACTTTTGTTTTAAATTAAAAGTTTTTAACTTGCATATGTTGGATAAATTTTTATATGATATGTGTTTGAATTGTTGGATTATTGGGTGAATAATTATATTTATATATATATATGTGTGTGTGTGTGTGTGTGTGTGTTGTTGTATGTAATTGAAAGTTAGACTTGAAATGAAGTCTAAATATAAGTGTTGGTTGTAAAGTTGTGGACTTTGTTTATGGATACGATGTTGAATTTGTAAATAATGGATATGGAATTGTAGGTTATGGAAGTCGATAATTTTTCTATGTTAAATAGGACTTGAGATCCTTTGGAAAAATGGTGTTTTATTAGTTTTATTTACTAAAATTTTCAAAGTATTAATGTTATTTTAGTTTTCCAAAATCTTTTACTTATATTTTTAAAATTAAAGTTAGAGAAAAGGAGTTGGAAAGGAGAACTTCAAAATTTACTCTAAAATAACTACATCCATAGTGATAGTCGCTATGGTGGTAGTTTGGAAAAATAAATGTTTACAAAATAAAAAGTATTTCAGCTTAATTATTTTTGAAAGCATTTTTCAAGGCATTAATTAAGTATAAAAGTTAATCAAGTATGAGTTAATAATAAATAATAAATTTATTAATTTAAGATAATTAGGAGGAATTAGGAATTAAAT
Organism: Allium cepa; assembly: GCA_030765085.1. Lineage (NCBI taxonomy): Eukaryota > Viridiplantae > Streptophyta > Magnoliopsida > Asparagales > Amaryllidaceae > Allium > Allium cepa. The sequence goes on along the minus strand of CM060945.1, from coordinate 302,785,143 downwards.
AAGCAATTTATTAATTAAGTGTAATCAATTAATTTAATTTTAATTATTTAATTTAATTAAAGACTAATTATTAACTATTATTCGTAAAAAAGGTTTAATTTTTACTTAATTACTAATCAAGTCTATTTTTAGTTAAGATTTAATTAAAACTTAATCATGATTTAATTATTTTAAATGAAGGTTAAATTTATTATTTGAGTTTTAATTAAGGAATATTTAAGTAATTAATTTGGATTAATTAATATCTAATTATTAATTAAGGGTTTAAATTATTATCTAATACTTAATCAAAGATTAGTTAGGTTTTAATTATTTATTTAATAGTTAACTATTGTTTAATTATTAACTAAAGGTTTAATTATTTTTAAATAAAAAGTTTAAATGTCATTTAATTCTTAAATAAAGTTTTAGAAGTTTAGATCACCTTGTTTTTAAAGATTGGTTTTGTTTTCAAGAAGCAACTTTCTTTTAAAGGAAGATTTTAATCCAAGGGATTACTTTGTCGATTATACTTATGTAAACCGAATATGAAATCCAAAAACATCTGTTTAGCAGAATAAATCACCATTCTGCTATTAACTTGTATTTGACATCGGTTTGGTAGAATAAACATCATTCTACCATAGTTCACAAAGTATGTTATGTTGACATCTATTATACTAAATAAAAACTCATTATGCCATTGTATTAACTTAGACATGTGTTTAGCAGAACAAATCCCTATCTGCTATTTTGGTAACTTGGACATTTACTTATATGGTTGATTGTTATTGAATCATTCCCTTATACATATCAGCTTGTTATCTAAATACTCATGTTATAACTTGAAAAGTAAATTTAGTTAAATGTGAACCATTTTGGTCACTAAGCTTCTTTCTGATTTTTAAGGTCAATCATACTTTTAATAATGGTTGAAAGTAAAGTAATGATTTTAGTAAAGATGTTTTAAATGATCATTTTGTTTATCAAAAGGACTTCATCAAATAAGTTTATTAGGGAAGTTTTGTTTTAAATAAGGAATATTTATATGAAAGTTTTGTAATGATTTTTGATATTTATGAAGGAAGTTTATGGTGGGCAGGTGTACAAGGAACGGTTGCCAACTCCTCAGAATTGAAAGACGATGGAAGAAAAGTCCCTCTTGAAAAAGTTATGAAAATTAGGCCCTTATTTTTAGTTTTTGGCTAATTTTGGAGATTTATAAAGAGATATATAAATGGTTTAGATATTTATAAAAGAATTTTGTAAAATTTACTTGGTAATTTATGAAGTGTTTTATAAATGGGTTTAGATAAAGGAGATTCATAAATAAAAGAGATTTATTAAGAGAATTTAGCTTGTGTCTCTTTCCTAATATGTTTGTATTACATACTATCAAAAGTACATTTAACCTTTTCATATACATCATTCCTTTTATTTACCTAAACTTTTTGAATTATTGTCCATTTATTATTCTATGAATTCGTTTTACACCCATTCAAATTCATTTCTCCGTCATTTTAATTTCATATTTTCCTATTCATCTACATTCTCAGTTACTATAATATACTTCTTTATGTTAATCTAAACTTTAATTTATACCTTATTTAACTAATTTTATTATCTTATAATTTATTTATCTAACATATAATCCGGGTGAAAGGATTTATTCTACATATATAATTGATTGGTTAACATCTATTAAGACACCATAATAATTACTTTATTGTTCCTACTAATATTGCAAAATTATTACTTATGACTATGTTTCTATATTATGATAAAATTTAATTTTGTGTCTTATAAGTTTGAATCTTATATTATATGGTTCTAAATTTTTTTGTGATAACTATATAATAGTTGCCCGTGGAGGTTCGATCTTTTCTCTCTTTCTATTTGGGTATTTAATTTTAAGATTATCCAGTGGTGGTTCAATGTTGCACAAAAAGTGCAAAGCTTATAAGCATGGTTAATATAATTTAGGCAAATTCTATTGAAACACCAATAAATACTATACCTACACCAAAACATTTAACAAATCATTATATACCAAATTTTACTTTACATACACCGTAAATATTACAACACTACCCATACCTTTCGGTAAAATTACATTCCTTACCATATTCCTCATTTTTTTCTTTTAAAATAAAGTTTCTAAATCAGAATCCAACATAGAAAATACAACTTTATATGCTTTTGTAGATTTTCATATCTTTTAATTCATATCAATCTTTAATTTTGGATAACTATCAATATATATTTTAAAAATCATAATCTGAATAACAATGCTTATTTGAATGATAAAAAAAGAAAAAGAATATATAATAAAATATTTATCTCTTTTATTCCACTTTATTTCAAGATTATAGTGAAATTCATTACCAAAACTATAGTGTTACCTTTTCTTTTATATAACTTAAGGTTTTGATTTAGCTGGTTAAAAAAAATGTTGTAATGAAGAAGGACAAATTTGTTCTAAAATAAAATTTTAAAATATAGGTGTATGTTAAGTAATTTTCAGTGTTTGAATAGAATTAGCCTATAACTTATTCTAATTATACTAAATTTTTTATATTTTGTTGTTTAAAACCCTTTTTTCTCTCTCTATCTTTTAAGAAATTGGATTTCAAAATTATCCACGATGGTTGAATGTCTACCAGTAGAAGTTACGTACATTGTTAGTAGCAGATGTGGATTCATATTCCCACTTTTTATTTACGAGTTCAGTGAGTAATAATTTTACTAAATAAGATCCTTATGTTGGTAGAATAAGCAACAAGTATTTATAGTGAAGTGTTAAATGATCAACCATTTTGACCGAGGGATAAGGAAATAGTTAATTTTAAATTAAAAAGGTTTTGTTGAGGGAACAGTCAAAAAACATTTTCTCCTCTTCTAAAATCTTATTAAAATTACTAAATTGTCATTTATATAATACATCTTTCTCTTTCTTCTTAGTTTTCATTTCACTGTAAAATCTGTCTTTTCATCTCCAAAATATAAACCCTAAATATTTAATAAAATTAGTAAGAAGGAACACTTATCTCAGTCTAAATCTTAATTTTCTCAATCTGCGTTAAAATCTAAAATGGATAAAATAACATGGATATTAATTTCATTTCTTATATGTGAGATTCAAACTATGTTCTTGGAGGATTTTAATTGTCTTTGGCTTTGATTGAATATCAAATTAAGGTATAAAATTATTAAATTAAGGTATGATATTTTGCATTGATAAAAGGTTTATATGACAATAGATTTGGAGATTCTCCAATTGAAAATTCCTTTTTTATTTCATTTTTTATAGGATAATACATCAAGAGAAATTGATAGGTACTAATTTTAAATTAAAGACATACACACACATACATATATATATATATGTGTGTGTGTATGTATGTATGTATGTATGTATGTATATAAAGTTAGCAGATGTACCAAAATAATAAGTACCTATTTTTTTTAAGAAAAAGGAATGGATCCATATTTTATTCTTATTTTTTTATAATATAACCTTTTTAGCAGACGATTAAATAAAAAACTATTTAATGAAAAGAGGATCATTATTTGAGAAAATAAGGAATAATCTTAATATTTGAGCTAAAATTGATTTAGCATGAGTTGTCACTAATTTAAACTCAATTAAACTAATTTTAGGAAATAAATGTAATTGATGAATTCATTAACAAATGCAATTAATAAGGTAACTAATGAGGTAACTAATGTCAAAATGAGTTACTTCTCCGTTTTTTTGATTTAACTTGATCTTTTACAAAGTATTTTGAATAACGATAGAGAAGAAGTAAAAGACATAAACTTTGTATGTGGAAAAGAATGAATAATTCTTGAGAAAATATAAATATAAAAGTTGGTTCATTAACCTCGATTTTCATAATGCTATAAAGAACTTTTTTATTCCTTTTTAAATTACCTTTTACATGGGGTGTGTTTTTCTATACATAGATACATACATATATGTATATAGGGTGTGTTTGTCTATATATATATATATATATATATATATATATATAATACTTGATTTTTTTTATGCATTGGGAACTATACACATGTGTTTATAGTGACTTTTAAATTCAAATCTATCATATAATTATAAAATAAAATAAACTACTCTTGTCCTTCTAAATCTCTCATAATATTTTCATTGACATAATCCATATTCCCAGAAAAATTGCATATTTTCTTAGTCCGCTCATTATTATTTTTAAACAAATTCTTCCTATTCAATATTCTTATCCAATCGCTTCAAAACCGTTATAGATATTTTCACTTATGCGTTTTCGAATTTAAAACTTTAGGAGCTTGAGTAATGTTAGCATTTCAACAACTAATGTATCATTCATTTATGCAAACAAATTTTTTATGCATAACCAAGAAACTTGAAATTTATCAAAACAATTATTTTGTTCAATAAAAATTAATAATTTTTAGATTTATATTAAACAATAACATGATAATATTCACGTAATGAATAAAAGCTTTATAAAAAGAATAAAAAAATTCAAATAATACCCTTCTTACCTAATGAATTTATTTCACATATACAATCATAACAAAAATTAAACCTCTAAATAGATACATAAATTCTATGTTATAATCTACATTCTAGCCATGTTACACTTCAACTAGACATGGACGCTCATCAAAAACCCATATATATCAAGTTTATTACTTACATATATTTTTTATAGACTTTCCTACAAGATTGTGATTGATTTAATAAATTTTGAATTTTGAACAACTTTATACCAGTTTTACTTGATCCTTAGTTGTTTTTCTAATTTTTGTTGTTGTTTACTTATACCAATAAAGATAAGGAAGTAGTAAAGGAGAAATGGGAGAATGATCCAATTTAAGGATTTGGGAAGTTCAAATGTCATTATTTCTCATTTAATTTGTTCTTTCTTATTTTATTGGCTCCATCTCTATATATTGTTGCATCAATCTTTGTACAATAGTTTCATCTTGGTGACTAGCAATATTAGTTTTCTTAGTAACTGAAATTGTGGGGTATGAAACAATGTTGAAAAGAATAAACCAGATAATAATGTATTATCATTAAACATTCATAAGATTTTTAATTTTATTGTAATATGTAACGATCCCGAATTTTAATTTATTCTAAATTGATAATTTATTTAATTTTTGATTTAAAATTTGTGAAATTAAATGGTTAATCGATTTGATTTTTCCAAATTCAAATAAAATATGTTATTTATTAACATAGAAATGGTTTCTTTTATAAATCATTTTAAATAAGGAGTTATTTTTTTACAATGTTGTTAAGGTAATATCTTTACAAAATTGATTTTTATATAAATAGTAATTGTTACAAATGGTTTGAAATAATAACAAGTAACATAAGTATGAAAATAATAATAAGAAAATGAAGTATAAAAATTATAATTAAAACAAAAGCATATATTTTCATTTGAGTTAAAGTTTTATAATGAAGGACTAAAACAACTTTATAGTTTATACATAAAGTAAATTAATAAAATGTCTATGAAAATCTAAAGTAAACAAAGACTTGTTAAAATTTTAACAGCATATTAACAATAGGAAATTATTCAAGTAATAAATAATAAATACATTCAAATACACTCAAATAAGAAATAGAAACAAATGTATGCGAACAAACAAATATAAATATAAGCAAGGAATGAAACAAACTAAAAATATAAGATATAATTTAGCTTGCAAAGGAAGATAGTAATAAATATATTCAACTATAGGTATCTATGTATACTTGAACAAGAATAAACAAAGCAAAAGAAGCACATACAAAACAAAGTAAACAGCCTGTACAAAAGTCAAGGAGAAATAGAAAAAGTGATATGCATAAGCATATGAAGCAAGGCAATATGAAATAAGACAATGGAAATTAATAAAGTACAAAGACAAATCAAATGCAAAGATTAGTTTAAATCAAAGCTTACAAAAGAAGTTATACAAATAAACATATTAAAGTGTGAATCAAGACAAAGTTAATTAATACAAAGAAAATCTTTGGCCACAACATTTCATATCAGCCGAAATGTTATTTCAGCCTCCAAACTTAGAAGTATCACTGATTATGTTTGTACAAAACATAGCAGTATGTCACCCTGTTGTACAAACATATTATAACCTGTAAAACTTCATTTCCCATATATATCAAGCAACCTCATTTCAATTCATTCATCAAACATAAGCAAAGAACTGCAGTAAGCATCATATACAAAACTTAAACAAAATTCAACTAAAACAAACAACTCAAGTCAAATGCAAACCAGAGGAAGCTCAGCCTGTTCAACATGAAGCAGGCTTGTTCTTTCAGGAAACAGTGAGTAACTTATTTCTTAAAATTTAAAGTATGAATTTGTTGTTTATTCATATATCTGTGAATAAGTTTGTAGATCCTTTGAATACATTTAAAATGGAAGTGGTTTATACAGGTTGTTGTTAGAATATGATCCATGTTCTTAGATTTTAAGTGCAAATCTTAATTTCAAAAATCATTTCTTCAAGATCTATTCAATATTTGGACTTAGAATCAAAATGAAAGATGTTTGTTTAACCCTGAACTGAATTTTAAAAATAAATTCAAGTTAAAATAACTTGGTATAACCTCTGGAAAGAAATATGTCTGAGCACAACTCAAATTTATCAAAAATTTGAATCTCTTAATTTATGAATTCAAGTATCTAAACTGATTCCCCATACAAGAACAAGATTTTTAAACCTAATTTGATGATTTTTAATGGTGTGGTATAAGAGCAGTTTGGGTTCGTGCGATTTTTACGTTTCGAGTCGCCGTGGGTGATCGTGATGATGGGAGAGGTCAGGGCAGAGGTTGGAGGTACGGGGGTGATCAGTGATGCTGGTAAAAATGGAAGGGGTGGCGATCGTTCGACGTGGCGAAGGCGGCTGGTCGAGAGATATTTTAACCCTAGTTTTGATGGTGGTTGGTAAATGGTGCATCGCATTTCCTCTGGAGGATCGAGTAACTCGCGGCTTTGCGAGAAGGTAGAGGGGAGATGGACGAGGCGTTGGCCGGAGTTTCAGTCCATACGATGGTCAGGGTTGTGGGAACAAGCGGTTGCCAGGTTTGGTAATGGTGATGCAAATTCGTTCCAGGTTGTTGTCAATAAACTCGAAATTCGATTTTTAGGTGATATTGTGAAATTGGGTGGCCTGAGCGTACAAGTGAGGGATCATCGACATGTTAGTGACGGCGAAGTCAACTGGAGTTCGCCGAGAGTGGCGTGCATGTGCATGTCCATGGTTGTGCATCTGTGTTGAAGCAGTTTGGGGAAGAAAGTTTTGGCCATGGTTCTCCCGAGGCTTTTGCGTGTTGTTACGAAAGAGACTCGAAGCAGATGTTAGTTTGATTGGGAGGGGATTTCGTGTGGGCTCGGGTTGTTGGAGCACTGCAGATTTTGAGGGAAAATATATGTACAGGTTTTAAAGCTTTAAGAAAATGAACCTTGTTCAGTTTTGAAAGCAAAAGGAAAATGTTTAGTTAAAATTTTAAGTATATTTAAAAGTGAATCCTTAAGTATGAAAATTTAAATGGTATATTTAAGTAGTAAAAGAAAAATGATGGCTTTAAATTAACTTAAGATCTTTACGCTAATTCATATTTTACAAATAAAATTTTATTTTAGGATTATTTCGAATGAGATTTTAAAGATAAACGGGTTGTCTTAAATATTGTTTTGATTCTTAATCAACCTAAAAGGCTTTAAGTTAAAATTCTTCTGTTAATGATAATCGATTTTCCAAGGATTAATAGATAAGGATTTAAATGATAAATATAGATAATGGTTTATCTTTGATTAAGGTCTTGATAAGTTCAAAAGATTTTTCATTTATGAAGTATGGGGTAATTAATTAATGTACTAAATCAAAGGTTAATTCATTGATTTAAATTGATTTATCAAGTGATTAAAGTATAATTTCTTAATATAATTAATTAGTAATTATAAAATATAGGTGATTAAGAATAATCACTTATTATAATGAATTAAAAGTAATTAATTAATGTAATTAATTAATTAGGATTAATTAATTTATGTGATTAATTAAGATTAATTAAACAATTAAAGGATTAATAAATTAATAATTCAATGGTTAATTAATAAAGGAGTATAGAGTAATTAATCAAAATGTTTTGTAATACATTTATCATTAAGATAATTAAAATGGATAATTAATGTTTTTGTATCAATTTAATTAGTAATTGTAAATTTAACTTTCTTAATTAAGGTTTAAGTTAATTAATCAGGAGATTAAGTTATAATTACATTTAATATAACTAAATGTTGATTTGTTTATAAGGGTAATTAATTACTTAAAGCTAATTATTTAATGGAATTAATTAAGATAAAATGATTATGTAATTAACTTAAGGTTAATCTAATGAAATTATTAATTAAGAATAATTTTTTTTAAAGGGTTTGATAAATTAATTTATATCAAACGATTTGTGATAAATAAATCTGAATTTAATAATTAATTCATAAGTAGTTTATTTAATTTGAAATGGATTGAATTACTTTGGATTAAGTAATTAAATTTATCCGGTTTATAAACGATTATTAAATGCTTGACCTTACTTATGAATGATTGTATTGTATGAGATACCTTGAATTGATTGTCATGTCTCATCTGTGATATTTTATTCTGTGGTTTGTGTTTATTCATTTACTTTCATTTGCATATTATCTGTGAATCTGTGAATGAGCGATAAACGTTATAGTTTATATTGCTTATCGACTATATTTCTGTGTTTTAATCTGTGATGATTGAATGTTGTTGCACTATTGTGTTAAACCCCTGGACCACACTTATACACACACAATTATGGATTTCACGAGGAAATCGATTAAGTCACGGATTTTGAAATAGTTTTGAATTTGAATTTTTAATTTAAATGGTTTGAAAATAAGATTTAGTTTAAAAGTGAAAAGCTTTTGAAATGGAATTTCAAAGATGAAATTTATTTGGAATAACTTGATTAAGTTTTGAAATTTAAATAATTTGACTTAAAATTTGAATTCGATATTTGAAATTGAATTCTATGATCTGGAAACTGGGGACTAAAGATATTATACCAATTTATATAGGTTAAACTATTTTAAAGGTATTAATTTGGAAATTTGAATTTAAATTCAAAGGCTTTAACTCATGTAAATTTAGTTGGATCTTTCTGAAATGAAAACTAATTGTTTTCAAATGATAAAAGCTTTCACTTAAATAATGAACGTCCAATTTGTGTTAAAAAGGACTTCAAGTTAAAAATGAATTTCCAAGTATGGGAATGGTTTGAAAGCTTAAGTTGAATCTTTGAATTAAAGATTCAAAGAGTTAATCAAATTTTGAAAGCTATGAGTTAAATCTTTAATTTAAAGATTTAACGAGTTAATCCAATTGAAATGGAAATTGTTTTGAAATCCATAAATGGATCTTTGTGAATGGGGTGAACTTTGTGAATTAAATCTTTTGTTTAAAAGATTTAAAGTGGGGAAATTATTTAAACCATTGAAGGTTTTTGAAATAAATCTTTTGTTTAAAAGATTTGAAAATGGTAAATTGTTTAAACCATTTGAAGAAAGTTTGAATTTTTAAGTTGTGACTTAATTGAAATCCCATATCCATATGTTTTAAATATTGCGCTCACTATTCGGTTTAGCCGGGAGAGGACCTTTGTGTCGTATAACCCATTCCGAATATGTGATACGTCGTTATGGATAGCATTTGAAGACCGGTGTTGAAGACCGGGTATTTGTGAAAACGATAGGATAACCTATCGATTGTCTCTGCACTGAGTTGCTCCGGTATAGAGATTCCCTAAGTGATGGGAAGTCCGATCGGGATTGTGAATACCCGGATTGCAAGGGCTTCTTCGGAAGTGCCTTCGGTTCTGTTCGAACCCGGAACAGACTTGTATGGTTGCATGTCTGACACTACACTTTGAGAGATAAAGCAGATTTCTTTCAAATACATATCTGTTGGTGGCGGAGAATTTATTCTCTTAGCTTAACACCCTTCTCTGAGACGTACGAGCTCAGAGGTTATGTAGTTGAAGGTTATCAGCGATATACTCCCAATTTGGTAGTGTGGCATGCTGAGTGCTGCTGTCTGTTGATGATCATTGTTTGATCATTTGTGATATGATAATTCTTTGATCATTTATCTTTGTGATCATTACTTTATCATTTGTTGACCCAAAGCATGGCTTTGTACCAAAGCGTAGCTTTGTGGACGAGACTACATCAGGACCTCACACCCCGGAAATGTTCAAAACAGGAAAGATGCGGCAAGGTTATGAGGGTCGCGCCCTTTAGGGTGTGTCATTCCCTTCTGGTAAAGGGTGGTATCATGGTATGAAGCCCAGATATTTACCTATGTGGTAGCTCCAATCTCATTTACTGTGTGGTTGTTGCTTAGAGGCGCCTCGGATAAAGGTCCCAAAGGACCGGGGAGTGGCTTGCTCGAGTAGTAGTTACCTAGTTACAGAGGTAACCCGGCCTTGTGTTGGCAGAGATCCGGTTAGGTTCTCGGGACGTCCCGCCAGAGGCGATCCCATGTGGCAGTAGGAAGTTCCTTAGCCTGACCATTTGTTGGAAAATCCAATCAAAACAATACGTGCCTTGTACGGTTTTAGTTGTATTACCTGCCATGGAATGTGGTGGTAACCTGCTATTGAACATGGTAGCTATAGTAGGCATACGATAATGGTTGTATGCTGGCTAAGATTTATATTCTACTTTCGAAATGTTTTCTGCACTGTGCACTTATAATAATAATATCCAAAGAACTTTCTACGTATTAAGCATGTTTGACTATCATAAGAAGAAATCTCCTCCAATTCTGCGTTTGCATTGTGTGTGTGGCGGGAGGTCTTATGGTAGTTTCATTTTATAAAAAGCATATCGGATTTCCTTTTATAAATCTTGTTCGTGTTTAAAAGATAAACTGTTTTTGTTACTCACACCAGTCCCATGACTGACTCGGAGTTTATTGTTCCTTTCCTAAACTCTGGGTGCTCACTATTTTCCACACGAGCAGTCTAGAGTTGGGTTTTTCAGATAGTTAGGTTCAGTTGATCATCTGGAGCTAGTTCAGTCTTTGGGCATGACTGATCTTGCTTAGCTTTGTGCATCGTTATTGGTAGTTCAAGCTATTTCTGGATTGGTTCTTGGAGTTGGAGTTGCAGTTTTGGAGTTCTCTCTTGAAGGCTATCTTACAGTTATTTGTTCCGCTGCTAGTGTTATTTATTTTCTTTCCGCTGCTATTTTATTGTATCTTATCTCTGATGTATATCGATATCTATTGTATCATCTGTTGTATCAGGATGTTGTATCAGATGTTGTATATTGATATTCTTTATTTTTCTTCCGCTGTGTTGTTTACTTAATGGTGTTATAAGCTCCGGCAACTCGGATTTGAACGGTCGAATCTGCGGCATTCAAGTACGATGTAAAGTATGGATGTCGATTTTCGAACGGACAAAATCCGCTTCGTTACATGTGGTATCAGAGCTAAGGTTGAAATTTAGCTCAGGAGTATAACACGTTAAGTAGCTCATTAGAGATAGGGTGAAGTAAACCCTAGAATGAGTAATCCCTAAGATATCCGTTCGAATGCCTCAGTAAATTCTCTTACTATCCACTGATAGCGAGTATGAGTGCAAGAAGGGAACGAGATAGGGGACAGGGAAATACGACTATGTCAATGCCCTGCAATAGTGGAAGTAATCTTTCTCTATCAACTTCTTTTGACTCGTCTTTCCAAATTCTTTTGATTTCTTCGTGACAGCTCCAGAAGAAGTTCCAGTGTGATAACGGCTCTACGAATCGTTGTAGAAAAAATTCTCACTTCGTATCTTCATCGGTTTCTTATCGGTTTCAATTTAAACCTTAATGAATATGAATTGAAAATTTGAATAAATAGAAAATTTAAATTGAGTTAACTTGATTAATAGAATATGAAGGATAACTTAAATTATATCGATAAAACGATTTCGTTTAAAACCAAATTTTGAAATTCCATTATAATTTCTTGGGTTGATCGAAGTCCGAAGAGGGACAAATTGGTATATACTTTGAGTTGTTCCGACTTTAATTTGGAATCCATATCTTGTGTTAAAAATTATAGAAGATTAAATCTATCTCTTTTGTTCAACATCTCTTATCAATTCTTCGATAGTTCCTGGTAAATACAGGAAGAAGATTTGATATATTTGTATGGGACATAAACTCCAAATAGGCCATAATCGTTTGTTTGGATGTATTGGTTGCTTTGTTTGCTTTGGTTGCTATAGTTGATAGGTATAAATTGGTTTTTAAACTCAACATTTTGAAATTGTATCCATATATCTGTCAATATTTGGGTCCAGAGATATATTATGAATGGTTCGTTATCCATTCAAACTAATCAATGCCTTGCATATTTCGTAGAGTTAATGACCCGAGTATCCTGAGTAGTATTGAATAAGTTCGTTCCCATATTGTTGATATTCTGATTTGGTAAGCCAAATGCAGAATTTATATCCAGTTTGATCTGGAAAATTGTTTCTCTATCTTTGTTTATCTATCTTTGTTATTTTCGTGCCTGCGAATTTCGAGGACGAAATTCTTTTTAAGGGGGGAAGTCTGTAACGATCCCGAATTTTAATTTATTTTAAATTGATAATTTATTTAATTTTTGATTTAAAATTTGTGAAATTAAATGGTTAATCGATTTGATTTTTCCAAATTCAAATAAAATATGTTATTTATTAACATAGAAATGGTTTCTTTTATAAATCATTTTAAATAAGGAGTTATTTTTTTACAATGTTGTTAAGGTAATATCTTTACAAAATTGATTTTTATATAAATAGTAATTGTTACAAATGGTTTGAAATAATAACAAGTAACATAAGTATGAAAATAATAATAAGCAAATGAAGTATAAAAATTATAATTAAAACAAAAGCATATATTTTCATTTGAGTTAAAGTTTTATAATGAAGGACTAAAACAACTTTATAGTTTATACATAAAGTAAATTAATAAAATGTCTATGAAAATCTAAAGTAAACAAAGACTTGTTAAAATTTTAACAGCATATTAACAATAGGAAATTATTCAAGTAATAAATAAGAAATACATTCAAATACACTCAAATAAGAAATAGAAACAAATGTATGCGAACAAACAAATATAAATATAAGCAAGGAATGAAACAAACTAAAAATATAAGATATAATTTAGCTTGCAAAGGAAGATAGTAATAAATATATTCAACTATAGGTATCTATGTATACTTGAACAAGAATAAACAAAGCAAAAGAAGCACATACAAAACAAAGTAAACAGCCTATACAAAAGTCAAGGAGAAATAGAAAAAGTGATGTGCATAAGCATATGAAGCAAGGCAATATGAAATAAGACAATGGAAATTAATAAAGTACAAAGACAAATCAAATGCAAAGATTAGTTTAAATCAAAGCTTACAAAAGAAGTTATACAAATAAACATATTAAAGTGTGAATCAAGACAAAGTTAATTAATACAAAGAAAATCTTTGGCCACAACATTTCATATCAGCCGAAATGTTATTTCAGCCTCCAAACTTAGAAATATCACTGATTATGTTTGTACAAAACATAGCAGTATGTCACCCTGTTGTACAAACATATTATAACCTGTAAAACTTCATTTCCCATATATATCAAGCAACCTCATTTCAATTCATTCATCAAACATAAGCAAAGAACTGCAGTAAGCATCATATACAAAACTTAAACAAAATTCAACTAAAACAAACAACTCAAGTCAAATGCAAACCAGAGGAAGCTCAGCCTGTTCAACATGAAGCAGGCTTGTTCTTTCAGGAAACAGTGAGTAACTTATTTCTTAAAATTTAAAGTATGAATTTGTTGTTTATTCATATATCTGTGAATAAGTTTGTAGATCCTTTGAATACATTTAAACTGGAAGTGGTTTATACAGGTTGTTGTTAGAATATGATCCATGTTCTTAGATTTTAAGTGCAAATCTTAATTTCAAAAATCATTTCTTCAAGATCTATTCAATATTTGGACTTAGAATCAAAATGAAAGATGTTTGTTTAACCCTGAACTGAATTTTAAAAATAAATTCAAGTTAAAATAACTTGGTATAACCTCTGGAAAGAAATATGTCTGAGCACAACTCAAATTTATCAAAAATTTGAATCTCTTAATTTATGAATTCAAGTATCTAAACTGATTCCCCATACAAGAACAAGATTTTTAAACCTAATTTGATGATTTTTAATGGTGTGGTATAAGAGCAGTTTGGGTTCGTGCGATTTTTACGTTTCGAGTCGCCGTGGGTGATCGTGATGATGGGAGAGGTCAGGGCAGAGGTTGGAGGTGCGGGGGTGATCAGTGATGCTGGTAAAAATGGAAGGGGTGGCGATCGTTCGACGTGGCGAAGGCGGCTGGTCGAGAGATATTTTAACCCTAGTTTTGATGGTGGTTGGTAAATGGTGCACCGCATTTCCTTTGGAGGATCGAGTAACTCGCGGCTTTGCGAGAAGGTAGAGGGGAGATGGACGAGGCGTTGGCCGGAGTTTCAGTCCATACGATGGTCAGGGTTGTGGGAACAAGCGGTTGCCAGGTTTGGTAATGGTGATGCAAATTCGTTCCAGGTTGTTGTCAATAAACTCGAAATTCGATTTTTAGGTGATATTGTGAAATTGGGTGGCCTGAGCGTACAAGTGAGGGATCATCGACATGTTAGTGACGGCGAAGTCAACTGGAGTTCGCCGAGAGTGGCGTGCATGTGCATGTCCGTGGTTGTGCATCTGTGTTGAAGCAGTTTGGGGAAGAAAGTTTTGGCTATGGTTCTCCCGAGGCTTTTGCGTGTTGTTACGAAAGAGACTCGAAGCAGATGTTAGTTTGATTGGGAGGGGATTTCGTGTGGGCTCGGGTTGTTAGAGCACTGCAGATTTTGAGGGAAAATATATGTACAGGTTTTAAAGCTTTAAGAAAATGAACCTTGTTCAGTTTTGAAAGCAAAAGGAAAATGTTTAGTTAAAATTTTAAGTATATTTAAAAGTGAATCCTTAAGTATGAAAATTTAAATGGTATATTTAAGTAGTAAAAGAAAAATGATGGCTTTAAATTAACTTAAGATCTTTATGCTAATTCATATTTTACAAATAAAATTTTATTTTAGGATTATTTCGAATGAGATTTTAAAGATAAACGGGTTGTCTTAAATATTGTTTTGATTCTTAATCAACCTAAAAGGCTTTAAGTTAAAATTCTTCTGTTAATGATAATCGATTTTCCAAGGATTAATAGATAAGGATTTAAATGATAAATATAGATAATGGTTTATCTTTGATTAAGGTCTTGATAAGTTCAAAAGATTTTTCATTTATGAAGTATGGGGTAATTAATTAATGTACTAAATCAAAGGTTAATTCATTGATTTAAATTGATTTATCAAGTGATTAAAGTATAATTTCTTAATATAATTAATTAGTAATTATAAAATATAGGTGATTAAGAATAATCACTTATTATAATGAATTAAAAGTAATTAATTAATGTAATTAATTAATTAGGATTAATTAATTTATGTGATTAATTAAGATTAATTAAACAATTAAAGGATTAATAAATTAATAATTCAATGGTTAATTAATAAAGGAGTATAGAGTAATTAATCAAAATGTTTTGTAATACATTTATCATTAAGATAATTAAAATGGATAATTAATGTTTTTGTATCAATTTAATTAGTAATTGTAAATTTAACTTTCTTAATTAAGGTTTAAGTTAATTAATCAGGAGATTAAGTTATAATTACATTTAATATAACTAAATGTTGATTTGTTTATAAGGGTAATTAATTACTTAAAGCTAATTATTTAATGGAATTAATTAAGATAAAATGATTATGTAATTAACTTAAGGTTAATCTAATGAAATTATTAATTAAGAATAATTTTTTTTAAAGGGTTTGATAAATTAATTTATATCAAACGATTTGTGATAAATAAATCTGAATTTAATAATTAATTCATAAGTAGTTTATTTAATTTGAAATGGATTGAATTACTTTGGATTAAGTAATTAAATTTATCCGGTTTATAAACGATTATTAAATGCTTGACCTTACTTATGAATGATTGTATTGTATGAGATACCTTGAATTGATTGTCATGTCTCATCTGTGATATTTTATTCTGTGGTTTGTGTTTATTCATTTACTTTCATTTGCATATTATCTGTGAATCTGTGAATGAGCGATAAACGTTATAGTTTATATTGCTTATCGACTATATTTCTGTGTTTTAATCTGTGATGATTGAATGTTGTTGCACTATTGTGTTAAACCCCTGGACCACACTTATACACACACAATTATGGATTTCACGAGGAAATCGATTAAGTCACGGATTTTGAAATAGTTTTGAATTTGAATTTTTAATTTAAATGGTTTGAAAATAAGATTTAGTTTAAAAGTGAAAAGCTTTTGAAATGGAATTTCAAAGATGAAATTTATTTGGAATAACTTGATTAAGTTTTGAAATTTAAATAATTTGACTTAAAATTTGAATTCGATATTTGAAATTGAATTCTATGATCTGGAAACTGGGGACTAAAGATATTATGCCAATTTATATAGGTTAAACTATTTTAAAGGTATTAATTTGGAAATTTGAATTTAAATTCAAAGGCTTTAACTCATGTAAATTTAGTTGGATCTTTCTGAAATGAAAACTAATTGTTTTCAAATGATAAAAGCTTTCACTTAAATAATGAACGTCCAATTTGTGTTAAAAAGGACTTCAAGTTAAAAATGAATATCCAAGTATGGGAATGGTTTGAAAGCTTAAGTTGAATCTTTGAATTAAAGATTCAAAGAGTTAATCAAATTTTGAAAGCTATGAGTTAAATCTTTAATTTAAAGATTTAACGAGTTAATCCAATTGAAATGGAAATTGTTTTGAAATCCATAAATGGATCTTTGTGAATGGGGTGAACTTTGTGAATTAAATCTTTTGTTTAAAAGATTTAAAGTGGGGAAATTATTTAAACCATTGAAGGTTTTTGAAATAAATCTTTTGTTTAAAAGATTTGAAAATGGTAAATTGTTTAAACCATTTGAAGAAAGTTTGAATTTTTAAGTTGTGACTTAATTGAAATCCCATATCCATATGTTTTAAATATTGCGCTCACTATTCGGTTTAGCCGGGAGAGGACCTTTGTGTCGTATAACCCATTCCGAATATGTGATACGTCGTTATGGATAGCATTTGAAGACCGGTGTTGAAGACCGGGTATTTGTGAAAACGATAGGATAACCTATCGATTGTCTCTGCACTGAGTTGCTCCGGTATAGAGATTCCCTAAGTGATGGGAAGTCCGATCGGGGTTGTGAATACCCGGATTGCAAGGGCTTCTTCGGAAGTGCCTTCGGTTCTGTTCGAACCCGGAACAGACTTGTATGATTGCATGTCTGACACTACACTTTGAGAGATAAAGCAGATTTCTTTCAAATACATATCTGTTGGTGGCGGAGAATTTATTCTCTTAGCTTAACACCCTTCTCTGAGACGTACGAGCTCAGAGGTTATGTAGTTGAAGGTTATCAGCGATATACTCCCAATTTGGTAGTGTGGCATGCTGAGTGCTGCTGTCTGTTGATGATCATTGTTTGATCATTTGTGATATGATCATTCGTTTGATCATTTATCTTTGTGATCATTACTTTGATCATTTGTTGACCCAAAGCATGGCTTTGTACCAAACGTAGCTTTGTGGACGAGACTACATCAGGACCTCACACCCCGGAAATGGTCAAAACAGGAAAGATGCGGCAAGGTTATGAGGGTCGCGCCCTTTAGGGTGGGTCATTCCCTTCTGGTAAAGGGTGGTATCATGGTATGGAGCCCAGATATTTACCTATGTGGTAGCTCCAATCTCATTTACTGTGTGGTTGTTGCTTAGAGGCGCCTCGGATAAAGGTCCCAAAGGACCGGGGAGTGGCTTGCTCGAGTAGTAGTTACCTAGTTACAGAGGTAACCCGGCCTTGTGTTGGCAGAGATCCGGTTAGGTTCTCGGGACGTCCCGCCAGAGGCGATCCCATGTGGCAGTAGGAAGTTCCTTAGCCTGACCATTTGTTGGAAAATCCAATCAAAACAATACGTGCCTTGTACGGTTTTAGTTGTATTACCTGCCATGGAATGTGGTGGTAACCTGCTATTGAACATGGTAGCTATAGTAGGCATACGATAATGGTCGTATGCTGGCTAAGATTTATATTCTACTTTCGAAATGTTTTCTGCACTGTGCACTTATAATAATAATATCCAAAGAACTTTCTACGTATTAAGCATGTTTGACTATCATAAGAAGAAATCTCCTCCAATTCTGCGTTTGCATTGTGTGTGTGGCGGGAGGTCTTATGGTAGTTTCATTTTATAAAAAGCATATCGGATTTCCTTTTATAAATCTTGTTCGTGTTTAAAAGATAAACTGTTTTTGTTACTCACACCAGTCCCATGACTGACTCGGAGTTTATTGTTCCTTTCCTAAACTCTGGGTGCTCACTATTTTCCACACGAGCAGTCTAGAGTTGGGTTTTTCAGATAGTTAGGTTCAGTTGATCATCTGGAGCTAGTTCAGTCTTTGGGCATGACTGATCTTGCTTAGCTTTGTGCATCGTTATTAGGAGTTCAAGCTATTTCTGGATTGGTTCTTGGAGTTGGAGTTGCAGTTTTGGAGTTCTCTCTTGAAGGCTATCTTACAGTTATTTGTTCCGCTGCTAGTGTTATTTATTTTCTTTCCGCTGCTATTTTATTGTATCTTATCTCTGATGTATATCGATATCTATTGTATCATCTGTTGTATCAGGATGTTGTATCAGATGTTGTATATTGATATTCTTTATTTTTCTTCCGCTGTGTTGTTTACTTAATGGTGTTATAAGCTCCGGCGACTCGGATTTGAACGGTCGAATCTGCGGCATTCAAGTACGATGTAAAGTATGGATGTCGATTTTCGAACGGACAAAATCCGCTTCGTTACATAATATGTTTTATAGCTCAAATTTTTTGAGTTTTTGAAATTATTCTTTTTACGTCTATTAATCACATGTAAACTAATTTATAATTTTTCCATTATTGTGCAGTGGTGACATACGCGTGATGTAATTTTTTTCATGTTTTATATGTACGTATAGCTACCTGAATTGAATCATTGCTTATGAGTTATTTAATTAATAACGACCTTTTAAATCAATGTTTTAGCCTTATAGCTTAAAATTTGATGTGTGCATCTACATATTATTTAAAGGTGTATTGCGTAGTTATTTTAGTCTTTTTCTCTATGGTGCATAAATGTTGTTATACAGATGTACATGATGACATGCAAATGTGTTTTTTGTATAATTACTTTCTAATAATCAAAATATAAAGAATATTTAAATATAAAATATATCTTTAAAATAATAGTTTTACTTGAGTCAATCATAAAAAAATATAATCAACTGGATTTGCAGAAAATATGGTAGCAATCTGTATGCATAGCATGAGATCACACTAGTTCAAATTAGTAGAAATATACGTTACTTACAAAATCTTGAATTTTCCTCTCATGTATGTAATGTATACCTATCTATCTAGACATGCGCATATTAAATGATAGACTGAAGATAATATATGAGTAATATATATACACTGTGTTGACTTTGGTATATATTTTGTGCACATGCTTAAATACATGGACTAAAAATTTCTGAACCTAACTAATGTTGGTCGGTTAGCTTTATAATATGTTTTTTATATATAAGCTTTAGCACTGACCTGTTCTTTATGTAACATATCCCTTATGATTTAATTTTTGAGTTTAAAATGGAGATTATAACCGCAATATTGCTTGAACTTAACACGCTAAAACGAAGATGGATACGTTATAGCTATAAATTGAAGTCTAGTCTATGATAAAGTGTATCCAGATACAAATAATTCATGAAGAAAAAAACGTAGGTTGTTTTAGTAAGATGGACATCACACGTTAGGGATTATCGTATGAAATTTTAATTACTCATAAGCGGGTCATACCTAATCATAGACTTGTAGAACATGAGTGTATTAGAAAGCAAGGGTGTAATATAAGGATGTGTATTAATTTAAGGCAATCAATTAACTTTTAATGATTAAAAAAAGATGCATCGATGGATTTGACAATAATAGTTATGTGTTGGTTTATCAATGATAGGTTAAATAATTATATAAAAATTAACTAAATTTTATAAAAATTTAACCAAGTTAACTAAATTCCATAAAAAGTAAGCAAGTTTATAAAAAATAGTTAAATATTTAACTCTTTTACAGAATTACATAACTCATTTATAGAATTATATCCTAATTATCCCTTTTACTTTGCTATATTGGTACATAAAACAAATATTCTCCTATATGGAAGATGGTTCACTAAAATTTGCTAATAAAACGGATGTTTTATGCTTTTTTAAATGTGTATGATAGTTGACTTATATATAATATGATACCATGGATATCTGTTCACTACTAGAAAAGGCCAAAATAGTAATGGACATTTCCAACGAGCGTCGATGGCTTTGTCATCAAATTTTTCGATGGCTTTCGACGGCTCTGTATCTTAATTTTTTAATTTACCATATTATTCAACCTTATTAATTATAGAAATTTGAAATTTGTTCAAAAATACTAATTTAATTCTTAAAAATAAAATAAGATATTTTTATTCAATTATTCAATTTTAAGACGGTTTGTGATTAGTTAGTATTTTCAATATTCTATTATTGTATAATACGATATTTAACTTTATTGAAAATTGAACTCAAATGATCAATCTATGTAACTTTCAATCCACTATTATACAACTTCAGTGATATTTATTGCAAACATCCATCTTTTTGACCTTAAAAGTCGATACTAATACATCCACGGTATTCACGTTCTACGCTTCTAAGTGCCAAAAAAAATTTCTAGGGAAAAAGACATAATATAATCTCACATAATGACGATTAATATATAATATACAACAGATCTTTACAAAACAAAAATTGAACTTATTATACATATATCAATCAGAGTCAACTATTCAATCAACAGCCTGGATAGTTATAACGGCCTATCCCTACAATTGCTAATAAATACAAACAAACATCAAGAGTAATAAGCAAAGGAGGAATATAAGTTATGAGTATGTCATGTAGAATCCAGCTCATCACCTGAAAGTTCCAAAGCATCCAGCTAAATCTAGAAATATGCGTGGTCTGACCCGAGCATTATAATAAAATAACACCCGTATCGATCTGGTAAGCCAATGTGAGAAAACACACCTCAAATAGATTTTTTATGTTATAAAACCTTTAAAAGAAAGGTATCTCATAAGACCACGCCGCATATAAACACGGTTGGTTTTACCTTACGATAACCAAATCATTTCCTTCAAAAAATCTCTGATGTTATAATAATGTCTAGGGTTTAAAACAAATATTAAATATAGTTGGAAAGCTTGCATTTCATGCTCCAGCATAGTTGGGCATAACTAAGACCGTAAGGTGCTTATTGGAGAATGGATTCCGTACAATGGCAAGGTAAGAATCTGCCTTTCGTACAGTAAATCTTTAGATAATGTACCGAGGGCCACACATGGACCCTCTATGAATTAGGACCGGACCTACCTCTTACTGGATTGTTCCAAATATTTCATCATCCCAATTGCTTTTGCAACCTTTTTTGATGGCTCTTATGCACAACCAAATCCATAAATGTGTGTGTGTGTGTGTGTGTGTGTGTATAGCTAGAAAGAGTGATGACAATACCCAAAGGGTGCGACCCACATAGCCTAAAAGCTTTCCCTATTTTAGCCATCCTCAAGTTGTGAGGCTTGAGGCTACAATTACCTATTGTATATAAATTCTACTTAGAATGCAAAAACTGCCCACCAGGCAGAAATGCAATGCCGGCATTCATCCATACAAGTTCATTCTACGTTTGAACGAAACCAAGGCACTACCTCTACTACATCCTGTAACGACCCGATATTTTCAACCATTCGATCCACACATGTCGGACTTGAATTGCTCAAAATACCGTGTTGTAAGTAAAATTTGGCAAATCTCAGAATATACAGTAAATAAATAGTCATAGATCACAGAAACAGAGTAAATAATAATGCAGCGGAAGTAAAAGAGATAGTAGTTCATGAAGCTACTATATAAAAATAAGATACATCAGAGTCAAACAAGATACAACAGAAGAGTAACAAGATACATCGGGTATAAATTAGAATACATCACTGAAATCAATGGATACAGAAAGCAAAATAGATGGCTGGATATTCAAGGAAAGCTCCAACTCTGAATGTGAATCTTGAATGCTGAATCCCTCAGTCTAACTCGAGCGTAAAGAAAAACACAAACACTCGAGTCAGGACATAAATACTTATGAACTGTAAATCAACTCAAGTGAACAGTAACAAAAATGCATCAGTAACTTAAAGGATGCTTCGGATCTCCCATCGTTTAAGGATTCGTTAAACTATTTACTATGTAGTAATATTGCGCTATTATAATAATGTTTACAGTAAAATAAACTTACTTTAAAATAGCATTAAGGAGTGACCTAATATTCCCCTTAACACGTAATAGTCCCAGTAGTCCACCCAGTATCAGCATATCTCCAGATCGAGAGAGTACCCTAAATACTCCATGAGTTACGGGAGAAAAACAAACTCGTAGTAAGGCTCGCTATGGTTGGTGACATGACACACAAGGCAATGCCAGGGTAGATATACCAATTATGCACATGGGCTGGTGGTAACGTAGTAGCCACATACGCCCACCTCGGAACACACTCCCAATCAAAATCGGAGGATGGCCATCTAATCAATCACAAGTAAGAGTATAGTATCGAAGGAATGTGTTCGATCGGAGGAATAACCTCACTTGGCCCGAGATCGCTCCTGTTTTAGCCACCTTATGCCAACTCACGGGAGTTGAGTCCACGTAATATACCTCAAGAACGTCGCCACCATCCTACTTCATTCTGCAATCTCCACCGCGTACACGATTGTTAAATTGGTTTTCGGAGTTAGCAGAGAGTATGACAACTTCCGATCCCGGTCTCTTTAACAACGAAACGCTATTATAACACCCTGGTCATTTCAAAATAGTTTATACTTCAAAAATCAAAACATTTCATTTTAAAACCATATTCCTTCAAAATAGTTTATACTTCGAAACCAAAACCATTTTTATTTAAAACTATATCCAAATCAATTCGATATCATTACCATTTCAAACATATATTAATCTTTCAAAAAATCATAATACTTTCAAAGTTATTACTCTTTCGAAACCAAAATACTTGAAATCATTACACTTTGAAAATCATAACATTTCGAAATATACATTTGAAATCATGAAACATTCCTTTAATTCTTTATATTTATTCAATTAAACTCAAATTCTCAAATTTCAATTTAATTCAATTCAAACCATTAGTTTCAATTCAATTTAGTTTCCAACAAGCCATTTCAAATCTTATAAATTTCAAATATAGATTTGATCCACCAAATAAACTACTAAATTTTAATATATTTCAAAGTTTTAGTATCGTATATTTCAAAACTAAATTTATAATTTCATATATGTCAAATTTAACTTCATTATTATTTAGTTTTGAAATATTCATTTCATAAATCCAATATCATTTAAATAACCAGAATTACAAGTACACTAAATATCCTTTCATACTAATATAGACTTCAAATATTCTTTTACCAAAATCAAATATCATTCTAAATTCATATTCTTTATCAAAATAAAGATCAAATCATTTCCAAACCACTTCAATCATCAAAATATCATATTATTTCAAAACCTTTATCAATTCATTATCATTCTTTAATACAATTATTCAATTTTAAATATCATTTTAAAATCAGATATATCATTTAAATATCATTTCAAAACACATTTCAAAATCACATTTAAAAATTCATTTATCTCATTTCATTTCATTCCAATTAACACATAACCAAGTAAACCTTATTTAAATTCAAATTCAATTTAAATTCCTCAAAATTAAAATTAAAATATTAAAATATATTCAAAACTCCTTAAATTTCACAAATAATCAATTTCAGAAATTCAATCATTTAACACTTTAAAACATAAATCAAACAGTGTTAAAATCTATAATATTTCAAACATTGTCAAAATATAGCAACGACGGCATTTTTAAAGTGCTATCGTAACTTATAGTTTTCAAATAGTTTAGCACAAGAACAACAGCATTTATAAAATGCCATAATAGATATTTAGTTAATTCAAAACAACAGCATTTAAAAATGCTGTCATACGACTATAGCATTTTCAAAATGCTATTAATAAAATTCCAGATTTTATTTAACTTTTCAAAAACAATAAAACTTCAAAAAAATTCTATTTAAATTTATAAATCATATTTCTAGGATTCTAAACTTTCGCATTTACATCAACTTTTAACATATGATTTATCATAGAAAAATTTATATAAAATATCCAATTAAAAATTCAATTCATTTGTTAAGTCAAAATTCACTGTTTTCTTAACTTATAAATTTAGTAAAACTTATCATTTTACTTCAAATATCATTTCAAAACTTTAAATTAAATTTCCATTATTGTCATAAATCACCTTTACTTCAAATTTACATACTTAAATTCACAATTTCAAGCTTAATATTTAGCTTATTTAAAACCATAAAATATATATTTTAAATCAAAATTCATACTTCAAAAAAAAACATATCTTTATAAAAATCATTTAAAAATATACCACGGGGTCTGTATAAAATTTTCTAACCTAGGTCAAGTGATACGGATATGTATCATTTCAATCCGCAATTTAAAAAGAAAACCCGGGTTCTATCATTTCAAACCTGCAATCCCAAGTAAATAAAAATAAATAAAAATCACTCAGGTCTATCATTTCAGCCCATAATGATTTTTTGTATTCTAATGTCTGTTTGGATATGTATCATTTCAACCCACAGTGATTCTATTCTAACAGGAAACTTGCAGTGTGATCATATACATAAATGATATAAACAATGTAAACTAACATGTCAATGTCACAATATAATGCCATTTATCAAATGCCAGGTGATAATTAACAGAGTTAACATTGTAATAACATGGCATAGCATATCATATAATCATCATTAACTTGCATAACATTTTTAATTTACTAAACACTTGTCATCAATTTACTAATTCATAAGTAAATTGTCAGAGTGAGAAAGACTCACCTTTTACAAAGCTAGAGACCAAAACAACACACAAACATGATACCAAGGGCACGATAAGCATGATATGGCATGACTTTGATTCAAATGAGAGAGCTAAGATATGATCTTGCACGCAACCAATATAACAAAGCAACATATACATGAATATATTTAACACAAACACATCATTGAATCAAATGGAAATAAGAAGCAACAAAAGCAAAGTGACTTGACCTTACTCAACCACACTAGTGCACGACCTAGGGACCCTTATGCTTGGCTAGATGATGCTTTGGCTCAGTTATGGCATCATATATGTCAGGTTAGTGGAAAACAAAGCAAGGGTAGGGTGAAACATGGAGCATATTAATGGACAAGGCAAAAGAGGCAAGTTTTGGTGCTTCTTTGGCTCGGCTATGACCACATATAGGCTCAGCCATGGGGTCTTCAGATCTGGGCAAAGGTGGAGATGGCTGGAGCTATTGCTAAAGGAGGTGTAGCTGCTGGAGATGGTGGCTAAAGGGGTGGACGAAGTGATGTATGGAAGGGTTAGAGGTGAAGCATGTGGTCTAGGCAGGGTTTCAAGGGTGGAACTTGCAAATTTTGGGGTGCAACGTCAATGGATGGTCATGGCCTAGTTATAGTCGCAGGAGGAGGGGAGTTTGATGCTATAGATAGTGGTGGTGATGGTCGGTGGTGATGGTGGAGAGTGGGGCCAAGCTATGCAAGGGGAAGAACAAGGAAAAACAATGGAAATAAGAAGAAAATAGAAAGAAAAGAAGAGAAGCCATTGCCCTTTTTTTCTTGTTGAAGATAGCCTTGAGTTTGAAAGTGAGAAATTTATTTTTCACGTGAATTAGTGAATGAAAATCACAACTAGGGACAAGAAGTGTACAGCCAAAAGATATGAGATGAAAGGTCAAAAGAAAATTGAAAAGGCATGCACCCGAAAAGTCACTAGAAATGAAAAGGTTTTGTCTTTTCGAATTTCTAATTTCTTTTAAACAAAATAAAGCAAATAAAATTCAGTAAATAAAATAAAAAGCTGAAAAAAATTAGGTAGAAATGAAAATAAAATAATATCTTGGAAAATAGAAAAAATAAATAAAGAAATACCTTATTTAATTGAAACTAGAAATTAAAAACTATAAACAAAATACCATAAACATTTGAAAATTATAATTACACTTTTAAAAATGTTTTAAAAATAAAATATATACACTACATATCATAATACACATATATACACAATTTAAAACAAGATATGACAACAAAAATATTATTTATATAAATTAAAATAAACAATTTTGGTAAATAAAACAATTTTACACACAATATTGTAAAAAGCATAACTTTCACAATATTAAATGGATTTCAACGAAATGAAAAGCAGTATTCTTGAAATTTAATTTATTTTAATAATAAATGATAAAATTCAAATATTCAAATATTTAAATTTTAAATTTAAAAGTCAAAGTTTGACCATATTGACCAAAATTCACATTTTTGGAAAATATTCTATTTATTCATGTTTGGAATTCTAATTTACATCAAAATCAAAAAATATATTTAAAATAACAAAATTTATTCATTTTAATAAATAAAATAAAGTTCATAAATCAGGAATTTCAATAAAAAAATTAAAATATACAATTAAAATAATCGCAAAATACAGGGTTGTTACACTCTCGCCCACTCAAAACTTTTCGTCCCCGAAAAGGAATGAGGTATGGGAAAGCACAGAAAAAGGTAGAATGAAATAGGATTAAGACAAGATGACAAGAAGATTGAAATAATACCTGATAACTGTTGTTATAGGTAAGTTTAATAAGATGAAGACGATCTTCCCAAGATCCTCCAGAATCAAGAACATAAGCACGAAAAAAAATATTCGAGAAATCTGATTCACTCTTTCCGTTTGACCGTCGGTCTGTGGATGGAAAATAGTGCTCAGATTCAAAAGTAAGTACCAAAGATTATCAACGATTATTGAAAGATTCTAGACAGACTGGTACAAGCAATAGACTCCCATTCTATAGCAAGATAAGGGAAATAAGGACAACCCAAAAGATAGTTTGAGAACAAAATAAAATAATAAATTTGAAACCATGAAAATTTCAAATTGAAAATTAATTTTACATAAGTTAAATAAATCTTAACCATCTCTAATTTCATTATCTTATCATGCAAATATCCTAAATAAAAAATCTCCAAAATCATGGATTTGCAAAATCATTATTATACTCATAATGTACTTAATAAATTTTCTTTTTTTACTTCTGTTAATCTTTTATAACTAAAATTTAAGTGTATAACATTATTATAACCACTCAAATCTTATTTATAAAATCCTTTTTATATTGTATATTATCCAGTTACATATTCAACTTCTGTATAATTTAGATAAGTTATATCAGAATGAAATTGCATATTATACAAATAAAACTTTCCAATTTAATCATTTCAAGCTTGAATATTTATCCAAATCATGAAATTATTACATAAAAATTATCTTTTAAGATAAAATTTAAGAATTAAATTTCCGATAAGTTTCAAACTCTTTAGAGTTAAATAAATGCACATATACTATATATACATCCATTCAAATTTAAATCATGCATCAGTATATGTTATAAATCCAGTCTTATTTTAGAAATTCAAATCAATTAAATTTACCAAAACAAAATAGTAGCAAGACCACATAATAGTCTCTTCACTTCGAAATCGAAAATGAATATCGATGATGCTGCAGTCATCACCGAAGTTATTTTCCAGCGACAAAGAGAAGTACACTAATTTTAAACTTTAAAATTCTTTGGAAACAAATTTCTATTCAAAAATACTTTAAATAGTATATCTATTTAAAACTTTGAATACAAGGTTTGAAATCCATCAGAAATTAAATTCTTGTTTAAATTCATTTTAAATTTCCAAATAAATTTATAACCATGTTTTATAGTTCAATTATTTATATATGAAACAAGCGATACTGATATATAAAATCAAATATTATATCTTAACAACCAATTCAATAAAATCCAGAAAATGATTTATAATATAGTTACCAAACTTATTTCATTACTAAATTTGGAAATACATATTGTGTCAGTTTGCTCTGTTAAAGTGTTTTGGAAATCTTATCGATAGCGTTGATCAGATGAATCGATCAGAAACCCAAATCAACATCAACAACTCAAACAACACAATATATAAAACATTTAAATAATAGTTTACAAATACACTTCAAGAATAATTTGAAGATGAGTTGGAAACAAAGATGTGATGATTAAATAATAGAATGGGAAGATGGATAAGCTTATATAAATCGCGGGCAACCTTAACCGGGTCAACCGTGACTTGAATAATAAGATCAATGTGGATTTCTGCGGTAATCAACATTCGATCTCAAGAGATAGAATTTTAGGATAATAAGAGATACTAACATCTAAACCGAGGATGTAAAATCTTTAGTGAATCGATGCTATTGTAAAGGAGTTTCACCCCTTTACAAATAAATTTGAGATTGGCGGGACCGCCGACTCATTATAAAGATCATTTGAAGTGGAGTTATGGGATACTCCAGAATCAAAAGAAGCCAAATAGTGAGGGAAACGAATGGATTTTGGAATCGCAGGGAACGTTCCAAAATTCAAAGGAATCGAGTCAAAAAGAAAGAGATTCAAACCCGAATGAAAGTGATTCTGTAAATACATTTCCATACATGCTAAGTTTTGCCTAGAGCTACCAAAGCTTTGATACCAAATGTAACGGACCACGTCAGTAGGGTAGCACCCATCGTAGCATAGAGCTGTACCTGTGTTCTGCCTTTACGGCCAGCCTCTCGACTGCACCACCAACCCCCACGGGGACATGTAGGGGAAAGAGTCATCCACTCGCTACCAAACCAAATGTGAGAACCCTCTATCATGCTGCACCCGCCAGTGCATAGGCAGACATACATGTCGGAATTTAATTGCTCCAAATACTGGCAATCTCAGAAAATATAGTAAATAAATAGTCACAGATCACAGACACAGAGTAAATAATAATGCAGTGGAAGTAAAAGAGATAGTAGTTCATGAAGCTACTATATGAAAATAAGATACATCAGAGCCAAATAAGATACAACAAAAGAGTAACAAGATACATTGGGTATAAATCAGTCACTGAAATCACTGGATACAGAAAGCAAAATAGATGGCTGGTTCTTCAAGGAAAGCTCCAACTTTGAATGTGAATCTTGAATGCTGAATCACTCAATCTGACTCGAGCGTAAAGAAAAACACAAACACTCGAGTCAGGACATAAATACTTATGAACTGTAAATCAACTCAAGTGAACAGTAACAAAAATGCATCAGTAACTTAAAGGATGCTTGGGATCGCCCATCCTTTAAGGGTCCGTTAAACTATTTACTATGTAGTAATATTGCGCTATTATAATAATGTCTATAGTAAAATAAACTTACTTTAAAATAGCGTTAAGGAGTGACCCAATATTCCCCTTGACACGTAATAGTCCTAGTTGTCCATCCAGTATCAGCATATCTCCAGATCTGGAGACTTCCCTAAATACTCCATAGGCAGTCTCCCTAAATACTCCATGGGCTACGGAAGAAAAACAAACTCGTAGTAAGGCTCGCTATGGTAGATGACATGGCACACAAGGCAATGCCAGGGTAGATATACCAATTACGCACACGGGCTGGTGGTAACGTAGCAGCCACATATGCCCACCTCGAAACACAATCCCAATCAAAATTGGAGGATGACCATCTAATCAATCACAAGTAAGAGTAAAGTATCGAAGGAATGTATCCGATCGGAGGAATAACCTCACTTAGCCCAAGATCGCTCCTGTTTTAGGCACCTTATGCCAAATCACGGGAGTTGGGTCCACGTAATATACCTCTAGAATGTCGCCACCATCCTACTTCATTCTAGAATCTCCACTACGTACACGGTTGTTAAAGTGGTTTTCGGAGTTGGCAGAAAGTATGACAACTTTCAGTCCCGGCCTCTTTAACAACCAAATGTTATTATAACGCCGTTGTCATTTCAAAATAGTTTATACTTCAAAAATCAAAACATTTCATTTCAAAACCATGTTCTTTTCAAAATAGTCTATACGTCAAAACCAAAACCATTTTTATTTCAAAACTATATCCAAATCAATACGATATCATTACCATTTCAAACATATACTCATCTTTCAAAAAATCATAATACTTTCGAAGTTATAACTCTTTTGAAACCAAAATACTTGAAATCATTACACTTTGAAAATCATAACATTTTGAAATCATACATTTGAAATCATGAAACATTCCTTTAATTCTTTATATTTTTGTTCAATTACACCCAAATTCTTAAATTTCAATTTAATTCAATTCAAACCGTTAGTTTCAATTCAATTTAGTTTCCAACAAGTCATTTACAATCTTATAAATTTCAAATATAGATTTGATCCACAAAATAAACTATTAAATTTTAATATATTTCAAAGTTTTAATATCCCATATTTCAAAATTAAATTTATAATTTCATTTATATCAAATTTAACTTCATTATTACTTAGTTATGAAATATTCATTTCATAAATCCAATATCATTCAAATAACCAAAATTACAAGTAAACTAAATATCCTTTCATACTAATATAGACTTCAACATTTTATTTCTTGTTAAAGAAATTCCTATGTTCTTGAGAAGCGTAATGGGGTTTCTGCGTAATGGGGTTATCGCGATTTGGAGATAAGTGGTTTTCGAGTTTTGGAATCTGGGTTTTTCGCGCCTCCTGCCGTCGGCGCCTCCTGCCCTCTACGTCTCCTCCGCCGCCGTTTTTCTCCAGTTTCTGGTTCCTCGTGCCTCTCGCTCTGCAGTTTGCTTCATTGTTTCAGTTTTTTTCTTTCTCCTGTAATCTGATTATGGTTAACCCAATGGCAAGCCTTTTGGTTGATTTATCCAATTCGTTGCCTCCCACTGTCCATCCTGTTCCTGCTTGCCCTCATGTTCCATCCTCTCTTTCGCCGTTGCTTATGAATCGTGGTAAGTCAACTTGGTTTGTTTCTGAGCTTGGGCCTGATTTTATTGAAGTGCGGTCTGGTATTGCAATTGTTTCTAGTAGTGATGTGGAATCAGCACATGGTGTTTGCTTGAAGGATGCAAGTGTTCTCTCCAAAGCTTCTGTTGGGGATGCGGTTGAATGCACATCTGGTGCTTGTGGAAATGCATCAGTCAACAATTTTCTGTCTGTAGGATCCAATGCTAATCTATCGTTACCTCCTCCGCCACGGCCTGTCCCTAAGTGGACATCCTTGTTCTCTGAGCTACCTAATGATGCTGGTAAGCATACTCTCCGACTCTTTGATAATATGGAGATTGAGGGAGTGATGATCCCACCATCGGATGTTCTCGAAGATGGTGTGGATTTTTGGAAAGACCACTTGGTTGGTTTCTTTCTTGACTCCAATCCACCCTATCATCTTGTTAAAGCGCGGTGCAGCTCTGTGTGGAAGCCTAAAGGCGGTCTGAGTGTTCACTTTGATAACAAAATGTTCTATTTTAAGTTTTCGCGTAGTGATGAAAGACAATGAATTCTCGAGGCTGAACCTATTCTTATTGACGGGAAACCTTTCATTATTACTACTTGGAGTCCTACTGTTGATCGTGCGAAGGAGCAAGTTCTTTCAATTCCTGTTTGGGCCCACTTTTCTCATATCCCTTCTGTTCTCCAGCCTCTTATCGGAATTGACTGGCTTGCTGGCCTTGTGGGCAAGGTGATATGTTATGATGAAAATACTGTTGCCAGGAAAAAGCTAGTCTATGCCAAAAGCTCTAATCGAGATTACTCCAGACAAACCACTGCCTAATGTATGGTAAGATTAGATGAGAGCCACGTTGCTGAGATCAGAGTTTGCTATAGTTGGAAACCTGAGATTTGTTCGTCTTGTCAGTCATTTGGCCACCTTGCTGGTTCTTGTTCTTCTTCGATTGTTCCCCTTGTTGTGCGGTCTCCACTTCCTCGTCCTCCCCTTCGGAAGTGGGTTCCAAAGGTCTCCCCTATTGTCCCATCGGTCGTTGCTACGGTGCCTCCCATTCCAGATGCTTCCTCTGTTGTTCCTCCTGTTGATGCTCTGGTTAGTGTTCCTCCCTCTTCTTCTTCGCCAGTGATTGTTTCAACTTCTGTTTCTCCTCTGTTGGCCTTGGAGGAGACCCCTTCTACTCCCTCGTCTGATATTATTTCCTGGAATTCTGCTGAACGTGCTTGGATTCATGCTCCATCTGATATGAGATATTCCCCTGAGAAAGACATATACTATGCTTTTATTAGTGAGACTGAGGGTGAGAGTCGGTGTCTTATCTACCGTATTGAGGGAGATGGTTTGTGCCTTACTAGGGATGGAGCGATTGGAGAGGAGAATAAGAGTAAGTTTTATGATGTCACTTGGGATAGGAAATTTATCTACTCTCCTGACTCTGATGGTTATAATCCGCATCTAGCTGCTCTATTTTCGGGATTTTCTCTTGTTTCTGGTCCTTCTATGGATGTTGTTCCTGATTGTTCTCCCTCTTCTGAGGAAGTTTAGTCATGATGTGATAGTAGTTTAGGCATATTTGTCTAGCTCCTGTGCTTTTTTTTCTTCTATTTTGGGCTTTCTGCCCTTTTAGCTGTTCTGTGCATGTGCAGAGCACCTGTTTGTTCATTTTATATACAGTGGCACGGCCTACTTTAAAGCTGCTAGCTTTGCTAAAATATAGACGTCAAATATTCTTTTATAAAATTCAAATATCATTCTAAATTCATATTCTTTATCAAAATAAAGATCAAATCATTTCCAAACCATTTCAATCATCAAAATATCATATCTTTTCAAAAACTTGATCAATTCATTATCATTCTTCAATTCAAATATTCAATTTTAAATATAATTTTAAAATCAAAGATATCATTCAAATATCATTTCAAAACACATTTCAAAATTTCATTCAAAGATTCATTATCTCATTTCATTTCATTCCAATTAATAAATAACCAAGTAAACCTTAATTAAATACAAATTCAATTTAAATTCCTTATAATTCAAATTTAAATATTAAAATATATTCAAAACTCCTTAAATTTCATAAATAATCAATTTCAAAAATTAAATCATTTAACACTTTAAAATATAACTCAAACAGTGTTAAAATCTATAATATTTCAAACATTGTCAAAATATAGCAACGACGGCATTTTTAAAGTGCTATCGTAACTCATAGTTTCCAAATAGTTTAGCATAGGAACAACGGCATTTATAAAATACCATAATAGATATTTAGTTAATTCAAACCTAGTTAAATTCAAAAACAACAGCATTTAAAAATGCTGTCATAAGACTACAGCATTTTGGAAATGCTATTAATAAAATTCAAGATTTTATTTAACTTTTGAAAAACAATAATATTTCAAAAAAATTCTATTTAAATTTATAAATCATATTTCTAGGCTTCTAAACTTTCACATTTAAATCAACTTTTAACATATGATTTATCACAAAAAAATTAAATCAAATATCCAATTAAAAATTCAATTCATTTGTTAAGTCAAAATTCACTGTTTTCTTAACTTATAAATTTAGTAAAACTTATCATTTTACTTCAAATATCATTTCAAAAATTTAAATTAAAATTCCATTATTTATTTACATTTTAAAAATATAACTTAAAGTCAAAATTCACCTTTACTTCAAATTTACATACTTAAATTCACAATTTCAAGCTTAATATTTAGCTTATTTAAAACCATAAAATATATATTTTAAATCAAAATTTCATACTTTAAAAAAAATACATATCAATATAAAAATCATTTAAAAATATACCACGGGGTCTGTATATAATTTTCTAACCTAGGTCAAGCGATACGGATATGTAGCATTTCAATCCGCAATTTAAAAAGAAAATCCGGGTTCTATCATTTCAAACCTGCAATCCTAAGTAAATAAAAATAAATAAAAGTTACTCAGGCCTATCATTTCAGCCCATAATAATTTTTCCTATTCTAATGTCCATTTGGGTATGTATCATTTCAACCCATAGTGATTCTATTCTAACAGGAAACTTACAGTGTGATCATATACATAAATGATATAAACAATGTAAACTAACATGTCAATGTCACAATATAATGCCATTTATCAAATGTCAGGTGATAATTAACAGAGTTAACATGGTAATAACATGGCATAGCATATCATATAATCATCATTAACTTGCATAACATTTTTAATTTACTAAACACTTGACTAATTCATAAGTAAATTGTCAGAGTGAGAAAAACTCAACTTTTACAAAGGTAGAGACTAAAACAACACACAAACATGATTCCAAGGGCACGATAAGCATGATATGGCACGACTTTGATTCAAACGAGAGAGCTAAGATATGATCTTGCACACAACCAATATAACAAAGCAACATATACATGAATATATTTAACACAAACACATCATTGAATCAAATGGAAATAAGAAGCAACAAAAGCAAAGTGACTTGACCTTACTCAACCACACTAGTGCATGACCTAGGGACCCTTATGCTCGGCTATGATGATGCTTTGGCTCAGATATGGCATCATATAGGTCAGGTTAGAGGAAAACAAAGCAAGGGTAGGGTGAAACATGGAGCATATCAATGGACAAGGCAAAAGAGGCAAGTTTTGGTGCATTTTTGGCTCGGCTATGACCACATACAGGCTCAGCCATGGGATTTTCAGATCTGGACAGAGGTGGAGATGGCTGGAGTTGTGGCTAAAGGTGGTGTAGTTGCTGGAGGTGGTGGCTAAGGGGGAGGCCGGAGTGATGTATGGAGGGGTTAGGGTGAAACATGTGGTCTAGGCAAGGTTTCAAGGGTGGAACTTGCAAATTTTGGCGTGCAACGTCAATGGATGGTCACGGCCTGGTTATAGTCAGAGGAGGAGGGGAGGTTGCGGCTGTAGATAGTGGTGGTGATGGTGGTGGTGATGGTGGAGAGTGGGGCCAAGCTATGCAAGGAGAAGAACAAGGCAAAACAATGGAAATAAGAAGAAAATAGAAAGAAAAGAAGAGAAGCCATTGCCCTTTTTTTCTCATTGAAGATAGCCGTGAGTTTGAAAGTGAGAAAGTTATTTTTCACGTGAATTAGTGAATGAAAATCACGGCAAGGGATAATAAGTGTACAGCCAAAAGATATGAGATGAAAGGTCAAAAGAAAAATAAAAAGGCATGCACCCGAAAAATCACTAGAAATGAAAAGGTTTTGTCCTTTGGAATTTCTAATTTATTTTAAACAAAATAAATCAAATAAAATTCACTAAATAAAATAAAAAGCTGAACAAAATAAATTAGAAATGAAAATAAAATAATATCTTGGAAAATAGAAAAAATAAATAAAGAAATACCTTATTTAATTGAAACTAGAAATTAAAAACTGTAAGCAAAATACCATAAACATTTGAAAATTATAATTCCGCTTTTAAAAAATGTTTTAAACATAAAATATATACACAACACATAATATTACACATATATACACAAATTAAAACAAGATATGACAATAAAAATATTATTTATGTAAATTAAAATAAACAATTTTGTTAAATAAAACAATTTACACACAATATTGTAAAAAACATAACTTTCACAAAATTAATCGGATTTCAACGAAACGAAAAGCAGTATTCTTGAAATTTAATTTATTTTCATAATAAACTATAAATTTCAAAATTTAAAATATTTAAATTTTAAATTTAAAAGTCAAAGTTTGACCATATTGACGAAAATTCACATTTTTGGAAAATATTCTATTTATTCATGTTTGGAATTCTAATTTACATCAAAATCCAAATATATATTTAAAATAAAAAAATTTATTCATTTTAATAAATAAAATTAAGTTTTTAAATCAGGAATTTCAATAAAAAAAATTAAAATATACAATTAAAATAATCATAAAATACAGGGTTGTTGCACATCCATTTTACAATCACCCTCAGGGTCAGTAGAAAGCAACCCTAGCACTTCAAGAACTCCATCTTCAGTCATCTTCAGGATGTTCCAATACGAACTCTTATGCCAGTTCAAAGTGGTTTTTGGACATCCTATCTCATTCTCTCCGAACCACAATAATAATTTAAAATTGGCCAAATTGGATAATTGGTCATTTAACTATCAAATAAACAGACAAGGATCAATCAAATCAGGGATTTATTTACATAGGGAAACCAACATGGGTTAAGAATATAAGCAACCACTAACCATTTAATAAATCTGTTCACGAATTAAAATCGCTTTATAAATACTTGTATCAAAATACTTTTGCAAATATATATTTGCAACCCTTCATACTCTTTTTTATACTTGGAAAAATATCCATATACTTATCTCAACATAAGTATATTCACAAAAGCAATACATTTTCACTAATCATAAAATGTATTTATACAACTCTAAAATCATTTATACGACTCGTTTTATAATCTCTAAAACAATTTATAAAACTCAATTATAAAGCTCCAAAACAATTTATAAAATTCTTTTTATTAACTTCTAAAATCATTGATAAAACTCTTCTACAAATCTCCGAAACAAGTTATAAAACTCTTTTTATAAACTTCTAAAACCGTTGATAAAACTCTTTTATAAACCCTTAAAACTATTTATAAAACTTCTTTTATAAATCTATAAACCCATTTATAAAACTTTAATGTTTTGTAAAAGTCTTTTATAAAGATCCTTTATAAAACTTCTTTATAAAAATTACTTTATAAAAATCTTTCCAAAAATCCCTTTATAAAATCCTTCATAAAGCCTTTATTAAAATCCTTTATAGACCCAAAACTCCCATTTCATATATAAACTCCTAATTGAATAAAATTACTTTATAAATATATTTATTATTTATAAATACCATTAATTAAATAAATTAACTAATTTTAAACATCATAAATAAGTAATTATTATTATTTACATCAAAACATTATTATATCATAATAATGTTAACAATAAAACAATATAAATCAAAAAATAATTATTGATTTCGAAATATTATAAATAAAATAATTAATAACTTAAAAAATTATTAAATAAACAGTAATAATCAATCCTCAAACGTCATTATAATAAATAATTATTAACTTCGAAACCATTATTAATAAATAATAATTATTAATTCCAATACATTATCAATAAATAAATATTATTATTTTCAAACAACATTTATTGTTGAAATAAGTAATTTTTAAAAATATTAAAATATTAATAAATAACCTTTAAAAATATTAAATACGAATAAACAACTTTTAAACATTTTTAAACAATAACTAAACAATTTTAAACATTAAATAATAATTAAATAACTCTAGAATATTATTATAAAATAATAATTAAACCACTTTAAACATTATTAAATAATACTAAGACAACTATAAACCATTTATAAATATATTAAAAAAGATAATCTAAAGGTTGGAGTAAACAGAGAGGTTTGAAAATCTATTTTAAACGAAATGTTCGAGAAAACCCAAAAGTCATATTTAAAAATCATTCATTGAATCAAAATCATTTTTAAGCCCAACGGCAATTAATAATATCTCAATATACTAAATTAAGACTAATAGACACCAAGCATTTAACGTTGTTATTGATTTTTATCACTATAGGCGTTAAGTTTTAAACATATCACAATGTCATAACTAATAGTGCTAAACAATCAAGATTCAACAGTTAACAAATCTATACAATAGGGTTATAAATGAATAGAAATAATAGATATACATAACTGGAAATTTTAAATCACTACAGTGAGAAATCTGGATCCCTTGACAAATTTCCTGTATTTTAATTTTAAGTAACAATCGCTTGTAAAAGTGAATAATTAAACCAAACAGCCAATAATTTCAACTAAACGCAAATTGTAAATTTTACCTACTATATAACTTATTGATTTGACCAAAAAGGTGAGTTAAACCCATCGAAATTTTTGTTGGCGTTGAAGCATTTCATCTCTAACTAAAATCAAACAGCGTTCGATTTCAGCCAAAATTTCTACAAGCTCCAAATTATATAAATCCAATTCCTAAGCGTAGATATCATCATTATGAGTCTAACGTGACTAACCGCATTCGATTTGGACATTGTATTGAAGAGTTATAACGTTTATAAGATTTTGATTTTATTAAATTAATTATTTCACTATTAATTTACAAATTACCTATTAATCACTAAGTCTCCCATCAAATCTCCTCTTTGCCAAAAACATATGCTCCCTCCAATGCATAAGTCGTGCATCATCACCGTGCATGCGTGGTTGTTCTCCTACTCTGGTTACCTATCAGATCCTCTGAAACCACTAACATCCCTCTCTCCATATCCTCGACCCACTGGCTACCACCATTATTACTTTAGCCATCTCCAATAAAAAGCGACTCCACCCAGAAACCCTTGATCCCTCTTTGACTACACATCCACATCGCTATGGCAACTATTAGCCATCAAGACCACAACCAAGCTTCTTTCCATACCGAAATGCACCCATCCCTACCCTTCGTTTCCACTCCGGCCTCGCCACCCGAAATGCGACATCCCCTTTTCCAACAGCCACTATAGTAAGTCACGATACCTAAAACAAGGTCAGACCCTACTAAATATTCGTCTCCAGCTCGTCTGGCCTCCCCTAACTCAAATCAAAACACTAGTTTGCCTAATTCACTCCAAAAATCAAAACCTTACTCATAAATCCTCCACACCCAAACATTCGGCCTCCTCCAAATCAAACTGCACCACTCAATTCACCTATCAACTTAAAAATTTATCTCCCAGGATTCCAAAAATAGTTATTTTACAATTTTTAGGTTTTTATTTTATTTGTTTTTGAATTTTTGAAAAGAAAGAGGAACTTATTTTCTTCATTTATGAACGTTCAAGGAGGAATTTTGATGGAAACATAGAAATGAAAGAAAGTGTGCCAAGCGTACGAAATGTTAGAGTTAGGTTATATTTATTTTAAAATTTTCATATCTCGGGGCACAGATTTTCGTTGGCGTATAGGCTACAAACAACAAAACAAAAATATGATTGCGCTCAAAACAATGCTGCAACCCCAAAACAGAAATAATCTACACTGGTTGTTGAGTTTTGCAAAATTGCAAAAACACTGCCCTTTGCCGATAAATCGTCAAACGATTAATTTAAAAAAATTCTAAATTAAAAATTATGAAAAAATTAAATAAATTAAATTAAAAAAAGATGCTAAAATCGCGTCATTATATTAATAGTTGATTTTCTAACA
Organism: Allium cepa; assembly: GCA_030765085.1. Lineage (NCBI taxonomy): Eukaryota > Viridiplantae > Streptophyta > Magnoliopsida > Asparagales > Amaryllidaceae > Allium > Allium cepa. The sequence continues at coordinate 302,745,537 of CM060945.1, read as the reverse complement.
ACTTATTTGAACCATTGATTAATGTTAATAAATTTACGAAGGAATTCACTGATAGCATTTAATAATTTTAAAAGAGTTAAATAAGTCCAGTAAATAAATAAAATAAATATTCAATTAAAAATCTGGATATTTAAATCATTGTTTCAATGATAAGTTCACAATTCACATATTCAAATACATTAAATAATTCCTATATTTGGAATACGGGTTATTTAACTTTTAAAACAAATATTTTAATACTTAAAATTAATTAAATATTCAAAATCTAATGACTAAAATTATAGGTCTTTACATTCTCCCCCCTTATGAGAATTTCGTCTCTGAAATTTCCAAGGTAAGGAAAATGCCCTCAAACCCTTAACTTTTCAAAATCATTTAGTTGAAACCTTTTTTTCCAATTTTCTAAGTCATTTAAAATTATGGAAAATTTCGGCAGCGTCTCCCTTGCATGGCTCGATAAAAAAAACAACAAATCGCCACTACGGGCCCAACCAAATACAAAAACAAAAGCCAGGTGGTATTTAAAATAAACATGTACCTCTTAGTCAGGCAACTAAATTCTACTCATGAAACCAAAAGCATCAAACTTGCATTTGCTTCCATATACTTGCATCTCATTCACAAATATGTCCAACCATATAATTTGCATTTGCAATATCAAAAGCAAAAATCATGTTTAAGCCCATACGATGTACATATACCATCCATATGAAATACCAAATCTGGTCGCTTATTCGATCATACAATTTTACTTACTAACTAGCATCGCCCACTCGACCACTCTAATGCGGATTTTGATCTGGTTCCTTGATTAGGGCCCTCTTTTCTCTTTATATTACTACACACTATTATAAGGAACTTTAGAATCAAATCTAGAATCCATATCTAGTGTTCACTGTCAAGAATCAAACGAAAAATTCTAACTCGAACTAGTATACATCACCTCGAAATCATGAACTCAAATATGGATCAAATCAGTTATGAATAGAATGATCTACATATAACTTGCGTATCTATTGCATTGGTTCCTAAAATGTACCAAATTCTTTTTATTCACATTTAATTTTAAATCACACTTAATTTTCTAATAGCATTTCCTTTAATACAGAAATTCATACACAAACCATTTCATATATCATTTTATTTAACCTTACTTTACTTAAGTTAAATTTCATCTCATGACTCATTTTCCAAATTTACTTTTCTTGACTGTACCAATTATTTTAATTCACATTTATTATTTCTTAGTATATTCCCTTTCAGGATAAGATTATTTATGAAATATTTCATAAAACCATTTCATTAAACACTATTTTTATTTTAAACCCATTCTAGAATACATTACTTAACAACTCAAATATTTCGCGACTTAAGTTTATAAACATCTTATAAAACACAACTTAGATTTATTAGCACTTTGAAATTTAAGTTCATATTTTTAATTAGTACTAGAATTTATTTTCTGAGTCATTTCATAACATATTAATTTAAGCCTACAGACACTTTATAAGGAATTATCTTCATTAATAAAACATTTTCCACGATTATAATTACCTTTTGAAGAATCAATATTTCACTTAAGAGACATTACTTAAGTCTATTAACATTCTATAACTCAAGTTCATAATTGCAAAATAATGTTCTATTTCCTATGAGTATATTATACAACAACGGTTTTTTTTTCTTAACATGAATTTTCATTAAATTTAAAACTTGTTTTTAAAGTTCTATCTCTTCAAATTTATAAGTTACAAAAACTTAATTACTTATATTTCATAAAACACTTAGCCTCAATTTCTATGTCAAATTTGATAGTCCCTACTACACAAAATCGTCGGAATTTTCATTTCATTTCAATAAATGAAAAGCCACCAAACAATATGTCAAAATGAAATGCAAAACCAAAATACTCTAATGCATAGGGTACATGTATCCATATAATGTCTTAATTGAGAACTTCAGAATATAAACCCCCAGTTTATATTTTAAATCATTTTGAAATAATAATTGTATATGTATTACCTTTTTGTATATCAAATATACTTTTGAATTTAAGCAAAACTTGTTTCACCAAACAAAACTTCCATGGAAGAAATTCATCACTTAGCAACTCGAAGATGAACACCGTTGATGCAACTTCCATCATCGGAATTTTTTTCAACAATCGAAGTGAGTTCAGCACTTTTTATTCCTTTCAAAAACCCTTTAAAAGTATTTTTATTTCAAATATGCTTCCAAATAATACTATTATTAGTTCTCATAACACTTGGAAAAACAATTTCAAATCTCCTGAATTTATGTACTCAAATTCTCAGCTTAAATCTTATTTTATTCATAAACCATATTTTTAACATCTCACTTCTTATATAAGATCATTTCATAATTGTTTATCTTTGTAATAATTATAACAAATAAATTTTATTACAATTAAAATTCAACTTAATATCATCGTCAAACACCTTATAGTCAAATTGTAAAACTGAATTCACAAGAAGTTCGTATTAAATTTAACCAACAATAAAGGCTCATAAGCTATTTGAGTTGAACCAATCAACAATAAATGATAATAATCAAATATTACCATTTTCTAACAACCAAACACACCATGTATAACTATATTAATTTTATAAAAAGTATTATTTTATACATAAAATATAATTTAAGTAAAAGTAGTTCATTTACCCACTTTTCCAAAACAATACTGTGTCGGTTTACCTCATTTAAGAGTTTAGAAACACATGTCTGTGATATCCCAGAATTTTTGACAATATCAATTTAATAATCTTTATATAAAATTAAATTGATATTGGCAATATTGATTGGTAAAATATGTTTTGGGTTTAATAATCAGATTTAAATAATATTTAATTTGTAGATTTATCTTTTAAATGCTAAAATAAATGTTTAAGTTATAATGTATATATATTTGTATATATATTATAGTTTAACTTTGCTTGGAATTTAACTTACATGATAATAAATAAATGAAGTTTTGTTTTAAATTCTAATAAAATATCTAGTAATTAGGAAATTATGTTTTAAATTAATATTAAGCTTTTAAAAATCTATTTAAATTAGTAACTATATGGTTTGATAATATTTAAATAAATGTTAAATTGTTTAAAATTTGTCTTAGCTTAATTTTTGTTTTAAATTTAAATAAAGTTGATTTTATTTCTTTTTAAATATTATTTGAGTAATATGATTTAAGTATATTTTATATAAGTCTAAATATAATATATGATTTAAATTCATTTAAATATAAAAGTGATTTACAATTTCTTCATAAATCATATAAAATTTGTTAATTAGTTATTTTTAAGTCATATTAATTTTCATAAATATAAAAAGGAAATAGAATCTTCATTTTTATTTTGAATAAATTGATTTTTATTTTGATTTCAAAGAATTTATTTGAATTTGGAGATTTTATTTTGAAACCCAAAATAATAGATTCTTTAAAACATTTGTATAAGTTTTAATTTATTAATTTGTTTTATTTACATTTTCTTTAAATAAGAAATTTACATAAGTATAAAATGAATTAAAGAAAGACCCTTTATAAACATTTAAAAATAACTAAATTAAGTAAAAAAGACAAGTGTTAACTTTTTAAGTATTTAAACTACATGTGTTAATAAGTTAGTAGCTCTTATGACAAGTGTCATTGTATTTTAATCTTTTCTTTATTAAATTTTATTTCAGTTCTTTTAAAAACATTTTTCATTTTTCACTTCATTCTCTTCTTAAAATTTAATGCTAGTTGAATCAAGATAAAAACTTCACTTAAAAATCTGAAACCCCTCAAAGACATATCTGCAAATTCATTTCAACAAAAGCAAATTTAAAATCTAAATCACTCCTCATTCAAAACTGAGATTAATTTTCTCAAATCAAATATCTGCAATTCAAAAAAAAAACTTCAAAACTGCATTCTTACAAACCTGGAAAATTCTGCAATCTCAAGTCTGTAATCCTTCAAATATCTGCATTTCATCTCTGGATGAAGCCTGCATTTCTATTATGGCCCGCATGCATATAAATTGGGTCAGAGTTTTAAAAACTTCAAGCCTGCCTGCATGAGTGTTATCTGAAATCAAAGGCTTTTCTTGAATCATGATGGCTCTGTCTTTCTGGAAAAAATTGTGAGTAACACTTCTCTAAAAATCTTTAGTTAAATCTGGTTGTTTATATATGTTTAAGTAAGTTGTTTTTGTATTTATATTGGAAATTTCCTATGCATTTATGATGTGTGATTTTTGTTGAATATGAATTGCCTGCATATCATCCCTGAACCAAAATTATCAACCCAGTTTCATATTTAAATTCATTTTGTTTTATCTATAAATTTTTAAGATTTAAAGATTTAAAACAATATTTGTTTGTTTAACTTTAAACTAATTACAAAATTTATTTTAACTTAAATAGAAAACTAAAACATGCACTGGAAATCAGAAAAAGGGGAAACTCAGGTCCTTGTGAAAATTTAAACCTGTAAATTTAGTAATTTAGATACACAAATTAAAAACATAGACCAATTCATGATTTTTAAGAGAAGAATCAAATATTATAAGTTTAGTTTGATTGGTGCATTGCTGTTTTAACCCAAAATTGGGATATTGAGTGTCTCTGTTGATTCAGTTAAATTCAGGGTTCATGTTCTAGTACGATTGTAGATGGGAGATCAGGGAATCAGAGAAAAATAATTATATAGTGATCAAACTGTTATAGAGACAGCAGTGGATAAATTTGTTATGTAACCCTAAAGTTTGAGTCAGTTAGCAAATAGAATCGTTCTCACTCAATATTTGATCGAGTGTTAAGTGTTTTGGAAGGTTGGGAGTTGGGTCCTAGTGGAGATAGTAGCCGGAGTTTCAGCATGAATGATGGCCGGAGGAAGGAGAAATTATTGTTGACAGGTTTGAGAAGTTTGGGGTGAAGTGTGTTTCAGGTTTTAAAAGTATAGAGGGCTGCTCTGTTGAATTCTGGGAAAGGGAAGTACATTGATGTTTAGGTGTTCAAGTAGATTTAAGAGAGGGTTTATGTAGGTGGATGATCATCACTGATGATCGGGAAGATGGCCATGGCTATGTGCATATGCACAGTGGTTATATGGAGGAGTTTAAGTTGCTGTAGTATGGTGAAGTTGTGGTGCTCGGGTCATTCCTGTATTTGCTCGAAGTTAAGATAGGGGGAGACTCGAACTAATATAGCTTTTGACTCGGGTAGTTTACTTTGGTGCAGTATTTTGTTTCTGTAACCAGATCTGCTTCAGGTTTTAATAAAAAAATTTAAAAACTAAATTTAAAAATAGGCAAGGCAGGTTTGAATCTGAACTTGGAGCAAGTATAAATTATGAACTCAAATAGATTTGAAATTCCAGATTTCAAATAGAAATTTGCAGAAATAAAATAATTAGAAAATTGAAACCTGACAGTGTGTAGGTTTTAAATTTCAAACTAATTTTAACATAAAAAGGAAACAAGTCAGATTTAAACAAAGGTTCAAACCAACTTTAAATTATGAATTCAAAATAAATTTGAATTCTTGTTTTCAAATTAAATAAATCTTATAAAATTGAAAGTTTAGCAGCTGAACTTGTTTACAGTATTTTAATGAGGTAGTTAAAATCTAGAAATAAGATTTTAAACAAGAATTTAAATTGAAGTCAAGATCTGGATTTGGAATCCTGAATTCAAATTTGAAATTTGAACCTGAAATTTTCAGAAAGAAATAAGTTTATAAATTCTAATGTTATAATTAAGCTTGAATATTTCAGTATTTCATAACATATATTTTATAAATCTGAAATGAAATTTAAAGCAGGATTTTAAATTTAAATTTTTGAATCTGAATCTGAGCTTGATTTGGATTCAAGTTTGGAATGAAATAAGATTTTGAATTTAAAAGTTTCAAAATCACTTGAATATATTTAAAGTATAATTTAAATTTTATTTAAATTGATTATGGGTTAAACTATTTATAAAATCCCTTAAGTACTTCTTTAATATGAAATAAAAAGTGTTTAATAATTGAATCTTGTTTAAATTTGATTTCATTTTAATTTTAATTTAAAATGGAATTTAGAAATTTTTAAAGTAATTTGTTTCTAAGTTACTTTAATAATGGTAATTAAACATTAATGAGATTGATGATAATCATTAAGTTGATTTGAACATAATGATTTATTAATTAATCAAGGTAATTAAGATTTTAATTAATTAATTTAATCAATTAATAATTAGATTAATTAAATAAATAATTAAGGATTTATTTAATTAATTAAAAGTTTTAAGTAAGTTAATTAAATTTGATCAAAGTGTGATTTAGAAATCAATTAAATAAGATTTGATTAATTTAACTTAATAAATGAATTGAATTATTAATCAAGTAATTACTAATTGTTTAAGTTTTAATTTTCACCTGATTAATTTAATAATTAGGAATTAATTAATGAGTTTTATAAATAAATAAAGAATTAATATTGATTAATTCAATTAATTACTTTGGAAAAGTAATTAAAGAATTATTATGAGTTAATGAAGGTCATTAACTTAATATTATTTTATAATTAATTAATGTAATTAATTTTAATAATTAATTGGACTAATTAATTTAAGATAATCCTTTGAATTTTTTTAGTATAATTACTTAGTGAAAGTAATTAAGGGAATTAATTACTAATTATAATTAATTGAGTTTATTTTGATTAATTAAGTTAATTAATTAAGTTTAATTAATTTAAATTAATCATTGATTGATTTGAGAAGTAATTACAAATGTAACTAAAAATGGAAATTTTCTTAGGAAAGTAATTAAGGAAATAAATTACTAGATGTGATTTAATGGAGGAGTTTTGGAAATTAATTACTTTGTGTAATTAATATGTAATTCATATGTTGTATAATTACTTAAGTGAGTAATTAATAATTAATTACTTAATGTAATTAATTTAGGTTTTGATAATTAAGTTATTTGAGAATGGTTAAGAGAAGTAATTAATTTAAGTTAATTACTTAATATGATTAATCAAATATGATTAACCAATGGAAATAATTGATAATTAATTTAATGGAGTTATTTAAAATAATTTAAGATCATTAATTTATATAATTAATTATATGATTAAGGATTGATTAATTAAAAAAATTAATCAATGAAAGTATCAGTTAATTAATTAAGGATTAATTAATGAAGTAATTACAGGTTAATTATAGGGATTGGTTTGGATTAATTCAATTGTGAAATTAATTAGAGATTAATTACTTGAATGTAATTAAGAAATAATTAATCAAGATGATTAATTAGGGTAATTTGTTAAGAATAATTAATTGATGTATAAGCAAGATTTATTTGGATGAGTAATTAATTTAGTTTATTTTAAATTAATTTAAGGAAGAAGTAATTAATTTAATTCATTTTAAATTAATTATAGATTGGATTGATAAGTAATTGCTTATAAATAATGGTTGATATTTATTACCCTGAATGGTTGGAATCTCAGTTATGAGATAAATGTTATTGTGTGATTTGGATGCTATGGTTGCATTGAGTTGATAATAGGAATTATCTGTTTAAGTTGATAATATAGATTATCTGATGTGATGATAATATTGATTATCTATTATGATGTTAAGAATTATCTATCTGTGTGTATATAGATAATATTGAATTGAATTGTTTTAAACTTTAAAACAACTTGGACCTAAAAGACACGCTTTGGATTTCGATGAGACCGGGATCGGGTTTCCATATTTGGATATCCGAAAACCACATCGATTCCAAATAACGTTAGGTCGTGCATACAAATGGAGCTTTGTGAAGACTCGAGGTGTAAGGGCTATACGTCAGTATAACTCTGTGGGTGATTCCGTAATGAGGTTGACGGAATAGTACTTATAGATTCGAGATGAAGATTCAGAGTGCAAGGGTTATCGTCGTTGACTCTGAGGGTGATTCCAATAATGAGTGCAACGAGATAATGCCTTCGGTTTCGTTCGAACCCGGAACGAACTTGTATGGATTGAATGCTTTCAGAACATCGTCAGGTGGACAATGAGCATTCTAAGTGTTATGTCCTATAAAGGTAATCGTAGCCTCAAGCCTCATCAACCGGGAATGGCTAAAACAGGGGAGGTGCAGCAAGGTTTCGTGGGTAGCTCCCACTGGAGAGAGAGAATGATCTCTGTCTAGAGGTCCCTTTATTTTCGGCTGTGTGGGCAGTTGGTTGCAAACAACTGCGGGGTTGTCTTGTTCGGAACTGTTCAGTAAGGAATGGTTCCGGCCTTGTGTTGTAGGGGAGTAGGAGTACTCCTCGGTACGGTGATCTAGGCCACGTACTGTGACGGGCGGTACCCCAGTAGCCCTGCCATTGTATGGAATCCAAAATCCAATAAGTGCCGTACGTATTAGTTTTTCCCAACTATGTTGGAACATAAGATGTAAGCATTCCAGCTATTTCTGTATTTTACTTGAAAACCCTAGACACTATTATAATATTTTCGGATTTCCTATCAAATGTTTTGGTTAGCGTAAGGTAAAATTTTTTCCATGTTTATGTGTGGGAAGTCTTACGTGATACCTTTCTTTTCAAAAGGTTTTTAAAGTTAAGCAACCTTAACCTGTTACTCACACCAGACCCATGTCTGACCCGGAGTTTATTTTGTTTTTCATAAACTCTTGGTACTCAAATTTTTATGAGTAACCAAGGGAATTCAGGTTAGGATCCCTGTCTAGAGGTCCCTTTATTTTCGGCTGTGTGGGCAGTTGGTTGCAAACAACTGCGGGGTTGCCTTGTTCGGAACTGTTCAGTAAGGAATGGTTCCGGCCTTGTGTTGCAGGGGAGTGGGGGTACTCCTCGGTACGGTGATCTAGGCCACGTACTGTGACGGGCGGTACCCCAGTAGCCCTTCCATTGTATGGAATCCAAAATCCAATAAGTGCCGTACGTATTAGTTTTGCCCAACTATGTTGGAACGTGAGATGTAAGCATTCCAGCTATTTCTGTATTTTACTTGAAAACCCTAGACACTATTATAATATCACCGGATTTCCTATCACATGTTTTGGTTAGCGTAAGGTAAAAACTTTTCCATGTTTATGTGTGGGAAGTCTTACGTGATACCTTTCTTTTCAAAAGGTTTTTAAAGTTAAGCAACCTTAACCTGTTACTCACACCAGACCCATGTCTGACCCGGAGTTTATTTTGTTTTTCATAAACTCTTGGTACTCAAATTTTTATGAGTAACCAAGGGAATTCAGGTTAGGATTCAGGTTCGCTTTGACGAATAATGGAGGAGCAATGGAGCAGGAGGCTTCTACGTTATAGATATATAGTTCCACTGTGTGTTCTCTGTGATGTGATTGTATTGAGTTGTAAAAACTAGATAGGTGTTTATTACTGTCTAGTATATGTGATATGTATGTTGTGTATCTCTGATTGATATTATATATTATGTAAATACTTATGTTATTAATATAATTTATTCGTTCCGCTGTTGAGATTCTAGTGTTGTTTCTTCTTTCTCTTCTTTATTTTCTTCTTCTATCCCTTTCTTTCTTATTTCATGATACGATTTTCTGGGAGTAGAAAGTCGGGTCATGACAGTTGGTATCAGAGCATTAGGTTGAGTGAATACCTAGGCTCTGGAGTGGTGTCTATCTTGAGAGAGCGTATTTGTAATTTTATATATATTTATATATATTTATTTCTACCTATCTGTTGGGTTACCCGTTCAGGTTTTCCAATATGGGTTATAAAGGTAGATTGATGTAGTGGTGTGTACAACACGACTGCGATTGGTTGGAGTTTGTATGTTTGGTTGGAAGTGTATTTGTCGAGACTGTAGACCCAATACCGTCTCGAGTGAGCTTTGAAGTGGTGTAAGAACTTCATTGATCTTTGAAGGTAACCTGTTAAGGTTCGGAGTTCATCTTTGAAGTTGGATGAGTAGAGTTTGGATCTGTTCGCTGAGCAGAAGTGAGTGATGATATCTTGTTATCTCAGGAAGTAGTAGCTGCGTGATGAGATGCAGTGACTATGGATGTTCCCGAAGATGTTTTCTTTGGAACAAGTTTAAGAAGTAGGTCTGCTTCGGTGTTGTGGCTGTGTTCAGCAGGGTGTTTTTGTGTTGTTTGAAGTCTGAGTTTCTCGAAGAGCTTTGGATTGGGAATTCTTTGGCATTGGTGTCAACGGTGCAACTCGGAGTGTTCAATGTGTCGGCAGAGTTTTCTGGCTTAGCAGTTTCCTGGAGATGGAGTTCAGAAGCAGTAGAGTAGAATCCATTTCTTCGATGGATTGGAAAGACCAGCATAAGCTGTTCTAATTGGTTAAGAGAGAACAGTTTTCTTTGGAATTAGGTTGAGTTGATCGCAAAAGCGACTTGGGATAGTTGAGTGTTCTCTTTGGAATGTTGGAGATTTTTCTAAATATTTTCAGAGAAGTCAAGAGTTTGTTTTCATCTAGAGATTCAGTGGTACCGATGGGTCAACTAGTTGAAGGTTGGTTTCTTGAGATGGAGTTTGGCGAAGCAACTTAGGATTTGAGGAACTTCTGAGTTTTCTCTTGGTTATCTGAGATCTTTTTAGTTTTGCTGTCCGGTTGTGCTTGTATTCTTCATCAGCATTCTTTTCTACTCCAAATCAGAGTTGTGCAGCGGAAGCAGTTTGGGAATGCATCTGCTTTTCTTTTCCGGATAGGAGTAGTTGTTTTCTTCTGATAGATGTGAGTAGAGTAGTTCTTGATCTTGATTGATCGTGGAGGATCATTCTGATGGATTGGGTTTGGACTAGTTTGTTTCTTGAGGCATCAGCAAGGATTGAGCTGATCAGGTAGGATGTAGGCAGCTCGAGACTGTCCGAAGAGTTTTGTGGATCTGAAGTCTGGTTTTGGATAAGTTTTCTCAGTTTTCAGGAGCTATAAATTTTGGTAAGGTTGGGTAAGCTAGCTCCGAGATGTTTTGGATTTCTTCTGTGTTCTGTTTCGGATAAGTGTTAGATTATCTGGATTGAATTGCCAGTTTGGACAACTGGAATTCGTTGTGTTTCACGTATCTCTAGAGGAGTACGTGTATATCTATTTCTGGTTTTGGAATCAGCTGTTCTGGGAGATTTTGGTTGTTGAGTCAGACTTGTCTATAGTCTGATGTCTTGTTCAGTTATAGATATAGATGAGTAGGAGTTCTGTAACTTAGTAGTGTTGATTGTTTGGGTTTTATAGAGCGAGTAACCCGGTGTTTACTGGGGAAACTCGAGGAAACTCTATCCAGAATTTTGTCTGGATAGTTAATTTTGTTTGATTGGATGAATTGATTGCTATGGATGTTAGCATATGTTTGATATATGCTTGGTTTTAAAATTTAAAATTTAAAATCTAAAATAGGTTATTAAATTACCTTTGTTTTAAATTTCGGGGACGAAATTCTTTTAAGGGGGAAGGAATGTGATATCCCGGAATTTTTGACAATATCAATTTAATAATCTTTATATAAAATTAAATTGATATTGGCAATATTGATTGGTAAAATATGTTTTGGGTTTAATAATCAGATTTAAATAATATTTAATTTGTGGATTTATCTTTTAAATGCTAAAATAAATGTTTAAGTTATAATGTATATATATTTGTATATATATTATAGTTTAACTTTGTTTGGAATTTAACTTACATGATAATAAATAAATGAAGTTTTGTTTTTAAATTCTAATAAAATATCTAGTAATTAGGAAATTATGTTTTAAATTAATGTTAAGCTTTTAAAAATCTATTTAAATTAGTAACTATATGGTTTGATAATATTTAAATAAATGTTAAATTGTTTAAAATTTGTCTTAGCTTAATTTTTGTTTTAAATTTAAATAAAGTTGATTTTATTTCTTTTTAAATATTATTTGAGTAATATGATTTAAGTATATTTTATATAAGTCTAAATATAATATATGATTTAAATTCATTTAAATATAAAAGTGATTTATAATTTCTTTATAAATCATATAAAATTTGTTAATTAGTTATTTTTAAGTCATATTAATTTTCATAAATATAAAAAGGAAAATAGAATCTTCATTTTTATTTTGAATAAATTGATTTTTATTTTGATTTCAAAGAATTTATTTGAATTTGGAGATTTTATTTTGAAACCCAAATTAATAGATTCTTTAAAACATTTGTATAAGTTTTAATTTATTAATTTGTTTTATTTACATTTCCTTTAAATAAGAAATTTACATAAGTATAAAATGAATTAAAGAAAGACCCTTTATAAACATTTAAAAATAACTAAATTAAGTAAAAAGACAAGTGTTAACTTTTTAAGTATTTAAACTACATGTGTTAATAAGTTAGTAGCTCTTATGACAAGTGTCATTGTATTTTAATCTTTTCTTTATTAAATTTTATTTCAGTTCTTTTAAAAACATTTTTCATTTTTCACTTCATTCTCTTCTTAAAATTTAATGCTAGTTAATCAAGATAAACACTTCACTTAAAAATCTGAAACCCCTCAAAGACATATCTGCAAATTTATTTCAACAAAAGCAAATTTAAAATCTAAATCACTCCTCATTCAAAACTGAGATTAATTTTCTCAAATCAAATCTCTGCAATTCAAAAAAAAAAATTCAAAACTGCATTCTTACAAACCTGGAAAATTCTGCAATCTCAAGTCTGTAATCCTTCAAATATCTGCATTTCATCTCTGGATGAAGCCTGCATTTCTATTATGGCCTGCATGCATATAAATTGGGTCAGAGTTTTAAAAACTTCAAGCCTGCCTGCATGAGTGTTATCCGAAATCAAAGGCTTTTCTTGAATCATGATGGCTCTGTCTTTCTGGAAAAAATTGTGAGTAACACTTCTTTAAAAATCTTTAGTTAAATCTGGTTGTTTAAATATGTTTAAATAAGTTGTTTTTGTATTTATATTGGAAATTTTCTATGCATTTATGATGTGTGATTTTTGTTGAATATGAATTGCCTGCATATCATCCCTGAACCAAAATTATCAACCCAGTTTCATATTTAAATTCATTTTGTTTTATCTATAAATTTTTAAGATTTAAAGATTTAAAACAATATTTGTTTGTTTAACTTTAAACTAATTACAAAATTTATTTTAACTTAAATAGAAAACTAAAACATGCACTGGAAATCAGAAAAAAGGGAAACTCAGGTTCTTGTGAAAATTTAAACCTGTAAATTTAGTAATTTAGATACACAAATTAAAAACTTAGACCAATTCATGATTTTTAAGAGAAGAATCAAATATTATAAGTTTAGTTTGATTGGTGCATTGCTGTTTTAACCCAAAATTGGGATATTGAGTGTCTCTGTTGATTCAGTTGAATTCAGGGTTCATGTTCTAGTACGATTGTAGATGGGAGATCAGGGAATCAGAGAAAAATAATTATATAGTGATCAAACTGTTATAGAGACAGCAGTGGATAAATTTGTTATGTAACCCTAAAGTTTGAGTCAGTTAGCAAATAGAATCGTTCTCACTCAATATTTGATCGAGTGTTAAGTGTTTTGGAAGGTTGGGAGTTGGGTCCTAGTGGAGATAGTAGCCGGAGTTTCAGCTTGAATGATGGCCGGAGGAAGGAGAAATTATTGTTGACAGGTTTGAGAAGTTTGGGGTGAAGTGTGTTTCAGGTTTTAAAAGTATAGAGGGCTGCTCTGTTGAATTCTGGGAAAGGGAAGTACATTGATGTTTAGGTGTTCAAGTAGATTTAAGAGAGGGTTTATGTAGGTGGATGATCATCACTGATGATCGGGAAGATGGCCATGGCTATGTGCATATGCACAGTGGTTATATGGTGGAGTTTAAGTTGCTGTAGTATGGTGAAGTTGTGGTGCTCGGGTCATTCCTGTATTTGCTCGAAGTTAAGATAGGGGGAGACTCGAACTAATATAGCTTTTGACTCGGGTAGTTTACTTTGGTGCAGTATTTTGTTTCTGTAACCAGATCTGCTTCAGGTTTTAATATAAAAAAATTAAAAACTAAATTTAAAAATAGGCAAGGCAGGTTTGAATCTGAACTTGGAGCAAGTATAAATTATGAACTCAAATAGATTTGAAATTCCAGATTTCAAATAGAAATTTGCAGAAATAAAATAATTAGAAAATTGAAACCTGACAGTGTGTAGGTTTTAAATTTCAAACTAATTTTAACATAAAAAGGAAACAAGTCAGATTTAAACAAAGGTTCAAACCAACTTTAAATTATGAATTCAAAATAAATTTGAATTCTTGTTTTCAAATTAAATAAATCTTATAAAATTAAAAGTTTAGAAACTGAACTTGTTTACAGTATTTTAATGAGGTAGTTAAAATCTAGAAATAAGATTTTAAACAAGAATTTAAATTGAAGTCAAGATCTGGATTTGGAATCCTGAATTCAAATTTGAAATTTGAACCTGAAATTTTCAGAAAGAAATAAGTTTATAAATTCTAATGTTATAATTAAGCTTGAATATTTCAGTATTTCATAACATATATTTTATAAATCTGAAATGAAATTTAAAGCAGGATTTTAAATTTAAATTTTTGAATCTGAATCTGAGCTTGATTTGGATTCAAGTTTGGAATGAAATAAGATTTTGAATTTAAAAGTTTCAAAATCACTTGAATATATTTAAAGTATAATTTAAATTTTATTTAAATTGATTATGGGTTAAACTATTTATAAAATCCCTTAAGTACTTCTTTAATATGAAATAAAAAGTGTTTAATAATTGAATCTTGTTTAAATTTGATTTCATTTTAATTTTAATTTAAAATGGAATTTAGAAAATTTTAAAGTAATTTGTTTCTAAGTTACTTTAATAATGGTAATTAAACATTAATGAGATTGATGATAATCATTAAGTTGATTTGAACTTAATGATTTATTAATTAATCAAGGTAATTAAGATTTTAATTAATTAATTTAATCAATTAATAATTAGATTAATTAAATAAATAATTAAGGATTTATTTAATTAATTAAAAGTTTTAAGTAAGTTAATTAAATTTGATCAAAGTGTGATTTAGAAATTAATTAAATAAGATTTGATTAATTTAACTTAATAAATGAATTGAATTATTAATCAAGTAATTACTAATTGTTTAAGTTTTAATTTTCACCTGATTAATTTAATAATTAGGAATTAATTAATGAGTTTTATAAATAAATAAAGAATTAATATTGATTAATTCAATTAATTACTTTGGAAAAGTAATTAAAGAATTATTATGAGTTAATGAAGGTCATTAACTTAATATTATTTTATAATTAATTAATGTAATTAATTTTAATAATTAATTGGATTAATTAATTTAAGATAATCCTTTGAATTTTTTTAGTATAATTACTTAGTGAAAGTAATTAAGGGAATTAATTACTAATTATAATTAATTGAGTTTATTTTGATTAATTAAGTTAATTAATTAAGTTTAATTAATTTAAATTAATCGTTGATTGATTTGAGAAGTAATTACAAATGTAATTAAAAGTGGAAAATTTCTTAGGAAAGTAATTAAGGAAATAAATTACTAGATGTGATTTAATGGAGGAGTTTTGGAAATTAATTACTTTGTGTAATTAATATGTAATTCATATGTTGTATAATTACTTAAGTGAGTAATTAATAATTAATTACTTAATGTAATTAATTTAGGTTTTGATAATTAAGTTATTTGAGAATGGTTAAGAGAAGTAATTAATTTAAGTTAATTACTTAATATGATTAATCAAATATGATTAACCAATGGAGATAATTGATAATTAATTTAATGGAGTTATTTAAAATAATTTAAGATCATTAATTTATATAATTAATTATATGATTAAGGATTGATTAATTAAAAAAATTAATCAATGAAAGTATCAGTTAATTAATTAAGGATTAATTAATGAAGTAATTACAGGTTAATTACAGGGATTGGTTTGGATTAATTCAATTGTGAAATTAATTAGAGATTAATTACTTGAATGTAATTAAGAAATAATTAATCAAGATGATTAATTAGGGTAATTTGTTAAGAATAATTAATTGATGTATAAGCAAGATTTATTTGGATGAGTAATTAATTTAATTTATTTTAAATTAATTTAAGGAAGAAGTAATTAATTTAATTCATTTTAAATTAATTATAGATTGGATTGATAAGTAATTGCTTATAAATAATGGTTGATATTTATTACCCTAAATGGTTGGAATCTCAGTTATGAGATAAATGTTATTGTGTGATTTGGATGCTATGGTTGCATTGAGTTGATAATAGGAATTATCTGTTCAAGTTGATAATATAGATTATCTGATGTGATGATAATATTGATTATCTATTATGATGTTAAGAATTACCTATCTGTGTGTATATAGATAATATTGAATTGAATTGTTTTAAACTTTAAAACAACTTGAACCTAAAAGACACGCTTTGGATTTCGATGAGACCGGGATCGGGTTTCCATATTTGGATATCCGAAAACCATATCGATTCCAAATAACGTTAGGTCGTGAATACAAATGGAGCTTTGTGAAGACTCGAGGTGTAAGGGCTATATGTCAGTATAACTCTGTGGGTGATTCCGTAATGAGTTTGACGGAATAGTACTTATAGATTCGAGATGGAGATTCAGAGTGCAAGGGTTATCGTCGTTGACTCTGAGGGTGATTCCAATAATGAGTGCAATGAGATAATGCCTTCGGTTTCGTTCGAACCCGGAACGAACTTGTATGGATTGAATGCTTTCAGAACATCGTCAGGTGGACAATGAGCATTCTAAGTGTTATGTCCTATAAAGGTAATCGTAGCCTCAAGCCTCATCAACCGGGAATGGCTAAAACAGGGGAGGTGCAGCAAGGTTTCGTGGGTAGCTCCCACTGGAGAGCGAGATTGATCCCTGTCTAGAGGTCCCTTTATTTTCGGCTGTGTGGGCAGTTGGTTGCAAACAACTGCGGGGTTGTCTTGTTCGGAACTGTTCACTAAGGAATGGTTCCGGCCTTGTGTTGCAGGGGAGTGGGGGTACTCCTCGGTACGGTGATCTAGGCCACGTACTGTGACGGGCGGTACCCCAGTAGCCCTGCCATTGTATGGAATCCAAAATCCAATAAGTGCCGTACGTATTAGTTTTGCCCAATTATGTTGGAACGTGAGATGTAAGCATTCCAGCTATTTCTGTATTTTACTTGAAAACCCTAGACACTATTATAATATCACCGGATTTCCTATCAAATGTTTTGGTTAGCGTAAGGTAAAAACTTTTCCATGTTTATGTGAGGGAAGCCTTACGTGATACCTTTCTTTTCAAAAGGTTTTTAAAGTTAAGCAACCTTAACCTGTTACTCACACCAGGCCCATGTCTGACCCGGAGTTTATTTTGTTTTTCATAAACTCTTGATACTCAAATTTTTATGAGTAACCAAGGGAATTCAGGTTAGGATTCAGGTTCGCTTTGACGAATAATGGAGGAGCAATGGAGCAGGAGGCTTCTACGTTATAGATATATAGTTCCGCTGTGTGTTCTCTGTGATGTGATTGTATTGAGTTGTAAAAAATAGATAGGTGTTTATAACTGTCTAGTATATGTGATATATATGTTGTGTATCTCTGATTGATATTGTATATTATGTAAATACTTATGTTATTAATATAATTTATTCGTTCCGCTGTTGAGATTCTAGTGTTGTTTCTTCTTTCTCTTCTTTCTTTTCTTCTTCTATCCCTTTCTTTCTTATTTCATGATGCGATTTTCTGGGAGTAGAAAGTCGGGTCATGACAGTTGGTATCAGAGCATTAGGTTGAGTGAATACCTAGGCTCTGGAGTGGTGTCTATCTTGAGAGAGCGTATTTGTAATTTTATATATATTTATATATATATATATTTCTACATATCTGTTGGGTTACCCGTTCAGGTTTTCCAATATGGGTTATAAAGGTAGATTGATGTAGTGGTGTGTACAACACGACTGCGATTGGTTGGAGTTTGTATGTTTGGTTGGAAGTGTATTTGTCGAGACTGTAGACCCAATACCGTCTCGAGTGAGCTTTGAAGTGGTGTAAGAACTTCATTGATCTCTGAAGGTAACCTGTTAAGGTTCGGAGTTCATCTTTGAAGTTGGATGAGTAGAGTTTGGATCTGTTCGCTGAGCAGAAGTGAGTGATGATATCTTGTTATCTCAGGAAGTAGTAGCTGCGTGATGAGATGCAGTGACTATGGATGTTCTCGAAGATGTTTTCTTTGGAACAAGTTTAAGAAGTAGGTCTGCTTCGGTGTTGTGGCTGTGTTCAGCAGGGTGTTTTTGTGTTGTTTGAAGTCTGAGTTTCTCGAAGAGCTTTGGATTGGGAATTCTTTGGCATTGGTGTCAACGGTGCAACTCGGAGTGTTCGGTGTGTCGGCAGAGTTTTCTGGCTTAGCAGTTTCCTGGAGATGGAGTTCAGAAGCAGTAGAGTAGAATCCATTTCTTCGATGGATTGGAAAGACCAGCATAAGCTGTTCTAATTGGTTAAGAGAGAACAGTTTTCTTTGGAATTAGGTTGAGTTGATCGCAAAAGCGACTTGGGATAGTTGAGTGTTCTCTTTGGAATGTTGAAGATTTTTCTGAATATTTTCAGAGAAGTCAAGAGTTTGTTTTCATCTAGAGATTCAGTGGTACCGATGGGTCAACTAGTTGAAGGTTGGTTTCTTGAGATGGAGTTTGGCGAAGCAACTTAGGATTTGAGGAACTTCTGAGTTTTCTCTTGGTTATCTGAGATCTTTTTAGTTTTGCTGTCCGGTTGTGCTTGTGTTCTTCATCAGCATTCTTTTCTACTCCAAATCAGAGTTGTGCAGCGGAAGCAGTTTGGGAATGCATCTGCTTTTCTTTTCCGGATAGGAGTAGTTGTTTTCTTCTGATGGATGTGAGTAGAGTTGTTCTTGATCTTGATTGATCGTGGAGGATCATTCTGATGGATTGGGTTTGGACTAGTTTGTTTCTTGAGGCATCAGCAAGGATTGAGCTGATCAGGTAGGATGTAGGCAGCTCGAGACCGTCCGAAGAGTTTTGTGGATCTGAAGTCTGGTTTTGGATAAGTTTTCTCAGTTTTCAGGAGCTATAAATTTTGTTAAGGTTGGGTAAGCTAGCTCCGAGATGTTTTGGATTTCTTCTGTGTTCTGTTTCGGATAAGTGTTAGATTATCTGGATTGAATTGCCAGTTTGGACAACTGGAATTCGTTGTGTTTCACGTATCTCTAGAGGAGTACGTGTATATCTATTTCTGGTTTTGGAATCAGCTGTTCTGGAAGATTTTGGTTGTTGAGTCAGACTTCTCTATAGTCTGATGTCTTGTTCAGTTATAGATATAGATGAGTAGGAGTTCTGTTACTTAGTAGTGTTGATTGTTGGGGTTTTATAGAGCGAGTAACCCGGTGTTTACTGGGGAAACTCGAGGAAACTCTATCCAGAATTTTGTCTGGATAGTTAATTTTGTTTGATTGGATGAATTGATAGCTATGGATGTTAGCATATGTTTGTTATATGCTTGGTTTTAAAATTTAAAATTTAAAATCCAAAATAGGTTATTAAATTACCTTTGTTTTAAATTTCGGGGACGAAATTCTTTTAAGGGGGAAGGAATGTGATATCCCGGAATTTTTGACAATATCAATTTAATAATCTTTATATAAAATTAAATTGATATTGGCGATATTGATTAGTAAAATATGTTTTGGGCTTAATAATCAGATTTAAATAATATTTAATTTGTGGATTTATCTTTTAAATGCTAAAATAAATGTTTAAGTTATAATGTATATATATTTGTATATATATTATAGTTTAACTTTGTTTGGAATTTAACTTACATGATAATAAATAAATGAAGTTTTGTTTTTAAATTCTAATAAAATATCTAGTAATTAGGAAATTATGTTTTAAATTAATATTAAGCTTTTAAAAATCTATTTAAATTAGTAACTATGTGGTTTGATAATATTTAAATAAATGTTAAATTGTTTAAAATTTGTCTTAGCTTAATTTTTGTTTTAAAGTTAAATAAAGTTGATTTTATTTCTTTTTAAATATTATTTGAGTAATATGATTTAAGTATATTTTATATAAGTCTAAATATAATATATGATTTAAATTCATTTAAATATAAAAGTGATTTATAATTTCTTTATAAATCATATAAAATTTGTTAATTAGTTATTTTTAAGTCATATTAATTTTCATAAATATAAAAAGGAAAATAGAATCTTCATTTTTGTTTTGAATAAATTGATTTTTATTTTGATTTCAAAGAATTTATTTGAATTTGGAGATTTTATTTTGAAACCCAAATTAATAGATTCTTTAAAACATTTGTATAAGTTTTAATTTATTAATTTGTTTTATTTACATTTTCTTTAAATAAGAAATTTACATAAGTATAAAATGAATTAAAGAAAAACCCTTTATAAACATTTAAAAATAACTAAATTAAGTAAAAAGACAAGTGTTAACTTTTTAAGTATTTAAACTACATGTGTTAATAAGTTAGTAGCTCTTATGACAAGTGTCATTGTATTTTAATCTTTTCTTTATTAAATTTTATTTCAGTTCTTTTAAAAACATTTTTCATTTTTCACTTCATTCTTTTCTTAAAATTTAATGCTAGTTAATCAAGATAAACACTTCACTTAAAAATCTGAAACCCCTCAAAGACATATCTGCAAATTCATTTCAACAAAAGCAAATTTAAAATCTAAATCACTCCTCATTCAAAACTGAGATTAATTTTCTCAAATCAAATCTCTGCAATTCAAAAAAAAAATTCAAAACTGCATTCTTACAAACCTGGAAAATTCTGCAATCTCAAGTCTGTAATCCTTCAAATATCTGCATTTCATCTCTAGATGAAGCCTGCATTTCTATTATGGCCTGCATGCATATAAATTGGGTCAGAGTTTTAAAAACTTCAAGCCTGCCTGCATGAGTGTTATCTGAAATCAAAGGCTTTTCTTGAATCATGATGGCTCTGTCTTTCTGGAAAAAATTATGAGTAGCACTTCTTTAAAAATCTTTAGTTAAATCTGGTTGTTTAAATATGTTTAAATAAGTTGTTTTTGTATTTATATTGGAAATTTTCTATGCATTTATGATGTGTGACTTTTGTTGAATATGAATTGCCTGCATATCATCCCTGAACCAAAATTATCAACCCAGTTTCATATTTAAATTCATTTTGTTTTATCTATAAATTTTTAAGATTTAAAGATTTAAAACAATATTTGTTTGTTTAACTTTAAACTAATTACAAAATTTATTTTAACTTAAATAGAAAACTAAAACATGCACTGGAAATCAGAAAAAGGGGAAACTCAGGTCCTTGTGAAAATTTAAACCTGTAAATTTAGTAATTTAGATACACAAATTAAAAACTTAGACCAATTCATGATTTTTATGAGAAGAATCAAATATTATAAGTTTAGTTTGATTGGTGCATTGCTGTTTTAACCCAAAATTGGGATATTGAGTGTCTCTGTTGATTCAGTTGAATTCAGGGTTCATGTTCTAGTACGATTGTAGATGGGAGATCAGGGAATCAGAGAAAAATAATTATATAGTGATCAAACTGTTATAGAGACAGCAGTGGATAAATTTGTTCTGTAACCCTAAAGTTTGAGTCAGTTAGCAAATAGAATCGTTCTCACTCAATATTTGATCGAGTGTTGAGTGTTTTGGAAGGTTGGGAGTTGGGTCCTAGTGGAGATAGTAGCCGGAGTTTCAGCTTGAACGATGGCCGGAGGAAGGAGAAATTATTGTTGACAGGTTTGAGAAGTTTGGGGTGAAGTGTGTTTCAGGTTTTAAAAGTATAGAGGGCTGCTCTGTTGAATTCTGGGAAAGGGAAGTACATTGATGTTTAGGTGTTCAAGTAGATTTAAGAGAGGGTTTATGTAGGTGGATGATCATCACTGATGATCGGGAAGATGGCCATGGCTATGTGCATATGCACAGTGGTTATATGGAGGAGTTTAAGTTGCTGTAGTATGGTGAAGTTGTGGTGCTCGGGTCATTCCTGTATTTGCTCGAAGTTAAGATAGGGGGAGACTCGAACTAATATAGCTTTTGACTCGGGTAGTTTACTTTGGTGCAGTATTTTGTTTCTGTAACTAGATCTGCTTCAGGTTTTAATAAAAAAATTTAAAAACTAAATTTAAAAATAGGCAAGGCAGGTTTGAATCTGAACTTGGAGCAAGTATAAATTATGAACTCAAATAGATTTGAAATTCCAGATTTCAAATAGAAATTTGTAGAAATAAAATAATTAGAAAATTGAAACCTGACAGTGTGTAGGTTTTAAATTTCAAACTAATTTTAACATAAAAAGGAAACAAGCCATATTTAAAGAAAGGTTCAAACCAACTTTAAATTATGAATTCAAAATAAATTTGAATTCTTGTTTTCAAATTAAATAAATCTTATAAAATGGAAAGTTTAGCAGCTGAACTTGTTTACAGTATTTTAATGAGGTAGTTAAAATCTGGAAATAGGATTTTAAACAAGAATTTAAATTGAAGTCAAGATCTGGATTTGGAATCCTGAATTCAAATTTGAAATTTGAACCTGAAATTTTCAAAAAGAAATAAGTTTCTAAATTCTAATGTTATAATTAAGCTTGAATATTTCAGTATTTCATAACATATATTTTATAAATCTGAAATGAAATTTAAAGCAGGATTTTAAATTTAAATTTTTGAATCTGAATCTGAGCTTGATTTGGATTCAAGTTTGGAATGAAATAAGATTTTGAATTTAAAAGTTTCAAAATCACTTGAATATATTTAAAGTATAATTTAAATTTTATTTAAATTGATTATGGGTTAAACTATTTATAAAATCCCTTAAGTACTTCTTTAATATGAAATAAAAAGTGTTCAATAATTGAATCTTGTTTAAATTTGATTTCATTTTAATTTTAATTTAAAATGGAATTTAGAAAATTTTAAAGTAATTTGTTTCTAAGTTACTTTAATAATGATAATTAAACATTAATGAGATTGATGATAATCATTAAGTTGATTTGAACTTAATGATTTATTAATTAATCAAGGTGATTAAGATTTTAATTAATTAATTTAATCAATTAATAATTAGATTAATTAAATAAATAATTAAGGATTTATTTAATTAATTAAAAGTTTTAAGTAAGTTAATTAAATTTGATCAAAGTGTGATTTAGAAATTAATTAAATAAGATTTGATTAATTTAACTTAATAAATGAATTGAATTATTAATCAAGTAATTACTAATTGTTTAAGTTTTAATTTTCACTTGATTAATTTAATAATTAGGAATTAATTAATGAGTTTTATAAATAAATAAAGAATTAATATTGATTAATTCAATTAATTACTTTGGAAAAGTAATTAAAGAATTATTATGAGTTCATGAAGGTCATTACTTAATATTATTTTATAATTAATTAATGTAATTAATTTTAATAATTAATTGGATTAATTAATTTAAGATAATCCTTTGAATTTTTTTAGTATAATTACTTAGTGAAAGTAATTAAGGGAATTAATTACTAATTATAATTAATTGAGTTTATTTTGATTAATTAAGTTAATTAATTAAGTTTAATTAATTAAGTTTAATTAATTAATTTAAATTAATCATTGATCGATTTGAGAAGTAATTACAAATGTAATTAAAAAAGGAAAATTTCTTAGGAAAGTAATTAAGGAAATAAAACACTAGATGTGATTTAATGGAGGAGTTTTGGAAATTAATTACTTTGTGTAATTAATATGTAATTTATATGTTGTATAATTACTTAAGTAAGTAATTAATAATTAATTACTTAATGTAATTAATTTAGGTTTTGATAATTAAGTTATTTGAGAATGTGTAAGAGAAGTAATTAATTTAAGTTAATTACTTAATGTGATTAATCAAGTATGATTAACCAATGGAGATAATTGATAATTAATTTAATGGAGTTATTTAAAATAATTTGAGATCATTAATTTATATAATTAATGATATGATTAAGGATTGATTAATTAAGAAAATTAATCAATGAAAGTATTAGTTAATTAATTAAGGATTAATTAATGAAGTAATTACAGGTTAATTACAGGGATTGGTTTGGATTAATTAAATTGTGAAATTAATTAGAGATTAATTACTTGAATGTAATTAAGAAATAATTAATCAAGATGATTAATTAGGGTAATTTGTTAAGAATAATTAATTGATGTATAAGCAAGATTTATTCGGATGAGTAATTAATTTAATTTATTTAGAATTAATTTAAGAAAGAAGTAATTAATTTAATTCATTTTAAATTAATTATAGATTGGATTGATAAGTAATTGCTTATGAATAATGGTTGATATTTATTACCCTGAATGGTTGGAATCTCAGTTATGAGATAAATGTTATTGTGTGATTTGGATGCTATGGTTGCATTGAGTTGATAATAGGAATTATCTGTTTAAGTTGATAATATAGATTATCTGATGTGATGATAATATTGATTATCTATTATGATGTTAAGAATTATCTATCTGTGTGTATATAGATAATATTGAATTGAATTGTTTTAAACTTTAAAACAACTTGGACCTAAAAGACATGCTTTGGATTTCGATGAGACCGGGATCGGGTTTCCATATTTGGATATCCGAAAACCACATCGATTCCAAATAACGTTAGGTCGTGAATACAAATGGAGCTTTGTGAAGACTCGAGGTGTAAGGGCTATACGTCAGTATAACTTTGTGGGTGATTCCGTAATGAGTTTGACGGAATAGTACTTATAGATTCAAGATGGAGATTTAGAGTGCAAGGGTTATCGTCGTTGACTCTGAGGGTGATTCAAATAATGATTGCAATGAGATAATGCCTTCGGTTTTGTTCGAACCCGGAACGAACTTGTATGGATTGAATGCTTTCAGAACGTCGTCAGGTGGACAATGTGCATTCTAAGTGTTATGTCCTATAAAGGTAATCGTAGCCTCAAGCCTCATCAACCGGGAATGGCTAAAACAGGGGAGGTGCAGCAAGGTTTCGTGGGTAGCTCCCACTGGAGAGAGAGATTGATCCCTGTCTAGAGGTCCCTTTATTTTCGGCTGTGTGGGCAGTTGGTTGCAAACAACTGCGGGGTTGTCTTGTTCGGAACTGTTCAGTAAGGAATGGTTCCGGCCTTGTGTTGTAGGGGAGTAGGAGTACTCCTCGGTACGGTGATCTAGGCCACGTACTGTGACAGGCGGTACCCCAGTAGCCCTGCCATTGTATGGAATCCAAAATCCAATAAGTGCCGTACGTATTAGTTTTTCCCAACTATGTTGGAACATAAGATGTAAGCATTCCAGCTATTTCTGTATTTTACTTGAAAACCCTAGACACTATTATAATATTTTCGGATTTCCTATCAAATGTTTTGGTTAGCGTAAGGTAAAATTTTTTCCATGTTTATGTGTGGGAAGTCTTACGTGATACCTTTCTTTTCAAAAGGTTTTTAAAGTTAAGCAACCTTAACCTGTTACTCACAGCAGACCCATGTCTGACCCAGAGTTTATTTTGTTTTTCATAAACTCTTGGGTACTCAAATTTTTATGAGTAGCCAAGGGAATTCAGGTTAGGATTCAGGTTAGCTTTGATGAATAATGGAGGAGCAATGGAGCAGAAGGCTTCTACGTTATAGATATATAGTTCCGCTGTGTGTTCTCTGTGATGTGATTGTATTGAGTTGTAAAAACTAGATAGGTGTTTATAACTGTCTAGTATATGTGATATGTATGCTGTGTATCTCTGATTGATATTGTATATTATGTAAATACTTATGTTATTAATATAATTTATTCGTTCCGCTGTTGAGATTCTAGTATTGTTTCTTCTTTCTCTTCTTCCTTTTCTTCTTCTATCCCTTTCTTTCTTATTTCATGATGCGATTTTCTGGGAGTAGAAAGTCGGGTCGTGACAATGTCGATCAATTGTTCCTTATGTATTGACCAGAATCCATAAACCACTCAACTGATTAATCAACATAATACAAAACATTTTTATAGCACTAACAAATATGCTTTCATACACACATACACTCAAACTCATCCTAGGGTCTCTCTTACTCTATCTCAAATGAGTGAACCCTACAAAAGCCTAGGTGTTCGCTCAACCTAAGCTCTGATACCACGTGTAAAGACCCATCTTTTCAACCCTCAAAAGTTGACACTAATACATCCATGGTATTCATGTACCTCACATCCAAGTGTCGGAAAGATAGATTGTTGGAAGGGAAAAAAAGAAAAAGACAGAACATAATCTCACATCAAAATGAGTAACATATAATATACAACAAATAGTTACAACAGAAAATTTGAACTTTATTATACATATATAAATCAGAGTCAGCTAATTAATCAATAGCCTGGAAAATAAATAGCAGAAGAATATAAGTTATTAGTACATCTTGAATAATCTAGCTCATCTCCTGAAAGCTTCAAAGCATCCAACTAAATCTAGAAATATGCTCAGTCTGACCTGAGCATTACAATAAAATAACACCATGATTAGCATGGTAAGCCAGCGTGAGAAAACACACCTCAAATTGATTTTTTATATATAAAACCATTAAAAAGTATCTTATAGGACCATGCCACACATAAACACATATGAGTTTTTACTTTACGATAACCAGAACATTTCTTTAGAAAATTTTCTGATATTATAATAATGTCTAGGGTTTAAAATAAATATTGAATATAGCTAGAATGCTTGCATCTCAAGTTCCAACATAATTGGGCATAACTAAGTCCGTAAGGCACTTATTGGAGAATGGATTCCACACAATAACAAGCTAAGGGACAACCTTCCATATAGTACATTTATGATATTATACCGAGGGCCTCACATGGATCCTTAGTGAATCAAGACCGACCCTACCTATTATTGGATAATTCCATATATTTAATCCCCCCAGTTGCTTTTGCAACCTTGTATGAGATCTCTCATGTACAACCAAATCCTTAAATGTATATATCTAGAGAAGGTGATGACAATACCCTGATAGGTGCGACCCACATAGCTCTGAAGCATTAATTATTTTAACCATTCCCCGTTTACAAGGCTTGAGGCTATGATTATCTTTTATATAACAATTCCACTTGGATTGCTACACTGCCCTCCAGGTAGAAATGAAATGCCAACATTCATCCATACAAGTTTGTTCCTGGTTTGAACGAAACCGAAGGTACCTCTATGGCATCCATTTTGGAATCACCCTCAGGATTAGTAGCAAGTAGCCCTTGCACTTCAGGAACTCCATCTTCAATCATCTTCATGATGTTCCAATTCGAATGCTTATACCGGTTCGAAATAGTTTTCAGATAGTATATCTAATCCCGGTCTCTTCGAACCGACAACGATAATTTAAAACTGGCTAAGTTGGATAGTCGGTTATTTAATTATCAAATAAACCCACATGCATCAATCAAATCATGATTTTATTTTCATAGGGAAACCAACATCGCAGCCACTAACCACTTTAATGAACCTTTCATGAACTAAAATCGATTTATAAATACTTGTATCAAAATACTTTTACAAAGATATATTCACAACCCTTCATACTTATTTTTATACTTGGAAAACTATTCGTATACTTACCTTAACATATAAAATGTTCACAAAAACATTAAACTTTCGCTACTAAGAAAATGTATTTATACAACTCTAAAATCATTTATAAGACTTCTTTTATAAATCTCTAAAATAATTTATAAAACTCCTTCATAAATCTCCAATACAATTTATAAAACTTTTTTGTAATAACTTCTAAACCCATTGATAAAACACATTTATAAATCTCTGAAATAATTTATAAAACTCTTTTATTAACTTCTAAAACCATTGATAAAACTCTTTTATGGATTCATAAAACTGTTTATAAAACTTCTTTTATAAATTTATATAACTATTTATATAACTTTATTCTTTTATAAAAGTCTTTTATAAAGATCGTTTATAAAAAATTCTTTTCAAAAATTACTGCATAGAAATCTTTCCAAAAATCCCTTTATAAAATCCTTTATAAAGCCTTTACAAAAGTCCTTTATAATCCAAAACTCCATTTTTAATTATAAACTCTTAATTAAATGAAATTACTTTATAAATCAATTTATTTTTTATAAATACAAATAAATAAATAAATAAATTTTAATTGTCATAAATTAATAATTATTACTTTTGCTTCAAAACATTTTATATCATAATAATTATTAACATTAAAATAATATAAATTATAAAATAATTATTACCTTCAACACTTATAAGTAAAATAATAAGTAATTTAAAACATTATTAAGTAAATAATAATAATTAATCCTCAAATATTATTATAACAAATAATTATTAACTTTCAAAACATTATTAATAAATAATTATTATTAATTCCAAAATGTTATCAATAAATAATTATTATTATCTTCAAACAATATTAATTATTTAAATAAATAATTTTTAACAATATTAAAACTTTGAAAAATTACCGTTAAAAAATATTAAATATAAATAAACAACTTTTAAACATTTTTAAAATGTTATTAAACAATTTTAAACATCATTAAATAGTAACTGAAATTTTTTAGAGTTTTATAATATAATAAGTAAACAACTTTAAACCTTATTAAATAATACATAAACAACTATAAGCCATTTCTAAATATATTAGAAAAGTAAAATAAAAGTTTGGAGTGAACAGAGAAGTTTCAAAATCCATTTTAAACAAAATGTCGTATAAAATCTAAAATCCATATTTATAAATCATTCTTTGAATCAAAACCATTTTTAAGCCAACGGCAATTAACAGTACTAAATTAAGGCTTATAGCCACCAAGAACTTAACCAACATTGTTATTGATTTTTATCACCAGAAGGGTTATAACCGGATAGATTAATAAATGTATATAACCGGAAATTTTAAATCACTACAGTGAGAAATTCGGATCCCTCAATTAATTTCTTGTATTTTAATTTTAAATAATAATCGCTTGCAAAAGCGAATATATAACTAAACAGCCAATAATTTCAACCAAACACAAACTGTAAATTTTATCTACTATATAACATACCGATTTGACCAAAAATGTGAGTTAAAATCACCGAAATTCTGTTTGGCACCGAAGTGTTTCAGTTTCAACTAAAATCGAATAGCGTTCGATTTTTGCCGAACTCCTAATTCTATGAATCCAAGTCTTCAGCGTGGATATCGTCGATATGAGTCTGATGTAACTAACCGCGTTCAATTTGGAGCTTGTATGAAATAGTTATAATATTTATAAGATTTTGGTTATATTAAATAAATTAATTTCACAATTAATTTCAAATTACCCATTAATCACTAACCCTCGCCCCAACTCTTCTTTCCCCAAGGCACAAGTCATTCATCATCACCATGCACACACGGTTTTCCTCCCACTCTGGTCACCTATCTAATCCCTCGAAACCACCAACATCCCTCTCTCTATATCCTCGACTCATTGGCCACCACCATTACGAGTTCGGCCATCCCTAATAAAAACAACTCTACCTCAAAAACTTGACCCCTCTCCGACCGCACATCCATGTCGCTGTGGCCACTGCTGGCCGTCATGGCTGCGAACAAGTTTCTTTCCATGCCAAAACGCACCCATCCCAACCTTCGTTTCCACTCTTGGCTCGCCACCCGAAATGCGACATCCCCTCTTCCAACACCCCCCGTAGTAGGTCGCGATGCCCAAAACAAGGCCGGACCCTATCAAACATTCATCTTCAACCTGTCTTGCCTCCCTTAACTCAAATCAAAACACCAATTTGCCTAATTCACTCCCCATTTGCCGAAAATCAGAACCCCGCTCATAAATCCTCCACTCCTAAACATTTGGCTTCCTCCAAATCAAACCGCACCACTCTAATCACCTATCAACTTGAAAATCTATCTCCCAAGATTGCAAAAACATTTATTTTACTATTTTTAGGTTTTTATTTTATTTGTTTTTGAATTTTTGGAAATAAATAGGAACTTGTTTTCTTCATTTATGAACGTTCAAGGAGGAGTTTTGATAAAAAAACAGAAATGAAAGAAAGTGTGCTGAGCATATGAAACGTTGGAGTTAGGTTATATTTAGAAAATTTCAACATCTCAATGCATAGATTTTCATTCACATATGAACTGCAAATGATAAAAACAAATATACGATTACACTCAGAACAACGATGCGATCCCAAAAATAAAAATAATATACACTAGTTATTAAGTTCTGCAAAATCGTGAAGACGCTGCCATTTGTCGATAAATAGCCAAACGGTTAATTTAAATATTTTCTAAATTAAAAATTATGGAAAAATTAAATAAATTAAATTGAAATACGACACCGAAAATCGAGTCATTAAATTAATAGTTGATTATCTAATAATTTATTCGAACCATTGATTACTGTTAATAAATTTACAAAGAAATTCAAGGATACCATTTAATAATTAAAAAGGAGTTAAATAAGTCCATTAAATCCATTAAATAAATATTCAATTAAAAATTCAAATGTACTAATCATTATTGAGTAATAAGTTCATAATTCACATATTTCAAATATATTAAATAATTCCTATATTTGGAATTCAGGTTATTTAACTTTTGAAAATAATATTTTAATATTTAAAATTAATTAAATAAGGAGAGCAAGCTTCTTCCCATCCTGCAGCGTACCCATATCTATCCTTTATTTCCACTCCGGTCTCACCACCCAAAATGCGACATCTCCTCTTCCACTAACCACTACAGTAGGTCGCGATGCCCAAAATAAGGTGAACCCTACCAAATATTCGACTCTACCACGTCCTGCCTCCCCTAACTTAAATTAGAACACCAATTTGTCTAATTTACTCCCCATTTCCAAAAATCAAAACCCCACCGATAAAGCCACCACACCCAAACATTCGGCCTCCTCCAAATCAAAACTGCACCACTTAAATCACCTATCAACTTAAAGATCTATCTCCTAGGATTCCAAAAAAAGTTATTTTACAATTTTAAGGTTTTTATTTTATTTTATTTTTGAATTTTTAAAAAGAAAGAAGAACTTATTTTCTTCATTTATGAACGTTCAGGGAGGAGTTTTGATGGAAACATAAAAATGAAAGAAAGTGTGCCGAGTGTACGAAATGTTAGAGTTAGGTTATATTTATTTTAAAATTTTCAGTATCTCGCCGCATAGATTTTCGTTCGCATATGGACTAAAAATGACAAAACAAAAATACGGTTGTGCTCAGAACAACGATGTATCCCCAAAAATAGAAATAATATACACAGGTTATTAAGTTCTGCAAAACCGCAAAGACATTGACTTTTGTCGATTAATTGTCAAACGATTAATTTAAATATTTTTTGAATTAAAAATTATAGAAAAATAAAATAAATAAATTTAGAATACGACAATAGAAATTGAGTCGTTATATTAATAGTTGATTTTCAAATAATTTATTGGAACGATTGATTACTGTTAATAAAGTTACAAAGAAATTCACGAATAACATTTAATAATTCAAAAGGTGTTAATTAAGTCCATTAAATCTATCAAATAAATATTAAATTAAAAATCCATATGTTTAAATCATTATTCAAATAATAAGTTCACAATTCACATATTTCAAATATATTAAATAATTCCTATATTTGGAATTCAAGTTAATTAACTTTTAAAACCAATATTTTAATATTTAAAATCCAATGACTAAAATTTTGAATCGTTATATTTATGATGCATTATAGTTTTATAAATTTAAACATATTTTTTAATTGTTGTGTAACTAATTTCTAATTTATAAATATATTTGACATTATAAATTCATATAAAAGAAAATTTTCGACTGAAAAAAATAATTTTTTAAAATTTTATGTTGATCTAAACTATTTTGGACCTACGTTCAAAATATGATAAAAAGGTAAATAAATTTGGGTGTCATGATTCTCCAATTTATAGTCGTTCATTTATATTCGGATTAAAAACCATTCGTTCAAAGGTCAAATGATCTTTAAACGAGATGAAATTCTGGTCACATATACTTTATAATGTATTTATTCAATCTGTATAGTGAGAATTGAATAAAAAGTGAAGGAAAAAAGTTAGAATCAAAGCATAACATTTTCCCAGGAGTTGTATAATGCTTAATATATATTGTTAGCACAAGTTCTATGGAAATGACACATTTGAAGTCTAAATTCTTTTTTGCCTATTTTTAAAATCCAACCATATGGATTAGATAAATACATAATATAGAATATATAGTTTGAATTCAATCTCGTTTAAAGATTGTT
Organism: Allium cepa; assembly: GCA_030765085.1. NCBI lineage: Eukaryota > Viridiplantae > Streptophyta > Magnoliopsida > Asparagales > Amaryllidaceae > Allium > Allium cepa. Next base: position 302,713,238 of record CM060945.1, on the reverse strand, counting down.
TGACCTTTGAACGAAAGGTTTAAGTCCAAATGTTGACGAACGACTATAAATTTGAAAATAAAGATTGATACCTTAAACTCGTTTATTTTCCTTTCATATTTTGATTGTATATTCAAAATACCATGGATCGACATAAGATTCAACAAATTTAATTTTTTTATCAAATTTTTTATTTTACATGAATTTATTATGTTGAGTACATTTAAAATTCACAATTAATTATTAAATAGTCCAAAATGTATCGTGTAGTATATAAAAAATCAATCTTTTTACCATCTAAAAACAAAAGTGGGTTAATGTAAAAAATTTTAATTTTTTTTTTACAATTTAAATTTTTAAAACAAATTAAATTGAACTTAATGTATTTTAAACAAAGAAAAATAATAAAGTAATATATTCATATTTATGCTGTCAACGGCCCTCGGAAAGTCACAATATTACTTCAAACGAGCCTATTTTCTTCCACAATCTCACTTTTCTATATCCTAAACCCAATTGCCAAACCCTCAATTCGATACGAATTCATCACTAGCTATCATAGTATGCCATAATTCATCGAATTCTTCATTAAATTGGAATATCTAAGCTTCTTGGCCTTCAATCCTTCGAAAATTAGGTATATTAAACTAAATATATCGAATTTTGATAAAACTAGTGTTAATTTGTGTTTAGATTTATTGATAATAGTATATTTATTGGTTGTAGTTGTAGATAGGTTGATTTAGAAATGTTTAATTAAGGCTAATTTCAATTGATTAGTGTATGTGGTTATTAATATAATATAATTTAATGTTAATTAGTGTATGTATTAGCTTAAACGTTGGCAAATAACGATTTATTTATATAATCCCTTTATTAATTTATACTATTAACTATATATAAATTTAGTTTACGTGTATGTGGTAATATAAATAAATTGGTGTATAATGTTAATTTTTTTAATGTGTAATGAAAAATAAATAGGCTAGCTAAAATTTTGGCAAACAATTTTTAGTTACTTTTTAATTGTTATGAATTTAATTAATGAGTTAGCGTATAATGCTAATATAAACAAATTAGGATATAATGTACTTTAACTTTATTTTTAAATCCCTTAAACTTTTCGGCCCCATCTGACAAGTCTTTTATATGATCATTATACAGATATTCATTTTTACTACAAAACAGACATTAATATTCATTTGTTACCGTATTTGTTTGATTTTTCCCTGTATTGGACAAGTTACAAACCTAATACAATAATTATATTTTGTAAATCATTACATTTTGAATAGTTCATAAAATTTCAACAGCACTTCCTTTTTGTTCCCTGTGAATACACATTTGTGTACGATATGGGGAACAAACGAGAAGTGATATCGAAATTTTTTTGAGTCATTTAAAATTAAATGATTTGTGAAATGCAACTATTATTGCGCTTGTAATGGAAATAGAATGACTGGCCATCAAAAGTAAAAAATAATAAAGTGAAAGCATAAATTATATTCATATTTGTTAAAATTGAAAATAAGATTTTATAAAAAACAAAAAGAATAATATATTACAGAATTGATAAAACATTAAAATGTATAAATGAATTGAAAAATAAAATGTCAATCTAAAAAATCACAATTTTTCAAAATCTTATTATACTTTTTAAATTTCTATCATATTTTTTGTAATAGGAAAAATGGTTAATTATTTTGTTGATCGAAAAAGATAGATGTATCAAAGAAATGGAATGAATGGCTCAATAAATGAGCAATTTTGTAATGGTGTACATAAATTTATTAAATTCTCTTCAAGTAATAGTGGAAATGACGAAGAAGTTCATTTCCTGTGTAGTAATTGCAAACATTTAAAGCACTAGAAACCAAATTTGGCTATAGTACATTTGTGTCAAAATAGTTTCGTGCCATATTATATTGTGTGGGATTGTCATGGAGAACTTGTTGCACCTAATTAATCTTGTATTGTTAGATAAGGAGGTGGATAATGTTAGTATGTGGTGAATCTCACAGAAGATATAATTGAAGATTTATCATGATCAATGTTTCCTACTGTTTTAAGTTGATGATGAAGATGTAAGTGTTAAGGAAGAACCAAATATTGAAGCAAAGAAATAAGAAACCACTTTAGAATGGCTGTAAAGCGAGTGAGTAAACATTAAATTTATTGCAACATCATAAATATTTTTATATGATATATTATTCGTCATTTATTAAAGGCTATATCAAAATTAATAAGGTGCTTTAAACTGGAACCCTTGATTGTTGTTCTTGATACTTCTAAGGCTACTTATAAGAGCAAAATAACTAGCTGCTGGCCTAAGTGGGATAATATCCCAGCCCATATTATAGAGTGCATTTGGTAGGATTTCTACAAAAGTGTAAATGTGTATTTCATTTTCTATATGACCACTATACAATTTTAGACTAAGTATAAATGTAGATATTTTTTTTTTTCAATGTGTAGGGGATGGTAAACTTATAGGATTTCAATTATCCCCTTTGCAGAAATTACTGTGTCAATAAAATGCTAAAAAATTACCCGATATGATGTCGAGCATTAAAAATGGAGGAAAAAGTCCGACTAGATAAGTGTAAGCGTATGATAAGCTTGGATTAACTATTGGAAAAGTCCAAAAGTGATTGTAAGTTTACTAGTCTCATATATTTAAAATTTTAGTAGAATTAATATAATAACTACATCAATTTACAAAATGTGATATATAATGTTCATGTTAAATTATAGGCAAAATATTTACGAAATTCTACAAATAGAAATAAAAATCCAATCACACTACGCGGGGATTCTAAATCATTCCTGCATTACCGTTAAGAGTAGATAGATTTATTAATTGTAATTTTAAATACTTATTACATTGTATATTTTTTTGGCAAAGCCAGCCGGTTTTATAGTGGTCATTCCACTATTATTAATAATCTGAAATAGGTGTTCTCAGCATGCTCAGAACGGCTAATAAAAGGAAAATACAGAACATGAGTTAGGAAAAGTTTCCTCAACTACTATATAAGACTAGAGCTATTCCTCTTTAGTAGAGGAGGAGTCATGTAACATCCCCTATCTAGGGGCTTAAAGCTAAACACTACAACTGCTGCAGTCATCTTAGTATTAGCTTTCAACGACTAAATACGGCTATGTTAATGGTATACATAATGTCAGAAGCATTTGAATATGAAGCAAAACACAGATTTAAAAACAAATTTTACTTCATTACATTTCAAAACCAGACGTTTCACATTCTCAATATATAATCTCAATATGTTCCCAAGTATAGATAAAATATACTTATTAAAATTACGCCAAGAGCGGTATAAGAAATACCCCCTTGGATGATCAGAGTCATATGGTCATAATAGACTTAATACAAGCACAATGGAGATATAACAAAGCATAAATAAGAATTGCAACTCCTATATAGCTATCCGTTTACCTCCTGCATGCCTCCAATAACCTTTTGCACCATCCTACTAAAAATCTAAAAAGACCCTAACCCCTTAGTCTACTCAAATTAATTTTTGAGCACCGAGAGTAAGAGGAAACCATAAACTTTGAGTCAGACATAAAGCCTGGTGTGTATAATATTATACATCCCAGTTTAATATGTTAAGTGAGGCCATGCCGCTTAGCGGAACGGGTTTTCCTTCATCAACATCCTTTTAAACCGCCTTTAAAACCATATTTTATGCCCCTACATCCACAATGTTTAAAACGTATATTTTTAAAACATCATGATGACATTCATACTTGAAAACAATTAGGATTTCACCATTCCCTATTAGATTTTAATTGCCTCAAAGAGGGGCTATCCATCCCACATTCATTTTATTTAAGCTGACGCGGACTACCATCCCACATCACATAGTTTTCCAAGGATAACTATAAACCCTTCATTAAACTTATAGAGACTATCCATCTATAATAACCTAAAATTTAACCCATAATAATTAATTTTTAAATTAAGAAATAATAAAATAACTTTGTGAAATTACTAGAATTGAGCCACGGAAGTTGTACCATTGTGTTCGTGGCAATTTTCTGGTCAATTTCCATATATTGAACGCCAGAATCCGAGCTAATAAAAGAAATTATGAATTAAACAAAAATAAAAAGGAAAAGAAAAAAGTATAAAATAAAATATGATAGGCTAGGTCGACCGAAAGGTCGACCCAACCGCGCCCTAGGTCGACCTGCCTACAGGTATGGAATGAAGAAAATTTTCTTCGTTCCAGAGGTTTTCGAACGTGTATTTTTCAATCTTTAGCCTGATCTGGTCCCTTCGTGCTTCTATCCGACGGCTCCTATTCAGCCTATGACGTGGTCGCATCCTATTCGATCTACAAATCCAACGGTCTAAGATCCACTTCTAACCCTATAAATAAGATCCTAGGCCTAACACTTCTTCTCATTATAGATTTTCTCCGCTTGGGTTCGCCTTTTCAGGAAGGACGAATAATTTTTCCAAGGAGAGAATCCTTTTAGTAAAAATATTTTAATACCCTCAAGTTGATTCGGGAAGACCAAAAGGGAAGAGCTTAGGACCACGGGTGAGTGATTGTAATTATTTTAGATTACTTTTGGTAATTTAAAGTAATAGGGTTTCCAATAGTTATAGTATTACTACGATTTTTGGGATAACCTTTTTAGTAATTTATTTTCAGTTTTTAGAATTATTTCAGTATATTCTTATAGCTATTCTTTTCAATTAATTTTAGTTTATTTCTATTAATTATATATTTTCCATTTATTTACATTATTTTAATTTATTTACTGTTATTTACGCATTATTTACATCTTTTTCCCGGGCTTTGGATTTTCTTCTATTTTCAGTTTTCTTTTACTTCTCCTTCTTCTTCGCGTATGGATTAGAATAGATTAAACATGAATATGGATTAAAATTATAAGAATTTTGAAATAACGAAAGTAAGATGTAAACTGTGTAGACTGCAATAAAAATGGAATTAAGACTAAAATTGAGTCTAATTATGATATTGATGTTAGAATTGGACTAATTAAAGATAATTGGCCTAGTTATAATCTATAATTATAACTAAAAAGAGTATAAGATGAAAGGAGCTTATTTTTTACACTTAGACCCTGGGTTAGGTAATAAGCATGACTATAACATAGGTCATAACAAGAAATAAAACATAGTGAGACTTATTTTAAGATTTAGGATAAATTAATAAGCACAGATAGTAAGAACAAAAGCAAAGGCTTATTTAAATAATTTATCTAAGTTAATAATCAAAGAATTAAAGTAGAACCTGTACCAAATAACATTCCTCTATTTCTATGGATATGGTGTTTCACATAACCCTGAAGTGAAACGAGGTGTCTCACATAACCCTGAAGTGAGATGTGGTGTCTCACTTAATCCTGAAGTGAGATGAGGGGCACACTTATGTTAGAGCTTGAGGTAATAAGAAGGCCCAATAGGTGGAATAATAGGTAGCATGGGCTTGGTGGCGATTACACGTGCGACTTCCATTCTGGTGCTCAGTAATCATTATGAGTCTAAGCACTTAGTGCATGCCTTTCATAGGCACCAATGTCTACTACATAGGGAGCTTTAGCGTCCAGTCCACAGTAGATTCTATGGAGTAGCAGGCCAATCAAAGGGTAGTAGTAGGGATTCAGCCTAATCTTAGCAGCTATCAAAAATAAGTGCAAACAATTAAAGTAAACGATTGTGTTCATTTAGTTAAATCATATTTATTCCCAGCTTATTCCTTCTTCATATTTCCTTTGTTTCTTAGAACTGGTGTCAGGTCTATTACTTTTACTTTGCTTAAAGATTTTAATAATTATTATCATTCACCAAACTTTTAGTCTGACCCACTCCTCTATTTTCCCCTTACCCCTCCAATAGGCAATCAGGTGCAAGGAAGATAGACCGTAGCTTCTTGGAGACTTGGAGTCCCTATCATGTATTCCTTCTTATTATCTCTAGCTTTTTGTTCCATTATTGTACTAGCACTGTATTGAGGGAAAGTTTGTGTTTGTACTTTGGTTTTTCTGATGTGAATGAGATTTTATTTTCATAAGAAAATTGTATTTGGTATTTGAAACATATATGGTTTATCTGATGTAATTATGAAGTATTAATTTTTATAATCGCTTATTGTTTTAATTACCTCCACTATGTTATTATCTATCTAATTTTTATTATGATTCTTAGTCTCTGCTAGTTTTACTTATACCTACAACGCACCATATCTTTTAGTGTGTCTTTTTGGGTATACTAAGAGGTGTGGGGTGTTTCATTTGGTATCAGAGCCTAAGGTTACAGGATTCCTAAAAGTTTATTTAAAAGAAATAAAGTATTTTTCAAATATAACTTACTCTAAAGTATTTTTCAAATATAACTTGCTTTAAAGTATTTTTTAGAAAAGAACTCTTAAAAGTAGTTTTTAAAAGAGTTTTTATAAAAATCCACTCAAAAGTCCAGTTCAATCTCCCAACGACTCTTTCCTAAACTATAGTTTTCTTTTCCTAGAATAGCGGATGCCCCGAACCTTCCCGAAGGCATTCCAGTCCTAGCCTGGTTTCATAGGTATCTACAAGCCATGACTCCAGAGGTGCATGGGCAAGCGCCGAATCCAGCACTAGCAGGTGGAAATCCCATCAACCCACTTGTCGCCTCCAATTTCTCTAAGCTTTGTAAGGATTTTGCGAGTTTGGGTGGAAAGACTTTTCGGGTAAGAAGACTTTTATGGAGGCAAGAGCTTGACTTGAAGACACAGAGAGGTTATTCGGACTATTAGAATTAGATGATCACCAGCGAGTTCAGCTAGCATCTTGGCAGTTGAAAGAAAAGGCTTCCTATTCGTGGGAGGTCATAGAGTTAGAAGGAAGGGAGGTGAGTTGAAACGGACTCCGAAAGCGGTTTGATAGGAAGTTTTTTCTCAAGTAGTGGAGAGTGTTCAGTTAGAGAAGTTTTTTAATTTGAAGCAAGGAAGTTTGTCGATGAAGGAGTACATCAATCAGTTCAATGAATTGTCGTGGTTCGGAGTTTGAGTTGGTGAATATGCTGCATAAGAATGTTATGAAGTTTGTGAAGGGATTGAATCAGCACCTTCAAAGATTATAGTTGACTCACATGGCGATGGAAGCTACTTATGAGTCTTTGGTTGAGATGTCACTTATATCTGATGCGGTCAAGGAAGGAGAGTCAAAGGAAGTTGTTAAGTCAGAATGTCCAAAGAAGAAATGGTGGGGGAACAATAAAGAGAAGAAGAAAGATGATGCCCTCAGAAGCAGATTAATAAAGGATTGAAGTGTGGTAGCTATGGAATTATGGGGCATATCGCCAGGGATTGCAAGAGGAAGAAGATAAAGGGAGAGTGCTTTAATTGCGGACAGCCCGATCACTTGAGTAGGAATTGTGCCCAGATCACGGGACATGGAGCTAGTACACCAGTCACGCAGATCAGTCTTTAGACACGGGACCTTTAGGCAACATTCTGGATAGAGAAAGGGAAGTCACAGTTGAAGGTTTGATTTCTATTCTGATTTTTCCATTTGAACTCTATTCGATTCTGCTGCATCACACTCTTTTATCTCTAGTTCTCTTATAGATTATTTACACTTAGACATTTCTTTAGTAGTAGACCCCATTGTTGTTTCAGACCCCATAGGAGGATTGACACACATATCTATGGTTTGTAGGGGTTTGAAATTTTTTATCCTAGGTGTAGAATTCGACTACAACGCCTATGTTTTGGGATATTCAGGGAATGGGATGATTTTGGGATAGATTGGCTATCCACATATGTAGCTATATTAGACTAAGAGAGGAGAGTCATTAGACTAGAGACATGCAGCGGTAGTACTCTCAGGGTTTCTTACTACCCGCAAGGTTCGGTCATGTTGAGTTTCCTACATTCCTCGATTCAACTTTAGTAGAGCTAGGCTCGGTTCCTGTCTTTAGAGATTTTCCAGACGTCTTTGAGGAGGTTATGGGACTACATCCTAAGAGAGAGATTGACTTTAGGATTTATTTAACCGAGAATGCTAAGCCAATAGCATTACCTATGAGGCACATGGCACCTAGGGAGAGGAAGGAATTGAGCAAGCAGATCTGTGAGCTTTTGGAGAAGGGTTTCATAAGGAGGAGCATATTGGAGGGGGAGCATCAGTCATCTTCGCTACTAAGGAAGATGGTTCTCTTCGACTTTTTGTTGATTATATGGAATTAAGTAAGATCACAAAGAAGAACTGATATGCCCTCCCTAGGATTGATGATCTTTTTAACCAATTAGTGGGCACTTCGGTATTCTCCTAGCTAGATTTAGCCACAGGATTTCATCAGCTTAGGGTCGCCGACGATAGCATAGATAAGATGCGTTTAGGGCTCAAGACGGATTTTATGAGTGGTTGGTTATGCCTTTTGGGCTAACCAACGCCCCAGCCTACTTTGTGGACTTGATGAGCCGCATCTTTAGAGAGGTCATAAATAAATTTGTGGTGGTATTTGTGGATGACATCTTAGTATTTTTCAAGAATATGGAGGAACATGCTATTCATTTAGAGGAGGTTCTTCGCACACTTCGTAGTCATCATTTGGGAGCTAAGTTTTCGAAGGGTCACTTTTGGATAGAGGAGGTACGTTTCTTGGGGCATGTGGTCTCGATGGAAGTTTTGGTTGTTGACCCCGCTAAGGTGATTGCAGTGCAAGATTGGAAGGCCCCCAAGAACACCACCGGAGTTAAGAGCTTCCTAGGATTGACAGCCTACTATAAGAAGTTCATTAGAGACTTTGCTAAGATTTCGACACCACTCACGCGCCTTTTTAAGAAGAATAAAGCATTCGTTTGGGATGTGGATTATGAGGATTCCTTCACGAAGATTAAGAGAGCCCTTACTAGTGCACCAATGTAATTTTTACCCGATGGAGCTAAGCTTTCAACTATATACACAGATGCATATAGGAAGGGTTTAGGCGCGGAGTTGATGAAAGAAGTGAGGGTAGTATGTTATGGTAGTAGGCAGTTGACGACGCATGAGAAGAACTACCTTTTCCACAATTTGGAGTTAGCTACCAAAGTTTTTGCACTCAAGTCTAGGAGGCACTATTTGCTTGGAGAGAGGTTTGAGCTTTTCACTGACCATAAGTCATTGAAGTACATATTCTCGTAGAAGGATTTGAATTTGAGGCGGCAGCGGTGGATGGAGTTTTTGGCATCGTACAATTTTGAGATAGCTTATACTCCTGGCATGGGTAATGTGGTTGCGGTAGGAAGAAGGCAACCCTTAGTCCTTTTTTCATAGAGTGGAGGAGCTTGGATTTTATTTCTACTTTTGATTTAATCCCTCTATAGACATTACCCTTGGATTGTTAGCTAAACTTAAAGTGAGGCTTACCTTTATGGATCAGATTTTCTCAAGGCTGCCAGAGGATTCAGAGCTCATGGAAACTATGGATAGGATTAGCTGAAGAGAGGCCTCTAGACATCTCCAACATTATTCCATAGATAGGAGAGGGTGGCTTAAGAGAGATGGAAGGCTTTGTGTTCCCTGCACTAGTGGCTTGTTGAGAGCAGTTTTAGAGGAAGCACACTATTCCTATATGACTATTTATCTGGGTGGTGACAAAATGTATACGGACATAAAGAGGATGTTTTTCTGGAATGGCATGAAGAAGGATGTGGCAGTGTTCGTAGTTAAGTGTCTCATATGCCAAAGGGTTAAGGCGGAGCAGCAAAAACGTGGTGGATTACTTCAGCTTTTAGATGTACCAGAGTGGAAGTACGACAACATTTTGATGGATTTAATTGATGGTTTACCTCGTTCTAGAAAAGTGAATACGAGCATTTGGGTAATAATATGTCGTTTAACCAAAAGTACCCACTTCATTCCTGTTAAGAGTTAGAGGATGACATCTTATTTGGCATCCCTATATGTTCGAGAGATAGTCCGACTACATGGAGTTCCCTCTAGCATAGTTAGCGATAGAGACCCTATTTTCACTAGTGAGTTTTGGAGAACCTTACAGGAGGCGCTAGGGACGCAGCTTAGGTTGAGTACGGCCTATCACCCACAGAGATATGGCCAATCGGAGAGAGTGAATAGAGTGTTTGAGGATATGCTGTGGATGTGCATTTTGGACTTTGAAGGAACTTGGGAATAGCATCTTTCGTTGGTTGAGTTTGCGTATGGTAACTATTACTAAGCAAGCATAGTAATGGCACCATTCAAGGCTTTATATCGGAGACCTTGTAAGTCACCTTTATGTTGGGTGGAGTCTACGGATAAGTTAATGCTTGGGCCTGATATGGTGAGGGAGAACTTGGAGAAAGTGGATTTGATTTCGTGAAGGATGAAGATAGCTCAAGATATGCAGAAATCTTATGCGGACAAGCGGAGGAGAGACATTGAGTTTGAGGTTAGAGACTTAGTTTTTATCAAAGTATCCCTGCTTAGGAAGCTAGTAAGGTTCAGATAGAATGGAAAGTTATCCCCCGGATTTGTTGGACCATTTCCTATCATTGACAGAGTTGGAAAGATGGCTTACCGAGTGAAGCTACCAGAAAGGCTTGCATTAGTGCACGACGTTTTTCATGTTTCGCGCTTGAGGAAGTGCTTAAATGACTCAGCGGAGGTCGTAAATCCTAGTGAGTTGGAAGAAGTGGAGGTAGAAAGGGAAGCATTAGTTCAGCTTATCCCTATAAAGACTGTTGGAAGAGACACCAAGCGACCGAGGAATAAGGAGGTTCCGCTAGTAAAGGTGCAAAGGGGAGACGATGTTGCACATGCTTCGTAGGAGACTGAAGAGAAAATTCGTACTTCCTATCCTTATTTTTTCGATAGTAACTTTTAGAATTTCCTATTTTCCATCTTTAGTTTTGAATAGGTTCTTTCCTTTATTATCTGTTGGGAGGGTAGAACTTAGGATTTAACCTATGGATGGTAGGGTTTGATGTAAGCATATTAATTGAACATGTTATGTATGATGTATGCTAGTGGTTGCAAGAGTTTTCTTGTGGATGCTATGGATACTATGGATGCATATAGTTGTACTAGGCACTATTATCTCTTAGCGATCGACCTAACTAGGACAGTAGAGAAAATGCATAAGGATATGCGCACATTTTTATCCTATTTTCCATAATTGCTAAAAATGGATGATTTTCATATGATTGTTTCATTTGGATGATGTTTGTAGCATGCATGTAGAACTATCCGTTATCATTAGAGAATTTGCATTCATTTGGATACATGGCATGGACATGACTTCATAAAAGGAGGTCAATTGAATCAGTGGACCGATTAATCTTTTGCATTAGTTATGAACATTTACACTACACTAATTGTGTAAGTATCATAAACTGCATTAGAAAAACTTAAGGACAATGGATGACGATTGAGTAGTTGGTTGTAGAACTTGGATGAAAACATTTAGTTTATTCTTTTATCCTTAGAGATTTCGGGGACGAAATTCCTTAAGGAGGGGAGAATGTAACAATCTGAAACTTAACCCATAATAATTAATTCTTTAATTAATGAAATAATAAATAACTTTATGAAATTATCAGAATCGAGTGACAGGAGTTGCACCATTGTGGCTGTCGTAATTTTCTAGTCTATTTTCATATATAGAACGTCAGAATCCGAGCTAATAGGAGCAAGTTACTAATTAAACAAAAATGAAGAAGAAAAGAAAAAATAAATATAAAAAATAAAATAAGATGAGCTAGGTCGACCGAAAGGTCGACCCAACCACGCCCTAGGTCGACCGGCCGGTTGACATAGGGCGAAGGGCAGTCGGCCGCCTAGTCGACCCGCCTACATGTATGGAACGAAGAAAATTTTCTTCGTTCCAGAGGTTTTCGAACGTGAATTTTTCATTCTTTAGCCTGATCTAGTCCCTTAATGCTTCCATCCGACGGCTCCTGTTTAGCCTATGACGTGGTTGCATCCTATTCAATCTTCAAATCCAATGGTCTAGGATCTACTTCTACCCCTATAAATAAGACCCTAGGCCTAACACTTTTTCTCATTCTAGATTTTCTCCGCTTGGGTTCACCTTTTCACGAAGGACCTTAAAAGAAATAATTTTCAAATCAAAGAATCTTTTAATAAAAATGTTTTAATATCCTCAAATGGATCTGGGAAAACCAAAAGGGAAGAGCATAGTGCCACAGGTGAGAGATTGTAATTATTTTATATTTCTTTAGGTAATTTAAAATAATAGGGTTTTCAATAGTTGTAAATTTTACTATAATTTTTGGGATAATCTTTTTAGTAGTTTATATACAGTTTTTAGAATTATTTTAAGTTTATTTCTTTCAGCTATTCTTTTTAGTTAGTTTTAGTTTATTTTTGTTAATTATAGATTTTCCATTTATTTACAGTTTATTTATAGTATTTTAATTTATTTACTGTTATTTATGCGTTATTTACATCTTTTCCTATGCTTTGGATTTTCTTCTATTTTCTGTTTTCTTTTACTTTTCCTTCTTCTTCGTATATGGATTAGAATAGATTAAACAGGAATATGGATTAAAATTATAAGAATATTGAAATAACGAAAGATAAGATGTAAATTGTAGAGACTGTAATTAAAATGGAATTAAAACTAAAATTGAGCCTAATTATGATATTGGTGTTAGAATTGGACTAATTAAAGATAATTGGCCTACTTATAACTTAAAATTATAAATTAAAAGAGTATAAGATGAAAGGAGCTTATTTTTACACTTAGACATTGGGTTAAGTAATAAACATGATTATAACGTAGGTTATAATAAGAAATAGAACAGAGTGAGGCTTATTTTAAGACTTAGGATAAATTGATAAGCATGGATATTAAGAACAAAAGTAAAGGCTTATTTAAATAATTTGTCTAACTTAATAAGCAAAGAATTAAAGTAGAACTTGTACCAAATAACATTTCCCTATTTCTATGGACACGGTGTTTCACATAACCTTGAAGTTAAACGAGGCGTCTCACATAACCTTGAAGTGAGACAAGGTGTCTCACATAATACAGAAGTGATATGAGGGGCACACTTATGTTAATAACAGTAGTAAATGGTTAATAAGTAGGAATCCAAATCATGGGGATTTGGGCAAAGGGGCGCAACTAGATATTGTTTGGATGACGGGCCATACAACATCATTTCCCCTATTATTTCTATGGACATGTGTTTCACATAACCCTGAAATGAAATGAGGTGTCTCACATAACCCTTAAGTGAGACAAGGTGTCTCACATAATCGTGAAGTGAGACGAGGGGCACGCTTATGCTGGAGCTTGAGGTAATAAGAAGACCTAATAGGTGGAACAACGGGAAATATGAGCATGGTGGGGTTACACGTGCAACTTCCATTTGGGTTCTCAATAATTGTTATGAGTTCTAAGCACTTAGTGTGTGCCTATCGTAGGTACCAATGTCTACTACGTAGGGAGCTTTAGCATCCAGTCCACAGTAGATTCTATGGAGTAGCAGGTCGGTCAAAGGGTAGTATTAGGGATTCAACCTAATCTTAGCAACTATCAAAAACAAGTGCAAACAATCAAAGTAAACGATTGTGTTAATTTAGTTAAACCATATTTATTCCTAGATTTTTCCTTCTTCATATTTTCTGCATTTCCTAGAACTATTGCAAGGTCTATTACTTTTACTTTGCTTAAAGAGTCTAGTAATTATTATCATTCACCAGACTTTTAGTCTGATCCATTCCTCTATTTTCCCCTCCCCCCCCCATAGGCAATCAGGGGTTAGGAAGATAGACCATAGCTTCTTGGGGATTTGGAGTCCGTATCATGTATTCCTTCTTTTTATCTTTAGCTTTTTGTTCCTTTATTGTAATGGTATTTTATTGAGGGAAAGTTTGTGTTTGTACTCTGGTTTTTCTGATGAGACTAGGATTTTATTTTCATAAGGCGATTGTATTTGGTATTTGGAACATATGTGGTTTATTTGAGGTAATTATGAAGTATTAATTTTTAAAATCACTTATTGTTTTAATTATTTCCGCTGTGATATTATTAATCTACTTTGTCTTTTGAATCTTAGTCTTTACTAGTTTTAATTATACCTACAATGCACCACATCATTTAGTGTGTCTTTTTGGGTGTGCAAGGGGTGTGGAGTGTTTCGTTTGGTATCAGAGCCTAACGTTACAGGATTGCTAAAAATTTATTTTAAAAAAATGAAGTATTTTCAGATATAACTTGCTTTAAAGTATTTTTCAAAAAAGAACACTTAAAAGTTGTTTTTAAAGGAGTTTTTATAAAAATCCCCTCAAAAGTCTAGTTCAATCTCCTTTCTACTCTTTCCTATGTTTTCTTTTCATAGAACGGCGGATGCTTCGAACCTTCGAGGGAATTCTAGTCTTAGCTTGGTTTTGTAGGTATACACAAGCCATGACTCTAGAGGTGTGTGGGTAAGCACCCATTCTAGCACCAGCGGGTGGGATTCCCATCAACCCACTTACCGATGCCAATTTCTCTAAGCTTTGTAATATTGCGAGTTTAGGTGGAAAGATTTTTTCGGGTAAGGAGACTTTTGTGGAGGCGAGAGATTGACTTAGAGACACAAAGAGGATATTTGGACTATTAGAATTGGATGATCAGTAGCGAGTTCACCAAGCTTCTTAGCAGCGGAAAGAGGAGGCTTCGTATTGGTGGGAGGTCACAGAGTTAGAAGGAAGGGAGGTGACCTAGAGTGGATTCCGGGAGCGGTTTGATAGGAAGCTTTTGTCTGAAGCAGAGAAGAGTGTTCAGTTAGAGTGGTTTATTAATTTGAAGCAAGGAAGTTTGTTGGAGAAGGAGTACATCAATAGTTCAATGAATTTCCATCGTTCGGAGTGGAATTAGTGAATACACAGCTCAAGAAAGCTATGAAGTTTGCGGAGGGATTGAATTAGCCCCTTCAGATTCTGTAGTTGACTCACATGCCTATGAGAGCTACTTATGAGTCTTTGATGGAGATGGCGCTTATGTCTGATGCAGTCAAGGAAGGAGAGTCAAATGAAGTTGTTAAGTCAGAAGGTCCAAAGAAGAAATGTTGGAGGAACCGTAAAGAGAAGAAGAAAGGCGATGGCCCTCAGTTGAAGATAAAGAAAGGATTGAAGTGTGGTAGCTGTGGAATTATGGGACATGTTGCCATGGATTGCAAGTGAGAGAAGATGAAGGGAAAGTGCTTTAATTGCGGATAGCCCAGTCATTTGAGTAGGAATTGTCCCCAGAAGATGGGACAGGAAGCTAGTACACAGGTCACGCAGATTAAGGCGTTAGAACGCATCACCTTCAGGCAACATTCTGGATAGAGGTAGGGAAGTCACAGTTAAAGGTTTGATTTCTATTTTTGATTTTTCCATTTGAACTTTATTCGATTCTGGAGCATTGTACTCTTTTATTTCTAGTTCTCTTGTGGATTGTTTGTACTCGGACATTTCTTTAGTCATAGACCCCATTGTTGTTTCAAACCCCATAGAAGGATCACCACACTTATCTATGGTTTGTAACGGTTTGAAAAAAAAATTCCTAGGCGTAGAATTCGACTACGATGCCTATGTTTTGGGATTTTCAAGGAATGGGATGATTTTTGGGATGGGTTGGCTATCCACATATGCAGTTATATTAGACTACGAGAGGAGATTCATTAGACTAGAGACATGCAGTGGTAGGACTCTCGGGGTTTCTTACGACCTGCAAGAGTCAGTCATGTTAAGTTTCCTATATTCCCTCGATTCATCTTCAGTAGAGCAAGGCTCGGTTCCTATCATCAGAGATTTTCTAGATGTCTTTAAGGAAGTTAGGGGACTACCCTATAAGAGTGAGATTGACTTCAGGATTTATTTAACTAAGAATACTAAGCCAGTAGCATTACCTGTGAGGCACATAGCACTTAGGAAGAGGAAGGAATTGAGAAAGCAGATCCGTGAGCTTTTGGAGAAGGGTTTCACAAGGAGGAGCATATCGGAGAGGGGAGAACCAGTCTTCTTCCCTACTAAGGCGGATGGTTCTCTTCGAATTTGCATTGATTATAGGGAATTAAATAAGCTCACATAGAAGAACCGATATCCCGTCCATAGGATTGATGGTCATTTTGACCAGTTAGTTGGCTCTTCGACATTCTCCTAGCTTGATTTAGCCACAGGATTTCATCAATTTAGGGTCGCCGATGATAGCATAGATAAGATGCGTTTAGGACTCCAGAAGGATTTTATGAGTGCTTGGTTAAGCCTTTTGGGCTAACTAATGCCCTAGCCTACTTTGTGGACTTGATAAGCAGCGTATTTAGAGATTTCCTAAATAAGTTTGTGGTGGTATTCGTGGATGACATCTTGGTATTTTCCAATAATATGGAGGAACATGTTGTTCATTTAGAGGAGGTTCTTCGCACACTTTGCAGTCATCATTTGAGAGCTAATTTTTTGAAGTGTCAATTTTGAAGAGAGGAGGTACGTTTCCTAGGGCACGTGGACTCGAAGGAAAGTTTGGTTGTTGATCCCACTAAGGTGATTGTAGTGTAAGATTAGAAGGCCCTAAAGAACGTCACTGAAGTTAGAAGCTTCCTAGGATTGGTAGGCTGCTATAGGAAGTTCATTAGAGACTTTGTTATATTACAAAATGACTCACACGCCTTACTAAGAAGAATAAAGTATTCATGTGGGATGTGGATTGTGAGGATTCCTTCATGGCGCTTAAGAGAGCCCTTACTAGTGCACCAGTGTTAGTTTTACCCGATGGAGCCAAGCCTTTCACAGTATACACTGATGCATGTGGGATGATCTTAGGAGCAGTGTTGATGCACGAAGGGAGGGTAGTATGTTATGGAAGTAGGCAGTTGAGGATGAAGAGAACTACCCTTCCCACGATTTGGAGTTCGCTGCCATTGTTTTTGCATTCAAGTCTTAGGGGCACTATTTGCTTGGAGAGAGGTTTGAGATTTTCACCGACCGCGTCAATGAAGTACCTATTCTCGCAGAAGGATTTAAACTTGAGGCACCAACGGTGGATGGAGTTTTTGGCATCGTATGATTTTGTGATAGTTTATACCCCTGGTAAGGGTAATGTGGTTGCAGATGCACTAAGCAGGAAGAAGGCAACCCTTAGTCCTTTGTTCGTAGAGTGGAGGAGCTTGGATTTTATTTCTACTTTTGATTTTAATCCCCCAATGGACATTACCCCTGGATTATTTGCTACGCTTGAAGTGAGGCATACCTTTATGGATCAGATTTGCTCAAGAAAGCGAGAGGATTCGGAGCTCATGGACATTATGGATAGCATTAGCCGAGGAGAGATCTCTAGACATCTCCAACATTATTCCAATATAGCAGAGGTTGGCTTAGGAGAGATAGAAGGCTTTGTGTTACCTGCACTAGTGACTTGTTGAGAGCAGATTTAGAGAAAGCACACAATTCTCGTATGACTATTCATCCCGCTGATGACAAAATGTATAGGGACATAAAGAGGATGTTTTACTAGAATGGCATGAAGAAGGATGTGGCAGAGTTCTTAGCTAAGTGTCATGTATGTTGTATGCTAAAGGGTTAAGGTGGAGCAGCAAAAACCCATTGGATTACTTCAGTCCTTAGATGTGCCAGAGTGCAAATGGGACAACATTACGATGGATTTCTTAGATGGTTTATCCCATTCTAGAAAGGGGAATGCTAGCATTTGGGTAATAGTACACCGTTTGACCAAAAGTGCCCACTTCATTCCTATTATGGGCAAGAGGACGACATCTGATTTGGCATCCCTATTGTTCGAGACATAGTCCAATTACCCGGGGTTCTCTCTAGCATAGTAAGCGATAGAGACCCCATTTTCACTAGTGAATTTTGGAGAAGCTTATAGGAGGCACTAGGGACGCATATTAGGTTTAGTACAGCCTATCACCCACATACAGATAGCCAAACGGAGAGAGTGAATAGAGTGCTTGAGGATTTTTTATGGATGTGCATTTTAGACTTTGGAGGAACTTGGAAAGTGCATCTTCCATTGGTTGAGTTTGCATATAATAATATTTATCAGGCGAGCATAGGAATGGCACCATTTGAGGCTTTATAAAGGAGACCTTGTAAGTCACCTTCATGTTGGGTGGAGTCCATGGAGAAGTTGCTGCTTGGGCCTGACATGGTGTGGGAGACCACGGAGAAAGTGGATTTGATTCCACGAAGGATGAAGATAGCCCAAGACAGGCAGAAATCTTATGCGGACAAGCGGAGGAGAGACATTGAGTTTGAGGTTGGAGAATTATTTTTTATCAAAGCATCCCCGCATAGGAAGGTAGTAAGGTTCGGATCGAATGGAAAGTTAGCCCCTAGATTTTTTAGACCATTTCCTATCATGAGAGAGTTGGGAAGATGGCTTACCGATTGAAACTACCAGAAAGGCTTGTAGGAGTGCTCAACGTTTTTCAGGTTTCGCATTGCGGAAGTGCTTACATGACTCAGCGGAGGTCGTAGAGCCTTGTCAGTTGGAAGAGATGGAGGTAGAAAGGGAAGCATTAGTTCGGCGTATCCCCACGAAGATTATTAAAAGAGACACCGAGTGATTGAGAAATAAGGAGGTTCCGCTAGTAAAGGTGCAATGAGGGGACGATGTTGCAGATGCTTCATGGGAGACGAAAGAGAAAATTTGTACTTCCTATCCCCATCTTTTCGATAGTAAGTTTCAGAATTTCCTATTTTCCATCTTTAGTTTTGAATAGGTTTTTTTCCTTTATTATCCTTTGGAATGATAGAACTTAGGATTTAACCTATGGATGGTAAGGTTTGATTTCATGTTAATAGAACATGTCATGTATGATGTATGCTAGTGGTTGCAAGTGTTTGCTCGTGGATGCTATAAACGCATAAACTTACACTAGGCACTATTATCTCTTAGGGACCGGCCTAAGTAGGACACTAGTGCATATGTATATGGACGTGTGCGCATTTTTATCCTATTTCCATGATTGCTAAAAATGAATGATTTTCATATGATTGCTGCATTTGGATGATGTTTGTAGAACACATATTAAACTATCAGTTATCATTAGGGAATTTGCATTCATTTGGATATATGGCATGTACATGATTGCATAAAAGGAGGTCAAGTGAATCAGTGGACCACTTAATCTTTTGGATTTGTTAGGGAAATTTATACTACACTAATTGCATAAGTATCATAAATTGCATTAGAAAAACTTAAGGACAATGGATGAATGGATGATGATTGAGTAGTCGGTTGTAGAACTTGAATGAAAACATTTAGTTCATTCTTTTATCCTTAGATATTTCGGGGACGGAATACCATAAGGAGGGGAGAATGTAACAACCCAAAATTTAACCATACTAATTAATTCGTTAATTAATGAAACAATAAAATAACTTTATGAAATTATCAGAATTGAGCCACGGTAGTTGCATCATTGTGTCCATGGTAATGTTCTTGTTAGTTTTCAAATATAGAACGTCAAATCCAAGCTAATAAGAGCAAGTTACGAATTAAACAAAAATAAAGAATAAAAGAAAAAAAATAAGATGGGGTAGGTCGACTAAAAGGTCGACCAAACCACGCCTAGGGGAAAGGGCAGTCTACCTCCCGGTCGACCCGCCTATGGGTATGGAATGATGAAAATTTTCTTCGTTCCAAAGGTTTACAAACACATATTTTTCATTCTTTAGACTGATCTGGTCACTTCGTGCTTCCATCCGATGGCTCCTATTTAGCATATGACGTTGTTGCATCTTATTCAATCTTCAAACGCAACAGTCTGAGATCCACTTCTATCCCTATAAATAAGACACTAGGCCTAACACCTTTTCTCATTTTATATTTTCTCCGCTTGGATTCACCATTTCAGGAAGGACCCTAAAAGGAATAATTTTTCAAGGAGGGAATATTTTTCAACAAAAATATTTTAATACCCTCACGTGGATCCGAGAAGACCAAAAGCGAAGAGCTTAGGACCACAGGTGAGTGATTGTAATTATTTTATATTTCTTCAAGTAATTTAAAATAAAGGATTTTCAATAGTTGTTGTTTTACTATGATTTTTGGGATATCTTTTTAGTAGTTTATTTACAGTCTTTAAAATTATTTTCAGTCTATTTCTTTTAGCTATTCTTTTCAGTTAATTTTAGTTTATTTCTGTTAATTATATTTTTCCATTTATTTACAGTTTATTTACAGTATTTTAATTTATTTATTGTTATTTATGCGTTATTTACATCTTTTTCCTACGCTTTGGATTTTATTCTATTTTCAGTTTTCTTTTACTTTTATTTCTTCTTCGTATATGGATTAGAATAAATTAAACGCGAATGTGGATCAAAGTATAAGAATACTGAAATAACAGAAGATAAGATGTAAATTGTAGAGACTGCAATAAAAATGGAATTAAGACTGAAATTGAGCCTAATTATGATACTGATGTTAGAATTGGACTAATTAAAGATAAATGGCCTAGTTATAACTTAAAATTATAACTAAAAAGAGTATAAGATGAAAGGAGCTTATTTTTTACACTTAGACCTTGGGTTAAGTAATAAGTATGATTATAACATAGGTTATAATAAGAAATAGAACAAAGTGAGGCTTATTTAAGACTTAGGATAAATTAATAAGCGCAGATATTAAGAACAAAAGTAAAGGCTTGTTTAAATAATTTATCTACGTTAGTAAGCAAAGAATTAAGGTAGGACCTGTACCAAATAACCCTATTTCTATGGACACGGTGTTTCACATAACCCTGAAGTGAAACGAGGTAACTCACATAACCCTAAAGTGAGATGAGTTGTCTCACATAATCGTAAAGTGATATGAGGGGCACACTTATGTTATTAATGGTAGTAAATGGTCAATAAGTAGAAATCCAAATCACGGGGATTTGGGTAAAGGGGTGCAATGAGATATTGTTTGGATGACGGGTCATATCAACAAAATTTCCGCTGTTATTTCTATAGATACGGTGTTTCACATAACCCTAAAGTGAAACGAGGTGTCTCACACAACCCTGAAGTGAGACGAGCTGTCTCACATAACCCTAATGTGAGACAAGGGGAACGCTTGTTCTGAAGCTTGAGGAAATAAAAAGACCCAATAGGTGGAAAAACAAGTAACATGAGCATTGTGGCAGTTACGTGTGAGACTTCCATTAGGGTGCTCAGTAATCATTATGAGTTCTAAGCGCTTAGTGGGCCTTTCGTGGGCACCAGTGTCTACTGCGAAGGGAGTTTTAGCGTTCAGTCCACAATAGATTTTATGGAATATCAGGCCGATCAAAGGGTAATATTCGTGATTCAGCTTAATCTTAGCAGCTATCAAAAATAAGTGCAAACAATCAAAGTAAACGATTGTGTTAATATAATTAAATCATATTTATTCCCAGCTTATTCCTTCTTCATATTTCCTTTGTTTCCTAGAACTGTTGTAAGGTCTATTACTTTTACTTTGCTTAAAGATTCTAGTAATTATTATCATTCACCAGACTTTTAGTCAGACCCATTCCTTTATTTTCCCCTTTCCCTCCATAGGCAATCTGAGGCAAGGAAGATAGACCGCAGCTTCTTGGAGACTTGGAGTCCCTATCAAGTATTCCTTCTTTTTACATACAACTTTTTGTTCTTTTATTGTACTGGAACTGTATTGAGGGAAAGTTTGTGTTTATACTCTGGTTTTTCTGATGAGACTGGGATTTTATTTTCATAAGATAATTTCCATTAGTGTCCCTAATTTAAGTTATATTCATTATAATTTACCTTGGTATTCCCCAGTGATTGTCAAAACATATACGTGTTGATCCCCAACTATTATTGAACTTCATTAAGCCCCCTCTGGTATCCCCAAGGATAAATATCATTTATTTCATGAGGTTAAAAGAAAACAAGTTTCCAATCCCTTCAAAAGTATCCCTTTCGAAGTCTTGCTTTTGAACCTTTCAAGAGCAATAAAACTTTAGACATTGTACTTTAAAATGTTTCAAACCATTGCCTTAGAAAGCCTTTGGAAAACCTTCCGTTTAAACCTTTCAAAACCATTCAACCTTTCTATCTTGTCGAAAGCTACCTTTCGAAAGCTTTGCTTTCGACCCTTTTGAAATCATTTCGAAACTAAACCTTCTGAAAGCAAACCTTTTAAAACATAAACCTTTCGAAGACTTATTGGGTTCAATTTAGAACAAGTAGAAAACCTGTAGGATCGATTTCACCCTAGAGAGGGGGTGAATAGGGTGATACTATCGATTATAAAAATTATTGCAGAGGTTTATATAAAATAATTTCAACACAGATCACAGCAGAATAATAGCAGCACAGATATAGCAGAATATAAATAACAGAAAATAGAACACACAGATTTACCCAGCTTCAGCAAAACCCTGCCTACGTGCTGCCCCCAAGGTTTCTACTAGAAATTAAGTAGTCACACGCTTACACACGTAAACTCATGACACCCGCTACTGACTAGCCTAACTCTACGCTCAAAACCCTGCCACAACTCAGCCACTGAGTTGCAAATTCTCAAACTACGCCACGTAGTTTGTCCCTTAGTTACACAACTAGAAATTACAACGATTTAAGAACAAAATTAAAAACACTTTAAAAAAATAAAATAAATAAACCCTAATTTTTAAGATATTAAGGCCCAGCTCTATTTTAATAACAGGCCCTAAATAATCTTATCACAAACAAAATATTGCCGGCCTTTTTTCTTTTCTTTGCTTTTCAGTCAAACAATGGCCTCGTTCCTTCTTTCGTTCGTTCCTCTTAGCTCTGAAATTTGGACTTTGTTAAGTCGCTATTTAAATTGATGGTTGGTGCTTCGATCACTTAATTCAATTGATTCATTCGTGGCTCCTCCTCCTTGATCGAGTTCGACTTTGATTTGGTATGTAAATTTTTCTTTTGCATCTTCTAATTTGCTTGCTTGAACTCGATGGGTTTACGGCCGATGATGATAGGGTTTATATAGGGTTTAATCCCCTATAATTTCATTCGTATGTATTTGTTTGAGTTCGTCAATTTCTTTGTTCCGGCCATTCGATTTTTTTTCGATGCTGGTGATGATTTCTGACTTGTTCATATCGAATAATTTTGTTTACTTGATTAAAACGGTGTTGATTAGTTTCTTGGCCACCACTGCTAGTTTGATTTGTTCCTTTGTTTGACACCTTGTTCATCACGGCTCTGACATTTTCCTTGACTAATTGAATTTTTGACTGTTGTCGTGATTGACTTCGGCCACTTTGATTCTTCTGTGTGAATTTATGACTTTGCTTTTGGAAGTGTTTATTTCTCGACTCTGTCCATTTGTGTTTATTTCCTCTGGTCATTTGTTCGAACTAGCTGTGTCATATTTAACTTGTACCTACTGTTGCATGACTTCGGCATTTGACTTGAATTGACTTTGTACATGTGTGTTCAAGCTCCTGTTGTCTGCATTGCTTGATTCGAAGTGGTTCATGATATTTGTGCGCTGCATATTTTTGCTGAGACTATACTTGTACATGTCTTTGGTATCACAGTTTCATTCTACTCTGTGCATTCTTCTCTGGCTTGAATTTTGGTTGCATGCATATTGACCATTTCCTTTGTGTACTTGCTTCGGCCATTATGTCTTTGACCTGCAGCTTGAACTTTCTATACATATATTTACACATATAAACAGAGATTCTTCAATTGTTCACTGAACTGTTGTATTACTTTGTTGATGATGCTTTGACTATTGAACTTGGTTTGGATTTGTGGTCTTGTGTCATAGTTTTGGTTCATCTGATTACAGTTCTGTGCACATTGTGATCTGGTATCACTGACTTCGAGTTGCTTTAAGTATTTGTGTTATGCTTTTGTTTTGTTTTTGGTGCACATGCTTGCTTCCCTGGCCTGTTGCATTATAACCTTTATGTGTACTTCTAGTTAGCATATTTAGCTTTTGAATTTTGCTTGGAGTTTAGTAGCTTGTCTTCATTATGTGTTCATCTGGAAGTTTTGGATTGTTCTGATGTTTGACATTGCCTGACCTTTTGAATTGAGTCAGTGGTGGTTATACTTTGGTATTGATGCATTTCCTTGTGTGGTCAGTTCCACTTGCGGTTCTCTGGTCTTTAAGCCTGGGCAGTTTGGTTTCATTGATGATGTTATGCACCTGCATATACATGTGCCATTTCTTTTCTTACATCTATTGGTCTGCACATCCCCGTCTACTGCTTGACTCGAAGTCCGGTGGCTTCACTATGGCATCTGTTGTCACTATGTATATGTGCATTGTCTTCATGTAGTTTGTACCACTGCCTTTGTGCACTGTTTGGTTCATATTGCATTTGTACATTTGGATTTTAGTCGAGGCATGTTTTAGTTGTCTTGACCATTTTCTTGAACTTGCACCTGTGTTGAATCCAGCTTGGAGCTCGGGTTTGATCTTATGCTGATATTGTGACATTATTTTTATTGCACTTGAGCTGAACCCGACGTTTTGGGTTTGACCTTGTGCTCAACTGCCCCTGTAATTTTATCAAGTGTATATATCGGTGTGCACGGCCTTGTGGCATGTATAGTGGTACACTGTGCATGTCACAAGCTGTTCGTGTATGATGAATTCGAATTTAAATAATGACGAACAACCCAAATAACTAAGGCAAATATTATTTACAAAATCCACATTTTATTTTATACTGCAAAAATATTTTATTTTCAATTTTACTGCGTCATTGTATATTTTTGCACATTGCTCAAATGCTGGATTCACATTGGAATGAAGTTGAAGATAAATACGAGTTGAGTGGATGAGTGATATGTAGTTAGGTCAAATGTAAATTAGAAATTATGATGTAATCAAAATTGTATTGTAATTGAAGTTGTGTATATACAGTGAGAGCTTGAAATTTGTACTATTCAAAAATTGTAATAAATATTTGTTTGAATAAAATTTCTGTGAATTCAAATTCTGTGTTATTTATTTTATTCAGCAAATATTTATTTAATCTATGAAAAATAAAATAGTACATTAACAAATACATTTAAATGAATATATATATATATATATGTTTATTATCATCAAACAAAAACCATATAATCGCATATTCAACAAAACCCTCTTTCAAACCTTTCGACTTTATTTGGAAAACAAGGGTAAATCACCTAAGTCGAAAGCTTTCCTTCGAAAGCACGGAGAAGTGGCTAATTTTAAAATAAGTAAATCTTTCGACTTTATTGGAAAGTTCAACCCAAAACAAAACAAAAGCGGCTGTTACCTTTCGACTATGTCGAAAGGTTTCAAAACAAAAAAGTGATAAAAAAAGCAGTAACCTTTCGACTGTGTCGAAAGGTTTAATACCTTTATTTTCAAATATTTGGCCTGGTCGAAAGCAACCAAATCGAAAGCTCTTATTCGAAAGCAAAGCAGGCTGTCTTTGGTTTATAAAACAAACACACATCGATCTCTTTGGCAACCAACCTTTCGAGTAAGAACCCTTCGACTCTGTCCAATTCATTACGTACCAAATAACTTGATACCCTATGCATCGGTTTAACCTTGTCGAAAGCTGTGAACCTTTCAACCTTGTTGAATGGTCTGGGTCGGAAGGTTTAATGCCAGAATTGGCCGAAACATGCTAAAAGTATGGTATCTTTTTTTAATTTAAAAGGATAATTTTCAACTAACCCGCGTTTATTTGTCAAATTCTCATTGTTGAAAAATACTTTTTTGAAAAGTGCTGCCACTAATTTTAGAAATAAATAATCATTTTATTTTGCAAAATGCCCCTTCTTCTTAATTAAATATATAAAACATTTAAGTCTCATACCTTAAATAATTTTATATATTCATTAAATAACTTAGGAAAAGTATTAAAAAAATCTCAGAAAATCTATTTCAATATGTTTTCAAACATTTAAAAATTCAAACCAAATAATTACTATTTTAGCTGTAAATAATTTATAACCAAATAGATTATTTTTCTCACTAAAAATTTATATAAAATCCACATTAATTTAGAAAATTATGAAAATTGAAACCCATCTCTAGAATATCATTTCTAACCTATATTTAAATTTTCAAGACATTTGGATGTGATTTAATAGAATTTTCATGTGAAACACATCATAAAAACTAACATGAACATATATAATTCACCAACACGCATATATAATATTAATCATCAAAATATGACATATACTTGCAAAAATAATTTAGATCTAATTCAAAAACCAAAATCATAAGAAAATGGGATGTAGTAATTATTCACCTTAGATTTGAGATTAAATGATGTGAGATTTGATGTTGATTTAGTTGATTATCTTCCTTCTCCTGAATCCAAGCTTATCTTCTCTTGAGAACAGTAATGGTGGCTATCCTTAGTATAATTTTTGTTTGAATGAAGATTTCTATTTCCTAAGGGTTTAGGATATAAGCCGCTCCTATTTTCCATATTTCCCTTACTCATTTCCTAACACATTTGTTTATGTTATCTCATTTTGACTTGCACATTAACATGGCACAACTACTCTTAATTTAATCAAATCTCTACCTATTAATCTTCACATTATTTTATTTAGTTTGACTAATTAAATATCCTAAATAATGTTATAAAAATATGCAGACTCCCCACCTTAAAGAATTTCATCTTTGAAATTACGATAAGGCATAAAGCAAAACAACTAAAGGTAAAACATACCATCAAACAAATCAGGATAAGAGTCTCTAATCCCGCTCTCAGTCTTCCAAGTACAGTCTCTAGCATCGTCACTCCACTGGACCTTTACTAATCTGACTATTTTGTTCCTTAACCTCTTCTCATCTCTAGCCACAATCTAAATCAGCTTTCTAACTAGAGCCAAGTCCAGCTCTACTACTAAATCCTCTAATATTGTATGCATTATAGTAGTCTGTGAGTCTCTAATACATTTTCTAAGATGAGAAATATGAATACGTCATGGACTCCAGCCAAACTACTTGGTAACTCTACTCTATAAGCAAGTTTCTCGATTCTCTCAACAATACGGAAAGGTCCAACGAATCTGGGTGCTAACTTCCCTGACTTTCCAAATCTAATCACACCCTTCATCGGTGAGACTTAATTAACACAAAGCCTCCAACCGAGAATTCAAAATCTTTCCTTCTTCCATCAGCACAACTTTTCTGCCTAGACAGGGCTTCCTTCATCCTAGCTCAAATCGACTCAATCTTCTCTACGGTTTCTTTCACTAAATCCAGACTAAGAACCAACCTATCCTTGGTCTCTAACCAAAATACGAGAGATTTGCATGGTCTCCCATACAACGCTTCAAACGGTGTCATTCCAATACTAGTTAGATAACTATTGTTATACAAGAACTTGACTAAATGGAGATGGTCTTCCCATGATCCCTTGAAATCCAATACACAAGCTCTTAACATATCCTCCAAGATTTTTTTAACTCTTTCCGTTTGCCCATCAGTCTGTGGATGGTAAACGGTACTCATATTGAGCTTGATTCCTAATGCTTCCCGTGGACTCTTCCAGAACTCACTAGTAATCAATGAATCTCTATCACTGACAATACTGCTAGGAATACCGCGCAGTCTAACCACGTTCTTCATAAACAACTTTGCCAAAATAGGTTTCGTCCTAGTTGACTTTACCAGAATGAAATGAGCGCTCTTAGTCAGTCCACTATAACCCATATACTTTCATTTTCTCTACTAGATATGGGCAACCCATTAATAAAATCCATTGAGATAGAATTCCATTTCCACATCGAAACTTCTAATGGTTGAAGCAATCTTCTTGGCTTCTGGTGTTCAGCCTTCGTTTGCTCATAATTTAAGAACTGGTTAACACATAAACCAATGTCCCGTTTCTTACCTTCACAAAAGAAACTTCTCTTCATATCACGATACATCTTCATTCCTCCTGAATGGGTGAACTTCGAATGATGGCATTCATCCAAAACGTCCTTCCTAGATTCTCCTACATCCAGAACACACAACCTTTATTTTTTATCAACCACCCATTTTGGTCAAGACTGAAATCCTTTAAGTCATCGCCCTTTGTTCCTTCCCTCAACCTTCTGATCCATTCATCCAAAACTGGATCCCCCTCCAGTTTAGAAGCTGTCTTCTCAATCATTACCGGTCGAATATCTAAACAAGACAATACAACACTTCCTACACTAGAACCTACCTCAGATCTAAACTGTACTCTGCAAGCTAATAATGATTCTAAATCTTTCCAGTCAGCAATCATAGCTAATACTACATTCTGATGTTTCCTGCTAAGTGCATCCACTACCTTATTTCCTTTACCAGGAGTGTACTCAATTCCAAAATTATAAGCAGCAACAAACTCCAACCATATATGTTGTCTCATGTTTAACTCCTTTTGAGATATCAAGTACTTTAATGACTAATAATCTGTATAAAGCTCAAATCGCTCTCTCAATAGATAATGCATCCACACCTTTAAATCAAATATTAAGGTAGCTAACTCCAAATCATGCATTGGATACCTAACTTCATGTGGTCTGAGCTGCCTAGAAGCATAAGCAATCACTATACCTTTTTGCACCAACACAGTTCCCAATCCATTTCTGCATGCATCAGTATAAACAACTAAATCTTGATTCCCTCCAGAACTACGAACAATGATGCATGGATCAATAAGTGTTTCAAGCTCTGGAATGCTTCCTCACACTTATCAGTCCATACAAACTTCATATCTTTTCGCATAAGCTTAGTCATTGGTGCAGCTATCCACGAGAAATCCTTCATAAATCATCGGTAATATCCAACCAATCCAAGAAAACTCTTTATCTCGGTCAGCATCTCGGGTCTTTTTCAATTATTCACTGCCTCAATCTTAGTTGGATCTATAGACAACCCTTTCTCTGAGACCATATGACCAAGGAACTTCACTTCCTTCTTCCAGAAATGACACTTCGAAAACATAGCCTTCAATTGATGTTCCCTCAATGTCTCAAGCACAACTCTAAGATGAACTTCATGATCCTTCTCATCTCTAAAGTATATCAAAATATCATTTGTGAAGACCAACATAAATCTACCCAGGTGCTCTCAGAAAATAAGATTCATTAAATACACAAAGAATGCCGGTGCGTTAGTTAGTTTGAACGACATAACTAACCATTCGTATGATCCATACCTTGTCCTAAATGCCGTCAAAGGAATACTATCCTTTGCTTCCCTACATTGATGAAATCCCATCGCTAAATCCAGTTGCGAGAATACATTGGCTCCACTTAATTGATCGAACAGATCGTTAATTCTCGACAATGTATATCGGTATCTTCTAATTCAACTTACGATAATCGATACATAGCCCAACGACCGTCCGGCTTCTTAGCAAACACTGCGGCAGCTCTTTACGGTGAACTACTTGGTCGAATAAAATTCTTGCCTTCCAAATCCACTAACCGCACCTTTAACTCTTTTATCTCTATAGATGTCATCCTGCTTGGAGGCCTACTCACTGATTCTGCTCCAGGCACCAATTCAATCCAAAAATCCGTGGCTCATTTCGATGGAAATCGAGTTTCCGGCTCAAATACATCAGCAAATTCTCTAATTACAAAGACTCGATGTAAATCGTCCTCCAACTCCATAATACCCAATAAAGCATTTACTTCACAACTAGGGTTCTTTACGGTGTAGACTATCTGATCACTACAATCCAAGTAACTAAGTGATATTTTTCTATCGTGGCAAAATATCTTAGCATCATATTTACTCAACCAATCCATCCCAAGGATAATACCAAATCCAACAAAATCAAATACATGCAAACAATAATCAAAAGTATGACCTAGTAAGTCAAA
Organism: Allium cepa; assembly: GCA_030765085.1. Lineage (NCBI taxonomy): Eukaryota > Viridiplantae > Streptophyta > Magnoliopsida > Asparagales > Amaryllidaceae > Allium > Allium cepa. Next base: position 302,683,481 of record CM060945.1, on the reverse strand, counting down.
CTCTAAATGGTCACATCTCATCCCAAGTGTTACATACTCTCTTATTGGATTCGCAACCTTTAAGGAAGTAACAAGGTATGTGGGTTCTATACATAACCTGTCAACCAAATACTGTGATATAAACGAATGCGATGCTTTGGTATCAAACAATACCCTAACCGGTATGCTATGAATCAAAAGCGTACCTTCCATCATAGACTTTCCTTTCTCAGCAACAGTTGGTTTAGAGGATGATAGCTCCAAAGCAAAGACCTTTCCTTTTCCCTCCTTGGCAACTTCAAGACATTTATTCTTGTAATGCCCTATATGGTTGCAATTATAGCATTGCACATTCAGCTTCCCTACAACCAACCTTCTATCACCCGAATGACACTCATTAGCATAGTGCCCCTTCTTATCACACTTGTAGCAAACTATATCTGCTTTCTCTTTCTTGACTGCTCTTACTTTTTGAGCACCATTCTTCTTGAAGAACTTCCTCTTTCTCACCTGAGGATCCTGGGAATCAACTGGCTTCCCCCTAGATGATATAACAAGCATCTTCTCATGGAGAATAGCCATTTCCACCACCACATTAGAAGAAAGATCTCTGATATGGGCCATAGTCATTCTTCCTAGCTTTGGCCTCAATCCCCTAATGAATCTCTCATTCCTTCTGACATTAGTGTCAACCAAAGCATAACCATATCGAGATAACTCATCAAACTTAGCAGTATACTCGATCACAGGCATCTGTCCTTGGACAACAGCCATAAACTTTCTCATCAACGCCGACTTAGCAATCTCAGTCAAGAACCTGTGCTCAAACCTCCTTCTAAAATTAACCCGTGTCAGTTCTTCTTCCAGTACACTGTCTACCACACTATTCCACAAATGAAGCGCTAACCCTTGCGACTGTCTAGAGCCCAGCCTTCTCTTCCATCATTCAATCCTAAATCGGTAAAGATCATTTCATAGTTCAACAGCTAGTTGTCAACTTAAACAGCATCCTATGTTCCAAGAAACAGCTTTCCTCCCAGACTGATATAATCTCTACCTAGATTAGCATGGTTATATCCAACTGGAACCATAGGATTAGCTTCACCAACATTTCCAGTAGCTCTCGCTTGCGAAAGATTTTCCAACAACTGATACACCATCCCCGCATCTACTAGTGGATTTCTAGCACCTACATTTTCAGCTTGAGCCTAACAAGGACCACTTCTAGTATTTGGTTGGGGATTTCCATTAGTGGTGCTACTCCCTCCCCCGAGATTAAATTTGCCTCTTCTTCCTTCCATATCTATATTCAAGCTTTGTGAGATACAAATGAATAGCCTAACTAAGATAGGAGTCCAGAAATATAACGTATACTTATATGTAGCAAATACAACTACGTTACTATAGCATTATCTCATACCCTAATCTTAACTCTAATTACTAAGGATTATGTTTTCAAAATCATTTTTAGTTAAAGTATTTCATAAACCATGCTCTGGTACCAAGTTGTAACATCTCCTATCTAGAGGCCCAAAACTAAGCGCTACGGATGCTGTAGTCATCTATAGTATTAGCTTTCGACGACTAAATACGACTATGTTAATGGTACCCGTAATATCAGAAGCATTTGAATATGGAAAAAAAACACATATTTCAAAACAACTTTTACTTCATTACATTTCAAAACCAAATGTTTTACATTCTCAATACATAATCCCAATACGTTCCCAAGTACAGATAAAATATACTTATTACAAAATACGCTAAGAGCGGTACACGAAGATACCTCCTTCGATGATCAGAGTTATATAGTCATAATAGACATAATAAAATCACAATGGAGATATAATAAAGCATAAGTAAGAACTGTAAATTTTATATAGCTATCTGTTTGCCTCTTACATGCCTCCGGTAACCTTATGCATCATCCTACTAAAACCTGAAAAGACCCTAACCCCACAGCCTACTCAAATTAATTTTGAGCATTCGACAGTTTAAGGGAAAAATGTAAACTTTGAGTCAGACATAAAGCCTGGTGTAAATAATATTATACATTCCAGTTTAATATGTTAAGTGAGACCACGTCGCTTAGCGGAATGAGTTTTCCCTCACTAACATCTTTTTAAAACCTTTGTAAAACCATATTTTATGCCCCTATATCCACAATTTTTAAAACATATATTTCTAAAACATTATAATGATATTTATACATGAAAACAATTAGGATTTCCCCATCCCCTATTAGATTTAAATTGCATCAAAGAGGGACTATCCATCCCACATTCATTTTACTTAAGTTGACGTGGACTATCCAACCCACATTACATAGTTTTCCTGGGATAACTATAAATTCTTCATTAAACATATGGAGCATATCCATCACCCACATGATGTTGACTATCCATAACATCCCATAGTTTTACCAGCATGACTATAAACCCTTCTTCAATCATATGGAGGATATCCATCTCCAACTCGATGTTTACTATCCATCAAACATCCCATGAATATACTTATATCATGCTATCCACATGAGTAACCTATTTCCATCAGTATCCCTAATTTAGGTTATATCCCAATTATCCCCTACTATCCAATGGTTGACCTATTTCCATTAATATCCTTAATTTAGGTTATATTCATTAATTTACCTTGGTATTCCCTAATGATTGTCAAAACATATAAATGTTAATCCCTAACTATCATTGAACTTCATTAAGCCCACCCCGGTATCTACAAGGATAAACAACATTTATTTTATAAGGTTAAAAGAAAAAAGTTTCAAATCCCTTTTGAAGTATCACCTTCGAAGCCTTGCTTTTGACCCTTTCAAGAGCAACAAAACTTTAGACGTCCTGCTTTAAAATATTTCAAAGAATTTCCTTAGAAAACCTTTGGAAAACCTTCCATTTAAAACCTTTCGAAACCATTCAGAAATAAAACCTTTTGACCTTGTCAGAAGCTACCTTTCGACCCATTTGAAAGCTTTGCTTTAGACCTTTTTGAAATCGTTCAGAAAGTATTAAACCTTTTAAAACATAAACCTTTCAAAGACTTACTGGGTTTAATTTAGAAGAAGTAGAAAACCTTCTTTCAAAACCTTTCGACTTTATTTGGAAAACAAGGGTAAATCACCTAAGTGAAAAGCTTTCCTTCAAAAGCATGGAGAAGCGGCTAATTTTAAAACAAGTAAACCTTTCGACTTTGTCGGAAGGTTTAAATCAAAACAAAAGCGGCTATAACCTTTCAACTGCGTCGAAAGGTTTCAAAACAAAATAGTGATAAAACAGCAGTAACCATTCGACTGTGTCGAAAGGTTTAGAACCTATATTTTTAAGTATTTGGCTTGGTTGAAAACAACTAAGTCGAAAGCTCTTATTCAAAAGCAAAGCAGGCAATCTTTGGTTTATAAAACAAACACACTTCGACCTCTTTGGTAACCAACCTTTCGACTTAGAACCCTTCGACTCCATCCAATTCATTACGTACCAAGTAACTTGATATCCTATGCATCGATTTGACCTTGTCGAAAGCTATGAACCTCTCGACCTTGTCGAAAGGTCTAGGTCAGAAGGTTTAATGCCAAAATTGACCGAAACATGTTAAAAGTATGATTTTTTTGTTTTTAACTTAAAAGAATAATTTCCAACTAACCCACCTTTATTTGTTAAATTCTCATTGGTTAGCAAATACTTTTTAGAAAGGTGCTTCCACTATTTTTCAGAATTAAATAATCATTTTATTTTGTAAAATGCCCCTTCTCCTTAATTAAATAATTAAAACACTTAAGTCTCATATCTTAAATAATTTATATATTCATCAAATAACATAGGAAAAATCCTAGGAAATCTATGCCAATATACAAAAATTCCAAACCCAAATAATAATTATTTTAGTCGTAAATAATTTATAACCACATAAATCATTTTTCTTACTAAATTTTTTATAAAATCCACATAAATTCATAAAATCGTGAAAATTGAAACTCATCACTAAAGTATCATTTCTGATCTACATTTAAATTTTCAAGGCTTTTTGATATCATTTAATAGAGTTTTCATGTCAAACACATCATAAAAACTAACATGAACATATATACTTCACCAACAAGCATATATAATTTTAATCATCAAAACATGACATATACTTGCAAAAACATTTCAGATCTAATTCTTAAAACCAAAATCATAAGAAAATGAGATGTACTAATTATTCACCTTAGCTTTGAGATTAAATAATGTGAGATTTAATGTTGATTTAGTTGATTATCTTCCTTCTCTTGAATCATAGGTTATCTTCTCTTGATAATAATAATAATGGTGACCGTCCTTAGTATAATTTTTGCTTGAGTGAAAATGAAATGAAGGTGAGTTCTATTTCCTAAGGGTTTAGGGTATAAGCCCCTCCTATTTTTGTCATATTGCCCTTACTCATTTCCTAACACATTTGTTTATGTTATCTCATTTTAACTCGCACATTAACATGGCCCTGCTACCCTTAATTTAATATAATATCAACCCATTAATCTTCACATTATTTTATTTAATTGAACTAATTAAATATCCTAAATAATATTATAAAAATATGAGGTGGTACAAGTCACTTCATCATCTGAAGATTCAGGGCCTAATACATGAAAATAATTTGCAAAAGGATTCACAATTTTCAAGAAAAAACCATAGTAATCCTTGCAATATATAAATTTCATATCCCAACTAGAATCGGAAAGGATATCCCTATTTCTACCACCACAGGCTCCAGCAATAGTCAACACAAGGTCTTCAACAACATAGTAGTGAAGATGCATGATATTGGATTCACCATGAACTTCACTTACAAACATATGAAAATCGTGTCTAGTAGGGTCATATCTCAGACGACTCATGAATCCAAGGTTTCTCAGAAAAATTCCAATCAATAACATCATCAGTAGTGGCTGTAAAAGCTTTAGGATCAACGGTAACAGCAGACATTGATTCATTAATAATAGTAGAGGAATAAATCATAGGAGGAACAGTACCTACAGCAGTAGGAGAGGTAGGACGAGCCATCAATACAGAAGGTATTGTAGTCGCAAATGAATCTCGTACAATATCCGAAGGAGAGGACGTCGCAGACGTAGGAACCCACGTATAAACTAAAGGAGAAGGAAGCAGTATCTTGACCAGAGGAGGAGCATCCGAGGTCGAGGCAAAGAGCTTGCAAGAGTCACCAATGTGGCCAAAAGAATGATAAAAAGAACAAATATCAGGCACCCAACCATATCTAACTCGAACTTCAACAACAACGCAATCAGTAAGCTGAACACTAATCGAAGAAGGCGGCTGCTTATCAGGGGTTACTTCAATCAGTGCCTTAGCATAAACTAATCTCTCCTAAGTCACTATATCAGAGTCAAAACATTTCAATTTACCTATTGTGCAAGCCAACCAATTCAACTCCGTTAACGATTGCAAGACAAACGAAATGTGCGTAAAGTATATCCAAATAGGAATAAATATCACTTGGTCTCTAGCACAAGCAACGAACATCGACCACGCGGTGATAATGAATGGTTTCACATTAATAAAGGATGAATCAGCTTCAAGGTTTTCTTATAGCTAGAAATTTTGAAGTAGTACATGGAGTCGATATGAGTAACGCGAAGATCACACTAAGTCTCTATATGCAATGGCATAGAGTTCTAGCACCTTGAATCTTTTGGTTAGGGTGTAGAAAAAACCAACTAAAAAGCTAGACAAAAATTCAGCCCAGCTTGCATAATTGAAGGAGGCGGCACCATGATTCCATTATTCTCCACAATTTCAAAGTCTATCGGAGAGTAGGCTCCCGCATCGCGGGGCCAACAAGTGAAAGAGAGGCATCCAAGGCTTGGAAAAGATGGGAACAGACTTAGATACAGAAAGCAAGGGCTCCTAGGATAATGCAGCACCGGTAGGCATACTTTTTTCCACATGAACATTTTGTCGAATAATATCAGTACACACGCCCGTAGCAGCTGAGAATGTGGCCAAGGTCTCAGAGACATCAAACACAGTACCATCCTTATTCACATTTGAATCATCTAACAGATCAGCCATGCATCATACGCAGGAGACAAAACAACATCACCAGATTTGTGCAAATCTTTGCCAACAAAATCAAAAAACTAGAGCTCACCTGAGACGAAAAGAGGAGCATTACAGGCCTGCGCACTAACAGCTATTAGACGAGAAGAGTCAGGGAAGCAAAGATGCGGGAATTCCATTGGCGAACCTATTTAAGGCCTGGAGGAGATAGCGAGTGGGAAAGGATTTGAGATCTAAAAGGGCGACCGAATCTTGTCATGCTTGACGGGCATTCATTAGGTTGGAGACGGGAGAACTTTCCAGGTTTCTTCGTAATGGATGGAACAGAGGTGGAAGAGCGAGAGATCGAAGGAAATAAAGTGGAAAGAGGGGCCGGACAATACAAAGGAAGACACCATTTTTTCACTCATTGAGTGTATTGCTATTCCCACTTTGATTTCCTCTGCTGGCCACCTACACCGAAGGTCATTTCAAAATAATATGCACTTCTCCTCCTAGCATCGCATTTTTCTCTCTAAATCAAACGACGCCCCAATTGGTTACAAAGGATCGAAATACTGTTCAGCCACCTCCGGCTGTTTTTCTTGAATAATGTTCGGTTGTCAACGATCATAGACGTTAAACCACCAAAAAACTGCTGATACAAACAGTTGTTTATAACTGAGTGAAAGAATATGATATTGGTAGCCAGAAGCGCATACAAAAAATTAATTTCCATTAGAATTATAATGGTGGCTAGAAGAGGAAATCGGGGTAGCAACAGCAACACACTTTATTGATGAATTAAAGTGAATTCAAGCAATTGTACAGTGTGGGTGTGTGTATAAAATAATAATAATACATAATAATTATTTCGAAAATAAGAGCGTGGTCATGTCATCTCCTACTTGAAGGTGTTTACTTGTACTCACGCCATCGCGCATGTCAATGAAGATAGTTTAATAACATACACATGCATGATACAAAATCACAAAGGTCATGGTAAGCATACTTTAAATTATAAATTATTAATAATCACTTTAAATTATAAGTTATAAATAATTAAAATAATATAGTACGAATTTTAATTCTAAGTCTATTTGTAATTGCAGAATAAATTCATGAAAGAACGAGAGAAACTGCTCGAGGGAACAGGTCGGGAAGAGTTGACCATTAAAGAGGAGGATCAAATTTTTGACGTTATCATAGAACTGCCAACGCGAAGTAGGCGTTATGGTTTTGAGAACCAAGATGTAATGTTTGTGTATAATATATTTATAAATAACATATAACATGTTGATTTTATTAATTATAGGATATGAAACCCGTACACTTCAGCAAACAATGTTACCGGCTAGACATAGGCAAAGTAGCTAAAAAAAAGAGCTTAATACTTTGGGAGATTGCAAAGTTAAGAGATTGGATAGCCGTCTTGGAGGAATGAGACAAACGTCAGTCTGCGATGATATACCAAATGATGGATGAGCGCATTGCTGCATATATGCAACAACATGACACATTTCCTTCATCAGCGGGATCTGGAGCAATGGGGATTAGTATGTATGATTTTTTTGGTTTATGTCGACACATTGTATATATATGCACTTTGAGATGAATGAGGTAGTTTGACTATGTTGTGAGATAGTTTGAGAGTTACATATACTTTAAGATGGATGTGGTTGACATGATTTGATATTTATGATAAGTTTTGAGATGTTGTTGGATGAGTACTGTTGAGTTAACGTGAAGTTTGATATATTTTGAGATGTTGACAGATGTTTGTGATTTGTGGTATATTGATGGATGTTTAAGATTGATTTATCGTATATATTGATGTTTTTTTATTATTGATGTGATATATGTGATTTGGGCTTTGATATATATATAGTTTGGGGATGAAGTGCTGTTGGAATAAAAAAAAAAGCTTCAGGATTCCAACGGCTGGTGATAGCTTTGAGGTTGCAAGTTTTCCCATGATATGTGTTGGCCAGTGATAACAAATTGGTAAAGTCATGAACTTCGACGTGCACACGAGGGGACATTGAAAGCCGTTGAAAAGTCGACGAAAGTTGTCAAAATGATTTCAGTAGAGCCATCAAGAAGTTCATCGAAAATCAGTTGTTCGACGACCAATATTTCAACTGCTATTTCTATCGGCTTCCGATGGCCGCCAACGTCTAATAGCCATCAAAATAACCGTTGTTTCTTGTAGTGGTTATGATATAAGATATGAACCTGACCATGTTTAATCATGCATATACGCTCGTGCACATGCATAAATAAAATTGGAGTGTGCGGAAAAACACTAACCGCACAAAAGGCAACAGTTTTTTAAAGCTATTAATATAGCAGGCCCGAAATTTTCACACCCGAAAATTCCAGATAGTTATGAAAGAAAGAAGAAAGAGATAGCAGAAGAAGAACAGAAACACTCAACATCTCACATTCGCAGCGGGTAAAATATAATAAATAATAACAGTTTACAAAAGAATATTATAACTGTTGGTTATATTTAATTTACATCAGAGTTTCACATAATATACAGTCACTGAATATTTACAATTATCATGACTCAGATTAACAATAATATAAATACAGCGGATATACTCTATACGATATTGCCTCCAGCTCGCCTCCTGAGCTCCAGAATGTACCTACCTGAAAATCTGTAATACTCGGTCTGACCCGAGCATTACATCAAAATAACACCCGGGTCAGGCTGGAAACCAGCGTGAGTAAACCCAACTAACATAAAATACCAAAGCAATCAACTTATATAAACCCGGGGTATCTTATATCAATTTAACCAATTCACAATTTGCTAAAGACAATGCTTATTTCACATACAAATTTCTAAGTACCAAACTTAGCTAAAATAAACCAATTCACTTAAATCAATTCATTCCATTCTATTGATTTCACAAATCAATTTATATAATTTTGAAGTGGTTTCAGGTATTTCCCAATACCCAACCCCGGTCTCTTCGAAACTCCTGTTATCCTAAATCAAGTTATTCAAATGAAATACACAACATTTCATATCAGATATATCAACTCTTTTCAAAACATCTAATACCAGTCCATCATCCATAAGCAAAGCTTAATCACATACAAATCAATTCAATTGTTTCAAATTGAATTTTAAACTTCAATCACTTAGATTCCTTCATTTAACGTTAATTAATTCCAAATCAATTAATTAGTCAACCCATCGTTATTCATCTTAATTAATCACCCTAAATTAATTATCTTTCATTTTCATTCGAATAATTACCTCTAATTATCTTCTCGTTATTAATTATCCTTAATCCCAATCAATAAGTAATCCTAATTACTTTATAAATTAATTGATAATATCAATTACATAAATCCTTGATTACTTATATCACTTAACTCCTCATAAGTCACTTATCATTGGTTTAATTAATCTTAATTAATCAATCTTTAATTACTCCATTAATTATAAAAATTTATAATTTCCAAATATATTTTAATTTATCTAATCTAAATTTATTACTAAAATTCAACCACAATATTAATCATTCTCGATTAATCTCATTCCATAATTAACTATCTTTTTATTTGCTTCATTAATAAATTAATTACTCCTTAATTAATTATCTTAGTTAATCTCTTGATTAATTCTACAAGCAATTATATTTTATTTATTACTTTAAGTAATTACTCATTAAACCGCCCAATGATTATTCAAATTTAATTAAACTTCATTAATTTACTTAATCCTTAATTAATTAATTCAAACTCTCTCAACTACTAAATTAATTAACCCGAATCATTGATTAGTTGAATTAATTAACCATTTTAATTACCCTGCTAATTTGATGGATCACAACCATCAAGCCCTTATCAACATTAAAATGAAAATATTTCCTTATTTATAACTTAAGTTTTAAAAAAAAAGAACGAAGAAGGGGCGGCTCGAAGAGGGTTTATAAATCAGGGGGAAATCGAATTCGTGTTCGAAGAGGCCGAAGGTTCAACTCGTTCGAGCCGCGACCTGATAGGGGTCGGTGAGTTTTGAACCTAGAGCGGCGATTGAATTCTTCGATCGTTAGAAGGAGTTCGTCAGCGATGCCCTGGAGATCCATCGCGAGTCAGTCGCGATAATGTGAGCAAGTGAGGTCAACGCGTGCGTACGCATGGTCTTGGGCGAGGACTCGTCGATTTAGGATTGTTCGAGGTCGCGCGCGAGGGAAGGCGCAGGCCGATTGGAGCTGCGATGATGGGCGATTCTCGAGTTTGACGTTGTTCGAGGCATGTATTGTCAGGGTCTTGATGGCGATGGTTTGAATCGCAAATTGTAGTGAGGTATCCTCATTTTTTCCCTCAATTTAAATTTAATTTATTTTCAGCAGTAAAAAAAAGGGAAAATTATTATTAACTGAATTTAGTTGTTAATTAAATTATAAAATGGAAATAATTATTCGGTTATTTCCGATATTAATAAATTGTAAATTATCATACAAGGTCTAATTGTGGAGAAATTGGTCGTGATGAGATTGGAGTGCAAATCGAAAATCAAAGGTGAGTGCATCTCACTCTGTTGGTTTATTATTTAAATTTGAATGGTTAAATTTTAATAATTGGTAGAGTGATTAAACTGATTAGACGTGCACTAATGTTGGTGTGACTTGGATTTTGGTTGGTTCTCGAGTTAAATGTGTTGAAAATAAAAGCATCTCGTAAGACCACGCCACAAATAAACATGTCGGGTTTTTACCTTACGATAGCTAAAATAATTTTTATAGATATCCTCTGATATTATAATAGGGTCTATATTCAAATACTTATAAAATAGCCGAAATTGTTACATTATTAAATTCCAGCTACTAGCCACAGAGTGGGTAATACAAACAAAACTCGTACAAGGCTCGTAGGGAGAGTGGATTTCCAACTAATGACTAGGCACTGGGGTACCACCTGTCACAGTACGGGGACTAGATCACCGTACCGAGGAGTACGCCCGCTCCCCTGCATCACAAGGCCGGAACCATCCCTTACTGGATAGTCCCGAATGAGATCACCCCGCGGTTGGGATCAGCAACCGCCCACTAAGCCGAAAATAAAAAGGGACATCTATACTGGAATGACCTCACCCTGCTTGGGTGCTACCCACCTAGCCTTGCTGCATAACCCCTGATTTTCAGTCATTCCCATTTGATGAGGCTTGAGGCTAAGCGTTACCTTTATAGAACATATCCCTTAGAATGCCCATCGTCCACCTGACGATGTTTCGCAAGCATTCATCCATACAAGCCCGTCCCGGGTTCGAACGGAACCGAAGGCACTATTCCTACTACATCCATTTCGGAAATATCCTCAGGATTAGTAGCGACTAGCCCTTGCACTTCACTGCTCCAGCTTCGACTCTGAACACATTTCACGAAACGTACAAACCGGATCGAAGTGGTTTTCGAGAAATAAATCTCGATCCCGGTCTCTTCGAAACGATCAGCGTATTTGTCCAATATTGATAGTCGGTTATTTAACTATCAATTAATATTCACAAACAACCATCAACCAATAAATAATTTTCCAATTATTTATTACCTTTAAAATATCTTCACAAGATATATTTCTATTTTCAACCTTTTGAAAACAGTTTCAAAACCATCTTTCTTTTCAGAATAAACTTTCCCAAATGTTTTCTATCTTCTCTGAAATCACCAAGCACGAAATAGATTTTTTAAATAATTTAAAACACTTTACTTTGAAATATATACTTTAAAACATTTAGGATAAAATTACTTAAATAATTTGTTAAAAATACATACTATATGAATTTGAGAAAATAAGGCTACTTTATAAAATATAAAACTAGATTTTTACCTTTAAAACCCATACTAAGTCACTTTTAAATAATTAATGCTACAAGATATAAAAAGGAAATACTTGCTTTAGAAGTTAAATATTAGAAATAATAAATTTTACAAACTTGTTTTCTTTAAAAACAACTTTAAAACATTTAATTTATATTTACAAATTTACTTTTAAAAACGTGTACTTGGCCATCCAGAGAAAAGTCCATCTTCAAATCACCTAAATCAATTTCCCCAAATTGATTTCCAATTCATTTTATTTGAAATAGGTTTCTTTAATTTCTCACTTCATTTCAAAGTTCATTAGTTATGGACTTATTATTATTTTTGTTATTTTCCGTTTGATTTTAAATCCTTTAACTAAAATATACAGATTCCAGACTTTCCTCGTTTCTTCTGTATTCCTTCAATAATTTAAATATTAAATATTAAATAAATGTTTTGTTCTATTAAATAATATCATTGAAGTTTCAAACTTCATTAACTTTCTGTTTATTCAAAATGTCCTTTCCATATACAGAATTTTATTAATTAGCACTAAACACTGCTGTTATTCTTATCCAATTTATCCTTAATTTATTTAAAATTTCTATAATTATTTCACTTACAAATCCTCTGCATTTTATTTCCAAATTCAAATTCTATATATCTTGATAACTTAGTGCACCGGAAATATTCAGGTAAACCATATCATCCAATATTCCAATTATCAACAATATTCATCACAGAATATAAAGTAATCACAACAGGGGTATTAAATAATTTAAATAAATGTTGAGGGATCCAGTTGGATCCCTCCAACCTGGTTTCCCTGCATCCACAGATATTAGCACAATATAAAATGCCAATTCCAAATATATATATCACAATATAGCACATCAATCAATCCAATCATCCAAACAATTATTTAAATTTAATCATTTAAATTTTAAATTAACTGAGTGAGATTAACTCACCTTTAACGTTTGCAATCCGACCCAATTCGTCTTGCTTCCTTCAAATTTTTACCTTGTATAAACATTGGATGATTTTATTATCATTTGGATTAATCGAACATTTAACTGCCGTATAACAATTTTAATTAACCAATGATTTTATTTTAGACTAACATCTTAGATTATAAAACCAATCCCTCTTAATAAATTTATTTAGACTAACAGCTGTTCAGGAATTGAAGATAAGGCTTACTAGTGCACCAGTACTTGCTATTCCGGATGGGAAAAGCAAATTCGAGGTTTATACTGATGCTTGTATTGTTGGTTTGGGAGCAGTTCTGATGTAGAACGGAAGGGTTATTGCGTATGCTAGTCGACAGTTGAAGCCTCATGAGAAAAACTATGCTACGCATGATCTTGAATTGCTAGCCATTGTTTTGCTCTGAAAATTTGGAGACATTATCTTTTAGGAGAGAAATTCGAATTGTTCACGGATCACAAACCGTTGAAATATCTATTCTCTCAAAAAGATCTAAATCTGAGACAGCAGCGGTGGGTAGAATTTCTTGCATCCTATGATTTGGATATTCTGTACACTCCGGGGAAAGCGAATGTCATAGCAGATGCTCTCAGCATTTATGCAGTTCTTTCTCTTCTGGAAGTGGTTCCATCTCTTATTGAAAAAGATTTCAAACAAGCAAGATTCTGATAAGAAGTTGAGGAGGATCATTAAGAGAGTTAGGAAAGGTCAGTGTCCCAGTTTTGAAATTGATGACCAAGGAACACTAAGGATCAACGGGAGAATCTGTGTTCCGAATGACAAGGAGTTGAAGAAGGAAGTTTTATCCAAGAGTCATCGCTCCAAATTGAATATTCATCCTGGAATCTCGAAGATGTATAAAGATATGAGGAGAGTATTCTGGTGGCCAGGCATGAAAAAGGATATTGCTAGATTTGTGAACAGCTGTGCCATCTGCCAACAAGTTAAAGGTGATCAACAGAAATCTGTCGGGTTATTGCAACCTCTAGAAATTCCGAATAGGAGATCGAAAATGATCTCGATGGATTTTATCGATGGTTTTCCTAGAACCAGGAAAGGAAATGATGGTATATGGGTTATTGTAGATCGTTTAACTAAGAGTGCCCATTTTATACCAGTTAAGGCAACCCGTACTGCAGTTTTTTTGGCAGAAATTTTCTTGAAGGAGATAGTTCGATTGCATGGTGTCCCAGTCACCAAAGTAAGTGATCGTGATCCTATTTTCACTAGCAAATTTTGGGAAGCTCTGCAATCAGCAATGGGTACAGATTTGAGATTAAGTACAGCCTATCATCCTCAAACAGACGGACAGACGGAGAGGCTGAATCATATTCTTGAGGATATGCTACGGGCTTGTGTTTTAGATTTTGGAGGATCTTGGGAAGACCATCTTCATCTAGTGGAATTTTCTTATAATAACAGTTATCAAGCGAGTATTAAGATGGCTCCTTATGAAGCTTTATACGGAAGACCGTGTAGATCTCCATCTTGTTGGATTGAATCAAAGGATCGTATTGTGCTTGGACCCGATGTTATTCGAGAAGCTTCTGCGAAGGTTGAGCTTATCAAGAAAAGGATGAAAGCTGCTCAAGATCGTCAAAAGAAATATGCGGATAGAAGACGAAGGCCATTGGAATTTGAGATCGGAGACTTGGTTTTTGTTAAAGTTTCCCCAATTAAAGGTGCTATAAGATTCGGAAAGACGGGAAAACTTGCTCCGAGATACATTGGACCATTTCGAGTATTGGAGAGAATTGGAACTGTAGCCTACAGGATTGAATTGCCAAAGCGGATGTCTGGGATTCACAATGTGTTTCATGTATCGCATTTGAGGAAATTTGTTCATGACCCCTCATTGGTTGTGGAACCGGTAGTTCAAGAAGATTTGGAAGTGGAACCAAATTTAACTGTAGTCAGAAATCCAGTTCAGATTGTGGATCGAGACGAGAAGCAACTCAGGAACAAAGTGGTGAAACTCGTCAAGGTGCAATAGATTGAGGATCCCAGAGATTGTACCTGGGAAACTCTCGATAGTTTTAGGAGTGCTTATCCGGATTTATGTTCGGATAACTAGTGATGTTTGTTAGAATAGGCTGTTTGTTTTTTTGCTATTGTATGAATGACATGTATGTTTGGATGGTTAATATAAAAGCTTTTGAATTTATTGTTGTTTAAATTTCGGGGATGAAATTCTTTTAAGGGGGAAGGAATATAACGACCCGGAATTTTGACGGTATATTTTAATAAATATTTAATCTAATTTAAATTAAATATAAGCTTGTCAATGTTTAAAATTGATGAGACCTTAGATATTTAACAGTTATATGTTTTATAAAAGAAATTTTAATTTGGAAATTTGAAATAGAATGCTTCAAAACCATTAAAACAAATCTGACTTATTCAATAAAATCAAAAATCAAAGATTCAATATTTTATTATTAGATAATTTATATGAATACAATTTTAGTTTTAAAAATAATAATGTTTAAAATAGACAAATATAGTAATATTAACATAAACATGGCAATAATGCATAGGTACAAAACAATATAAATAATTATAAACATAAGCATCCAAAACAAGTATGGATCATAATTATAAACATAACTATACACCATAATTATAAAATAGAAAATATAACTAACAATATAAATATAAGTTATAACTAGGAATGTAAAATTTACATATGAAATATTATGAATCAAATGCTTGAAAATCTAAAGTGAAAATAAATTACAATAAATAAAGTCAAAATCTTTAATAAAAATTTATAACAGGGATACTTTGTAAATTATGTATGCAAGAGACAAGACACAAATTTAATATAAAATATCTTTATGTATTACCTATGTTCACATATGCATATGTACAGCAATTTAGTGTTGTATCCAAAAAAAAAAAAAACTAAACATGTAAACCAGTAATAAACTTAGGTGCTGCAGGAAATACATATGCATAAGAAAAACAAGTTTTCACTTTAAATATAATAAAAACAAAAGTCTGTGTCTATACAACATGTTTGGCCGAAATTATAAATATTTTTGTACAACACAAAGAAGTATCAGTAAAACATTAATTACTTGCTATAATGATTAAGGGCATAAGCATTAATTAGCATAACTTCTTGTTTAACAAGTACATGTAGCCGAAATCCCAAAATTATTTCATATTGCAGTAAATTTAATACAAAAATTCTTGTTTGGTCAAAAATGGAGGCTGTCCAGTTATCACCTGTTTTGAGCATTTAAATATATCCACCTTTATATCATCAGTTCATTTATACAAACCTAAACTTAAAAAAAAAAACTGAGAAACATTTATTTGCTTTGCAAATATATATTAACTTAAAACAGAAAATCAAACAAAGAAAAAAGGAACAGAAGACAGGAAACTTAAGAAGGTTTCAGGGAAGTTTCAACTACAGGTTCTTCAACACCTCATTTCTGTTCAACTGTTTTTTTTGGTGAGTAAACAAACTGAATTCAAAATTTAGCTTGTATATTTGCTTTTTGAATGATATGTGCTTGACATAGTTCAAACAAACTACTCTGTGTATATTTTGTTTGCACTGGGAACTTATATAGCTTGTTCTTCAGTAATTCAAGTTTTGAACAAGGTAAAGCCAGAAAATTTACAATACCTATTCATATAACTGTTTGAACTTGGTATTGAGCTAATTCAAGTTGGTTTATCCTAAACAAAGGCCTGCAAACATGTTTAAAGTTTAACAGCATGATATTAATACTGTATTTTCAAACTACAGGTAAAAAGAAATCAAAGTTTAAATTCAAATGTTTAAATTTGTAAAATCAATAACATATTTAGTTTTCATAAACATAATTATGATTTTTAACATAAAAATTTTGATTTATAAGCAAAGATTTTCAAAGCAGTGTTAAAAAGAAGTTTTACTGAATTTTTGTCAAATTTGGAAGATTGAGTACATTTTAATTTCTGGAATTTGGAATGAAGCAAGGTTGAAGTTATATTAACACTAGAAAAATGTAAAATTATTTTTCAAATGCATAAATTTGAGTTTGAATCAAAAGTACGGTTTAGTGCTAATATTTTTTCATGCTCTGTAAAGTTTTGATTTCGGCATCATCATGAAATCGAGTGGGTCGCGATTTTTGGTAGAGTTAGAGAGGGATGTGAGTGACGTTCTGGTGAAGTTTCATCACCTCTGGTGATGTGTGGTGGCCGCACGATTTATTTGTCTGTGGCGTTGTTGTTGCCATGTTCGAGCTACAGGTCGAATTTTTGTTTTCGGCTTGTAATTGAAATTCTGGGCTTCGATTTCGTTTGAGTGGATAATTTGTGATGTGTGGGGCTGTCGCGAGGCACCGGAGGCCAAGCGCACCACCGTGCACGTGCACGGTGGCATGAGTGTGTCGGTGAAGTCGTGATGACTTCGTATTCGAGTGATACTCGAATGGGTTCTCGGGTTTAAGGGTGGGATGACTCGAGTTAGGACCGTGCGTGAGCGTGAGGGTTAAATGCAGTTTAATTTACTTAAACTAAAAAAAATGAGAAGAAGAATAGAACTGGGGAGAAGAAGATAGAGAGTGAGAGAGGGGAAAAGCACGGGATAGTCTCGTGAACGACACGAGTTGGAATGGAGGCGGTCTCGGGTATTTTTACTGGATAACGTGTATAAAAATATTAATTTCAGTTTGTGTTATAACTAAGTTAGGTTAGTAATTAGTAATTTAAGTAAATATTTGTTTAAAGGTTTCATAAGGTTAATGGTGTAAAGATAGTTGATTTAGATAAAGTAATTAGAATGTAGATTAATTGATAACTTTAAATTAATTTTGTGATTTAAAATTTCGCATATATTAAGTCAATTTAAAATTTAAGTATGCTAGCTAATTACTTGAAGTTAATTAATGATAATTAACTTAAGTGATTAATTAATGACTATATAATTAATTAAATCAATAATAATTAATTAATTAAAGTAATTTGTGATAAGTAAATAAGTAATTTATTTTTAATAAGTGAGTTAATAATTAATAATTAACAAGAATCAATCAACTAATTAACTGAGTAATTAAGTAACAGTAATGAATAGAAGTTAATTAATTTAATTAATTAATTAAAGATTAGATAATTAATAAATTAATAATTAATGATTAACTAATTAATTAATTGATCATTAATAATCTAATTAATCAGTGATTAATTAAATAAAATAAAGTAGTATATTCTTAAGCAAATAATTTAGTCAAGAAAAACCAAACTGTTTGGTATGCATTGATAATTATGCTTGATTGACTTTGATATTTGTTTGATGATATTTCTGTGATATGTTGTGATATATTATGGATATCTGTGATAACTGTGTATGATTTATCTGTTATATCTGTTATGTGAATTCTTATTATTTAATTGACCTGTTAAGTTAAATAGACAACTTGGCCCTTAAAATGGCGTTTGGATTCCGATGAGACCGGGATCGGAAGAATCAATTTTGATTCTCCGAAAACCACATTGATCCAAATTAAACGATAGGTCGTGACTTATCAAATGGAGATCGAGATAATGTTTCAGAATGCAAGGGTTATCGTCGTTGACTCTGAGGGTGATTCCAAAATGAGTGTAGCGAGATAATGCCTTCGGTTTCGTTCGAGCCCGGAACGAACTTGTATGGATTGAATGCTTTCAACACATCGTCAGGCGGGCGATGAGCATTCTAAGAGATATGTTCTATAAAGGTAATCGCAGCCTCAAGCCTCATCAACCGGGAATGACTAAAACAGGGGAGATGCAGCAAGGTTAGGTGGGTCATGCCCAAGCAGGACAAGATTTTCCCCTGTCTAGATGTACCTTTTTATTTCGGCTGTGTGAGCAGCTGTTGGCCACAACTGCGGGGTTATCTTGTTCGGGACTGTTCAGTAAGGAATGGTTCCGGCCTTGTGTTGTAGGGGGTCGGGAGTGATCCTCGGTACGGTGATCTAGGCCCCATACTATGAAGGACGGTACCCCAGTAGCCCTGCCATTTTTGGAAATCCATTTTCCCTACGAGACCCTACGGTTTTGTTTTCTATTACCCACTTTCGTGGCTAGTAGCTGGAATTTAATCATGTAACAATTTCGGCTATTTTCTATTTACTTGAAAACCCTAGACACTATTATAATATCACAGAATTTTCCTATAAAATGTTTTGGTTAGCGTAAGGTAAAAACTTACCCGTATTTATTTGTGGGGAGTCTTACGTGATACCTTTATTTTCAAATGATTTTTAAAGTTAAGCAATTTTAACCGGTTTACTCATACCAGACCCATGTCTGACCCGAAGTTTATATTTTCTTTTTCATAAATTCTTGGGTACTCAAATTTTTATGAGTAGCCAAGTGATAGGTATTGGAAGTGTTGATTTTCTGGAGGAGCTATTTTGGGGAGAAGACCAGACGTATGTATCTATATATGTAGTTCCGCTGTGTAGTTAGTCTATGCTGTATTTTGGATGTATGTATGGACATATATGTATATAACAGTCCTGTTATGTGATATTTTTTGGAATCACCCTCAGAGTCAACGACGATAACCCTTGCATTCTGAAACATTATCTCGATCTCCATTTGATAAGTCACGACCTATCGTTTAATTTGGATCGATGTGGTTTTCGGAGAATCAAAATTGATTCTTCCGATCCCGGTCCATCGGAATCCAAACGCCATTTTAAGGGCCAAGTTGTCTATTTAACTTAACAGTTCAATTAAATATTAAGAATTCACATAACAGATGTAACAGATAAATCATACACAGTTATCACAGATATCCATAATATATCACAACATATCACAGAAATATCATCAAACAAATATCAAAGTCAATCAAGCATAATTATCAATGCATACCAAACAGTTTGGTTTTTCTTGACTAAATTATTTGCTTAAGAATATACTACTTTATTTTATTTAATTAATCACTGATTAATTAGATTATTAATGATCAATTAATTAATTAGTTAATCATTAATTATTAATTTATTAATTATCTAATCTTTAATTAATTAATTAAATTAATTAACTTCTATTCATTACTGTTACTTAATTACTCAGTTAATTAGTTGATTGATTCTTGTTAATTATTAATTATTAACTCACTTATTAAAAATAAATTACTTATTTACTTATCACAAATTACTTTAATTAATTAATTATTATTGATTTAATTAATTATATAGTCATTAATTAATCACTTAAGTTAATTATCATTAATTAACTTCAAGTAATTAGCTAGCATACTTAAATTTTAAATTGACTTAATATATGCGAAATTTTAAATCACAAAATTAATTTAAAGTTATTAATTAATCTACATTCTAATTACTTTATCTAAATCAACTATCTTTACACCATTAACCTTATGAAACCTTTAAACAAATATTTACTTAAATTACTAATTACTAACCTAACTTAGTTATAACACAAACTGAAATTAATATTTTTATACACGTTATCCAGTAAAAATACCCGAGACCGCCTCCATTCCAACTCGTGTCGTTCACGAGACTATCCCGTGCTTTTCCCTCTCTCACTCTCTATCTTCTTCTCCCCAGTTCTATTCTTCTTCTCATTTTTTTTAGTTTAAGTAAATTAAAACTGCAGTTAACCCTCACGCTCACGCACGGTCCTAACTCGAGTCATCCCACCCTTAAACCCGAGAACCCATTCGAGTATCACTCGAATACGAAGTCATCACGACTTCACCGACACACTCACGCCACTGTGCACGTGCAAGGTGGTGCGCTTGGCCTCCGGTGCCTTGCGACAGCCCCACACATCACAAATTATCCACTCAAACGAAATCGAAGCCCGGAATTTCAATTACAAGCCGAAAACAAAAATTCGACCTGTAGCTCGAACATGGAAACAACAATGCCACTGACAAATAAATCGTGCGGCCACCACACATCACCAGAGGTGATGAAACTTCACCAGAACGTCACTCACATCCCTCTCTAACTCCACCAAAAATCGCGACCCACTCGATTTCATTTTGATGCCGAAATCAAAACTTTACAGAGCATGAAAAAATATTAGCACTAAACCCTACTTTTGATTCAAACTCAAATTTATGCATTTGAAAAATAATTTTACATTTTTCTAGTGTTAATATAACTTCAACCTTGCTTCATTCCAAATTCCAGAAATTAAAATGTACTCAATCTTCCAAATTTCACAAAAATTCAGTAAAACTTCTTTTTAACACTGCTTTGAAAATCTTTGCTTATAAATCAAAATTTTTATGTTAAAAATCATAATTATGTTGATGAAATCTAAATATGTTATCGATTTTACAAATTTAAACATTTGAATTTAAACTTTGATTTCTTTTTACCTGTAGTTTGAAAATACAGTATTAATATCATGCTGTTAAACTTTAAACATGTTTGCAGGCCTTTGTTTAGGATAAACCAACTTGAATTAGCTCAATACCAAGTTCAAATAGTTATATGAATAGGTATTGTAAATTTTCTGACTTTACCTTGTTCAAAACTTGAATTACTGAAGAACAAGCTATATAAGTTCCCAGTGCAAACAAAATATACACAGAGTAGTTTGTTTGAACTATGTCAAGCACATATCATTCAAAAAGCAAATATACAAGCTAAATTTTGAAATCAGTTTGTTTACTCACCAAAAAAAACAGTTGAACAGAAATGAGGTGTTGAAGAACCTGTAGTTGAAACTTCCCTGAAACCTTCTTAAGTTTCCTGTCTTCTGTTCCTTTTTTTCTTTGTTTGATTTTCTGTTTTAAGTTAATATATATTTGCAAAGAAAATAAATGTTTCTCAGGTTTGTTTTTAAGTTTAGGTTTGTATAAATGAACTGATGATATAAAGGTGGATATATATAAATGCTTGAACAAAACAGGTGATAACTGGACAGCCTCCATTTTTGACCAAACAAGAATTTTTGTATTAAATTTACTGCAATATGAAATAATTTTGGGATTTCGGCTACATGTACTTGTTAAACAAGAAGTTATGCTAATTAATGCTTATGCCCTTAATCATTATAGCAAGTAATTAATGTTTTACTGATACTTCTTTGTGTTGTACAAAAATATTTATAATTTCGGCCAAACATGTTGTATAGACACAGACTTTTGTTTTTATTATATTTAAAGTGAAAACTTGTTTTTCTTATGCATATGTATTTCCTGCAGCACCTAAGTTTATTACTGGTTTACATGTTTAGTTTTTTTTTTTTTTGGATACAACACTAAATTGCTGTACATATGCATATGTGAACATAGGTAATACATAAAGATATTTTATATTAAATTTGTGTCTTGTCTCTTGCATACATAATTTACAAAGTATCCCTGTTATAAATTTTTATTAAAGATTTTGACTTTATTTATTGTAATTTATTTGCACTTTAGATTTTCAAGCATTTGATTCATGATATTTCATATGTAAATTTTACATTCCTAGTTATAACTTATATTTATATTGTTAGTTATATTTTCTATTTTATAATTATGATGTATAGTTATGTTTATAATTATGATCCATACTTGTTTTGGATGCTTATGTTTATAATTATTTATATTGTTTTGTACCTATGCATTATTGCCATGTTTATGTTAATATTACTATATTTGTCTATTTTAAACATTATTATTTTTAAAACTAAAATTGTATTCATATAAATTATCTAATAATAAAATATTGAATCTTTGATTTGATTTTATTGAATAAGTCAGATTTGTTTAATGGTTTTGAAGCATTCTATTTCAAATTTTCAAATTAAAATTTCTTTTATAAAACATATAACTGTTAAATATCCAAGATCTCATCAATTTTAAACATTGACAAGCTTGTATTTAATTTAAATTAGATTAAATATTTATTAAAATATACCGTCAAAATTTCGGGTCGTTATATTCCTTACCACTTAAAAGAATTTCGTCCCCGAAATTTAAACAACAGTAAATTCAAAAGCTTTTATATTAACCATCCAAACATACATATCATTCATACAATAGCAAACAAACAAACAGCCTATTCTAACAAACATCACTAGTTATCCGAACATAAATCCGGATAAGCACTCCTAAAACTATCGAGAGTTTCCCAGGTACAACCTCTGGGATCCTCACTCCATTGCACTTTGACGAGTTTCACCACTTTGTTCCTGAGTTGCTTCTCGTCTCGATCCACAATCTGAACTGGATTTCTGACTACAGTTAAATTGGGTTCCACTTCCAAGTCTTCTTGAACTACCGGTTCCACAACCAATGAGGGGTCATGAACAAATTTCCTCAAATGCGATACATGAAACACATTGTGAATCCCAGACATCCGCTCTGGCAATTCAATCATGTAGGCTATAGTTCCAATTCTCTCCAATACTCGAAATGGTCCAATGTATCTCGGAGCAAGTTTTCCCGTCTTTCTGAGTCTTATAGCACCTTTAATTGGGGAAACTTTAACAAAAACCAAGTCTCTGATCTCAAATTCCAATGGCCTACTAGTATTTATTTCTGAATACCTAGGCTCTTGAGTGATTTCTATCTTGAGAGAGCGTATTTGTAATTTTGTAATATATATTTATATTTATTTATACATATTTGTTGGGTTACCTGTCTGAGTTATCCGATATAAGTTATAGCGGTAGATAGGGTAGTGGTGTGTGTAAAACGACTACCAATGGTTGGAGTATGAATATTTGAGGTTGGAAGTATATTTGTCGAGACTGTAGACCTATTACCGTCTCGAGGGAGCTTTGGGTGGTGTAAGGATTTCATTGATCTCTGAAGGAAACCTGTTAAGGTTCGGAGTTCATTTTTGAAGCGTAAATTTGGATGAGCTAGAGTTTGGACCTATCGGTTTGGCATGAGAAGGTCATGATATCTTCTTACCTCAGGATGTAGTAGCTGTGTGATGAGACACAGTGACTATGGAAGTCTCCGAAGATGTTACTTTGGAATCAGTTAAGGAAGTGTAGCTGTTTCGGTGTTGGGGCTGAGTTTAGTAGAATGTTTCTGTTGGTTTGAGGTCCGAGTTTCTCGAAGAGCTCTGAGTTAGGAATTTCTTGGCATTGGTGTTGGCAAGGAAGTTTTTAACTTCTGCATCAGCAGTGCAGCTCGGAGTGTTCTTTGTTCTATCAAGGAGATCTTCTGGTTTGGCTGTTTTCTTGAAGAAAATTTCAAGAGTAGCAGAGTGATTCCATTTCTTTGATGGATTGGCTAATTAAGTGTAGGCTGATCTGTTTGGTAAAGAGAGAACAGTGTTTCTTTGGTAGTGGGCTAGATTGATCGCAAAAGTGACTTGCGATTGCTGAGTGTTCTCTTGGGTTATCTGATTTTTCTGGATGTATTCAGGAAGTTAGAATTTTGTCCGTATCTGGAGATTGAGTTTGGTATCGACCGGATTCCAAGAGTGGTACCGATGGTTCAGTAAGATGATTTTTAGAAAAATGAGTTGGTGAAGCAGCCCGAGTTTTGGAGGAACTTCTGAGTTTCTTTTAAAGGATCTGTTGAACCATAGTTCTAATAATATGTTGTCCAGTTTGTCCTCGAGATCATCATCAACATTTTCACCGGCTCTGATTAGAGTTGCGCAGTGGAAGCATGGTGGCAGCTGTTTGGTGTGGGAATAACTAGAATTTGCAGTATTTTGGATTAGAGAGTTTCTACTGGAAATTTTTTCGGAACCTTAAGACCAGATTGGAATGCATCTGTATTATCTTTCCATATGAGAAGAAGTAAGACCAGTCTCTTGATTTTGGAATAGAGTTTGTGTTCTGACTTTTAGTCAATCTTGGAAGGATCATTATGTTGGATTGTCTTTGGTTCAAATTTGTTTCTAAGGACATCGACAAGTGTTGAGCTGATCAGGAAGGATGTAGGAAGCCCAGGATCGTCCGTGGAGTATTGTGAATAAAAGATGGATATTCGTAGGTAGAGACTTTGTTGTTAGGGTTTTCTTCGATCAATGGGAACTATAGGATTGGATGAGATTGGGAAGCTAGCTCCGAGATATTTGGATCTTTTTCTGCTGTTCTTCTCAGAATTAGTAATTGGTCTTCAGGAGTGGATTGCCAGTTTGGATAACTGAAATTCGGTGTGTTTCACGTATCTCTGAGGGAGTACGTGTAAGAGCTATCTTTGATTGTAGAGTCGGCAGTTCAGAGAGTTTTGGTTGTTGAGTCAGACTTATCTGTAGTTTGATATCCTGTTTTGTTTTGTAGATCCAGATGAGTAGAAACTCAGTAGCTTAGAATATTGGTTGTTTGGATTCCGTAGAACGAGTATCCCAATATTTATACTTGGGAAAACTCGAGAAAATTCTATTAAGAATTTTTATCTGGACAATTAGATTTGTTTGTTTGGATGAATTGGTTGCTATGATTGATATATGCTTGTGTTTCAATATTAAATCTGTAATTAAATTATTAAATAACCTTTGTTTAAATTTCGGGGACGAAATTCTTTTAAGGGGGGAGGAATGTGATATCCCGAAAATTTTGACAATAACAATTTAATAATTTATGTCAAAATTTAATTGAATTGACCATATTGTTAACGATAAATTTGAATTAAATCTAATAATCTTCTTTAAAATAAATATTTAAACTGATAATCTATCTTTAAAGGCTAATAAATTATTTTGTATTTGAATATATACATATCTGTATATATTATAAATAGATAATCTTTGTTTAAAATTTAATATATATAGGCATGTTTTCTTATTCTAATGTTTTGATAAATTAAAAATTGGATTTAATTTGATATTAAGCTATTGAATAAATAACCATATGATTTTAATACTCAAACTAAAAATTTAACTATTTAAAATTGATTTTAGTTTAAGTTTAAAATTTAAATAAAAAGGTTTGTTTTGTTGTATGCAGCTAATAAAATAAGTAATATATTAGATAAGAAGACAAATGCTTTTATGAATTATTTTAACTTAATCATGAGTTATATTTAAACAATATTAATGATGTAATGTTTTACAAATGGATTTCTAATATAAATAAAAATTTGTTATCTTAAATCTATATATGTGTATTTGATAGAAAAGATGTGATTGTAAATTTGAAATAGCATCTTTCAAACATGTTTAAAAAAAAACAAATCTTAAAATATATTAAACACAAACATAAATTAAATGTATGGTATTAAAATGAGTATAAATACATAAACATGAGAAGCTATTATATTATCATAAGTATAAAATAGATGATAAGTAATTTAAGTATTTGATAATTAAAGTTTAAAAATAAAAGAGAAATAAAAATAAGCATAGAAATAATACTTAGGCTAAAATTCCTAGCAAAGACTAAAATAACTTTATATATTGGACATAAGTAAAATACAAACCAGGCTTGAAATGTTTGTAATATGTAGGCAAGACAAAGCAAAAGAAAAATTTATCAACATCAAAATTAATAAGTTAGACAAGGGAAGACATTTTGTACTTAAGTATAAAAGCATATACAGGTAAGAATATATGCAAGTACAAGTTAAGAGATACAAAAAAAACAGACTTTGTCATATTTGTTGCCTGCAAAATGATAATCTGCAAAAAACAAAAAAAAAACAAAGCATATATGTACATAGGCTATAAGGCAAGCTAAGAGTAAGACAAGTAAGAAACATGTAGAAATCTTATGTAGGAAGTTTAGATTATCTGCTTAGTTAAGTTTCAACATGTACTAATTAGATAAAGAGTAAACAAAAAGTACAAAGGCATTTAATACTTTCATTTTAGCATACAAATAAGTCAATTCGAAATCTAAATTAACATTTCAGCCTCCCTTTTGAAGAACATCTGCCTGATAAAAACAAAAATAAAATCTTTGAACAAAGACAAATTTTGTTCCAGCAAAGAGTTTACCCAGTAAACACCTCCCTGTATTAACCTATCTTCTTTATATATGGAATGTTTTTGTTCAATTCGTTCAACACAGCAAAACCAGAGAAAATAATAAGTTTTCATTTTTACAAACTTAAACTACTTCTATAATCTAAAGCAAGATGTTAGCAGGAAAACAAAACAAAAAGCATGTTTTTCCAGTTTTAAAGAACAGTGCTCTGTTCATCCTCTCTAAAGCAGGTGAGTAACATACAAATTAAATAGTCTAAATTTATAAATTTCTTTTGCATACTTATCTATGAGTTTGTGTTTGTGATGTTTATGTATACATAGGTCCCTGAATATATGTATGTGTGCAGTACTGTGACTTTAGTGGTGCTCTGCAATGTTCCCAGGCTCATGTTTTTTTTTGTTTTTTTTATTTTATTTAAACTTATTTCCACATAATCTTGTCCATGATAGGATCTGGTTGTCAACCAATAATGTTTGATTCAAATTGAAATAATTGTTTAAATTCTAAGATAGTTGAAATTCTGTTGTTTGATTCTGTAAATAATAAAAACCACTGAGTATACCAAATATAGATGAAAACTCAAACTATTTAAATTATAATTCCAGTATCACAAATCGAAAACCTCACACAAAATATGATTTTTAACATAAGAATTAGGATTTATAGTTTAGGAATGAAGGTGGGGTTTGAGTTTTTACTGGTAGTGTGTTTCTGGGTTTACCTCGTGATCAAGAGGATGGGTGAGCTCGTGGACTTTTCTGGAGATGGAGGACCGATCATCGAAGTGGGGAAAATTGTTATAAGGTCTGGCAGATGGACGTGGTGGCGCCGGCGACGTCTTCTTCCCTGCAGCCCTAATTTTTGTCATGTTGGAAATTTAGTCTCGTTCTCCCTATTGGTGCGATCGAGTGTTACGTGCTTTTGAGGGGAGGTGGAGGGGACGTAGACATGGTGATGGCCAGAATTTTAGCATCTCTGGTGTACGAGGTGGCGAGAGCGGCGTACTTCCAGGTTTGGATTGTGGGTTGTCTGTGTTTCAGGTTTGGAGCTCGAACCTTCTTTTTTTTATTTCGAGTTGGAATGGTCATGTTGATGGTTTCGAGGGGGTGTTGGGGTGATTTAATAATGAAAGTAATTGGAATATAATTACTTTATATAATTAATCAGGGGATTAATTAGAGAAAATTAATTAAGGAGTAATTAATTTATTTGATGAGTAATTAAAGATAGTTAATTACTGAATGGTATTAATCAGAGGTGATTAATAAATGTGGTTTAATTGAAGATTAATTACTTAAGGTAATTAATTTAAATAGGGAATTAATTAAAATGTAATTAGAAATCATTAATTGATATAATTAATGATGGGATGATAAATTTAGATTAATTAATCAATAATAAGTAATTAAAGAGTAATTAATTAGTGTAATTAAGAAGTAATGTAATGTTTGTAATTTAAGGTTAATTTCTATATTTGGATAAGATAATTAATTTGTGAAAATAATTTAAGAATGATTATTTGTATATAATTAAATGTTAATTAATCAAGTATGATTAATTGAAACGAATAATTAGTGAATGATCTATTAACTGATTGACAACTGATTAATAATTATATAAGCAAGATTTAAAATGGTGAAGTAATTAATTTAATTTACTTTAAATTAATTAGAGATGATATAATTAATTTAATTCATTTTAAATTAATTATAGCTTATATGATTGCTTATATATGGATGGATGAAATTGTTTACCTTGAATGATTTAAGATCTCAGATATGAGAAATTGATGCTATGTGATATGGATGCTTTGATTTAAATATGATGATAATATGAATTATCTGTTATGATGATATGCATTATCTGTTTGTAGTGATAATATTGATTATCTGTTTATGTTGATGTTGACTATCTATTATGATATTGTGAATTATCTATCTGTGTGTGTATTGAATTATTTTGAATTAAACTGTTAAGACTAAATAGACAACTTGGCCCTAAAAGACACGTTTTGGATTTCGATGAGACCGGGATCGGGATTCCTTACTTGGAACATCCGAAAACCACATCGATTCCAAATTAACGATAGGTCGTGAATCTGAAGTGAAGATGAAGATTCAGAATGCAAGGGTTATCGTCGTTAACTCTGAGGGTGATTCCAAAATGAGTGTAACGAGATAATGCCTTCGGTTTCGTTCGAACCCGGAACGAACTTGTATGGATTGAATGCTTACAAACCATCGTCAGGTGGGCGATGAGCATTCTAAGAAATGTGTTCTCTAAAGGTAATCATAGCCTCAAGCCTCATCAACCGGGAATGGCTAAAACAGGGGAGGTGCAGCAAGGTTAGGTGGGTCATGCCCAAGCAGGACAAGATTTTCCCCTGTTTAGATGTCCCTTTTATTCGGTTGTGTGGACAGTTGTGAGCTCCAACTGTCGGGGTTGTCTTGTTCGGGGCTGTTCAGTAAGGAATGGTTCCGGCCTTGTGTTGCAGGGGGTCAGGAGTGATCCTCGGTACGTTGATCTAGGCCACGTACTGTGACGGCCGGTATCCCAGTAGCCCTGCCATTGTATGGAATCCACAGTCCAATAAGTGCCAACGGTTTTGATTGTATTACCCACTTTTGTGGCTAGTAGCTGGAATTTAATGAATGTAACAATTTCGGCTATTTTCTATTTACTTGAAAACCCTAGACCTATTATAATATCACAGAATTTCCTATCAAATGTTTTGGTTAGCGTAAGGTAAAAACTTACCCATGTTTATTTGTGGGGAGTCTTACGTGATACCTTTTAGTTTCAAATGTTTTTCAAAGTTAAGCAATTTCAACCTGTTACTCATACCAGACCCATGTCTGACCCGGAGTTTATTTTTGTTTTTCATAAACTCCCGGGTACCCAAATTTTTACGGGTAGTCAAGGGATTCAGGTTAGCTTTGACGAATTCTGGAGGAGCAATGGAGCAGGAGGCTTCTACGTTGTAGATATATATATATATATATATATATATATATATATATATAGTGTTCCGTTGTGTTGATATCTCTGAGTTGTTTATCTGTATTGTATATCGACTTGTATAACTAGACATGTGTTTATAACTGTCTAGTATGTGTTGTATGATCTGTATAACTCTGATATATGTAAAATTATGTAACAATTATGTGATCTATTATATTTTGTTCCATTCCGCTATGAGATTCTGATGTTGTTGTTCTTTCTTCTCTATCTTTTCTATTTTCTCATCCCTTTCTTTCTTCAAGATGAACCGGATTTCTGGGGTCAGAAGCCCGGGTCGTCACAATATCACTTGGCTACTCATAAAAATTTGAGTACCCAAGAGTTTATGAAAACACAAAATATAAACTCCGGGTCAGACATGGGTCTGGTATGAGTAAACAGGTTAAAATTTCTTAACTTTAAAAATCATTTGGAAATAAAGGTATCACGTAAGACTCCCCACAAATAAATACGGGTAAGTTTTTACCTTACGCTAACCAAAACATTTTATAGGAAATTCAGTGATTTTATAATAGTGTCTAGGGTTTCAAGTAAATAGAAAATAGCCGAAATTGTTACATGATTAAATTCCAACTACTAGCCACGAAAGTGGGTAATACAAATCAAAACCGTAGGGTCTCGTAGGGAAAATGGATTTCCAACAATGACAGGGCTACTGAGGTACCGCCCGTCACAGTACGGGGCCTAGATCACCGTACCGAGGATCACTCCCGACCCCCTACAACACAAGGCCGGAACCATTCCTTACTGAACAGTCCCGAACAAGATAACCCCGCAGTTGTGGCCAACAACTGCTCACACAGCCGAAATAAAAAGGGACATCTAGACAGGGGAATATCTTATCCTGCTTGGGCATGACCCACCTAACCTTGCTGCATCTCCCCTGTTTTAGCCATTCCCGGTTGATGAGGCTTGAGGCTACGATTACCCTTGTTGAACATATCTTAGAATGCTCATCGCCCGCCTGACGATGTGTTGAAAGCATTCAATCCATACAAGTTCGTTCCGGGTTCGAACGAAACCGAAGGCATTATCTCGTTACACTCATTTTGGAATCACCCTCAGAGTTAACGACGATAACCCTTGCATTCTGAAACATTATCTCGATCTCCATTTGATAAGTCACGACCTATCGTTTAATTTGGATCGATGTGGTTTTCGGAGAATCAAAATTGATTCTTCCAATCCCAGTCTCATCGAAATCCAAACGCCATTTTAAGGGCCAAGTTGTCTATTTAACTTAACAATTCAATTTAAATATTAAGAATTCACATAACAGATGTAACAGATAGATCATACACAATTATCACAGATATCCATAATATACCATAACATATCACAGAGAAATCATCAAACAGATATCAAAGTCAGTCAAACATAATTATCAATGCATACCAAACAGTTTGGTTTTACTTAACTAAATTATTTGCTTAAGAATATCTATATTTTATTCTGCTTAATTAATTATTGATTAATTAGCTGATTAATGATCAATTAATTAATTAGTTAATCATTAATTATTAATTATCTAATCTTTAATTACTTATTAAATTAATTAACTTCTATTCATTACTGTTACTTAATTACTCAGTTAATTAGTTGATTGATTCTTGTTAATTATTAACTCACTTATTAAAGATTAATTAGTTATTCGATTTGTCACAAATTATTTAAACTAATAATCTATTATCAATTTATTAACTATAATCTTCAGTTAATCACTTATGTTAATTATCATTCATGGATTAACTTTTAAGCAATTAGCTAACATTTTTATGATTCAAATTGTTTTAACATATGATTTATTCCTAATTACAAAAATCAATTTAAAGTTATTAATTAAATTTCAAATATAAATTAATTAACATTCTAATTACTTTATATTAGTCAACCCATCTTTACATCACTTACCATCATTAAAATTTTTAAAACAAATATTAGCTTAACTAACTAATTATTTAGTTACTTAATTATAACAATACTAAAATAAATTATGCACGTTAAATTTGAAAGATACCCGAGACACACCCCTATCCTACTCGAGAAAATCTCGAGACTACCCGTGCATCTCCCTGCGTCTCCTCATTCTCTCTCCCATCTCCTTCTTTCTTCTTCCCAGTTTCTACCTTCTTCTTATTATTTTTTTAAGTTAAAGTAAAACTTAAAAACTGCAATTAACCCTCACACTCACACGGCCCTTACTCGAGCCAACTGACCACTTTACTCGAGTACCCACTCGAGTATCACACGGTACGAAGTCACTCACATCTTCACTGACACACTCACGTTCCACTCGGTCGACCTATGATGCCGGAATCAATGTTTTACAGAGCATGAAAATTTTAAGCACTCAAACCCTATTTTTGATTCAAACTCAAAATTTATGCATTTGAAAAATAAATTGACATTTTTCTAGTGCTAATACAACTTCAATCTTGCTTCATAGGATATTTCAATAATTAAATTTTGTTGAATCAACCAATATTGATAAAAATCAACTTTCGACTTCTCTTGAAACTGCACCTCAAACTTTGATCTAAAAATTTTCATTTCACTTCTAAAAATCCTAACTTCGTATGTTTATTTAATATATGAATTCGAATTATCAATTTAAAGTTTTTGAATTTTTTACACATATTGGTTTCTTACTGCAAACTTAAATATGCAGAGTCCATGTCTTACTGTAAGCATCAAACAAGGTCTAGATTTCTAATTGACGATTAAACATCCTATCATGTTTTAAAATTCATAGTTTAAATGGTTTACAAAATAAAGTATAAATCTTTATCTATTTTCCTTGTTCAGAAATCTAAAATATTGAAGATTAACCCATAGTGGAACTTCCAGTAACAATAGTTAACACAGAGCATTTTACATTCAGTATATAACAGGCATAAGGTTATATGATCTAAGCATCTAGTTTAAAGTTTCTAGAAAATATGTTTACTCACCAAAAACAATTTGAACAGAAGTAAGGTGTTGAAGAAACTGCAGTTGAAACTTCCCTGAAACCTTCTTAAGTTTCCTGTCTTCTGTTTCCTATTTTCTTTGTTTGATTTTCTGTTTTAAGTTAATATATATTTGCAAAGTAAATAAATGTTTCTCAGGTTTGTTTTTGAGCTAAAGTTTGTATAAATGAACTAATGATATATAGGTGTATATATATAAAGAAGCTACTGATCAGGTTATAACTGGCCAGAGTGCATTTGATTTGTCATCCTATTTTTTTTTATTGGCCAAGCAATATACACTGCTGTATGAAATCATAAAGAGATTTCGGCTACCTATACTTGTTAAACAAGAAGTTGTGCTAATTAATGCTTATGCCTTGATTATGATAACATGTATTTAATGTTTACAGATATTCTTATGTGTTGTACAAAGATTTTTATCTTATTTCGGCCAGCATATTCTGCAAGACTTTTTCTTTTTCTTTTTCTTTTTACTGGACAAAGATGTTTGAAACATTTTCAATTGTTCGGTTTCATATTTTCTTACATTTAATGAATGCTTCATTTATGCTTAACAAGTAATAAATGTTTCAGATTTCTGTTTTGTTTTGTACAAGTCACAGATTTTTTTCCATTATTAATTTGAACTGAAATCTTTTGTTTCTTATGCATAAAACTGTATACAGTACATAAGTTTAGTATCTAATTTGTCTTTGTCTCATGCATACTTAATCTACAAGGTATCTTTGTCATAAATTTTTATTAAAGATTTTGATTTTATTTATTGTAATTTATTTGCACTTTAGATTTTCAAGCATTTGATTCATAGCTTTGTGTTTGCATTTTTATATTTTAAGTTATAACTTATAGTCGTATATTTATATTGTTGGTTATATTTTCTATTTTATCATTATGGTTTATACTTATGTTTGGTATGTTTATATTTATAATCAATTATATTGTTTTAAACTTATGTGTTAGATTTCCATGTTTAGATTTAATACTTCTATGCTTGTTTATTTGTAAACTTATCATTTTAAAAACTAAAATTGTATTCATATGTATCTTATCAAATAACAAAAATATAAAGTCTTTGATTTGATTTTATTGAATAAGACAGATTTTGTTTTAAGGGTTTTGAAGCATTCTATTTTAAATTTTCAAATCAAAACTTTCTTTTACAAACATATATAACTGTTAAATATCCAAGATCTCATCAATTTAAACATTGACAAGCTTATATTTAATTCAAATTAGATTAAATATTTATTAAATATGCTGTCAAAAATTCCGGGATGTTACATTCCTCCCCCCTTAAAGAATTTCGTCCCCGAAATTTAAACAACAGTAAATTCAAAAGCTTTTATATTAACCATCCAAACATACATATCATTCATACAATAGCAAAACGATCAAACAATCTATTCTAACAAACATCACTATTTATCCGAACATAAATCCGGATAAGCATTTCTAAAACTATCGAGAGTTTCCCAGGTACAATCTCTGAGAATTAAAGAAAATTAGTAAATGAAACAAATATGAATCAGATATACATGAAAGATTAAATTCAACATTCAAAATTTTAAGTAAATTGAATTCGTATAGAAGTGGGGAAAACTAGTTGAATAGAAATGGATATGGAAACTTATATAAGAGAATGTATAAAACGATTTGAAATTACGATTGAATATGGTTGCTAATCAAGATATGCAGGTATTAAAGGGGAAAGGAATTGGATTTGATTCCAAAAGATAAATTTGTATTGCCCGACAAAAAGGTATGTATTTTAAATTTCTAAATGATATTAGATTGGGTTTTTGGATATAGCCACTTGGTTTTTGTTTTCTTTTGGAAATTTGGGAGCCTGTAGAGGCCTTTTGTAGTAGTACCGAGCTAGCCGCGCAAAGGAGATGCTGGCAAAAATTTTCAGGAATTTAGAGAGTTAGAAAATTTTTTGAGAAAATTTTGATAATTCAAAATTTGGTTTTAATTTGCAATTTGAATGATTGAACAAAAGGGTATTGATTGAAACTATAGAAGGTTCTGGAAAGTTAGTTGATGTGATAAAGGGTTTTCATAAAGGATAGTTGGTAGGATATTGATAAAACTGCTGGTCTTGGGGGTAGGGTAAAAGGGTTGTAACGACCAGGTATTTTCAACCATTCGCATCCATTATAAGTGTACAGGTAGACACTCATGGCGGAATTGAATTGCTCAAAATACCGCGTTGTAAATAAAATTTTGGTAAACCTCAGAATATACAGTAAATAAAATCATAGATCACAGACACAGAGTAATAATAATGCAGCGGAAGAAAAAAAGAGATAGTAGTTCATGAAGCTACTATATAAAATATAAGATACATCAGGGGTAAATAAGATACAACCGAAGAGTAACAAGATACATCAGGTACAAATCAGATACATCACTGAAACACTGGATACTGAAACAAAATAGATGGCTGGATCTTCAAGGAAAGCTCCAACTCCGAAGGTGAATCTTGAATGCTAACTCAATCAATCTGACTCGAGCGTAAAGAAAAACACAAAACACTCGAGTCAGGACATAAATACTTATAAACTATAAATCAACTCAAGTGAACAGTAACAAAATGCATCAGTAACTTAAAGGATGCTTGGGACTGCCCATCCTCTAAGGACCCGTTAAACTATTTACTATGTAGTAATATACGCTATATACGGTAGTGTCTAATCAGTAAAGTATAATCATATAGAAAATAGCGTTAAGGGGATGGTGAACCTTAACGCGGTCGGATCTTTAAAACCAAAATCGTAGTGGGCTCGATATAAGGATATGACACTGCACGCAAGGAAATGACAGGGTGGATACACCGTTTGCACTCCCGGAACGGTGGTGACGGCAAGCCAGCAGCTTCCGCCCACCTCGAACAATACCCCCGAATCAAAAGTGGCGCCACCGAATCGAATCACAAAAGTAATAGAATGGTTTCCAATGGAGCATGCTCGATGAAAGGGTGCGACCCTTTGTGTAGCCCGGTATAGCTCCTGTTTAAGTCATATATGCCAACTCACGGGAGTTGGGTCCACGTAATATACCTCGAGAACGTCGCCACCATCCTACTTCATTTTGAAATCTCCACCGCACACACAGTTGTTAAAGTGGTTTTCGGTATTGGCCGGCTATAAGACAATATCCGATCCCGGTCTCTTTAACAACCAATCGTTATTATAACCCGTAGTTATAACTTTAAAACAATATTTTATACTTCAAAATAAAATATCCTTTTCAATCCAAATCTTTATCAAAATAAAGATTAAATCATTTCCAAAACCATTTCAATATATCATCGTAAAATATCTTTCAATTCAAATATTTATCAAAATAAATATCAAGTCATTTCTAACCATTTCAATATATTAAATTTTCATACCCTTTCAACACTACCTTTCAAATCATTTTAATATATCAAAATATCATAACCTTTCAAAGTTTCAGTTCCAAAATATCATATCTTTCAGAACTTCTTTTTTAATCATGTTAATATCAAAATGTCCTATCTTTCAAACTCCGTTTTCAATTCATTTAATATCAAAAATATCATATCTTTCAAAACTTCGTTTCAAATCATTTTAATATATCAAAATATCATATCCTTTCAAAACTTCATTTCAAATCATTTTAATATATCAAAATATCGTATCTTTTCAAACTTCATTCATTTCAAATCATTATTCATTTTATTCAATCTAAAATACCATTTCAATTCATATTTCAAAACAGTTTGTATTCCAAAAATTCTTTTTTATAATTTCAATGAAGTTATTATGTTTAATAATTAAATTATTAAATTTCCAAAAATTTCAGCTTCCAATGTTTATTTATTCACTTAAGCTTATCAAAACCGTGAAAATTCACTTTTCGCATCATTTAGAAAACTTATACGGAAAGTTACATTCAAAACAGTTCAATTTAACAAAAGACAGCATTTTAAAATGTTATAATAGGTTTACTTAAATTTCGAATAACTTAGTTAAATTCAAAAATTATAGCACTTACAAAGATTGCTATAATAGCGTTTAATTCAACTTAGCTTTTTAGTTCATTATCATCAACTACAGCGTTTACAAATGCTGTAATATCATTTACATTGTAATTAATAGCATTTCAAAAATGCATTCAATTAACTTCAAATATTCAATAAAATTTCTCAACCAATTATATTTTTATTAAAAACATTTTTAACTTATAAAACCATACATTTTCACATTTATAAACATCATTTAATTTTCCTCAAGTTCATGATTTTATAAAGTTAAATTTCCATTCAAAAATCAAGATTTAATAATAATTCACTTATTAAAATGCAATGTTGAATTTTTAAAATCCATTACATTAAATTTCAACTTAACACTTAAGTTCAAATTCTCAAATATAACTTTGTTTTATTTTTATTTAATTAACTAAAAGTTCACTTTTACGTCAATTTCATAAATTTCCAGTTTTAGTTATATTTCAAAATTTCAACTTACAATATTCATTCATTTCACATTTCAACTTTATTAAAATCATTAATATGATATAAAAATAACTTTAAATTTATTTAAATTCAAATTATCATAAATTTATCATAATTTCATATTCACTTAAATTTCCAATTATAATTAAATCAAAATTTCCAAAATAACTTACGTTCAAAATTTCTAACTTTTTCATTAATTCCTTTCACTTACAATTATTCAGAAAATCAATAATAATTTACAAAAATCCTTTTTTTTTAATTTTAAAATCGAAATATTATAATAATTAAATTTCTAAAATATTTTAAATTTTTTAGAAAAGCATATTTTAACTACGGGCCTGTATAAAATTTTCTACGCTAGGTAAAGTGATATGGATAATATATCATTTCAACCCGTAATTTACAAAGAAAATCCGGGTTTTTATCATTTCAAACCCGCAATCCCAAGTTAAAATAAATTAAATAAAATAAATCAGGCCTATCATTTCAGCCCGTAATGATTCTATTCTAACAGGGAACTTGCAGTGTAATCATATACAGGAATATTATAAACAAGGTCAATATCACAATATACAGTCATATATCAGATGTCAGGTGAAAATTAACAGTTTAAACATGGTAATAACATGGTAATAACATGGCATAGCATATCATATGATCATCATTATCTTGCATAAACATTTTATATTACTAAACACTTGTCATCAATTCACTTTTCATAAGTATAAATGTCAGAGTGAGAAAGACTCACTTTTTCAAGCTGAAGACCAAAACAACTAACACAAGTGCGATTCCAAAAGCACGACAAGCACGATATAGCATGACTTTTGATTTGAATGAATGGAGAGCCTTGATATTTGTCTTGTAAATAATAACCAAAACAAGACAATACACACATAAATATTCAACGCAAAACAATGTTGAAACAATGAAAATACGAAGCAACAAAGGAATAGATTACTTAACCTTGCTTTAACCATTCAAATGCTTGGCCTAGGAGGTTCTTGGGTTCAGCCATGATGATGATATAGCTTAGGCTTGGCACCATAACTCACGGCTAGAAGGAGTATGGAGTGGTAGGGTTATAACATGAAGCATACAATTGGTCAAGGCAACATATATGAAGTTTTTGAGCACAACAAGGCTCGACCTTGGGTCAAGTGGGGCTTGGCCATACTTGCACAGGTTTGGACAGTAGATGGAGGGGTGTGGGGAGGTCTGTAAAAGGTAGTGGTGGCGGCCTATGGTGGTGGCCAAGGTGGTGGATGAAGATATGAAGTGATAGGGTGGCTATCATGAATGTTTCAAGGCTTTATGCATTGTTTTTGTGGAGTTTTGGTTCATGGAGTCTTGGCTATGTCAATTTTAGATCTGGAAAGAGGCTAAGATGAAGTGTAGTGGTGGTAGCATGGTGGTGGTCATGGCTAGAGGCGGTGGCCATGGTGAAGTATGAAGGTGGTGAAGTAATAGTGGTGGCTAGGGCATTGTTTTGGACATTATTTGCAAATTTTATGGAGTTTTGTCACCAAGGGAGGTGTGGCCATGGGTGGATCTGAAATGATGGCTGGAGATGATGCCAAGGAAGAATGGTAGGGGATGGTGGAGAGTATGGTGGTGATGGTGGGTGGTAGAGGCCAATCCAGAAAGCATAGAAAACTAGGCAAAATACATAGAAAATGAGAAGAAAAAATTAGAAAAAAGATTTAAAAATCCATTACCAGATTTTTCCTCAAGATGGAGGCCATGATTTTTAGGGTTTTGGAGCTTGAAAATTCGTGAATAATATGAGGGAGTTGGCTGCAAAGGATGAGGAAAGAAATGGCTAAGATAAATTGATGTATTAATTGCAAAAAGAAACGGATAAAACGCCTTTCCGTTTCAGGCTTTTAAAATCTCTTAACTTTCTAAACCTTTTGCATTTCCTTTTCTTTTTAATTTTATAAAAACAAAATAAACTCAGAAATGTTATTTAAAACCGAAAATAAGTAAGAATAAAATAAAATAAATAATTTATTTTAAGTAAAATAGAAAAAGGAAATAAGAAATTGCTTAAAAATAGCAACCCTGACATAAAAATTACAAGAAGATCTCCAATGACTTTGGAAAATTTATTACTTCATAAAAAATATTAAAACACAAAATTTGAATTAAAAATGTTTTTAAAACATTTTCAAGGTAAAATAATAATTTAATTTTTATTAAATAGAATTTTAAATAAAGAAAAATGCAGTAAATACCAAACTAGGCTTTATAAATTGAAATAAATTCAAATAAACTTTAGAAAAATTATATTATCATTTTAAGAATACTTAAAAGTCAAAATATACATAATATAACATATTATCACATATTAAAATAAAATATAACAAAGAAGAAGTAATTTATACAATTTAAAATAGTCATTGTCAAATAACCTTATATACGCACAATATTGTAAAGGGTATAACTTCCACAATTTACATCCGATTTCAACGAAACGAAAAGTGGTATTCTTAGAATTTTATGTACTTTCATGATAAAAGAAAAAATTAAAATTTTAAACTTTTAAAATTTTAAGTTGAAAGTCACAGTTTGAGTATTTTCACCAAAATCAGCATTTCAGGCAAATATTCAACTTACACAAGTTTGGAATTATAACTCATATAAAAATCAAGATTATATTTAAATAATAAATTTAATCATTTAAAATAAGTAAAGTAAGTTTCTAAATCAAAATCTTACATTAAAAATAATTAAAATATACAACAAAATAATTACAAAATACAGGGTTGTTACACTATCCCTCACTCAAAACTTTTCGTCCCCGAAAAGGAATGAGGTATGGAAGGGCACAGAAAAGATAGAGTGAAATAGGATTAAAATAAGATGACAAGAAGATTGAAGTTATACCTGATAACTGTTGTTATAGGTAAGTTTTACAAGGTGGAGGTGATCTTTCCAAGATCTTCCAGAATCAAGAACACAAGCACGAAAAAGGTGGATTCAAAATGATTACCAAAGGTCTATCAAGATTATAGAAAGATTTCTAAACAGAAAGATTATAGAAAGATGCCTATACCGGTCTATAGCAAGATAAGGATAATAAGGATAACCAAAAGATAGTTTGAAAACAAAATAAGGAAATGAATTTGAAAGCATGGAAATTTCAACTTAAACAGAGAATAAATCTTTACACAAGTTAAATAAATCTTAACTATCTCAAATTTCATTATCTTATTATCCAATCATCTAAAATTAACCATTTTTAAAACCATGGGTTTGAAAAATAATCATTTATTACACTCACAATGTACTTAATAAATTTTATTCTTCTTTATTCCTAATCAAAATTAATTTATTCCTCTCAATATATTTATCACTCATGTTAAATATATTTACACCTTTTTTTTATAACTACTTCCTTTTATTCTTAGTTCTTTTAACATCATTTTATTGTAAGTCATTCGATTACCCTTTATTATATTTACCTCTGTTAATCATTTTATAATTAAAATTTAAGTGTATAACATTTATTACAACTACTCAAATTTTATTTATAAAATCTTTTTATATCGTATATTATCCAATTACATTTTTAACTTCTGAAATTTTGTTAAGTTATATTTGAATGCAATTGTATTATACAAATAAAATTTCCAATTCAGTCATTTCATGCTTGATATTCATCCAAAGTTTTGACTTTTTTTTTGGAATTATTCTTTAAAATAAAATTTAAGAATTAAATTTCCAATTTCTTCAAACCATTTGGAGATAAGTAATAATATATGTCAAATCAAATTTCAATCATATATCTATATATATATATATATATATATATATTATAAATCAAGTCATATTTTAGAAATTCAAATCAATTTAATTTCCCAAAACAAAGCTGTAGCAAGACTACAGAACAGTCTCCTAACTTCGAAACTCGAAAATGAACGTCGATGATGTCGCGATCATCATCGAAGTTATTTTCCAGCGACAAAGACAAGAGCGATAATTTTAAACCTTTAAAATTCTTTGAAAACAAATTCTATTCAAAATACTTTAAATAATATAACCTTTTAAAACTTTAAACCAAAGTTCGGAATAATCGAGATTTAAATCCTCAAATTCTTGTTTTAAATTCATTTCATTAAGTTCCATAAATTTACTTATATATCAAAATTTATTTCATTAACCAATTTTTTTTTTTAAATATATTGTGTCCGTTTGTTCTGTCAAAGTGTTTTGGAAATCTTATCGATAGCGCTGATCAGACGTATCGATCAGAAACCCAACTCAACATCAACAACTCAAACAACACAATATATAAAACATTTTAAATTTTAAATACTAGTTTACAAATACACTATACATGAATAGATTTTCAAAGAAGGATAGAGATTCAAATTTTTTTTGATTAACAAAAATCAAAGGAGATTATGATTTAAAAATAAGTTGGAAACAAGGATGACATGATTAAATAACAGAATAGGAAGATGGATAAGCTTATATAAATCACGGGCAACCTTAACCGGGTCAACCGTGACTTAAAGAATAAGATCAATGTTGATTTTTCTAGGGTAAATCTACATTCGATCTCAAGAGTTAGAGTTTGAAATAACAAAAGATATTAGCATCTAAACCAAGGATAGATAAGAATCTCTGGTGAATCGATGCTAACTGCAAAGGAGTTTTCCCCCTTTTCAATTAAATTTGAAATTGGCGTGATCGCCGACTCACTAGAAAGATCATTCGAAGCGGAGTTATGGAATACTCTAGAGTCAAAAGAAGATGAATAGTGAGGGATACGAATGGATTTTGGAACTGTAGGGAACGTTTCAAAATACAAAGGAATCGAGTCAAAAGAGAGAGATTCAAACTCGAATGAAAGTGATTCTGTAAATACATTCACTCCATATGCTGAGTTTTGCCTAGAGCTACCAAAGCTCTGATACCAACTGTAACGACCAGGTATTTTCAACCATTCGCATCCATTATAAGTGTATAGGTAGACACTCATGGCGGAATTGAATTGCTCAAAATACCGCGTTGTAAATAAATTTTTGGCAAACCTTAGAATATACAGTAAATAAAATCACAGATCACAGACACAGAGTAATAATAATGCAGCGGAAGAAAAAGAGATAGTAGTTCATGAAACTACTATATAAAATATAAGATACATCAGGGTTAAATAAGATACAACCGAAGAGTAACTAGATACATCAGGTACAAATCAGATACATCACTGAAACACTGGATACTGAAATAAAATAGATGGATGGATCTTCAAGGAAAGCTCCAACTCTGAAGGTGAATCTTGAATGCTAACTCAATCAATCTAACTCGATCGTAAAGCAAAACACAAAACACTCGAGTCAGGACATAAATACTTATAAATTGTAAATCAACTCAAGTGAACAGTAACAAAATGCATCAGTAACTTAAAGAATGCTTGGGACCGCCCATCCTCTAAGGATCCGTTAAACTATTTACTATGTAGTAATATACGCTATATACGGTAGTGTCTAATCAGTAAAGTATAATCATATAGAAAATAGCGTTAAGGGGATGGTGAACCTTAACGCGGTCGGATCTTTAAAACCAAAATCGTAGTGGGCTCGATATAAGGATATGACACGGCACGCAAGGAAATGCCAGGGTGGATACACCGTTTGCACTCCCGGACCGGTGGTGACGGCAAGCGAGCAGCTTCCGCCCACCTCGAACAATACCCCTGAATCAAAAGTGGCGCCACCGAATCGAATCACAAAAGTAATAGAAAGGTTTCCAATGGAGCATGCTCGATGAAAGGGTGCGAACCTTTGTGTAGCCCGGTATAGCTCCTGTTTAAGTCATATATGCCAACTCACGGGAGTTGGGTCCACGTAATATACCTCGAGAACGTCGCCACCATCCTACTTCATTCTGGAATCTCCACCGCGTACACAGTTGTTAAAGTGGTTTTCGGTATTGGCCGACTATAAGACAATATCTGATCCCGGTCTCTTTAACAACCAATCGTTATTATAATCCTTAGTTATAACTCTAAAACAATATTTAATACTTCAAAATAAAATATCCTTTTCAATCCAAATCTTTATCAAAATAAAGATTAAATCATTTCCAAAACCATTTCAATATATCATCGTAAAATATCTTTCAATTCAAATATTTATCAAAATAAATATCAAGTCATTTCTAACCATTTCAATATATTAAATTTTCATACCCTTTCAACACTACCTTTCAAATCATTTTAATATATCAAAATATCATAACCTTTCAAAGTTTCAGTTCCAAAATATCATATCTTTCAGAACTTCTTTTTTAATCATGTTAATATCAAAATGTCCTATCTTTCAAACTCCGTTTTCAATTCATTTAATATCAAAAATATCATATCTTTCAAAACTTCGTTTCAAATCATTTTAATATATCAAAATATCATATCCTTTCAAAACTTCATTTCAAATCATTTTAATATATCAAAATATCGTATCTTTTCAAACTTCATTCATTTCAAATCATTATTCATTTTATTCAATCTAAAATACCATTTCAATTCATATTTCAAAACAGTTTATATTCCAAAAATTCTTTTTTATCATTTCAATGAAGTTATTATGTTTAATAATTAAATTATTAAATTTCCAAAAATTTCAACTTCCAAAGTTTATTTATTCACTTAAGTTTATCAAAACCGTGAAAATTCACTTTTCGCATCAATTAGAAAACTTATACGGAAAGTTACATTCAAAACAGTTCAATTTAACAAAAGACAGCATTT
Organism: Allium cepa; assembly: GCA_030765085.1. NCBI lineage: Eukaryota > Viridiplantae > Streptophyta > Magnoliopsida > Asparagales > Amaryllidaceae > Allium > Allium cepa. The sequence continues at coordinate 302,639,544 of CM060945.1, read as the reverse complement.
TAAAATGTTATAATAGGTTTACTTAAATTTCGAATAACTTAGTTAAATTCAAAAATTATAGCACTTACAAAGATTGCTATAATAGCGTTTAATTCAATTTAGCTTTTTAGTTCATTATCATCAACTACAGAGTTTACAAATGCTGTAATATCATTTACATTGTAATTAATAGCATTTCAAAAATGCATTCAATTAACTTCAAATATTCAATAAAATTTCTCAACCAATTATATTTTTATTAAAAACATTTTTAACTTATAAAATCATATATTTTCACATTTATAAACATCATTTAATTTTCCTCAAGTTCATGATTTTATAAAGTTAAATTTCCATTCAAAAATCAAGATTTAATAATAATTCACTTATTAAAATGCAATGTTGAATTTTTAAAATCCATTACATTAAATTTCAACTTAACACTTAAGTTCAAATTCTCAAATATAACTTTGTTTTATTTTTATTTACTTAACATAAAGTTCACTTTTACGTCAATTTCATAAATTTCCAGTTTTAGTTATATTTCAAAATTTCAACTTACAATATTCATTCATTTCACATTTCACCTTTATTAAAATCATTAATATGATATAAAAATCACTTTAAATTTATTTAAATTCAAATTATCATAAATTTATCATAATTTCATATTCACTTAAATTTCCAATTATAATTAAATCAAAATTTTCAAAATAACTTACGTTCAAAATTTCTAACTTTTTCATTAATTCCTTTCACTTACAATTATTCAGAAAATCAATAATAATTTACAAAAATCCTTTTTTTTAATTTTAAAATCAAAATATTATAATAATTAAATTTCTAAAATATTTTAAATTTTTTAGAAAAGCATATTTTAACTACGGGCCTGTATAAAATTTTCTACGCTAGGTAAAGTGATATGGATAATATATCATTTCAACCCGTAATTTACAAAGAAAATCCGGGTTTTTATCATTTCAAACCCGCAATCCCAAGTTAAAATAAATTAAATAAAATAAATCAGGCCTATCATTTCAGCCCGTAATGATTCTATTCTAACAGGGAACTTGCAGTGTAATCATATACAGGAATATTATAAACAAGGTCAATATCACAATATACAGTCATATATCAGATGTCAGGTGAAAATTAACAGTTTAAACATGGTAATAACATGGTAATAACATGGCATAGCATATCATATGATCATCATTATCTTGCATAAACATTTTATATTACTAAACACTTGTCATCAATTCACTTTTCATAAGTATAAATGTCAGAGTGAGAAAGACTCACTTTTTCAAGCTGAAGACCAAAACAACTAACACAAGTGCGATTCCAAAAGCACGACAAGCACGATATAGCATGACTTTTGATTTGAATGAATGGAGAGCCTTGGTATTTGTCTTGTAAACAATAACCAAAACAAGACAATACACACATAAATATTCAACGCAAAATAATGTTGAAACAATGAAAATACGAAGCAACAAAGGAATAGATTACTTGACCTTGCTTTAACCATTCAAATGCTTGGCCTAGGAGGTTCTTGGGTTCAGCCATGATGATGATATAGCTCAGGTTTGGCACCATAACTCACGGCTAGAAGGAGTATGGAGTGGTAGGGTTATAACATGAAGCATACAATTGGTCAAGGCAACATATATGAAGTTTTTGAGCACAACAAGGCTCGACCTTGGGTCAAGTGGGGCTTGGCCATTCTTGTACAGGTTTGGACAGTAGATGGAGGGGTGTGGGGAGGTCTGTAAAAGGTGGTGGTGGCGGCCTATGGTGGTGGCCAAGGTGGTGGATGAACATATGAAGTGATAGGGTGGCTATCATGAATGTTTCCAGGCTTTATGCATTGTTTTTTGTGGAGTTTTGGTTCATGGAGTCTTGGCCATGTCAATTTCAGATCGGGAAAGAGGCTAAGATGAAGTGTAGTGGTGGTAGCAAGGTGGTGGTCGTGGCTAGAGGTGGTGGCCATGGTGAAGTATGAAGGTGGTGAAGTAATAGTGGTGGCTAGGGCATTGTTTTGGACATTATTTGCAAATTTTATGGAGTTTTGTCACCAAGGGAGGTGTGGCCATGGATGGATCTGAAATGATGGCTGGAGATGATGCCAAGGAAGAGTGGTAGGGGATGGTGGAGAGTATGGTGGTGATGGTGGGTGGTAGAGGCCAATCCAGAAAGCATAGAAAACTAGGCAAAATACATAGAAAAAGAGAAGAAAAAGGTAGAAAAAAGATGTAGCCATTACCAGATTTTTCCTCAAGATGGAGGCCATGATTTTTAGGGATTTGGAGCTTGAAAATTCGTGAATAATATGAGGGAGTCGGCTGAAAAGGATGAGGAAAGGAATGGCTAAGATAAATTGATGTATTAATTGCAAAAAGAAACGGATAAAACGCCTTTCCGTTTCAGGCTTTTAAAATCTCTTAACTTTCTAAACCTTTTGCATTTCCTTTTATTTTTAATTTTATAAAAACAAAATAAACTCAGAAATGTTATTTAAAACCGAAACTAAGTAATAATAAAATAAAATAAATAATTTATTTTAAGTAAAATAGAAAAAGGAAATAAGAAATTGCTTAAAAATAGCAACCCTGACATAAAAATTACAAGAAGATCTCCAATGACTTTGGAAAATTTATTACTTCATAAAAAATATTAAAACAAAAAATTTGAATTAAAAATGGTTTTAAAACATTTTCAAGGTAAAATAATAATTTAATTTTTATTAAATAGAATTTTAAATAAAGAAAAATGCAGTAAATACCAAACTAGGCTTTATAAATTGAAATAAATTCAAATAAACTTTAGAAAAATTATATTATAATTTTAAGAATACTTAAAAGTTAAAATATACATAATATAACATATTATCACATATTAAAATAAAATATAACAAAGAAGAAGTAATTTATACAATTTAAAATAGTCATTGTCAAATAACCCTATATACGCACAATATTGTAAAGGGTATAACTTCCACAATTTACATCCGATTTCAACGAAACGAAAAGTGGTATTCTTAGAATTTTTTGTACTTTCATGATAAAAGAAAAAATTAAAATTTTAAACTTTTAAAATTTTAAGTTGAAAGTCACAGTTTGACTATTTTCACCAAAATCAGCATTTCAGGCAAATATTCAACTTACACAAGTTTGGAATTATAACTCATATAAAAATCAAGATTATATTTAAATAATAAATTTAATCATTTCAAATAAGTAAAATAAGTTTTTAAATCAAAATCATACATTAAAAATAATTAAAATATACAATAAAATAATTACAAAATACAGGGTTGTTACACGGGTATTGGTTCATTCTTCATAACTAGTAATTTCGGGGACGAAATTCTTTTAAGGGGGGAGGAATGTGACAACCCGGAATTTCTAACTATGTAAATTGGAATAATTAATTGATTTTTTTTATATTTAAAAAGTTAATTTTAGCTTGAATTCAAGATATCAATATTTACTTGATAATTAAATTATTGAATTATATAGTATAAATATTGTTGAATCTGAAATTTCTTAGCCTGTTTAAATAATTTGAAGGCTTATAAAATTTATAATGATAATACTAGAGGTAATTGAATGGTGGAAATTTAAATTAAAGATGATTTGTTCAGTTTTAAAATTTATATCGTTTAAATCGATATTTAAAAATAGCCTTCCGAGGCACAGTCTCGGATTTGGATGAAACCAGCTCCATTGTATCCGTAATAGTTAGTTATTATCGAATTTCAATTTTCGTAGCAATCGGAGTTGTCATTGGACCCTGGCAGCTCAAAATGCTTAGAACTATTTTAATCGATTTAATTTAAAATCGATCGTTTTCCTCTGTAACTCGCGCATACGATCGAATCAGCTTCCGAAACACGTTTCATTGTGTTTGGAACGCGGGTAAAACCTTATAATCGCCTGTCGGCATGTCTGATTCGGGGTTCGGGATTTCACGTTATGATTAACGAGACGTTTTGAGAGTTTTATAATATAATAAAAATTCAAAGTCAAAGGGGTCAAAGATATTTTCGTTTACTCGTACTCGAGAAGCCTCTCTCCAACTTTTATTTAATTCCCCGTCTTCCTCTTTTATGAATAAGCAAAAATCGAACGAAAAAAATAATCTATGGCCGATTTTCTTATTTTCTTCCAAAACCAAATTTAAATAGACCAGCCGAGTGTTTCCTTCTTCTTCTTTTATTTAATTCCTTCCCAAGGTTGAAACGAAAACGGCACGTTCATCTTAAATATATATATATATATATATATATATATATATATATAGGCGACGGCATCTAAATCAATCGCGATTGCCAGTGCCGAAAAGGAAAGGGGAGCATTCATTTTCGTCTCGAACTCGAGGGCAAGGGATGCGGTCGCACGTGAGCTAGGGTTGACTGCAATTTGGAGGAAGTCGCGATTCGAGGTGGATTCGCGAATGGTGGTGGTGGCAATTGATGTCGACTTGTTCAGGGATCTGAGTTGTTCGAGAGGAGTTTGGAAACTCGTGCAGATTTGTTCGCAAAGGGGAGGGGATTGCTTGTAGCAGTGGAGCAGGGGCTTCGGGGGTATCGGCTGTGTAATGGTGGTGCTTGGTTGAGTGACGAAGGGGGGGTCGTGAACCTAGGGCTCGGTATCGTGTGAGCAGTAAGGTATAACTTTTCAGATTTTGTTATTTAAATTAATTTACTTACACATATGTTTATAAACAGTAAAAGGAAGATATATAAATATGAGTACATCTGTATAATCATATGCAGATGAGTAGGCAGTTTTAAAATTCATTTATATAGGGATTTTAAAATGTTAAAGCCTTTACCAAAGTTGGGTTTTGAAGTTTATAATTTATTAAGTGTATATGAGTCTCAAAGGGAAACATTTCTAGTTTAAATTTAAATCATTTTTTTATGACGGAATTGATTGGTCGATTTATTCCAAATATTAATAAAATCATATGATTTTTATACAAGGTCAAATCTTGAAAAGAAATAAGCTAGATTTGGGAATGGATGCTAATAAATTAAAGGTGAGTAAATCTCACACTATTAGATTCTATTTGAGTTTAAATGGTTAAATGAAAATATTTGATCGAATGATTTAATTGATTCGATTTGTACTGTGAATTGATGCTCTGGTGATTTGGTATTGGATGGTTCTCGAGTTAGTGGATGGCTTAACTCGAAGTATTGGAAATTTTAGGTTGTTTTAAATTTAAAACAATAAATAAGAAAATATTCCGTTTAAAAGTTACTAATGACTTAATGATTTGTGATACATTAAATTAGTAGGATAATTAAAATGGATAAATAATTAGTTTAATTAATTAATAATTTGGGTTATTTAATTCAGTAATTAAAGGTTTGAATAAATAATAAATTAATTTGTAAGTTAATTAACTAAGTATAAATAATTCAGAATAATCATTTGATGGTGTGATAATTAATTACTTAACGTAATTAATAAATATAGTTACTTTGTGAAATTTATCAAGAGATTAATTAAGATAATTAATTAAGAGGTAATTGATTTATTAATAAAGTAAATAAAAGAATAGTTAATTTCATATTGAGATTAATCGAGAATGATAAATATTGGGGTTGGATTAAAGTAATTAATTTAGATTAGAACAAATCAAACATAATTGGAAATCATTAGTCTTATAATCAACGATGTAATTAAAGATTGATGAATTAAGTTGAATTAATCATAAGACTCTTGAGAATTAATTAATAAGAATTAGTGTAATTTATTTTAATTAATAAATTTGTGAAGTAATTAAAGAATACCCATTGATTTGGTAAGAATAAGTAATATCGTGGAACTAATTAAAGATAATTACTTGAAAGGAATTGAAAGATAATTAATTCAGGATGATTAATTAAGATGAATAACGAAGGGTTGATAAATGAATTGATTTAGAATTAATTAATACTGAATGAAGGAATCTAAGTGAATGTGGTTGGAAATTCAATTAGAACCAATTGAATTAATTTGTATGTGACTAAGCGTTGCTTATGGATGACTGAATGGTATTGGATGCTTTGAATGAGTTGATATCTCTGATATGAAATGTTGTGTATTTCATTTGGATAACTTGGGTTAGAATGACACGAGACTCGAAGAGACGGGTCGGGTATTGGGAAATACCCGAAACCACTTTGGATTTTTATAAATTGATTTGTGAAATCCATAGGCTAGGATGAAATGATTTAAGTAAATTGGATTATTTTATCTAAGTTTAGTACTTAGAAATTGATATGTGAAATAAGTGATGTCTATAGTAAATGGCGAATTTGTTAAATTGATATATGTTACCCCGGGTTTATAAAAGTTGATTTCTTTGGTATTCCATATTAGTTGGGTTTACTCACGCTGGTTTCCAGCCTGACCCGGGTGTTACTTTGGTGTAATGCTTGGGTCAGACCGAGTATTACAGATTTTCAGGTAGAAACGTTCTGGAGCTCAGGAGGCGAGCTGGATGGCAATATCGTATAGAGTATATCCGCTGTATTTATACTATTATTAATCTGTGACAGAATAATTGTAAATATTCAGTGACTGTATATATGTAAAACTCTGATGCATATAATTGTAATCGACTGATATAGAATTCTTTTGTAAGCTATTATTATTTATTATTATATTTTATCCGCTGCAAATGTGAGGTGTTGATGTTTCTGATCTTCTTCTTCTATCTCTTTCTTCTTTTTCATAACTATCTGGAATTTTCGGGTTGGAAAATTTCGGGTGGTTACATTTACTTCTATTCATTAGTGTTACTTAATTACTCAGTTAATTAGTTGATTGATTCTTGTTAATTATTAATTATTAACTCACTTATTAAAAATTAATTACTTATTTACTTATCACAAATTACTTTAATTAATCAATTATTATTAATTTAATTAATTAATTAAAGATTAGATAATTAATAAATTAATAATTAATGATTAGCTAATTAATTAATTGATCATTAATTAGCTAATTAATCAGTAATTAATTAAGCAGAATAAAATATAGATATTCTTAAGCAAATAATTTAGTTAAGTAAAACCAAACTGTTTGGTATGCATTGATAATTATGTTTGATTGACTTTGATATATGTTTGATGATTTCTCTGTGATATGTTATGGTATATTATGGATATCTGTGATAATTGTGTATGATCTATCTGTTATATCTGTTATGTGAATTCTTAATATTTAAATTGAACTGTTAAGTTAAATAGACAACATGGCCCTTAAAATGGCGTTTGGATTTCGATGAGACTAGGATCGGAAGAATCAATTTTGATTCTCTGAAAACCACATCGATCCAAATTAAACGATAGGTCGTGACTTATCAAATGGAGATCGAGATAATGTTTCAGAATGCAACGTTTATCGTCGTTGACTCTGAGGGTGATTTCAAAATGAGTGTAACGAGATAATGCCTTCGGTTTCGTTCGAGCCCGGAACGAACTTGTATGGATTGAATGCTTTCAACACTTCGTTAGGCGGGCGATGAGCATTCTAAGAGATATGTTCTATAAAGGTAATCGCAGCCTCAAGCCTCATCAACCGGGAATGGCTAAAACAGGGGAGATGCAGCAAGGTTAGGTGGGTCATGCCCAAGCAGGACAAGATTTTCCCCTGTCTAGATGTCCCTTTTTATTTCGGCTGTGTGAGCAGTTGTTGGCCACAACTGCGGGGTTATCTTGTTCGGGACTATTTAGTAAGGAATGGTTTCGGCCTTGTGTTGTAGGGGGTCGGGAGTGTTCCTCGGTACGTCGATCTAGGCCCCATACTGTGACGGGCGGTACCCCAGTAGCCCTGCCATTGTTGAAAATCCATTTTCCCTACGAGACCCTACGGTTTTGATTTGTATTACCCACTTTCGTGGCTAGTAGCTGGAATTTAATCATGAAACAATTTCGGCTATTTTCTATTTACTTGAAAACCCTAGACACTATTATAACATCACTGAATTTCCTATAAAATGTTTTGCTTAGCGTAAGTTAAAAACTTACCCGTATTTATTTGTGGGGAGTCTTACGTGATACCTTTATTTCCAAATGATTTTCAAAGTTAAGCAATTTTAACCTGTTTACTCATACCAGACCCATGTCTGACCCGGAGTTTATATTTTGTGTTTTCATAAACTCTTGGGTACTCAAATTTTATGAGTAACCAAGTGATAGGTATTTGGGGAGTGTTGATCTTCTGGAGAAGCTATTTTGGGAGAAGACCAGACGTATGTATCTATATATATGTAGTCCGCTGTGTAGTTAGTGTATGCTGTATTTTGGATGTATGTGTGGACATATATGTATATAACAGTCCTGTTATGTCATATTGTATGACTCTGATGTATGTATAACTACGTAATAGTATGTTGATGTATTATATTTTGTTCCATTCCGCTGTGAGATTCTGATGTTGTTGTTCTTTTTTTCTATTCTTTTCTATTTCTATCCCTTTCTTTCTTAATGATGATACATCTTTTTGGGGTTGAGAAAGGCGGGTCGCCACAGTTGACCAAGTGAAACGACCCGCAAATCCATACCCCTTGAGTCAACACTATTCTACAACAATCAACTCAAGTTGTACAGAAATACGAACCATTTGGGTTAAAGAAATAGAGGTAGAAGAAGAAAATAGAAAGCAACATCAGAATCTAACCATCGCAGCGGAATAAAATATAATAGATATTAAATAATCTTTACTCAGAAAACAAATATTTCTGTTTATATATATTACATCATCAGAGTACATCAATCACAGCTCAACATCAGTATCATACAATGGGTACACAACTCAAACAGCGGAATATATGTATAAACAAGTACGGGAGTACGTATCGTCATCCAGCTCGTCTCCTGAGCTCCACAACATCATATCCTGTATCCTATAATACTCGGTCTAACCCGAGCATTACAGTTAAATAACACCCAAGTCAGTCTGGAATACCAGCGTGAGAGAATCACACCCAATTGATTATTAAAGTTTCAAAAAAATCCTTTGAAAACAAAAGCATCTCGTAAGACCACGCCACAAATAAACATGTCGGGTTTTTACCTTACGATAGCTAAAACATTTTTATAGAAATCCTCTGATATTATAACAGGGTCTATATACAAATACTTATAAAATAGCCGAAATTGTTACATGATCAAATTCCAGCTACTAGCCACAAAGTGGGTAATACAAACAAAACTCGTACAAGGCTCGTAGGGAGAATGGATTTCCAACCAATGACTAGACACTGGGGTACCACCTGTCACAGTACGGGGCCTAGATCACCGTACCGAGGAGTACGCCCGCTCCCATGCAACACAAGGCCGGAACCATCCCTTACTGGATAGTCCCGAGTGAGATCACCCCGCGGTTGGGATCAGCAACCGCCCACTAAGCCGAAATAAAAAGGGACATCTAGACTGGAATGACCTCACCCTGCTTGGGTGCTACCCACCTAGCCTTGCTGCATAACCCCTGATTTTCAGTCATTCCCATTTGATGAGGCTTGAGGCTAAGCGTTACCTTTTAGAACAATATCCCTTAGAATGCCCATCGTCCACCTGACGATGTTTCGCAAGCATTCATCCATACAAGTCCGTCCCGGGTTCGAACGGAACCGAAGGCACTATTCCTACTACATCCATTTTGGAAATATCCTCAGGATTAGTAGCGACTAGCCCTTGCACTTCACCGCTCCATCTTCGAATCCAAAAATCGTTTTCACGAAACGTACAAACCGGATCGAAGTGATTTTCGAGAAATAAATCTCGATCCCGGTCTCTTCGAAACGATCAACGCATTGTCCAATATTGATAGTCGGTTATTTAACTATCAATTAATATTCACAAACAACCATCCAACCAATAAATAATTTCCTAAATTATTTATTTATCTCAAAATATCTTTACAAGATGTGTTTTTATTTTCAATCCTTTGAAAACAGTTTCAAAACCATCTTTCTTTTCAGAATCAACTTTCCCAAATATTTTGTATCTCCTTTGAAATCACCAAGCACAAAATAGATTTTTAAAATAACTTAAAACACTTTACTTTGAAATATATACTTTAAAACATTTAGGATAAAACTACTTAAATAATTTGTTAAAAGTACACACTATATGAATTTGAGAAAATAAGGTTACTTTATAAAATATAAAACCAGGTTTTCACTTTTAAAACAAATACTAAGTCACTTTTAAATAATTAATGCTATAATATATTAAAAGGAATACTTGCTTTAGAAATTAAATATTAGAAATAATAATTTTACAAAACTTGCTTTCTTTTAAAAAAACAATTTTAAAACATTTAATTTACATTTAAAATTTACTTTTAAAAACGTGTACTTGGCCATCTAGAGAGAATTCCAACTTCAAGCACTTAAATCAATTTCCCGAATTGATTTCCAATTCATTCTATTTGAAATAAATTTCTTTGCTTGCTCGGTTCATTTCAAAATTCATTAATTATGGACTTTATTTTTATCATTATTATTTGCTGTTTGGTTTTAAATATTTTAACTGAAATATACAAATTTCAGGCTTTTCCCATTTTCTTCTTTGTTCCTTTCAAAATTTAAAATCTTAAATGTAAAATAAATGTCTTGTTCTTTTAGATATTAGCATTGGAGTTTACAATTCATTCACTTTCTATTAATTCAAAAATCTCCTTTCTATATTCAAGATTTATTAATTAGAATTCTTATGTCGCTTTATTTTATTTCATTCTTAAATTTATTCAAATTTCCATAATTATTTTACTTACAAATTCACTTCCTTTCTTTTCTTTCCAACATCTAAGTTACATATTTTTTTGGAAATTCAATATACCCAATTATCCAATCAAACCATAGCATTCAATATTTCAACATAATCCATCATAAAATATCAAATCATCATAACTGGGTAATTTAAATAATTTAAATAAATGTTGAGGGATCCAGTTGGATCCCTCCAACCTATTTTCCCTGCATCCACAGACGTTAGCATTACATAATATGCCAAATTCAATTTATACTATACTCTATCACATCAATCAATTCAAGCATTCAAACAATTATTTAAATTTAATCATTTAAATTTAAATTTATGATCAGCTGAGTGAGATTAACTCACCTTTTTCCTTAAAATTTGCAAACCCCTTCATTCTCGGTTTGATTCCACGATTTCAGACCTTGTAAAAAGTATTAGATGTTCTATTAATATTCGATTCAATTATAAAATTAAGTTCCCATTTGATAAATTAATTAACCTTATATTTTATCACCCTTAACAAAATTTAAATTTACTAATAATTTAATTTAAGCTAATAATTCCCTTTTAATAATCTTTAATAGCTAAAATTTATTAAATAGGTCAATCGTACAATTTTATCACCAAATTCCTTACATAATTTTCTTCCAAAATCTTATATCGATTTCCCGCATATATATATATATATATATATATATATATATATATATATATATATATATATATATATATATATATGTTTTAAACTTTGGAACATTTAAAACTAAACAGTAAATATCCTTTACTGAAAAACAGAATACTGAGTTATATTATATATATTTTAAACTGCATATATATATATTTTATTTTATTTTTTATAAATCTGTTTTACACAAAGCTTCTCGACCATTTAAAATTCCATTTTCAATGCCTCATTTCCAAATCTGATCTATATATATGTATATATCCAGTTTATTTATATCTATATACATGCAATTATAAAATTTAAATAATAAAAGAAAAAACATCTTACTACCTTACTGTTATACCAGGAACCACACAGCATCCTCACTTTTGCCAACAACTGACATCACCTTCCAATCGAACGCCGGCCTCCTCGAGACTTCACGACAACGAAAATCACTCTCAGACTCCTCATGAAATCGAACCTGCAGCGGCGGCGATTATCTCGCTCATCTCGTGGACCCAAACCCTATACTCGCGGCCAATTTGCAATGGTCGCAGCCCCTCTCTCTCTCGCTCTTCCACTCCTTCGAACAGCCCTCGATCGAAAACACCAAACAGGTTCGCGTATGAGCTCCCAGACCCAAGTCGCGATTCCCCTTTTTTTTTTCACGGCTTCGATTTGGATTTTGTGAATGAGGATTCGAGTATTTGAACGAGAAGGGGAAGATCTAGTTCGGTAATCATTTATATTGAACGAAATGATTTTGATTTTTTTTTTCGAGAATGGCCATTTTTTTTCGTTTGATTTTTTTTTCTTATTAGCAAGAAAGCAGAAGACTCGGCCGGATAAAAAGAGGAGAAGCGTGCTATGGAAGGTCGCGTGATGGAAGAAGGGGACACGATGGGATGTTACAAGGACGGTTACAATGATTTGGACGCGACAGAAAACAACTGATGTGAATTATATTGACTAGTCCAAAAAAAAATATTTAAATTCAAGTTGTCTTAGCATAAATTTCAATGCGTTTATATATCGTACGCTCACATAACAACTTCAATCACCACGAAAATTGGAATCCGAGAATAATACATTATTACGGATCAAATGGAACTGGTTTCGTCGAATTCTGAGACTGCGCCTCGGACGACTATTTTTAAATTCAATTTAAACTATAAAAATTTTAAAACTTAACAAACCATTTTTAAATTTGATTTCATCACTTCTATCCTCTTCAGTATTATCAATATAAATTCTACAAGCCTTCAAATTATCTTTTTACCGACTTAAAATTCTAGATTCAACAAGTTACCCAACTTCGAATTATTTATTTCAATAGTTTAAATTATCAAATAACTGGTGATATTCGAAATTCAAGTTAAAATTATTATATTGAATATTTAAAATCAATTTAAATACCCCAATTTTAAATGCTTGAAAATTCCGGGTCGTCACATTCCTCCCCCCTTAAAAGAATTTCGTCCCCGAAATTACTAGTTGGGAAGAACGGTCCAATTCTCGTTTACTTATCCTCAAAACCAAACAATTCGACATCCAACCAACTAGCTTTTACAAAAGACCATCATCATTCTTATTAACTTCCCAAACCTTTCCCTAGTTTGCAAACAATCTTATTTGTACAATCATTTAACTTATAATTCAAAACTAAAATTTTGAATTATCAAATTTTCTCAAAAATTTTCTAACTCTCTAAATTCCCGAAAAATTTCGCCAGCGTCTCCTTTGCGCGGCTAGCTCGGTACAACTACAAAACGGCTCTACGGCCTCCCAAATCCAAAAAGAAAACAAAAAGCCAAGTGGCTCAATCCAAAATCCCAATCAAATTTCACAGAAATTTAAACACATACCTTTTTGGTCGGGCAAGTCAATTTTTTTTGTTTAATCCTTATGAAGTCAAAACCAATTCTCTTTGCCTTTATATTACCTGCATATCCTGCTTAGCACTAATATCCAAACACAATATTCCAAAAACATTTTATCGACTTCCTTACCAAATGTCAATATTCATCCAAATATCAACTTAGAATATATTTGTAATATTCAATTTCCATTAAGAATTGACCATCCCTTACTTAAGGTAACATAAGCATTTTATATGTTTCTTTATTTATTTCCACTTTACCACTTTAGTTTATATCCATTTCTATTCAAATCAATTCTTTCATTAACTTATGAATTCAATTTATTTTCAACTCTGAATATTTAAATTTTATTTTTCATTAATAACTGATTCCTAACATTACTTCAAATTGGTTTCCTTTACTAATTTGTTTTAGTTTCCAATTTGGATTCGATAGTCGTTAACTCAATTTTCCAAAATTTCCAAAAAAAATTCTAACTTCCAAAATTTCTGAAATTTTTTGGCAGAGTCCCCTTTGTACGGAGGAGCTTTTGCAATCTGACAAAAGAGATAAATATATATACATCGACCCACACGGTCGGAAAAACCAAAAACAGTTCATATTTCCTAATTTTATTGCGTAGGCGTACCTTATTTAGCATTTTAAGCAAGCGGCTTATTATTTTTAGCAAATAGCACAACCAAATCCAGCCACACGGCTTCCAGGTACCTGTACTTACTAAATTTAAACATGTAAGTGCCAAATATATGCGGTTTAACTATATTTCTCTTAGTTACAGTGGTTAAAACATATGAATTCTAAAAGAAATGCATATCAAACATTTTCCGTAAGCAATTTATACAATTCTTATACTAATTTAACTGTTTCAATTAATTTATAAACCATTCTCATTCAATGTAAATGTTTTTTTTTCAATCCATTCGTATATAACTTCATCAATTTGAATGGTTTAATACTCAATCGCTTACATTTAATTTATTCTTAAGAAAACTGAACTCATATTTAATTCAATTGCTTTCAAAATCAATTTATTCTACTACTATCAACTCATAGAATTTTAATTACTTCCATTTACATCCAGTGATAATTTATTCTATGCAAATTTGACATAGCCTATGTGAATAGATAAGTATTTTTGTTTTATAACCAATTGAAATTGATTTCAACTCAGTTTATACTTAATTCTATTCCATTTTTAAATTTACCCACAATCCATATATTCACATTTTCATTGCATTTCAGATTTGAATACATTCACTTGTATTTCATTTATTAACCCAAACCAGTTCATTCAAAACCATTAACAATTTAGGTTCATTTCCATTTCCAACTAAATTCCCCTTTCATTTTAATTCATTCACGACCATTTATTTAGCTCGAACCATTTCAAGCTTGAATTTAATGGTCTTCCAATTTTACTCGTAGTCGAGCTTCTAATTATTCTCAACTCAAGTTAATTCAATTTACTCCACTACAAACCTAAGTTCACTTCCATTTAATTCTTATTCATTCCATCCATTTATTTATTCAATATAATTAGTTTATCCACTCAATTCATTATGAATTTTCATTTCCTTAAATATTATTTACAACCCACCAAGTTCTATTTCGATTCAAATTCATTTTCACTTGATTTAAATCCAATCCAATATCATTACACTTAGTTTGAGGTTGAATCCAATTCAACTCTCCTTCAATTTATTCAAATCTCTTTTTTTTTTTTAATACTTAAGCTCATTTCATTTTGCAAATAAATTTCTCTTTTCAATTTAACTTGATTCTATTTAATTCCAATCCCGTTTCAAACTACAAATTTTATTTGATCAATTATTATACATTTTAACTTTTTAGATTCAGCTCATTCAATTAATTATATGGCCATTTCCAATTTATTTCCACTTATTTGGATTTTATTTGATATTCAAACTATTGCTATTTCAATCCAATTTCATTTTTATTCGATACATTTCCAATTATATTTAATTTGTTAACACTTCAAGTCAAATTTTAATTTATAACTCAAGTTCTGAATTCATCATTTATTTCCAATTTACCCTCCAATTTATAAATCACAATTCAATTATATTTCCTTCATCGACAAGTTAAGTCGAATTTTATTATAACTTGAGTTTTATTTCCAAACTTCATCATAAACTCACAATTCAATTTCATTAACTAATTTATTATCTAATTAGTTCTTTCCTCGGTTAAAATTCAATACTTGTTTTTAATTCCAAATATCGCTTCATTTGATTTCTTAAGTTCAATGTGTTTTATAATTCAAGTTTGGATTTTTGTTTTATTTCCTAAAACATCAAACTATATTTATTTTGGGATTTTGTATCTCACTTATCAAATTTTAGAAGTCACCACATATGATTTTCAAAACTCCATTCATTCTAGGTTTGAATATATTCATCTTTTATTTTAACTCAAGCCTTATACTTATTTATATCCCAAACATGTTTTATTCCATGCATTTTAATTCTTTTATAAGTTATTTTGATTTATTTATTCCAATTCCTTAGTAAATTCCCACCTTGGAACTATTCATCCAAATATTCAATTTCAAACACTTAAATCAATTCCAAATTGATTTCCAATTTACTTCATTTATTCAAAAAAAATCCTTTAATTTCATAATTTATTCCTTAATTATGATTTAAAATACATTTAACTGGAATACCAATTTATATTTCTCAATTTACTTCTTATTCCTTTAGATAAATAAAAAATTTAAGTTTAAAATAATTCTTTTTTCCTTTAAAATAATATCACTTGATTTTACAATTCATTAATTACTGTTTATCCAACCCCTTTTCTTTTCATACTTGAAGTTATTTATTAGTATTTAACATACTTCTATTTCTTTTCATACTTGAAGTTATTCAATTTCGTTGTATTATATTACCCCTTAATTTAATTCTAATAATTTCACAACCAATCACTTTAATATTTATTAGAAGGAAATATTGCTGTATATATCCAAAAATATATATTTTATATAAAATCATTTAAAATCTTTATATAAGAAAATAACAAGTACGCGCTCATATACACTCAACTCATTCTAGAATACTTTGGACTCTGTTTAATGAGTAATCCCCACTAGAGCCAAGGTTCTCGCTTAACCTTTCAGCTCTGATACCAAATGTAACGACCCGAAATTTCCGAACCCGAAATTCCAGATAGTTATGAAAAAGAAGAAAGAGATAGAAGAAGAAGAACAGAAACATCAACAACTCACATTCGCAGCGGATAAAATATAATAATAAATAATAATAGCTTTCAAACGAATACTATATATGCCGATTACATTTAATATACATCAGAGTTTCACATTATATACAGTCACTGAATATTTACAATTATCATGACTCAGATTAACAATAATATAAATACAACGGAATACTCTAAACGATATCGCCATCCAGCTCGCCTCCTGAGCTCCAGAATGTACCTACCTGAAAATCTGTAATCCTCGGTCTGACCCGAGCATTACAACAAAGTAACACCCGGGTCAGGCTGGAAACCAGCGTGAGTAAACCAAACTAATATGTAAAACCAAAGTGATCAACAAATATAAACCCGGGGTAACATATATCAATTCATCCAATTCTCAATTTGCTATAGACAACACTTACTTCATATATAATTTTCTAAGTACCAAACTTAGATAAGGAAATCTAATTCACTTAAATCGTTTTATCTCATCATATTGGTTTCACAAATCAATTTATATAAATTCGAAATGGTTTCGGGTATTTCTCAATACCCGATCCCGGCCTCTTCGAACTCATGCTATTCTAACCCAAGTTATTCAAATGAAATACACAACATCTCATATCAGAGATATCTACTCATTCAAAACATCCAATATCATTTAATCGCCCATACACAAAACTTAATCGCATACAAGCCAATTCAATTATTTCAATTAAATTGTAAACCTCAATTACTTAGATTTCTTCATTTATTAATTTCCAAACCAATTAATAAATCAACTCCACCATGTTCATTCATTTTAATTAATCACTCTGGATGAATTATCTTCCAATTTCATTCGAGTAATTATCTTTAATCACATTTACGATATTAATTATCTTTAATCCCAAACAATAAGTAATCCTGATTATTTCATAAATTAATTAACAATATTAATTACATTAATCAAATTCAATTATCTTACTTCAAACCACCGTATAATCTTTTCGATTTATCCCAAACTATAAATTAACCATCCTTTATTTTTCCATTAAATAAATCAATTACCCCTTTATTAATCATATTAATTAATCTCTTGATTAATTCCGCAAGTGATTATGTTTTTATTAATTACATTTACTCATTACTTAACACCCATTCTAAAATTATTCTGAAATACTTACACTTGATTAATCAAATTAAAACTTAATAAATTAATAAATTCAACCCTTTGATTACTAAATTCAACCACAACATTAATCACTCTCGATGAATCTCAACCTAAAATTAATTACCCTTTTATTTATTTCATTAAATACATTAATTTCTCCTTTATTTAACTATCTTAATAAATATCTTGATTAACTATACAAAGTAATTATATTTATTATTATTATTATTATTTTAGTTACATTAAGTAATTACTTATCACCCCTCCAACGATTATTTAAATTAAATCAAACTTAATAAATCTACTCAAACCTTAATTAATTGGTTCAAAACCCTAAGTTACTAATTAATCACTTCAAATCATTAATTAAATGAATTAATTTATCATCCATTTTAATTACCCTACTAATTTGATGAATCACAAATTATTACCTTTGTCAACATTTAAATTGGAACATTTCTTTATTAATGACTTAAGTTTAAACTAAATTAAAACCCAAACACTTCGAGTCAAATCACAATTAACTTAAGAAACAACCAAAACCAAGTTACCAGATCATCAGTACACATCCAAATAATTCAATCATTCATCCAATTAATTAAATCTAACCATTTAAATTTAATTAAAAATCCTGCAGAGTGAGATTTACTCACCTTTGCTTTATTAGCAATCCACCTCAAACTTGCCTTGGTTTCCTCGATTTCAACCTTGTATAAATAATTATATGATTTTGCTAATATTTGAATCAAATCAACAATTAAATTTCCGTTTCATAAATTTAATTAATTAACAATTAAATTTTAACCGATGATTTACTTTCAATTACGGATTTAATTTTAACTCAAAGGATTAAATTTTAACTAATACTTTTATCTTTAACCCAATTTCTTTTAAATAAATTTAAGAATTAAATTGTCTTAACAACTTACTGTAAAACAATAATTTCTTTTACTAACAACATGTAATAATTTCAACCAATAATACACGTCTATTACAAAAACATACAGAAGTTATACCTCAAAGTCAACTGCCGAACTGAAAATCAAGCAACCCAAGCCCTAATCGATCTCGGCCAAGTCGATGCTGACGCGGTGCCTTGAATCGCAGCCTTGACTTCGCATCGTTGCCACTACGACCTCGCGAAATCCTAAACGAAAATCACTGCAAACCCTAGGTCGCCGCCTCCACTCGCGTCTTCACTCGTGACTCCCCTTCTCTCGCGCACGCCATTTAGGCGTTGCCGCGCCTTCCTACCCACTACCCACTCACACGGTGCCGATCTCCTCCAGCTACGTTCGCGCGCATGAAATTCCGATTCCCCTCCTCGACTTCCCATTGGAAGCAAGGGCTTCGGCCATGATTCAATTTCTGTGAATATTCATTCGAAAAATGAGGAAGGAGAGAGAGGGGTTTCGAACTGAAGGGGTAAATAAGGATTTTCCAGAGAGGAGGATTATCGGCTTTCTTTTCTAGAGAAAACAATTTCTGAAATTTTTTTTTTTTGAAACGAACGATTCATTTGATTTCAACTTCTCTTGAAGATCTTCTTCGTGCTTGTGTTCTGGATTTTGGTGGAAGTTGGGAAGATCATATTTCACTTTTTGAATTTTCCTATAATAATAACTTCCAATCTAGTATTGGTATGGCACCTTTCGAGGCACTCTATGGAAGGCCATGCCGATCTCCTTCTTGTTGGCTTGAGGCCGGTGAGAAGCTGGTTTTAGGTCCAGATTTTATTCGCGATTCCACAGAAAAGATTGATCTTATTCGTCGTAGGATGAAAGAAGCCCAGAGTAGACAAAAATCCTATGCCGATAACCGGAGAAGGAAGTTAGAATTTTCTGTGGGAGATCTTGTGTTCATTCGTGTATCACCTATGAAAGGTGTTGTACGTTTCAGTCGATCGGGAAAATTGGCGCCTCGATATATTGGGCCATTTCCTATCACTGAACGTATTGGTTTCATGGCTTATCGCCTTTTATTACCGGCTCAATTTTCTGCTGTTCATGACGTGTTTCACGTTTCTCAATTACGGAAGTGCCTTCGAGATTCCGATTCTGTTCTTGAGCCCGGTGTTGTGGAAGAGATTGAAGTTTCGCCTAATTTAACTTATGAGCAACATCCTATTCGTATCATTGCTTCGGAGGTCAAACGACTTCGAAATAAAGATGTTCCGCTTGTTAAAGTTCAATGGTCTTCAAATCCTAAGGATTGTTCTTGAGAATCTAGAGAGTACATCGAGCGAACACATCCGGACTTACTTTCTCGTGCTCTTTGAGGTGAACCTTTTATTTCAAATTTCTTTTGTGTTGAATATGCTTTTATGGTTGTTACTATATATCTTCTTCTTAAATATTGCGAGGACGCAATTTCTTTAAGGAGGGGAGTCTGTAACAACCCGCATATTTGTCGATTTTAATATTTTAATATTTTACTTAAATATTTTATTGGTACTCGAAATTTAGTCCGAAAAGCTACTTTTTGCATACGGTCGAATTAGGACTCGGGACCACTCCCACTGAGTTTAAAATGCCGTTTGCGACCTTTTTGAGTATAAGCTTCGATATGTTTGGAGAAAGTTGATTTTTTTGCTACTTTTCACTTTGGGTTTGAGTTTGGGTTTAGCCATTAGCCAACTTATACTCAAAACTGAACCACTCTTCCCCATTCACCCTCACTTCTTCCTCTTTTCAGTTCTAAGGCATTAATGGTGGGAGAGATTGGAAATTAAAACTCCAAAAGCCTAGTTCCTCTTGCAACCTCAAATTCTTAGCTCCAAATTCAAGAGAACCCATTGATTCAAGCTCATTTGGGTTGTGTTGAAGAGAGGTTGATTCTCCATTTGCTTTCAAGCTTCTTCTTGTTTGATTTTGTAAAAAGGTGAGATTTTTATCTCACATCTTTGTCTATAATTATCTTCGATTGTTAGGTATGAATTCCTAACGTTTATTCGTGTGCAATTGATTTTGGTTTGGATCGATTTCGTGTATATTCCAATTTTTGGTGTTTTGGTCTAATTTATGAAAATCCTATTATGGATAATTGGACATTGATATTTGAGGCGTATCGAAGAGCCGTTTAGGCTGGGTTGTCGTTCGATGTAATTCCTTAGTCATCGCCATTTGCTCGTTCGATCGTTTTCGATATCTGTTTGGCCATTTCTGGTCTAGGTTCAGGGAATGCCCTGAACCCCAGATTCAGACGTCTGAAACGTAATATTCAGACGTCTGAATATTGTTCTGGGAAGATTTCTATTCCCAGATTCAGACGTCTGAATATATGGTTTCAGACGTCTGAATTGGTTCATTTGGAACCAGAAAGGAAATAGGCCAAAATATGCCTATTTCAGACGTCTGAAACACTTGATTCAGACGTCTGAATTGTGTTCTGGAAATTTTTATATTTCCAGATTCAGACGTCTGAACCACTTGTTTCAGACGTCTGAACCACTTGTTTCAGACGTCTGAATCAGCAGTGTTTTGCCTGCTTGCCTATTCGCTTGAGAATTCCAATTTAAATCGATTCGTGATGATCCTATTTGTTGTTATCATTTATTATGCCTTTGATGACTCCTATTTAGGGATTTTTGAATATCCATTTCGATGGATTCTTTATCGGTTTCTTTGGATTTTATTCACGTCTTCGAAGGTGAATTTTAGTGATTGATTGTTCTTACAATCTTCTTTGTGATTTGTCACTTTAAAAATATAAAGGTTTTCTATACTAGTAGTAAATATCAAAACTCTTTCTTCAAATGATTTCAACACTATTTTATTACAAAGATCGTTTTCTCGAACCGCTTTCTAATCTATTAGTATATACAAACCTTTAGCTCACTCGTATGAGAAATCTAATTAAACGGCTTAGTAAAACAAGTGGTATGAAACGCTTGCGTTTACTTCGTCGGTTAATTCTTGGACTTGTTCGATTGAACCTCTTGCGACAATTTCCTAGTGGAGATCTACAGTTTGTTCGTAAATATTTAAGTTAAGCAAGTGGTTATGGGACATGAAGCTAAACTCGTATATTTATTAACTTAGTGTAATTGACACTTCTCGTTGATCATGACGATCATCTTTGTGGTTTAGACTAGCAATGTGCGATGTCTCTTTGTCTGCGAGGGAGACTAAACCGCGTTTTGTGGAGTTTCGACTCAATTTGGTGGGGTAGCAACCCACGGTCTTCGGACCATCCGTGTGTCAGGTCTTCGGACCATTCGTGTGTCAAATTAATGGCTAGCTACCATGAGATAGCTTCTCGTTCGTGTGTTACAGCTGTTGGTGAGCTTTCATGCTCCCGTTCGTGTGATAGGCCTCCCCCTTTTTATTTTATGATTTCTGGATTTCGTGTGTTGAATTCTAGAATTTATGCTTCACTAATTTTAGTGATTTTCATTGATATGATGTATCAATTTTTGTGTATTGGTGAATTCGTGTGTCATTAACTTGTTGTGAATACAAGTTTTGGGTATGATACCCTTTTTGGATCTTTGAGAAGATTCTTTGATATTGATTAATCGTTTGTTGATTATCATTTTCATACTTATAGTAGTATGCCATTATGGATATTATATGTCTATGCCATATCTTTCGTTCTATATCATGTTATCTGATATTTATAGCTAGACCGATCCGTTTATTATTTTCTTATAAATAATACTCGGGTCAGACCGAGATGTTGCAGGTGCTTCTGCTTGACTTCTCCCCAGGGATTCATTCCTCTGACTTTTGGCAAGCTACTTAGATTAGTAGTTTATTTTGTTGTATACACTTGAGATATAGACTCATAGTTGTATTCTTTTGTATAGCACGTGTTGCTATTCTTTTGTATTATTGTGGATTCCTTTGACCACTACTCTGATGTACACTTTTATGTGTAATATTCATATCTTATTCCGCCTTTGTGATATGAATTGTCTGTGATTGATTTATGTTATGTTTATTTCTATATTTGTTTTTCGGAGATATTATAGCCACTGTGTAGTAGCTTTGAGTTTGTGTCGGTATGTCGGATTTCCTCTTGATAAAGTATTGCATGTTATACTATCTGACATATCGGTGCTCGCGCAAAGAAATTACACAGATGGTCGCTCCTCAACAGCCTTATTCTCCGTGCTAGTTGACAGCATTCACCGTAATGTTCTTGGCTAGCGTGGGTATAGAGGTGGGAATAGGTGGACGGGGATATAAAATCGAGGGAACGGCGTATAGGAGAAGCCAAGGTTTGATTTGACAGATAAAAATATTTAAATATAAATATCTCACTTTACCCCACTCGAAACTTCGAACCACCATCGAGGCGTGCCGCTCAGTGATCATAAGGTTTTACCCGCATCCCGAACACAATGGAATAGGTTTCGAAGGCTAACTCGATCATATGCGCGAGTTACGGAAGTAAACGATCAAATTTAAATTAAATCGATCCAAATAAATCCAAGCGTTTCGAGCTGTCAGGGTCAAACGACAACTCTGATTGCTCCAGAAATTGAAATCCGATAATAACTAACTATTACGGATCCAATGGAACTGGTTTCGTCGAATTCCGAGACTGTGCCTCGGAAAGCTATTTTTAAATATCGATTTAAACGATATATTATTAAAATCGAACAAATCACCTTTATATTAAATTTCAACCATTCTATTATCTTCGGTATCTTCATTATAAATTTTATAAGCCTTCAAATTATTTTTAACCGGCTTAAAACTCCAGGTTCGACAATTTTCCAATTCTCCAGTTTATTAAATCCAATACCTTAATTACTATATAATATTTGAATTCAAGTAAAAAAAAATCAACTCTTAAATATTTTAAAATCAATTAACTGTTCAAATTTAAATTGTTAGAAATTCCCGGTCGTCACATTCTTCCCCCCTTAAAAGAATTTCGTCCCCGAAATTACTAGTTAGGAAGAATGGACCAATACCCGTTTACTTTTTCCCAAAACCCACTATTCAACATCCTACCATCCATCTTCTATAAAGGACCCCTTATCATTCTTACTAACTTCCCAAACTCCTTCACAGTTTTTAATCAATACTCCTTTGCCCAATTATTTAAGCTTCAAATTAAAACCAAATTTTGAATTATCAAAATTTTCTCAAAATTTTTCTAACTTTCTAAATTTTCGAAAATTTTTGCCAGCGTCTCCTCTTCACGGCTAGCTCGGTACAACTACAAAAGGCACCTACGGGCTCCCAAATTCCAAAAAGAAAACAAAAGCCAAGTGGCTACATCAAAAACCGAATCCAATTTCATACAGAAATTTAAATACATAACTTTTTGTCGGGCAATTCAAATTTATCTTTTGGAACCAAATCCAATTTCTTTTCTCTTTAATACCTGCATATCTCACTTAGCAACAATATCCAATCGCAACCTTACAAATCATTTTATACATTCTCATATATAGGTTTTCACATATACTGCTATTCAATTTTGTTGTTCCCTTTTCATATGAATTCAATTTTATTTCGATTTCTAATATTGAATTTTATCTTTCATTAAAACTGATTCATGTTAGTTTCATTTACTAGTTTACTTTAATTTCCAATCTGAAATTGTTTTGTCGTTAACAATTTTCCGAAAATTTTCTAACTTCCAAAATTTTCAGAAAATTTTGACAGAGTCTCCTTTGTACGGAGGAGCTTTTGCAATTTGACAAAAGATATAAATATGTATACATCGACCCACACGGTCGGAAAAAGCAAAAACAGTTCATATTTCCTATTTTAATTGCGTAGGCGTACCTTTATTTAGCTTTTAAGCAAGCAGCTTATTTATTTTAGCAATTAGCATACCCCAAATCTAGCCAAACGGCTTCCCTGTACTTGTACTTACTCAGTTTAAATATGTAAGTGCCATATATAGAAATTCTATTAGCATTTCACTTACTTTCAATAGCTAAACACAAGCATTTCAAAAGCAACAAGCACCAAACGCTTACCATAAGCGATTTATATAATTTAAAAGCTAATCCAATTGCTTCCATCCAAACTTATATGTCATTTCATTCAATTTTAATGGTTTACAACGCAATTGCTTACATTCAATTCATTTTTAAGCAAAACAACCCATATTCATATCAATTGATTCAAAATCAATTATATTTGCTTCGATTAAATCATAGAATTTAATTAAATCTCGTTTACGACAAACGACTCTCATTTTTACGCAAATTGATGATATCCATGTGAATAAATAATTACTAAAGTTTTATAACCAATTTAAATTAATTCCACCTCAAATTCTATTTAATTCTAATCCATTTTAATTTATTCACACTCATTTACATTTCAAATTATTATGCCACCGAACTTATGTTCGGTCTGATAATCCAATTCCAATCACAACTTTGATTTAGTTTTTTATTCTATCAGACTTCATTCATTTATTATTTAATACCACTAACTCATTTTATATTTCACTTCCTTAATTCATTATCGAATTTATTTTATTAATACAAGGCCACTCTCAACTTATTTCTATTCACTTGGGGTTTTTGTCTCGCAATCTCAAACCATATCTATTATAATCACTTCTATTTCAAATAACATCACTTTTCTTTTATCCAATTTACTTGCAAATTTCATTAAATATTATTCAAATCACCCCTTGAATTTTATTTGTAATTCAAACCATCACATTTCCAATCCAACTCAATTTTATTTTATTTTACAATGTCTCCTCTTTTTAGTTCATTATCGAATCTAAGTCGAATTCTATTTAAAATTCGAATTCAATTCCAAACTCCATTATTAACTTCCGATCCATTTATTTAGCTGATTGGTTTACTTTCACTTTTAATTTAATATTCGATTTCCTTTAATTGTAAAGAATCACTTCTTTAAGTTTTCTCGAGTTTTAATTTTATAATTTCAGTTTGGATTTCCTTTGATTTTCCAAAATCCCAACACCTTAATTTCAAAATTTTAGAAAAACTTTTAAAGTCGCATATTACTATTAAAATAACTCTTTATAAAAAATACTTTTTAATAACTCGATGTCTCAACCAGTCCATCCTTGTTCTCACAGAAATTCGGTCATACGTTGATCAGGCGTAGGACCGAAAATCTATAAGTACTTGGCAAACTCGTTTTCAACATCCAGTGAAAATACTTGAAAAATAATTTTATTGAAAATATAGAAAACAATTTTTGAAAATAGAAGAAATAACTTTGGTGAGAGTGCTCTGGAAATCATCACCCCCATCCATGGTCGCAGCTAACCCGATGATTACGTTGTCGTCCCGACAAAATCCACAGATAACTGTAGGCCTCCGCGCTCCACGATTACACCATGGAACCCACGACAGATCGCAGCTACAACTGGGGTTACGTAGCTATCACAGCAAAAACCCATATAACTGTAGGCATCAGCGCCATCGAATTTCGCTGCCAAAAATGAAACTTCTCCACTCCACTTGACCATAGATCGCAGTCTACCGATGTTGTGTTTCCTTCCCGGCAAAATCAAGTGTAGACCGTTGACACTCATCCTCCACACGATTTCGCTATGGTCCCCACAGTATATCGCAGCGACATCGAGTTACACTGTCGTCACAGCATAACCCAAATGCCTCTGTAGGCATCAACGCCATCGACTTACGCTACCCAATAATCCTCAGGAACTAGTTTTGTCCGGACTCCTCACAGGATCATCTTTAGAACCCCCATGGGCTCAAGGCAGCACCACCTGGTGGCACTCCTGAGAAGTACATTTCAAGGGAGCGCCTTTTTTCCCCAGAGCAATCATCAAATCACTTTATACTATACATATAGTATCTTCAAATCATACACCTAGTATGATATCATACAAAGCTCCTTTACACAAAATCGATTATCCCAAAATCGATAATTCTCAAACTAGGCTTTCCAAATTCAATATTGATTTTACCCAAAAATCAAAAGCCTTTCCAAATCCAAAGGTTCTCAAAACCTTTTTTCCAAAATCCTCATAAGATCCTTTATATATATACAGATATATATTATTATTATTTTTAAAACTTTGGATCACTTTAAACTCGTATAAAATCCTTTTTATACTTCAAACACTTCCAAAATCCTTTTTCTTCCAACAACAGATTTAACAAGGGAAGAATATATATACAAAGATATTACTTTGTTTACCCAAAATCAAATATTAAAATTTGATTACTCTTTCCAATATCAATTTCCTTTCTATTTACATTCACTTATTCACATTTTCCTTTATCCCCATTTGGATTATTACACTACAAGAAAAATGAGTTTTAACAGCAGTCATTGTCAGCGTTTAAAACTTTAATGCTGTAGAATGCGTTTGTGAGAATATTGTTTTTAAGGGTTGAACGCTGACAAAACTATTCGTGCTTATTTTGTTTGCCGCACCGCATACATCAGTGATTATTTCGTTTGCCGCCACTTCCCTCCCCAATTTCCATTCTCAGTTTCCATTCCCTCCCCAATTTCTAGTTTCCATTCCCTCCCCAATTTCTAGTTTCCATTCCCTCCCTTCATAATTTTCATACTTTCGGCCATGCATCGATTTTGATTTCAACAGTAGAAATCATCTTCCTTCATCCACCGCTTCGATTTTGGTTTAGCATCTCTGTCCTAGACTTCGATTTTGGTAACCCTAAACTCAACAGAACGGGAAACTGGTGAGCGTTTTTTCTCAACCCTAGTTTTCAGTTTGGAAATTTAACTGCTTCACTTTATGATTTCGGTTTGGAAACAATAACAGTAAAGTTTGGAATAAAAGCTCAACGTAAATGATTTCGGTTTATGAAAATTGAAGATGAAAGCAAACTTAAGATAACAATTGCCCGAAAAATTTACATCTTTTGCTGCATCCAGCAATTCAAGTGTGTTTCGTATTTTTGAGTTGAGATAATAGTTTCATACCTCATCAATTGGGTTCATTATCAAGTGACGTTAGGTTACTGCGACTTTGTGTTGTCCACTGCATAGAAAACAAACCATGTAAAACACAGTTATTATATTTATATCCTTCATGTTATGTGATAGACATGTTAGCTAGGTTGTTTGCACTATTATATCATATAAGTTCAACTACTACTGGTTATTATTTTGATTGTAGTTTACTTTTAGAGTGAATTACGAGGGTGCAATATCAAAATGATTCTATGCTCGCATATACATATATTTACTTAACATGTTAACTAGTTGACAATAAGTTAATTAAAGTGGCTTTTGAACTGAGTTTGGAATCAGATGTACGTAATTCTACCGAGTAGGGCTTGTTGATTTGTTGAATCCTGTATATAGCATACCACTATTAGAAATGAGCACCAAAGAGTTATGAACATTCTCCATTATGAACATTCCTACACGGCTTCATCTTAAATTGTATGAAACATTATATTTCAAGGATATATTTTCATGCTTTTGAAGTAAATTTGCAATGTGAGAAGAAATATTGGTGATCAATTAACATACTGCAGATTAATCCTTGAATTGCAGTTTCAACTTGAAGTTTCCATAGAAGATGATTATCTTCTTCAAAATGGATGGTGATAAGTTGACTTTGTGGGCTAAGGACAGGCTTGATCAACTTTCCAGCTGCTTCTGCAGTTTGTTGTTGAGGATTGGTGATATTATCAGAGGTTTCTGAGTTGGTGTCTCCTTCAGCCGTGTTGAAATCAATAAAAGAGATAACTAGCTTGATGATTCAGAAACTTGCAGTTGCAAGATTGCTTCAGATGCAGTATGCTCAGGTTAGTTGCAGCCAGAATCAAATGTTGAATGTGTTCTGATGATTTCTTGGCAGGGCAATTACTTTCTTTCTGCCTTTGATTGCTTTCTTGATATCTGTTTTTCTTTTCTGAATCTTCTTGCTTTGGAATTTGCTTAAAAACTTGTTGCAGTCAGAAACTTGTTGATTTCTTTGGCACGACACCTGTTTTAATAAGAAAAATCAATTATGTAATCCAAATGATGAGATATACCTGATGGGTTATCAAGATATCAGATGATGATAATTCTCTGATGATATCTTGACTTCTTTCTTTCTTCAAAATCTGATTTCAATGCCGTTAAGCTTGAAACAGCTCTGATACCATGATAGAGAATTTGAAAAACTATGTTTAGCAAGAGAATTGATATACAATAGCAATTGCTTTTTATTCAATCAGTTTGTAATTGCTTCAGTTTGTACATGATATAGTTGCATTTATAGTGTGCAACTCTATGTGGGCCGATTCAGATACACAGCCCAATTGGCTATATTATACCCGAACCGCTATTTGTAAAATTGGGAAGATTGGGAAGATTCCTAAATTTGATGAGGCATAGTTGAATAGCATAAAAATTGGGAAGATTCCTAAATTTTATGCTATTTAGTTCTTGCCTTATCAATATCATAGGTAATCTGAAGATTCTGGACTTTGGTTAAGCTCCTTTACTGGGCTGGATGTGTTGCTTCACCCTACGTGTGGGACTCCGGTTCATGCTGTGATGGCACAAAGGTAACCTAAATTCTCATCACGCAAAGGTAACTAATAATATTATTTAGTTATTTTCAGCAAGTAATTTCCTTTATGTTATATACCTGATTATTTCTGAAGCATACTGTTCCTAATCCAATGGTGAGATCATTTGGTTAACAGTGAATGGATATTGCTGAACTTTGCATGTCTTAAAAGCCAAGTTAGCGTTTCTCAACTTATAGTTCGAATGAGCTGCAAGTAAACTCCTGCACTTTGAGAATCTGAACATCAGTAGGGGGATTATCACAAACATTCAAATAACTTTGAGAATCTGAACATCGGTTTATAATGACAAATTGAGTTCAATAACATTATAGATTCAATTCTTTTATATTAAAGGTTAAGAAATTTCTGACATCATTGGTGAAACTTTGTAAAATTTTTGTCCAAAAGTATTGGATAAATTTGTACAATTTTTGTCCAAAAGTATTGTAAAATTAAAGGTTAAGAAATTCTTCCATTCATGTATTGGAAAAATTTGTACAATTTTTTGTCCAAAAGTGAAGTACATAATAACAAAGATTGAGTTTATTTTGATCTTGAAAACCATTTTTGGCAGGAACTTTGTAAAATGTTAATGCATTTTTCTTCAAATGTTAATAAATTCTTTTAATTGTTGTAAACCGGTCTAATGATGTTTGTAGATTGTTTAAACTTAACTTAATATTTATATGGCCATATTATATTTACATTAACAGTAATAATCATTTGTTATTCAGACCAAGCTTACCATGAAAGAATATACTAGCAGTACATGTTCATAACTAGTGGATCACATTCATTTTGTCCCCATTTTCTTTTTCTTTATGGTAATTTTCAGTATGTTGTTAATGATGACACCATATTCACCTGTTTCCAAGTTTTGTTGAATAATCGATTTGAGTCTTTTTTAAACCCATTACAGATTTCAGGATTGGACGTCTGAACAGTCACTGAGTTCTGAAAAATTATTCAATGAAAGGCGAAGAAACATATTTGCTTCTATCTTAAGCAATATATGGGGATCAGTCCACTGGTGGATTGATGCATTAAAAACCAGTTTCAATTTTCAGTCTAAATAAGATTCAACTCCTAAGAAACAAAAATATAAGAAGAACGTACTAGATCCTCAAGGTCCATTTCTTCAAAGATGGAATGAATAACAAGATATTAAAATGAAAGAGAGAACCAAGAACTTGATTCGCAGACAAATGCTGAATGAAAGCAAAATTTTCAGGTGAACTTGCCTAATTTCTTGTATTGGATCGGAGAGCAGCCAGTGATCTTGATCATTGGCAAGGCTTGATGATGATCTCAGTTTCAGTTTTCTTGATTTTCTTAATAAAAAAACTGAAAGCAGCCAAATAGTTGAATGATGATGATTTTCTGATAACTCTTCTTGGCATGGCTTGATGATGAACTAAATGATTTAATATTTAGTTCAATCTTTTTCAGTTTGGTATTATTTGCTTATTGTCTTCTGCATTTGTGACTGAAACAAAAATGGTTAAATGTTTGTTTTGTTGCTGTGGGATGGTTTTGAATGACTGTTGTAACTGTTTGTAGTGGATAAGTGCTTGATATGTGGTTGAAGTGGGAAGTTTTCAAATTCAAAACCATTGAAAACCATTTATATGTGGTTGCCTGATCAAAAACATTCCCAGTCTGAAAGTTTTCAAATTCAAAACCTGTAAACCAAGATTCAGAACAAAAGCTGAGTCAAAATCTTCAATCTGGAACAAGGGTCAAGATCAAGCAATTCCAAAAACAAATCAAGTTTCAAGTGATTCAAAGATCAGGTAGAAGTAAAATGCAGATTCAAATTAAATCCAGATCAAATAAAAAGAAAAAAATATATACTGCTCTGTTCTCCACTGACAGGTGAGCAAACTCACTTGAACCCATCTATATGTTTTGATATCTGAATTGATACTTGATGCCTGTGATGATGGATATGGGTGATAACTTGAAATGTTCTGTTATGGATATAAATGCATGTATATAAATTTAGAAATACCTGTGCCTATCTGTATATGTGTGTATATATATCACCCTGTTAGTATTACAGGTTCCCATCCATTAAAATAAATTCGATTGCTCTTCCTATAATCTATTTTAGGCCTTGATCTTTGAGTGAAAAATGGTTATAAGAGTGTGATATCACTTTTAAAAATAGTTTCAAGAATGTATATCTAGTAATTATTCCTAAAATAGAAATTTGCAGTGAAAATCATTTAAAGTCAGAAAATTAAGTATTTAAATTCCAAGCTTTGATTATGCAAAATGATTCGTACTTAAATATGATGATTTTTAATGGTAATATTATAATTTTTAAGTAAGTATTCGAGGAGAATTGGCAAGTCTTAGGTATTTCTTGTCTTGATTGTCATTTATTGTGATATTGCATTTATGAAGTATATTATTCCAAATTGAATTTGAAAAAGGAAACTTTTTTTGGGCTTTGGATACAGAGATAACTTTATGAAGCCTTTTTGAAAAGTGATTGGGTCCATTCTTCTCTGGATGGTGGCTCGCCATTAGCTGCATTAACGGTATGTTTCATTCAAAGTTCAAACGTTAAAATATATAGGCTGATAGCCTGATCGGTATTTTTATTCATAACTTATTGAATTTACTGTTAGTAATGTGGCATGAAAACTTGACTTCTTTCCTTTGAGGTTTATATTACTAAGTTGTTTTTTAGCAACATCATTATTTTTCTTTGGAATTAGTGCAATTTAATCATTAAATATTCAGTTTGTCATTTGTTTTGTTTATGATATCAAATTTGATCCATCTCCCTATTATTCAATGGATTATCTCAAACTTTAGGAAACAAACATCTACTGAACAGTAGTATTATGCTAGCTTTAGGTGCTAAATTATTATGCATTTTACTAGACTTTAAGATTTAGTTGTTAATAAACTTAATTCAATGCATTAGCTTCTATAAGCAAGCATTGATTTCTTTCCCTTCTAACTTCAGATTTTTTTAATAAATCAAAGTTCAAGTTGTGGCAGTATTTACTGTGTCATTGTTTGTTTGGATAATATGCAGGTTGTTGAGATGGTTCGGGATTGGCACGACTGGGCTGAATGGTTCAGGATTGGCATGACTAGGTGGTGATTTCTGGTTTGCTGAGGAAGTGTGGGTATTGTTGTTGTGTATGTTGTTTGCATGGAGATGTAACAGAAAATGCGGTGAAAGAGGAACTGTTTGTATGGTGGAACAGTGAATGTTGAAGAGGCAGGCGATGTAGATTGAAGTGAAGGAGTTTGCATTGAAGTTGCAGTGGCTCGGCTGAAGTGGTTGAATGACTGGGTGGTGTGCAGAGGTTTAGGGAAGTTTGTTCTGGGTAAAGGAAGTGGTGTGCAAGGGAGATTGAAGTAGCATGGTTTTGTAAAGTAGTGTGTTCAGATTGGTGTATGTTGTGGAGGAGTAGAAGGCAGTGGGAGGTGGTTGTGATGGTTTGCAATGAAGGTGATCAAATTTTGATTTGAGGGGAGGAGTTCGTGATAGAAACTTATGGGTTGTTCTTTGCGACGGTGAAAGAGATGTATTTGATTTAGGTGATAGAGATGTATTTGATTTAGGTGTTTTTTGGAGAAACCATTTTTGTTTATGGATATTATTGAAACTTGGTTTATGGATGTCTTTTGTTTATTAATACTGTCTTAACTAGTTTATGTAACTAATTAATAGTTATTAGAACTTGTTATATATACTAGTTGCTTGAATATGCTTAAAATATAGTTTTGGAATATTCAAAAATAGAGTGGAATATTGAAGCTGTTATATAAATAGAAGACAGCGTTTGATTAATGCTGTCAATGAAGAAACAACAACGTTTAATTCGTGCTGTAATTATCTTGAAATTGTCAATAACAGCGTTTTTTACATGCTGTCGAAATAGTTGATGATTCAATAACAGCGTTTTTAACATGCTGTCGAAATTGTTGATGATTCAATAACAGCGTCTAGAAAACATAATACAGCACGTTATAGACGCTGTTGAAAACATTATTGACAGCTCGTAATAAACGCTGTCACAGAGATGTTTCAACAGCGTTTATAGAAACGCTGTTGTAAGTTATGTATATACGACAGCATGTCGTTATACAGCGTTTCTAATAACGCTGTTGTATCATATTACAGCGTTTATCAAACGTTGTTAAAAGCCTTTTGTGGTGTAGTGTTACCTCAATTCTTATCCCAGTTGGGTATTTAATCCATAACAGTTTGAACTCCGACCAGTATATTTAGAAAATAGCTTGAAAATTTTGAAAAATAGATAAGTAGTTGAAAAATAATTATTAGTTTGCAAAATAGCTATTAACATAGTTAACTAATTGTAAAATAGTTGAGGAATGGTTAAATAGTTCCAAACATTGTAGATAGTTGCAAAATGGTTGTAAAATAGAAATTAGTTTGTGAAATAGTTGAAAAATAGGAATTAGTTTAGAAAACAGTTGAAAAATGGTTAAATAACTCCAAACCATAAAATAATTTGGCTTTAAGAAAGAAAGTTTGTATATATTTAATAGCTTAGAAAAATAAGTTTATATCAAAACAATTTATTAAAAATAATCAAGAGTCCAACTGTTCACTCCCCCAACAATTCAATTTAAATCTCCATTTAAATCGACCCAATTCCAATTCAAATAACTCCAAATTCCATTGGACTTGATTAATTCTCAATTCAAGTTAAATCAATCTTGATTCCTTTCCCAATTCAAATCAAATTCTAGTTGATTTTAATCCTGTTCAATTTTAAATTTGAATTATTATCAATTTAATTTCAGAATCCAAATCACTTCAATTTAATCCAATCCAATTTCCCATTTAAAAATTTTAAACTTAGACATCTTCAATCACCAATCCAATTACTTCAAACCAAATTCAATTTTAAAATAATTCAATTAAATCTTGAATTTAAACTATCTCGAATTATAGAAATTCGAGTTAAATTCTCAAAGGTTGGTTTAACTCTTTAAACCAAATTAACCTTTAAATCAAGGGTTCAATCATTTTAATTTCTGAGCCCAATTTCTCAAAATTCTCATTTTAAATTATTTTTTTACTTATGTATTTCAAGATTCAATACAATTTTATTTTAAAATTTTAATTTATTATTCAATCTAATTTTCCAGTTTGAAGCCAGTTCTTAACAAGTTTATTTTACAATTCAATTATTCAATCTTATTTTATTTATACAAATCCATTCTCAATATAAAGATTTTTATTAACAATAGGATGATAACATCCAATTTATTTGAAAACGTCCCTCCATTTTCAATTTTTAAATCTCAAACCGTTTGAGATCACACACATTCCCAATTCCAACCAATCATTTATCTTTCCAAGTTAAATTCCAATTTCATCCTAGAATCTTCAATCCAAGTTGTTCATTCAAACTTATTTAACTTCTTCCAAGTTAAATTCAATTTACTTAGTCCAGTCAACCACATTCTCACATTGAATTTCCCACTTCAACTTCAAATTCTTTCCCTTTTATAAGTTCAAAACTTATATCACTTTGGGTTTTAATATCACATTTCCGAGAAAAAAATCAAAACACAACCTCTTAGAGTTTATTTCAAATTATATTTGATATCATGTATACCCATACATAAATATTTATTTCTTGGCCCTTTCATCCATGTTTTAAAATTTTAAACCACCTTCGGTTTTAAATTCAAATCAAATTTCAAACAATCCAGTGTTTGCAACAAGTCCCATTCCCTTTTTATATTATTCTTATTTCTATAGTTTCAAGATTAAATTTCAGTTTGAATCCCTTTTCAAACTTACATTTATTTAAAGCTTTTAAATAATTTAATTCCTGAATTCTAATTTTAGAATTCATTTTCAATTAATTAAATTTCGATTTAGTTGTATTTTCGTTTTTACTTCATTTAATTCTAATTCAAGACTTCAATTTGGTTGTATTATATTACCCCTTAATTTAATTCTAATAATTTAACAACCAATCACCTTAATATTTATTAGAAGGAAATATTGCTTTATATATCCAAAAATATATATTTTATATAAAATCATTTAAAATCTTTATATAAGAAAATAACAAGTACGCGCTCATATACACTCAACTCATTCTAGAATACTTTGGACTCTGTTTAATGAGTAATCCCCACTAGAGCCAAGGTTCTCGCTTAACCTTTCAGCTCTGGTACCAAATGTAACGACCCGAAATTTCCGAACCCAAAATTCCAGATAGTTATGAAAAAGAAGAAAGAGATAGAAGAAGAAGAACAGAAACATCAACAACTCACATTCGCAGCGGATAAAATATAATAATAAATAATAATAGCTTTCAAACGAATACTATATATGTCGATTACATTTAATATACATCAGAGTTTCACATTATATACAGTCACTGAATATTTACAATTATCATGACTCAGATTAACAATAATATAAATACAACGGAATACTCTATACGATATCGCCATCCAGCTCGCCTCCTGAGCTCCAGAACGTACCTACCTGAAAATCTGTAATCCTCGGTCTGACCCGAGCATTACAACAAAGTAACACCCGGGTCAGGCTGGAAACCAGCGTGAGTAAACCAAACTAATATGTAAAACCAAAGTGATCAACAAATATAAACCCGGGGTAACATATATCAATTCATCCAATTCTCAATTTGCTATAGACAACACTTACTTCATATATAATTTTCTAAGTACCAAACTTAGATAAGGCAATCTAATTCACTTAAATCGTTTTATCTCATCGTATTGATTTCACAAATCAATTTATATAAATTCGAAATGGTTTCGGGTATTTCTCAATACCCGATCCCGGCCTCTTCGAACTCATGCTATTCTAACCCAAGTTATTCAAATGAAATACACAACATCTCATATCAAAGATATCTACTCATTCAAAACATCTAATATCATTCAATCGCCCATACACAAAACTTAATCGCATACAAGCCAATTCAATTATTTCAATTGAATTGTAAACCTCAATTACTTAGATTTCTTCATTTATTAATTTCCAAACCAATTAATAAATCAACTCCACCATGTTCATTCATTTTAATTAATCACTCTGGATGAATTATCTTCCAATTTCATTCGAGTAATTATCTTTAATCACATTTACGATATTAATTATCTTTAATCCCAAACAATAAGTAATCCTGATTATTTCATAAATTAATTAACAATATTAATTACATTAATCAAATTCAATTATCTTACTTCAAACCACCGTATAATCTTTTCGATTTATCCCAAACTATAAATTAACCATCCTTTATTTTTCCATTAAATAAATCAATTACCCCTTTATTAATCATATTAATTAATCTCTTGATTAATTCCGCAAGTGATTATGTTTTTATTAATTACATTTAGTCATTACTTAACACCCATTCTAAAATTATTCTGAAATACTTACACTTGAATAATCAAATTAAAACTTAATAAATTAATAAATTCAACCCTTTGATTACTAAATTCAACCACAACATTAATCACTCTCGATGAATCTCAACCTAAAATTAATTACCCTTTTATTTATTTCATTAAATACATTAATTTCTCCTTTATTTAACTATCTTAATAAATATCTTGATTAACTATACAAAGTAATTATATTTATTATTATTATTATTATTATTTTAATTACATTAAGTAATTACTTATCACCCCTCCAACGATTATTTAAATTAAATCAAACTTAATAAATCTAGTCAAACCTTAATTAATTGGTTCAAAACCCTAAGTTACTAATTAATCACTTCAAATCATTAATTAAATGAATTAATTTATCATCCATTTTAATTACCCTACTAATTTGATGAATCACAAATTATTTCCTTTGTCAACATTTAAATTGGAACATTTCTTTATTAATGACTTAAGTTTAAACTAAATTAAAACCCAAACACTTCGAGTCAAATCACAATTAACTTCAGAAACAACCAAAACCAAATTACCAGATCATCAGTACACATCCAAATAATTCAATCATTCATCCAATTAATTAAATCTAACCATTTAAATTTAATTGAAAATCCTACAGAGTGAGATTTACTCACCTTTGCTTTATTAGCAATCCACCTCAAACTTGCCTTGGTTTCCTCGATTTCAACCTTGTATAAATAATTATATGATTTTGTTAATATTTGAATCAAATCAACAATTAAATTTCCGTTTCATAAATTTAATTAATTAACAATTAAATTTTAACCGATGATTTACTTTCAATTACGGATTTAATTTTAACTCAAAGGATTAAATTTTGACTAATACTTTTATCTTTAACCCAATTTCTTTTAAATAAATTTAAGAATTAAATTGTCTTAACAACTTACTGTAAATCAATAATTTCTTTTACTAACAACATGTAATAATTTCAACAAATAATAGACGTCTATTACAAAAACATACAGAAGTTATACCTCAAAGTCAACTGTCGAGCTAAAAATCAAGCAACCCAAGCCCTAATCGATCTCGGCCAAGTCGATGCTGACGCGGCGCCTTGAATCGCAGCCTTGACTTCCCATCGTTGCCACTGCGGCCTCGCGAAATCCTAAACGAAAATCACTGCAAACCCTAGGTCGCCGCCTCACTCGCATCTTCACTCGTGACTCCCATTCTCTCGCGCGCGCCATCCAGGCGTTGTCGCGCCTTCCTACCCACTACCCACTCACACGGTGCCGATCTCCTCCAGCTACGGTCCTGCGCACAGATGAAATTCCGATTCCCCTCCTCGACTTCCCATTGGAACCAAGGGCTTCGGCCATGATTCAATTTCTGTGAATATTCATTCGAAAAATGAGGAAGGAGAGAGAGGGGTTTCGAACTGAAGGGGTAAATAAGGATTTTGCAGAGAGGGGGATTATCGGCCTTCTCTTGTAGAGAAAACAATTTCTGAATTTTTTTTTTTGAAACGAACGATTCATTTGATTTCAACTTCCAGGAAGAATAGGTGGACGGGGATATAAAATCGAGGGAACGGCGTATAGGAGAAGCCAAGGTTTGATTTGACAGATAAAAATATTTAAATATAAATATCTCACTTTACCCCGCTCGAAACTTCGAACCACCATCGAGGCGTGCCGCTCGGCGATCATAAGGTTTTACTCGCGTCCCGAATACAATGGAACAGGTTTCGAAGGCTAACTCGATCATATGCGCGAGTTACGGAAGTAAACGATCAAATTTAAATTAAATCGATCCAAATAAATCCAAGCGTTTCGAGCTGTCAGGGTCAAACGACAACTCTGATTGCTCCAAAAATTGAAATCCGATAATAACTAACTATTACGGATCCAATGGAACTGGTTTCGTCAAATTCCGAGACTGTGCCTCGGAAAGCTATTTTTAAATATCGATTTAAACGATATATTATTAAAATCAAACAAATCACCTTTATATTAAATTTCAACCATTCTATTATCTTCAGTATCTTGATTATAAATTTTATAAGCCTTCAAATTATTTTTAACCGGCTTAAAACTCCAGGTTCGACAATTTTCCAATTCTCCAGTTTATTAAATCCAATACCTTAATTACTATTAATAATAATATTTGAATTCAAGTAAAAAAAAATCAACTCTTAAATATTTTAAAATCAATTAACTGTTCAAATTTAAATTGTTAGAAATTCCGGGTCGTCACAGCAGCCATGGAAATGAACTAAGTTAAATTTGTTTAATTGCCAATGTAACATTAATGATTATCGATATAATTTACATGCTAATGTAATTATGTTGGTATAGATTAGAAACGACAGCAAATGCAAGTGGATGTGCCTCTTTTGTTAAAGATATAAAAGATTTTTCAAGTAAATGGATGTTCCTTTTTTGCAAATCAAATTATGAAGTAAGTGAGTTTTGAAAGATCATTGCTTTCATAAACCATATGATTAGTGGTTTGCATATTACAAAGTTTCCTATGGATGATAGCCATTATGATATGGGTTTGCAATCAATTTTTGATTTGCTCCAAATTTAGTAATCATGGATTTTCTGGTTAAAGTAACACTTACATGATATATTCATTTCTATCCGGTTTGTACATTATATAACTTTTCACTTATTATTATTATTAATGTTATTATTATCACTACTAGGAACGGCTCCTAAAGCGATAGAACCTAGCGACGGCTAAAAAGTGCGGCCGTCGCTAGCCGTCGCTGGTCGTGAATATACAGATTCCCAGCCAACAGAAACATTTTCGCTTTCCTTCTTCCCTTCACTCAGCTCCTTCTCCTCATTCCCTTCACTCAGCTCCTTTTCCTCCTTCCCGCAGCCAGTCGCCGCTATTCGCCACCAGAAGCCGTCACAACCTTCCTTCCCTAATTTGAACCTCTCCACACTTGCCGGTATCTCCTATTTTCCATTAGCTTTGTTTTATTTAGGTTTAAATTAAATTAGTTAATGATTTAGGGATTTGAAATTGGATGATTTAGGGGTTTGAAATTGATGAATATATGTTATTACTTTATGATACATAGTTTATTATTTGAATTGGGTATATAATGGTAAACCTAATTTAGAAAATTAGTTGATTATGTGTTTGAAAATGGTGATTATTGCTATTAGGTGATGATAATTAGTGTTGATTTGGCGGTATTAATTAGTGAATTTATTGTTCACTTTGTTGTTAAAAATTATGGCTAATTTAAAATCCAAAAAATAATACATGATCATTGAATAATATGTTTATTGATAAGTTTACGAGAATGTTTGTTATGCTGTTGAAGCGCTAACTACTTATTTTGTTCACAAAATCGTTAATTAAAATTTATGTGGTTAAACAAAAGTTAAAATATTAATATTTCACTACAGACCACTAACACATCAATATTAATATTTAAGATCATTATTTCACTACAGACCACTAACACTTCAATATTGATATTTTTTAATTCGTGCTTTATTTATGTGAACCCCTTAGAGAATTTTTGTCCCCGTCTGACAAGTGCTGTATATGATCGTTATATGGATATTCGTTTTTCCACAGAACGGACATCTATATTCATCTGATACAACATTTGTTGAATTTGTCCTAGTATTTGGACAAGTTACAAACACAATAAAGTAATTTTATAAATCATTTCAGTTTAAACGGTTCAAAAATTTTCGATGGCACTTTCCTTTTTCCTTGTGTACACGCATTTGTGTACGATACAGGGAAAAAGGAAAGTGCTGCCAAAATTTTTTAGAATCGTTTAACCTGAAATGATTTATAAAATATGATTACGTTATTGTGTTTGTAATGGAAAGTAGGATAACCGGCCGTCAAAGTGAAAAAATAATAAACTTAAGAATTGAAAATTTTATTGCAGTATTTATTTGAATTTGTTAAAATAGTATGATATGATATTTATTTTAAGTATTTATTTAAACTTAAGAGAGCCGTTTAAAATGATATGATTTACGAAATGTAATTACTTTATTGTATTTGTAATGGGAAGTAGGATGGTTGACCATCAAAGTTAAAACAATAAAGCAAAATGCAAAAAATAAATCGAATTGATTATTTGGATTAATAAACGATAAACTTTATTGTGTTTCTAACATATGTTTTCAAATCAGGAAAAATGTTCGATTATTTTCTCGATCGTAGTTGGATGTATGAAGTCAAAACTGGTATGAAAGGTTCAATAAAGAAACATTTCTGTAACGGTGTACACGAATTTATTAGATTCACTAAATCTAATAATCGTAATAATGAAGAACTTCGTTGTCCGTGTAGTAAGTGCAAACATTTGAAGCATTGGAAAGCAGATATAGTTGAAGTAAATTTGTATAAAAATGGTTTTGTGCCGAATTATTACTTGTGGAATCATCATGGAGAACTTCTTGCACCCACACCTAATCCTGTAGCGTTAGATGACAATAATGTTATGACGAATCCAATAGAAAATATGGTGGAAAATGCAGCACGATCAATGTTTCCAATGTTTGATCAAGATGACGATGAAGATGTAAATGTCGAAGAAGAACCGAATGTGGGAGCTAAAAAAATATATGATTTACTGGACTCTGCTATAAAGCCGTTGTGGGATGGTTGTAAATTTAAAAGTGGAACCGAATTATCAGTAACTGCCGA
Source organism: Allium cepa (assembly GCA_030765085.1). Classification (NCBI taxonomy): domain Eukaryota; kingdom Viridiplantae; phylum Streptophyta; class Magnoliopsida; order Asparagales; family Amaryllidaceae; genus Allium; species Allium cepa. The sequence goes on along the minus strand of CM060945.1, from coordinate 302,598,309 downwards.
ATACATTACTATGAAATCAAAATTCAACCTTACAGAAGCTGGATTTACAGCAGTTGTACAAGCAGCAAAACGACACATGCCACCCAATAATCTGATGTGCGATAGTCATTATAAAGTGAAAAAATTTGTGTCCACTTTCGGTCTTCCATACCAAAAGATAGATACATGTGTAAAAGGTTGCATGTTGTATTGGAAAGATGACGTTGAGCTTAGAAAATGCAGAATATGTAACGAACAAAGAAACAAACCAAGAAAAAAAGAAAAAAAAAGTTCCATACAAGAGGATGCATTATTTACCCATCACTCACAGACTTCAAAGGTTATATGCATCTTCTGCTAGGGCGTGCCATATTCGATGGCACAGGGTGAGAACATCGGAAGAAGGAACTTTGATACATCCATCCGATGGAGAAGGATGGAAACATTTCGATAGGACTTACCCCGCATTTGCTGCCGAAAGCCGTAATGTCAGACTCAGTTTATGTATGGATGGATTTGCACCATTCCCTCAGTTTGGTAGTAAATATTCATCGTGGCCTATTATCGTAACTCCTATAATTTACCTTCATGGATGTGTATGAAAACTCCATATATATATTTCTCACTACTGTCGTCCCTGGGCCTGATGATCAAACACAAGGAATTGATGTTTATTTATAACCATTGATCGAAGAGTTGAAAACGTTATAATAAAGGAGTTGAAATGTACGACATTTTGAGAAAAAAGAATTTTCGTATGTTCGCTTCTTTGTTGTGGACTATTAGTGATTTTCCTGCATACAGGATGCTTTCAGGTTGGAGTACGGCTGGTCGTCTAGCTTGTCCTTATTGCATGGAAGAAACACGGGCGTTTTCGCTAGGTATGGAAAGAAAATTTCTTGGTTTGATTGTCATCGGCGTTTTCTCCATCTCAATCATCCTTTTAGAAGAGATAGAAAAAGCTTTATAGCTAACAGAGAAGAGAGTATGCAACCATCGAAGATTTAGTCAAGCGAAGAAATATATGAAATTGTAAAAGAGTATCCGAAGATACATGAAACTGGAGTGCAGACTGAAATTCCAAGTAAATCAGACATTCATAATTAGTGCAAACAAAGTATATTTTAGGAGTTACCCTACTGGAAAGATCTCCCACTCCGACATAATATTGACGTGATGCACAATAAAAAAAAAACGTGTTTGATAATGTGTTTAATACAGTTATGAATGTAAAGGGGAAAACAAAGGACGATTTGAATTCAAGACTTGATATAGCAAACTTTTGTAAACATCCCGAACTTCTTATGAAACCCAATGACAATAAAAAACCCAAAGCATGTTATGAGCTAGACAGTAAGCAAGTAAAACTCGTGCTAAAGAGGGTGGAAGCACTAAGATGTCCTGATGGGATTTCTTCTAATCTTCGTAGATGTGTTGACTTTAAAAACAATAAGTTGAGTGGGATGAAAAGTCACGATTGCCATATCATGATGGAATATCTATTACCCGTGATTCTCAAAGAACTGCTGCCCGTAAAAATATGGAGCGTTATAGCAGAATTAAGTTTGTTTTATAACTTTAGTTCGACGACGTTAAAAGCCGATCGTATACGTAGACTTGAAGTAGAAATTCCTATACTTCTCTACAAGCTGAAAAAAATATTTCCGCCAGGTTTCTTTAATGTAATGGAGCATCTACATGTTCATCTTCCATCCGAAGCACTTCTTAGAGGTACTGTTCAATATGGTTGGATGTATCCATTTGAGAGGCAATATTGAATATCGGCAATATTCAATATTTATGTTAGTTTAAAATTTAGTTTTATATACCTAAATTTAAAATAAATTTGTAATAGGTATCTGAATCATTTGAAGAAAAAAATTAGGCAAAAATCACGAGTTGAAGGTTCGATTTGCAAATCATATCTTGAAGAAGAAGCCCCATTATTTTAGTGATCATGTGAACATATCGTTTGTAAGTGTTCCTCGTAATGAAGAAGTCGTTGAACATGATTCTTCTCAAGCAGTGTTATCTATTTTTAGACAACATGGCCGACGTGTTGGAAAATGTGTGGAAACATGGTTAGACGATAGAGATCACCATGTAGCACACACATATGTCCTTCTAAATTGTCCATAAGTTGCACTGTTTGTCAGGAAATTATAAATTCATATATAATTCAATTATACTTACATATTAATTATATTAAAACACATTACATATTTGCAGTATATACGAATCACTACATCCATCTGTCGATCTCAGTAAAGAATTTGCTAAATGGTTTTCAAATTACGTTTATGATCCAATAAACTGTGTCGTTGACGAAGGATTATGACATCTTGCGATGGGACCAAAAAGAAATGTCAAGACATATCCAATATTCTTCGTCAATGGATTTAAATTCAACACCAAAGATTACGGTGCCGAAAAATTGACATATAACAACGGTGTATTTGTCAAAGGTAGTGACGATTCAGATGAGCGTATAAAAGATTTTTACGGCGTCTTAACACATGTTTTAGAGTTGACATATTACATATGACCTACAGAAAAAGTTTTTTTTATTCAAATGCAAGTGGTTTAGCAATGTTCCTGGTACTGGAATAAACGTGCACAAAGATTATAAACTTATTGAAATAAAACATACCTCACATTACTATAAGTATGATCCTTTCATATTGGCCAAGCAAGCGTTACAGGTTTATTTTGCTCTGTATCCATCCTTGAAAAGAGATAAAGCGGATTGGTCGGTTGTTTTTAAAAAAAGGCAAAATTTACATTTGACGGAAATAATATTCCAGACGAAACAGCGTATCAAGCGGATCTTGAGCCAATACTGAAGTAATAATAACCGATGACATTGATGTAGGGTTGTTGAATGATGAATCAAATGTTCTGGTAGATGCGTTTGAAAGTGTTGAAGAAAACGATATAGAGTACGAGATCAAGTCTGAATCAGAGAATGACGAAGACTGATAATTTTAAATATTTGAATTGCATGTTGTATAATGTATTTTATGACATATGTAAATATTTGAATTGCATGTTGTATAATGTATTTTTATGACATATGTAATATTTAAAGTCTGAATCAAGTGGAATGTTATATGCGATGATATGATATGTTCTGATATGATATGATATGTTCTGATATGATATGATATATTCTAATATGATATACGATATATGATATGATATGTTTGTAGCAGATATGTCTTACAGGAGACACGGTAGTAGGTCTGAGCCTTCTCCTTCTCCCGACGCAGGTGCCAGTGGCAGTGCACCGGATTTACGCCCCGTTGCTGAATTATCTCCGAAGACGGCAGGGTAAGTATCAAATATATTTCAAGTATGTTATTTAAAATATATTAAATATGTACATCAAAATTTATACAGGGGCTTTGAGGTGGAGCCTTCAGATTTCATTTTACAAACGTCGAGACAGGCGTTTATGAGTAGGATGTCCGGCTATTGGTCACGGTGGGACGACATCCCAGCGCCTGTAAAGAACGCAATATGAGAAGATTTGATGGTAATTAGTATAAATTTTTATTTGATTTGAATGTCAATAGAATGTTTATAATTCAAGTTAATTTCAATATGCAGGCTGCCGTACGTGTTGAGCCCCAGGATCTGGATCTGTTTAGAAATCATTGGAATCAAAGAATGAGAAAAAATTATAGAAACACGTTAACTAAAGTAAAGAGTGCGGGAAAAAAGCCAAGTTGGATGAGCGTTGACGTATATAGTGAGTTTCTTCGGCTCAGGGATACTGCTGAATTCAAAGTAAGCTATCAACTTTCGAATTGTAAATTAAAATTTTTAAGATTTTGTATATTAGTTGCATTAAGATGTTTAACCTTGTGTTTAAATGTATAGGAAATATCAGCGCGGAACCGCGAAAACAGGAATAAGAATCCTGCTGTACATCGTGGTGGCTTGAAATCTTTTCAACAACATAAAAACGAATTGGTAAATTTATAAATTGTGTTTACAAATATCTGTAGCATTATTTAATCATATTGGTAACATTGTTTATTCATATGTATATTTTTAGTCTAAGAAGTACAATCGCGAGCCCACGATGGCTGAGTTGTTTACTGCCACACATGCGGTGGAGGAGAAAGACGAGGAAGGAAATGTTTCGTATAGATGGACAGACGTCAAATCTCAATCTGTAATGGTAAACATGTTTATCCGTAATGATAGTGTTTGATAATACTTTATTTCACGGCTAAAAAATCGTAATTTCGTGTCAAACTTTTATTTATAACCGCAGGAGTCATATGAGGCGGAGCGGACACGTGTGGCGCAGACCAGTGGACGTGAGGAGTTGACCGTTGAGGAGTCAAACCATATTTGGGACGCCATTGTAGATCCGCCTACGCGAAATAGACGATATAGTTATGGAAATATGGAGGTAAACTGCTTCATTAACTAATATATACATTTAATATGGTATGAAGCATAAATTATAACTAGCTATTAACTATTTCACAGCGATATCGTCACAGAGGGCTTACAGGAGATCCCAGGCAGAGGAGGAGATAGCGTTGTTGCATCAGCAGATTGCGGAGATCAATGACTGGCGGAAGAGCACTGCTTTTGCACAGCAGCTCGATGCGCATATCGCGGCGTACCTGGCAGAGCATGGAAGAATGCCTGGAGAGGATGCGTCTGGAGATGATGAGTAGGTAAGGTTGTTTTGTGTTGAACTTATTGTGTTGTTTTGTTTTGAACTTATTATTGTTTGATGTATGATGATGAGTAGGACAATGATGTATGATTTGTTTGATAGTACTTATATGTATTGTTGAGTATGATGTATATAAGTGAACGTTGTATTTGATTGATGAGTTTTTGGATATATAGTTGTTGTTTGATGGAAAATTATGAACTTTATATTTGATTGATGAAAGGTTGGTGTTATACTTGTGTTGGAAGATTGAATGTTGTTATAGTTCGACGGAAATTGTTTATATTATGGTTTGAAGGCGTGAACAGCAGCTATTTATAAACTGACGAACTCAGGCTTGTGTCGGCTAGCGACGGCTTATGGGTTACAGGTTGGCGTCGGATAGCAACGGCTTTGTGGTTACAAGTTGGGGTTGGTTGGAATCGGCTTGTTACGACAAACAGAATTTTTAAAAAAAAGGCTACGTGGATAGAGCCGTCACTTACCGACACTAAAGTGGTGACGAAGCTGACGCAAAAGCCGACTCGAGTGCTTGATGGTGATGTCTACTTTTGCGTCGGCTTTTAGAAACGGCTTGCGTCAGCTAGCGACGGCCGGCGTCGGTTTCTAGCCGACGCAAATGCCGCTTTTCCTTGTAGTGTATATGATGCACATTATAAAACTTTTCCATTTAGGAGTATCAATCGACAAATCTTGGATGTGAAAGTTTTGAGCTTCAAACTTACAAACTTAATTATTGCCTTACAACTTGATCAATGGCTAAGTGGGTATAGACTAAAAAAATATATGCATTGTTCCATTTGTATATAGTGATTCTCCCTAGTTTTTATCACATTTGGGAGGTGGAAAAGAAGTGATATGCTAACATTCTTAACATTCTCAAAGATTGTTGCAACAAATGTGTACATTTTTCATATGAAAACTTACAAACCTCATTATCATGTTTAATTTGTTTGAAGCATACATTTTGGCTTGCTAGGAGATTGTAATATATGATAAGTTTTATCCATGCATGGAAGTGAGGATCAATTAGTAAACTACTTCTTGTTGGTTCAACACCAGGTTCATAAGAAACTAGAAAATGATGATCAATGAGACTAGGAGAACGTTAATTGTGTTTCCGGTTACATTGGATGAGACTCCAAAAAAGATGTTTTCATAATACACATCATAGAAGTTTGGAGTTTTATAAGGAACAAATAGTTGTCGCTTAACTTGCACTTTTGATGTTAGTTTTACTCATACTGCCTCTTGTTCTCTAGGTTGATGGTTTGAAGAGATGATAAAACTGATCGGTGGTCGGTTTTCTATCTCCTGATATAAAAAGTGACAAAGTCTGCCTTGGTAAATATAATATTGTTTTGGTCTACCTCGCCCAAATGCCCGTAGTCAATAAATGACTTGTAAGGTAGTTTTCATATTGACTTATAACTCTTTTCACATCCCACTTGGCATAAAGAAAGGAAAGAGGCTACTTTTACGGCTAAGCATCTCCGCTCTAGTGGGTGTTCATGCATAATAGTTAGCAGAATGACTTTTTCCATGTTAGACTGGCAATATTGTATATCCTGGTACAGCCTCCAAGCGCACTAGCCAAGCTAGTATATATTCAATTGGTATGCTTGCTTTTCGTGCAATATAATTAGAGGCTACTTGATTATATTGAATTTTATAAGACCAGGTCCAGTTATAATGGTTGACTGATTTACCTATAAATGGATGTACCATTACACTTCTAATATTGACATACACACAATTCTTCATATATTTTGCTTTGGTATACGCGCAAGATTATAACTTGAGAATGGAGCATGAATTTAAGGTGAGTTTCTTAAGCTTTTTATTTTTGTTAGATGATAGATGTTACTGATTATCCTTGAATATTATGCTCTGTCCATCAATAAAATATTACTACAGTTCAACTTTTACAATTGTCTTTGGCTCAAATTTCATTTTTTTTTTTTAAAATCTAAATATTAAGCCGTAACAATATGACCGATTCTATTCACATCTCGTTTTCCTCTTTTCACACCCGGTGCTTCATTAATTTTCAGGTTTTTCAAAATTGTCTCTATCTTCAAACCACATCAGATTACGTATAAAAGGAAATTTACGTACAAAAGCTCTAATGGAGTGATATTTATGTAAGAACATCGGTCACCCCAAGCAAAGTTTATGTAATAACCTATTTCGGACTGAACAGCTTTGTATAACAACCTAGTTTAGATCAAGTGAGATTTATACCTAGTTCCGACCAAGCGTGGTTCATGAACAAACAACGTCAAAGCTGAACGTGGTTTAAAAAATATGAAGACGTTTTTTAAATCAATTGGGGGACGAAAGGAAAAAAGTGGGATGTGATCAGGCCCAACCCAAAAGCAAGGTAAGCGAGACCCTTGCCTCGGGAACACTGCTGGAGATGGCCGAAGGGCAACGGAATGCTCCGGATGCTTTTATAAAAATTAAATTAGAAATGGAACATGACATCATATTATAGATATTGCTTATTGTGTAGAGGATCAAGCCTTTGCTTCTATTTTTAACCACAAGGTTCAATTCCTAGCATATGTTTTTTTATATTCTTTTTGTTTTTTTTCCCTAAAATTTGATCTAAGGCAACCAATATGCCAAGACTGAAACTGGGTGTGATGATTATTTGTAACCTGGTGCGGTACGAAAAGCAAAACGTAGTGTGGAAATAAAACTAGCCTACCAATATGTCTCTCTTAATTAGTAACCATTTACCTTAACAATTAAGCGTTCTATCCAATATGGTAGAACCTTGGTTGGTTCCAGACTATAGGGTCCTTCATTGAACTAATAAAGTATCGCCATCATGAACTGATTAAACTGGAGATGCACCCTATTGTTGACTTTTCCTCTTGCTAATTGCGAACTTAATGCTTTGTGTCTTGCACAACATTCTTAAGTCAGCTTATTGGAATAGCGATATTGAGCTAAAATACTATAAAGTAAGCCTTAAATGGCGTTTCCCAGCGCCATTAATTGCGGCATAACGTACATGTACGCATTGCTTGGGATGTTTTACATCCAACGACTATGTAAAAGAATTTGTTACCATCTCCAACATTTGCATCCCCAAACAACAATGATATTGCGTGCAATCAATCATTATTGTCATAATGAATCAAGTTCAAATAGATCGTTGGGCAGGAGTAAGCGTTTGATTATTTCAGGTGGTCCGATGATAAAAGTTGTTTAACCAAATTAAAACAAATAAAAATGAATCATTGGTTCAGTTGTTGACTTGACTGAACTAGAAATTATTCGCATTTTATGTTTATAATATTCATTGTACTTTAAAGTAAAAATAAAATATAAATATATGATTAAATTATACTTATTTAGTATTAATATGTTTTCTAATAATATTTTTAACACATATCTTCACTGCTAATAAAGAAAATTCGTTGAATTAATTTACTCGGTGTCTTTTTGAAATTCCGAAAATGCTCTTGCTTTCTGTTTACAATAATATAAATAGCCCGTGCGCGAAGCACGGACCAATTCTAGTGTATGATAAATAAAATTTATTTAGACTACTAAACTAATTAAAAAATTCATTATAATATTATTAATTTTGCCGATATGATAAAAATTAGGTTAATTTGGTTAAACAAAGAATTGAGTTAATTTTCTTACAGGCCGATTAGAGAGCAATCTAATTTCAAAACATATCAAACAAAATATACTGGTTTGGTTGGTTTATTTTGGTTAATCAAAGATTGCTCGTCCCTATCTTTGGTTTTTAATATCACTGTTTAAAATGAAGTTGGAATATTGTTATGCTTTTGGAGCTTTACGGCAATATATGACAATGGGACGTTGGGTTCGGCTCGGATACCTGGACACAAGTTTGTCTACAAAAATTTTAATGAGTACAACTCGAATCTACTGGTTTTTCAAACTCATCACCCAAAAACATCCTTTGAACTTTTTATACATGCTGGGTAATGTACATTCAATCCAAAATATATTTACATCGATCAAAACCATCATTTTAGCATAAAAAATCTGAAGAAAAAAAAAAATTAAATTGTGATGAAGTCAATTATCCAAAGATAAGTACAAAAAGCATTTTACAATTGGACAAGAAATAGTACACAAATAATATGTACACTCATACTTTTTGTACAATGATAATAATCGAATCGGATCGAAATTGATGGTTATAACACAGCATGTGTCCTAGTAATAGTTGGGGCGTACTCAAAGTCCCACCGAGATACCCAAACCTAAATATTCAGGACAGAACTCCTACTATTGGCATTGTGACTGCCACTCTGTTCCTAAGGACGGATGATTAAGATGTTTGGATTAATATTTCTACATATTTGTTTATACTCTTTTAGTCATAATTTACTGAAAAAAAAAAATAGGAAAATTACTTATCCTAAATTTCGGGGAACTTCCAAAACTATATTACTTAGGATAAATTTTTTACTTTAGCCTTAAGAAAAAAAAACTTATTTAAAGTTTAGGCCTTGCTCGAAACTTATTATGAAAATATGCATATTTTGCATTTATTAACATTTTACATGGTCTGAAAATGCGCAAGCACAAATTTTCAGTTTGTACTAGGGCAAATTCATAGCGCACAGGTGTATTTCCAAAAACAAAATTTTGTACATGCTTACTTATAGAATGTGTATGTAAAAAACTTTATGTAGTGAAAAAATGCTTAATTTCATAGTAAGTTTTGAACGTAGCTAGCTTAAACTTAAAATAAGTTTTTTGAGAGATCTAGAACGAAAATTTGCCATTACTTGGATCTCCTCCTCTACTAGGAAACTAGTGAAGGGGTTCACCAAATATGTCAACACCAATAGTTTTAGATCATGCAAAATCATAATTAAGTAATAAATAAATATTAGCATTTTTAATGAATATAAACAAAAACGACTAATGAATTTAAGCCATTAGATTTAAAATTTAATAGCTAAATTTGTTTGCTGAAATTCTTCTCTACTGTTAACTAGAAGCTAATCCAATTCTATAATATACATATTTTTTGTTCTCTATTGTGCATGATAGTGATGCTGAAAATTCATAATAAGTTCGTATCTCCCTTCGTGGGACAACATAGAGTTTGGTCAACATACCATGCTTTTATATACCCGGTGTGTCGCTCTGTTTGACTAATATTTGAAAAATCGAAAAATTACCCACAATTAGCATGGGACACCCAAAATCTACACCATTTGTGCACCTTCCGCTACGTCAATTTTGATTCATGCACCATATCGAGACTTTATTCACGTGTCATTTTAGCAGATCCTATAAACTATGGTCTAGCTTCACCTTAAACATTGTCTAGCTTCATCTTAAACATGGCCTAGCTTCATCTTAAATCTGTCAACTCAAGGGACATTCACTGTTAATATCTTCATTTCACTTTGCATTCAAAACTGTTAAGAGAAGTATGCTAACTTAACAGAGTTAAATAGGTGTTAACAAGTTCAATTTTGGGCTCTAGAATACAAATAGTAGTACCATCTACTTATAGTATAGTAACTTCAATTTATTTAAATGTCCAAAAATAAATGGGTTATTCCTTCTGTTAAGATCTTACGATTGTTGATATTCTGATTTCTGAAGCAATGCTTAGTACAGGATGGGATTGAGGAGGTTTTCCAAGCTTGGTACATGAACGACAGCAGTGAAGACCAAAGACTTCCACATCACCGTGAACCCAAAGAACTTGTTCCTTTGGATAAACTTTCAGGTTAGTATTCTTCTTTTTCATTTTTTTTTTAAAAAAATTCTTTTTAAAAAAGTTAAATTAAATTACTCATGTGCACTCACTTCAAACTTAACTTTTTGGTTTCCTAAATGGTCCTTTTGTGACAGAGCTTGGTGTTATTATATGGCGCTTGAGTGGTGATAACCATGAAGATGATGAGAACTTGAAGAAAATCCTTGAAGCTAGGGTCTACACTTATATGGTTTGTTTTCACATTCTTCTTTTCCTTCCAAATTTGCAAAACTTAATATAGCTAAAAGTATGTGGACCAATGGACCATGCTCTATGTATAATTATTTTACAGTAATTAAAAACTTGAAATGTTTTTTTTCCCTCCTCTATGTTCTTGATTGTTTTATACTGTTATGATAAAAGCAATGGATTGACATTCCTACAGGAGTCTTTTTTTACTCGTACGGAATAAATGATTGCACACTTTTTCGTTATTTTCGTAGGACATTTGTGATTTATGCCCAGAGAAACTGCCAGATTATGAAACCAAGCTTAAAAATTTCTTTCAGGAGCACTTGCACATTGATGAAGAAATACGCTATTGCCTCGAAGGGAGTGGTAGTAATCTTAATTTATCGCCTTTTTCATACCAAGTGTATATATTTACACTGTGTGTGCACATGTGCATGTGTTTAGGCAGCTCCATTATTACCAGTATCATACTTTTCATATCTACAATGAAAAAGAAAAAGTTTAACTTTATCTATTTGTTTAAAACAAGAGGAACAAATAAAAAGAAATTTAAAAAAAAATAGGGTGTAGCTTTAATTTGTCACTTTGTTTCTCCTCTATATATGTCATGTTCATGTGAGGGGCTGTGATAGATCTTGAAATAGTATTAGTGATATGTTTGTATGTAATGAATAATTTATATCATTATTATGTTTTGTTCTAGGTTATTTTGATTTAAGGGATCTTGATGACCGTTGGATCCGAGTGTGGGTAAGAAAAGGGGGAATGCTTGTGTTCCCTGCTGGAATTTATCATCGGTTTACTCTTGACGCTGACAACTACATCAAGGTATTTCATTCACTCTTTATTGATAAACCATAAAAAACGCAAGGTTTGATGAATGACATAAAAGAAGACTAAACTACACCATATTATTCAATTTGACATCGGAAACCATAAGCTTTAAACCTTTAGGAAATGTTAAATTCTAGAACATAGTGGGGGCCATTTTAAAAATAACTATATATATTCAGTTATCATGCTAAACAAAACAAAAGTACTAGATTCACAATTGTGCTCAAATTTAAAGAGTATACATGGATCTTACCATTGATTCACCTTGTGCATTTCCTACATTTTAAAGCTCCTTCACAAGCCCGATGAAATAGTTTCTATTACATTAATGCTTTGGTGTAAATGTGAAAATTATGACATGTTTGAATCTTTTGACAGATTAGTCACACATGTGATTAGGTCACAATTAACCTTAGAAACATATTACACTTACCAAATGTTTATGTTCAATCAATACAAAAGAGAAGATGACTGGACTACACATAGGTCCCACATTATCTTCATATGACAATCATGGTATTGACTTTGCATTTTGTTAACCTAAACAGAAGATATATAAATTGAATACAAACAGTCTACTTGTGTAAATCATGATGTGTATGCATATGTTGGCAATAATGCATCTTGATAGTTGATACTGACATAAGCATGATATCAAAGTTAGATATTTGTATATAACTAGAAAATTTGTACCCCAGGTTCATAAATATTTTCATATTATCATAAATAACCAATTGGAGTTAATGTTCAAAACTCAATTTAGTAAATATTTTACAAAAAGAAAAGATGACATTTTAACAATGCAAACATGTTTAACATTTTCGACATTTCATTTACAGGCATTGCGCCTTTTTGCTGGCAAACCGGTGTGGACTCCATATTACAGACCCAGTGATCATCTTCCTGCAAGGTAAACTAAACTATCCTAACCCTTGAATAAGAAACCACTTGGTTCATAATATTACATACATGTTAAATGGTACCCTAGAGTATTTAGTTTTAAAACAGATTAGCATCTTGTTAAACCATGTACAATTTGTCATATATGTACACAACAATAGTATGAAATGATACGTTGTTCATTATTGCAGAAAAATGTATCTAGATACTTATACGAAGAAGAAAATTAGCGACAGTCCTTCAGTGACTGTTTGAAGCTAAGTATCGTATCAACAGTGATTTCGGTTATGAAAATTTAATCTAAAAATGTATTCTATATGTAAACTTAGTTATGTTTGTGGCTAGATTTGTGTATGTTGTTGCTTGCTTTTGGTATTTCCAATCCAAGTACTTTATGTACTTTTGGATGTTTAAAAGTTTGTTGTTATTGTATTTGAAAACTCAAATATGCATTTTTTTTGTGCCAGCACATACTTGAAAACACATATATGTATTTTGGATACAGCTCAGTTTGGCTACACCTCTAATTCCATTTGATTTCCACCACACATTCCGAATTACATAGTACTACTTTCTCTCTCTACTCATTAGCTATATTATCTAATCCAGAATGTATGGTGAAAATCAAAGGGAATTAGAGGTGTACCCAAATTGAGATGTAACCAATTCTTGCTCAATATATATATATATATATATATATATATATATATATATATATATATATATATTAAAATCACATTACATAATTTTTATAATTGAAATCAAAATTAATATTAATGAATTTTGTTTTTATTGAAGAATGATTTGACATTAAAAGTTACATAATTACATAAAATCTATTTTATAAATTTGAATTGAAGTAACACATATATATTTCCATATATTAATAAATTACAATTTTCACATTTTAGAAATAGAACAGCATATAATTATGAACATAGTGTTTTTTTAATATGTGTATGTGCAAATAAGTGGGATTTGAACGTAATCAGTCTAGGTTAACTTTTAATTAAAAATAGAGCTATAGTTCAGAACTAAAAAAAAAGACTATTAAACTTAGCAAGGAGACAAAATATAATTTGCACAAAAGTCCATTTATAAACGTCAAAGCAAAAAAAATTCATTCATACATGAAAAATATTCAATTGTTTGTATACACAATTAACCATATAATTATAGAATTCAATCTTCAAGGAATAATGAATAATTAGCATAAAAAATTTATTTACAATTGTTTATGTAAGTTTTATAAAATTAAAAAATAGATTTGAATCAAAATTAACTTTCAAATTTCCATTTTTTTAAAAAAATTAGCAAAACAAAAGAAAAGAAATTGATTGAGTTAGGCATATTGAAATATTAAACTTGATTTATTATCGTTAATTTTTAAAAGCTTCTTGTTATTATAGTTTATAGAGTCTTCTTGCATTTACTGTAGTTTGTTGAGAGCTCTCGAATTTTCAAGTAGAAATAAGAATTATGTATGGAGTGATGTTTCTAGAATTGTTTAGTGAGTCATGTTTCTAGAATGATATAGAGAGTCATGTTTCTAGAATAGTCCATGGAGTTCTATAAATAGAACAACTCTCTCATCATTTTGTATCAAGCAATCAAGCAAGAAATCTATCATCAATAAAAAAAAGTTTTCAACAAAAAAAGCCTCTTTCTTATATTATCTTCCTCTTTCTCATAAAAAATATCCGACAAAGTGGAATCGAAGTTTTAAGATTCTTTCAAAAAAGATAGAGATGGCGAATAATGACGTTCCCTTACAAGTTCCAATGCTCACCAAGAATAATTATGACAATTGAAGGTTAAGGATGATAGCTCTCCTTAGAGCACATAACGTATGGAAAATAGTGAAGAAAGACTATACTGAATAAGAAAATGAAGGTAGCTTATCTCAAGCTTAAAGGGATAGTTTGAGAAACTCAAGGACGAGAGACAAGAAGGCTCTCTATCTAATCTATCAAGCATTGGATGATGATACTTTTGAAAAGGTTTCGAGATCGAAGTCAGCAAAAGAAGCATAGGAGAAGCTTCGAACATTTTACAAGGGAGTCGATCAAGTCAAAAGGTACGTATTCAAATTGTAAGAGGAGAGTTTGAAACTTTGCATATGAAAGAAGTTAAGCTTGTTTTTTTTATCACTTCTCAAGAGTTTTAGTGGTTAGTAATAATCTAAAAAGAAATGGTAAGAAGTTAGATGATGTAAGAATTATGGAGAAGATTCTTAGATTATTAGATCCAAAGTTCGAACATATTATCGCCATCATTGAAGAAACAAAAAACTTGGAGATCATGAAAATAGAGGAATTTCTAGGCTCTAGAGACCGTGGAGCAAGTTCTTAAGACACAGATTGATTAAAAAAAGGAAGAATATAATCGAAGCAAACAAAGATGGGGTTGTGGCCAAGAAAGAGGAAGAGGTCGTGGATATGGATGAGGTTGGATGCCCAATGATGAAAACAACAACAAATATAAAACAGAAGAAAGCTCAACAAGAGGTCGTGTGAGAGGGAATTCGAGATATGACAAGTCACATGTTAAATGCTACAATTGTGGGAAATTTGGACATTATACTTCCGAATGCAGAGCTCCAAAAATTAATGAAGTTGAAGAGAAGACCAATTACGTTAAACAAAAAAGTCAAGAGGATGGTACATTACTACTGGCTCACAAAGAAAATGAAAAGGGTGAGGAAAATCAATGGTACCTAGATAGCATTGCAAGAAACCATATGTATGGAAGGAAAAACATGTTTATGGAGCTTAATGAATCGGTGAAGGGAAACATCGCATTTGGAGATAAATCAAAGATAGCAGTGAAAGGTAAAAGAAAGGTTCTTATCCGATTGAAGAATGGAGAACACTAATTCATTTCTAATGTTTATTATGTGTCAAACATGAAGGGCAACATCTTGAGCCTAGGACAACTCTTAAAGAAAGGTTATGATATTCGATTAAAAGTAATAACCTTTCTACAAGAGACGATGCAACTAAATTCATTGCTAAGGTACCAATGTCAAGAAATAGAATGTTTGTGCTCAACATTCAAAATGATGTCGCACAATGCCTTAAGGTGTGCTACAAAGATGTCTCTTGGCTTTGGCATCTTCATTTTGGACATCTTAACTTAAGAGGACTAGAATTGCTCTCCAAGAAGGAAATGGTAAGTGGATTACCATGCATAAGCCATCCCAATCAAGTGTGCGAAGAATGTTTACTTGGAAAGCAATTCAAAATGGGCTTTTCAAAGGAGTCATACTTAAGAGCTAAAAAGCCGTTGAAACTCATACATACAGATGTGTGAGGTCCGATCAAGCCAAGCTCACTTGGTAAGAGTAACTATTTCCTTCTTTTCATCGACGATTTTCAAGAAAAACATGGGTGTATTTTTTGAAGTAGAAATCAAAGGTTTTTGAGAAGTTCAAGAAGTTCAAGGCCCGAGTTGAGAAGGAAAGTGGCCTTGTGATTAAAGCCATGAGATCTGACTGTGGAGGAGAGTTCACATCAAAAGAATTCCAAAAGTATTGTGAAAATAACGGAATCAAACGAAAGTTGACAGTGTCTAGATCCCTCCAACAAAATGGAGTAGCAGAGAGGAAGAATAAGATAATTTTTGAGATGGCAATGAGCGTGCTTAAAAGTAAAAGGCTACCAAAAGGATTTTGGATGGAAGTTGTGGAATGTGATCAAACTAATCTCCAATAAGAAGTGTGTGGGGGAAAAACAACACAAGAAGCATGGAGCGGAAGGAAGCCTGGTATTTCTCATCTAAGAGTATTTGGAAGCATAGATCATGTACATATATTAGACGAGAAGCGAAGTAAATTGGATGACAAAAGTGAGAAGTATATTTTCATTGCTTACGACACCAACTCCAAAGGCAATAAGCTCTACAATCCCGATATGAGGAAGTTAACAATTAGTCGAGATATTGTGTTCGATGAAGAAGGAGAATGGGAATGGAGATCACATAATGACAATTACAACTTCTTTCCATACCTTGAAGGAGATGAAATGCAACAACCAAGGATCAAACAATCAAGCAAGGGCCGACTTCCCACTAGCTTCACCAACCACAATTTGTTAAGACATGAGAGCTCAAGTGAAAGGGCTCCACGCTTTAAAAGCCTTCAAGAAATTTACGAGTTAACTAAAAATCAAGACAATCTTACTCTCTTTTGTCTATTTTTGAATTGTGAGCCTATAAACTTCCAAGAAGCTTCGCAAAATAAGAGTTGAAAAATTCTATGGATGAAGAAATCAAAACCATTAAGAATAATGACACATGGGAGTTAGCTTTACTTCCAAGAGAACACAAGGCAATTGGTGTGAAGTTGGTGTACAAACAAAAAGAAAAATGCCAAAGGGGAAGTCGAAAGATATAAGGCGAGATTGGTGGTAAAAGGCTATAGTCAAAGAGCTGGCATTGACTATGATGAGGTATTTGCTCCAGTCACTCGACTAGAAACTGTTAGACCAATAATTTCTTTGACAGCACATAATAATTGGAAGATACATCAAATGGATATGAAATCTGCCTTCTTAAATGGAGTTCTTGAAGAAGAAGTTTATATTGATCAACACAAGGCTACGAAGTCAATGGTGAAGAAGACAAGGTCTTGAAGCTAAAGAAGGCACTTTATGGGTTTAAACAAGCTCTAAGAGCTTGGAATGCTTGAATTGATAAGTACCTCCAAGAAAGAAATTTCATCAGATGTCCATGTAGCAATCCAAGCATGTTTAAAGAGTTTAAGAAAGAGACGACGAAGGAGTTTGAGATGACTGATATTGGACTCGTGTCTTATTACCTTGGCATTGAAGTAAAATAAGAAGATAAAGGCATCCTAATCACTCAAGAAGGTTGTGCCAAGGAAGTATTGAGAAAGTTCAAGATGGATGACTCTAACACAGTTTGCATGCCGATTATATGTGGAATCAAATTATCAAGGAATAAGGAAGGAGAATAAGTGGACTCAACATTATTCAAGAGCTTGGTTGGAAGCTTGCGATATTTAACGTGCACAAGACCTGACATTCTATATGTGGTAGGAGTAGTGACTCGATATATGGAGAATCCAATAACAACTCATTTGAAGGCAGCAAAGAAGATTCTTCGCTATGTTAAAGGCACAATATACTTTGGCTTGTACTACTTTGTTTTTGATAATTACGAGCTTGTTGGATAGAGCGCTAGTGATTGGAGTGGAGATATGATGACCGAAAAAGTACAAGTGGTTCATATTCTACATGGGAGACACAGCCTTCACTTGGATGTCAAAAAAACAGTCGATTGTCACTCTTTCCACATGCAAAGCGGAGTATGTAGTTGCCGCTTCATGTGTTTGTCATGTAATTTGGTTACTAAATCTGCTAAAGGAGGTGAAATTACCACAATAGGAACCGACCAAAATTTTTGTGGACAACAAGTCAGCAATTGCTTTGGCAAAGAATCCAGTCTTTCATGATCGAAGCAAGCATATTGATACACGCTATCACTATATTAAAGAGCATGTCGCCTAAAAGGACGTGCAAATAAAGTACGTGAAGACACATGATCAAGTAGCTGATATCTTCAACAGCCTCTTAAGCATGAGAATTTTGCCAGGTTGAGGAATGTGCTTGGAGTCACAAATCAAGTTTAAAGTGGGGAGTTGAAATATTAAACTTGATTTGTTATGGTTAATTTCTGAAAGCTTCTTGTTATTATAGTTCCTATAGTCTTCTTGCATTTAATGTAGTTTATTGAGAGCTCTTGAATTTTCTAGCAGAAATAAGAATTATATATGGAGTGATTTTTCTTGAATTGTTTAAGGAGTCATGTTTCTACAATGGTTTAGAGAGTCATGTTTCTAGAATATTCTATGGAGTCCTATAAATATAAGAGCTCTCTCATCATTTTGTATCAAGCAATCAAGCAAGAAATCTATCATCAATAAAAGAAAAGTTTTCAACGACAAAAAAGCCTCTTTCTTATATTTTCTCCCACTTTCTCATAAAAAATATTCAACAAGGCATGTGTAAATTCATGATAAGAATAAAATGATCTAAACATTATATGGAATAGCAAAAAATTAAAAATGGTAACAAAGGATCCAAACATATCAATTTGAGATGACATATATTAAAAGGAAGAAGAAGATATGTAGATTAGAAATAAAACGATTCAATAGTCATATATTCAATTGAGATGAAAGAGGTTATTGACTTATATATTGCAAGATGATCAATTAAACACATAACGATTCTTACAAAATCCAAACATATAAATATGAGACATGTAAATAAATTAACTTAAAATTGCATTGGATGTTGCCTGTAAATCACACTTAAAATGATGAATCAAAAGCTCCACTCTATAGAATCAATCTTCATAATTTACAAGAATCAAGAAATCAAAACCACCTTTTATTTTGTCTGGTTTTCCATTTTGGAATTTTTTTTAAGGCTTTGGAAGCCACTAAAATTCGGCTAAGATTAAAGAGGAGAGAATGAACATGAATTGTACGAAGAGTTCTAAAATGAAAGAGAGAGAATATGCTTTAAAGGAAATATTAAAATATTTCAATTCTCTCCATTAAAACTTTCCCTATTTAATTCTCGAACAAATCTCATCAAATCCGCTCCCTTTCTTTATTGTCTATGGCTAACCATAATAGGTGTCGTATGACACTCAAAAATTTCCAAAGTCACCTCGCATTTAATATATTTAAATCTAATTTAAACATTTTATTGATGTTGTATATCAGTACATGCGTTTATAACTTTTATACACGCACTTTATTAAAAACTAATGGTATTCAAACAAATCAATTTTTTTAATAATTAATCTTTTACATATATTAATTAATTTAAATTATTTAACAACCAATTTAGTATTTATTCACTACGCCAAAAAATGCATCAGACAATAGATATGCCCCATTTTCTGAAAGCATAACTATGTCATATGATTCGATGTCATCTCGTTGCACATCATGACCACATGCAACCGCCATTTTTTGATATGCACTAACACAACAGAGAAAAAATGTCGTATGTTGTTTGATGTTATATTATCATTTCTAGAATTTCCTATTAGACAACATATAGATATTGACTAATATGAATAATATAGAGTATAACGATTTATGATTTTTGTTTGTAATATTACAATATCATATAAAAAGGTAAATATATAAGTAAATAAGAATTTCAAACTTTACTCAAACAAATATTTTATTCCATTATAATTTCAAATAGTACACATTGAGCCTCCACTATATTTACACATTCAAATATGACACACTTTTTCACTCTCGTATAAAACAAACTCTCGTATATTTCACTCACTCACACTCGAATTTATTTTTGATATCTTCTTGATTTAGCTATCTTTATTCTTGTCATTTGCTATATCTGTTAAATAAATAATGCAGTGAAATGGAAAAGGAAACAAACTGAAATTGCAGAAATAAAAATAGGATTGAATATTGATATTGCTTCAGTTTATGGGTCTATTTGTTTTCATATTTTAAAAAGGGATCAAAAATAAATGTGCACGATCAACTTAAGATATGCACAGTGTATCACTGTGAATATCATAAGGATGAGCATCTATAAATTTCAAGGATAGATGCAAAGGTCAAGCCTAATGGCTCAATATAGTGCAAGTGTGCACAAGGTCAAGCCCAAGCAAGCTCGAAATCAACTCTAGTGCAACACGCAGTATATGTAGGTGCAATCGTGTTTTAGACTCAATTCTCAGTGGTAGAAAAAGACAACAAAGCACATCTGCATAAGGAATATAAGTGCATAAACCAATGCATGCATACAAGTGAAACAAGAATGTATCCCATATGTATAACTCGGAGAAACCACACAGTGCACTCAGGGTCAAGAATATGCTTTAAGAAAAAGTTCAAATGCCTAAAATAACAAGTACATAGTTCAAAAATAAGTCCAGGCAAGAACCGGTTCAGGTAGATTGATCCTTCACTTCATGGGTTCAAGTAAAATACAACAGAAATAGTGAAAATGAACTAGTCTAATCGAATCAGAAATTTAAGCATATATATCAATGACAAACATGTCAAGAACTAGATAATCATTCAAAAATCGATGACCGAGAAAGGAAATTGAAAAATTCAAACCGAAAATATAGGGAATCAAACCCTATAAATTAAATCATACCATCATCGACATAAACAAGTCGAGTTCAAGCAAATTAACAGAGCAAAAATAAAACAACATACCAATTTTAAGCATCCAACTCGATGACAAAGCAGCCGAGAGGAATCAAAGTAAAGAATTAATTGACGAAGCAACCAAGGTAAAACATCCCTTTAATCGATCGATTTGAATAGGTGTGATTTAGCTGTAGGGCTTTGACCGTCTTCAAGTAGAGAAGTCGGGGTTGGATGAGAACATAACGACAGAGTTAGAGCACGATGTTGTAGCAGTTTGATGAGGGGGGGCGATGATTCGATGGAACTGGTGTTAGAGGATGGAGAAGTAGCGAAATCAAAGGTTGGGACGTTGGTGATTTTTCATGGAATAGGGTATTAGGTTTAGAGAGGATGTTGAAGTAACAGATGAGTGGAAGGAGGGAAATGAAGTTGTAGGCGGGAAAATGTTTTAGGCAGTAGTTTAATAAAACTATATGTTGTGTCATATAACATATGATTTTATTTCATATGTTGTGTGAAAAAGTAGGATAGCAGAAAATTTACCATATGTTGTATTATCACTGTTGTCCGATTCACTTTATGGCATAGTGATTTTATTTATAATCAAATTTGAATATTCTACCGACATCACATATTAATACGCGTGTATCCACTTTATTGAATAGAAATGATATTCGAATGAAATAAATAAAATTTAATAATCAATACATGATTAATTCACAATGATTATAAATTAAATAAATCATGTGGTTCATTTGGAGTTTTCATCATTTCTGTTGTGCGACTGAAAGATATAAATTCAGTCAGCGATTAATATTGAACAATTCAAATATTATCGTTCACACTCCACCTTTAGTAGTGGTATGAGATTTTGTCTAAATTTATCACTTATCCATCTTTGATAAGATCCAATTTGACTTATTATAAGTGGTGCACAGTAGTTCTCATCATGAAAACTATACCACATTAGAATTTATGGAATTTCATTTTGGTAAAAATTCCAACATCATCAACATTAAAATTTGTAAGCCCAAATACAAAATCATTGATTCAATAATAATATTTGTTATTAATCATATTGCTTTAGCAAGAGACTTTAACTTTGAGTTGACTATAGTTGACCGTGATACTAATTCATATATTTGAGGACAAATTCTCTATTGAATAACATTTCACTTTCAATGCTTCAAAACATACCCAACTATAGTCTTTCAATGAATGCCATGCCATGATTTAAATTAATCAAATTGGAGTGTTTACATTGAAGTTCTACATTATTCTCAAGTCAAGGGAACCGTGTAACTTCATCACTTCAATATTGTCTGTTTGACCTTTGTTAAGATAACCAACAGAGAACTCTCGAGTGAGTCATCCCATGTATCAACATGTAACCCCTAAGTGCCTTAAAAACTATGAGTAATATACTACCCAACATTCGAAAAGGGCTAACTCCAGTCTTAACAGATAAATCGATGTCCTCTCCTAAAATCTCAACTAGGAATATCTAAAACAATATGTTGTTTTTCAGTGTGATATCTCATTATTACAACACATTGTAATCACTATCACATAAATATCATTTAAGGATTTCCAATTTAAACTACTTTAAAGTAACTAATTAACTAATTAACTAATTATAATATAAGTGTTAAACAACTCTTGACGAAATGACCAGTTTCAAGGTTAAATTTTTTATCCAGTCATTTTTTTATGAATCCAACTATACGGATTGGATTAACAAGTTACAAAGCATCGTTAGGTCGAATTTGGTCTCCTTCCAAGGTTGTCTAGCCTTTGAACGAAGATTTTTTAGTTTAGATATCGATGGATGGCTATAAATTTAAAACTCAAGATCGACAGCCTACAATTGTTTATTTTTTCATCATCTTCTGAAAATAGGTCAACTATACTTTAGATCGACATAAGATCCAATAAACTTAATTTTCTACCGATTATTTTATTTTGTATAATTTTATCATGTTAAATACAGTTAACAATTCATAATGAATTACCTAACGGTTTAAAATAATAATTTTATTTGTAATCTTTTAACACTAAATCAACTTTATCGAAGTTGTTTAATGGACCGACTAAAAATCACGTAGATTGGTCGTGTAAGTTAGATGTTCAATAATGTTAAATATTTGAATTGTGCGAAGACAAATCATCGAAAATACTAATTTAACTTATCAGCATAGTCGTTACGTTTAATGGTTGTGCCAAAATATCTTATTTATATTTTAGGAATTAAATTAACTATGTTTTTAACCAAGCAGAAATCAATAGAATTAGAACATGAAGACGAAGATGAAACAACTTGAAATCTTAGGAGCACACTCAGATAAGGTAGGGAAATATCTTAGTGACGTTTCAACGCAAATGGAACAATTATAGGATGTTGGTACCGTCGGTGACGACATCACATACTTCCATATTTCCACCTTAAATTTGAAGCAGCCAATCTATGCCTATTTTATGTGTAACAATGAAATATCAAAGGATTTTGAACAACCAATTACCGTAATTAAAGAGCTAGCAGTCAGAACAACAGAATAAACCAAGTGATCAAGAAACCATCACTGATATCAACTATCTACACAAAGCAACAACATGGAACACCAAGAAATTAAGTGGAAAGACAGGTGCAAAGGAGTTCGAAATCATTGGATTGAAATACAAAGGTCGGTATTGACATGAGAGATCGATACTGACATCTCTTGTTTATCCAGATGAGGTCGCGACTTCTAGCACTCAACTAGGCCGACTTCTAGACTGTGCCCCAACTCTCTATTTGGCCCAATGTAACAACTACCTTTGTAAATACGAACCATAGAGCAACCAAGAAAGGATCTGGTTTCTGCTATTACTACGCGGAAGCTCTATATCTATACTCTAACCTATGTAGTTGTGATTGATATGTATCTAATCTCTTGTAATCTTAAGGAAACCATATTAGCAAAGCTATAAAGTGAATGTAAGCTTAGTTAACAACTGAACCATTAAAAAGATTCATGTGTCTCTCCTTTATTTCTTTATTTTACTACTATTTCTCTATTATCTTTGCTATATCTGAATAGAGCTGGTGCTTTCATACATTACTCCAGGGTATTGACCTATTTTTGGCATTAACAATTTGGTGCTTTCACTGATAACTTAAATCCATGCTTAGATCTAGCTATCCACTTTGGATTGGACAGATCCAAAAGTTAGATCCAGAAAGTTTGCTTAAAGAAAGTTAGATTTGCTATTCTAATGACCCCCCGAGAGGAAATCAGCATATGAAAGATCTATTGGGACAACACTTGGTGCTGATGAAACCAAACCCCAACAAACCAAAGTAAACAATGCTAACAATCAACCAACAGAGGTAATACTGGTAATGCAGCTCCATGTTCCTCCACACATCAAGAAGTTGTAACCCAAGGAGAACTTAACCAGATGGTTAATGAGCTTAACCAAAAGATGGCAAATATCCAAAAGGCTCTTATGGACAAGATACACATTTTTCTAGTGTTGCAGCCACCTATTGCTCCTAAAAGCTAGGCAAGAAACTGCAACTGCTATGGAACAGTCTCTGGCTTGAACAAGAGGAATGGTCAGTAAAAAATGGAGATGGTTCATGGAGCCACGGGAATCATTATAGAAGGTAATGGAAGTACTCCTCTGACCGGGAGACAACCTACTGCAATCCTAAATCTCAGGTTAAATGCTCTCCAAAGGACCATTACATCGCTTATCTCTAACTCTAAAGATGACATACAACTTGAAGGTGATAGATTAGAATTGAACGCTGACGTAAACTAGCTAAATGCCAAAAATGAAGTCCCAACTGCCCCGATAAGGTAGATCGCACACCGACGGGATTTTGTAGGAGTGGTTCTCCCAGGGATTGGAGAACCTAAGCTTCAGTTGGAAAACCGAGACCGCTTGCGGAGTCAAACACTCGGTGCAGCCCCTGAGTCAACCTGTGGACTACCATCTTAGCGAAGAGTACATCGCCAACATGATGAAATGATTGATGAAGGAAAGTAAAGGCAGGAAGGATGATTGGGGATCTACAGAAAGCCGAATCACATTCACTGAAAACATTCTAAGAGAAGAATATCCTGAGAAGTTCTATATGCTGACTATACTATCATAAAATGGAAGGACAGACCCTAAGCAACACATGTACAAGTTTGGATGCAATATGGATAGAGCTAGGGCTACAGATGCAGTCCGCAGTAGATGCTTCCTTAACTTTTTGGAAGGAATCGCCTTTATGTAGATTACTAGACTTGCTCCAAGGTCTTTTTCCACCTTCGATGAGTTGGCAAGGAAAGTCCTAGAAGAGTTTAGGCTCCACACTGCGCAGCCAAAAGACGTGACGTCTTTATCTAGCTTTTTCCAAGGATCCAACAAATCAATGATATCTTTGACGAACCGCTTCAACATTGCGGTTACTAAAGTTAGTAATCCATGAAGATATGGTGCTTATGGCTTTGATCCAAGTTGTCCATATGGATACAGAATTTGGTAGGTGGATTATGATGAAGCAGCCAACTACCATTAAGGAATTCAATCGAAAAGCAAGCCATTTTTTGAGATTGGAGATGCAATGGAATGCAAGACTGCCAATGTGCAATTGAAGGAGGTGGTTCAAAGCAATGTAACGGTCAAGCAGGATGGAAATAATTCTAGAGTTGCTGCAGGAGATGCAAAGAAGAATCTGAACCTAAAGGGTAAAAACTAAAACTTTAGTGATGGGTGAAACGCAAATGCAAAAAGCCTAAGAAAATTTGGACTAAAGGACTATATTCCATTGAACAATAGTCTAGAGAATATCTATTTTGGTACTCAGTGAGCTGAGCGCTACTCCAAACCATCTAGAAAGGAAGTCTCGAAGAGATAGAAACAATCGAGGGACTACTGTCGCTTCCACGGGACACATGGGCATAGCATAATGAGTGTCGACATTTTTTGGACGTGATTGAGGAGTTGGTAAGGAATAACAAACTCCAACAAAGCGTGAAGAAACTATAAAATGGCGAGGGAGCCACGAGACTTCAGGGTCCAACTGTTCAAGGGAAATTGCCTAGGCCTAGTGGAGAAGGACCACAACAAACTGATGAAAGATCGGTCATTAGTCAGTCATCCAAGAATGAAGTAGCATCCGAATCTGATGCATCTTCCCTTAGATTTATCTATGTATTTCCTATTTTCGTAAATAAGCCACCCAAGGACATTAGAAGCATTGTGAATAAGCATGACCTACCTTTCCTTTCATTAATAAATTTTTTGCTTCTTGAACCAATGGAACCACGTTTTTGTAAGCAGATCGTCGAGTCAATCGTGAAATCTACTCAAACTGCCATATTGACAAGAAAATTGAACCTTGCCTTCTGAAAGCTAGTGTAGCTCCAGCAGCGTTAAGAAGGTCGAAACCTTTATGCGCACCCATAAGTCACACCTTGCTACTTGAACCGATGGAACTATGTTTAAGTACGCTCCACTCCTCGCTACTAGAACCGATGGACCTATGTTCAAGTATTCTCCTCTCCTTTGCTACTTGAACTAATAAAACCGTTTTAAGTACACTCTACTCCCTCGCTACTTGAATCGATGGAACTACGTTCAAGTATGCTTCATTTCTCCACTACTTGAATCGATGGTACTGTGTTCAAGTACAGTCTATTACTCCGCTACTTGAACCAATGGAACTTTGTTTAATTATGCTCCATTCCTCCGCTACTTGAACCGATGGAATTGTGTTCAAGTATGCGCCATTCCTGCACCACTTGAACTGATGGAACTGCATTTAAATTGGTCTCATTCCTTCACTACTTGACCGATGGAATTGTGTTCAAATACGCGCAATGCTTTATGTGCAACCCATAGGCCATACGTTGCTACTTGAACCGATGGAACAATGTTCAAGCACGTGCCATTATTTGTGTGCATTCCATAAGCTGCACATTGCTACTTAAACCGATGGAACTTTGTTCAAGTACACGTCTTTTCCTTGATTCTCGAGCCGATGGAACATCACTCTTGCAAGCAAACTCTAGTGCGCCGCCTATGAGCCGCAAGTCGCTGCTTGAACCAATCGAACCGCATTCAAGTATGTAACCTACATACATCCCACTCAACCGAGAAAATAGTTCCCAATCTTCGAATTGGAAGTATAAACACCCAAGCTGCTGAATAGATGAAAAAATATATTTGAAAATTTCATAAGTACCAGCATTGACCAAGCAACATTGAAAAACCCTTTTATTTTCTAGTAATCGACATTACCATACTAACACCGAGAGCTCATCTTTATTTCCTAAGTGCAAACATCACTCCAACAACATCGGGATAGCTTCCTATCATAGGATTAGTGGAAATCAGCGTCGCTCCTACAATATCATGAAAGGGCAAATCGTCAAATCGATGGCAACATCGGAAGAAAATCCAAGTATCTGGGCTGTTCAAAAGTTTCCAAAGATTGAAACCGATATGTGAACAGGATCTTAACTCTGAACTTGGAGGAATTCGATCAAGGAATGGAATGCTCGAAATCGAGCTTCAAAATCACAGGTTCCCTAAGATAGGAGTCTATTGTACAACTCAGACCGAGGTCAACAAAAAGGTTGCTTAGAACAACCGTTTTTTAATCAATTACTTGAACCTTGAGTTCAAAGTAACCAGCTCTGTGGAGTGGGGGAATGCATACAATAACATGTAGTTTGGACAAACTTAGCTAAGATACTTCACAGTTCTATTATCCAAACAGAGAATTTAAGCATCCAGGAAAGAACTAAGAAAAGCAGTGTATGAAAATCATGGCAAATTTCACTATTCACATGCACAGATTTGCGGTAAATACACACATCAAACGATACAATAGTATATAATATGGAAATTGCAAGACACATAGTCATATTATGTACGCACAGTGGTATATAAACCGGCATAATACGTAAAGCATAGGAAAAGTACATAGTAAAGACTATAATGGGGACACTAATGTTTTTATTACCAATATCATTCTTCGTACAATTCAAACTACAGAGGCCATACCTATACAAAATTTGCCTGTTTGGACACAACAAAGAAAAGACATGCTAAGTACAGACTCTCTACTTGTACAGACTCAAACAACACAAAAGACACATACCAAAAAAACCATAGGTATCCTGCTATACTGCTACTCGAGCCCATCATGATCTCTTTCCACCATTCCAACATTTGTTGCATGTGCCCAGGCGAATTGGAATCTTCTTTATCTTGACCTTCTTTTCTGGAGGCAAGGCCACTTTCCAAGCCGGTAGACTCCTCCTATAGTAGGGAAAGATCCCTCAGATGTTCTGGTAGTGTTTCTTCCATCCTTTGCTAACCGTAGCATGATAGTAGTTCAAGTCTTGTGCATGCTACCTCCTTCTCCTTCTTTATTTAGAGCCCTTTCTTCTCTTCTTCTAGTTTCTCTTCCATCCTTGTCTGTCGACCCTGACACACTGGCAATCACTACTTCTTCATCTACAGATGTGAAGACCTCCTCCAGGATCTATAGTGCACCTATTTTATTAGAATTGGGCCCAGGCTCAGAACTAGAGATAGGGATTGTGCTAGAAGCTACTGTGGAGATAGTGGTAGAGGTAGTAAAGATAGTAGTGGCTTCTAGGGCCCGTGTAGCTGGAGGAAGGGACAGGAGGGACGGTGTAACATCCCTAATTTTTTATAACATTATTCAGAAGATTTAATTAGATAAATTAAATTGAATAATGTAAGTGTTAAGTGATAAGGGAATTAAGATTTGAATAAATAATTAAGGGGTCATGCTCAATATATTCAGTTAAATGGGCTTAAGTTAATTAATTGAGAATTACCCACCCATAAACCTTACCCTTATATATATTCTTGTTCCCATTCATGTTTCATTTTTTCGTTCACGATCAAAAATGAAACGCAAACGTAAAGAGGAGATGGCCATTGCTAGGAAGAAAAGAGAAGAGGAATCAACGTAAAGCTAAAAATTAAAGTAAGGGGAATAAATCTCAATCCAATCTCCTTATCATAATTAAGGTGAATAATAGTTTATACCATCTCTATTTTGTTTAGGAACATATGTTTTCAGATTTAAGATTAAATTTGTTTTTATGATGATTTGGATGATGATACGCTTGAACTATAACCTGTTTAATTTAAACAAGATTGTCTAAATGAGGATTTATGTGGTTTTAGGGCAAAACCAATTGAAATTGATCATTAAGTGCTATGGAAAATTCTTATGTTATGTAAAACATGATTTTGGAGTTGGGTTTCAATTTTGATAATTTTCCAAGCTACGGAAAGATTATTATGAATTTTCAAATATGATAAAATTGGATTTAAATTTAATTTTGAATATTTCAGGGAGAAATTGAGTTTGAAATTTTGATATGTTAGGCAAAATGATTAAAGTGAATTTATGGAATTTTTGGAAATTTGATTTACTATGGAAATTAAATTATTTTAGAAGGAGGACTCCTTTGCAATATTGATTTTGTTTAATGGAAGAGCTTATTTGCTAAATTACCTTGGTTTAGATCTAAAATTAAGCGGTAGTTATCTTGGAAAAGAATTTAAAAAGTTAAGACAGCCAATCATATGTTTACACGTGGCAGGTTAGTTAGAAAGTATTTGTTTTAATTGGCATTAAATAGTTTTTACCTAGAAAAGTGGTTCTGCCTCTTTTAGAAGTGTCTTTTGACTCCAATGCCTTCACTTCATCTCAATCGAGACCAACCTAGTCGAAACCTATGAAGTCAAAACCAATCCATATGGTATCAATGAGATTGGTACGATGTGGATTGGTGAAATGCGGAAGGCAGGGTGTCGAAAGCATGGCTTTCGATGGAGGCGCAACAATTATTTACTTTTAAAAGATATGCGCCTCCCTTGTTTTTGAAGGGTGCTTTCGACCAAGCCGATACCCAGTAGCTTTTGAATTTGTTGCCGCCTTTCTTTGTTTAAAAGTAGAGCTGTCGACTGAGAACTTTGTTTGTAAAAGAAAGCTTTTGAAAATGATGGTTTCGACCAAGTCGAGATCTAACCGCTGTTCTTTTCCTTTCAAGTGCATTGAAGCGATCAATGCTTTCGAAGGAAAGCCTTTGTTTTAAACTTATACTAAGGCACTTCCTAAATGCTTTCGAAAGGATCTAAGGGTTTCAAAGGTAATGGCTTCGAAAGGGGGTTTCGATGCTATCCTTTAGTATTTTGGCTTAAATGTTTTGAAGCTTTCGAAAGGGATGGTGCCGATGCCATCAAGTTTTCTCCAATACTTTTATATGACGTTTCGAAAGAGATACTTACGTTTATATTCACTTTGACCCAAATGATGTTTTTAAATATAAACCCAATGGTTTCGAAAGAGGGACTTTCAATGGTTTTGGAAGAGATACTTCTAAAGGTTTCGAAAGAGGGACTTTCAATGGTTTCGAAAGGGGTACTTTCAATGGTTTTGAAGCTATGCTTCTAAGATTTAATAAGTAATACTTTATTACATTCGAAAGGTTACAAAAGAGAGGTATTAAAGTGTTTCGAAATGCAAGGGCCTAATGTTTTGAAAAGAGATTTATATGCTTTCGAAGGAGATTATTCAGTAAGGTCGAAAACTAAGTTTGAAGCTTTCGAAAACCTTAGTTTTCAAGACAAATAACCCAATCTCATTTTAAGGAAAACCATGGCATTGATAAATAAAGGGTTTTGAAAAGGAGTTTTTGAAGAAGTTTTCTTTGATTAAAAGGTTAAAGGGATTTACCAAGTTATTGTATTTGCTTCTTCATATATGTATATATTCACATTATATTGGGCCCATAACTGTATTTTGGGGAAGGGAAGAATAACCGACTAAGTCGACCCAGTAGTGAATATATATTAAGTTAACTCCTAAATGAGTAGAATTGCGTCTAGGAGGTCAGAAAGACCAGAACGTAGGATTCTAAAATATTAAAGGAAGATATTGGCAGGGTCTAATAGGTTCACAGTAAGCCCATGAAAACTCTATAGAAAAAGATATTGGCAGGGCCAATAGGTTCATAGTAAGCTCATGAAACTATGTATAAATGAAGATGTCCGAAAGACAAGTTCATAGTAATCCCATGAAAACTATGATTTGATATTAGCGGGGTTAATAAGTTTGTAGTTAGCCCATGAAATCTATATCCGAATTAAGATATTGACAGATGTCAATAGGTACCTAGTCAGCCCATGAAAATTAGGATAAGAAGAAAGGATATTGAAGTTAGCAATAGGTTATTAGTCAGCCTATAAAAACTAGGATAAGAGTAAAGATATTGGGTCTACCAATATGTTCATAGTTATCCCATAAAAACTATGTAATTGGACATGGAGTCCTTAAACATTTTACCAGTTATTAGTTAGCCCATGGAAACTATTAGGTTAATAGTAATCCTAGAAACTATAACTGAGATAAATAGTCAAAATGAATGGAGAGGGGTAATGCAGAATTGATTCATTTTTTTCGCATATAATCATATTGTATTATTTTGAGATGTATTAACCATTGTGGATGCAGGATCACAATATATGGTTCTAAAAAATTCCAGTGAAGGGAAAACCCATTCGCTAAGTGGCGTGGTCTCACTAGATATCTAAATGGTTTGAGATGGTAGATTATTATTCATACTAGGCTTTATGTTTGACACGAAGTTTCCGTTTTCTTGTTAAACTTTGGTACTCAATTGATTTTGAGTAGTTTGAGAGTTGAGGTTTTTAGGTACCTTATTAAACGAATAATGCTTTCAGAGACGTGCATGAGGCATGACAGTTATCTAGAGTTCTCTTTATTTTAATTCCGCTATGTTGTTTGTAATGGCAAAGCTGCTAAAATTCCTTTATATACTCTGATCATCCAAGGGGACATCTTCATATGTCTCTCTTGACGTATGTTGTAATAAATATATTTTCTCTGAACATTGTTAACGATTGTGGGATTACGTAAAGAATTTGAAATGTTTTGAAGTGGCATGTGGATCTTGTTTGATGTTTTTAATTTTTTTTCTATATTCATGTGTTTCTGTGAATCAATGTATCTAACCTTGTCATATTTGGTCATCGAGGATTAATAACTATGGACGACTGCAACATCCGTGACTGTTAGTTTTGGGCCTCCAAGTAGGGGTATGTTACTGGCGGCTGACCTACAATTCAAGAAACACGGTTGTATAGTTTAGTAAATGATTCTAGAGTGAATCGAAGCACCTGGAACGCTGGAGAGATGAGGGGAATAACTAATCATGGAGTTTGAGTCTCGTGACAAACTACAACTTCATAGTATCCTTTTCCAATCCCTATCTTGGAGTATCGCACGATAGCTAGGGAAAGATGTGGTTTACCCAAGGCTTTGAAAGATACAAGGGCATGAGCAGCTTAAGAGGTAATAGCTATGGACATTGAAATTTTCGCCATTTATTCTTGAGAGAGTTTGACGCTGACCCGAAAAGCTTGGGCCAGCAAGAGCTTTAGCTACAACATCGACAGCTTGTTTCTCTCTTTTATTGAAGCATTACTTTATCAGACACTAGGAAATCTATGTCCTCAGGATTTATATAAGTGGTCATTAACTCTTCTTCCAAGCGCATATCCTTATCTTGCTTCAACCTGACCAACGCTTCCTCCCAGACCATGGTGAGAGTCCGAGGATAGTTATTACCAAGCCATTTCAAGGTGCCCTTGTTCATCATGCAACTAGTGTAAAGTTGGAACATGCTGGCATCCGTCTCACTTATCGCATCGTCATATTCTTTCCAAACCTCTGATAACTTCAATTGTGTGCATAGAAGGATGATCTCCTCCGCTAGATTACCGGATATAGCTTCTTCTTTTACTTTGGTCAATCTTGCGTTCTCCTCATGGAATTGGGTGAGTTCGGCGGCCTGCTCAGCAATAGCAGCAGCTTGACCAACGATGGGTTGATCCTAGGATTTAACGGTACATCTGATTTAGTGACCTTCTCTTTCAGTTTACTAGACACTCGATGAGCTTCTTTAAGCTGCATATTGATTACGAGAAGCGCTCTATCGAGAGCCCGGCTTGCTTCAATCAATAAATTATTGCTAGAAGTCTCTCCCTTTAAGACCTCATCTCTTTCAGCCTTAAGTTGGGCTATCTCATTATAGCAGTCTTTTATTACTCTACCGTGCTCTTTATCTTTCAGCCCTGAATGATAGGATCTCCTGGTAATTGATGCAATTCACATCTAAAAGGGCCCGCATGAGATTCTTCCACTTGAACCTAGCCTCCAAGTCCTCGCTTACCGCATCAAGCTTTTGGAGAGAAGCAAATTTGTTGAGGGCTTAATTTTTATGTCGAACTTAATTCCCCTTAAGAATAGGTTTGGGAAAGTGGCTTAGAGCATAGCAAGGCCTAGCAGAAGTGCGAACCTTCCCCTCGACCAAAGGAAGTAGGGGCAGCGTAGTAGTTATGGCTCGAGAGGTTGGGATTTCCCACACAGTAATAGTCTGGGTCCCGGTATGCGGTGGAGTAATGGATCGTGAGGTCCCACGATGATTGTGAGAATCCTCATGGCACTTGTGCACATCGCTAAGGGAATTACCTTTGTTATCTCTCCATCTCTTCTCCCTCCTCTTTCTTTCTATGTCCAAACGACAATCTTCATCGCAGGCCTCATCATCTTTTCCTCCTTTCGTCCTCGGTTTCACGATAGGTGCGGTTGACTTGATCCGAAGCCTGTTCCTTGCAAGAGCCAGTTCTTTGGCGTAATTGATGAAATAATCTATGACCCATAATACTTGAAACAAAAAAGGAGAAAAAATTAGCTCTTGAACTTCAAGATTAAACTCAATGCAGAGAAGTGTGTCCATGATCCTAAAGTGATGTATGTGGTGCTAATGATCCCTCATGTACTCTACCAACCGTATCGACATGGATTAAGGATAGGAGTCTTTCCATCTTCGCTCATGAAAGCATCAGAAGAGATGTCAATTTATGAACCGATCTCATCCAACACCTCATTATGAGGTATCCTTGAATTTGTTCACATGAATGGAAACATCTCTTAGAAAGTCAATAGTCGATGTATCTCCGATGGGAGTTAAAGCACCTTGACCTCTAATAGACTGTGGAGTTTCAACAACGGATTGCCTTGGAGGGGTGAGATCAAGGGCTTGGGGCTCAGTTCCTCAGTGGTTAACAGATGCGGAGTGTTAGGAAGACTGGGGCTCACCATCAACGATTCACCGAAGGATTAATATTCTTCTTCCTCGGTGATGTAAAAGTCGTCGTCATCATCATCTTCATCTGAAGTCTCCTCCTCTTTAGCCACTATTAGTTGTTTCCCATCTCTCCTTTTAACTAGCTCGTCATCCTCTAGGATTGTTGGTATTCTAGAACTATCATCCTTGTGACTAGGGCCACCATCTTGAATAGGCTTGTTAGCTCTTGTCACAACAGCCTCTCCCTCATCACCTCTTACGAGCTCATCAGCTTCTCCACCAGCAGTTCCTTCACAGTGTTCCTTACCAAAAGCACCTTCCGCCTCTCCTCCTTGAGTATCCTAGTTAGAACTATGAGAAAGGGCATTATAATTAGTACAAGAACTAAAACCGCTCCATGTTGAAATTTTAGTATTAGCTATTCTTTCCGGTGCGAGCAGGCCAAATTCTTATAAGTTCTAGTTCCCAAAAGAAACTTGATGGAAAGGTGGCTTGTTCAAACGACATTCAAGTCTTTGAGCATCTTTATTTGCTCTAATCTCTTTATCCTGCGTAGGAATACCTATGGGGGGACGTGTTAAGTTTGGAATGTAGAGATTCTATTATAAGAGGAATCGATAAAATAAAACTCACTTCTTTTTAACTAGAAGCGACTGAATCCATCTGGCCAATGCATAAAGAAATATTTGCTCTTGAATATGGAACGTTTATTATGGAGTTTCCCAACGACCTTGCATCTGATCTAAGCCTCAATTATAACGAAGGATGAGCAATCATTTATTCTCTTGAACTTGAGCAGATATGTAAGCTCATGGAATCGGGGAGGGCATTCAAATATTTGCATGAATAAGAAATACGGTGAACTCAATGAGGCATGCCCATTCGGGTGAATTTTAAATGATATAATCCCGATCTCTCCAAGGAAATTCCTCAAAAAGGAATTAAAAGGTGAGATAGCACTGTTGAGATACATATATCGACTCTAAGTAGTGAAATCATATGGGTAATGATGTGCGAATTAATTTCTTGCTGGTAGGCGAACATCTTCTATGGGGATGCCATGTTGCAAGCAAATGTTACAAACATCTTCTCGGTCAAAACGGTGGGAACCTTTTTTGATGGGTTAGTTATGGTTAACCCTGGAGGCATAGGGGGATAGTGGGATCCATCAGCATTATCTGGATCTTAAATTCGAAGCTTGTAGATTGGTTGGTTCTGGTCGGAATGGATGGTGAAACTAGGGAAGTGACAGACTTACGGCGAGATGATTGACGAGTGATTCTAAGATAACATAACTTAGTGTTTCACATTCAGTTAAAACTAAACTTGAAATAGAAATACCCGTGTAACCAACACTTGGAATTCAAAGGAAGCCAATATGTGTTAATCGATTGAATTTTGGGTATTAACCAAGGCAAGTGCAATATGTTATCCACATGGAATAAGTCTAGTGTCCTGAACACTACAAATGGACTATCCAGTTTAGATAGCTAACTCGCATTTGATATACAATCTGTATTGTCCTTTGAAATTATCTTTCTATACTTACCCATTATCGATCAGCAGTTGATAATGGATCCGTTATCCGGAGCGACGCGGAAAATCTTTCCTTTTAAGACCATTGGAAGTGCCATTACAGAAACATGGAGTGGAGAAATCATCCGTTATGCCCGAATTCAAGATTAATTATTGTATTAAAGTCTATCCAATTATTCAACTTGACCAATCTCATGATAGAAAACAATCAAAATTTGAAAAAAAAACTTTTTCAAAAGTGTTTGACTAAACCAAAACCCAAGTTCCCAACTTTACACCGACCAAACCCATATGATCTTGATTGTTCTTCATCAAGTTGAAATATGCCAAGTCGATATCATCTCCACCATCGTCATCCACCCAAAACCTACCTTGGAATCAAGTCTTGGAGAAATTTGACCAAGGGTTTGTTTCTAATTGGTCTCGAGATTTGAAGTGGTGATCTTGGAGTCAGCGATGACATTGGGCGATGGCGAGTTGCTAAAAAGGCGGTTGCAAGCGACGACGGTGGTAGAAGTTAGGGCAGAAAAATCAAGTTGGCATTTATGGAGCTTGAGTGAAGGACTTAAGAACTCGATAGCAAGAGATAAGAAAGTATAGGGAAATCAAGGCATGTTGGTTTTAAAAAGAGAAGTCCG
The DNA here is from genome assembly GCA_030765085.1 of Allium cepa. NCBI lineage: Eukaryota > Viridiplantae > Streptophyta > Magnoliopsida > Asparagales > Amaryllidaceae > Allium > Allium cepa. The sequence goes on along the minus strand of CM060945.1, from coordinate 302,562,383 downwards.
CCAAATTCTTTAAGTCTTCCTACCATTATCGAATTGAAAGGTCGTAATCGACATGCCATATCTCAACCTACACTATTCAAACTTCGTATACTAAGCCTAGTCCACTATGTGAACCTGCACGTGAGTTTCAATACCTAAAGTGCATCATCCATATCAAGAAGAGAATTCCAATCCTAACTAGAGTGGACGGTGAACAAAAATTGACCAATTGAAACCAGATAAAAGCAACTTCTCAAGACGACACTCAAGCAATCAATCACAATTCATAAGATAATAGTCCAAAACTTGTCTCATTCCAGAGCATGCTTTGTTTCTAACTAAAGCATACTCTTGGAGGCAAATGTTAACTGGGTTTTTAAACAAGCAGAAATCAACACAAGTTCTAACATCGAGACAAAGATGAAACGACTTGAAGTCTTAGGAGCATACTTAGATAAGTTAGGGAAACACCTTAATGAAGTCTCAACACAAATGGAGCAAGTATGGGATGTCAGTACCAACATCTAGAGTCAGCGACGACTTCACATACTTCCATATTTCCACCTCAAATTTTTCATGAGCCCACCTTTGCCTATTTAATGTGTACCGAGGACATATCAAAGGATTCTGAACAATCGATTACTAGAACTGAAGAGATAGCATTTTGAATAGCATAATAAACCAAATGATGAAGGAATCATCACCAATACCAACTATCTACACAAAGCAACAACATATGGCACCCAGAAATCAAGTGGCTAGACAGGTGCAAAAGAGTTTGACATCATTGGATTAAACCACAGAGGTCAGTATCGACATGAGAGCTCGATACCAACATCTTTGGTTTATCCAGATGAGGTCGTAACTTCTTGCACTCAACTAGGCCGACTTATGGACTTTGCGCCAACTTTTTGTTTAGCCAAATGCGACCGCTGCCTCTATAAATACGAACCATAGAGAAACAAGAAAGTATATAGTTTCTCCATTTTTACGCAGAAGCTTTATCTCTTCTTCAACTATTTCCTCTACACCATAGTCACCAGGGCAGCTAGGTAATTCTAAAACTTAGAACATGTCTAACCTCTGTACTTGGAACTAATATCTCTCTAATCTCTTGTAACCTCAAAGAAAACATATTACCAAAGCTACAAAGTGGGTGTAGGCTTAGTTAACAACAAAATCACTATAAAAATTCATGTTTCTCTCTCTTATTTCTTTATTTTACAGTTGTTTATCTATCATCTTTACTCTACTCGAATAAGACTGGTGCTTTCATACATTACTCCAGGATGTTGACCCATTTTGGCATTAGTCTTTTTTAACATTTGTAAAATGTAATGGAAACTAAATTAATTAATTAATTAATTTGGTAAGTAATAAAGTGGCTAGCCTTCACTAGTTGTTGACTCATATTCGACGGGCCATCGACGGCCTTCGCCCCTTTCGGTCGATAAACATAGTATATCTTGTAGTGTTTATTACTTTGTTTCTCCTCTAGATAATTCATGTTTATGTGAGAGGCCGTGATAGATCTTGAAATAGCATCAATGATAAGTTTGTATGTCTTGAATAATTTTTGTCATTATTATGTTTGTTCTAGGTTATTTTGATTTAAGGAATCTTAATGGCTGTTAGATCCGAGTGTGGGTAAAGAAATGCGGAATGCTTGTGTTCTCTAATGGAATTTATCATCGGTTTACTCTTGATGCTGACAACTACGTAAAGGTATTTCATTTACTCTTTATTGATAAGCCATAAAGAATGCAAGGCTTGATGAATGATATAAAGGAAGATAGCTAATAATTGCACTGTATTATTCAATTTGACATCGAAAACCACAAGCTTTCTACCTTTAGGAAATGTTGTTAAATTATAGAACATAGTGGGAGCCATTTTAAAAATAACTATATATATTCAGTTATCATGCTAAACAAAACACAATAACTAGATTCACAATTCAAATGATTTCTCAAATTCAAAGAGTATACATGGATGTTACCATTGATGTACCTTGTGCATTTCCTACATTTTAAACCTCTTTCATAAGCCGGATGAAATAGTTTCTATTTTTTGAATATTATTTAAAACAAGGCCCACACCCCATAAAAAGATCGGTTACAAAGTGAGAAAATCCTACCCGTTTCTCTTAAGAACATAATATAACTAACAAACCCTAGCTACTAACTCATTTACACTTCTCATTTTCTCTAAAGAAAAAGAATACACAATCTCAAAAATTAGGGTTTGGCGATTTTGAGCGATCGCATCCAAGCTCCAACTTTGATCCAGTGAAAAGCTTTAAGAGGGTTTCCACGTCTTCACTTTGCCTTTATTTGCTCCATAAAGCTTTAGGTATGAGTAGTAATTGCTTAAATATTTAGTTTCCACTTCAATATGATTAATGTGATCCTCCTCGTTGGTATTTTCACTAGTGGGCTTCAGATCCGAGTTTTCCCTTTCAATGATGTTAAGATCTAGATTTTCCTCTATACTAGCATTAGCTTCATTTGCTTTTGAAGCTTCTGCTTTGATTGTTGTCCGTTTGGTTCCCTTGCTCTAGAAGCTTTATGCTTTCATTATTAGCTTATTGAATCTCTTGCTCTTGAAGCTTGTTGCATTGGCCTTGACTCCAAACAGATAAGTGATACATTTGATTTTTGAGCTTGCTTCTATAATAACATGCTCCTAATCTTTGTACATTGATTTCTAGTTGCAAAACTCTGACTTGCTTATTCTCGAAATTGGGTGTGCAGTGGTTCCTATTCAAACTAGTAACAAAATATTAGAATCAGTATTTAAGTAACCATTTATCTTCTAAGTATTAATAGCTTTTCTACTTTTCTTATAGGAATTATTCTTGGTTTGGAAATTGGAATGGATGTCGTCAGTTGATTTGGCATTACTGCTATTTCCATGTCTAGTTCCTAGCTCGTTAGACCTGCTAAACTCGTTGTGTTTAAGGGAGATTTTGTTACATCTCCATCGGGAGCTTTTAGATGATATGTTTCCTAAACTTTGATCAATAGTTTCTAACTCTAGGTCTTTGACTTGCTTGGTCTCAAAAATGGGCGTGTGATAGCTCCTATTCAAATCAGGTATCAATGACAACCAATAAGATTCAACAGTTAAAATATTAACCGAATTATAAGAATTTATAGTCTTTACATTTCGCTTGAAGGAATCATTACTAGTTTGGATACTGGAGTGGCCGCCTTCAGTTATGTTACTAGCACGATTATTGCCATCACAATATTCTAGCTTCTTTGACCTATGAGATTCACTATGTTGGAGAGGGTTCATTCTATAACTTCCTTGGAAAATCTTAGTTGAGAATTTACCACTTTGTAAGTAATCTTTCACCCTTTCCTTATAATTGTCTGGCTCGTACATGCTCGGAATTTGGTTGTTGATGTTGGCTTCTTTGCTAGTTTTTAGAAAAATAATATTATATTCTATTTCTTTGGCTTTCCATATTTGAAGGCCATCTGTTTCAATACCTTTGTATAATTTATATTCCTTTCCTTCCATGTGAAATATATTGTAGTAGTTAAAACAATGGATGCTTTGTTGAATTCTCTTTTCTTTTCCTTGAATACGTTTTTTATTCGATGAATGTTTTCGCTAATGTTTTGAAGAGTCTGATTTTGATTGATCTTTAGTTTGCTTTTGGCAATATACCATATATGTCTCGAATAAGAACAACCAAAAAATAGATGGTCTATATTTTCTTTCTCAATTTTACATAAAAAACATTTGATGCTACCTTTTTTGTTCCATTTAGCACTCTCTTCTCTTGTTGGCAGTCGGCTAAGTATAGAAAAATAAGCACAACAGACCATTTTAGGGCTCTCTTAACCAAAAAGGCACAAATAGCCAAAAGAGTAAAAGAGTGGAGATTAAACGAAGAAATTATAGAGGAAATCAAACAGAAAAACAAACACATACAAATTAATGGTGGTTCGAAAATCTTGGCCTAGGTCCATTTGAATGATTTTATTGCTTTTGCACTAGATTTTGTGCTTACAAGTAGGAGGGATCGGTAGGGATCCCAGAGTCCAATGAAGTAAAAGTGTAATGGCAACGGAAAGATCATTAGAATGAACCATGCCACTTGTATTTATAGGGGTAAATGATCAAATATCTCACCGATATTTCTGTTGTAGATCCTCGCCGCCAAGACTAAGTCTCCCAAGAAGTTTGAGCTCCAAATTCACTAAGGAGGAGGATCGGTACTAATCCATAAATACTTAGGCATGGGATGATCGACTTCTTGTGTTGGTTCGTCTTGATGTTGCCTTCATGTTTCCAAGGTTGTTTTGCAAGTCGCCTTGGTGTTTTTTGGTCCAAGCAATGAATCTATAGAAGGTTGAATTGCTGCTTTAGGCCGTATATAAAGATTGTCAATATAATGCATAGGAACTCTGGAACAAAACTTAGATCAGGCTCTATGTAACTAGGGAAGAGTGTCATAGGAGCGGGGCCATTCTAGATGTACCCTTAGGAATTGGTACCGATCCCCTTATATATAGTGAAGCACTCGGTCAATTCTAGCATGCTATTTTCCTTAGTTCATTCGATCGTCGTCTCGTGATCTTGTTTATGTATTTGATTTCTAAACCCTAGGATTATCTCTTTGGGCAACTTGCCTTGATAATCATAGAGTTTAACTTGTCCAATCAGTCTGTATCGAGACAAGTTAGGGTGTGCTTTGAATCGAGACAAGTTAGGATCGTCGTGAAGGATTTCTTTCAGTATCTTGAATTGTTACTCTCTCACCGAGTTGACCTTACGAAGAGTCACATCTCTAACTGTTTGCTGAGGTGCTTGGTTGGTATCTAACATTGTAAAATCAAAATGTATTTTCTTGGCAATTGTTTGTGCTCAGTTCCATTGAGCTAGTTGCTTGAGTTAGTACACCTCGATCATCTGAATTGGTTTCTTTTTTGAAAGTCTTAGGTAAGAATTCAATTCTCGTCAATTCAGGAAATTGCATATCGAATGCACAGGCGGTCATACGATCGTGTACATACATTATTCATTGGCTTCCGGGCATGTTCAAATGCCTGTAGGTCAGTGCAAAATTTCGTTGAATTGAAGTCACAAGTTGTTTTGTTTGTTTTTTATCCTATGGCATCCTTTCAGTCGTAGCCTTAAGTCGTATCGAATAGTAGGCATGGGCCATAGTGTTAAGCCACAATATCTGGCTTTCAGGTGATTATACCCTTGCCCCCAATCTAAGGTTAACGAGGTTAGCAGATAAACAATCGAGTCTCATCCTTTTGAAGTTACGTTTTTCCAATAGGGTTTAAGATCTGAGTTATCGAATGGGCGGTCAGGTCACACCCATCTTGAGCTTGCACTCCCCCTGTCGAGTCAAAGATAGGAGTTGGCGAATGTCTAGATCAACAATAGTTTCAATTGATGGATAATCAAATCACATCCATCTCGGGTTGTGCTTCTGCTCCTGTGTCAAGGGCAGAAGCTGGAGAGTGAATGGTCAAGTCGTGTCCACCTTTGTTTAGATGGTCAAAGTTGGCAAATGGACGGTCATGTTACATCCATTCTATTTTCATACTTCTCCCATCGGATCAAGGGAGAAAGTAGGCTGATGGATGGTCGGATCACGTCCATCTAGGATCGGACGGTCGAGTTATGCCTGCTTTAAGATTTGCGCTCTTCTTATCGAGTGAAGGAAAAGAGCTAGAAGCCAATTGGCCATGTCAAAGAAAAGTGACAGGAGAACAGATGACCAATCACATCTGCTAGTTTATTGTTTAAGCTCCCCTTGTCAGATCAAGGGAAAGAGTTAAGTTAATGGATAGCTAGTCACATCCATTTTGGTTTAAACTCCCACTGTCGGGTCAAGGGATAGAGTTAAGTTGATGGATGGTCAGTTACATCCTTTTTGGTTTGAACTCCCTCCATCGGGTCAAGCGAGAGAGTTAAGTTGATGGATGGTCAGTTACATCCATTTTGGTTTGAACTCCTCCTGTCGGGTCAAAGGATAGAGTTAAGTTGATGAGTGGTTAATTACATCCATTTTTGTTTGAACTCCTCCTGTCGGATCAAAGGATAAAATTAAGTTGATGGATGGTCAGTGTTTGAAACAGAAATGGCCTAAACCCCAAGAAGTAATAAAAAGGAAATAAAAGTGAAGAAAGTAAATGAAAAATAAGTAAAAAAGGAATACATAAAGTTTTATAGTGGTTCGACAAACTCTGGCCTATGTCCATTTAATGATTTTATTGCTTATTTCTGACCTGAAAACAGAAGTTATTAAGACTTGGTACAACTCCAACACTTAGGATTTCAGAGTTGCAAAAATATAAGAAATAATACAGATAGAGTCCAAAAAAGATCCACAAAAATGAGCCTTAACACTCTATTTATAGAGGCAGGGAGCTAAAATCTCGTTTAGAAATATCTCTAAGCCATTGTACCCAAATTAGACCGATTCCTCCATGAATACAGATGCCACATCAGCAAGGGTTGGGAGTCGGTGCCGATCCCTGGGTGGGGATCAGTATCGATCCCAAGATTGCCAAAATGGCCATCTTTGACTCTTCATCTTGAATCATCTTGAGGTTAGCTTCATGATTCCATAGTTTCTTGCATCAATAATAGTTTGTTTCGGAGTCCAAATGACGGTGTTATAGACGAACAAAGTTCCCAATTCAATAGATCGTGTAGATTGATAGAGATTCACATTAAACTAGCATAACAACACTGGAAGTAGGATCAGGACACTAAGGCGGATCTATTGGAGGAAGATGGGCCCCAATGTACCAATCCTTAAGTGGTGTCGGTACTGACCCCACACTTGCGAGGATTCGGTCTCCAAAGTTGTTTAGTTGATTTTGCATTTACGTTATGATCTTGTTTATATCTTGGTTTTAGTTGTTGTGATCACCTCTCTAGACGTCTTGCCTTGACAACTTCGATTTGACTTGTCAAGTTCGTCCATATTCTGCCTAGTCAAAAGACAGGATAATACTTGCCCCTAGGGCATGCCTTGTAAAAGGAAGGTATGCTTTGTTTAAGAACAATTATGATGCTAATCTTTGATATTTGAGTCTCTTACTGCTTCAATCTTGATGAATCATCCAGTTCCTTCAGACTCTTTTGTTAACCACGGGTCATTCCAGACTTGTTACAGCCTAAAACTCTATATTCTGCCTAAGCGTTGTCTATACATTATCATAGTTCTGATTTAATTTGGAGTCATTACATCACATATCAAAACCATCACATGTTCATCCGAGATTTATATCATTATCATTCTGATCCCATTTAGAGTTATTACATATTAGAAGCGTCTCGTGTTCATCTAGAATTTACCAACTCTATTTTAATTATAAGGCGTTTGAATCCTTTAATTAAATCAAATATCTATTCAAAGGTTTGATCTCTCTTGGTCATTTCATATTTATTTTAATGCACGATCTCTTTGGATCATTCAGTGTTTGAGCTGAAGGGATGATCTTTCTAGGTAGTTAGTTAAATCCATGGCCATTTGAGGCTGATAATTAAGTTTGCAATCTCTCTGGATCGTAAATAGAATTTCATGGTCGTTTAAGATCGATAGTTAAGTCCCTGATCATTCCTATTCATTAGTTGAATTCGTGGCTGTTCAAACCTGGGTGTTAAATCTGCGATCTATTTAGATTATTAATTGAGGTCTTGGTCGTTTGACATCGGTGGTCATTCAAGACCAATAACCATTCGAGGCTGGTAATGAAATCCATAACTGTTCAAGGCAAGTGACCGTTCAGGGTCGATAATGAAATTCATAACCGTTTGAGGCGAGTGACCGTTCGAGGTCAATTATCAAATCCATGGTCTCCTTGAACCTTTGCTAAACCCAATCCGTGCTCCAATGAGGGGACTCAATAACATGCAGTCCTATCTAGTGACTTTCTCCCTGCACTTCGGTCCCGACTTTCTTGTCGGAACTTAACTTAATAAAAATCCTTGTCTCTTCGGATCCCTATCGAAACGAATCCACTTATGCTCTAGTGAGGGGACTCAATGATAGGCATGCCCATCCAATAAATCCTCGGTGAAGTGACCTACTTCTCCCACACCAGTCCCATCTTTCTAGATGGGAATTAAAGCGATTCTTATTGTACAAATCCATTCACTCGCTCTCCAGCAAGAAGTCTTGCACCTTGCACTCCGGTCCCATCATTTAAGACTTTAAGTGATAAATATCAGTCATCACATTGAAATGGATTTAATAATTAAAGGTTCATCTAATTAAATCAAATTCAAGTGCTAAGAAAAAAAAATCAAACATCACAACAGATGCCATATTTAGGCGCTATAATCAAGCATCTAGCTTAGAGCATGCCTAAGGACCGACTAAGATTTCGTACATGAGTAAGTGTCTAGATTGTGTTATTGCATTGTTCATTGGAAGGGAAAGACAAAGAGTGAGGACCGAAGCCGATCCCCTACCATCCCAATCAAGAGATGACCAGCCTTGCCCTTGATATAGGGCTATATCTATTCACCATGGTTGAAGGCTGCTTCTGTTCTGCCCCCATAGTTCAATTCTACCTATATTTCTACAGTCTGTTTTCTCTCACCTGTTCCTCGGGTAGATCCTATAAATGCCTATAATCATTTGTCTTATGCCCATCTAGCTTATGGAATAGGTAATATTTTTCAGATGTCCTTTGGCAATCCGTCAGTTCTCTCCTTGTCGGCTTTTTATAGAGGATTTGCCCCTCGGTATCTAGATAAATCCACTTTGGGGTTTCATTTAAATCTGTATAAAAAGATAATTTTGGTTTCCTTCTTTGCCGCTTTGATCTGTCAAAGCCTTCATCCATCTTCCTTTTACCTTTGTTAGTTCCTTCTCCGAGCCGTCCTTCGCCATCTACAACGTTTAGCTCTTCCTCATCGATCTTGGTTCCTAATGTAAAAATCTTTCAGGCTCATGATAAAACTCTATAAGATTCCTCGAAGGATCCTTCTCTAATGAACCTTGAAATCCATCTTAGCAACAATTCTTAATGCCGCCTCCATCAAAACAATCGATGGGTCTTGCTTATTAACCATTTCCCCCGCCACATTGAATTATGTCCAAAAACTCATAAGGGTCTTTCCAACCCTATGCTTCACACTTACAAATGTCATCACATTCTTGGGTGATGAGATGTGGACCCAAAATTACTTCAAAAACCTCTTTATTAACTTGGCCTATGTGCTAATGGAATCGTTCTCTAGCTATCTGAACCATTATGCAGCCAAATACAGAGGGAAACACTGTCTCATAACTTCTTCAGATGCCCCTAGCACATCCATGTGTCAGATGTATCTCATCAAATGAACCGTAGGTCTAAGTTTCCATCATACGTCTCCAATTTTGGTAGTTTGAATTTCGGTGGATTCCTCGCATAACGAATGTTTTGAGTAAGCGGACTCATATTCACGTCTTCCACATTCTGATTAGGCAATCCACCCCTCATAACTCGTCTTACCATCTCAACAAGCTATCATCATCATCCAAAGGAACTCACAAGTTTGCATTTTCAGCCTACCCTCCAAACTCCACGAGGGAATTTTGGTATGTATTCCCCTGGTCGTGCTTCTGCATTTCGATTCACATTCAAATGCTCCGCTTCAACTCCAGGCAGTACATTATTCCTCCCTAAGGCAAGATGACCCATACCCCCATGTGCTTTGGAGTCGGTACCGACTCGTGCTTGAGGGTCAGTACCGATTCCTAAGTTTAGCTAAGGGTTTATTGTGGTTTATTGTTCCCCATCTCCAGCTATCTATACTCTAGCTTCTAGTATCTGATTTTGAGTTGCAGCGACTTCGGTTGCTCCAACTTGGCTCATTCTTCAGAATTTTTTTCCATAATCTCTTTCGAGTGAGCCATCATCCTTTCCCACAATCCATTCATGATAGTTTCTATGATGACCCACCTTTTTGACTCACGAAGATCGACACTAATACATCCTTGGTATTCACGTACCACAAATTCAAGTGCCGGAGAGGCAAATAATCAGGGGTAAAAGAAAATAAAGATAGAAGAAAGAGAAAAATAAATTCTCACGTCGCAATAGATATATATAGATAGTACATACAATAACTCTAAAAATGAGATATCAGAGTCATAGTAAGTATTAACCCAGCTAGGCATAGTTATAATTGCCCATCCCTGGTTAGTAGATACTTATACATAATACAGCGGAAATAGAAATAGATAACTATCTATATGGACCCGCCAGCTTCATACTCCATGCTCCTTCCAAAATACTCCAAGCTACCTAACTACTTGACTGCCCAAAAAAATAGGGCACCCAAAGTTTAATAGAAAAGAAAATAAAATCTAGTTCACTCATGGGACTAGTGTGAGAAAACTCAAAATACTGATATTTCAAAAGCATAGGGTATCTCATAAGACCATACAATACAAAAACACATAATGGGTTTTTACCTTATGATAACCAAAACATTGCTACGCAAAATTCAATGATATTATAATAATGTCTAGATACAAATACTTATTAATCACAGTCGAAATCGATAAATTTATTAAATTCAAGCATACTAGGTTCTACAGTCAAATCCGAAGGTACTTAATAGAGAATGGAATCCATACAATGGTAGGTAAAGGACCATCTTCCGTAAAGTACATTTCTAAAGGAATGTACCGAGGATCAACACTATGATCCCCTACATCTGGCAAGACTGGCCAACCTCTTTTGGTCAACACTATAACCAAGCTAGTATCGAATATGACATCACTTCGGTTGTCACCAACCCTTACCGGGATCCCATAGACTACATTATATACTCGATATGTAGAGAGAAACCTAGAAAGTTGATGATCATACCCTAATGGTTGTGAACCACATAGCCTTACGGCATACTCTATTTAAGCCATTTCTTATTGTGAGGCTTGAGCTAATGTTTACCTTCACAGAACATATTCTGCTTTGAATGCCACATTTCTATTTCTAATAACACACGACTGATTTCCACAAAAATACAACTTCTGAGCTCTTATGTCTCAGAGAAGGGTGTTAAGTATAAGAGGGGTCACATCCTGCAGCACCAACATACATACGTTTGTAAATATCAATGTACGTGTATCTAAGGAATGAAATGCCAGACATTTGTTTATACAAATTATGCAGGAACAGAACAAACTGAAGGCACTTTTCCTACTACGTCCTGTTTGTGAATCTTCCTTAGGATTAGTAGTAAGTTGTCCTTGTATTAAAGATTCCAAATGATGATGATTCTACAACCATATATATGATACAGGAATTTCCCCTAACGGCCGGTGGCAAGTAGCCCTACATTATGAAGATCTTCGTCTTTAAAATCATTGTCTCCAAATTTCAAACACATATATGGGTTCGAAGTGGTTTTCAAATAGGAATCACCCAAATCCGACCCTGGTTTCTCCAAACCAATTATCAATAAAAAGAGGTCAAGTATTTTAGGTGATTATTATTCCATTAATCAATATAATTTTCATCTAAGTAAAATGTCTTCTTGAGATATATATCTTTAAAACATTTCTTTTTAATGTATAAGGAATTGTTAAATATCTCTTTAACTTTGAAAATATCATATGATCTCTTTTAAATTACTTAGAAAGTTGTTTTCATTCTTTTATGGAGAATCTATGTTAATTATACCCAATACCAAATTCTGTATTCAACCCATACTATTCGTCGAATAATGGTGAAATCATCTTTTAAATTTGCACAAATGCTACAATTTCCCTCATCCGATTTTAGCGTAGGGTTTACCTTTTGAGAAAACTCTAAATCTCTTTTTATTTTATCTTTGGAAAATATGGTTCGAGTAAATCAAATTTACTATCTCCTCTATCGGTCCAGTCCGTATAGCTAGAGCTGAACCCAAACACTAGTTGTCTAAGCTCGGGTTTAGGGACTATCTCTCTATCACCCATAAGGTGGTCAAGTTATTTTATCAACTCTAAACTCTTTAAAATTCTTGATTTGTTATTTGAAAATCATTTACAAAAGATTTGGGAAGAAAATCCCAAGTTTTAATGTTAATTTCAAAAGTTAAGAAAAAGTGCTACAAAAAGCGTTAATATAGTATTTTTAAAAGCTTCTTTTATCAAAACATTAAATTCATTCCACATATGTCCATTTTTATAGCTCGAATTCCTTTAAAACATTTCAATATATTTATGAATTTTATTTCATATTCAAAAATATCTATTTTCAAGATTTTACCACTTTGGTTTTCAAACTGCCAAGACATGACGTTTTTGAAAGCTTGATTTGGACATTTCTCAAATTTTACTAAATGAGATCTTGATTTTCTTCTTTTTTTGAAAACTATATTCATTATGGTCTGGAAATTTTTTATTACAAAGAATTGCGACTCATATTCAGTTTCGCACATCCGTTTAACTTTTCATATCGTGAAATGAGTTTTAATGTTTATAAACCATTTATAAATCATTTTAAACTACTTTAATGAGGTTTAACAATGACATATATACCATTTCATTTTATAAAGGAAAGTGATTCCTTGGTATAAATTCGACGTGTATTATACTATGAATTGTTTCTACATCAAACAAACATCATTAACATCCAAAACATGATGATCAAACTTATAAAACATCCATATCAAACATATCGTATCGTCATAAAATTTATAAATTTTTTCATCTTCACTGTTTTTTAGATAAAAATTGATTATAGCTTCACTATCAATATTCTAATTAACCAACACTTCCATTAACCATCACCTAACCTATCCAAAACACCACCAAAACAAATCTACTCTCCCTTATAGCTCAAGGCCTTCATCCCCCACCAATACCTAGCCCACGACCATCAACCACCACCACCTTACATGCTCATGGCCTAGAGCCTTCTTTCTTGTGCTCTTGGCCTACACCACCTTTGAACACTCCATCACCTCCTCCTCCTCCCTATTGTCCTCGACCATAGGTCATTTCCCTCATGGATTCTCAAAAAAAGAAGGATGGAAGAAGAGAAAGAAGTGTGTGTTGATAAGTGAAGTGTATGGGTGTATTTATAGGTAAAATGTATAAAATATCTTCCAAAACAACATCATTAGCCTCCCATCATGTAACGACCCTAATTTTTAGTAACATTATTTAGGATATTTAATTGGTTAAATTAAGTAGAATAATGTAATGATTAGGGAATTAAGATTTGTGATTAATGAGGGTAGCCGTGCCATGTTAATAACCGAACTAACATAAGTCAAAATAAAATAAGTTTGGGGAGTTAGATAAGGGGCAAAATAGGAATAAGTAGATCCTTATACCCGAAATCTTTACACTCATTCATTTCATAAGTTCATTTGCAAAAATTAAAACTAAGAGGCCAGTCACCATTAGAAGATACAAGAGGAAGATAAGAAAAAAGAAGAAGCTAAATCAACTTAATCCATTATCAAATATCAAACTCCTTAATCACAAAGCTAAAGTGAATAATGACTATATCTCATGTTTTCTAATTGTTTTTGGTTTTAGGTTAAATCCGAATTATTCTGCAAGGTTTTTCCATGTTTGATTGTTAGAAATATATATATATATATATATATATATATATATATAAAGCTTGTTAATGATTTATGATATTTCATATGGATTTTATGATATGTTTTAATGTAAAAACCCTATTAAATGCCATCCAAATGCCTCGCGATTTTAGGTTTACATCAAAATGGTATTTAAGTGAAGAGTTTCAATTTTCATAATTTTCTAAATTAACGTGGATTTATATTAATTTTCTAGTGAGGAAAATGGATATTTTGGTTTAAAATAATTTACGACTAATTACATAGTTTTGGGTCTGAAACTTATATATGTTAGAAAACATATTAAAAATGATTTATAGGAATTTGTGTAGAATTTTCCTAAGTATTATAATGAATATATAAAATTATTTAAGTTATGTTACGATAATGTTTTATATATTTATAAAAGGAGAAGGGGTATTTTGTAAATTATTTAAATTGTTCATTTATGAAATCCTGGCAGTTCTTTAGAAAAAAGAAATTAGAAGCCACTTTGCGCACATGCTTTTTACATGTTAGCCACTTCGGCACCAATGTTTCGACCCAGTACACCCACTCCCATCACCATCGAATCCAATGTGCATGGTATCAAAAACTTGGTATGCAGCGATTGGACATAGGCGAAAGGTATGCAGTCGAAACAAGTGATTCCAAAGGGGATGAAGCATTAATCTATTTTTAAATGAAAATGCACCTGTTTTCAACCTGGTTAGCTTCCGACTAGGTCAAATAATTTTAAAGGAATGGTTTCGAAAGAGGTAGCGCCTTTTGTTTTAAGTAATGCTTTTGAAGGGGCCGAAACCCCTAGCTGCAACATCTTACCTTCCGAAGAAATGCCTTCGAAAGGGTTTCTTTGTTTCAAAACCTAAGCTGCTTCTCCAATGCTTTAGAAGGGTTGGTTTCAACACCATCACTTCTTAACTTAGGAAATTATTTTCGAAAAAGTGCTTTCGACTTAGTTGTTTTATGGACCTTTGTTTTGTTGAAAGTAAAACCCAACTGGTTTCGAAAGGAAAGGTTTTAAACGGTTTTGAAAGGTTATTCCACATGTTTAACTTGAACCCAAATGCTTTCAAATGGTTTGTTTATGGAAAAGGATTTGAATTCTTTCGAAATGTTTTAAAAGAAGGTTTCGAAGGGGTGGTTCCCCAATGTTTTCAAAAGTTTAAGTGGAAGGTTTCCAAAGGTTTCGAAAGGTATATTTAAAGTGTTTTGATAAAAGGATGTCTAAGCTTTTAAAGCTTTCGAAAGAGAGCTTTTTCGAGGTTTTTGAAAGATTTATTAGGAATGGTTTCGAAAGGTATGTTTTGCCCTTCCAGCATAAGGTTTTACTTGTATTGAAAGAAGCACTTTCAATGGGTTTGAAAGGTGTACTTTCAAAGGTTTAAATGTTTTCATCAACAAAGTTTTTATAAAATATATGTACATGGCAAGATGATTTGAGTAAAGCATAGAGAGTATTTTCCTTGTATGATTTAATGGTTTAAATCAATTTGAAAGAAAAGGTTTTCAAGGAAAAATTTAAGGGTAGATGACCCTAAGTAAAATGACTCAGATATTAGAATAGTGATGAGATTGGTATAGGGTCACACCATGTACATTAGCTATTTTCCCTTAGCTAATTTAGTCCAAAATTCCCGTGTGTCGGGTTTTGTCACGGGTAAGACTAAAATGATGTTACAAACAGAATGGAATATATAAAGAGAAGATAGGTTACTGTGAGCCCGCAAAACCATTAGGATCAGTTGACTCTGGAGAAGCAAGTTAGGGACAAACCATCCAAAAGAGGAGTATCTAACAGAAGTTGGATTATTTGTTTATTTTGTCTGGTAGGCCCGAGTCAGCCAAAGATTAGTAGTTAGCCATATTGTTCGGATAGATAGTCCGTTTGTTACCTGATTTATATGCTTTCATTGTATTGATATTATTATTTTAAACATATTTGGTTGCAAGATTAATATTTGCAAAAGATATGTTTTAAAAGGATTTTAGTAAGGGAAAACCCATTCCGCTAAGAGGCGTGGTCTCATTTAATATCAAATAATCGAGATGTATGGTATTATTCACACCAGCCTTTCTGTCTGACTCGAAGTTCATGTTTTCCCCTTAGACTCTCGGGTGCTCAAATTTAATTTGAGTAGGCTAAGGGTTGAGGATTTTCAGGTTTTATAGGTGGACGAATAAAGCTTCGAAGATGAGTAGGAGGCAGAAGTTAGCTATACTTAGGAGTTGTTATGTTTTTATTTTTGGTCTGTTGCATTAAGTATGTTATGACAATTTAGTACTTTAGTCATCTAAGGGTGCATTTTTATATGTCGCTCTTGGCGTATTTTATAATAATTATATTTGATCTGAACTTGGAAAACATTTGGGATTACGTAACTTGGATGTGAAATGTTGTTTTGAAATGTAACCAAAAAAATGTTTTAATTTGTAATGGTTTTTATTTCGTATTCAAGTGGTTCTTATATTATGGATACCATTAACATTACCATATTTGGTAACCGAAGTTAATACCATGGATGACAGCAACATTTATAGCGCTTAGCTTCGGGCCTCATGATATGGGATGTTACAACTTGGTATCAGAGCATAGGTTTGTGAAAGACTTTCAAATAAAATGATTTTTGAAAATATAATCCTAAGGAATTAGAGATAAGATCGGAATATGTGATAATGCTATAGTAACATACTCGTATTTGTTATATAATTAATGATATATCTCTAGTTTCCTTTATCTTCTAGGCTATTCTTTTGTATCTCATGGGAATTGAATACCAATGTGGATGCTAGAAGTGGAAAGTTAACCTTGGAGGGGGAAGCACCACAACAAATGGTATTTCCAGACCGAATACCAAAAGAAAACCCAGGTCAGGCTCAAGCAGGAAATCTAGGTGTTGGAGTTTCGCAAGTTGACATGAGAGCTATATATCAGTTCTTTGTCAACATGATGTATGTGGGTGTTGCTTCTAGAGTAGTTGAAGGAGGAGTTCAGGAAGCTCCGGTAGCGAATAACTAATCTATTCTTAGTTGAGATTACACTCTTTTGGGAGGAAAGCCATTTATAGGTACCGAGGAAGCAATCGAGTAGAGAATTGCTGCTTTATTGGAGAGGATGTTCGTTGATCGAGGGCTCAATGATGAGCAGAAGAGAAGGCTTGCTTCTAAACAGCTTTAGGGAGCAGCGCTATACTGGTGGAACGACATTACAGTTGGAGTTAATGAGGAGATGATGGGATGGGCTGAGTTTAAGGAGATTTGAGGAGAGCTTTATGTCCGAGATGGCGAATTCCACTCCGCTCAGGAAGTTTGTTAAGTTAGAGCAGAGGGATATGACTGTACTTGAGTATGCAAGGAGGTTTGAGGAGATAACAAGATATGGTTGTGCTACGGTTGGTACTAATATTAAGAGAAATGAGAGGTTCATCAGGGGTTGAATCTTGAGCTTGCTAAGGCTATGATATTGCACATCAGGGATCCATGTGGTGTTGTTTTTGAGATAACACCGAGACACGAAGAGATTCTTTAATTTATAGAGAGAAATAAGGTAAAGGAAGTCCATGTGGGGCAGAGTCAGAAAAGAATTTTGTTTCATAAGAAAGGAGCTCGAAGGGCAGAGCTGCAAAGAAAGGGAAGTCGGAGGTTTTCTGCTTTAAGTGTGGTAAGAAAGGACATTTTGTTAATGAATGTAATTAGGAGATGGAAAGAAAGTGAGCGGGAAGAAGAATATCAGCTGCTTCAACTACAATCAAATTGGACATTACAACAACTAATGCAAGGAGCCTGCTAAGGATGGAAAGGGCAAGGGGTTTGCATTGGAGCCAGCTACCTTGAGGCTAACAATAGAGGAAAAAGGAAAAGTTGCGTTGGGAGGTATGCTTCTGATTCATGGTATATCAATTAGCATTCTGTTTGATATTGGTGCATCACATTCTTTTATATCTTATTGTTTGGTAGGTAAGCTTTATATAGAACTCTCATAATTAGTTACTACCTAAAGTGTTGCAAATCCGATAGGAGGATATGTTACACTTGGGATAGAGAGTGACCACCTAGAGTTTGAATTGTTAGGTCATACCTTTGTTTGCAGTTTGCATGTGTTTGACTTCATAGGGTTTGGAATTATTTTGGCTATGGATTGGTAAAGTAAGTACGATGCTAGGATATTTTTCCATGATAGGAAAATATCATTTAGACACACCGACTGTACTGATCAGATCGTATATACCGTAGAAAACCCTGGTTGTGAGGTGAATGCTTTGTTGGGTGTTGTGGAGGTAGAAGACGAGTTGAATTAAGTTTTCATGGTTAGGGGATTCATAGATGTCTTTGAACATTTAGTAGGATTGTCATCGAAATGAGCCATTAAGTTTTGGATAGATTTAATACTTGGAGCAGAGCCAGTGAGTAGATCGCCAAGTAGGACGACGCCTTCAGGGAGTTGAAGGTGTAGTTGGTGGATTTGGAAGGCAAGAATTTTGTTAGGCCAAGTAGTTCACCTTGGGGAGCAGCCGCAGTGTTTGCCAAGAAACTGGATGGATCGTTGAGGTTATGTATAAAGATTCGATATTCGTT
Source organism: Allium cepa (assembly GCA_030765085.1). Lineage (NCBI taxonomy): Eukaryota > Viridiplantae > Streptophyta > Magnoliopsida > Asparagales > Amaryllidaceae > Allium > Allium cepa. Next base: position 302,544,269 of record CM060945.1, on the reverse strand, counting down.
GCCTAGAATTGAAGATTTGTTCGATCAGTTGATTGGAGCCAAGGTATTTTCTCAGTTGGATTGGCGACAGGGTTCCATCAACTTAGAGCTGCAGAGGATAGTATAACTTTGATGACGTTTAGAACTAGATATGGATCATACAAATGGTTAGTGATGCCGTTTGGACCAACTAATGCGCCATGATTCTTTACAGATTTGATGAACCAAATTTTTCGAGAGCACTTGGATAGGTTCATGTTGGTTTTTATAGAAGATATTTTGATATACTCTAAGGATGAAAGGGAGCTTGAAGTTCATCTTAGAGTGGTGCTTGAGACATGAGGCAACATCAGCTAAAGGAAAAGTTTTTGAAGTGTCATTTTTGGAAGAAGGACGTGAAGTTTTTTGGTCATATAGTCTCGAAGAAAGGGTTGTCTTTATATTTCCAACTAGGATTGAAGTAGTGAATAATTGGAAGAGACTCGAGACAATGACTGAGACAAAGAGTGTGATATCCCGGAATTTCAGACAAATAAGTGTGATAATCTTCTTTTATAAATTATTTACAATTGGCAAATTATTCTTTTCAAACAAATAAAATATGTGTTGTTTATATATGTATATATACTTGAATTGATTTTAGAATTTGAATTTGAATTTAAAATTCAAAATATAAATATCTTAAAAATAAATTGGATGTAAAAATATATATATGATTTTTATTAGTATATAATTAGTTTTATACTATTTTCTTTAAAGGATTTTATAAACATAAATAAAGGAAAAATAATAACTAAATAGAAAATAAATATAAATTTTTATAAAAAACATATTAAAAATTTATCAACACATGCATATTACAAATGCAAGATTAGTGGTATGCATTAAAAAAATTGTCACAATTTTATTTATTTTCTTTTATTTTTAAAAATCATAAATCAAAGCTATAAATATATCTATACTCTTCTCTTTCATTTCTTTTCTATCTTCATTTTTCAAACTCAAGAAAACAAAGCCTGTAAAAAACTTTAAACCAGAAAATTAAATCAAACAACAATCTTTTCAAAAGCACTATCTCAAACCTGTAGCAAATTCAACTTGATCAAGCAAATTTAGCTCAGTTTTAAAGCACAACTAAGATTTCCAGTTCAAAAATCAAAAAAGCGTTCCAATTTCAACTTCTCTGTTCAACATAAAATCTGTGAGTAAACATTTTTCTTAAAAGCTTAAGTTAATAATAATCTGATGCATGTAAATATCCTGGAATGTATGATATGAATTATGATTTGCATGTATGTATAAATGTGATTTCTTGTATATATGTATGTAATATAAGTGTTTATGTCTGTGTTATCCTGTTCTTAGTTTACAGGGTTTAAAACAAAGTATAAATTCAAAATCTTCTCATTTAATCTCTTATAGGCTGTGATATTCAAACAAGTTATGTTTGTTTAAACATAAATTAAGTTTTAAAAATATATTTGAATAAATTTGTTTGAATATTATCTGGAAAATCAAGAAAGACGGTGGAATTTTAAAAACATGGTAAATTCAAACATTATAATCCTCTGATTCATCTATGTAATTTGAATCGTCTTCAAATTTCATGAATTTTAAAAGTAAAATCACGATTTTTAAGTGATTAATTTGAGAGAACATGCGGGTTGATCGGATTTTGTGTTTTGGGCATTTTCTGGTGATCGGAGGGCTCGGGGCGGTCAGGATCGCTACTGGAGGTAGCAAGGAAGTAGGGGAGCTAGGGAAAAATGAAAGTTGGTTTTATAGATCACCGTGGCGGCGGCGACTCGTCGGAGTAGGGTTTAGGCTCAGGCTTCGGTCGAGGTTGGAAAGTAGGTTGCTGCAGCATCACCGGAATATCGAACTTAATCGGGTGTGGGGGAAATGAAGCGTGGGTCTTCGACGAACCTATGGACGGAGTCTCGGAGGTGCTGGTGGTCAGAGGCGTCGGGTCGAGGTGGTTTTTCGTCATTGGGTTCGTATCCAGTTTGTTCGAGATGGCTCGATTTTGATTTAGTGTTTGTGTCGAAGATTAGGTGGTCGGGATCGATGGCGGAGGTGATCTTCAATGTGCAGGAGGTAGCATTTATGGTCGGAGTGACATAGTTCATCGGTGCACGTGCACGAGGGGTCAGTTGTGTTTGTGGTTTGGGAAGAAATGCGGGCTCCGGGAAGAACTCAGGGAAGTGGGATGATGACCCGGGTTTAGCTTCGAGTTGTCGCGAATGTTTTGGCGTGTCAACAGTTTTAAAGTTTAAATCGTAACAAGTTTTAAAAAAGGATGATTTTCTCGGGTCTGGACTTGGGTGAGTACCAGGTTGAACTCGATGTAAATATTTATAACAGTTTTAAGTTTTAAATAAAAGCAAGTTTTTAAATTTTAAAATAAATCAAGTTTAAATTATTTCTTAAATCAGTTTTCTATAATAAATGTTTCTAAATATTTGGTTTAAGATTTATTAAGTAAAATTCTTATGTTTATTTTAAACTTAGTTTAATATGTAATTAAGTAGTTAATTATAAAGTTGAAGGGTTTTTAATTTATACGTTAATGATAGTTATTTCCAAGATTTATTAAATAAGATTTTAATGATAATTTAGCAATTAATTAAGATAAAATGGTTTATCTTAAAAATTAATTAAGGTCTTGGGTAATTAAAGATTAATTAATTAGTAATTATGGATTAAGTAATCAATAATTAAGGAGAAATTAATTAGTAACTAAGAAATAATTAATTAATAATTAAGGATTAATTAATTAATAATTAAGGATTAATTAAATTATAATTAAGGATTTATTAATTAGTAATTAAGATTAATTATTTAATTAGAAATTAAGGTTTAATTAATTAGTGATTAAGGATTTCTTAATTAATAATTAATGGATAATTAATCAGTAATTAAAGATTAATTAATTGATTTGTAAATTAATTAAAGAATGATTAACTAATTCAATAATTAATTAAAATGGTTTGTAATTACATAATTAAGTAGGGCTAGGTGATTAATTCATAAGTAATTAATTTAATTTGAGTTAATTAAATTAATTATAATTATGGGATTAATAAATCTTGCTTATGGATGATTGATTGTGTAGAATGTATGGATTGATTCATATTTATAGTATGTTAATGTGTGATGTTCCGTGATGTGAAATACTTTGGATATAGCTGTGATAAATGTTTTTTACTTATCTGTGATGAATGTTGTGTAAATTCAATGTTCTAGATTGAATTAATTTGTTTAAACCTTAAACAACTTGGCCTTTAAGAAACATTTGGATTTCACTGAGACCGGGATCAGATATCAAAACTTATTATCCCAAAACCACATCAATCCAAGTTAAACGTTCGTTTGTGAAATCTCAAGTGAAGATCGAGATGAAGTTTCAGAGTGCAAGGGCTATTTATTGTTAATTCTAAGGGTGATTCCAAAACGAGTGTAACGAAGATAGTGCCTTCGGTTTCGTTCGAGCTCAGAACGAACTTGTATGGATGAATGCTATTAGACCATCGTCAATGGAGGATGATGAACATTCCAAGGTAAGTGTTCTAAAAAGGTAATCGTAGCCTCAAGCCTCATCAACCGGGAATGGCTAAAACAGGGGAGGTGCATGCAAGGCTAAGTGGGTAGCACCCAAGTAGGATAAGATTTTCCCTGTCTAGATGTCCCTTTATTCGATTATGTGGGCGGTTGTTGGCCACAACCGCGTGGTCGTCTTATTCGGACTATCCAGTAAGGGGTAGCTCCGGTCTTGTGTTGCAGGGGATCATGGTGGATCCTCGGTAGTTTGATCTAAATCAGGTACTGTGACGGACGATACCCCAGTAGCCCTGCCACTGTATGGAATTAAATCTCCAATAAGTGATCTCAGACTTGATTGTATACCTATGTATGCTGGAATTTAATGAATGTAACAATTTTGGCTATGTGAATATTTATTTGAAAACCCTAGACACTATTATAATATAACTGGATTTCCTATCAAATGTTTTGGTTATCATAAGGAAAAACTTATCCGTGTTTATTTGCGGAGAGTCTTACGAGATACCTTTTATTTCAAAGGTTTTTCAAGTTAAACAACTTAACTATTTACTCGCACCAGACCCATGTCCGACCCATAGTTTATTCTGTTTTTCTTAAACTCTTGGGTACTCAATTTTTTATGAGTAGCCAAGTGATCAGGTTGGCTTGACAAATTTTGGAAAGCTTGGAGCAGGAGACTTAGCATATCTATAATATATTTGTTTCCGCTGTGTTGTATCACTTGTCTGTTGTATTTTGGAATGTAATGGATAGACAGGTCTTCACTTCTGTCCAATATGATGATGTTGTAACTGTATTGACTCTGATGTGTAATGACTATGTAATGGCTATGTGATGTATTATATTTTTCCGTTTCCGCTGTGAGATTCTGATAATGTTGTTTCTTTCTTTCTATCTATTCTCTTTCTACCTATTTCTTTCTTAATGATGATACGTCTTTCTATGGAATGAAAGGCGGGTCGTCACAGTTGGTATCAGAGCGCTAGGTTGAGATAATACCTTGGCTTTGGAGTAGTATCTATCTTGAGAGCGCGTACTTGTAATTTATATATATTAATATACCTATCTAAATTGTTGGGTTACCTGTCCGGGTTGCCATCATGAGTTCTAGAGGAAGGAGAGGCAGAGTTATGGGCAGCACGACGACCACTAATGGAAGAGGTCCGACTGCTAGCGAGGCTGTAAATCCAACGTCGACTCGAGTAAGTTTTGCTGCTTTGTGCATGGATTTCACTAATCTGGGAGGAAGACCTTTTAAAGGAACGGAGTTCATCATTGAAGTTTAGGCTTGGCTATGCTTGTATGAGCGCATTTTTAAGAGTTTGGATTTGTCAGATGAGCAAAAGAGAGTGATGGCATCATGGCAACTTCAAGAAGGTGCAGCTGCATGGTGGGATGCAGTTATCATGAATAATTCAGAGGATGATATTACTTGGAGTAAGTTTAAAGAACTGTTTGAGGAACTGTTTGTGGCTACAACTGGGAAGACTCATCTGTATATAGATTTTCTAGATCTGAAGCAAGGAAGTATGTTGGTTTTCAAATATGAGACTAAGTTCATTGAATCATCTCGCTACGAACCTGGTGTGATTGATACACCCCCGAAGAAGAATGAGATGTTTGTACTAGGAATGAGACCCGAGTTCCATGAGAAGATGATGGCTCATCTTAAGGGATCATTCATGGAATTGATTGACATGGCATTAAGGTATGAGGAGCTTGTGAATAAGAAACCTTTGGCATTTGTAGCAGCACCGAGTGGAACTTCTTCCAATCCGAACAAAAGGAAATTCAACCCAAATTGGAAAAAGCAAGGAAAAGGGAAATAGGGAGGCAACAACGGAGCTCGTAAGTTTTGTGTGTGTCAGCAAGAGGGTCATTTGGCTAAGCGGTGTCCCAGAGGTAGATCTCAGCAGCAACAGCAGCATCAGAGTGGACTTGGTTCTGCATTGGTTCAGAGATCCTTGTGTTTCAACTGTCAATGGCTTGAGCACATGGTGAAGGCTTGTCCGCTTCTTCAGAGAGCCTGGCCAACTAAGGTGTTTGCTATCCAAGAAGGACCATCAACTTCTTCGGATAGGAAAGGTAAAGGCGTTTTGGAAGGTACTTTGCTTTTAAATGGCATTTTGTTAGGGTTTTGTTTGATTCTGGTGCATCCCTTAGTTTTATTTCTTTGGATACGGTAGAGAAGTTTCATCTTACTCCTAGTATTGTGGATCGTCCTATTTTTGTATCTAATCCTGTAGGGGGAGTGACCAAGTTAGATACGATCTGTAGAGGCCTAAGAATTTCTTATCTGTCTCATAGTTTCTTTAGCGATCAATTTTTATTGGATTTAAAAGGGTTTAACCTTATTCTGGGATGGATTTGTTGGATAAGCTTAAGGATTTTTTGATTTGTGAAGAGAGAATTGTGTCTTTGAAAACTAAGTTGGGAAGGAATGCAAAAGTGACTTGCGACAGTTTTGGAGTTCACTTGAATCGAGGCATCCCCAGAAGGCGTAGAATCCATCGAAGTGGTCAAAGATTTTCCAGATGTCTTCGAGGAAGTTAAAGGTTTTCCACCGCATCGGGAGACAGAGTTTCAAATCGACTTAGTTCCGAGAGCAATACCTGTTGTTCAACCTAGTAGAAGGATAGCACCGAGAGAGAGAAGAGCTGGTGAAGCAGACCCAAGATTTCTTATAGAGAGGTTTGATCCGGCCTAGTTATTCCAGTTGGGGTTTAGCTATAGTCTTTGTGACCAAGTTTGATGGGTCATTAAGATTCTGTGTGGATTATCGAGAGTTGAATAAGGTTACTATTAGGAATAAGTATCCATTTCCCTGCATAGACAATCTTTTTGATCAACTCCATGGAGCTTCTGTTTTCTCCTGGTTGGATCTAGTTTCGGGTTTCCACCAGTTAAGGGTAGCTGAGGACAGTATACCCTTGACAGCGTTCAGGGGACCCAATTGTTTTTGTGAGTGGCTGATTATGCCTTTTGGGCTAACCAATGCTCCTGCTTATTTTATGGATTTGATGAACCAAGTTTTCCGGGATGTGTTGAACAAGTTTGTTCACGTGTTCATCGATGATATTCTCATCTACTCCAAGTCTAAAGAGGAGCATAAGCATCATTTGGAGATAGTGTTGGAGACATTGAGGAGGCATGTCCAGAAGGCTAAGCTTTCGAAGTGCCATTTTTTGAAGTCGAAAGTGAGATTTTTGGGACATGTTGTATCTGGAGAGGATATTTCTGTAGATCCGGCCAAGGCAGCAACTATTCAAGAGTGGAAGCAACCGCAGATTCCTACGGAAGTCCGCGGTTTTCTAGGTTTAGCAGGGTACTATAGGAAATTTATCAGGGACTAGTCTAAGGTTTCTTCGCACTAACCAAGTTGACTAGGAAAGGAGAAAAGTTTAAATGGACCCCCACTTATGTAGAGGCATTCCTGGATTTGAAGGCAAGGCTGACCAGTGCACCTATTCTAGCTATTCCTGATGGTAAGAGTAAGTTCGAAGTCTACACAGATGCTTATGGAGTAGGGCTAGGTGCAGTGCTGATGCAGAATGGGAAAGTGATTGCGTATGCGAGTAGGCAATTGAAGCCACATGAAAAGAATTACGCTATGCATGATATGGAATTATTGGTCATCATCTTTGCTTTGAAGATTTGGAGGTACTATCTATTGGGAGAGAAGTTCGAGCTTTTCACAGATTATAAACCTTTGAAGTACCTTTTCTTCCATAAGGATCTGAATTTGAGGCAACGGAGATGGGAAGAATTTTTGGCATCGTATGGTTTGGATATTCTTTATACTCCAGGGAAAGCGAATGTAGTGGAAGATGCTCTGCGTAGGAATGCAATTCTGCCTATTTTGGAAGTTGTTTCATCTCTTCTTGAAAGGATTGCAAGTAAGCAAGGATCAGATAGAAGATTGAGAGAAATCATTAGTAGAGTCAAGAATGGTCAGTGTTCCAGTTTGAGGTTGATGACCAGGGAACTTTAAGGATCAAAGGGAGAATTTATGTTCTGAATTTCAAGGGTTTGAAGCAAGAAGTTTTGTCAGAGATTCATCGCTCCAGGCTGAGTATCCATCCGGGGATTTCAAAGATGTATAAGGTACGAAGAGATTCTTCTGGCGGAAAGGCATGAAGAAGGATATTGCTACTTTCATCCATGGATGTGCAATCTGTCAACAGGTGAAAGGTGATCAACAAAAGACCGCATGATTGTTGTAGCCTCTGGAAGTCCCTAAGTGGAAATGGGAAATGATATCTATGGATTTCGTCGACGATTTGCGAAGGACTAGAAAAGGAAATGAAGGAATATGGGTAATCGTAGATCGGCTGACCAAAAGCGCCCATTTCATTTCGGTTAAGGCGACAAGAACTGCAGCGACTTTAGTGGAGATTTTCTTGAAGGAGATCATCGGGTTGCACGAAGTTCCAGTCATCATAGTAAGTGTCCATGATCCAATCTTTCCAATAAATTTTGGGAGGCTCTGCAGACAGCATTGGGTACAAGATTGAGTTTAAGTACAACGTATCATCCCTAGACCGATGGAAAAACAGAAAGGCTGAATCAAATCCTAGAGGATATATTGAGGGCTTGTGTTCCAGATTTCGGTGGGAGGACCATCTGAATTTAGTGGAATTCTCGTACAATAGTAGTTATCAAGCGAGTATCAAGATGACACCCTATGAAGCTTTGTACGTGTGACCTTGTAGATCATCATCTTGTTGGGTAGAATCGAGAGATCATCTTGTTCTTGGTCCACATTTGATCCGAGAGGCATTTACGAAGGTGGAGCTAATCAAGAAGAGAATGAAAGCAGCCCAAGATCGTCAAAAGAGTTATGCGTACAAGAGACGAAGGCAATTGGAATTCGAAGTCGAGGATTTGGTTTTTGTCAAGGTTTCCCCGATAAAAGGAGCGATCCGATTTGGAAACATGGGAAAGCTTTCCCTGAGATATATTGGTTTGTTCCGAGTGCTCGAAAGAATTGGTTCTTTGGCCTACACGATTGAATTACACGCCCAAATGGTTGGAATTCACAATGTTTTTCATGTATCTCATCTGAGGAAGTTTGCACATGACCCATCTCTAGTTGTGGAGCTGGCAGTGCAGAAAGATTTATAGATCAAACCGGACTTATCTGTAGTTAGGCATCCAGTCCAGATAGTTGATCAAGAAGAGAGGCAGCTCAGAAACAAAGTGGTGAAGCTGGTCAAGGTTCAGTGGAGTGAGGATTCCAAAGACCGTACCTGGGAAACTCTGGATAGTTTTAGGAAAGCCTATCCGGATTTGTGTCTGGATAGTTAGAATTGTTGTTTGAACGAATTATTTGTTTGGTTACTAGTGTATGGCTGATATGTATGCTTGGATTGATTGAAATAAAAGCTTTTGGATTATCTTTTGCTTTTAAATTTCGGGGACGAAATTCATTTAAGGAGGAAGGAATGTGATATCCCAGAATTTCAGATAAACAAATGTGATAATCTTCTTTAATAAATTATTTAAAATTGGCAAATTATTCTTTTCAAATACATAAATATGTGTTGTTTATATATGTATATATATGTGAGTTGATTTTAGAATTTGAATTTGAAATTCAAAAGATAAATATCTTAAAAATTAATTGGATATATATATATATATATATATATATATGAATTTTAGTAGTATATAATTAGTTTTATATTATTTTCTTTAAAAGATTTTATAAACGTAAATAAAGGAAACATAATAATTAAATAGAAAATAAATATAAAGTTTAATAAAAAACATATTAAAATTTAACTAGCACATGAACAAATGTAAGATTAGTGGCATGCATTTAAACAAGTGTCACAATTTTATTTGTTTTCTTTTATTTTTAAAAATCATAAATCAAAGCTATAAATATATCAATACTCTTCTCTTTCATTTCTTTTCTATCTTCATTTTTCAAACTCAAGAAAATAAAGGCTATAAACAACTTCAGACCAGAAAATTAAATCAAACAACAATCTTTTCAAAACCACTATCTCAAACCTGTAGCAAATTCAACTTGATCAAGCACATTAAGCTCAGTTTTAAAGCAAGATATCAACTCAACTAAGCAAATCAACTAAGATTTCCAGTTCAAAAATAAAAAAGCATTCCAATTTCAACTTCTCTGTTCAACATAAAATCTATAAGTAAACTTTTTTTATTAAAAGCTTAAATTAATAGTAATCTAATGCATGTGAATATCCTGGAACGTATGATATGAATTATGCTTTGCATGTATGTATAAATGTAATTTCTTGTATATATGTATGTGATATAAGTGTGCATGTCCGTGTTGCCCTGTTCTTAGTTTACAGGGTTTGAAACAAAGTATAAATTCAAAATCTCCTCATTTAATCTGTTATAGGCTGTGATATTCAAATAAGTTATGTTTGTTTAAACATAAATTAAGTTTTAAAAATATATTTAAGTAAATTTGTTTGAATATTATTTGGAAAATCAAGAAAGATGGAATTTAAAAAACATGACAAATTCAAACATCATAATCCTCTGATTCACCTATGTAATTTGAATCGTCTTCAAATTTCATGTATTTTAAAAGTAAAATCACGACTTTTAAGTGAATAATTTAGGAGAACTTGTGGGTAGATTCGATTTTGTGTTCTGGGCATTTTCTGGTGATCGCAGGGCTCAGGGAGGTCAGGATCGGTACTGGAGGTAGCGTGGAAGTAGGCGAGCCAGGGAAAAATGGAAGTTGGTTTTATAGATCACCGTGGCAGTGGCGAATCGTTGGAGTAGGGTTTAGGCTCAGGTTTCAGTTGAGGTTGGAAAGTAGGTAGTTGCAGCATCACTGGAGCATCGGACTCGATCGGGAGTAGGGGAAATGAAGCGAGGGTCTTCGGCGAACCTATGGACGGAGTCTCGGAAGTGCTGGTGGTCGGAGGCGTCGGGTCGAGGTGGTTTTTGGTCGTTGGGTCCGGTTCCAGTTTGTTCGAGATGGCTCGTTTTTGAATTAGTGTTTGTGTCGAAGTTTAGGTGGTCGGGATCGATGGTGGAGGTGATTGTGGATGTGTTGGAGGTAGTGTCGATGGTCTAAGTGGCATCGTTCATCGGTGCACACGCACGAGGGGTCCATTGTGTCTGTGGATTGGGAAGAAGTGTAGGCTCGGGGAAGAACTCGGAGAAGTGGGATGATGACCCGAGTTTAGCTTCGAGTTGTCGTGAGTGTTTTGGCGTGTCAACAGTTTTAAAGTTTAAACCATAACAAGTTTTAAAAAAAAGGATGATTTTCTCGGGTCTAGACTCCGGTGAGTACCAGGTTGAACTCGAAGTAAATATTTATAACAGTTTTAAGTTTTAAATAAAAGCAAGTTTTTAAATTTTAAAATAAATCAGGTTTAAATTATTTCTTAAATTAATTTTCTATAATAAATGTTTTTAAGTATTTGGTTTAAGAATGTTGTATGATTTATTTTACTTAAATTTATTAAGTTATATTCTTAAGTTTATTTTAAACTAAATTTAATATGTAATTAAGTAGTTAATTATAATTTTGAATTTGTTTTAATTTATATGTTAATGATAATTATTTCCAAGATTTATTAAATAAGATTTTAATGATAATTTAGTAATTAATTAGGATAAAATGGTTTATCTTAAAAATTAATTAAGGTCTTAGGTAATTAAAGATTAATTAATTAGTAATTATGGATTAAGTAGTTAATAATTAAGGAGTAATTAAGTAGTAATCAAGAATTAATTAATTAATAATTAAGGATTAATTAATTTATAATTAAGGATTTATTAACTAGTAATTAAGAATAATTTATTAATTAGAAATTAAGGGTTAATTAATTAGGGATTAAGGATTAGTTAATTAATAACTAATGGATAATTAATCAGTAATTAATAATTAATTAATTGATTTGTAAAGTAATTAAAGAATGATTAATTAATTCAATAATTAACTAAAATGTTTTGTAATTACTTAATTAAGCAGGGCTAGGTGATTAATTCATATGTAATTAGTTTAATTTGACTTAATTAAATTAATTATAATTATGGGATTCATAAATCTTGCTTATGGGTGATTAATTATATAGAATGTCCGGATTGATTTATATTTATAGTATATTAATCTGTGATGATCTGTGATGTGAAGTACTTTGGATATAGCTGTGATAAATGTGTGTTATTTACCTGTGATGAATGCTGTGTAAATTCAATGTTCTGGATTGAATTAAATTGTTTAAACCTTAAACAACTTGGCCTTTAAGAAACGTTTGGATTTCGATGAGACCGGGATCAAATATCAAAATTTGTTTTTCGAAAACCACATCAATCCAAGTTAAACGTTAGGTCATGAAATCTTAAGTGAAGATCGAGATGAAGTTTCAGAATGCAAGGGCTGTTTGTCGTTAATTCTAAGGGTGATTCCAAAACAAGTGTAACGAAGATAGTGCCTTCGGTTTCGTTCGAACTCGGAACGAACTTGTATGGATGAATGCTACCAGACCATTGTCAGTGGAGGATGATGAGCATTCCAACATAAGCGTTCTAAAAGGATTATCGTAGCCTCATGCCTCATCAATCGGGAATGGCTAAAACAGGGGAGGTGCACGCAAGGCTAAGTGGGTAGCACCCAAGTAGGATAGGATTTTCCCTGTCTAGAGGCCCCTTTATTCGGCTGTGTGGGCGGTTGTTGGCTACAACCGCAGGTTATCTTATTTGGACTATCCAGGAAGGGGTAGCTCCGGTCTTGTGTTGCAGGGGATCAGCGTGGATCCTCGGTACTCTGATCTAGACCAGGTACTGTGACGGGCGGTACCTTAGTAGCCCTACCATTGTATGGAATCAAATCTCAATAAGTGTTCTCGGAATTGATTGTATACCTATGTATGATGGAATTTAATGAATGTAACAATTTCGGCTATGTGAATATTTATTTGAAAACCCTAGACACCATTATAATATAATTGGATTTCCTATTAGTAAGGGAAAAACTTGTCCGTGTTTAATTGCGGAGAGTCTTACGAGATACCTTTTATTTCAAAGGTTTTTCAAGTTAAACAACATAACCGTTTACTCACACCAGATCTATGTCTGACCCGAAGTTTATTTTGTTTTTCTTAAACTCTTGGGTACTCAAATTTTTATGAGTAGCCAAGTGATCAGGTTGGCTTGACGAATTTTGAAAAACTTAGAGCAGGAGACTTGGCGTGTGTGTGTGTGTATGTTTCCACTGTGTTGGTATCACTTATCTGTTGTATTTTGGAATGTAATGGATAGACAAGTTTTCACGGCTGTCTAATGTGATGATGTTGTAACTGTATTGACTCTGATGTATAATGACTATGTAATATCTATGTGATGTATTATATTTTTCTGTTTCCGCTTTGAGATTCTAATATTGTTCTTTCTTTCTTTCTATCGATTCTCTTTCTACCTATTTCTTTCTTAATGATGATACGTCTTTCTATGAAATGAATGGTGCGTCGTCACAAAGAGTTTTCTTCGATTGGTTGGGTATTATCGAAGATTCAATAAGGAATTTTCGTGGATAGAAACACTAATGACCAAGCTAACGCGAAAGGATGTGAAGTTTATTTGGACCGATAATTGTGAGGAGGCATTCCAGAAGCTGAAACACTTATTGACTAATGCACGTGTGTCAGTTGTTCCTTAAGGGAACGGGATTTAATGGTATATACAGATGCATCTGGAACTGGGTTAGGAGCTGTATTAATGCAAAGAGGTAAAGTGATTGCCTATGCTTCTCGTCAGCTTAGACTGCATGGCGATAGATACCCAACACACGATATGGAGTTAGCTGCGGTATTTTTTATGCTGAAGGTGTAAAGACATTATCTTTTAGGAGAAAGATTCGAGCTATACATGGATCATAAGTCGCTTAAGTATTTATTCTCCTAGAAGGAGTTGAATATGAGACAGCAGAGGTGGTTAGAGTTTTTAGCTGCTTATGACCTTGGTATTGAGTACACACCGGGAAAAAGTAATAAAGTTGCAGACGCACTTAGCAGAAAACATCAGAATGCAATATTGACGATGATAGTTGAGTGGAAATATTTGAAAATGTTGTCTATATGCAGAGTATAGTGGAGATCTAGGAGTAGTTCTAGTACCGAAACTGCTATGTTGTCATGTTTAGAAGTTCGACCAATGATAATTGAAAGGATTGCTTGTAAGCAAGGAAAAGACCCAGTATTAGCTAAACGGGTCAAGAAGTTAAAGGATGGTATGGAGAGTGATGACTTGAAAGAATTCAGTCTTGACCAGAATGTGTGGTTAAGGAAGAAAGAAAGGTTATGTGTTCCGAATGTAGGAAACATTACGAAAGGTGTTCTAGAGGCATGCCATCTTCGAAGTTCACTATTCATCCAGGAGGAACTAAGATGTATCAGGACATGAAGAGGATTTTCTTCTTGGAAGGTGTGAAGAGAGATGTGGGCTTCTGGGTAAAGCAGTGTTTGAACTGTCATTAGGTAAAGGTCGAACATCAGAAGCCAAGTGGGTTACTTCAACCATTAGATATTCCAGTATGGACGTGGGATTCTATTTCGATGGATTTTATAGATAGGCTGCCAAGATCAAATCGAAGAAATGAAAATATATGGGTCATGGTGGATAGATTAACCATGAGTGCCTATTTCATTTAAGTTAAGTCAATTAGGATAGCACCCGCTTTGGCTAAGTTATTTATGAAGAATATAGTTAGACTTCATGGAATTCCTAGCATTATAGTGAGCGATAGAGATTCCATGTTCACTAGAGAGTTCTAAAAGAATCTAAAGGAAATTTTAGGAACCAAGCTCAAGATAAGTACCGCTTACCATCCACAGACTGATGGGCAAACGAAAATAGTTAACAAAGTCTTATAAGATTTGTTGCGAGCTTGTGTGTTAGATTTTGGAGGATTATGGGAAGACATCAACACTTAGTCGAGTTTTTATACAACAACAGTTATCATGCTAGTATAAGGATGGCACTATTTGAAGCTTTGTATGGAAGGCCATGAAAATCACCAGTTTGTTGGTTAGAGACCAGGGATAGGCTGGTTCTTGATCCAAATTTAGTTAGAGAAGCTACAAAGAAGATTGAGTTGATTCGAACCAAAATGAAGGAAGCTCAGACGAGGCAGAAGAGTCATGCTGATAGAAGATGGAAAGACTTAGAGTTCTCGGTCGGAGACCATGTTTTCATTAAGGTATCACCGATGAAAGATGTAATTCGATTCGGGAAATTAAGGAAATTGGCATCGAGATTTGTAGGACCATTTAATATTATAGAGAGGATCGAGAAACTTCCATATAGATTCGAGTTACCAAATAGTTTGGTAGGACTCCATGATGTTTTTCATATTTCCCATCTACGAAAGTGTATTAGAGATCTAGAGACTACTATAGCTCTGACTGTGTTAGTGGACTTAGTAGTAGAGCCGAATTTGACTATACTAAGAAAGCCAGTTCGTATAGTCGTGAGAGACGAGAAGAGGCTAAGGAACAAGACGGTCAGATAAGTTAAAGTCCAGTGGAGCACGACGAGAGAGATTGTGCTTGGGATACTAAGAGCAAGATTAGAGACGCTTATCCTAATTTTTTTGATGGTATGTTTTATCTTTATGATTGATTTATTGAGTATATTATCGTAATTTCAAGGAAAAAATTCTTTAAGGAAAGGAGTCTGTAACGACCCTAAGTTTTAGTAACATTATTTAAGATATTTAATCGGTTAAATAAAATAAAATAATGTAATGATTAGGAGATTGAGATTTGTGATTAGTGAGGGTAGTCGTGTCATGTTAACAAATGAACCAACATGAGTTAAAATAAAATAAGTTAGGGGATTTAGATGAGGGGAAAAATAGGAATAAGTAGACACTTATACCCTAAACCCGTACACTCATTCATTTCTTACGTTCATTTGTAAAAATTAAAATTAAGAGGTCAACCACCATTAGAAGATAAAAAAGAAAGATAAACAAAAGGAAGAAGCCAAATCAACTTAATCCATTCTCGAATCTCAAACATCTTAATCACAAAGCTAAAGTGAATAATTACTACATCTCATGTTTTCTAATTGTTTTCAGTTTTAGGTTAAATCCAAATTATTTTGCAAGGTTTGGCCATGTTTGATCGTTAGAAATAAATATATATGTGCTTGCTGATGATTTGTGATATTTCATATGGATGTTATGATATTTTTTAATGTAAAAATCCTATTAAGTGACATCCAAATATCTTGCAATTTTCGATTTAGATCAGAAATGAGATTTTAGAGGTGGGTTTCAATTTTCATAACTTTCTGAATTAATGTGGATTTTATATGAATTTTCTAGTGGGGAAAATGGATATTTGGGTTTAAAATAATTTATGGCCAAATTATATATGTTTTGGATCTAAAAATTATATATGTTAGAAAATATATTAGATATGATTTGTAGAATTTTTGTAGAATTCTCCTAAGTGGTTTAATGAGTATATAAAATTATTTAAGGTATGGGACTTAAATGTTTTATATATTAATAAAAAGAGAAGGAGTATTTTGTAAATAATTTAAATTGTTCATTTTTGAAATTTTGGTATCTCTCTTAGGAAAGAAATTAGCAACCAATCATATTTTGATAAACAAGGTAGGTTAGCAGGAAAGAATTAGTTTAAAATGTAAAAAAATAGGCTTAAACATGCATTTTACATGTTTAGCCACTTTCGACACTAATGTTTTGACCTAGTACTCCTGCCCCCATCACCATCGAAACCAATGCGCATGTTATCAAAGACTTGGTATGCAGCGAATTGGACATAGGTGAAAGGCATGTAGTCGAAACAAGTGGTTCCAAAGAAGATGAAGGTTTACTTTATTTTTAATGAAAATGCACCTGCTTTGCTCTTGCTTTCGACTTAGTTAGCTTCCGACCGAGTCAAATGGTTTAAAGGAATGGTTTCAAAAGAGGTTGCGCCTTTTGTTTTAAGTAAATTCTTTTGAAGGGGCCGAAACTCCTAATTGTCGCATCTTACCTTTTGAAGCAATGTCTTCGAAAAAGTTTCTTTGTTTTAAAACCCAAGCCGCTTCTCCAATACTTTCAAAGGGTTAGTTTTGACACCATCACTTCTTTACGTAGAAAATTGTTTTCGAAAGAGTGCTTTCGACTTAGTTGTTTTATGGCCCTTTATTCTATTAAAAGTAAAACCCAACTGGTTTCGAAAGGAAAGGTTTTAAATGGTTTCGAAAGGTTGTTCCACATGTTTAACTTGAATCCAAATACTTTCGAAAGGTTTGTTCATAGAAAAGGATTTGAAGCTTTTGAAAGGTTTCAAAAGAAGGTTTCGGAAGAAAAGATTTTGATAAAAGGATGTTTAAAGTTTTAAAGCTTTCGAAAGAGAGGTTTTTCATGGTTTTCGAAAGGTTTACTAAGAATGATTTCAAAATGTATGTTTTGACCTTTTGGCCTAAGGTTTTACTTGTATTGAATGGGATACTTTCAATGGATTCAAAAGGGGAACTTTCAAAGGTTTAAACGTTTTCATCAACAAAGTTTTATGTAAAGTATATGTATATGAAAAGGTGATTTGAGTAAAGCATAGAGAATATTTTCCTTATATGATTTAAGGTTTAAATCAATTTGAAAGAAAAGGTTTTCAAGGAAAAATTAAAGGGTAGATGACACTAAGTAAAATGACTCAGATATTAGAATAACAGATGGGACTGGTATAGGGTCGCGTCTTATACATTGCTATTAGCCCCTAATTAATTTAGTCCAAAATTATAGTTTATAGGGCTTTGTCACAGGTAAGACTGAAATGATGTTCCACATAGAATGGAATATATAGAGAGGACATGTTATTGGTGTACCTGCAAAACCATTAGGATCAATCGACCCTGGAGAAGTAAGTTAGGAATAGACCGTCCAGAAGAGGAGTATGTAACATGAGTTAGTTTATTTGTTTATTTGGTCTGGTAGGCCCGAGTCAGCGAAAGGTTAGCAGTTAGCCAAAAAAAAAAAACAATATTATTCGGACAAATAGTCCATTTGTTACCTAATTTATGTGCTTTCATGATATTGATATTATTTTAAACAATTTTGGTTGCAGGACTAAGATTTGAAAAAGTATATTTTAAAAGGATTTTAGTGAGAAGAAACCCATTCCGTTAAGCGGCGTGATCTCACTTAATATCAAATAACCAAGATGTATAGTATTATTCACACCAGCCTTTATATCTGACTCGAACTTTATGATTTTTCCCTTAAACTCTCGGATGCTCAAAATTGATTTGAGTAGGCTGAAGATTGAGGATATTCAGGTTTAGTAAGTGGACGAATATAGCTTCTAAAGAAGAGCAAGGGACTAAAGTTAGCTATATTTAGGAGTTGTTATGTTTTTATTTCCGATATGTTGTATTAAGTCTGTTATGACTATTTAGTATTCTATTCATCCATGGGTGCATCTTCGTATGTCACTTGGCATATTTGTAATAATTATATTTGATCTGAACCTGGGAAACTTTTGGAATTATGTGACTTGAATGTGAAATGTTGTTTTGAAAAGTAAAAAGAAAAATGTTTTACTTTTTGATGATTTTTATTTCATATTGAATGCTTCTGATATTATGGATACCATTAACATTACCGTGTTTGGTCACCGGAAGTTAATACTATAGAGGACTGCATCATCTGTAGCGCTTAGATTCGGGCCTCCAGATAGGGGATGTTACACATCACCTCACCCATGCGTACCTACGTCCCCTCTCCTCCTTACCATCACTTCTTGTCCTTTGGCATGAGAGCTTTGACTAAGTGAAGATTTGGTTGAATTTTGTATGTAAATATCTAAGATATTCATGTTTTTATCTTCTATAAATTTATATAGTAAAATTAAACGTTATATGTGTATGTATAGGAATATGACATGTTTATACATATGCGTGGAAATGCACAAGACAACAAACAATGTTGCAGCAACTTCGAACAAATTTCGTTTCGTTAAACTGTTGAAAATCTAGAAGCCGATTCCAGGTCACATTTTCACTTATTCATTAGATTACATATAAATGCAAACGAAATTTAAAAACTAATTTCTTATCATTATTAATTAATTAAAATGATCACATTCGAATTAAAAAACCGTATAAATTAATATTAAACAAGCGTTTACAAATAGTGTTGTTGTATCGATAAAATGTTATGAATTTTCTTATAATTTCAAATCAAGTATATTTCTTTATAAAATTAATATAAATAATTTATTATCACTATATTACTAATTAAAATGAATTATTATCATTTTAAAACAATTATTTAATTACTTAAACTTAATTTAAAATTATAGAAAATATATAAAATTTATGACATCCTTGATGTTGTCGTAAATGTATTTTATTTCCAAAAATAAAATAAATAATGTTTATTTAAAATTATTGCTTAAATAGATAGATAAGTGTATGCATCTTGTTCCATGACGTTAATAATGAGAAAATCTCAATTTTCCTGAAAACCGACTTTCTTCTTTTTCTGACGAAAACCCCCATATATCGATATTTGTTAATATACCTTTAAAACAGGATTACCATCATTATTTATGGTTAAAAACATTATAATTTGTATTACAAATTCTTCTATTTAAATATTTAAAATATAAATATAATTTATCAAAGTAATAAATTTACAGACCGTTACAGACTTCCTCATTTAAAAAGAATTTCTCCTCGAAATTATACCTAACTAAAATCCCAGTAAAAATATTATTTTAAGTTTCAACTACAAACCCGTGTTATGCTCGCGGATTATCTGTATGCACTACTTGATTCGATCTAAATTCGAATATACCCAGATTATTCATATGAAATATCGAATTGATCTTCTACTCAAATACACAACTTTATTTTCGAACTAGTATTGATCGCTCGAACCTCTAGTCCAGACTCTGATCAGGTTTCTTGATCGAAAACCTTCATTTCCCTTATATGGCTCTCAACTATAATATAATACACTACTACCAAACCACAAACTCTCATCAATGGTTGCTGTCAAGAATCGAGTGATAAATCCTTTTACGGAAACACATCAAAGTTCCATACTCGAATCTTAGATAGAAATCGTATAATAAAATGATCTACAAACCTCATACGTGCTTATTAACCTTCCCAAAATTTTATGAAAACATTTCATAAAACTTTTTTTCAAACATTTTTGTAAAGGTGCTTCTTTATATATAATTACTTTAAAAACAATTTATTCATCAAAAGTTTCTATCTTCTTTCCAAATAAGCCCTTTCAATTTCAACACTTAGAAAATACCTCTATATACCTAAATTCGAAAAAATATTTGAGGAAAGCTTTGTATTTTCCAAAACACATTTTACTGAGTCAAAATGAATGTCGCGTAAAACATCATTACGACAACCCAAAAACACTAGTATAGAATCTGATCAATTATACTTACTATTTATTTTTGATACCAAACTTAAACTATTTATTAATTAACAATGAAGCTGATCAAGTTGAGGTATCATTACCTCACAGACCTTCAATGAATGTCATTCTTAACTTAAACATGGATATAAGTTACCCACCCCGAATCTTTAAATCAAATATAGGATATGAATAAATCTTGTATACAATATAAAAAATCTCCTTTCGGAAATCACTTACTATAACAATAGTGTTATCGTCTATGTCTTTCTTGCTTTCTCGAAAACATTTATTATAACAAATTTTTTGAAATCTATGTCTTTCTATCACTTAATAAATTTTAAATCACTTTTAAAACCATTAAACTCCATTTGCAAATATCACTTTCAAAACATTCCTTAAGAGATTATTTTACTTTTAAAACGAAAAGCAACTCCCTTTATAAAAATTGTCCTCTACTTATCAAGATAAACCCGTTTATACTAATAAAACAATGTTTTATAATTTTATTCCTATTTTATAAAATTTCTTTTTTATAAAATAGCTTTGTTTATAAAATTCCATTTATAAATCTATTTAAAAAATATCAATTACAAATCCATTTTTAATACTTATAAAACATCGTTTATAAATCTATTACTTTATTTATAAAATATTACTTTTATAAATATTTTATGTAAACCATTTGAAAATACTTATTTCGAACTATTTGAATCTTCTTTAAAACTGTATTTCCTTTGTAATAAAAGATGGAATTATTTGTTAAAACACTTCTTTTTCAAAACAACTTTTACTTTGAATCAACTTTCCTAAGAATTCAAATACTAATCTTATTATTTCAAAATATCACTATCAAAACATTTCTCTTGAAAGATATTTTAACTTTATAAAAACTCTTTCGTAAATATAATCTTTCCATTTTATAACTCTACTCCTAAAATTAAAACTTCTACGAAATCATTTAAAAAATTTCAAAGATTTTCCAAAGTACCAAGATATAAATTCCCAAAAGTCTCTTAATAAAATATGTTTTACAAACCCAATTTATAAAATCATTTATTAAACGCATTCATAAAAAAAATTATCTTAAATAAATTCTTTTAATTTTAAACTAACATTATTATTCATCGAATACCACATAGTTGAATTATGAAACTGAATTGAATTATGAAACTGAATTCATAAGGTGCTCATATTTAAACTTTTAAATCAAACAACCAGTTAATTAATAATGGAATATTATCATTCCCTTAACAACTAATCACTACATAAATAACTATATTTTTGAAAAGATATCCCTTTATATTCAAAATATAATCCTATGTAAAATTATTTCATTTACCAATTTTCTAAAACAAAAAAAAATCATTTTATATGGTATTAACAAATACGGTTTCATATAAAATACTCTCAACTCATTCTAGGGTGTCTCTTACTCTATCTCTAATGAATTACTCATCCTAGGGTATTACTAACCCTATCTATGATGATACTTTACGCTTACAAAACTCAGGTTTTTACTCAACCTAAGCTCTGATACCAGCTGTGACGACCTACCTTTTCGACTCTTGAAGATCGACACTAATACATCCTTGGTATCCACATGCAGCAAATTCAAGAGCTGAAGAGGCAGATAATCGGTAGTAAAGGAAAGTAAATATATAAGAAAGAACAAACAAGATTCTCACATCGCATTCAAAAACCTGTAATTATACATATAGATGGTACATAAAATCATACAAAATGAGATATAAGAGTCATAGCAAGTATTAACCAGTTAGGCTCCCTCTCCGTACAGGTGCTAGTAGATGCTTATACATAATACAACGAAAATAGAAATAGATAACTATCTATAGAGGATCCCCCAACTTCATGCTCAATGCTCCTTCCAAAATGCTCCAAACTACCTAACAACTTGGTGCCCATAAAAATACGGCAACCAGAGTTTAAGGAAAAAGAAAATAAACTTCAGATCAGTCTTGGGACTGGTGTGAGAAAAGTCAAAATACTGATGTTTCAAAAGCATAGGGTATCTCATGAGACCATGCCGCATATAAAAACGGAACGGATTTTTACCTTATGATAACCAAAACATTGCAATGCAATATTTAGTGAAATTATAATAATGTCCAGATATAAATACTTATTAATCATAGCAGAAATTGTTACATTTATTAAATTCCAGCATACTAGGTTCTACAATCAAGTCCATAGGCACTTATTGGAGAATGGATTCCATACAATGACAGGTAAGAGACTACCTTCCGTACAATACATATCCACAGGAATGTATCGAGGATCAACACTATGATCCTCTGCATCTGGCAAGACTGATTTACCCCTTTTTGGTCAACACTATGGCCTAGTTAGTACCGAATATGACATCACTACGGTTGTTACACACCTTTACTGGGATCCCATGACATACACTACATACTCGACATGTAGAGAGCAATTTGGAAAGGTGACGACCATACCTTAATTTTTGTGAACCACATAGCCGTACGGTATACCCTGTTTAAGCTATTTCCAAGTGTGAGGCTTGAAGTAACGTAACCTCACATAGAACATATTCTACTTTGAATGCCACGTTTCCATTTCTAATAACAGATGATTGATTTTCACAGAAGTACAACCTCTGAGTTCGTATGTATCAGAGAAGGGTGTTAAATACAGAAGGGGCTACCTCCTACACCACCAATAGATGCACGTTTGTAAAAGTCAATGTACGTGTATCTTAGGAAAGAAATGTCAGATACTTGTCCATACAAGTTGTCCAGAAACAGGACAAACTGAAGGCACTTCTCTTACTACATCCCGTTTGGAAATCACCCTTAGAATTAGTAGCGGGTAGTCCTTGCATCAAAAATTCCAATTTAAGATACCACCACGACCACCATATATATTATATAGTAATTTCCACCGAGGGTCAGTGACAAGTAGCCTACATTATGAAGATCTCCGTCTTCAAAAACATTGTCTCCAACTTTCAAACAGGTACATTGGTTTGAAGTGGTTTTCAAATAAGAATCACTCAAATTCAACCCCAATTTCTCCAAAAAAATCATCGATAAAAAGTGGCCAAATATTTTATGGGATCATTATCCCATTAATCAATATCTTTTTCATCCATGTAAAATATCTTCTTGAGATACATATCTTTAAAACATTTCTTTTCAGCACATACAGGATTGTTAAACCTCTTTTTATCTTTGAAAATATAATATTATCTCTTTTAAATTACTTATAAAGCATTTTCCATTATTTTATGGAGATTTTATTCTAATTATACCTAATGCAATTTCCTTATTCAACCCATACTATTCGTCGAATAATGGTGAAATCTCCTTTTAAATTCATATGGATAGTACGAGTTACCTTCTTGGATTTTAGTTAAAGTTTATCTTTCAGGAAAAATGTAAATCTCATTTTCTTATATCTTTGGAAAATATGGTCCAAGTAAATCAAATTTACTATTCCCTATGTTGGGCTAGTCCGGATAGCTAGAGAAGAACCTAAACATTGGTTGTCCAAGCTCTAGTCTAGAGATTATCTCACTGTCACCCAGAAGGTGATCAAGTAATTTGATCAACTGTAGACTCTTTAAAATAATTGATTTATTATTTGAAAAACATTTACAAAGGATTTGGAAAGAAAATCCCAAGTTTAAATCTTAATTTCAAAAGTTACCAAAAAGTGTCGCAAAAAGTGTGTCAAAACATTAAGTTTGTTCCACAAATGCCCATTTTTATAACTCAAATCCTTTTTAAAACATTTTAATAAATTTATAAAATTTATATCATATTTTTAAAGGTTTAAATATATCTTTTTTCAAGATTTTACCACTTTGGTTTCCGAACTGCCAAAACGCGACGTTTTTGAAAACTTGATTTGGACATATCTCAAATTTTACTAAATAAAATATTGATTTTATTTTTTCGTTTGAAAACTATATTCATTATTGTTTGGAAAATTCTTATTACAAAGAATTCTAACTCATATTCCATTCTACACGTCCATTTAACTTTTCATGTCGTGAAATCGCGAACCGCCGAAACACACGGCTTATTTTTACTCCATTTTCCAAACTTTCTCAAATTTTTCCAAAATAAGTTTCAATGTTTATAAACCATTTATAAATCATTTTAACTATTTTAAAGAGTTTTCATAGTGTCATGTATACTATTTCATTTTATAAAGGAAAGTGATTCCTTGTTGTAAATTCGACGTGTACTTTACTGTGAATTATTCTACTTCGAACAAACATGCCATCAACATTCAAAACATGATGATCAAACATAGAAAACATCCATATCAAATAAATCATATTATCATCTAATCTGTAAATTTAATAGTAGAGTTTTCCAACTTCATTGGTTCTAGATAAAAATTGACTATAGCTTCACTATGAACATTATAATTAACCAACACTTCAACTAATCATCACCTAACCTAACTAAAACATCACCTAGACAACTCTACTCTCCCTTATAGCTCACGGCTTCATTCTCCGCCAACACCTAGTTCATGGCCATCGATCGCCACCACCATACGTGCTTACGGCTTATAGCCTTCTCTCCTTTTCTCCTGACCTCCACCACCTTCGCACATGCCATCACCTCCTCCTCCCTATTGCTCTCGACCATAGGCCATTTCCCCCATGGATGCTCAAAGAAAGAAGAAGGGAAGAAGAGAAAGAAGTATATGTACGATAAGTGAAGTGTATGGGTGTACTTATAGGTGAAATGTGTAAAATATTTTCCAAAACAACATCATTGGCCTCCCATCACCTTGTAGGATCGATTTCACCCTAAAGGGGGGATGAATAGGGTGATACTAATAATAATAAAAATTAATGCGGAAATATATAAAATAATTGCAGCAAAGATAAAAGCAAAATAATAAAATAAGAATATAACAACACAGATTTATCCAACTTCGGCAAAACCCTACTTACGTGCTGCCCCCAAGGTTTCTACTAGAAATTAAGTAGTCAAAAGCTTACACATGTAAAATTGCGACACCCGCTATCGACTAACATATCCCTACACTCAAAATTCTACCACAACTCAGCCACTGAGTTACGAATTCTTGAACTACAAAACCGTAGTTCATAACCTAGTTAAACAACTTCAGTTTGAAAATTTTAAAAGAAAATTATAGTTTGAAAATAAACACTAAAAAACAATGCCCTATATAAGTTTAAGCCCAAATAACAAACTACAGCCGGCCCATAAAAAATAAATATGAAGATAACTCCCTTTCTTTTCTTTAGCCGATTCTCTTCTTTGTAAATTCTAGTTCTTTCCTCTCTAGAAAAGAACTTGGGCTACTTCAAATTGAGGTGTCGCTTAGAAATTGATCGATTCAGAGTATATTTTAACTTATTGGCTTCATAGATTAATCCTCCTTGCTTTGACTTCACTCGGCTGCTTTAATTTTGTCGAGTTTAACTGAATGGAAATTGGTATGTGATTTTTGCTTTTATTTCACTGTTAATTTGCTTGAACTCGATGCTTTTCTGTCGATGATGGTATGGGAATTTATATAGGATCGAAACCCTAAATTATCATTCGTATTTTCAATTTGAATTCTTCAAATAATTTTGTTCGGCTAATTGTTTTTCCTTGAATGCTTTTGATGTATTCGGACTATTTCAATTTGTATGTTGCTTGATTCTTTGAGTCGGTTCCGTTCATTTCACCTATGACTTCGGCTAATTGAAATTGCGATAATCTGGTTTTATGACTTTTGACTTAGTGAAGATTGACTTGTTCATTTCACTGACTTATTGGATTCGTGTACTTTCATCTTGCATCTTATAATTTTCCACAGCTTGATTTTCTTTATTTCTTGACCAATGTTCATATTACTACTTGCACTGTTTTGTAAGACTGTAAATTGCTTCATGTTATAACATTTGTATATAACCATTCACTATTTGCTTGGAATGAAGTCTGGTCTCCACTGCATATATATGTGTGTGTGTGTGTGTGTTCATGCATGTATACATGTATGTTGTGATGCCTTGTTCTGCTTGATGCTCTATTGTCACCTCTGTTGCATTGTGTCTTCATGAGCATTGCATCATGTACTCTGGCTGTTCATGCCTCTGACCTGATACATATGTATGTACTTGCATGCATATGTGCATAATATGTCACTTTGCTTGCTGCTTCACTTATCTGGTGCATTATGGTCTGGCATTTCATTTTGATCTATGACTGGTTGTATGTATGGATTTAGTAAGTTTATTTTATATCGGTTTTGTAAGTGATTCATTCTGTGGTTACATATATAAATTCATCTACATATTTATGTTCATACTAGTCCATATATTTGTTTATATGAGTTGGTTTAAGAGTGTGTATATATATATATATATCAAATAATTTATTTGTTATGGTTTTAAACTTATGAATATATTTGTGTTACAGTATATATAAAGTTTATATTAATTTGTATGTTTTAAGTATATGGATAAAACGGTATGGGCAAAGCAGTTCGACTGTAAGTGTACATATATGCTTACTAGTATAAGAGATATATGTTTGATTTAAAATATATGTGCTTTGAATTTAATATGGATTGTGTAATGTAATATATATATATATTGTTTGTTAATATATTATGTTTAAATATATCATATGGAGATTCTATTTTAAAAATGTGTATTTCTAAATATTAAATTTTCGTTATATATATTATGCATCTCGTTTCAGTTATATCCAGCTGATTTTTGATTTGTTTTCATCGATTTCAATTCCTCAGCTTTGTCTCATCGATCTCGATTCTATTTGCTTCGCTTCAAGATTTGTCGTTGGACTGGTCGATTGGCCGGTTCACGATTTAATTCGTATCTTGTCAGGTTGTCAAATTCCTCTAGCCTCGAAAGGTGAGCAATCACTCACGATTAATGTTCTTATATTTATTAAATTTAATTTCAATTGAAACGACAATTGAAATATGCTGCTATTAGTTATTTACATTGCTATATATATGATATTATTTGTATTTGTTCACCTGTGACATCTGACACCATTATCTGTTATTTATACTGATGATATATGCCTGTTATATTATTATCATATATGTTGTCACTCTACAAGTTCCCTTTTAGTATAGAATTCACTATGCATTAAAATGATACGTACCCGATTGATCTGTAGAATATGAGAAAATCATTATGGGTTGAAATGATATACCCAAGCGATTTTCATTGAATTGAATTTTTGATTACGGATTGAAATGATATATACATGTATATATTTAAATTGCGGATTGAAATGATAAATATTCGTATCACTTGACCATAGGATAGAAAATTATATACAGGCACCGTTGGTCTATATATAGATATTTTGAAAATGATTTCTATGGTTTTGGAAAAGAAATTATGGTTTTATATAATATTGATTTTAGATATTATATAAATGTTATTTTATATATAGTTATATTCTTGATTTTAATCTATGTATAAATTTGTTCTAATATAAAATAAGTTTAATAATAAAATTTGTTTTTATTAAAATAGAATATGGTTAAGTATTTATTTAAATTATATTTTAATATAGAGTTTATAATAATTTTAATAAATTAAGGTTGAGAAGATGGATTTGAAACTGAAATGAAATTGTATTTAATTAAGAATTATGTTTAATTAAAATCGATTTGGAACTTATTGTATTTGAGATTTTAAAGGATATGATTTTATAACTTGATGTTGGTTCAAAGTGATTAATGAATATTTCAAGTTTGGGTTTTATTTAAATGATATTGAATTTATTAAGTAAATATTTCAAAACTAAATAATAGTAAATTAAATTAAGATATATATGAAATTATAACATTTAGTTTTGAAATTTTAGAGTATTTAAAGCCTTAAAATATATCGAAATTGAAATGGTTTATTTTGTGGTTCAAATCTGTATTTGAAATCGATATTATTTGGAATGGTTTATTGAGAAACTGAATTAAATTGAAATTAATGATTTGAGATTTGATTAAATTTGAATTTGGAATTCGAGTAGATTTGGAATTGATTTATGAAATTTGAGGATGCTATTTTATTATATAAAGTATTTTTAAATTTTATTTAAACTATTTTATAGTTTACTTTATAAATTATTTTAATATAAACTATTTTTAAAATAAATCATTTTCAAAATAAACTATTTTATATATACTATTTTAATATCTAAACTGTTTAAGTGGTGGAAGTTATATTTTCGAAGTTATGAATTTCAAAGTATTATGTTTTGAAAGTGTTATAATTTCAAGTGTTTGGTTTCGAAAGCGTTATAACTTTGGAAAATGATATGATTTTTGAAAATGGATATATTTGAAATGGAAATTATATCGTATTAATAAGGTTTTTGAAATGGAAATGATATTATGGTTTTGAAGTATAAACTATTTTGAAATGACCGCGGTGTTATAATAACGTTTGGATGTTAAAGCGACTGGGACCGGAAGTTGTCATACTCTCTGCCTAATTTGAAAACTACTTTAACAACTGTGTATTTGGTGGAGATTCTAGAATGAAGTAGGATGGTGGCGACATCCTGTAGAGGTATATACGTGGACCCGACTCCCGTGAGTTGGCATAAGGTAGCTAAAACAGGAGCAATCGACGGGCCAATGAGGTACCTCCTCTGATCGGACACACTCCTCTGATACTATATTCTGACTTTGGGATCGATTTGGTGGCCACTTTTGATTTTTGATTTGGAAGTGTGGCTCGAGGTGGGCGGTAGCTGCAGCTATGCATTATAACCAGCCCTAAAGTGTAATTGGTATATCTACCCTGGCATTGCTAGTTGTGTCATGTCACCTACCCTAGCATGCCTTATATGATTTTGTTTTGTACCATACCTATGGAGTGCCCTCTGACGACACCCAGTATGGGTGGGATTACGGTACTGTATAGACTATGGAAATATATAAAATGTGTTAAGGGGGGATATGGGTAACGCCTTAATGCTATCCTTAGAGGATGGTTGTCCTAAACATCCTTTGAGTTACTTGTATTTCAGTTGTTATTTCATTTGAGTAGGATTTATTGATATAAGAATGTTAATCCTGGCTCGAGTGTTTTGTGTTTTGCTTTATGCTCGAGTCAGACTGAGTGATACAGCATTTGAGACTCACCTTTGAAGTTGGAATTTCGCTTGGAGATCCAACTATCTATCCATCTTTCAGATATTCAGTTGATTCTAGTGATGTATTCTGATCTTGTATTTTACTATTGTATTCGGGACTTGTATCTTATTTGACTCTGTTATATATATAGTAGCTTCATGAACTACTATTCTCTTGTTTTCGCTGCATTATTGTTATATTACTCTGTGTCTGTGATTATTTTATTTACTGTATATGCTGAGTTTTGCCAAATATAAATTAACAATCTGGTATTTTGAGCAACTCAAATCTGGCATGTATGGATGCGAATGGTTGGAAATATCGGGTTGTTACATTTTTCTTGACTCACAAATATACCATTACTTAATTATCTTATTTTTAATCCTAAAAAGAAAGTTAGTTTCCCCATTGACTCATTCAAATTCCTTAATCATTATATCTAAAAATTCTTTATTTAACTATTCATTTGTTGACCTAAATATAATGTCATCTACATATATTTGTATAAGTTGAATATTATTATTATTTCTTTTAATAAAAAGGGTAGTATATACTTTTCCTATTTTAAAGTTAGATTACAATAAATAGGATTTAAGTCTATCATACCATACTTTATGTGCTTATTTTAAACCATATAAGGATTTCTTTAATTTATAAACATGATTTGAAATTTTTTCATCTTCAAAAAGTGGAGGTTGTTCTACATAGACATCTTCCTTAATATAGCCACTTAAAAAGGAAATTTTGACATCCATTTGAAATAATTTAAAATTATTATGAATTGCAAAAGCAAGTAGAATTCTAATAGCTTCTAATCTAGCTACAAGAGCAAAGGTCTCATCAAAATATATATCTTCCTTCTGACTATAATCTTGAGCACTTATACGTGCTTTATTTCTAATGAATTATCCTTGTTCATTCATTTTATTTCTATAGACCCATTTAGTTTCTATTACAGATTTATTTTCAAGTCTTGAAACTAATTCCCAAACATCATTTCTTGAATACTGATTCAATTCTTCTTGCATGGAAAGAATCCATGAATCATCTAATGATGATTACTTTAGAGTTTTAGGTTCATTAGTTGAGATAAAAGCTAATTACTCATTTTATTTTATTTATTTCTAAGGGTTTACAACTGACACTATATTTCATAGATTATTTTCTATAGGTTGATCTTTTAAATATTTATTTGGACGTTAATTTTTTAGAGTTATTATTAGTTTCATTATTTGTAATTTCATTAATATTTTCTTCTTCATCAAAACTGGTATTATTGATTTAAAAAAATTCAACAAATGAAATATGTAATGTTCCCTTAATGATGTAAGTTCTAGCGTTAAAAAATCTATAAGCTTTGCTTTTATTAGATTAACCAATGAAAACTTGTTTATCCGCTTTAGCATCAAATTTATCTAAATTATTTTTTGTATTTAATATAAAACATTTACTATCAAAAACTTTAAAATAAGATACTTTAGGCTTTTTATTATAAAACAATTCATAAGGAGTTTTCTTTGTCAAAGGTCTTATTAATATTCTATTTAAAATATAGCGTGTTGTAGCGACTACTTCAGCCTAAAAACCATTAGGTAAATCACTATCATTTAGCATCATTCTAGCACATTTTTGTATAGTTCTATTTTTTACATTCTACTACTCTATTTTTTTGAGGTGTTTACAGGAATGAAACTTTAAGTGTGATCCCTATCTTATTACAAAAGTTTTCAAAATTTTCATTTTTGAACTATCCTTCGCATTCACTCCTAATCATTTTCATTTTAGTTGACGTTTGATTCCGAATCCTTTTAGTAAAAAATTTAAACATTTCAAAAGCTTCACTTTTAATTTTTAAGAAAATTGTCCAGGTAAATCTAGAAAAATCACCTGTAATTACCCCAACATATCTATTATGATTTATTGATTATTTTTACGAGGGTCAAGAAAAGGTCTAAGTGAAGAATTTCAAGAGGTTGAGAAGTAGGAATCGTGTCTTTTGATTTAAAAAACTTTTATAAAGTTTTCCTAATTGACAGGCATCACATAAGTTGTTGATATTAAAAATTATTTTAGTGAGATCTCTAATAAGTTCATATCTAGCAACTTATGGTAGATGTTTAAATTTTAAATGACCAAATCTTTTGTGCCAAATCCAAGGATCACTGGATTCTGCTAAAAGACACATATTATCATTGGACACTTTCGTACTAAAAATGTAAATATTATGCTTCCTAGTTCCTTCAAAAATAATGTTTGACTCATTATCTTCGATGTGGAAAACATCTTTTTCAACTTTATTTTAAAACCCTTTTCACATAATTGACTCATGCTAAGTAGGTTATGTTTTAAATTCCTAACTATCAAGACATTAGAAATAGTAGGAGTTTTAGAGGTGCCAACATTGTCGATGCCAATCACGTATCCTTTAAAGTTGTCTTTGAAGTTAACCGGTCCACCATCTTTATAAACAATATCTTTTAAGATCTTCATATTTTCAATCATATATCTTGAGAATCCAATATCCAGTATCCATTTGTCCTTCTTGAATTGTGATAAATGATTATCAAGTGTCTATTCATCATCGGCTATATAACATACTTTTTCCGACAATACGACATTATATCTTTCTAACATATCAAGTGACTTTTCAAAATAATTAGTTTCTGATAACATATTAGTTTCACAAAATTGTTTTTTCTTTGAAAGTGTTAAAAAGAGTACTAACAATGTTGCTAGCCATTTAAACTTTTCAAAAAAAATCAAATCATGGGTTTTTGAAAACCTAGAGCTCTGATACCAAATGTGCATTACAAATTATAGATCTTAAGGCCAATTTAACACTAGAGGGGGTGAATAGTATTTTCTAACTTATGTAAATATTTTTAATTTTCCTCCAAGAATAATATTAAATCGCATATTAAAAACACATAATTATACTAACAATTAATCACAGAGGCAATCAAATATTAAACTAAAAGTAACAAAGTAAAGTAAGAGTTAGAGAGATGACACAAGGAATTTTATACTGGTTCGAATTTCACCTACATCTAGTCTCATACAATTGCTTGTATAGATTTCTTTTCAAATGATAATCTTTAACTAGGTAGAAACCAAACCCAAACACAATATCGATTTTGAGACTATAAGACACATTCTCTTGTATTTCGAGTTTGGGGTGAACCCACAGGATCTAAATGGGCTACTAAGCACACCTACTAGACTTTAACGGGCTACAAGCACACCCATTTGATTTGATAATTTTTCCAAAGACAAATTCTGGTACTTTGGATACAATGGATCCTATAACCTCGTGGATAGCACTTTGATCTTTGAAATAAGAGAGTGATGTTTCCAAAACAAAAGAAAGTAGTATTGAATCAATATAATGATGTATGAATTAATTTTTTACGATTTTAAGGAGAATAGAGTATATTTTTCAAGAGAGTGAGGAGTGGGAAGAAAGTAAGTAATTAGTTGTTAAAAATTTGTTTTGCACCACCTTATATATAGTGAATGAACAGATGTATCCATTTGTAAAGGGTTATATCGAACAAACACTTCCATTCAAAATTTGAAAAACCATTTGATGGCATGTATGTCGACATATCCTAGATATGTATGTCGATATATGCAAGGTAAAAATGAAGATTGTTTCTTTTTGAAATGTTTTGAAAATTTTATAATTTATAAAATATTTTAAACATAGATTTTAAATATTTTTGCATTTAAAAAACTTTTATGAAGTATTTAAAATATATTCCTAAAGTTAAAATAATTTATTTTTGTTTAAATATCAAAGATTGAAAACTGGAGATAGAGATCAGAAATTGCTATCAAGGGATTTAACAATATTTACTAATGACTCTATACTCTAAAATATAACCTTGAAATCTTCATTTCTCCATCTTTGAACTCGCGAGTCTTCATATTTTTATCTTGAGTCTTTATACCGTACAGTCTTCAATTTTGCATCTGTGTAATATTCTACACTATATATTATATAACTTAGCAAAACATTGGTATATATGTTTTATATGCTTGTTGTCATCAAAATCAATAACTGAGTTACTAACATTATCAACACGGTAGTTTCATAAACTCGATAATGATTCACTTTGTGTTACTAAGTACTTCTCATGAATTCCTTACTTTTATGCTGATACTAAATTTTTAGTATAAATTTTTTTTTGCTCTGTCTTAAAATCAACAAATATGTATTGGTAATTAGGTAATCATTTATGAAAACTTTGCCTTAGTCACTCTCTATTAAAGGTATTCTATTCTCATTATTGTGGATTTACATTAAGTATTAATATTTTTTCTAATTTAATGGACAGACTATCATACTTTTCTTCTTTATGGATTTTAATAATTGTTTAAATCACATCTCTTTCACTATAGAAAGTTTTATAGTTTTTAGGGATAATATCTCTTGCCTACCAACAACTAATACTGCTTATGATCCAAAACACTATGTGTGAAGCATAATGTAACACCCCTAACTTTTATAGCATATCATTCTAGATATTTAGTTAAAAGATAATTAAACAAATAATACGGGAAAGTGTATATATAGTATGGATAATTTCCAAGTTAATATAATTTAAATTTCAAACTTTAAATGAAGGATTGGTTTAGAGAGAAAGAAATAAAAGGCCTTAATTATATTGGAGATAGGCATAAGGAAAGAAAGATAAATCATTTAATTTATTTCCCCAAACACACTGTCCCCTCCCTCTCATATTTCTAGCCACACATTTATAACAAAAGAAAACAAAATAAAAACACAAAACTCTACTAAAACTATCTCAACAAAGAAGAAGCATAAGAGAAGTAACAAAGACAATTTTCTCCACAAAAATCAATCTAAGATGAATAATATCTCAATCTCTATGTTTTTAATGTATATAATTTTGTTTAAGGGTAGATCCCAATTTAAGTTTATGTTTATTGTAACACCCTCCTTTACATCCATATTACCCAAGAATATTACAAGTAATATTCGTGAGTGATATAGAGAATAATGTTGGATAGGAGCGACCATCCATATTTATTTCCTTAGGCTAACACTGTTACGTTTTTACCTTTGAATTTTATTAAACACAATGACGTGAACAGTTTCGGCACAAAGTAATGGACATGTTAGCTAATATAAAACAAAATAGTATATAACATAATAAAGAACACAGAATCATATATCACAGTAGTAAAATATAATACATGCCATAATGATTTTATAAAAAGAAGCACTAGTCTCACATATGTATATATACATCAACTCCCTCAAGTATCAAAAGAATATATGTACAACATCAAGAGTCACTATCACAATCAAAACATTACTAGCATATACAAGCACTAGAACAAAATGATACTACTAGATATATGTATATATATATATAACATAATGTCTATCTCCATATAAGCTAGCCCACGTCCACGGTCATTAAGTCCCTGCACCTGACAAGACTTGATCGGTTTGACCTGAATATTATAAAATAAATGGGTCAGACTATCTCTAAATATCAAAATGTGAGCTCATAATATTAAGCATGTCAAGAACTCAATGATAAAGTAAACACTATACACTATGCGAAGATCTCGTCAATAGATGTATCATAAATAATCACCATGTCACAAGGTCATCTCATGACCATCATTGGCAATCATTGTAAATATGGTGTTCAATCATATCAAAAATAGAAATCATAGGACTAGCATAAAGGCTAGAAAATCCCAAGAAATTGTTAATCTATAAAGAACTTAAGACTGCATGAAAGCAAGTCAATCGCAAAGAAACATAAGACTACATGAAACCAAGTCAACTACAAAGAAACGTGAGACTGCATGAAAGAAAGTCAACATCAAAAGACAAGAATGAAGAAATTCGAGGTAAATAACTAATCTTGACTATATGGATATTCTTAGTGTAAGTTGCTTTCTTCCAAAGAGAGACTGATATGAAAAGCTCAAGGAGTTTAAGAAGGAATGAAACTGCTAAACTCCAACAATCATAATATAACCGATCCACATAACATATGTTCCATCTACAAATGCACTTATAGGTGTTATGCCAAATGATAAATGACGTAGTGTTATGACAATGAATATAGCCCGAGAAACTGACTCCTAGCTTTTGCAGTATAGGGATAATAGATGAAAAAGATACCACGACTCTGGATGCGACCGCCGTAGTCAAGCTGCTAGGGCGACTACTAGCCTGCATGGTCAAGCTTTAGAATGCACTAACGAATAAGACAAGCTATACACATAGCAAGTTTCCATAAGATGTTATTTAATTAGAAAGTGTTATATACTTTCAAATAGTAATTACTCAAATATCACCTGTGTATCCCATACCACTCGATGTTACTTGAATATTTACTACAAGGTAGTAAATTCCACTCACTTGTATATTCTACACAATAACTCGTACAACTAACCGATGAAGTGATAATTAATGTCCCATACCACTCGGTACTATTAAATCATTTAATTATATTTCTCGATGCATAAATAGAAGAATTAACATAAAAGAAATATTTTAAAAGTCATTAGATAATATGAATATTTATTTATAAAATAAATTCATTTTTAAATTTTAGGTATGAAATTTCTAAAGGCTAAATCAAAATTCTTTTCAATATACTTCTCTTCACAACTTTTGAAAGCATACGCATGTATATATTTTAAATAATATTCCTTAGAAATATTAATAAATTTCCTAAAATCATTTTGTACCCAAAATAGATACATGTATGAATATAGGATTTTATATATCATACCTTAAAATATTATTCTTAATTAATTCGTAAAAATCATTTAAATCTTTAAATTCATTTTTAACAAATATATATTTCTTTTTCAAAAGCATAATATCAATTTAAAAATTACTTGTATAACCTTTTATACTCAAAATAGTTGGAAATGAGATATTTCATTTGTACCCTATTTTATTTTTACTTCTTATATCATAGAAAGAGGTTTTTATTTATCCCGACATTTTCAAACCTTGTAATAATTTCTCGAAAAGAGTTACATGTTTTCAAAGGTTTCAAAATTATTATATAGTTTTTATAAATAAAATCACTAAAAATTTGAAATTATAACTTTCGTAATATATTTTATAAAACAGTATACAAAGCATTTGCAAATTTATAATCTTATTATAGTAGGGATTTTAAATGGTTTATTAAATATACATTGCCCATTTTAAAAGCTTGGAATAAAATTTAAACATGGAAATGAGTTAAAATTTAATAGAGTTTAATACTAGTTTCTAAAATAAATTTTAATAAGAATTAAAACATTCAGCTCTAAAATCTTTAAAAAGATTTAAAGTAATTCAAACAAGGGAACAACCAATAGTTTGAATTCGAAAGTAAAATTGCTCCATAAAATATCATTCAATGGTATAGAATTATTTATCAATCCGAATTTCTTTACGATGGACTCCGGTTACACACAATCTATATGCATCGATATATATAAGTGTATAAAATTCAATTTGTAATCAGACATAGTTCTATTTGCAAATTGACCTCTTCCATCCTACATAACAACTCAATGTACCATCAAACATTCCAATCTAATCTATATCATTTGATGAATAAGATAATCACATCATGTAACCAACCATATTTCAATCAATTCGCCCATTCACAATCAATGTTCATCGAAATCCATAACAACGAATAATATGCAATAGAAAATTTATACTATAAAGATAGATATGTAAATTTAATAACTCACCTATTTG
The DNA here is from genome assembly GCA_030765085.1 of Allium cepa. NCBI lineage: Eukaryota > Viridiplantae > Streptophyta > Magnoliopsida > Asparagales > Amaryllidaceae > Allium > Allium cepa. Next base: position 302,507,424 of record CM060945.1, on the reverse strand, counting down.
AAGAATAAAAGGGAACATGCTCAGCCCCAACCACTCCTTCTTAACAAAGAATGCGGTGTTACTGCCATAAACACAACTATAGCTATGGCCCTTACTATTACTTAGCTCATCATGTGTTACATCATTAGCCAACGTCAATGATAACAAAGACAACGCCTCCAACATCTACCATCAAGCTCTGGTCACCGTCATAGCTACCACTTCCATACTTACATCACTCGCTAAGCCATACGCAATGCATGCCACCTCCCACAACTGTCGTCGTTGTGGTGATTCCTCTTCATGTAGCATTTCGTTGCCGCCCCTTATGCGCCGTCATATACATTTTGTTTATTTTTCCTCTTCGCAAATTTTTTTTCTTTCGTTGAGTGAACTGGGGATTTAAGGGGAAAAAGAATGAAGGGGCTTAGATTGGGAGGAGAAAGGAATATAGGTATAGGAATAAGTGGCTAGATTGGGATTGAGTGGGTTTGGGCCTTACTTGTTTAAGGAATGTGTTTTTTATTTCTATTAACTCTCTTTTTCTTTTAAGTAATGCATTTTAATTTATTTATAACTATATTCCAACTTAAAATTTACACATCATTCTAGCAATTTTTAATTCGATAATTGTCTAATTCCTATCAATTTATTTTAGAAAACAAAATCATTTATTAAATAGACTTCGGTCAAGCAAAAGTTTATTTTCAAAAAAATAATTATCAAAAATCAAATTCGAATATTTATATTTTTGTTAAATTTATTTAATATTATGGCTTCAAAAAAAGGTTTGTTACATTTATCATGCATATGTTTTGGGCAATCATTTATATGATTTACTGTTATCAAAGATAGTTTTTATGGAATTTCCTAAGAGGTCTTTTAGTTAAAATCATAGGTTTTGAATATTAAATGCTTTGAATTTCTAATATGATGTTTAGAAACGATATTTTGGAGATGGATTTTTCATTTCATAATTTTTTGAATTACTATAATTTTCTTAGTTGAGAAAATGAACAATTTCAGATTTTAATTATTAAAAATATGAAAATGAATTATTTTGCTTTGAAATTTTTATATGTTGTAAAAGAGAAAATTACTTGTTTTTAGGTAATTCTCCCAAATTAATTTCGATCTAATGTAAATTATTTTGTGTAAGAAGGTATAAATTGAAAAAAGGTAATTTATCGCATAATTAATGAAAATTAATATTTTGGGAAATAAAAGAAAACTTCTTTGTGTTTTACTGTAAAGGATTTTTGAAAAGATTTGATTATCTAATGAAATTTTGACAAAAGATATTGATTTGCTAAAAAGTTGTTGCTTTCAAAGAAAATAAATTAGTTGTTTGAACCAAAAAGGGCATAAATACTCAGAAGCAATATAAGAGAATAAAATATGAAGAATTATAGATGAAAATGTGGAAATAACAAGACTATAGTGGTTTGGCAAACTAAGGCCAATGTCCACTTTGAAGTTTTTATTGTTTATTACTGAATTGGAGGCGAAAGTTCTTAGGAGTCCGTATACTTAAAATTTCAGAGTTACAAGAATATAAGAAATAATGGAACTAGAGCCAAAGGATCCTCAAAAATGAGCCCTACCCCCTTATTTATACAGGTATGGAGCCTAAAATATCTCCAAACCATTGTGCACAAATTTGGCAAATTCTCCTAAAATAATAGGTTCCACCTCAACAGAAGCTTGGAGTCGGTACCGATCCCTACATGGGAGTCAGTACCGATCCCCAATATCTCCATATTTGATGGCTTCCATCCCTCACCTCGAACTATTTTTTAGTTAGCTTCTTGATCCCATATTCATTTGTACTTGTTTTAGCTTGTTTCTAAGCGCAAATGATGGAGTTGAAGGAGAACAAAGTTGTAGTTTCAAATATGCATAGAGTTTGATGGAGAAATGCATTAAATCAACAAACCAACTTTAGAAATAGGCTTTTGGCACTGAGATAAGCATGTAGGTAGAAGATGGAGTCTACCCAGGTTGTATTTGGGAGTCGGTACCGATCCCCGACTTGGGGGATCCTTGTATCTTGTTGTTTTTTATGGTTTTGGCTTTGACTTCATGGTTCTATCTATGCTTGATTGCTGGACTCCTGAGCTATCTCCTGGGCTTTACGCCTTGAAAATTTCATATTCTATATATCCAGTTTGTATGGATTCTTCTTGGTCAAAAGGTGGGATAACACTTGGCCCTAAAAGTACATTTCATTTCCAATGTGATGTGCTTTGAATGGAGATAAGATCGAACTAAGGACTCCACTCCGTGCTTTGAATGGTCGCTGCCTTTTCCCTGAATCGATTCCATGAATTGTCATGTCCATAGCGATTCATCGTGTTGTTTTGCCAACATCGGGGGGCTATAAATCCAGAATGTAATATTGTTATTCTGAGTTTGATGGTTTTAAACTAACCCCATCTATGAGTTCCTCGGGCATGAGTCCAATTTTCCTTTAATTTTCGTCTTTAAGTATTAGGTATATACACAAATGACTCATTACATGTGCATAGGCATTCACACACATATGCGTATGGCATACACATGCTTGTACATATATGTTTGCTGTTTTTAAAAATATATTAGGACTCGGTACCGACCCTTGATTTGGGAGTCGGTACCGACTCCATACTTGGAACGTTTTCCAAGCTTTGACCTGATATAGGCTTGAGAGGTTTTATAAGCCTTTCTCTCTCTTTTCTTTCTCTCATTGGCTCATTCATATTCCCAACTTCAACTTGAGTTCTCGTGGTCATTATTGAAGATTTTGAGTTTGCCATATAACCTATCCGCCATCCATGCTTAGGCACGTCGCCGCTGCATCCTCCGAAGCAATCAAAATCGCCTACACCACCACGTCCTTGCCTCGGTCAGACCTCCCTCCACCGACCCAAACCCAAACTCTAGAACCCATCCTTACTTGAATCGATCTCAATAGGTGGGTGGATGATGTACTCGTCGACGGAGAAGAACCAGCATGGCCACAAACATGGTGTAATGAGGGTGTTGTTGGTCATGGTTTCAAAGTCGGCAAGGATGAAGGAGGAAGGTGGGATTTAGCTTGATGGTGGGGGTCGGTAGGACTCCCATACTCAGGTAAATTTAGCCTACTCCAAGCTTTGCAACCGCCTTGGAGTTACATGTAGAATTTCTCTATCTTCTTGAACATTTCTGAAGCATGGCTGATAAGATTAAGCTAGTCTAAACGGTCAACAAAGACTGTCACGTCGAGCAACATCCAAACTTTAAAATGAAATGCAAAAATTAATAGTGAAATAATAAACAAAATCCAGACGGCACCACACTACACCAGTGTCCGCTTTAGCATTGGGGTATAGTTTGTAGTTAATCTTCTAATGTTGATTATCATCAAGCTTTTGTTGAAATGGACCAAAGACGTTCCAAACATCTAGCTGCTTAGACTACAGGTACTTCATCTTCAAAATATATTGAATTCAATCCAGAATCAAGCTCAGCTATAACTTTTCAAGTGCAAAAAACTCATATCCAACTAAAGAAATTATTATAATTTTACGTGTTGATCAACAAAATCTAGAGAATCTCGAAGTAGAGGAACATATTCCTGAAAACTTGGTTGAACCAGCATAGGCCTCAAAAAGATCCAACACCTGATACTCTTGAGGATATTGTAATACTAAACAACCTTATTGACTCCATTCCCTCCAAAATCGATGAGGGATCTCTTTGGAGGATATGCAGTAATTATGGAATCCATTTGATGATGTTCTGGCATCGTTTAACGAACAGAGAGCTCACGATCCTCCACAAGTATGTAAAGCTTGCAACAGATATATGTGCATGGCTTATTGCGTCCTTTCCTTTAATCAATTCTTCCATTGAGTCCTGGGCTTTATGAGACTGGTGCCCACATAACTGCATCCAAACAGTTAAACTTTTCTTCTTAGCACTTATCTAGTTTTCTTTAAGCATTTGAATCGAGTGCTTAACGATGAAGGAATCTGATACATCTATAGCTTTAAAAGCCGTAAAGAAAATCCATATTTTATTTACTTAGTGTCGATGAAGGGTTGTAGAACCATTTTTAGAGCTCGGAACAAGCTGATTTACTTCAAATCTGAATGGTTCTGTGTACACTGTCCACTCGGGTTTACTCGTAGATGGATATCTGTATGTATGTTTTATCTAAAATGCCATTCATGTATTTGTATCATAGTCTGCATACATAACTCACCTTTCTCTGATATGGATATTCCGGTGAGACCCAACGATAGATCATTTTTACATAGAATTAATAATCACATGGCAGTCCAGCCAAGGATAGGTATATAAGAACTCTATTGGTGGATAAGAGTCTTCTTGCCCTTGATTTATTAAGGGAAGGCGCGGCACTGGCATAGTTCCAGGAGTCGACATCGAGGATGATGGTGATAATGATGATAACAATCCGCTAGTAGGAGACGAAGTCGACCCTGAATTACCCTCGACCCTAAGTCTTGGAGCTGGAGCAGTAGAAAATATAGAGCTAAAACACGAAGGTGCCAAGGACAAAGAAATTATTGAAGAGGGTGGTGAGGCCGGCTAAAGTAATACTGAAGTGGGCCATGGATCTCAGGCCAAACAACCAAGAGACGACCCACCGCCCGCCCCTAAAATGAGACTGATTATCAAAATTTTAAAGACATGAAGCTCCACTCAATCTCCACTAGTCACGAGTGTAGAGAAGACTCCATTTATTCCTTCAACGGTCATGTTCGCTCGTCTAGGTTCTATCCCTATAGAGTTCGGATCTTTTGACATTGATAACATTAGCATCAGTGACATTAGTTCTTCGATCCACTTTGAGAACGACATCATTCCAACAGGTGCGGGAGAGGTTACTCCTATGAGTAAAGCTTCGGTATATAGTCTGTCCGGGTGACACTAGGACACACATACACATGCATGACACTCGTACTTGACCCATGTCCTTACCCATTTGATCTAACTCATCCCTATTTTCATTACAAGTTTGATGGATATGAGAAAGCATTCATTCCGATCCGTAGAAAAGAAAGCATATCTTGTTCAACGCCCCTGATCGAGCTTATACCATCAAGAGAGTGGTGGAGACTATGATTCAAGATACTGCTCCAGTCGTGATAGGAGCAGTTATGTCAGGGTTCGTTCTTCTCATGATTCCGCTTCTAAGCACCGACCTAGATCAAGATCACCTTCTTCTAGAGGTCCGGATAGGTAACTTGACGGCCGTGATGATATTCCACCGGCTGACTCTTCTCAACCTCCACCACTTGCCTCTATCCCTATACAATCTATAACATTGTCTCGCTCCAGTCAGTCCTCTAAGCACTAACATAATAAGAGTAGCTCCAATACTTTTCAATAGAGGCCTGGTAAAGGAAGCACAGTTGCTTCAGCCATTTTAGAGGAACAGTAGCTAGACACTACGGGACGGATGGTCGGGCTTAAGAATGAATTCCCTAATATTTGCTCTAATGAAGTAAATTCTTGCCAAACTTAAAGAGAATTCCAATTGAAGTCCAACAGAGTACCAACGACTGCAAGATCGATGTCCATAATCAATAAAACAAATGGGAAAAGCTGGTCGAAAATTTCAAAAGTTTCAACAAACAAGCTGCTAGAGATAGAGAACTAGAGCATTGAGGCCGAGAACAACCCAATCATAGACGCTGTCGACATTGCACTCGAAAATTCAAGAAAATCCCAAGCCAAAGCGAAGAAGAAGGCCGAGGAGGCCATTAGAGCACTTGAAATAGAGAGATCCAAGCATCTGGAAGAAATTGAGCCAGCGCATCACTTGAACCATGAGCTTGTCATGGAAAGGGATGCAGCTAGGAGGAACGGAGATGAATTAAAAACCAAGCTTGAGCATGAGTCCAAGGAAAATGATAAAGCATAAAAAATTGCTTAGGACACATGCGACGAGTTGGTCTGCATCAGAATAGAGAGGGATGAAGCGCTTGAAAGGCCAGGGATGTAGATGCTCTCATCAAGAGAGAAGTTGAAGCTACACTAAAACAAGTTGAGGAGTGGGTAGAAGAGCAAAGGATGAAGAAGTTTGAGCCACTAATCACCTAATACAATACTATTGTGCTCAAGTTTCAAAATTTGGAGTGGTTTAGAGAAGATTACCCTTTAATGCTTGCTCGTGCCTAGGAACGGGTTGTTGAGGAAGAGAAAGAATTGCTTAGTAGTGATATTAAAGATATGAAGCAGCTAGAAAAAGAGATTTTTTAAGGGAGATAGGTCCAAAATCCTCCATGAAAGTCAGCTTCTTATTACCTAGAACTTTATGCAACATCCCAAAAAGAATTAGGCGAAGGTTCCAGCTTTGCACATCATGAGGTTAGAGTTGGCCAAGCTCTCGGGACTCAAGCTGCTCCTAATGCCACTATTGATTCCTTAGTGACGTTGGTTAAAATCCTGAGAAACCGCAGCTTCAAAAATCCATTGTTCTCTCATTATTCCGGTAGGAACCCCTTGAAGCACTCCAGATAATGCGGAAGCTCAAATTGAAAAAGGTATCTCATTGACTTCCCTTATTTTCCAGAGAGTTGGTGTGTCACTAGTCAACGTCACTAATCCCCCTCTTTGTATTTCTTTAGATACAAGTCTACCTGCAGTTGCTCTGCTTCCTTCTAAGGACTCTCTAATGGGGCCATAAATATCGGCATTAGAGTCCATAATCGTCAATTCCCAACATCTCGGTTGAAGAGGTCCTGAGCCTTGACGAGTGCAGGATAGATGCTTTGTTGGAAGAAGAAAACAATGAGAATCAGGGGACTCGAGTTGATGGGGATTTTGTTATTACTGGGTTCTCCTAGTCCCTATTGGGTCCCTCTATGCATGAGCTTGAGCAAAAACTCTGGATAGATATCCTCCTTGCCAATTAAATCAAGTGGGAGCAAATAGGAGTTTTCCTTCCTTTATTGTTGATCGCTTTGCTTGAGCATAACCATTTTTCCTCCAATTTACATTACTCCACCCGACGGTGCTTGAAGTACGTCGACGATATTTTCATAAAGCATTCTCGCCTCCATTTCTCCACCCGAGAGCGGCCGAGTGCACCTGCTTTATTTTCGAAAAGCACTCCCTCCATAAACCAAGGCAGTAGAGAAAGAGGTGGAAAAAGGTAAGGAGAAAGCTCAAGTGAAGTCTCCACTGGTTCTAAGAAGAAGAAGAAGTCAAAGAAGAGATGGTTGCTGCTTTGTTTCTCCGTAGATAGACTTCTTTTATTTGTCATTCGGCTCTCTATGGATTTGACCTCCGTTACCGACTTTTTGCTTTTGGTGTGAGCCACTTGTACTTAGTTTTCTTAGTTTAATGTTAATATTGGAGACTTTCTGCTTTGTAAAATCTTTGTTCAAATTTGTCTAAGTACGTAAGATATACGCTTTTCATTCAAAGGACTTGGGATTCATTTCGTTTATTGGCTATTTTTGGGACAATTCTTTAATTCATTTTGTGATTTGCCGACTCGCATCGTTCTAGCGAATATAAAGCAACCCTTGCGGTAAAACACTTAAGATAATGTCTTGAGTATCCTTTTTCAGGGATAATGAGTCCCAACCATACCAAACTCTAGGCATGAGTTTAAGTCAACTACTTAGAATCATAGCCTATACATCCTCATCTAGGATGTTAGCATTCGACCACGCCTAACTTCGGGCATTGGTCGAAAGTTTAAAAATTGGATCCCACTTTACATCGAGCATGGACCTTCCGTTCTGCCTACTCCTGGAAAGATGTTAAGGATTAGATGGACTTGTCATGCTTGTCTCCATTTATACTCCTGCCCCCAGTCCGGGGATGAGAGTTGAATAAGTGATCGATCATATCATGCTCTTTTTGATTCATACTCCTACTCTCCATCCGAGGGTAAGAGTTGGCATATGTACGGTTGTATCATGTTTGGTTTTTAGTTTGTTCTCTTACTCCTACCTCGGGAATGAGAGTTAGGGTATGGATACTCATATAGCATACGGTTTAAGTTTATACTCCAACTCCTACTCTGTAAACAAGAGTTAGGGTGCGGACGATTATATCATGTCTAGCTTATGTTCATACTCTGGCTCCTACTCTGAGAACGAGAGTTAGGGTAAGGACGATTATACCATGTCCAGCATATGTTTTTGTACTCCTACCCCAAATCCAAGGGCAAGATTTAGCCGGTGTCAATCTCCAAGCATCAAAAGGGAATTCATGAGCCTGATCATGGACTGCAAAAGCTTGCTCGATGCCTATCTTTGAGCACCTGCATTAATCATATCCAGATTCATTCGAGTTGATCAAGTCAAAACTCTTAAGAAATGAGAAGGCATAATTTCTAGCTTGAAACTTCGTTTTATTTAATTAAAGATGGGAAGTGACAAAATTCTGACTTATTACATGGCTCTAGCCAAATATTTAGGAATTAATTCTTTAATCGAAATAGCATCGTAGATGCTCACTATTCCATGCTCTTGAGCGTGAGATCCCACCATAGTTGCCAGCTTGAAAGTGCTATCCCCAAGCTTTTCCTCTATTGCATACTGACCTTCCCAAACCGGGACCAAGTTCTCAAGGCTAGGGAAGATTCGTTTGAGGACCAAGTCGCCGACTTCAAAGGTTTGACTTCTAGTTGGTGTTATAATATCGAGGAACTTGGTGTCTATGCATAGACGTCCTAAACTCAGCTTCGGTCTGCTTCTCATCGATCATACCAAGAGACTTTAGAAGGAGTTGCTCGTTTGTTCATTGGTAATAGTGGGTAATTCCATGAGAAGGTACTTCTAGATTGACCGGAATCATAGCCTCTGATCTATATGCCAAGTCGAATGGAGAATGGTCAGTCATTTATTTGTGAGTGGTTGTTAACGGGACGACCCACTTGCCATTGGCCTTCTCTAATCAGTTCTTGAATGGACTTGATAATTTTGTTTACAGCTTCGACCTGTACATTGCTTGAGGGTGTGATACCACTACGAATTTCTTCTCCATGTGATGTCGGTGGCAAAAATCATTAACCTCTGTATATTGAATTAGGTCCCATTATCAGTAATGATGGCATGCTAAACTCCAAAACGATAGATGATATTTCAAACAACAAAGTTGATTGCTTTGTTCATGGTAATCGTGGACAAAGGCTCCACCTAAGCCCATTTAGTAAAGTAATCAACTGCCACGATGACATACTTTGCGCCGCCTTTAAATATTGGCAATACACCAATAATATCAGTACCCCAAACTGCAAACGATCAAGGATTGACCATTTGAGTCATTTATATCGGCAGGGAAATCAGGATTTTAGCAAATCTCCAGTGCTTTTCGCATCTTCTGGTGTAGTTAGTTGTGTCTTGATTGACAATTGGTTACAAATATCCGTAATGAAAGATCTTCTTTGCAAGGGTCTGCCCCTAGTGTGGTCACCATAGGCCTAGTCATAAACTACTCCCAGAACTCATTTGGCCTTGTCGTAAGCGACAAACCATGGTATAGGGGCAGAGAAACCCTTTATATATAGTATTCCTTCTTGCAGATATATCTTGAAGCTTATCAAAGGGATTTTCATCATTCATTCCTTCTGCCTGGAAGGAGACCTCTTTGCAAATAATCTTGAATTAAAGTAAACCATGACTCCAATTCAGGATCAGTCTCCAAAGTCCAATCTACATCCATATGGTCAATGCTCATAGCTGAACCAGGCCCATGAGCTGCGCATCTCTAGAATTAGCCAACTTAGCAAGCGAATCAGTTTTCTCATTCTCCACTCTAGGAATATGAGCGATCGTGTAATATTCAAAGTTTCTAAGAACCTCAAGAACTTGGATTAAATAGGGAGCTTGCCGCTCCTTTCGCTTGATACTCTTTCTGAACTTGGCATACCACTATCTGGGAGTCACAAAAAATGTGTAACGTCTTTATTCCCAGTTTCTTAGCGATTTTGAGTCCTATAATCAAGGCCTAGTATTTAACTTCATTGTTCGTTGTTGGAAAATCGAGTTTCAAGGCATAACAGATTGGGTGTTCTTCGAGAGTAAAAAGCACAACTCCAGCACCAGAACAACGATCGTTAGATGCATCATCCATATACATCTTCCTTCCAACTTATTTTCCTCCACTGCTCTTTGGAGAATCATCTCATGCATTGAATTCAACTATGAAATCCACCAAAACCCAACCCTATTTTGCTCTCTGAGGGTGATAAGTGATAATTTATTGACTCAATTCAATGTTCCAATTTAGCGGCCTTCCTGAAGTCTCAGGTAGCTGTAAGACTTATAGTAAAGGCTATTCAGCAAGGACATTAATCAATAAGCCTAGAAGTAAGGGAAGATCTTTCTTGAAGCGATCATCAGACAGTATGCAACTTTTTTCAGTCTGGGGTAGCTTCTTTCTGCTCTTGTCAACCGCTTGCTAACATAGTTGGCCGGTCATTGGATGCGAGATTCCTTATGTACAAGTGCGGCGCTCAGAGTATGCACCGACACTACCAAGTATATAGACAAGCCGTCATCGTCTACTGGCTTCGTAAGGATTGGAGGTCTTTCCAAGTGATTCATCAAAGCTTGGAACACATCTTTGCACTCCTTGTTCCATTCAAATTTTATCCTTTCCTTCTTGATCACCTCGAAGAAATGGATGCATTTATTATTGGCCTTGGAAATGAATCGACTCAAGGCAACGACTTTCCCATTTAATCTTTGGACCTACTAGATCGTCTTTGCGTCTTCAATCTCTCTCAAAGCCTTGATCTTCTCTTGATCGGCTTCAATTACACAAGAGTTCACAATGACGCCCAAGAATTTCCCAGATGCAACGCCGAAACAACATCTCAAAGGATTGAATTTCATTTTGTATTGTCAAAGGACGTCAGACATTTCTACCAGATCATCAATGTGATTTCTCGAGCACTATGACATCATGAGCATATCATCCACGTAAACCTCCATTGATCGTCCAATTTGGTTCTTAAACAACTGGCTCATAAGTCTCTGGTAAGTCGCTCATGCATTCTTTAACCCAAATGGCATGACCAGATAGTAATAGAATCCGAGATTTTTAAAAAACTGTTGTGTTCCTTATTCAGGAGTGCATCGAGATTTGATTGTATCTAGAGTATGCATTCATGAATGAAAGTTGTTTGTCTCCAGCAGTTGAGTCCACCAACTAATCTATCTTTGGCAGTGGAAAGCTGTCCTTCGAGCATGCCTTATTCAAGTCCTAATAGTCAATGCATGTCCTCCACGACCCATTTGCTTTCTGCACCAAAAAATGGGTTTGCTACCCAATTTGAGCATAAGGAGTCACGAATGAAGCTATTATCCTTTACCTTTTCCACTTCTTCCTTAAGTGTAGTGAATCTCTTCAGACCTAGCTTGCGTCATTTCTGTTTTACAAAAACACATTTAGGATTGATGTTTAATGCATGGCTCTCTATCTTGGATGAGATCCCATAAATTTCCAAGTGTGTCCAAGCATATGCATCTAGGTTTTCCTAGAGAAAACCAACCAACACCCTCATCACACTAGTATTGAGCTGAGATCTAACCTACAGGACTGTATTTGAGTATTCCCTGCCGACTGGAACAGCGATTTTCAACTCGGCAGTAGCTTATCGTCCGCCCTTCAACTTTTTTCATCGGCCAATGTCATTGTAGATCCAATTAGTTTGTTTGAGTCGGGGCTCAGGTGGTAGTTTCTATACATCCAAAGCCTTCATGCAGAGGACCCCCTCTACACACTTTCCTTTCTCCTTACGCCTTGCTTCCTTTGGTTCAGCAACATAACACTCACAGCCAGACACCTGATCTCCATGCACAATCCCCGCTCCATTGTCTGTAGGGAATTTCATAATTGAATAACCGAAAGTGATGGTTGCTCTGAATTTAGCTAGGGCCGATCGGCCCAATAATGCATTATAAACAAAATAAACATCAAACACTAAAAATAGCACGATCCACACTCGCCGGTGGTTGCCTTTAACAAGTTCCAAGGGTAATTTGACAAATCCTATGGCTTCCGCAGCCGTCCCATTTAACCCATGTATACGAGATCTACAAGATTTCAAATCTCTCTCCACCAACATCATTTGATGATAAGCTTTTTGAAAAAATATATTAATTGAACTCCCACAGTCAACAAGCACCTTTCATACAACAACAAGACCAATCATGGCTGAGATCACATGTGGGAAAATTGTCAGAGCCTCTATTCCATTAGCATCCCTGTTCCGAAAAACAGTATCATCTATCATGGTTCAAGATTGTTTTGACGGAGCTCCATCTTTAACAGCATAGAAACTTTCATTCTCAGCATGCTTTAAGGCTCCAATGTATCTGTCTATTTCCATAAAAAATTTATGGGAAGGATGAGGACCACCGATGATTGTATTAATCACTGATCATTTCTTTGTCCGAATGAATGTATTAGCATAAGGTTTAGCTTGTCCACGCTGGGAAGACGGCCCAGGGGCATTAGAATTCCTTGCCGGCCATTCTACAGGGCTTTCACATATTGTTGCAATTTCTTTTTCCTTGTTAAATCTTCAATCATGCCACGTAAGTTCCTACACTCATTAATATTATAACCATGAGCCTCATGGAATCTACATCACTTGCCCGACTTCTTCTCCTTCTCAATCGACTCCCTAGGAGACGACTTCTCATATGGTTCGATATGCTGAGTAGCCTGATAGATGTTCTCTATCATGTTGTTCAATTTAGTGTAATTGTCATACTTGGGACCTCCGAAATGACTCCTGTATCTGGCTTTCCCTTCTTTTCCCCAACATTGTTTTGTTTTCCTCCTTTTTTTTATTACCAACTTTCATATCAACATTTCCAGTGCTTCCTCCAGATTGCTTTATAGCAATATTACTCTGAATTGGCTCATTTGAACTTCCAGTCTCAGTTCTCCATGGATGCTTACGTGCATCCTCTCGATGCATATACTCATTAGCTTCTCTATAGAGAGCTTCCATTGTCGACAGTTGCTTCCTTTCTATCCAATCCCTAAAATCTAAGTCAAGATGAACTCCTCTACAAAGCTCCATCAACACCATATCTTCCTTTGGTTCCTTTATTTCCATTATAGCCATGTGGAGCCTATTTAAATAGTCCTGTAAGGACTCTCCTTCAGCTTGATATATGTTAGAAAATGACATCGCATGTTTATGTGTGAGGTGTGAATTGCTTCATGAATTTCCATGACAATTCTACAAAAGATGATATAGGCCTCGAAAGAAGCCTAGAGAACCACATTATAGCCACCCCTTATAAGAAAATTGGGAAATAGTGGCACTTCACTATATCTGAAGGCTTAGCTGAATCCACGTGTCATTCAAATTTTAATAAGTGTTTTCCAGGATCCATCGCCCTTCTGTACAACGGCATCGTTGGCATGTTAAATCTCTTATGGTATTTCGCATGATGGTTGTCCTCTATAAATAGGTTCCAACTAGCATTAGTTCCCCAATCATCATTAGTTTTGGATCTATTTTCACTAACCAGCCTTCTAAATGTATCCTCCACATAGCTTGAATCAACATATAAGACTAAACGACGGAGATCGAAACCTGACCCAAGTGTTCGGTGTGGTGAGTGTTCTTAGGAAGGTGCTCGAAACCTAGGCTCCCCGAACTCCATGGTACGCATTCGCCTAGCATTCCCCTCTGCTTGATTCTCGTAAGAAACACCATCAGCAATATTGTGATTTCCCAGATTCAAACCTTCAACATCACATCTAGGGATGACATCCATGCTGCCTTCCAAAGGATGGGATCTAGGCCCACCATTTTAGGGGTACATACCGAGTCCTAATTGGGGATCAGTATCGGTCCCTGAATTTGAGCCTAAGGATCGTCCTCTTCCTTGTGTAGATGTTCCAACATCATATTGAGTTTTATTCTACCTTCCTTCCCTCCATCTTCGCGCAGATGAAGAAGAACTCTCTGATTCTGAGCTGAAATCCCTTTTACTCTATCCACGGCTATTTTGTGTCAGCTAATTCAGCAGCCTCAAGGTCTATTGCATCATGTTGTTCATTTCCTATTGGCAAGCCCGGAATCTATCCTCCGTCTACTTTATCATCCTATCCATCTCTGCTCTGGTGAAAATGTCAGCTAGAATCTGGATCTTTATTTGCTCGGGTTTGTTAGCTTCATTCCCATGTTGAGTATTCTGATTCTCAGTGTCACTAGTGGTAGCTCCGGTAATTATGGTTTGGGTTTGGAGTTCCATCCTTAATGGGGCCATGGAAGAAAGCTTCTTGTAGATTTATTGGAAGTCTGAATTGTAGAAATTAATCGAAAGAGGAATTGGATCTATCTCTTGGATATAGAAATCCAATAGTAGATGATGGATCCAAGTAGCCTGAGATTGAATTTCTCGATGAAAGCACCAAAATGTTTGAAATAAAAACGTCACAAACACCCAGAAGTAATAGAACAAAATAAAATATAAAGATGAAAATAAGGGAATAACACGACATAATCTTTTATAGTGGTTCGACAAATCAAGTCCTATGCCCACTTTGATGTTTTGTTGCTGATTTCTGATTCAGAGGCAGAGTTTCTTGGGGATCGGTACGACTCCAACACTTAGAATTTTAGAGTTACAAGAATATAAGAAATAATGGAACTAGAGCCAAAGGATCCTCAAAAATGAGCCCTACCCTATATTTATAGAGGTAGGGAGCCTAAAATCTCGTCTGAAATATCTCTAAACCGTTGTGCATGAATTTGACCAATTCTCCCAAAAGAGGTGTCAACTCAATAGAAGCAGGGAGTCGATACCGATCACTAAGTGGAAGTCGGTACCGATCCCCAATAACTCCACATTAGGTGTCTTTAATCGCTCACCTCAAACCATCTTGTAGTTAGCTTCTTGATTCCATAGTCATTTGTACTTGTTTTAGCTTGTTTCTAAGCTCGAATAATGGAGCTGAAGGAGAACAAAGTTATAGTTTCAAGTGTCTATGGATTTCAATGGAGAAACGCATTGAATCAATAAACCAACTTTGGAAATAGGCTTTTGGCACCAAGATAAGCATGTAGGTAGAAGATGGTGTCCACCCAAATTGTATTTGGGAGTCGGTGTCGATCCCCGAATGGGGATCGGTACGGATCCCCTACTTAGGGGATCCTACTATCTTTTTGTTTTTTATGGTTATCTATGCTTGGTTTCTAGACTCCTGAGCTATATCTTTGGGTTTCCGTCTTGATAACACTAAGTTCTATCTGTCCAGTTTGTTCGAATTCTGCCTGGTTAAAAGGCTCGATAGCACTAGCTTTCTAGATATTTGCAAAAAAATATCATTTTAGACATTCGATAGCTTTGAAGTTTTGACATTCGATGGCTTTTAAAATATTAAAGATGCGATAGCATCATATTTTACTGCACTCAATAGCTATATTTTGATTGACACTATATAGTTTCTTGTAGTTTAGACATGCGATGGCTATGTTCTACTTGACACTTGATAGCATGTTAACACTCGGTAGCCTCACAAAGTTTAGACATGCAACAGCTATGTTTTACTTGACATTCATAGCTACATGTAACCTAAACAAGCAATAGCTTTTCACTGACATGCGATAGCTTTGTTGAAATACGGTAGCCACATATAACTTATGTAGCAACCCATACCTTAATAGGCCCAAATTTCGACAGAATTGAACCCCAATCCATCAAGGCATGAATCATTGGATTTGGTACCTGCAAATAAGCATGAGCATTATCAGAGATTGATAGAAATCTAAACTTATAGTTGAAACAATAATAGTATAAGAATATTGATTATGACCACTACCTTGGAACTTATGGTATTCCTTAGATAGCAGATTGTAACATCAAGATCGAGCATGAGAGAAAGAAGACTTCTCCAACAACAAAGCACATCTAGCTTTAGTGACTTGTTCCACTAAATTTTATCATGTGGGTTGTAATGAGGAAGGGGTCAGAACAACGTTCTAGTGACTGGAAAAATATAAACTATCCATAACATAAACTTATACCGATAGGTTTTCATTTAATAGTTGTGTCCATCAAGGTAAGAAATTCTAATCTAACCTTGTATTGCACACATGATTAATTACTTACCCCGTCCCAAGTTACGTAATACTAATGAATTTATATAATCCACCCAATATTTCCAAACCCATTAGCCACTAAGTACTACTAAATACGAAGCGGGCTTCTATAATACTTTTAAAAGAGAATTAGGCAGACTCTGTCATTTATGACCTTTATTGAGGTAGACCCATCATTTAAGACCTTCGCTACTGCCACTATAAAAATATGAGAAGAGAAGGGAGGGTTGGGCCTGAATTTATAGACGTTAGAATCAACCAGAACTGTTACATTGAAATATATTAAATCCGAGCCCTTGTGGCCTAGATTTATTCGAGACGCCAGGTCGTCGCCAGTCGATCGCCTCTGGGTCACAGGTCGACCGCTGGGGGTCCACCTGCACAATGATGGGTTGTGTTATGGGACTGGGTAATTAATATAAAAATATTAATATCTTCTTATTTAATTATTTATGTTTCAAATTTGTATTTCATCCGTAACTTCTTCATTGTGCTCTGATCGCAAAACACCAAATATGAAAGTTGCTCAGAATTTCACAACAAATGCAATGGTGCAAGTTTCATGGTTAAATTCCATCATTTGTAGAAATTCCACTTTTGGAGCCTAATTAATTAACTAACTAATTAAATAACTAACGCCAAATTATGGGGTGTTGCATTCTTCCCCCCTTAAAACGAATTTCGTTCCAGAAATTTTACCAATGAGTAAGTCATGGTTTTAGCTCCTAATTATCCTAAGCTACACAAATAATGAGTGTACAACCAATTTTGCAACCAAACGTGCATAACTAAATAGTGTATTACTGTATCATTACATAGAAAATATGTATACGGAATGATTTTAAAGCATATCCTCCTATATGAATGCATTTCTTTTGAATTTTTTTTTTGAAACATGATTCAGGCAACCTACATATATACTGCAGTTCGATATGTATGCAACTTTTTGAAAAATCTTTTCAACCAAAACCTCCAACTTGTACAAATAGAAGTACGAAACAACTAATTTTTCATGCACTTTCTATCATCCAAATAATCTAATGCAAAAAAAAATAGCTTTCTAAACTTTACTCCTACGCTAAAAAAGGGAATTGAGGCGAAGAATTTAACATTCTTACCATACTATAATCTTTTCATTCACATAGTATAGTGAAAATTTCTTTGCTGCCTCAGATTTGCTCCAAATTTTCCACGTATATTAAGATCATAAATAGACTTGCGAGCTTCGTCAACAAGGTATGGAAATAGAAATTGCAAAGCTAAAACAGTTATTCTCTTGTTATCGCTTGCATTTATCACATCATCGACGCTAATGCACTACCAAATTTGAAAATTCTAACTCTATTTACTTTCCCCATGCCTAAAACGTGACCTTCAAGATCAAACATTTCATAAAAATCTTTCTCACTTTTCAAATTTATACGTCATTTGAAAAATAAAATCCCAAAATATTTAGATGCACGTTTTTCCTTGAAATAAAATTTTAGACGAAAACTCAAAAAATAATTTAAGAGTCAAAATAACTAAAAAAACAAAACTTTTCTTTCTTTCTTTTTTTTTCAAAAGGAAACTTTTCAAATAAAGGGAAAAAATTTCAATGTATTTTCTTCCTAAAAATTTTGATAAATCAAACCACAATTTTAGCATAGTTGGAAGTTGGTTCTACAACTAATCTTAACGCAAAAATTTGACATCTTATTTAAAAATGTCAACACATCTATTATTCGAAAAATAGCTTTTAAGAAACATGAGCAATGACCCACGCTATCAAAACAACTTTATCATGTCCTTCGCTAAAATTTCCAACTACTCTAAACTTCCAGCCTTATATTGCTTTTACTGTTAGTTAAGTGTCTTTATGAGATTTCCATATTTATATTGTTGCTCTACTATACATATATATAGAGCGATTCACATATCCAGAAACAATAACACAGAAAATGAATAGAACTCATGCCTTTTATAAGAGACAACTAACAGTTTATTAACCAAACAACCCAAAAGAAAAGAACAAATGCTAGAAATAAAAATATACAACAACCCTAAAGACAACACCGCCTAAGAACTGTGAGAAGGTCTCATTCCGTGGTTGGAGCTTGAGCCGCTATCGTGACCTTAGAATGGTCAAAACATAGCGGCTATGCACACAATCTCATGCCCTTGGCATTGTTGTTTTGTCCTAATCTGCAGAGCTCTTCCTAAACCTGATGGACAACAGTAAGCTCGAGACTCATGTATCCCTTAGCACCCTGTGTTATCCCCTATTGTGGTGTTGTGGCTCTAGTACTGGTACAGGCGATGCAGTAGGCAGTAAAGGAATATTCATCCTCTTAATGGTGGTTCGGTCGATGGTGGAAGGGCCTACCTCATTACTGGCTCTCCGCTCATATTTACCATGTAATGCCAAGACACGTGAGTGAGTAAGTGGTGGTATGGAAAGTGAGTTCTCGGGGTACCAACTCCCTAATCGACCATATGGAGCATCAAGACACTAGCCCAGTTAACGGCTATGCCGCCAATTATAGTATAGGCGGCTTTTCGCACCGCAGTTCTGATCTAGTCAAAACTTCCCATCATCGAAATGATGTTGTGCTTAGTGAAGCACATGATGAGATGGGCCATCAGTCGTAAATTGTCAGTCCTCCAATCACTAACATTTCCAAAAAAGATTCGCTGATGAATCGCAGGACCAGTCATCTCTATATCATTCAAATCTGCGCCAATTGTAGATATCTCCAAAATCCTAGTGAGATCATAATCTAACATCTTAATCTGAGCTCTCTTCACCTCGAACTCAATGTAGCTGTTACCATCATCGAAATGCTATGCCATCTGTCCATCAAAAAGATATACCTAGTGTGGATAATATTTCTGCTCATAAGTCTCAAAGTAGAGGATCAATGCAAGTTCTGCTGCGATGAAAAGCTCCACATGCCAAAGAGCGAAAAATCTCCGAACTTCACTAGTCATTCATGAAGGAAATCAAAGTCCCATGTTCCAAGATAAGTGGCAATCTTCAGCTCGCTCTGGTCATGCCAAGCGGCTTCCTACAGAGTAAGGCCGGGATGGCGAGAGGAAGAGCCTTCGATATGTAGTGGTGCTATGGGCTGAGAGGTGGTTGGAAAAGGGAGAAATGGATTTAGAATTGGAGTAGTGGTGGGGCAAGATTTGATGCGCAAGGATTTTGGCGTTGGTTAGTGGAGGAATGGAGGAGAGAGGCTTTGATTAAGCGAAGGAAGGGGGAGGTGGAAAATGGATTCGGCTAAAAATTGAAGAGGAGGAAAAGGGTTAGGGGGTGCGACGGCTGAAGGTTTGGACACGACTTATAATCGCATCCAGATTCGGGTTCGGTCTAAATCCACCTAACAGTCAACCGCTATTAGGTCAGTCGGTCGACCGAATGGTCGACCGCTAGCCCTGATTTAGGCGCGGTCTAAACCTGGATGTAATAGGGCCTATTAAATTAATTGATATTCTTATGATCATTCCACACACTATCTTCAACATAACCCACCTAGAAAAATTCTACGTTCCATACGACAGTATCCACCTTACCGTGTAGACCATTCCTTGACAAGATTGCAGTAGCTTAAGCAAAACTGTTGTGACCAACAACACTTCCAAAAATCTAAAAATATTCCAGCTACTATTTCATGCCTACTTCGCACGAAAATATTTCTTTCAATAGCTGGTGGGTTTAGTAACACTTCAAACTATTTATCCCAATAAAATTGAACGTCACTCCTATTTTGTCAGTACCTTAAAAGGAGAAAATATAGAAATCCTCGATTTTATAAATCAAAAAACACCGAGCTAAGTATATGCTCCTTTGTACTTGTTTCTAAATAACAAAAACTATTTCATACCAAAACTTCCTCAAAAGTTAAACTTATATATATAAATATTTCAGGGTTTCCAAAAACCTTTTTAAAACACAAAATTTCCAAATTGGAAAACTATTTTCCTGCCAAAAATCAATATCAAGCCTTAACATATATAAATATTTAAGGATTTAAAGAATTAATCTTTTATGAACTAAAAATTTCTTAACACAACCAACCTAGCGGCATACATGTTACTTTGAAAATTAAAATTTTAAAACTTTTTCAAAACAAAATTTCCAAAATAAATCTTTGGAAAACAAATCCTTTGAAAACTCTTTTTTCGAAATCAGGGTCATTTTCAAAATATACTACACAAAAAATCCCCATAAAAGTTTTAGACCAAAGAATTGACATTAATTGTCCAAATAAAAATCCAGTTTGCCATTAAAGACGTGATCAATGAATGCACCCTAGGAAAACTTGCTTCTGGACAATTGCAACATACAGACTCTAATTTCTCATCCATCTAAAATAATTGTGTATCTCTGATTGGAATTAAAAATCCAAAATCACAAGCTAGAATCTCAATCGTCAAGTCGAACACCCCAGTCTTCGAGATTCAGCCATATGTCATAATCATACTCTTCATTAACAATGCTTTAAGCATTTCCAGCACTCCATGTGGTACTTCAAAATTGGCATGAGAATATTAACTCTAAGGTATTTCCAACTCATAGTTGCTTTGCCCATTCCATCGGAGTGGAACTACATATACTTTTATGGTCGAAACCCTTACAATCTAGCGTAAAGACATAATATTACTAGATAAAATAATATGAATACGTTCTCTCAATTTATCTTAATCCCTCTGATCTACTAACTTAGTGCTCTAATACCAAATGTAACAATCCATAACTTAATGGGCCCAAATTTCGAAAAAAATCAAAACCCAAGTCCATCAAGATATGGATTATTGGATTTGGCATTTGCAAATAAGCATGAGCATTATCAGAGATTGATAGAAATCAAAACTCATAGTGGAAATAATAACAAGATAAGAATACTGATCATGACCACTATCTTGAAACTAATGGTATTCCATGGATAGCAAATTGTCACATCAGCTCGAGCATGAGAGAAAGGAGACTTATCCAACAATAAAGCACATCTAGCTCCAGTTACAAATTCCTCTAAATTCTATCATATGGGTTGTAATGAGGAGGGGTTTAGAACAAAATTCCGATGACTGAAAAAAATATAAACTCCCTATAACATAAACTTGTACCAATAGGTTTTCATTTAATTGTTATGTCCATCAAGATTAGCAATTCTAATCCAACCTAGCATTACACACACTATTACTTACTTACCCCTTCCTAAGGTACAAAATATTAATGAAGCCATAAACCACCTAATATTTCTAAACCCATTAGCCACTTGGTACTTCTAAATATGAAGCAGGCTTCTATAATACTTTTAGAAGAGAAATAGGCAGACTCTATCATTTACGACCTTAATTGAGGTAAACCCCGTAATTTAAGACCTATTCCCAAGATGGTTTCCAATTAGTTTGTGGGTCCTAACTATAAGACCTCTAACCACTATTTAAGGCTTCTGACATTAAATGTCTGACTATTACCTTTTATATCGCTAAAAAATTATAGTCGGGTAATAAATAGTAACCAAGCCACTTAATACCTTTTATTAGAAAATAGGCAGACTTTAGTCATTTATGACCTTAACTAAGGCAGGTCCCATCATTTAAGACCTATCCTCAAGGCATGCTCCTAAATGCTACTATTATTAATAAAGCCTTAGCAATGTAAGAGACTGTACTCGAGCCACTTAGTACTTCCCAGTGGAAAATAGGTAGACTCTGTTATTTAAGACCTACTTACAGAAGTATGCACCTCAATGGTACATCTAACTATCATTGCTTGGAAATCCTTGGACTACTTAATACTTCTTTTATAGGAAATAGGAGGACCCTACAGTCGCCTAAGACCCCAAACCTAAAGCAAAACCTTTCCAGATATCCATTATCACTCTTTAATTATAAATATGGCATCTCATTAGGTCACATCTTTCGATAGGGAAGCGGACCCTTCAACCACTTAAGACCTCAATACTGAAGTAAACCCTTTTTAGAGACATCCTTATTTATTTATTTGGAATCTAACTAGGTTACTTATTACTTCCATTTAGGAGAGAAGCGGACCCTTAGCTACTTAAGACCCCAAACCAGAATGAACCTCTATAGAGATATCCCCCAACGCTCTAATTCCAAAGTTGGACCATTTAATAGTTTCCAATTAAGAAAGAAAGCACAATCCCTCACATCTTCATGGGTCCTATGATTAGTGATATCTAACAACAATAGTAAGTACACCCAACTACTAGTAGCCTCAAAGTGTAGTGCAGTCTTCCATCGAGTGCTCTACTGACCTTGCATCACTAACCAACTAGGTTTAATTAATCATCCTAAGTCTTTACTTATATTATCTTAGGTAGACATTGGACTTAGCTTACTAACTCCCTTTTTATATAAGGTAATAAGATTTACCTAAAATATTTATCTACCCATAAATCCCGGCTTAATGCTCATAAATTTCAATTTTTCCATAAATCCTAATGGACATTTCCTAAGACATTTATATATGATTACTAATTTCAAATTAGTAACCTTTTATATCTATTCCCTTTTTATCAGTCCCATTAATCCATTTACCCTATAAATTTATTGCAACTCTAATATTTATTACTATTTATTGGGATTACAACCTTTGAAATTCTTTTTTCCCATTAGTTAATTTTTCTAAACACGAGTATTATGTGCAAGCGTCACTATTAGCTTTTTATTTAATTATTAGAAGCACATTAATTACAAAAAAATATTTACTTTATTTAAATATGTTCTAGTTATATATCTTCATTAGAATAAATTATTCCATGTTAAATTGTTAGAATCATATCTAAAAAGATTATCTGCTATAATTTACATAAATTAGCCCAAAACAAAAGATTTAACTTTAAAATATAAAAGATTACATTATTTGATAGTATAAGGAATAATCATTTCTTTCTATTACTGAAATAAACAGTGCAAAATACATTGAATCATACTTTACACATACCTCATTCTTTTTCTGTTTACATTTATTCCTTGTTAGACCAAACGTTGTATCTTTCTAAAAGGAAAAGAAATCAACCTAATTTACAAATATTAAATGGAACTAAATTCTAACAATTGAAAATATATCAAAGTTTACATTCTAGCAAGATTAGGGTAATAATCCAAATTTCTAAAACTATTATATAACATGTTTACGATCCGAAAGAAAATAGCTGATTCGATAAAGAAAGCACGGCTGAGAAGTAGCTCGGATGAATGAGCATATCATATCTGATTTACATAGGTGTGTTGACATGTACTATTACTATTAGGCCCAGATTCGGTGATTGTAAGGCCACTGTTTGAATAGTAATGTAGGCTCATTCTGCAGATGAATACAGGCGAGCGAATAAGCCAATAGACATCTTGAATAAATTTCATTTAAATCAATATTCTAAATTCATAATTTTGGGACTGATTTTCAAATCAGGTTGTATACAATGCTAAATCAATTTATAAATGATAACATGTAGGCAATATTTATTATATTCAGGCCGTCTTCCATTTATTGCCTACAACTCATTACAATTATCCAATTAGGCATAAAAATCAAATAAACACCAATGGGATAGTTTTCACATTATAACAATCTATAAAAAAAATTCACTCACCATTTAAAAACGATCCAAATCTCTAAATCTAAAGTAGAACCTTTGATTCATCTCGAAATCCTTTTTAATCCAAGAGATATGTATAAAAGAGTATATACGTACATTAGAATTATAGATCTGAGAAGATATTTGGGATAGTGAGAGAAAATAGATACCAATATATATATATATATATATGTATGTATGTATGTATGTATGTATGTATGTATGTATGTATTAATTACCTCAAATACGCATATGGTTAATTCACTTCTCTTTTTTATTATATTTCTACACTTCTCTGATTTGTGTGAATGTAGATACAAATATCTTATCTTTATAATTTAGAAATAAAGTAGAGAAGAAGAAATGGTAGAGCTTCGCTACTGCCTCCATAAAAATATGAGAAGAGAAGGGAGGGTTAGGCTTTAATTTTTAGGCACTAGTATCAACCAGTTTCATTAGATCGAAATATATTAAATCTTGGCAGTTGTGGCCTAGGTTTATTGGAGTCACCAGGTTTCCATTGATCGACCACCCCTAGGTCACCGGTCGACCGCTGTGGGTCGATCATCTTCATTGACGGGTCGGCCTATGGGCCCGGGTAATTATTTCTTCTTATTTAATTATTTTCGTTTCGAATTCATTTTTCGTCCGTAACTTCTTCGATCGGGCTCCGAATGCAGAACTCCAAATATGAAAGTTTCTCAGAATATCGCCATAAATGCAATGGTGCAAGTTTTATTGTCAATTCCATCATTTGCACAAATTCCACTTTTGGAGCCACATTAATTACTTGGCTAACTAATTAAATAACTAATGTTAAATTACGGAGTGTTACAACTTACGCACGCGATAATCTATATTTTACCATATGATAGCATGCATATTCAAAGTGTGATAGCATAAATGTTTAAAGCTTGATATCCCTATTTTTATCTTGAAATACCATAAGTTTGTTTAGGTGCAATAGCACAAAGTTTTAAGAAACAAAATTACCTATTTTTATGACACTTGATAGATTTTAACTCTATATTAAGCTATGTTTTCCTTAAACAAAACTATAGTTTTTCGTAAAGTATTTAGACGAAGTATTTAAAAGGAAAGATAAAAAAATTAGGAAGGAAACTGTTACTGAAGCACAAGTAATTTTTGTATATAAAATGGTTATCATATGAACATATATTGTAATGGATGATGATGTGTTATATGTTCAAGTTTGTATCTTGATCAGTATCATGATTTATGTTAACTATTCAAATGCTCATTTATATGGCATATGTTATCACCCAATATTAGCGACCATGGAGATTGAGAAATGATGATTGAATAGGGTAGTTCTTGTGGAAACCCATACCTTTGGAAACACCGATCCAAGGCCTAGGGTGACTTTCAAACTCACGCCATGCCAAGAGATACGAGCTATTGATTTTTAAACATTATAGAGACTAAGATTGTAAGGGTAAAATCTAAGACATTCTACACTTTCAGATTTCACAGTGGAAGAAATTAAAATATAAGTACCGAAAATAGACATTTCAAAAAAATACTCTCTAAAAATACTCAGTTCATATACAATGTTTCTAAAGTACAATATAAAGTCTAATAGATATTCAATACAAATAGCTACATGAGAAATAATGAAGAATAATGGAACTCCGGCGTTTAACTCATTTCATCACGCATTATTGGGCCAAATCAACTACTACTCTGTCTTGTTGTGGTGAAGGGAAAATGAAAAGAGTGGGTCTAATAAAAGCCAGAGAATGAGTTACACCATTAACATGTGGTGATCACATGCAATTGACTTCATTTATAATCTGTGTGACCTAAGGTATTCTACTTGGTTTCGTGAACAACATACTAAGGTTGATTTCATTAACTTAAGGAATTATAGCTCTATATACATCAACGCCCAATATCTTATGAAGGTTTACACTAAGGATCGAACAACTACTCAAACCCCAAATCAATGACGGATTGGATAAATAACCTTTAAGACTATTCCTAACATAGAATTTCCTATGGTATCCACTTTTGGGACTACATTCCCAAACAACGACTACATGTATCATATTTATGCGTTGAGGAGGAGCCTACAATGTGGACTTGTGCCAAAGATGTCTTAGGTTCCGCTGCATCCGTGTCCACTCTCAATAGTAATGTAATGCCACTTATTCCACAACGTCGTGCATCCAACAGCAGTATCACGTCCTACTTACCATATGTACGGAGGAAACTCCCGTTAGTGCTGGGCCATACACTTCTTCGGGCATCCTTATTAATGTTGCACGTACACTATGGAACCTCTTATGAGTACAATTTGCAAACAAATCGCCCTATCAAATACCGACTATGTTGAATAAATAGTGTCTAGGCCAAATTGCTAGCGTACACATCTATCTAGTCCCGTAAAGTCCAAGAATCATAAAACCAAGGGCTTAAATTTCCTACTAATATACTAACATATATATTTATAATATATATATACACATACATACATACAAATCTATAACCAGGCATTAGGACAAGGTTCAACTTGTGGCTGTAAATCATTAACTGGTCGACCGTTGGCCACTAGAGCGATCGATCGCTTATGATCGATCGGCTTAAGTGAGCCTGTCTATCATTCAAAGTTAATTATCATAAATTTTTATATTTCCTTGTCCTCTGTTAATTGTTCTATTTCATTTTATAGTAAACCCAACTTTGTTAATCTACAACTCCCGGCATTCTCAATTTTAATATCTAATTCAAAATTTCATGTGTATTTGTCATCAATTCAGATTAGCTTAGGTTCGAAATCAACAAAGAATTGAGATATCAATCTATATTCAATTTAACAAAAAAATATGTTCAACTTAATCAAAATTTAACCAAATTTTGATTAGACAGTGATCATGTTCGTATGGGTTAAATGACTATCAAATTCTCAATCAATTACAGTTATTAAATGATCGTTGTCTCTAATTAAATTAAAACAACTCGAGATCAAATAAGGTATAAACAAACTTAATTACATATAAATAATTATATATACTAATAATGAACCCACTCACCTTTGGTAAATTATTCCCTCTTTTATCCACCCAGAATCGCTCCCTCTTAGTTCGTCGATCTCTCCTTTCCATTTGATTTGATTTGATTCCACTTTCTTTAAACTTTTGAATTTGATTTGGAAACCTTTTATTTTTAAGAAAATTTATTTGGATGGAACATAGAGTTTAGTTTTGGAAGGACAGAGTTTTGGTATGCTTTGAATTAGATTAGGGATGCATTATAAGGGTATGAAACAACATAGGCCAGTAGATTAAACTTTATAAAATCTAGGTCGTGTGGCTAAGCTAAAGACAACCAAATATGCTTGATCGGTTGACTGCTTGGTCATGGGCGGTTGGCAGCTAAGGGTCGACCGGTCTATACCGAGCTATTGACTGGTGGTGCTTTCTGTTTTTAACTTATTCCTTCCTTATTTATTTATTTAAAATATTTTTTATCCCGAATTTTAAAACGTTAATAAAATTTTCATATGAGTTCTGAATACAATACTTTATTTTCTGAAAATTGTCTAAAAAATCAGTACAAACGCAACGGTGTAAATTTCTTTGCTAAATTTAGATTTTTGTGAAATTTCCATTTTTACGCTTGTTATATTTAATTTCTTTATTAAATTTCCGTTATTTTTTGCGAGGTGTCACATTCTCTCCCTACTAGGATTACATACCCAAAATCTCCAAGGACGGCAAAATGCAACTCATATGGGCGCATATTAATACTTACAACCATCAACCACTGGCAACCATTGTCCTTAGTTTAAATTTCTAATGTAATATGTATATATTGGCATGGAATGCAATGAACCCGTACTAATGCAAAAATTTGGTGGCTTATTAATCTAGTCGACCTCATGAATGGAAGTGCTTATGTTATGTATCCAAATATATGCAACATCCTTTGTAAATATATAGGCAGTTCTATATATATGTGCAACCATTAAATCCATATGTAATAACTATATTCATATAACTTGGTAAAATAAAACAAGTGATGGTGCGAGTATATGCTAACTTAAGAATATATTTTCCTAAATATGCATAGATCAATTTAGTAAATACATCCATTAGCAACATCATCCAAAACATGTCCTAATGACACATTCACAACCACTCCTAGTATCAAAATATGCATACCAATAAGGCATACAAACATAAATCCTAAGTGCATAAATAATTAGCTATTCTAAATAGAGACTCGCTAGAAAATAACCTTAAAGGGGTAGCTAGGATTGAATCCTTGGGTGCCCAATTGAGCCCAACCAGAGTATTCCTATTGGACTATAACTAATTTAATTACTCTATTGTAGAGTTGCTTCATTCCATGCTCAAGAATAGAGGTAGGTGCATGGTAAACAAGTGAATCACTTCCTACTTCAATTCCTTCTAACTGACCCGACTTGACCAAGGTAGCTAAATTACGTAAACATTTCCACAAGTGTGACACATGGAGAACATTGTGAATTCCCGCCAATCCTTTAGGAAGTTCTAATCAATAAGCTAACTCCACTACTTAATACAGAAAAGGCCCTACAATCCTTGGTGCTAACTTTTTCGAACTACCAATCTAATAATATATATAAGCAGTGAGATCCTCACATAGATAATGTTGCCACAGCAGACTTCGGCTCCATGTGTCTCTTATCAACATATGATCTATGCCTATCCTGCAACCCCCCTCCATTTATGGAAAGCCTTTCAGTAAAGAGTCGAGCTGAAAACACCATATTCTCTCTTCCACTTTCCAAGTACTATCTAGTAGACCATTCTTCTGACTGCACTTATCATCTTTATTGTTGGCATGTAACTTCAACACAAACGTACAAGCATAGGAAACCTTCTGCAAACCTTGCTATTAACTCAAATAAAATGATGTCGACATATACCATACTAGGTAACCTGAACATAAGTATGCCCTAATAGAACTGTAACTTATCCAATCCTCAATGCACATATATACTACCTTAAATCATTCAATAGTACACCTGATCATTTCATCTTCTAGATACTATGGTAAGACAACCCAAAAAGTGAACGGTACTCCCTCCTAGTACCTTAGAATCTCTTGTTATTCCTCATTTTCCTCAAGGTTATCCATACCAGGTGATTTCTTAAACTATTGAAACTATCATAAGTTTTTTTCCATATCAATTTATCTTAAGTTGTATCATTTCACTTATGACGTCACTTTTCCAATCCTTTTACACTTGTGATACTTAGGTATCATGGTTATAGCCTATAGGGGTTTTATCCTTAGTCCTATTGTATATAAGCAAGTAAATACTCAAGCATTCAAAGAAAGAAAAACCTATTTTCATATTCAAACCTAGCAAATAAAATCTAATGCCAAAGTGAAGTCCTAAATTTAAATGGAATTGTAACCTAAAATTATTTTAACATCGAAGGTAATTGAATAGGTGATTTATTGTTCGCATGAAACTGTTATGTAACATAAACTATGCATCCTAAGTCGATATTTCATTAACTTTCTTAAATAATAACTTCCTTCTAATTCGAGGGATGATCAGAAAGAATCATATTATCATTTTCTCCAAATATTACCAAATATTTCCAAGTCTTGTTTTCTATGAAAATCGCCTTTGCATTCTCAATGCATTCAAAAGGCAATATCCTTTTCTTAACTGGAACCAAAATCCTTGAATTACCCCTTCCTTGCACAATCTTGACTCCCACTCCATCTAGAATATCTTTTGTAGTTTAAACTTCCAAAATTTACCATTCTCTAATGTTATCCCATCAATGGGACCTTTTGACCAAATGTAACTTCTCACCAATTTATTCTAACTATTTTATGGTCGAGATAATTCAATATGGAACAGTGTGTTGCCACTTGTAGGGTCAAATTTATCCTAAAGGGAGGATGAATAAGGTTTACAATAAATTCATAGAATAATAAAAATCACAGCGCAGGTAATAATAGAGCAAATGCAAAAATAAAAACAACATACAAATTTACCCAGCTTCGACAATAACTGCCTACTGCTACCTCCAAGATTTCTACTAAGATCGCACGATGGACTGCTTACAAAAACCCTGTAAACTTGTGACTATCGCTTACTAGGTTGTTCTAACCCTAAACCTAGAAACTCTGCCTTAACTCTATCCTCGATTTGAGAATTTCCTGAACTACACATCATAGTTCAATCCTAGTTTAAAATTATAGTTTTTAAAATTCAAAATAAAATTCAAAATAAAAACCAAAGAGGAACCCTTAAATGCATTATATAATATTTGTTTATATGGCCCAAACAAAAATAACGTAATTCCCATTTAAAATTTTAAGTCGTCCCTCTTTTGCTTCTTTTAGGTTTCCTCTTATTCTGAAAGCCACCATTAAACAAAGGGATTGTTTAGTATTCTCCTTTAAGCCTCTATCGGTTGATTCCTACGACAATTTCTCGACTGATGCTGTGGTTGCTTTCACGGCGAGTTCTCTTGCTGATGTAACTCTGAAAAAATTTGGTACGATTTTGATTCTGATTATATGTTTATATTTGATCTAAACTTGGCTTAACTAAAAACTTTAGATTATAAATGGTTTATATTAGGAAGGATTGTGGAAACATCTTCTAAATTTTCCATATATTTCGAGATTTTTTTATTTGAATGTTTCAATTCTCGAATTCGATTTTTTAAATTTGGTTGTCAATTTTAATCAATTTTTTGGTCTGCAGTTTTGGTATTGTTAACTTGTTCATTCTTGAGATATGTTGGCATCGGCCTGAAAATGTTGAATTATACATCCTATGAATTTTTTATTTTGCTGTTGCAGGCTTTTTGGGCATGCACCTGAAAATTTGTTGAATTCTTTATTGCATGATGTACCCTTATTAACTTCTAAAATCTTGTATTGATCCCAAATTAATTTTGTATATTGTTGCATATGTATGTATGTATGTATGTATTTGTGTTTGAAAAAATTGCTTTAGTTGATGTAAACTTTTTGGTTTTTTTTTTGTTTGTTCACTTGAAACTAACTGCCTTAGTTTGTTCTTTGTTGCATTCTTGAGCTTGTGCACAGTTCCTGGTGTGTTTCTAGCCAATGTAAAAACCTGTTCATGCATGTGTGCATGCATTTTTTCCTCATGCATTGTTTTATGACTTGTTCTTTGCTTTAAGCTTGTTGTTGTGCATATGTGCTTCTTTTTTGTACTCACTTGTATGCTTGCCTTTGTTTGCCTTCTGTACTTCTATTTGGCGTGTACTTTCTTTGTTGTTGTGCACTAATTTGCACGACACTTGACTCTGTTTGTATTTTGTCTACTTTTTTTTGTTATTGATCTTTCAGACTTGTGCACTTGCACTGTGTATCTGAATATATCATGTACTTGCTTGTTTCAGTGCATGTCCCTTCTTCTTATGTGCTTGAAGTTATTCACATTGCCTGAAGTAATTTTGTTGTTGTGTACTTGAATTGGTTATGCTTTTGTTCTTGGCATGTGCATTGTGTTGAAACTAAAGTACAACTTAAAGCTTGACCTTGTTGTCCTCTTTTATGGGCACATATCTTATTATTGCCTTCTTTTGTGTAACTCCACTCAAACTTGAACTTGACTTTGATTACATATAGTCTGATTTATTTTTATGCATGTCTACAAGTGTGAAATGTGCACTTGTGCATATGCATTGCCTTTTTTAAGTACTTGTTTATTTTAATTTTCTCAACCTTAGGGAATGTACAGTGATACATTATGCATGTCGTAGGTTGCTCATGCACATTATTGACTTGATTTTAAATTTTTGTTCCACAGGAACATGTTGTACCGGTCTATGTTCGTTATTTTTTGTGCCTATTTAAAATATGAAAAGAACAAGACCAATAAACTGAGGCAATGTCGAGTTCAAATATATTTATATTTTTACAATTTTAAATTGTTCCTTTTGCTTTTTACTGCATTGTTATTTGATAGGTAAAGCATATGTCTAGACAAAAGCTGAAGCAAAAAAATAAACATTGCATTTCAGTAGAAATTAATAGCGTATATGAAAAAAAATTGATTTGAAAAGATGTTTTGTATGAGAGAGTAAAAATTGTTGTATATGAATAGTTTATGAATATTTTGGAACTCTTGTTGTCATTGTGTGTACTGTTAAAATTTTATTGAAATATAATATTCATTGGAATGAAATTTTTATTGTTTACCTTTTTCCATGATATTATAATAGTACTACAACAAACACAGTTAAATATATATGTTTATTATCATCAAACAAAATTCTTAAACTATAATATTCTACACCATGTTAATCCAATAGACATAATGATCAGTAGTTAACTAACACCGTGCCCAAAAAATCATCTAGGAACATCTAAAATGGATGATTTCCTAGCCTTGTAAACATCTTGTGGAACTCTTGTCAATAGCCCAGTTACATACTTGTAGTTTCAACGACAACTGAAGTATCAATAACTTTATAAATATCGCCATGTAACATATACTATAAGAAGATAATCTACTTGCTTGGTTAATTACAATTCACCAAGTCAAAAGAACATGCCTATACCTAACTTCCCAAGCCAAAAGCAAAATGTATGGTACAATGTTACCTGAAATTTTAGATCAACACCACAACTCACAAGTAATCCAAATCATCTTCCTCTTTTGATGATGTTAAAACAACTAATATTTGGGGACTTATAATATATAAATAACTTAATAACCTCCAAGACTTGAGAGCAAAGCAATATCTATCATCTTAAGATTATGGGTTAGATAATTCTTCTCGTGTAGTTTCAACCGTTGACTAGTATAACAAATAACTCTACCATCCTAAGTCAAAACATCGTCCTATCATGTGCCACAAGCATTGGTATATATAGGAAACGCTTTGAACCATTAGGTGTATTTAAATAGGCATACTAGTCGATAACTTCATTAGCTAAATCAAAGCATACTTATGTTCCGAGTCCCATGAGAAAAATAAATTTTCCTTATAGTACTAGCTAAAATGAGAAAACTTCTTACATCCGTAACATTCTTTGACATAATAAAATATCTTGGCTTACCCCTTCTTTGTTCTGAAATATGTTTTACCCAAATCATACTTTCCAAACTTTCTTCGGCAATGATTTTACAACTCAAACCATACTTGGATAGAAAAAAGTAGAGTGATGCTCACTCTTCACAATTATAGGAAGTTTAATTTAGTATTCTACTCTTCAAATTCAGACGTTAATTGAAAGGGTCACTAAATCCTCTTATTGCTTCCTATATATATCCCAAAAATTTCAATGCTTGTGAACTCCATTGTCAACTTAGTCCTTTTAAGATATCTAATCCTATTTATCTAACTCTAATAATTCTTTCTTCTTTAAGTTTAAGTGATAGCCAGACCTTCAATTTACCTTTTACATCAAAATCTTTGACTTTAACATCATTGCCATAAGACTAATAGGTTTCTAAAACTGCAAAATCATCTATTAAGTTTTACAAATGTTTCCCTTTTTACAAAGATCATGAGATTTTTTTCTTCAATTTAGATTATCCCAAAATGGTTTAGATTAACTTAGCAAAATGTATGTGTAAACATATCTTTCTAAAAATTTCCTTCTTAAATAAGAAATTTTCATAAAACTGTATTTCAAATTACAACATGATGCTTTAAAGTGTGGTAAAAATACTTGTAAAAGACATTTTCAAGCATTGGTCATTTCTTATTTATAAAAGAGATTAAAAAGCGGGGTTTTACATATTTCTCAATTTTCCTTTCAAAATTTTCATTATCAAAACCGAAGTACACATCGAGGCTAAGTGCAACAATGTGGCTCAAAAAAGAAACAAAAGCTTTAAAGTAATCGTTGAAGATTTTTTTTCAAATTCTTTTAATTCTACTTTTTGAATAAATTTCATAAAGTTTTGTAGGATCGATCACCCTAGAGGGGGGTTGAATAGGGTGATGGTATAAATTATAAAAATTAATTGCGGAAGCTTATAAATAATTTCAACACAGATCATAGAATAATAGCAGCACAGAAAAATAGCAGAATAATAGAATGCAGAAATAGAACGACGCAGAATTTACCCAGCTTCGGCAAAACCCTGCCTATGTGCTGCCCCCAAGGTTTCTACTAGAAATTAGATAGTCAGATGTTTACACACGTAAACTCGCGACACCCGCTATCGACTAAACCTAACTCTACGCTCAAAACCCTGCCACAACTCAGCCACTGAGTTGCGAATTCTCAAACTACGCCACGTAGTTTGTCCCCAAATCACACGACTAGAAAATTAAACGGTTTAAAAATGAATTACAAATTAAAGACAATTTAAATTAAAATAACCCTAATTTAAAATAAAAATCCCTTTTATAAAAAGAAGAATAAAGCCGGCCCCTTTTGTAATTTATCTCGACCGTCTCCTTTTATTTCTTCGGCCCAATTCTTTTTGATAATGGCGGCTCTGTTGTTTCCTTTGTTCGATCTAAATTAGGGCTTTTTCGATGCTCCGACTCCAAATTGATCGAATCAGTGGTTAATTGCGTGAAGTCTTGTTCGATCGAATCCTTGTTGCTCACTTCGGTTGCTTCGAGTTGATGGAGTTCGACTTCGATTCGGTATGTGATTTTCTTTTGTGCTATTATGTTATGCTTGATTGAACTCCATGCGGAGATTGCCGATGATGATTTGTTTATATAAAGTTTGTAACCCTAGAATTGCGTTCGTCTGATTTTTTCTATACTATGCTTTCGGCCGATCGATATTGCATGGATGTTTGAGATTGATTCTGAATTCTTCAATTTACTTAAATCTTATGGTATTGATTTTGACTTGGTTCGATACCTTTATTCCCAAGGTTCTGACTTGGTCGTTACGGTTTAATGTTCATCTTACTTCGGTCTATCATGGTTTTGAATCTGAACTGTTCGTTTCTTTGACTTGGTTATCATATTTAGTACGGTCGGTTGTTCACGGCTTCAAATTGATTTTGCTTGATGTTGTGCACGTAGTATCTTTGAAGTTGCACTCTGGTTCATTATATATTGTCACTCCCCATGTATTAGTAGTTTGCATTTTGGGTTGTACTGTCTTGAGTATTTGCTGCATTTTCAAACACTTTGATTGCCTTTGTGGTCTGGTTCCTTCATGTTATTGTACTTGTATCATTAC
The DNA here is from genome assembly GCA_030765085.1 of Allium cepa. Lineage (NCBI taxonomy): Eukaryota > Viridiplantae > Streptophyta > Magnoliopsida > Asparagales > Amaryllidaceae > Allium > Allium cepa. The sequence continues at coordinate 302,472,594 of CM060945.1, read as the reverse complement.
TGTTGTTGTTGCTGATACCTTGGTTCGGTCTGTAGTCTTTAGTCATGTATCATTAGCTTGTCTTGTTCATTGATGGTTTTTGGTACTGTGTCACAATGTTGGTTTCATGTATTCAGTGAGAAGTTCAAGTTGCACGAATGCTTGCTGCCTAGTTTTGCTTGGTGGTTTTGTGGCACTGCTTACAGTCATATTGAATTGAGTTTGATCATGTTGCATTGACTTGTTTATTGTTTGAAGTTGCTTCATGTATTCAAACATTTCAATAGATAAAATTCGATCATATAAAGCTTCCATGTCAACTTGCTAATATCTGCAACAATGATCTCTAAATTTGATAGTTGAAGTTCCATTGTTCTTGCGTAATGCATCCCGTTCACAAGCTAATGATTAACAACAGAAACATCATCCTGAAAATAGAGTAGTAGGTTTGCAGAAGGCATTGTCCCTTCATTGTAAAAATTTGGAAATCTGTATTCTGTTAGCTTTGTGTTTGTTGACCACACATGTACATGCCTGCATCTTTGAATCTGGTTAGATGGAACTGTCCAGTTGAGCTTATTTTGTAGTGATGCACTTGATGTTTGTAGCTTGGTTTGTGGCTGTGCTTGCATGTGAGTTGTATTCATGTGTGATCATCTTCATGTTGCCTTGACTTTGGTTGTTGCATTGAGTTGAGTCAAGATTGCAGTGACTTGACCTTTGCATTTTGTTTATTTTTCGAAATTTCACCTGAGTTGAATCCAGCTTAAGTTCGGATTTGACCCTGTGCTGAGAGTTGTGACATTTATATTATCGCACCTGAGTTGACTCCGATAATTTGGGTTTGACCCGTGCTCACCTGTCCCTGTAAATTTATCAAGTGTATATATATCGGTGTGCACGGCCTTGTGGCATATACAGTGATAAACTGTGTATGTCACAAGCTGTTCGTGTATGATGAATTTGAAAATTAAATGATGACGAAAAACCCAAAAAACTGGTGCAAATATTATTTTCAAAATCACATTTTATTTTATACTGCAAAAATATTTCCTTTTCAATTTTACTGCATTAGTGTATATTTTTGCAGATTGCTCAAATGCTGGATTCTAACTGGAATGAAGTTGAATATAAAATACGAATTGAGTGAATGAGTGATGTGTAGTGAGGTTTAATGTAAATATGAAATTGTGATGTATTTGTAATTAAAATTGTATATGTATAGTGAAAGGTTGAATTTGTACTATTCAAAATTGTAATAATTATTTGCTTGATTAAAATTTCTGTTTGAATTCAAATTCTGTGTTAATTAATTTATATTCAGCAAATATTTATTTAATCTATGAAAAATAAAATAGTACATTAACAAATATATTTAAATTAATGTATATATGTTTATTATTATCAAACAAAAATCATATAAGCGCATATTCAACAATCTCCCCCTTTTGATGATAACAAACATATATTTAAGATTTTGAATATGTTAAATGTATTTGATCATTCATATGCTCTAATTGATCCCCCTACTTAAATGCTTCCTCTCTACACAAAGCTCCCCCTACATATATGCATACAAATAAAAATATGCAAATGAACCTAGTTGCAAATGGAAAATATTTGACCTTTGCTTGATTTTATTTGACAAAATCTTAACTTTTCTCTCCCCCTTTTGTTATCAGCAAAAGAATAATAATGTTAGAAAAAATAGAGATAAAGTGATCGATATTAATCCAACATTAAAACTCAATTGAATATAAATATTAAATTTCAATAAAAAATCAAACAAAAATCATAAATATTTTGTTAGGCGCATATTCCACTTTTAGAATGATGGGAATCATGTCATCATATAAAACCATACAGTTGTATCTATTTGTGGTATATTTATATCAGGAATTTGAATATCTACTAACCATGCATAACCGTTAGGACTTTTAAATGAGATTAGTAGTATTCCAATTTTATTTTAAAAAAAATGAATTCAAGTATCTTCTAACCACGCATAACTGTGAGGACTTTTAAATGGGATTAGAATCAACTTGTTTATTTTAAAAATCAACTTTTGATATGCGTTCCATACATGCATAACCGTGAGGACTTTTAAATGAGCATGGAAGCACATAACAAATTCCAAGTAATTCATCCATGCATAACCGTGAGGACTTTTAAATGAGAGTGAATACTTTGGTATTTATTTATTATTAATTTTCTTTTAAAAATGTAAAAATGAAAAACGAACGATTCCTGTTTTAACGTACCACATATCGACAAACTATATATAATTTTGATGAGTGATTGTCGATGGAAATATGATAGAAATAGAGATGGTCATGGAATTTTTACCAACAAAAGTTTTATAACTCTTGTTTAAATTTCTAAAGAAATTTACTAATTATACCATCTCGAGTTATAATATATGATAAATATCAACACTCGTCACTTTTTCAATCACTATTTATCTTTTCGATAATTATTTGTGAGTCAGATTAGTCAAAATAGTCATTTAAAACAAATTCAAAAATAATTATGAAATCAATTTTTAAAAATGACTAATCTGAAAATATGGTCAAAAATGATTTTCTCGAGGGGGTTTTATAAGAAAGTTTTCTGCTATTTGAAAATTGTTTGAAATGAAAAATATGCAGATATTTTCTTTGAAAAACGATGCAGTTACTAAATGTCTCAAAAATCACGTTCAACTGGTAATTTTTCTATCAACTAGATTACCAGTGTAATCTGCATCTGAATTTCTCTTTCACTCAAAATCATCATTAATTGAATTTGATCGACCAAACCATGAAGTGTGCACCAAAAATTTCAAACTCAATTTTAACAGCAATTTAAATGACATTCTTTTGAATTTGAATTGAAGCCGTATAAATAATCAGAAACCGTGAGTATAGAGTTAGCCGTATTATAACCAAATGTAGTATCATCCAACAAAACACTATTATTATCCAAACTTATATATATGAAGTAATTCAAAGAATCTAGAGAATTTTATAGTGTTTTTGGTATAAGAATATAATTTGGCCAACTATGTTGAATAAGTTAGAGTCAAAATCATCAATTTTCATCATCTCATTATTGGCTGATTTAATTCAGAGTACAGTGGAGATTATCACATTTAATATATCGTTCATACCATTACCTGTTTTACCTTTACGATATTTTTTCGTTGTTGTCTATTGTGATTCTATCACCTTTGAACTAGGCTAAGGAACTTTGCTTTGTCGCCCGTTGTGTTTCTGGAGCAGCCAAAATCCAGAGAACACTGTTGTTGTTCCTTAGCCTGCCACCCACCTACTTGGGAAAAGATTTATGCGACCTATTTGTTTTTATAGGTCTATGGTTGTTAGTGGCAGAAAATTTTGAAAAACAATTTTGTAAAGACCCAAAACTATTTATAATTGTTCCCTTCGGCACCCAAACTTGTTTAACATTGAGAGTTTTTATATTTATGCCCTTTGGAACCCAAATCGGTATAGTTTTCACATGTTTGGGTCTATAGCAACAATTATTGTGATTGTGTCCATATTTTCTACAAATTGTGCATATAGCATTAACTTGATTAATATTGCTTTCAACATTTTCAGAATGACTATATCCAAGTCCTTGTCTAACCGTATTAACAGTTTGCTTTCCTAATAGCATATTCAATGATTTTTCACTATTTGAAAATTTATCTAAAGTCGTTGACAATTGTTGGACTTGTGTTTTGAGAGACTCATTTTCGTTTAACAATTGTGTGCACTTTTTAATAGAATTCCCTCTTCTAGTATTTTCATTCTCTTTTAAAAACAGAATTTCATTTTCAAGCGATTTCATTTTAATTTCTGATTTTTTAATTTCTTCATCAAATGTTGGACACTTATCACACTTAGGGATCCTACTTTGATAGGTTTTAACTAATTGGTCAAGTTGTTCATTTAATTCTATCAAAGTGTCTTTTTGTGATTCAAGTTTAGCGTATTTTTCCCTAAGTCGTTCAAAACAGCCATTTACTTCGTGGAAATAAATAATTAATTCAGAGTGAGTGGGTTTTGATACCTCGCTTGGCTCATCATCGTCGCTATCAGTTATATTTCCATGAAGGCACATATCTGCTTTCTCACTCTCACTGCTAGTACTTTGATTATCTCCATCACTTGTACTCCACGTGGATGTAGCATTTCTCCGTTTTGATTTCTTTTCAAAATCGCGTTGAAATCGGGGATAATTGGGCTTGATATCACAGGGTTTGTTGCAAATGATCATGTGTTCTTCCGGGTTGTCTAGTGCTTTGATTATTCTGCTTTTTAATTTTTGATTTAGAGCTGGATTTTCGTATTTGTGGTTCCACCTTTTGAATTTCTTCATTATTAATGCCATCTTAGCTGTCCATCATCATCATCCTCATCACAACTGCTTTTTACAAATCCTTTTAAGCACATTTCTTTAACTGAGTCGGTTGTGGAGGATTTCTCATTGCTGTTGACTTTTGCACCATATATTGCATCGAAAGTATTCCAGATTTCCTGTGCATTTTCACAATGAGAAATGAAATTAAAATTACCTTGATTAATATGAGAATATAGTATATGCATAGCAAGAGCATTAATCGAGATAATTTTCTTATCTGTTATATCACACCCATTTTCAATAATATCCCAACATTTAATATTAACAGATTTTAAATAAAATTCCATTTTCAATTTCCAATTCAAAAAATCTTTTCCCTCGAAAATAGAAGGAATAATATTGGAACGACCCTCAACAAAAGTATTATTAAAAGAAGCCATTTTAAAAATTCAAAATTTTGAAACAAAAATCGATTTTTGAAAAACGAGTTTTTAAACAAAAGTTGACTTCTATTCCTAGCTCTGATACCACTTATAGGATCGATTTCACCCTAGAGGGGGGTGAATAGGGTGATGGTATAAATTATAAAAATTAATTGCGGAAGCTTATAAATAATTTCAACACAGATCACAGAATAATAGCAGCACAGAAAAATAGCAGAATAATAAAATGCAGAAATAGAACGACACAGAATTTACCCAACTTCGGCAAAACCCTGCCTACGTGCTGCCCCTAAGGTTTCTACTATAAATTAGATAGTCAGACGCTTACACACGTAAACTCGTGACACCCGCTATCGACTAAACCTAACTCTACGCTCAAAACCCTGCCACAACTCAGCCACTGAGTTGCGAATTCTCAAACTACGCCACGTAGTTTGTCCCCTAGTCACACGACTAGAAAATTAAATGGTTTAAAAATGAATTACAAATTAAAAACAATTTAAATTAAAATAACCCTAATTTAAAATAAAAATCCCTTTTATAAAAAAGAAGAATAAGGCCTGCCCCTTTTGTAATTTATCTCGACCGTCTCCTTTTATTTCTTCAGCCCAATTCTTTTTGATAATGGCGGCTCTGTTGTTTCCTTTATTCGATCTAAATTAGGGCTTTTTCAAAGCTCCGACTCTAAATTGATCGAATCAGTGGTTAATTGCGTGAAGTCTTGTTCGATCGAATCCTTGTTGCTCACTTCGGTTGCTTCGAGTTGATGGAGTTCGACTTCGATTCGGTATGTGATTTTCGTTTGTGCTGTTCTGTTATGCTTGATTGAACTCCATGCTGAGATTGCCAATGATGACTTGTTTATATAGGGTTTGTAACCCTAGAATTGCGTTCGTCTGATTTTCTCTATACCATGCTTTCGGCCAATCGATATTGCATGGATGTTTGAGATTGATTCTGAATTCTTCAATTTACTTGAATCTTACGGTATTGATTTTGACTTGGTTCGATACCTTTATTCCCAAGGTTCTGACTTGGTCATTACGCTTAATGTTCATCTGACTTCGGTCTATCATGGTTTTGAATCTGAACTGTTCGTTTCTTTGACTTGGTTATCATATTGAGTACGGTCGGTTGTTCACGGCTTCAAATTGATTTTGCTTGATGTTGTGCACGTAGTATCTTTGAAGTTGCACTTTGGTTCATTATATATTGTCACTCCCCATGTATTAGTAGTTTGCATTTTGGGTTGTACTGTCTTGAGTATTTGCTGCATTTTCAAACACTTTGATTGCCTTTGTGGTCTGGTTCCTTCATTTTGTTGTACTTGTATCATTACTATTGTTGTTGCAGATATCTTGGTTCGGTCTGTAGTCTTTAGTCATGTATCATTAGCTTGTCTTGTTCATTGATGGTTTTTGGTACTGTGTCACTATGTTGGTTTCATGTATTCAGTGAGAAGTTCAAGTTGCATGAATGCTTGCTGCCTGGTTTTGCTTGGTGGTCTTGTGGCACTGCTTACAGTCATATTGAATTGAGTTTGATCATGTTGCATTGACTTGTTTATTGTTTGAAGTTGCTTCATGTATTCAAACATTTCAATAGATAAAATTCGATCGTATAAAGCTTCCATGTCAAACTTGCTAATATCTGCAACAATGATCTCTAAATTTGATAGTTGAAGCTCCATTGTTCTTGCGTAATGCATCCCGTTCACAAGCCAATGATTAACAACAGAAACATCATCCTGAAAATAGAGTAGTAGGTTTGCAGAAGGCATTGTCCCTTCATTGTAAAAATTTGGAAATCTGTATGCTGTTAGCTTTGTGTTTGTTGACCACACATGTACATGCCTGCATCTTTGAATCTGGTTAGATGGAACTGTCCAGTTAAGCTTATTTTGTAGTGATGCACTTGATGTTTGTAGCTTGGTTTGTGGCTGTGCTTGCATGTGAGTTGTATTCATGTGTGATCATCTTCATGTTGCCTTGACTTTGGTTGTTGCATTGAGTTGAGTCAAGATTGCAGTGACTTGACCTTTGCATTTTGTTTATTTTTCGAAATTTCACCTAAGTTGAATCCAGCTTAAGTTCGGATTTGACCCTGTGCTGAGAGTTGTGACATTTATTTTATCGCACCTGAGTTGAATCCGATAATTTGGGTTTGACCTGTGCTCATCTGTCCCTGTAAATTTATCAAGTGTATATATATTGGTGTGCACGGCCTTGTGGCATATACAGTGATACACTGTGTATGTCACAAGCTGTTCGTGTATGATGAATTTGAAAATTAAATGATGACGAAAAACCCAAATAACTGGTGCAAATATTATTTTCAAAGTCACATTTTATTTTATACTACAAAAATATTTCCTTTTCAATTTTACTGCGTTAGTGTATATTTTTGCAGATTGCTCAGATGTTGGATTCTAACTGGAATGAAGTTGAATATAAAATACGAATTGAGTGAATGAGTGATGTGTAGTGAGGTTTAATGTAAATATGAAATTGTGATGTATTTGTAATCAAAATTTTATATGTATAGTGAGAGCTTGAACTTGTACTATTCAAAATTATAATAAATATTTGCTTGAATAAAATTTCTGTTTGAATTCAAATTCTGTGTTAATTAATTTTATTCAGCAAATATTTATTTAATTATGAAAAATAAAATAGTAGATTAACAAATACATTTAAATGAATGTATATATGTTTATTATCATCAAACAAAAATAATATAAGCACATATTCAACAATCTCCCCCTTTTGTTGATAACAAACATATATTTAAGATTTTGAATATGTTAAATGTATTTGATCATTCATATGCTCTAATTGCTCCCCCTATTTAGATGCTTCCTCTCTACACAAAGCTCCCCCTACATATATGCATACAAATAAAAATATACAAATGAGCCTAAATGCAAATGGAAAATATTTGACCTTTGCTTGATTTTATTTGACAAAATCTTAACTTTTCTCTCCCCCTTTTGTTATCAGCAAAAGAATAATAATGTTAAAAGAAATAGAGATAAAGTGATCGATATTAATCCAACATTAAAACTAAATTGAATATAAATATTAATTTTCAATAAAAAAATCAAACAAAAATCATAAATATTTTGTTAGGCGCATATTCCACTTTTAGAATGATGGGAATCATGTCATCATATAAAACCATACGGTTGTATCTATTTGTGGTATATTTATATCAGGAATTTGAATATCTACTAACCATGCATAACCGTTAGGACTTTTAAATGAGATTAGTAGTATTCCAATTTTATTTTAAAAAAAATGAATTCAAGTATCTTCTAACCACGCATAACCGTTAGGACTTTTAAATGGGATTAGAATCAACTTGTTTATTTTAAAAATCAACTTTTGATATGCGTTCCATACATGCATAACCGTGAGGACTTTTAAATGAGCATGGAAGCACATAACAAATTCCAAGTAATTCACCCATGCATAACCGTGAGGACTTTTAAATGAGAGTGAATACTTTGGTATTTATTTATTATTAATATATTTTTTTAGAATGTAAAAATGAAAAACGAACGATTCCTGTTTTAACGTACTACATATCGACAAACTATATAGAATTTTGATGAGTGATTTTCGATGGAAATATGATAGAAAAAGAGCTGGTCATGGAATTTTTACCAACAAAAGTTTTATAACTCTTGTTTAAATTTCTAAAGAAATTTACTAATTATACCATCTCGAGTTATAATATATGATAAATATCAACACTCGTCACTTTTTCAATCACTATTTATCTTTTCGATAATTATTTGGGAGTCAGATTAGTCAAAATAGTCATTTAAAATCAAATTCAAAAATAATTATGAAATCAATTTTTCAAAATGACTAATCTGAAAATATGGTCAAAAATGATTTTCTCGAGGGGGTTTTATAAGAAAATTTTCTGCTATTTGAAAATTGTTTGAAATGAAAAATATGCAGATATTTTCTTTGAAAAACGATGCAGTTACTAAATGTCTCAAAAATCACGTTCAACTAATAATTTTTCTATTAACTACATTACTAGTGTAATCTGCATCTGAATTTCTCTTTCACTCAAAATCATCATTAATTGAATTTGATCGACCAAACCATGAAGTGTGCACCAAAAATTTCAAACTCAATTTTAATAGCAATTTAAATGACATTGTTTTGAATTTGAATTGAAGCCGTTTAAATAATTAGAAACCGTGAGTATAGAGTTAGCCGTATTATAACCAAATGTATTATCATCCAACAAAACACTATTATTAATCCGAACTTATATATATGAAGTAATTCAAAGATCTAGAGAATTTTATAGTGTTTTTGGTATAAGAATATAATTTGGCCAACTATGTTGAATAAGTCAGAGTCAAAATCATCATTTTTTCATCATCTCATTATTAGATGATTTAATTCAGAGTACGGTGCAGATTATCACATTTAATATATCGTTCATACCATTACCTGTTTTACCTTTACGATATTTTTTCGTTGTTGTCTATTGTGATTCTGTCACCTTTGAACTAGGCTAAGGAACTTCTCTTTGTCGCCCGTTGTGTTTCTGGAACAGCTAAAATTCAAAGAACACTGTTGTTGTTCCTTAGCCTGCCACCACACCTACACGGGAAAAGATTTATGTGACCTATTTGTTTTTATAGGTCCATGGTTGTTAGTGGAAGGAAATTTTGAAAAACAATTTTGTAAAGACCCAAAACTATTTACAATTGTTCCCTTCGGCACCAAAACTTGTTTAACTTTGAGAGTTTTTTTATTTGTGCCTTTTGGAACCCAAATCGGTATAGTTTTCACATGTTTGGGTCTATAGCAACAATTGTTGTGATTGTGTCTATATTTTCTACAAATTGTGCACATAGCATTAACTTGATTAATATTGCTTTCAACATTTTCAGAATGACTATATCCAAGTCCTTGTCTAACCGTATTAACAGTTTGCTTGCTTAATAGCATATTCAACGATTTTTCACTATTTGAAAATTTATCTAAAGTCGTTGACAATTGTTGGACTTGTGTTTTGAGAGACTCATTTTCGTTTAACAATTGTGTGCACTTTTTAATAGAATTCTCTCTTCTAGTATTTTCATTCTCTTTTAAAAACAGAATTTCATTTTCAAGCAATTTCATTTTAATTTCTGATTTTTTATTTCTTCATCAAATATTGGACACTTATCACACTTAGGGATCCTACTTTGATAGGTTTTAACTAATTGGTCAAGTTGTTCATTTAATTCTATCAAAGTGTCTTTTTGTGATTCAAGTTTAGCGTATTTTTCCCTGAGTCGTTCAAAACAGCCATTTACTTCGTGGAAATAAATAAGTAATTCAGAGTGAGTGAGTTTTGATACCTCGCTTGGCTCATCATTGTCGCTATCAGTTATATTTCCATGAAGGCACATATCTGCTTTCTCACTCTCACTGCTAGTACTTTGATTATCTCCATCACTTGTATTCCATGTGGCTGTAGCATTTCTCCGTTTTGATTTCTTTTCAAAATCGCGTTGAAATCGGGGATAATTGGGCTTGATATCACAGGTTTGTTGCAAATGATCCCGTGTTCTTCCGAGTTGTCTAGTGCTTTGATTATTCTGCTTTTTAATTTTTGATTTAGACTTGGATTTCCATATTTGTGGTTCCACCTTTTGAATTTCTTCATTATTAACGCCAGCTCAGCTGCTCCGTCATCATCATCCTCATCACAACTGCTTTTTACAAATCCTGTTAAGCACATTTCTTTAAATGGGTCGGTTGTGGAGGATTTCTCATTGCTGTTGACTTTTGCACCATATATTGCATCGAAAGTATTCCAGATTTCCTGTGCATTTTCACAATGAGAAATGAAATTAAAATTATCTTGATTAATATGAGAATATAATATATGCATAGCAAGAGCATTAATCGAGATAATTTTCTTATTTGTTATATCACACCCATTTCCAATGATATCCCAACATTTAATATTAACAGTTTTTAAATAAAATTCCATTTAAAATTTCCAATTCAAAAAATCGGTTCCATCGAATATAGAAGGAATAATATTGGAACGACCCTCAACAAAAGTATAATTAAAAGAAGCCATTTTAAAAATTCAAAATTTTAAAACAAAAACCGATTTTTGAAAAACGAGTTTTTAAACAAAAATTGACTTCTATTCCTAGCTCTGATACCACTTGTAGGATCGATTTCGCCCTAGAGGGGGGGTGAATAGGGTGATGGTATAAATTATAAAAATTAATTGTGGAAGCTTTGTTGCGACTTTTCTATTGATTAGAAAAGCACAAATTTTAATAAATTCTACACGCGCATAGGCGTGTAGTATGCAGGTCGAATACAAGGAATTGTATTTTAAAACAATTAAAATCCATAGTTAAATCTTAGGCGTGTTAAACGAATTCGACGGTGAATTTTGAACAGAAAATAAAAACAATAATATACTCCGAATCGATTTCGAAACTAATCGAAATTGCAACCAAAATATAGAATTGTAAAAATCAAAACAGAAATTGAAATTGCGGAAAAGAAGATAACGGAGCAAACAACTGAAATAATTATCAACTAACTGAAAAAAGTGCAGAAAATAACTAAGAACAAGAATAAATAAATTGCTAAATCTAATCAACAATCCTACGTATTCTGTTCGAAAATAAAAACAGTGCTGAATTTAAATCTAAACTTGAAGAAAAGTGATGAGGTAAGAGATGATTTCAAGGTGTTGTATAATGCTGTATATATAGGCTTTCAACCCCTAAAATCAGTCCATAATTTTAGCAATAGAACTGCTCCTCTTCATAGTAGCTGACGAGATATATGTATTGATTGGGTCCATTTGTTGAATTAGTGAAGAGTCAGTTGCCATATCAATGCTTGAAACATATATGCTGAGTGTTTGGCATCCCTGTTAGCTGCTCCTTTGACCAAGTCCTCTGTTGCTAAAAAAGGTGATCATGCTTTTATATGTGAATTGGTCCAAATTCCCACATGAGCTACTTTTGAATATGTCCTATTTTGTTTGATTTATTTCAATGCTCAAAATGTTGCACTCTTTGCTGCGTGATTTTTGAACCAATGGACGGCATAACCGATTAATTTCAACGTTGCACTTTGGAATCAATAATCTGCAAAACCACAACAAAATACCCGTATAATACCGCTTTATTAAAATAAAAGTATATGAAATAAACGGTTTAAATTGCAGAGAAATACGTTCATCAAATACCCCCACACTAGAACTTTATTCGTCCTCGAATAAGCAAGAAAATAAAACTAACTAAATCCTTTTTCGTAGGAAACACGATTGCATTGAGCGTATGCAACAAGCCATTAAACCTCTAGGTGTCCCTAGTAGGACGAGTGGTGTCTCGTGAGGGTTTTCAGTGGATACTACCCACAAAATCCAAATGCAGTATGTGATGATTCTAATGTACTACATGAATGCAAAATTTTAAACAAACGGAGACTCGATTTACTTTAGAATAATTGCAACAAAATAATGTATATCAGTTTTAGTCAACTTCTAGAAATTTTTCGTTCCTCACTAAACACAAATTTCAATATAACTCAAGTTTTCATACATTAGATTCTAGTTTGGCCAGTTGTTTCGGTTGATAACATAGTGCAGCCATGAAATAAATTCTTCACTGTTAATCATAGTTTTTTTTTTCAAAATGGCATTTTCCATTTCCATTTGTATGACAAGCCAAATCAACAAAGTCAAGAAGTGTTCCGGTTTCAAAGCTTAGTCTTTTTTTTTTGAGCACCTACTTTTGGACCAAGGTATACCACCCATGCACTGCCTCGCGGGCTTACGTGAGAGTTGGGACAGAGCTTGGCGGATTGTGCAAACCGACGCTGACTATATCAGAAAAGGTCAGTAATCCTTAGGTGATTATTTATTTAATTATTTATACACCCAACTCAGAATGCTGAGGCCAGATATACCATCCATGCACTGCCTTTCGGGCTTACGTGAGAAGAGTACAGAGCGTGGCGAGTGCACACACTTTCACAAGTGTGCACACCTATCAACTCTAGGTGTATCTTATTATTATTCTTATTCTTATTATTATTATTATATTTATTTTTTAAAATTAACTAAAGAGAGTTATGCAAATAAACTTAGCACCACTTAACTTCAATGATTTGAAATGTCAACGCATGTACTTTAAATCTGCCATTTTTAAAAAAAACAAAGACTACAGTTTAGAAAGGATTTCATAACCATCACCTACGAATTCCCCTATATACTAACCTCACTATTATCGCTTGTAATTCAACTTTTCATTATATTTTACATTTGAAATTAGTGATTCACAAAAAATTTCATCAATTGACTACAACTGCTTACCTTTGTCTTGACTAAATAAAAATAAATCGATGTCCTAAAAATATTGGGAAATGAAAAAAAAAATTGAAAGGAAATTTGAAAACAAATAATGAGATGATTTTTTTTTAAAAAAATGATGCTATACTATGAAATATGAACAAACAGAATGAGATATGCGTCCCCCCCACACTGGAATGAGACAGTGTCCCAACTGTCAAATAGAATGCAAATGCAAAATAGGAAAACAAAATAAAAAAATACAACCTGATATGTGCAAGATAATGAGTGGCTCATGCCAAATAGCTAGGCTCGTGAAGATCCACGAACTCGTCGTCCTCGTGTTGTTCAAACTCTAGAAATGGCTTCAAGCGCTGTCCATTGACCTTTGAAATGGAACTGTCCATAGGATTTTCAATTTCAACTGCACCATAAGGGTATACTGTTTTTACAATATATGGACCTGTCCATCGAGATCTCAATTTGCCTGGAAATAAATGAAGTCTGGAATTATATAAGAGAACTTTCTGACCTACTTCGAATGTCTTACGAAGTATGGATTTATCATGATAGAATTTGGTTTTCTCTTTATAAATCTTTACATTTTCGTATGCTTCATTTCTTAGTTCTTCTAATTCTGACAATTGTAATTTACGATGCGATCCGGCTTTTTCTATGTCAAAATTAAGGTATTTGATTGCCCAAAGTGAGCGGTGCTCGAGCTCAACGGGTAAATGGCATGCTTTTCCAAAGACTAATCGGTATGGTGACATTCCTAGATTGGTTTTATAAGCTGTGCGAAATGCCCAAAGGGCCTCTATCAATTTAGATGACCAATCTTTTCTGTTGGAGTTAACTGTCTTTTCAAGAATTTGTTTAATTTGTCTATTGGAAATCCCGACTTGACCGTTAGTCTGTGGATGATATGGTGTAGATAGTTTATGAGTGATAGAGTATTTCTTAAGAAGAGATTCAAAAGCATGATTACAAAAATGAGAACCGTTATCACTTATAATGGCTAGAGGTGTGCCAAAACGGGAAAATATGTTTTCTTTCAAAAATTTGATAACAACTTTATTGTCATTCGTTCTAGTGGGAATGGCCTCAACCCATTTAGGCACGTAATCTACTGCAAGTAGGATGTAGAGATTTCCAAAAGAATTAGGAAAAGGACCCATGAAATCGATGCACCAAACATCAAAAATTTTGATGATAAGGATTGGGTTTAGGGGCATCATGTTACGTTTGGAAATACGACCTGTTTGTTGACATCTAGCGCATTTGGAGCAAAACTCGTGGGCATCACGAAAAAGAGAAGGCCAATAAAAACCGCACTGTAACACCTTGGCAGCAGTTTTCTTTGCTCCAAAATGTCCTCCACATGCTTGATTATGTGAAAAAGAGAGGATGCTATGGAATTCATGTTCTGGGACACATCTGCGAATGATTTGATCGGTGCAATATTTGAAAAGATAAGGATCGTCCCAGTAAAAGTTTCGAACGTTGGAGAGAAATTTTGGTTTATCTTGTTTTGACCAATGGGAAGGTGTTTCATTTGTGACAAGATAATTTACGATGTCCGCGTACCATGGTGCACTAGAGAGTGAAAGAATTTGTTCATCGGGAAAATGATCATTGATTTGAGAGTTATCATAGTTTTCATGTACTATACAAGAAAGATGGTCAGCTACGACATTTTCAGAACCCTTTTTATCTCGTATTTCTAGGTCAAACTCTTGAAGAAGGAGAATCCAACGGATTAAGCGGGGTTTGGTATCCTTTTTCGTGAGTAAAGACCGCAAGACGGCATGATCGGTGTAAACTATGACCTTAGAACCTACGAGATATGATCTAAACTTATCGAGGGCAAAGATAACTGCTAAAAACTCTTTTTATGTGGTTGAGTAATTCAATTGAGCTTCATTAAGAGTTTTGCTAGCATAATAGATGACTCGAGGAAGTTTATCGATTCGTTGATCTAAGATGGCTCCGATGGCATAATCAGAATCGTCACACATTAATTCGAAAGGCAAGGTCTAATTTGGAGGTTGGATGATAGGTGCAGTGGTCAAGATCGATTTGAGGGTTTCAAAAGATGTTTTATATTCATTGGAAAATTCAAATTTGACGTCTTTAGCCAGAAGATTTGAAAGAGGTTTTGAAATTTTTGAAAAATCTTTAATGAAACTCCTATAAAATCCTGCGTGGCCGAGAAACGAGCGAATGTCCTTTACGGACCTTGGAGGAGGAAGGTCAACAATAAGATAAACTTTAGATTTGTCAACTTCTAGGCCATTTTTAGAGACAACATGACCTAAGACTATTCCTCGCTTAACCATAAAATGACATTTTTCCCAATTAAGAACAAGTGATTTCTCCTTACATCGCTTTAAGACACGTTCTAAACGAAGGAGGCATTGATCAAAAGATGACCCATAGATTGAAAAATCGTCCATGAATATTTCTAAGAAATCCTCCACCATATCAGAAAATATACTCATCATACATCTTTGAAAGGTAGCAGGAGCATTACAAAGACCGAAGGGCATGCGACGATAAGCGAAAGTTCCAAAGGGACATGTGAACGTTGTTTTATGTTGGTCCTCTAACGCAATGGGAATTTAATTATAGCCAGAGTAACCATCAAGGAAACAATAATATTCATGACCGGCTAAGCGTTCGAGCATTTGATCAATGAAAGGGAGGGGAAAATGATCTTTTCTTGTTGCTGCATTGAGCTTTCGATAGTCGATGCAAACGCGCCATTTTGTTTTGACCTTGGTCGGAACAAGTTCGTTATTCTCATTTGTTGTCATAGTGATTCCAGACTTCTTTGGTACAACTTGTACCGGACTTACCCAAGTACTGTCAGAGATAGGGTAGATAATGTTATTGTCTAAACATTTGATAATTTCTTCCTTTACCACTTCTCTCATATTAGGGTTTAATCGCCTTTGAGCTTCGCGAGTGGGTTTAGCCTCGTCGACTAAATGTATTCGATGTTCAATAATTGATGGACTAATTCCCTTAATGTCAGCGATTACCCATCCTATTGCCTCTTTATTTTCCCTTAAAATTTTCAAAAGTTGTTCTTCTTGGTCCTTAATGAGATCGGATGCCAAGATTACAGGGAAATTTTCCGAAGAATCTAAGTATGCGTACTTAAGATCGTTTGGAAGAGGTTTGAGGTCTAATTTAGGGCGTACTTCTTTTGAGGCTTCAGTAGACATCGACTGATTGAATTCTAGTGAATTATGAAAAGAGCATAGCATATCATTTAATTCATAAATGTATTCATCTTCGTGGAAGTTGGAATTAAAATGATCTAGGAACATGCTAAGAGACTCCGTAGTATCACTAAAATCATTTTCAACAATTGTTTGGATCATGTCAACTTCTTCTGCATCAAAATCCCTTGGTTGTCTGTTAAGATTGAAGATATTTAGTTCAATGGTTAGGTGCCCAAAGGAAAGTCGGAGTTGACCATTCCTACAATTTATGATAGCATTTGATGTTGCTAAAAATGGACGACCTAATATCAAAGGAATCTGACTATTGGGATTTGAGACAGGTGCGGTCTCTAGGACTATGAAATCGACTGGGAAATAGAATTTCTCGATTTGTATCAAAACATCTTCAATTGTGCCCAGTGATTTTTTGACAGATCGATCAGCTAGTTCAATTGTGATGTTTGTAGGTTTTAATTCCCCTAGTCCAAGTTGACAGTACACAGTATAAGGCAAAAGATTCACACTCGCTCCAAGATCGAGTAAGGCATGACTAATGTGAGTGTTACCGATTTTACAACCGATCGTAGGACAACCGGGGTCCTTATACTTGATTGGGGAGGGATTTGAAAGAACAGAGCTAGTGTTTGCAGTTAGAAATGCAGTCTTAGGAACGTTAGTGGCACGTTTTTGAGTACATAGCTCTTTCAGACATTTGGCATATTGAGGAATTTGCTCGATGGTATCAAGAAGTGGAATATTGACTCGAACTTGTTTGAAGATTTCAAGAATTTGGTCAAAATTAGCGGGCTTCTTCTTTTTGTTGAGTCTATGGGGAAAAGAAGCAATGGGTTTATAGACTCGTTCGGAAGTTTTTTCATTCGAAGAAGAAGGTGTTATATTAGAGGGTGAAGATAAGGGAGCTGGAATGTTGGGGTTGCCAACATCAGAAGGTGAAGAGTGGTCGGGATTGCCAACCTTAGATGAAGAATTAGAATCGTTTTGATTGACAACCGTGGTTGTCGACTGAGTTTCAGAATTTGGAATATGGGAAGATTTAAGAAGGATGTCGGGGTTGCCGACATGGTTGTCCACCTTCTTTCCTGACCTTAATGTGGTGACAGCATTAACCGGATTTACATCTTCGTTCTCACAAAGATTTACTCCTCGAGAGTTATACTTTGGGTTCACTTCGGTTTGACTAGGCAATTTACCTTTCTCATTGATTTTCATGAGATCCTTCATCATTATCAACATTTGTTCATTTTGTTTGGTGATTTGCTCAATTCTTGCATCTTGGTTGGTGATTTGTTCATTTTGTTTAGAGAGTTGTTTTTCCAATCGAGCAATTTCTTGTGAAGGCTGAGAAGGTTGGGTTGATGGATTGAAATTAGGATGCCTGTATGGTTGATTCGAAGGTTTTGTTTGAGGAGCGGGTTGAGAATTTTGAGAATTAGAGGTTGGGGCTCGATAATTCGGATTTGGTATCATTGGATACATATGTGATGGATTAGCCACATTGTTAGGATTTGACCATGAAAAATTGGGGTGGTGCTTCCAGTTAGGATTGTATGTAGATGAATAAGGACTATTTTGAGCTATAGCATTGATTTGGTCTTGTGTGTAGTAACGGGGTAGTCCTTCTCCTTCTTGAGGAGTTTGGGTATCTATAGGAAGATGTGATGGGTCAATGGCATGTACTCCTCTATTTGGAGCACGAATTGGAACACGAATTGTTTCCCATTGCATATCCTTTTCCGAACACTCTTCTAAAAATTCCCAAGCTTCCTCATCTGTTTTTGCCATGAATTCTCCTCCGCACATTGATTCGAGTTGGGATCTTGTTTGATAGTTAAGCCCTTCATAAACGATTTGGCACAAAACGTGTTTAGGGATTGCATGATGTGGGCAACTATATAACAATTGATTGAACCTTTCAAAATATTTTGAAAAAGTTTCTCCTTCATTCTGGGAGAATTGGTTGATTTCAGTTCGAATTTTAAGAGTTTTGTGGAAAGGAAAAAACTTTTTCAAAAATATTGTAACGAAATTGTCCCAACTCTTAATTGAATTTTTAGGAAGAGAATTAAGCCATCTTTTCGCACTTTCTAGAAGTGCGAATGGAATAAGTCTTAGCTTGATGGATTCATTAGAAAGTTGTTGCATTTTAGTCGTAGAAGCATATAACTCAAATTCACTAAGAAATTCATATGCATTTTCAGACCCAGTGAATTTTGGTACCCCTTGGATAAAAGAATGTTTTAGCTCAAAATTATTTCCTTCGGCAAGTGGAAATGAAATAACGATGGTTGAACAGTCCGTGTTGGATAGCATCGGTCTCTAAGGGATAATGGTCGGTTCTCATGAAATTCATTATTTCCAACATGTGATTTAGGTGATAATTTCGGTGAACTGTGTTGTGAACCGTGTTGTGAACCGTGTTGTGAACCGTGATTGCTCATATTTGTTTGAATTGAAATTTCCGTTGATTTGTTTAATGAAATATTTTGGCTTTCTAAACGGTTAAAATTATTTCTTGCCCAAACGCGCATAAACAAATCAAGGTGTAACAGGCAAAAGTAAATTAAATCAGTTTTCAGTTGGGCACCTGTAGAGTTGAAAATTACTTACAGAGGTGTATGATAGCCCATCCAATGCTGCTGAGTAGCGCTAGCGGATCAAACTCCAAAGTTTGCGGTTGCTATGCTGTTGCTACCTGTCAGATATCTAAGAGATGATAAGCTTAGAAAAAATTAAACTGCAACTGTGTTTATATAAATGAAACGTGACTGAAATAAGCAAAATGGAATGTAACTTGATGAAATAATGCAATGAAGTATGCTTTGATTACCTTGGTTAAGTGAAAAACTATGTATGAATGAAATAAGGAAACATGAAAATGTGTACCGCAGTGATTACTGAAAAATATGTGAGTAAAATAGAACTAACGTGTCATGTGGTGAAAATTAGTGCAAAGTGCATGAACGTGGGAGCAAAGTGAAAACATAGTGACGTGCAAACAATCCGCGGGAGTTGTAAAAAAAATTGAACAAAAATTTATGTGTGAATAAACTTACGTGCAAATATTTGAACAAAATAAAAATTTATTCGTGAACTAAATAAAAGATGGTTACGTGATTACGTGAGTATGAGAATGGAAATGTGAACAAAGAGCTGATTTAATGCAACTGAATTAATGTAAGCAACAAACTAATGCAAGTATGAAAACTAAGCTACTGCATGCAACTTGAAACAGTAAAATGGTTACGTGAACCAAACTATGCTACTGCAGTGAACCAAAATGGTTATGTGAAAACAATGGTTACGTAAAAACAGGCTAATGCATGCAAACTAACAGGAAAATGCGTAAGTAAAATGCGACGAATGCAACATGATGAAAAATGCAAGCAATGTGTAAGTTTGAAAATGAAGCAATGTGAGTCACAAACCAAAGCAATGCGAAAAATGCAGGAGTGAGAGAATTTGAATGATTAGAAACCGAAAGTGTGGCTATGTGAAACGTGATTTTTGAAAAACGAGAAAAAAAAAGTAATTTTTTTTGGTTACGTGGAAACCAAAATAGCAATGCAACTAAATAACGTGTAGCAGCAGTAAGTTGACACACAAAAATGAAAGGAGAAGTTCACGTATATGTGACAGCTAGTAATGCTTAAAATGAGATTATATGTGATAGCATGCACATGAATGTGAGAAACAAAATTTAAACTAACGTAAGCTGGGTATGTGAACAGAAACCAACTAAATGAGATGCAACTCACATGTAAAACGCTACTTTGGTGAAAGGAACTGAAAAACGAAAAAAAAAATGATTTTTTTTTGAAAACTAATGCAAAAAAAATAAAATAAAATAAATTAACACGAATAGACTTAAAAACGAAAAATCGAAAATCTCAAAATAGCAACTCCCCGGCAACGGCGCCAAAAACTTATTGCGACTTTTCTATTGATTAGAAAAGCACAAATTTTAATAAATTCTGCAAGCGCACAGGCGTGTAGTATGCAGGTCGAACACAGGGAATTGTATTTTAAAACAATTAAAATCCATAGTTAAATCTTAGGCGTGTTAAACGAATTCGACGGTGAATTTTGAACAGAAAATAAAAACAATAATATACTCCGAATCGATTTCGAAACTAATCGAAATTGCAACCAAAATATAGATTGTAAAAATCAAAACAGAAATTGAAATTGCGGAAAAGAAGATAACGGAGCAAACAACTGAAATAATTATTAACTAACTGAAAAGAGTGCAGAAAATAACTAAGAACAAGAATAAATAAATTGCTAAATCTAATCAACAATCCTACGTATTCTGTTCGAAAATAAAAACAGCGCTGAATTTAAATCTAAACTTGAAGAAAAGTGATGAGGTAAGAGATGATTTCAAGGTGTTGTATAATGCTGTATATATAGGCTTTCAACCCCTAAAACCAGTCCATAATTTTAGCAATAGAACTGGTCCTCTTCATAGTAGCTGACGAGATATATGTATTGACTGGGTCCATTTGTTGAATTAGTGAAGAGTCAGTTGCCATATCAATGCTTGAAACATATATGCTGAGTGTTTGGCATCCCTGTTAGCTGCTCCTTTGACCAAGTCCTCTGTTGCTAAAAAAGGTGATCATGCTTTTATATGTGAATTGGTCCAAATTCCCACATGAGCTACTTTTGAATGTGTCCTATTTTGTTTGATTTATTTCAATGCTCAAAATGTTGCACTCTTTGCTGCGTGATTTTTGAACCAATGGACGGCATAACCGATTAATTTCAACGTCGCACTTTGGAATCAATAATCTGCAAAACCACAACAAAATACCCGTATAATACCGCTTTATTAAAATAAAAATATATGAAATAAACGGTTTAAATTGCAGAGAAATACGTTCATCAAGCTTATAAATAATTTCAACACAGATCACAGAATAATAGCAGCACAGAAAAATAGCAGAATAATAAAATGCAGAAATAGAACGACACAGAATTTACCCAGCTTCGGCAAAACCCTGCCTACGTGCTTCCCCCAAGGTTTCTACTAGAAATTAGATAGTCAGACGCTTACACTGGTAAGCTCACGACACCCACTATCGACTAAACCTAACTCTACGCTCAAAACCCTGCCACAACTCAGCCACTGAGTTGCGAATTCTCAAACTACGCCACGTAGTTTGTCCCCTTGTCACAAGACTAGAAAATTAAACGGTTTAAAAATGAATTACAAATTAAAAACAATTTAAATTAAAATAACCCTAATTTAAAATAAAAATCCCTTTTATAAAAAGAAGAATAAGGCCGGCCCCTTTTGTAATTTATCTCGACCGTCTCCTTTTATTTCTTCGGCCCAATTCTTTTTGATAATGGCGGCTCTGTTGTTTCCTTTGTTCGATCTAAATTAAGGCTTTTTCGAAGCTCCGACTCTAAATTGATTGAATCAATGGTTAATTGCGTGAAGTCTTGTTCGATCGAATCCTTGTTGCTCACTTCGGTTGCTTCGAGTTGATGGAGTTCGACTTCGATTCGGTATGTGATTTTCGTTTATGCTATTCTGTTATGCTTGATTGAACTCCATGCTGAGATTGCTGATGATGATTTGTTTATATAAGGTTTGTAACCCTAGAATTGCGTTCGTCTGATTTTTTCTATACTATGCTTTCGGCCGATCGATATTGCATGGATGTTTGAGATTGATTCTGAATTCTTCAATTTACTTGAATCTTACGGTATTGATTTTGACTTGGTTCGATACCTTTATTCCCAAGGTTCTGACTTGGTCGTTACAGTTTAATGTTCATCTGACTTCGGTCTATCACGGTTTTGAATCTGAACTGTTCATTTCTTTGACTTGGTTATCATATTAAGTACGATCGGTTGTTCATGGCTTCAAATTGATTTTGCTTGATGTTGTGCACGTAGTATCTTTGAAGTTGCACTCTGGTTCATTATATATTGTCACTCCCCATGTATTAGCAGTTTGCATTTTGGGTTGTACTGTCTTGAGTATTTGCTGCATTTTCAAACACTTTGATTGCCTTTGTGGTCTGGTTCCTTCATGTTGTTGTACTTGTATCATTACTGTTGTTGTTGCTGATATCTTGGTTCGGTCTGTAGTCTTTAGTCATGTATCATTAGCTTGTCTTGTTCATTGATGGTTTTTGGTACTATGTCACTGTGTTGGTTTCATGTATTCAGTGAGAAGTTCAAGTTGCATGAATGCTTGCTGCCTGGTTTTGCTTGGCGGTCTTGTGGCACTGCTTACAGTCATATTGAATTGAGTTTGATCATGTTGCATTGACTTGTTTATTGTTTAAAGTTGCTTCATGTATTCAAACATTTCAATAGATAAAATTCGATCGTATAAAGCTTCCATGTCAAACTTGCTAATATCTGCAACAATGATCTCTAAATTTGATAGTTGAAGTTCCCTTGTTCTTGCGTAATGCATCCCATTCACAAGACAATGATTAACAACAGAAACATCATCCTGAAAATAGAGTAGTAGGTTTGCAGAAGGCATTGTCCCTTCATTGTAAAAATTTGGACATCTGTATGCTGTTAGCTTTGTGTTTGTTGACCACACATGTACATGCCTGCATCTTTGAATCTGGTCAGATGGAACTGTCCAGTTGAGCTCGTTTTGTAGTGATGCGCTTGATGTTCGTAGCTTGGTTTGTGGATGTGCTTGCATGTGAGTTGTATTCATGTGTGATCATCTTCATGTTACCTTGACTTTGGTTGTTGCATTGAATTGAGTCAAGATTGCAGTGACTTGACCTTTGTATTTTGTTTATTTTTCGAAATTTCACCTGAGTTGAATCCAGCTTAAGTTCGGATTTGACCCTGTGCTGAGAGTTGTGACATTTATTTTATCGCACCTGAGTTGAATCCGATAATTTGGGTTTGACCTATGCTCACCTGTCCCTGTAAATTTATCAATTGTATATATATCGGTATGCACGGCCTTGTGGCATATACAGTGATACACTGTGTATGTCACAAGCTGTTCGTGTATGATGATTTGAAAATTAAATGATGACGAAAAACCCAAATAACTGGGCAAATATTATTTTCAAAATCACATTTTATTTTATACCGCAAAAATATTTCCTTTTCAATTTTACTGCGTTAGTGTATATTTTTGCAGATTCCTCATATGCTGGATTCTAATTGGAATGAAGTTGAAGATAAAATACGAATTGAGTGAATGAGTGATGTGTAGTGAGGTTTAATGTAAATATGAAATTGTGATGTATTTGTAATCAAAATTGTATATGTATAGTGAGAGCTTGAATTTGTACTATTCAAAATTGTAATAAATATTTGCTTGAATAAAATTTCTGTTTGAATTCAAATTCTGTGTTAATTAATTTTATTCAGCAAATATTTATTTAATCTATGAAAAATAAAATAGTACATTATCAAATACATTTAAACGAATGTATATATGTTTATTGTCATCAAACAAAAATCATATAAGCGCATATTCAACAAGTTTGTCTTATCATTACCTAGAAAATTGTGAACCAACTTATCTTTCTTTTTAAAATACAGACATTTATTGCTTTTAACTTTTAGAAAACAGTTTCACTAGTTTATCACTTGAATTAGAGCAGATAATCGCAACCTAATTTATACAAGCCCAGCTACACCCAACAATGCTTTGAGTGCATAGGGTTTCATCCCTCTTCTTCAACGATGGTTAACTCACGTTTATCTCCCAGTGCAGTGTCCAACTCCAATATAGGAACATTTAGCTATAAATTTAACTGGAGTCTTCCCAACTACTACCAATATAAGACTAGGGCTTACACTTTAACTAGGGGGATTTACCTTAAGTTTGTGAAGTTCTCTTTCATGTTCCCCTTGCACTCTATTGACATCACACTCTTATTATATAGGTCCAAGGGTACTCCTTTTCTTCCGCATACCCTTAAATTCATAACTTACTTGCTACTTTTAGTTCGAATACGAAATCTCTACTAGCATATCTTTACGACATAAATTATAACAAACGTACAAGATTTATTTTTCACCTCAACGGTTATAATCCTAACATTTATTTTTTACTCACAATTGTTTTCTTGTATAAAGGCAAAGCTAATAACTACCTATGAGTCACAATGTATAAGAAGTTGTGTAATATAGAAAATACATTTTAGAAATTTACAAATACGCTCCCTCGGTCGATTAGGCTCAACTTGTCTTCTTGCTTGCAGATACCGATGAAATCATATAGGGATGTTCATGCCTAGAACCTTAGCTGCCTCGCTAGAGCCATTCCCATCAAAATTGCTTATTCTCGCTATCTATGATTAAGAATTATTAGCAACTTTCCCATAGATAGTGCCAGCAAGAATAAGTGATAGCATTTTTCATATATAACACCTTTGAAAACCAATTTATCTATACTTATATATACTTTTTAGAAACCTTCTTTTAGAAAAAACTTTTTGAAACCATTTTGGAAAAACAAAACTTCAAAATGTTCAGGTAAATTTTCTCAATACTTACCTAACTCCTAAGGAATCCTGAACCTAAGTTATGATACCATGGGTGACAACCTGCACCTCCAGACACATCGATTCAAAACCTAAGGTGTCTTTCGGACTCGCGTCGTTCAAAGAGATATGAGCTATCGGGCTTCTAAAACATTCAAATGGCTAAGATTATAAAGGTAAAATCTAAGACATTCTATGTTACGACCTAGAATTTTCGATCCCGAAAATTCCAGATAGTTAGGAAAAGAAGAAAAGAGATAGAAGAAAAAACAGAAACAAGTCACAGAAATTTCATATTCGCAGCGGATCAAAATAAAATTTTAAATAAAATAGCAGTTATATAAAGGAAAACCGTATCAGTTAATTTACATCAATACATCAGAGTTACAACATTTACACAAAACACTAGACAGATAAAATCGACATGTCCCAGATAACTACAATATATCACAGCGGAATACACTCCATACGTTCCTGCCATCCAGCTTGCCACCTGAGCTCCAGAACGTCCTCACCTGGAAATCTGTAATACTCAGTCTGACCCGAGCATTACAACAAAGTAATATCCAAGTCAGGCTGGAAACCAGCGTGAGTAAACCCATATAATATGAAATTCCAAGCTATATAACCTATTTGCAAACCATGGTAACTCGTACCTTCTACGAGTTCTCAACTTATTTAAGTCAATTACTTATTTCAAACAATATCTAAGAATCACTACTCGGTTTAAATATCCATGATTCTTAACATTTTCATTCCAGTATGTTTACTTCTAAAAATCAAATTTATAGAGAAATTAGATTACAAAACGAAGTGGTTCTAGGTATTTGCTGATACCCGATCCCGGTCTCTTCGGTTTCAATGTCATCTTAACCCCAGTTGTTTAAGTGGATACAACTCCATTTTCAAATACAGGTTCTCATATTCTCATAGCAAATCAATTATCGTTAGATAACTCACCATATCACAGTTCAACCCATCATAGCATACCACAATATAAAAAATTATCAAACAGACATAATCTAATCATCCAATACACTTATCCATCCATAAGCAAGATTTATGGGTTGAACAATTAATTTAATTAATTTTCTATTTACCTCTAAATCTTGCTTACTCAACATTAGTTAATTACAAACCAATAAATAACTCAATCTTTGACTATCCATCTTAATTAATCTTCCTTAATTAATTATTCTTTAATTACATTAAGTAATTAGCCATAGATTAATTATCCTTAACCAGTCACATTAATCAACCTTTAATTACTCTCATTAATTAATTAACTACAGTTGATTACATTAATTATTTGCATAAATTAATTAATCTTTAATTAATCACATTCATTAATTAACTTTAATCAATCACATTTAGTAATTAGTTATATTTTAATAAATTACACTAAGTAACTAAAGACTCTTTAAGTAATCACACTAATTGATGATCCTTTAATTAAATTAATTATCATTTAATTAAATTAATTATCATTTAATTACTTAAGTTAATGAATTAATATTCAATGAAGTAATTATTGATTAACTAATCATTCTTTATTAATTACTTTAAGTAATTATGCTAATTCAAAACCATTCAAACAAATTTAATTTCAAACATTTGTCAAAAAAACTATTTATTTATTTTTACATAAGCTTTGGAAACCTGGAACAAAGCTTCTTTTAAAATCAAAAATCTGGTTATTCAAACACAACAAAATCCGAGCGTTAACCAAAATTTTCCCAAGCCACAAATGAAAATACTCGAGATTTCCCCCCTTTTCACGATCCACTCATGCTCCTATTACCATACGAAACCCGAAGATGACACCGAGATAACCCATCGTCTTCCTCGAAGCAAAACTCACAGCCATGCTTCAGATACTCATAAATATATGTACATGTGCACATCAGATTCGATCACTGACAATCAACGCAGCGTACATCCCTGAGTCATCAACGACCCCGCCGCCCTACTCGATACTCTGTTCCGATGATTCCACCATCAAATCGAAAATGAGCACATCCACCCGTCTGGATTTCAAACCAAAATAACAAATCCCTTCGCTGACTACCATCCTGACCACTAAAAAATCTTCCAATTCGTCAACGGCTGCGTCTCAACCTCCAGCATCGTTCCCCCTTTACGTGATTGAACCCGATCCTACTTTATCGTCACTAAACCCCCTAAACATCATCGATATAAACAGCTTCGAAACCCTACAACACCGCTTTGTCCCCGCTTCGGTGATTGTTGAACCCTCCGATCATTTTTCCTGTGTAACTCCACCCTCGAGCTATCCCCAGCGTCAAGCACAACGACCATCTTACTGTCGATCGCCAGATTTTACCAAAAATTCAATCTCCATTCAACCCTAAAATTCCCATCAATTACACACTTAAAAATCTAGATACAATCACTAAAATTCATCTCTTCAAAACTCGAATCCAAATACATAATCCATACTTGAAATCTAAACACTTGATTTTCTAATTGGAAATAATTTTCACTGTGTTTTCCTGATTTCTGTAAACTTATTTGATAATTGACCCTAAAAATATTTTTAGAAATCTAACTTAGTTATTACTAACAATTTACTTTTAAGGATCACAACCTAAAATTAAACATATGGGGAGGAATTGAATTGATTTGTATATGCATGTGACTGTTATTGATACAAAGACTTATCTACATACTTTTTCACAGCAAGCACAGAATAAACCATATCTATAAACACAGAAACCTCTTTAATTTATACTTGTAAACACTTCTTCAATTGTTGATCACAAGAAAAATCTTTTAATAGATTAAGTTTATATTATTTACTCACTGCAACGATGTTTGACAAAGAACGGAGTAAATCAACTTGTACAGGTGGATACTGCATAATCTTCTGTTGTTTATAATCTTCACTTACTCACAGATTTAGATAAGATTTTAAATTTAAAGATGAAGTTTACTCATATTCATTTAAGAATAGAGGTTGCATGCATTCACTCAGTCATGTATATAGTATTTCCATCCATATATGCCATATTGACACATTTATACATTCAGGCAAAATAATTTCATGACATCGTTACTAAAATTCATCACATTCATCAAAGCATAAAACAGACTCAACTTAAAAGGAGTAGTTTACTCACAGTATATGCTGAGCAGAGGAAACCAGGGAACTTAAGACTGGAAACTTGATTTAATTCTTTGAATTGAAACTGGAGTTGATCTGAGATGAAATGATTTGCCTACTGATCTTATCGATCTTGGATTTGAAAAGCTTGTTTTGTTTTCAGATTGCAGAAGATTGCCTTTTAGCTGCACCTTGAATTTGTTTTCAGATTTGGATTTGGGAAAAAGTTTTCCTTTGTTGGTTATTTATACTAAACTTTTATTACAGACTTTTTCTTTTCCTTGTTTTTGAATATTTAGATAGGAAAAAAAGAAGAAATGAAGAGGAAAGATATATGTTTTTTATAGACTTAAATTAGGATTTATCAAAAATAAAAGAAATTGAAAAAAAATAGTGACACTTGTCTCAAAATCTAATGCATGTCATTTTTATTAATTAATCA
The DNA here is from genome assembly GCA_030765085.1 of Allium cepa. Taxonomy (NCBI): domain Eukaryota; kingdom Viridiplantae; phylum Streptophyta; class Magnoliopsida; order Asparagales; family Amaryllidaceae; genus Allium; species Allium cepa. Next base: position 302,444,176 of record CM060945.1, on the reverse strand, counting down.
CATTACACTTGTAATTAAAAAGATTTATATATAAACATTTTTAATTTTGCGTGAATATGTTAGTTTTTAAATGGTTTAAAAAGCTTTTAAAATTAATTTCCTAAATTAATAAATACATATATCAATCTATATAAATGAAATCCCTTAGAAGAAAATAATATAAAACAACCACCTTCTAAATAAAATCATATAAAAAATATTTTTAAATCCAAAATAAAATTAAGATATATATATATATATCTTTTGAATTTCAAATTTAAATCCAAATTCAAATTCAATTTAAAAATAAAATTTAAAATCAACTCAAATTTATATATATATTTAAACAAACAAATTAAACTTGTACATAATAATTTAAAATCTATTTATATCTTTATTTAAAAACTACACATTATATTTTTGTTTGTAAATAACAAGTTTACCAATTTTTAAATAATAAATAAAGGAGATTAACACATTTTAAATTGTTTGAATTACATTAATATGTTTACTATTTCACAATGAATTTATATATGTATACACTTAAGATTTCCAACATTATGGAATTAATATATCTACTTATGCATATAAATTTACTGTAAAATTTATTATTTATAGAAATTTATATTTCAATATTTATTATAGATTCAAATTTATTTATATTTTTAGATATCAGAATTTTATCTATTCAACTAAATAAACTAGTTAATTATCCACTTATCAGATGCCCAAAATACGGGTTATCACATTCCTCCCCCCTTAGAATCTGTTCGTCCTCGAAAAGGAACGAAGCCAGAGTTTATTAAAATGCTTATCATCAGAAAAATTACTCTTTGATCACTTTATTAGAAATTTTAAAATCTATATAATATTACTTAAAATAGTTTTTATAAAAATAGTTTTTATAACTCGATGTTTCAACAAGTCCATCGTTGTTCTTATAGAAATTCGGTCATACGATGTCAGCCGTAGGACTGAAAATCTATAAGTACTGGGTAAACCCATTTTTAACACCTAATGAAAATACTTGGAAAATACTTTATTGAAAATATAGAAAACATTTTTGAAAATAGGGAAAACATTTTTGGTGAGAATGCTCTGGAAATCATCACCCCCATCCATGGTCGCTGTTAACCCGCTGGTTACGTTGCTATCCCGGCAAAATCCATAGATAACTATAGGCACTCCACGACCCTCGATTACACCACGGAACCCACTATAGATCGCAGCTACACCCGAGGTTACGTTGTTATCATAACAAAAACCCATATAACTGTAGGAATCGGCGCCCTCAAATTCCGCTGCAAAAAGAATGAAACTTCTCCACTCCACTCGACCATAGATCGCAGTCTACCGTTGTTACGTTGCCTTCCCGGCAAAATCAAACGTAGACCGTTGACACTCACATCCACACGATTTCCGCTATAGTCCACAGTAGACCACTGCGACATCGAGTTACACTGTCATCACATCATAACCCAAATGCCTCCATAGGCATCAACGCCCTCGACTTTCGCTACCCAATAATCCTCAGGACCTTCAGTTTGTCCTGACTTCCTCACAGGATCAATTTTAGAACCCCCCCAGGGTTCAAGGCAGTACCAACCTATGGCGCTCCTAAGAAGTTCATTTCAAGGGAACGCTTTTTTCTCCACATCCATTTTCAAAACACTTTATACTATATACATATAGTATCTTCCAAATCATACACATAGTATGAACCTCATATAAATCTCCTTTCTCCAAAATCGATTATCCCAAAATCGATAATTCTCAAACCAGGCTTTCCAAATTTCTAAAATTAATTTTTTTTCCAAAAATAAAAAGCCTTTCCAAATCCATAGGTTCCAAAAACCTTCCCTCAAAATCATTCTCATAAGAACCTTTACATGTGGGTGTGTGTGTGTGTGTGTGTATATATATATGTAACCTTGAAAATCTTTGGATCACTTCATACTTGTATAAATTCCCTTTTTATATTTCAAATACTTTTCAAACCCTTTTCTTCTAGCAATAGATTCAAAGGGAGATTTATCTTATACAACAAAGATATATAACTTTGTTTATTCCAAATCAAATATTCAAATTTGATTACTCTTTTATAAAGTTATTAACAATATTACTATTCTATAAAATGAGTTCTAATCATACAAATATCCAATTTTCACTTTTATTTCATCATATATTTCACAAAATATGCTTTTCATTTCAAAAACCATTTCACAGTTCTTATCCAAAAAAATTCAATATCAATTCCATTCAAACCCGTATGATGTACACATACCATCCGTATGCTATATAAATCTGGTCGTTCACTCAATCATAAAATTTCACTTCCGAACTAGTATCGTCCACTCAACTTCCTAGTGCGGACTCAGATCTGATTTCTTGATCAGAAACCATCATTCCCCTTTCATAGCCACAACTATGATAGAGAATTTCTAGAACCAATCAAAAATCCATATCCAGGTTCGCCGTCGAAAATCGAGTGAAAAATCCCAACTCGGATCGATATACATCTCAAAATTCTATGCTCGAAACTGGATTAAATCACTATACGAATAGAATATCATACGTACATCCTACGTATTTATCCTCATTGATTCTTGAATCAGTTCCCTTAAATTCTTATTTATTTATTCACAATTGCCCCAAATTCCATTTGGATTAACACCTCACTTCTTATCTCAAATGGTATTTAATCATAAACAGTTTGCACTATGTCCATCTTAAATTTAGAAAATAGCTTGAAAAAGTTTAAAAATAGATAAATAGTTGAAAAATAATTATTAATTGTAAAATAGCTGTAAAATAGTTAAGTAATTGTAAAATAGTTGGAAAAATAGTCAAATAGTTATAGAAATTTTAAATAATTGCAAAATAGTTGTAAAATAGTAATTAGTTATAAAGTAGTTAAAAAATAGTAATTAGTTTATAAAACAGTTGTAAAATAGTTAAATAGTTCCAAACGTAGTAATAAAATAAGTATAAGATAGTTTGGGGTTTAAAAAGAAAGGTTGTATATAGTAAATAGCTTGGAAAAATAGGTTTACACTAAAACAATTTATTTTGAAAATAGCTCAGAGCCAAACTGTTCAATTCCCATTCTCCCCATCAATTCAATTTAGATTTCCACTTACATTTAAATTGACTCAATTCCTATTTAAATAACTTCAATTTCCCTTGAAATTGATTTAACCCCAATTCAAGTTGAATTAACCTCAATTTCTTTCCAAATTCAAATCAAATTCCATTTGAATTTTAAACCTATTCAACTTTAATTACAATTCCAAATTATTCAAATAAGTTTGGACTAATTTCAAATTGAACCACTTCAATTTCAGATCATTTCAATTCCTGTTTGAATTAATCCCAATTCCTATCTCCACCTTTAAAATCTCCTCGAATTAAATAAATTCGAGTCAAATTTTCCAATGTTGATTTAATTACTTAAATCAAATTAACCTTTACTTTTTAATTTAACAACCCAAGTCCTTACACAATTAAATTTTGAGTCCAACGTTTTAATATTTATTCAAATCATTTTTACTCACTTATCTCAAGTTTTCAAGTAAAAGTTCCGAACCCTTTAAACATTTAATCCTGACTCCAACTCTCAAAATTCTATTTTAAATTACCTTTACTTCTTCATAAATATATTTCTAAGTTCAAATCATAGTTCAAATCATTTATAAACAATTTAATCTTTAAAAAACCACTTTATTACCCAAATTCCATTTTAAAACCAATTCTTAACAAATTAAATTTCTAAGTAACCCTTTAAACGTCCAAACTTAAGTTCAAAGTGATTTCACTTTCACGAGTTCAATTTTTATCTTCAAAAATCAAAATTACTTAAATAATTTCAAATTAAATTTTTATTTCCACTCAATTTCTGCAATGGATATAAAATATCACAATCCACTTCTTAATTCATTTTAAACAAATCAATTCATGGTTTCATAGATTATTGATAACAACAGGATGATATTAGGATAAGTCAAAGTAAATAAACATCCAATTTATTTAAAACATCCATCAATACATCTGTTATCCATTCCCAGAACTCAAACCTGTTTGAGATCTTATATAACTCCTCCCAAATCAGCCCATTTAACTTCCCTAAGTTAAATTTCAATTTCATCTTGAAATTTCCAATTCAGGTTGTTCATTCCAAACTTATTTAACTTCCTCTAAGTTAAATTTAATTTCATCCCGTTAACCTTACTCAAATTTGAATTCCCACTTCAAATTTCAAATTTCTATCACTTAAAAGTTAAAAAACTTATTTTACTTTGGGTTTTTACATCACACTTCAGGTAAAATCAAAACTCATCACTTTAGAGTTTATTCCAAATCATTTTTGATATTATGTATATCCACACATATACCCATATTTATTTCTTGACCCACCAAGCCATATTTTAAAATTTAAACCACCCTTGGGTTTAATTCAAAACCAATTCCTTTAAAGTTTTCAAACAACTTCTTATTTTAAAATAAGATTACATTCAAAATATTCTGAATAATATTATTTATTATTTCTTTTAACATTTTGAAAAAAATCTCAAATGTTTTTAAACATAGAATTCAAAACTTCACAATTTAAATCCATTCTAATTTACAAGTTATTCTCATCTAATGGTTACTTCCTTAAAACATTTCATTGCTTATTGGAAAACAATCATCCCATTATTAAACACAATAACAATTCCATATTCTGGTTTGAAACCAATTCTAATTCATCTTATTTGTATAGTTCATATTATCCTTCCAGTTTGGATATATATATATATATATCACTAATTCTTATTCAATTTCAATAACCAACAACCAATTTTTCTTAATAGACAATAACTGGGAAATTATTTGATTTATATATCAAAGTATAAGCTTTTATAAAATCATTTTTTAAAACCAGTTTAAAATTGTTATATAAGAAATAACAAGTACGCTCTCATACACACACACACACACACTCAATATTTTCTAGGGTATGACTGACCCTATCCTTAATGAGTAAACCCCAGAGCCAAGGTTCTCGGTTAACCTTTAGCTCTGATACCAAATGTAACGACCCGGAATTTTGATCCTGAAAATTCTAGATAATTAGGGAAAGAAGATAAGAGATAGAAGAAGCAACAGAAACAAGTCACATAAATTTCACATTCGCAGCGGATCAAAATATAATATCAAATAAAATAGCAATTATACAAAGAAAAACTATATCAGTTAATTTACATCAATACATCAGAGTTACAACATTTACACAAAACACTGGACAGATAAAATCAACATGTCCTAGATAACTACAATATATCACAGCGGAATACATTACATACGTTCCTGCCATCTAGCTTGCCACCTGAGCTCTACAATGTCCTCACCTAAAAATCTGTATTACTCAGTCTGACCCGAGCATTACAACAAAGTAAAACCCGGGTCAGGCTGTTAACCAACATGAGTAATATGAAATACCAAGTTATATAACTTATTTGCAAACTAGGGTAACTCGTACCTTCTACGAGTTCTTGACTTATTTAAGTCAATAACTTATTTAAGTCAATAACTTATTCATCAAAGCATAAAACAGACTCGACTTAAAAGGAGTAGTTTACTCATAGTACACGTTGAGCAGAGGAAACCAGATAACTTAAGACTGGAAACTTGATTTAATTCTTTGAACTGAAACTGGATTTGATCTGAGATGAAAAGATTTGCCTAATGATCTTTCTAATCTTGGATTTGAAAAGCTTGCTTTTGTTTTCAGATTAGAGAAGATTGTCTTTTAGCTTCAGCTTGAATTTGTTTTCAGATTTGAATTTGAGAATAAGTTTTCTTTTACTAGTTATTTTTACAGAACTTTTGTTATAGACTTTTCTTTTCTTTGTTTTTGAATATGTAGATAGGAAAAAAAGAAATGAAGAGGAAAGATATATGTTTTTTATAGACTTAAATTAGGATTTATTAAAAATAAAAGAAAATGAAAAACAATAGTGACACTTGTCTTAAAATCTAACACTTGTCATTTTTATTAATTAATCACCTTACACTTGTAATTAAAAAGATTTATATATAAACACTTGTAATTTTGCATGAATATATTAGTTTTTAAATGGTTTAAAAAGCTTTTAAAATTAATTTCCTAAATTAATAAATACATATCTTAATTTATATAAATGAAATCCCTTAGAAGAAAATAATATAAAACAACCACCTTCTAAATAAAATCATATATAACATATTTTTAAATCCAAAATAAAATTAAGATATATATATATATATATATATCTTTTGAATTTCAAATTTAAATCCAAATTCAAATTCAATTTAAAAATCAAATTTAATCAACTTAAATTTATATATATATTTAAACAAACACAAATTAAATTTGTAAATAATGATTTAAAATATATTTATATCTATATTTAAAAACAACACATTATTTTTTGTTTGAAAATAACAATTTTACCAATTTTTAAATAATAAATAAAGGAGATTATCACATTTTAAATTGTTTGAATTACATTAATATGTTGTTATTTCACAATAAATTTATATATGTATACACTTAAGATTTCCAACATTATGGAATTTTGAATATATCTACTGTATACATATTAATTTACTATAAAATTTATTATTTCTAGAAATTTATATTACAATATTTATTATAGATTCAAATTTATTTATATTTTCACATATCAGAATTTTATCCGTTCAACTGAATAAACCAGTTAATTATCCACTTATCAGATGTCCAAAATCCGGGTTATCACATTCTACATTTTTAGATCTCACGGTGAAGGGAATTAAAATAAAAGCACCGAAAATAAACATTTTAGTAAAAAGTTTCCAAAAATACTTAGTGCATATACAATATTTCAAAAGTACAATATAAAGTCTGAAAAACATTTAATAAAAATAATAGTTACATGAGAAACAATGGAACTCCAGCATTTAACTCCTTTTGTCACACATTATATGTGGGCCAAATCAACTACTATTCTGTCTTCTTGTGGTGAGGGAAATAAAAGTAGCGGGCCAAACAAAAGTATGGTGAATGAGTTACGTTATTAACATATGGCAATCATATGCAATTGACTTCATTTATAATCTATGTGACCTAGGGTTTTCTACTTGGTTTTGTAAACTACCTACTAAGATTAGTTTCATTAACTTAATGAATTATAGCTCTTAATAAACCTACATCCAACGTCTTGTAAAGGTTTGCACTCAGGGTCGAAAAACTAACCGAACCCCCAAATCAATGATGGATCAGACTAATAACCTTTAGGGCTATTCCTAACATAAGATAGCCTATAGTATCCACTTTTAGGTCTACATACTCAAACTATGACTACATGTGTCATATTTATGCATTGAGGAGGAGCCCACAATGTTGACTAGTGCCAAAGGCGTCTTAGGGTCTACTGCATCCGTGTCCACGCTCAATGGTAATGTAATGCCACTTATTCCACAGTGCCGGACATCCAACTCCAGTGTCACGTCCTACTTGTCATATGTACCGCAGAAGCTTCCATTAGTGTCGAGACACACACCTCTTTAGGCATCCTTGTTAATGTTGCATGTATACTGGGGAACCTCTTATAAGTGCAATTTGAGATCAAACCTCCCTCTCCCCGGTCAAATATTGATTATGCCAAATAAATAGTGTCTAGGCTTAATTGCCAACGTACACATATATCTAGTCATGTAATGTCCAAGAGTCGTAAACTTAGAGGACTAATTTCCTTACTAATATACTAACATATATATACATATAATATATACAAATCTATAACCTGACCTTAGGTTGAGGTCCAACTTGTAGCTATAAATCATTAACCGGTCAACCATTGGCTAGTGGAGCAGTCGATCGCTTGCTATCGACTAGCTACAGTGAGTCTGTCGATCGATCAAAGTTAATTATCGCATATTTTTATTTTCCATCGTTCTTTACTATTGTTCAGTTTTGTTTTACAGTAAGGCTAACTATGTTAATTAATAATTCCCAATGTTTTCGATTTCAATTTCTAATCATTTCACAGTTTCATAAGTGTATTTGTCATCAATTCATATTAACTTAGGTTTGGAATCAATAGGGTATTGAGATACCAATCTATATTCAATCTAACAAAAAGAGTTCGTTTAACCTAAATCAACATTAACCAAATTTAGATTAGACATGGATCACATTCATTTGGGTTAAATTACTATTAAACTCCTAATCTATTATAGTTATTTGATAAACCGTGTCTCTAATTAAATTAATATGTTTGTAGATCAAATAGGAAATAAGAAAATTTAATTACATTCATTATATTAATAACGAACCCATTCACCTTTGTTAAGTTATTCCTTCTTTTATCCGCATGTAATCACCCCTGCTTGGTTCACCGATCTCTCCATTCCATTAGATTTGATTTGATTCCTCTTCTTAAATCTTTTGAATCTAATTTGCAAACCTTTTATTTTTAAAGAAAATTGATTTGGAAAGAATAGAGAGTTTAGTTTTAGGAGCAACGGAGTTTTGATACACTCTGAATTAGATTAGGGTTTTTAGTATTAATTAGGGTTGTATTTGTAGGATTATGATACAACATTGGCCGTTAAATTAAATTTATAAAATCTGAACCGTGTGACCAAGCCAAACCAAAGCCAAATATACTTGATCGGTCAATCGCTTTGTCATCAACAGTCAACTACTAAGGGTCGATCGGTCCATACTAGGCGGTTGACCGTGGTGCTTTCTAATTTCAATATATTTCCTTCCTTATTTATTTACTTAATTATTTTCGATCTTGAATTTTTAAAAATTAATAACATTTCCATACGAGCTCTTATTACAAAATTTTATTTTCTGAAAATTTTCCAGAAAATATCTACGAACGCAACGATGTAAATTTCATAGCCAAATTTGGACATTTGTGAAAATTCCACTTTTTACCCTTGTTATATTTAATTTAATTTCTTTTACTAAAATTCCGGTTAATTTTTGTGGGTGTTACAATTCCAACAATGGGTATGGTCAGACTTAAACTTGTAAGTGAGTAGAATTGCATCTAGAAGATCGTAAAGATCAAATTATGTTAGAATGTCCAAATTGATCAAAGGTTATGACTCATTGACATTTTAAAAACTCTATCAATGGTGGAGACTAGTGTAGGGTCACACCTTATACTCTAACCATAAAGTCCCCAGTTGGTTAGGCCCACGGTTCCAACGTTTAATGCTTTGCCAATATATCCTTATGCATCCGAAGGAACTTGTAGCAGAGAACCTCATATATGTTTTCTCCTAAGGATCTTAGGAGACCATTGATATTTTCACCTACCATATTTAGGAGACTGTGGATTTTTTTTCCTACCAAACTTAAGAGACTATTATTATTTCTTTTAAATGGACTAGAAAACCGATGAATTATCTGGTATGTTTGGGCATGAGTCGACTCGATAAGTTTTTATTTGGTCTGTGAAAACTAATAAGCAATAGTGACCCTAAGAAAACTATGTCAATGGATGGACTATTATATGGGATTTGGTAATTATGGAAATGTATGACCCTTTGACCTTAGTGAATGAAGGACTACTTAATTTGACCCATTGTGCATGATAATGATAATGACTATATGATTATGTTGTAATCATCTTAATTGTAGGATATGTTATGGTTGACATACTATTTAATAAGATATTAGTGAGGGAAAACCCATTACGTGCTTCAACGGTATAGTCTCACAAGTTATCTTTGTTGGTTTGAGATGATATAAAATATTCACACTACACTTTCGTATGGCCTAAAGTTTTTGATTGTCCGCCAGACTCTTGATACCTAATTGAAATTGGGTAACTTGAGAGAAAGATTTTTAAGTCAGATGGATAAGCATTCGAAGACGTGTAGGAGGCAATCTGCTATTAAATTTTATTTTCACTATAAAATTTTAATTGCTTTAGCTATTTTGACTGTATGAATGACAAGGTTTATAATTGTTTAGGTAGTTAAAATTTTGATCATCCAAAGGGCATCTTCATATATCACTCTTGGAATTTATAATTGTATTTGTTGTTTTTTATCAGAATGATAGAGTCGTAGGGTTTTGTAATGGAATGTAATCAATTTGCAAATGCATGAATGAAAATGTTTTGTTTGTAATTCATAAATTCTTGTGCTATTGTTATTAATGAAACAGTAACTAATCTAATTTTATCACTTGGAAATAATGCTAAGGATGATTGTCACATCAGTAGTATCTTTGTTTGAGCCTCATAATAAGGATTACAACTTAGTATCAGGGCATAGGTTTACGTAAAATTTAACAAGATTTTTGATAAACATAACCCACATAAAATAGAAAGAATAGTTTGGTGAATGGGATTGAATTAACTTAACATACTTTTTACTTGGTATATTTATGTAAGTGCATATACCTATCTATACTCTCCCCTCCATCTTAGACTATTCTTTTTCACCCCATAAAGACTCATATGCAGATTGCAAGAAAATGTATACTAGAAGTGGAAGATTGAACTTGGGAGGTGGAACCACCACAACTAATGAAAATGTTTGGGCCAGTGTTAGAAATGTTAACCGAATTACCAAAATTAATGCTAATATGGGTGTTAGAGCCGCACTAATTGATATGGGGACAATGTAATAGTTCTTTGTCAATATGATGCAAGTCATAGCAACAGTTGGACCGATCGGAGGAAACGATGGTAACGTAGGTGCTGCTGTAGCAAAAGTGGTTGCTCCCAATAACTATGCCGCGTTAAGTAGGGATTGTACTAGCTTGGGGGAAAAACCATTCTTATGGACAGAGTGCCATTAAATTAGAAGATTGGCTTCTTTAGAGTAAGAGGACATTTGCTAATTTAGGGAAGATGATGATCAAAATAAGAGAATGGAATCAAGGCAGTGTAAGGAGATGCTTTATATTGATGGATCATTATTAACATGGGAATATCGTAGGAGGAGCTTATTTGGGCTAACTTCGAAGAAAGGTTCAAAGAGAAATCTCTGCCTGAAGCAGTTGGTCTACTTTGTTTAGAAGGTTTTCGAGGTTGGAAAAGGTTGAGATGACCATGCTGGGGTATGCGAAGAAATTTGATGAGCTGTAAAAACAATGGAATACCACTTTTAGTAGTCTACTTGATAAAAATGAGAAGTTCATTTATGGATTGAAGCTAGAATTGCTAGGGCGACTTTGTCGCATCTTAGGGAATTTAATGTTATAGTAGATATGGCTCTAGAAAATGAAGATTTACTATCGTCTCTAAGAAAGAATAAGTCTAGGGTGACAACTAGTTTCCAAGGCAAGAAGAGAATGTTCTTTAAGAAGGAAGCTTAGAAGGATAGAGTTTCAAATAAGGGAAAATCAAAAGTGACTTGCTATAAGTGTGATTCGTTTAGGTAAAGGCAAGAGGGTTGCAGATAAGAAAGGAGTGTCCTAAATTGGTTAAGGCTGAAAGAGGAAAGATTTTTTCTCTGGAACCTATAGCTTTCGGATCAACTATAGAGGAGAAGGAAAAGGTAGTATTAGGAGGTAGACTACTTATACATAGCATTCCTGTTAAAGTGTTGTTCTATACTAGAGCATCACATTCTTTCATCTCTAGATGTTTAGTAAATATGTTAAATTTTGAACCAATATACCTTATTACTTCTCTGAGGGTTACAAATCTAATAGGTGGCTATTAAACTCTTTGAATGAGATATGACCATTAAGGACTTGATTTTTCAGATCATATATTTATTTGCAATTTGCATGTGTTTAACTTTAGGAGTTTTGAGATAATTCTGGGTATGGATTAGTTAAGTATGTATGATGCTAGGATTATTTGTTGAGATAAAGTGAAATCCTTAAGACACCTAACTATCATGACCGAATTATATAGTCATTAGAAGAATCGAGTATCTATATATGTGCAATGTTGGGTACTACAGAAGGCATGAAGGATGAAACAAATTGGATTTTGGTAGTAAGAGAGTACGTTGATATTTTTCAGCCGGTTGCAGGACTACCATTGAAATATGCCATAGAGTTTCAAATAAATCTCGTACTAGGAGCTAAACCTGTAAGTGGACCACTTAGGAGAATGACACCTACTAAGATGAAGAAGTTAAAGGTGGGGCTGGAGGGTTTTGAGGGAAAGAGTTTTGTTAGGCCAAGCAGTTCACCATGGGGAGTTGCGATAGTGTTCGTTAAGAAACCAGATGGGCCACTGAGGTTGTGTATTGATTATATAAAGTTGAATAAGAAGATGATAAATAATCAGTGTACTTTACCTAGAATATATGATTTTTTTATCAATTAAGTGAGGCCGAGGTTTTATAGTTGGACTTGGCAATAGGATTTTATCAGAGTGGCATAGAAAAATATACTCTTAATGGCATTTCAAACAAGATATGTTTCGTATAGATGGTTGGTCATGTCTTTGGACTAACCAACGCCACTATATTCATTGAAGAAGAAGTTTTCGACATTTTTGGGAAAGAGAAGTCAAGTTTCTTGGACATGTAGTTCTAGAGAATGGATTTTCTATGGATCTATCAAAGACTGGAGCCATTAATAGTTGGAAAAGACCCATGACCATAACCGAGGTTAAAAGTTTCTTGGGTTGGCTGGCTACTACCAAAGATTTATTAAAAATTCTCTTGTATAAAAGCAATGATGACTAAACCAACAAGGAAGAATGTGGTTTAGATCGGTAAATGTGAAGAAGCATTTCAAAAGCTAAAATATTTATTGACAAACGTACTTGTGTTAGTTCTTCCAAATAGGAATCAAATTTGGTGGTGCATATCGATGCATCAGGAGTTGGGTTACGTGCTATATTGACGTAGAGAGGCAGACTAATTGTATAATATGCGTTTATATAATTTTTGTTTGATGATAATAATCTTATATATATTCATTTAAATGTATTTGTTAATGTACAATTTTATTTTTCATAGATTAAATAAATATTTTTTGAATAAAATAAATTACACAGAATTTGAATTCAAACAGAAATTTTATTCAAACAAATATTTATTACAATTTTGAATAGTACAATTTCAAGCTCTCACTATACATATACAATTTTGATTCTAATTACATCACAATTCAATTTACATAAATTCCTCACTACATATCACTCACACTCCTAGTTTATCTTCAACTTCATTCCAGTTAGAATCCAGCATCTGAGCAATCTGCAAAAATATTCACTAACGTAGTAAAATTGAAAAAGAAATATTTTTGCAATATAAAATAAAATATGATTTTTGAAAATATGATTTTCCTCAGTTATTTGGGTTGTTCGTCATCATTTACATTTGAATTCATCATACACGAACAATGTGACATGCAAAGTGTATCACTGTACATGCCACAAGGCCGTGCATACCGATATACACTTGATGATGCTACAGGGACAGGTGAGCACAGGTCAAACCCAAATGAAAAGCCGGGTTCAACTCACGTGCAATATATTTAAAATCACGATACGAGCACAAGGTCAAACCCGAGTTTTGAAACTGGATTCAACTCAAGTGAAATTTCAAAAATCAACATGAAAGGATGCAAAGACCAGAAGTACAAACTGAAGACTGCAAGAAGTATGCAATTCGAAGTGATATAACAGCAAATACCACAATATCAAGTTCAAGTCAGACCAACAGCTACATGAAGCAAACAGCATGAATGTCACCAGCATGAACACAGGAAAACATGCATGCATCATGGTGAGCAACACAAGTGCTACAATCAGACAACAACAAAATGTATCCAGATAATAGTGAAGAATTATTCCACTAACAAGCTCGACTAACACAAATACACAATTCAAATGAATACTACAACAACCAAAGCCAAGACTACAAGTACAAGGCACAGTGCACCACTGACCATGAAGCAAAACCAAGTTCAGATTAATTCAAGAAATATAACATGCAGTTTTGCAGTGATGATAATGCAGACCTGAGTGAAACATCTCAAGATCACAATGTCACAATATAATGCAATCATCATGAAGCACTTGCAACAGAAAGTCAATGAAAATGGAACTAATTTGATATACCAGAGACTACAAATAAAGCAAGTGCAAATACAAGATGTACAAATAACTCAAGAAGTGCCCAGTGATCAAAACAGTTCACAAGATCACTCATGAAAACTAACAAGCCAATATGCCAACAATAAATGCATCAGATCAGAAGTAAAGACAGAGCTCGAGGCCGAGACGCAAAGGCATCAGAATTTCAACTAGCACACAAGTATACATAAGCAACTTTGAGCTACAGACCAAGCAAGTACATATATACAAGTAACTAAAGACTACATGAACACTATAGGCCGAGAACCAGACCATGGAAGTATGACATGAAGCATGTACATGTGAGAACAGTGAAAACAGTGAAGCCGAAGACAGGGATGAACATAAAGATGGCCGAAGCCGTGTCAAAGCAGATGTTAACCAAGTCAAAAATCAAGTGTGTGTGTAATTTTTGAGAAAGTCAAAACAAATAAAAAAGGAAAGTTCTTTGCCGTATGAATCAAAGAAAAATCGAACGTTCAAAATCAAAGCCGTGCGCATCAAGTCGAAACTATATCAGGAAAGCTAAAATTAGGAAAGTATCGAATTGATACGAACGAATTATAGGGTCTCAGAATCCATATAAATATTCACCCAAAAATTCATCGTCGGCATCGAGTCAAGCAAGCATTAAACCAGCAACGAAAGAGAATACATACCATAATCTATCGAACTCGATCAACAGAGGAGCAGCTGCGAACGAGTGCAAGCAAAGCAACCAGAGAATCGATCATCAGAGAAGCAGCAAGCAAGGCAACACGCAAACCAGAGAGTCGATCAACATAGGCGTGTGTCAAAAAGCCCCAATTTGGATCGAAGAATGAAGCCCTAATTTAGTGGCAAAGAGGATTGGCCGCCATTTTCTTCACAAACCAAAAGAGAAAAGGGATCGGGTGAAAGAATAAAATGGGCCGGCCTTGTTTTAAAAAGGGGTTTTAGTTTATTAGGGTTTTTAGTTTAAAATTGTTTTTTAGTTGTTTTGATTTTAAGTTCTCTTTTAAGGTTGTCAAACCTTGGTAAATCACCACCTAGGGTTTAGGTAGTGTCAGATTGTCTAGTTAGAATTAGTTCAGTGAGCAGGGTGTGCGAGTTTGCAAAACTCTATAGGCGGTAGCAGGGTGTGAGAGTCTGTTAGAGTGTTTGTAAGCGGGAGACTGTTTAATTCTAATAGAAATCTGGGAATGCAGCAATAGGCAGGGGTTGCCAAAGCTGGGTAAATTTTGTGTGTGATTTACTTTTCAGCATATTTATCTCTCTGCAGTTTGTTTTTGTGTTTAATTTGAGAAAATTTGCTATAACCCTATTCAACCCCCCCTCTAGGGTTAATCTAGATCCTACAAGTGGTATCAGAGCGAGGTATTTTTCTTTAACTCTAGAGTCATGAATCCACCAAATAGTGCTTTTTCTAAGGGGCAATCTATTGTTAGGCCGCCCATGTTTAATGGGAATGATTATGCTTATTGGAAAGTTAGGATAGGTATTTATCTTAGTTCTGTTGATTATGATGTTTGGGACATTATTGAAACTGGCTATAAATCTCCCACTATAACCGTTGGTGATACTGAGCTTCCTAAACCTAAGGATATGTGGGATGCTAACGATAAGAGATTAAAAACTACAAATGCTAAAGCCATGAATGCTTTGATCTGTGCTCTTGATAAAACTGAATTTAATAGAATTTCTCATTGTAAAACTGCACAGGAAATTTGGCATACCTTGGAGGTGACACATGAAGGAACTTCTCAAGTCAAGGAGTCTTGTCTAGCCCTATTCAGCAATGAATACGAGAACTTTGTGATGGACAAAGGCGAGAGTATAAAGGACATGTTTGGATGCTTTTCAACTTTGGTGTACAATGCTAGAGGGCTTGGGAAAGTATTCACTGAGGTAGAATTTGTGAGGAAGGTGCTATGAGTATTACCGATGAACTTTGAGGCAAAAGTCACGGCAATACAAGAATCGAAAGATCTAAGTAAACTAAGCATGGAGGAGTTGATCGGCAACTTGATGACATATGAACTTGAGCTAAAAGCGAAGGAGGAACGCAACAACTCCGAATCAAAGAAGAAGACGATTGCCTTAAAGAGCAAAGAAGAAAGCGATGAAGAAGAAGAAGATCCAATTGAAGAGCTTACAATGGCTGTCAATAATCTTAGAAAATTGTCAAGATTCAGGCCACGCAAGAAGAAAACAAGTGGTAATAGGCCAAAAGATTCTGATAATTCTGATAATGAACTGACGAGCTTTAACCGCAAGAAACCTGGCCACTTCAAACAACAATGCCCACTTCTCAAAAACAACAAAGGAAAGAAAAAGAAGAAGGCCTTTGCAGCGACTTGGGATGATGAAGAAGGAGAGGAAGTTTCGAATAGAAGCTCAGAGGAGGCTAACTTTTGTCTTACGGAAAAATCAGATTCAGAAGCAAGCTTAGAGGAAACTAGTGAGGTAGGTGATTATTCTTATAAAGAACTTGTTTTTATGTGTCTTGATCTTACTAAAGAAGTTGATACTCTTCTAAAATTGAAAAACTGAAATCTGATTGGAGAGAACTTACTCGTGAAAATTTTAGGTTAGAAACTAAACTTGAAAATATTCAAAACCTAGACTATAAAAAATGTAAAATTTTAGATTCAGAATTATCAAGACTTAAGAATAGCTTTGAGAATCTTGAAAAAGAAAACTTGAGTCTTAAGGAAACCATTGACACTAGGTAAAAGGATTTTATAAATAGATGCACCTCACTTATAACTGAAAACACAACACTCAAAACCAAAGTCCAAAATCTTGAGAAATCTCTGAATAACTTTTCAAGAGGAGAAAAATCATTCAACATGTTATTGGGAAATCAAATTTTTGCTAACAACAGAAAAGGACTAGGTTTTGGGAAAACACAAGTTGATGGTAATGCAAAAGGTAAGAATGTCTTTGATAGATGTGAAATAATTGGACATCGTGTTGAAAATTGTAGTCAGAGGAACAAGAACACAAAATTTACGCAAGTTTGGGTTCCTAAGAATTCTACAAACAAATTTCATGTCTATTGGAACAAAAATGAAATGACAAAACAAGTTTGGGTTCCAAAGGGTTTGTTTATTCACAATGCTTCAGCCACTAACAATCATGGACCTATAAAAACAAATAGGTCACAAAAATCTTTCATCGTGTAGGTATGGTGGCGGGCTAAGGAACAACAACAGTGTTCGCTGGATTTTGGCTATTCCAGAAACACAACGGGCAACAAAGAAAAGTTCCTTAGCCTAGTACAAGGTGACAGAATCACAATGGACAACCACGAAAAATTATCGTAAAGGTAAAACAGGTGAAGGTATGTTTATTTGATCGATATATTAAAAGTGATAATCTGCACCATATTCTGAATGTAATCAGCCAATATTGAGATGTTGTAAAGATGATGTTTTTTGATTCTGACATGTTCGACATAGTTGGCCAATTATATTTATGCCAAAAACACTATTCTTCGAATTACTTCATACATATACGTTTGGATTAAGCATAGTGTTTTGTTGGATGATAATACATTGGGTTATAATACGGCTAACTCTATATTCACAGTTTCTGATTATCTACACGACTTCAATTCAAGTTCAAGAATGCTGTTAAAAATTGAGTTTGAGTTTTTATGCACACTTCATGGTCTGGTTTATCAAATTTACTTAGTGATGTTTTGAAGTGAAAGAGAAATTCAGATGCAGATCATACTGGTAATTTAGTTAACAGAAAACTTACTAGTTGAACGTGATTTATGGTGAGACATTTAGTAACTGCATCATTTTTCAAAGAAAATATCTTCATATTTTTCATTACAAATAATTTTCAAATAGCAGAAATTTTTTATCATATAACCCCTTCGAGAAAATCATTTTTTGACCATATTTTCAGATTAGTCATTTTTATTGATTTTAAATGACAAATTTTGACTAATCCGACTCCCTACTAATTATCAAAAAGATAAATAGTGAATGAGAAGGTGATAAGTGTTAATATTTAACATACATTACTCAAGACAGTATATTTGGAAAAAAAATTTAGGAATTCAAACAAGAGTTATAAAACTTTTTGTTGGGTAAAGATTCCATGACCATTTCTATATCTATCATATTTCTATCGACCATTGTTTATCAAAACTTAAATATAGTTTGTCGATATGTGGTACTATAATCAGGGATCATTTGTTTTTCATTTCATATTTTTTTGTAAAAATAAATAAATATCCAAAGTATTCACTCTCATTTAAAAGTCCTCACGATTATGCATGGGTGAATTACTTGGATTTTTGATTATGTGCTTCCATGCTCATTTAAAAGTCCTTACGGTTATGTATGTATGAACGCATATCAAAATTAATTGATTAAATAGACAAGTTGATTCTAATCCCATTTAAAAGTCCTCACGGTCATGCGTGGTTAGAAGATACTTGATTTCATTTTTTAAAAATTAAATTGGAATAATACTAATCTCATTTAAAAGTCCTAACGGTTATGCATGATTAGTAGATATTCAAATTCCTGATATAAATGTACCACAAGTTGATACAATTGTATGATTTTATATTAGAACATCATTTCCATTCTTTCTAAAAGTGGAATATGCGCCTAACGAGGGTAGTTATGATTTTTGTTTGCTTTTATTGAAGTTTAATATTTATATTCAATTTGAGTTTAATGTTGGATTAATATTGATCACTTTATCTCTATTTTCTCTAACACTATTATTCTTTTGTTGATAACAAAAGGGGGAGAGAAAAGTTAAGATTTTGTCATATAGAATCAAGCAAAGGTCAAATAATTTTCCATTTGCATCTAGGCTCATTTATATATTTCTATTTATATGCATATATGTAGGGGGATCATCATGTAGAGAGGAAGCATTTAAATAGGGGGGAGAAATTAGAGTATATCATTGATCAAATACATTTAATACAGTCAAAATCTTAAATATATGTTTGTTATCATCAAAAGGGGGAGATTGTTGAATATGCGTTTATATGATTTTTGTTTGATGATAATAAACATATATATATATTCATTTAAATGTATTTGTTAATGTACTATTTTATTTCCCATAGATCAAATAAATATTTGTTGAATAAAATAAATTACACAGAATTTGAATTCAAACAGAAATTTTATTCAAACAAATATTTATTACAATTTTGAATAGTACAATTTCAAGCTCTCGCTATACATATACAATTTTGATTCTAATTACATCACAATTCAATTTACATAAATTCCTCACTACATATCACTCACACTCGTAGTTTATCTTCAACTTCATTCCAGTTAGAATCCAACATCTGATCAATCTGCAAAAATATTCACTAACGCAGTAAAATTGAAAAAGAAATATTTTTGCAATATAAAATAAAATATGATTTTTGAAAATATGATTTGCCTCAGTTATTTGGGTTGTTCGTCATCATTTACATTTGAATTCATCATACACGAACAATGTGACATGCACAGTGTGTCACTATACATGCCACAAGGCCGTGCACACCGATATACACTTGATGATGCTACAGGGACAGGTGAGCACAGGTCAAACCCAAATGAAAAGCCAGGTTCAACTCACGTGCAATATATTTAAAATCACGATATGAGCACAAGGTCAAACCCGAGTATTGAAACAAGATTCAACTCAAGTGAAATTTCAAAAATCAATATGAAAGGATGCAAAGACCAGAAGTACAAACTGAAGACTGCAAGAAGTATGCAATTCGAAGTGATATAACAGCAAATACCACAATATCAAGTTCAAGTCAGACCAACAGCTACATGAAGCAAACAGCATGAATGTCACAAGCATGAACACAGGAAAACATGCATGCATCATGGTGAGCAACACAAGTGCTACAATCAGACAACAACAAAATGTATCCAGATAATAGTGAAGAATTATTCCACTAACAAGCTCGACTAACACAAATACACAATTCAAATGAATACTGCAACAACCAAAGCCAAGACTACAAGTACAAGGCACAGTGCACCACTGACCATGAAGCAAAACCAAGTTCAGATTAATTCAAGAAATATAACATGCAGTTTTGCAGTGATGATAATGCAGACCTGAGTGAAACATCTCAAGATCACAATGTCACAATATAATGCAATCATCATGAAGCACTTGCAACAGAAAGTCAATGAAAATGGAATTAATTTGATATACCAGAGACTACAAATAAAGCAAGTGCAAATACAAGATGTACAAATAACTCAAGCAGTGCCCAGCGATCAAAATAGTTCACAAGATCACTCATGAAAACTAACAAGCCAATATCCCAACAATAAATGCATCAGAGCAGAAGTAAAGACATAGCTCGAGGCCGAGACGCAAAGACATCAGAATTTCAGCTAGCACACAAGTATACATAAGCAACTTTGAGCTACAGACCAAGCAAGTACATATATACAAGTAACTAAAGACTACATGAACACTATAGGCCGAGAACCAGACCATGGAAGTATGACATGAAGCATGTACATGTGAGAACAGTGAAAACAGTGAAGCCGAAGACAGGGATGAACATAAAGATGGCCGAAGCCGTGTCAAAGCAGATGTTAACCAAGTCAAAAATCAAGTGTGTGTAATTTTTGAAAAAGTCAAAACAAATAAAAAAGGAAAGTTCTTTGCCGTATGAACCAAAGAAAAATCGAACGTTTCAAAATCAAAGCCGTGCGCATCAAGTCGAAACTATATCAGGAAAGCTAAAATTAGGAAAGTATCGAATTGATACGAACGAATTATAGGGTCTCAGAATCCATATAATTATTCACCCAAAAATTCATCATCGGCATCGAGTCAAGCAAGCATTAAACCAGCAATGAAAGAGAATACATACCATAATCTATCGAACTCGATCAACAGAGGAGCTGCTGCGAACGAGTGCAAGCAAAGCAACCAGAGAATCGATCATCAGAGAAGCGGCGAGCAAGGAAACACGGAAACCAGAGAGTCGATCAACATAGGAGTGTGTCAAAAAGCCCCAATTTGGATCGAAGAACGAAGCCCTAATTTAGTGGCAAAGAGGATTGGTCGCCGTTTTCTTCACAAGCCAAAAGAGAAAAGGGATCGGGTGAAAGAATAAAATGGGCCGGCCTTGTTTTAAAACGGGGTTTTAGTTTATTAGGGTTTTTAGTTCAAAATTGTTTTTTAGTTGTTTTGATTTTATATTCTCTTTTAAGGTTGTCAAACCTTGGTAAATCACCACCTAAGGTTTAGGTAGTGTCAGATTGTCTAGTTAGAATTAGTTCAGTGAGCAGGGTGTGCGAGTTTGCAAAACTCTATAGGCGGTAGCAGGGTGTGCGAGTCTGTTAGAGTGTTTATAAGTGGGAGACTGTTTAATTCTAATAGAAATCTGGGAATGCAGCAGTATGCAGGGGTTGCCGAAGCTGGATAAATTTTGTGTGTGATTTACTTTTCTGCATATTTATCTCTCTACAGTTTGTTTTTTTGTTTAATTCGAGAAAATTTTCTACAACCCTATTCACCCCTCCCCCCTCTAGGGTTAATCTAGATCCTACAGTAATTGCCTTTTATTCTCGACAGTTTTGATCGCATGAGGTTAAGTATTCTACTCATGATTTGGAGTTGGCAGCAACAATCTTTATATTGAAGGTGTGGATACACTATCTTTTGGAGGAATGATTAGAGCTATTTATGGATTATAAGTCCTTCAAGTATTTGTTCTCTAAGAAGGAGTTGAGAATGAGACAACAAAGATAGCTAGAGATTTTAGTCGCGTATGACCTTGAGCTTGACTATACGGGGGAAAATGGAATAAAGTTGCTAATGCACTTAGTAGAATTTATCAAAATGTGGTATTGGCGATGTTAGGTGGATGGAACGATATAGTAGCATCGACTTCTTATGGAATTAGAAGGAGGTAGACAAAAAGTTCTAGTCAGAATGATCTCTTATTTAGAAGTTCGATCGGTATTGATCGAAAGACTTGCTACAAGGCAAAGAGATGATCCAATACTAGTCAAACAGATTAAGAGAATAGAAGTGGAAAGTGAGATAGATGATTTAAAAGATTTTGTACTTGAGCAAAGGGGATGGTTGAGAAAGAAGGGATGATTATGTGTTTCAAATGTAGATAATCTAAGGAACAAAGTTCTTAGGTAATATCATCAATTGAAGTTTATCATTTAAAGGTATGAAGATATATCTAAATATAAAGAGAAGTTTCTTCTAGGAAGGAATTAAGTAAGGTATAGCCTTATAGGTGAAGCGATGTTTGAATTGTCAACAAGTAAATGTCAAACATCAAAAGCCAAGTGCATTACTTCAACTGTTAGAAGTGCCACTATGGAAAGGGGTTCTATATCTATGGATTTTATCGATGGGTTTTTGAGGTCGAATAGGAGAAATGAATGTATATGGGTCATAATTGACCGACTAACAAAGAATGCATACTTTATCTCTATTAGTCGATAAAGACGGCACCTAATTTAATGAAATTATTCATGAAGATGTTGCAAGACTTCATGGAATACGGAGTAGCTTGTAAGTACTATAGATCATTTGTTTAGTAGCGAGTTCTGAAGGAGCTAATAGGATGTGTTAGACACTAAAGTGAAGATGGGTACCGCTTACCATCCGCAAATTGATGGTCAAGCAGAAAGGATTAATAAGGTACTCGAAGTTTTATTAAGAGTGATGTACTGGACTTTAGAGGGTTATAGGAAAAACATTTGCACTTAGTTGAGTTTTTCTATAATATTAGCTATCAGATTTGACATCTTTTGAAGCACTATATGGAAGGTCATACAAATCTCTAGCATTTTGTTGAAGGCCGGTGATAAAGCAATATTTGGTCCAGATTTGGTAAAAGAAGCAATTAAAAAGATTGAGTTAATCCATGGAAGGATGAAGAAATCTTAATTAAGGCGGAAAAGTATGTAAATAAAAGATGCAAGGACTTGGAATTCTCAGTTGAAGATTATGTTTTCGTTAAGGTATCATCGATGAAGGATGTAATACAATTTGCAAAGCACGAAAAGTTAGCACCTAGGTATGTTAGTTCATTTCCTATCATAGAGAGGATTAGAAAACTCCCATACCATATTAAGTTACCGAATACTTTAGTAGGAGTCCGTAACGTTTTTCACGTATCTTTATTGAGGAAGTACATACATAATTCAGAGACTACTAATTAGCCAATGGTTTTGGACGATTTAGTAGTGGAGCCTAATATGACTATCAATAGTGACCCATCCATATAGTAGGTAGTGATATGAAGGAGCTTAGACAGCCAGGTTAGTGGAAGTCTAAAGAAGTGATAATGATAAAGCCTTTACTTGACATATTGAGGATAGGATTAGAGAGGCTTATATTAAGTTATTTTGATGTATGTTCTATATTGTTGTATAGACTTTTGACTAGTTTTTTAGCTAGTACTGTTGATTTCATGTGCTTTTGACACATTCTTTTGCAAGATTGATATGCTTGATTGTTAGTACCTTATCGAAATTTCAAGGAAGAAACTCTTTAAGGAGAGGAGCATGTAACACCCCTACTTTTTATAGTATATTATTCCTGATATTTAATTAAGATATAATTAAGTAAATAATCTAGTAGAGTATATACGTAGTGTGGATGATTGCCATGTTAATATAATTTGAATTTCAAACTTTAAATGGAGAATTGGTTTAAATGAACAGAAATGAAAGGCCATAAATACATTAGAGAGAGAAATAAGTAAAGAAAGATAATGTAATAGCCCACCTCAAAAAGACCTAATTTTTTACCCATAAAAGACCCATCCAACCTTAAACCCATTATAAAACTGACCGTTGGTTGGTAAAATTAATTTAATGAATAATACACAGAGTTAGCTATCTGTATACACATTAAAAATCTCACAGTGCAAGGATAAAATATAATATCAAAACAGTACCTATTTATTTAAAAATTCAAATGTCAAAAATAAACAACATAATCCCACATAACAGTGCCAAATATTTGGTACATCATGTCTCTATGGGTACATATAAAAATAAAATAAATAGCTAAATAACTACCACAATTCTATGTCTAAACCACTATCTCTGAAATTCTACATCGTTATCTCTAACCTATGTTGCAATGAGGTAGGAGTCAGAACAATAATGTTTGGTGGATAAAAATCTCAAGCCTTTTTATAATAGTACTTGGGTAGTATAATTTAAATATGAATACGTCTTACATATCCTAACTATATTGTAAGTCTTACAACTATAAGCCCTAAGGCCTTCCCAGTCCAATTTCATAACCATTACTCTTTCAACCTAATAATATGTGTTTATCATTAATAATATCCTAATAATGTAAGCGATAACACCCAAGCCACTTAATACCTTTTTAATGGGAACTAAGCAGACGCTGACCATTTAATACCTCACTTAAGGCTGGTCCTTATCATTCAATACCTATCCCAAGGCAGACTCATCTTCAGTACTATCTAGCTGACATTACATGGAATCTCTTCCGGACACTTAATACTTTAGACCCGAAGCAGACCCCCTCGAGATATCCTCTACCATACCTAAGTGTTAACCTTGACCATTTATTACTTCTTACGTAAGGAAGATGCAGGCCCTCAATCAGCCACTTAATACCTTCGACCCCGAATGGCCCATATCCAACTGCGACATCATATGTTAATTTGATTATTCGTAGGTACTTGTAGCCATATTAGCTGGGCAGGTTTACCCTATAGAATTTGGAACTAACCTCGGATCCATTATGGGTACTTATTATAGACTATATCTCACATTATCCCTAAATTCACACTGCTAGTAGCCGGATTAGCTTGGCAAACTTCTATGTTCTTTTGATTGATCTCACATCCCTATAACTTAGTCATAATTTACAACACTCTCGTAACAAATTATCACACATCTCACATTCCATATCAAAGCCTTATAAGAAAACTCTTATTTTTCCTTTATAATTAACTTCTTTCCTAAATGGGTTTTAATGATGATTAATAGCATATTAACTACATAATTAATACATTATAATTATAAGTTATTTATGCATACACACACACACACACACACACACAGATGTACGTGGCTAAAATATTTCTAAGCATTCAAAGATTGCGCTTTAAAGTAACGCTCAAAACTTCAAATTTATACAAGTCCAATCCCATATCAACAAATATACCATATATCCACAATTCAATCAACAGACTAGCATAAAATGGAATCCATTAAAATAGCAGAATCAACATTAATAGAAACTTACAATTTAAATACTTTTATACTCTATTCAACTTCTTTGTATAAAGTTGAAAAGGGGAATTTCTATTTAAATTGCGGAATAGACAGTACAAACTATGAATAAAAAAGTCCATACCTAACACGCCATTTACTAATTTGTTCTTTTCAAAACCCTTAATCAGATCCAAAGAAAAAGATAAGAAGTGGAATAGAATGTAAAACATTAAAATTGCAATATTTGCATAATTCCATTATTTTAATATATAATAATTGAGATTCTAACTTAATAATTGACATTTTGCTTTAGAGGAATTTTGGAGTTTTAGTGTAATGTTTTCATAAAAAAATTCCTCAAAGGCATATATCAAATCCAAGTTATACTGTACAATTACTAAAATAAGAAAGACTAAGATTTCCACTTACAAATAGTTCTTAACTCTTGCTTTTTGAATTTTTTTACATCTACTTTAGTCTGTTATGGATTTATCCATTTAGAAATATATAATAAAGGAATTATATATGGATTAGATTCAGAAATTTAGGGATTGAAAGAGAATAGAATAAGAAAATGGATAATAAATACCTAAACTCTTTTACCTAAAACCCTAGAGAATTTTCAGAATCTTTGAACAGAGAGACTAATAGAGCATTACTTTGTTCCCAAAATAATTTATAAATAAAACTGTGGGGGTAGGCTCTTAATTATAGGGTTAGAAAGAACCAAAACCATTAGATTTAAGCCGGTTAAAATAATAAAATCCGGACCATTCAAATGCACAAAACCCTAGCCACCACTAACATTAACGGTCGATCGGTCGATCGGTCCATCCTAGGAGATCAACTATAGCGATCGACTGGCCCTAAGTGGTGGTTGACTGGTTGGTCTACTTTGGGAACGTTGTTTTCTTGCCACTAATTTATTTATTTAACAACTTAATTAATTTTTAACATTAATGTTTATTTTAATGTTTACTTAACCCCCAAGTCTAATCACTGTTACATTTTAAATTTCAAATTTAAGAATTAATTATTTATTTGAATTTGAATCCCACTGAAATTATTTTGAATCTAAAAACTTCAAACATCGATAACTTTTCTTGATCTCCGTTTTCAAAATTTTATATATGAAAATTATTTAAAAAATTACCACGAATGCAACGGCAGAACTTTCATAGCCAACTGCTGACATTTACAAAATTTCCATTTTTAGCCTTATTATTAATTTATTAATTAATTCTTTTTTATTAGTTAATTTCTTATTAAATTTTACAGGGTATTACAATAACACATTTAATTTATTTCCACTAACATACTCTCTCCTTTCTCTCATATTTTTGGCCATATATTCATAAATAAAGAAAATAAAACAAAACCATAAAACTCCATTAAAACTATTTCAACAAAGAAGAAGATGAAATAAGCTTAAAGGAAGAAATAAAGGCAATTATCTCCCAAAAAATCAACCTAAGGCGAATAATTTCTCCATTTTTATGTTTTTGGTGTGTTTAGTTTGAGTTTAGGGTAGATCTGAGTTTAAGTTGATGTTTATCAATTTCTTGGACAATCATTTTCTATGAGTTATGGTTATCAAATATGATTTTTATGGAATTTCCTAAGGTGTTTTTGAGCTAAAAGCATAGATTTTGAACATCAAATGCTTTGAATTTATGATAGGATGTTTGAAATGATATTTTGAAAATGGATTTTCAATTTCATAATTTTTTGAATTATTATGAATTTAATATGATTTTTCTAACTTGAGAAAATGGATAATTTTGGATTTTATTATTCAAGATATGGAAAATAATTATTTTGCTTTGAAATTTTTATATCTTGTAAAAGAGGTTAATTGTAATTTTGAGAATTTTTGAGGATTTTTTTCAAATAATTTATATCTAAACTAAATTTGTTGTGTAAGAAGGTTTTTGTAATGACCCCCCCTTTGTAGTACCCTGAATCAACGTTGAGTGACAACGTCCGACTCCATAATACCATAAATGACAATCCGTCGAGGTAAAATAAAAAAAATTAACCTCGGTAAGTCACAATGGTAGAATCTAACAGCAGAATGATAAAATATAATATACTTAATATACATGAGAAATGGTATAAACAATATTTGAAAGACTATACTAATGGAAGTAACTGATAAATGAATATCAATACAGAAAGTTGGAATACATTATCTGATATAACAAGTCTTATATAAAAGTAAACTATCTATCACGTACTATTACAACATCAAGTATATATCTAAGGCACCATCTTTGCCTCCAAAGTTCTTTAGCTATTCTAAAAGCGTATCTCCAAAAGCACATGACTCTCTAACTACTCAATCGAGTAACCGAGAGTTGTCATGACAGAAGCAAACAAAGACAAAACGCGGGTCAGACATAAACTCTGGTGTGAGGGGAACAATCTCAAAATATTATATATTAAATCCATATACAAATATATAGGAGATTTGTGAAGTACATCCGGTCCTCTCAACAAACGCTATTTAGGGATAACCCAAACCGCTCTTAAACAAGTAAAATAAAAACCACCTCAAAAGTAGGGGATCATACCATAGTCTGCTCTTCTCCTGCAACCAAATAATCAGCAAAACTAATAATATGACTGAAACGTAACAACATACCATGATAGGGGTAACCTAATGTAGCAATGCAAGAGTAACATAAACTTCCCTATATAAGTATAACACACAATCTTCAATAATGGTGATCAACCAACCAATAAAACATACAATCATAATAGTAGAAAACACCCAAAAAAAGTTGATACCGTCAATGCTGGTGCATGCGGTCCGCTACAGACGCCAACCGACCCAATGACCCCTATTAAAGCATCTAAAATGAAAAATGAATACGACTATATAACAATGCTGCTCTCCATACCAAAAGATGAAATACAGATATCCATAACCATTACCTATCCCGAACGGCCATTTGCTACCAGTGAAACCTATTGAAAGCCACAACTAACTTGTAGACTCCCCTGAAAACCAATACCTCAAAATAAGTTGGCATGTAGGTCCCTTCGTATCATCCAAGAGTGCCACGAAACATTACATGACTTACTCTAGACCGGCATTCCATTCTCTCTCTGCCCCTACTTCGGGATCAAGTATGCAGGTCATGTGATCTCAAAGGTATAACGGATTCCCGTGCTAGCATCGTTGACTTTTGATTGTCAATACTGACATACCGGAAGTGCATGTAAACGCTAAACCTTACTTACAACCTTTCCACATGGGTATACAATGCCGAAGTATAGTCACTCCCATGTGGATCGATAAATCTTTATGAATTGCATTTAGCTACCATAAGGCCTATTGAGAGCTAAAACTATATTGTGGACTCCTCTGAAAAGCAACACCTTAAAAGAAGTAGGTCTCGTCGTAGCCTCCAAGAGTATTATGCACAGTATATGACCTATTCTAGACTGACATCCCAGTCTCTCTCCGCCCCTTCTCCAAAACCATGTATGTAGCTCATGCGTCCCAAGGTACAATAGATTTATTTGCACTAATCGGTAGTCCTAAGTCGGACATATCAAATATATATATGTATGTGTATATGTGTGTGTCCAAAATCGCATATCAATGAATATCTATGTAATAACCCTAATTTTAAGGTTGATTAAATAGAATAAATAATTATTTAAATTGGAGAATTTGAATCGTTAATTTGGATTTTGTATTATTATTATAAAAGGTAATTTGTTTTATAATGATTGGTTCTAAATAATTATAAAATTGAGAAATATTAGTATTTTCACAAAGTGTTAGAAATCATTAAAAAAAATTAGTGAGTTTTTACTTAATTATGGAAATATGAAAATATAATAAGTGGTCTTTGTTAAAATGTTACTTAAGGAAATTACTTAAATAATAGGCTATTGTCTTGGGATCTTGAGCATTATACATTGGGAAGTCTAGTATAAGTAAACTGAATTAAGTATAAGAAGTGAGTATAAAAATAAAAGAAATAGAGTTTTAATTCTTATTGGCTTTAACTCATTTACAAGTTTGACATGAGATAACTCTTCTCCTCAATGTACTGTACGTTCATTTCCTAACTTCAGAAACCAGTAAACAACAAATAGAAAGAAGAAACTTAGTTCCTCTTTAAAACCTAAAAGCTCTTAGGCAAATTAAAATGGAAATAAATTGCTATAAATTCCAAGATAATTAAGGTAATGGTTTTACAATCTATTATGTCTTTTAGATTGATTGATTTTAGTTTACAGTGTTTGATTTCTGGTTATTGTTTGTTTGGGTTGAGATAATTTTCTAGGGTTTGTTATTTCTAATCTTAAGTTGTTGTAGATGTTATAGATGTTCATTTGCAAGAAGAAGAGGTGAGTTAAACCTCATAAGACCTATCTCTAAGTTTTTGATTTGCATGCTTTTGATTTCATAATAATTAGCTATGAATTGAGTTGATGAATTGGTGTTTTGTAGTTGTAATCTTATTGTTCAATCTCTGTCAAAACTATTTACTGTATTTCGATTTTTTACCTCTTTTCAATGCTTATGTTGTTTTAATCGCTTTTCTTATGAATGCATGCTTATTTCTTAGTTTTTATCGTAAGTATAAAATGCCAGAACAAACTGGTAGTGTACCGAAGCTTTTGCTCATTGACGGTGGGGAAAATACGACTTGGAACTCGCATTCTAGGCGACCCATCGACTGTTCGGTCGATGATAACCAGTGATTGGTCGATAACCTGGAATGTGAGTTCTAAGTTGTTGTCATCCCCTCCTATCTTCCTTCCTTCACCTACTTTTTTTCTGTAGTGTTTTAGAATTTCCCAGGAGACTTTCCTGATGATTTTCTGAGTTTTGTTTCTCCGATTAGATGATTCTTTGATCCAATGATTTTGAAGTGGTTTATATATAAAAATCTAGTTAGTATAAATATAGTTTGAATAAAACAAATTTGCGAAAGAATATTTAATTATAAATAGATTTCAAAACTAATTTCCAAATAAATTCCACTCCTTTTATAAATGGTTTTAAAAAGAAAATTATATATATATATATATACATATATTGATTTTTATTAATAGAAATAGTTTCATGAAGTAAAAAGGATGGTTTTGAAATAGAAACTCATATTGTTTCTAAATAAATAGATGTTTGTCTATATATGGCTTTTGAAAATAGTTTGTTGAACTATATTATGTTTATGGGATTTTTGGAACAACTATAGAGTTACAAATACGTTTTGATTTTTATTCGGGTTACAGTCTATATTTATAAAATGATAAATATGTATAGTTAAATAATAAAAGAGTTTATGGATTTTAAAATGTGTAGTTTGAAAGTAATAATTAAGTAAAGTGTTTAGGAACCATTTTCTATACAATTAAAAGATTATTATTTACTTTCAAGACCTTAAACTCTTATTGAATTCTAGTGTGATTAGCCTATGGCTATTTTTATGCCACTTGCGCATTTTGTGTGACTTTTGGGGTTTATTGCTTTCTTGCAATTTCTGCTTTCATTTGAATAGGAAATTTAATTAAACGGTTCAACAATACAAGTGGCATGGAACACTTATATTACTTTATCGGTTAATTA
Source organism: Allium cepa (assembly GCA_030765085.1). Lineage (NCBI taxonomy): Eukaryota > Viridiplantae > Streptophyta > Magnoliopsida > Asparagales > Amaryllidaceae > Allium > Allium cepa. The sequence goes on along the minus strand of CM060945.1, from coordinate 302,413,298 downwards.
CTGGGCTTGTTTGATGGAATATTTTAGTCAAATGGGATTTAAAATTATTTAGTAAATATTTAAGTATTGCAAAGTGGTTATGGGACATTGGACGAAGCTCATTTACTTACTAATCAAAAGTATGTTACACTTATCAAGTAGAGTTTACTAATATTTAGTAACTGTTTAAGTAAAGTCAAGTGGTAATATGACACATAGTCATTACTTGAATGATAAATTTTTGGAAGTATATAACACTTATTTTGTGAGTTTTCACACTCGTCCTTGGGTGATCCATTCATGTGAGTTATATGGGTTTTAAGACCCATCTTAGGATACTTGTTTACTAATGAGTATAGAATTGCGAAGTGGTCAATTTTAGGTTGGCGCATTAAGTGTTTGTCATTTGTGTTGACTTGCAAAGTGCTTGTCGATATTGCAAGCTTATAAATATGACTTGTGATGGCTTGTCTTATTTGACGTGTGAAGTGTGTGTTTATTATTATAGCTTGTGAAATGCTAGCTTTTGTAGACTTGCGATGTGCTTGTCATTATGGTTTGTGATTTATGACTTGCTTTTATTCTAAGTCTTTTGAATTTTTACTCACTTTTAAGCAGTCTTATATTTTCTTGAGTTGACTTGCTTTATGAAATCTTTCATGTTCTTGGGTTTTCTAAGTGAGTTCCTTATCACCGTATTTGAGATGATTGCCGCTGATGGGGATGAGAGTATTTGATGGCATGATGACTTGGTATTGTGAACTTTTATTTGCATATGGAATATATTACATGTGACGACTCGGAATTTTTAAGCATTTGAAATTGGAATATTTAGTTGATTTTAAATATTTGGAAGTTAGTCTCTAACTTAAATTTTAATATCACCAATTATTTGATAATTAAATTTTTGAATTAAATAATTTAAAATTGAATAAAATATAAAATCGAGGATTTTTAACTTGTTAAAAATAAATTGAAGTTAGGAATAATTTGAGGGCTTGTGAAATCTATATTGATAATACTGAAAATAGTGAAAGCGTTAAAACTGAATTTGGAGTGTTTTATTAAGTTTTAAAATATATTGGTTAAAATTGAATTTAAAAATAACCTTCCGAGGCACAGTCTCGGATTTCGACGAAACCAGTTCCATTTGATCCGTAATATAGAATTATTATCGAGTTTCAATTTTCGCAGTGTTCGGAGTTACCGTTTGGTCGTATAACCCACGAATATGTAGAAGAATCTAATTAAATTTAATTTACATAGTCAAACCTTCTCATAGAAGCCACACCCTTCTAGCTTTTAACGCAAGGCAATCCAATTCGTTCTCTTTTATAAAATCAATCTCTCCTCCTTCGCTTGTTTACACAGTTGAACGGAAAAAAAATCTAGCAGCCCCACGCAAAATCAAATCGAGGAAGAGGGGAAATGGGGCCGAGCCTCGTTCGGAATCGCGTCAACCCAGCACCTCGTTCAATTTTAATTTCGAGGGGAAAAGCGATTAGAAATCGCGGCCGAGCACTAGCCGTTGGATGGCGAAGCTTTGGCAACGAGGCGAAGGCGTGCGAGTGAGAGGCGATCTTCGGTGGAAGTACAACAGCGTTGGAAGGTCGAAGCTGTGTCGTGAGTGCTCTGTGCGAAGTTCGAGACAGGCGGGTTTGGGCATTTCGTGTGAGATGGGTTCGTTTTCCTTTCTACATTAGGTATATTGATTACTTATTTTCACTTATATTCTAAAAAAAATAATTGTCCGTAAGGTCGAAACAAAAATATATTTTTAACTCTAATTTAATACATACATATGGAGTTTCAAAAAAAGAAAATAAAACGGTAGGGTTTTTAAAGAGGAGTTCAGTTTAAATCTATATATATACTTTACTTTTGCAGAGGATTTGAAAGGGGATTTAAGAACACTACGGTGTAATGCTGTCAACTAGCGCAGGGAATAAGGCTATTGACGAGCGACCATCCATAGTTAGGCCTTACACTAGTATTGGTTATCTCGATAGGAGTGGTATATATATTCTTTCATTTTTAATATCTGATTTATTTACTCCCATCGACATACCCCAATTCCAGTATAAAACGAACTACGATGGTTCATAATAGTTTAGGACAGTAAATACAAAAATAACACAGATAATATAAATGCGGAACACAGATAAAACGAAAAGTCTCATATATATAATAACTGATGTCAGTTACAATACATGTGATACAATACATATGATACAACTACAACTGTCGACACTGGAAGTTATATATACAAGTACATTATCGACTAATATACATGAATACATATCAACCTATGCTATGACATGACAACTCCAAAAGGTATGAAAAGTCTTCATAGCTCTTGCAGCAACCCAAAGTAAGGTATCAACAACCTGTAAATACTCGGTCTGACCCGAGTATTAAATTCAAAAGAAAATAATACACGGGTCAGTCTAATTCAAACTCGGTTATTAGTGCACAGAAGCAATAATAATTAAGTAACAAATAGACGACAGTCACAATAAATCTCGTCTATCCGATCCTTAAATAAAGAAATCGGATAACAATAAATATAACACGTAACAGTGTTAAACAACAAATCAGCAAATTAAACCAAATCAGAATACAATTCAGAATATTAAATTGAATAAACGAAACAGTTCAAACAATTGAAATATCAATTAAAATATTAATTCGAGTAGGGCTGCAGTACACGCACGCGTGCACTGCCTCGCCACTACAGCATTTGGAATATGCTAAAGGTCAATAAACCAAAACAAAATAGAATATAATAAAAGCCATATCGTGTGGCTGCAGTTCACGCTTGCGTGCACTGCCTTGCCACTACAGTGATAATGTACCCAAAAACTCAATTCCGTGTGGCTGCAGTTCACGCTTGCGTGCACTGCCTTGCCACTATAGTAATGATATACACATCCGGGCACAAGGACCAATGCTCAAGAATTCACAGTGCAAACAAATGAAATAAGCCAGTGAATGTAATAACACTGTAGAATTCAAGAAGGTAACAAACTTCCGCAAAATGCAAGAAGGTCAAGTCACTGACTCGACGCATCCGCAGCACCAAAGCACAATGCAGTGGTACAACTACAAAAATAGGAGGGTGAGGGCACCAGAGGTATGGCTCCACAACACACGAACACATACATATCAATGAAACCATAGAGCAACAACCAAAAATGCATAAAACTGGACAGAGCATCACATACTCGAAATGAACGGTGGTAGAGTAAGTGCAACCCGAACTAGTACAACTCAAATGAGCAGGTGCACCTGAGAAGGCTGCACAGATAGAAAGGCCGGGCAATACAATTCAAATGAATTCGACAAAATATTGCACAAGCTCAAGACAACTGCATCACAAAAGCAATAGCAGGTATACAATTTCGAACACGGCAAGACAATGCCAAAATGGTCTAAAGAAGATGAAAACAGTGGTATAGTGGACCATATTGAAACGAAAAGTGTATAAGTCAATTCAATGCAAAGCACAACAGACTCAAAGAGGAATGAAACTGGGTCAAGCAAGTGCAACCCCATGTGACACAAATGTACACGACTTCACAGTACAACTACCACACAATGCAAGAAGGTCAAGTCAATGACTCAACACAGCTGCAGTTCAAATAAAATGGAATGCGTCATGTAGCAGTTCCAAACCGATAGTATACATCAAGCAGTACAATGACAACGACAGTGCAAATGCAATCCAGGCCAGATACAGAGGTGATGGAGATATGGTGATGGAAGTGCAGTGGTGGATCCAAGAATCCAAGTTTATATGCAATTAAACAGTGCAGTAAAAACATGCACACTTATATAAATGTATGCAAGAAACAATACATATGTACTCGGGTGGGCTGCAAATCTAAAGAGGTCGAAACTGTTGCAACTTGATGAAATCAAAGCCATGACAAAATCAAATGAATGTAAACTGCCTTACATATGCTCAATACTTCATAAAACAGGTAGGCAAACTATCTCAAATGCTCAGGACAGCTGCCATAAATGATCAAACGTGGTGTGAACTCAAAACTTGTGTGAATCAATCTGTAATGGTCCCAAAGGCACAAGTGAACAACATGAAGTCTGTGTGCCTCAAAGGTCAGAGGCAATGTAAAATGCAGACGGCACATAAAAAGTCCAAACGAGCTCAATCAGTGAAACAAGTTCAAGAGGGGCAAGTTCGAACCAAGTCAAAGTCACCAATAATATGCAGTAAAGACTATCACAATAAAACATGGCAGTGTGCAGTTCAATGTCAAAGAAATAGCCGAAGTCATCACATAACAACATCACAAGCCGAAGCCAACAATGCACAGTGAAGTGAAGTCGAGAGCAAAGAAGACAGTGTCGAAGAAAAATTAAAACTGTGAAAACCAAATAAACAAGGAATCGAACCAAATCAAGAACAAGACAGAAATTATCAACAACGATGAAATCAAGTCGAAGCCGAAACAACGAAAACCAATTAAGTAGACGAAGTCGAACAATTTCGAATTAGATGTGAGTAATATAAATTACTCACATTGTTGCCAAATCGAAGCAGCCGAAGAAAGGAGGAGACCATCGATTGAAAATCAGCGTCTTCGAATCTTCCACAAGCCCTAGTTTTTGGTAGACGTGAGGGAAGTGAAGGCATCCACGATCCACGGCAAGAAGCCATCGGCGCCTTCGAATTGAACGAGCCCAACTCTCGAACGAACAGGGAAGAACGAGGCCGCCATTATCGTTCGTATGTTTTGATTAGGGTCCGAATGAAAATAAAAATGGAAAAAGGGGGAAACGGGTTTTGGATTAGAGAATTTTCACGACCCAAGCAAATGAAAATGTGGGCCGAGAATTCAAAGCCCAAAAATCCTTTTAACCATTTATAAAAGAATTTTAACACAAATTTAAAAACTTCAATTGGCAATTTGCAACAATATTTATCGTTTAAATGTCGATTATTAATTGATGCTAAATACCGGGTTGTTACAAATGTTGTATCACTCAGTCTGACCGGAGCGTAAAGCAAAACACAAAACGCTCGAGTCTGGATTAACATTCTTATATCTATAGATCCAACTCCAGTGAAATATCAACTGAAATATAATTAACTTAGAGGATGTTTGGGATGCCCATCCTCTAAGGATCCAAGAAACTATCTACAGGGTAGAAATATACACTATAACACCGTGGTCATTTCAATTTTATTTATGTTACAAAACTAAAATATCATTTTCATTTCAAATATCTCTATTTTCCAAATTAGTATATATATATATCTAATAATTTATGAAGTAAAGTATTTTTATTTCCTCAAACTTCACAAATCGCTTCAAAAATAAACTCGACCTTCCCGTTCAAATTTAATTAAATCAAAATTTTGCAATTTCCATTCAATTTAGTTTCTGACTAAACTAATTCAAATTTTATCCATTTTAAATACAGATTTGAACCACAAAATAAACCATTTAAATTCCAACATAATTCGAAGTTAATATATTTCGGAGCTTTAAATGTTCAACATTTCAAAGGTTAAACTTTGATAGTTGCGTTTATCTCCGAACTTGACTTCACTATTATTTATTTTTGAAATATTCACTTAATAAATTCAATATTATTTATATGACCTTAAATTTATATTTTCTATATATTACCTTCGATTTCTTTAGACATGAATCATCCATTAAATTTTTTAAATAAAAATTCAAGTTATAGGATCATATGTTAAAGTTTCGAATTTAATAGTTTCAAATTGATTTAACTAAATAAAATCCTTAATTAATGACAAATTCAAATAAGTCCCAAATATATCTTCAAACCTTAGCTTATAAAATTTATTCCACAAATCTATTTCAGAAATACAAATTTAATAAATCCTTAAACATATTTCATATTTATAAAATCAATCTTAATTAAATTATCTTAATATTAAATCTATATATAAAATAACCTTTATATATAATACTTTAAATCAATATTCATTAAAACTATATATTTCTTTTCAAGGCCATAGAAATTATTTTCAAAACATTCATATAGACCACGACGTCGATGTAAAATTTTCTATTCTATGTACAAGGGAATGATATTTATCATTTCAGTCCGTAAGTTAAATATATACGGGTGGATATCATTTCAACCCGTAATCCCAAATTCAATTCAAATGAAAATCGCTTGGGTTTATCGTTTCAACCCATAATGAAATTCTCCTATTCTAAAATCCGTTCGGGTATGTATAATTTCAACCCATAGTGATTTCTATACTAACAGGGAACTTGCAGAATGATAACAGATATGAAAATAATAATAACAATAGGCATATATCATCAAAAAAAATATGAACAATAGGATATGGTGTCATATCCCATAAGTGAACAGTTACAGGTAATAGCATATATAACAATTTAACTAACTACAACATCATCTTTCAATTGTCATTTCAATTTAATCAAATTTAATGAATAAAAGAATGTTAATCGTGAGTGATTGCTCACCTTTCGAGGCTAGAGAATACAGAAAATGACATGGATACGCACACTGATACGGATACTGAAATTTGAATTATAAATCCGAGCACTAATTTCAAAGCAAAGTAGGATTGGCACGAATTGGACAAACGAGGCTGATAATCAAGAACTTATGAATTGAATCAGAATCAGTCTGTTATATACAAAAAAATTTGCTATTTTAACAAAAATCAAAATTGCATCCCTAAGAAAAATTTAAAGTCGAATCACAAATATATATATATATATATATAATTTACCCTTTTTTTCATACATAAACCAATAGTTTTAACATTTGAAATAAAACATATATTTTAAATAAAAATCCTTATAATTTTTCCAAACCATTTTAATTTTTACACATAGATAAAAATTTCTATTTACAAATCATAGACCCAAACCACCCCATACGACCTATGTATATGATATCATTAAGATCTATATTTTAAAATAAGATTAATATATAAAATTTCAATAAATTACACTGTTCAAATCTCATTTATAAACTACTATATACATATGGTACAAAATCCACTTCACAATACAATTATAAATTTTAAACACTTTACCTATATATATAAACTAATATATAACTACCCATACATAAACAGTAAAGCCTATACACAGACTTATATAAAACTTTAGACAACGGATGTACGAATTACTTATATAACTTATATTATAACCTATTTTATAAATATATATAATACTGTAACCTGTTCAGACCGAAAGTATAAGTTAGAATGTAAACTTTATACAATATATATAAATAGCAACTAATATAACTTTTTTTTTTGCGAAAGCAACTGGTCTACACTAAAACACATATACACCCGTAACATTTATGAAAACATGCATGCCACCTGAAATGAAAACTTATATATTAGAAAACAAACTCCATACATAAGTGTATGCAAAGTGTGTGTATATATATATATATAAGGCCATAAAGATATATCTTTAATTATTATAACTTTATATAAATATATGTCATATACGAACTTAGGAAAATAAACAACTTCAAAAATCCTATACAGCTTCCATAATAATAAGATGTAAATTGACTTTCAATAAAAGTTATAAAACTGTTGATTATAAAACTATATATATAATAACGGATTTACAAAACCTATAAAATAAGTCATACAATATGGTTTCTAAAATATACATATATGGACTCAATGTTAAAAAAATGAATATAAATCTACATGCCAAATATGCAGACTCCATTTTCAGATCCAACACAACTCACACATATTAAATATGCATACACTTCTAGAAACAAAACAAACTTTTCAAAAAAAATGAAAACCACGTTTGGTATATATATGTATTCAAATCCAACAACTTTATATAAACCACTATATGTATGCATCTTATATTTTTATACCACTATCAATATATCATGTGACGCCCCACCTCTATACCCATGCTAGCCAAGGACACTACGGAGCAATGTCGTCAGCTAGCACGGAGAATAAGGCTGTTGAGGAGCGACCATCCATGCAGTTGCTTTGTGCGAGCACCGCTATGTTGGATAGTATAATGCATTTGATTTCGGGAGGAAATCCGACACACCGATACAAACTCAAAGCTACTTCACAGTGGCTATAATAATCTTCGGAAACAAATATAGAAACAAACATAACATAAATCAGTCACAGATAATTCAAATCACAAAGGCGGAAACAGATATGAATATTACACATAAAAGTGTATATCAGAGTAGTGGTCAAAAAGATCCGCAATAATACAAAAGAATAGCAACACCTGCTATACAAAAGAATACAACTGTGAGTCTATATCTCAAATGTATACAACAAAAACTACTAATCTAAATAGTTAGCCAAAAGTCGGAGTAGCAAATACCAAAAGAGAAGTCAAACAGAAGCACCTGTAACATCTCGGTCTGACCCGAGTAATATTTATAAGAAAATAATAAACGGATCAGTCTATCTATAAATATCAGATGACATGATATAAAGTAAAAGATATGGCATAAACATACAGTATCCATAATGGCATACTACTATAAGCATGCAAATGATGATCAACAGAAGATCGTTCAATACCACAAGAATCTTCACAAAGATCCAAAAAGGGTTTCATACCCAAAACTTGTATTCACAACAAGTCAATGACACACGAATTCACGAATGCACAGAAATTGATAAATCATATCAGTGAAAATCACTAAAATTGGTGAAGCATAAATTCCAGAATTCAACACACGAAATCCAGAAATCATAAAGAGAGAAAGAGGCCTATCACATGACGGTCCGAAGACCATAGGGAGCTACCCCGTATGGGTGAGTCGGAATCACCCAGATGAGGTCTAGGCTAACCAAAAAGTAAAAAGGTATGTGTGAGTGGAATCACACAAATGGTGTCTAGCCTGACCTCGCAACAAAAAGGTATGTGTGAGTGGAATCACACAAATGGTTTCTAGACTAACCTTGCGGATAAAGAGATACGCGTGAGTCGAAATCACGCAGATGAAGCCTAGTCTAACTTTGCAGTCAAAGAGGCATCGCACGATTGCTAGTCTAAATCATAAAAATGATCGTCATGATCACCGAGGAGTGTCAATTACACTAAGTTAGTAAATATAAAAGTTTAGCCTCATGTCCCATAACCACTAGCTTAACTTAAATATTTACGAACAAACTGTAAATCTTCACAAGGAAATTGTCACAAAAGATTCAATCGAACAAATCCAAGAATTAAGCGACGAAGCAAATGCAAGCGTTTCATACCACTTGTTTTATTAAGTCGTTTAATTAGATTTCTCATCCGAGTGAGGTAAAGGTTTGTATATACTAGTAGATTGGAAAACGGTTTAAGAAACGAGCTTTGTAATAAAATAGTGTTGAAATCATTTTGATGAAAGAGTTTTGATATTTACTACTAGTATTGAAACCTTTATATTTTTAAAGTAACAAATCATAGAAATGATTGTAGAAACAATCAATCATCTAAATTCACATTCGAAGATGTGAATGAAATCCAAAGAAATCGATTACTGTGATGTCCCGGAAATTTAGGCAACAATTATTCAATAATTTCTTTAATAATTATTTTAAAATGTGAAATATTGATTTAATAATTTAATTCAAACTGGAATTTTCCTTTGAAAATTTGTAATTATTTAATTTAATAAATGATATTCTTTTCAAAGCTAGAAATATTTAAGTAATAAATTTATCTTTCTAACTGATTTAAAAATATTTATTTATAATGTATAAATGTTTATACATTTTAAATAGAGGATTTCGTTTTAATTTTAATTTATATTAAATAAAGGATATTTTCTAATTTATATATAATTGTATAAATTGTAAATTGATTTAATTTGATTTAAATTGTAAACTTTTCACAGGTTTGTTTTAAAAATCTTTCTTATAATTTCCATAGATGTAAGTGAGCATTTATTTTGTTTATAAAAATAAATATAGTTTAAATTTTGTTTTATAATAAAATTTTATTTTATTTTGTTTATTTTAAAAATTGTTTTTCTTGAATAAGATAAACTCAACATCTTTCTTCTCTTAAAAATCTTTTCTTTTGAAATTTTGTTTTATAAAGAATATTATTTTGAAAAATAATTAAACAAACATTTAAAATGTATAGTTTAATAAAGAAGTTCATAGTGTATATGTATTTATTTAAAGGCTAGTGTTAGTAAACATTTGTAACTTGCTCAAAATAAATTAGATATGTTTTAAGATAATTCAAATACATTTATAAGTTAGAAATTGCTTTTAATAATTGAATTGCATATGTGTTAGCTTTTTAAAACATAAGAGACACTTGTAAAACATTTAACATAATAAGTGCAAGTGGCATTTGTTTTAAATCTCATTGTTTAAATTATTGATAAGAGAATATAGCTAATGCATTTTGTTAAAAACACATTTTCTCTTTTGAAACCTGAAATCAAATCTCAGCAAATCAAAACCCAATACAAACAACAAATGCATGTTTTAAAATATGCAAATCAATTCCTTCAAAAACAAACTTCAATCAAATCTGCACTCAACTTCAAATTTCTGCAAAACATACATCTTCAAAATACAAACCAACCTTCAATCAAATTCTGCAAATCTGAGCAATGAAGTTTTGGGTTCTGCATGCCATATTTCTGCATCAAATTAGAAGATCAACTTCAAATCTGTGCATTTGAATGGAGTCTGCATGCATACATCAACAGGAAAAGCAACTTCAACTTGCAAAACCCAGATTTCAAATGCATTTCAATATGCAGTTTCTGGAAATTGGATCTGCATCTATTTGCTCTGCATCTTCATAGATAATGTGAATAAACCTTTATTTTTTAAAAACAGTTTCTCTGTTAAATTAGATGCTTAAACAAGATTTAGAAACAAAGACTAATGCATACTGTTTCTAAGAAAAATCAAACTGCAGTACCATTATTATTATGTTTAGTGAGTAAGCATCTTTATTTTAAAAACAGTTTTCTTAAAAATTCAAAATCAAACAAAATTTACAGTACTTAAGTTTTAATACACAGAAATCAAAATATGTTGTGATGGTTTCCTGTTGATGACTGTTATATATGAATATGTATTTATGTAGCTGCAGATCTAGTTTGCTTGTATAATTAAGATATCCTTAAGTAGAAAATTCTTGATCACTTAAATGGTTTCAGCTAGAAACTTTTGTATAGGAAAAAATATGTTTGTTGGTATAATTTAGATTTATAAATTTTAAGTTAGTTAAATAAATCTGTAGCCTCTGTAAACTAAAATCAGTCATCATTAGAATAAAACAAATATCAAACATCATAATTATTAGAACAAGTGTATGAATTAGAATACATGTTTGAATTAGGAATTTTAAAAACTAATATTACAGTTTTAAATAAACTGTTAGGGGAAAAGCATTTCTATTTTAAACAGAAATAGGAATTTTAGGAGTATCTGTTAGGTTAGTGGAATTTTAGGGGTTAGAATGATTCCTGTATGTAAAATGTTGATGTGAGAAATGAGGGAAAGAGGTGATGGATGATCAGAAGGGGAGGAGATGATATTGGATTTCCCAGGTTTTCAAAACCCTTGTCATCTGGGTTGCAGTTCTTGGTTCTTCACATAACTCTGTTGCATCGAGTAGGAGGGGAATTTGGGAGATTTCAGAGGGAATGTAGGTGGGTCATTGGCCAGAGTCTCATCAGCGATGGTGGTCGGAATGGGTCGTCAGGGTGGATGACAGGTTTGGATAGTTTTAGTGCTGTGAAGTTTTCAGGTTTGGATGAATCTTTGATTTCAAATTTCAAGCTTCTATGGGGATATCTGGGGGTTGTGATCAGATGAGGAGTTGGTCAGAGACTTGGTGGAGTTGGTCATGGTGGTTGGAGTTCGTCAGAGTGCCGGTGCATATGCACCGTGCGCCTAAATTCTCTGATGTTCATTTTTGGGTGTGCAGGGTTTTTGACTCGAGTCATTCCTCGGGTTTTTATTCTTCTGACTCGAAGTAGAAGGTAGTTAAACTCGAAGTAAAATTTTGGGGTACTCGGGTAAGTTGGTTGCAGGGGTATAAACCAGAGAGTATTTTGCAGTTTTTAAAAAATGATGATTGAAATTCAAATTCTAGTGCAGGGTTTGATTTATGTATAACTTGAATCTGAATTCAAATGGAGTTTTGAGTTCAAGGTTTTAAAAATGAAATTTTTATATTTAAACAAGGTTTTAAATTCTGTATAAAATCAAGATTTAAAAACAAAACAGTTTCAGGTTTTAATCCTGTAGTTTGCAGTTTTAAATGAAATTCATATTTTAAGTTGAAACTTGATTCAAGTGTAACTTGAATCTGAATTCAAATATAGTTTGAATTCAAAGTTTTAAAAATGAAAATCTTAAATTTAAACAAGATTAAATTTCAGTTTAAAATCAATGTTAAAACAGTTTCAGGTTATCTTTTAAAAAACCTGATTTTTGATTTAAAACTGTTTATTTGAATTTTAAAAAGCATGAACAGATTTAAATGTTTTCAAGTAAGATTTAAATTTGTTTGTAATCAAGTTAAAACTGTTTCAAGTTTCTTTGGAAATCAGTTTTGGTTTCAAAACAGTTTTGTAAAAAAAAAATTAAAATCATGAACAGTTTCAAAGTTTAAAAGTAGATTTGAAATAATAAAATTTGATTTCAAATAAGTTTTAAAACTTGAAAGAATTTAGTTTCCATTAGTATTGAATTAAAATATGAAGTGTTAATTCAAATTTGAAATTGAAATAATCAATCAAGTTACAAAACTTAATTTATTTTAATCAAGTAAGTTATGTAAATCTTTCTTTTATATTTTAGTAATGAATGTTGTTTAAACATTCATTTTTTTTTAAAGGTTTATAATTATTTTTGGAATTAATGTTTAAATAATTAAACATTTGAATCTTTAAATAAATTGGAATTTGAATTTAATTTTTAGAAATGTATCGTGTTAATACATTTTGAAAGTAAATAAGTTATTTGATAAGTAATCTAAATTATTTTGAAAATATTTAAAATAATTAAGGATTTTACTTAATTATTTGATTTTTAAATAATGATTTGGTTTAGTATTAAGTAGAAAGGATTCATTGAAAATTAATCTAACTCAAATTTTCTTAAGTATGTAATTATGGAAATGTTGTTAATTAATAATTGGTGATAATTATCTAGGGATAATTTAGTAATCAATTAATGTAATTAATTTTGATAATTAACTAGATTAATTAATTGAATATAATTAATTGTTAAAGTAATTAAGGATTTAATTACTTATTGTAATTAATTTTAATATTGTGATTTAATTAAGTTAATTAATTTAGTTTAATTAATTTAAATAAATCATTTGATGATTTAAGAGTAATTACTTAATGTAATTAATGGAGCAGGATTACTTAGAGAAGTAATAATGATAATTACTGGAATGTAATTAGTAATTTGGATAATTACTTTTGTAATTAATTAAGGAATTAATTAATGATTAATTATTGGATAATTAATTTGTTAATGAGTAATTAAAGATAGTTAATTACTTAGTTTAATATAAATCAAGGTGATTAATAATTAGATTAATTTCTAAATGTAAATAAATTTTAATTTATTTAATTATTAGAGATCATTAATCATTATAATTAATGATGTAATTAAGGATTGTTTAATTAAGTAATAATTAATTAATTAAGTGATTAATTAATTGTAATTAAATAAGAATAAATATAATTAATTACAATTAATTAATAAATGAGTAATTAAATGTTAATTACTTATGATTAAGGTTAATTAATTTATGAAATTAATTAAAGACTAATTACTCAACGTAATTAGTGAATGATTAATCAAGTTAAATACTTGGTGATTAGTTAATTAATTGGGTTAATTAATTAATGGATGTTAAGTAGAATTTAAATGAGTAATTAAATTAATTCAAAATAATTTGAGATGGTTGTAATTAATTTAATTCATTTTAAATTAATTATAGTTGATGGTTAACAAATCATTGCTTGTGGATGTTATTGATTGAATGTTGTGATCTCAGAAATGAGATGAGCCGTATCTGTATGATATGAATGCTTGGTTTAGGTATGATGGTTTGTGATGGATTATTTGGTTGAGATGATTTTCTGTTTATGGATGATTCAGATTGTCTGTTTATGTTATGAATATGATTATCTATTGTGATATATAGTTTATCTATCTGTGTGAATTAGATAATAATGAAATAAGTTAATTGTTTAAAACCCTTAAGTACAACTTGGACATTAAGATGGCGTTTGGTTTCGGTGAGACCGGGATCGGGTTTCCATATTTGGATATCCGAAAACCACATCGATTCCAATTAAACGTCAGGTCGTTAATCCAAGTCGAGCAAGTGAAGACTCGAGGTGTAAGGGCTATACGTCAGTATAACTCTGTGGGTGATTCCGTAATGAGTTTGACGGAATAGTACTTATAGGTTCGAGATGGTGATTTAGAGTGCAAGGGTTATTGTCGTTAACGCTGAGGGTTATTCCAATACGAGTGTAACGAGATAATGCCTTCGGTTTCGTTCAAACCCGGAACGAACTTGTATGGATTGAATGCTTTCAGAACATCGTCAGGTGGACGATGAGCATTCTAAGATTTGATATGTCCTATAAAGGTAATCGTAACCTCAAGCCTCATCAACCGGGAATGGCTAAAACAGGTTAGGTGAAGCAAGGCTTCGTGGGTAACACCCACTTGAGAGCAAGATTTTCCCCTGTCTAGAGGTCCCTTTTTATTCGGCTGTGTGGCAGTTGGAATCGCGCGCCAACTGCGGGGTTGTCTTGTTCGGAACTATTCAGTAAGGAATGTGTAACGACCCCAATTTTGAATTTAATTTGAATTAATAGTTAATGTAAATTTTGGAATAAAAATTTGAATTTGAATATTGAGTTTGTATTTTGAATTCAAATAAATGACTTAGAGAAGGTTGATAGTTAAATAAAATAAAAACAAATAATAATTATCTATGAATACATGTAAGTAATGTAAGAAAACAATATCTTCATGCAAGTATCTTTGCACACAAGTAAATCAGGTAAGAAAATAATGCCTGTAAAACACAAACAAGTATTTCAAAGACAAAAATTTTTAGTACACTTAAAATAGAAAACAAAACTGCATATGCATTTAAAAATAGCATGAACTTGAACACAAAGGACAAAGTATGAAACATATAAACATTCAAGTATATGAAGCTTGCATAAGGAGATAAAACAAAAACTTGTAAAAGCAAGACAAAGATCTCAGCCACCAAAACAAAGAGATCGGCCGAAGTCAAGCAAGCAAAGGTATATTCAAGTACAAAACAAATGTAAAGTAGGATATAAAATACTCATATAATTAATGCAAGCACACCAAAATAAAGCTGCAGCCACCATAATAAAGCAAAGACAAAGAAAAAAATAAAATAAAGACAAGTGTATGTAAGGAGATAATAAAACAAAGTATCAAAAACAAGAAATCATTTCAACATAAACAATTTCATCTCAGCCCAAATAAACTGCATAGAAACCTGTACAAAAGTCAATATAAACAAAGATTAAAGTGCTTAAGCATTTAATGCAAGAAATCTTTGATACACCCTAACATTATCTCAGCCGAAATAACATCAATAAAGTTAAGTATGTACATAAAGGAAATAGGAGGCTGTAAGCAAAAATAGAAACATTTGTACAAACTAATGTCATCTCAGCCACCAAGCTAAATGGAACATCAGACTGATCAAATAAACAATGGGAAGATTCTTTGTTTTGGTACAAAAGTATACACTGTTTTGTATAAAAAATAATGTCCCTATAAACTGTTTTATATGAGCAAAGGCATCTTATTCTAATTCGTTCATTTAAAACATAGCAAACCTGAGAATAAAAAGAAAAAACTAGAAAACCAAACTCAAAAACAAAATGAAAACCAAAAAAAAAAATCTAAGTCAATACAAACATGAGATCAAGCAGACATGTTCTCAACCAAGAATATCAAGCCTGTTCAACATTAGCAAGCTCTGTTCTTCCTTTCTGTGAAAACCAAGGTGAGTGACATCATAAAATTTAAAAAGTTAAATATATATTTACGTTGCCTGATCATCTATGAAAACAAGTGTGATTTGTGAATGAATTTATCAGTTAGCTTTGTATATGAAAATATTGTTGTGCATATATCAGTATTCTTCTCTGACTTTAGTTCCAGCCTTAAGTACTCATCTAAATTCATTTGTTCTTGATCCAAGCTTTGACAAGGCTTAAGTTTTGAACACAAAATGATTGTTATAACCTATATTAAAGAATTAAAAATTGATATAAAATGAAACCTCTTGGAAATATCACTGGACTTGAAGAAGACTGAACAAAACTATAATTTAGTCAAAATTTCAACATTTTATTTTACAATTTCAGGCATGTAAACTGGATGCGTACACTAAAACATGAATTTTAAAACAAACATCATGATTTTTAGAGTTAGAATTAAAGAGCGGTTCGAGTTTGATTAAAATTCACTCTTTTGGAAAATTCTGGTGATTCTCTGATTTGTGGCTATCGGGATTCTTCCTGTAGGTGGAGGAGTGACTGGGGTGTTTGGCAAAAATGGGAGGTGGATGGTCAGTGACCAGTGGAGGCCGTGGTTGTGAATTTTTATTCCTAAACCTAGTTTGTCTGTGATGTGTATTTTGGGTCTGTTTGTTTCCCATGGAGCATCGAGTTCAACATGTTTTTGAGAATCGCTTGGGGAATGGCTGACGAAGCTATGGCCAGAAGCGGAGCGTCTCCGGTGGTCAGTGGCGAGGGCTTTGGCGTTTTTTTTTTCTGATTTGTTTCGTTCCAATTTTTGGGGTTTGGGGACGAGATTTCGAACTCGTGTTTTGTTCGAGCTTTTGAGTGATCGAGAGATTTGAGAGCATCATCGGGGACGTGTTGGCGACCAGCAGTTAAAGCAGAGGTGGCGATTCCAGTTGTGCATGTATACGTGCAAACGTACGTATCTGGATCCGAGCATTTGAGGAAGAAGATGTTGCTCGGCAAAGTTTTTGGACCGGGGTTGATGATTTGGGCCTAAGTCCATTTTGTTATTACAGGTTTAAGTTTTAAATAGAAGAGGATCCAAATTTCAATAAGCAAGGGAAATCAAGTAAAGGTTTAACAAATTTTTAAGTTTAAAACAAGATCTCAGATAAGTTTTAAATCAAAAGTTGAATATTGATTCAAGTTAGTTTAAACTTAGTTTGGAAATAAACAAAGTTTTGAATTTGAATTGTTTTAATAATTAAAAAGATGATTAAGTACTCAAGTGAAACAAAAACAATTTGTATTTAAAATGAGGATGTGAATTTGCAAAGGAAGGATTTAAACAAAGATAAAAAAAATAACCTGGACTGAAAGTCGAAATGAATTGTAGATTTGGAATTAAATCAGGTTTTATAAATTCAAATGTTTAAATAAGTTTAACGTTAAAGCATACGTTAAATATGTGAATTTAAAAGAGAACTTGATTTAAACCCTTTCCAATTCCCTATATAATAAAGTATTGTTTAACATGTGAATTTAAAATGGATAATTTAATCATTTAATTAAATAATGACTTGGATTAATTAAATAAGTAATTAAAGGTTTAAATCATTAATTAAAACAATAAATTTGATAAGAATTTATTTATAAAAGGTTAATTAATGAATGAAAGTGAGTAAGAAATGATTTTAAGGATTAATCACTTATTGAAATTAATGTTGAATATTTTGATTTATTAAAGTTACTTACTTATGAAATTGGTTTAAAGTTTGATATAATATGATTAATTAAGAGTAATTAACTAAAGTGTTAATTTATTTATATTAAATGATTTGTAATTAATTAATCAGAATTTGATAATTAATTCATAAGTAATTAATTTATTTGGAAATAAATTGAATTGATTTGGAGTAAAACGATTAATTAATCCTACTTATAAATGATCATTAAATGCTTGACCTTACTTATGAATGATTGTATTGAATGATTTGCCTTGAATTGGTTGTCCTATCTGATCTGTGATATTTTTTCTGTGACTGTGTATAAATTATCCATTCATTTACATTGTTATATTATCTGTGAATATGTGAATGGACGATGAGCGTTATAATTTATATCGCTTATCAACTATATTCTATGTTTTGATCTGTGACGATTGAATGATGTTGCACTATTGTGTTAAACCCCTGGACCACACTTATACACACACAATTATGGATTTCACGAGGAAATCGATTAAGTCACAGATTTTAAAATGATTTTTGAATTTGAATTTTTAAATTCAAATGTTTTGGAAATGGAATCGAAATAAAAGTGAAAAGCTTTTGAAATGGAATTTCAAAGATGAAATTTATTTTTGAATAACTTGATTAAATTTTGGAATTTAAATAATTTGATTTAAATTCAAGATTTGAAATTGAATTCTATGATTTGAAATTAGAGATTAATGATGTTATACCAGTTATATATGAGTTAAACCATTTTAAATATATTAATTTTGAGAATTAGAGGGCTTTAACTCGAGCAAATATAATTGGATTTTTCTGAAACGAAAACTGTTTGTTTTCAATTAATAAAAGCCTTCACATAAGAAATGAACTTCCAATTTGAGTTAAAATGATCTCTAATTTGAAATGAAGATAATTTCCAAGTTAATGAAAACGATTTGAAAGCTATAAGTTAAATCTTTAATTTAAAGATTTAGTGGGTTGATCCTATAGAAATGAAATTGTTTTGGAAATCTATGAATTGATCTTTGTGAAATAAATCTTTTTGTTGAAAGATTTGAAATGGTAATTTGTTTAACCATTTAAAGAAAATTTTGGGTTTTAAGTTGTGACTTAATTGAAATCCCAATATCCATATGTTTTTGAACTATTTCGCTCACTATTCGGTTTAGCCGGGAGAGGACCTTTGTGTCATATATCCCATTCCGAATAGTGATACGTCGTTATGGATAGCATTTGAAGACCGGTGATGAAGACCGGATATTCAGAAGAACGAAAGGATAACTCGTCGATTGTCTCTGCACTGAGTCGCGCCGGTATAGAGATTTCTTAAGTGATGGGAAGTCCGATCGGGATTGTGAATATCCGGATTACAAGGGCTTCGTAAGAAGTGCCTTCGGTTCTGTTCGAGCCCGGAACAGACTTGTATGGATTGTGTGTCTGACATTACATTTTGAGATATAAAGCAGATTTCTTTCAAATACATTTCTTTTGGTGGCGGAGAATTTATTCTTTTAGCTTAACACCCTTCTCTGAGACGTACGAGCTCAGAAGTTATGTAGTTGAAGGTTATCAGCGATATATTCCCAATTTGGTAATGTGACATGCTAAGTGTTGCTGTGTAATGATCATTGTTTGATCATTTGTGATATGATCATTTGTTTGATCATTTATCTTTGTGATCATTACTTTGATCATTTGTTGACCCAAAGCATGGCTTTGTACCAAAGCGTAGTTTTGTGGACGAGACTTCGTCGAGCCTCACACCCCGGAATGGTCAAAACAGGAAAGATGCGGCAAGGTTATTAGGGGGTAGCGCCCCTTTAGGGTATGTTCATTTCCTTCTGGAAAAGGATGGTATCATGGTATGGAGCCCAGATACTTACTCATGTGGAAAACACTCTATTTATTATGGTGTGATGTTGGTTATCGAGCGCTCGGTTAAAGGTCCTAAAGGACCCGGGGGATGGCATACTCGTGTCAGTAGTTACCCAGTTAGGAGTAACCCGGCCTTGTGTTGGCAGAGATCCGGTTAGGTTCTCGGGGACGTCCTTCCAGAGGCGTTTCCATGTGGCAATGGGAAGTTCCTTGGCCTGACCATTTGTTGGAAATCCAAAGAAACAATACGAAACCCTGTACGGTTTTAGTTGTAGAACCTGCCATTCACTTATGGTGGCGCCCCACGGTTTGGATGGTAGCTATAGTAGGCATACGATAATGGTCGTATGCTGGCTAAGATTAATATTCTACTTTCGAAATGCTTTTCTGCACCGTGCACTTATAATAATAATATCAAAGAAATTTTCTGCGTATTAAGCATGTTTGACTATCATAAGAAGAAATCTCCTCCAAGTCTGCATTTGCATTGTGTGTGTGGTGGGAGGTCTTATGGTAGTTTCATTTTCAAAAAGCATTGCGAATTTACTTTAAAATTCTCTTGTTGATTGTTTTTAAAGACAAATTGTTTTCGTTGCTCACACCAGTCCCACGACTGATCCGGAGTTTATTGTTTCTTTCCTAAACTCTGGGTGCTCATTATTTTCTACACGAGCAGTCTAGAGTTGGGTTTTTCAGATAGTTAGGTTCAGTGAATTATCTGGAGTTAGTTCAGTCTTTGGTTCGCACCAGTCTTGCTTAGCTTGGTGCATCGTTATGGGGAGTTCGAGCTATTGCTGGATTAGTTCTTGGAGATTGAGTTAAGATTTGGAGTTCTTCGTTGAAGACTATCTTAGAGTTATTTTGTTCCGCTGCTGGCATTATCTATATTTCTTTCCGCTGCTATTTGTTGTATCATATCTCTGATGTATATTGATATTCATTGTATCATCTGTTGTATCAGATATTGTATCAAAGCTGTATATCAATGTATTATTCTTTTATTCCGCTGTGCTGTTTACTTAATGTTGTTATAAGCTCCAGCGAATCGGATTTGAACGGTCGAGTCTACGGCATTCGAATACGATTTGAAGTATGGATGTCGATTTTCGAGCGCGAAAAACCCGATACGTTACAGAATGGGTTCGGCCTTGTGTTGCAGGGGAGTGGGAGTACTTCTCGGTACGTTGATCTAGGCCACGTACTGTGACGGGCGGTACCCCAGTAGCCCTGCCATTGATGGAATCCATAATCCAATAAGTGCCTGTACGGTTTTGATTGTGCCCAACTATGTTGGAACGTGAGATGTAAGCATTCCAGCTATTTCTGCATTTTATTTTGAAAACCCTAGACACTATTATAATATCACTGGATTTCCTATCAAATGTTTTGGTTAGCGTAAGGTAAAAACTTTTCCATGTTTATGTGTGGGAAGTCTTACGTGATACCCTTTTGTTTTCAAAGGATTTTCTAAAGTTAAGCAACTTTTATCCCTGTTTACTCACACCAGACCCCTGTCTGACCTGAGTGTTTATTTTCTATTTTGTTAAACTCTTGGGTACTCATATTACGTATGAGTAGTCAAGTGTTTCAGGATTGCTTTGACGAGTTCTGGAGGAGATAATGGAGCAGGAGGCTTCAGCGTGTAGATATATTTAGTGGTTCCGCTGTGTTTGAGTTGAGTCTGTTTCTCTGATGTACTTGAATTGTAATTGCTAGACAGATGTTTATAACTGTCTAGTTTGTATTGTATTAGCTGTATTACTCTGATGTATATGATACTATGTAATGTTTTATGTGATATATTATAATTTATTCGATTCCGCTGTGAGATTCTGATGTTGCCTGTTCTTTCTTTTCTTTCTTTTCTCTTTTCTATCCCTTTCTTTCTTCTTAGCGATGTGACTTCCTGGAGTGTGGAAGTTGGGTCGTTACATTGTGGTATCAGAGCTCTAGGTTGAGTGAATACCTTGGCTCTGTAGTGGTGTTTTCTTGAGAGAGCGTATTTGTAATTTTTAATATATATATTTTTTATTTCTGCCTATTTGATTTGGGTACCTGTTCAGGTTTTCCAATATAAGTAATAAAGATAGATAGGGTAGTGGTGTGTGTAACACAACTACCAATGGTTAGAGTTCGAGTGTTTGAGGTTGGAAGTGGACTGCTAGGGCAGTATTGAGTATCTTGAGTAGTTTTGCAGTTTGGTGAGAAAGATTTCACTAATCTCTGAAGGAAATCTTTTTAAGATTCAGAGTTTATTTTGAATTGTAAGCTTGGTTGCACTCATGTGAGTTGTTTTTCTTGAGTTTGGATCAATTGGGAGTTCTGAAGCCTGCATTGGTATTTTGGTAACCTTAGGAAGGAGTTCTATCTATATTTGAGTTTGAGACTCAGTTTGGCAGAGTGTTTTGAGCTTGGTTTGGAAGCGAGTTTACTGAGAGATATCTGTCTATTTGGAAGGCTCTATTGTGAAGAGGCTGGTGTAGCTTGAGGTTCGATGAGCTTTTGGATAAGGAAGTTTTTGGCAGTAGTAGCATCAGTGGGGTGGCCTGTTCTTCGATGGTTCAGAAATCTCTATGATTCTTCTGTCAGAAGTCCGGGCAGATGGTGGAGCTTGTCCATTTCTTCTGGAAGCTCAGTTGGTTGTGATGTTAGTGGTTAAGAGGTGGACCACTAGTTTCTTCTTTTGAAGGCTTTATCTGTTCTGATTGTTGAAGTGAGAACGATTTCTTGGAATCTGAACTGAGTGGAATCGCAAAAGTGACTTGCGATGGTTCGGAAGTTCTCTGAGTGATCTTTGTTTGGATTGAAGCATCTTTAGAGGATGTTTGAGTTATCTAAGTGGTATTTTATGGATATCTTCGAAGGAGTTGAGATTTGCATCCGTATCAAGAGATTGAGTTCTGTATCGACTTGATTCTTGGAGCTTTACCGGTGATTCAACATTGTAGGAGATTCTTTGAGTGTGATCTGTTTAAGTTGGAAGGATTTATTGGATCTGTTTTCTGGTTGAATTTTTGCTGTGTGTTGTGACCGAATCGGATAGGTCACTGAGATTTATGGAATTTGATGAACAATATTCCGGGATACATCAAGTTTATACTTGTGTTCATCAACAGCATTCTTAAATCAGAGTTGCGCAGTGGAAGCATGGTGGCAGCTATTCCAGAATAGGAGCACCCGATTCTTTGGGAATTTGAGTTTTGTTTTTGATCATAGGATTTCTACAGGAAATTCATTTTGGATCTGGAGACTTGATTGTTTTGTATCTGTTTGTTTTCCAGATAGAGTAGTTTGTTTGAAGTCTTCTGATATCTGTAGTAGAGTTTGTTTGGTGGATTTTGATTGACCTAGAAGTTGAGGCAGCCCAGGATCATCTGGAGAGATTTGTGGATATGAGTATTGGATCTTTCTGTTTTCTCTTGAGAGTTAAGTGTTTGATCTACAGGATTGAATTTCCAGTTCGGATGGCTGGAATTTGTTTTGTTTTTCACGTA
Organism: Allium cepa; assembly: GCA_030765085.1. NCBI lineage: Eukaryota > Viridiplantae > Streptophyta > Magnoliopsida > Asparagales > Amaryllidaceae > Allium > Allium cepa. The sequence goes on along the minus strand of CM060945.1, from coordinate 302,390,188 downwards.
TCTCTGAAGGAGTACGTGTATGGTTTATCCCTGGTTTTAGAATCAGTATTCTGTGAGATTTGGGAGTTGATCAGGACTTGTCTGTAGTCCTGTATTCTGTTTAGATTTGTAGATCTAGATGTATAGGAGCTCTAGATCTGAGTGGTGTAGCTAGTTTAGATTCTGTAGGGCGAGTGTCCCAGGGTTTGTACTTGGGAAACTCTAGGAAATTCTATCCAAAATTTTGTCTGGATAATTAGAATTGTTTGTTTGAATTGATTGCTGTGGTTGCTAGTATTTGTTAGCTCTTTTAAATTTAAAATCTTTATGAGATTATTAAATTACCTTTGCTTTTAAATTTCGGGGATGAAATTCTTTTAAGGGGGGATGAATGTGATGTCCCGGAAATTTAGGCAACAATTATTTAATAATTTCTTTAATAATTATTTTAAAATGTGAAATATTGATTTAATAATTTAATTCAAACTGGAATTTTCCTTTGAAAATTTGTAATTATTTAATTTAATAAATGATATTATTTTCAAAGCTAGAAATATTTAAGTAATAAATTTATCTTTCTAACTGATTTAAAAATATTTATTTATAATGTATAAATGTTTATACATTTTAAATAGAGGATTTGGTTTTAATTTTAATTTATATTAAATAAAGGATATTTTCTAATTTATATATAATTGTATAAATTGTAAATTGATTTAATTTGATTTAAATTGTAAACTTTTCAAAAGTTTGTTTTAAAAATCTTTCTTATAATTTCCATAGATTTAAGTGAGCATTTATTTTGTTTATAAAAATAAATATAGTTTAAATTTTGTTTTATAATAAAAGTTTATTTTATTTTGTTTATTTTAAAAATTGTTTTTCTTGAATAAGATAAACTCAACATCTTTCTTCTCTTAAAAATCTTTTCTTTTGAAATTTTGTTTTATAAAGAATATTATTTTGAAAGATAATTAAACAAACATTTAAAATGTATAGTTTTAAAAAGAAGTTCATAGTGTATATGTATTTATTTAAAGGCTAGTGTTAGTAAACATTTGTAACTTGCTCAAAATAAATTGGATATGTTTTAAGATAATTCAAATACATTTATAAGTTAGAAATTGCTTTTAATAATTGAATTGCATATGTGTTATCTTTTTAAAACATAAGAGACACTAGTAAAACATTTAACATAATAAGTACAAGTGGCATTTGTTTTAAATCTCATTGTTTAAATTATTGATAAGAGAATATAGCTAATGCATTTTGTTAAAAACACATTTTCTCATTTGAAACCTGAAATCAAATCTCAGCAAATCAAAACCCAATACAAACAACAAATGCATGTTTTAAAATATGCAAATCAATTCCTTCAAAAACAAACTTCAATCAAATCTGCACTCAACTTCAAATTTCTGCAAAACATACATCTTCAAAATACAAACCTATCTTCAATCAAATTCTGCAAATCTGAGCAATGAAGTTTTGGGTTCTGCATGCCATATTTCTGCATCAAATTAGAAGATCAACTTCAAATCTGTGCATTTGAATGGAGTCTGCATGCATACATCAACAGGAAAAGCAACTTCAACTTGCAAAACCCAGATTTCAAATGCATTTCAATATGCAGTTTCTAGAAATTGGATCTGCATCTATTTGCTCTGCATCTTCATAGATAATGTGAGTAAACCTTTATTTTTTAAAAACAGTTTCTCTGTTAAATTAGATGCTTAAACAAGATTTAGAAACAAAGACTAATGCATACTGTTTCTAAGAAAAATCAAACTACAGTACTATTATTATTATGTTTAGTGAGTAAGCATCTTTTAGTTTAAAAACAGTTTTCTTAAAAATTCAAAATCAAACAAAATTTACAGTACTTAAGTTTTAATACACAGAAATCAAAATATGTTGTGATGGTTGCCTGTTGATGACTGTCATATATGAATATGTATTTATGTAGCTGCGGATCTAGTTTGCTTGTATAATTAAGATATCCTTAAGTAGAAAATTCTTGATCACTTGAATGGTTTCAGCTAGAAACTTTTGTATATGCAAAAATATGTTTGTTGGTATAATTTAGATTTATAAATTTTAAGTTAGTTAGATAAATCTGTAGGCTCTGTAAACTAAAATCAGTCATCATTAGAATAAAACAAATATCAAACATCATAATTATTAGAACAAGTGTATGAATTAGAATACATGTTTGAATTAGGAATTTTAAAAACTAATATTACAGTTTTAAATAAACTGTTAGGGGAAAAGCATTTCTGTTTTAAACAGAAATAGGAATTTTAGGAGTATCTGTTAGGTTAGTGGAATTTTAGGGGTTAGAATGATTCCTGTAGGTAGAATGTTGATGTGAGAAATGAGGGAAAGTGGTGATGGATGATCAGAAGGGGAGGAGATAATATTGGATTTCCCAGGTTTTCAAAACCCTTGTCATCAGGGTTGCAGTTCTTGGTTCTTCACATACCTCTGTTGCATCAATAGGAGGGGAATTTGGGAGATTTCAGAGGGAATGTAGGTGGGTCATTGGCCAGAGTCTCATCAGCGATGGTGGTCGGAATGGGTCGTCAGGGTGGATGACTGGTTTGGGTAGTTTTAGTGCTGTGAAGTTTTCAGGTTTAGATGAATCTTTGATTTCAAATTTCAAGCTTCTATGGGGATATCTGGGGGTTGTGATCAGATGAGGAGTTGGTCAGAGACTTGGTGGAGTTGGTCATGGTGGTTGGAGTTCGTCAGAGTGCCGGTGCATATGCACGGTGCACCTAAATTCTCTGATGGTCATTTTTGGGTGTGCAGGGTTTTTGACTCGAGTCATTCCTCGGGTTTTTATTCTTCTGACTCGAAGGAGAAGGTAGGTAAACTCGAAGTAAAATTTTGGGGTACTCGGGTAAGTTGGTTGCAGGGGTATAAACCAGAGAGTATTTTGCAGTTTTTAAAAAATGATGATTGAAATTCAAATTCTAGTGCAGGGTTTGATTTAAATATAACTTGAATCTGAATTCAAATGGAGTTTTGAGTTCAAGGTTTTAAAAATGAAAATTTTAAATTTAAACAAGGTTTAAATTCTGTTTAAAATCAAGATTTAAAAACAAAACAGTTTCAGGTTTTAATCCTGTAGTTTGCAGTTTTAAATGAAATTCATATTTTAAGTTGAAACTTGATTCAAGTGTAACTTGAATCTGAATTCAAATATAGTTTGAATTCAAAATTTTAAAAATGAAAATCTTAAATTTAAACAAGATTAAATTTCAGTTTAAAATCAATGTTAAAACAGTTTCAAGCTATCTTTTAAAATACCTGATTTTTGATTTAAAACCGTTTATTTGAATTTTAAAAAGCATGAACAAATTTAAATGTTTTCAAGTAAGATTTAAATTTGTTTGTAATCAAGTTAAAACTATTTCAAGTTTCTTTGGAAATCAGTTTTGGTTTCAAAACAGTTTTGTAAAAAAAAATTTAAAATCATGAACAGTTTCAAAGTTTAAAAGTAGATTTGAAATAATAAAATTTGATTTCAAATAAGTTTTAAAACTTGAAAGAATTTAGTTTCCATTAGTATTGAATTAAAATATGAAGTGCTAATTCAAATTTGAAATTGAAATAATCAATCAAGTTACAAAACTTAATTTATTTTAATCAAGTAAGTTTTGTAAATCTTTCTTTTATATTTAAGTAATGAATGTTGTTTAAACATTCATTTTTATTTTAAGGTTTATAATTATTTTTCGAATTAATGTTTAAATAATTAAACATTTGAATCTTTAAATAAATTGGAATTTGAATTTAATTTTTAGAAATGTATTGTTTTAATACATTTGAAAGTAAATGAGTTATTTGATAAGCAATCTAAATTATTTTGAAAATATTTAAAATAATTAAGGATTTTACTTAATTATTTGATTTTTAAATAATGATTTAGATTAATATTAAGTAGAAAGGATTTATTGATAATTAATCTAACTCAAATTTTCTTAAGTATGTAATTATGGAAATGTTGTTAATTAATAATTGGTGATAATTATCTAGGGATAATTTAGTAATTAATTAATGTAATTAATTTTGATAATTAACTAGATTAATTAATTGAATATAATTAATTGTTAAAGTAATTAAGGATTTAATTACTTATTGTAATTAATTTTAATATTGTGATTTAATTAAGTTAATTAATTTAGTTTAATTAATTTAAATAAATCATTTGATGATTTAAGTGTAATTACTTAATGTAATTGATGGAGCAAGATTACTTAGAGAAGTAATAATGATAATTACTGGAATGTAATTAGTAATTTGGATAATTACTTTTGTAATTAATTAAGGAATTAATTAATGATTAATTATTGGATAATTAATTTGTTAATGAGTAATTAAAGATAGTTAATTACTTAATTTAATATTAATCAAGGTGATTAATAATTAGATTAATTTCTAAATGTAAATAAATTTTAATTTATTTAAATATTAGAGATCATTAATTATTATAATTAATGATGTAATTAAGGATTGTTTAATTAAGTAATAATTAATTAATTAAGTGATTAATTAATTGTAATTAGATAAGAATAAATATAATTAATTATAATTAATTAATAAACGAGTAATTAAATGTTAATTACTAATGATTAAGGTTAATTAATTTATGAAATTAATTAAAGACTAATTACTCATTGTAATTAGTGAATGATTAATCAAGTTGTTTAATCAAGTTAAATACTTAGTGATTAATTAATTAACGGGGTTAATTAATTAATGGATGTTAAGCAGAATTTAAATGAGTAATTAAATTAATTTAAATTAATTTGAGATGGTTGTAATTAATTTAATTCATTTTAAATTAATTATAGTTGATGGTTAATAAATCATTGCTTGTGGATGTTATTGATTGAATGTTGTGATCTCAGAAATGAGATGAGCCGTATCTGTATGATATGAATGCTTGGTTTAGGTATGAGGGTTTGTGATGGATTATTTGGTTGAGATGATTATCTATTTATGGATGTTACAGATTATCTGTTTGTGTTATGAATATGATTATGTATTGTGATATATAGTTTATCTATTTGTGTGAATTAGATAATAATGAAATAAGTTAATTGTTTAAAACCCTTAAGTACAACTTGGACATTAAGATGGCGTTTGGTTTCGGTGAGACCGGGATCGGGTTTCCATATTTGCATATCCGAAAACCACATCGATTCCAATTAAACGTTAGGTCGTTAATCCAAGTGAAGCAAGTGAAGACTCGAGGTGTAAGGGCTATATGTCAGTATAACTCTATGGGTGATTCCGTAATGAGTTTGACGGAATAGTACTTATAGGTTCGAGATGGTGATTTAGAGTGCAAGGTCTATCGTCGTTAACTCTGAGGGTGATTCCAATACGAGTGTAACGAGATAATGCCTTCGGTTTCGTTCGAACCCGGTACGAACTTGTATGGATTGAATGCTTTCATAACATCGTCACGTGGACGATGAGCATTCTATGATTTGATATGTCCTATAAAGGTAATCGTAACCTCAAGCCTCATCAACCGAGAATGGCTAAAACAGGGGAGGTGCAGCAAGGCTTCGTGGGTAGCACCCACTTGAGAGCAAGATTTTCCCCTGTCTAGAGGTCCCTTTTTATTCGGCTGTGTGGGCAGTTGGAATCGCACGCCAACTACGAGGTTGTCTTGTTCGGAACTATTATGTAAGGAATGGGTCCGGCCTTGTGTTGCAGGGGAGTGGGAGTACTCCTCGGTACGTTGATCTAGGCCACGTACTGTGACAGGCGGTACCCCAGTAGCCCTGCCATTGATGGAATCCATAATCCAATAAGTGCCTGTACGGTTTTGATTGTGCCCAACTATGTTGGAACGTGAGATGTAAGCATTCCAGCTATTTCTGTATTTTATTTTGAAAACCCTAGACACTATTATAATATCACTGGATTTCCTATCAAATGTTTTGGTTAGCGTAAGGTAAAAACTTTTCCATGTTTATGTGTGGGAAGTCTTACGTGACACCCTTTTGTTTTCAAAGGATTTTCTAAAGTTAAGCAGCTTTTATCCCTATTTACTCACACCAGACCCCTGTCTGACCTGAGTGTTTATTTTCTGTTTTATTAAACTCTTGGGTACTCATATTACGTATGAGTAGTCAAGTGTTTCAGGATTGCTTTGACGAGTTCTGGAGGAGATAATGGAGCAGGAGGCTTCAGCGTGTAGATATATTTAGTGGTTCCGCTGTGTTTGAGTTGAGTCTATTTCTCTGATGCACTTGAATTGTAATTGCTAGACAGATGTTTATAACTGTCTAGTTTGTATTGTATTAGCTGTATTACTCCGATGTATATGATACTATGTAATGTTTTATGTGATATATTATAATTTATTCGATTACGCAGTGAGATTCTGATGTTGTCTGTTCTTTCTTTTCTTTCTTTTCTCTTTTCTATCCCTTTCTTTCTTCTTAGCGATGCGACTTCCTGGAGTGTGGAAGTTGGGTCGTTACAATTACGAAATCCATCGAAGTGGATATTCCTAAAAATGACGAAGAAAATGTCATCAAAGTCAATAATAAATGATAACAACAAAAAGGGAATCAACACGAATCGATTTAAGTGGGAAATTCAAGCTAAATAGGCAAATATGCAAAAGACTGCAGATTCAGACGTCTGAAATCAAGGATTCAGACGTCTGAATCTGGTAAACCAAAAGTTTTCCAGAGTATATTTCAGATGTCTAAACACTGTATTTCAGACGTCTGGAATTGGCAATTTTAGCCTATTTCCTTTCTGGTCAAAAACAAACTAATTCAGACGTCTGAAATATAGATTCAGACGTCTGAATCTGGGAATACAAATCTTCCCAGTATAATATTCAGACGTCTGAATCTAACGTTTCAGACATCTGAAACTGGGGTTCAGGGCATTCCCTGAACCTAGACCAAAAATGGCCGAAATAAATACCGGAAGCGATCGGACGAGCAACGACGACTAAGGATTTACGTCTAGCGACAACCCAGCCTTAACGGCTCTTCGATACGCCTCAAATATCAATGTCCAAATATCCATAAAAGGATTTTCATAGGTTTTGATTTCAAAACATCAAAAATTGGAATATACACCAAATCAATCCAAACCAAAATCAATTGCACAAGAATAAGTGTTAGGAATTCATACCTAACAATCGAAGATAATTATAGACAAAGATGTGAGATAAAATCTCACCTTTGAACCCAAACAAAAGAAGAAGAAGCTTGAAAGCAAACGGAGAATCAACCACTCTCAACACAACTCAAACGAGCTTGAATCTATGCTCAAAAAGAAGAACATTCCCAAAGTTAGGTTTAGGAATTTCTGAAATTCAAGAGAGAAGGAGTTGGAGAAGAGGAAGAGAAGGCTTACCAATGGGTTCATCTATTAGTTTGGAGCTAGAGCTTGATTTGCAAAAGAATACTAGGGCTTGAGTTTCAATTTCCCATTCCACTCTCCATTGTTATAAAAGCTTGAGTATTAGGAAAATAGAAAGGAAGTAAATGAAGAGGAGAGGGTTGGGACTGAATACATAAGTGAGTTATTGGGCTCAGCCCAAACCAAAGCCCTAAGTAAAAAGCGGCAAAATTCCTCTAACTTCAAACATATCAAAGTTTATACTCAAAAAGATCGCAAACGGCGTTTTGAACTCAATGGAAGTGGACCCGAGTCCTAATTCGACCGTATGCAAAAAGTAGTTTTTCAGACAAAATTCTGAGTATCGATAAAGTATTTAAATAAAATATTTAAATATAAAATCGACAAATATGCGGGTTGTTACAGACTCCCCTCCTTAAAGAAATTGCGTCCTCGCAATATTTAAGAAGAAGATATATAGTAACAACCACGAGAGCGTATTAAACACAAAAGAAATCTGAAATAAAAGGTTTACCTTAAAGAGCGCGGGAAATTAAGTCCGGGTGTGTTCGCTCGATGAACTCTCTAGATTCCCAAGAACAATTCTTAGGATTTGAAGACCATTGAACTTTCACAAGCGGGACATCTTTATTTCGAAGGCGTTTGACCTCCAAAGCAATAATTCGAATAGGATGCTGCTTATAAGTTAAATTAGGCGAAACTTCAATCTCTTCCACAACACTGGGCTAAAGAATAGAATCGGAATCTCGAAGACATTTCCGTAATTGAGAAACGTGAAACACGTCATGCATGGCAGAAAACTGAGCCGGTAATGATAGGCGATAAGCCATGGAACCAATACGTTCAGTGATAGGAAATGGCCCAATATATCGAGGTGCTAACTTTCCCAACCGACTGAAACGTACAACACCTTTCATAGGTGAAACACGAATAAAAACAAGATCTCCAACAGAAAATTCTAATCTCCTTCTTCGATTATCGGCATAGGATTTTTGTCTACTCTGGGCTTCTTTCATCCTATGTCGAATAAGTTCAATCTTTTCTATGGAATCACAAATAAAGTCTGGACCTAAAACCAGCCTCTCACCGGCCTCAAGCCAACAAGAAGGAGATCGGCATGGCCTTCCGTAGAGTGCCTCGAAAGGTGCCATACCAATACTAGATTGGAAGCTATTATTATAGGAAAATTCAACAAGAGGAATATGATCTTCCTAGCTTCCACCGAAATCAAGCACACAAGCATGAAGAAGATCTTCAAGAGTTTGATTCACACGCTCGGTTTGTCCATCGGACTGGGGGTGATAAGCGGTGCTAAAATTAAGCTTCGTTCCTAAAGCTTTTTGAAGACTCTTCCAGAATCCACTAGTAAACAATGGATCACGATCGCTGACAATAGAAGTAGGAACTCCATGCAATTTAACAATTCCTTTGACAAAAAGTTTGGCCAAAAGAGGCACGGTTCGGCTAGACCGAACGGGAATAAAATGGGCAGATTTAGTAAGTCTATCAACAATCACCCATAAGCTATCATGACCCGAACAAGAACGGGGAAGGCCATTAATAATATCCATGGAAATTTGGTCCCACTTCCAAATTGGAATTTCTAAAGGTTGCAATAACCCACCGGGCCTTTGATGTTCGGCCTTAACGAGTTGTCAAGTCCTGCAAAACTTAACGAAGTTAGTGATGTCAAGTTTCATTCCCTCCCAATAATAAAGTCGTTTCATATTCGCGTACATTTTACTACTACCGGGATGAATGGTAAATTTAGAACGATGGGAATCTTCTAAAATGTCTTTTCGAAGATCACTAATATTTGGCACGATAAGTCTACCAAATTTCCGAATGCCGCCACGAGAATCAATATCAAAGTCTTTCAAACCTTCAATATCAATTCTATCCTTAAAATTTTGGCCAAGAAGAGCCAAGTCGGGATCTAGCCTTTGAGCTTCAAGAATGCGGTCTAAAAGAGAAGGATGAGCCTCAAGGCTACATAAAACAAATGATGAGCATAAATCGGATACGCGGTCTCGAATCTCACAAGTGGATAAGATCTCGAGATCGTTCCATTCAGATATCATCATAGAAACAACTGCTTGTTGCTTACGACTAAGAGCATCGGCGTCATGATTACCCTTACCGGGGGTATAAAGAATATCAAGATCATAAGGAGCAAGGAACTCAAGCCAACGTTGTTGACGCAAATTAAGTTCCTTTCGAGAAACTAAATACCTCAAAGACTTATGATCGGTATAAAGAACAAATTTCTCTCCTAAAAGATAATGAAGCCAAATCCGAAGAGCGAAAACAATAGTCGCGAGTTCTAAATCATGTGTGGCATATCTAGTCTCGGCCGGCTTCAATTGCCTAGAAGCATAAGCAATAACACATTCTTTTTGCATAAGAATGGCACCCAAACCAATGCGACTAGCATTGGTGTAAACAATAAAATCTTGGTTTCCATCGGGAATCACAAGAATAGGAGCATCAGAAAGGAGTTCCTTTAATTTCTGAAAAGAGGCTTCACATTTGTCCGACTAAATGTATTTAACTCCCTTCTTAGTCAAGTCCGTAAGAGGCACGGCAATCTTTGAAAAGTCTTTAATGAAAGACGGTAATAACCCGCCAATCCGAGAAAACTACGAATCTCTGTCACACTCTCTGGTCTCTTGCAATCTTGAATCGCTTCAATCTTTGAAGGATCCACGGACATTCCGGATTCGGAAATAATATGACCGAGAAACTTCACACGAGATTGCCAAAAGTGGCATTTAGAATATTTTGCTTTTAAATGATTACTCCTAAGAGTTTCCAACACAATCCGAAGATGCTTTTCATGTTCCTCCTCAGTTTTTGAATACACAAGAATATCATCAATGAAGATAAGAACAAATCGATCAAGAAAATCTTTGAAAACTCGATTCATAAGGTCAATGAAATAAGTCGGAGCATTCGTTAAACCAAATGGCATAACAAGCCATTCATATGATCCATAACGGGTATGGAACGATGTCAAAGGAATGCTATCCTCAGCGATACGAAGCTGATGAAAACCGGTAGCCAAGTCCAATTGTGAAAAGACTCTAGCACCGCTAAGTTGGTCAAATAGATCATCAATCCGAGGTAAAGGATACTTATTTTTGATAGTAAGATCATTAAGCTTGCTGTAGTCAACGCAAAGTCTAAGTGTACCATCGGATTTCTTCACGAAAATAGCCGAAGCTCCCTAAGGCGAGGAACTAGAGCGAATATAATGCTTCGTCACCAATTCAGATAATTGTTTGTGCAACTTCTCATTCTCCTTATTAGACATGCGATAAGGAGGACGAGTAATAGGTTGAGCTCCAGGGATAGGATTAATTTTGAACTTAATTGCTCGCTTTGGTGGCAATCCTAAAAAGGGCTCAAATATGTCGGAAAATTCACGAACAACGTGAATAAGAGCAATGACATCTTCCTCATCATCATTATCGTCATCATGAGGATTTAAAGAATATAAAGATGCAGTCAAAGAAGAATCCCAATCTTTAAGAATAATAGAAATCTGCTTAACAGATTGCGGGTGTCGGAGATAAATAGTCCGCTCGGGACATAGGATGTGAGCTTCATAATGGTTAAGCCAATCCATTCCCAAAATCATTCCCAAGCCTAAATAACGCATGACATGCAAATCGGCTAGGAAGAAAAAATCGCACAAAATAATCTCCACATCCTTACAAAGCAAGCTAAGAGTTGCGGATCCACCAACCGGATTCACAATTCTTAAAGAAGTCATTAAAGCAATAGCACTTAAAGAAAGGGTATCGACAAGTTCCTTTGATATAAAAGAGTGGGATGCGCCCGTATCAAAGAGAACTCGAATAGGTTGATCACGAAATATAATAATACCATCAAGGATAGAATGAGATATACCTTGACCACGAGATATTTTGCCAGGGGCTTGAGCAACATTTAACTTTCCCTCCTTCTTGCCTTCACGTTTGAGGCATTGATGTATGTAATGATCCGGGCTCTTACAATAGCGACAAGATTTGGGCTTAGAGCATTTATTCGCAAAATGATCCCCAGATCCACAGATGAAGCATCTCACACCACTAGGAGAAAGAGACTTTGCCGTAGGGGTTGCTTGCTTACCCTTTTTGTTGGGATAAGGGCCATTGAATTTACTGGGCCTCTTTTTGTTGTTGAAGTTGGGTTTGGAAGCTACTACTTCAACATCACTTTCTTTATCAGCCTCTTCCAAACGAAGAGCGATGTCTATAAGTTGGTCGAAAGGAACTTCTAACTTTAGAAGTAATGGCTCCTTGAGGCTTTTGTTTAAGCCATAAACGAACCTCTGGTTCTTCTTCAATGGGGTGTTGATGTATTCAACCCCATATTTGGAAAGCGACTCAAAGGCTGCGACGTAATAAGTCACAGAGGACTCACCTTGAACAAGGTCTATAAAGCGTCGAGCCAGAGTTACCTTCTCTGCTTCTTGTACAAATTTCAACTCGAAGCGTGTCCGTAATTCCTCCCAGGTGATATCTGCTTCATTAACCTCAGAAATAAGAAGTTCGTACCAGTCCAATGCTCTCTCTTGGAGCATACTAGAAGCCACCTGAACACGGTGAAGATCGACGAGATTCATGCGAATGAAGATTTGATCGCAGGTCCTCAACCAATCCTGGACCTCGATGATAGTTTCAGAACCTTTAAATGGATTCCCACCAAGGTTGATGTAATCATTGCACAAACGTGCAAACCCAGATTTAGGGTGAGTAGGTTCCAGATTAGAACTAGCTGCTTGAGCATTCGTGACAAGGTCAAGAAGTTGCCGGGTAGTCATAAAAACTCCATCTTGGGGTGGAGCACAAGATGGTCCAGCTCTGGGACGATCAGGTCTAACCATTTCTCTTCCTTAAGAAAGAAAGAAGAGAAAGAATAAGATTATTCACTAATGAATATCAAGCAATCTTGAAGATAAAAGGAATCATAAAGGATATAGGATGAATCGGTATGACGACTCGAATTAATCCTAAGACATAACTCCTAAGGTGGACTTAGGACGGTGATCCTTGTTAAATTATTCTACATTGTTCCGAAGTTTGGCTCTGATACCAAGCTGTGACGCCCCATCTCTATACCCACACTAGCCAAGGACACTACGGAGCAATGTCGTCAACTAACGCGGAGAATAAGGCTGTTGAGGAGCGACCATCCGTGCAATTGCTTTGTGCGAGCACCGCTATGTCGGATAGTATAACGCATTTGATTTCGGGAGGAAATCCGACACACCGATACAAACTCAAAGCTACTTCACAGTGGCTATAATAATCTTCGGAAACAAATATAGAAACAAACATGACATAAACCAGCCACTGATAATTCAAATAACAAAGGCGAAAACAGATACGAATATTACACATAAAAGTGTATATCAGAGTAGTGGCCAAAAAGATCCACAATAATACAAAAGAATAGCAACACGTGCTATACAAAAGAATACAACTCGAGTCTATATCTTAAGTGTATACAACAAAAACTGCTAATCTAAATAGTTAGCCAAAAGTCAGAGTAGCAAATCCCAGGAGAGAAGTCAAACAGAAGCACTTGTAACATCTCGGTCTGACCCGAGTATTATTTACAAGAAAATAATAAACGGACCAGTCTATCTATAAATATCTGATGACATGATATAAAGTAAAAGATATGGCATAAACATACAATATCCATAATGCATACTACTATAAGCATGCAAATGATGATCAACAAAAGATCGTTCAATACCACAAGAATCTTCACAAAGATCCAAAAAGGGTTTCATACCCAAAACTTGTATTCAAAACAAGTCAATGACACACGAATTCACCAATGCACAGAAATTGATAAATCATATCAATGAAAATAACTAAAATTGGTGAATCATAAATTCCAGAATTCAACATACGAAATCCAGAAATCATAAAGAGAGAAAGAGGCCTATCACATGACGGTCCGAAGGCCATGGGGAGCTACTCCATATGGGTGAGTCGAAATCACCCAGATGAGGTCTAGGCTAACCAAAAAGCAAAAAGGTATGTGTGAGTGGAATCACACAAATAGTGTCTAGCCTAACCTCGCAACAAAAAGGTATGTGTGAGTGGAATCACATAAATGGTGTCTAGACTAACCTTGCGGATAAAGAGATACGTGTGAGTCGAAATCACACAGATGAGGCCTAGTCTAACCTTGCAGTCAAAGAGACATCGCACAATTGCTAGTCTAAATCATGAAAATGATCGTCATGATCACCGAGGAGTGTCAATTAAACTAAGTTAGTAAATATAAAAGTTTAGCCTCATGTCCCATAACCACTAGCTTAACTTAAATATTTACGAACAAACTGTAAATCTTCACTAGAAAATTGTCACAAAAGATTCAATCGAACAAGTCCAAGAATTAAGCGACTAAGCAAACGCAAGCGTTTCACACCACTTATTTTACTAAGTCGTTTAATTAGATTTCTCATCCGAGCGAGGTAAAGGTTTGTATATACTAGTAGATTGGAAAACGGTTTAAGAAACGAGCTTTGTAATAAAATAGTGTTGAAATCATTTTGATGAAAGAGTTTTGATATTTACTACTAGTATTGAAATCTTTATATTTTTAAAGTGACAAATCATAGAAATGATTGTAGAAACAATCAATCATCTAAATTCACATTCGAAGATGTGAATGAAATCCAAAGAAATCGACTACGAAATCCATCGAAGTGGATATACCCAAAAATGACGAAGAAAATGTCATCAAAGTCAATAATAAATGATAACAACAAAAAGGGAATCAACACGAATCGATTTAAGTTGGAAATTCAAGCTAAATAGGCAAATAGGAAAAAGACCGCAGATTCAGACGTTTGAATCTGGGAAACCAAAATTTTTCTAGAGTATATTTCAGACGTCTGAACCCTGTATTTCAGACGTCTGAAATAGGCAATTTTTAGCCTATTTCCTTTCTGGTCCAAAACAAACTAATTCAGACGTCTGAAATATATAATTTCAGACATCTGAATATGGGAATACAAATCTTCCCAGTATAATATTCAGACGTCTGAATCTAACGTTTCAGACGTCTGAAGCTGGGGTTCAGGGCATTCCCTAAACCTAGACCAAAAATGGCCGAAATAAATACCGGAAGCGATCAGACGAGCAACGACGACTAAGGATTTACGTCTAGCGACAACCCAGCCTTAACGGCTCTTCGATACGCCTCAAATATCAATGTACAAATATCCATAAAAGGATTTTCATAGGTTTTGATTTCAAAACATCAAAAATTGGAATATACACCAAATCAATCCAGACCAAAATCAATTGCACAAGAATAAGTTTTAGGAATTCGTACCTAACAATCGAAGATAATTATAGACAAAGATGTGAGATAAAAATCTCACCTTTGAACCCAAACAAAAGAAGAAGAAGCTTGAAAGCAAAGGGAGAATCAACCACTCTTCAACACAACTCAAACGAGCTTGAATCTATGCCCAAAAAGAAGAACATTCCCAAAGTTAGGTTTAGGAATTTTTGAAATTCAAGAGAGAAGGAGTTGGAGAAGAGGAAGAGAAGGCTTACCAATGGGTTCATCTTTTAGTTTGGTGCTAGAGCTTGATTTGCAAAAGAATACTAGGGCTTGAGTTTCAATTTCCCATTCCACTCTCCATTGTTATAAAAGCTTGAGTATTAGAAAAATAGAAAGGAAGTAAATGAAGAGGAGAGGGTTGGGACTGAATACATAAGTGGAGTTATTGGGCTTAGCCCAAACCAAAGCCCTAAGTAAAAAGTGGCAAAATTTCTCTAACTCCAAACATATCAAAGTTTATACTCAAAAAGATCGCAAACGGCGTTTTGAACTAAATGGAAGTGGACCCGAGTCCTAGTTCGACCGTATGCAAAAAGTAGCTTTTCGGACTAAATTCCGAGTATCGATAAAATATTTAAATAAAATATTTAAATATAAAATCGACACATATGCGGGTTGTTACATATCATAACTATACTCCATATAAACAAATATGCGTACCAACTTTGAATGCTAGAATATGCATCAACAACACGTACAGGGGACGTGTATTGATAAAATCATCCATACCATAACTAGATATAAAACTATATATAATATATATATATATAAATAACACTTGCAAATATAAACTTAACTTACCTATGCCTCGTTATGCGAAAAGTAGAGGAAACAGGGGAGGGTCGCTGCGTCTTCGATAGATATTACGCAAGGGGAAGATTAGGTTTGGTGGAGGAGCGGAGTTAGGAAAAGGTGAAGGAGAGACCGAAATTTGTAGTGCTAGGCAAGTTTATATAGAAGAGGAAGAAACAATAGAGAGGGAAAGAAGGGAAATCTGGGAAGAAGCAATAAAAAAGGGAAGAAAATACAAACAGAAGTAAATGGAAACGACTAATAAAAGTAACCAAAGAAATAGCACAATCACGTGTTATGACTCAGTTGAGGATTTAAGGCAAAATATTCACGTTGATTCAGGAAAATAATCAAAGCAAATAAATGGTAGCACGTTTCAAATTTGAACGGAAGGAAAGATAAAAGTCACAATTTCGGAATAATATCAAAGCAACAGCTACACATTTATTCAAGAGATACTGAAGCAATTTTTAAATTGTGAAGGCAAAGTTACTCTATGGTATATTTTTAAAATAAGAATGTTGAATGAAAATCAACAGTCAAATATGGTGCGGTGTAAATGGCAAGAGTCACGCTGATTACTGAATAAAATAAAACGAATAACCATTTATTTATTTTTTTAGACGGTGGAAAAATGAAGAAAAAAAAGGTCAGTGAAAGTAGGAATGAATATATTAGAAAAGTAACGATTCTAGTAGCATGGTCATCTTAAATTAAGTTGAAAAAATTATAATAATTTATTACCATGGCTATGGTTCAAATTTTTTTAAAAGCAAGGAAACCAAAAGGTCACAATTAAAGGTAAGCTTTAAATTTTTAATAAATACAAAACGTATCTAAGTTTATACATTTATAACTTTGCAACTGTAGTGTATATATATATATATATATATAATGGACGGTCATAATGAAAGAAGTGAAAACAGGGAGCGTAGGAAAGGAAAGGTTAGAAAAATAAAATTTTCACCCTAAAATATACTTTCTTAATTTTTGATGAAAATTTATCATTTGCCACATTTAACTATACGTAATCCAAATGTATGATTTTATTTCCAAATATTATTATTTAAAGTTTCTTAAAAATCAAATTAAATACGCTAAATAAAACCATTAAAATTAACAAAAATTTTCGGGTCGTTACAAATACGGAGAATATAGCTTGATCGGTGCGACCATCTATAACCTTGTCTTAACTATCTACTGAATATGTCGAAAAATGTAGAATATTTTTTTAGTGGATCGACATATCCAATAGATATTTAATACAAAACTATAATGGCTACAAGTTCTAACTGAACAAAATATAACAACTCGAATGTAAAACACATCACATAACAGTAGATCATCATGTACATATACTAAAAATAATATATAATAATAATTTTGAAAGCCCATTTATTTGAATAACAATCTATAACACATTATAATATCTGTGTATGAAATCCAGAAAGAAATATCAAGAAAACATCGAAATACAGAAATCACACCAAGTATTATCCGTTTAAAACAAGCTGCAACTTAATATTCGACAGCAGGTTTGAACAAGTTAACAACGTCAAAATGACTTGAAATTTTGTAGGAGTGTTGTTCAACAATCCTTCTTCAATCTGCAAAAAGAATTATTCAATTCGAGCAAGAAGTGAAAGAGATATGTTGTCTCAAACATGGACTCAAGCCATGTTTGCAGCAACTCAGAAAATAAAATGTGCACAGAAAATTTTAACGCTGTGCATTGATTTTGCAGTGCAGTTTTTAGGCATCAAACGAATATGTTTTGCAACGAAATTTGACATTCATATGCTACAACACACAAGCTATAAACTAAAGAAAACGAGTTTTAGGAATGTTTCGAAATCGCTTTAGAAATTGCCTTTGAAATTCTCTTATTATAGAGTATATAATGATCAAAAACCGTCATTCTCCTTGCATATTCATAATTATGATAGAGAATTTACAGAATCAATCAAAAATCCATATCCAGGGTTTGCCATCAAAAATTGAGTGAAAAATCCCAACTTGAAACGATATAACTATCACGAAATTCTATGCTCGAATCTGGATCAAATCGTATGCGTATAAATAATGTATGTACATCCCACATATTTATTTCCAATTGATTATTAGTTATATCAATTATCTTCTTATTCATATTTTATAATATCATACGGATTTGATAAAAATGTTTTGGTTATCGTAAGGTAAAAACCTAGATTGTTTATATGTGGCTTGGTCTTACGAGATACCTTTGATTTCAAACGATTTGTGAAAACTTCAATAATCCAATAGAGTGTGTTTCTCACGCTGGTACTGCAGACTGACTCGGGTGTTATTTCTCTATAATGCTCGGTTCAGGTAGAGTATTGTAGAGTATAGATTCTAGATGGACTGATGTGGAGCTCAAGAGATGATCTAGATGACGAGGCGTATTTCCGTAGATTTATATTCCGCTGTGTTGTAAGCCGTGTAATCAATTTTGTGTGGACAAGTTATTATAACTGTCCTGAATTGTGATGTTGATTTGTGTTGTACTCTGATAATGTTATGTATAAAACAGATATAGTTCTTTGTTTTAAAGATTAGTCATTTATCTATTATATATTGTTCCGCTGTGATTGTGAGATTCTGATATTGTTTTTATTTCTTCTTCTACCTCCTTCTTCTTTAACCCTAAGGGTTCGGTTTTCTAGCATTCGATTGTACGACATTTGATACAGTGGACGTATTAAAGTCGATTTTCGGGTGTCGAAAAATCGGGCCATTACAGTTGGTATCGGAGCGAGGTTAGTGAAATTGTTTGAAAAGTTTTATGTTTTGTGTTTCTTGAAATTGTTTATCGCTGTTCCAAGAGCAAAATAATAAGTTCTTCCCCTGTGCCGGGTAGAGATCAAATAATCAATATTCAGCTTATTTAGATGGAATCAAGGGGCCTAAAATGCAGTTATTTGGTTGATCATCTATATAACAATTTATCTAATAATATCTATTAGCTGGTGATGGATGTGCTTCTGACCTTACCAGTATATTAGTAGAGAACAAACACATTATCAATTAATAGGCTCATTCCACTTAATACTGGCAATGTATCGAAAGAGCATCTAGTGAGAATTAAGCTGATAGATCATCTACCAAATAAGGGTAAAGAGAGTAAGTCATACCAAATAAGGTATAGAGTAAGGTGCTGGTAGAGAACTGGTAGATAAGGGCTAGAGGTAGATCATTTCATTATGGTGCTGCGGGAGGGGGGTCTCAAGAAGCTATTTTCCTCAACATTTAGGAATGCCAACCCGGGAGGTGGTGCATACCGAGTTGGTGGCACCAACTCCTTTGGGCTTCAGCACCGTAAGTTATTCTGGCCTACGCATAGCATGTATTCTGTTCGCTACGCCCCTTAAGGCAGAAGGCCTAAGATAAGGTGGCATATCCCTCTTATGGTAAGGCACGCTTCGCACCTACGCTTCTCATGCATTAGCTATAGCCGATCAACCATATCTGAAAGCTTAGATTCTCACTCCCTAGGTTCCCCCGCTCTCTGTGTTAGAACATCCTAGCGTAGAAGGAGCCTAAGAGTTTGTGGCACCAACTACATCCCTATATGGAAAGAACGCCAACCCACTCTGTACAATGATTCTCTGGCATTAGCGGAAGCCGAGCAACCATAAGCATCACTTACATCTACTTAGATTTCCTAAGATTCCTATGCCCTAGGTTCTCATGTAGTTTCACACGCTTAGTCTTAACAAGACTGTGGCTATATTGCCTAATTCCACCACCAGGCTCAAGTCCAGCCTCACTTCACTCGGACGAAAGTGTACCTCATGAAGAGGTCGCGGAGGCTTATTGCCGCATTCCCTTCTGTCGAGTTCGGCCACCGTGCCTTCATTTTTTTCTCTTCGAATAGGTATATATCCGTTTAGTTATATAAATTGAGTATCTTTATATATAAAAAAGAAAAAGAAACTGTATGTGCTTAAGATTTACTTTTGATTTTACATATATTACAAAATTTAATACTGTTGTTCAAGGTTGATATAATGGTCTCGTTTATCTTGTTTTTATAAAAAAATGTGTGTCTTGGTTTTTTTATTTTAATGCTTTAAAAATATGTTTGTTGGAACACATCATACACGCATGTTTTACCAGTTTATAAAAAGTATAGATTGGTTGTTGTATGTTGTTGAGCTTTTATATAATTGACGTAAATTATAGTATATATATTAAAAACTGATGGTTTATGTTATAGTAGTTTATATATATCTAAGTTCGGTTGAGATTTTTGTTCGGCATACATACATTTTCTTGTGGTTATGGCTTAAGTATGTTTATATATTATTTTAGATAAACTTACACTTATATGTTGTCTAGCATATAGATTTTTAATAATGAAAGATGTTAATTGGATATGGTTGTGTGGGCTTTGTTGTCACTATATTTATGTGTATATAGGAATGTGTCAGGTTGTTGAGCTTATGCATACTGCTTAATAAATATTTTACTATATCTGTGTGTATATTTATTTAAGTTTTACGTTACGGTATATGTTAATACACTATTTAATACGATGGGTTTAAAAATATGTATATATGTTTAAAAGGTATGTTTCCTATGTATATACATTAGTTTACATAAATGTGAATTTGGTTTTATTTATATAGATTTTGTACTTATTGGGATGTAATATTGGTTTGAAGCAAATGGATATTATTTTAAATATTGTTTTGAAAATGAAGACAATATATATTTAGTTCAATTCATATCAACCGAACCTAATCGTTCATTGGTTCCGTATCTATCAGTTGTCCATCTTATTCGTGTCAACCTCGCTTTGCTTAGGATTCGTAGCTCGTTTCCTTGTCAAATCCTCTCTAGCCTCGAAAGGTGAGTAATCGCTCAGATTAACATCTTTTATTTATTAAATTTGATTTCAATTGAAACGACAATGAAATATGCTACTGTTTGTTATTTACACTGTTATATATGTCATTGCCCGTATCAATTTACTTGTGAAATCTGGCACTATTATCTGTTATTTATGCAATGATAACATAGTTTGGCTGATAATTGATTGATTTTTTAATGTTTATATTGGACGTCAAATTGTTTATGTTAAGGAATAAATAATATGCAATTGATTTGATATAGGTTGGTTAACAAAATTTAAAATGGATTTATATGTTGAATATTGATTAGTTAAATTTGACCCTTTTAAGTGTTAAATTTGACTGACGTAGAAGTTGGTCAAGTACACTTGAACCATTGAATGTATATTGAATTAATTGTTGTAGTATAAATTTGAAATTAAATAACAAGTGAAAAAACATATAAATAATTAATGGAATAATCTTTAATATGCATGAAATGATAGTGTAGATGCTAAAAATAATTAGTAAATTAATACGATTATTTCGGGATTATTTAAATAAATTGTTGAATTATTATGTATGGATGCTAATGCTTGTCTATTTGCTTCGACACATCCCAGTTATCACACTGCAAGTTCACTTTGCTTTGCTTTGATTTTTGAATTGAAATGGAATCGCGTTGAAATGATAAATACCCAAATGAACTTGACCTAGGATAGAGAATTAAATAAAACCCGATTGGTCAAAATTGATTTAAAATAAAATAATGATTTTATTTGAATAAAGAATAAGGTTTGAAATGAAGTTGGAATCTGAATTTTAATGAAAGGAAAATGTTAATATTTAGTAATCTAAACAAAATATTAATAAAGTAATTTATGAAAGAACGTTGTTTAATTTAAGAAACGATTGAATTAAGCTTTGAAATTATTTAATAATTAAGCTTTGGAATTATTTAATAATTAAGTTTGGAATTATTTAATAATTAAGATTGGAATTATTTAATAACTAGGTTTTGGAATTTAATTGATAATTAAATTTTGAAATTATTAATTAAGTTTTGAAATTATTAAATAATTAAATAAAATTGAATTATTTGATAATTAAATAAAAATTTGAATTCTTTGATAAAAGAAATTGAACTTTTGAATAAGTGAATTTGAACTACGTTAATAAATGAAGTTGGGTTTCTTTATTAATTAAGTTGTGGAAAATTAAAGTAAGTTAATAAGTGAAATTGAACTTCTTGAATATGTGAAATTAAGTTTCTTTATTAAGTTTGGAAATTTGTAACTAAGTAAATTATGTGGAATTGAATTTCTTTAACAAGAAATAAAATATGTGATTTATTGAAATTAATGTAAGTCTTGTAATTTAAAGAATTGATTTGACGAATCTAATTTAATTCAATTTGAAGTTTTGATGTAAACAAGTTGAACTTAGGTAATTGATTTAATGAATTGGAAATTAAATAGAAATTGTTTTGAATGACAAATTTACTTAATGAAGATTGAATGAAATCGATCAATGAATTTAAATTGATTGGACGGTTAAATTGTATTAATTTAAATGATTTTGAAATGAACTTATATACGAATTTGAAGGTATATTTGAATTGTTCTAAATAAAAATTGCAATTGAATTATAAAGTTTTGAAATGGTAAATTTGGAAGTTATGAAACGTAAAATATGAAATTTGATTTAGAAAGACAAATAAAATGTTGATTTGTAAATTCGAATTGAAATTGAAATTGATTTGGTTTCGAAATATATTAAAAATGACCAATCGGTTAATAATTACGAAAGTTATTAAAGAGACCGGAATCGGTTATGGATATACCCTCTATCTAAACCGAAAACCACTTTAATAACTATACGCGGAGTGTGATCCAGAATGAAGTGGTTGGATTGACGTACGTGTTGACTGAAGAAAGAGAACGATAATGGATAGCCTTGACACTTGTGTCAAATTGGATGACTAAAACAGGAGCCGCGCGGGGCCAAATGGGTTAGCTACCTTGAGCGAACACACTTCTTCGTAAACTAATCATTGCTTGTTATTGATTGGTACACCCTCGGAATGTCACAAGTGTTGTTTCGCGTTGTTGCGATCGTTGGGGCGATGCGTTTTCACCAGTCCAGATCAGGAAAATGGTAGTATCACTACCTTGGGTATTGCCTCATGTGCCTTGTCATACTTGTATCCCTATATACGCGACCACTACGAATATGTTTTGTGTTATACCTATGGAGTACGCCCTCATATCCCACTAGTTTACGATGGAGTTTACAGTGTTGTATAGACTATAATGCTCGCCTTAACACTATTTTGATATTTATATTACTGATAGACATTATCTATTTAGCGTATATTACTACATAGTAGATAGTTTAACGGATTCTTAGAGGACGGTTATTCCACCGTCCTTTGAGTTATTTATATTTCACTTGAGTTGGATTAATTGATATAAGAATGTTAATCCTGATGCGAGTGTTTTGTGTTTTGCTTTACGCTCGGGTCAGACTGAGTGATTCAGCTGTCGAGACTCACCCTTGGAGTTGGAGCTTCGCTTGGAGATCCAGCTATCTATCCAGCTTTCAGATATCCAGTTGATTCTAATGATGCATTCTGATTCTTGTATTTGGCTATTGTATTCGAGACTTCTGTTGTAACTTATTTAACGCTGTTATATATAGTAGCTTCATGAAATACTATCTTTTGCTTCCGCTGCATATTACTACTCTGTATCTGTGATTCTATGATTATTTATTTACTGTATATCTGTGTTTTGCCAAATTTAAATTAACAATTCGTTATTTTAAATTTTTCAAGTCCGACATGTGCGGATGCGAATAGTCCAAAATAGCGGGTCGTTACAGTTGGTATCAGAGCTTTGGTAGCTCTAGGCAGAACTTAGCATATTGGGTAAATGTATTTATAGAATCACTCTCATTCGAGTTTGAATATCTTTCTTTTGAATCAATTCATTTGAATTTTGGAACGTTCCATGCGGTTTCAAAAATTCAATCGTTTCCCTCACTATTCGTCTTCTTTCAACGCTGGAGCATCCCATAACCCCACTTCGAATGATCTTTATAATGAATCGGCGGTCTCTCCAATCATCGAATTATTTGTAAATGGGTGAAACTCCTTTACAATTGGCATTGATTTACCATAGATTTCCGTATCCTCGGTTTACGATGCCATTTATCTCGTGCTATGCCTGAATTCTATCTCTTGCGATCGAGTGTAGATTTGCCTCAGAATTCTTCATAGATCTATTCTTGAAGTCACGGTCGACCCAGTTAAGGTTGCCAGTGAATTAAATAAGCTTATCCATCTCCCGGTTCTGTTAATTGAAATATCTTATCTTCTATTTCGAACTTATTATCAAATCAAAATTCTTTTTGATTTGATTTCCATCAAATTTGAATCTCTATTCTCATTTGAAATCCATCCTTGTATCGTCAAGAGTGGAAGTATATTTGTAAATTTATATTAAAAATGTTTTATATATTGTGTTGTTTAAGTTGTTGATGTTGATTTGGATTTCCAATCGATTCGTCTGATCAACGCTATCGATAAGATTTCCAAAACACTTGAACAGAGCAAACTGACACAATTGTATTTTCAAATTTGGGAAATAAAATAATTTTGTATGATTATACAAGTATAAATTCTTCTGAAATTAAATTGGTAATGAATTTGTTGTCTAAAATGATAATATTTAATTTTCATTTATTGTTTTATAAACCATTGACTATTTCATAATATAAATAAATGAATTTATAAAATTTGGTTATAGATTGATTTGGAGTTTGTAATGAATTTAAATAAAGAATTTGAGAATTTAATTTCCCGTGATTTCAAACTTTGATTTGAAAGTTTTAAAGTGTATAGTTTTTAAATATTTTCAAATAGAAATCAATTCAAATTATTTAAAATGTTTAAACCAGTGCTCTTCTCTTTGTCGCTGTAAAATAAACTCGGTGATGACGGCCGCATCATCGATATTTATTTTCAAGTTTCGAAGTGGAGAGACTATTCTGTAGCTTTGTTATGGTTTGTTTTGAAAAATAAATTGTTTTGAATTTCTTAACTTGACTTGATTTGTAATATATTTTGAAAATTTTAAATTTGATTTGATATATTATGTATATATATATTCATTTTATCTATAAAATGGTTCGAAGTTAATCGAAAATTAATTCTTAAAATTTTGATTTGAAGATGATTTTCAATGAAGCCAAAAAAAATGTTTTGACTAAAATACTTAACTTGAAATAAGAAAATTGTAAAATTTTATTTGGAAAATATTCAATTGCATTATATATAACTTACCTAAATTTTCAAAAGTCAACTATGTAATTGAATATTATATAGTAGAAAATGATATCAAAGGAATTTTTAAATAAATTTGAGTAGTTATATTAAATGTAAATATACTTAATATAAATGTGATAAGATATAATTTAATAATAATTTGGAATAAATAAGAATTAAAATTTGTCGAATAAAGTATGATTATAATAAATGACTCTTCAAATTTATGATCTTCGAAATTGTTAATTTAATAAAATTGGATAATATATAATATAAATTGTCTTTACAAATAAAATGTGAGTGCATATAATAAATGTTATTTACTTAAATTTTAATTATAAATGTTTATGGAAATAAATAGAATAATAAGTTAAATAATAGGTGTGATTAATCGAAGAAAAACTTGCTTTGGAAGATAATAAATTGAATTAAATCAACTTAAGGGAGTATCTTGAACTAATTGGATTTAAATTGAATTTTATTTGAAAGAAACCTTTTGTATATAAATAATAATAAAAAATTCAAATTAACAAAATACCTTGAATTTAAAAATAAAGTGTTGAACATAAATGAGTTAAAATTGAATTTTATTCTTTTTGTTGTTTTTAGTTTGTGTTTGTTTTTTGGTTATTTTTTTTTTGTTTTTTTTATTTTTTTTTTTTTTTGTTTTTTGTTTTATTTTTTTTTGTATCTTGTTTTTTTTTTTATTTTTCTTTTTGTTTTTTTTGTTTATTATTTTTGTTTTTATATTCTTGTTTTTTTTTATTTTTTTGTATATTTATTTTTTTTTTTTGGTTTAATTTGTTTTATTTAATTTTTTGGTTTTTGTTTTTATGTCTTTATTTTTTTTATTTTAGTTTTTATTTTTTTTTTTCTCTTTTTTTGTTATTTTTGTTATTTTTTTTTTGTTTATGGTTTATTTTTTATTTTTTGTTTTTGGTTTCTTTTTTTTTGTTGGTTTTTTTTCTTCTGAGCAAAACGTCATTTTTCGTTTTCAAAATTCAGACTTCTATAGCTCCGTCGATCTTATTTTTCTGTGTTTTTCTTGCATTTTCCACTAGTAGAAAATTTGAATTTTTATAATTCAATCATACCACTGATATTTGTATACCATTTTAATCTTCTCGTCGTGCTGATCTCTGCGGTATATTCAATTGTCAAATTCGGAGTCCGGTGTACGTTGCACACTGCGAAACGCCTTCCATATCGGTACCGGTGCCATGTTTTAGGTTCTTCTGACTTTTTACTTTCCTTTAATTGATAACACATCGGTACTCACTTCCTTTCTCTTCGATGTTCACGTGCATTTACTTCTAAAGAAGTAAATTTATGTAACCTATATTTTGTTTAACTGTTCATTTGAGAATTATAATATCATTATAAAATGAACTGTTCATTTTGCAGTGTCATTTCCTCTTCTTCCTTTTGCTTTTTCAAATTCCCAGAATTCAATCGTTGCTATTCTTTCCATTCCAGCTATTCGTTCCTTGTTTCTTTTAAATAAAATTTTTTATAACAATACACGCTGTATGTTTTGCATTCACCTTTAACCTCCTACCCACACATCTTCCTCTCTCCTTTTTCCATACCATTCATTCCCAGCCACCATGAAACCCTAATATTCAAAGCCTATTCCCTCTACATCTCACTTTCTACCCACATGCTACCTTAGTCTGTTGTCTCCGCGCGATCAGGCCTCATCAGTCCACCTCGTTTCCCCTGTCGGCCTCACGACCGCACTCACCATCACCGTCAACTTTTCTTTTCCTTGTAGTTCGGTTGAGCAACCCTTATCACCTTTATCCTCCTGACCTCCTCCTCCGCGTGAAGAGCATAACCGCCCACCTTCTCCCACCTCGTGCTCCGCCTCCACAACCAGCGGTGCCGAAGACACCAACTCCTAGCCTCGCCTGGCCTTGCTCCTCCGCCACATTTTGATGCCACAAACCCATCCCTCTGCCATGCTTTCGGAGGCCGCCTGCGCACAATATGGCCGAGGCTTCTTACCGCATTTCCTTCTGCCGAGTTCAGACACCGTGCCTTCATTTTTTTTCTCTTCGAATAGGTATATATCCGTTTAGTTATATAAATTGAGTATCTGTATATAAAAAAAAGAAACTGTATGTGTGTAAGATTTAGTTTTGATTTTATATATATTACAAAATTTAATACTGTGGTACAAAGTTGATATAATGGTCTCGTTTATATTGTTTTTATAAAAAAATGCGTGTCTTGTTTTTTTTAATGCTTTAAAAATATGTTTGTTGGAACACATCATACACACATGTTTTACCAGTTTATAAAAAGTATAGATTGGTTGTTGTATGTTGTTGAGCTTTTATATAATTGACGTAAATTATAGTATATATATTAAAAGCTGATGGTTTATGTTGTAGTAGTTTATATGTATCTAAGTTCGGTTGAGATTTTTGTTCGGCATACATAAATTTTCTTGTGGTTATGGCTTATGTATGTTTATATATTATTTTAGATAAACTTACACTTATATGTTGTCTAGCATATAGATTCTTAATAATGAAAGATGTTTACTGGATATGGTTATGTGGGCTTTGCTGTCACTATATTTATATGTATATAGGAATGTTTTAGGTTGTTGAGCTTATGCATACTGCTTACTAAATATTTTACTATATCTGTATGTATATGTAACAACCCGCATATTTATCGGTTTTATATTTAAATATTCTATTTAAATATTTTATCGATACTTGGAATTTAGTCCGAAAAACTACTTTTTGCATACGGTCGAATTAGGACTCGGGACCACTCCTATTGAGTTCAATATGACGTTTGCGATCTTTTTAAGTGTAAACTTTGATATGTTTGGAGTTAGAGGAAATTTTTTACTTTTTCACTTTGGGCTTTGGTTTGGGCTGAGCCCGTTAACCCCACTTATGTATTCAGTCCCAACCCCTTCTCCTCTTCATTACTTCATTCCTCATTTCCTAATACTCAAGCTTTTATAACAATGGAGAGTGGAAGAGGAAATTAAAACTTCAAACCCTAGTTTTCTTTTGCAAATCAAACTCTAGCTCCAAACCAATAGGAGAACCCATTGGTATGCCTTCTCTTCTTTTTCTCCAACTCATTCTCTTATCAATTTCAGAAATTCCTAAACCTAACTTTGGGAATGTTCTTCTTTTAAAGGTTAGAATCAAGCTTCTTGTGTTGGATTTGAAGAGTGGTTGTCCTTTGCTTTCAAGCTTCTTCTTCATTTGTTTGGGTTCAAAGGTGAGATTTTTATCTCACATCTTAGCCTATAATTATCTTCGATTATTAGGTATGAATTCCTAACACTTATTCTTGTGCAATTGATTTTGGTTTGGATTGATTTGGTGTATATTCCAATTTTTGGTGTTTTGAAATCAAAATCCATGAAAATCCTTTTATGGATATTTGGACATTGATATTTGAGGCGTATCGGAGAGCCGTTATGGCTGGGTTGTCGCTCGACGTAAATCCTTAGTCGTCGTTTGCTCGCCTGAATCGCTTCTGATATTCGTTTGGCCATTTTGGCCTAGGTTCAGGGAAAGCCCTGAACCCAGGTTTCAGACGTCCGAAACGTTGTATTCAGACGTCTGAATATTATACTGGGAATTTTTACTCCCCAGTATTCAGACGTCTGAATCATACTATCCATACGTCTGAATTGGTCCATTTGGAATTAGAAAGGAAATAGGCTAAAATGTGCCTATTTTAGACGTCTGAAATCAAAGATTCAGACGTCTGAATTCTGTTTTGGAAAATATTTTATTTTCCAAATTCAGACGTCTGAATCCTTGATTTCAGACGTCTAAATCTGCACTCTTTTTGCCTATTTGCCTATTTGCTTGAGAATTCCAACTTTAATCGATTTATGTTTATTCCCTTTTGTTATTATCACTTGTTATCGACTTTGATGACATTTTCTTCGTGATTTTTGGGAATATCCATTTTGATGGATTCAGTATCGATTTCTTTGGACTTCATTCACATCTTCGAATGTTTTTGATGATTGATTGTTTCTGCAATCACTTCAATGATTTTTCACTTTAAAATATGAAGGTTTCAATACTAGTAGTAAATATCAAAACTCTTTCAACGAAATGATTTCAACTCTATTCTCAATAACAAGGCTCTTTTCTTAAACCGTTTTCCAATCTACTAGTATATACAAACCATTACCTCACTCGTATGAAAAATCTAATTAAACGACTTAGTAAAACGAGTGGTATGAAACGCTTGCGTTTACTTCGCCGGTTAATTCTTGGACTTATTCGATTGAATCTCTTGTGACAATTTTCTAGTGGAGATCTACAATTAGTTCGTAAATATTTAAGTTAAGTTAGTGGTTATGGGACATGAAGCCAAGCTCATATATTTACTAGCTTACTGTAATTGACACTTCTTGATGATCACTACGATCATTTTTGTGATTTAGACTAGCAATTGTGCGATGTCTCTTTGTCTGCGATTTAGACTAGACCCTGTTTCAGTGTGATTTCGACTCACACTTGTGGGGTAGAGTCCCCTGGTCTTCGGGCCGTTCGTGTGTCAAAAATTAATGGCTAGCTTCCATGAGATAGCATCTCGTTCGTTTGATACATATGTTGGTGAGTTTTCATGCTCCTGTTCGTGTGATAGGCCTCCCCCCCTTTTTTTTGTGATTTCTAGATTTCGTGTGTTGAATTCTGGAATTTATGCTACACCAATTTTAGTGATTTTCATTGATATGATTTATCAATTTTTGTGCCTTGGTGAATTCGTGTGTCATTGACTTGTTGTGAATACAAGTTTTGGTTATGATACCCTTTTTGAATCTTTGTGAAGATTTTTGTGATATTGATTAATCTCATGTTGAGTTTCAATTACATACTTATTGTAGTATGCCCGTATGGTTATCATATGTTTATGCCATATCTCTTGTTCTATATCATGTTATCTGATATTTATGGCTAGACTGATCCGTTTATTATTTTCTTATAAATAATACTCGGGTCAGACCGAGATGTTGCAGGTGCTTCTGCTTGACTTATCCCCAGGATTCATTACTCTGACTTTTGGCTAACCACATAGATTAGCAGTTTTTGGTTGTATACACTTGAGATATAGACTCATAGTTGTATTCTTTTGTATAGCACGTGTTTTATTCTTTTTTATTATTGTGGATCTTTTTGACCATACTCTGATGTACACTTTCATGTGTTAGTTATATATTCATATCTTCTTCCGCCTTTGTGATATGAATTATCTGTGACTGATTTATGTTATGTTTATTTCTATATTTTTTTTTCCGAAGATTTATATATAGCCACTGTGTAGTAGCTTTGAGTCTATGTCGGTATGTCGGATTCCCTCTTGAGATGAAATGCATGTTATATTTTTTCTGGTATATTGGTGCTCGCATAAAGCAATTACACGGATGGTCGCTCCTCAACAGCCTTATTCTCCGTGCTAGTTGACAGCATTACACCGTAGTGTTCTTGGCTAGCGTGGGTATAGAGGTGGGGCGTCACAGCTTTGTATCAGAGCCAAACTTTGGAACAATGTAGAATAACTTAGCAAGGATCATCGTCTTAAGTCTACCTTAGGAGTCGTGCTTTAGGATTTAATTCGAGTCTTCGTACCGATTTATCCTATTTTCTTTATGATTCCTTGTTTATCTATCAAGATTGCTTGATATTCATTTTGTGAATAACCTTCTTTTTCTTCCTTCTTTCTTTCTTAAGGAAGAGAAATGGTTAGACCTGGTCGTCCCAGAGCTGGACCATCTAGTGTTCCACCCCAAGATGGATTTTTTATAACTACCCAGCAACTTCTTGACCTTGTCACGAATGCTCAAGCAGCTGGTTCTAATCCGGAACCTACTCACCCTAAATCTTGGTTTGCACGTTTGTGCAATGATTACACCAACCTGGGTGGGAAGCCATTTAAAGGTTCCAAAACTGTCATCGAGGTCCAGGCTTGGTTGAGGACCTGCGATCGAATCTTCATTCGCATGAATCTCGTCGATCTTCACCGTGTTCAGGTGGCTTCCAGTATGCTCCAAGAGAGAGCATTGGACTGGTACGAGCTTCTTATTTCTGAGATTAATGAAGCGGATCTCACCTGGGAGCAATTCCGGGAACGCTTCGAATTAAAATTCGTGCCAGAAGCAGAAAAAGTGACATTGACTCGTCGTTTCATAGACCTTGTTCAGGGTGAAGCCTCTGACTAATTATGTTGCATCCTTCGAGTCACTTTCCAAATATGGGGTTGAATACATCATCACCCCATTGAAGAAGAACCAAAGATTTGTCTATGGCTTAAACAAAAATCTTAAGAAGCCATTACTTCTAAAATTAGAAGTTCCCTTTGACCAACTCATTGATATTGCTCTTCGTCTTGAAGAGGCGGATAGGGAAAGTGATGTTGAAGTGGTGGGTTCCAAACCAAACTTCAACAACAAGAAGAGGCCAAACAAATTCAAAGGCCCTTATCTCCACAAAAAGAGCAAGCAAGCAACTCCTGCTGCGAAGACTTTTTCCTCTACTGATGGGAAATGCATTAACTGTGGTTCCAGAGACCATTTTGCAAACAAGTGTTCAAAGCCTCGTACTTGTCGCTATTGCAAAAGCCCGGATCATTATTTATCTTCTTGTCCCAAACTTCAAAATAGTAAGGAGGGAAAGCTTAATGTTGCTCAAGCCCCTGGTAACACATCTCGTGGTCAAGGTATTTCTCATTCTATCCTTGATGGTATTATTATATTTCGTGATCAACCTATTCGAGCTCTTTTTGATACAGGAGCATCCCATTCTTTTATATCAAAAGAGCTTGTTGATACTTTTTCTTTAAGTGTTGTTGCTTTAATGACTTCTTTGAGAATTGCGAATCCTGGGGGATCCAGGCGTAACCATTGTGTATCCTGCAATCTGTGTAGGTCGCGAATAGTAGCGCAAGTGCCTGGCTGAGTCTTGCCTAGGGGTACAGATTGTTTCCTGGGGGATCCAGGTGTAACCATTGTGTATCCTTCACTCTATAGTCATCATGGCGTAACTCGCAGGGCTGAGAAAGCTTACGGATATGGATTGTTTCCTGGGGGATCCAGGCGTAACCATTGTGTATCTGCGAACCATGGTCAGACAAAGGTTTTGCTTTGGTTGTTTTGTTTGAATTGTACTTTCCATATCTGTTTTAAAGGTTTTTCAAGTATTTTCACTGGGTGTTGAAACAAGTCTACTAAGTACTTGAAGAATTCTAGCTTTGCGCCTGATCAACGCATGGCCAGAGTCTGCAAGAACGAGGATAAACTTGTTGAAACATCGAGTTATAAAAGTATTTTTGAAAGGAAATTTTATTCCGGTATAATAGTATTTCACTATAAAAGTATTATTATAAAGGTATTATTATAAAAGTATTTTTCCCAACAAAGAAATTTTGAATTAAATTTGAAATTTAAACTCTTTTGGTTTGAAATTAACTATTCGTACCGATACTATTCTTTTGAATCTACCTTATCTGCTCGCTTATTTATTCACCTGTTTCCTGAATCTACATTTCTTTCCTTTTGAATATAATCTTTAAAATACTGTTTATTTATATACTACTTGGTTTAATAGAAGATTTTAAATATTGTAAATATTTTGAAGTTATTAATTAAATAAAACGTATTTAAATAAAGGATTATTGATTTAGTGATAATATTCGAAAGTATCTTAAGATTAGAAGAAGAAAAATTATTATGAATTTTGGATATAATATTTTCAATAGCTTCTTTGTAAATATAAGTAATACTGCAAATAATTGTTTTCAGAGGAGTTTTGTAAAGTATTAAAGAAAATTTAATTTCAAATGAAGTTTGAATGAATATTTCAAGTAAAGTTTATATAGTTTATAATGGTTTATCTTTCAATCTATTTTCTTTCTATTTGTTTTATCCTCCTACCTCCTTCCTTTTCAGGGACGAAAAGTTTTGAGTGGAGGAGAGTGTAACGACCCGTAGATTTTAATAGTTTTAAATGGTTTCATTTAACGTATTTAATTGGATTTTTGTGAAATTTTAAATAAATAAATTTGCAAATAAAAAGTTAATATTTGGATTACGTATAATTAAATATAGCAAATGGTAAATTTTCAATTAATTTTATGAAAGTTTATTTATTTTGAAATTCTATTAAATTCAAGCTAGCTAATAATTGTTGACAATACATTTATTTTACAAACCTGAATATTTTTTTCCATAGGAAAATTCTAAATCGTCTTCTGACTGAGACGTCATTTTTCGTTTTTCCAAATTCGGACTTCTTCAGCTCCGTCGATCTTATTTTCTGTGTTTTACTGCACTTTCTCTTATTAGAAAATTCGAATTTTTATAATTCAATCGTACCACTAATATCTATATACCGTTTTGATCGTCTCGTCGTGCTGATCTCAGCGGTATATTTATTTCTGTGTTTTGAGGTTCGGTACGCGACGGAACCAATAAAATATTCGTTGTAACAGTACCTTTAAATGTTGACCGTTAACTTTGCTTTGCTTTGCTTTTCAAAACTTCAACGTGAAACCCAAGCAATGATATAAATTGCTTTAATAGCTTCTCAATCAGTGTACAGCTGTTGTCATCCCATGCCATTTCAAAAGTTTGAAACGTATAAAATTCTATACGTTATCTACGCATTCATTTATTACTTTATTTTTCCCCTGTCCATTCAATCGTACATCAGTTTCCAAATATGAAAATTTTACGTGCTTTTATTAAATTTTGAACGGTTCCTCTTGACTTTATAACTTTCCCTTTATTCCCTGGATTCACGGCTTGACGTTTGCCTTTTCCTCCGTTATAAAATATGAACGTGATTTCATTCTTCTTCTTTCTAGCTTGTGAATGCTCACTGCCACTCCTCATCTTTCCTTTATATATATCATAATATTTAACCCCTCAGAAACTCATTCCTCCAAAATCATCGAGCTCCACATCTTCCCACGCATCGCTTCATCGGCCTCCGTACTCGCAGCCAAACTGTGACGACCCGGAAATTTTGAAAAATTTAAATTGGAATAATTAGTTGATTCTAAAACATTTAAAGGTTAATTTTAAACTTGAATTTCAAATATAAATATTTACTTAATAATTAAATTATGGATTTAATAAATGGAATTGGGTAAATTATTGAATTCTTCAGTTTTAAGCCTGTTAAAAATAATTTGAAGGCTTGTAAAATTTATAATGGTGTGACTGAAGATAATAGAATGGTTGAAATTTAATTTGAAGGTAATTTGTTTAATTTTAATAATATATCATTTAAATTGAATTTAAAAGTAGCTTTCCGAGGCACAGTCTCGGAATTCGACGAAACCAGTCTCATTGGATCCGTAATATTGAATTATTGCCGGATTTCAAATTTTCTTAGCCATCGGAGTCATCATGTGATCATACGAGATTAAAATTCCACGACTATAATTGCTCGATTTAAATTAAAAAAAAACAAATTCTAGCTTCTCCTATACACTACTCTTTCCCCCAAAATATCAAGCACACTTCTTCTCCCCTCAGTATTTCATCCTTCCACCGTTTCTTTCAAACCGATACCAAATTTCCAATATCGTAAAAAAAAAATATAGAAAGGAGGGCCGAATTTCTTCTTCTATACATCATCATTTTCGAGTCCATTATTCAATTTGTTCCTTCCTCTTCGTTACTTCACTCAAGTACTTACCCTAACTCGCGTATTCCAGTTCTCGATAAAAAAAAAGAAAAAAAATTCATTACGGCAGGCTCGAATTCGAGATAAAGGGGGGAGATCTCCCTTCAATTTCGTTGCCTCGCATCTGAGGGGTGGCGGCGCGTTTTCAAAGGGAGGGGAGCTCGCGTTGATGATGTGATTTAGGGTTCGCGATCAATCATGGTGGGTGCTCGATTTCGTCTGGTCGACAGTGAAGCTCGGGGTATCATCCAGAGCGAGTGTGGCGGTCGCGTGGATCTAGGGATGGGGTTCGTGACGACTCGTGTGCGGCTCTGGCAAATGATGGAAGGGCGGTGTCTTGGAGGTAAAGGATGTGTGCTCAACGTCGAATCGAGTGAAGGCGTATTGAATGCTTAATCGGTTTGCAGCCTACATTGGATAGTTTGGTCATAAACTGAAAAGAAGCGAGCCGGTTTCGAAGTGGACTGCAAACAAATCAAGGTGAGTAAATCTCACGCTGTTGGATTTTTATTTAAATTTAAATGGTTAAATTTAAATAATTGGCTGAATGATTAAATTGATTGGATGTGCAATGATGATGATGTGACTTTGGTTTTGGTTGGTTCTCGAGTTAATTGTTTGCTTGACTCGAAGTATTTGGATTTTTAGTTGTTAAACTTAATTCATAAATAGAAAATGGTTTCGTTTTAAAGTTAATAAGGGCTTGATGATTGAGATTCATTAAGATAGTAGGGTAATTAAAGTGGATAATTTATTAATTCAATTAATTAATGATTTGGGTTAATTAATGTAGTAACGAATGAGTTGAATTAATTAATTAAGTTTCAAGTAAACTAATTAAGTGTAGATAATTCAGAATAACAATTGAATGGTGTGTCAAGTAAATTCTTAATGAAATTAATGAAATATAATTTACTTTGTGGAAGAAAGCAAGAGATTAAATGAGATAATTAATTAAGGAGTAAGTAATTTATTTAATGAAGTAATAAAAGATAATTAAATATAGGTAGAGGTCGTTTGAGAATGATTATTATCGGGGTTTAATTAATGTAATTAATTTGGATTAGGATAAATGGAAATGAAATTGGAATTCATAATTTATATAATTAAGGATGTAATTTAAGATGAATAAATCAATATAAGTGACTTATGAGAAGATACTTAATATGAGTAGTTAAGAAAATGTAATTAATATAATTAATTAATTAATTTATGAAGTAATTAAGAATAATTAATATCGCGAAATTAATTGGAGATAATTACTTGAATGCAATTGAAAGATAATTAATCCAGTGTGATTAATTACAATGAATAATGAAGAGTTGATTAATTAATTAATTTGGGATTAATTAATATTAAATGAAGGAATCTAAGAGGTTGAGATTTGAAATTCAATAGGAATCAATTGAATTAATTTGTATGTGATTAAGCTTTGCTTATGGATGATTGAATGGTATTGGATGCGTTGAATGAGTTGATATCTCTAATATGAAATGTTGTGAATTTCATTTGAATAACTTGGGTTAGGATAATATGAGTCTCGAAGAGACCGGGGTCGGGTGTTTGGGAAATACCCGAAACCACTTCAAATATTTATATATTGATTTGTGAAATCAATAGGCTAGATTGAAATGATTTAAGTAGACTAGAATATTTATCTAAGTTTGGTACTTAGAAATTGATAGTTGAAATAAGTGTTGTCTATAGCGAAATGAGAATTGGTTAAATTGATATAAGTTACCCCAGATTTCATATAAGTTGATTGCTTTGGTATTCCATATTAGTTGGGTTTACTCACGCTGGTTTCCAGCCTGACCCGGGTGTTACTTTGGTGTAATGCTCGGGTCAAACTGAGTATTATAGATTTCCAGGTAGGGACGTACTGGAGCTCAGGAGGCGAGGTGGACGGCAGGAGCGTATTGAATTTTTCCGTTGTATTTATATTATTGTTAATCCGAGACATAATAATTGTATATAGTCAGTGACTGTATATATGTGAAACTCTGATGTGTATTAAATTTAATTGATAGATATAGTATCCTTATGTAAACTGATATTATTTATTATTATATTTTATCCGCTGCGAATGTGAGATGTTTGGTGTTTCTGTTCTTCTTCTATCTCTTTCTTCTTTTCATAACTATCTGGAATTTTTGGCTTTGAAAATTTCGGGTCGTTACAGTTGGTATCGGAGCTGAAAGGTTAAGCGATAACCTTGGCTCTGTTGGGATTACTCATTAAGGATAGAATCAATAGTACCCTAGAATGAGTTGAGTGTATATATATATGAGAGAGCGTACTTGTTATTTTCCCATATAAAGATTTTAAATGATTTCATATAAGATTATATTTTGATATATAAAGCAATATTTCATTCTAATAAAAAAATTTAGAATTGGTTGTTAAATTATTAAGAATTAAAATTAATATATAATATAATACAACCAAATTGAAGTCTTGAATTGGAATTAAATTTAGTAGAAATAGAAATACGACCAAATTAAAATTTAATGGATTGAAATTGAAATTCTAAATCTGGTCCCAGAATTTGAAATTTTTTGATTCAAAATAATAATAATAATAATAAATAAGTATTATTAGGATAATTGGGACTTGTTGAAAACAATGGGTTGTTTGAAGTTTGATCTGAATTTAAAACCAAGGGTGGTTTAAGATTTTAAAACATAGCTGGGAGGGCCAAGAAATAAATATGTATATATATGTATGGATATACATTATATCAAAGATAAATTGAAATAAACTTTAAGGTGTTGAGTTTTGATTTTCCCTGGAGTGTGGTGTAAAAACCAAATGTAGTATAAGTTTTGAACTTATAAGAGGGAAAGGATTTTGAAATTTGAAGTGGGAATTCAACTTGAGTAAGGTTGATTGGATTAAGTAAATTAGAATTAACTTTGGAAAAATTAAATAAGTGTAGAAAAAGCAACCGGAATTGGAAATTCCGAGATGAAATTGGAATTTACTTGGAGAGTTAAATGGTTGATTTGAACTGGGAATTTGTGTGATCTCAAAACGTGTTTGAGATTTAAAAATTGAAAATGGGTGGGCGTCTTAAAATAAAATTGGATGATATCACCCTATTGTTGATAAACATCTTTAAATTGAGAATAGCATTGTACAAATAAAATAAATTTGAATAATTGAGTTTGTAAATTAAATTTTTTTAAGAACTGGCTTCAAAATGGAAGATAAAATTAAATAATAAATTAAATTTTGAAAACGAATAAAATTGTATTGAGCTCTTATTTAAATCTGAAAAATATAAGTAGAGATAAATTGAAATGAAGAATTGGACTTAGAAATTTAAGATTGTTTAAAGACTTTAAATAAAAGTTAATCTGGTTTAAAAAGTTAAATCAACCTTTGAGAATTTAACTCAAATTTATATAATTCGAGGTAGTTTAAATTCAAGGTTGAAATTGAATTAGTTCAAAATTTAATTTGGTTTGAAGTAATTGGATTGGTGATTGAAAATATATAAGTTTAAAAATTTTAAATGGGAAATTGGATTGGATTAAATTGAAGTGATTTGGATTCTAAAATTAAATTGATAATAATTCAAATTGATTGGAATAATATGAAATTATAACTAATATTGAACAGGATTAAAATCAACTAGAATTTGATTTAAATTTGGGAAGAAATCAAGATTGATTCAACTTGAATTGGGAATTAATCAAGTCCAATGGAATTTGGAGTTATTTGGATTGGAATTGGGTCAATTTAAATGGAGATTTAAATTGAATTGTTGGGGAAGTGAACAGTTGGCTCTTGACTATTTTCAATATAAATTGTTTTGATATAAACATATTTTTCTAAGCTATTAATATATACAACCTTTCTTTCTTAAAGCCAAATTATTTTATACTTGTTTTACAATTATTTTTGGAGCTATTTAACCATTTTTCAACAGTTTTCTAAACTAATTACTATTTTTCAACTATGTTACAAATTAATTACTATTTTACAACTATTTTGCAATTATTTAAATTTTCTGAAACTATTTAGCTATTTCTCAACTATTTTACAGTTAGTTACCTATTTTATAGCTATTTTACAAACTAACAATTATTTTTCAACTACTTATCTATTTTTAAATTTTCGAGCTATCTCCTAAATATAAACTGGTCGGAGTTCAAACTGTCATTGATTAAATACCCAACTGGGATAAGAATTGAGGTAATAATCCAAATGGGGATAAAGGCAAATGCGAATAAGTGAATGAAATTTTAAGTGAAGTGAATGGAAAAGAAATTGATATTGAAAAGAGTAATTAAATTGGAATATTTGATTTTGAATAAACAAAGTTATATATCTTTGTTTTATTTAAGATGAAACCCCTTGTTGAATCTATTGTTGGAAGAAAAAGGATTTTGGAAGTGTTTGAAGTATAAAAGGAATTTTGTACAAGTTTATAGTGGTCCAAAGTTTTTAAAATTTATATATATCGGTATATATATAAAGGATCTTATGAGGATTTTGGAAAGGGTTTGGGGAACCTTTGGATTTGGAAAGGCTTTTGATTTTGGGTAAAATCAATATTGGAATTTGGAAAGCCTATTTTGAGAATTATCGATTTGGGATAATCGATTTTGTGTAAAGGAGCTTTGTATGATATCATACTAGGTGTATGATTTGAAAGATACTATACGTGTATAGTATAAAATGTTTTGATGATGGCTCTGGGGAAAAAGGACGCTCCCTTGAAATGAACTTCTCAGGAGTGCCACCGGGTGGTGCTGCCTTGAGCCCCAAGGGGGGTTTCTAAAGTTGATCCTGTGGGGAGTCCGGACAAAACTAGTTCCTGATGATTATGTGTAGTGTATACCATAGTGGGAGTCGTGTGTGCGGCGGAGAGCCAACAGTCTGCGTTTGATTTTATATCGGCAGACTGCAACCTATGTAGGAGTGGAGAGGTTTCATTTCGATAGCAAAATCAGAGGCCGTGGAGAGCCTGCAGTTACATGGACTTTTGCTGTGACGACAACGTAACCCTGGATGTAACTGTGATCTATTGTGTAGGATCCATGGCGTAATCGAGAGGCCGCGGAGAGCCTACGGTTGCATGGACTTTTGCTGTGACGGCAACGTAACCCTGGGATGTAACTGTGACCATGGATGGAGGTGATGATTTCCAGAGCATTCTCACCAAAGATGTTTCCTCTATTTCAAAATGCTTTCAATATTTTCAATAAAATTATTTTCCAAGTATTTTCACTGGGTGTTGAAAACGGGTTTACCAAGTACTTATAGATTTTCAGTCCTACGCCTGATCAACGTATGACTGAATTTCTGTGAGAACAAGGATGGACTGGTTGAGACATCGAGTTATAAAAAGTATTTTATTTTATAAAAGAGTTATTTTAATAGTATGATGTGAATTTAAAAGCATTTCTAAAAATTTTAAATAAAGGAATTGGAATTTTGGAAAAATAAGGAAACCCAAACTGGAATTTTAATGAAGTGAATTTGTAATTAAAAATCGTATATTGATTTAAAGTTGGAAATAAGCTAATTAGCTAAATGAATTATTGGACAGAATATATTAATAAAATTTAACTCAGTTAAATAAATTGAATTGTAAATTAATAATGGAATTTGGGAATGAATTCGAATTTTAAATAGAATTCGACTTAGATTCGATAATGAAATAAATTAGAAGAGATGTTGTAAAAATAAAATAGGGTTGGATTGAAAAAAAAATGTGATGGTTTGAATTACTAATGAAAATTCAAGCGAGATATGGATAATATCTAATGAAATTTGCAAGTAAATTAGATATAATGGAAGTGTTGTCAAATGAAATGAAATTGAATTATAAAAGAAATGGTTTGAGCTGCAAACAAAAACCAAGTGAATGGAAATAAATTGAGAATGGCCTTGTTTTTATAAAATAAATTCGATAATGAATTAAGTAAGTAAATTAAAATTTTAAAACGAGTTAACTGAATTAAATGATAAATGGATGAAGTCTGACTGAATAAAAACTAAATCTAAGTTGTGATTGGAATTGGATTATCAGACTGAACTAAGTTCGGTGGCATATTAATTTGAAGTATAAGTGAGTTAAGTATGTGCTTGGTTATTATTTTGGAAATTGAGAAGGTGAATTTAAAATTAAAATTTAAAATTGATGGGCTAACTAAATTTAAGGGAAGTTGATTAAAGTAAATTAACTTAACTGTAAAATTTATGGAAGCTTGGCTTCGAATAAGAGTGAAAGCCCATTAAATAAAAGCTTGGATTGAATTAATTTGGGAATGGCTAGTAGTATACTAGAATGAAATGTGT
Organism: Allium cepa; assembly: GCA_030765085.1. Taxonomy (NCBI): domain Eukaryota; kingdom Viridiplantae; phylum Streptophyta; class Magnoliopsida; order Asparagales; family Amaryllidaceae; genus Allium; species Allium cepa. The sequence continues at coordinate 302,349,449 of CM060945.1, read as the reverse complement.
CGAGCTAATGAATGGTGGGTGAATAAATTAGAAATGAAATGGAATTAAATACAGAATGAGTAGAAAATTAATTTAAGATAATATAAACTAAAATGGATACTCTGTTAAGCAAATATCGTCGAAATTGCATAAGATGAATTGTCGTTTAGCGTAAACAAAGGTAACTAAAATGCTATGAGTCGATAGAGATTAAATAAAATTGATTCTGAATCATTTGAGGTGAATATGAGCTTGTTAGGATTAAAAATAAATTGAATGTAAGCATTTGAATTGTAAACCATTAAAATTGAATGAAATGGCATATAAATTTGGTTGGAAGCAATTGGATTGGCTTTAAGTCATATAAATCGCTTATGGTAAGCGTTGGGTGTTTGATGCTTTTGTAATGCTTGTGTTTTGCCATTAAAGTAAGTCAAATGATAATAAATTCTCTATATATGGCACTTACATATTTAAATTGAGTGAGTACAGGTACCTGAAGGCCGTTTGGCTGGATTTGGATTGCACTAAATGCTAAAATAAATAAGCTGCTTGTTTAAAATGCTAAATAAGGTACGCCTACGCAATAAAAATAGAAAATATGAACTGTTTTTGCTTTTTCCGACCGGGTGGGTCGATGTATATACATTTATATCTCTTGTCAAATTGCAAAAGCTCCTTCGTACAAAGGAGACTCTGCCAAAAAATTTCGAAAATTTTGGGAGTTAGAAAATTTTTGGGAAAATTTTTGTTAACGACAAACGATTTCAAATTGGGAATTAAAGTAAATTAGCATATGAAACGAATATGAATCAGATGTACTTGAAAGATAAAGGTCAACATTCAAGATTTAAAGTAAATTGAATTCGTATGTAGTGGAGAAAACTAGTTGAATAGAAATGGATATGAAAACTTCTGTAAGGAAAAATATGTAAAGATTTGAAAGAGCTATGATGGGATATTATTGCTAAGTAATATATGCAGGTATTAAAGGGAAAAGAAATTGAATTTGATTCCAAAAGATAAAGATGAATTGCCTGACAAAAGGTATGTATTTAAATTTCTGTATGAAATTGGAATGGGTTTTTGATGTATCCACTTGGTTTTTGTTTTCTTTTTGGTATTTGAGAGCCGTAGAGGCCTTTTGTAGTTGTACCGAGCTAGCCGCGCAAAGGAGACGCTGGCAAAAAATTTCAGGAATTTAGAGGGTTAGAAAAATTTTGAGAAAATTTTGATAATTCAAAATTTGGTTTTAAATGGAAATTTAGATGATTGAGAAAAGGGGTGTTGTGTGAAACTATAGAGGTTCTTGGAAATTGGTTAAGGTGACAGTGGGCCTTTAATAATGATAGTGGGTAGAACGTTGAATTGTGAGTTTTGGAAAAAGATAAACGGGTATTGGACCATTCTTCCTAACTAGTAATTTCGGGGACGAAATTCTTTTAAGGGGGGAGGAATGTGACGACCCAGAAATTTTGACAAATTTAAATTGGAATAATTAGTTGATTCTAAAACATTTAAAGGTTAATTTTAAACTTGAATTTCAAATATAAATATTTATTTAATAATTAAATTATGCATTTAATAAATGGAATTGGGTAAATTATTGAATTCTTTAGTTTTAAGCCTGTTAAAAATAAATTGAAGGCTTGTAAAATTTATAATGGTGTGACTGAAGATAATATAATGGTTGAAATTTAATTTGAAGGTAATTTGTTCAATTTTAATAATATATCATTTAAATTGAATTTAAAAGTAGCTTTCCGAGGCACAGTCTCGGAATTCGACGAAACCAGTCTCATTGGATCCGTAATATTGAATTATTGCCGGATTTCAAATTTTCTTAGCCATCGGAGTCATCGTGTGATCATACGAGATTAAAACGCCACGACTATAATTACTCGATTTAATTTAAAAAAAACAAATTCTAGCTTTATCTATACGCTACTCTTTCCTCCAAAATATCAAGCACAATTCTTCTCCCCTCAGTATTTCATCCTTCAACCGTTTCTTTCAAATCGGTACCAAATTTCCAATATCGTAAAAAGAAATTAAGAAAGGAGGGCCGAACTTCTTCTTCTATACATCATCGTTTTCGAGTCCATTATTTAATTTGTTCCTTCCTCTTCGTTACTTCATTCAAGTACTTACCCTAACTCGCGTATTCCAGTTCTCGATAAAAAAAGGAAAAAAATCATTACGGCGGGCTCGAATTCGAGATAAAGGGGGGAGATCTCCCTTCAATTTCGTTGCCTCGCATCTGAGGGTGGCGGCGCGTTTTCGAAGGGAGGGGAGCTCGCGTTGATGATGTGATTTAGGGTTCGCGACCAATCATGGTGGGTGCTCGATTTCGTCTGGTCGACAGTGAAGCTCGGGGTATCATCCAGAGCGAGCGTGGCGGTCGCGTGGATCTAGGGATGGGGGTCGTGACGACTCGTGTGCGGCTCTGGAAAATGATGGAAGGGCGGTGGCTTGGAGTTAAAGGATGTGTGCTCAACGTCGAATCGAGTGAAGGCGTATTGAATGCTTAATCTGTTTGCAGCCTGCTTTGGATAGTTTGGTCATAAACTGAAAAGAAGCAAGCCGGTTTCGAAGTGGACTGCAAACAAATCAAGGTGAGTAAATCTCACGCTGTTGGATTTTTATTTAAATTTAAATGGTTAAATTTAAATAATTGGCTGAATGATTAAATTTATTGGATGTGCAATGATGATGATGTGACTTTGGTTTTGGTTGGTTCTCGAGTTAATTGTTTGCTTGACTCGAAGTATTTGGATTTTTAGTTGTTAAACTTAATTCATAAATAGAAAATGGTTTCGTTTTAAAGTTAATAAGGGCTTGATGATTGAGATTCATTAAGATAGTAGGGTAATTAAAGTGGATAATTTATTAATTCAATTAATTAATGATTTGGGTTAATTAATTTAGTAACGAATGAGTTGAATTAATTAATTAAGTTTCAAGTAAACTAATTAAGTGTAGATAATTCATAATAACAATTGAATGGTGTGTCAAGTAAATTCTTAATGAAATTAATGAAATATAATTTACTTTGTGGAAGAAAGCAAGGGATTAAATGAGATAATTAATTAAGGAGTAAGTAATTTATTTAATGAAGTAATAAAAGATAATTAAATATAGGTAGAGGTCGTTTGAGAATGATTATTATCGGGGTTTAATTAATGTAATTAATTTGGATTAGGATAAATGGAAATGAAATTAGAATTCATAATTTATATAATTAAGGATGTAATTTAAGATGAATAAATCAATATAAGTGACTTATGAGAAGATACTTAATATGAGTAGTTAAGAAAATGTAATTAATATAATTAATTAATTAATTTATGAAGTAATTAAGAATAATTAATATCGTGAAATTAATTGGAGATAATTACTTGAATGCAATTGAAAAATAATTAATCCAGTGTGATTAATTACAATGAATAATAAAGAGTTGATTAATTAATTGATTTGGGATTAATTAATATTAAATGAAGGAATCTAAGTGGTTGAGATTTGAAATTCAATTGGAATCAATTGAATTAATTTGTATGTGATTAAGCTTTTCTTATGGATGATTGAATGGTATTGGATGCTTTGAATGAGTTGATATCTCTAATATGAAATGTTGTGAATTTCATTTGAATAACTTGGGTTAGGATAATATGAGTCTCGAAGAGACCGGGGTCGGGTATTTGGGATATACCCGAAACCACTTTGAATATTTATATATTGATTTGTGAAATCAATAGGCTGCATTGAAATGATTTAAGTAGACTGGAATATTTATCTAAGTTTGGTACTTAGAGATTGATAGTTGAAATAAGTGTTGTCTATAGCGAAATGAGAATTGGTTAAATTGATATAAGTTACCCCGGATTTTATATAAGTTGATTGCTTTGGTATTCCGTATTAGTTAGGTTTACTCATGCTGGTTTCCAGCCTGACCCGGGTGTTACTTTGGTGTAATGCTCGGGTCAGACCGAGTAGTATAGATTTCCAGGTAGGGATGTACTGGAGCTCAGGAGGCGAGCTGGACGGCAGGAGCGTATTGAATTTTTCCGCTGTATTTATGTTATTGTTAATCCGAGACATAATAATTGTATATAGTCAGTGACTGTATATATGTGAAACTCTGATGTGTATTAAATGTAATTGACAGATATAGTATCCTTGTGTAAACTGATATTATTTATTATTATATTTTATCTGCTGCGAATGTGAGATGTTTGGTGTTTCTGTTCTTCTTCTTCTTCTATCTCTTTCTTCTTTTCATAACTATCTGGAATTTTCGGCTTTGAAAATTTCGGGTCGTTACACAAACCCACAACCCCACGCCGCCGTCTTACCGAGCTCCGCCCCAGCTTGACATCGGCTCGACCCCACCGGCCTCGGCCTCCGCCCGATCTCCGCCTCCCACTCTTGCTGCACACAAGGCCATGACTTCCTCTTGCCTTGCCGAAAACAACCACCCATCATCTCCGCGCTTCCACTTCCGCCTTGTAATCAGGCGTAGCACTCTTTTCGCGGTACCTAGCCACCTCGTTTCTCTCATGTATGTTTCAGTTTTACAATTTTTGTTTACCGAGAAAAGTTTTGGTTTAAAGCATTTTAATTCATAAGTTTTGTATATGTAGTTTGGATATGATGTTTGCAGTTCTAATATCATGTTAGTTTATAAATATTTTAAGTTTATATACAGATAGGTGTTGCATTATGCAAGTTTTATAACAGTTTTATACAGAGTATATATATATTTTTATAATAGTTTGCATGCGTGAGTATAATGTTGATCTGGGTTTCCAGTGTGTTCTGTTTTATGTGTAGTGTATATATATTATGTTACATTTTACGTATGTTTTGATATACAAGTATGCTTTTAAATTTTTGAACTTGTCTGCATATTTGCTTTGTTCAGTGCATCATTTTAAAGTATATATGAAAGTGTATTGTGTCAAAATTTTAAATTAATCACATAAGCCTGTTTTTTTTTGTGAAATGCATCATTCGTTACTTTAGAAATGGTTGTAAATTTTAGTTGTAATAAAATATGTTAGTAAGTATAGTTTCACATAATGCAGAAAAAGAAGAAAAGGGTATTGCAACAGGTTTAGCAAGTATAGGCTGGTTTAGGCTGTTGTCTGCACTTGTAGGGAAGGATAGAGTTGTATATTACTTTATTTGAAAGTATGAACATGTTACAACTGTTGTTGGTATTCTAACCGTTCGTTATATATATATATATATATATATATATATATATATATTAATATGTAGTTTTATTCATTCAAGTATATAGTTGTTAATGTTTTGGTATATGTTAAATTTCTAATACATATATATACAGTATACATATGTGTTGTGTAACTGCGTAAGAATAAAAATTAGTTTGCATGTGTATATATAAATCGTGGTCTGCATTTTTATCTTATTATTGATTTTTTTTATGTACTTTGATTTAACATATATGCGGCTTTAAAAGGATAATATATTTTACTTTATAGTGTTTTAAAATTAATTTTGATTTGAAATTTATATCATATATCTTGTTTCGATTTATATCAAGATGGTTCTGAGTCATTTTCATCAATTCTTATCTCCCAGCTTTGCTCAATTCGTGCCGATTCTCGCTTTGATTTGATTCGTCATCCAAATTTCAGTGATCGGATCAGTGCGCGTATCCGTGTCATCTTTTGAATTCTCTAGCCTCGAAAGGTGAGCAATCACTCACGATTAACGTACTTTTATTTATTAAATTTAATCTCAATTGAAATGAGAATTGAAATATGTCATTGTTAGATTTAAATTGTTATATATGCTATTATCTGTAACTATTCAGTTATGGGATATGACACCATATCCTATTATTTATATACATTTTGATGATATATGTCTATTGTTATTATTATTTTCATATATGTTATCACTCTGCCAGTTCCCTATTAGTATAGAAATCACTATGGGTTGAAATGATAGACCCAAGCGATTTTCATTTAATTAAATTTGTGATTACGGGTTGAAATGATATCCATCCGTATATATTTAGTGTACGGATTGAAATGATAAATATCCGTAACACTTGACCAAATGATAAGGAATATATACAGACACCGTGGTCCATATATAAATATTTTGAAAATAAATTCTTTGTTTGGAAAGAAATATATGGTCTTAATAAATGTTAATTCTTAAATTACTATTATATATAAAGGGTAATGATATATATATATATATAGATTTAATAATATTAAATTTAATTAAGATTGATTTAATACATAAATTATATTAAATATTTTTATAAATTATATTTCAAATAGATGATTGTAATAAATTAAATAATTTAGATTGGGAGATGAATTTTGGGTTTATTTGGAATGATATTTAAGTAAGGTTTTTATTTAATTAAATCGATTTGAAATTTATTGAATAGGAAAATTTAAAGGTATGATTTTGTAACTGGATTTTTGATTTAAGTGATTTAATGTATATTTCACGTTGAAATAAATTAAAGAAAATATTGAGAAAAATGTAATTTCAGATTACTTAAATGATATTGAATCTAAGGAGGAAATATTTCAAGGCTAAATAATAGTTTGGTTAAATCATGATCTTTATGAAACTATTAAGTTGAACATTGAAATGTAGAATATTAAAGCTGTGAATGATACTAGAATTTAATTGGTTTATTTGTGTTTCAGGTCTGTATTCGAATCAATATAAGTTGAATCTATTATTTAGAAAACTGAATTGAAATAGAATTTAGTTTGAAACGTTTAAATAATTAAAGTTTGAAATATTGAAATGTAAAATGGGTGTTTTGTGATTTCAAATCCGAATTTAAGATCGATAAAATTGAAGCGTTTATTTTAAGATTTGAGTTGAATTTAAATTGATAAATTAAGATTGAATTTAATTTAAGTGGAAAGGTCGGGTTGACGTTGAAACGATTTATTAAGTTGAGGGAATTGAAATTACTTTATTGTATAAATTATTTAATATATATATATATATATATATATATATAAATACTATTTTGGGAAATATAGAGATATTTGAAGAGAAAATGATATTTGGTTTTGATGTATAAATTAAGCTGAAAGAACCACGGTGTTATAGTGTATATTTCTACCCTGTAGATAGTTCCATGGACCCTTAAAGGATGGTTATTCCAAACAACCTTTAAGTTATTTGTATTTCAGTTGATATTTCACTTGAGTTGGATTTATTGATATAAGAATGTTAATCCTGACTCGAGTGTTTTGTGTTTTGCTATACGCTCGGGTCAGACTGAGTGATACAACATTTGAGACTCACCTTCGAAGTTGGAGCCTTGCTTGAAGATCCAGCTATCTATCCTTTCAGTCATCCTGTTGATTTGTTCAGAGAAGTCATCTGCGCATACTGGAGACTTCACTACGTCTAAGATATTCAGTTATATTTTATTTCTAAATCCAGTGTATATAGTAGCTTCATGAACTACTATTTTTTATCTATTCCGCTGCATTATATTACTCTGTGTCTGTGATCTGTGATGATTTATTTACTATATATGTTAAGTTTTGCCATTTTAATTAACAATCCGGTATTTTGAATTATTCAAGTCGGACATGTATGGTTTTATTGTCGATTTGAATGGTCCAAATTAGCGGATCGCTACACTTTTTCTTTAAGTGTTGTTGCTTTAATGACTTCTTTGAGAATTGCGAATCCGGTTGGTGGATCCGCAATGCTTAGTTTGCTTTGTAAAGATGTGGAGATTATTTTATGTGATTTCTCTTTCCTAGCTGATTTGCATGTCATGCGTTATCTAGGCTTTGGGATGATTTTGGGAATGGATTGGCTTAACCGTTATGAAGCTCATGTCCTATGTCCTGAGCGGACTATTCATTTTCGACATCCTCAATCTGTTAAGCAAATTTCTGTTATTCTCAAAGATTCGGATTCCACTTTATCTGCATCTTTATATTCTTTAAATCCTCGTGATGATGATAATGATGATGAGGAAGACGTCATTTCTCTTATTCACATTGTTTGTGAATTTTCAGACATATTTGAGCCCGTTTTAGGATTGCCACCTAAGCGAGCAATTGAGTTCACAATTAATCTTACCCCTGGAGCTCAACCTATTACTCGTCCTCCTTATCGTTTGTCCAATAAAGAAAATGAGGAGATGCGTATACAATTATCCGATTTGGAAACGAATCAATTTATTCGCTCTAGTTCCTCGCCTTGGGGAGCTTCGGCTATTTTCGTGAAGAAATCCGATGGTACACTTAGACTTTGAGTTGACTACCGCAAGCTTAATGATCTTACTATCAAAAATAAATATACTTTACCTCGGATTGATGATCTATTTGACCAACTTAGCGGTGCTAGAGTCTTTTCACAATTGGACTTGGCTACCGGTTTTCATCAGCTTCGTATTGCAGAGGATAGCATTCCTTTGACATCGTTCCGTACCCGTTATGGATCTTATGAATGGCTTGTTATGCCATTTGGTTTAACGAATGCTCCGGCTTATTTCGTTGACCTTATGAATCGAGTTTTCAAAGATTTTCTCGATCGGTTTGTTCTCATATTCATCGATGATATTTTGGTGTATTCAAAAACCGAGGAGGAACATGAGAAGTTTCTTCGGATTGTGTTGGAAACTCTTAGGAGTAATCATTTAAAAGAAAATTTTTCTAAATGCCATTTTTGGCAATCTAGTGTGAAGTTTCTCGGTCATATTATTTCCGAATCCGGAATTTCCATGGATCCTTCAAAGATTGAAGCGATTCGAGATTGGAAGAGACCGTAGAGTGTGACGGAGGTTCGCAGTTTTCTTGGATTGGCGGGTTATTACCATCATTTTATCAAAGACTTTTCTAAGATTGTCGTGCCTCTTACTAGCTTGACTAAGAAGGGAGTGGAATACATTTGGTTGGACAAATGTGAAGCCTCTTTCAGAAATTGAAAGAACTCCTTTCCGATGCTTCTATTCTTGTGATTCCCGATGGAAACCAAGATTTTATTGTTTATACCGATGCTAGTCGCATTGGTTTGGGTGCCGTTCTTATGCAAAAAGAACGTGTTATTGCTTATGCTTCTAGGCAATTGAAGCCGGCTGAGACTAGATATGCCACTCATGATTTAGAGCTCGCGGCTATTGTTTTCGCCCTTCGAATTTGGCGTCATTATCTATTGGGAGAGAAATTTATCCTTTATACGGATCATAAGTCTTTGAAATATTTATTTTCTCAAAAGGAACTTAATTTGCGTCAACAACGTTGGCTCGAGTTCCTTGCTCCTTATGATCTTGATATTCTTTATACCCCCGGTAAGGGTAATCGTGTCGCCGATGCTCTTAGCCGTAAGCTACAAGCAGTTGTTTCTATGATGATATCCGAATGGAACGATCTCGAGATTTTATCCGCTTGTGAGATTCGAGAGCGCGTATCCGACTTATGCTCATCATTTGTTCTATGTAGCCTTGAGGCTCATCCTTCTCTTTTTGACCGCATTCTTGAAGCTCAAAGGCTAGATCCCGAATTGGCTCTTCTTGGCCAAAATATTAAGGATAAAATTGACATTAAAGGTTTGAAAGACTTTGATATCGATTCTCGTGGCGACATTCGAAGATTTGGTAAACTTATCGTACCAAATATTGGAAATCTTCGTAAGGATATTTTAGAAGATTCTCATCATTCTAAATTTACCATTCATCCCGGTAGTAGTAAAATGTACGCGGATATGAAGCGACTTTACTATTGGGAGGGAATGAAACTTGACATCGCTAACTTCGTTAAGTGTTGCATGACTTGCCAACTCGTTAAGGCCAAACATCAAAGGCCCGGTGGGTTATTGCAACCTTTAGAAATTCCAGTTTGGAAGTGGGATCAAATTTCCATGGATTTTATTGACGGCCTTCCCCGTTCTCGTTCGGGTCATGATAGCTTATGGGTGATAGTTGATAGACTTACTAAATCCGCCGATTTTATTTCCGTTCGATCTAACAGAACCGTTCTTCTTTTGGCCAAACTCTTTGTTAAAGAGATTGTTAAATTACATGGAGTTCCTAATTCTATAGTTAGTGATCGTGACCCATTGTTTACTAGTGGATTTTGGAAAAGTCTTCAAAAAGCTTTAGGAACGAAGCTTAATTTTAGCACCGCTTATCACCCCCAGTCCGATGGACAAACCGAGCGTGTGAATGAAACTCTTGAAGATCTTCTTCGTGCTTGTGTGCTCGATTTTGGTGGAAGTTGGGAAGATCATATTTCACTTGTTGAATTTTCCTATAATAATGGCTTCCAATCTAGTATTGGTATGGCACCTTTTGAGGCACTCTATGGTAAGCCATGCCAATCCCCTTCTTGTTGGCTTGAGGCCGGTGAGAAGCTGGTTTTAGGTCCAGACTTTATTCGTGATTCCACAGAAAAGATTGAACTTATTCGTCATAGGATGAAAGAAGCCCAGAGTAGACAAAAATCCTATGCCGATAACCGAAGAAGGAGATTAGAATTTTCTGTTGGAGATCTTGTTTTTATTCGTGTGTCACCTATGAAAGGTGTTGTACGTTTCAGTCCATCGGGAAAGTTAGCACCTCGATATATTGGGCCATTTCCTATCACTGAACGTATTGGTTCCATGGCTTATCGCCTATCATTACCGGCTCTGTTTTCTGCTATGCATGACGTGTTTCATGTTTCTCAATTACGGAAGTGCCTTCAAGATTTCGATTCTATTCTTGAGCCCAATGTTGTGGAAGAGATTGAAGTTTCGCCTAACTTAACTTATGAGCAACATCCTATTCGTATCATTGCTTCAGAAGTCAAACGACTTCGAAATAAAGATGTTCCGCTTGTTAAAGTTCAATGGTCTTCAAATCCTAAGGATTGTTCTTGGGAATCTAGAGAGTTCACCGATCGAACGCATCCCGACTTACTTTCTCATGCTCTTTAAGGTGAACTTCTGACTTCAAAATTCTTTAGTGTTAATATGCTTTTATGGTTGTTACTCTATATCTTCTTCTTAAATATTGCGAGGACGCAATTTCTTTAAGGAGGGGAGTCTATAACAACGCGCATATTTATCGGTTTTATATTTAAATATTCTATTTAAATATTTTATCGACACTTGAAATTTAGTCCGAAAAGCTACTTTTTACATACGGTCGAATTAGGACTCGGGACCACTCCCATTGAGTTCAAAATGACGTTTGCGATCTTTTTAAGTGTAAACTTCGATATGTTTGGAGTTAGAGAATTTTGATACTTTTTCACTTAGGTCTTTGGTTTGGGCTGAGCCCGTTAACCCCACTTATGTATTCAGTCCCAACCCCTTCTCCTCTTCATTACTTCATTCCTCATTTCCTAATACTCAAGCTTTTATAACAATGGAGAGTGGAAGAGGAAATTAAAACTCCAAACCCTAGTTTTCTTTTGCAAATCAAACTCTAGCTCCAAACTAATAGAAGGACCCATTCGTAAGCCTTCTCTTCTTTTTCTCCAACTCATTCTCTTATCAATTTCAGAAATTCCTAAACCTAACTTTGGGAATGTTCTTCTTTTAAAGCTTAGAATCAAGCTTCTTGTGTTGGATTTGAAGAGTAGTTGATTCTCCTTTGCTTTCAAGCTTCTTCTTCATTTGTTTGGGTTCAAAGGTGAGATTTTTATCTCACATCTTAGTCTATAATTATCTTCGATTGTTAGGTATGAATTCCTAACACTTATTATTGTGCAATTGATTTTGGTTTGGATTGATTTGGTGTATATTCCAATTTTTGGTGTTTTGAAATCAAAATCTATGAAAATCCTTTTATGGATGTTTGGACATTGATATTTTAGGCGTATCGGAGAGCAATTAAGGATGGGTTGTCGCTCGACGTAAATCCTTAGTCGTCGTTTGCTCGTCCGAATCGCTTCCGATATTCGTTTGGCCATTTTTGGCCTAGGTTCAGGGAATGCCCTGAACCCAGGTTTCAGACGTCTGAAACGTTGTATTCAGATGTCTGAATATTATACTAAGAATTTTTACTCCCCAGTATTCAGACGTCTGAATCATACTATCCAGACGTCTGAATTGGTTCATTTGGAACGAGAAAGGAAATAGGCTAAAATGTGCCTATTTCAGATGTCTGAAATCAAAGATTCAGACGTTTGAATTCTGTTTTGGAAAATATTTTATTTTCCAAATTCAGACATCTGAATCCTTGATTCAGACGTCTGAATCTGCACTCTTTTTGCCTATTTGCCTATTTCCTTGAGAATTCCAACTTTAATCGATTATGTTGATTCCCTTTTGTTATTATCACTTGTTATCGACTTTGATGACATTTTCTTCATGATTTTTGGGAATATCCATTTTGATGGATTCAGTATCGATTTCTTTGGATTACATTCACGTCTTCGAATGTGAATTTTGATGATTGATTGTTTCTACAATCACTTCTATGAATTGTCACTTTAGAATATGAAGGTTTCAATACTAGTAGCAAATATCCAAACTCTTTCAACAAAATGATTTCGACTCTATTTTCAATAACAAAGCTCTTTTCTTAAACCGTTTTCCAATCTACTAGTATATACAAACCTTTACCTCACTCGTATGAGAAATCTAATTAAACGACTTAGTAAAACGAGTGGTATGAAACGCTTGCGTTTACTTCGCCGGTTAATTCTTGGACTTGTTCGATTGAATCTCTTGTGACAATTTTCTAGTGGAGATCTACAATTGGTTCGTAAATATTTAAGTTAAGCTAGTGGTTACACATGAAGCTAAGCTCATATATTTACTAGCTTACTGTAATTGACACTTCTTGATGATCATGACGATCATTTTTGTGATTTAGACTAGCAATTGCGCGATGTCTCTTTGTCTGCGATTTAGACTAGACCCTGTTTCAGTGTGATTTTGACTCACACTTGTAGGGTAGCGCCCCCTGGTCTTCGGGCCGTTCGTGTGTCAAAAGTTAATGGCTAGCTACCATGAGATAGTGCCTCGTTCGTGTGATACATATGTTGGTGAGTTTTCATGCTCCCGTTCGTGTGATAGGCCTCCCCTCCTTTTTTTTGTGATTTCTGGATTTCGTGTGTTGAATTCTGGAATTTATGCTTCACCAATTTTAGTGATTTTCATTGATATGATTTATGAATTTTTGTGCCTTGGTGAATTCGTGTGTCATTGACTTGTTGTGAATACAAGTTTTGGGTATGATACCCTTTTTGGATCTTTGTGAAGATTTTTGTGATATTGATTAATCTCACGTTGAGTTTCAGTTACATACTTATTGTAGTATGCCCGTATGGATATCATATTTTTATGCCATATCTCTTGTTCTATATCATGTTATCTGATATTTATGGCTAGACTGATCCGTTTATTATTTTCTTATAAATAATACTCGGGTAAGACCGAGATGTTGCAGGTGCTTCTGCTTGACTTATCCCCAGGGATTCATTACTCTGACATTTGGATAACCACATAGATTAGCAGTTTTTGGTTGTATACACTTGAGATATAGACTCATAGTTGTATTCTTTTGTATAGCACGTGTTGTTATTCTTTTGTATTATTATGGATCTTTTTGACCACTACTCTGATGTACACTTTCATGTGTTAGTTATATATTCATATCTTCTTCCTCCGTTGTGATATGAATTATCTGTGACTGATTTATGTTATGTTTATTTCTATATTTGTTTCCGAAGATTTATATATAGCCACTATGTAGTAGCTTTGAGTCTGTGACCGTATGTCGGATTCCCTCTTGAGATGAAATGCATGTTATATTTTATCCGGTATATCGGTGCTCGCACAAAGCAATTACATGGATGGTCGCTCCTCAACAGCCGTATTCTCCGTGCTAGTTGACAGCATTACACCGGAGTGTTCTTGGCTAGGGTGGGTATAGAGGTGGGGCGTTATAGTATATTTCTATAAGTTTTACGTTATGGTATATGTTAATACATTATTTGATATGGTGGGTTTAAAAATATGTATATATGTTTAAAAGGTATGTTTCGTATGTATATACATTAGTTTACATAAATGTGATTTGGTTTTATTTATATAGATTTTGTACTTATTGGGATTTAATATTGGTTTGAAGCAAATGGATATTATTTTAAATATTGTTTTGAAAATGAAGACAATATATATTTAGTTCAATTCATATTAACCGAATCTAATCGTTCATTGGTTCCGTATCTATTAGTTGTCCATCTTATTCGTGTCAACCTTGCTTTGCTTAGGATTCGTAGCTCCTTTCCTTGTCAAATCCTCTCTAGCCTCGAAAGGTGAGTAATCACTCAGATTAATGTTCTTTTATTTATTAAATTTGATTTCAATTTAAACGACAATGAAATATGCTACCGTTTGTTATTTACACTGTTATATATGTCATTACCCGTATCAGTTTACCTGTGAAATCTGACACTATTATCTGTTATTTATGCAATGATAATACAGTTTGGCTGATAATTGATTGATTTTTTGATGTTTATATTGGATGTTAAATTGTTTACGTTAAGGAATAAATAGTATGCAATTGATTTGATATAGGTTGGTTAAAAAAATTTAAAATGGATTAATATGTTGAATATTGATTAGTTAAATTTGACACTTTTAAGTGTTAAATTTGACTGACGTAGAAGTTGGTCAAGTACACTTGAACCATTGAATGTATATTGAATTAATTATTGTAGTATAAATTTGAAATTAAATAATAAGTGAAAAACCGTATAAATAATTAATGGAATAATCTTTAATCTGCATGAAATGATAGTGTAGATTCTAAAAATAATTATATTAATTTGCATGAATAACAAATGTAACTTAATACGATTATTTCGGGATTATTGAAATAAATTGTTGAATTGTTATGTATGGATGTTATTGCTTGTCTATTTGCTTTGACACCATCCCAGTTATCACACTACAAGTTCACTTTGCTTTGCTTTGATTTTTGAATTGAAATGGAATCGTGTTGAAATGATAAATACCCAAATGAACTTGACCTAGGATAGATAATTAAATAAAACCCGACTGGTCAAAACTGATTTAAAATAAAATAATGATTTTATTTGAATAAGGAATAAGGTTTGAAATGAAGTTGGCATCGGAATTTTAATGAAAGGAAAATGCTAATATTTAATAATCTGAACAAAATATTAATAAAGTAATTTATGAAAGAACGTTGTTTAATTTAAGAAATGATTGAATTAAGCTTTGAAATTATGTAATAATTAAGCTTTGAAATTATTTAATAATTAAGTTTGGAATTATTTAATAATTAAGATTGGAATTATTTAATAATTAGGTTTTGGAATTTAATTGATAATTAAATTTTGAAATTATTAATCAAGTTTTGAAATTATTAAATAATTAAATAAAATTGAATTATTAGATAATTAAATAAAAATTTGAAATCTTGGATAAGAGAAATTGAACTTTTGAATAAGTGAATTTGAACTACATAAACGAAATTCGGTTTCTTTATTAATTAAGTTGTGGAAAATTTAAGTAAGTTAACAAGTGAAATCGAACTTCTTGAATATGTGAAATTAAGTTTCTTTATTGAGTTTGGAAATTTGTAACTAAGTAAATTATGTGGAATTGAATTTCTTTAACAAGAAATAAAATATGTGATTTATTGAAATTAATGTAGGTCTTGTAATTTAAAGAACTGATTTGACGAATCTAATTTAATCCAATTTGAAGTTTTGATATAATCAAGTTGAACTTAGGTAATTGATTTAATGAATTGAAAATTAAATAGAAATTGTTTTGAATGACAAATTTACTTAATGAATATTGAATGAAATCGATCGATGTATTTAAATTGATTGGAATGTTAAATTATATTAATTTAAATGATTTTGGAATGAACTTATATACCAATTTGAATGTATATTAGAATTGTTCTAAATAAAAATTGAAATTGAATTATAGAGTTTTGAAATGGTAAATATGGAAGTTATGAAACGTAAAATATGAAATTTGATTTAGAAAGACAAATAAAATGTTGATTTGTAAATTCGAATTGAAATTGAAATTGATTTGGTTTCGAAATATATTAAAAATGACCAATCGATGTAATAATTACGAAAGTTATTAAAGAGACCCGAATCGGTTATGGATATACTCTCTATCTAAACAGAAAACCACTTTAATAACTATACACGGAGTGCGATTCAGAATGAAGTGGTTGGATTGACTTACGTGTTGACTGAAGAAAGAGAACGATAATGGACAGCCTTGACACTTGTGTCAAATTGGAAATGACTAAAACGGGAACCGTGCCGCGCCAGATGGGGTTAGCTACCTCGAGCGAACACACTTCTTCGTAAACTACTCATTACTTGTTAATGATTGGTGCATCCTTGGAATTCCAGGAGTGTTATTTCGCGGTGTTGCGATCGTTGCGGCGATGCATTTTCACCAGTCCGGATCAGGCAAACGGTAGTTTCACTACCTTGGGTATTGCCTCATGTGCATTGTCATACTTGTATCCCTATATACGCGACCACTATGAAATTTTTGTGTGTTATACCTATGGATTACTCCTTGATATCCCACTAGTTTACGGTGGAGTTTACAGTGCTATATAGACTATAACGCTTATATAAATGTGTTAAGGAGGATAATGGTAGCGCCTTAACACTATTTTGATATTTATATTATTGATAGACATTATCTATTTAGCGTATATTACTACATAGTAGATAGTTTAACGGATCCTTAGAGGATGGTTATTCCAACATCCTTTGAGTTATTTGTGTTTCAATTGTTATTTCAGTTGAGTTGGATTTATTGATATAAGAATGTTAATCCTGACTCGAGTGCTTTGTGTTTTGCTTTACGCTCGGGTCAGACTGAGTGGTTCAGCTATCGAGACTCGCCTTTGGAGTTGGGGCTTCGCTTGGAGATCCAGCTATCTATCCAGCTTTCAGATATCCAGTTGATTCCAGTGATGTATTCTGATTCTTGTATTTGACTATTGTGTTCGAGAATTCTGTTGTAACTTATTTAACTCTGTTATATATATAGTAGCTTCATGAACTACTATCTTTTGCTTCCGCTGCATATTATTACTCTGTGTCTGTGATTCTGTTATTATTTATTTACTATATATCTATGCTTTGCCTAATTTAAATTAACAATTCGGTATTTTGAATTTTTCAAGTCCGACATGTGCGGATGCGAATAGTCCAAAATACCGGGTCGTTACAAGGTCGCCTTGTTTACCTAATGCTTTCTCTTTGCCAACTTTGTCATTATGCCCTAAGGGACCGCTTCAAGTCCAGTTGCACAGAAAGATTCCCAAATTAATATACTTGGCCGTTTGGCTAGCTTTTTAACAACTGCATTGGAAGCTAGGCCCAGCTTATGGGTAGATTCGATACTAGAGCCTGCTATCAGATCTTATATAAGAGTATATTATATACCATTTAATTGCATATGAGGCTAATATGGTATTGAATACATGGTATGACGAATTGATAGCCGTATAGAAGATTACCTGAATGGGGTATATATAAAGGATCGGGTGCACAAATAATCAATTACTCTTGTGTGATGCTTAGGCAATAGCAAATATCTGCTAACCTGAAGCAATAGGAACTGATAGAACAGAGTGAGAATCATAGAGCTGGGGGTTGGTGCTCTTTCTGCCCGAAGCTAGGATAGAATGCGTGATAATCTAAGTAGTAAGTAAGGGCTTTTGCCCTCTTATTTGATTAGGTGATAGAAAAACAGAGTGAGAAGCTTAGGAGTCTGTGCTGGCCTGCCTTGCTTAATATACTGGCCAGGAGAAGTGACTCCCCGAGCTATAAGCAGCCATTAGGTGATCCAATCTATTGGCCCTCCCCAGAGAAGAGAATCTGGGAGCGCCTCACACGGACTTGAACTTGCAGCCGGGAGTGATGGCATGTACACCTTACCTTAAAGTGGTAGAAAACAAAACCTCTTCTTTAAGAAAGCTTACTGAGCCAAAATGAGAATCTTTCTGTTCAACTAGACTTGAGCCCAGCATTAGGCAACAGGTGGTTACTTAGAGGTGCCTGCAAAACTAGTTAAGGCTAGTGAAACAGCATGGGAAACTAGGCGTTTATTATTACTCCCTACTCGAATATTCATGAATAGCTATTGTCTACCCCTCTAGACTTGTATATTCTCTACCATCATATTGAGAATTCTATATCTTCATCATCCAGATTTGTCTACTACGCTATCACTTGTTCTTCGGAAAGTGGATAATTTCGAAGTGGCTTTATATTCTCTAGACTCGTGAGATGCTGATGATATATCTCGTATTCCTATTTTTTGTGACTTCTCTGATTTATTTGAGCTTGTTTCGGGTTTGCCACACAAGCGGGAAACTGAGTTCCATATTGATCTCATTCCAGACATGCAGCTAGTTAGTCGTCCTCCCATAAGGATGTCTACAAAAGAAAATGAGGAACTTAAGAAGCAGCTTATAGAGGTTGAGTCCAAGAAGTTGATTCAGTCTTGTTCATCACCGTAGGGTGCCGCGGTTGTATTTGTGAGGAAGTCCGATGGTACTTTTAGGCTTTGCATTGACTATCGCAAGCTAATCATTGAATTCTCCTCCCTCTTCGCTTGAAGTGCAAAATTGTATGTTTTGGATAGAAACTAAGCTGAAGAAAACGAGTTTTAGGAACGTTTCGAAATCGCTTTAGAAATTGCCTTTGAAATTCTCTTATTATAGAGTATATAATTTTTATACTAAAAATAATATATAATAATAATTTCAAAAGCCCATTTGTTTGATAAACATTTTTAAAACACATTATAATACCTTTGTATGAAATCTAGAAAGAAATATCAAGAAAACATCGAAATAACGGAAATTACACCAAGTATTATCTGTTTTTGTAACGACCCACTATTTTGGACCATTCAAATCGATAATAAAACCACACACGTCTGACTTGAATAACTCAAAACAGTAGATTGTAATATAATTTGGAGCAAATAAAACCAATCACAAAATCACAGACACAGATAAATCAGAATAACTCGCAGCGGAAATAAAATAACAATAGTATTCATGAAGCTACTACAACACAGTCTCAAACACAGTCTCAAAACAGTAAAAAATACCATAGTCTGAAAAGTAAATACAACTGAAATCCCAGTACACAAATGTCCACTAGTACAAAAGCTGAATAGAAAATACTGAATAAATAGATAGCAACTAGATAAATTATGATATCCAGCAAATCCTAGCTCCAGAAGGTGAATTCCAAAGCTAAAATACTCAAGCTGAACTAAGCATGAGAAAATAAACACAAACACTCGAGTCAGGACATACATACTTACAATGTAAACCAACTCAAGTGAACTGTAAAATAAACGTACAAGTAACTTAAAGGATGCTTGGGACTGCCCATCCTCTAAGGATTTGTTAAACTATTTACTATGTAGTAATATACGCTATTATAATAATGTCTAGAAGTAAAGTAAACTTACTTTAAAATAGTGTTAAGGAGTTACCCAATATCCCCCATAATACATACATAGCCCCTGTAGTCTATCCAGTATCATAGACCCTCTTGATCGGGAAGCCATTAGAGGATACTCCACAGGCTATGGCACAAAATCAAAATCATACAAGGTGTGCTTGGGTAGGTGACACGGCACAACTAGGCAATGCCAGGGTAGATATACCAATTGCACTCCCGGACAGGTGGTAACGCGTAGCAGCTACTACCGCCCACCTCGAACCACACTCTTAAAATCAAAGGTGCGCACCAATCAATCATAAAGTAATAGAATGGCATACGAAGAAGTGTGTCCGATAAGAGGAGCGACCTTATTAGCCCGTCGATTGCTCATGTTTTAGCCACCTTATGCCAACTCACGGGAGTCGGGTCTACATACATACCCCAATAGAACGTCTCCCCCATCCTACTTCATTCTGGAATCTCCACCACGTGCACGGTGGTTAAAGTGGTTCGGTATCGATAGAGAGTATGCACATTCGATCCCGTTCACTTTAACAACGAAACGTTATTAATACCTGTGGTTATAAATTTCAAAATGGTTTATATTTCACTTCAAAACTTATTCATTTAAGCCATTTAAATTCAATGTCATAAAAAAATCATTCCAAAGTTGTAGCTTGCTAACTTCATTCATTCAATTATATAATTTCCTAAACACTGTAATAAAATGTTATGGTAGATATAGCAATATTTCAAAATATTTTCATTTTCAGAAATAGCAGCACTTATAAAGTGCTACGGTAATATGTTAGTATTTCAAAAACAGCTCAATTTCAAAAACTGCAGCACTTTAAAAAGTGCTACTGTAGGTATATTAGTGTAATCAAAACAGTTTAAATTCAGAAACTACGGCACCTTAGAAATGCCACGGTTGGTATATTTAGTACATTCAACACACAGCTCAATTTCAGAAACAGCAGCACTTCAGAAATGCTACGGTAGGTATATTTAGTATATTCAACACATAGTTCAAATTCAAAAACTGCAGTACTTCAGAAATGCTACGGTAGGTATATTTAGTATATTCAACACATAGTTCATTAAACCACAACATTTCTAAAACGCTACAATTTCTGTTATAAGTTTTACTATACCCTTTAAAACAATATATCTTCGACTTTTCTAATTTATCACTTTTCAAAATTATTTCACTTTTCAAAATTATTTATTTAGATATTACTTAACTTATAATTTTAATAAAATAACATTTTATTAATAAATATCCAATTTAAATTAAAATTCATTTATTAAGTCAAATACATTATAAATTGCTTAACCTTTGATTCAACAAATAACTTAATACTTTATTTAAAATACCCATTTCATAAATCAATATTCTTACACCGAGTTAAGCTTAAAATTCCATTTAAACCATAAATTTTCAATTATTAAGTCAAATCAAAATCTACATTTTAATCATTAATTTGCTTATACTTTTTAACTTATAGAAATCACTGTAACATTCATTTAAATCATTTAAGTCCAATTGAAGTTAAAATTTCATATTTTTAATTTCAAAAATACTTAATACTTTCAGAAAATACTTAAAATTAACCAAGGGTCTGTATATAATTTTCTAACCTAGGTTAAGGGATACAGATATGTATCATTTCAATTCGTAATTTAAAAAGAAAAATCTTGATTCTATAATTTCAAACCCACAATCACAAGTCAAATAAAATAAATAAAAATCGCTTGAGCTTATCATTTCAGCTCATAACGATTTCTCCTTATTCTAATATCCGTTCGGGTATGTATCATTTCAACCCATAGTGATTCTATTCTACATGGAACTTGTAGTGCGAGAAAACAGTAAATAAAATAAATAGTAAAACATACTATGATGTCAAGTGATGCGATAGATATATAGTCAGGCAATATCATCATATAATGTCATATAACAGGCAGATGTGAGCATATAACATAGCACATCAACTATTACAATTCAAGTGACATTGTTCCACATTTATATAAGTACAATTTGTCTAGAGGGAATAACCCATCTTCTCAAGCTATAGATCAAATTCAAAACACAAAATACAAACTCCGCGAAGCACGAAAAGTACGACAAGATACAAGTGGATGATGCGCGAATATTCAGATCTTGTCACAACCAAAATATACAACATACATAAGAATATAATTCAACATCATATTATAAATCAAAACAATGAATAAAACATGAATCGAAGTGAAGCAAAATTGGTTTATATCAATAAGTGGGCTCGACCGCTATGCACATAAGCTTGGCCACACCCCTACATGGCTCGGCCCTGTTGAATTAGAAGGCTATTGGGCTCAGTCATGGTGGTCATAGGCACGACTAAGCATGGATATAAAGAGGAGTGGCATGGCAAAGGTCAAATGGAGACAAAAACATGGATCAACATTTGGCAAAGGGCTTTTGTTCTATGGTCACGGCTATGGCATGGGGATAATGAAGAGGGGATGTGGCCGATCATGGAGGTGGTGGAGTAGTGAGATGAGGTCGGCTAGGGATGGTGGCCGAGCATGCCAAAGGAGGAGCAACAAAATGAAAAGGGAAAAAGAAAAAAGAAGATGGAGGAGGCCATGACTTACTATAATTTTTCTCTAGACGCAAATGAATTTTTGAGATGAGGTGAGAAACTTTTGTACATGATCTGCAAATAGAAGTAGCAGCTAGAGTTACGGGGTGGACGACTAGCAGATGTGGAAATTAAAGGCTAGGTAAATGAAGAGGCCTAACTTGATTTCTAAGAAAAGAAACCGAAGACTCTTTGAATTTCCAAGCCCAAAAATTCAAATAAAAATCAAATAGAAAAGAGAATGGAAAAATAAAATAAAATAGAAAATAGAAGAATAGAAATGAGGTTGAAAAAAAAATAGACAAAAGTACTGAAAATAATCGCGCTTAAAACGCTGAAGTTATCAAATTTAAAAAGTATAAAATGGAATTTCATGAAACGAAAAGCAGCACGAACATCAGAATCGAATATAGTTTAAAAGAAAACGATTAGAATTTAAAATTTAAAATTTATAATTTTTAAATGTGGTCAAACTTTGACTTTCAGTTGACCAAAATATAAAAATTTTAGAAAATATTTATTTTATTGTATTTGGAAAATAATTTATAAACAAAATCCAAAATTATATTGGAAAATTTCCAAGATTTCAAATTTTTAAATAATTAAAAATTAATGTTTTAAATAAAATGGATTAAAAATATTTATAATATAATTTTGGGTTGTTGCACTCTCCCCACTCAAAACTTTTCGTCCTCGAAAAGGAACGATGCACAGAAACAAGGAAAGATAAGAGAGAAAAGCAAATAGTACCTGAAATAAACAATTCCGGATTCGCAGCACGCATGCTGTCCTCCGTCTGCCAGGCACAATCCCGATCATCCGTACTCCATTGTACTTTGACCAGGTTGATAGATTTCCTTCTTAGCTGCTTCATACCTCTATCGACAATACGAAGTGGCTTCCTGTCGACTGTCAGATTAGGCTCAATATCCAAACTCACGAGAGTAGAAGGCTGGACAATCAAAGATGGATCATGCAGATATCAACGAAGATACGAAATATGGAATACATTATGCGCTCTAGAAAATTTCTTAGGAAAATCCAAACGATAAGCTAGAGAACCAATCATCTCAGAGATACGGAAAGGACCAAAAAAACCTAGAAGCAAGCTTCCCTCCACAACCAAACCGAATCACATTCCTTAAGGGAGAGGCCTTAAGTAAAACCAAATCACCAACGGAAAACTCCAAACTCCTCCTACAACGATCAGCGTACTTCTTCTATCTATCCTGAGCAATCCTCATATTCCTCTTAATCTCCTCAACCTTCTCAGAAGCCTCCAAAATCACATCAGGACCAAGAACCAAACAATTACCGGATTCAATCCAGCAAGATGGAGATCTAAAAGGTCTTCCTTAAGGAGCAGCAAATGGAGACATTTAAATACTAGCCTGAATTCCAATATTAAATGAGATAGACAAAAGACTAAGATAAGATCAAAATAGAGGATGGAAAATATACCTGATAACTATTGTTATAGGTGAATTCAACAAGATGGAGATGATCTTCCCAAGATCCTCCATAATCCAGAACACAAGCATGAAGAAGGTCTTCGAAAATCTGATTCACTCTTTCCGTTTGACCGTCAGTCTGCGGATGGTAAGCAGTGCTCAAATTCAGACGAGTACCCAAAGTTTCTTGAAAAGCCTTCTAAAACTGACTGGTGAAGATAGGGTCCCGATCACTAACAATGCTGATAGTAACACCATGGAGACGACCAATCTCCCTCCTATAAATCTCAGCCAGACTGGAAGCAGAACGGGTAGATTTGACCAGAATGAAATGAGCTGATTTGGTCAATCTATCCACAATAACCCAAATACTATCACTACCCTAGCGAGTCCTCGGTAACCCATCGATAAAATCCATGGAAACTTGGTCCGATTTCCAATTGGGAACCTCAAGTGGCTGCAACAAACCAAGAGTCTTCTAATGATCCGCCTTAACTTGATGACAAGTCGCACACCTACTAACAAAGACATAATTATCTCGCCTCATACCTCCCCTCCAATAAAGCTTCTTCATGTCTTGATACATCTTCGTCATACCCGGATGAATAGAAAGTCGGGGTCGTCGATGTTCCCGAAGTAACTCTTGCCTCAATCCATCAACATTCGGGACACAAATCCACTTATTAATCCTCAAAATACCTCTATCAACGACCTGAGCTTCACTACCATCAGGACTACTCCCACCAACTCTGCCACGAACCCTCTCCCTCATATGCCTAAGCATCTCATCCTCATCCTACTAGCAATGATACGATCCAAAAGAGGAAAAGAAGAAACAAAAAGCTGACACAACATGGTCTTCTTCCGACTCAAAGCATCTGCTACGACATTAGCCTTCCCAAGAGTATAGCTAATGTCAAGATCATAAGAAGCAAGAAATTCAAGCCACCGAACCCGACGCTGATTAAAATCCTTTTGGGTGAAGATATATTTCAAAGACTAATGATCAGTAAAGAGCTCAAACTTAGCACTCAAAAGATGATGCCTCCAATGCTTCAAGGCAAAGGCAAAAGCAAGCAATTCTAGATCATGAGCCACATAATTTGCTTCATGGGTCTTCAATTGGCGACTTGCATAAGCAATCTCCTTCCAATCCTGCATCAGAACAGCTCCCAAACTCTCACGACAGGCATCAATGTATACTGTTAATCCCTCATTTCCATTCGGAACGGTAAGCACTGGTGGGGAAGTAAGCTTACGCTTTAACTCATTGAATGCAACTTCACACTTATCACTCCATATAAACTTAGCATTCTTTCGAGCTAAAGCAGTGAGAGGTGCAACAATCCGAGCAAAATTCTCAACGAATCTCCGATAGTAACCAGCAAGACCCAGAAAATTACGAATATCGGTTGGAGTCCTAGGAGTTTCCCAATCCTGTAATAGAATAGGGAGAAATAAGGACCACAAAAAGTATAGAATGATCAAATTAAAGAAACAGAAAAAAGGGAAAGACTTACATTGATCGCAATGATCTTGACTGGATCAACAGAAACTTCATTCCTAGAAACAATATGCCCGAGAAATCGGACTTCATCCCTCAAGAAATGGCATTTTGAGAATTTAGCATTTGACCGATGGTTTCTAAGATTCCCCAGAACGAATTTCAAATGTGACTCATGCTCTTCCCTGTTCTTGGAGAAGACAAGGATATCATCAACAAAGACTAGAACAAACTTATTAAGCATATCACGAAAAACACAATTCATCAAATAAACAAAGAAAGCAGGAGCGTTAGTCAAACCAAAAGGCAAAACTAACCATTCATAGAAACCATTCTCAGTACGAAAAGCAGTCTTAGGAATACTTTCCTCAGCCACTCTGAGCTGGTGGAAACCTGTAGCAAGATCAAGATAAGAGAAAACAGTAGCTCCATAAAGCTGATCAAACATATCATTGATGCAAGGAATAAGATATTTGTTCCTCATAGTGAGCTTGTTCAGCTCCCTATAATCAACACACATCCTCAATGAACCATCGGACTTAGTGACGAACACCACCGCTACTCCCCTTTCTGAATGGCTAGGTCTGATCAGACCCTTTGAGAACAAGTTCTTAATTTGCTACCTCAGCTCAACCTTCTCACGGGGTGCCATTCTTCTGAGTGGAAGAACAACAGGTCGTGATCAATTTCCCGCTTAGGAGGTAAAGAAGTGACTTCACCAAATACATCGGGATAGATTTTGACCATATGAATTGAGTGAGTATCACTAGGAAAAGCATCAAGAGAATCAATAAACCTCTAGCAAAATCCTGGGGCAAGCTACACTGAATCACCAAAGAATCACCTTTATCACCAATAAGAGAAATAGTTCGCGAATTACAAGAGATAACGACATCATGCTTCTTCACCCAATCACCTCCAAGCAATAGATCAAAAGTATCACAACCCATAACAAAGAAATCACCAGAAAACTTATACCCGGAATAGAAGAGTTTCACATTTCTACAAATCCTTCTAAGTTTTCGGGACCACCAATTGGATTTGAAACACACAAAGTTACAAGAGCCAACTCAAGAGAAAGAAGATGCTCAAATTTATTACAAAGATCCACAGAAAGAAAGCTATGGGAAGCACCAGTATCAAAGAGAACATGAAGAGGAAAATTAAATAGAGAAAAAGTGCCCCGAAGTGTACCTTAGTTGTCACTAGGATCAGGAGCAGGAACAGGTGCAGGTGGTGGAGCTGGAGAAGAAGCAGAAGTTACAACAAAAATACCAGATGACTTGCCCTTCTGCTGAGTAAGGCAGTCCTTCTTGCAATGGCGAGGGTGTAGACAAATGTGGCAGAGATCACACCTGGTCAACTGAGGTGGAGGAGGGATATCAACACCAACTAAAGTGGGATAGCTATTAGCATAGCATCCCCTCTGATTACATCTGAAATAAGAGATGGCAGATAGGTCTACAGACTGCTTCTGAGATGAAGAAGATGATCCAACCCTGGAGTCTTGTTCTGATTCCATTTCTGATGATGAAAGTTGGGCTTCCTCTTCCAAGGATTACCAGAAAAAGACTGAGCTGGAGCATAACGAGCAGTTGGAAGATCCTTAGAATTAGGATTCTCATATCTAATGGCCATGTCCATTAGAGTGGTGAAAGGACTATGCACATTAGTTATGAGACGATCATAGTACACTGGACGAGCACCAGCAATGAACTTCTCATTCTTATTGAGAGGAGTGTCAATCAGATTAAGGACAAACTAAGAGAGTTCATTGAACTTCCTCTCATATTCAGCAAAAGACATATCACCCTGTTTAGATCCATAATTCCCGATACAGATGAGACTTTCCTTCCTCGGGCATCCACTTCAAAAGAAAAGCATCTCTAAAGCACGATAAAGAACATAAGACAGATTTCAAAAGAGAAATTGAACCAAATTCAGAATAAATAGAAGATGATACCGAAACTGCTCCCAAGAAATGTCAGCCTCAGCAGTATGGGTTGTGATAGATTCCCACCAATCCAAGGCTGCTCCTTTCAATTGCCAAGCTGCCAACCGACGCTGCTAGGCATTAGTGATCTCAAGACCGAATAAAATCCTCTCCAAATCCTTCAACCACTATTGAGCCTCAATAATTCTCTCGGATGCGGTGAACTTAGTGCCACAGAGATTAGTGTATTCATTACAGAGTTTAGTGAACCTAACTGGTGCAGTAGGTTCAGGAGCTGGGGCAACACCACATCCCCTACCTCTTACATTCCTATGACTCATCCTGAAAATCAAAAATGAATTTTAGGAAAAAGGTAATTGAGAACAAAGACAAGATTAGATAAGATAAGATGCAAGGGGAATTGAATATCCGAAACAAAGAAATTATTAACAAGGTGGATAAAGAAAAGAAGGAAGTTTAGAAAAATTTGATTTCAAAGCAAGAAAAGTTTTTTTATCAAAATATTGTTTTAAAATCCTTCGAAAATCATTTTATACTTTAAAATACGTTATCTCATAAAGAAAGGATTCCAGGATTGATTGCACCCATTCTAGGGTATTTCTACCTTATCTTTAAGGAGTTTTCACTCCGTAGGCTAAGGTTTGCCTAAAACCAAAGCTCTGATACCAAATTTAACAACCCACTATTTTGGAACATTCAAATCGACAGTAAAACCATACATGTCTGACGTGAATAATTCAATATAGTATATTGTAATATAATTTGAAGCAAATAAAACCAATCACAGAATCATAGACACATATAAATCAGAATAACTCACAGTGGAAATAAAATAACAGTAGTAGTTCATGAAGCTACTACAACACAGTCTCAAACACAGTCTCAAAATAGTACAAAATGCCATAGTCTGAAAAATAAATACAATTGAAATCCCAGTACACAAACGTCCACTAGTACAATATCTAAATAGAAAATACTGTATAAAAAGATAGCAACTAGATAAATGACAATCTCCAGCAAATCCTAGTTCTAAAAGGTGAATTCCAAAGTTGAAATATTCAGGCTGACCGAGCGTGCAAAAACGAATACAAACACTTGAGTCAGGACATACATACTTATACAATGTAAACCAACTCAAGTGAACTGTAAAATAAATGTCCATGTAACTTAAAGGATGCTTGGGATCATCCATCCTCTAAGGATCCGTTAAACTATTTACTGTGTAGTAACATACGCTATTATAATAATGTCTTGAAGTAAAGTAAACTTACTTTGAAATAACATTGAGGAGTTACCCAATATCCCCCTTAACATATACGTAGTCCCAGTAGTCTATTCAATAACATAGTCCCTCCTGATCGGCAAGCCACCAGAGGATACTCCACAGGCTACGACACAAAACCAAAATCTTATAAGGCATGCTAGGGTAGGTGACATGGCACAACTAGGCAATGCTAGGGTAGATATACCAATTGCACTTCCGGACCGATGGTAACGCATAGCAGCTACTACCACCCACCTCGAACCATACTCTCAAAATCAATGGTGCGCACCAACCAATCACAAAGTAATAGAATGACATACGAAGAAGTGTGTCCGATAAGAGGAGCGACCTCATTAGCCTGTCGATTGCTCCTGTTTTAGCCACCGTATGCCAACTCACGGCAGTCGGGTCCATTTACGTACCCCAATAGAACGTCGCCACCATCCTACTTCATTTTGAAATCTCGACCGCGTGCACGGTTGTTAAAGTGGTTCGGTATTGACAGAGAGTATGCCCATATCCGATCCCGGTCTCTTTTATAACCAAATGTTATTAATATTTGTGGTTATAAATTTGAGAATGGTTTACATTTCACTCCAAAAAATATTCATTTAAACCATTTAAATTCAATGTCACATAATATTCATTTCAAAGTTGTAGCCTTCCTAAGTTCATTCATTCAATTATATAATTTCCAAAACATTGTAAATTTCAACTGCAACAGCACTTATAAAATGTTACAGTAGATATGGCAATATTTCGAAACATTGTCATTTTCTGAAACAGCAGCACTTATAAAGTGATATGGCAAATATGTTAGTATTTCAAAAACAGCTCAATTTCAGAAACTACAGCACTTTAAAAAATGCTACTGTAGGTATATTAGTGTATTCAAAACAGTCCAAATTAAGAAACTGCAGCGCTTCAAAATTCTACGGTAGGTATATTTAGTATATTCAACACATAGTTCAAGTACAGAAACTGCAGCACTTCAGAAATGCTACGGTAGGTATATTTAGTATATTCAACACATAGTTCAAATTCAGAAACTGCATCCCCTCAGAAATGCTACGGCAGGTACATTTAGTATATTCAACACATAGTTCAAATTCAAAAACTACAGCACTTCAGAAATGCTACGGTAGGTATATTTAGCATATTCAACACATAGTCCATTAAACCATAGCAACTCTGAAACGCTACAATTTCTGTTACAGGTTTTACTATACCCTTCAAAACAATATATCTTTGACTTTTCTCATGTCTAACTTATCAAACTTATTTCACTTTTCTAAATTATTTATTTGGATATTACTTAACTTGTAATTTTAACAAAATAACATTTATTAATAAATATCCAATTTAAATTAAAATTCATTTGTTAAGTTAAATACATTATAAATTGCTTAACCTTCGTTTCAACAAATTACTTAATACTTTACTTAAAATACCCATTTCATAAATAAAATATTCTTATCACTAATTTAAGCTTAAAATTCCATTTAAACCCTAAATTTTCAATTATTAAGTCAAATCCAAATTTACGTTTTAATCATTAATTTGCTTATACATTTTAACTTATAAAAATCACTATAACATTTATTTAAATCATTTAAGTCTAACTGAAGTTACAATTTCATATTTTTAATTTCAAAAATACTTAATACTTTAGAAAATACTTAAAATTAACCACGGGTCCGTATATAATATTCTAACCTAGGTCAAGTGAAACAGATATGTATATAATTTTATACATTTTAACTTATAAAATCACTATAACATTTATTTAAATCATTTAAGTCCAATTGAAGTTACAATTTCATATTTTTAATTTCAAAAATACTTAATACTTTCATAATATACTTAAAATTAACGACGCGTCCGTATATAATTTTCTAACCTAGGTCAAGTGGTATAGATATGTATCATTTCATTCCATAATTTAAAAGGAAAAATCTGGGTTCTATTATTCAAACCCGCAATCCCAAGTCAAATAAAATAAATAAAAATCACTTGAGCCTAACATTTCAACTCATAACAATTTTTCCTTATTCTAATGTCCTTTCGGGTATGTCTCATTTTAACCCATAGTGATTCTATTCTACAGGGAACTTGCAGTGTGAAAAAATAGTAAATAAAATAAACAGTAAAACATATCATATGATGTCAGGTGATGCAATAGATATATGATCAGGTAACAACATCATATAATGTCAGATAACAGGCAGATGTGAGCATATAACATAGCATATCCACTATTACAACTCAAATGATATTGTTTCACATTTATATAAGTACGATTTGTCTAGAGTGAATAACTCACATTCTCAAGCTAGAGATAAAATTCAAAACACAAAATCCAAACTCCGCAAAGCACGAAAAGGCACGACTAGATACGAGTGGACGATGAGCCAATATTCATATCTTGTAACAACCAAGGTATACAACATACATAAGAATCTAATTTAACATCATATAATAAATCAAACAATGTGTAAAACATGAATCAAAGTGAAGCAAAATTGGTTTAAATCAACAAGTGGGATCGGCTACTATGTATATAAACTCGGCCACACCCGTACATGGCTCGGCCATGTTGAATTAGAAGGCTATTAGGCTCGATCATGGTGGTCATAGGCATGGATAGGCAAGGTTATGAAGAGGAGTGGCAAGGCAAAGGTCAAGTGAAGACAAAAGCATGGATCAAGAGGAGTTTTTGCAATTTTGGTGAAGGGCTTTTGTTCTATGGTCACGACTATGGCATGGGGATGATGAAGAGGGGATGTGGCCGATCATGGAGGTGGTGAAGTGGTGAGATAAGGTTGTCTAGGGATGGTGACCGAGCATGCCTAAGGAGGAACAACAAAATGAAAAGAGAAAAAGGAAAAAGAAGATGGAGGAGGCCATTACTTACTGTAATTTTTCTCTGGACGCAAATGAATTTTGGAGATGAGGTGAGAAACTTTTCTATGTGATTTGCAAATAGAAGTGCCAGCTAGGGTTATGGGGTGGACGACTAGGAGATGTGGAAATGAAAGGTTAGGCAAATGAAGAGGCCTAACCTGATTTCCCCAAAAAGAAACCGAAGACACTATGAATTTCCAAGTCCAAAAATTCAAATAAAAATCAAATAGAAAAGAGAATGGAAAAATAAAATAAAATAAAAAATAGTAAAATAGAAATGATGTTGAAAAATAAAAATATAAAATAGACAAAATTACTAAAAATAACCATGTGTAAAACGCTGAAAGTTATCAAATTTAAAAAGTATAAAACGGAATTTCATGAAACGAAAAGCAGCATGAACAACAGAATCAAATATAGTTTAAAAGCAAATGATTACAATTTAAAATTTAAAATTTAAAATTTTCAACTGTGGCCAAACTTTGACTTTCAGTTGACCAAAATATAAAAATTTAAGAAAATATTTATTTTATTGTATTTGAAAAAATAATTAATAAAGAAAATCCACAATTATATTAGGAAAATTCCAAAATTTCAAATTTTTAAATAAATCAAAATGAAAGTTTTAAATAAAATGGATTAAAAATATTTATAAAATAATTTTGGGTTGTTACACGTTTAAAACAAGCCACGACTCAATATTCGACAGCAGTTTTGAATAGGTTAACAATGTCAAAAGGACTTGAAATTTTGCTGGAATGTAGTGATCAACGTTTCTACTTCAATCAACGAAAAGAATCATTTTAATCCGATTTGAAACGAATGAGTTATGTTGTGTCAAACATGGACTCAAGCGCTTATCTATTCATTTAATTCTCCTCCCTCTTCACTCGAAGTGCGAAATTGTGTGTTATATGTAGAAATTATGTTGAAGAAAACAAATTTTAGGAACGCTTGGAAATCGCTTTAGAAATTGCCTTTGAAATTCTCTTATTACAAAGTATACAATTTTTATACTTAAAAAATATAATAATAATTTCAAAAGCCCATTTATTTGAAAAACATTTTTAAAACACATTATAAAAACCCATGTATGAAATCCAGAAAGAAATATCAAGAGAACATCGAAATAACGGAAATTACACTCAAGTATTATTCGTTTAAAACAATCTACGACTCAATATTCGACAGCAGGTTTGAACAAGTTAGTAGTGTCAAAGTAACTTGAAATTCGGTAGGAATGTAGTTCAACATTCCAACTTCAATCTACAAAATTTCATAACAATCTGGTTTCGTTTTCTATTTCGAAACTGGTACAATGAAAACAGTTTGTTGGGTTCAACTTCCAAGCATGAAAAAGTTGATCAAATAGCATTCGATTTGAGCTCAAAATTGATACGCATGTTGTAGAAAACTTTATGTATCAAATAAAGAAAGAATCACGCAATTTGGATAAAATATGAGAAAGTTATAATGTCTCAAAGTTGAACTCAGATAGTGTTTTCACTATAAAACTCTGGGCAAAAACATGGTCCAGGTCAAAGTTTGGCAGCATGTTTATATAAGCTATCTATATCAAAATGACCTGAAATTTTATTTCTGTGTCACATACCCCTCGGATAGGAACCCGCAAAGCGTTAACGTGTGTCCCATACCAACTGTTCTCACTAAACGGTTTACTAACCGCTAGCAAATTTTACACTTAAAGCAGTAAAAGGCCCCTCATCTCATCGGTAAACCAGACCCGAAGGTCAAAATGATAAAAGGAATAGATTAGGAATTAACTGAAAAGATAAACGCACATGTTATTTTGAAACAAAATTTCAGGTCATTTCGACATAGATAGCTTGTATTAATATGCTGCCAAACATTGACCTGCACCATGTTTTTGCCCAGAGTTTTACATTGGATACACTGTCTGGGTTCAAATTTGAGACATTATAACTTTCTTATATTGTATCCAAATTGCGTGGTTTTTTCTTTGTTTGAGAGATAAAGTTTTTTACTACATGCCTAACAATTTTGGGTTTAATTCGATGCCATTTGTTCCTCTGTTTCATGCCTGAAAGTTGAACCCAAGATGGTTTCCGGCCTGGGCATTTTTGGTTTTCTAACTGTTGCAAACATGGCCTGAGTCCATGTTTAAGACAGCATAACTCATTCGTTTTAAATCGAATTTAAGTGATCCTTTTTGCAAATTGAAGGAAGAGTGTTGAATTACATTCCTGCAAATTTGAATGGCAATCTGGGTTCGTTTGCTATTACAGAACTGTTGTCGAACTTGAACCAGCAGCCTGATGGAATTCAGCACGCGTTTTATCTAATCATTTAATTCTCCTCCCACTTCGCTCGAATTGCATGTTGAACTTCATTTCTGCAAATTTTGGTTGAAAAGTATTGTCATTTGAGTAATTGGTATATTTTTGCTAAATTAAGGATTTTAATAATAAAAATGTTTTAGAAATATAAATTAATTGTTTTATATGATAGAAAATGTTTTATTATGCATGTATCATTTTGTATACTCTGTGATGTATCTATATATGTGTATATGTATGTGATGATCTACTGTTTTGTGATGTGTTTTATATTTGAGTTGTTACATTTTGTTCTGTTAGATTTTATAGTCATTATAGTTTTGTATTAAATATCTATTGGATATGTCGATCAACCTAAAAAAATATGCTACATTTATCGACGTATTCAGTAGATAGTTAAGACAAGGCTATAGATGGTCTCTCCTACCCAGCTCTATTCTCCGTATTAGCAGACGGTATTACCTTGTAATACTCTTTGCTAATGTGGGTCTTGGTGTGAGGCGTTACAACTTGGTAAATATTGTTTATTTCCAGTGAAAATCACCAAGTCTAAATACTTTATATTTTTAAATAATTTAAATTAGTTTATCTACAAAATATATATACTTTAAAACATTAAAAATAAAAACTACTTAAACACTTTACTTAAAATTACTAGTTATGAAATTTTATACTAATATCTCATGTAAACCTAAGCCCAAACTAATTTTAAAATAAAATTATTAGATAGATTATAATTATTAAATAACCATTTTTAAATCAAATACTAGTTAAATCTTTTAAAGTAATCACTTCTATAATTAACTTAATAAATATTTACTTTAAAATTTTTAAAACAATTTAAGAAATAATTTCTCCTCCAACCAGAAGCTCTAATACCATGTTGTAACGCCCCAGCCCGAGACCAACCTAAGTAAAGAGAATTAACGAGTAATCCCATCTAGTAAAGCGGAAAATAGGGCTGGTTAAGGGCGTTCATCTATAACTTTGTCTTAAACATCCACTGAATACGTCGATAAATGCAATATGATTTTTTTTTTCTATCTCAAAATATACTTCCAATAAAGCAAACCTCAAAAATAATCTCATTTATATTCTCATCGTTATAATTTAAAAAATAAATAAATGGCATTGCCTCAGTATTGAGTCTCTAATAAATAATTATATCTGTTGGCTGCAGAGTTGACAGAACGATCAAAACTGGCTCGCGACTCTATCACTCATCTCTAAAATCAATGGCTGCAACTACCATTAGAAAATAAATTTAATATTTAATCTCAAAATGTGATTTTCGAAATCTCGATCCTTAAAACGCAAATCATCGTGTCTGATTGCCTCAGCATAGCATTTAGGAGATTTCTATAGATAACGTTGATCAGGTTTATCGAGTGGAACTCTTAACTACTCGATGGATAACACAATGCTTTCAAATTATTTATATGAAAGAATACTACTCATGTAAATATATTCTCAAAACATTCTTTGATTTTTGAAATATCTCAAAAGTCCAATTTCTTTTTCAAAACTCATATATATATATATATATATATATATATATATGTATGTATATAGCTTGAAACACTCAAACCAAATAACATTAAGAGAATGCATCGAGATATTCCAAGAATACTCGATTCACAAAATCAACAGAAGGTGATGGAGTTTTTGTTAATTCTTACAAGATGAAAAGCCACTCTCGAAAATCATCAAGACACAAGGTAAGCAAGATATTCTTCTCGAAGGAGAAGAAGCACACAAACAACAAATCATTACTTCAAACAAAGTAATGCTACAAAGGATAACACTGATTGAGTATTAGAAGAGGATAACATAAAGAAACTGAATGATAAACTCAATCAAACTCGAACAATCTAGAAACTCACCTCATTCCTTAGTGGATGTCCTCGTGGAAAGATAGCCGAAGGCTAAAAGATAGGAATATGGTTAATTCAACCCTCGATTGCCCTATTGTATACCAAACCAAAACGGACTCATCAAAACTCAGCAAAGTCACCTTGACTGGAATTCGAGTTATATCATCAACATCTCGATACTCAAGAGTTAATTCAGAAACTTCAGAATCATCATTAACGTTCCAAAGTGATAGAAATAATAAACCATTCAAAATAGGAAACCTTAATATACAATAGGATCCTATAAAACAAAGGATTGGACTTAATATCAAACAAGTCAATCCATCTCAAGATTATGAGTAACAAACAAATACTCACAAAAGAAACATCAAATAGAAATCTAAGAATACTCACAGCGAGCCAATCGTTGTGGATCCCCTCAATACGAATCACAACTCTCAAAGTAACATAACAAGAATACTCCAAGGAATCAATAAGCTACATCGATACGAACTCACTCGCATCGACGTAATTAAGAATAGAATAATCCTAAATAAGATTATTCATAAGATAACGTAACATCAAATTCAATTATGGAATACTACGGAATACGATATATATATTCCTAGACATATTCCATCTCAACATATCCCAATACACGAAAAAGAATCAAAGCACAATTCAAAAACAAGTTCAAATAAAGGACAATGATTCACTCGTATTGTACTTCAACATATCGTGATATACGTACTGTTTCTATGTTTATTCTATTGTTCTAACCATAGCTCTGATACCATGATGTGATATAACGACCAGAAAAATTTCAATAATTTAATCTGTAAATTAATAAGTTTTGGTAATTTAATATGAAGAGAAAGAAAAACTTTATAATTTAACCATTGAACAATGGTAATTAGAACTAATTAGTAATAATTGAAATGAAGTTCTAATGATAAAATAAGGTAAATTGTTGCACTTAGTTATAAATTTGAATATAAGAAAACAAGTGTGAATGTTGCATCATTTATGAGATAATATATGATAAATATAAATGGAAGTAAATTAGTGTTAATTAAGTAATTGTTACATTTGATTAGTAAATTGTGACGTCCCGGAAATTGGGGCAATATCAATTTAATAATCTACATTAAAAATTAAATTGATTTGATAATAATTATTAATGATATTTGAATCGATTTAATATTTTCTTTAAAATAAATATTTAACTGATAATTTATCTTTTAAAAGCTAATTTAAATTGTTTCTATTTATAATGTATATATTTATATATTTGTATATATTGTAAATAGATAAACTCTGTTTTAAATTTAATAAATAAAGACGTGTTTTCTAATTTTAATATTTCAGATAATTTGGAAATTTGATTTAATTTAGTATTAAGCTATTAAATAGATAATCATATGTTTTTAGTTACTCAAGATAAATTTAATTTGTTTAAAAATAAATTCTAGTCTAGATTTAAATTTAAATAAAAAGATTGTTTTGTTCTTTTTAATTTAGCTTTATAAAATAAGTAATTTATATTTTGAAGAGAATGTTTCTTTTATAAATTATTGTAATTCAATAATGAGTTTTATATAAACAATATTAACAATGTAATGTTTTCACAAATGAATTTTAATGGAAATTGTTATTTCAATTCTATTTATAAATGGAAGCTATGATTTGAAATTTCAAAAAAAAATGAAGTCTTTCAAAATTGTTTAAAGTAAAATAAACTTTATAACTATTAAGCAAAAAGTATAGATCAAATAATGGTTACAGACATAAGTAATAAATAAATAATAAGTAAATGGAGTATTTAATAGTTTATGTTCAAAAATAAAACAAACTTTATAGATATGAAACATAAGTGTAAACCAAGTATAGGGTTATAAAAATAAGTCTGAATACATAAACTTAAGAAATTGTGATATTAACATAAGGATAAGAAATAATAAGTAAATAAAGTAATAAACCAAAGTAAATGACTAAACCAAATTTTGAAATGTGTATGTAAAATACAAAAGCAAGCTGGGTTTGTGTAAAATAAAATAAAATAAGAAAATATGCAGGCAAAAGGAAAACAAAATTTCAGGCTAGAATAAGTAAAATATTGTGTGTAGCCTGTAGAATTTGGAAATGTAAAGTAAAAGCATATTTGGCATAAGTAAAACATAACCAGACATTGTATAAATAAGTCTGTAGCCTGTAGATAAAAATGCAAAGCAAAGTATAATTAAAGAAATACAAAGTGAAGAAACAAAGTAAAGTACAAAACATATGCAGGTTAGAGAAGAGAAGTGCAAAGCTAAGTAAAAATATCTATACATAGGAATGTGTAGTAGGGAACATAAAGTACTCAAATAATAAATGCTTTCATCTCTTAGCAGCTAATAAAATCATTTCGAATTGTTTAACATCATTTTAGCCTCCCTAATGCAAAGATCTGGCGTGATACAAACAAAAACATAGTGTACCTGCATGTGCTTAAACCAGATGCCACCTTCCCTTGAAACCTTTTATATATATCATGTCTTCTTTTATATTTTAATTCGTTCAACTCAACATAGCAAGCTTTTCCTTTTTATAACTGAAGCTTTCTACAACAACAATACATCAATACAAACTAGAGGATTTAACAGAGGAGATTTCAGTTTTCAAAGCTGTTTCAATACCAAGGTGCTCTGTTTATTTTCAAAACTTTGGTGAGTAACACCTTTAAAATTACTTAAGTTTTTAATATGTTGCATGCTAATATTTGAATGCTTATATATTCATGTGAATATTTATATATTCCTTTCTCTGGCCATTTGTGAGATGGAACTACTGCATATTGTATTCTCTGTGAGTAACCTCACTTTGAAATGGTTAAGTATATATATCTGTTGCATATTCATCTTTGGATAAGTATGTAATGTGTATATATAAATTCAATTCTGTTGAGTGCATATGATTGTATGATATGTAATGCATGTGTATTATCAGAATACTCTCTGTATTTAACTTCCAGGCCTTGTTTTGTTAAAGAAATTCAAAATCATTTTATTTAATCTCTGTTTAAACTTAAGATTTAAATGAAAATGGTTTGTTTAACTGCAAAATTTAGTTTAGAATTTTATTCAAGACAAAATAATATTAATAAGACTCTGGAATCAAAATTTAACTGATCAAGTCAAAAACAAGAGGAAATTTAAATATCCTAATTTATTATTCCAGAGTTAGGATTTGATACATCATGCAAAAATTTGAATTTTGAAACAAAAATCAAGGTTTTTAGTGAAGGGGTTAAAGTGCAGTTTTAGGTTCATCAGAGAAAGGAAATTTGAGTACCTCTGATGATCTATGAAACCGGAAGGGTCGGGGCTCTGCTGGAAGATGGAGTAGTGAACGAAGTATCTACGAAAAATGGTACGAGAGGTGGATGATCATTGTGTTGATGATGGTGGAAGTTTTCGGTTCTTAACCCTAGTTTAAACGGGTTTGGTTGTTTGATCCACCGCGGGTACTATGATTGATCGTGCGTTTCGTGATTTTGGGAGATGGAGGTTAGATTGTAGAGGAAGGCAAGGCCGAAGTTTCAAGACCCCTGATGGTCGGAGTAGCAGCGGCGAGCTGTTGACAGGTTTGGAGAGGAACCTGATTTTTGTTTCCAGGTGGAGTTTCAAACTCGTTTCCGTTTCAGGTTGCCGTGGTGGCTCTGGGCAGTTGTGGTCGTTTCTGGTGGTAGGCGACGACATGTTGGAGTTCCAGTGGATGGCCAGAGGTGGCTAGGGCCACGGTGCATGTGCACCGTGCCCGTTGAAGTGTAGAGGGGGTTTTGTGTTGCAGAGGTATTTTAACTCGGGTAAACTCGGGTTATTCGCGTGCTTGACACGTAGTAGCAGGGGAAAAGACTCGAAGCATTTGGTCTGGCTCCAGTCTGTTGTCCTGTTCCTGTTTCTACAGAACCTGGTAGTAGTGTTGTTTTGAGTTTTCAAACAAATTCAAATGAACTTAGATTGGTAAATCAGATTTAAAACAAAGTTCAAAATCTAGTTTGAAGTTGAATTCAATTTATTTTTTTAAACTCAAATCTGAGATGTAATAAAAGTTTAAATTATGTAAATGGGGTTTCCAGGATTAAAGAAAACCAGGCTGTTTCAGATTTATAAAGTTTAATTTAAAATCTGAAGTAAAATTTTAAACCGGGATTTAAATTCAAAAATTTAAAGTATGGATGCAAATGAACCTTTGAATCCAAGGTAAAAGAAAAAAAAACAAATGAATTTGGGTTTTTAACCAAGGATTAAAAATCAAGTTTTTAAAGGCAGGTTAAAATGTAATGTAATGTAAAAAAGCTTAATTTTTATCAAAAGATTAAGTAGTTGATTTAAAGGCTTTCTTATATAAATAATAAATGTTTTTTTAACATTTCTTTTTAAAGTTTATAAATAAATATTTAAATTGGGCTAATGTTAAACGGTAAATCATTTTGAAATCTTAAATTCAAAATGGAATTCAAATTTAAATTCAAAGGGGGGGTAATATCTAAAATACACTTTAATATTTGTTTAAATCATTTTAAAAAGAATTAATTATCTTAGAGATAAATAAGACATTGAAGGGAATTAATTAATAAGTTAATTAATGGATGACTTATGCATTTAATTTATAAATTAATAATTTAGATTAATTTATAATTAGAGATCAATTAAGAAGTAAATTAAGAAATGTTATCAGTTAATGAAGATAATTAACTAAAGATTATTAATTAATTAATATATGTGATTAATTTTGATAATTAATTAAATTAATTAGATAATCTATTGTAAATTGTAAATGTAATTACTTGATTAAAGTAATTAAGAGATTAATTACTTTTTGTAATTAATTTTGATAAAATGCTTAATTTAAGTTGATTAATTTAGTTTAATTAATTTAAGAAGATCATTTGATAAACCGATAAGTGTTATTACTTAGTGTAATTAATGGAGCATAATTACTTAAGGAAGTAATTAATGTAAATTACTAAATGAAATTAGTGAAAGGTGATGTGTTAATGGAGTAATTTGGATAATTACTTTTGTAA
This sequence comes from Allium cepa, assembly GCA_030765085.1. Lineage (NCBI taxonomy): Eukaryota > Viridiplantae > Streptophyta > Magnoliopsida > Asparagales > Amaryllidaceae > Allium > Allium cepa. The sequence goes on along the minus strand of CM060945.1, from coordinate 302,309,070 downwards.
TTAATCAAGGGATTAATTAATGGAGATAATTATTTATGGGATAATTAATGTATTAATATAAGTAGTTAATGATAGTTAATTACTGAAATGTTATTAATCAAGGGTGATTAATAATTGTGTTTAAATAAAGATTTATTTCTTAATGTAATTAATTTAAATAAAGTAATTTAATTTAAATGTAAATTAGAGAATCATTAATTAATGCAATTAATGATGAAATTAAGAATTGTTTAATTAAGGAATAATTAATAATGTGGTGATTTATTTATGTAATTATTAAGAATAAATGTAATTAATTATATGTAATTAATAAATAAAGTAATTATAAGTTAATTACTATGAATGATTTAAAATAATTAATTTGTGAAACTAAATAAGGACTAATTACTTATTGTAATTAGAGATTGATAAATCAAGAGTGTTCAATCAAGTTAAATATCTAGAGAATAATTAATTAATTTGATTTATAACTAATTTAATGGTTGTATAAGCAGGATTTATAGAAGGAGTAATTAATTTAATTCACTTTAAATTAATTAGAGATAGAAGTAGTTAATTTAATTCATTTTAAATTAATTACAAATGGTATGATTATAAATCATTGCTTATGGATGAATGATATTGATATTTCATTTGATGATTGTGATCTCAGATATGAGATGAGTAATATCTTGTGATATGGATGTTTGGTTTAAGTATGATAATATTCAATTATCTGTTTGGATGATAATATTGATTATCTATATGTGATGATGATATGATTATCTACTGTGATATTATGAATTATCTATCAGTGTGTATTGATAATATTGAATTAAACTGTTAAGGCTAAATAGACAACTTGGCCTTAAAAGACACGTTTTGGATCTCGATGAGACCAGGATCAGTTTTCCTTATTTGGAACATCTGAAAACCACATCGACTCCAAATTAACGATAGGTCGTGAATCTGAAGTGAAGACGAAGATTCAGAATGCAAGGGTTATTGTCGTTAACTCTGAGGGTGATTCCAAAATGAGTGCAACGAGATAATGCCTTCGGTTTCGTTCGAACCCGGAACGAACTTTTATGGATTGAATGCTTTCAACACATCGTCAGGTGGGCGATGAGCATTATAAGAATTTTTTTCTATAAAGGTAATCGCAGCCTCAAGCCACATCAACCGGGAATGGCTAAAACAGGGAATGTGCAACAAGGTTAGGTGGGTCAGGCCCAAGCAGGACAAGATCTTCCCCTGTCTGGATGTCCCTTTTTATACGGCTGTGTGGGCAGTTGGTTGCAAACAACTACGGGGTTGTCTTGTTCGGGACTGTTCAGTAAGGAATGGTTCCGGCCTTGTGTTGCAGGGGGTCGGGAGTGATCCTCGGTACGTTGATCTAGGCCACGTACTGTGACGGGCGGTACCCCAGTTGCCCTGCCATTGTATGGAATCCACAATCCAATAAGTGCCAACGGTTTTGATTGTATTACCCACTTTTGTGGCTAGTAGCTGGAATTTAATGAATGTAACAATTTCGGCTATTTTCTATTTACTTGAAAACCCTAGAACTATTATAATATCACAGAATTTCCTATCAAATGTTTTGGTTAGCGTAAGGTAAAAACTTACCCATGTTATTTGTGGGAAGTCCTACGTGATACCTTTTGTTTTTCAAAAGGATTTTCAAAATTAAGCAACTTTAACCTGTTACTCACACAAGACCCATGTCTGACCCGGAGTTTATTTTTTTTCTTCATAAACTCTCGGGTACTCAAATTTTGAGTAGCCAAGGGATTCAGGTTAGCTTTGACAAGTTCTAGAGGAGCAATGGAGCAGAAGGCTTCAGCGTTGTAGATATACATATAGTTCCGCTGTGTTGGTGTCTCTGAGTTATTTTGTGTTGAGTTGTATAACTAGAAAGGTGTTTATAACTGTCTAGTATGTGATGTATTATCTGTATAACTCTGATGGATGTTGTATATTATGTAAATACTTATGTGATTATTATAATTTTTTCGTTCCACTGTGAGATTCTGATGTTGTTGTTCTTTCTTCTCTATCTTTTCTATTTTCTCATCCCTTTCTTTCTTCAAGACGAAACGGTTTTCTGGTGGGAGGAAGTCGGATCGTCACATAAATAATAATGAATTCATTAATGTGCTACTATTTAATTGGCCTATTAATTTATTTTTAACCATTATATTTGAGAATAAATTTGAATATAAGTAAATAACCGTAAGTGCTGTATAAATAAATAAATTGGCAAAAGAATGGAACAAAGGTAAATTTATTTAATTGGTTTTAAACTTTAATTAATGGGTACAATTGACAAAAGTACACATTTATAAATGCAACATTTGTACAAACTTAAGATGTAAATTGGGGTATATCAATGTCATGGAATGCAAAACTAATGTAACCATGTTTATAGACAAATAAAAGGCATAGAATAAAGATGGGAATTAAATTCAAATCAATTTATTGAAAATTTATCATAATTAATTGGAGTTAATCTATAATAAATGGATTATTGTAGGTAAATGAAAATTTAATGCTACATTGACTTGAATTAAGATGAAATTGTGAAGCATTAATGTAATAGATATGAAACATAATGATTATACCATAAAAAGAAATTTACTCAATAATAAAAGGAAATCGAATTACATTTAGTTATTAGAAAATTTAACTTATAATCTATAAACAATTGAAGTTGAAATTTAAAGCACTGGAATTTTAGAATATGTAACATTTAGTCTATATGGAAATTGTTATGAAGGATTGTAAATTTCTAAGTAAACAAAATTGATAGAAATTGAAATATATAAGACTTGAATGAAAAATTATTTAATTAATTAATTTTTAATTTATTTAATTAATGTGAAAATAGCCATTTTGGCCACTGACTTGGATTTCGACGAAACCAGTTTCATCGGATCCGTAACGGTGAATTATTGTAGGATTCCAAATTTCATAACAATCGGATTTGTCGTTTGATCGTACGGGCTTGAAACGCCTAGAAATCAATTAAATTGAAATTAATTCAAATCAATTTGAAATAAATTGAGTTTAATGTAAATTCATTTGATGGAATTTGGACTTGAAACCTATTCCATTGATTTTAAAATATTCAAACACATATATTTTGGTATATGGGTTGGCCCATTTTCGTTCCGGAGTCGAAATGGGCTTTTCGGGCCACTGCATCGTTCAACGTGTAAATCAATCTTTTCCATTTATTCTATTTTAGGCTTTGCCTATAAATACCTCTTTATAAACACAAGCTACTCCTTATTCTCATTTATCTGTACGTACTTTCTTTCTCCACGCCTCATTCCAATGGCAGACAAACAAATTGCAGATCCAACTGCAAATCAAATTCAAATCCAAAAATCAAACTCCTCAAAGTATATCATATTATATATCGTTGGAATGATATCGTCAAGTCGAACCTACGGAAAGAGTTCGTTTTTCGTAATAGTGCTCAAATCGATCAGAAATCTCGGTCAAAGGGTTGGATCGGCAAACCCTAAGCATTGAATTGGGCGTTTTCGATTGGGGCAACAATCGAGGAAGTGCTTTCTGGGTATAAGAGAGTTGGGTTCGTGGAGTCATTTGATGGTGGTCGGAGGTTGCATAGAGGGCTGTGGCGTTGGGAATTTCAAACTAGGGTTCGGCAGGCCCTAATTGTCGATGGCAACGGGTTGCACCGAGGGAGGTCGGGGCAAGGCGTCGTGTAGAGGGAGGTTTGGCATGGCGTTCGGTGGTGGCGCCATGGCCTATGGGCATGTGTAGGTGGTGCGATCAATGGTCAATGTCAGCTTTGAGAGTGTTTGCCGGGGTTCGAGCGCATCATGTGTGATGCTATATGGTGATGACGTGTTCTCATCTTTTATTTAATTATTTTATTTAAATTTTTATTTTCGAACGTTCTAATTGACGTAACTTTTGCATACGAACTCAGATTCACACGCGGTTTTTAGCGTAGGGATTGTATTGAAATTCCGGACATTTTAACACTTGTTTGAACGAATTCTGAAGCTTTTTGAATTTTGGGCTTTAATTGAATTTAAATTCAATTTAAATTTCAAAGATTAGTGTTTTAACCCACTCATAACTTCTATAATTTCTTATGTTTGTTAAATTGATTTATGATGTGAATAAAATTTATTCATGTATGTTTGGCATATCTTGAATCATTATCTCATTTTATTTGAATTTATTTGGATAATATAGTTATTTAATTTATTATTGAATATAAACTGCCAGTAAATACCTGTTATTTATTATCTGTTCTATATTGATGTTATTGATTGAATTAGATGATGATTGTGATAAATATTTGATAATTGATATTGGATGAATGGATGTTGTATTTTATATTGTTATAAACTGCAAATTGTTATGGATTTTTATTTCATTTGGGATTGCGGTTCGAAATGATATATAACTGTATTTATATTTTAAATTACGGACTGAAATAATAAATATCAGTGTCACTTGACCATAGGATAGAAAATTATATACAGACACCGTGGTCGATATATAAAAATACTTCGAAATGATTTCTATGGTTTTGCAAAGAAATATATGGTTTTAGGTAAATATAGATTTTAGATATTATATAGAGGTTATTTTATCCTTGATTTTAAGCTATGTATAATTTGTTTTAATATAGAATAAGCATAATAATGGGTTGCTTTTTATTGAAGGTATTTAAATTATATTTCAATGTAGAGTTTGTAATGATTTAGACAAAATTAAGGTTGGAAGATAAATTTGAGATTTATTTGAAATTGAATTTATTTAAGAATTAAACTCAAATAAGCTTGATGTTAAATTTATTTAAATTTGAAATTTTAAAGGTATGATGTTTATAACTTGATTTTGGTTTAAGGTAAATTAAATGAATATTTCAAGTATAAATAAATCGAAGGAAATATTTAGTTATTTGAAATTTGAGTTTTATTTAAATGATAATGGATTTATTATGTAAAATATTTCAAAAATAAATAATAGAAATTGAAATTGTTGAATCGTAATTACCAAACTTAGTTTTGAAATTGTTGAATACTTAAAATTTGAAATATATTGAATTTGAAATGGTTTATTCTGTGGGTCAAATTTGTTTTGAAATCGATAAATTTGGAATGGTTTATTTGGAAACTGAATTGAATTGGAATTTATGATTTGGGAGTTGGTTAAATATAAAATCAAAAAATTTGAGTTGTTTTAGAATTGATTTGTGAAATTGAAGAAGCTATTTATTATATAAAATATTTTAAATATTTTAACCACTTAAGTGGTGAAAGTTATGTTTCAAAGTTATGAGTTTCAAGGTATTATAATTTGAAAGTGTTATATTCAAGTGTTTTGATTTCTAAATGTTATAACTTTAAAAGTGTTATGATTTTAGAAAAGGATATATTTGAAATGAAAATGATATCCTATTGATTTGGTTTTGAAAAGGCAATGATATTTGGTTTTAAAGTATAAACTAATTTGAAAATGACCGCGTTTAATAACGTTTGGCTGTTAAAGAGACCAGGCTCAGAAGTTGTCGTACTCTCTGCCAACTCCGATAACAACTTTAACTATCTTGTACGCGGTGAAGATTCCAAAATGAAGTAGGATGCCCGCGACGTTCCATTAAGGTATATACATGGACCCGACTCCCGTGAGTTGGCATAAGGTGGCTAAAACAGGAGCGATCGATGGGCTAAGGAGGTAGCAACTCTAATCGGACACACTCCTTCAATACCATTCTATTACATTGTGATTGATTGGGGCCCTTTTGATTTTGGGCGTGTGGCTCGAGGTGGGCGGTAGTAGATGCTACGCGTTACCACCGGACCAGAATCATAATTGATATATCTACCCTGGAATTACCTAGTTGTGCCATATAACCTACCCTAGAGTGCCTTGTACGAGTTTGATTTGCATCGTACCTGTGGAGTATCCTCTGGTAGCCTCCCGATCAGGAGGTATTATGGTACTGTATATACTATTGGCACTATTATGTGTTAAGGGGAATATTGGGTAACTCCTCAACGCTATTTTAAACTAAGTTTATTTTACTATAGACATTATTATAATAGCGTATATTACTATAGTAAATATTTTAACAGATCCTTAGGAGATGTAAATCCCGAATGTTTCTTAAGTTACTACATTCTCGTTAGACACTGGATAGGAGATGTCATTTCCCGTAAACATCTCCAGCGCCATTCCACTCATATTTATTTACAGTTGATTTAACTTACATAAGATCTTTTAGTTCTGATTCGAGTGTTTTATCTTTTCAATTCGCTCGGGTCAGTTTGAGCACTTCAGGGTTTGAATACCATATTTCTGGAGGACGAAGACGAAGGCGAAGATTGTATTATATATACTATATTGTTCCACTGCATCACACCATTCTGCTACATTGTTATTTATTATTCTTTGCTATGTGTAACTCCGATCCTATGTTGTATAAGCATAATCAAATGTTTTGTAAAACAGCTTCATGAACTGTTATTTGATTATTATATTTGTCATTCCGTTGTGAGATTCTGTTTTGTTTTATTTTTTCCTCTGCTTTTCTTATTAACCCCAATAGCAATCCGCTCTTTTGTATGGTTTGAGTCTGACATATGTGGTTTATCGTCGATTTAAAGCGTACAAAAATGTAGGATGTTACATTTGGTATCAAAGCTTTGGTTTAGCGATAAACCTTAGCTTTGTGGGGTTTGACTCTTTGTTAATAGGGTAGTAATACCCTATGATGAGTCGTTGTGAGCATATACATGAGACATCGTATTTGTTAGTGTTATAAAAGGTTTTGATATTGTGTTAATTTGTTCCGTTTTGTATTTATAAATTCTGGTTGGTCCATAGTACGCTATGACATCAATAGGCATTTCTAAACACTTAATAGGACAGAATGACACAGTATTTTTTTTTTGAATATAGGTGCATGAAATAATTTTGCCTATTATATTTTCTGTATATAAAGTAATAAATTTTATAAAGGATATATTTATTTGTTATATATTGGTTGTTAGGTAGTGAAATTTATAAATATTGATTGGAAACAAGATTTGAAGAAAATAAAATGAATGAAAATTGGAAATTTAGAATCTAAGTCCTGGGGTTTTTGAAAATTTCTTTTGAATGATTTTGAAATATAATGATAATATTATTTGAAGTATGTTATGATATAAATATTTCAATATAATTTGAAAGAATTATTTTAAAGAAATTTTGGAAAGAAATAAGTTCTGTACTCCCCTCTCTATCGCTGGAAAATAATTTCGGTGATGAGTGCACGCATCATCGACATTCATTTTCGAGTTTCAAAGTGGAAAGGCTGTATATTAGTAACTACACAATTATTTGATAAATAAATCTTGATTTTGAATTTTTTAATATGATTTAATAGATGTATAAAGATATGGTTACATATATTGTTGTAAAATGATTTGAAACAGAACCCGGCATTTAATTCTTAAGTTTCCGTTAATTAATTTGTGGAGTGAAATGGAATTTTAACTAATAATTGAAACCTCTAAATGAAATAAGAGATAGTGCTAAGTTATAAATGGAATTAAAATAAACTTGAAATTTTTAACCTAAACAAAGGATATTATTATTGAACGTTAGGTTAATTTAAAAAATAAAAAAAATAAACTTGTGTAACTTTCAAATACATCCTTAAAGCATATATATAACTTACCAAATATTAAAAGTTCTAATGTTTAATAAGAAATGTAATGGATATTACACAAGTAATAAACTTGAAGTAATGGAAAGTATTCAATGAAATTCTTTAATAAATAAGAATTTTATGTTCTAGTTGTTATAAACTTAAGTATAATTGAAATGCTACCAATTTAATAGAATAGAAAGGTAAGTATTATAAATAAACGATTACAAACTTAAGTAGATGAATTGATATGCTAAGAAATTTGAATTGAACACAAATACTATAAATAAATGAATGTAAATAAATGAAATTATGCAATAATGAAGGAATGAATGAATATAATGCAATAAAAAGAACTGACATGACCTGAATAAATGAAAATGAATATTTTTAAGTAATAAATAAAAATGAAAGAAATAAACACTGAATGAATAAATGGAAAAGATTTTGTAAGAATTAAATGTAAATTTAAAGTTGAATCATTTTATGAATGGAAAGGAAATGAAACAATAAATATGCGAAAGAAAAATTATAAAAATAATCTTAAATAATGTTAGAATTTGTTGTTTTTTGGCTTATGGTTATTTGGGCAAGGATATTTTAAATTGTTTGGAATCATGAATAATCTATTTAGTAAGGATACTTTAAATTGTTTGGAAGTATGAATAATCTATTTAGTTTCATCTAAGACCGTTGAGTAAATGGTGCACTTAATAGTTTTTTTCCTTCCATACAATTTAAATTTTTTGAACCCGAACAATTATTTGTCTTGTTTGATATGGATGGATAATTGAATTGCGTTGATTCTGTATGATGATTGTATACTAGTTGCAAGTGATTGCTTTTGTATTGATTTATTTGTTTGTGGTTGAAACAACTTTGAATATTTCTCACATATAATTATTAACCTTTGGGGATTATATAAGTGAAATACAGGTTATGGAAGAAATTGCTTCTGCTTTTGGTTTCATACAATAAGCGTTAATTGCTCGACAAATAGGTACGTTCTCGGATTACGATTTTATAACGTTATTATATTGTTCTTCCCGTGCTGGGATATACTATTCAAAAAATATATGTTATATATTGTTATTATTGTTATATTTGATATTATATTTTCTCCCAAGCCTCTCCATACAAATGAGACTATGACAAAAAATTTCGAAAAATTTTGGACTTAGAAAATTAAAAAAATGTTTTCAAAACTTTATAAATTGGTATATTTTATTTAAATTAATTAATTTTGTAAATTTTTTGTTTATAAAGTTTATATTTTGAATAAGATGTATTGCTTAATTCTTTCTTCTCACTTCTTTTTTCTTTTCGAGGACGAAAAGTTTTGAGGAGGGGGAGTTTAACGACCTAAAAAATTTCAATAATTTAATTTGTAAATTAATAAGTTTGGGTAATTTAGTATGAGGAGAAAGAAAATTTTTATAATTTAATCATTGAACAAAAGTAATTAGAACTAATTAGTAACAATTGAAATGAAGTTCCAATGATAAAATAAGGTAAACTATTGCACTTAGTCAAAAATTTAAATATAAGAAAACAAGTGCGAATGTTGAATCATCTATTAGATAATATGTAACGACCCAGAAATTTCGATCCCGAAAATTCCAGATAGTTAGTGAAAAGAAGAAAGAGATAGAAGAAGAACAGAAAAGAAACACACAATCTCACATTCACAGCGGATAAAATATAATATCAATAATAGTTATACCAAAGAAAACTGTATTTATTAATTTACGTCGATATATCAGAGTTACAAATTTTTTAAATAACATTGGATAGATACAATTTAACATGTCTCAGATATATATAATATCATAGTGGAAACACTCCAAACGTCCTTGCCATCCAGCTCGCCTCCTGAGCTCCAGAACGTCCTTACCTAAAAATCTGTAATACTCAGTCTGACCGAGCATTACATCAAAGTAACACCCGGGTCAGGCTGGAAACCAGTGTGAGTAAACCCATCAAGCATGAAATACAATGCATACAACTTATATAAACCCGGGCAACTCGTTATTTGCTACAAGCTCACACCTTGCTATAGTCAATACATATTCCCACAAACAATCCCTAAGTACCTTTACTTAGTTTCACATAGTCCAGTCATTTAAATCATTCCATTTCAGCTTGATGATTTCACATATCAACCCATAAACATCATTGTAGGTTACAAATTGAAGTGGGTTCGGGTATTACTGATACCCGATCCCGGTCTCTTCGAATACAAATTATCTTAACCCAAGTGATTCGAATGAAAAACGATTCAAACTTTAAATACAGGGTGCCATTATTTAATCCAATGTATCATATCACAAAGCATCACCATCACATACCAGAGATATCAACTAATCTAAGGTACACAATACCATTAATCATTTAGAAGAAAGATTAATTAACCATACCATCTCTATTTTATTCAATTAACCGTCATTGAATTCAATCAATTACTTAAATTTCTTTTTAAAACTGCTTATTAATTAATTACAGACCAATTAATTAATCATCCATCTTAATTAATCCTCCTTGATTAATTATTCTTAAAATTACACTAAGTAATTTATCCCTAAATTAATCACATAGATTAATTATTCTTAACCATTCACATTAATTAGTCTTTGATTAATTAATAACATTCATTAGTGGTCCTAAACTACTTCTAGTAATTTCTCTTTATTAATCATCTTCAATTTAATTTTCCTTGATTACTCACCACTAGAATAATTTAAAGATAAATTCTTTATCTTTATTTAATACTTAATTACATCATTATACTTCCATTGAAAACATTTTGCAAATTTATTCTATAATTGAAAGAATTTGAAACATTCATCAAATCAATTATACAATTAAAAGTTTATAACATTTTCTTTACAACAAATCAATTTAAAACAATAAATTTTAATTATTTAAACTTTGTAACTTATTCAAACTTATTTAATAAATTCTCATTCTTTTAAATCTTAATTAAGCATTCTATTAAACTTCCACTTTAAATATATCTAAAGTTTAGTTAAACATTCTTTATAAAACTTATTTATTCTAATATTCCTTTAAACTTGTTTAAACACATTTTTCCCCTTTAAAACACATTATTTAATAACCTTAAAACTTTTTAAAAAAAATAAAAACTTTAAACTTGTCTGCAAACATTTTTCTTTAACCTACACCTTGATTTTTCTTTACTTAAAACAAATCTGGTATAAGTTCATCTTAAAAACATGGATTTGATTTTGCTCGGACCTTTAAACCTGCATTTTAAGAACTGGTACAGTTTCTTACCTACAACCAGAAATTTCATCACAAAACAAGGAAAAACCCGAGAAACCTCTCCAAAATCCCCGAGTAATACATGAAGACCCTCACCTCCCTCGTTTACTTCGAGTTACACAAGGCCCTACGTGAGAGAGAACTCGAGTTTCCCTTCATCACTTAACTCAAACACTTTCAGACTCAGGAGGCACACGCGTGTGCATGCACAGTTACCAGAAGCCACTCCGACCATTGATGAACTCTTCATCACGTCACTCGTCGCTGTGGCAACCAATTCCCATTCTCAAAACACTAGCGCAAGCTGCAAATCGAAAATTGACCATCCAGTTGAAAACTATAACATGAATCCCTGACCAACTCCACCTCGATCTCGCACCACCTACCACCAGTGCCTTCCAAACTCCGGCCACATCTCTATGATTAACCACGCAGCTCCCTCTCAATTTCTAAGCAACTCGATGCTTTAGAAACGACGCAGCATCCATTAATGTAAGATTGGCCAAAACTAGGGTTTTAAACTTCCACAACCCATCGCCGCATCCACGATGGCACGTCCACCCAGCAACTATTTTTGCCGAATACCCCACTCATTCAGCTAGCTCCAGAAGGAACCCCAACAATTCTAACTCTTTTGGTTACCAAGAAACCCTCCATAACCCATTCCTAGACATCTTTGAATTGCCCATCCAAGTTAATACTAAAAATCAAGATTTTAATTTTAAAAATCTTAATTTGGAAATGCAATTCGAATTATATATATATATATATATATATATATATATATATATCTTAACAGGTCATTATATTTGATTTTAACAAATACTTATTCTTCTCTGTTCTTTTTCATTCTTCCAGAAATATCTATATTCGTTATTCTTGAAAACATTTTTAAAACTTAGTTTAGTTTTTAAACAAACCATCTTTGTTTAAATACATCAGCCTAAAAGGGATTTCAGTGTGAAGGATATAAATTTTTAATCTAAGTTTATGTCACTGAAATTTAAAACAGAGAAGAGTAATCATGTCCAGACATATACACACCAACTACATACCACAAACTTGATTTAGGATCATAAAACATCATGCAATCACATTTCAAACATACATCACTTATTTAATGCAACCATATGCCACATGCATTGAGTCTACAGATGGATTCAGATTTTACAGATTAAAGACAGAGGGTAAAACTATGTGCAACTTCCACTAACTTCTAAGCTTCCAGATAGTTTTAAATATAAATATTTTAAAAAAAAACGTTGTTTATATATTCAAAAAAAATCCCATTTTGAACTCCGCAACCTATAAGAGATTACAGAAGTAGATTATGAATTTTGGAATTATATTTCAATCTAGAAATGTAAAACAGTGTGAGTCCTATATGTTTACAGACATGCATCAGAACATTCCTCATACAAACTTACATGCATTCATTTTTAGATCATCATACAAACCTTGATTACGCTTAAACTTAAGTAATTTCTGCATGTATAGGTTACTCACCTGAAAACTGTAAATAGAGAAGGCTGAGATGATTAAAACTGGAATTTCGTTTGAGACGATCCTGTTGGTTGATTCCTTGAATGGTTAAGTTGAGTTTTCGTCCCTACCCAGTTGATCTTGCATGATGTATAAGAGTTGAATCTTTACTAAGCTTGATTAAATTTTGATTTCCTCAGACCTGTTTCAAGACTTGACTTGTTTTGATTTTTTTTCTTATCTTCTCTGGTTTGCAATGTAAGCTTAAGCCTTTGATCATTTTTATTTATTTATTTTGTTTTAGGAAAGGAACTGCATACAGAAATGATAGAGAATAATGAAGAGGATTATAATTTAGTTTTACCCCTTTTTTTTATTAAAAAGAATATACAAATTTTAGACACTTGTTAATTGTATAATAAAGCTTGCTTACACTTGTAATGCTAGCATATATCCTTACCCTTGTAATTTCCAAGCTTAAATATGTTATTATATTTATCTTTACAATTTTTTTTAGATTTAGTTTTTATATATATTTAAAAATGGCTTATGTATTAGTATTTTTTTTAAATGCTTAAAATTTCTTTTAATTTATTTACATGTAATTCTTTTTTAAAATCAAATGATAAAATCAAATTTATCCCTAAGATGTTTACATTTTAATTCCAATTCCAAATTCTTCTTCTTCTTTTTTTAGAATCTACCTATTTATATAATCAAATTAATACTCATTTTATTTGTTTTTAGAAATAGAATGAATTTTAGATTATAAGAAATTATTTCATATCTATTTGTTCAATTTATAAATCAATACCCTATTAATTAACCCAAATATTTATCAATTACAGATGTCCAGAAATCTGGGTTATTACATTCCTCCCCCCTTTGAATCTTTTCGTCCTCGAAAAGGTTCGAAGCCAGAATTTATTAAAATGCTTAAAATCGGATAAATTTTTCTTTGATCATTTTAAAACACCTTTAATATATATATATATAGTATTATAAAATGGTTTTATAAAAAATACTTTTTGTAACTCGATGTTTTAACACATCCATCCTCGTTCTTACAGAAATTCAGTCATACGTTGATCAGGCGTACGACTGAAAATTTATAAGTACTTAGCAGACCCGTTTTCAACACCCAGTGAAAATACTTGGAAAATAATTTTATTGAAAATATAGAAAACAGTTTTTTTTTTGAAAATAGAGGATATATCTTTGGTGAGAATGCTTTGGAAATCATCACCCCCATCCATGGTCACAGTTACATTCAGGGTTACGTTACCGTCGCAGCAAAAGTCCATGTAACTGTAGGCTCTCAGCGGCCTCTCGATTACGCCATGGATCCCACACAACGGATCACAGCTACATCTAGGGTTACGTTGCCGTCGCAGCAAAAGTCCATGTAACTACAGGCTCTCAGCGGCCTCTGATTTTCGCTATCGAAATGAAACTTCTCCACTCCTGCATAGGTCGTAGTCTACCGATATAAAATCAAACGCAGACTGTTGGCTCTCAGTGGCACACACGACATTCGCTATGTTATACCATAGGTCGCAGTCTACCAATATAAAATCAAACGCAGACTGTTGGCTCTCAGCGGCACACACGACTTACGCTATGGTATACTCTACCCATAATCCCCAGGAACTAGTTTTGTCCGGACTCCTCACAGGATCAACTTTAGAACCCTCCTTGGTGCTCAAGGCAACACCACCCGGTAGTACTCCCGAGAAGTTCATTTCAAGGAAGCGCCTTTTTCCCCAGAGCCATCATCAAAACATTTTATACTATACATATATAGTATCTTTAAATCATACACCTAGTATGATCTCATACAAGCTCCTTTACACAAAATCGATTATTCCAAAATCGATTCTAAAATTAGGCTTTCCAAATTTCAATATTGATTTTACCCAAAAATCAAGCCTTTCCAAATCCATAGGTTCCCAAAACCTTTTTCCAAAATCCTCATAAGATCCTTTATATATATATATATATAATGGTTAAAATCTTGGATCATTTCAAACTCGTATAAAACTCCTTTTATACTTCAAAACACCTTCAAAATTGTTTTCTTCTGGCAAAAGATTCAACAAGGGGAGTTTTATTTTATAAAACAAAGATATTTAACTTTGTTTACTCAAAATAAAATATTTAAATTTGATTACTCCTTCCAATATCATTTTCATTCAAATCCGTACGATGTACACATATCATTCGTATGCTATATCAATCTGATCGCTCACTCGGTCACACAATTTCACTTCCGAACTAGTATCGTTCACCCGACTTCCTAGTGCGGACACAGATCTGGTTTCTTGAACAGAAACCATCATTCTCCTTGCATAGTCACAACTATGATAGAGAATCTCCAGATCCAATCAACAATCCATATCCAGGTTCGCCGTCGAATATCGAGTGAAAAATCCCACTCGGATCGATATAACTATCTCGAAATTCTGTGCTCGAATCTGGATCAAATTACTATACGAATAGAATAACATAAGTACACCCCACGTATTTATCTTTATTGGTTATTAGCCAAATCAATTCCATTTCTATTCACATTCACTTTGATTTTCATTCACTAACTCACAATTGCTTCAATCCATTTGGATTATCACATCTATTCTTATCTCGATTGGGTATTTAACCAATAACAATTTGGACTCCGACCAGTTTATTTAGAAAATAGTTTGAAAAATTTAAAAATAGATAAGTAGTTGGAAAATAATTACTAGTTTGTAGAATAGGTGTAAAATAGCTAGAAAATGTTAAAATAACTATAAATTTTTTTGATGATAGCAGAATAATAATAAGATAATAATTAGTTTTGTAGAATAGTTGAAATATAGTAATTAGTTTATAAAACAGCTGGAAAATTGTTAAATAGTTCCAAAACAATTGTAAAACAAATATAAGATAGTTTGGCTTTAAAAAGAAAGGTTGTATATATAATAAATAGCTTGGAAAAAAATAGGTTTATATTAAAAACAATTTATATTAAAAATAGTCCAGAGTCAAACCTTAATTTGAATATAAATAAATAAGGGTAAGTGCTATATAAATAAGGGTAAGTGCTATATAAATAAATAAAGTGGTAAAAGAATGGAACTAAGGTAAATTTATTTAATTGGTTTTAAACCTTAATTAATGAGTACAATTGACAAAAGTACACATTTAGAAATGTAACATTTATACAAAATTAAGATGTAAATAGGGGTACATCAATGTCATAGAGTATAAAACTAATGTAACCAGTTTTATAGACAAATAGTGGGCATAGTATAAAGATGGGAATTTAATTCAAATCAATTTATAATAAATGGATTATTGTAGGTAAATGAAAATTTAATAGTACGTTGATTTAAATTAAGATGAAGTTGTGAAACATTATTGTAATAGACATGAAACATAGTGATTATACAATATAAAGAAATTTATTGAATAATAAATGGAAAGATAATTACATTTAATTATTAGAAAATTTAATTTATAATCTATAAACAATTGAAGTTGAAATTTAAATCTTTGAAATTTTAGAACATGCAACATTTAGTCTATATGGAAATTGTTATGAAGGATTGTAAATTTCTTAGTAAACAGAATTCATAGGAATTAAAATGTATATAAGACTTGAATGAAAAGTTATTTAATTAATTAATTTTTAATTTATTTAATTAATGTGAAAATAGCCATTTTGGCCACTAACGCAGACTTCAACGAAATCAGTTTCGTCGGATCAGTAACGGTGAATTATTGTAGGATATCAAGTTTCATAACGATCGGGCTTGTCGTTTGATCGTACGGGCTTGAAACGCCTATAAATCTATTAAATTGAAATTAACTGAAATCAATTTGAAATAAACTAAGTTTAACGTAACTTAATACGATGGAATTTGGAGTTGAAACCTATTCCATTGATTTTAAAATATTCAAAAACATATAATTCGATATATGGGTTTGTAACGACCCGGAAAATTTTAACAATTTTAATTGATTCTATAACGTATTTAATTAAATATTTGTGAAATCTTATAATAATTGAATTTTTAAATAAAATGTTTATATATTTAGAATACGTATATTTAAATATAGCAGATTTTTAATTTTCAATTTATTTTAACAAAGTTTATTTCATTGGGAAATTCTATTAAATTCAAGCTAAAAATTGCTGATAATAAATTTATTATCAAGCAATAGCCACTATCCTTTACTTTAGTAATTATTTCATCAGTTGCTAAATTTTAGCCGTTGCCATCATTTCAAATATTAAGCGTATAATTTTGTATACGTTGTATTTATCTTTTTGAACGGTTGATATGTTAATTGCCTTTATAGCTTTAATATTTGTCAGCTAAATAAATGGGTGACCGTTACTGCCAATATTTAATTTGATACGTTTCCCGGTTGCCTTTTTCATTCACTTGATTGATTGATTTGTTGCCGTCTCTGTTATTTTCTCTCTGTCTTCATTGTTTTTTTAAAGGTAAGAAACTGTTCCCTCAAAACATAAATATTTGATTGTAGCCAGCAGTAACTTGTTTTAATAACATTTTCCCAAATCAAAGCTTTTGAGCATTACAATTTCTTTTGAATGGATATATGTGTTTAGGAGAAAATATTGCAGGTGACCGTTACAATTGATTTCGGTGACTTTCTTTCTTCCCATACATCATTATATATTTGCTTTCCATTTTTACTGAATTTATGTTTAGCAGTTTCGAAAATCAAACGTATACATTTGTATACGTCGTAATTATTATTTTAAAACGATTCACTTTATTTTTCTTTCCCTTTTTAACTTCGTTTCTCTCTCTTTACTTTATATTGGGACTTTTGTTTCCTTTGTTTTTCAACCTGAGCCTTGCTTGCCAAGAAATAAATTTATTGCTTAAATAATTTCCAGCTGAAATCAAGAAATTAGACCGTTACCATTTTGGTTATATTGATTTCCCATTTATTTCTGGCTCGTATTGCTCTGACTTTTCCTTTTCCTTTTCTATACTTACGTTTCAAAAATAAATAGTACATATAATAACGTACATAATAAATTGCAGTCAGCTCATTTCTCACATATTTATTTCGTGCCTTAAAATCCCGTCACTCAACGCATCGACGACTACCTTTAATTTCGCCAGTTTTGAAATGTAAATGTTGGATACGTTGCATCCATTGCCTTATTCCTATATATATAGATCTGAACCATTTGCCTTTACCTTTTCACTTTCTTCCTCATTCATAAACCACTTCCTCCTCCTTCACGTAACCACTCACCAAACGTTACATCACTCCTTTTTCTTGCACTATCCACTCTCACACCACCGAGGCTATCACCATCCACCTCTCTGTTTGTCTCCCCTCCTCTTCCACGCCGAAGCATGAAGCAGTGCCGTGCTCCCCTCCGAGCTCCCCACCACCCCTGACTTCGGCCTTTCTCCTTCCTTTTTGGGTTAGTATATGTATCTTAAATATAAGTATAGTATTCTGTGTAAATTATTTATATACATTAAGTAATAGATTCATAACTGTTGTATATATATGTCTAGCTTCTGTTATAATATGAGTCTAGTATATAGGCAGATTGTATGGGTTGTCTGCATAGTTGTATAAGTTTATAAATAGTTTATATAAGATATTTTAGTTATATAGTTTACATATATATTGGTATAACTTTTGTGTGGTGTGCGTATGTTTTGGGTTATAACTTTTGTATGGTGTGCGTATGTTATGGGTAGTATTTGCAGTGTATGGTTTCAGATATTATTATATTAAAGTGTACTAAGTATATTGGGTTCGAATTAAATGTAGTTTTAAATTTTTATGTTTTGAATTGATGTAAAAGAAAAAATATGAAAAAGTTGTAAGATTTTGTTTCTGTTGGAGATAAAGTTGGACTTTAAATTTTATTTTATTTTACATGTCTAAATTAAATATAATATATGTATAAAGTTTTAACTGTTTAAGAAAAATATATAAAGTTTTAAGTGTTGTTAGAAGTATTGTTTTATTCGCTAGAAGGAAAGTATTTTGTTTATATTACTTATATAAACGTTGTCAGTTTAAATACATAGGTTATGGAAATTTGGTATTGAGTCTTTTCATTTGGGTAAGGTTACAATAATTTACTTATACATATAGCTGCATGTTCACCTGTATATGAATTTACCTTTTTGATTTAGGCTGCAACTACATGAATTTTGAATTCCCACGTTTTCTATTCTAAATTTTTTTCCAGATTATATTAATATGTATAGGCAATTGTTTTTATTTAAGTTTACAAGATTTTTTTTTAGTCTGCATAGTGAGTTAATATAAAAAGTATATTTTATTTATAAGCGGTTGTATAGACATTAGTAGTTGTTTTAGTTAACAGTAATAAAAACAAAATTTATATAGACTGTGTTAATTTATATATCTAAACTGTCAAGTTTATATGGGTATAAATGATTAGGTCAAAGTGCATATACAAGCTATAAAGATTTTATTGATTTTGGTTATATATATATATAAAAAAAAATTGAGATTTATTTCAAATGAATATGTATTTTAAAATAATGGGTTTAAGTGAAATATTAATATAATATGCGTCTCGTCCAAAACTTTATATCAAGCTATTTTGATCCGTTCCCATCGTTTCTGTTACCAGATTCTGTTCATCAAATTCGTGCCAATTTTGCTTTGCTTGGATTTGTAAATCAAATTTCCATGTCCGTATCAGTGTGTGTTTCCGTATCACCTTCGGTACCCTCCAGCCACGAAAGGTGAGCAATCACTCACGACTAACGTTCTTTTATTTATTAAATTTGATTCCAATTGAAACGACAATTGAAATATGCTACTGTTAGTTATTTACATTGCTATATATTTTGTTGTTTGCAAATGTGTTCACCTGTGGGATATGACACCATATCTCATTGTTATATTATACTGTTATTGATGATATATGTCTGTTATTTTATTATTTGTTATCACTCTACAAGTTCCCCGTAGTTTAGAATTCAATATGGGTTGAAATGATACATACCCGAACGGACTTTAGAATAGGAGAACTTCGTTATGGGTTGAAATGATAAACCCAAGCGATTTTCAATAAAAATTTAATTTGGGATTACGGGTTGAAGTGATATCTACCCGTATATTTAAATTTCGGATTGAAATCCGTATCCCTTGACCATAGGGTATGAAATTATATACTGGCACCGTTGGTCCACATGTATAAATATTTTGAAAATAATTTCTATGGGTTGAAAATAAATATACGGTTTTATTAAATATTAATTCTTAAAATATTATATGAAAATAGAAGTTTTATATATAGATTTAATAGTAATATTTTGGAGATCGATTTAATCCATATAATATGTTTAAGTATTTATTTAAATTTATATTTCAAAATTGATTGTTGTAATAATTTGGATAAGTTAAGGTTGAGAAGATAAAGTTGAATTAATTGAAATTGTATTTAGTTAAGTATTTTACTTAATTGGATTATTTGAACCAAAGAATTTGAAATTTAAGATTCGATTTATAACTTGATTTTGATTTAAATGATTAAATGGAGGTTTCAAGTTTAAACAAATCGAAAGGAATATTTAGTTTAAAGGTAAATTGGGTTATTAAATAAATATTGAATTTATTTAGTGAACATTTCAAGACTAAATAACAAGGTTAAATCGAGATCTATATGAAACTGTTAAATCAAACTTTGAGTTGTTGAATATTAAAGCGTTGAAATATAGTAGAATTTAAACGGTAAAATTTTGATTTAGTTATGTATTTGAAATGAATAAAATTTGAATTTGTTTGATCAAAAAACTGAATTGTATAAAAATTTATAAATTGAGATTGAATTAAATTTGAATGGGATGGTCGGGTTGATTTTGAAAACGATTTGTTAAGTTGAGGAAACTACAAATATTCTACTCTAAATATTTATGTATATATATATATATAATGAAAAGATATTTTTGTTGTGAAGTATAAATTAATTTGAAATGACCTCGGTATTATAGTGTATATTTCTACCTTATAGATAGTTCCATGGACCCTTAGAGAATGGTTATCCCAAACGTCCTTTAAGTAAATTATATTTCAGTTGATATTTCACTTGAGTTAGATTTATAGATATAAGAATGTTAATCCTGACTCCAGTGTTTTGTGTTTTTGCTTTACGCTCGGGTCAGACTGAGAGATACAGCATTTGAGACTCACCTTCGAAGTTGGAGCTTTGCTTGAAGATCCAGCTATCTATCCCTTCAGTCATCCAGTTGATTGGTTCAGAGAAGCCATCTGTTGCATTTGGAGACTTCATGGAATTTGAACAATTCGGTTGTATTTTATTTCTAACTCTGAGGTATATAGTAGCTTCATGAACTACTATTCTTTATCTATTCCGCTGCATTGTATTACTCTGTGTAAATGATCTATGATTGATTTATTTACTGTATATTTTAAGTTTTGCCAAATTTTATTAACAATTCGGTATTTTGAATTATTCAAGTCGGACATGTACGGTTTTATTGTCGATTTGAATGGTCCAAAATAGCGGGCTGTTACAGTTGGTATCAGAGCTTTGGCTCTAGGCAAAACTTAGCATATATGGTAAATTTATTTACAGAATCACTTTCGTTCGAGTTGAATCTCTTCCTTTTTGACTCAATTTCCTTTGAGTTTTGGAATGTCCCTCGGTTCCGAAATTCATTCTTGTCTCTTCCTATTTATATTCGTTTGATTCTGGAGTATCCCATAACTCCACCGAATGTTTTGTAAAGGGGGTGAAAACACCTTTACAATTGGCATCGATTCACCGAAGATTTTTGTATCCTCGGTTTACGATGCTGCTATATCTTGATATGCCAAATTCCATCTCTGGCAATCGAATGTCGATTTGTTTTAGAATTCCGCATCGATCATATCCCTGAAGTCACGGTTGACCCGGTTAAGGTCGCCCGCGATTTATAGAAGTATATCCATCTTCTATTTTGTAATTTAATTATCTCATCTTTGATCGAGTCTATCTTCAAATCAGAATTCTATTGATTGGAGTTCCTCTAATTCAAATCTCTATCTTTGTTTTGAAATCCATTCTTAAAATTATTCTTTGAAAATCGAGTATATTTGCATTTTTGAAATTGTTTTATATATCGAAATTATTATTTTGATAATTATGATTTTATTCTATATAAAAAGTGAAAATGTTTTCGATAAGGATTATATACCTATATATAAAACGAATAAGAAATGTTATTCTATATATAAAAGTTTTGAAAGGATTGGAAATTTCGAAAATTTATAAGAAAGTGATTCATATAAAAATGATTTATAACTGAAGGGTTAAATTTGAAATTCGAGAATTGAATTCCGGTACTTTGAAATTGGTTTTAAGATTTTGGAAAATATATAAAAATAATATGATTTAAAAGTATTTTTCCGAATAAGAAATGTTTCAAATGAATTCCAATAATTTTGAAGAAATTTCAAAGAAGTTTTCAAGAAAATAGAAATCCAGAACTCACTTATGTCGCTGGAAAATAATTTCGGTGATGAGTGCACGCATCATCGACATTGATTTTCGAGTTTCAGAGTGGGGGAGTGGCCACTTTAATAGCTTCGCTATGCAAGTGATTTTGTAAAACCGTTTTTGATTTCAACTTCCGAAGTATAATTTGATATTTTAGAAAGATATAAGTATATATTTGAAACAATTTAAAATGAGACCGGTGTTCAGTCTTCGAGTTTCGGATTTAATAATTGGTTTATTGATTTATTGTTGATTTTCAACTGTTGAATTGAAAATTTGATTTCCCTAACTATTTTGAATGTTCGAGCACTTCCAAATCGAGATTAAATTTTCAAAGCTAAGAAATTTCGAGGAGTATAAAATGTTTGATAAAGAATATAAATTTAGTTTTGAAATGTTTTGAAAAAAATATGGTTTTGAATAATGGTTTTCAGAAAGGTAAATTGGATATTTCAAATAGAAATAGATAGTTTAAAAGTTTTAAAGGGATACTTATAAATTTGGAAACTATTTTTAGTATAATTGATTTTGAGAAAATATTTGGTTTTGAAATTTAATTGAAATTAAAACCAGTACTTATATGGTGATTTTGGAAATGAATTTGTTTGACTAGAATTATTTTAATTTGGAAACTGGGATTATTTTCTAAACCTATTATTATGGGAACTTTGAAATTGAGATATTTAATTTGGAAGAAAATTTGGTGAAATCATATATGATTTTGAAACTGATATTGAAATGATTTGAAATTTGAGAACCTTATATTATTAAGCACTTGATTTGGGAGTGGTCGAACCTATATAAAATGGATTGTATAAGTATGAAGTTGATTTGAAATCTATTGATTTGAAAGGTACCCAATTTGGAAAGAGATTTTATATAATCGAAGTCTATATAAGTATGATTTGATCTACTATTGATTTGGAAAGTATTCGATTTGGAAAAAATGAAATCCTATATATATGGACTTTATTGTAACGACCCAGAATTTTTATTAATTAAAATTTGAATATTTAATTAATTTTAAATATTTATAAGTGAATTTATAAGTCAAATAAATTTTTATTTGAATTATTGGATTTAATTGGATAATTAAATCGATAATTTAAAATGTTAAATTATGGAAATAATTGAAAATAGAGTTAAATATGATAGAAAATGATTTGTAAAATTTTATTTAATCATACTGGAGTTATAGAAATATTTTAGAACTTTTAAAATCGAATTAAAAGTTAATTTGTGAAAATTGAATATTTTAATATTTAATAATCGACTGTAAAATAGTCAATTTTTGGACAGTCTCAGAATTGAACGAAACCAGTTCCATTGGATCCGTAATAGTTAGTTATTACCGGATTTCAATTTTCGTGTCAATCGGAGCTATCGTTTGATCGTGGCAGCTCGAAACGCATCGAATCGTTTTTAATTTAAATTTGGCGAGTCAAAATAGCCATTTTTCAAAAAGTCTCGGATTTCGACGAAACCAGTTTCATCGGATCCGTAATGTGATATTATTGTAAGGTTTCAAATTTCAAGTCATTTGGATTTACCGTTTGTCCGGTACAAATTAAAACGCCTAGAAATCGACTTAAATCGGTTTAATTCAAATTGAACGTTTTCAGCCATAACTCGCACATACTTCCGAATTAGCTTCCGAAACCTGTTCCATTGTATCCGGAACGCGGGATAAACCCTAGGTACGCTGGTTACGGCGTCTAAATCGGAGTTCGGAATTCCCGGGATGAATAGTGTTTACGCTAGCTTTTTCTATAAATACAACATCATCTTCATAAATTAAAAAAAATAACAAAACCCTAATAATTTTGACCTAGCCGCCACTAACAAGATAGATGGCCAGAATTCAATCTCATTCCCTCCTCGATTTCTTCCAATCCGTCGACAATTAGGCTAAGGTTTCAACATGAAAGACGTAGAGGGAGATGAGAGCTTCGATGTGAACGGCTGTGATGTAAAATGGAGCACCAGGGGAGGAGATAGGGGGGCCGACAGGGGGGGACCTGCGCACGCATCCCTAGGAGGAGGAGGGGGCCGAGTTTCACATGCTTGCAGCCGTGTGTAGCTTGTGGTGAGGCGGTTCCATTGGTGTATCCCGATCGAATTCTAGTTGAGCGATGAGCGAGCAAGATTAAACCCTAGTGATTGAGGAGTGGGTTCTATGTGAACGGCCAAAACCTGTAGCTTGAAACGCAAGTGGAAGATGAAGGAAGGAGGGCCAGATTTGCATGGGATTGGATCTAAGGGCTGGTGTGAGTTTGGGTTTAAAATATAAAAGTTATTGTTGAAATTTAGTTATAAAATCGTGTACGAACTTCATAAAATCATAACTTTTTCATACGAGGTCGAAAAAATGCAAACTCAGTTGCGTTGGAATCGTATGGACGAGCACTACGCGATGGAGTTGGTTTGGAGTCGTTTGGAGTTAGTGAGAATTTCGGGTAAAATTAAACGCGCGTTTAATTTTATTCGAAATAAAAGCTAAAACGGAAATTAAAACCAAGGTGAGTACTTCTCACTCAATCGAATAGATTTCGATTTTATTTTAAATAGTTAGATTTAAAATATTTGAATGCATGTTTGAATGATGACTGTAAATTATTGATTGTTAAAATAGACATTATTCGCCGTTAGTAAGCGGATGTTATTTAATATAAACATATACCGCGAATATTTCATAAACAGTGAAATTGGTATTATATATAATATCAATATATATATATATTGGCATATGTATATATTGCAGTTGTTGATTTCCCGCATTTTTTGTTTAGCGGATGAGACCCTATTACGCCGTTATTAAGCGGATAATATTTAATAAGAACATGTACCGCGATAATTTCGTACTGGAGCGAAATTGGTATTGTGCTAATGTTTTTGGATGCAGGGAAACAGGTTGGAGGGATCCAACAGGATTCCTCAACAGTTTTTATTTGATTTCAGATATTTTGATATTCGTTGATTATCATATACGATATATGATGGATCGTTGTAGTCGTGATTGACTATTTGGTGTGTAGCATCATTGGACCCAGATTTTGGGATTTTAAAATGTTTTTAAAGTGATTTTTGAAAAGATAAAATATCTTTGGAATTGATCCATTATAAATAAATAAACGTTATAATTTTTAAAGTTATAAAAAATTATGGTTTTTGTGAAATATAGTTAAAAAGCTGATTTTTAGAAATACGATTAAAAGTCGATTTTTGAGAAATATGAACTAATGATTTTATAAAATAATTTAGATTGGATTTTGAATATATGATAAAAGTTTAAATATAGGATTTATAAAATTTGATTATTTTATAAATCGAAATGATGAAATTATAAAGGAAATTAAAGACGTTTTAGAATAATAATATAAACTGATTTATATTAAGAGATTTATAAATGGATATTTATAAATTGAAATATAGACATTATAAAACGAGTTTTATAAGTGTTTGAATGTAGTGAAAATGGATTTCATAAATGAATGAAATTTATAGAATTATAAACTGTGAAGTTATAAATGAAATTTATAAATAGTAAGATTTATAAATTTGTGAAGTTAATTGAAGAATAGATTAGGTTAAATAAATGAATCTTATAAGTTATAAGATTTATAATTATGAAGTTTAAAGAACGATTTTATAAAATAATCGTTTTATAAGTAGTCAACTTATAATATGAACTTTTAGTCTATAATTGAATTACAAATTGAATAGGTAAATAAATAAGGAATTTATAAAAAAAGAAGTTTTTATAAATAAATAGAAAAGGAATTTATAAACGTTGTTTTATAAATTCGCAAAGGACTTATTTTGACAAGTTAATTGTTATAACTTAGAAATGGAGTTATATTCACATTTTTTAATAGTGAATAATCCTTTGAATTAAAATGAATAAAAGAATGAAATTGGTTAACGTAGTTTATTCACGTTTTTGAATAGTGAATAACACGTTAAAGAAATTGTTTAGAATGTGAATGTTTTAAATAGAATTAAAACGATCCAACGATGTTCTTAAAGGTATAGAGATTCGAAACCATAGATTTCAACATTTATTGTTGAAATAGATGTTTCGAGAAATAAAAGGAAATAGTGGACTATAACATTGTTGTTATAGTAAATGATTTCCGAATGGAAATGTTTTGGTTTAGTATTGGAATTTATATATCTATTTAAAATTCAAATCCCTATACTAGTGATTTTGGGTTGTTGTAACGATGTTTTACGCAACATTCGTTTTGACCCAAATAAATATGTTTAAGAGAATGATTTTCTTAAAGAATGAAATATATACTTAATTCGATTTAAGTATATTGAATATTTTCCAAGGTTGAAAATAAAAAGATTTGTGAATTACTTATGAATAATAAGTATGGAAATGTTTTCAAATATGAAGTGAATATTTAGAATTTATCTTTTTGAAGGTAAATTGGAAATGGATAGTTGAAATCGTATATGCACGAATATTTTGAAATATAAATTCATTATGGAATTTATAAGTGAAAAGGGAATTTGTTTGAAAATAAATGTTGATTTATTTTTGAAGTGTTGAAATTTTATATCTTGTAAAGATATTTTGGAAAATAATAATTTGGAAAATTATTTGGAATCTGGTGATGTGTGCATATCCAGTGATAGTTCAATAACTGACTATCAGTATTTCCCTTTGAATGGGTATTTGATGTGAATTGATTGAATTTGAATGCACACTTATTTTTGAATAAGCGCTCACTATTCGGGTTAACCGGGAAAGGACCATGGGGTCGTATAACCCATTCCGAATATGTGATACGTCGTTGTGAATTGCATTGAAGATCGGTGTTGAAGACCCGGTATTTGCGAAAGCGATAGGATGACCTATCGATTGTCTCTGCACTGAGTTGCAACGGTATAGAGACTCCCTAAGTGATGGGAAATCCGATCAGGATTGTGAATATCCGGATTGCAAGGACTTCTTTGTAAGTGCCTTCGGTTCTGTTCGAGCCCGGAACAGACTTGTATGGATTGTATGTCTGACATTACAATTTGAGATATAAAGCCGATTTCTTTCAAATATATTTCTGTTGGTGGCGGAGAATTTATTCTTTGCTTAACACCCTTCTTTGAGACGCATGTGCTCAAAGGTTATATAGTTGAAGTTATCAGCGATATATTCCCAGTTTGGTAATGTGACATGCTGAGTGATGCTGAAATGATCATTGTGTTGATTGTTGTGATAGGATCATTTATTTGATCGTCTATCTTAGTGATCATTGTGTTGATCATTTGTTGACCCAAAGCATGGCTTTTGTATAAAGTATGTTTTTGTGGACGTGAATTCGTCGAGCCTCACATCCCGGAAATGGTCAAAACAGGAAAGAAGTAGCAAGGTTATGAGGGGTAGCACCCTTTAGGATGTGTCCATTTCCTTCTGGAAAAGGGTGGTATCATGGTATGGAGCCCAGATACTTACTCATGTTGAAAACACTTTGTTATGATTGTGTGAATTGATTAGAGAGCGCTCTCGGATAAAGGTCCCAAAGGACCGGGGGATGGCATATTCGGTCAGTTGTTACTCAGTTAGGAGTAACACGGCCTTGTGTTGGTAGAGATCCGGTTTGGTTCTCGGGGATGTCCATCCAGAGGCATTCTCATGTGGCAATGGGAAGTTCCTTGGCCTGACCATTTGTTGGAAATCCAATTCCCAATACGAAACTTGTACGGTATTAGTTGCAGAACCTGCTATTCACTTATGGTGGTCACCACTGTTTGGATAGTAGCTATAGTAGGCATAGTTCGAAATGTCTATGTTGGCTAAGATTTATATTCTACTTTCGAAATATTTCCTACACTATGCACTAATAATAATATCAAATGTTCTTTTAAATGCGTATCAAGCATCTTTGGCTATCATAAGGAGAAATCTCCTCCGATTCTGCGTTTGCATTGTGTGTGTGTGCGGGAGGCCTTATGGTAGTCTCATTTTTAAAAGCATTGCGAATTGATTAAAAATATTCCTCTATTTTGATTTTAAAGATAAATAAACTGTTTTGAGTTCTCACACCAGTCACATGACTGACTTGGAGTTTATTGTTTTCCTTCCTAAACTCTGGGTGCCCACCAATTTCCACACGGGCAGTCAAGAGTTAAGGTTTATCAGGATATTCTGGATATTCTGGAGTTGCTGGAGGCAAGCTGGATGGCATGGCGTATTACTAGTTTATATAGTATTTCTTTTTCCGCTGCATTGTTTGATGTTGTTTGATGTTGTACACTCTGATGATGTAACGACCCGTATTTTCGCTACTTCGAAAATGAGAGATTTCGATCGATTTAAATTTAAAAAGGAGTTTAACTCTTAAATAATATGATATATATAATAAATAATAGTGAAGAAGTTATATATTCTTATAGTTAATAAATTAAAAAAAAGTATGAATTTGGATTTTAGAACAAATCGACAAAAGTTAAGTTTTGTTAATAATAATTAAAGGCTTAAATAAATGGATTTAAATATCTATTTAAAAAAGGTAAATCTTATTTAAAACATCTAATAAAGATAATAAAAGTATGTTAAAAGATTTAAAAATTTGTTAATAATCGTTTTATAAAAATAACCAAAATTTGTCGCATTTTGTCAGTTTTGCATACACGGTAAAATTAGAGATTTTGATATTAATTAAATATGATTTTAGAATATAAAGAGACTTGTTTTAATTTATTTAAAGAAGTAAAAAGTTCATTTTTAAATTTGGTTTACTTCAATACATAGTTTAACTAAAACGTCAAAATGTGACCGTAAAACATTTCGTCGAAAAACGACGTTTTGTCAATTAAAAGTTGTCGCAATGTCGTCGCACCTTTATTTTCTTATATAGGAACATATATTCAAATAGTATAAGTATTAATTAATTCACTAATCAAGTTTACTTTTACTAAACATACTTAGAAAATTCTAGAATATAATTAAGAAAAGTAAGTAAGAAAAGTCAAAAGTAAACATCAAATCAACATCAAATCAAACCAAACATAATTATTACTTTACTTTACTTACTTCTTAAGTGAAAGTGACATAAAGCATGATTTGAAATGTGATGTTAAGTTAAAAAGTAAGTAAAGGGCATTTTGGTCATTTTACATAA
This sequence comes from Allium cepa, assembly GCA_030765085.1. Taxonomy (NCBI): domain Eukaryota; kingdom Viridiplantae; phylum Streptophyta; class Magnoliopsida; order Asparagales; family Amaryllidaceae; genus Allium; species Allium cepa. The sequence goes on along the minus strand of CM060945.1, from coordinate 302,279,987 downwards.
TAATATTTTATTTCAAACTTTTTCCTATAAATAGCCATGCATACCTCTTTCATTTTCACACAAATCTTTCTTTTCTTCTTCTTCCTTTAAGCTATTTTAATGGCTTCTCTCTTAAGAGAGGTAGGAGGGTTAAAAATAGTGGAGTGCTTAAGCACTAATCCACTTGTTACTCTCTAACCTCTTCTTAATTCACTTCTTCTTCTTCTCTTCTTAAAAAAGGCCTTAGGCCATGAGTTTGGAAGTTGATAAAGGAAGGACGTGAGCAAAGCAAGTAAAGATGGAGATGGTCGAGCACTTGGAAGCATGGTTATGATAAGGTTTAGTGAAGCGTTGAATTAAATGAATGTTGGTAGGAAGTTAAACGTTTGGTTAAAGGTGAGAAATTCTCATCGCTTTTGAATTTATATTTTGATTATGTTATAACAATCATATTTACACCCTTATGACATATGAATGTTTATACCAAATTGATTGTTAATATGGATGATTTGAAAATTTGTAAATTAAGTGAATTGTGATAATATATCCCGTTATGATATTAATAGTGAATGTTAGATTTGAAATCATATGCATGTGATTTGTTGAATGGATGTTATGTTAGTAATAAATATGAATATTGGATATGTTCATTTTGATTAAGTAATCACTTTGATTAGTAAGACCATATTTTAGTAATATGAGAAATTGTGGAAAAATAAGTCTCTTTTCATTTAGAAGTGAAATTAAAGTTAAAATGAAAGAGAATTTGAAATTTGAAGTGAAACGGATTTGAAAAGAATAGCTAATTAGAAATTGAAATTTAGATGAATAGTGAAATTGAAATTAAAATCGATTTTGAAAAAGTGAAGTTTAGTTTGAGATTAAATTGAAATTTAAATTGGAATTAGATTTGAAATCTAAGTTTTAAATGTGTTTAATTTGAGATTAGAATTGAAATTGAGTTAAAATTGGGTTGTAAAGTTTAATATTAAAATAATGGGAATATAATAATATTTTAATGTGGTAAGAATGAAAATATATTTTAAAAGCTTTAAAAAGTGAAAACATTGATTTAAAATGGTTTCTAATGATTTTCTAAGTGTTGAAATCCAAATTGAATAAATTATTTCAAATGTTGAAAAATAAGTTAAAACTAGACGCGTCGCGCAACGGTAGTTCGCGATTTCGCGCCGAAAAGTTCAAATGAATGTATAGAGTGGAATATTGCTCGGAATTCTTCGAGATAAGAAAATTCCGGACTATTATATCCATATCTTCTAAACGAAGAAAGAAACTCAAAGTTTCGATGAGTAGATTTTGAATTAAGTCCAAATCAATTTTCTAGAAAAATCGCGCTAGTGCAGTTTAGTGACCATAAAAGGAAATCTGTTCAAATGGATGTTTTTAATTAAGGAAAAAATATGGAATAAATTTGATAAATCTATTTAAATGATTTAAAAGAGATTTGGATTGGAAAATATGAATTAGCGAATGTTTAAAAGTTGTTTTAATCAAATAGGCTTATATAGCACTTTCCGCAGCACTTTTATGCTGTGAATTCTATAATTTTTGGAATATGAGTTTAAAAATAATGATGTTTCCCAGAATCAATTGTGAATGTTTTAAAAAGGATAATTAAGCGTTTTGAAAGATAATTTGGAATATTTGTAAGCAATTCCAAAATAAGTTGAAAATCTGAGTATGCGGAAACGACTAGTACATTTGTCCCGCCTGTGAGATCTGGGAAGATAAAACAAGGTGTTTAACTAAGGTTAGGGATGGAGCAACCAGTGCCCTGAACTTACCTGGCCTATGTTTTCTTTTCTTAGGCGAGGGGTGGAACAGATCGAAAGGAAAGCCCGGATGCTCTCAAAATAAAAAGATTCTGTTAAGTTTTCCAAAATAAAAGAAGATTGGTATTATCCAAAAGTTAAGCAATCTCCAAAATGAATGATTTCTACTAACCTGTGAAGTTTAGAAAAGAATTTATAATGAATTTTAGGAATGAATTGGTAAATAAGAGTATTGGATTTTGACTTACAAGTGAGATATAAAAATGGAATTTATAAACACCGTTTTGTAAATCTGAAATCAATTTAAATTGATAAGTTAAATGTTAAAGGAATTATATTCGCGATTTTGGACAGTGAATAATCCTTTAGATTAAATGGATGTTTTGGAAGGTGATATTATAAAGGGAATGTTTTCCTTAAGTTAAAAGTTAAGAAATTTGGATCAAGAATTAAGTAGAGAAATCTGAGATATTTTCCAAAACAAAAGAATGAATTACGTAGAATTATCCTAAGTTGAAAGAAAGAGAATTTCGAAATCATCCGAAAAGAATTTAAGTGAAAAGAGACTTAATAAATCCTATATTCTCATATTCACTTATTATCGATGATTGGATTTCGAAGGAACCGGAGTCGGATTTGGTTAATTCCTATCCGAAAACCACTTCGAACCAATGTGTACGTTCGAACGTGAAGACATGTTGAAGATGGTGATTGAAGACCGTGGATCTTCCTAGCGTGAGGACTGCTTGTTGATTTGCTCGGGTCGCACCCAATTGTAGAGTTATATATAGCAGTGGTCTCCTCGTGATGGAGATTTTGCGGATTGCAAGGGCTTCTCGCCTAGTAATGGCCGAGGAAAGTACCTTCGGTTTGTCCTGTTCCTGGACAACTTGTATGGACGTTTGTCTGACGTTGCATTTCTAAAGATTACGTACATTGGTTTTTACAAACGTACATCAGTGGTGGCGGAGAAGGCAACTTCTCTAGCTTAACACCCTCCTTGAGACATACGAGCTCAAGGGTTGTATTTTTGTGGAAGGCAATTAGTAGTTAACGGAAATGGCAATGTGGCATTCAAAGATTTGATATGTGCTTTGTGAAAAGGTAATCGTAGCCTTAAGCCTCATCAAACCGGAAATGACCGAAACAGGATTAGATGCAGCAGGGCTATGTGGGTCATTCCCATTAGGGTATGATCATCCCCTTCTAGATATATTTCTTCCCGCTATGACGTTCGGGATGTTAATTAATGTGGTGTATGGAAAACGAGCGCTCGGTTAAAGGTCGGCAACGACCGGGGGATGACACATTCGGTACCATCTAGTTACAGAGGTGGGCCGGTCTTGTGTTGGTAGAGGGCAGATGTTCTGTGCCTCGGGACATCCATCTAGAGGTGTACCCATTTCGGAAGGTAGATCCTGCGCCTGGTCATTTGTATGGAAATCCATTCTCCAATAAGAACCTACGGTTTTGTTTGTATTGGCGTAATGAATAGCCTCGAAATGCTATATGGGTAACCATTTCGGATAAGATTGATAAGTTTATTTGCAAATGTTTTAAAGAGATGTCATTAGAAATAATATCAAAGGTTTTGATATAAAAGTGTTTTAGTTATCATAAGGTAAAAACCCGTCCGTGTTTATGTGTGGGCGTGGTCTTATGAGATACTATTTATTTCAAAGGATTTTATCCAAAGGCTGATATATGACACTGTCATTTATTATTGAGTTTTTCTCACGCTGGTTTATCAAGCCAGATCCGGGTATTTTCAATACTTGGGTCAGATCCGAGTAGTTTCAGGATAGTCGAAGACGGTTGGAGTTTCCAGAGGAGAGCTGGAGATATTCATGGACGCATGGAGATATTCTTTCGTCGCCTTTGCTTAGTGCATTTTGTTTGATGTTGTCAGCAATTGTAAGGGCAGGTTTTATAACTGTCCAAGCTGAATCTAGGTTAGACTCTGATATTGTATTTTAAAATTTTCCGCTGTAAATATTATTATTGAAATAATATATGTTATTCCATTCGTGTGAGATTCTGTTCTGTCTATTTTTCTTTATCACCCTTCATGTTCCGTATTTTCGTACAATTTGAGTTGGACATGTGTGGTTTATTGTCGATTCAAAGGGTACGGGAAAACGGGTCGTGACATTTGGTATCAGAGCTGAAGGTTAAGCGAGAACCTTGGCTCTATTATGGGTAAAAACTCATCAGAGATAGGATTAGTAATATCCTAGGATGAGTAACTCATTAGAGATAGGGTTAGTAATACCCTAGAATGAGTTATGAGAGTATTATATATATGAGCGCGTATTTGTTAATTTTACAAAATGATTTTGTTTTAAAAGAAATTGGTAAATGAAATAATTTTACCTTAGGTCTATATTATAAATATTAAAAGAGATATTATTATCTTTTGTGTTAAGGATTGATTGTGATTTAGCTTAGTGAAATTAAAATATGAATATCTTGTGATTAGAATTGCACAAATTTGACTATAAGATATTTCATATAAAATTAATTAGTTGAAAGCTAGAATTTAAAATTTTGACCATATACCCTTAGATACTTGGTATTAAGAAATAATAATTAAGTGATTATCATAATGGATGGATTTAAAAGCTAAGTACAAATATATTGTGAAGTAAAATTCACAAATTTGATTATAAGATATTTGATGATAATATTGAAGCTAGAAGTGTAATTAGAGGAAGTAAAGTGAAAATTTACACTTAGAAAAATTCTTATCAATAAGACAGAAAAGATAAGCCAAAATTGAAATTTTGGGTAAATATATTATGAAAGGATAAGTTCTATAACTTATAAATGAGTTAAGGTAATTTGAAATTTAGACACTTTGATTAGAAACAAGAGGTATAAGAAATATCATCCTAATATAAAATTTGAAATAATGATACATTTAGGGTAATATTTATAATTCAAAATGAAGTAAGATTAGAAGGAGGTAGTTTTGAATAATATGGTTAGTAGTTGAATGTTGGATGAAAATGTTTAAATAACAAATACCATGTGAATTAAGTTTCACAATTTGACTATAAGGTATTTGACGGATTTAAGGTTAAGAAATTTGATTTAGAAAATGGATAGGTAAATAAGTTAACTTTGTAAGAAAAAGGACGTACATTTAGTAAAGTTGTCTTATTAATATATGGATTAGATAAATAATATTAGCTAAATGGAGACCTTAGGTAAAGAAAACTAGGGATTAAGTTTTATAACTTATTTATTTGGAATAATAGAATTCCACATTTGTTGAAGACGCTAATTAAAGTAAATGACGATTTGAAGATTTGGGATATGTATATATACTCTTAGGAAGTAAAGGTATATTATACAAGTTAAGTCATTTGTAAGATTAAGTAATAATGGATTTAGAAGAAAGTAAATGGTTGTGAAATAAACTTGGATTAATAGAAGTTTGGAAGAAATGTATTAGGTAAAGATGAATGTGAATAAATACTTAAGTTAAACGTAGATCATTTTGGCACATAAATTTTGATCTAAGATTTGAGTACAAAACTTTGAGGTGTTTACACCAATCCGAAAAAGGATTTATCACTCAATTCTTGATGGCGAATATTGATGAGAGTTTGTGATTATGTACACGAGTTTTCTATCATAGTTGAGAGCTATGCAAGGAAAGCAAGGGTTTGTGATCAAGAAGTCTGATCAAAGTCCGCAGTAGAAAATCGGGGGATCGATACTAGTTCGAAAGAAAAGTTGTGGATTTGAATAATAGATCGAATCAAATATCACATATAGTATGATGTGTTGGGTCTATCAACTTAGTAGTTCGATAGTTATCTTGAATAGAAGACATAAGAGATAATGGTTAGAATTATGTTTTGGTATGTATATATATAGACCTCAGGTGTAGTACATGCTTAGGTCAGAGGATGGGTTATGTGGATGTATTCATTTATGTTGATATAGTATTAGTTTGGTTGTTTTTGGAGGTATAGTCTTGTTTGATAGTTGGATACATTATCTTAAGTGTGCAGTACGCACTAGGATGGGAAGGATAGAAGTTTGACTTGATGTATGTATATATAATCTTAAGAAAGTGATAGATACTCAGGTTAATGTGGAAAATCTTTGTATATATGTTTGGCATCATTTGTTTTAGTGTTGTTATGATATCGGCCTTCTTCTTTTCTATCATCAATAGAAATAAGTCAAAATTTTTTGAGGATATGAGTATGAGATAGATTCCTTTATCTAACTTTCATTTCGAGGACGAAATGCTTTTAAGTAGGGGAGAATGTAACGACCCGTATTTTCGCTACTTCGAAAATGAGAGATTTCGATCGATTTAAATTTAAAAAGGAGTTTAACTCTTAAATAATATGATATATATAATAAATAATAGTGAAGAAGTTATATATTCTTATAGTTAATAAATTAAAAAAAAGTATGAATTTGGATTTTAGAACAAATCGACAAAAGTTAAGTTTTGTTAATAATAATTAAAGGCTTAAATAAATGGATTTAAATATCTATTTAAAAAAGGTAAATCTTATTTAAAACATCTAATAAAGATAATAAAAGTATGTTAAAAGATTTAAAAATTTGTTAATAATCGTTTTATAAAAATAACCAAAATTTGTCGCATTTTGTCAGTTTTGCATACACGGTAAAATTAGAGATTTTGATATTAATTAAATATGATTTTAGAATATAAAGAGACTTGTTTTAATTTATTTAAAGAAGTAAAAAGTTCATTTTTAAATTTGGTTTACTTCAATACATAGTTTAACTAAAACGTCAAAATGTGACCGTAAAACATTTCGTCGAAAAACGACGTTTTGTCAATTAAAAGTTGTCGCAACGTCGTCGCACCTTTATTTTCTTATATAGGAACATATATTCAAATAGTATAAGTATTAATTAATTCACTAATCAAGTTTACTTTTACTAAACATACTTAGAAAATTCTAGAATATAATTAAGAAAAGTAAGTAAGAAAAGTCAAAAGTAAACATCAAATCAACATCAAATCAAACCAAACATAATTATTACTTTACTTTACTTACTTCTTAAGTGAAAGTGACATAAAGCATGATTTGAAATGTGATGTTAAGTTAAAAAGTAAGTAAAGGGCATTTTGGTCATTTTACATAATAATATTTTATTTCAAACTTTTTCCTATAAATAGCCATGCATACCTCTTTCATTTTCACACAAATCTTTCTTTTCTTCTTCTTCCTTTAAGCTATTTTAATGGCTTCTCTCTTAAGAGAGGTAGGAGGGTTAAAAATAGTGGAGTGCTTAAGCACTAATCCACTTGTTACTCTCTAACCTCTTCTTAATTCACTTCTTCTTCTTCTCTTCTTAAAAAAGGCCTTAGGCCATGAGTTTGGAAGTTGATAAAGGAAGGACGTGAGCAAAGCAAGTAAAGATGGAGATGGTCGAGCACTTGGAAGCATGGTTATGATAAGGTTTAGTGAAGCGTTGAATTAAATGAATGTTGGTAGGAAGTTAAACGTTTGGTTAAAGGTGAGAAATTCTCATCGCTTTTGAATTTATATTTTGATTATGTTATAACAATCATATTTACACCCTTATGACTTATGAATGTTTATACCAAATTGATTGTTAATATGGATGATTTGAAAATTTGTAAATTAAGTGAATTGTGATAATATATCCCGTTATGATATTAATAGTGAATGTTAGATTTGAAATCATATGCATGTGATTTGTTGAATGGATGTTATGTTAGTAATAAATATGAATATTGGATATGTTCATTTTGATTAAGTAATCACTTTGATTAGTAAGACCATATTTTAGTAATATGAGAAATTGTGGAAAAATAAGTCTCTTTTCATTTAGAAGTGAAATTAAAGTTAAAATGAAAGAGAATTTGAAATTTGAAGTGAAACGGATTTGAAAAGAATAGCTAATTAGAAATTGAAATTTAGATGAATAGTGAAATTGAAATTAAAATCGATTTTGAAAAAGTGAAGTTTAGTTTGAGATTAAATTGAAATTTAAATTGGAATTAGATTTGAAATCTAAGTTTTAAATGTGTTTAATTTGAGATTAGAATTGAAATTGAGTTAAAATTGGGTTGTAAAGTTTAATATTAAAATAATGGGAATATAATAATATTTTAATGTGGTAAGAATGAAAATATATTTTAAAAGCTTTAAAAAGTGAAAACATTGATTTAAAATGGTTTCTAATGATTTTCTAAGTGTTGAAATCCAAATTGAATAAATTATTTCAAATGTTGAAAAATAAGTTAAAACTAGACGCGTCGCGCAACGGTAGTTCGCGATTTCGCGCCGAAAAGTTCAAATGAATGTATAGAGTGGAATATTGCTCGGAATTCTTCGAGATAAGAAAATTCCGGACTATTATATCCATATCTTCTAAACGAAGAAAGAAACTCAAAGTTTCGATGAGTAGATTTTGAATTAAGTCCAAATCAATTTTCTAGAAAAATCGCGCTAGTGCAGTTTAGTGACCATAAAAGGAAATCTGTTCAAATGGATGTTTTTAATTAAGGAAAAAATATGGAATAAATTTGATAAATCTATTTAAATGATTTAAAAGAGATTTGGATTGGAAAATATGAATTAGCGAATGTTTAAAAGTTGTTTTAATCAAATAGGCTTATATAGCACTTTCCGCAGCACTTTTATGCTGTGAATTCTATAATTTTTGGAATATGAGTTTAAAAATAATGATGTTTCCCAGAATCAATTGTGAATGTTTTAAAAAGGATAATTAAGCGTTTTGAAAGATAATTTGGAATATTTGTAAGCAATTCCAAAATAAGTTGAAAATCTGAGTATGCGGAAACGACTAGTACATTTGTCCCGCCTGTGAGATCTGGGAAGATAAAACAAGGTGTTTAACTAAGGTTAGGGATGGAGCAACCAGTGCCCTGAACTTACCTGGCCTATGTTTTCTTTTCTTAGGCGAGGGGTGGAACAGATCGAAAGGAAAGCCCGGATGCTCTCAAAATAAAAAGATTCTGTTAAGTTTTCCAAAATAAAAGAAGATTGGTATTATCCAAAAGTTAAGCAATCTCCAAAATGAATGATTTCTACTAACCTGTGAAGTTTAGAAAAGAATTTATAATGAATTTTAGGAATGAATTGGTAAATAAGAGTATTGGATTTTGACTTACAAGTGAGATATAAAAATGGAATTTATAAACACCGTTTTGTAAATCTGAAATCAATTTAAATTGATAAGTTAAATGTTAAAGGAATTATATTCGCGATTTTGGACAGTGAATAATCCTTTAGATTAAATGGATGTTTTGGAAGGTGATATTATAAAGGGAATGTTTTCCTTAAGTTAAAAGTTAAGAAATTTGGATCAAGAATTAAGTAGAGAAATCTGAGATATTTTCCAAAACAAAAGAATGAATTACGTAGAATTATCCTAAGTTGAAAGAAAGAGAATTTCGAAATCATCCGAAAAGAATTTAAGTGAAAAGAGACTTAATAAATCCTATATTCTCATATTCACTTATTATCGATGATTGGATTTCGAAGGAACCGGAGTCGGATTTGGTTAATTCCTATCCGAAAACCACTTCGAACCAATGTGTACGTTCGAACGTGAAGACATGTTGAAGATGGTGATTGAAGACCGTGGATCTTCCTAGCGTGAGGACTGCTTGTTGATTTGCTCGGGTCGCACCCAATTGTAGAGTTATATATAGCAGTGGTCTCCTCGTGATGGAGATTTTGCGGATTGCAAGGGCTTCTCGCCTAGTAATGGCCGAGGAAAGTACCTTCGGTTTGTCCTGTTCCTGGACAACTTGTATGGACGTTTGTCTGACGTTGCATTTCTAAAGATTACGTACATTGGTTTTTACAAACGTACATCAGTGGTGGCGGAGAAGGCAACTTCTCTAGCTTAACACCCTCCTTGAGACATACGAGCTCAAGGGTTGTATTTTTGTGGAAGGCAATTAGTAGTTAACGGAAATGGCAATGTGGCATTCAAAGATTTGATATGTGCTTTGTGAAAAGGTAATCGTAGCCTTAAGCCTCATCAAACCGGAAATGACCGAAACAGGATTAGATGCAGCAGGGCTATGTGGGTCATTCCCATTAGGGTATGATCATCCCCTTCTAGATATATTTCTTCCCGCTATGACGTTCGGGATGTTAATTAATGTGGTGTATGGAAAACGAGCGCTCGGTTAAAGGTCGGCAACGACCGGGGGATGACATATTCGGTACCATCTAGTTACAGAGGTGGGCCGGTCTTGTGTTGGTAGAGGGCAGATGTTCTGTGCCTCGGGACATCCATCTAGAGGTGTACCCATTTCGGAAGGTAGATCCTGCGCCTGGTCATTTGTATGGAAATCCATTCTCCAATAAGAACCTACGGTTTTGTTTGTATTGGCGTAATGAATAGCCTCGAAATGCTATATGGGTAACCATTTCGGATAAGATTGATAAGTTTATTTGCAAATGTTTTAAAGAGATGTCATTAGAAATAATATCAAAGGTTTTGATATAAAAGTGTTTTAGTTATCATAAGGTAAAAACCCGTCCGTGTTTATGTGTGGGCGTGGTCTTATGAGATACTATTTATTTCAAAGGATTTTATCCAAAGGCTGATATATGACACTGTCATTTATTATTGAGTTTTTCTCACGCTGGTTTATCAAGCCTGATCCGGGTATTTTCAATACTTGGGTCAGATCCGAGTAGTTTCAGGATAGTCGAAGACGGTTGGAGTTTCCAGAGGAGAGCTGGAGATATTCATGGACGCATGGAGATATTCTTTCGTCGCCTTTGCTTAGTGCATTTTGTTTGATGTTGTCAGCAATTGTAAGGGCAGGTTTTATAACTGTCCAAGCTGAATCTAGGTTAGACTCTGATATTGTATTTTAAAATTTTCCGCTGTAAATATTATTATTGAAATAATATATGTTATTCCATTCGTGTGAGATTCTGTTCTGTCTATTTTTCTTTATCACCCTTCATGTTCCGTATTTTCGTACAATTTGAGTTGGACATGTGTGGTTTATTGTCGATTCAAAGGGTACGGGAAAACGGGTCGTGACAGATGATATGATGTAATAAAATGTGTTGTAATGTAATAACTGATATAGCTCTTTGTTTAAAGATTATTCATTTATTATTATATGTTGTTCCGCTGCAAATTGTGAGATTCTGTTGTTGTTCTGTTGTTTCCTTTCTGTCCGTTCTATTTTTAAAATTTTCTATCTTCTGTTTTTCTAATTCTCTGTTTTCTAAAAAAATTGTCTATCTTCTTTTCCCTCTATTTTTCTTTTTCTTTCTTCTTTTTCTCTCTTCTTTCTTTTCTTTCATTTTAAAACCCATAACTTCTCGGTTTTCGGCCTTCGATATTCGGCAGTCGATAAAGTGAGTGTCGATGTTGAATTTTCGAAAGTCGAAAATTTTCGGGGCGTTACATTTGGTATCAGAGCTGATGGTTAAGCGACAACCATGGTTCTGTTGGGTATTAATTCATTAGAGATAGAGTCAGCAGTACTCTAGAATGAGTTTGAGTGTAATAATAGCTATGAGAGCGTATTTGTTAGTGAATATAAAATTGTTTTATATTGTGATGATTGGTTTATTGAGTGGTATATGAACCTTCGTCAGCACAGCCTCGAAACTGAGCCGAAGGGGTTTCTAAACACTTGAATAGAACAATTCGACACGATATTGTTTTTAAATTGGGTAAATGGAATGATTTTGCCTTGATTATATTTTTATATGTAAAGGAATAATTTTTCAGAATTATTAAAGTATGTATAAGTTGATTGTTAAGTTGTTTGAATAATCTAAATAAAAGAATAATTGTATAAGCAAAAGAATTATAAGAATTGAAATTATAATTAAAGTATTTACAATTGTGAAATAAACTTACATATATAAGAAGTAAAATTATATGAATATGAGTTGTAAATAAAGGTGAATTTCAAGATTAAATGAAATATAACTTAAGTAATGTAAATGAAGTTGATATTGGTATCAAACTAAATTAATTAAGTTAAGTGATGGATATGAACTTAAGTTATGTGAATAGAAATTCAACTTTTGTAATTGGATGGATGAATTGAATGTTAATCGATTAAATGTGAATTAAATTGATATGGAAAAATGAATATAAGTGTTAATTCATTAAATTCTAATGTTATTGGAAGTTGAAAGAGTGAATGAAAGTCAATTTAATAAAACCAATTGGAAAGTAAAGATGTTAAACCAAAATGAATGTAAGTGAAGCGAAGAAATTTGGTTGTAATCAATATACTTTGGTTGTTATATGGATGTTGATTGATTGTATATAAGTTCATTAAGTGTTAATGAAATTGAAAGCTATGAAATTGAATTCAAATTTGAAGTAAATAAATTTGAATAGAATTGAATGTGAATTAGATTTAATTAGTAAATGTAAACTAATTGAATTGAGAATGAATGTTAGTAAATCCAATGTAAATGAATCAAATGTGATTTGAATTGAAAACCAATTCATTAATATTAATGAGAATATAAATGAATATTTATTGATTATGAATGTTAATTGGTTGAATATATATTGCTATTGTTGCATTTGCTATGTGACTTATATAGTTATTATGTTGCTATATGTTGTATATGGATACTATTTTCATATATGCATGATTCTCATGTTGTTTGTTGAGTTTAGTAGGTGCGGATCGCGTTTGCTTCGCATTTGGGGTTCGCTTTTGCGCTATATTAGCCGTATATGCTTGCTAATAAAATAATAAGGTACATATCTCGGATTAAATATCGTACTTTTACACTTTTTTCCCTTCGGGATGCCTCATTACTTGATGAGATGTATATTTGTGATATATATACTGTCATTTTTTTTTCGGATCGAGCCGCGCAAAGGAGACTATGGCGAATTTTTCCGAAAATTTAAGGCGTTAGAAAAAATTTGAGAAAATTGGAATTTTTTTTTGAAAACTTTAAACTTTGATTTTGGAATTGAAAGTTAAACATAGTAGTTGTTTTTGAGAAGATAACTAAGTATGATTTTGAAAACTTAGTAAAGATTTGTAAGAAGTTTAATTACGAATTTTGGAAAATTAATAGATTCTGTAACCTTTCTTACTTGTAATTTCGAGGACGAAATTCTTTTAAGGGGGAAAGATTGTAACGACCCAGAATTTTTATTAATTAAAATTTGAATATTTAATTAATTTTAAATATTTATAAGTGAATTTATAAGTCAAATAAATTTTTATTTGAATTATTGGATTTAATTGGATAATTAAATCGATAATTTAAAATGTTAAATTATGGAAATAATTGAAAATAGAGTTAAATATGATAGAAAATGATTTGTAAAATTTTATTTAATCATACTGGAGTTATAGAAATATTTTAGAACTTTTAAAATCGAATTAAAAGTTAATTTGTGAAAATTGAATATTTTAATATTTAATAATCGACTGTAAAATAGTCAATTTTTGGACAGTCTCAGAATTGAACGAAACCAGTTCCATTGGATCCGTAATAGTTAGTTATTACCGAATTTCAATTTTCGTGTCAATCGGAGCTATCGTTTGATCGTGGCAGCTCGAAACGCATCGAATCGTTTTTAATTTAAATTTGGCGAGTCAAAATAGCCATTTTTCAAAAAGTCTCGGATTTCGACGAAACCAGTTTCATCGGATCCGTAATGTGATATTATTGTAAGGTTTCAAATTTCAAGTCATTTGGATTTACCGTTTGTCCGGTACAAATTAAAACGCCTAGAAATCGACTTAAATCGGTTTAATTCAAATTGAACGTTTTCAGCCATAACTCGCACATACTTCCGAATTAGCTTCCGAAACCTGTTCCATTGTGTCCGGAACGCGGGATAAACCCTAGGTACGCTGGTTACGGCGTCTAAATCGGAGTTCGGAATTCCCGGGATGAATAGTGTTTACGCTAGCTTTTTCTATAAATACAACATCATCTTCATAAATTAAAAAAAATAACAAAACCCTAATAATTTTGACCTAGCCGCCACTAACAAGATAGATGGCCAGAATTCAATCTCATTCCCTCCTCGATTTCTTCCAATCCGTCGACAATTAGGCTAAGGTTTCAACATGAAAGACGTAGAGGGAGATGAGAGCTTCGATGTGAACGGCTGTGATGTAAAATGGAGCACCAGGGGAGGAGATAGGGGGGCCGACAGGGGGGGACCTGCGCACGCATCCCTAGGAGGAGGAGGGGGCCGAATTTCACATGCTTGCAGCCGTGTGTAGCTTGTGGTGAGGCGGTTCCATTGGTGTATCCCGATCGAATTCTAGTTGAGCGATGAGCGAGCAAGATTAAACCCTAGTGATTGAGGAGTGGGTTCTATGTGAACGGCCAAAACCTGTAGCTTGAAACGCAAGTGGAAGATGAAGGAAGGAGGGCCAGATTTGCATGGGATTGGATCTAAGGGCTGGTGTGAGTTTGGGTTTAAAATATAAAAGTTATTGTTGAAATTTAGTTATAAAATCGTGTACGAACTTCATAAAATCATAACTTTTTCATACGAGGTCGAAAAAATGCAAACTCAGTTGCGTTGGAATCGTATGGACGAGCACTACGCGATGGAGTTGGTTTGGAGTCGTTTGGAGTTAGTGAGAATTTCGGGTAAAATTAAACGCGCGTTTAATTTTATTCGAAATAAAAGCTAAAACGGAAATTAAAACCAAGGTGAGTACTTCTCACTCAATCGAATAGATTTCGATTTTATTTTAAATAGTTAGATTTAAAATATTTGAATGCATGTTTGAATGATGACTGTAAATTATTGATTGTTAAAATAGACATTATTCGCCGTTAGTAAGCGGATGTTATTTAATATAAACATATACCGCGAATATTTCATAAACAGTGAAATTGGTATTATATATAATATCAATATATATATATTGGCATATGTATATATTGCAGTTGTTGATTTCCCGCATTTTTTGTTTAGCGGATGAGACCCTATTACGCCGTTATTAAGCGGATAATATTTAATAAGAACATGTACCGCGATAATTTCGTACTGGAGCGAAATTGGTATTGTGCTAATGTTTTTGGATGCAGGGAAACAGGTTGGAGGGATCCAACAGGATTCCTCAATAGTTTTTATTTGATTTCAGATATTTTGATATTCGTTGATTATCATATACGATATATGATGGATCGTTGTAGTCGTGATTGACTATTTGGTGTGTAGCATCATTGGACCCAGATTTTGGGATTTTAAAATGTTTTTAAAGTGATTTTTGAAAAGATAAAATATCTTTGGAATTGATCCATTATAAATAAATAAACGTTATAATTTTTAAAGTTATAAAAAATTATGGTTTTTGTGAAATATAGTTAAAAAGCTGATTTTTAGAAATACGATTAAAAGTCGATTTTTGAGAAATATGAACTAATGATTTTATAAAATAATTTAGATTGGATTTTGAATATATGATAAAAGTTTAAATATAGGATTTATAAAATTTGATTATTTTATAAATCGAAATGATGAAATTATAAAGGAAATTAAAGACGTTTTAGAATAATAATATAAACTGATTTATATTAAGAGATTTATAAATGGATATTTATAAATTGAAATATAGACATTATAAAACGAGTTTTATAAGTGTTTGAATGTAGTGAAAATGGATTTCATAAATGAATGAAATTTATAGAATTATAAACTGTGAAGTTATAAATGAAATTTATAAATAGTAAGATTTATAAATTTGTGAAGTTAATTGAAGAATAGATTAGGTTAAATAAATGAATCTTATAAGTTATAAGATTTATAATTATGAAGTTTAAAGAACGATTTTATAAAATAATCGTTTTATAAGTAGTCAACTTATAATATGAACTTTTAGTCTATAATTGAATTACAAATTGAATAGGTAAATAAATAAGGAATTTATAAAAAAAGAAGTTTTTATAAATAAATAGAAAAGGAATTTATAAACGTTGTTTTATAAATTCGCAAAGGACTTATTTTGACAAGTTAATTGTTATAACTTAGAAATGGAGTTATATTCACATTTTTTAATAGTGAATAATCCTTTGAATTAAAATGAATAAAAGAATGAAATTGGTTAACGTAGTTTATTCACGTTTTTGAATAGTGAATAACACGTTAAAGAAATTGTTTAGAATGTGAATGTTTTAAATAGAATTAAAACGATCCAACGATGTTCTTAAAGGTATAGAGATTCGAAACCATAGATTTCAACATTTATTGTTGAAATAGATGTTTCGAGAAATAAAAGGAAATAGTGGACTATAACATTGTTGTTATAGTAAATGATTTCCGAATGGAAATGTTTTGGTTTAGTATTGGGATTTATATATCTATTTAAAATTCAAATCCCTATACTAGTGATTTTGGGTTGTTGTAACGATGTTTTACGCAACATTCGTTTTGACCCAAATAAATATGTTTAAGAGAATGATTTTCTTAAAGAATGAAATATATACTTAATTCGATTTAAGTATATTGAATATTTTCCAAGGTTGAAAATAAAAAGATTTGTGAATTACTTATGAATAATAAGTATGGAAATGTTTTCAAATATGAAGTGAATATTTAGAATTTATCTTTTTGAAGATAAATTGGAAATGGATAGTTGAAATCGTATATGCACGAATATTTTGAAATATAAATTCATTATGGAATTTATAAGTGAAAAGGGAATTTGTTTGAAAATAAATGTTGATTTATTTTTGAAGTGTTGAAATTTTATATCTTGTAAAGATATTTTGGAAAATAATAATTTGGAAAATTATTTGGAATCTGGTGATGTGTGCATATCCAGTGATAGTTCAATAACTGACTATCAGTATTTCCCTTTGAATGGGTATTTGATGTGAATTGATTGAATTTGAATGCACACTTATTTTTGAATAAGCTCTCACTATTCGGGTTAACCGGGAAAGGACCATGGGGTCGTATAACCCATTCCGAATATGTGATACGTCGTTGTGAATTGCATTGAAGATCGGTGTTGAAGACCCGGTATTTGCGAAAGCGATAGGATGACCTATCGATTGTCTCTGCACTGAGTTGCAACGGTATAGAGACTCCCTAAGTGATGGGAAATCCGATCAGGATTGTGAATATCCGGATTGCAAGGACTTCTTTGTAAGTGCCTTCGGTTCTGTTCGAGCCCGGAACAGACTTGTATGGATTGTATGTCTGACATTACAATTTGAGATATAAAGCCGATTTCTTTCAAATATATTTCTGTTGGTGGCGGAGAATTTATTCTTTGCTTAACACCCTTCTTTGAGACGCATGTGCTCAAAGGTTATATAGTTGAAGTTATCAGCGATATATTCCCAGTTTGGTAATGTGACATGCTGAGTGATGCTGAAATGATCATTGTGTTGATTGTTGTGATAGGATCATTTATTTGATCGTCTATCTTAGTGATCATTGTGTTGATCATTTGTTGACCCAAAGCATGGCTTTTGTATAAAGTATGTTTTTGTGGACGTGAATTCGTTGAGCCTCACATCCCGGAAATGGTCAAAACAGGAAAGAAGCAGCAAGGTTATGAGGGGTAGCACCCTTTAGGATGTGTCCATTTCCTTCTGGAAAAGGGTGGTATCATGGTATGGAGCCCAGATACTTACTCATGTTGAAAACACTTTGTTATGATTGTGTGAATTGATTAGAGAGCGCTCTCGGATAAAGGTCCCAAAGGACCGGGGGATGGCATATTCGGTCAGTTGTTACTCAGTTAGGAGTAACCCGGCCTTGTGTTGGTAGAGATCCGGTTTGGTTCTCGGGGATGTCCATCCAGAGGCATTCTCATGTGGCAATGGGAAGTTCCTTGGCCTGACCATTTGTTGGAAATCCAATTCCCAATACGAAACTTGTACGGTATTAGTTGCAGAACCTGCTATTCACTTATGGTGGTCACCACTGTTTGGATAGTAGCTATAGTAGGCATAGTTCGAAATGTCTATGTTGGCTAAGATTTATATTCTACTTTCGAAATATTTCCTACACTATGCACTAATAATAATATCAAATGTTCTTTTAAATGCGTATCAAGCATCTTTGGCTATCATAAGGAGAAATCTCCTCCGATTCTGCGTTTGCATTGTGTGTGTATGCGGGAGGCCTTATGGTAGTCTCATTTTTAAAAGCATTGCGAATTGATTAAAAATATTCCTCTATTTTGATTTTAAAGATAAATAAACTGTTTTGAGTTCTCACACCAGTCACATGACTGACTTGGAGTTTATTGTTTTCCTTCCTAAACTCTGGGTGCCCACCAATTTCCACACGGGCAGTCAAGAGTTAAGGTTTATCAGGATATTCTGGATATTCTGGAGTTGCTGGAGGCAAGCTGGATGGCATGGCGTATTACTAGTTTATATAGTATTTCTTTTTCCGCTGCATTGTTTGATGTTGTTTGATGTTGTACACTCTGATGATATGATGTAATAAAATGTGTTGTAATGTAATAACTGATATAGCTCTTTGTTTAAAGATTATTCATTTATTATTATATGTTGTTCCGCTGCAAATTGTGAGATTCTGTTGTTGTTCTGTTGTTTCCTTTCTGTCCGTTCTATTTTTAAAATTTTCTATCTTCTGTTTTTCTAATTCTCTGTTTTCTAAAAAAATTGTCTATCTTCTTTTCCCTCTATTTTTCTTTTTCTTTCTTCTTTTTCTCTCTTCTTTCTTTTCTTTCATTTTAAAACCCATAACTTCTCGGTTTTCGGCCTTCGATATTCGGCAGTCGATAAAGTGAGTGTCGATGTTGAATTTTCGAAAGTCGAAAATTTTCGGGGCGTTACATTTATATAAGTACGATATTTGAAAGTGATTTGAAAAGGTACTATATGATATATATTTTTGAAGTAAAGATATAGAAAGTGCCTTCTGCTTGATATCCGCTTTGTGGCCACATCGTGGATTCATTCTATCGATATTATTCTCTCTGATTTTTGGTTTTCCGGATGTAATACTCGAGTGTTCCCACCGTGGCGTAACCCATGGTTTTTTTTTCTCTCTCGTGAATGCATAGCGCAATTGCCTGGCTGAGTCTTGCCTAGGGGTACGGATTGTTTCCTGGGGGATCCAGGCGTAACCATTGTGTATCCTGCAATCTGTGTAGGTCGCGAATAGTAGCGCAAGTGCCTGGCTGAGTCTTGCCTAGGGGTACGGATTGTTTCCTGGGGGATCCAGGCGTAACCATTGTGTATCCTGCACTCTACTAGTCATCATGGCGTAACTCGCAGGGCTGAGAAAGCTTACGGATATGGATTGTTTCCTGGGGGACCCAGGCGTAACCATTGTGTGTCTGCGAACCATGATCGGACAAAGGTTTTGGTTTGGTTGATTTGTTTGGATTGTACTTTCCATATCTGTTTTTAAAAGGTTTTTCAAATATTTTCACTGGGTGTTGAAACAGGTCTACTAAGTACTTGAAGAACTCTAGCTTTGCGCCTGATCAACGCATGGCCAGAGTCTGCAAGGACGAGGATAAACTTGTTAAAACATCGAGTTATAAAAGTATTTTTGAAAGAAAAATTGGTTTCGATATAAAAGTATTTTATTTATAAAGGTATTTTATTATAAAAGTATTTTCAACAAAGAAATTTTGTATTAATATTTGAAATTTAAATTCTTTTGGTTTGAAATAAATTATTCGTGTCCGATTCTATTCTTTTGAATCTACCTCATCTGCTCAGCTTTATTTTTCACCTATATTCCGTTTTCGGAATCTACCTTCCTTTCCTTTTTGAATAAATCATTTAAATATTGCTTATTTGTATACTACATTGTTTTATGTAAAATTTTAGCGTTATAAATATTTTTGAAGTTATAAATTAAATAAAACATCTTTAAAGAAAATGATTATTAATTTATTGATAATATTTGAAAGGTATCTTAAGAAAAATTAAAAATTTCATAAATTTTGGATTTAATATTTTCAATAGTCTTTGTAAATAGAAGTAATAATGTAAATAATTGTTTGCAAAGGAGTTTGAGAAGTATTAAATATTAAAGAAAATTTAATTTCAAATGAAATTTTCAAATAAATATTTTAAATAAAATTTATATAGTTTTAAAATTTATTGTTTATCTTGGCTTTCAATCTATTTTTTTTCTGGTTGTTTTATTCTCCTACCTCCTTCCTTTTCGGGGACGAAAAGTTTTGAGTGGGGGAGAGTGTAACGACCCGGAAAATTTTAACAATTTTAATTGATTCTATAACGTATTTAATTAAATATTTGTGAAATCTTATAATAATTGAATTTTTAAATAAAATGTTTATATATTTAGAATACGTATATTTAAATATAGCAGATTTTTAATTTTCAATTTATTTTAACAAAGTTTATTTCATTGGGAAATTATATTAAATTCAAGCTAAAAATTGCTGATAATAAATTTATTATCAAGCAATAGCCACTATCCTTTACTTTAGTAATTATTTCATCAGTTGCTAAATTTTAGCCGTTGCCATCTGTTGAATCACAAGTTTTATGAAAGTTTTGATTTCTGACAAATAAGGCGATCGACAAAACAAGGTCATTAGAGGTACATATGTTACTATAGATTATAGGTTGATTATTTGATATTGTAATAGTTATAAACTTGTTAAAATCTATCCTCAAATAATCATGCACCTCAATATAATCGATATATATACGTTTTATAGCATTGCACATTTATTGTGCAAATTAACAAGAACCGGTCGACCGGTTAATAATCATATGGTCGATCGTTTCTGTGTAAAATGCACAATGAACGTGCACACATGCACATAACGTATATATATTTTAAATTCCTGTCTACTAGTCACTTTTTAACCTGTCGACCGTTTTTGAACAGAAAGCAATTTTTCCAAAAGACACTTCTCTTCTCCAAAGGTTGCATCTCTTAACCTTTCACCAAAGATCATATCTCTTAATGGCAAAGAGTTACAACCATTCTTATCTATATAAACTCATCCAATTCGTTGATTAAACAATAACGATTTCATATTCTTTTAATCTAATCTCTGATCTTAATTCTGCATTATAAAAGCTCTAAATTATTTATTGAATCTTTGAAACTATTTCATATCCTTTGATTCAATAATATACTTTCCTTAATCTTTTCAAAACATCATATCGCATACTTTGAGGATAAGATTATAGGAAGGGTGTACTGCTAGTGACAAATCCGTGTTTTCAAGAACATAAGTTGTCAACAACAATTGTATTTGTTCTTTTGTTGAAGTCCTCTGTGTTGTAAGAGGCAAGTGTTGAAGTCCTCAGTGTATTAGAGGCGTGAAATCCCGTTCGGTTGTTCGGGTGTTGTAAACCTGTTCCTCCGGGTGAAGCGAGGTAGTTAATAGTGAAAATCCAGATAGAAGTCTGGGACTGGACGTAGGACGGTGCTGCTAACCAGTATAAAAATCTCTGGTGTGATTTTTTCTATTTTTTTATTTACTATGCTATTATCATCTATTTCCGCATTTGTATTGTAATCCATATTACACGATCCGTGTATACTATATTAGCACATATAATTGTATACACACCGCACTTTCACCATCATTTCAAAAATTAAGCGTATAATTTTGTATACGTTGTATTTATCTTTTTGAACGGTTGATATGTTAATTTGCTTTATAGCTTTAATATCTGTCAGCTAAATAAATGGGTGACCGTTACTGCCAATATTTAATTTGATACGTTTCCCGGTTGCCTTTTTCCTTCACTTGATTGATTGATTTGTTGCCGTCTCTGTTATTTTCTCTCTGTCTTCATTGTTTTTTTAAAGTTAAGAAACTGTTCCCTCAAAACATAAATATTTGATTGTAGCCAGCAGCAACTTGTTTTAATAACCTTTTCCTAAATCAAAGCTTTTGAGCGTTACAATTTCTTTTGATTAGAAATATGTGTTTAGGAGAAAATATTGCAGGTGACCGTTACAATTGATTTCGGTGACTTTCTTTCTTCCCATACATCATTATATATTTGCTTTCCATTTTTCCTGAATTTATGTTTAGCAGTTTCGAAAATCAAACATATACATTTGTATACGTCGTAATTATTATTTTAAAACGATTCACTTTATTTTTCTTTCCCTTTTTAACTTCGTTTCTCTCTCTTTACTTTATATTGGGACTTTTGTTTCCTTTGCTTTTCAACCTGAGCCTTGCTTGCCAAGCAATAAATTTATTGCTTAAATAATTTCCAGCTGAAATCAAGAAATTAGACCGTTACCATTTTGGTTATATTGATTTCCCATTTATTTCGGGCTCGTATTGCTCTGACTTTTCCTTTTCCATTTCTATACTTACGTTTCAAAAATAAATAGTACATATAATAACGACATAATAAATTGCAGCCAGCTCATTTCTCACATATTTATTTCGTGCCTTAAAATCCCGTCACTCAACGCGTCGACGACTACCTTTAATTTCGCCAGTTTTGAAATGTAAATGTTGGATACGTTGCATCCATTGCCTTATTCCTATATATTTAGATCTGAACCATTTGCCTTTACCTTTTCACTTTCTTCCTCATTCATAAACCACTTCCTCCTCCTTCATGTAACCACTCACCAAACGTTACATCACTCCTTTTTCTTGCACTATCCACTCTCACGCCACCGAGGCTATCACCATCCACCTCTCTGTTTGTCTCCCCTCCTCTTCCACGCCGAAGCATGAAGCAGTGCCGTGCTCCCCTCCGAGCTCTCCACCACCCCTGACTTTGGCCTTTCTCCTTCCTTTTTGGGTTAGTATATGTATCTTAAATATAAGTATAGTATTCTGTGTAAATTATTTATATACATTAAGTAATAGATTCATAACTGTTGTATATATATGTCTAGCTTCTGTTATAATATGAGTCTAGTATATAGGCAGATTGTATGGGTTGTCTGCATAGTTGTATAAGTTTATAAATAGTTTATATAAGATATTTTAGTTACATAGTTTACATATATATTGGTATAACTTTTGTGTGGTGTGCGTATGTTTTGGGTTATAACTTTTGTATGGTGTGCGTATGTTATGGGTAGTATTTGTAGTGTATGGTTTCAGATATTATTATATTAAAGTGTACTAAGTATATTGGGTTCGAATTAAATGTAGTTTTAAATTTTTATGTTTTGAATTGATGTAAAAGCAAAAATATGAATAAGTTGTAAGATTTTGTTTCTGTTGGAGATAAAGTTGGACTTTAAATTTTATTTTATTTTACATGTCTAAATTAAATATAATATATGTATAAAGTTTTAACCGTTTAAGAAAAATATATAAAGTTTTAAGTGTTGTTAGAAGTATTGTTTTATTCGCTAGAAGGAAGTATTTTGTTTATATTACTTATATAAACGTTGTCAGTTTAAATACATAGGTTATGGAAATTTGGTATTGAGTCTTTTCATTTGGGTAAGGTTACAATAATTTACTTATACATATAGCTGCATGTTCACCTGTATATGAATTTACCCTTTTGATTTAGGCTGCAACTACATGAATTTTGAATTCTCACGTTTTCTATTCTAAATTTTTTTCCAGATTATATTAATATGTATAGGCAATTGTTTATATTTAAGTTTACAAGATTTTTTTTAGTCTGCATAGTGAGTTAATATAAAAAGTATATTTTATTTATAAGCGGTTGTATACACATTAGTAGTTGTTTTAGTTAACAGTAATAAAAACAAAATTTATATAGACTGTGTTAATTTATATATCTAAACTGTCAAGTTTATATGGGTATAAATGATTAGGTCAAAGTGCATATACAAGCTATAAAGATTTTATTGATTTTGGTTATATATATATAAAAAAAAAATTGAGATTTATTTCAAATGAATATGTATTTTAAAATAATGGGTTTAAGTGAAATATTAATATAATATGCGTCTCGTCCAAAACTTTATATCAAGCTATTTTGATCCGTTTCCATCGTTTCTGTTACCAGATTCTGTTCATCAAATTCGTGCTAATTTTGCTTTGCTTGGATTTGTAAATCAAATTTCCATGTCCGTATCAGTGTTTGTTTCCGTATCACCTTCGGTACCCTCCAGCCACGAAAGGTGAGCAATCACTCACGACTAACGTTCTTTTATTTATTAAATTTGATTCCAATTGAAACGACAATTGAAATATGCTACTGTTAGTTATTTACATTGCTATATATTTTGTTGTTTGCAAATGTGTTCACCTGTGGGATATGACACCATATCCCATTATTATATTATACTGTTATTGATGATATATGTCTGTTATTTTATTATTTGTTATCACTCTGCAAGTTCCCCGTAGTTTAGAATTCAATATGGGTTGAAATGATACATACCCAAACCGACTTTAGAATAGGAGAACTTCGTTATGGGTTGAAATGATAAACCCAAGCGATTTTCAATAAAAATTGAATTTGGGATTACGGGTCGAAGTGATATCTACCCGTATATTTAAATTTCGGATTGAAATCCGTATCCCTTGACCATAGGGTATGAAATTATATACAGACACCGTTGGTCCATATGTATAAATATTTTGAAAATAATTTCTATGGGTTGAAAATAAATATACGGTTTTAATAAATATTAATTCTTAAAATATTATATGAAAATAGAAATTTTATATATAGATTTAATAGTAATATTTTGGAGGTCGATTTAATCCATATAATATGTTTAAGTATTTATTTAAATTTATATTTCAAAATTGATTGTTGTAATAATTTGGATAAGTTAAGGTTGAGAAGATAAAGTTGAATTAATTGAAATTGTATTTAGTTAAGTATTTTACTTAATTGGATTATTTGAACCAAAGAATTTGAAATTTAAGATTCGATTTATAACTTGATTTTGATTTAAATGATTAAATGGAGGTTTCAAGTTTAAACAAATCGAAAGGAATATTTAGTTTAAAGGTAAATTGGGTTATTAAATAAATATTGAATTTATTTAGTGAACATTTCAAGACTAAATAACAAGGTTAAATCGAGATCTATATGAAACTGTTAAATCAAACTTTGAGTTGTTGAATATTAAAGCGTTGAAATATAGTAGAATTTAAACGGTAAAATTTTGATTTAGTTCTGTATTTGAAATGAATAAAATTTGAATTTGTTTGATCAAAAAACTGAATTGTATAAAAATTTATAAATTGAGATTGAATTAAATTTGAATGGGATGGTCGGGTTGATTTTGAAAACGATTTGTTAAGTTGAGGAAACTACAAATATTCTACTCTAAATATTTATATATATATAATGAAAAGATATTTTTGTTGTGAAGTATAAATTAATTTGAAATGACCTCGGTATTATAGTGTATATTTCTACCTTATAGATAGTTCCATGGACCCTTAGAGGATGGTTATCCCAAACGTCCTTTAAGTTAATTATATTTCAGTTGATATTTCACTTGAGTTAGATTTATAGATATAAGAATGTTAATCCTGACTCGAGTGTTTTGTGTTTTTGCTTTACGCTCGGGTCAGACTGAGAGATACAGCATTTGAGACTCACCTTCGAAGTTGGAGCTTTGCTTGAAGATCCAGCTATCTATCCCTTCAGTCATCCAGTTGATTGGTTCAGAGAAGCCATCTGTTGCATTTGGAGACTTCATGGCATTTGAACAATTCGGTTGTATTTTATTTCTAACTCTGAGGTATATAGTAGCTTCATGAACTACTATTCTTTATCTATTCCGCTGCATTGTATTACTCTGTGTAAGTGATCTATGATTGATTTATTTACTGTATATTTTAAGTTTTGCCAAATTTTATTAACAATTCGGTATTTTGAATTATTCAAGTCAGACATGTACGGTTTTATTGTCGATTTGAATGGTCCAAAATAGCGGGCCGTTACAGGGTTGGCCCATTTTCGTTCCGGAGTTGAAACAGGCTTTTCGGGCCATTGTATCGTTCAACATGTAAATCAATCTTGTCCATCTATTCTATATTCGGCTTTGTCTATAAATACCATGTTATAAACCCTAGCCACTCCTCATTCTCATTTGTCTGTACGTGCTTTCTTTCTCCACTCCTCATTCCAATGGTAGACAAACAAATTCCAGATCCAATTGCAAATCAAATTCAAATCCAAAAATCAAGCTTCTCAAAGTATATCGTATTATATAACGTTGGACAGATATCGCCAAGTCGAACTTACGGAAAGTGTTCGTTTTTCGTAATAGTCCGGGAATCGAACAGAAATCTAGGTCAAAGGGTTGGATCGGCGAACCCTATGCATTGAATTGGGCATTTACGATTGGGGCAACAATCGAGAAATTGCTTTCTGGGTATTGGAGAGTTGGGTTCGGGGAGTCATTTAATGGTGGTCGGAGATTGCGTAAAGGGCTGTGGCATCGAGAATTTGTGAACTACGGTTTGGTAGACCCTAATTGTGTATGGCAGCGGATTGCACCGGAGGAGGTTGGGGCTAGGCGTCGTGTAAAGGGAGGTTTGGCGTGGCGTTTGATGGTGGCGCCGTGGCCTATGGGCGCACGTAGGTGGCGTAATCAATGTTGGCTTTGAGAGTGTTTGCGTGGGTTCGATCGTGTCTATGTGTGTTGCTATATGGTGGTGACGTGTTCTCATCTTTTATTTTTTTATATAAATTTTTATTTTCGAATGTTCTAATTGACGTAACTTTTGCACACGAACTCGGATTCAAGCGTGGTTTCTCACGTTAGGATCGTATTGAAATTCCGAACATTCCGATTCTAGTTTGGAAGAATTCCGAGGCTGTTTGAATTTTGGGCTTAAATTGAATTTAAATTCAATTGAAATTTCAAAGACGAGTGTTTTAACCCACTCATAACATCTAAAATTTATTATGTTTGTTAAATTGATTTATGATGTGATTAAAAATTATGTATTACTGTTTGGAATATTTTGAATCATCATCTTAGTTTATTTGAATTTATTTGGATAAAATAGTTATTTAATTTATTATTGAATATAAACTGCTAGTAAATACTTCTTATTTATTATCTGTTCTATATTGATGTTACTGATTGAATTGGACGATGATTGTGATAAATGTTTGATGATTGATATAAGATGAATGGATGTTGTATTTTATGTTGCTATAAACTGCAAATTGTTATGGATTTTTATTTCATTCGAGATTGCGGTTTGAAATGATATATAACTGTATTTATATTTTAAATTACGGATGAAATGATAAATATCCGTATCACTTGACCATAGGATAGAAAATTAAATACAGACACCATAGTCAATATATAAAAATATTTTGAAATGATTTCTATGGTTTTGGAAAGAAATATATGGTTTTAGATAAATATAGATTTTAGATATTGTATAAAGGTTATTTTATCCTTGATTTTATGCTATGTTTAATTTGTTTTAATATAGAATAAGCTTAGTAATGAGTTGATTTTTATTGAAGATGATATGGTTAAGTATTTAAATTATATTTTAATATAGAGTTTATAATGACTTGGATAAAATAAAGGCTGGAAGATAAATTTGAGATTTATTTGAAATTGAATTTATTTAAGAATTAAACTAAAATAAGCTTGATGTTAAATTTATTTAAATTTGAAATTTTAGAAGGTATGATGTTTATAACTTGATTTTGGTTTAAGGTGAATTAAATCAATATTTCAAGTATAAATAAATTGAAGGAAATATTTAATTATTTGAAATTTAAGTTTTATTTAAATGATAATGGATTTATTATTTAAAATATTTCAAAACTAAATAATAGAAAATTGAATTGTTGAATCGTAATTACCAAAATTAGTTTTGAAATTGTTGAATAATTAAAGTTTTTGACGCCCCACCTCTATGCTCACAATAACAAAGAGTATTAAAGAAAATACTGTCTGTTATCACGAAGAATAAGGCTGGATAGGAGCGGCCATCCGTAGTTAGGTCTTACACCAGTATTGGTTATTTCGATACGAGTGATATATATTTATATTTTTCATCTCTTATTTATTTACTCCCATCGACATACCCAATTCCAGTATAAAACGAACTACGATGGTTCATAATAGTTTAAGACAATAAATATAATAATAACATAGATAATATAAATGCGGAACACAGATAAAACAAAAAGTCTCATATATATAATAACCGATGTCAGTTACAATACATGTGATATAGTACATATGATACAACTACAACTGTCGACTCAGGAAGTTATATACACAAGTACATTATCGTGATTAATATACATGAATACATAACAACTTATATAAATATACTGACTACTAAATGATAGCAACTACTCCAAATGATAAGAAAAGACTTCATAGCTCAAGCAGCAACCCAAAGCAAGATATCTACCACCAATAATACTCGGTCTGACCCGAGTATTAAATTCAAAGAAAATAATACACGGGTTAGTCTAATTCAAACTCAGATATTAGTGCACAGAAGCAATAATAATTAAGTAACAAATAGACGACAGTCACAATAAATCTCGTCTATCCAGTCCCTAAATAAAGAAATCGGATAATGATATTTATAACACGTAACAGTGTTAAACAACAAATCAGCAAATCCAAATTATCAACGAAGATAAATTAAAAAGATTATAAATGAAGATAATTGAGAAAACAATAGAATTGCCTAAACGGCAATTAACGGCAAAATCTAATTATTAAGTAATTAATTAGAAACTCATAATCTAATTATCAAATTGATAATTAGACAACAACAAAATCATCAAATTAACCCAAATAAGAATACGACACACAATATTGAAATATCAATTAAAATGACAATTCGGGTAGGGCTGCAGTACGCGTACGCGTGTACTGCCTCACCACTACAGCATATGGAATACGCAAAAGATCAATAAATCAAAAGCAATAAAATATCAATAAAAGCAATACCGTGTGGCTGCAGTTCACGCTTGCGTGCACTGCCTTGCCACTACAGTGATGATGTACACAAAAGTTCAATGGAAGTTCGCAAACGAGCACAAGGTCAAACCCGAGATAAATGAACGGGTTTAACTCAAGTGTAATTAGAAAAACAAATCCAATTGCATCAATGCAATGCTAACCAACTAAGGGCAAGACTGCATACAAATCGAAACTGCAGTCACCACAAGAATGCAACCTTACATAAAACAGTAATGAGTCAAGTACAACAACATGAAGGAACCAGACCTCAAAGGAAATCAAAGTGGTTAGACACTTTAAATCCAAAGCAATGCTCAGTGCACAAGAGCAGTGGGCAATGCAGGAAGATTGGAAAAAGATATCAAGTGCACCAGTATATATAGATACCAGTGACTGCAAATACAAGCAAATATGTACATGTATTAGGATTCAAAAAGCATCAGACTCAAGCATAAAGAAATGCAACTACCAAATGCAGGCTAACTTACAACATGGATGGACAATCACATATATGCAACCAAAGCATGCAGATTCAAGTAAATGACAAGACTAAATCAAGACCGATGCCAACAGTTCATGGCCAAAGTCATCGAATTACATAAAAAAGTTCAAGTGTGCTACAGGAAAAATACAACATGAATCTGGACAGTGCAAATATCAGACTCGACTGGATAGCCTCAACAACGAAATGGCCATGTTCATAATTTGATACAAGGAACTACATGTTGAACAATTATGCAAGTGAATTCAACTTGAACCAAACAGTGCACTAGTAAGGTTAACAAGACTCGGCATGTACATGAAGACAACAAAATATGTGCAACATAATGCAACAGTAAACAGAGTCAAGGCTACAACTGTAACGACCCGTAAATTTTCGATAATTAAAATAGCTAATTTAATAAGATTTCGTGATTTAATGTTAGAAAAAAAATTTGTAATTCGTTTGGAATAATAATAACTGGAATGAATTGCGACAATAATTATCCATGTAATGAAAATTAAAAGTTACTTAGTGAATACCTTTGAAATCAAAAGTTGAATAGGATAATAAATGTGGAATTCATTGGTTATAATAGAGTAATTGATTGATAAGTAAAATCTATTTAAAATCAAATATTGAATATTGAACAGGTAAATCGTTTAAATTAAATATTTAAAACTTATTGAATAATTGAATAACTGTAAAATGAAAATAGGATTCTAAAATTGTGAATTGGTTTTAAAAGTTGAATCTTATAAGTTCAATTCCAATATTTCAAAACATAATGAATTATTGGATAAGCGAAATTGTTTAAATTTAATATTTGGAATTTATTGAATAATTTAATAATGGGAATTGAATAACTGTTTTAATGAAAATGGTTGTTCTATAATTTGAATTTGTTAAATTTTATAAGTTCGTTTTGAATATTTCAAAAGATAGTGATTTAAGAATAATCAAATTTAACTAAATTTAATATTACAAATGCTTGAATAATTAAATTCCGAATTTGATATGATTAATTTGATATTGAAATTTAATATATGAAAATAGAGTGAATAACTAAAATTTGATTTAATATGATTCAAATTGGTTTCCAAAATGAATGTAAGTTATATCGGGATTATAATAGAGTTAATAAGATTTTAAAATTGGAATTTATTGGATAATTGAATCACGGGTTTAATATGATTTAAAAATGATTTGTAAAATTTTATTTTATCATATTAAAGTTAGAATGATGTTGTAGAACTTTTAAAATCGAATTAAAAGTAAATTTGTGAAAATTGAATATTTTAATATTTAATTATCGACTGAAAAATAGCCAATTTTCGAACAGTCTCAGAATTGGTCGAAACTAGTTCCATTGGATCTGTAATAGTTTGTTATTATCGTATTTCAATTTTCGTAGCAATCGGAGTTTTCGTTTGACCGTGGCAGCTCGAAATGCATCGAAATTGTTTTAATATTAATTTGACGAGTTAAAATAGTCATTTTTCAAACAGTCTCGGATTTCGACGAAACTAGTTTCATCGGATCCGTAATCTGATATTATTATAAGATTTCAAATTTCAAGTCAATCGGATTTACCGTTTGTCTGGGGCAAGCCAAAACGTCTAGAAATTTGATTTACCAATTTAATTTTAAATTGATCGTTTATTGCCATAACTCGCACAGATGATCGAATTAGCTCGCGAAACCTATTCCATTTTGTCCGGAATGCGAGATAAACCCTAGGAACGTCAGTTACCGCGTGAAATTCGGAGTTTGGAAAAGCCGGATGAATAGTATTCGTCGTTTCCTATAAATAGCCCCTTTATTCACAAATAAAAAAATGGGCTAAGGTTTCTTATAGCCGGCCGCCATTTTCTAAACCAAAGGCCAAAAATCACTCGTCTTCTCCCCTCAAAATCTTCGAATCCACATGCTATTTCCAGAAACTCCTAACTGCAAAGTTGAAGAGCGCGTTGTGATCTACAGATCCAACGGCTATGATCGTGATTGGGTCAGCAGATCGACGTGAATTGGTGTTTGAAGGGGCCGGTTTTGGTAGCGTTTTCATGGCCGGTGGCGGCGCTAGGGGGGTGCGGTCAAGCATGGGGAGTAGAGCTCGGCTAGGCGCACGAGATGGTGGTGAAGTGATGGAGTTTCAAGCGATGTGAAGGGAGCGGCCTTAAGCCTTAGTCGCGTGCGTGATGGGTTCTTGTTGCCTGTACGCGAACGAAGATGGAAGAGGGGAGTTGCGGCCAGGATCTGATGATGGGGAATCAATGGCTGAGATTGGGCAAGGTTATATAAATATAAAGAAAATTGTAAATTATATTATAGTTTAAATTGTACAATCTTTGAAATGCGACATCTTTGTCATACGAGGGCGGAAAATTACGAAACGACTTGCGTTGCAATCGTTTTGTCGAGCACTACACTATGGAACTGGATTGGAATCATTCGGAGCTAGAGAAAAATTTGAGTTAAATTGAACGTCGTTCGATTTGATTTAAAATCGTAAAAATCAAGGTGAGTGTTTTATAACGCTCACAACGTACTGAATATCTTTATGCTAGTTAAATTTGATATTATGAAGTGTTACGAATTTTATTTGTCGTTGTTTGATAAAAATTTAATTGTCGTATAGCTTGTCATTTGAATTAACCGTTGAAAAATTAAATTGACAGTTAAATTGAAATTAAAATTGAATTGCGATTAAATTACCTGACATTGATAACTATGAAATTGCCATGAATTGTATTGCCTATTGGATGATGTATGTCGATGGATGTTATTGGTTGATAGTTAAATGTTTGGATGTTTATTTGCTTATATATACTGTTATGCATACATATGACACCGTGATTTGATTTAAGTGATATATATTCATCCTTGACATTTAATTGAAATAAATAATTACTTGGCCATAGGATAGAAAATTATATACGGACACCGAATTGGCTAAATTAATAATTTTTAAAATCGTCGATTTGAAATTTATTTAAATGTTTTGATTTAAAAGTTATAAATAGAAATCGAATTTATAGAAATCGAATTTATCGAAAAATTGAGTTGGAATGTTGAAATAAATTTTGGTTAAAAGAAATTGTTAAATAATATAAGTCGAGACTTTGAAATTTAAAAATTGGGATTTGATTGAATTTCGAAAATTGATTTGTTTAAAGATTTAACCTTAATTCGAGCTTTGAATATTACCAAGTAAAAGTGATATAAAAATGATATTTTGAAGTCGAGCTTGGAATTGAATCATATTTGAAATTTGGATTTAAACTCGAAAATTGATGGATAATTTTTTTAAGTGTTATAAATGGATATTTTTGAAAATTCAAGCTCCAAATCGATATAAATTGAAATTGAATTAATTGAAAGTGAATATAAAATTGAGTAAATTTGAAGTCAAAGTTGACATTGATTTGAATTGGAATCGAAATTGAATCAGTAGAATGGAAATTGAAATTGATTTGAATTGGGAAGTTATAAATTGAAATGGATTGGTTTTGAAGCTGTTTTATTTTGTTTTCCAAATTTCTATTATATAAACCATTTTTGAATACTTAAACTATTTTAATCTATTTTAAATCTACTTAACCCAATTTAAATTATTTTAAACTAATTTATCCATTTTAAGATTTTAAGTATTTTTAACTATTTTAATTATTTAAAACTACTTTTAAACTACATAAAACTATTTTCTAAAATTCTAAGCTGGTCAATAAGGTGAAATGTTTATGTTTAAATCTTGAATTTGAATACGAATTGGATTAAATGAAGTTGCAACCTAAATTGAAATTCGGAATGATTTTGAAATCGAAATGAGATATTGAGACGAAAAATGATTTTTGAAATGGAACCTTATATTTTGAATGGCTATGTCGATATTTGAAATGGATTTGATTTTGAAGCGAATATGATATTTTGATATCAATTATGAATCGATTTGAAATGTAAAAGAGCCAACGGTGTAATAATACGTAATTATTAAAGAGACCGGGATCGGATATGGACATACTCTCTGTCGATACCGAAAACCACTTTAATAACTATTATACGCGGAGTGTTGATCCAGAATGAAGTGGATGGTTTGGTGAACGCGTTGATTGAAGAAAGAGAACGATATTGGATGACCTTTGACATGACTAAAACAGGAGCCGCGCCGGGCCATTGAGGTTCGCCACCTCTAGCGGACACACTTCTTCGATACCATATCTATTACATTTGTGATTCGATTTGGGTGCACCCCTTGATTTGGGAGTGTTATTTCGCGGTGTTGGGGTAGCTGCTGGCTATGCTCAACATCAGTCTGGATCACGCAACTACTAGCATCCTAGTTGGTATCGCCTCATGTACCTTGTCATACTGATTATCCTATTCGCGACCACTACGTTATGTTTTGTGTTATACCTATGGGGTACCCTCTGATAACCACCAGTTTACGGTTGGGCTTACGGTGCTGTATAGACTATGGCATTATAAAAATGTGTTAAGGGGGATTATGGTAACGCCTTAACGCTATTTTGATACTTTATATTACTGATAGGCATTATCTACTTAGCGTACATTACTACATAGCAGATAGTTTAACAGATCCTTAAGAGATGGAAAATCCCGTAACATCTCTTGAGTTATTGCACGCACGTTGACACTGGATATGAGATGTCAAACCCCGTAAACATCTCTGACGCCGTTACACTCATATTTATTTACGATTGATTTAACTTTCATAAGGATATTTTAGTCCTGACTCGAGTGTTTTGTCTTTTCATTACGCTCGGGTCAGTCCTGAGTTTTTCAGATTTTTGAAGATCTATTCTGGAGGATGAAGACGAAGATTTGGTATACTATTACTATTATTACCCTTGCATCATGCTATCTGCTGCATTATTTTAATTGTTCTGTTGTATATGTATAACTCTGATAAATGTTGTATAAATAATTGTCAAAGTATAGTAAATAGCTTCATGAACTGTTTATTTGACTATTATATTTTATCGTTCCGCTGCGAGATTCTGTGTTGCTTCATTTCCTTCATTTCTCTTTCTTTTCTTTTCTTAATTACACCAATAACCATCTGCCTTTTTGAATGATTTGGAATCGACATGTGTATTTGATCGTCGGTTTAAACTGTCCAAAAAGGCGGGTCGTTACAGTTGGTATCAGAGCTTTGGTTTAGCGATAACCTTAGCTTTGTGGGGTCTGACTCTTTATAAATAGGGTAGTAATACCCTATGATGAGTCACTGAGTGTATATATATGAGAGAGCATATTTTTTAGTGATATAAAATGTTTTATATTGTGTCGGTTGATTTGTTGAGTGGCTTATGGATTCTGGTCAATACGAGTAGTTAACGTCATTGATAGGGATCTCTAAACACTTAAACAGAACAATTCGACATAGTATTGTTTTAAATTGGGTAAATGAAATAATTTTGCTCTAATTATATTTTGTATATAAAGAAAAAATTTCAGAAATTATTGTGACTTATCTAGCTTACCTAGTAGCTAGGAATGATAATATTGGTTGTTATCATTAATTGGGTATTGTAATTTAATAAATAAGGTTTATTACAAAATAAACAATGATAAAACAACTTGTGGAATATTTCAAGAAAGTAAAATTCTATAAGAATATTTTATAAACGTGACTTATAAAATTAACAATAGATTTAAATTGGAAAATATTGAATTTAAGACCCGGAGATCTTGAAAAATGGTTTTCAAAGCTTTGA
Organism: Allium cepa; assembly: GCA_030765085.1. NCBI lineage: Eukaryota > Viridiplantae > Streptophyta > Magnoliopsida > Asparagales > Amaryllidaceae > Allium > Allium cepa. Next base: position 302,245,131 of record CM060945.1, on the reverse strand, counting down.
AGAAATATATAGTAATATTAGTTGGAAAATATATTTATGAGAAATATTTTAAAAGGATTTTAAGAAGGAATGAATTCAGTACTCCTCTCTTATGTCGCTGGAAAATAATTTCGGTGATGACTGCGCAGCATCATCGACGTTCATTTTCGAGTCTCAAAGTAGGGGAGACTTCTAAGAAGCTTTGCTTTTCTTCAAAATTATTTTGGGTAAATGGGTTTTGGTTCAAACTCCAAAGGTATGATTTGATATATATATATATAAAAAAGGGATATAAGTATATATGCTTATTTCAAACGATTTGAAAAGAACCGGGCATTTAAAATTCTAGGTTATGTTAATTAGAAATTTTCAAATTATTTGAATGAAATGTGAATAACCAAAATTTATAAAATAAGAGGATAAGATATCTAAGCTTATGTTTTGGGAAAACTTTAGAGTTGTAGTGTACCTTTAAAGTTGAAAGGTAAGGAGGATTTAAACAAATTAAATTTGTGAACATTTTAATTAAGTAAAATGAAATTCTATAAATTTGTACAATACCAAAATTACATTCTGACAACATATAACAAGACTTACCAAATGTTAAAAGTTAAAATGATGTTTTGGATATGTAATGAGATATTGTATAGATAAACAGAACCAGAAAGTAATTGAAATATACAAGTAAGGAAAACTCAAAAATGAATTAAAATGTATATGGAAATTTGGTTGTGATAAAAATTATAAAAACTTAAATATAACATGAGATGATGAATGGATAAATGGAACAAGTAAGTGAACTTAAGAAAGAAGATAAATGAATCCTAATATATCTTTGTAAATTGGTTATAGAAAATAAATATAAATTGCAAAGGGGTTGTAAATTTTTTTTCTGAATTTGTAACCTTTAAAATAACTGTAAACTAAGAAAAGTCATTTATGAGAGGTTAGACTTTTATAGGATGACTAATAAACTAGAGTACCGGTTGATAAAATGTTCCACAAATGAATTCGTTATTAACTGAAATTATGAAAATGCAATAAATGTAAACGAAGGAATTTCTTATAGCTAAGAATCAATTTGAAAATGAAATTGGATTTAATTAAATTATATAGAATGTTTAAAATGAACTTGAGTAAGCAAATTCTATGATATGATGTTTAAGAAAAGATAATGTTAAAGAACATGCTATGTATAGAAATGAATATACTAACTGAATAATAGATTGTGAATAATTAATTGGAAAAAAAAGAAGTCAATAAAATAATTTAGCATAGATAAATTGGATAGAAATCCATTGGAAGGTAATACGTGAGATTGTACGTATATTATTTTATTTGCATAACGATTTGATCTAAATTCGAGCACAAAATTTCGAGATGATTTATATCGATCCAAGTTAGGATTTTTCACTCGATTTTGGACGGCGAACCCTAGATATGGATTTTTAATTTGATTCTGGAATTCTCTATCACAGTATATGGTTATGCAAGGAGAGTAACAGTTTTCAATCAGGAAACCAAATCTGAGTCCGCACTAGAGAGTCGGGTGAACGATACTAGTTTAGAAGTGAAATTGTGTGATCGAATAATAGATTAGATTGATATTGCTCATGAATGATATATGTACGGCTTATGGACTTAATTAAAAGTTAATATTGAAAATTTTAAGATACCAAATATGTGAAGATAAATTTGCAACTTTTGAGATAACTATAAACTAAGAAAAGTCACATATAAGAAGTTAGACTTTTATGGAATGACTATAAATTAAAGTGATGATTAATAAAATGTTCCGCAAATAAATTGGTTATTAACTGAAGCTGAATATGAAGTAAATGTAAACAAAATAATTTGGTATGGCTAAGAATCAATTAGAATTGAAAGAGATAAACCAAATTGAATGTAGAATTAATAATTTGGTTATGTTGGGTATGATTTGGTTGTTATATGATTGTTAGTTGATTGTATATAATTCGGTAAGTGTTAATGAAATTGAAAGCTGTCACAACCCGACTTTCTACTCCTATAAAATCGCATCATGAATTAAGAAAGAAAGGGATAGAAGAAGAAAAGAAAGAAGAGAAAGAGAAAACAGCACAAGAATCTCAACAGCGGAACGAATAAATTATATTAATAACATAAGTATTTACATAATATACAATACCAATCAGAGATACACAGCATATACATCACATATACTCGACAGTTATAAACATCTGTCTAGTTATACAACTCAATACAACAACTCAGAGAACACACAGCGGAAACTATATATATCTGCACGCAGAAGCCTCCTGCTCCAATGCTCCTCCACAATTCATCAAAGCTAACCTGAATCCCTTGACTACTCACAAAAATTTGAGTACCCAAGAGTTTATGAAAAACAAAAATAAACTCCGGGTCAGACATGGGTCTGGTGTGAGTAACAGGTTAAAGTTGCTTAACTTTTAAAAACCTTTTGAAAAGAAAGGTATCACATAAGACTTCCCACACATAAACATGGAAAAGTTTTTACCTTACGCTAACCAAAACATTTGATAGGAAATCCGATAATATTATAATAGTGTCTAGGGTTTTCAAATAAATAAGAAATAGCCGAAATTGTTACATTATTAAATTCCAGCTACTAGCCACAAAAGTGGGTAATACAATCAAAACCGTTGGCACTTATTGGATTTTGGATTCCATACAATGGCAGGGCTACTGGGTACCGACCGTCACAGTACGTGGCCTAGATCACCGTACCGAGGAGTACTCCCACTCCCCTGCAACACAAGGCCGGACCCATTCCTTACTGAATAGTTCTGAACAAGACAACCCCGACGGTTGGAGCTCAAAACCGTCCACACAGCCGAAATATAAAGGGACCTCTAGACAGAGGTAAATCTCGCTCTCCAGTGGGTGCGACCCACGAAGCCTTGCTGCACCTCCCCTGTTTTAGCCATTCCCGGTTGATGAGGCTTGAGGCTATGATTACCTTTATAGGACATATCACTTAGAATGCTCATCGTCCACCTGACGATGTTCTGAAAGCATTCAATCCATACAAGTTCGGTCCGGGTTCGAACGAAACCGAAGGCATTATCTCGTTACACTCATTTTGGAATCACCCTCAGAGTTAACGACAATAACCCTTGCACTCTGATTCTTCATCTCGAATCTATAAGTACTATTCCGTCAAACTCATTACGGAATCACCCACAGAGTTATACAGACGTATAGCCCTTACACCTCGAGTCTTCACTCGCTCCACTTGGATTCACGACCTAACGTTATTTGGAGTCGATGTGGTTTTCGGATATCCAAATATGGAAACCCAATCCCGGTCTCATCGAAATCCAAAGCGTGTCTTTTAGTTCCAAGTTGTTTTAAAGGTTTTAAAACAATTTAATACAGTATCTATATACATACAGATAGATAATTCATAAATCATAACTGATAATCAACATTATCACATAACAGGTAATCTACATTATCAATATCAAGTAGATATTCCATATATCACCATTACAATAGATAACCTATGTTATCATCACAATACAATCAAACATCCATACCACACAATATCATTTATCTCATTACTGATATCTCAAAGCATCCAAGTCAAACAATGACATCCATTCATACATAAGCAAAGATTTACTTATCACAATATAATTAATTTAAAATGAATTAAATTAACTATCTCTAATCTCTAATTAATTTAAAATGAATTAAATTAATTACCCCAACTTTAATTAATTTAAAATAAATTAAATTAATTACTTCATCTTTAATTAATTTAAAATGAATTAAATTAATTACTTCACCAAATTATAACTTGCTTACCCATCTATTTAATTGATTACAATCAATTAATCATTCAAAATAAATCATCCTAATTAATCACTCTTGATTAATTACTCTTAATTACATTCATGTGATTATCCTTAATTAATTTCACAAATTAATTATCCTCAGCTAAACAGTAATTAACCTTTAATTACTTCAATTAATTAATTAATCATAATTAATTACTTTAATCCTTAATTAATTATATTAATTAATTACCTTTAATTACCTATTATTGATTAATTAATCATAATTAATCAACTTTAATTACATCATTAATTAAATAATTAATGATCCTTAATTATTCCTTAAATTAATTACTCTAAGTAATTAACTAACTTAATTACTATATTAAACCAAATTAATTATCCTTAAATTAATTTCTTAATTAATTATTTGATTAATTACTAAATAATTAATCCAAATTATCTCATACTTAAACATCTCCTTAATTACAATCTGTAATTATTAAACAATTACTTAACTGAGTAGTTCCCAAATCATTAATTACATAAAGTAATTATTTATAAACCCAAATGTTTAAAATTAATTAAACTTAATTAATTAAATTAAACAATACCATTAAACTAAATTAATGACATTTAGTAATTAATTTCTTAATTACTTTATTAAGTAATTATATGCAAACCATTTATAGTTGATTATTATTAAATTAATTAATCCAATTAATTATAAAAATTGACTACATTAATTAATTGTTAAATAATCATGGTTAATGACCTTCATTAACCATCCTCAAATTATTTTATAAAGTAATTAACTTAAATTAATTACCATTTAAATTATCTTTAATCATTCATTAATTAAAGTTAATTATTAAATTAATTAACCTTAATTTAAGACTTAATTACATAATTAATATTCATTTATCATTAATTAAAAACTTAATTAATGATCTTAATTCCAAATTGATTAATCATTAATCAATTATTAATTCCAAATTTAATTAATTAATTCAATTAATCTTAATTACCTTGTTAATTAAATCTAAAACATAAATCTTAATTTCAATTTCAAAAACATAACTTAATTATGTTTAAAACAATTTGATTTAAAACAAAGTACTTAAGAAATTCCCTTTTAAATTTCAATTTAAATTCAAGTTTAAAATAGAATAATTTTAAAACCTATCAAAGTTTTAAATAATTTAAAACTTATTTAAAATTACAAGTCAAAACAAAAGTTTGAGTTAAAAATGAAATCATAATAATTTGAAGTTAAATTCATTTTAAAATTTTAGAAATTTAATTCATTCTTAGTTTCAACTTTCAAATTTAAATCTTCTTTTTAAATTTAAACTGAACTTCATTTTTAAAACTTAGATTTCCATATTTTTAAATAAACTTCAAATCCACTCATATTTTTAAAATCTTAATATTAAAATGTTTAAACTATTTTATCAACATGATATAGTTAATTAAGATAAATTTAAACTTAAATTTCTGTTTTAAAAACTGGAGTTTGAATTTGAATCAAAAAGTTCAAACTTGAATTTGAATTAAACCTAACCTTACCTTTAAACAAAACTACAGATTTTAAAATTTAAAAAACCAGATTTTAAAACAGTTCTGTAACCTGTAAATTCACAGGTTCAACCCGAGAAAATCAATTTCTACTTCGAGTTAAAAGTGGCATTACTTTGAGTTTCCTACTTACCTGCTTCGAGTAAAACCCCACATCCCCCTGCAACATCCAGAACCCCAAAACAAATCATCAGAAAAACTTGTCGCCGTGCATATGCACGGCGACCCCCACCTCTGCCAATCACCGTAGATGATCCAACACCCCAGAAAACCCACGAATGACCTACCACAATTACAAGATCGAACAAGTAATCAAAGAATTTGAAATTAACCCCTAACTCAAAACCTGTAAAACAGAAAACAGGTTTTCTCTCAAAACCTGTCAACGGAAATTTTGCGCCACCCCGATCACCTGAGTATCCACCCCTCCGGTCATGAAACAATCCACACATCAGCTACACAATCACCAAGAACCAGAACACTCGATCACCCCTACACCTCACACTGACCCAATCCTTAACCCCTATTCAAAACTATGGTTTAAACAAGAATTTATAAACTGCAACCAATCTAACTGATTATCTTCACAATCATGATTTTTCTAAAGATCTACAATTCATCCTCTATTGCTCAGAAGAATTCCAAAACATCTCAAGTTACAAATTTCATGAACTCGCCAAATTTTATTTTTAGTTCAACTTTAAACTGTCACTTGAATTAACATCCTAAAATACAAATTGTTAGTTTAAAAATTCATGCTTTTGTAATTAATTTTGTTACCTGATACTGCATCAAAAGTTAAACATGTTTAAGTTTTGTTAAAAACTCACATGATACTTTCTGTGTTACAGAGATATTATCCTGTATATACATTTTTATTTACTTAAGTTTAAATTTAAAACTTCAAGCAACCAAACTCTTATCATCATAACTTTTAATTCTATCTATGATAAGCAAACTCCTTAAATTATTCTAAACCCAAATACTATCTCAAATTAGATAAATTGTAGGGGATTCTTTTAATAGAAGATGATCTGGGTATACTGCAGAATATAACAAACATGCATACTTAATCACAATTATATCAGACACATAATATAATTTATCTTGAGCAACCTGATTTCCATTTAAGATGTAAGTGTTACTCACCTAAAAACAATGCAGAGCTGTTTTGATCCCTTGAATTTTGCAGAAAACAAATATGCAGAGCTTGCTCCTCTGTTTAAATCTGAGTTTTGAATTGATATGCAGTTTGACTCTTCTGTTGAAATCTGAGTTTGAATTTTGATGAAATGCTCATGCTCCTTCATAGTCACTTGCATGTAGATGTAGATGCAATTTTGCCTATATATCCTGACCCAAATGCTAGCATGCAGATGTTCATTCAACCCAGATTTTAAAAACAGAATGCAGAAATAAAAGTGAGCAGGCTTCACTTTGATTTGAAGAGGAACATGCAGATTGATTTTTGAAATGTGAGGAAGTGCAGATTTCATCTTTGAGTAATATACAGATGAAGGATTTTAGGATGTTTAGATTATGCAGATTTGTGGATTTCTTTTTAAGGAAATGGAGATTTACTTGATTTGAGGGGCTGCAGATTTGAATATGGTTTTGGGATATGCAGACTTAATCTTTGATTTAGATTTTGTAGATTTTTAAAGAGAATGTATTTATGAAGAAAATGAGTTTGATCTTTGTTTTTTTTAAGGGAAGAATAAAAATGTAATATGAAATGAAGATGCATACTAGACTCAATGTATTTTCAGATTTAATAAAAGAAAAGAAAATTTTAAAACTAAATTTAACACTTATCAAACTATCAATCTGAAATTTAAACACTTGTTTAAACCAATGCTTATGAATGCAACACATGTTTTTCTTTAAAATAATTAGTATTTAAATTTACAAATTAATGTGTATGTTATCTAAAATTTAAGTTGTTAGTTTATATTAAATGTATGTATAAATTTACAAAAGAAATAAAAACAAACAATGTTTTACAAATTGAAACTTATACATATTCAAGATTAAAACAATTAAACAATTAAGATTTTATACTTTTGAATTTAAATTCAAACTAAATTCAAAATCAAAAAATTTCAAATTAAGTTATAAATAAAAATTCAATTTGAAATAAAAATTACAAATTCTATTCAAAACTTATTTAAAAAGACAATACAATATCAATATTGTTTTTATAAATCTCTTTTTATTAAATTAAGATCATTTTACAAAATATTCATTTTATTAAACCATAAAACCAATTTGTTGAATTTATTCTAAATTTAAAACTCAATCCAATTTAATTTAAAACATTTCAATATTTTCTTATCAATTTATAAATCATACTTTTACTTATGAAATAGTCTTTGAAAACTCAATACTAATTTGAAACAAAAATTCCAAATTAAAATGTTTATATTAGAAATTTTAAAACATGGTTCAATATTAATTTAAACAAAAATCATTTATTTAACTTTGTAAAGCTTAAATATTAAATAAAACAAAATTTCCAAATTACTATAAATAATAAACTTAGAAAAATATGCTTTATTTATTAAAAATTAAACAAAACCAATCTATTTAAAATATAAACTATATATTTATATTGTAACCAGAAATCAATTTATATCATTTAAAAGATAAAATAACCAATTTAAATATTTACTGAAGACGATTATTAAATTTATCTGAATAATTATTTACAGAATATCAATATCAATTTAATTTTGATTACAGATTATTAAATTGATATTGTCAAAAATTCCGGGATATTACAAAAGCTATAAGTCATTGAAATCAAATTGGAAGTTAAGTGAATTTAAATAGAATTTAATTTGATTCAAATTGGAAGTGAACTAATGTAAATATAAATTAGTGAATATTAACTAATTGAATTGTGAATGAATGTTAGTAAAATCCAACGTTAATGAATCAACTGTGCTTGAAATTGAAAACCAAGTGAATAAATATTAATGAGAAGTGAATTTATATTGATTGATTATGGATTTGTTGGATGATAGTTGGATGATAATTGATTAATGGTTGCATTTGTTGCTTTCGTTGCATTTGCTATGTTGACATATGTAGTTGTTATGTTGCTATATGATGTATATTGATATTATTTTCATATATGCATGTTTCTCATGGTTTGTTGAGTGTTTAGTAGGTGCAGATTGCGCTTGCTTCGCATTTGGAGCTCGCTTTCGCGCTATATTAGCCGTATATGCTCGCTAATAATATATAAGGTACATATCTCGGATTACATACCGTACTTTTACACTTTTTCCCTGCGGGATGCCTCATCACTTGATGAGATGTATATTTGTGATATATATACTGTCATTTTTTTTTCCGATCGACCCGCGCAAAGGAGACTCTGCCGAAATTTTCCGTAAAATACGGGTGTTAGAAATTTTTTCAAGTTTTAAATTTTTTTTTTAACTTGTTTTGATAACTAACTTTTAAAGTTAGAAAGCCGTTCGGAGTAACTTAGTGGAAGCGTAGTTATGACCTTATAAATGGAATTTCATTCCTTTATAAGTTGGTAACTTTGAATAAAATATATCTAATGTTGAATTCTATACTTAGTTCCTTTTCCCTTCTTTTTTCTTTTCGGGGATGAAAAGTTTTGAGTGAGGGAGAGTGTAACGACCCGTAAATTTTTGATAATTAAAATAGCTAATTTAATAAGATTTCGTGATTTAATGTTAGAAAATATATATTTGTAATTCGTTTGGACTAATAATAACTGGAATGAATTGCGACAACAATTATCCATGTAATGAAAAATAAAAGCTACTTAGTGAATGCCTTTGAAATCAAAAGTTGAATAGGATAATAAATGTGGAATTTATTGGGTATAATAGAGTAATTGATTGATAAGTAAAATCTATTTAAAATCAAATATTGAATATTGAACAGGTAAATTGTTTAAATTAAATATTTAAAACTTATTGAATAATTGAATAGTTGTAAAATGAAAATAGGATTCTAAAATTGTGAATTGCTTTTAAAAGTTGAATCTTATAAGTTCAATTCCAATATTTCAAATGATAATGAATTATTGGATAAGCGAAATTGTTTAAATTTAATATTTGGAATTTATTGAATAATTTAACAATGGGAATTGAATAACTATTTTAATGAAAATGGTTGTACTATAATTTGAATTTGTTAAATTTTATAAGTTCGTTTTGAATATTTCAAAAGATAGTGATTTAAGAATAATCAAATTTAACTAAATTTAATATTACAAATGCTTGAATAATTAAATTCCGAATTTGATATGATTAATTTGATATTGAAATTTAATATATGAAAATAGTGTGAATAACTGAAATTTGATTTAATATGATTCAAATTGGTTTCCAAAATGAATGTAAGTTATATCGGGATTATAATAGAGTTAATAAGATTTTAAAATTGGAATTTATTGGATAATTGAATCACGGGTTTAATATGATTTAAAAATGATTTGTAAAATTTTATTTTGTCATATTAAATTAGAATGATGCTGTAGAACTTTTAAAATCGAATTAAAAGTAAATTTGTGAAAATTGAATATTTTAATATTTAATTATCGACTGAAAAATAGGAAATTTTCGAACAGTCTCAGAATTGGACGAAACTAGTTCCATTGGATCCGTAATAGTTTGTTATTATCGTATTTCAATTTTCGTAGCAATCGGAGTTTTTGTTTGACCGTGGCAGCTCGAAACGCATCGAAATTATTTTAATATTAATTTGACGAGTTAAAATAGTCATTTTTCAAACAGTCTCGGATTTCGAAGAAACTAGTTTCATCGGATCCGTAATCTGATATTATTATAAGATTTCAAATTTCATGTCAATCAGATTTACCGTTTGTCTGGGGCAAGCCAAAACGCCTAGAAATTTGATTTACTGATTTAATTTTAAATTGATCGTTTATTGCCATAACTCGCACAGATGATCGAATTAGCTCGCAAAACCTATTCCATTGTGTCTGGAACGCGGGATAAACCCTAGGAACGTCAGTTACCGCGCGAAATTCGGAGTTTGGAAAAGCCGGATGAATAGTATTCGTCGTTTCCTATAAATAGCCCCTTTATTCACAAATGAAAAAAAAGGGCTAGGGTTTCTTATAGCCGGCCGCCATTTTCTAAACCAAAGGCCGAAAATCACTCATCTTCTCCCCTCAATATCTTCGTATCCGCACGCTATTTCCAGAAACTCCTAACTGCAAAGTTGAAGAGCGTGTTGTGATCTACAGATCCAACGGCTATGATCGTGATTGGGTCAGCGGATCGACGTGAATTGGTGTTTGAAGGGGCCGGTTTTGGTTGCGTTTTCATGGCCGGTGGTGGCTCTAGGGGGGTGCGGTCGAGCATGGGGAGTAGAGCTCGGCTAGGCGCGCGAGATGGTGGTGAAGTGATGGAGTTTCGAGCGACGTGGAGGGAGCGGCCCTAAGCCCTAGTCGCGTGCGTGATGGGTTCTTGTTTCCTGTACGCGAACGAAGATGGAAGAGGTGGGTTGCGGCCAGGATCTGATGATGGGGAATCAACGGCTGAGATTGGGCAAGGTTATATAAATATAAAGAAAATCGTAAATTATATTATAGTTTAAATTGTACAACCTTTGAAATGCGATATCTTTGTCATATGAGGGCGGAAAATTACGAAACGACTTGCGTTGCAATCGTTTTGTCGAGCACTACGCTATGGAACTGGATTGGAATCATTTGGAGCTAGAGAAAATTTTGAGTTAAATCGAACGTCGTTCAATTTGATTTAAAATCGTAAAAATCAAGATGAGTGTTTTATAACGCTCACAACGTACTGAATATCTTTATGCTAGTTAAATTTGACATTATGAAGTGTTACGAATTTTATTTGTCATTGTTTGATCAAAATTTAATTGTCATATAGCTTGTCATTTGAATTAACCGTTGAAAAATTAAATTGACAGTTCAATTGAAATTAAAATTGAATTGCGATTAAATTACCTGACATTGATAACTATGAAATTGCCATGAATTGTATTGCCTATTGGATGATGTATGTCGATGGATGTTATTGGTTGATAGTTAAATGTTTGGATGTTTATTTGCTTATATATACTGTTATGCATACATATGACACCGTGATTTGATTTAAGTGATATATATTCATCCTTGACATTTAATTGAAATAAATAATTACTTGGCCATAGAATAGAAAATTATATACGGACACCGAATTGGCTAAATTAATAATTTTTAAAATCGTCGATTTGAAATTTATTTAAATGTTTTGATTTAAAAGTTATAAATAGAAATAAATTTATAGAAATCGAATTTATCGAAAAATTGAGTTGGAATGTTGAAATAAATTTTGGTTAAAAGAAATTTTTAAATAATATAAGTCGAGACTTTGAAATTTAAAATTTGGGATTTGATTGAATTTCGAAAATTGATTTGTTTAAAGATTTAACCTTAATTCGAGCTTTGAATATTACCAAGTAAAAGTGATATAAAAATGATATTTTGAAATCGAGCTTGGAATTGAATCATATTTGAAATTTGGATTTGAACTCGAAAATTGATGGATAATTTTTTAAGTGTTATAAATGGATATTTTTGAAAAATCAAGCTCCAAATCGATATAAATTGAAATTGAATTAATTGAAAGTGAATATAAAATTGAGTAAATTTGAAGTCAAAGTTGACATTGATTTGAATTGGAATCGAAATTGAATCAGTAGAATGGAAATTGAAATTGATTTGAATTGGGAAGTTATAAATTGAAATGGATTGGTTTTGAAGCTGTTTTATTTTGTTTTCCAAATTTCTCTGTTATATAAACCATTTTTGAATACTTAAACTATTTTAATCTATTTTAAATCTACTTAACCCAATTTAAATTATTTTAAACTAATTTATCTATTTCAAATCCATTTTAAGATTTTAAGTATTTTTAAGTATTTTAATTATTTAAAACTACTTTTAAACTACTTAAAACTATTTTCTAAAATTCTAAGCTGGTCAATAAGGTGAAATGTTTATGTTTAAATCTTGAATTTGAATACGAATTGGATTAAATGAAGTTGCAACCTAAATCGAAATTCGGAATGATTTTGAAATCGAAATGAGATATTGAGACGAAAAATGATTTTTGAAAAGGAACCTTATATTTTGAATGGCTATGTCGATATTTGAAATGGATTTGATTTTAAAGCGAATATGATATTTTGATATCAATTATGAATCGATTTGAAATGTAAAAGAGCCAACGGTGTAATAATACGTAGTTATTAAAGAGACCGGGATCGGATATGGACATACTCTCTGTCGATACCGAAAACCACTTTAATAATTATTAGACGCGGAGTGTTGATCCAGAATGAAGTGGACGGTTTGGTGAACGCATTGATTGAAGAAAGAGAACGATATTGGATGACCCTTGACATGACTAAAACAGAAGCCGCCCCGGGCCATTGAGGTTCGCCACCTCTAGCGGACACACTTCTTCGATACCATATCTATTACATTTGTGATTCGATTTGGGTGCACCCCCTGATTTGGGAGTGTTGTTTCGCGGTGTTGGGGTAGCTGCTGGCTATGCTCAACATCAGTCCGGATCACGCAACTACTAGCATCCTAGTTGGTATCGCCTCATGTACCTTGTCATACTGATTATCCTATTCGCGACCACTACGTTATGTTTTGTGTTATACCTATGGGGTACCCTCTGATAACCACCAGTTTACGGTGGGGCTTACGGTGCTGTATAGACTATGGCATTATAAAAATGTGTTAAGGGGGATTATGGTAACGCCTTAACGCTATTTTGATACTTTATATTACTGATAGGCATTATCTACTTAGCGTACATTACTACATAGTAGATAGTTTAACGGATCCTTAAGAGATGGAAAATCCCGTAACATCTCTTGAGTTATTGCACGCACGTTGACACTGGATATGAGGTGTCAAACCCCATAAACATCTCTGACACCGTTACACTCATATTTATTTACGATTGATTTAACTTTCATAAAGATATTTTAGTCCTGACTCGAGTGTTTTGTCTTTTCATTACGCTCGGGTCAGTCTTGAGTTTTTCAGATTTTTGAAGATCTATTCTGGAGGATGAAGACGAAGATTTGGTTTACTATTACTATTATTACCCTTGCATCATGCTATCTGCTGCATTATTTTAATTGTTCTGTTGTATATGTATAACTCCGATAAATGTTGTATAAATAATTGTCAAAGTATAGTAAACAGCTTCATGAACTGTTTATTTGACTATTATATTTTATCGTTCCGCTGCGAGATTCTGTGTTGTTTCATTTCCTTTGTTTCTCTTTCTTTTCTTTACTTAATTACCCGAATAACCATCTGCCCTTTTAAATGGTTTGGAATCGACATGTGTATTTGATCGTCTGTAACGACCCGTTAAATTAATAATATTTAATGCATTAGATTAATAAATTTCTAATTTGTTTAGGAATAAATGTAGAAATTTGGTATAGTAGTTGTAACTTGGTGTAACAATAAAACTTTATGACAATAGATTTGATTAATATAGATGGTCACATTTTGTTGAAAGTTAGTGATAAGAAACAAATAAATGTTGAAATTGTGAATGTTAGTATAAATATTAACTTGAATGGTGTTCATTAATACAAAGATGTAATTAGTGTAGATAGTGATAATTTATGCCTGTAGTGAAAGGAAAAGAAAACTAATAGAAACATAAAATTTATTTTATGTAAACAAAAGTATAGTTTTGAACAAATTTATGAAGATGGATAAGGACAGTGTTTGTAATCAAGTTTGGTTATTAATATTTGAAAGATAGAAATGTGTAAATATGTTAATGAATTTATAATGGGAAGGAATGGTAGAATGAAAAGAAAATATATGATAATAATAAGCATTTGATTCAATTAAGGGAATTAAATTATAATAAATGGTCATTTAATAAATTCAACGTTCTGTGAGAAATCATAATAGTTGTGTATATGTGTACAAACTTCGATTTGGAAATTTATTGGATTTATAACGGTTTTGTTATTAAGTGTATGAGTTTAAAAGTTATTCCATTTTGTAAAGTAATAGAAGAATGCATAAAAATATAAACATGACTTAATAGAATTGATACTCAATGAATTGAATAAATTGTCCGCTTATGCAGATATGTATAGTGAAATAAATGGCCTACGCGAATTAAAATAGGATAATTATTGAGATTTGTACTATAAGAATAAATAGTAACATTTAATTGCAAGGAATAAAAGCCTATTTAGGACTAGAATTTGGAGTAATGACTATTGTTTGTTTACCTACCCTTGTTTCTTGTTAATTTAAAATTTTGGAATCAAATTCAATTTATCCGCCAATTTACCGCAGTTAAAGTGAAATGAATTGGTGATTGAGAAATGTTAAATACAAATAAGATGTAAACCAAAGGAAATCCCATTTGTAATAAATTTTGTAGGATAGAGTAAAGAAACTAGGAAATGAAAATGTGGAAAATGTGGATGCAGTGAGATCTTAAGTGATAATAACCTTGTTAGGCAAGTGATAACGGGAATTTTGTGTATAACCAAATAAAAATCCAAATTTATTTGGAAACAAATTGCAATCAATTGAATCTACTGCAATTTAATGGATTTAATATTAAATAGTTTATGTAATTATTATTTGGAAGAAATGGGAGTTATTTGTAAAAAAAAAAAAGTATGAACCAAATGTTAATTTTTCTTATGGAATAGTGAAATAAAATAGATATAAAGGTTTAATCATACATTGAAATTCATATTCACCATAAAATGTTAATTGAAACCAAAGAAGTTAATATAGGAGTCAAACCTCATTTATTAATTTGGATTTATTGCAATAGTTAATACCATAGAATAAAGTTAAAGCTAATTCAAATTTTTATTTGACCATTGTCGATATAACTTTAGAAAACAAGATTTTAGTTATAATTTGAGTATTTGATTCGACAAATGGTATTTACTACATATAAAATGGAATTAAACGTAAATTATTACGTTATTGGATTTGAAACGAAATTGGTAAACATTAGGCTTAAAGAATAATGATGTGAATCTTAAACTAATGTTAGTTTCGTCATATTAACAGCAATGGCTTTGAATGATAGAAAGGAAGTGAATTTAATAGATTAATCAAACTTATGATGTGAATTCATCAAGATTGGAATTATTAATAAATAAGAAATATTAAGGCGAATAAATGGAGATAAAGTTTATTATTGAGTTTGGAATTTTATTTATGGTAAAAAGGTTAATTTCAATCAAATGAGTTGAAATGGAATTCAAGCCATTTATTTAATTTGACTTAAAATGAGGGTATAAGAAAACAAGTTTTAATAAGTGGGTTTTGAGGGTAAAATTTATAATTCCCAAATAATAATAAAAATGCAGAAATTAACAATGCAAATTGATATACTTATAGATTTTAATTCACACCCAAGCTTGTTAAATTATTTGTAAGTGATTGTGTTATATAAGTAATGAAATTTGGCCAATATTAGAAGTTGAAAAATAAAATTGGATTTTTATGATTTATTTAATTGATTTAATAAATATTAAAAATAGCCATTTTGGGCACGGACTCGGATTTCGACGAAACCAGTTTCATCGGATCCGTATCGGTGAATTATTATAGGGTTTCAAATTTCGTATCGATCGGACTTGTCGTTTGATCGTACGGACGCGAAACGCCTTGAAATCAATTTTATTAAAAATCAATTTGAAATCAATTTGGAAATCTTGTTTTCAGCATAACTTCTTCATACGATCGAATTTGGTCGCGAAACTTTTTCCATCGCGTTCAGAATATTTTAAAACACCTATTTGGATATATAGTTTTAACGAATTCGGTTCCGGAGGCATAGCGGGCTTTTTGGGCCATAGTTATTCAGTACGTTCGCGTATCCAGTCTAGCTACCCTACCTCTAGCCTATCTATAAATATACAGTTATAAACCTAGTCTCTATTCTTTTGCTGTACGTTCATTTCTTCACTCTTTTCTCTTCCCCAAATGTATACATCTCAGATCCAATTCCAGATCTATCCACAGTTCAAAATCAAAAGTCAAAACTCAAAAATTTCAGAAAATTCCAGAAAAAATATATGTTGAAGTATTCGATACGCGTAATCTCATGGTGTAATTCGTTTTTCAATTGGAGCTGTCGTTCATCCAGAATAAATTCAAATAGCCCCAAAACCGTTCATCATCGTCGCACAAAACTTCATCGGATCGAGAAACGGTTTCTGGGTATTGTAGAGTGGACGATGGGGATCGCATCCATATGGGTATTGAGGCGAGTTGATGGTTGGATCGTCGCAGAATTTCAGTTAGGGTTTCGAAACCCTTATGTAACAGCGGCGGCGGCTTGCACCAGAGGAGGCCGGAGTTTGGCCATAGGAGCGGTCGGAGGAGGGGGTTTCACCGGTGGCGTCGGCATGGTCAACGACGGCGCGTGGAGGCATGGAAGGCCGGTCAAAGGTGTCGAAATGGGTTTCACGTTTCCTGTAGTGAAGGTTGCGTTTGTCTATTGTGGGAGAGGGAGATTTGCTGACGTGGTTAAGTTTAGGTGTGAGTTTGTAACTTTTGTTTTAAATTTAATTTCGATTTCAATCATCGTTTTAATGCATAACTTTTACATACGAATTCCGTTTCAAGCGAGATTTTTTTTGTTAGGTTCGTTTTTAAATTCCGGACTTGATGACGCTGGTTTGGATGAATTCTGAGACGGGCGAATTTTTGGGTTTAAATCGGGTTTAAATTCGATTTAAATTCAAAAGGTGAGTGTTTTGACCCACTCACAACTACTAGAAGCTTTTATGTTTGTTAAATAAATTTTAGAAATGAATAGAAATTTATTTATGAGCTTTTGGCATGTTATTTCATTCATATCTGTAGAATTGCATTTTATTGAATTTAACTGTTAATTTAATTGATTTATTGCGTGTTAATGGGCTGTTAGAAATTATTGTTTGCATATGAACTGCTAGTTAACAGTTATGTCAACTA
This sequence comes from Allium cepa, assembly GCA_030765085.1. Lineage (NCBI taxonomy): Eukaryota > Viridiplantae > Streptophyta > Magnoliopsida > Asparagales > Amaryllidaceae > Allium > Allium cepa. The sequence continues at coordinate 302,227,740 of CM060945.1, read as the reverse complement.
TCACTGAGTATAAATTGTTAGATTAATAGTTGATAAATATAATTTGAAATAAAACTGCCAATTATTACCTGTTGTATATTACCAAACATATATTGTTATTGATTGATATTGCTTGATGGTTGTGATTGGATGATGGATGTGTTATTGAATGGATGTTTTATTTGATATCATTAAACTGCAAGTTAGTATGCATTTTTCCATTTCATTCGGGATTGCGGTTTGAAATGATATACAACCGCAGTTTTATTTTTAAATTGCGGATTGAAATGATAAATATCCGTATCACTTGACCATAGGATAGAAAACTATATACAGGCACCGCGGTCTATATATAACTATTTTTAATGTGATTTCTATGGTTTGGATGGAATACGGTTTATAATAATCTTAAATTTTATAATGTATAATATTTTTCTTCCATATTTATATACATATGAAGTTGAAATTTTTGAAATTAAAAGGTGTATAAATTCCCTTAGTAAAACGGAAGAAAATTTAGAAAATGGAGTTTGATAAATTTATATCCTATGTTTAAATGTTAAGTTGGAAATTTTAAGATTTGATATTTATAATTGGATTTTTCCCAAAATAAATTGAAATGAATATTCTAGTAAAATTTGAATTTGGAAATATATATATATTTTACTAGAAATTGAAGTCTTATTAATTATGGATTCTATGTGAATATTCAAGGCTAATTAATAGAACATTTGGTTTGAAAGAATAAAATCCAACTTTAGTTGAAATATTTATACTCAAAATGGATATACGTATATATATGAATTTATTGAAATGGTTTCGGAACTTGAAGCGATATTAAATTTTGGTTTTAACTTTAAATAAAGAAATGTATTGTAAAGCCACGAGAAATATTTCTTTTCAAAGTAACATTTAAGTTAAACCACTTATTTTATATACTGTTGAATATCCAAACCATTTAGTTTGAAAGTAATGGTTTTAAAAACTATGGATTTCGAAGTATTATGTTGAAAGTTAATATTCAAATATTTGGTTACAAGGAATTATAAATTTTAAAAGTGGCATAATTTTTTTGAAAAGATTTATATTTGGGAAATGATATCATTGATTTGGGTTTTATAAAAATAATATCAAAATGAATCTTTTTGTGGTTTTAAAGAAGAAATGATATTGTAATATTATGGTTTTGAAATGGATTATATTCTGGTTTTAAAGTATAAACTATTTTTAAATGACCGCGGTGTTATAATAACGATGGGTTGGCAAAGAGACCGGGATCGGATATGGACATACTCTCTGTCGATACCGAAAACCACTTTGACTAACCGTGTACGCGGTGGAGATTCCAGAATGAAGTAGGTGGTGGCAACGTTTCCTGTAAGGTAAATACGTGGACCCAACTCCCGTGAGTTGGCATAAGGTGGCTAAAACATGAGCGATTCTCAGGCCAATGAGGTCATTCCTCTGATCGGACGCTCCTCTTCGATATTATACTTTGACTTGGATTGATTCAGTGGCCACTTCTATATTTTGATTTTGGGGAGTTAGTCCGAGGTGGGCGGTAACTGCGGCTACGCGTTTCCACCAGCCTGGATAGCAATTGGTATATCTACCCTGGCATTGCCTAGTTGTGCCGTGTCACCTACCATATCGAGCCTTTACTACGAGTTTCTATTTGTGTAGTACCTATGGAGTATCCTCTGGTAGCTTCCCGATCAGGAGGTATTACGGTACTGTATAGACTATTGGCATTTTACGTGTTAAGGTGGAAAATGTAAAGCCTTAACGCTATTTAAAAGTAAGTTTATTTTACAATTAGACACTATTATAATAGCGCAATATACTACATAGTAAATAGTTTAACGGATCCTTAGGAGATGTAAATCCCGAGCATCTCTTGAGTTACTGTACTCATATTTATTTCTGTTTATTTAACTCACATAAGATTTTCTAGTCTGACTCGAGTGTTTTTGTCTTTTCAAATTCGCTCGGGTCAGTCCGAGCGTTTCAGGATAGCAGATTTTAGCTTTGGAGGACGAAGACGAAGAATCAGATTATTTTATATATAGTATTGCACCACACTCTTTCTATTCCGCTGCATTGCTTGTATTGGTATGTGTAACTCTGATATTTATTGTAAAAGAAGAGTCAAGCTTTTGTAAATTGTTTATGAATTGTATATTTGTTATTATATTTTATCCTTCCGCTGTGAGATTCTATTTTCGTTTTATTTCTTCTCTATTTTTCTTATTTACCCCATAACAATCCGCCCTTGCGTATGCTTTGAATTGGCACGAGTGTCGGTTTAAAGTGTGCGAAAAGGCGGGACGTTACATCGTCGGTTTAAACTGTCCAAAAAGGCGGTTCGTTACAACAACCCAAAACCATATGCAAATTGAAACAGCTGTGGATATAAATGCATCACTGTGACAAAATGGATGCAAGCAAATACATGTGTACAAGTTAGTGAAAATCCAAATCAAAGCCCGAAGTTCAACAGCAGTTTTACAAGTGACAAAAGTCAACATCAATGCATATTAAATATACATCTCTGGTAATGCAGCAAAAGAATGGAAATAGTACAGCAGCCTCGACATCAAAGAGGTAAACCCAAAATACATGAAGCAGTGAACAACCTGACTCGAAGTCCAGTGGATAGTACTGCGAAAGTTACAAGGAAATGTAACACTGCTTCATATACATGACTACAGACAAAAACAATATAAACTTAAGAGTGCCAACTCAAGTGGATATGCAACATGTACACAAGTGAATGCAACTGCGACATATAACTTAAATATGTTCGAAGGGTAATGCACAGTGAGGACTAACACAATAAAACATGACAGTGTGCAGTTCAATGTCAAAGAATTGGAGTGAATGCAAGACAGTGATCGAGTGAATCAAACCAGTTTTACACTTGAATGAACACATGAGCAAGAAACAACATCCAGACCAGAAACAAGCTCAACATGAAGAGCAATGTTGAATGCACAATTGAAACAGTTTGCTACATCTCAATGAAAAATATCAAATATCAATGCCTGAGCCGAGGGACACAAATTCAAAACAAAGCCAGATAAATTTCAAGCATCCAAACAACATTAATCGGCCAGAGAAATCGATTGACAAATTCAAACATAAATACACGAACGAGAAAACAGGGATTCAAACCCTATATAAACAAAATCATCACTGCCGTGTAAAACAAGAAGACGAACCAAGACAGATAAAAATCATCAACATCGAAACAAAACTCGAACGGCTGAAGAATGAAAATAGATGTGAGTGATAATTCACTCACCTTTGTATCGACGAATTGAAGTAGCCGCGAGCGCAATGAAGAATCGTCGATCGACAGGCAAGCGACACAAATCACTATGCGATTGAGCTACTGGAGATGGCGACCTCGATATCATGAAGCCCTAGTTTCAAAACGAACGAGAGAAGAACGGGCCGCCATCATTTTTTTCTTTTTCTTTTTGCCTAGGGTTTGAACGAATGAATGAAGGGTGAAAAAGGATCGGGTTATTAGTTTCAACATTTAACACAGCCCGAAGCAAAAGGACGTAGGCCAAAATAAAGCCCGCTAACTCTTTAACCAAATTTCAAAAGAATTATAACTGATTTAAAATATCCAACAACAACTAACAATCAATTAATCGTTTGATGACGATAATACAATAATTGCGAAATCCCAGGTTGTTACAGACTCCCCTCCTTATGAAAATTGTGCCCTCGCAATTTTCATAATTAAGGTTGTCAATAACAATAATTTTTCTAACTAAACTGGTTAAGCTAGAAAAATAAAGGTCAAGAACACAACCCCCAAAGAAATCTTTTAAATTTCTTAAAAGAAGTTCACAAATTCTCAACAAAATCTAATTATTAAGTAGATAATCGAATAACAACAAAACTAAATAAATGCAATTATCAGCCATATTCAATTATAAATTACAATAATTAAAAATCTAAAACCAACAAATATTCAATTATCAAAAACGATAATCAAAGCTCAAATCAACAAATATTCAATTATCAAAAACAATAATCAAATCTCAAATCAACAAATATTCAATTATCAAAAACGATAATCAAATCTCAAATCAACAATTATTCAATTATCAAAACGATAACCAAATCTCAATTCAACAAATATTCAATTATCAAAATCTCCAATCAAATCTCCAATCAATAAATATTCAATTATAAAAAAAAACGATAATCAAATCTCAAATCAACAAATATTTAATTATCAAAAACGATAATCTAATCTCAAATCAACAAATATTCAAGTATCAAAAACAATAATCAAATCTCAAATCACCAATTATTCAATTATCAAAACGATAACCAAATCTCAAATCAACAAATATTCAACTATCAAAAACGATAATCAAATCTCCAATCAACAAATATTCAATTATCAAAAACGATAATCAAATCTCAAATCAACAAATATTCAATTATCAAAAACGATAATCAAATCTCAAATCAACAAATATTTAATTATCAAAAACGATAATCAAATCTCGAATCAACAAATATTCAATTATCAAAAACGATAATCAAATCTCAAATCAACAATTATTCAATTATCAAAACGATAACCAAATCTCAAATCAACAAATATTCAATTATCGAAAACGATAATCAAATCTCCAATCAAAAAATATTCAATTATCAAAAAAACGATAATCAAATCTTAAATCAACAAATATTCAGTTATCCAAAACGATAATCAAATCTCAAATCAACAAATATTCAATTATCAAAAAAACGATAATCAAATCTCAAATCAACATATATTCAATTATCAAAAACGATAATCAAATCTCAAATCAACAAATATTCAATTATCAAAAACGATAATTGAATCTCAAATCAGCAATTATTCAATTATCAAAATGATAAGCAAATCTCAAATCAACAAATATTCAATTATCAAAAACGATAATCAAATCTCCAATCAACAAATATTCAACTATCAAAAACGATAATCAAATCTCAAATCAACAAATATTCAATTATCAAAAACGATAATCAGAATCAACAAATATCTAATTATCAAAAAGATAATCAGAATCAATAAATATCTAATTGTTAAAAACGATAATTGTGACGCCCCACCTCTATACCCACGCTAGCCAAGAACATTACGGTGAATGCTGTCGACTAGCACGGAGAATAAGGCCGTTGAGGAGCGACCATCCGTGTAATTTCTTTGCGCGAGCACTGGTATGTCAGATAATATAACATGCATTCTATTTCAAGAGGAAATCCGACATACCGACACAAACTCAAAGCTAATACACGGTGGCTATATAAATCCTTCGGAAAACAAATATAGAAATAAGCATAACACAAATCAGTCACAGACAATTCATATCACAAAGGCGGAAAATAGATATGAATATTACACTAGGAAGTGTACATCAGAGTAGTGGTCTAAGAAGATCCGCAATATCACAAAAGAATAGTTACATGAACTACACAAAAGAATAAGTATACATTATGGAGTCTATATCTCAAATGTATACAACAAAAACTACTAATCTAAGTAGTTAACCAAAAGCAAGAGAAATCAATCCCAAGAGAGAAGTCAAGCAGAAGCACCTGTAACATCTGACCTGAGTATTATTTAATAAGAAAATAATAAACGGATCAGTCTAACTATAGATATCAGATGAAACGATATAGAGTCAGAGTTATGACTAAACACATAATAATCACAAGGCCAAGCTGTGATATATAAGTAGTTGATAATCAACAAGAGATTAATCAATATCACAAAATCTACACAAGAATCCAAGAAGTGTCATACTCTTTATTTTGCTCATCAAACCACAAATATTGACGATAATATCAATGTCAATCGCAAAAGTCAATGACGCACAAATTCCAAAAGACTACACAAGAAATCCAGAAATCACTAAAATCAATGACACACAAATTCACCAATGCACAAATATCGATAAGACCTATCAATGGAAATCACGAAAAATTGGTGAAACACAAATTCTAGAAATCTACACAAGAAATCCAGAAATCACAAAAAGGGGGGGGAGGCCTATCACAAACGGGAGCATAAAGCTCACCAACACGTGTATCACAAACGGAACGCTAATTCCATGGTCGCTAACCATCACAAATTGAGCCGAAGCTCCACAAACGGCCCGAAGACCATGGGTTGCTACCCCATCACAAATTGAGTCGAAACTCCACAAAACGGGGTTTAGTCTCCCTCGCAGACAAAGAGACATCGCACATTGCTAGTCTAAATCACAAAGATGATCGTCATGATCAACGAGAAGTGTCAATTACACTAAGCTAGTAAATATATGAGTTTAGCTTCATGTCCCATAACCACTTGCTTAACTTAAATATTTACGAACAAACTGTAAATCTCCACTAGAAAATTGTCACAAGAGGTTCAATCGAACAAGTCCAAGAATTAACCGACAAAGTAAACACAAGCGTTTCATACCACTTGTTTTACTAAGCCGTTTAATTAGATTTCTCATACGAGTGAGGTAAAGGTTTGTATATACTAATAGATTGGAAAACGGTTTTATAAACGAATTTGGTATTAAAATAGTATTGAAATCGTTTGAGGAAAGAATTTTGATATTTGCTACTAGTATAGAAAACCTTTATATTTTTAAAGTGACAAATCACGTAGAAGATTGTAAGAACAATCAATCACAAAAATTCACATACGAAGACGTGAATAAAATCCAAAGAAATCGATAAAGGATCCATCGAAATGGATATTCAAAAATCCCTAAAAAGAGTCATCAAAGTCATAATAGATGATAACAACAAATAGGATTATCACGAATCGATTTACATTGGAATTTCAATCCAAAAAGGCAAATTGGACTCAAACAGCAGGTTCAGTCGACTGAACAGAGTTTTCAGTCGACTGACCCTGTGCCTGGAAATTTTCCAGGTTCAGGAAACTTTCTGTTTCCAGTTTCAGTCGACTGTGCAGAGTTTTTCAGTCGACTGAATCATGCCTGGAAACTCTCGGGTTTCAGGTTCAGTCGACTGAACAAAGTTTTCAGTCGACTGAATTATGCCTGGGCTGTTTTTCAGCCTTATTGAAATGAAGAGCAAACTCTTCCAAAATGCAACCGGACGAACATTGGCTCTAAGGGTTTATGCCAATCGGCAACCCGGCCCTATATGCTCCTCGATGCATAACCAAAAGCATGATCAAACATCCATAAAAGGATTTCACACAAATTTGACTTAAAAACCCAAAAATTGGAGTATTCACAAAATCAATCCAAATCAAGAGCAAATGCACATGAAGAAGTGTTAGGAATTCATACCCAACAACCAAAGATAATTATAGTCATAGATGTGAGATAAAAAACTCACCTTTTCACAAAATCGAACAAGAAGAAGCTTGAAAGCAAATGGAGAATCAACCTCTCTTCAACACAACCCAATTGAGCTTGAATCTAAGCTAAAAAACAAGAACATTCCCAAAATTAGGTTTAGGAATTTCTGAAATTGGTAAGAGAATAAGTTGGAGAAGAAGAAGAGAAGCTTACCAATGGGTTCTTCTTGAGTTTGGAGCTAGGAATTTGATTTGCAAGGGAAACTAGGGTTTTGGAGTTTTAATTTCCAATCTCTCCCACCATTAAAGCTAAGAAAACTGAAAAGAGAAAGAAGTGAGGGAGAATGGGGAGAGTGGTTCAGTTTTGGAGTATAAGTTAACATAGGGCTGAGCCCAAAAACCAAACCCAAAGTAAAAAAAGTAGCAAAAATCAACTTTCTCCAAACATATCGAAGCTTATACTCAAAAAGGTCGCAAACGGCATTTTAAACTCAATGGGAGTGGTCCCGAGTCCTAATTCGACCGTATGCAAAAAGTAGCTTTTCGGGCTAAAAATCCGACTAACGATGAAATATTTAAATATAAAACCGATAAATATGCGGGTTGTTACAGACTCCCCTCCTTAAAGAAATTGCGTCCTTGCAATATTTTAAGAAGAAGATATATAGTAACAACCATAAAAGCATATTCAACACAAAAGAAGTTTGAAATAAGAAGTTCACCTCAAAGAGCACGAGAAAGTAAGTCCGGATGTGTACGCTCGATGTACTCTCTAGATTCCTAAGAGCAATCCTTAGGATTTGAAGACCATTGAACTTTAACAAGCGGAACATCTTTATTTCGAAGTCGTTTGACTTCCGAAGCAATGATACGAATAGGATGTTGCTCATAAGTTAAATTAGGCGAAACTTCAATCTCTTCCACAACACCGGGCTCAAGAATAGAATCGGAATCTCAAAGACATTTCCGAAGTTGAGAAACGTGAAACACGTCATGCATAGCAGAAAACTGAGCCGGTAATAAAAGGCGATAAGCCATGGAACCAATACGTTCGGTGATAGGAAATGGCCCAATATATCGAGGCGCTAGTTTTCCCGATCGACTGAAACGTACAACACCTTTCATAGGTGAAACACGAATGAACACAAGATCTCCCACAGAAAATTCTAACTTCCTTCTCCAGTTATCGGCATAGGATTTTTGTCTACTCTGGGCTTCTTTCATCCTATGACGAATAAGTTCAATTTTCTCTGTGGAATCACGAATATAATCTGGACCTAAAACCAGCTTCTCACCGGCCTCAAGCCAACAAGAAGGAGATCGGCATGGCCTTCCGTAGAGTGCCTCGAAAGGTGCCATACCAATACTAGATTGGAAGCTATTATTATAGGAAAATTCAACAAGTGAAATATGATCTTCCCAACTTCCACCAAAATCAAGAACACAAGCACGAAGAAGATCTTCAAGAGTTTGATTCACACGCTCAGTTTGTCCATCGTACTGGGGGTGATAAGCGGTGCTAAAATTAAGCCTCGTTCCTAAAGCTTTTTGAAGACTCTTCCAAAATCCACTAGTAAACAATGGATCACGATCACTAACAATAGAAGTAGTAACACCATGCAATTTAACAATTTCTTTGATAAATATTTTGGCCAAAAGAGGAACGGTTCGATTAGACCGAACGGGAATAAAATGGGCAGATTTAGTAAGCCTATCAACAATCACCCATAAGCTATCATGACCCGAACGAGAACGGGGAAGGCCATCTATAAAATCCATGGAAATTTGGTCCCACTTCCAAATTGGAATTTCTAAAGGTTGCAATAACCCACCGGCCTTTGATGTTCGGCCTTAACGAGTTGGCAAGTCATGCAACACTTAACAAAGTTAGCAATATCGAGTTTCATTCCCTCCCAATAATAAAGTCGCTTCATATCCGCGTACATTTTACTACTACCGGGATGAATGGTAAATTTAGAGTGATGAGAATCTTCTAAAATATCTTTACGAAGATCACCAATATTTGGCACGACAAGTCTACCAAATTTCCGAATGCCGCCACGAGAATCGATATCAAAGTCTTTCAAACCTTCAATATCAATTTTATCCTTAATATTTTGGCCAAGAAGAGCCAATTCGGGATCTAGCCTTTGAGCTTCAAGAATGCGGTCCAAAAGAGAAGGATGAGCCTCAAGGCTACATAAAACAAATGATGAGCATAACTCGGATACGCGGTCTCGAATCTCACAAGTGGATAAGATCTCGAGATCGTTCCATTCGGATATCATCATAGAAACAACAGCTTGTTGTTTACGGCTAAGAGCATCGGCGACACGATTACCCTTACCGGGAGTATAAAGAATATCAAGGTCATATGGTGCAAGAAATTCGAGCCAACGCTGCTGACGCAAATTAAGTTCCTTTTGAGAGAATAAATATTTCAAAGACTTATGATCTGTGTAAAGAACAAATTTCTCTCCTAAGAGATAATGACGCCAAATCCGAAGAGCAAAAACAATAGCCGCGAGCTCTAAATCATGAGTGGCATATCTAGTCTCAGCAGGCTTTAATTGCCTAGAAGCATAAGCAATAACACGTTCCTTTTGCATAAGAACGGCAACCAAACCAATGCGACTAGCATCGGTATAAACAACGAAATCTTGATTCCCATCGGGAATAACAAGAATAGGAGCATCAGAAAGAAGTTCTTTTAATTTCTGAAAAGAAGCTTCACATTTGTCCGACCAAATGTATTTAACACCTTTCTTCGTCAAGCTAGTGAGAGGCACGGCAATTTTAGAAAAGTCTTTAATAAAACGACGGTAATAGCCCGCCAATCCAAGAAAACTACGAATCTCTGTCACACTCTCCGGTCTCTTCCAATCTTGAATCGCTTCAATCTTTGAAGGATCCACGGAAATTCCGGATTCGGAAATAATGTGGCCGAGAAACTTCACACGAGATTGCCAAAAATGGCATTTAGACAATTTTTCCTTTAATTGATTACTCCTAAGAGTTTCCAACACAATCCGAAGATGTTTTTCATGCTCCTTCTCGGTTTTGGAATACACAAGAATATCATCGATAAAGGTGAGAACAAACCGGTCGAGAAAGTCTTTAGAAACTCGATTCATTAAGTCAACGAAATAAGCCGGGGCATTTGTTAACCCAAATGGCATAACAAGCCATTCATAAGATCCATACCGAGTACGGAACGATGTCAAAGGAATGCTATCCTCTGCAATACAAAGCTGATGAAAACCGGTAGCCAAGTCCAATTGTGAAAAGACTCTAGCACCACTAAGTTGATCGAATAGATCATCAATCCGAGGTAAAGGATATTTATTTTTGATAGTAAGATCATTAAGCTTGCGGTAGTCAACGCAAAGCCTAAGTGTACCATCAGATTTCTTCACAAAAATAGCTGAAGCTCCCCAAGGCGAGGAACTAGAGCGAATAAATTGCTTCGTTTCCAATTCAGATAATTGTTTACGCATCTCCTCGTTTTCTTTATTGGATATACGATAAGGAGGACGAGTGATAGGTTGAGCTCCAGGAATAAGATTAATTCTGAACTCAATTGCTCGCTTAGGTGGTAATCCTAAAACGGGCTCGAATATGTCGGAAAATTCACAAACGACGTGAATAAGAGAAATAATATCACCCTCATCATCATCGTCATCACGAGGATTTAAAGAATATAAAGATGCAACCAAAGCAGAATCTGAATCTTTAAGAATAACAGAAACCTGATTAACAGATTGAGAATGTCGAAGATGAATAGTCCGCTCAGGACATAGGATATGAGCTTCATAACGGTTAAGCCAATCCATTCCCAAAATCATTCCAAAGCCTAAATAACACATGACATGCAAATCGGCTCGGAAAGAAAAATCACACAAAATAATCTCGACATCTTTACACAATAAACTGATTATTGCGGATCCACCAACCGGATTCGCAATTCTCAAAGAAGTCATTAAACACAAAACATCCAAAGAAAAAGTATCAACAAGTTCTTTTGATATAAAAGAATGGGACGCACCCGTATCAAAAAGAACTCGAATAGGATGATCACGTAATAAAATAACTCCATTTAGAATAGAATGAGAAATACCTTGGCCACGAGATGTGTTGCCAGGGGCTTGAGCAACATTTAACTTTCCCTCCTCCTTGCCCTGAAGCTTGGGGCATGAAGATATAACATGACCGGGAACTTTGCAGTAGCGACAAGAAAGAGACTTTGGGCACTTGTTCGCATAATGGTCTTTCGAACCACAATTATAGCATTCCCACGACCAAAGGAAGAAGTGTTTGCCACGGAGGTTGCTTGCTTCCCTTTCTTATTGGGATAAGGGCCTTTAAATTTGTTTGGCCTCTTTTTGTTGTTGAAGTTTGGTTTGGAACCCACGACTTCAACGTCATTCTCTCTATCCGCCTCTTCAAGACGAAGAGCGATATCAACGAGTTGGTCGAAAGAAACTTCTAACTTTAGAAGTAATGGCTTCTTGAGACTTTTGTTTAAGCCATTGACGAATCTCTGATTCTTCTTAAGAGGGGTGTTGATGTATTCAACCCCATAGTTGGAAAGCGACTCGAAGGAGGTGACGTAATCAGTCACGGATGACTCATCTTGAACAAGGTCTATAAATCGTCGAGCCAATGTCACTTTTTCTGCTTCTGGTACGAATTTTAACTCGAAGCGCTCTCGGAATTTCTCCCAGGTGAGATCCGCTTCATTAATCTCAGAAATAAGAAGTTCGTACCAGTCCAATGCTCTTTCTCGGAGCATACTAGAGGCCACCTGAACTCGGTGAAGGTCAATAAGATTCATGCGAGAAAAGATTCGATCGCATGACCTTAGCCAGGCCTGTACTTCAATAACAGTTTCGGAACCCTTGAATGGCTCCCCATCCAAATTTGTGTAATCGCTGCACAAGCGTGCAAATCCCGACTTTGGGTGAGTAGGTTCCGGGTTAGCTCCAGCTGCTTGAGCATTTGTCACTAAATCAAGAAGCTGTTGAGCAGTCATAAAAACTCCATCCTGGGGCGGAGTGCTAGATGGCACGGCTCTGGGGCGGCCAGGTCTATACATTTCTCTTCCTTTAGAAAGAAAGAAGAGGAAGAAAAAGGTCATTCACCAAATTGAATATCAAGCAATCTTGATAGACAAAACAAGGAATCATAAAAGAAAATAGGATAGAACGGTACGTAGACCCGAATAAAATCCTCAAGCACGACTCCTAAGATGAACTTAGGACGATGATCCTTGTTATAATATTCCATATTGTTCCGAAGTTTGGCTCTGATACCAAGCTGTGACGCCCCACCTCTATACCCACGCTAGCCAAGAACATTACGGTGAATGCTGTCGACTAGCACGGAGAATAAAGCCATTGAGGAGCGACCATCCGTGTAATTTCTTTGCGCGAGCACCGGTATGTCAGATAATATAACATGCATTCTATTTCAAGAGGAAATCCGACATACCGACAAAAACTCAAAGCTACTACACGGTGGCTATATAAATCCTTCGGAAAACAAATATAGAAATAAGCATAACACAAATCAGTCACAGACAATTCATATCACAAAGGCGGAAAATAGATATGAATATTACACTAGGAAGTGTACATCAGAGTAGTGGTCTAAAAAGATCCACAATATCACAAAAGAATAGTTACATGAACTACACAAAAGAATAAATATACATTATGGAGTCTATATCTCAAATGTATACAACAAAAACTACTAATCTAAGTAGTTAACCAAAAGCAAGAGAAATCAATCCCAAGAGAGAAGTCAAGCAGAAGCACCTGTAACATCTCGGTCTGACCCGAGTATTATTTAATAAGAAAATAATAAACGGATCAGTCTAACTATAGATATCAGATGAAACGATATAGAATCAGAGTTATGACTAAACACATAATAATCACAAGGCCAAGCTGTGATATATAAGTAGTTGATAATCAACAAGAGATTAATCAATATCACAAAATCTACACAAGAATCCAAGAAGTGTCATACTCTTTATTTCGTTCATCAAACCACAAATATTGGCGATAATATCAATGTCAATCGCAAAAGTCAATGACGCACAAATTCCAGAAGACTACACAAGAAATCCAGAAATCACTAAAGTCAATGACACACAAATTCACCAATGCACAAATATCGATAAGACTTATCAATGGAAATCACGAAAAATTGGTGAAACACAAATTCTAGAAATCTACACAAGAAATCCAGAAATCACAAAAAGGGGGGAGGCCTATCACAAACGGGAGCATAAAGCCCACCAACACGTGTATCACAAACGGAACGCTAATTCCATGGTCGCTAACCATCACAAATTGAGCCGAAGCTCCAAAAACGGCCCGAAGACCATGGGTTGCTATCCCCATCACAAATTGAGTCGAAACTCCACAAAACGGGGTTTAGTCTCCCTCGCAGACAAAGAGACACCGCACATTGCTAGTCTAAATCACAAACATGATCGTCATGATCAACGAGAAGTGTCAATTACACTAAGCTAGTAAATATATGAGTTTAGCTTCATGTCCCATAACCACTTGCTTAACTTAAATATTTACGAACAAACTGTAAATCTCCACTAGAAAATTGTCACAAGAGGTTCAATCGAACAAGTCCAAGAACTAACCGACAAAGTAAACGCAAGCATTTCATACCACTTGTTTTACTAAGCCGTTTAATTAGATTTCTCATACGAGTGAGGTAAAGGTTTGTATATACTAATAGATTGGAAAATGGTTTTATAAACGAATTTGGTATTAAAATAGTATTGAAATCGTTTGAGGAAAGAGTTTTGATATTTACTACTAGTATAGAAAACCTTTATATTTTTAAAGTGACAAATCACGAAGAAGATTGTAAGAACAATCAATCACAAAAATTCACATACGAAGACGTGAATAAAATCCAAAGAAATCGATAAAGGATCCATCGAAATGGATATTCAAAAATCCCTAAAAAGAGTCATCAAAGTCATAATAGATGATAACAACAAATAGGATTATCACGAATTGATTTAAATTGGAATTTCAATCCAAAAAGGCAAATTGGACTCAAACAGCAGGTTCAGTCGACTGAACAGAGTTTTCAGTCGACTGACCCTGTGCCTGGAAATTTTCCAGGTTCAGGAAACTTTCTGTTTCCAGTTTCAGTCGACTCTGCAGAGTTTTTCAGTTGACTGAATCATGCCTGGAAACTCTCGGGTTTCAGGTTCAGTCGACTGAACAGAGTTTTCAGTCGACTGAATCATGCCTGGGCTGTTTTTCAGCCTTATTCAAATGAAGAGCAAACTCTTCCGAAATGCAACCGGACGAACATTGGCTCTAAGGGTTTATGCCAATCGGCAACCCGGCCCTATATGCTCCTCGATGCATCACCAAAAGCATGATCAAACATCCATAAAAGGATTTCACACAAATTTGACTTAAAAATCCAAAAATTGGAGTATTCACAAAACAAATCCAAATCAAGAGCAAATGCACATGAAGAAGTGTTAGGAACTCATACCCAACAACCAAAGATAATTATAGTCATAGACGTGAGATAAAAATCTCACCTTTTCACAAAATCGAACAAGAAGAAGCTTGAAAGCAAATGGAGAATCAACCTCTCTTCAACACAACCCAATTGAGCTTGAATCTAAGCTCAAAAACAAGAACATTCCCAAAATTAGGTTTAGGAATTTATGAAATTGGTAAGAGAATAAGTTGGAGAAGAAGAAGAGAAGCTTACCAATGGGTTCTTCTTGAGTTTGGAGCTAGGAATTTGATTTGCAAGGGAAACTAGGGTTTTGGAGTTTTAATTTCCAATCTCTCCCACCATTAAAGCTAAGAAAACTGAAAAGAGAAAGAAGTGAGGGAGAATGGGGAGAGTGGTTCAGTTTTGGAGTATAAGTTAACATAGGGCTGAGCCCAAAAACCAAACCCAAAGTAAAAAGTAGCAAAAATCAACTTTCTCCAAACATATCGAAGCTTATACTCAAAAAGGTCGCAAACGGCATTTTAAACTCAATGGGAGTGGTCCCGAGTCCTAATTCGACCGTATGCAAAAAGTAGCTTTTCGGACTAAAAATCCGACTAACGATGAAATATTTAAATAAAATATTTAAATATAAAACCGATAAATATGCGGGTTGTTACAATAATCAGAATCAATAAATATCTAATTATCAAAAAGATAATTAGAACTCATATCAACAAATATCCAAATACCTGCAGATAATTGGAACAACAAATATCTAGATATCAATTAAGATAATCTAGAAAATCAACATAAAAGGTTGGATCGATCCCATCAGATGGCGAGTTTTTAAGCTACGTCGCACGTGCATCAACAAATGGTTGAAGCCTACCAAGTACCGTCAACATAATTTTGGCGCCCAACAAATGACCCGAAAGTCCAACAAATGACCCAAAGGTCTAGTACTGGTATTGACCTGAAGGTCTAACAAATGACCCGGAGGTCCAACAAAGTGGCTCGAAAGCACACGAAAACCATCAAATATTTCAATTAACGAGTCCAGAATTAACCAAAATAGCAAACGCACATGTCCCACAACCACAAGTTTTACTAAATCGTTTAATTTTCTTCATCGTTTCCTTGAAAGTGCAAAATTGTGTATTTCAAAATAACATTTCACATTCTCAAACGGACAAGTCCGGAATTAAGCGAATCAGTAAAAGAAATGGGTCATGGTCCTCGATTTTGCTGAAACGTTTAAATCGCTTCCTCATTCTTTTGAAAACGCAAACTGCAAAACTTATGAAAACAATTTCATTTATTTTATAAAAGTAATAATTTACATTCTCAAACGAACAAGTCCTGAATTAAGCGAATCAGTAAAAGAAAGGGGTCATAGTCCTCGATTTTGCTGAAACGTTTAAATCGCTTCCTCATTCTTTTGAAAGCGTAAACTATAAAAAAAATTGGAAACAAATTTTATTTTTAAAACGATTTGTAAATCCATGATAAAAACAGCAACATTAGTGATAATTTCGACAAGGAAATTGCACTTCTCAAAATACCGTAAAAACGGACAACAAAATCAGCATTGCGGGATAACCGCTTGAAAATTCGCTTTAAAATTTGACGGTTACTGAAGTCAAAGCGAAAGTAATTTTATACGTCAAAATCTTATCAAAATAATTCGCATCAAAACATAATACCAGTGAATTTTCATTCATATAAAAATGTCAACAAAACGCCGCGCTTCAAAAAGTTAGCAACGGCGTAAAAGTCCCGTTATAGAAATAACGGCAACAAAATACGTTAAAACCAAACATCGGTTTTACATAAAATTAATGCAGTAACGTGCAACTCAAATTGGCACGTATGCCACAAAATGAACAAATAAATCATTAAAATATATCTTCAACGAAGATAATTCAAAACAGCAAAAATCTAATCAACCATGTGATTAGTATCAAGGAAACCAGCAAGAATCCCAACAAAACAATAACCACTGGTTAAACAACATAACGAAATTAAATTCATTTTCATATTTTGATTCTTAAATCAAAATAATTATCAGTTGTACTCAGCGAAGCAGTCTTACTGTCTCCGCTGCGCACTTTGATAAACAGAACACAAATCGATCAAATCAACAAACGCAAAATTCACTTTTATTTTTAAATAAGGATATTTAAAAATTTCATCATAATTTCAAAACTTTAGTTTTGACTCAAAGCAAAAATAAAACATCAACTAATAATTGTAACACATGTTCCATCTAAGTTATGTTTTATATTATGTCCATAAACCCCAAGCTTTGATACCAACTGTGACGCCCCACCTCTATGCTCACACTAACAAAGAGTATTAAATAAAATACTGCCTATTATCACGAAGAATAAGGCTGGATATGAGCGGCTATCCGTAGTTAGGTCTTACACTAGTATTGGTTATTTCGATAGGAGTGATATATATTTTTATTTTTCATCTCTTATTTATTTACTCCCATCGACTTACCCAATTCCAATATAAAACGAACTACGATGGTTCATAATAGTTTAGGATAATAAATATAATAATAACACTGATAATATAAATGCAGAACACAGATAAAACAAAAAGTCTCATATATATAATAACTGATGTCAGTTACAATACATGTGATACAGTACATATGATACAACTACAACTGTCGACTCAGGAAGTTATATACACAAGTACATTATCATGATTAATATACATGAATACATAACAACTTATATAAATATACAGACTACTAAATGATAGCAACTACTCCAAAATATAAGAAAAGACTTCATAGCTCAAGCAGCAACCCAAAGCAAGATATCTACCACCTGTAATACTCGGTCTGACCCGAGTATTAAATTCAAAGAAAATAATACACGGGTCAGTCTAATTCAAACTCAGTTATTAGTGCACAGAAGCAATAATAATTAAGTAACAAATAGACGACATTCACAATAAATCTCGTCTATCCGATCCTTAAATAAAGAAATTAGATAACGATATTTATAACACGTAACAGTGTTAAACAACAAATCAGCAAATCCATATTATCAACGAAGATAAATTAAAAAGATTATCAATGAAGATAATTGAGAAAACAACAGAATTGCCTAAAGGACAATTAACGACAAAATCTAATTCTTAAGTAAATAATTAGAAACTCATAATCTAATTATCAAATTGATGATTAGAAAACAAAAAAATCATCAAATTAAACCAAATCAGAATATGACACACAATATTGAAATATCAATTAAAATGACAATTCGGGTAGGGCTGCAGTACTCGCACGCGTGTACTGCCTCGCCACTACGGCATATGGAATACGCAAAAGGTCAATGAATCAAAATCAATAAAATATCAATAAAAGCAATACCGTGTGGCTACGCTTGCATGCACTGCCTTGCCACTATAGTTATGATGTACACAAAAGTTCAATGGAAGTTCACAAACGAGCACAAGGTCAAACCCGAGATAAATGGACGGGTTCAACGCAAGTGTAATTAGAAAAACAAATCCAATTACATCAATGCAATGCAAACCAACAAGGGCAAGACTGCATACAAATCGAACCAGCAGTCACCACAAGAATGCAACCTTACATAAAACAGTAATGAGTCAAGTACAACAACATGAAGGACCCAGACCTCAAAGGAAATCAAAGTGGTCGGACACTTTAAATCCAAAGCATTGCTCAGTGCACAAGAGCAGTGGGCAATACAGGAAGATTGGAAAAAGATATCAAGTGCACCAGTATATATAGATACCAGTGACTGCAAATACAAGCAGATAGGTACAGGTATCAGGATTCAAAAAGCATCAAACTCAAGCATAAATAAATGCAACTACCAAATGCAGGCTAACTTACAGCATGGATGGACAATCACATATATGCAACCAAAGCATGCAGATTCAAGTAAATGACAAGACTAAAGTCAAGACCGATGCCAACAGTTCATGGCCAAAGTCATGGAATTACATAAACAAGTTCAAGTATGCTATAGCAAAAATACAAAATGAATCTGGACAGTGCAAATATCAGACTCGACTGGATAGCCTCAACAATGAAATGGCCATGTTCATAATTTGATACAAGGAACTACATGTTGAATAAGTATGCAAGTGAATGCAACTTGAACCAAATAGTGTAATAGTAAGGTTAACAAGACTCGGCATGTACATGAAGACAACAAAATAGGTGCAACATAATGCAACAGTGGACAGAGTCAAGGCTACAACTCAAAACCATATGCAAATTGAAACGGCTGTGGATATAAATGCATCACTGTGACAAAATGGATGCAAGCAAATACATGTGTACAAGTTAGTGAAAACCCAAATCAAAGCCCGAAGTTCAACAGCAGTTTTACAAGTGACAAAAGTCAACATCAATGCATATGAAATATACATCTCTGGTGATGCAGCAGTAGAATGGAAATAGTACGGCAGCCTCGACATCAAAGAGGTAAACCCAAAATACATGAAGTAGTGAACAACCTGACTCGAAGTCCAGTGGATAGTACAGCGAAAGTTACAAGGAAATGTAACACTGCGTCATATACATGAGTACAGACAAAAACAATAAAAACTTAATAGTGCCAACTCAAGTGGATATGAAATATGTACACAAGTGAATGCAACTGCGACATATAACTTAAATATGTTCGAAGGGTAATGCACAGTGATGACTAACACAATAAAGCATGGCAGTGTGCAGTTCAATGTCAAAGAATTGGAGTGAATGCAAGACAGTGATCGAGTGAATCAAACCAGTTTTACGCATGAATGAACACAATGAGAAAGAAACAACATCCAGACCAGAAACAAGCTCAACATGAAGAGCAATGTCGAATGCACAATTGAAATAGTTTGCTACAGGTCAATGAAAAATATCAAATATCAATGCCTGTGCCGGGGGACAAAAATTCAAAACAAAGTCAGATAAATCTCAAGCATCCAAACAACATCAATCGGCCAGAGAAATCGATTGACAAATTCAAACATATATACACGAACGAGAAAACAGGGATTCAAACCCTATATAAACAAAATCATCACAGCAAAATCATCACTGCTGTGTAGAATAAGAAGACGAACCAAGACAGATAAAAATCATCAACATCGAAACAAAACTCGAATGACTGAAGAATGAAAATAGATGTGAGTGATAATTCACTCACCTTTGTCTCGACGAATTAAAGTAGCCGCGAGCGCAACGAAGAATCGTCGATCGGTAGGCAAGCGACACAAATCACTTTGCGATTGAGCTACCGTAGATGGCGACCCCGATATCACGAAGCCCTAGTTTCAGAACGAACGAGAGAAGAATGGGCCGCCATCATTTTTTTCATTTTCTTTTTGCCTAGGGTTTGAACGAATGAATGAAGGGTGAAAAAGGATCGGGTTAATAGTTTCAACATTTAACACAGCCCCAAGCAAAAGGACGTGGGCTAAAATAAAGCCCGCTAACTCTTTAACCAAATTTCAAAAGAATTATAACAGATTTAAAAACTCCAACAACAACTAACAATCAATTAATCATATTATGACGATAATAAAATAATTGCGAAATCTCAGGTTGTTACAAGTTTGAAATACATTGAATTTGAAATGGTTTATTCTATGGGTCAAATCTGTTTTGAAATCGATAAATTTGGAATAGTTTATTTGGAAACTGAATTGAATTGAAATTTATGATTTGGGATATGGTTAAATATAAAATGTAGAAATTCGAGTTGTTTTGGAATCGATTTGTGAAATTGAAGAAGTTATTTATTATATAAAATGTTTTAAATATTTAAACCATTTAAGTAGTGGAAGTTATGTTTCAAAGTTATGAGTTTCAAGGTATTATAATTTGAAAGTGTTATATTCAAGTGTTTTGATTTCGAAATGTTATAACTTTGAAAGTGTTATGATTCTAGAAAAGGATATATTTGAAATTAAAATGATATCGTATTGATTTGGTTTTGAAAAGGCAATGATATTTGGTTCTAAAGTATAAACTATTTTGAAGATGACCGTGGTATTGTAATAACATTTGGTTGTTAAAGAGACCGAGATCGGAAGTTGTCATACTCTCTGCCATATCCAAAAACCACTTTAACAATCGTGTACGCGATGGAGATTCCAGAATGAAGTAGGATGGTGGCGACTTTCCTTTGAGGTATATATGTGGACCCGACTCCCATGAGTTGGCATAAGGTAGCTAAAACAGGAGCGATCGATTGGCTAAGGAGACAGCACCTCTTATCAGACACACTCCTTCGATACCATTCTATTACTTTGTGATTGATTGGATCCCTTTTTATTTTGGGGTGTGGCTTGAGGTGGGCGGTAGTAGCTGCTACGCGTTACCACCGGTCCAGAAGCGTAATTGGTATATCTACCCTGGAATTACCTAGTTGTGCCATGTCACCTACCCTAGCAAGCCTTGTACGAGTTTGATTTGTGTCAAACCTATGGAGTATCCTCTGTTAACCTAACGATTAAGAGGTATTACAGTACCGTATAGACTATCGTCACTATTATGTGTTAAGGGGAATATTGGGTCACTTCTTAACCCTATTTTAAAGTAAGTTTATTTTACTATAGACATTATTATAAAAGCGTATGCTACTACATAGTAAATAGTTGAAAGGATCCTTAGGAGATGTAAATCCAGAACATCTCTTAAGTTACTGTACTGACGTTAGACACTGGATAGGAGATGTCAAATCCCGTAAACATCTCCGACGCTGTTCCACTCATATTTATTTATCGTTGATTTAACTTACACAAGATCTTTCATTTTTGACTCGGGTGTTTTGTCTTTTCAATTCGCTCATGTCTGTCTAAGCATTTCAAGGTTTGAAGACCTTATTTCTGGAGGACGAAGACGAAGATTGTATTATTATTATATAATATATTATTCCACTACATCACACTGTTCTGTTGCACTGTTATTTTGGTATGTGTAACTCGGATCCTGTGTTGTATAAGTGTAATCAAATATTTTGTAAAACAGCTTCATGAACTGTTATTTGATTATTATATTTTGTCATTCCGCTGTGAGATTCTGTTTTGTTTTATTTCTTCCCTTTGCTTTTCTTATTTACCCCAATAGCAATCTGCTCTTTTGTATGGTTTGAGTCTGACATGTGTGGTTTATCATCAATTTAAATCGTACAAAAAGGCGGGATGTTACATGTAATGCTCCACCCCGAGACCCATCTTAGTAAAGAGAATTAACGAGTAATTACCTCTACTAAAGTGGAGAATAGGGCTGGTTAAGGGCGATCATCTATAACTTTGCATTAAACATCTACTAAATACGTCGATAAATGCAATATGACTTTTCTTTTCTATCTCAACGGATCGACATACGCAGTAAATGATTAATCCAAAACTATAGGTGGCTAATGCATCTATCGGAACAAAATACAATAACTAAATGTAAAGCACATCATAGAACAATAATCAACATCTTATATATATTTTCTGAGCTCAGCTCTGGTACCAAGCTGTGATGCCCCATTTTGGGACCCACATTAGCAAAGAGTATTACAAGGTAATACCGCCTGCTAATGCGGAGAATAGAGCTGGATAGAAGCGACAATCTATAGCCTTGTCTTAACTATCTAGTGAATACGTCGACAAATGTAGCATATATTTTTTTAGGTGGATCGACATATCCAATAGAAATTTAATACAAAACTATAAGGGCTATAAGATCTAGCAGAATAAAATACAACAACTCAAATGTAAGAATACATCACAGAACGGTAGATCATCACATACCTATACACATATACAGATACATCACAGAGTCTACAAAATGATACATGTCAAGTGGTGTAGCAACCATAATATACAGGAAAGTCAAAAGAATATACATATCAGAGTTACGACTAAAAAGGACTACACAAAATCTGTAACAAAAGAAACTAGCAGAATAGTCCATGCAGAAGCAGAATAGGCTAAGTCCAAATGTACCTACCTTGAAACATCTCGGTCTGACCCGAGTATAAAATACACGGGTCAGTCTAGCTAAACAAACCAGTTAGATAAGCTAAATGTTTAAACTAATCTTCATAACTATCCTTTATTATAAAATGCTGGAAACATGATGACCTTCCTTCTTGCAATAGCGGTAGAAGAGAGGCTTAGGACAATCTCCAATTATATGATCAGGAGAACCGCAATTGAAACACTTCTGAATGGAAGGTGTTCTAGTATACTAAGTCTGAGAGTTAGAACCACCAGTCTTCTTATTCTTGGAAAGAAAAGACTTGGAGTTCTAAAATGGAAACTTCTTCTCGTTGGGGTTCTTGCGAACCTCAACATCATCACCACCATCATCAGCTTCTCGATGGTTTCAAGATGAAGTGCCGAGTAAAGTAGCTCCTCAAAAGAAAGCTTAAGATGGAGCATCAAAGACTTCTTTAAATACTTATTATGGCCGGAAACGAACTTGAGGTTATTCTTGTATGGAGTGCTAATATACTCAAGGCCATACTTAGAAAGAGCCTTGAAAGAAGGCACACAATCAGAAACAGAAGATTTCTGTTCCTTTAGCTTGAGGAAGCAATGAGCTAGAGATGCTTTCTTAGACTCAAGAATGAACCCACTTAAAACCGTCACTCAAATTCAATTCAAATTCAAATCAATTTGAATTTCAAATCCATTAAAAGTTGGCTAGATTTTGGCATTTTGAAGCATGTCTTCAACTAACATTTGTGAGTATTTAATCCTCCTCCCTCTTCGCTTGAAGTGAAAAATTGTGTGTTTTGTATAGAAATTAAGTTGAAGAAAACGAGTTTTAGAAACGTTTCGAAATCGCTTTAGAAATCGCCTTTGAAATTCTCTTATTATAGAGTATATAATTTTATACTAAAAAATAATACACAATAATAATTTCAAATGCCCATTTATTTGAAAAACATTTTTAAAACACATTATAATACCTACATATGAAATCTAGAAAGAGATATCAAGAAAACATCAAAATAACAGAAATTACACCAAGTATTATCCGTTTAAAACAACCCACGACTTAATATTCGACAGCAGGTTTGAACAAGTTAGCAGTGTTAAAATGACTTGAAATTTTGCGGGAATGTAGCTCAACATTCCTACTTCTATCTTCAAAAAGAATCATTCATATCCGATTTGAAAAGAAGAATCTACGTCAATTCAAAGTTGGACTAAAAACAAGGTTCAATCGCTGAATTCCAACAGGCTGCGGGTTCAAGTTCGACAGTAGTTTCGAAAAAGCAATCGAACCCACATTGTCATGAAATTTTACATTAATGTAACTCAGCAATTCTACTTCAATCTGCAAAAAGAATCACTCAAATCTGATTTAAAACCAATGAGTTATGCTGCATCAAAAATGGACTCAGGCCTTGTTTCCAAAAGTACAAAAACCAAAAATGTCCAGGTCTGAAACCATCATGGGTTCAACTTCCGGGCATGAAACAGAGGAACAAATGCCATCAGATTAAGCTCAAAATGAGCATGCATGTAATAAAAAATTTTTTATTCCTTACTGGAATTCGTCGATTCTTTTTTTTTTTGAAATATTAAGCTCTCTACTATAAGCATAGATAATTTCAGGTTATTTCAACATAGATAGCATATATAAATATGCTGCCATACTTTGGCATGGACCATGTTTTTGCTTAGAGTTTTATAATGAACCGCAACCTGCTAGAATCCTGCGATTTAACCTTATTTTTATTCCAACTTTGAAACGATGCAAATTCTTCGTTTGAAATGGGATACGAATGATTCTTTTTGAAGATTGAAGTAGGAATGTTGGACTACATTCCTGCAAAATTTCAAGTCATTTAGACACTGTAACTTGTTCAAACCTGGTGTCAAATATTGAGTCGCAGCTTGTTTTAAATGTATAATACTTGGTGTAATTTCCGTTATTTCAATATTTTCGTGATATTTCTTTCTATATTTCATACACAGGTATTATAATGTGTTTTAAAAATGTTTTTCTAATTAATGGGTTTCTGAAATTATTATTATATATTATTGTTATTTTAGTATAAAAATTATATACTCAATAATAAGAGAATTTCAAAGGCAATTTCTAAAGAGATTTCGAAACGTTCCTAAAACTCATTTTCTTCAACTTAATTTCTATATAAAATACACAATTTTGCACTTCAAGCACAAAGGGAGGAGAATTAAATGATTTGATAAATTTTGTAAGCTTTCGTACTCATTTTTGTTGATAGTTTTCTTACTGTAAATCTGATTTGGGTTGTCTCTTTGCGTGGTTATATCTTTTGATTCCGGCAACGAAATTAAATCGGATTTTCTTCAATTGATAGCCTATGTGTTGTAATATATGCATGTCAAATTTCATTGCAAAACATATTCGTTTGTTGTCTATATACTGCACCGAAAAATCAACGCACAGCCTGAAAATTTTCTGTGCACATTTTGTTTTCTGAGTTGCTGCAAACATGGCCTGAGTTCATGTTTGAGACAACATATCTCTTTCATTTCTTATTCGAATTTCACGATTCTTCTTTTGTTTGAAAGACGAAGTTCTCTATTATAACCATACTAAATTTCAGGTCATTTCGACATAGATAACTTATATAAATATGCTACCAAACTTTGACTTGGACCATGTTTTTGCCCAGAGTTTTATAGTGAAAACACTGTCTGGGTACAATTTTAAGACTTCATAACTTTCTCATATTTTATCCAAATTGCATGATTAGAAAATTGCTCCGTGACAACCCGCGGTTTTGTGATTACCTGTTAATAAATTGAAACATGATTTTAATTAAATTAGGGTTAATAATAATAATAATAATATGGATGACATATTGATTTATAAATTGTTTATTTGAATAAACAATGAATTTGAGAAAAAAAATATGTTTTTGGTGTTTATGGAAATTTTGTTTGAAACAAATAATAAAATGTTGTTCATAAATTTTTAATGGTTTAAAATGTAGAAAATATTCTAATTCATAGTGCAACATAATTTATTTTATGATATGTTCATTTTACAAAATTGTATGTACAAATTTGGTAGAGTAAAGCATTTTAAAACATAGAAAAATGGTTGAGAAAACTAGAAAATTTGGCTAAGTGTTTAACATTGCTTATTGAGTTGGATATTGGGTCCAAACCCATTATCTCATTTCTGAAATTAGCCTTGTGTTCTATTCTCCTCATTCTCTTCTTCTAATGTAGAAAGCACTAAAACCCAAATAATGGTTACTTCCCTAAATCCAAATCTTAGCTCCAAATTAATTAAAAATTAAGGAGAAATTGGTAGGAAATTAATCTCTAGATGTTTCTAGCTTCAATCGAAGACCAAAGCTCCTTAATTTACTTGCTAAATCTACTAGTTTGCTGCCAATAAATCCTAATATGAGTTGAAAACTCACATTTCTAGCTTAAATTGAGATTTCAAGGTAAGAAATCTCAATTGTATTTGTTGCATGTTCATTTGCAACTTGCTGTTAGTAAATTGCACATATCTTTTTCGTTTAAAATCAAAATTAGGATTTTTTTTTTCATGTTCTAGAAAGCTTAAAAAGAGTGTGAGAACTTTCGTTTAAAGCCCGCTAACTCTTTAACCAAATTTCAAAAGAATTATAATTGATTTGAAAACTCCAACAACAACTAACAATCAATTAATCATTTGATGACGATAATAAAATAATTGTGAAATCTCAGGTTGTTACAAGTTTGAAATATATTGAATTTGAAATGGTTTATTCTATGGGTCAAATCTGTTTTGAAATCGATAAATTTGGAATAGTTTATTTGGAAACTGAATTGAATTGAAATTTATGATTTGGGATTTGGTTAAATATAAAATGTAGAAATTCGAGTTGTTTTGGAATTGATTTGTGAAATTGAAGAAGCTATTTATTATATAAAATGTTTTAAATATTTAAACCATTTAAGTGATGGAAGACATGTTTCAAAGTTATGAGTTTCAAGGTATTATAATTTGAAAGTGTTATATTCAAGTGTTTTGATTTCTAGATGTTATAACTTTGAAAGTGTTATGATTCTAGAAAAGGATATATTTGAACTTAAAATGATATCGTGTTGATTTGGTTTTGAAAAGGCAATGATATTTGGTTTTAAAGTATAAACTATTCTGAAAATGACCGCGGTGTTGTAATAACATTTGGTTGTTAAAGAGACCGAGATCGGAAGTTGTCATACTCTCTGCCATATCCTAAAACCACTTTAACAATCGTGTATGCGATGGAGATTCCAGAATGAAGCAGGATGGTGGCAACATTCCTTTGAGGTATATATGTGGACCCGACTCCCATGAGTTGGCATAAGGTGGCTAAAACAGGAGCGATCGATGGGCTAAGGAGGTAGCACCTCTTATTGGACACGCTCCTTCGATATCATTCTATTTCTTTGTGATTGATTGGATCCCTTTTTATTTTGGGTTGTGGCTTGAGGTGGGCGGTAGTAGCTGCTACGCGTTACCTCCGGTCCGGAAGCGTAATTGGTATATCTACCCTGGAATTACCTAGTTGTGCCATGTCACCTACCCTAGTGCGCGTTGTATGAGTTTGATTTGTGTCAAACCTATGGAGTATCCTCTGTTAGCCTCATGATTAGGAGGTATTACAGTACCGTCAGACTATCGTCACTATTATGTGTTAAGGGGAATATTGGGTCACTTCTTAACCCTATTTTAAAGTAAGTTTATTTTACTATAAACATTATTATAAAAGCGTATATTACTACATAGTAAATAGTTTAAAGGATCCTTAGGAGATGTAAATCCCGAACATCTCTTAAGTTACTGTACTGACGTTAGACACTGGATAGGAGATGTCAAATCCCGTTAACATCTCCGATGTTGTTCCACTCATATTTATTTATCGTTGACTTAACTTACATAAGATCTTTCATTTTTGACTCGAGTGTTTTGTCTTCTCAATTCGCTCGTGTCTGTCTAAGCATTTCAAGGTTTGAAGACCTTATTTCTAGAGGACGAAGACGAAGATTGTATTATTATTATATAATATATTATTCCACTACATCACACTGTTCCGTTGCACTGTTATTTTGGTATGTGTAACTCGGATCCTGTGTTGTATAAGTGTAATCAAATGTTTTGTAAAACAGCTTCATGAACTGTTATTTGATTATTATATTTTGTCATTCCGCTGTGAGATTCTGTTTTGTTTTATTTCTTCCCCTGCTTTTCTTATTTACCCCAATAGCAATCTGCACTTTTGTATGGTTTGAGTCTGACATGTGTGGTTTATCATCAATTTAAATCGTACAAAAAGGCGGGATGTTACATGTAATGCTCCACCCCGAGACCCATCTTAATAAAGAGAATTAACGAGTAATTACCTCTACTAAAGTGGAGAATAGTGCTGGTTAAGGAAGACCATCTATAACTTTGCATTAAACATCTACTAAATACGTCGATAAATGCAATATGATTTATATTTTCTATCTCAACGGATCGACATACACAGTCAATGATTAATCCAAAACTATAGGTGGCTAATGGATCTATCAGAACAAAATACAATAACTAAATGTAAAGCACATCACAGAACAGTAATCAACATCTTATATATATTTTCTGAGCTCAGCTCTGGTACCAAGCCGTGATGCCCCACTCTGAGACCCACATTAGCAAAGAGTATTATAAGGTAATACCGCCTGCTAATGCGGAGAATAGAGCTGGATAGAAGCGACCATCTATATCCTTGTCTTAACTATCTTGTGAATACGTCGACAAATGTAGCACATATTTTTTAAGGTGGATCGACATATCCAATAGATATTTAATACAAAACTATAATGGCTATAAGATCTAACATAATAAAATACAACAACTCCAATGTAAAAACACATCACAGAACGGTAGATCATCACATACCTATACACGTATACAGATACATCACAGAGTCTACAAAATGATACATGTCAAGTGGTGTGGCAACCATAATATACAGGCAAGTCAAAAGAATATACATATCAGAGTTACAACTAAAAAGGACTACACAAAAGCTATGACAAAAGAAGCTAGCAGAATAGTCCATGCAGAAGCAGAATAGGCTAAGTCCAAATGTACCTAACCTGAAACACCTCGGTCTGACCCGAGTATAAAATACAAGGGCCAGTCTAGCTAAACAAACCATTTAGATAAGATAAATGTTTAAACTAATCTTCATCACTATCCTTTATTATAAAATGCTGGAAACATGATGGCCTTCCTTCTTGCAATAGCGGTAGAAGAGAGGCTTAGGACAAGCTCCAATCATATGATCAGGAGAACCGCAATTGAAACACTTCTAAAATGGAAGGTGTTCCAGTATACTAAGTTTGAGAGTTAGAACCACCAGTCTTCTTATTCTTGGAAAGAAAAGACTTGGAGTTCTAAAATGGAAACTTCTACTCGTTGGGGTTCTTGCGAACCTCAACATCATCACCACCATCATCACCTTCTCGATGGTTTCAAGATGAAGTGCCAAGTAAAGTAGTTCCTCAAAAGAAAGCTTAAGCTGGGGCATCAAAGACTTCTTTAAATACTTCTTAAGGCCGGAAACGAACTTGAGGTTCTTCTTGTATGGAGTGCTAATATACTCAAGGCCATACTTAGAAAGAGCCTTGAAAGAAGGCACACAATCAGAAACAGAAGGTTTCTGTTCCTTTAGCTTGAGGAAGCAATGAGCTAGAGATGCTTTCTTAGACTTATGAATGAACCCACTTAAAACCGTCACTCAAATTCAATTCAAATTCAAATCAATTTGAATTTCAAATCCATTAAAACTTGGCTAGATTTTGGCATTTTGAAGCATGTCTTCAACTAGCATTTGTGAGTATTTAATCATTTAATTCTCCTCCCTCTTCGCTTGAAGTGAAAAATTGTGTGTTTTGTATAGAAATTAAGTTGAAGAAAACGAGTTTTAGGAACGTTTCGAAATCGCTTTAGAAATTGCCTTTGAAATTCTCTTATTATAGTGTATAATTTTATACTAAAAAAATATATAATAATAATTTCAAATGCCCATTTATTTTAAAAACATTTTTAAAACACATTATAATACCTACATATGAAATCAAGAAAGAAATATCAAGAAAACATCGAAATAACGGAAATTACACCAAGTATTATCCGTTTAAAACAACCCACGACTCAATATTCGACAGCAGGTTTGAACAAGTTATCAGTGTTAAAATGACTTGAAATTTTGAGGGAATGTAGCTCAACATTCCTACTTCTATATTCAGAAAGAATCATTCATATCCGATTTGAAACGAAGAATCTGTCTCATTTCAAAATTGGACTAAAAACAAGGTTCAATCGCTGAATTCCAACAGGCTGCGGGTTCAAGTTCGACAGTAGTTTCGAAAAAGAAATCGAACCCACATTGTCATGAAATTTTACACTAATGTAATTCAGCAATCCTACTTCAGTCTGCAAAAAGAACCACTCAAATCCGATTTTAAACCAATGAGTTATGCTGCATCAAAAATGGACTCAGGCCTTGTTTCCAAAAGTACAAAAACCAAAAATGTCCAGAACTGAAACCATATTGGGTTCAACTTCCGGGCATGAAACAGAGGAACAAATGCCATCAGATTAAGCTCAAAATGAGTATGCATGTATTACAAAACTTTTTATTCCTTACTGGAATTCGTCGATTCTTTTTTTTTTGAAATATTAAGTTCTCTACTATAAGCATAGATAATTTCAAGTCATTTCAACATAGAGAGCATATATAAATATGCTGCCATACTTTGGCATGGACCATGTTTTTGCTTAGAGTTTTATAATGAACTGCAACCTGCTAGAATCGTGCGATTTAACCTTATTTTTATTCCAACTTTGAAACGATGCAAATTCTTCGTTTCAAATGGGATATGAATGATTCTTTTTGAAGATTGAAGTACGAATGTTGGACTACATTCCTGCAAAATTTCAAGTCATTTAGACACTACTTACTTGTTCAAACCTGGGGTCAAATATTGAGCCGCAACTTGTTTTAAATGTATAATACTTGGTGTAATTTCCGTTATTTCAATATTTTCGTGATATTTCTTTCTATATTTCATACACAGGTATTATAATGTGTTTTAAAAATGTTTTTCCAATTAATGGGTTTCTGAACTTATTATTATATATTATTATTTTTTTAGTATAAAAATTATATGCTCAATAATAAGAGAATTTCAAAGGCAATTTCTAAAGCGATTTCGAAACGTTCCTAAAACTCATTTTCTTCAACTTAATTTCTATATAAAAAAGACAATTTTGCACTTCAAGCACAAAGGGAGGAGAATTAAATGATTAGATAAATTTTGTAAGCTTTCGTACTCATTTTTGTTGATAGTTTTCTTACTGTGAATCTGATTTGGGTTGTCTTTTTGCATGGTTATATCTTTTGATTCCGGCAACGAAATGCAATCAGATTTTCTTCAATTGATAGCCTATGTGTTGTACTATATGCATGTCAAATTTCATTGCAAAACATATTCGTTTGTTGTCTATATACTGCACCGAAAAATCAACGCACAGCCTGAAAATTTTCTGTGCACATTTTGTTTTCTGAGTTGCTGCAAACATGGCCTGAGTTCATGTTTGAGACAGCATATCTCTTTCATTTCTTATTCAAATTTCACGATTCTTCTTTTGTTTGAAAGACGAAGTTCTCTATTATAACCATACTAAATTTCAGGTCATTTCGACATAGATAACTTATATAAATATGCTAACAAACTTTGACTTGGACCATGTTTTTGCCCAGAGTTTTATAGTGAAAACACTGTCTGGGTACAATTTTAAGACTTCATAACTTTATCATATTTTATCCAAATTGCATGATTAGAAAATTGCTCCATGACAACCCGCGGTTTTGTGATTAGCTGTTAATAAATTGAAACATGATTTTAATTAAATTAGGATTAATAATAATAATAATCTGGATGACATATTGATTTATAAATTGTTTATTTGAATAAACAATGAATTTGAGAAAAAAATCTGTTTTTGGTGTTTATGGAAATTTTGTTTGAAACTAATAATAAAATGTTGTTCATAAATTTTTAATGGTTTAAAATGTAGAAAATATTCTAATTTATAGTGTAACATAATTTATTTTATTATATGTTCATTTTACAAAATTGTATGTACAAATTTGTTAGAGTAAAGCATTTTAAAACATAGAAAAATGGTTGAAAAAACTAGAAAATTTGGCTAAGTGTTTAACATTGCTTATTGAGTTGGATATTGGGTCCAAACCCATTATCTCATTTCTGAAATTAGCCTTGTGTTCTATTCTCCTCATTCTCTTCTTCTAACATAGAAAGCACTAAAACCCAAATAATGGTTACTTCCCTAAATCCAAATCTTAGCTCCAAATTAATTAAAAATTACGGAGAAATTGGTAGGAAATTAATCTCTAGATGTTTCTAGCTTCAATCGAAGACCAAAGCTCCTTAATTTATTTGCTAAATCTACTAGTTTGCTGCCAATAAATCCTAATATGAGTTGAAAACTCACATTTCTAGCTTAAATTGAGATTTCAAGGTAAGAAATCTCAATTGTATATGTTGCATGTTCATTTGCAATTTGCTGTTAGTAAATTGCACATATCGTTTTCGTTTAAAATCAAAATTAGGATTTTTTTTTCCGATGTTCTAGAAAGCTTAAAAAGAGTGTGAGAACTTTTGTTTAAAAAATTTCAAAAATACTCAGAATAGATGGTCGAAAAACCTGATGTAAACTTGCTACCCTGTCACTGTAAAACCGGAATTTCATGTGCTAAATGTCATCGATAATTTAAGCATATCTTTCTCGTTTAATGCCCAAATTTGATGATTCTTAATGTTCTACAAAGCATAGATTGTCTACTATAACTTTTATGTTTTGGGTTTTGTTAAATTTTGAAGTTTACATGTACAAAAGTTCATTCTAGTGTCACTGTTACGAGACTAAAATGACAGCCGTAGCGAACTTTGGACCTGAAAATTGTTTTGGTCATAAAATTTTCATTTCTTATCGAATTCGATAATTTTTGAATTTTTGAAAGCTTATAATATCCTCTATAACTTCTATGTTTCATCCTTTCTCAAATTTTGGGTTGAATAGGGGTGAAATGGCTAAACAAGCCGTTGGCCTTTGTTTTTCCTATGTATTCACTTCCTCACATGAGTTCGACTTTAAGACGACGCATTTTCTTTGTCTCCTATCAGTACTTAGCGATTCCTTTTGTAGTTTAAATTAAAGATTTTGAAATTTATTTCTATAAATTTTCAGGTCATTCCGACCATGTTAACTTGTATATATCTGTTGTCGAACTTGAACCCGCAGCATGCTTAAATTTAGCGATTTAGCCTTGTCTTAGTCCAACTTTGAAACTACGCAGATTCCACTTTTAAAATTGGATTTGAGTGATTATTTTTGCAGATTGAAGTAGGTGTTTTGAATTACAATATTGCTAATTTTCATGACAATCTGGATTACTTACTATTTTGAAACTGCTGTCGAACTTGAACCCGCAGCATGTTGAAATTCAGTGATTTAACCTTGTTTTAGTCCAAATTTGAAACGACGCAGATTCTTCGTTTCAAATATGATTTGAAAGATTCTTTTTGCAAATTTAAGTGGGAATGTTTACTAACTTCTTGCATAATTTCAAATCATTTTGCCGCTTTTAACTTATTCAAACCTGTTGTTGAATATTGAGTCGCGGCTTGTTTTAAACGGATAATACTTTGTGTAATTTCCATTATTTCGATGTTCTCTTGATATTTCTTTATGGACTTCATACACCGGGTTTTATAATGTGTTTTAAAAATGTTTTTCAAATAAACGGGCTTTTGAAATTATTATTATATATTATTTTTTAAGTATAAAAATTATATACTCTATAATAAGAGAATTTCAATGGCAATTTATAAAGCTATTTCGAAGCGTTCTTAAAATTCGTTTTCGTCAACTTAATTTCTATATAAAACACACAATTTTGCACTTCCAGCGAAGAGGGAGGGGAATTAAATGAATGGATAAAATGCGTGCTATGAACACGTGCATTTATATTCTCAGTTAGGAATATTCGTTTGATCGTTTTGGCCTAAGGGTCTAGTTTACCGATGATATGAGGTGAACCATTTACCACTTTGAGTGTTGAAATTTACTAGCGGTTATAAACTGTTTAGTACGAATGGGTGGTATGGGACACAGGTTAACACATTTTGGATTCCTTTCCGAGAGTTTGTGACACATATTGCCAGTTAGTGGCATCCAGTACTGGGCCTCCGTACCTTCGCCACTACGGTTTGTTGCATTAGAATATCGCCTTTTGGAGTTGGAGCTTCATCACCACTCGAGCCATACTCGAGTTTATTGCTCTATAGTATCGCCTTTGGAGTTGGTCCTTTGTCATCGCTCGAGGGATACTCGGGTTTGTCGCCTTCGGGCTTGTGGATCATTGTTTATATAGTACTGAGCACATGCATCTTTTGTTTCATTTATATTTATATTTCCTTAGAGTATCATCTTTCGGAGTCGGTTCTTTGAACAACTCGATACATAGTGATTACCTTGTGGAAACTTGGGATGCCTTATTGGCATTTGTGTTTTCCTTTTTGGCTTGATTTGGGATATTTATATCCTTTGTATATTTTGAGTTGCCGATGGTACGAGGCATGCTACATTTTAGCGAATGAGATTTTTCGTCTCCTTTGTGTTTTATACGTATTGAAGCAATAGTTTTCTATCACCTAATTTAACCATATATTCCATACACGATGTGTATCCTTCATATGTTTATGGTTAGCTTTCTTATTGTTTCTTTTTGTTTAAGAAGAACATCACTATGCTCTTATGGTTTATTATTCTGCTATCACCTTTTACTGATTTGTTTAGCTAAACTGATCCGTGTATTTTATACTCGGGTTAGACGAGGTGTTTCAAGTTAGGTATATTTGGAATTAGCCTTTTCTGCTTCTGCTTGGATTATTCTGCTAGCTCTTTTTGTTATAGCCTTTTGTGTAGTTCTTTTTATTGGCACTCTGGTGTATATTCTTTTGACACATGTTTGGGTTGTGGTCATCATACCACTTTGATGTATCATTTTGGATTGTACTAGTGATTGTATTTGTACTTAAGCATATGTATGCATTTCTGTTGTTCTATGATGTTATTTACATTTGAGTTATAATCTTTTTTTCTGATAGATCGGTTAGCCATTATAGTTTTTTTATTAAATATTTATTGTATATATCAATCCACTTGAGAAGAAAAAAAATAGATAGAACTTATTGACGTATTCAGTAGATAGTTAAGACGAGGCTATAAATTGTAACGACATGTAAATTTTCAACAATTAAAATTGTTAATTTAATAAGGTTTTTGAAATTTAATATTGAAGAAAATAAAAATTTGTGAATTGTTAATAAAAATAATAACCAGAATGAATTGCAACAGTATGAATGTAAGTGAATAGCTAATAACTTGAATGAAATTCAAATTAATTGAAATAGTGGAAATATTATAATTTTTTTATAAATGAAATATAAGAAAAACAAATGTAATTATTGAATTAATATGTGAAATAATATAATAGATGGTAATTGTTTGTGAAGAATAAACATACAAGTATTATAAAGGGATAATGGTGACAAATGATTGTTGTTACCAGATAATTTATCAATTACAAATAAGGGTAACTAAATGTTACTTGAATGATAATTAATATAATAAATGGAAAGGATGGTTAATATAAAGGAGTTAAAAATTTGAATATATTAAGGAAATAAAAGACAAACAAATATTAACTAAGTTTATAGAATAATGATGACTTAACAAAAGGGATTGAATTGAATCAAGTCAGCTATTTAGAATTAATTATAATCAAATGGAATTCAATTCATAATAAATGAAGTTAAATACTTGAAACGGCCCGCAAATCCGTACCCCTCGAGTCAACACTATTCTACAACAATCAACTCAAGTTGTACAGAAATATGAACCATTTGGGTTAAAGAAGAAGAGGTAGAAGAAGAAAATAGAAATCAACAACAGATTCTAACCATCGCAGCGGAATAAAATATAATAGTAGATATATAACTTTACACAAAATGAAGTTTCAAACTGTTTTATACATCATATCATCACAGTGTCTCATACATCAACCATTAACAATCAGATATACCAAACAATCATAGCAGCGGAATATATATAGGTACAGATAATACGTCTTGGGCACCAGCTCCTCTCCTGCTCCATAACATCATGTATCCTATAATACTCGGTTTGACCCGAGCATTACAGTTAAATAACACCCGAGTCAGTCTGGAATACCAGTGTGAGGAAACCACACCCAATTGATTATTAAAATTTCAAAAATCCTTTGAAAACAAAAGCATCTCGTAAGACCACGCCACAAATAAACATGTCGGCTTTTTACCTTACGATAACTAAAACAATTTTTATAGAAATCCTCTGATATTATAATAGGGTCTATATACAAATACTTATAATATAGCCGAAATTGTTACATCTATTAAATTACAGCTACTAGCCACAGAGTGGGTAATACAAACAAAACTCGTACAATGCTCGTAGGGAGAATGGATTTCCAACAATGACTAGGCACTGGGGTACCACCTGTCACAGTACGGGGCCTAGATCACCGTACCGAGGAGTACGCCTGCTCCCCTGCAACACAAGGCCGGGGCTACCCCTTACTGGATAATCCCGAGTGAGATCACCCCGCGGTTGGGATCAGCAACCGCCAACTAACCCGAAATAAAAAGGGACATCTAGACTGGAATGACCTCACCCTGCTTGGGTGCTACTCACCTAGCCTTGCTGCATAACCCCTGATTTTCAGTCATTCCCATTTGATGAGGCTTGACGCTAAGCATTACCTTTATAGAAAATATCCCTTAGAATGCCCATCGTCCACCTGACGATGTTTCGCAAGCATTCATCCATACATGTCTGTCCCGGGTTCGAACGGAACCAAAGGCACTATTCCTACTACATTCATTTTTGAAATATCCTCAGGATTAGTAGCGACTAGCCCTTGCACTTCACTGCAACATCTTCGAATCCAAAATCTTTTTTCACGAAAACGTACAAACCGGATTGAAGTGGTTTTCGAGAAATAAATCTAGATCCGGGTCTCTTCGAAACGATCAACGCATTTGGCCAATATTGATAGTCGGTTATTTAACTATCAATTAATATTCACAAACACCCATCAACCAATAAATAATTTCCCAAATTATTTATTTATCTCAAAAATATCTTCACAAGATATAACTTCACTTTTCAAATTCCTTGAAACAGTTTTCAAAACTATCTGCCTTTCTCAAGATAAATTCCCAGTATTTCTATTTCCACTGGAATCACCAAGCACAAAACTAGATTTTCTAAATTAATTTAAAACACTTTACTTTTAAAATATATATTTTAAAACATTCAAGTTAAAATTACTTTAATAATTTGTTAAAAATACACACTGTATGAATATTTGAAAATAGGGTTACTTAATAAAATGTAAAACTAGATTTCTACCCTTTTTTAAAAAAAAAAATACTAAGTTACTCCTTAATAATTACTACTAAAATAGATTAAAAGAAAATACTTACTTTAGACTTTAAATATTTGAAATAATAAATTTTACAAAACCTGTTTTCTGTAAAAACAACTTTAAGACATTTAATTTATATTTAAAAATTTACTCTTAAAAACATGTACTTGGCTATCCAGAGAATATTCCAACTTCAAGCACTTAAATCAATTTTTCCCAATTGATTTCCAATTGATTTTATTTGAAATGAGTTTCTTTACTTACTCAATTCTTTTCAAAATTCATTAATTATGGATTTTATTGTTATTGTTATTATCTTCCGTTTGATTTTAAATCCTTTAACAAAAAAATACAAATTTCAGATTTTTTTACAATTCCTTCCTTATTCTTTCAATAATTTAAATATTAAATTTTAAATAAATGTTTTCTCCTTTTAATTAATATCACTGAAGATTTAATATTCATTAACTTCCAGTTTATTCAAATTTTCTTTCTATACTCAAGATCTATTTGTTTGAAATTTTACAGTCACTCCATTTCTTTTCCAATTCATTTTTCATATACTTATTTATTTACAAATTCACTTCCTTTAATTTCTTTTCAAAATCCGATTTTTTTCATTTTTGGCAATTCATTACACCCAATCATAATCAATCGAATCATAGCATTCAATATTTCAACATAATGCATTAGAAAATATCAAAACATCATAGCAGGGGAAAATAAATAATTTAAATAAATGTGGAGGGATCCAGTTGGATCCCTCCAACCTGCTTTCCCTGCATCCATAGACATTAGCACAACATATGATATTCCAATTACAAAATATCATACTATATCACATCAATCAATTCAACCATTCAAACAATTATTTAAATTTAATCATTTAAATTTAAATTCACCAAGTGAGATTAACTCACCGTTGCATTTGTTTTGCAGTCCATCCCTGAACAGCTTGTTTTCTTTTCAGATTTCAAAACTTGAATAAATATTATGTGCTTTTATAAATATTTAAATTAATTATAGTTTAATAAATTTAACTTACTAATAATTTAATTTGTTTCAGCTTTAACATTATAAACATATATTTCAACCTGTATATATATTTATTAAATTTAAAACTTAAAAATAAACAGCCTATATACTTTACTGTTTATCTACCTATTTATTTCCTTTCAACCAAGACAGAAATTTTATAACTTACTATAAACATCAAAACAATAACTTCTCCCTACTGTAAAACTTCCCATCTTCTTCTTTTGTTTTCTGTAATTTCATATACCTAAGTTATTAAATTTAAAATAAAATATGGAGAATAAAAACAACTACATATATATCCTACTGTTACATCTATATGAGCAGATGTTACTTTATATTTTGTTTGTTTTTTTTTAATTTAATTTTGATAAAGTAAAAACAGAAATCTCACCATCGCGAGTGCTTGCCTCTCTGCCGAAGTCGACATCCCAAACCCTACCACTATCGCCGCACGACACCTCGTAGATCGCCGACCACAATCCATCGCGAATCCACTTGCGCGACGGCCCACACCTGGTTGCGATGCTCATCGACCGACCACTGCCCCATGATACTGTCGCCGTCATCCAAAAACCCCCCTTGTCGCCTCAAAGATTCTTGCAGCCGCAACTCCTTCCCATCATCGATCGCGACCTCACACTACCCCTGATGTTCGACCGTCTCGATCGACTCACGGAGGAACATGCAATGATTCTCTACTTGAACGAGGAAGGCTTAATTTCTTATACGAACGAATTCGTGTTTAAGGTAGATCTCGAATTAGATTCGAACAGAGGAAGCGGCCCCTTAGGGTTTCGAACGCAATTGAATTTTGATCTGTAGATTCTCGGCCATTATATTCTTTTTTTTTTCTTTTTAGAATCGGCTTTGATTTCCAAAAAAAGAAAGAAGCTTGGCTGGACATATTGAAGAGAAGTGGCGTGTAGAGGAAGGTAAACTGAAGTTGACTTGGTAAAAAAAATCTATATTCAAATTAAATCGATTTATTTTTTTGTTTAACTGTTTATATTCCGTACGATCCCACGATAGCTCCGAAAGCTACGAAATTTGGAATCCGATAATAATAAAATATTACGGACCCAATGGAACGGGTTTCGTTGAATTCCGAGACTGTGCCTCGGAAAGCTATTTTAAATTCAATTTAAACGATATAAAATTTTAAAACTAATTTAATTTTAACACTTTTACAACCTTCAGTATTATCAGTATAAATTTTACAAGCCTTCAAACTATTTTTAATAGGCTTAAAACTCCTGATTCAACATTTAGCTCAACTTCAAATTGTTTAATTCCATAAATTCAATCGTCAAATTCATATTGATATTTGAAATCCAAGTTAAACTATCTTGGAAATATTTAAAATTAATTAAATATTTCAATTTCAAATGCCTACAAATTTTCGGTCGTCACGTTCCTCCCCCCTTAAAAGAATTTCGTCCCCAAAATTACTAGCTAGGAAGAATGGTCTAATACCCGTTTTCTTTTTCCCCGAAACCAAACGGTTTCTAACAATTCAACATCTTACCAACTATTTTCTTATAAAAGACTCATTATTCTTAGCAACTATTATTCTTATCAACTTTCCAAATTTTTCCAAAACCTTCTATAGTTTTCAAATAACTTACTTGTTCAACTATTCAAATAATAATTTAAAACTAAATTATGAATTATCAAAATTTTCTCAGAATTTTTCTAATTCCCTAACTTTATGAAAAATTTCGTCAGCGTCTCCTTTGCGCGGCTAGCTCGGTACAACTACAAAATGGCTCTACGGCCTCCTAAATTCCAAAAGAAAACAAAAAGCCAAGTGGCTCGATCCAAAACCCATCCAATTTCATACCAAAATTTAAATACATACCTTTTTGTCGAGCATTTCAAATTTATCTTCTGAAATCAAAACCAATTTTTTTTCTTTTCCCTTTTTCATACCTGCATATCCTTTATAACAATAATATCCAATCACAATATTCCAAAAACATTTTATCGACGTCCTTACCAAATGTCAATATTCATCCAAATATCAACTTAGAATATATTTACAATATTCAATTTCCAATTAAGAATTTATCATTCCTTCTTAAGTTAGTATAAGCATTACATATGTTCCGTACATTTATTTTCACATTACCACTTTAGTTTATATCTATTTCTATTCACATTGATTCTTTCATTTCCATACGAATTCAGTTTATCTTTACCTATAAATATTGAATTTTATTTTCCATTTATAACTAATTCATGTCATTATTTTGGTTGGTTTCATTTACTAATTTTTATTTTAGTTGCCAATTTAGATTCGTTTTGTCGTTAACAAAATTTTCTAACTCCCAAAATTTCCGAAAAATATTGGCAGAGTCCCCTTTGTACGGAGGAGCTTTTGCAATTTGACAAAAGAGATAAATATATATACATCGACCCACCCGGTCGGAAAAACCAAAAACAGTTCATATTTCCTATTTTTATTGCGTAGGCGTACCTTATTTAGCATTTTTAAGCAAGTGGCTTAATATTTTTAGCAAATAGCACAACCAAATCCAACCACACGGCCTCCAGGTACCTGTACTTACTCAATTTAAGCATGTAAGTGCCAAATATATGCAGTTTAACTATATTTCACTTAGTTGCAATGGTTAAAACATATGAATTCTAAAGAAATGCACATCCAACATTTTCCGTAAGCAGTTTTTACAACTTTCTTACTAATTCAACTGTTCCAATTAATTTATAAACCATTTTCATTCAATTTGAATGGTTTTCAGTCCATTCGTATACCACTTCATCAATTTGAATGGTTTAAAACTCAATCGCTTACATTTAGTTTATTCTTAAGCAAACTAAACTCATATTTAATTCAATTGCTTTCAAAATCAATTTATTTTACCCTTATCAACACATAGAAATTTAATTACTTCCATTTACATCCAAACGACAATTTATTCCATGCAATTCGACGAGATTTATGTGAATAAATCAGTATTTATGCTTTATAACCAATTTAAATTGATTTCAACTCAATTTATACTAAATTCTATTCCATTTTCAGTTTATTCACAATCCATATGTTCTCATTTTCATTGCATTTCAGATTTGAATCCATTCACTTGCATTTCATTTTATTAACCAAACTAGTTTATTCAAAACCATTAACAATTTAGGTTCCTCTTCGTTACCAATTAAATTTTATTCACAGTCCACTCATTTATACTTTATTTCTTATCCACATTCATTTAAATCCATTCTATTAAACTTGAAATATTCTATTTTCTTATTGTCTCAAGTTATTTCAATTCCTTAATAATTTTAAATGGTTTATAATTATTTATTCTAGAATTTCATTCCATTAATATTATTTATAACTCACCGAATTTTTTTTCGATTAAAAATTTATTTTCACTTGAATTAAAACCAATCCAATATTATTAAACTTAATTTTAAGTTGAATTCAATTCAACTCATTTCCATCTTTTAGCTCAAGTTTATTCACTCCAATTTATACTTAAGCTCATTCTCATTTTGCAAACAATGTTCTCTTTTCAATTTAACTTGATTCTATTTCAATCCAATCTCCTTTCAAACTACAAATTTATTTGATTAGTTATTATAAATTTCAAATTTCCAAGTTCGATCCATTCTCAGTTCACTTAAATAAATTACAAGGTCATTTCAATTTATTTCTACATATTTGGATTTTATTCACAATACAAACCATTATTATTTTAATCCAATTTCATTTTTTATTCGATACCTTTCCAAGTATATCTAATTTGTTAACACTTCAAGTTAAATTTAAATTAATAACTCAAGTTCTGAACCCTCTATCCATTCTCAATTTACCACCCAAATTTTATGAACTCACAGTTCAATTATATTTACTTCATCGACAATTTAAGTCGAATTTAATTTATAACTTGAGTTTTATTTCCAAACTTCAATATTAACTCACCAATTCAGCTTTTCTTTAGCAACATTGGTTATCATTATATATTTCGTTATCTAATTTATTATCTAAATAGTTTTTCCCCAACTTATAATCCAGAACTTGATTTTAATCTCAAAATCTCTTCATTTAAATTTTCTTAAGTTCAAATTTATTTTATAATTCAAGTTTTGATTTTTATTTTACTTTTCAATTCACGAAAAACATTTAATTTGGGTTTCTATCCCACTTTTTTTTCAAATTTTATAACTCACAACTTATTATTTACACTATTCCATTCATTATAGGCTCGAATATTTTCATTTTTTATTTTAACTCAAGCCTTATGCTTATTTATAACCCAAGAATATTTTATTCCATGGATTTCTAATTCTGATTCTTTTATAAGTTATTCTTATTTATTTATTTCAATTCCAATTCTTATCCAACTTATTTTCCATTTGTTCAGGTAAGAGTTTAATTTCATTCATTAATTAATTGAGTTCTCATTCCAATTCAGTTTTACTTTAAATCAGATTTATTCAACTCAATCCAACTTCAACTTTATTCGAATACACTGGATAATATTTTCAGCCTATCCAATTATTTCAATCTAGTCAAATTTTTATTTCCCATCCAAGTTAATTCCATTTTTAACTTTTCCTTTAAATTTAAATTCCAACATTCAAAGCTTATATTCACTTCCTCACTTAAAAATCATCTCAATTTATAAGCTTACAACCTATCTCATCAGGATTTTCAAACAATCGGTTATTGGTTTCAAAATATTTTGAAATCTTCAACATCTCAAATCACATTTCTCAAAAATTAAACCAATCCGGGTTTTATTCCCAACAAATTTCTTTTGAAATTTCAAAAACAAACAGGTTTTCCTGAACAAATAATTTGGCAGCAATTCATCACTTAGAAACTCAAAAACGAATACTGATGATGCGGCCGTCATCATCAGAATTATTTTCCAGTAATCCAAGTGATTTCAATGTTACATCACTTTCAAAATCCATTTAAAACAGATTTCCATTCAGAAATATATCCAAAACAACACTACTATTATTTATCTCCAAAACACCTCGATAAACATTTCTAAATCTCTGGGATTTTAAATTTTTAAAGCCTGCTTAA
This sequence comes from Allium cepa, assembly GCA_030765085.1. Classification (NCBI taxonomy): domain Eukaryota; kingdom Viridiplantae; phylum Streptophyta; class Magnoliopsida; order Asparagales; family Amaryllidaceae; genus Allium; species Allium cepa. The sequence continues at coordinate 302,184,239 of CM060945.1, read as the reverse complement.
ATAAATTTTAAATATAATTCATTTGTACACTTTATGCTTATACAAATTCTCATTTGATTTTATTTCAATTTTATAATTTACGTTTATAATTCATATTTATAAATTCCATTTTATAATGAATTTATTCCCTTAAATTTTAGTTATATTTCAATTTCTAGTTAAATTTTCACTTAACAATGATAATACTTTAAATATTATCATTCCTAACATCCAATTAACATCCAAGCAACCATATATTAGCTAAATAGTTTTCAAAACTATTCTTTATATCAAAATATATTATTGGATAAAATTATTTCATTACCCACATTTAAAACAATATCGTGTCGATTGTTCTATTCAAGTGTTTAGAAACACCTTCGATACAATTGCACAGACTGTGTCGACGAAGGTTCATATGCCACTCAATAAACCAATCAACACAATATTAAAACAATTTATATTCACGTACAAATACGCGCTCATATCTATTAATACGCTCAAACCCATTCTAAAGTACTATAGACTCTATTTATAAGTAATTCCCACCAGAGCCAAGGTTATCACCAACCCAAGCTCTGATACCAAGTAAAACGGCCCGCAAATCCGTACCCCTTGAGTCAACACTATTCTACAACAATCAACTCAAGTTGTACAGAAATACGAACCATTTGGGTTAAAGAAGAAGAGGTAGAAGAAGAAAATAGAAATCAACAACAGATTCTAACCATCGCAGCGGAATAAAATATAATAGTAGATATATAACTTTACACAAAATGAAGTTTCAAATAGTTTTATACATCATATCATCACAGTGTCTCATACATCAACCATTAACAATCAGACATACCAAACAATCACAGCAGCGTAATATATATAGGTACAGATAATACGTCTCGGGCTCCAGCTCCTCTCCTGCTCCATAGCATCCTGTATCCTATAATACTCGTTCTGACCCGAGCATTACAGTTAAATAACACCCGAGTCAGTCTGGAATACCAACGTGAGAAAACCACACCCAATTGATTATTAAAATTTCAAAAATCCTTTGAAAACAAAAGCATCTCGTAAGACCACGCCACAAATAAACATGTCGGGTTTTTACCTTACGATAGCTAAAACAATTTTTATAGAAATCCTCTGATATTATAATAGGGTCTATATACAAATACTTATAATACAGCCAAATTTTTACATCTATTAAATTACAGCTACTAGCCACAAAGTGGGTAATACAAACAAAACTCGTACAAGGCTCGTAGGGTGAATGGATTTCCAACAATGACTAGGCACTGGGTACCACCTGTCATAGTATGGGGCCTAGATCACCGTACCGAGGAGTACGCCCGCTCCCCTGCAACACAAGGCCGGGACTACCCCTTACTGGATTATCCCGAGTGAGATCACCCCGTGGTTGGGATCAGCAACCGCCCACTAAGCCGAAATAAAAAGGGACATCTAGACTGGAATGACCTCACCCTGCTTGGGTGCTACCCACCTAGCCTTGTTGCATAAGCCCTGATTTTCAGACATTCCCATTTGATGAGCCTTGAGGCTAAGCGTTACCTTTATAGAAAATATCCCTTAGAATGCCCATCGTCCACCTGACGATGTTTCGCAAGCATTCATCCATACAAGTCCGTCCCGGGTTTGAACGGAACCGAAGGTACTATTCCTACTACATCCATTTTGGAAATATCCTCAGGATTAGTAGCGACTAGCCCTTGCACTTCACTGCTCCATCTTCGAATCCAAAATCGTTTTTCATGAAAACGTACAACCGGATCGAAGTGGTTTTCGAGAAATAAATCTCGATCCCGGTCTATTCGAAACGATCAACCATTTGGCCAATATTGATAGTCGGTTATTTAACTATCAATTAATATTCACAAACAACCATCAACCAATAAATAATTTTCCAAATTATTTATTTATCTCAAAAATATCTTCACAAGATATAACTTCACTTTTCAAATTCCTTGAAACAGTTTTCAAAACTATCTGCCTTTCTCAGAATAAATTCCCAGTATTTCTATTTCCACTGCAATCACCTAGCACAAAACTAGAATTTCTAAATTAATTTAAAACACTTTAGTTTTAAAAAATATATTTTAAAACATTCAAGTTAAAATTACTTTAATAATTTTTTAAAAATACATACTGTATGAATATTTTAAAATAGGGTTACTTAATAAAATTAAAAACTAGATTTCTACCCTTTTAAAAAAAACAAAATACTAAGTTACTTCTTAATAATTACTGCTAAAATAGATTAAAAGAAAATACTTACTTTAGACTTTAAATATTAGAAATAATAAATTTTACAAAACCCGTTTCCTGTAAAAACAACTTTAAAACATTTAATTTATATTTAAAAATTTACTCTTAAAAACATGTACTTGGCTATCCAGAGAATATTCCAACTTCAAGCACTTAAATCAATTTTTCCCAATTTATTTCCAATTTATTTTATTTGAAATGAGTTTCTTTACTTACTCAATTATTTTCAAAATTCATTAATTATGGATTTTATTGTTATTGTTATTATCTTCCGTTTGATTTTAAATCCTTTAACGGAAATATACAAATTTCAAATTTTTTTTTTCAATTCCTTCCTTATTCTTTCAATAATTTAAATATTAAATTTTAAATAAATGTTTTCTCCTTTTAATTAATATCACTGAAGATTTAATATTCATTAACTTCCAGTTTATTCAAATTTCCTTTCTATACTCAAGATCTATTTATTTGAAATTTTACAGTCACTCCATTTCTTTTCCAATTCATTTTTCTTATACTTATTTACTTACAAATTCACTTCCTTTAATTTCTTTTCAAAATCCGATTTTTTTCATTTTTGGCAATTCATTACACCCAATCATAATCAACCGAATCGTCGCATTCAATATTTCAACATAATGCATAAGAAAATATCAAAGCATCATAGCAAGGGAAAATAAATAATTTAAATAAATGTTGTGGGATCCAGTTGGATCCCTCCAACCTGCTTTCACTGCATCCACAGACATTAGCACAACATATAATATTCCAATTCCAAAATATTATACTATATCACATCAATCAATTCAACCATTCAAACAATAATTTAAATTTAATCATTTAAATTTAAATTTAAATTCACTGAGTGAGATTAACTCACCGTTGCATTTGTTTTGCAGTCCATCCCTGAACAGCTCGTTTTCTTTTCAGATTTCAAACCTTGAATAAATATTATGTGATTTTATTAATATTTAAATTAATTATTATTTAATAAATTTAACTTACTAATAATTTAATTTGTTTCAGCTTTAACATTATAAACATATATTTCAACCTATATATATATATATTTATTAAATTTAAAACTTAAAAATAAACAACCTATATACTTTACTGTTTATCTACCTATTTATTTCCTTTCAACCAAGACACGAAATTATATAACTTACTGTAAACATCAAAACAATAACTTCTCCTTATTGTAAAACTTCCCATCTTCTTCTTTTGTTTTCTGTAATTTCATATACCTAAGTTATTAAATTTAAACTAAAACATGGAGAATAAAAACAACTACATATATATCCTACTGTTACATCTATATGAGCAGATGTTACTTTACATTTTGATAAAGTAAAAACAGAAATCTCACCATCGCGAGTGCTTGCCTCTCTGCCGAAGTCGACATCCCAAACCCTACCACTATCGCCGCACGACACCTCGTAGATCGCCGGCCACAATCCATCGCGAATCCACTTGCGCGACTGCCCACACCTGGTTGCGATGCTTCATCGACCGACCACTGCCCCATGATATTGTCGCCGTCGTCCAAAATCCCCCTTGTCGCCTCGAAGATTCTTGCAGCCGCAACTCCTTCCCATCATCGATCGCGACCTCACACTACCCCTGATGTTCGACCCTCTCGATCGACTCACGGAGGAACACGCAATGATTCTCTACTTGAACGATGAAGGCTTAATTTCTTATATGAACGAATTCGTGTTTAAGGTAGATCTCGAATTAGATTCGAACCGAGGAAGCGGCCCTTAGGGTTTCGAACGCAATTGAATTTTGATCTGTAGATTCTCGGCCATTATATTCTTTTTTTTTCTTTTTTTCTTTTTAGAATCGGCTTTGATTTTGATTTCCAAAAAAAGAAAGAAGCTTGGCTGGACATATTGAAGAGAAGTGGCGTGTAGAGGAAGGTAAACTGAAGTTGACTTGGTAAAAAAAATCTATATTCAAATTAAATCGATTAATTTTTTTGTTTAGCCGTTTATATTCCGTACGATCCCACGATAGCTCCGAAAGCTACGAAATTTGGAATCCGATAATAATAAAATATTACGGACCCAATGGAACGGGTTTCGTTGAATTCCGAGACTGTGCCTCGAAAAGCTATTTTAAATTCAATTTAAACGATATAAAATTTTAAAACTAATTTAATTTTAACACTTTTACAACCTTCAGTATTATCAATATAAATTTTACAAGCCTTCAAACTATTTTTAATAGGCTTAAAACTCCAGATTCAACATTTAGCTCAACTTCAAATTGTTTAATTCCATAAATTCGATCGTCAAATTCAAACTGATATTTGAAATTCAAGTTAAACTATCTAGGAAATATTTAAAATTAATTAAATATTTCAATTTCAAATGCCTACAAATTTCCGGATCGTCACAATACTATAACAATTGACATTGGAATGAATTAGGTAATATTAATGTACTAAATATAACCAAGGTTAATTATACCCACAAGTTGATGATTGGATTGATAACTAGGTTGAGAAATCAAATGAATAGATTCATTGGATTTCAATCGATAATTTATGAATTTACCGAAATTGGAATTTAATACTACAATTGGGGAATTAATTAACATTAAATTGATATGGAAATTGGTTATAAAGGATTATGAATTACTAAAGTAATCGAAAATGATAAAATTTATAAATTATAAAACTTGAATTTAAAGGGTGATTAAATTAATTTAATATTAATTTATTTGATTAACTAGAAAATATCCATTTTGGCCACTGACTCGGATTTCGACGAAACTAGTTTCATCGGATCCGTAATGGTGAATTATTATATGATTTCAAGTTTCATAACGATCGGGCTTGTCGTTTGATTGTACGGGCTTGAAACGCCTTGAAATCAATTCAATTGAAATCAATCTGAAATAACTTGATTTTAGCATAACTTTTTCATACGATGGAATTTGGACTTGAAACCTGTTCCATTGCATCAAAAATATTATAAGCATCTATTTCGATACATGGCTTGACCATTTTTCCTTCTGGAGTCGAATCAGGCTTTTTGGGTCATGTATCGTTCAATTAATCTAGTCTGTTCTTTCTATTTCAGCTCTATCTATGTATAGACAGTAATAAACCTTAGCAGCCTTTTTATTTCTTATTTCTGTACGTGCAGAAACTTATGTGCTCCTCTTCCTCAATGGTTGAAAACCATAAATGTTCCAATTCAATTCCAATTAAAATCCAACAAAAATTCAAATCTCCACAAACTATGTCGAATTATATATCAGTTTGAAGCCCACGATGAGTGCATCTCAGATCTGTAACTCGGTTTTCAATTTGAATCGCTGGTTGTCTAGAAATTGAAGAACAAATCTTGGCCATTCGTTGATCGTCGATGAACTTTAACGAATCGACGAATCATGGGTACCGTTGGGTATAGGGTGACCCACGCAGCGCATCAGTGGTGTGCATGAGGTCGGGTGATGGTCAAATCGTCAGAGAAAATTCGATTAGGGCTTGATCTTTTGGCGGCGGCTAGGTTTGTTTCCATCCTTCGTTTGGGGTTGTCGCGAGGGAGGGGTCGAGGCTGGAGATGTGTGCGGCAGTGTCGAAGTGGCTGCGGTTGGCTGCAGTGGCGCGCGGTCATGGACTTGAAGGCGGCGGCGTGTTACTGCAAGCATACGTGTTGGTTAGGGTTGCCTGGGAAGAAAGAGTGACGTGGAGGGTAATGTTTTTTTTATTTAGTTCCAATTTAAAATTCAATTGTTTTAGTGTGCATAACTTTCTCATACGAGGTCCGATTCATGCACCGTTTCTTGCTTTAGGATCATACTGAAATTTCGGACATTTTGATTCTTGTTTGGACAAATTCTGAGACTGTTCAAATTTTGGTTTTAAATTGGATTTAAATTCAATTTAAATTCAAAAGGTGAGTTTTTTAACTCACTCACAACTTTTAAAATTTCTTATGTTTGTTAAGTACATATATAATGTGATTTGAAATTTATTTATGACTGTTTGGTATATTTTTAATCATCATCTCAGTAAAATTGAATTTATTGAATTAAATTGTTATTTAATTTATTACTGCATGTAAACTGCCAGTTAAATAGTTATTGAATATAAACTGCCAGTAAATACCTATTATTTATTTTCTGTTATGTATTGATGTTATTGATTGAATTGGATGATGATTGTGATAAATGTTTGGTGACTGATATTGGATGAATGGATGTTGTATGTTATATTGTTACAAATTGCAAGTTGTTATGGATTTTTATTTCATTCTGGATTGTGGTTTGAAATGATATATAACCATATTTTTATTTTAAATTGCGGATTGAAATGACAAATATCCGTATCACTTGACCATAGGATAGAAAATTGTATACAGACACCATGGTCTATATATAAACATATTTTGAAATGATTTCTATTATTTTGTAAAGAAATATATGGTTTTATATAAATATTGATTTTGATGTTTTATAAATGCAATTTTACTCTAAATTTTATGCTATGTATAAATTTGTTTTATTATAATCTCAACTCGTCAGAATGGCAAGGCCTAGAATATCCTATAAATTCATGAAATCATCCAAACTCATAACTCAAGGAACTCAATAAGAGTTCAAGACATCATAAATGAAATCACCTACATACGGCGTCTCATATAGCACTAGGCTATCGATGTAATCAAACATCTTAAAAATGGTGAAATCATAATAAAATAGAAAACTCAGAAAACGATGATAGGCCAAATCCTCGATTGCAATGCCGAAGCAATGCTGCACGTGCTAAACTCAGACGGCCGAAGCCTCAGACAAGGTCGCTAACACCTCCCAAAGCAGTTCGTCCTCATGACAAGGTCCCTGACACCTCTCCAAGCAATTTTGTCAGCCCTAACAAGGTCGCTAACACCTCCCGAAGCAGTTTATCCTCATGACAAGGTCGCTGACACCTCCCTAAGCAGTTTTGTCAGCCCTAACAAGGTCGCTAACACCTCCCGAAGCAGTTTGTCCTCATGACAAGGTCGCTAACACCTCTCAAAGCAGTTCTGTTAGGTAAACATCGTGAATGTGCCACAAACTCACGGATAGGAACCCAAAAAGTGTTAACGTATGTCTCATACCATACATTCGCACTTAGAGGTTTACTAGCCGCTAGTCGATGTCACACTAGAAACATCATAAAACTCATACAATTATATCTCGCCTAGTCTCATTGGCGAGTGATAAAGAGACACAATACTTGTCTCATCTCATCTACAAGTATTAAATGGCATCGTAATTTTTCTCATCACATTGACGTGTGAAAACATCATGATGGTTCATCATAAACCATAAATTTCAAATTATGAAATCATTAACCCAAGACTTGCCTCATATCATTGGCAAGTAAACAAAACATCATGATGGTTCTCATAGACCATACTCCTTCATAGGAGATCTCAAACCACAATACTTGCCAAATATTAACCATCTTAAATAATTCCAATAAATAGAAATTATAAAATTAAAAATATGCCATAAAATGGCAAAACATCTCAGAATCAATATTCCCAAATAGCTTCGATCGTACAAGTCCGAAATTAACCGAAATAGTAAAAGCACATGTCCCATACCATGTGTTTTACTAAATCGTTTAATTCTCTTTCTTATACGTTCGAATAGTATAAAACTGTTTACTTTATAAATAAAATAATTTATTTGACAAAACAAGCTTTTAAAACCATTTTTAGAAATTAATTAACAAAAACAATATTTGAAATTTCTTTGTTATAGGAAATAAATAGTTTTTATATTAGAAAAATAATTTTAAAGTGCTATATAATAATAATTTGAAATTTTCATTTATTTCCAAAATCACTTCAAAATGGTTTAGTGGAAACCGTGCTCGAAATCAATGAAATACAAGAAAGATAACTCAAGACCAATAACTTGAGTTCACTACGAAATCAATTCAAATTTAACCCCAAAATCAATTCAAATTCTATTTAAATTTGAATTTCAAATTCTTCAAATATAGCTAGTCTATTGATAGGAATTATAGCTTTCAAAACATCTCGAAAACAATCATCAAAATCAAATAAGAATGAGAGCAAAAATAAGCTAACACACACATCAAGTCAATAATTGTTATTGTTGTCGTTTTGCTCTCGTAATAGCAACAAACAAACATAGTTTTAACTAAGAAAACTTCAACATTTTAGAAAACATCAAACATGAAACTTTTAGTACAAAGTTTAAGCTTTCCGAAACATCTAAGATTATCAAATTCGGTTAAGAGGCAAAGAAGTTATGGAAAATTTTGTTTCAGTTTCAACCACAAAGCAAATATTGCTTTTGCTCTCAGGTTAGCAGTAAAAAAGTTCAATTTTGACATAGAAGCACTCAAAATAACAGAAATCTCAACAAAGTAAAGTTGTAGCACATGATTTATGATTTCCAGATCATCTAAAATTATCGAAATCCGATCAAAAACTAGAAAGTTGTGTCTAATTTTGTTACAGCTTCAAGCACAGAGCAAATATTGATTTTGCTCTCGGGTTATCAGTAAGAAAATTCAATTTTGACATAGTTAACCTCAAAATTTCACAAAACTCAATACATGAAAGTTGTAGCACAAACTATAAGCTTTCTGGAACATAAATTATTGTCAAAATCGGAGAACAAATGAAAAAGATATGCTTAAATTTCCAACAGCATTAAGCATAGATGGTCACAACTTTACAATGACAGGGCAGCGAGTTTGAACTTGATTTTTCAACCCTCTATGATAAGAATTTTCGAAAGTATTTAACATAAAAGTTATAGCACAAACTCTAAGCTTTCTGGAACATAAAGAATCGTCAAAATCGGAGAAAAAGTGAAAAGATATGCTCGAATTTCCAACAGCGTTAAGCATAGATAGTCACAATTTTACAGTGACAGGGCAGCGAGTTTGAACTCGATTTTTCAACCCTCTATGCTAATAATTTTCGAAAGTTTTTAACATGAAAGTTATCACTTTCTTTTCAAGATTTCCAGATCTTTAAAGAAAACCAAATTCTGACTTGAAACGAGAGAGATATGCCTTATTTAGTGACAATAATTCACAAACAAACACGCAACAAACGAAAATTGAGATTTCAATATTGAAATTTCAATCTAAGCTAGAAAATGTGAGTTTTGATACTCACCTTAGCAAAATTTAAAGCAAATATAAGCAAGCTTGAAGAATATGATAGCCTTATGCCTTGATTATGCTTTAGGAACCTGAAATAATTAGCTTCAGATTATTTTAATTTTGCAGAGAAATTGGAGAAATTGAATATTTGGATTCTAGGTTTTAAGAGGAAAGAGGGTTTGTGCTATTTATTTCCTATAATAAAGAAATTTTAAACACGTGCGTTTACTAAATCGTTTAATTCTCTTTCTCATACGTTCGAATAGTACATAAATATGTATTTTAAATTTAAAATAATTTATTTGAGAAAACAAGCTTTTAAAACCATTTTCCGAAATCAATTTTGAAGACGATATTTGAAAATTCCTTATTATGGAGAATAAATAGATTTTATAGATTAAAATAATACTATATAATAATTTCACAAGCCAATTTGTTTGAAAAACACTTTAAAATGCTTTATAAAACCCGTGCACAAGATCTAGAGAGAAAACTCAAGAATTCAGGAAAATATCAAAAATGGTGGAAATATTCTAAATATAAACACCGCTGAAATCAAGCTATGATCACTAGTTCGACAGCAGGTTTGGACCTGAAAACAGAGTCCAAATGACATGAAATTTTGCAGTAATGTAGAATAATAGCCCTACTCTAATCCTCAAAAAGATTGATCCAATTCCGACTTGAAATGAAGATTCTGCGTCGCTTCGAAGTCGGACTAAAACCACTATAAACTGCTGTGTAAAAACAGCGCAAATGTTCAACTTTGACGATGAGTTCGAAGGGTCAACTGAACCCAGATCTTTGTGTTAGTAAAGAGAATTAACAAGTAATTCTGTCTACTAAAGCGGAGAATAGAGCTGGTTAAGGGCGACTATCTATAATTTTGTCTTAAACATCTATTGAATACGTCGATAAATGAAATATAATTTTTCTTTTCTACTCAAGTGGATCGACATACCCAGTAAATGCTTAATCCAAACTATAGGTAGCTAATTGATCTAACAGAACAAAATACAATAACTGAATGTAAATCACATCACAGAACAGTAGTCAACATCATTTATATGCATATACACTGATGCATGTTTAGTACAATACAATATGAATACATTAAATGTGGTACGGTACACGACCACGCCATATACATCGAATTAATTGTAAATACATCAGAGTCAAGCGGAAAGAAATAAAAACTACACAAAAGTTCTAGGCTGGTATCCAAGCAAATGCATCAAAGCAAGGTCCCGTAACAGATAGCTAACCTGAAACAACTCGGTCTGACCCGAGTACAAAGTACACGGGTCAGTCTAGCTAAAATAATCAGTTAATGAGGGTAGAAGATAATATGAAGCATAAGATAAAAGGTGATAATTCTTTTCGAATGAGAAGAGGCCACAGAAAGAATATAACCCATGACTTAAGTGAAATAATGTCACTTATGTATACAAAGACCTCAAAAGAGGTAAGTTCAATAATACTACCCAAATAATATAAACATTCGCCTCATATCATCAGTGACATTCAAAAATGTATACATGGTTTCCATGAACCATATCTCCTCAAAAGGTAAAACATCAATCCAAAAACAAAGATAATTTCATCAATTTCTAGTTTTGAGAACTTGTGTTGTTTTTAATTTCAGCTTCGCTTTGCATGTCTATGTATTTCTTTATTTTCAGGTTCCTAAAGCATAATCAAGGCATGAGGCTATCATATTCTTCAAGCTTGCTTATATTTGCTTTAAATTTTGCTAAGGTGAGTATCAAAACTCACATTTTCTAGATTAGATTGAAGTTTCAATATTGAAATCTCAATTTTCGTTTGTTGCGTGTTTGTTTGTGAATTATTATCACTAAATAAGGCATATCTCTCTCGTTTTAAGTCGGAATTTGGTTTTCTTTAAAGATCTGGAAAGCTTGAAAAGAGAGTGATAACTTTCATGTTAAAGACTTTCGAAAATTCTTAGCATAAAGGGTTGAAAAATCGAGTTCAAACTCGCTCCCCTGTCACTGTAAAATTGTGACTATCTATGCTTAATGCTGTTGGAAATTCAAGCATATCTTTTTCACTTTTTCTCCGATTTTGACGATTCTTTATGTTGCAGAATGCTTAGAGTTTGTTCTATAACTTTTATGTTAAATACTTTCGAAAATTCTTACCATAGGGAGTTGAAAAATCAAGTTCAAACTCGCTGCCATGTCACTGTAAAGTTATGACCATCTATGCTTAATGCTGTTGGAAATTTAAGCATATCTTTTTCATTTGTTCTCCGATTTTGACAATTATTTATGTTCCAGAAAGCCTATAGTTTGTGCTACAACTTTCATGTATTGAGTTTTGTGAAATTTTGAGGCTAGCTATGTCAAAATTGAATTTTCTTACTGATAACCCGAGAGCAAAATCAATATTTTCTCTGTGCTTGAAGCTGTAACAAAATTAGACACAACTTTCTCGTTTTTGATCGGATTTCAATAATTTTAGATGATCTGGAAAGCACAAATCATGTGCTACAACTTTACTTTGTTGAGATTTCTGTAATTTTGAGTTCTTCTATGTCAAAATTGAACTTTTTTACTACTAACCTGAGAGCAAAAGCTATATTTGCTTTGTTGTTGAAACTGAAACAAAATTTGCCATAACTTCTTTGCCTCTGAACCGAATTTGATAATCTTAGATGCTTCGAAAAGCTTAAACTTTGTACTAAAAGTTTCATTTTTGATGTTTTCTAAAATGTTGAAGTTTTCTTGGTTAAAACTATGTTTGTTTGTTGCTATTACAAGAGCAAAACGACAACAATAACAATTATTGACTTGATGTGTGTTTTAGCTTATTTTTGCTCTCATTCTTATTTGATTTTGGTGATTGTTTTTGAGATGTTTTGAAAGCTATAATTCCTATCAATAGACTAGCTATATTTGAAGAATTTGAAATTCAAATTTAAATAGAATTTGAATTGATTTTGGGGTTAAATTTGAATTGATTTCGTATTGAACTCAAGTTATTGGTCTTGAGTTATCTTTCTTGTATTTCATTGATTTCGAGCACGGTTTCCACTAAACCATTTTGAAGTGATTTTGGAAATAAATGAAAATTTCAAATTATTATTATATAGCATTTTAAAATTATTTGCTAATATAAAAACTATTTATTTCCTATAACAAAGAAATTTCAAATATTGGCTTTGTTAATTAATTTCGAAAAATGGTTTTAAAAGCTTGTTTTATAAAGTAAACATTTTTATACTATTCGAACGTATGAGAAAGAGAATTAAACGGTTTAGTAAAACACGTGGTATAGGACATGTGCTTTTACTATTTCGGTTAATTTCGGACTTGTATGATCGAAACTATTTGGGAATATTGATTCTGAGATGTTTTGCCATTTTATGGCATATTTTTAATTTTATAATTTCTATTTATTGGAATTAGAATAGCTTAATAATAAGTTTGACTTTTATTGAAGATAATATGGTTAAGTATTTATATTATATTTTAATATAGGGTTATGATGATTTAAATAAACTAAGGTTGGATGATAAATTTGAAATTTAATTGAAATTGAATTTATTTAAGAATTTAACTCAAATAAGTTTGATGGGTAATCTATTAAAGTTGAAGTTTTAAAAGGTATGATTTTATAACTTGATTTCGGTTTAAGGTGAATTAAATGAATATTTCATGTATAAACAAATTAAAGGAAATATTTCGCTATTCGTAATCCGGGCTGTATTTAAATGATAATGGATTTGTTAAGTGAAGTATTTCTAAACTAAATAATAGAAGATTGAATTTGATATATATATGAAATTTCCGAACTTAGTTTTGAAATTGTTGTATACTTAAAGTTTGAAATATATTAAATTAGAAATGGTTTATTCTATAGATCAAATCTGTATTGAAATCGGTAAATTTGGAATTGTTAGTTTAGAAACTGAATTGAGTTGAAATTTATGATTGGGATTAGGTTATATCAAAATGTACAAACTTCAGTTGCGTTAGAATTGATTTGTGAAATTGATGAAGTAATTTTATTATATAATGTATTTTAAATATTTAAACCATTTAAGTGGTGGAAGTTACATTTCAAAGTTATGAGTTTCAAGGTACTATAATTTGAAAGTGTTATATTCAAGTGTTTGAATTTCGGAATGTTATAACTTTGAAGTGTTATGATCTTAGAATATGATATTTGAAATGAGAATGATATCGTATTGATTTGTTTTTGAAAAGGAAATGGTTTTTGGTTTTTAAAGTGTAAACTATTTTGAAAATGACCGTGGTGTTATAATAACGTTTGGTTCTTAAAGAGACTGGGATCGAAAGTTGTCATGCTCTCTTCCATCTCCGAAAACCACTTTAACAACCGTGTGCGCGGTGGAGATTCCAGAATGAAGTGGGATGGTGGCGAAGTTTCCTTTAAGGTATATACGTGGACTCGACTCCCGTGCGTTGTCATGAGGTGGCTAAAACAGGAGCGCTTATGGGCCGTGAGGTAGCCCCTCTTGTCGGACACACTCCTTCGATGTCATTCTATTACTCTGCGATTGTTTAGGGCCATTTTGATTTTTTTAGGATGTGGCTCGAGGTGGGTAATAGCTGCCCGCTATGCGTCACCATCCCCGGATGCGTAATTGGTATATTTACCCTGGCAATACCTTGCGTGCCATCTCACCTACCCTAGCGAGTCTTGTACGGGTTTGTTTTGTGTCGTACCTATGGAGTATCTTCTCGTAGTCTCCCGATCAAGAGATATGCAGGTGCTGTATAGACTACTGGCACTATTACGTGTTAAGGTGGAAAATGTAATGCCTTAACGCTATTTAACAGTATATTTATTTCACTAATAGACATTATTACAATAGCTTATATTACTACATTGTAAATAGTTTAACGGACCCTTAGAAGATGTGAATCCTGAGCATCTCTTAAGTTACTACACTCACATTTGACACTGGATAGGAGATGCCAAATCGTGTAAACATTTCTGACGCCGTTTCACTCATATTATTTACCGTTAATTTAACTTTCATAAGATCTATTAGTTCTGACTCGAGTGTTTTGTCTTTTCAATTCGCTCGGGTCAGCCTGAGCATTTCAGGATTTGAAGACCTTATTTTTGGAGGACGAAGGCGAAGAATTATTATTACTATTTATTTTATTCCACTACTCCACTGAATTCCGCATCATTAATTATTATTCTCTGGTATGTGTAACTTTGATATATATTGTATAAGTATATTCGAATGTTTTGTAAATAGCTTCATGAACTATTTATTTGATTATTATATTTTATAGTTCAGCTGCAAGATTCTATTTTGTTTTTCTTCATCTGCCCTTTTTTCTTATTTACCTCATAACAATCCGCCCATTTGCATGGTTTGAGTCTGACGTGTGTGGTCTATCGTCGATGTAAAACGTACAAAAAGGTGGGATGTTACATCTAGTATCAGAGCTTTGGTTTAGCGATAAACCTTAGCTTTGTGGGGTCTGACTCTTTATTAATAGTGTAGTGATACCCTATGATGAGTCGCCGAGCATATATATACGAGAGAGCGTATGTGTTAGTGTTATGAAAAGGGTTTTGATATTGTGCTAATTAGTTTCGTTTTGTATTAAAAAATTCTGGTTGGTGCATAGGACGCTTTGACACCAATAGGGATTTCTAAATACTTAATAGGACAGACGGATATAATATTTGTTTTGAAATATAGGTAAATGAAATAATTTTGCCTATTATATTTTATGCATACAAAAGTAATAAATTTTATAAAGTTTATAATTGGTTGTAATATATTTGTTGTTAGGTAGTGAATTTTTTTAGATATTAGTTGAAAATAAGATTTGAAATAAAATAAATTAAAGATTGGAAACTTAGAACTTGAGTTCCCGGATTTCGGAAAATTTTCTTTTGAATGATTTTGGAATATAATAATAATGTTATTTAGAAGTATTTTTTGATATAAATATTTCAATATGTTTTAAAAGTATTGTTTTAAAGGAATTTTGGAAGGACATAAGTCCTGTACTTCCCTCTTTGTCGCTGGGAAATAATTTCGATGATAAGTGCATGCATCATCGACATTCATTTTCGATTTTCAAAGTGGGAAGGCCACAGTAAGAATTTTACTGCAGATTTATTTTGATAAACAAATATAAGTTTCAAATTGTTTAAATATAATGGGATATATAAATTGTAAGTGTATAAATATATCTATTATTTTAAAATGATTATAAATTCAACCCGATATTTAGTTCTTAAGTTTCCGTTAATTAGTAGTTTCAATTATTGTAGTGAAATGGAATGTAACTGATTAATAATTGGAATCTTTAATTAAAATAAGAGATTAAATGCTAGGTTATAAATGAGATTTCAAGAAGTTGAAATATGTAACATATAAAAAAATAGAAGATATGATTATTGAATGTTAATTTATAAGATGAACTTGTATAGTTTTCAATTACATTCTTAAAAGCATATATATAACTTACTAAAAGATTTAAAAGTTGAAATGTCTGATAAGAAAATGTGTAACATTCCTGGATTTAGTTAAAAATAATTAGATAATTAATTTAACCTTTCGAATTAAACTTTGGAATATTTGGTAATTAATATAAAATTTAGGGAATAAAATATATATTGCATTTGAATCTTGAAAATTAATAAGATGAATGTTTGTTTATTTATATAAATGGATTATAATTTGAATTAATTTTGAAATTTAATAAGAATATAGAAAGTGAGTGTTTTTGATTTGGAATTTAAATAGAAATATATTGCAAAAAAAATTGGATTTATTTTGAAATTAATATAGAAATTAGGTTTCAAAACATTTCTTATTTTAAAAGGAGTTATATAAGTATAAGTAATTGAATAAAATGTGTGTATATATATAATATCAAAGCAAGAATTAGTAAAAAGTTTTATCTTTTGGAAATATATAAGAAAACATACATATGTAAAAATTGGCTCGTTGTAACAACCCTGGATTTTTATATATTATTTAAATTGGATGTTATTTTATTTTTAAATTTGTTTTATTTTAAACATTTCATTTTTAAATATAAATGATGATTATTAAATGATTTATAGTTCAAACCGGTATAATTTGAATATTTTAATGTAAAGTGGATTTCTGGTCAAGCTGTTCAAACTGTGACTTTTAAACTTCAAATTTAAATTATTTAAAATCTTAAATTTCATCTTTTATTATGAAAATAAATGTAATAACTTGAACACTGCTTTTCGTTTCGTTGAAAACAGAGTTAATGTAAAAGTTATGTACATTTCAATTTTGAGTGTAATTTGATTTATTTAACAATTTTGTCTATTATAAATTATTAAAAAAAATCTTTTTCATGTTTATTTTAATATGTTATTGTATGTATATTTTTGTATTATAATAATTTTAAAATGAAGTAAACAATTTTTCAAAGTAAATGGTGATTTATTTGTAATTTCTGGACACTGTTTTGGATTTTTAAGAAATTTCTTTAAATCTTTTTGTATTTTCCTTAAAAAAAATTTCTTATGTGTTAATGGGTTATTTTAAGTATATTTTGTCTTTTATTATTTTTTTAAAGTGATGTTATAATTTTTCCAAAGTTTAATGTGTTGATTTTTTTTTTAAAAAGGCCGTTTTCTTATTTTCTGCTATTTTATTCATTATAATTATATTTAATCTTTTTTTTGATAATGTACTTTTATTTTATATTATTACTATGTTTAAAAAAATACTACAAGCTCATATTAATTTTCTAAAATTTATTTCATGTAATTTCAAATTTTCTAGACTAGTTTACTATTTTTAGCTATTTTCCTTAATTTAACTTTATATAATTAATAAATATTATATATATTTTGATATTTTAATAAATTTTCGAAATTTTATCTGGGATTATTATTATTTCGAGAAATATCAAGTTATATAAACAAAATCAAGGAAGTTTGAAAGGTTTTAAAATCTTTGAAACGTAAAGTCGTTTCACCTCCTAAGTCGTTTCTTTTACCTTTTCCTCATTTACTCTTTGGCCGTTTTTTTTCTTTTTCTATTGAATAGCCAGGTATTTTCCTTCCTATTCACGTGAGAAACTTCTCACTTTCCATCATCAAACTCACGGCGAGAAGTACTGAAGATAATGGCTTCCATTTCATCTTCTTCTTCCTTTGTTTTTCTACTTTTCTATTTGAATTTTGTACTTGTTCTCATCTTCATAGCTTGGATCCTCCTCAACCAGATCTGACCTGACCTCCACCACCCCCTTCCTCTGACCATTTCCCATTCTATTACCTCTCTATTTCAGGCCAAGCGAATCCAAGGTGAAGACCACCACAAACTCTATCAAAAACCATCACAAACTGTCACTTATGGCCTAGAATTGTCATCTCCTCCTTCTACCACCATTTGCCGCCACTACCGCCACCACCACCACCTCTGACCTGACCTTCACCTCTGCCACATCACCCACCACCACCTGCGCCACTGGTTAGGCCCACCTAGCCTCTGGCCGAGCACAATAGGAGCATAGAGATGAAGTTGTAGCCTTGTAGTTGCCTTGAAATTGTATAGTTTTGCACCTATACCATCTCATCATTTTTACACCATGATGGCCGACTACTTTGGACCCAAACCAGACCCAATCCTCTGCCTTAGTTGAGCTTATTCCATGTCTAACTGAAGCATATGAGGTTGAGAACAAGTGCAATTCGTTTAATGTTGTTTTGGGGTTTTGTTTCTAATGTTATTTGGTGATAACTTGCGTTGAAACTTACATATATTTGCATTGTTTGATGTAAATATTTGAACAAGTCTAATTGCTTTGGCTCTCGACTCTTTTGTCATATCCGTGTTGTCGTGCCTTCGTAGTGTCGGTACGTGTGCTTTGGCAGCGATCTCCAGCTTTGAACATGTGAGTTATTCTCACCAAACAATATGTACATATATAACTAGTAAATTGACCCCTTTTGAATCTGTAAAATGCATTATCATGCTACACCTGCTATATTATGATTTTATGATGTTCACCCATGCTTAAACACCTGTTATAACATCTGTTACTGTTATATTACGTTGTTCTGCTATATTTATCAGTTTATCACACTGCAAGTTCCCTTTAGATTAGAATCACTATGGGTTGAAATGATACATATCCGAACGGACTTTAGAATAGGGAAAATCGTTATGGCATGAAATGATAGGCCTGAGCGATTTTCAACTTATTTTATTTACTTGGGGCTGCGGGTTTGAAATGATAAAACCCGGATTTTTCTTTGTAAATTACGGGTTAAAATGATATATTACCCGTATCACTTTACCTAGCGTAGAAAATTATATACAGGCCCGTAGTTAAAATATATTTTCTAAAAATTTTAATCATTTTATAAATTTAATTATTATAATATTTTGATTTAAAATTTAATAAAAATATAATTTTTGTAAATTATTATTGATTTTCTGGAAATCTATAAGTTAAATAAATTATGGAAAAGTTAGAAAATCTGAATGTAAGTTATTTTGGAAATTTTGATTTAATTTTTAATGGAATTTAAATTAACTTTGAAAATATGATAAATTTATGATATTTTGAATTTTAAATTAATTTAAAATGATTTGTATAACATATTAATGATTTTTGAATAAAGTTAAAATTTTAATGAGTGAATATTGAGTTGAATTTGGAAATATAACTTAAATTGGAATTTATGAATTTGGTTTAAAAGTGAAATTTTAAGTTAAGTTAAATAAAATGGAATTAAGTTATATTTGAAATTTTAACTTAAGTGTTAAGTTGAAATTTAATGTAATGAATTTAAATTTGAATGTTGAAATTTAATAAGTGAATTATTAATAAATATTGGTTTTTGGAAGGAAACTTAACTTTATAAAATCATGAATTTAAGGAAAATTAAATGATGCTTATAAATGTGAAAATGTATGATTTTATAAGTTAAAAATGATTTAAATAAAAATATAAGTGTTGGTGTAATTCTATTGAATATTTGAAGTTAATTAACAGCATTTTTAATACTGTCTTTTGTTAAATTTAATTGTTTTTGAATGTAACTTTCTGTAGCATTTTCTAAATGCCGCGAAACTTGAATTTTCATTGTTTTAATAAATTTAAGTGCATAAATGAACATTGAAAAGTTTAAATTTTTGGAATTTAATAATTTAATTATTAAATGTAATAACTTCATTTTTATTATTTAATAATGATGTAATTTGTTTTGAAATATAACTATTTGATATATTAAAATAATTGAAATGTGGTTTCGAAAGATATGATATTTTGATATATTAAATGATTTGAAAATGGAGTTTCGAAATATATGATATTTTGATATTAAAATGATTTGAAAAGAAGTTCTGAAAGATATGATATTTTGGAAATGAAGCTTTGAAAGGTTATGATATTTTGAGATATTAAAATGATTTGAAAGGAAGTTTCAAAAGGATATGATAATTTAATACATTGAAATGGTTAGAAATGACTTGATATTTATATTGATAAATTTTGAATTGAAATATATGGTATGATGATATATTGAAGTGGTTTGGAAATGATTTAATCTTTATTTTGATAAAGATTTGGGTTGAAATGATATTTTATTTTGAAGTATAAAATATTGTTTTAAAGTTATTACTACGGGTTATAATAATGATTGTTTGTTAAAGAGACCGGGATAGGATATTGTCATATAGCCGGCCAATACCGAAAACCACTTTAACAAATGTGTACGCGGTGGAGATTCCAGAATGAAGTAGGATGGTGGCGACGTTCTCGAGGTATATTACGTAGACCCAACTTCCGTGAGTTGGCATATATGACTAAAAAAGGAGCTATACCGGGCTATACAAAGGGTCGCACCCTTTCATCGAGCATGCTTCTTCGGAAACCATTCTATTACTTTTGTGATTCGATACGTGGCACCACTTTGATTCGGGGGTATTGTTTGAGGTGGGCGGAAGCTGCTGGCTTGCCGTCACCACCGGTCCGGGAGTGCAAACAGGGTATCCACCCTGGCATTGCCTAGCGTGCCGTGTCATATCCTTATATCGAGCCCACTACGATTTTGGTTTTAAAGATCCGACCGCGTTAAGGTTCACCATCCCCTTAATGCTATTTTCTATATGATTATACTTTACTTATTAGACATTACTATATATAGCGTATAGTACTATATAATAAATGGGTTAACGGATCCTTAGAGGATGGGCGGTCCCATGCATCTTCTAAGTTACTTGTACCTTTACTACTGTTCACTTGAGTTGGTTTACATTTTATAAGTATATATGTCCTGACTCGAGTGTTTGTATTTTTATTTACGCTCGGGTCAGCCTGAGTTATTCACAGATTTGGATTTCCACTTTTTGGAGATTGAAATCACTGGGGATTATCTACTTGTCAAGTTTTATCTTTTGCAGTCTGTTGTTCCTTACAGCTCTTGTATTAGTAGACTTCTATGTAGTGAGACTTCCTTTGTACTTTATTTCTTCTATTGTATTTTATTTTACTCTGATATTTTTCTATAGTAGCTTCATGAACTACTATTTCTTTTACTTCCACTGCATTATTATTACTCTGTGTCTGTAATCTGTGATTTTTATTTACTGTATATTCTGAGATTTGCCAAAACATATTATTTACAACGCGGTATTTTGAGCAATTCAATTCTGGCATGAGTGTCTACCTATACACTTATAATGGATGCGAATGGTTGAAAATACCTGTTTGTTACAGTTGGTATCAGGGCTTTGGTAGCTCTAGGCAAAACTCAGCATATGGAGTGAATGTATTTACAGAATCACTTTCATTCGAGTTTGAATCACTTCCTTTTTGACTCGATTCCTTAGAATTTTGGAACATTCCCTATGGTTCCAAAATCCATTCGTGTCCCTCACTCTTCATTTTCTTTTGACTCTGGAGTATTCCAAAACTCCGCTTCGAATGATCTTTCAAGTGAGTCGGCGGTCACGCCAATTTCAAATTGAATTGAAAAAAAAGAGGGAAAACTCCTTTACAATTAGCATCGATTCACCAGAGATTTATATCTATCCTTGGTTTAGATGCTAATATCTTTTGTTATTCCAAACTTTATCTATTGAGATCGAATGTAGATTTAACCTAGAAAGATCCACATTGATCTTATTCTTTAAGCCACGGTTGACCCGGTAAATGTTGCCCGAAAAATCCACATTGATCTTATCCTTTAAGCCACGGTTGACCCGGTAAATGTTGCCAGTTATTTATTTAAGCTTATCCACCTCCCTATTTTGTTATTTAATTACCTTGTCTTTTGTTTCCAACCTATTTTCAAAAATTTTGAATTGTACTTGTAAATCTATGTTTTGTTTATATATTGTGTTGTTTGAGTTGTTGATGTTGAGTTGGGTTTTTGATCGATTCGTTTGATCAACGCTATCGATAGGATTTATAAAACACTTTGACAGAACAAACTGACACAATATTATTTTAAAATTTGGTTAATGAAATAAATTTTGATATATAAGTAAATTCATGGAACTTAATAAACTGATTTAAATTGATTATTTGAAGTGATAATACTTGATTTATC
Source organism: Allium cepa (assembly GCA_030765085.1). Taxonomy (NCBI): domain Eukaryota; kingdom Viridiplantae; phylum Streptophyta; class Magnoliopsida; order Asparagales; family Amaryllidaceae; genus Allium; species Allium cepa. The sequence goes on along the minus strand of CM060945.1, from coordinate 302,162,254 downwards.
ATTTAATATTCTATAAATGAATTTATAAATAGTTGTTTATAAATTGATTTGGGAACTGAAATGAATTTAGAACAAGAAATTTGAGAATTTAATTTCTGATGGTTTCAAACCTTGTGTTTAAGCTTTAAAGTATATTATTTAAAGTATTTTCAAATAAGAATATGTCTCCAAAGGATTTTAAAGTTTAAAAATTAGTGCTCCTCTCTTTGTCGCTGGGAAATAATTTCAGTGATGACTGCAACATCGTTGACATTCATTTTCGAGTTTTGAAGTGAAGAGACCGCACTGTAGACTTACTACAGCTTTGTTTTGGTAAATCAGTTTGATTTGAATTTCTAAAATATGACTTGATCTATAATATATATAGACATATGATTTAAATTTGATTCGATAAATTATGTACATACATTTATTTATCTCTAAATGGGTTGAAGAAATCGAAAATTTAATTCTTAAATTTTATTTTAAAGAATAATTTCAATTATGAAAAGAAAAAAAATTTGGATGAATATTCAAGCATGAAATGATTTAATTGTATAATCAATTGCATTCAAATATAACTTACCTTAATTTCAAATGTTAGCAAAGTAATTGGATAATATACAATATAAAAATATATTTTTTAATAAAATTTGAGTGGTTATAATAAATGTTATACACTTAAATTTTAGTTATAAAATGATTAATAGAGGTAAATATAATAAAGGGTAATTGAATAACTTACAATAAATAATGTTAAAAGAACTAAGAATAAAAGAAAGCAGTTATAAGAAGTGTAAGTATGTTTAACATAAGTGATAAATATATTGAAAGGAATAGATTTAATTTTAATTAGGAATAAAGAAGAATTAAATTTATTAAGTACATTGTGAGTGTAATAAATGATTATTTTTCAAACCCATGGTTTGAAAAATTGTTAATTTAAGATGATTGGATAATAAGATAATGAAATTTGAGATAGTTAACGATTTATTTAACTCATGAAAAAAAAATTAAGTTGAAATTTCCATGCTTTCGAATTTATTTCCTTACTTTGTTTTCAAACTATCTTTTGGTTGTCCTTATCATCCTTATCTTGCTATATACTGGTATAGGCATCTTTCTATAATCTTTCTGTTTAGAAATCTTTCTATAATCTTTGATAATCTACACCTTGTTAAACTTACCTATAACAGTAGTTGTCAGGTATAATTTCAATCTCCTTGTCATCATATCTTAATCCTACTTCACTCTATCTTTGTCTGTGCTTTCCCGTACCTCATTCCTTTTCGAGGACGAAAAGTTTTGAGTGGGGGAGAGTGTAACAATCCTACATTTTTGTATATCTAAATTGGACTTTATTTTATTTTTAAATTATTTTAGATTTGTTTTATTTTAAAATTTTCATTTTTAAATATAAATGATTATTATTAAATGATTTATAGTTCAAACCAGTATAATTTGAATATTTTACTGTAAAGTGGATTTCTGGTTAAGCTGTTCAAACTGTGACTTTTAAACTTCAAATTTAAATTATTTAAAATCTTAAATTTTATCTTTTATTATGAAAATAGATGTAATAACTTGAACACTGCTTTTCGTTTCGTTGAAAACGGAGTTAAACTGTAAAAGTTATGTACATTTCAATTTTGAGTGTAATTTGATTTATTTAACAATTTTTTCTATTATAAATTAATAAAAAAAATCATTCTAATATTTATTTTAATATGTTATTGTATGTATATTTTTGTATTATAATAATTTTAAAATGAAGTAAACAATTTTTCAAAGTAAACGGTGATTTATTTGTAATTTCCAGACACCGTTTTGGATTTTTAAGAAATCTCTTTAAATCTTTTTCTATTTTCCTTAAATTTATTTTTTTTCTTATGTGTTAATGGGTTATTTTAAGTATATTTTTTCTTTTAATATTTTTTTAAAGTGATTTTATAATTTTCCAAAGTTTACTGTGTTGATTTCTTTTTTTAAAAAAAATGTTGTTTTCTTATTTTCTGCTATTTTCTTCATTAAAATTATATTTAAATTTTTTTTTTTTGTGAATATACTTTTTTTTATATTATTTTTTATGTTTAAAAATATATTACAAGCTCATATAAATTTTCTAAAATTTATTTCATGTAATTTCAAATTTTCTAGATTAGTTCACTATTTTTTGCTATTTTCCTTAATTTAACTTTATATAATTAATAGATATTATATATATTTTTATATTTTGATAAATTTTCGAAATTTTATCTGGGACAATTATTTTTTTCAGAAATATCAAGTTATATAAACAAAATTAAGGAGGTTTGAAAGGTTTTAAAATCTTTGAAACGTAAAGTCGTTTCACCTCTTAAGTCGTTTCTTTTACCGTTTCCTCATTTACTCTTTGACCGTTTTTTTTTCTTTTTCTATTGAATAGCTGTGTATTTTCCTTCCTATTCACGTGAGAAACTTCTCACTTTCCATCATCAAACTCACGGCTGGAAGTATTGAAGGTAATGGCTTCCATTTCATCTTCTTCTTCCTTTGTTTTTCTACTTTTCTATTTGAATTTTGTACTTGTTCTCACCTTCATAGCTTAGCTCCTCCTCAACCAGATCTGATCTGACCTCCACCACCCCTTTCCTCTGACCATCTCCCATCCTACTACCTCTCCATTTCAGGCCAATCCAATCCAAGGTGAAGACCACCACAAAAATCTACCAAAAACCATCACAAACTATCACTTATGGCCTAGAATTGTCATCTCCTCCTTCTACCACCATTTTCCGCCACTACCACCACCACCACCACCACCTCTGACCTGACCTCCACCCTCTGCCACATCACCCACCACCACCTTCACCACTGATTGGGCCCACCTAGCCTCTGGCCGAGCACAATAGGAGCATAGAGATGAAGTTGTTGCCTTGTAGTTGCCTTGAAATTGTATGGTTTTGCACCTATACCATCTCCATCACTTTTACACCATGATGGCTGACTACTTTGGACCCCAAACCTGACCCAATTCTCTGCCTTAGCTGAGCTTATTCCATGTCTAACTGAAGCATATGAGGTTGAGAACAAGTGCAATTCGTTTAATGTTGTTTTGGGGTTTTGTTTCTAATGCTATTTGGTGATAACTTACGTTGAAACTTACATATATTTGCATTGTTTGGTGTAAATATTTGAACAAGTCTAATTGCTTTGGCTCTCCACTCTTTTATCGTATCCATGTTGTCGTGCCTTCGTAGTGTCGGTACGTGTGCTTTGGCAGCGATCTCCAGCTTTGAACATGTGAGTTATTCTCACCAAACAATATGTACATATATAACTAGTAAATTGACCCCTTTTGAATCTGTAAAATGCATTATCATGTTACACCTGCTATATTATGATTTTATGATGTTCACCCATGCTTAAACACCTGTTATAACATATGTTACTGTTATATTATGTTGTTCTGCTATTTTTATCAGTCTATCACACTGCAAGTTCCCTTTAGATTAGATTCACTATGGGTTGAAATGATACATACTCGAACGGACTTTAGAATAGGGAAAAATCGTTATGGGATGAAATGATAGGCCTGAATGATTTTCAACTTATTTTATTTACTTGGGACTGCGGGTTTGAAATGATAAAACCCGGATTTTTCTTCGTAAATTACGAGTTGAAATGATATATTACCCGTATCACTTTACCTAGCATAGAAAATTATATACAGGCCTGTAGTTAAAATATGTTTTCTAAAAATTTTAAATATTTTAGAAATTTAATTATTATAATATTTTGATTTAAAATTTAATAAAAATATAATTTTTGTAAAGTATTATTTATTTTCTGGAAATCTATAAGTTAAATAAATTATGGAAAAGTTAGAAAATCTGAATGTAAGTTATTTTGGAAATTTTGATTTAATTTATAATGGAATTTAAATTAACTTTGAAAATATGATAAATTTATGATATTTTGAATTTTAAATTAATTTAAAATGATTTGTATAACATATTAATGATTTTTGAATAAAGTTAAAATTTTAATTAGTGAATATTGAGTTGAATTTGGAAATATAACTTAAATTGGAATTTATGAATTTTGTTTGAAAGTGAAATTTTAAGTTAAGTTAAATAAAATGGAATTAAGTTATATTTGAAATTTTGAACTTAAGTGTTAATTTGAAATTTAATGTAATGAATTTAAATTTGAATGTTGAAATTTAATAAGTGAATTATTAATAAATATTGATTTTTGGTAGGAAACTTTACTTTATAAAATAATGAATTTAAGGAAAATTAAATGATGCTTATAAATGTGAAAATGCATGATTTTATAAGTTAAAAATGATTTAAATAAAAATATAAGTGTTGGTGAAATTCTATTGAATATTTGAAGTTAATTAACAACATTTTGAATATTGTCTTTTGTTAAATTTAATTGTTTTTGAATGTAACTTTCTGTAGCATTTTCTAAATGCTGCGAAACTTGAATTTTCATTGTTTTAAGAAATTTTAGTTCATAAATGAACATTTAAAAGTTTAAATTTTTGGAATTTAATAATTTAATAATTAAATGTAATAACTTCATTTTTATGATTTAATAATGAAGTAATTTGTTTTGAAATATAACTATTTGATATATTAAAATAATTGAAATGTGGTTTCGAAAGATATGATATTTTGATATATTAAATGATTTGAAAATGGAGTTTCAAAAGATATGATATTATGATATTAAAATGATTTGAAAAGAAGTTCTGAAAGATATGATATTTTGGAAATGAAGCTTTGAAAGGTTATGATATTTTGAGATATTAAAATGATTTGAAAGGAAGTTTTGAAAGGATATGATAATTTAATATATTGAAATGGTAAGAAATGACTTGATATTTATTTTGATAAATATTTGAATTGAAATATATGGTATGATGATATATTGAAGTGGTTTGGCAATGATTTAATCTTTATTTTGATAAAGATTTGGGTTGAAATGATATTTTATTTTGAAGTATAAAATATTGTTTTAAAGTTATAACTACGGGTTATAATAACGATTGGTTGTTAAAGAGACCGGGATCGGATATTGTCTTATAGCCGGCCAATACCGAAAACCACTTTAACAACTGTGTACGTGGTGGAGATTCCAGAATGAAGTAGGATGGTGGCGACGTTCTAGAGGTATATTACGTGGACCCAACTCCCGTGAGTTGGCATATATGACTAAAACAGGAGCTATACTGGGCTACACAAAGGGTTGCACCCTTTCATCGATCATGATTCTTTGGAAACCATTCTATTACTTTTGTGATTCGATACGTGGCGCCACTTTGATTGGGGGGGTATTGTTCGAGGTGGGCGGAAGCTGTTGGCTTGCCGTCACCACCGGTCCGGGAGAGCAAACGGTGTATCCACCCTGGCATTGCCTTGCGTGCCGTGTCATATCCTTATATCGAACCCACTACGATTTTGGGTTTACAGATCCGACCGCGTTAAGGTTCACAATCCCCTTAACGTTATTTTCTATATGATTATACTTTACTTATTAAACACTACTGTATATAGCGTATAGTACTATATAATAAATAGTTTAACGGATCCTTAAAGGATGGGCGGTCCCAAGCATCTTCTAAGTTACTTGTACCTTCTCTACAGTTCACTTGAGTTGGTTTACATTGTATAAGTATGTATGTCCTGACTCGAGTGTTTGTATTTTTATTTACGCTCGGGTCAGCCTGAGTTATTCACAGATTTGGATTTCCACTTTCTGGAGATTGAAATCGCTGGAGATTATCTACTTGTCAAGTTTTATCTTTTGCAGTCTGTTGTTCCTTTCAGCTCTTGTATTAGTAGACTTCTATGTAGTGAGGCTTCCTTTGTACTTTATTTCTTCTGTTGTATTTTATGTAACTCTGATATTTTTATATAGTAGATTCATGAACTACTATTTCTTTTACTTCCGCTGCATTATTATTACTCTGTGTCTATGATCTGTGATATTTATTTACTGTATATTATGATATTTGCCAAAAAAAATTATTTACAACGCGGTATTTTGAGCAATTCAATTCCGGCATGAGTGTCTACCTATACACTTATAATGGATGCGAATGGTTGAAAATACCTGTTTGTTACAGTTGGTATCAGAGCTTTGGTAGCTCTAGGCAAAACTCAGCATATAGAGTGAATGTATTTACATAATCATTTTCATTCGAGTTTGAATCTCTTCCTTTTTGACTCGATTCCTTAGAATTTTGGAACTTTCCCTACGGTTCCAAAATCCATTCGTGTCCCTCACTATTCATTTTCTTTTGACTCTGGAGTATTCCAAAACTCCGCTTCGAATGAACTTTCAAGTGAGTCGGCGGTCATGCCAATTTCAAACTGAATTGAAAAAAAGGGGGAAAACTCCTTTACAATTAGCATCGATTCACCAGAGATTTATATCTATCCTTGGTTTAGATGCTAATATCTTTTGTTATTCGAAACTTTATCTATTGAGATCAAATGTAGATTTACCCTAGAAAGATCCACATTGATCTTATTCTTTAAGCCACGGTTGACCCGGTAAATGTTGCCCGAAAAATCCACATTGATCTTATCCTTTAAGCCACGGTTGACCCGGTAAATGTTGTCCGTGATATATTTAAGCTTATCCACCTCCCTATTTTGTTATTTAGTCATCTTGTCTTTTGTTTCCAACCTATTTTCAAACATTATGAATTGTACATGTAAGTCTATGTTTTGTTTATATATTGTGTTGTTTGAGTTGTTGATGTTGAGTTGCGTTTCTGACCGATTCGTCTGATCAACGCTATCGATAGGATTTCTAAGACACTTTGACAGAACAAACTGACACAATATTATTTTAAAATTCGGTTAATGAAATAAATTTTGATATATAAGTAAATTTATGGAACTTAATAAACTGATTTAAATTGATTATTTGAAGTGATAATACTTGATTTATCATTTACTGTTATATCAATGAATTTATAAATAGTTGTTTATAAATTGATTTGGGAACTGAAATGAATTTAGAACAAGAAAATTGAGAATTTAATTTCCGATGGTTTCAAACCTTGTGTTTAAGTTTTAAAGTATATTATTTAAAGTATTTTCGAATAAAAATATGTTTCCAAAGGACTTTAAAGTTTAAAAATTAGCGCTCTCTCTTCGTCGCTGGGAAATAATTTCAGTGTTTACTGCAGCATCATCGACATTCATTTTCGAGTTTCGAAGTGAAGAGACCGCTCTGTAGACTTACTACAGCTTTGTTTTGGTAATCAATTTGATTTGAATTTCTAAAATATGACTTGATCTATAATATATATAGACATATGATTTAAATTTGATTCGATAAATTATGTACATACATTTATTTATCTCTAAATGGGTTGAAGAAATCGGAAAATTAATTCTTAAATTTTTATTTAAAGAATAATTTCAATTATAAAACGAAAAGAAAATTTTTGGATGAATATTCAAGCATGAAATGATTTAATTGTATAATACAATTGCATTCAAATATAACTTACCTTAATTTTAAATGTTAACAATGTAATTGGATAATATACAATATAAAAAGATTTTTTTTAATAAAATTTGAGTGGTTATAATAAATGTTATACACTTAAATTTTAGTTATAAAATGATTAACAGAGGTAAATATAATAAAGCGTAATTGAATAACTTACAATAAAATAATGTTAAAAGAACTAAGAATAAAAGAAAGCAGTTATAATAAGTGTAAGTATGTTTAACATAAGTGATAAATATATTGAGAGGAATAAATTTAATTTTAATTAGGAATAAAGAAGAATTAAATTTATTAAGTACATTGTGAGTGTAATAAATGATTATTTTTCAAACCCATGGTTTTAAAAATTGTTAATTTAAGATGATTGGATAATAAGATAATGAAATTTGAGATAGTTAACGATTTATTTAACTTATGAAAAAAAAAATAAGTTGAAATTTCCATGCTTTCAAATTTATTTCCTTATTTTGTTTTTCAAACTATCTTTTGGTTGTCCTTATCATCCTTATCTTGCTATAGACTAGTATAGGCATCTTTCTATAATCTTTCTGTTTAGAAATCTTTCTATAATCTTTGATAATCTGCACTTTGTTTAAACTTACCTATAACAGTAGTTATCAGGTATAATTTCAATCTCCTTGTCATCTTATCTTAAACCGTTCAAGAATTCTTGTTTAGGCAGTTCATATCATCCATACATAGTGTTTTGATCTAAGATTTCAATTCTTCCATGCTTAAGCAGTAGCATATTGCTCCATGGAGCTAAGGTCTCCTACTTTACTCTATCTTTGTCTCTTCTTTCCCGTAACTCATTCCTTTTGGAGGACGAAAAGTTTTGAGTGGGGGAGAGTGTAACAACCCTAGATTTTTGTATATTATTTAAATTGGACTTTATTTTATTTTTAAATTATTTTAAATTTGTTTATTTTATACATTTCATTTATAAATATAAATGATGATTATTAGATGATTTATAGTTCAAACCAGTATAATTTGAATATTTTACTGTAAAGTGGATTTCTGGTCAAGCTGTTCAAACTGTGACTTTTAAATTTCAAATTTAAATTATTAAAAATCTTAAATTTTATCTTTTACAATGAAAATAGATGTAATAAGTTGAACACTGCTTTTTGTTTCGTTGAAAACGGAGTTAAACTGTAAAAGTTATGTACATTTCAATTTTGAGTGTAATTTGATTTATTTAACAATTTTGTCTACTACAAATTATTAAAAAATTCTTTGTCATATTTATTTTAATATGTTATTTTATGTATATTTTTTATTATAATAATTTTAAAATGAAGTAAACAATTTTTCAAAGTAAATGGTGATTTATTTGTAATTTCTGGACACTGTTTTGGATTTTTAAGAAATTTCTTTAAATCTTTTTCTATTTTCCTTAAATTTATTTTTTTCCTATGTGTTAATGGGTTATTTTAATTATATTTTGTCTTTTAATATTTTTTTAAAGCGATGTTATAATTTTTTCAAAGTTTACTGTGTTGATTTCTTTTTTTAAAAAAGGCTGTTTTCTTATTTTCTGCTATTTTCTTCATTAAAATTATATTTAATTTTTTTTTGTGAATTTACTTTTATTTTATATTATTGTTTATGTTTAAAAATATATTACAAGCTTATATGAATTTTCTAAAATTTATTTCATGTAATTTCAAATTTTCTAGACTAGTTTACTATTTTTAGCTATTTTCCTTAATTTAACTTTATATAATTAATAAATATTTTTTTTTTATATATTTTGATAAATTTTCGAAATATTACCTGGGATTGTTATTATTTCCAGAATTATCAAGCTATATAAACAAAATTAAGGAAGTTTGAAAGGTTTTAAAATCTTTGAAACGTAAAGTCGTTTCACCTCCTAAGTCGTTTCTTTTACCGTTTCCTCATTTACTCTTTGACCATTTTTTTCCTTTTTCTATTGAATAGCCATGTATTTTCCTTCCTGTTCATGTGAGAAACTTCTGACTTTCCATCATCAAAATCACGGCTAGAAGTATTGAAGGTAATGGTTTCCATTTCATCTTCTTCTTCCTTTGTGTTTCTACTTTTCTATTTGAATTATGTACTTGTTCTCACCTTCATAGCTTGGCTCCTCCTCAACTAGATCTGACCTGACCTCCACCACCCCTTTCCACCAACCAACTCCCATCCTACCACCTCTCCATTTCAAGCCAAGCCAATCCAAGGTGAAGACCACCACAAAAATCTACCAAAAACCATCACAAATGATCACTTATGGCCTAGAATTGTCATCTCCTCCTTCTACCACCATTTGCCGCCACTACCACCACTACCACAACCTCTGACCTAACCTCCACCCTCTGCCACATCACCCACCACCACCTGCACCACTGGTTGTGTTCACCTAGTCTCTGGCCGAGCACAATAGGAGCATAGAGATGAAGTTGTTGCCTTGTAGTTGCCTTGAAATTGTATAGTTTTGCACCTATACCATCTCATCACTTTTACACCATGATGGCCGTCTACTTTGGACCCCAAACCTGACCCAATCCTCTGCCTTAGCTGAGCTTATTCCATGTCTAACTGAAACATATGAGATTGAGAACAAGTGCAATTCGTTTAATGTTGTTTTGGGGTTTTGTTTCTAATGCTATTTAGTGATAACTTGCGTTGAAACTTACATATATTTGCATTGTTTGGTCTAAATATTTGAACAAGTCTAATTGGTTTGCCTCTCCACTCTTTTGTCGTATCCGTATTGTCGTGCCTTCGTAGTGTCGGTACGTGTGCTTTGGCAGCGATCTCCAGCTTTGAACATGTGAGTTATTCTCACCAGACAATATGTACATATATAACTAGTAAATTGACCCCTTTTGAATCTGTAAAATGCATTATCATGTTACACCTTCTATATTACGATTTTATGATGTTCACCCATGCTTAAACACCTGTTATAACATCTGTTACTGTTATATTATGTTGTTCTGCTATTTTTATCAGTTTATCACACTGCAAGTTCCCTTTAGATTAGAATCACTATGGGTTGAAATGATACATACCCGAACGGACTTTAGAATAGGGGAAAATCGTTACGGGCTGAAATGATAGGCCTGAACGATTTTCAACTTATTTTATTTACTTGGGACTGCGGGTTTGAAATGATAAAACCCGGATTTTTCTTTGTAAATTACGGGTTGAAATGATATATTACCCATATCACTTTACCTAGCGTAGAAAATTATATACAGGCCCGTAGTTAAAATATGTTTTCTAAAATTTTTAAACACTTTAGAAATTTAATTATTATAATATTTTGATTTAAAATTTAATAAAAATATAATTTTTGTAAAGTATTATTTATTTTCTGGAAATCTATAAGTTAAATAAATTATGGAAAAGTTAGAAAATCTGAATGTAAGTTATTTTGGAAATTTTGATTTAATTTTTAATGGAATTTAAATTAACATTGAAAATATGATAAATTTATGATAGTTTGAATTTTAAATTAATTTAAAATGATTTGTATAACATATTAATGATTTTTGAATAAAGTTAAAATTTTAATGAGTGAATATTGAGTTGAATTTGGAAATATAACTTAAATTGGAATTTATGAATTTGGTTTAAAAGTGAAATTTTAAGTTAAGTTAAATAAAATGGAATTAAGCTATATTTGAAATTATAAACCTAAGAGTTAAGTTGAAATTTAATGTAATGAATTTAAATTTGAATGTTGAAATTTAATAAGTGAATTATTAATAAATATTGATTTTGGAAGGAAACTTAACTTTATAAAATCATGAATTTAAAGAAAATTAAATGATGCTTATAAATGTGAAAATATATGATTTTATAAGTTAAAAATGATTTAAATAAAAATATAAGTGTTGGTGAAATTCTATTGAATATTTGAAGTTAATTAACAGCATTTTTACTACTGTCTTTTGTTAAATTTAATTGTTTTTGAATGTAACTTTCTGTAGCATTTTCTAAATGCTGCGAAACTTGAATTTTCATTGTTTTAAATTTAAGTGCATAAATGAACATTGAAAAGTTTAAATTTTTGGAATTTAATAATTTAATTATTAAATGTAATAACTTCATTTTTATGATTTAATAATGAAGTAATTTGTTTTGAAATATAACTATTTGATATATTAAAATAATTGAAATGTGGTTTCGAAAGATATGATATTTTGATATATCAAACGATTTGAAAATGGAGTTCCGAAAGATATGATATTTTTTGATATTAAAATGATTTGAAAAGAAGTTCTGAAAGATATGATATTTTGGAAATGAATCTTTGAAAGGTTATGATATTTTGAGATATTAAAATGATTTGAAAGGAAGTTTTGAAAGGATATGATAATTTAATATATTGAAATGGTTAGAAATGACTTGATATTTACTTTGATAAATATTTGAATTGAAATATATGGTATGATGATATATTGAAGTGGTTTGAAAATGATTTAATCTTTATTTTGATAAAGATTTGGGTTGAAATGATATTTGATTTTGAAGTATAAAATATTGTTTTAAAGTTATAGCTATGGGTTATAATAACGATTGGTTGTTAAAGAGACCGGGATCGGATATTGTCTTATAGCCGGCCAATACCGAAAACCACTTTAACAACTGTGTACGCGGTGGAGATTCCAGAATGAAGTAGGATGGTGGCGACGTTCTCGAGGTATATTACGTGGACCCAACTCTCGTGAGTTGGCATATATGACTAAAACATGAGCTATACCGAGCTACACAAAGGGTCGCACCCTCTCAACGAGCATGCTTCTTCGGAAATCGTTCTATTACTTTTGTGATTCGATACGTGGCGCCACTTTGATTCGGGGGTATTGTTTGAGGTGGGCGGAAGCTGCTGGCTTGCCGTCACCACCGATCCGGGAGTGCAAACGGTGTATCCACCCTGGCATTGCTTCGCGTGCCGTGTCATATCCTTATATCGAGCCCACTACGATTTTGGTTTTAAAGATCCGACCACGTTAAGGTTCACCATCCCCTTAACGCTATTTTCTATATGATTATACTTTACTTATTAGACACTACTGTATATAGCGTATAGTACTATATAATAAATAGTTTAACGGATCGTTAGAGGATGGGCGGTCCCAAGCATCTTCTAAGTTACTTGTACCTTTACTACAGTTCACTTGAGTTGGTTTACATTGTATAAGTATGTATGTCCTGACTCAAGTGTTTGTATTTTTATTTACGCTTGGGACAACCAGTGTTATCACAGATTTGGATTTCCACTTTCTGGAGATTGAAATCGCTGGAGAGCATCTGCATGTCAAGTTTTATCTTTTGCAGTCTGTTTTTCCTTTCAGCTCTTGTATTAGTAGACTTCTATGTAGTGAGACTTCCTTTGTACTTTATATCTTCTATTGTATTTTATGTAACTCTGATATTTTTATATAGTAGCTTCATGAACTACTATTTCTTTTACTTCCGCTGCATTATTATTACTCTGTGTCTGTGATCTGTGATTTTTATTTACTGTATATTTTGAGATTTGCCAAATTTGTTTATTTACAACGCGGTATTTTGAGCAATTCAATTCCGGCATGAATGTCTACCTATACACTTATAATGGATGCGAATGGTCGAAAATACCTGGTTGTTACACTCGTAAACTCATAATTTTAAATTAAGTAAAGTTTAAATTATAAATTATAAATTAAATTGAATAAAGGTTTTAAACACAATTTAAACACATTTAACAAATGTTTAACAAGTAATAATAATTTTTAACAAGTGTAATTAAAGTAATATGAGTTTGTACAAGTGTAATTTAAAGATAGTATTAATTTAACAAGTGTAAACATATTACTTTATGTAATTGCAAGTGGCCTATGTTAATATTAAATAAAAGAAACAAATCTAAAAATGAAACCATGAAATCAAAGTCGGTAAAACAAAAATAATCTCAAACCAGAAATAAAAATGCAAACCTGAAAACAAAAAAATGGCAAGACCAGAAAGAAAAAGAGAAATGAAAAACAAAATCAAACCTGATCCAAGTGCAAAGATCAGATTCAAACTTCAACAATAAAGTTGCAAATCAAAACTGGGGAAAGTGATTCAAATGCAACAAGTTCAAAAATCAGTTCCATTCTCAGTTTTCAAAGCTATAAATTAGAAAGAAAAACCTGAAACAAAGTCAAGTTCAAATTCAAACCTAAAAACAAGTAAGTAAATGAAGCTCTAGAGTTGAAGAAAATTCAAGCCTCAACCTGAAGCAGTAGATTAAAGTCCAGGTCCAACATCAAAGCAATCGACTAAAGTTTCAGATCAAATTCAATTTCAAGTTTCTACTTCAAAGTAAAAGTAAATTTCAGAAATGCAACAGTCTCTGTTCTCTGTCTACATTTATACTTGAACCTTTCTGTGTGTTTTGATATTTGAATTTATACTTAAAGTATACTGTGAAAAATGATTGTTTGATTGCCAATTTTGACTGCATGTTGTATATATATGAAGTTGTGAGTGTGCATGCCTGAATATGCCCCTGTTTGTTGTTTATAGGCATATGATAAGTTTAAAAATTTGAAACCTCACTCCTCAACCTTCTTTAAGATTTGATGTCTAAACAATAAATGCATGAATTTGCAAGATTTAAATTTTAAAAATACTCTTAAGTATTAAAAGTGAAAGGGTTTACTAGGAATGTAAAAAATAAAGAAAAAATCAAATCTTGTCAAAATTTAGTTGATTATAACTCGGGTTTTGATTGCGTAGTCCTATTCATCTTCATAAACTATGATTTTTAAAAACAAATTCCTGATTTTTTAGTCAGGGAATCACGAGCATTCTCGAGTTGAATGAAAATTGGGTTTTGACAAAAATCTGACGATCGGAGCAAGGATAAATCTCGTGACCGAAAAGGGAGCAAGTTGGAGGTCTTAGATCACCAGAAAAATGTTCGATGATTTTCTGGTTCGTCGTGGATGCGTGGCGAAGCCGCTTTAGGGTTTAAGTCAAGTTTGGGTCAGCATGAGAAACGAGGCTGGTTCGTCGCTATCATCGCATCGGGTTGAATCAGACCCGAGGGAAATGAAGGATGGAACTGTGGTGGAGGTTCATGTAGGATGGCGTGTGTTCCGGTGGTCAGATTCATTGTGGCGAATGGTTTTGGGTCGAGTAGGTCCAGTTCCAGTTAATTGCTCGTCGACCTCGTTTTAGATCCTGGTGTTCGACGTAGGTTTTGTATAGTTGTTTAAATCAAGATGGTCGACGAAGACTTGTTGGTGGCAACGGGTTGGTCGGAGAGGGACAGAGTTTGGAGCATGTGCACCAGTTTGACTTTGTATCGGTGGACGTTGGGTTGATTACAGAGTTTGGGAAGAAATGATGCCTCGGTTTTTTGTTCGGGATTGCGTGGGTTTGACTCGAAGAAGAAGAGGGTGGCGAGTAACTCGAAGTTGAGCTCGAGTATTGGACGAATTTTCTTAGGTTTCAGTGGAAGCTAAGTTAACCAGATTTTAAAAATGAAATGTTACTAAACACTAATCAAACTTTAAGGTCTTAAGTCAATTAGTGTGATAATAATGATTTATTAAACGAGGTTTAAATGGTAATTAAAGTAGTCAATAACCATATAATGGTTTATCTTTAAATTCATTTAAGTAATTAATGATTTGTTAAGTAGATAATTAAAGAATGAAGAATTTTAAATCCTTAATTTAATTTAAAGGTTTAAATTAAGGTAGTTAATTAAAAGATTATTACTTAAAGAAGGATTAATTAATGACATTTATTAAAGAATAATTACTTAATAAAATGGGTAATTTATTAAGGGTTGGTTAATAAATTTGTAATTTAAAAGATTTTCAAAGTAAGTAAAGGTTAATTTCTTAATAATTTAAAGGTTGATTAATTGATGACTTAAAAGTTAATAAATTTGTAATTACTTAATGTAATTAAGGGACAATTAATTATATAATTAACTTAAGGTTAATTAATTAATGAAGGTGATTAAGAAATGATAATTAATTAAGGAGTAATTAATTTGTTTAATTAATTAAGGATAACTAATTAAATGGTAATTAATTAAAGGTTCAGTAATTAATAAGAGCAAATAATTAGGGGTTAATTATTTAATGATTAGGAATTGATTAATTTATTAATTAAAGTTAATTTATTTATAATTAAGGGTTAATTATGTAATTAACTTAAAAGTTAATTTAATCCATGTGAATAATAAAGGACTAATTAATAAATTAAAGGTAATTAATTAAGATGGATAATTAAGGATTAATTAATTAATACTACATGATTTGTAATTAATGAATTAGAATTGAGTAATTAATTCATGAGTAATTAATATAATTGAAAATTAAATTGAATTAATTTAGGATTTAAACAATTAATTAATCCTGTTTATAAATGATTATTGAATGCTTGAATTGCTTATGAATGTATGCATTGTATGAATGCCTTGAATTGATTGTGATCTTTGAAAATTGTAATACATTGTTTTATGAATTGAGTTGTATGTGATTTATTTATTTATTCATTTTACCTGTAAAACATTTATTTATGGATCTGTGAATAAAGATAAGCATTATAGATTACACTGCTTGTCGATATTGACATGATTAATACTATGATGATTGATGATGTTGCACTATTGTGTAAAACCCCTGGACTACATGATACACACACAAATATGGATTGCACAAGGAAATTGGTTTAGTCATAGATTTTTGAAATGATTTTAAAAGCTGAATTTTGAATCCAAACGGTTTTGGAAATGGAATTGGGCTAAAGGTGAAAAGCTTTTGAAAAAGAGTTTTAAAGATGAAAGTTATTTTTAATAACTTGATGAGGTTTTGAAATTTAAGTAGTTTGATTTGAATGTAAATTCAAAATTTGAAATTGAATTCTATATTTGGAAATTATGGTTTAGAAAGGTTACATAAGTTATAAATGTGTTTGTATGGGTTTTTAAACCATTTTTAAAGTAGTGTTTTGGGAATTTGAATTTAATCTAGGTATTATACCTGAAGGGCTTTAACTTGTATAAATGTAATCGAATTTTCCCGAAACGAAAACTATTTGTTTTCCAAAAATAAATGCTTCCATATAAAGAAGGAATTTCCAAATTGTGTTGAAAAGATTTCAAGTTTGAAATAGAGTTGTTTGGAAGCTATAATTGAATCTTTGTGAAAGATGACTAAACTTTGTTTTGAAATCGAAGAGGATTTTAAATGGTATATCTTTTATATAAAAGATTTGAAATGGGTATTGTTTTTGAAAGCTACGAATCTATGTAAATGGTTTAGAAAGCTATAAATTGAGTCTTTGATTTAATAACTGGATGAGTTAATCCAATTTGAAAAGGAAATTGTTTCGAAAAGCCGTAAATGAATCTTTGTGAAAGATTGGGAAACTTTGTGAAATGAATCATTTGGTTTAAAAAGATTTAAAATGGTGATTTGTTTAAACCTTTTGAGGAAAGGATTTGGATTTTAAGTTGTGACTTAACAGGGATCCTATTATCCATGTGCTTTTTAAATATAAGCGCCCACTATTCGATTTAGACGGGAGAGGACCTAGTGTCATATAACCCATTCCGAATAATGATACGACGTTATGGATAGCATTTGAAGACCGGTGGTGAAGACCGGATATTTTCCAAAACGAATGCATAACTCGCCATATGCCTCTGCACCGAATGGTCCCCGGTATAGAGATCTCCATATGTGATGGGAAGTCCGGACGTGATTAGGAATTATCCGGATTTGCAAGGGCTTCTTTGTGAAGTGCCTTCGGTTCTGTTCGAACCTGAAACGGACTTGTATGGATGTGTGTCTGACATTACACTTTGAGATGTAAAGTTGATTTCTATCAAATACATTTCTGTTTGGGGGTGGGAAATTTATTCTCTTAGCTTAATACTCTCACTGAGACGTACGAGCTCAGAGGTTATGTAGTTGATGGTTACTAGTGATACATTCCCAATTTGATAGTGTGGCATGTTGAATGCCGCTGTGTGTTGCTGATCATTTGTTGATCGAAGCATGGCTTTTGTGAAAAGCGTAGCTTTATGGACGAGACCTCATCGGACCTCACTCCCTGGAAATGGTCGAAACAGGAAAGATGCGACAAGGTTACAGGGGTCGCACCCCTAGGGTATGTCCATTCCTTCTGGAAAAGGGTGGAATCATGGTATGGAGCCCAGATATTTAACCTATGTGGTTACTGCAAATACATTGCTTGTTAATCCGTGAGATGATGGTTTTGATGACAACAACCTTAAAATAGATTATAAAATATAAATTCTAACAGTATAAGTTTAGACATATAGGTATATGTAGGATTTAACCATGCAGGTAACAAGAATGAAGACTGTACAGTATAGAGATTCAAGATATCAAGGTTGAAGACTCATGGGTATCAAGATTATCAAGAGTTCAAGAATTCAAGTAATTTATTCTTTAATTAGAAATTTTGTTAAAACTCCTAGAAAAGCAATGGCATCTTAATATCCAATTTATTTGTGGAATAGAATCCACTTCGAGCCCGTTAATGGGAAGGAACCCTAAATAGGATGGAATCTACGAAAAATCTAGTGGAACATTGTTTTGTATCCGCTAACCTTTTATTCAAAATGAACTTTCAAAATTATATCTTGTTTTCAAAATGATTTCAAAACCTTCCTTTTAAAAGCATAAAAAATATCTATCCTAATTTTAAATACTTTTAGCCTCAAAATAATCTTTAATTTCAAAATCAAATTACCTTTGTTTTAAACTATCTTTTAAATATAATATATTTAACTTTTAAATATTTATATTTTAAATAGTAAAATTTTGTATATATTATTTTTTACATTTACTTATGTATTTTAATTATATTCAAGTATATTTATAATGTTTGTAATAGTTTTAATATAAAATAAATGTTATTTTCAAAGAAAATCAAAACACCAAAAAATCCTTTGGGATGTCGACATGCCCAAGTGCCCTATGTTGACATGGTGTCAGTTGAGTTCAAAATTTAAATTTCAAAAGATGTGTCTACTCGTCATAACTCTTTACGAATGGACATGGCTGTTGTTACTCTATAAATAGGGGTTAGTTTCAACGAATTTTAACAGAAGTTTTCTGGTTTTCACTGCTCTTCTTCTTCCACATTTCTATATAAGAATTCTTATCATTACTCTGTCGAAATAAACATTGAATCTAACTAGATTATCTCTCGTTTGATTCTCTATCACCATCTCAACAAGATCCTCGGTGCTATTAAGAGTTACAGGCATTTTGTAATCAATTTAGCAAAAAAAAGTGTGATTGTAGCCTTGGAAATCAATCAAGCGAGATAAGGTGTGATTGTAGCCTTGGGAAATCAATTGGGTGAACTTGTTGTCCGGGAAATCAAGTATCTCTACCTAGAGGATTTTGATTCTAGAGGGTGTATCTCGTTGCCTTGAAATCGAGGGTGTAAGTGTAAAGATTGTTTTTGAAAAGAAATCTATACTTATATGCAGGACTGGATGTAGGTTAACTCCGAACCAGTATAAAATTCAGTGCGTTCTTTCCTTTAGTGCTTTTACTTTATATTTGCATTTGTGTTTGATTCTGTGATCATATATGTGCCTGAATATTGCATACATTTGTGTTTAAATTAACAAGAACTCAAAAATTTAATAATTCTTTATACACACTATTCACCCCCCTCGAGTGTTTATCCTTAGCCTTATGATCCTTAATTCGCATTTCTCACATTTGGTATCAGAGCAAGGTTTTCAAAGTTACATAATCTGATTTTTGAAAACGTTTTCGAAATGGCTATGAACACTGGTATTGTTACTAACGCTAGTTCCTTGTCACTAGTTCATTTGTAAAAGGTTAGTCTACTATCAGACCACAACTTTTTAATGGAAGTAACTATGCATATTGGGCATGTAGGATGAAAATATATTTACAATATATAGGATTAGACACTTGGAATATCACACAAACTGAATATTTTGAACCCACAACTGGTTTTTCACAGTGGACCGCTGAGCAAAAGACTGTTGCACAAAATAATTCTAAAGCAATGAATATTCTGTTTTGTTCACTTGACAGAAATGAATTCAATAGAGTGTCAGTTTGTAAGTCTGCATATGAAATCTGAAAAACTTTGCACGTAACTCATGAAGGAACAAGCAAAGTTAAACAGACCAAAATTTCCATGTTCACAAATCAGTTTCAATTATTTAAAATTAATTCTAATGAGTCTATTTTAGATATGTACAGTATATTTTAGAATATTGTGCATTCTTTAATATCCTTGGGAAAAGAATTTTCTGAAGAAGATCAAGTCAGAAATTTTTTAAATTCTCTTACTATAGAATGGGATCAAAAGACACTTGCGATCGAAGAGGCAAATGACATCAGTACCTTAAAAATAGAAGAATTAATTGGAAATCTAATGTCATTTGAAGTCCAAATGATCGGGAAAAGAGAAAGAAAAGCATCTGAAAAAAATCAATAGCATTCATTGCATTGACCGATGGATCAGACTCAAATAGTGATAATGATGAAGAGAGCCTTTATGACTAGAAATTTTAGGAAATTCCTGAAATACAGAAAGATGAATAATATCAAGAGAAACAACTATAAGAACTCTGAAAATCAGAATATAGTGCCAAATAATGTCAAATGTTTCAACCGTGATGAACCAGGCCACATCAAAAGAGACTGTCTGTATCCAGAAAGGCAGAATCCTCCTATGAACAATGATCCAGCAAAGAAACGAAAGCGTGCATTTACTGCTACTCTAGATGATTCAGATTAGTCCTCAAGTGATGATGATTAGAAAACAGATAATCCAAATTTGTGTTTCGCGGCAGTTCACGACTCCGACGAATTCAGTGAAACGGACTAAGAAAAAGGTAAACATTTGCAATATAATTTGTTGAAATTGCTTGATTAGAATTAGATGCTTAATTGCTTGATTGATTGATTTTGAATTGGTGTGTTATTTTAATTTTAAAATTTATTTTCTATTTTCTATTTTTATTTATTATTTTATTATTATTTTTATAAGTATAAAAATACTTTCTGAAATATACTATAAGTCCAATAATATTTCATAAATATATAGACCTTAAAAATAAAAAAGTATATATATATTTATTAGAGAACTTAGGAAAAATTAGTCATAAAAATTCACTGGCACATGTCAACATGGTCCCTATCATGATATCGACATGGGTACCAGCATTTGAATTTCAAAATTTGAATTCAAATGTTTGAATTTCCCTCCACCTTTTCACTTCATTCAGTTTTCTGAAAAGCTACCTTTTGACCAGAGAATATGTCCTTTGAGAATCCATTTATTCACTATTTTTTATCATATCTTTTCACTCTCATTTTCAAATTCAAACTCTTTCTTCGAAACTTCAAGCTCTGTATTCTCGACTTTAATGGCTTCTTCAAGCAACCCCTCCATCATGAGAATTTCCAAAAAAATAAAAGAGCAACTCTTCAATGATCCGGAGGCAATAAAAGCATACATCAATTATGCTAATTATGCCAAAGTCCATCGCGGAAACTTTTCTAGTTTTCAAGATTTCTCTTCTTATGAACTTGATTCTCTTTTTGCAAACAATGGAGTTCTTAGTCTTATTGATGCTTCTCAAAATGATTTTGTTTGCCATCCAAATCTTGTCAAAATTTTCAATGCTTATTTAAACCGTGGATTTTATAATAGAAATGAGGATGAAATTTGGAGTAGTGTCAAAAGCACTAGAATTGTTTTGAATTGTGATCTTTTGGGTACCATTCTCAATTGCAGGAGCACGGGAATGGATCTTTTTAACTTTAAAATCGATCAAAATGACCGTGAGAAATTTTATCACATTTTTGAAGGGAATGATAATTTTGAATTTAAAAATCGAAATGTTCGACCAAAGGAAAGAATTGCCAATCTTCTTTTGCAACATACTTTGACCTCAAGATCGAGGAATTTTAACAATCCTACTTCAAAAGTTTGCAAAGCACTTTTTGCTATATTTGAAAATTATGACATAAATTGGGCGCAAGTTATTTGGGATGAACTTCGTCCTAAAAATCTTGAAATGGGTGAGAACACTTTGTATCATAGAATTTATCTCACTCGAATTTTTAACTATTTTGGAGTGGATTTCAAAGGGAAAGAATTTGTTTCTAGAATTTTTTTTAATAATTACAACATTTTACTTATGAAAATTCCATTTGTTTTTCAACCTTATGAGACTCTTGCCGAAAAGGAAGAGCGTTTGGGTCATGAGGAAATAGAAGAAGAGGAAGAGGAAGAGGAAGAAGAAGAAGAAGGGGATGTAATGGAAATTGAAGAAGAAGAAGAAGATGAAACCTCTTTGGAAAGTATCGACTATCCTCCTAATCCATCCAACAAAAACCGTCTCAAAAACATAAAGACGATTGTTGATAATCAACGGATTCTTAAACGATCCGTTAGTAAGAAGTTGGACAAAATTTCATCCAAGACGAACAAGTTCATTTCCAAAGTCAGCAAGAAACTTGGACTTTCTTCATCATCATCATCCTCTAACTAGTTCTACGTTATCGTATCTCGTTGTATTAATTTTAGTTTATTTTGATTTAAATGTTCGTGTAGTTCTTTATGATTAATCGTTGTATCGTCTTAAATATGTATTGAAATGAAATTTTCTTTCTGTTATCTAGCTTATATTATCTCCAGAATAAATGTTAGTGTATTATATAAATATATATATATATATATAGAGACACACACACATAATTATTCAAAAAATCAAATATCATCAAATATCACTACACTATGTCGACATATCCCCTATGACCATGTCGACATGTACTGGTCAGAAATGACAATTCATTTTGAATTTGAAATTTGAATATTTACCATATGTCTATTCATTTCAAACTAATTTCTACACCTATAATTTGACGCCCCACCTCTATACTCACGCTAGCCATGAACACTACGGAGTAATGTCGTCAACTAGCGCGAAGAATAAGGCTGTTGAGGAGCGACATCTGTGTAATTGCCTTGTGCGAGCAATGGTATGTAAGATAGTATGACAAGAGGAAATCCGACACACCGATATAAACTCAAAGCATCTACACAGTGGCTATATATGATCTTCGGAAACAAATATAGAAATAATCATAACAAAAATCGGTCACAGATATCCATATCACAAAGGCGGAAACAGATATGAATATAACACTTAGAAGTGTTTATCAGAGTAGTGGTCAAACAAGATCCACGATATAAAATGCAAGTGCTAGATAAAAGAATATGTATACATCAAAGAGTCTCTATCTCGAATGTATAGCAACAAAAACTACCAATACAGTGTAGTTAGCCAAAAGTCAGATAATACTCGATGATGAGGAGTCAAGCAAAAGCACCTGTAACACCTCGGTCTGACCCGAGTATTATTTGATAAGAAAATAATAAACGAATCAGTCTAGCTATAAATATTAGGTAAAATGATATAGAATAAGAGATATGAAAATGATAACCATAAAGTCATACAGTGATAAGTATGTAATTGAAAATCAAGCAGAAATTAATCAATATCACAAGAATCTTCTCAAAGATCAAAAGGAATGTCAGCACTTTATTTTTATTCACCAAGTCACAAATATTGGAAAACATCACAATGCCAATTGTAAAAGTTGTTGAAACACAAATTCGCCAATGCACAAATATTGATAGAACTTATCAATGTAATCACAAAAATTGGTGAAACACAAATTATAGAAATCATCAATAGAAACCCAGAAATCACAAAATGGGGGGAGGCCTATCACAAAACGGGAGCATGAAAACTCACCAACACGTGTACCACAAAACGGAACGATGTTCCATGGTTGCTAACTATTAATTTTGAGCCGAAGCTCCATAAAACGGCCCGAAGACCATGGTTCGCTACCCCACCAAATTGAGCCAAAGCTCCATAGAAACGTGGTTTAGTCTCCCTCGCAGACAAAGGGACTTCGCACATTGCTAGTCAAAATCATAAAATGATCATCATCAATCATCAAGAAGTGTGAATTACACTAAGCTAGTAAATAGATGAGTTTAGCTTCATGTCCCATAACCACTGGCTTAACTTAAATATTTACGAACAAAATGTGAGTCTCCACTCGAAAATTGTCACAAGTGATTCAATCAAACAAGTCCAAGAATTGACCGATGAAGTAAACACAAGCGTTTCATACCACTCATTTTACTAAGCCATTTAATTAGATTTCTCATACGAGTGGGGTAATGGTTTGTATATACCAATAGATTGGAAAATAGTTTTATTAAAAATAGAGTAGTAATCATCTTTAAGAAAGAGTTTGAATATTTACTACTAGTATAGAAACCTTTGTATTTTAAAGCGGCAGACCATAAAAATGATTGTAAGAACAATCAATCACCAAAATTCCACCTTCAAAGACGTGAATTAATTCCAAAGAAATCGATTCCAAACCCATCAAAATGGATATATCCAAAAATTCCAAAATAAAAGTCATCAAGGTCGATAATAATTGATAACAACAAATCAAAAAAAAAACAACGAATCGATAAAAATTGGAAATCAACAAAAAATAGGCTAAATAGGCAAATAGAAGCAAGTCAGTCGATTGGCTGCAAATGGCCAGTCGACTGATCCAGAAACCTGGACGTTTCATTTCCTGCAGTCAGTCGATTGATTACAGAGGCCAGTTGATTGATTGCAGGAAACAAAGACATCCAGTCTCTACAAACAGCCCTCAGAGCATTTATTTACTACAGCCAGTCGACTGACTGCAAAAGGTCAGTCGACTGACTGGGTACCGGGGTTGTTTTTCAGCCTATCAAATGAAGAGAAAACTCTCGACGATTGTAACCGGATGACCAACGGGCGCTAAGGGTTTATGCCAATCGGCAAGCCATCCCTATAAGCTCTTCGATGCATCACCAAAAACATGTTCAAACATCAAAGTAAAGATTTGACTTCAAAACACCAAAAATTGGAATATTCACCAATTCAATCCTAACCAAAAGCAAATGCACATGAATAAGGGTTAGGAATTCGTACACAACAATCAAAGATAGTTATGGACATAGATGTGAGATAAAAATCTCACCTTTTACACAAAAACACGGAAGAAGAAGCTTGGAGGTAAAGGACGATCAACCACTCTTCAATAAAACCCAAGGAGCTTGAATCTAAGCTCGAAAGAAGAACATTTCCCAAATTAGGTTTTGGAATTTCTGAAATTGAAGGTAGAATGAGTTGGAGAAGAAGAAGAGGATGCTTACCAATAGCTTCTCTTTGAATTTGGAGTTAGAGCTTGGATTTGCAATGGAACTAGGGCTTAGGAATTCTAATTCTTTTTCTCTTCCTCCATTTTTATGAAAAGCTTGAAGGTATTAGGAAATGAAAGTGAATGAAGAGAAGTGGGGGTGGACCTAGAGTTCATAGTTTAGGCTAACCCAACCCAAAGTCCAAAGTGCAAAGGTCAAATTTTTAGCTAACTCCAAGCATATCGAAGTTTATACCCAAAAAGATCAAAAACGTCATTTTGAACTCAATGGAAGTGGTCTCGAGTCCTAATTTGACTGTTTGCATAAAGTAGCATTGCGGACTATAATCCGACTAACGATGCTATATTTAAAAACATAATCGTAAAATATGTGGGTTGTTACAGACTCCTCTCCTTAAAGAAATTGCGTCCTCGCAATACTTAAGAAGAAAAATATAAGTAACAACTATAAAATCATATCAACACAAAATAAATTTGAAATAAAAAGTTCACCTCTAAGGAGCACGTGAGAGATAGTCCGTATGCGTTCGCTCGATGAATTCTCTGGATTCCCAAGAACAATCCTTAGGATTTGAGGACCATTGGACTTTCACAAGAGAAACGTCTTTATTTCGAAGGCGTTTAACCTCCGAAGCAATGATATGAATAGGATGTTGCTCATAAGTCAAATTAGGTGAAACTTCAATTTCTTCCACAACACCGGGCTCAAGTATAGAATCGAAATCTCGATGACATTTCCGTAATTGAGAAACGTGAAACACATCATGAATAGTAGAAAATTGAGCCGGTAATAAAAGGCGATAAGCCACGGAACCAATACGTTCAGTGATGGAAAATGGACCAATATATCGAGGTGCTAACTTTCCCGATCGACTGAAATGCACAACACCTTTCATAGGTGCAACACGAATAAACACAAATTCTCCCACAGAAAATTCCAATTTTCTTCTTCGGTTATCGGCATTGGATTTTTGCCTACTTTGAGCTTCTTTCATCCTATGACGAATAAGTTCAATCTTTTATATGGAATCACAAATAAAATTTTGACCTAAAACTAGCTTCTCACCGGCCTCAAGCCAACAAGAAGGAGATCGGCATGGCCTTCCATAGAGTGCCTCAAAAGGTGCCATACCAATACTAGATTGGAAGCTATTATTATAGGAAAACTCAACAAGAGAAATATGATCTTCTCAACTTCCACCAAAATCAAGAACACAAGCATGAAGAAGATTTTCAAGCGTTTGATTCACATTCTCGGTTTGTCCATCGGACTCAGGGTGATAGGCGGTGCTAAAATTAAGCTTCGTTCCCAAAGCCTTTTGAAGACTCTGCCAAAATCCACTAGTAAACAATAGATCAGGATCACTAACAATAGAAGTAGGATCTCCATGCAATTTAACAATTTCTTTAATAAAGAGTTCGGCCAAAAGAGGCACGATCCGATTGGAGTAAACGGGAATAAAATATGCGGATTTTATAAGTCTATCAACAATCAACCATAGGCTATCGTGACCTGAAAGAGAGCGGGGAAGACCATTAATAGAATCCACGGAAATCTGATCCCACTTCCAAATTGGAATGTCCAAAGGTTGCAATAACCCATTGGGCCTTTAATGTTCGGCGTTAACCAGTTGGCAAGTCAAGCAACACTTAGCAAAATTAGCAATATCAGATTTCATCCCATCCCAATAATAAAGTCGCTTCATATCCGCATACATTTTACTACTACCAGGATGAATGGTGAATTTAGAACGATGAGAATCTTCTAAAATGTATTTACGAAGATTATCAATATTTATCACGATAAGTCTACAAAATTTTCGAATACCACCACGAGAATCAATATAAAAGTCTTTCAAACCTTCAATATCAATTTTATCCCTACAACTTTGGCTAAGAAGAGCCAATTCGGGATCAAACCTTTGAGCTTCAAGGATGCGGTCTAAAAGAAATGGATGAGTCTCTAGGCTACATAAAATAAGAGATAAACAAAAATCGGATTCATGATCTTGAATCTCACAAGTGGACAAAGTCTCGAGATCGTTCCATTCGGATGTCATCATAGAAACAACCGTTGGTTGCTTACGACTAAGTGCAACTGCAACACGATTTCCCTTTTCGGGAGTATAAAGAATATCAAGATCATAAGATGCTAGAAATTGAAGCCAACGTTGTTGACGCAAATTAAGTTCCTTTTGAGAAAATAAAAACTTTAAAGATTTATGATCGGTGCAGAGAACAAATTTCTCCCCCAAAAGATAATGACGCCAAATTCGAAGGGCAAAAACAACATCCGCGAGTTCTACATCGTGAGTGGCATACCTAGTCTTGGCAGGCTTTATTTGCTTAGAAGCATAAGCAATAACGCGTTCTCTTTGCATAAGAACGGCACCTAACACGACACGACTAGCATCGGTATAAACAATAAAATCTTGGTTCCCTTCAGGAATCACAAGAATAGGAGCATTGGAAAGAAGTTCTTTTAATTTCTAAAAGAAGCTTCACATTTGTCTGACCAAATGTATTTAACTCCTTTCTTTGTCAAGCTAGTAAGGGGCACGACAATTTTAGAAAAGTCTTTTATGAACCGACGGTAATAACCCGCCAATCCAAGAAAACTACGGATTTCCGTCACATTCTCCGGTCTCTTCCAATCTTGCATCGCTTCAATCTTTGAAGGATCTACGGAAATTCCAGATTCAGAAATAATATGGCCGAGAAATTTCACCCGAGATTGCCAAAAGTGGCATTTAGAAAAATTTACTTTCAGTTGATTGCTCCTAAGAGTTTCCAACACAATCCGAAGATGCATTTCATGCTCTTCCTCGGTTTTAGAATACATAAGAATATCATCTATAAAGATGAGAACAAATCGATCGAGGATGTCTTTGAAAACTCGATTCATAAGGTCAAGGAAATAGCCGGAGCATTCGTTAAACCAAAAGGCATAACCGGCCATTCATAAGATCCATAGCGAGTACGGAACGATGTCAGAGGAATGCTATCCTCTGCAATACGAAGCTGATGAAAACTGGTTGCTAACTCTAACTATGAAAAGACTCTAGCACCACTAAGTTGATCGAATAGATCATCAATCCGAGGTAAAGGATATTTATTCTGGATAGTAAGATCATTAAGCTTGCGGTAGTCAACGCAAAGCCTAAGTGTACCATCGTATTTCTTCAAAAAAATAGCAGAAGCTCCCCAAGGAGAGGAACTGGAACGAATAAATTGCTTCATCTCCAATTCGGATAATTGTTTACGCATCTTCTCATTTTCCTTATTGGACATACGATAAGGAGGTTGAGTAAGAGGCAGAGCTCCAGGAATTAGATTAATCCTGAACTCAATTGCTCGCTTAGGCGGTAATCCTAAAAGGGGCTCAAATATGTCGGAAAATTCACGAACAACGTGAATAAGAGAAATGACATCTTCCTCATCATCATTATCGTCATCATGAGGATTCAAAGAGTATAAAGATGCTGCCAAGTTGGAATTAGAAACTTTAAGAACAATAGAAATCTGCTTAATAGATTAAGGATGTTGAAGATGAATAATCCGGTCAGGACATAGGATATGGGCTTCATAACGGTTAAGCCAATCCATTCCCAAAATCATTCCGAAGCCCAAGTAACGCATGACATGCAAATCGGCTCGAAAAGACAAATCACACAAAATAATCTAAGACATCTTTACAAAGCAAACTGAGTGTTGCAGATCCACCAACAGGATTTACAATTCTTAAAGAGGTCATTAAAGCCATGACACTCAAAGAAAAAGTATCAACAAGCTCTTTTGATATAAAAGAATGGGATGCACCCATATCAAAAAGTACTCGAATAGGTTGATCACGAAACATAATAATGCCATCAAGGATAGAATGAGAAATACCTTAACCACGAGAAGTGTTACTAGGAGTTTGCACCACATTTAGATTTCCCTCCTTCTTGCCTTGAAGTTTGGGACATGTAGATATATAATGACCCAAACTTTTGCAATAGCGACAAGCAAGGAGCTTTGAACACTTATTTGCATAATGGTCCTTAGAACCACAATTGTAGCATTGCCCGCCACTAGAGGTAGAAGTCTTTACCACAGGAATTGCTTGCTTTCCTTTCTTGTTGGGATAAAGACCTTTGAATTTATTAGGCCTCTTCTTGTTGTTGTTGAAGTTTGTTTTGGCAACCACAATTTCAACATCACTTTCCTTAACTGCCTCTTCAAGTCGAAGAGCGATATCAACAAGTTGATCGAAAGCAACCTCCAATTTCAGAAATAATGGCTTCTTGAAATACTTATTCAAGCCATAAACAAATCTCTGATTCTTCTTCAATGGGGTATTAACGTATTCAACCCCGTATTTAGAAAGAGATTCGGAAGATGCGACGTATTCCGTCACAGAAGATTCACCTTGAACAAGGTCAATAAAACGACGGGCTAAAGCCACTTTCTCAGCTTCTGGTACAAACTTCGATTGAAATCTTTCCCGAAATTTCTCCCAAGTAAGATCCGCTATAATAGTTTCAGAAATCAGAAGTTCATACCAATCTAATGCTCTCTCTTGGAGCATACTAGAAGCCACTTGAAATCGATGAAGATCAATAAGAGTCATGCGAGTAAAGATGCGATCGCATGTTCTAAGCCAAGCTTGGATCTCAATGATGTTTTCGGTACCCTTGAATGGCTTTCCACCCAAATTATTATAATCACTGCACAAACGTGCAAACCCGGATTTAGGGTGAGTAGCCTCTGCAATGGGTCCGGCAGTTTAAGCATTCTTTACAAGATCAAGAAGCTATTGTGCAGACATAAATACTCCATCCTGGGGAGTAGCACTAGATTGACCGGCCCTGGGACGACCTGGTCTAACAATTTCTCTTATTAAAGAAAGAAAGAAAGAAAGAAAGAAGAAAAAGATTAATCTTAGAATGAATATCAAACAAATCTCGATAGATAAAACAAGGCATCACAAAGAAAATAGGATAGAACGGGTCCAATGACTCGAATAAAATCCTAGGGCACGACTCCTAAGATGCACTTATGATGATGATCCTTGTTAAATTATTCTACATTGTTTCGAAGTTTGGCTCTAATACCAAGCTGTGACGCCTCACCTCTATACCTACGCTAGCCAAGAACACTACGGAGTAATGCCATCAACTAGCGTGAAGATTAAGGCTGTTGAGGAGCGACCATCCGTGTAATTGCCTTGTGCGAGCAACGGTATGTCAGATAGTATAACAATAGGAAATCCGACACACTGATACATACTCAAAGCATCTACACAGTGGCTATATATGATGTTCGAAAAAAATGTAGAAATAATCATAACATAAATCATTCATAGATATCCATATCACAAAGGCGGAAACAGATATGAATATAACACTTAGATGTGTTTATCAGAGTAGTGGTCAAACAAGATCCACAGTATAACAAAAGAATAGATACAAGTGCTAGACAAACGAATATGTATACATCATGGAGTCTCCATCTCGAATGTATAACAACAAAAACTACCAATATAGTGTAATTAGCCAAAAGTCAGAAAATACTCTATGATGAGGAGTCAAGCAGAAGCACCTGTAACACCTTGGCCTGACCCGAGTATTATTTGATAAGAAAATAACAAACGGATCAGTCTAGCTATAAATATCAGGTAAAATGATATAGAATAAGAGATATGACAAAAACATATGACAACCATAAAGTCATACTGTGATAAGTATGTAATTGAAAATCAACTAAAGAGTAATCAATATCACAAGAATCTTCTCAAAGATCAAAAAGAATGTCATACTCTTTATTTTTATTCACCAAGTCACAAATATTGGCAAACATCACAATGCAAATTGTAAAAGTTGTTTGTTAACGTAAAAATCTGACGCTAACACCTCGGTGCAAGTAAAGCAAGTGTGAAAGCACCACCCGATGATACGGGAATCAGAAATAAGCAGGAAAATATCAGAAAGACAGTAAAAGACACAGTTTTTATAGTGGTTCGGCTAATAGTCAAGCCTATGTGGACTTTATATCTCTTTATTGCTGACTCAAGTACAACTTATACAACTTTCTTCAATTACAACACACTTTAGACTAGTAGTTCAAACTTTGATGGAGAATAATCTTTCGAAT
Source organism: Allium cepa (assembly GCA_030765085.1). Classification (NCBI taxonomy): domain Eukaryota; kingdom Viridiplantae; phylum Streptophyta; class Magnoliopsida; order Asparagales; family Amaryllidaceae; genus Allium; species Allium cepa. The sequence continues at coordinate 302,131,331 of CM060945.1, read as the reverse complement.
CCATGTTGAATGATGTAGATTTTCTCTTGAAGTTTTTCGTAGTGTCCTTGGTGTTTGGAGTGCTTGAAGTGCTGTTTGAGTTGAGAAAACGGCAGAGTATCGGCGCTTCGAGAATGAGCCCAAAAGATCCCCCGAACGTTGGAGCTCACGCTGTATTTATAGGAGTGTTTTGGTCATAAGTCGTAGGTCGGAAGCTGCGACTTAAAGTAAGTCGTGGGTCGTAGGTCACGACCTAAAGGAAACGAGCTACAACCCATTCTAGTTGCACTTGGCTCCTCCTAGGCGGGTTAGCAGGTCGCACGCGACCTAGGATGGGTCGCTGATCTCTTCTGGGTGAGCGAAGCGATCTAGAAGAGGAATGTCATAAGATGCAGTGACTTATGGAGTTGCCTCGGCCCTGTTTAGTTCGTGTATGACCTTATGAAGAGTCATGCGGTCTTTTACAGCCTTAACCCGTTAGGTCATAGACCGCTGACTCGTTAAGTCGCTGGACCATTAAGTCGCTTAGCCCATTTAGGTAGTTAGGTCGTAGATAGATAGGTCGTAGGTCCGAGATAACGACTTAAGGTAGGTCGTAGACCACATGTGGGCGACCTAACAGAGGGAAGCTTCGGCCCTTCCTGGTAACACTGGTCTCTTCTGGATGAAGTACTAGGTCGTGGACGACTTAGTGGAATGGTTGGCAACCTTATAGTACTAAGATATACGATGTAGCGACCTAAGCTAACTTGTTAACCCACTATGTCGCATAGCCCATTAGTTCATTAGGTTGCTTGTGATTTTAGGTCGCTAGGTCGCAGACCTCTTAGGTCGGTAGGTCGCTAACTCGCTTCTTACTTTAGGTCGCTAAGCCGCCAGGTCTCATAAGGTCGCTGAGTCGTGGCTTCCTGTAAGCAGTTAGGTCGTCCACCTCTTAAGTCGTTAGGTCGTCCATCTCTTAAGTCGTTAGGTCGTCCATCTCTTAAGTCGTTAGGTCGCCCATCTCTTAAGTCGTTAGGTCGCTGTGCTTACGTAAGTCGCTGGGTCACTCCAACTTGTTAACCTCTTTAGGTCGCTTCGATTGTTGAGTCGTTAGGTCGCATAATGAAGGAATTAACACTTGCCCCTCGAAGTACACGCCTAGGTCGTAGGTCGTGTGCTTCGACTTAGTTCCTTAGGTTGTGAGCGACTCAAACGGTTTGCTAGGTCGCGTGATGGTATGCCTTCCTTTCGTATAAATTGTGCAACCCGCTTCTTCTTCACTTTACCTGCTTCATCACTCTAAGCCGCCATTAACAAACTTTCGAGCTTCCACAGGCCAATTTGGTTAGCCAGTTGTCGATTCATTTTCACCATCGCATTGTGTAAGTAAACTCGACCTTTATCCTATCCACTATCACCATCAAATCATGAATTCCAATCTTCTGACTCCTTACCAATTTCGTACATCGCGCTTCATTCTTGAGTTATGCTGATTGCCATTAGCCATGTTGCCGTTGTGATCCATGAGAGCATAGTATGGTACTGTGTTTATGATAGATCTGAGATGTTTCAGATCAGTATTTCGGTGATTTGGTGGTATGGCTAGATGATGGGTTTCATTGAGAAGATGGTGGATTTTCGTGGCTAATGAGTTATCGGGTTAGGATGTAGCAGTTGCTGGATAGAGAGGAAGGAAGCGAGCTAGGGAAAAAATCATAGTGGTGCCAGCAGGAGATGGTCCAAGGCTGCCAAGTTTCATCAGAGGCGACCTAACAAATCCGAACGACTTAAGAGACTTTGCGACTTAATGTGCTGAAATGACCTTAGTGCCCGCGACTTAAATTGCGCACGACTTAACTCACTTGCGATTTATCATATCTGTGGCTTAGGCTTTAGGTCGCGGCCGAGCTAGGACTTGGATGATTTTGCACTGTCGAGAAACTTCTTGCGGCTTATACCTATCTCGCTTACTTGTTAGGTCGCGTACGACCTAGGACTTGAGCAAATCCTCACTGCCTTGACTTGAAGCCTTTTAATTTGAACTTTGAACTATCGAGATAACTCGCATGACTTTGCTATGCTTGCTTAACAGATTATACCAAATTTGACGCTAATAACCTGTTAAATACAACATTTGCAAAAAAATTGGGCGAATATACTACCACTGATTGCCCACATCAAACGACAGATTAGTTGGTAAAGGATAATCAACATAAAGAGCTTATATGAAATGTTGTGAATCAACAAACTCAAGTGAAGTATTAAAGCAAAGCATCGTTTAACTAACACTGATTCGATTGCATTAACACTGCACTTACATTTGGACTCAAAACAACAAACTCTGAAACTTTATAATTGACTAATGTTGGTTAGCTTAAATTCAGTTATATTTGCTTGCTGCTTTGTTAGTTTTACACAACACTTCACACATTTAGGAAACGTGCACCTTCATATTTGAATATCCAGTTCCTTGTGTAGAATGACTTCTCATCAAGAGGAGGAAGTAGAACAAACTGGAGAGGCCTTCCCGATAGCTGATCCACTGGTCCACCCACCAGAAAGAACTCCAACTACTTTGAGTTACCGAGTGTTCAACCAGTTACGCGCCCAGTTTGGGATTGTAGAAGCAGATGCTATTCTCCCTGGGCCAAATGATTTTGCTGATAATCCTCCCTTCGGCTTTGTTGCCATTAAACGCCAAATCTGCCTTTGTGGTGCCATTCCTTCTTTCAACAATTTTATCCAACAACTCTTTCACCGATTGGCTATTTCTCCTTTTCAATTGCACCCCAACGGCTATGCCATTTTGATGGGATTATGCGTTCTCTTCAGAAGGACGCTTGACCGCCTTCCAAGCTTTGAAGAAATCTGCTATTTATGCACATTTGAGAGAAATAAAGATCATCCTTCCATTATATATGTGAGAAGTGTCAGAAATCGCAAGCTTGTCACTGATCTCTCTGATAGCGCTCATGGTTTTCTGAACCAGTTCTTCTTTGTCCGTTGCCCCCAAGGATTTTATGCTATCTGGAGAGTAGGGGGTAGGCTTGCTTATCCCTATTCTTTCCTATTCTGAGCTTTACGAGATCCGAATTGCTAAATGTTAACTCCGTTCTCTACTTTTGCAGTCCTCCCTCCTCCTTATAGAGACTTTAGCCACAAGTCAACTTTTGAGAGGCTTAATGTTGTGGCGGCTGAGGAGAGAAGCATAAAGTTTTTGCTAAGAGACGAGTTCCTTCATCAGTTCGGACTCTTACACCCTTCTCTCTCTACAGCCTTATGAAGTTCTTGATTCTCCGGCTGAGACACCGGATGCCCCAGTTTTTGTTGAGGAGCCTATACCGAAAGAACCTGCTTCTGAGGCTACTCTGGTGAAGTTCTCTACTTCTACCGATGTTGCGGGGTCATCTGGCAAGCTTGCACTTGCCCCGGTCATTGAAGAAGAAGAGCCTCAAGAACCTCCCCAATATTCAGAGAAGTCCGGTGATGGAGGAGCTGGAAAAACAAGTCCTGCCAAGAAGAGCGGGGATGACACTTTCGAAGGGTTGAGCGACCTGTTTATCACCTCACAAGAGCTCTTTAAAGACGATCCTGTTACTGCTAGAGTTTCCTCTTCAGTAGTTGAAGCAACTTCCTCTTTGCAGCAGACTTCGTTGACTCAAGAGTTGACGTTAGCTACTACACCCATCATTTCCCAGCAACCTAGGAGTGGTTCGTAGTTTGACGCGCGTAGTTTGCACATTACACACACTTAGGATTTTTCAGCACCTATTTGCACTCAACTTTAATACTTCAAGGACTAATCAAGTTTTGTCCCTTTCTCATTTTTAGGTTCTCCAATGGGGCGTAGCGGTTCCTATTATGACGACTTTCAACAGTACGGAAGGTGTGGTCAGTATGATTATAGGCGCTATCTTCCCGCCCACAGGGAAACTGATGAAGAGAGAGCTACTCGAAAAGCTCAAGAAAGAACAACGTATGAAGAAAGGTACGGAAGAAGGGATGAGCAGCATGACTCTTCTCGCAGAGGCGATGACTCTCATAAAAGAAAAACTTATGACGATAGAGGAAAGAGCCATGACATCGGAGACCCAAGCAAGCGGGCCAGGCTTGATGAAAAGACTGCATCTGCAACTTTAGAAAAGGCCGCTGCTCTCACTTCTCTTAAAATTCCTTCAAAGTCTCCTGCGCTTGAAGGAGCCGACATTTAGACACTTCTCGGCAGACCCTCGTACCAAGTTGAGAGAGGTCCGCCAACCCTTCAAAGTCGATTCCCGCATTGGTGCTTAAAGGGAGTCCGCTTCGACCTTGACTTGGTACCCATCGACAAAGAGGCCATGCTACGAAATCTTGACACTGTTAAACTTGATATTAAGAGAATGTCAGGGCGGCAGAAGCTCGTCGATGAGCTTCAGAGGGTGAACCGGGCCAACCTTGAAGTTATGATGACGATGGAGAACGACAAGTCTGAATGGCAGAAAATTCTTGATCAGCACAACACCGAAATGAAAAACATCGCTGAGTACAACGAAAAACTTGAGGCGGAGGTCGAGAAACTTAAGCACGAGCTTACTACTTCTTCCACCTCTTATACTCAATAGGAAGAAGTGCTTCAGAAGCAAGTTTGAGATGCTCATGTCGCTCAATGGTATGTCGAAACCCAACTTGAAGCCTCACAGAAGACGGTGGAAAAATATTGTGCTGACCTTGCAGAGCTACGGGAGAAAGCTAACTCCCAGGACTTAGAAATCACGAGGCTGAAAGCTCAACTATTAAAGACTGAGAAAGAACGTGATGAGGCCATGGCTGGAAAGCGAGCCGCTGAACAATCTCATGAAGAGACAAAAGTCAACATCAGCTATACTCTGTTTGATTTTTACGTCCAAAGCGTCTTGGGGCGTGGAAGCCTTGCATTTTTGGGGCCTAAATATGAAATCACTTTGGCTGAAGTGTGGGAGGCTGTAATGGATATGCTCAAAGGTGCCGGTTATTCCGAATATGAACTTGAGGCGCATTACTTTGATGACGAAACTTCTGCTGCTCCTGCCAGAGGAAAGGAGCAGCTTGTTAAAGTACGAGCCGTAACGATGGGAGGGGAGCATCCAGAGAAAGAAGCACCTTTAATTACCCCTATCCCTCCTTCGACTTCGGCCGACATTGATAACATAGGCTCTGGTTCCCATTCTCCGCCGACGGCTAAGGTCGTAACTGAGATTACAAGCACACAGGGTGGAGACGAAGGCGAAGAAAGCAACACAAGCTTATGAAATTGACGTTAGAAAGCCAAATTCTCCAGGTAACTTTAATGCTGATCTTGCTCAAGTAGACTGCTCATTTGCTTCACCTGAGTTTTATGAGCTTCTTGATTATTTCCTAAATCTCAATGAGCCTTTATCACCTCTCTTTACTGATTTTAACTTCTTTTCTTCTGCAGAGAAAGTACTGAGCATTGTTCAGACTTCCCCTCCTCCAGTTATTCCTCCCCCGTCTCTTCAGGTCACTTCTCCTTCTGCCTCTCAACCGGGGTCGCAAGAGGAGCAAATAGAAGCTCTCTAAGACTTGGACGATCCCATTGCTTCACAAGAACATAGGGGAGAAGAAACTGAAGAGGGCGAAAAGACTCCAAGAACTAACTGGTTCTGACGATGCGCCGTTAGCCACACTTTTTACTCCAGAAAGCGGGCCTTCTTCTAAGAAAAGGGGGAAAAGTGGAGTCTCAAAGAAGAAAGAAGCTTCAGTTGGCGAGAAAAAAGAAGAAACAAGTCCGATTGTTTACCTTTCTCCTTCTTTCCCTACTCTTTCAAGCCGGCACAAGAAGTTGGTCATTCGGCCAGGTGCAGGCTCAATAGGTGGAGGGAAGAAAAAATGATGGCTTTGGTCCTGTTCTTTTTATCTCGCTCTTTGCTTTTTGCTTGTATATAAGCTTGTGTTGACTGGAGATTGTGCGGGTACCAGTCCCCGCTTTCTTTTACTTTGAAACCTGCATACGTATAAAATTCTCATAGTATGGAATAAAATGGTTCTTTTACTTATACAAATTTCTGTCTGTATTTGAGAACGCTTTTATTTTCTGTTTTCATGCAAGTTTCCTTATCCTCTTTATGTGAAGTTGCAGTAAACCTATGGTATGTTTCTTAAGCATTGTTTTCATTTTTGTGATGACTATATTGTATTGCCCCCATACCATGGTTTATTACAATCTCTTTCACATTGGCAAAGTTTCGGAGAACAACTCTTCTGTTTCGAGAAGACTTGTACTCTTTCTTTAGAGAACAACTCTTCCTTTTGAAGGAAGTTTGCATTTGTACTTTATAGGATAATATTTCATTCTGAGAAAATATTTTTTCTAATTTAGTAGAATGCACTTCATATTAGAGGAGTTTTCTCTTTTTTTTGTTGTGAAGTTTTTACAATTCACTTTTTGGAAAAAGTCACTTTTTCTTTGGCAAGTGAATTTTACTTCACAGTACAGTGGGCCTTCCGAAAAAGGGCTTCAACCTGCTTGAGCCTCCGAAGAGAGTTTTTTGTTTGATTGTGCCTTTGAGAAGAGGTCTTTTTGTTTGGTTGCGCCTCTGGGAAGAGGTCTTTTTGTTTAATTGTGCCTCTGGGAAGAGGTCTTTTTTTTCTGCCTCTTGAGAGAGGCTTTTATCTTTTCCCTGTTCACTGGGAAGCGGTCCTCCGAAGAGGGCTTTTCAAATTTCGACTCGTGTGAAGTTTTATTTCAGATCATGGTGAAATGTGTGCCTCTGAGTAGGGCTTTTGACTGGAAGTTTGGAGTTTCCTTCTCTTAGTTGGATGGATTCACGGGGCGGACACGAGTGTTCTGTGCCACCGATCAGTCCGCAACTTTCTGTCGAGAAAGAACTCTCTTTTTCGGCGAGGCCCGCTAGAGGTCTTTTAGCATTTCAACTATGGTGAAATGGGCCTCCGAAGAGGGATTTTCACATTCCAGCACTTGTGAAGTTTTATTTCAAATCTCGGTGGAATTCGTGCCTCCGAGTATGCCTGGAAGTTTCTTCCTCATGGTTGGCTGGATTCACGGGGCGGACGCAAGTTACTTGGACGCTTATTTGCGCAGATTGTCTCAGCTAGTGAACAAGCGCCTTGCCTTCCACTTGGGAAGGTGCCTCCGATCATCGTATGGATTCACGAGGCGGACGCAAGTTACTTGGACGCTTGTCTGCGCAAACTGTCTCAGCTATTGAACAAGCGCCTTGCCTTCTAGTTGGGAAGGTGCTCCCGGTCATTCCATACCAATCATTTTTGTTGAGAAAATCTTCTGGCATGCCCCGTTCGAGGTCTTTATCCTATGAAGAGGGCTTGTGCCTCCGAAGAGGTCTTTGGCTGTTTGATACTTGCTCGCCCATGTCTCTTTGCCATCTATTCATATCGGCGATCCCCGTTATCTTTTCCAAATACACTTCTCTTTTAATTGCCAACAATTTCCTTTATCCAAAGAAGTATACTTCATAGTTAAGCGAGTTGGTGGGGGCAGACACAGGCTATTTAACTGGATGCTCGTTTGTGCAAACAACCACAATTAGTTATCAAGGGCCCACTTCCAGCAGAATCACTAACTTTTTGCTTGAAGCACTCCTTTCGCAGGATTTGAGTATGGAAATTTCGAACGGCTTAGCGTTTGCTTGTTGGGTGATGTCAGGGATTGCTTGGTCTTGTGATGGGTAAGCTTTGTTTTTATGGTCTGCATTATTAAATCGACATTTTAGTAATACAATTGACGTATTTTATATATCGAAATAAAAAAAAGCAGTTTATAATAGTAAAGAACACAAGATTTATAGTGGTTCGGCCAAGAACTGGGCCTACATCCACTTTATAGTTCTTATTATTCACTTGCACTGGCTTTACAACGGCTTTCAATACAAGAATCATACATTCATCATTCTTTTACAATATTTCATTAAAGCCTTTAAGTAAAATATGGGCGCAAATGATTGCTGTTCTAAGCTCTTGGAATTGAGTCTCCTTCGATAGTTATGAGTTTGAATGTGCCATCAAAAAGTTTTTGGCCTATGACATATGGCCCTTCCTAGTTCGGTCCAAACACGCCTGTAGGTGTCATAATTCTTTTTAAGATTAGATCCCCAACTTCAAAGCTGCATTGGCGAACTTGGGAATTGAATTGCTTGGCTATTCTTTGCTGATGAGCCGCAATTCTGAGCTCAGCTTCTTCTCTTTTTTCATCAAGGAAGTCAAGGGCTTCAAGTTGCAGCTTTTCATTTTCGGCTTGATTGAAATGGATTCTTCTATGTGAAGAGACCTCTATTTCCACCGGAATCATTGCCTCTGATCCATATGCCAATGAAAATGAGGCGTGCCCCGTCGTAGTTTTATGTGAAGTTCTATATGCCCATAGTGCTAGTGGAAGCTTATCGACCCAACCACCTTTCGCTTTTTCCAGCTGTTTTTTGATGGTCGATTTGATAATTTTGTTTACTGCTTCCACTTACCGTTTGCCTGCGGATGAGCCACTGCTGAGAAATTTTTCTGGATCTTGAATTTCTTGCAAAAATCTTGGAACTCTTCACTTTCAAATTGGGTTCCATTGTCTGTGATTATCTTTTGAGGCACACCATACCTGCAAATGATATTCTTAGTTACAAAGTTTATCATTTTCTTAGAGGTAATAGTAGCTAATGGTTCAGATTCAGCCCATTTAGTAAAATAATCAACAGTAACAATAACATATCTGATTCCGGATTTTGCAGTTGGCAAAGGCCCGATGAGATCTATTCCCCAAATAGCAAATGGCCACGGACAGACCATCTGTGTTATCTCAATGGAAGGTGCTCTTGGGATTTTTGCAAATCTCTGGCATCGGTCACATTTTCGGGCGTAACTTGCGGCATCACGATTAATATCTGGCAAAAAATACCCATAACGGAGAATTTTCTTTGCTAAAGTTTGACCACCTGAATGATCTTCACACTCTCCTTCGTGTACCTCAGTTAGAATTGTCTCAGCTTCTTCCTTGATCACACATCGGAGTAATGGCATTGAGAATCCTCGTCTATACAATCGGCCATCTTGAATTATATATCTGGATGCTTTTCTTAACAACTTCTGCCGTTATTATGAGTTTTCTGGTAGAGAACCGTCGCGCAGATATTCCAATATCGGAGTCATCCATGATTCTCGCTTCTGTGATATAGTCATGATCCAGTCAATATCCATTTCATCAATGCTTGGAGTTGACAGGACTTCCACAGGAACTAATCCCAATAATTGAGCTTCACCAGTGCTTGAATACTTTGCGAGGGAATCTGCCTTCATGTTTTCTTCCCAAGGTATATGGTTTATCGTATAATGGTCCAGGTCATCGAGAAGCTCCCAGGCTCTTTACAAGTAAGCGGGCAGATTTCCTCCTTTGGTTTGAAACTCTTTCCTGACTTGACATGCAATAAGCTGTAAATCACTGAAGATCTGCAACATTTTGACATTCAACTCCTTAGCAATTCTCAAACTAGCAATAAGAGCTTCATACTCTGCTTCATTGTTTGTCAAAGGAAATTCCAATCTTAAAGCATAGCACAATGACCGCCCTTCAGGGGTTTCAAGCAAAACCCCAGCCCCGGAATAGTAATCGTTTCTTACGCCATCAACATACAATTTCCATCGAATTGGGGAATTACCAGTCACTATTTCCTCACTATCACCTTTGTCTGTACATTCTGCGATGAAATCTGCCAAAGCTCGTCCATTGATTGCTCTCCGAGGATGATAAGTGATGTCATATTGACTGAGTTCAATATTCCACTTCAAAAGGCAACCCGAAGTCTCAGGGCGAAAGAGGACTTGCTTTAGTGGCTGATCAGTGAGGACTTTGATTGGATGAGCTTGAAAATATAGCCTCAATTTTCTTGATGCGATCAGTAGACAATAGGCAAGCTTCTCCAACTTTGAATAATTTATTTATGCCCCAGTAAACCTTTTGCTAATATAGTAGACTGGGTGCTGAATTTTGGCGTCTTCTCGCACCAGTGCCGCATTAAGAGCATGAGCTGAGATCGTCAAGTATACAAAGAGATCTTCACCATCGTCGGGCTTAGAAAGTATCGGAGGAGTTTCCATATGACGAATTAACTCATCGAAAGCTTTCTGGCACTCTGGAGTCCAGTCAAAGTTTTTCCTTCCTTTCTTCAGAGCATCAAAGAATGGAATGCATTTATCAGTAGCTTTGGAAATGAATCGACTTAAGGCAGCGACTTTTCCATTGAGACTTTGCCGTTCCTTCTTCGTTCTAGGAGCTTTGACTTCTCTTAAGGCGGTGATTTGAGCAGGATTAGCCTCAATGCCCCTAGCGCTCACAATGAAACCCAAGAACTTTCTGGACTCCACCCCGAATGAACACTTCAAGGGATTAAGCTTCATTCCATACTTTTGTAGGACAGTGAACATTTCTGTTAAGTGGTCCATATGGTCTACTACTCTCTTTGATTTAACCAACATATCGTCAACATAAACTTCCATGGTCTTTTCAATCTGTGGCTTGAACATTGCACTAACAAGTCTTTGGTAAGTTGCCCCTGCATTCTTCAGTCCGAAAGGCATGACTTTGTAGCAGTATAGACCAGCATCGGTTATGAAACTCGTTTCCTCCTGATCTGGCTCATGCATCATGATCTGGTTATATCCGGAGTAAGCATCCATAAAAGATAACAATTCATGTCCCGTTGTTCCGTCAACCAACTGGTCAATCCGGGGAAGCGGAAAACAGTCTTTGGGGCAGGCTTTGTTTAAATCTGAAAAGTCGATGCATACTCTCCACTTTCCGTTAGCTTTCTTAACCAGTACTGGATTTGAAACCCAATTCGAATAAGTTGATTCTCTGATAAAGTCATTCTCCATGAGCCGATCCACCTCTTCTTTCAATGCTGCAGACCTTTCGGGACCCTGGGTTCTTCTTTTCTACTTCAAAGGTGTAAACTTCGGATCAATATTCAAAGTATGTACTGCAACTTCAGGTGATATTCCACACATATCAGCATGGATCCAAGCGAATACATCCAGATTTTCTTTCAGGAATGATATTAAAATATTCTGAACTGACGCACTAAGTTGTGAACCCACATTCAGCACCTTGTTTGGGTCTTTTGGGTCAACGGGTACTGGTACCGTTACTTTCACTGGAACCACTCGATTCTCCCCTGCGCTGGCTTTTCTGGGATCCATTTTTCTTCGTGCTTCGCTACATTCGCCAGTACAGGGTCCGCCCTGTAATTGCTACAAGGTTGATTCTTTGATGCGGACTGGGGCTACCGCATCCTTTCCCATCTCTCTCTTTCTTGCTTCACGTAATTCTATCAGATAACATTCCCGCCCCACATTCTGATCCCCTTTAACAACACCAACTCCATTAGCTGTGGGGAATTTCATGGTAAGGCACCACGGGGCGAGGATTGCTTTAAAGGCTGCAAGAGTTGGATGGCCTAGGAAGGCGTTGTAAGAAGAAAATTCATCAACAATTACAAAAGTCTTCCTTCGAACGACCTTCTTCTGCCCCTCGCCAAGTTCCACGAACAGGTCAATAGTCCCAACCGGCTGCGTGGGTTCCCCAGTAAACCCAACGATCTTTTGCGATGAAGCTTGAACATCATCCATTGGGATCTTCATCTGATCAAAAGTCTTCTTGAAAAGAATATTGCAAGAAGCACCACAATCAACATGTACTCTTCTTACAATAGCTGGCCCAATGCCAGCAGAAATAACCAAGGGATCTATGGTAGGGGCTTCAGCACCCATAGAATCCCTGACTCTGAAGATAATGTCATCATTAAAAGTTTTCAGCTGCTTCAGCGGTGCAGCATCTTCCAACACAAAAACATTCTCCTCTGTTGGAGTATATTTCAATGCACGAGCGTACCGTTCCATCTCACCCCATCTTCTGCCAGCTGGGTGAGGTCCTCCTGTAATCACATTAATAACGGGCCTCTCAGATTCATGATCTGCTGCCTTTTCACTTGAGCTAGGACGATGAACAGGAGCCTGTTGTCCTTGAGTTGGCGAAGTTGGGCCATTCTTGTTCCTCCTTACATATTGCTGGAGCTTGTTTTCTTTCAATAGTTCCTCAATCAACTCATTCAAGTGACGGCACTCATTGGTATCATGCCCGGGTTGGTAGTGGAACCGGCAAAACCTTCCATTCTTCTCGGCTTTCTTATTAACCCTTTGCTTAGCTGGTGCGGGGAACTCGATTGTGTCTTTGTTTGCAAAGTAGATGTTTTCTGGGGTATCTGTCAGAGGGTTGAAGTTGAAGAGACGACTTTTCTTTGCATCTCCTTGCTTCCTTTGACCATCATTTCCCCTCTTCTGATTGCCAGATTCCTTCCTATTTGGAACAGCATTACTATTTCCAGCCCCTATCGATACCGCCTTAGCCGGTTCTTGGAGGCTTTCCAGGCGCATGAATTCATCGGTTTTCTTATAAAACTTGTCAAGCGAATTCGGTTCTTTCATTTCAGCCACCTCCCGAACTGACTTGCCTTATCAATAGCCCTCATCAGGTACGTCAAAATCATTCACGGCTCTGCGTTGTCTACTTCAGCCAGAGCTATATTGAAGCGATTCAAGAAAGCTCTAATGGATTCTCCAGGATTCTGCTCCAAGCTGGATAACGACATTATATCTTTCGCCTTCGAAGCGTACAATCTGAACTATTCCTTAAACTTTCGAGTCAAATCAGAAAATTGGTCTATTGACCGGACCTGCAGTTTTGCGAACCAGAGTAGAGCAACTCCTTCTAGGTACACCGAGAAATATCGGCATTTGATCTCATTCGAAGCTCCGGCACCAGTCATGTGCCAATCATACTTGTACAGAAATTCATTAGGGTCACTTGTCCCCTTATAAGCCGGTATGGTAGGAGGAACAAACTTCCTAGGAAATTCTGCTTTCAAAATCCTTTCAGTGAATGGAGTCTTGCTCGGAGAAAACCCCCATTATTTTTCGTCTTCCTCTCTTTGCATACTTTCCTTCATGATTTGCCGGACCATCCCTGAGAAATATTCCTCATCATTAAGGGGCTCAGCAGGACAAGCATCGGCCATTTTTTCAGAAGTCTGCCTTGACAGGCGCTCACAGAAAGTTAGCTGTTGTCCCGATCCTCCAACTTGGGGAGGTGTGTCTTTGGATGGGCCAACTGCCGGCCAACTGCCCTTTGAGGAACATCTCTTTCTTCCACATCATGAACATTATCAGCAAAGTTTGGTTCGTTATTCACTGGTTGACGGTTAGCCCCAAGCAAAGCGTTCAACCTTTCTAACATTAGATTGTTTTGGGCTTCCATCTGCTGGTATAGCCCAGAAACCGCGACATCCAATTCTGCTCGCATTACCCCAACAGTTGGAGTTGTTTGACTTAAAGGAGTAGAAGTGGCAGTAGTCTCGCGAACATCGTCGGATCTAACAGACTTGCGCTTTCTTCCAGGAGCCATTATTTCTGACAAACTTCTGGTTTTAGAGAGATCCTTTCCACAAATTTCTGCGAAGCTATGATGACAGTATCCTGAGTTGGTTTCTCAGTGAAAGCACCAAAAATGTTAACGTAAAAATCTGACGCTAACACCCCGGTGCATGTAAAGAAAGTGTGAAAGCACCACTCGATGATACGGGAATCAGAAATAAGCAGGAAAATATCAGAAAGACAGTAAAAGACACAGTTTTTATAGTGGTTCGGCTAATAGTCAAGCCTACGTCCACTTTATATCTCTTTATTGCTGACTCAAGTACAACTTATACAACTTTCTTCAATTACAACACACTTTAGACTAGTAGTTCAAATTTTGATGGAGAATAATCTTTCGAATCCATGTTGAATGATGTAGATTTTCTCTTGAAGTTTGTCGTAGTGTCCTTGGTGTTTGGAGTGCTTGAAGTGTTGTTTGAGTTGAGAAAACGGCAGAGTATCGGCGCTTCGAGAATGAGCCCAAAAGATCCCCCGAATGTTGGAGCTCACGCTGTATTTATAGGAGTTTTTTTGTCATAAGTCGTAGGTCGAAAGCTGCGACTTAAAGTAAGTCGTGGGTCGAAGGTTGCGACCTAAAATAGGTCGTAGGTCGAAGGTCGTGACCTAAAGGAAACGAGCTACAGGCCATTCTAGTTGCACTTGGCTCCTCCTGGGCGGGTTAGCAGGTTGCACGCGACCTAGGATGGGTCGTTGATCTCTTCTGGGTGAGCCGAGCGATCTAGAAGAGGAATGTCATAAGATGCAGCGACTTATGGAGTTGCCTCGGCCCTGTTTAGGTCGTGTGCGACCTTATGAAGAGTCATGCGGTCTTGTACAGCCTCAACCCGTTAGGTCATAGGCCGCTGACTCGTTAAGTCGCTGGACCAGTAAGTCACTTAGCCCATTTAGGTAGTTAGGTCGTAGATAGATAGGTTGTAGGTCGGAGATAACGACTTAACGTAGGTCGTAGACCACATGTGAGCGACCTAGCAGAGGGAAGCTTCGGCCCTTCCTGGTAATACTGGTATCTTCTGGATGAAGTACTAGGTCGTGGACGACTTAGGGGAATGGTTGGCAACCTTATAGTACTAAGATATCCGATGTAGCGACCTAAGCTAACTTGTTAACCCACTATGTCGCATAGCCCATTAGGTCATTAGGTTGCTTGTTATTTTAGGTCGCTAGGTCGCAGACCTCTTAGGTCGGTAGGTCGCTGCCTGTTAGGTCGCTAACTCGCTTCTTACTTTAGGTCGCTAAGCCGCCAGGTCTCATAAGGTCGCTGAATCGTGGCTTCCTGTAAGCAGTTAGGTCGTCCACCTCTTAAGTCGTTAGGTCATCCGTCTCTTAAGTCGTTAGGTCGTCCATCTCTTAAGTCGTTAGGTCGCCCATCTCTTAAGTCGTTAGGTCATTGTGCTTACGTAAGTCGCTGGGTCGCTCCAACTTGTTAACCTCTTTAGGTCGCTTCGAATGTTGAGTCTTAGGTCGCATAATGAAGGAATTAACATTGTTGAAACATAAATTAACCAATGCACAAATATTGATAGAACTTATCAATGTAATCACAAAAATTGGTGAAACACAAATTCTAGAAATCATAAATAGAAATCCAGAAATCATAAAATGAGGGGAGGCCTATCACAAAACTAGAGCTTAAAAACTCACCAACACGTGTATCACAAAACAGAACGCTATTCCATGGTTGCTAACCATTAATTTTGAGCTGAAGCTCCATAAAATGGCCCGAAGACCATGGGTCGCTACCTCACCAAATTGAGTCGAAGCTCCACAGAAACGGGGTTTAGTCTCCCTCGCAGACAAAGAGACATTGCACATTGCTAGTCAAAATCACAAAATGATCATCATCGATCATCAAGAAGTGTCAATTACACTAAGCTAGTAAATAGATGAGTTTAGCTTCATGTCTGATAACCACTGGCTTAACTTAAATATTTATAAACAAACTGTAAGTCTCCACTCGAAAATTGTCACAAGAGATTCAATCGAACAAGTCCAAGAATTAACCGACGAAGTAAACGCAAGCGTTTCATACCAATCGTTTTACTAAACCATTAAATTAGATTTCTCATACGAGTGAGGTAAAGGTTTTTATATACTAATAGATTGGAAAATGGTTTTATTGAAAATAAAGTAGAAATCATCTTTAAGAAAGAGTTTGAATATTTACTACTAGTATAGAAACCTTTGTATTTTAAAGTGACAAACCATAAAAATGATTGTAAGAACAATCAATCACCAAAATTCCATGATCAAAGACGTGAAATAATTCCAAAGAAGTCGATTCCAAACCCATCAAAATGGATATACCCAAAAATTCCAAAATAGAAGTCATTAAGGTCGACAATAATTGATAACAACAAATCGAAAAAAACCATGAATCGATAAAAATTAGAAATCAACACAAAATAGGCTAAATAGGAAAATAGAAGCAGGTCAGTCGACTGACTGCAAATGGCCAGTCGACTGATCCAGAAAACTGGAAGTTTCAGTTCCTGCAGTCAGTCGACCGATTACAGAGGCCAGTCGACTGATTGTAGGAAACAGAGTCTTCCAGCCTATGCAAACAATCCCCGGAGCATTTATTTGCTAGTGCCAGTCGACTGACTGCAAAAGGTCAGTCGACTGACTGGGTACTGGGCTGTTTTTCTGCCTATCAAATGAATAGCAAACTCTCAACATTTGCAACCGGGCAAGCAACGGGCGCTAAAGGTTTACACCAATCGGCAACCCAGCCCTATAAGCTCTTCGATGCATCCCCAAAAACATGTTCAAACATCAAAGTTAGGATTTTTAAAGATTGGACTTCAAAACACCAAAAATTAGAATATTCACCAAATCAATCCTAACCAAAAGCAAATGCACATGAATAAGTGTTAGGAATTCATACCCTACAGTCAAAGATAGTTATAGACATAGATGTGAGGTAAAAATCTCACCTTTTACACAAAAATACGGAAGAAGAAGCTTGGACGTAAAGGAGGATCCACCACTCTTCAATAAAATCCAAGGAGCTTGAATCTAATCTCAAAAGAAGAACATTTCCTAAATTAAGTTAAGGAATTTCTGAAATTGAAGGTATCATGAGTTGGAGAAGAAGAAGATGATGCTTACCAAAAGCTTCTCTTTGAATTTGGAGTTAGAGCTTGGATTTGCGATGGAACTAGGGCTTAGTGTTGAATATGCGCTTTGCGCTTATATGATTTTTGTTTGATGATAATAAACATATATACATTCGTTTAAATGTATTTGTTAATGTACTATTTTATTTTTCATAGAATAAATAAATATTTGCTGAATAAAATTAAATGACATAGAATTTGAATTCAAACAGATATTTTATTCAAACTAATATTTATTACAATTTTAAATAGTACAATTTCATGCTCTCACTATACATATACATTTTTGATTACAATCACATCACATTTCACATTTACAGTTAACCTCACTACATATCACTCACACTCGTGTTTTTGTCTTCAACTGCATTCCGGTTTGAATCCAGCATCTGAGTAATCTGCAAAAATATTCTCAAACGCAGTAAAATTGAAAGAGAAATATTTTTGAAATTTGAAAGAAACGATGAATTTTGAAAACATTGTTTGCCTCAGTTATTTGGGTTGTTCGTCATCATTTTTGACTGTGCAATATCTGTGCATATCAGTATTTTTATCAGGGACAGGCAATTATAAGTGGCTGCAGTACACACGCGTACATTCGTATACGTGTGCACTGCCTCGCCAACTCGTGTGCACAAATCAAACAAAAGCACTGTTAACAATTCTGCACAAGGTCAAACCCAAATAACACACGGGATTCAACTCAAGGCAGAATACAAGCTGCAGTATACCAAAGTGATACAGATACATGCAAATTCGACAAGCAACTGAAGGCAAAAGGTCCAAAGTATCACACATACAAACAACAAAAAACCAAGGCTACACAATGAACTGCATGAAACAGTCATGAACAATACGCAGCAGCCCCAATTACCAGTGATGCAACTAAACACAAATCACTTACAACATGTATGCAGCCCAATGAACCAATGACAACAAACTACAAACTCAACAAGACATGTACACAAAGCATAGTGCACCGAAGGAGCAGCAACAATGAAACTGACTCGAAGCATTAGTGACAGTAAGCAATGCAGCAACGATGGTCAAGTAATATGCATCAGGCATCAAAACAATGTTCAAGACATCAAGTGATACAAGGTCAGGGAAGCAACCAGGATGGAGCAGAGACAAGTAATGCATCAAAAGTGCACAACAACCATCAAGTAGTGTACATGAATACAACTACAACAAATGAACATAATGCCACAGTGCAAGTGAAGATGACACTGAGAAATGCAATGCAAATGCAAATCAAAACAGAGAGTATGGTGATGCAGTCAACAAGGCAACGGTGCAGGTGAACAAATGTGCAAATGCTCAAGACCACACAGTGCATATATGTCAAACATGAATGCTACGACTTCAAATGAAGACCAACAAGCTACATGATGAACAAGTGGAAACTGAACGCAACAAGCATGAATAAAGTACAGTGTCAATCTCATGTATGCAACAGATAATGAAACAAGGTGCACCAGACCAGGTTACAAGATGATCAAGGCAGACTACAAGTTCAAGTAAAAGTGCAGACTAACTTAAACAACAACAATGAACAAGATTTCATGTAAACAAAATGAATACATCATGAATTATATCAGTGAACATCAGTGAACAAAATCACGTCAAGGCTGCAAATGAAATGTACACCATGATATCCAAACCAGAGTTCAATGCATATGAGATCATGCACAAACATATACATGACCAGAAACAGTCCAGTGAAATGTAACAATGCAAACTCGAGACTACAAGTTCACAGTGAAGAACTATTTCAACAGTATGGCCAAAGTAAATCAACTGGTCAAAGCAAATGTCAGTACCGTGATGAACAAGGTTGAATAATTCACAAATCAGAAATCAAGTGTGAGACAAATTGAAACAGTCAATGCCAAGTCGAACCAGCAAAATCAAAACCATGATAAGCAAGGCAATTCAAAGCCGTGTGAATCAAGCTACTAGAAATAGTCGTATTGAACAAGTCAGATTAATCGTCAATCGTTCAAACATCATCAAGCGGCAGAGAAAAAGGAATTGAAAAATTCAAATATATTTAGACGAACGTAATTCAAGGAATTCGAACGCATATATAACCCAATCATCACTGGCAATTTCAAGCATCGAGTTCAAGTATCAACTTAGTAAAGCAAAAGGAAACAGTACATACCGAATTCACAAACAACGAACTCGATCAAGCTGCTGCAAACGAGCGATAGTCGACCATCAGAGAAGCAGCGAGCTAGGGCAACATATCTCAGATCGAACGAAGAAATTGAAGCCCTGATTTACACAAGAGCCGAAGCCCTAATTGGAACAAAGGGAACGAAGCCCTAAACAGGACGAAGCCGCCATTACTCTCACGAACGAGACAAAAGGATCGGGTGAAATAAGGGAGTGGGCTGGCCTTATTATTAAAAAAGGGGTTTTGTGTTTTAATTTTATAAAATGGCTTTATTATATTGTTAATTAGGGTTTAGGGTTATTTTCTATTGTTTTTTAATTATCGTTTTTATTTTCCGAATCAAAACTTTGTAAATCACCACCTAGGGTTTAGGTAGTGTCAGATTGTCTAGTTAGAATTAGTTCAGTGAGCAGGGTGTGCGAGTTTGCAAAATTCTATTGTAGGCGGGAGCAGAGTTTGCGAGTAAACGAAGCTCTATAGGCGGGAAGCAAAGTTTGCGAGTAAGCGAAACTCTATAGGCGGAGCAGGGTGTGCGAGTCTAGTAGAGTGTTTGTGAGCGGGAGCAAATGTTTGCGAGCAGGGTGTGCGAGTCTAGTAAAGTGTTTGTGAGCGGGAGCAAATGTCTGCGAGTCTAGTAGAGTGTTTGTAAGCGTGATACTGTTTAATTCTAATAGAAATCTGTGAATGCAGCAGTAGGCAGGGGTTGCCGAAGCTGGGTAAATTTTGTGTGTGATTTACTTTTCAGCATATTTATTTCTGCAGTTTATTTCTATGTTTAAATCGAGAAAATTTGCTATAACCCTATTCACCCCCCCTCTAGGGTTAATCTAGATCCTACAAGTGGTATCAGAGCCCGGTATATTTTTTTATTTAACTCTAGAGTCACGAGTCTACAAAATAATGCTTTTTCTGAGGGGCAATCTATTGCTAGGCCACCCATGTTTAACGGGAACGATTATGCTTATTGGAAAGTTAGGATGGGTATCTATCTCAGTTCTATTGATTATGATGTTTGGGATATTATTGAAACTGGCTATAAACCTCCCATTATAATCGTTGGTGGTACTGAGATTCCTAAACCTAAGGATAGGTGGGATGCCAACGATAAGAAATTGAAAACGACAAATGCTAAAGCCATGAATGCTTTGATATGTGCTCTTGATAAAAACGAATTTAATAGAATTTCTCATTGTACAACAGCACAGGAAATTTGGCATACTTTGGAGGTGACAAATGAAGGAACTTATCGAGTCAAGGAGTCTCGTTTAGCCCTATTCAGCAACGAATACGAAAACTTTGTGATGGACAAAGGCGAGAGCATAAAAGACATGTTTGGACGTTTTTCAACCTTGGTATACAACGCTAGAGCGCTTGGGAAGGTCTTCACTGAGGTTGAGCTTGTAAGGAAGGTGCTACGAGTTTTACCAATGAACTTTGAGGCAAAAGTCACGGCAATTCAAGAATCGAAAGATTTGAGCAAACTAAGCATGGAGGAGTTGATTGGCAACTTGATGACATATGAGCTTGAGCTTAAAGAAAAGGAAGAACGCAACAACTCCGAACCAAAGAAGAAGACGATTGCCTTAAAGAGCAAAGAAGAAAGCGATAAAGATGAAGAAGATCCAATTGAATAGCTTGCAATGGCTGTCAATAATCTTAGAAAATGGTCGAGATTCAAGCCACGCAAGAAGAAAACAAGTTGTAATAGGCCAAAAGATTCTGAAAATTCCGATGATGAACTGACGTGTTATAACTGCAACAAGCCTGGCCACATCAAACCAAAATGCCCACTTCTCAAAAACAACAAAGGAAAGAAAAAGAAAACGAAGGCCTTCGCAGCAACTTGGGATGATGAAGAAGGAGAAGAAGTTTCAGATAGCAGCTCAGAGGAGGCTAATTTGTGTCTTATGGCAAAATCAAATTCAGAAGCAAGCTCCGACGAATCTAGTGAGGCAGGTGAGTTTTCTTATAAAGAACTTGTTTTTATGTGTTCTGATCTTACTAAAGTAGTTGATACGCTTGAATCTAAAATTGAAAAACTGAAATCTGAAAGGAGGAAACTCGCCCATGAAAATTCTAGGTTAGAAACTGAACTTGAAAATATTCAAAACCTAGAATGTAACCAATGTAAAATTTTAGATTCGGAACTATCAAAAATTAGGAATAACTTTGAGAGCCTTGAAAAATAAAACTTGAATCTTAAGGAAACAATCGACACTAGGAAAAAGGATTTTATAAATCGATGCACCTCACTTGTCACTGAAAACTCAACATTAAAAACCAAAGTCCAAAATCTTGAGAAATCCCTGAATAACTTTTCAAAAGGAGAAAAATCATTCAAAATGTTATTGGGAAATCAAATTTTTGCTAACAATAGAAAAGGACTAGGTTTTGGAAAATCACAAAATGATGATAAAGGTAAAAGTGTTGCTCGATCTGAAATAATTGGACATCATAGTCATAGGAACACAGAATTTAATCAAGTCAATTTAATGTGCTCGATTTGCAGAAAATTTGGACATAATCAAAATAATTGTTGGTATAGACCCAAACATGTAAAAACTATACCGATTTGGGTTCCAAAAGGCACAAATATAAAATCTTTGAAAGTCAAACAAATTTGGGTGCCAAAAGGAACATATATAAATAGTTTTGGGTCTCCAAAAACATATTTTTCATACTCTGCCACTAACAACAATGGACCTATAAAAACAAATAGGTCACATAAATCTTTTATCGTGTAGGTGTAGTGGCAGGCTAAGGAACAACAATAGTGTTCTCTGGATTTCGGCTGTTCCAGAAACACAACGGGCGACAAAGCAAAGTTCCTTAGCCTAGTATAAAGGTGACAGAATCACAATAGACAACAACGAAAAATTATCGTAAAGGTAAAACAGGTAAAATTGTTTTTAACGATATATTAAATGTGATTATCTGCACCATACTCTAAATTAAAATCAGCCAATATTGAGATAAACAAAAGATGATGATTTTGATGCTATGATTTTTTTTCAAAATATTGAACAATCACCTTTAAATAGAATCACTTGGAGTAATTATGATGGTTGACTGATTCAGACTTAATTGATATGATTTTTTGATTTGTTCTTATTTATGACATTGATTTGTGCTTAATTGATGACCAACCAGATTTTCAACTTTGAACTAATCCATATAAATTTGTTCGGTCAAATGATGGTATTTGATTATCATGCTACATGTAGATATATTTTGGTCACTACTTGTAAATTTGCACGATTTCAAATTTCATGTGAAAGCTGTTAAAAAGGATTTTTTTGAAATTGTTGAAACTTTATGAAATTGTTGAAACTTCAAGAAACTGTTTTTGAAATAATTATGATGATGATTGACTGTTGATTACTCATGAATATAATTGTTTATCCTATGGTTCCTGAAATTAACATCATGATATTTGTTTGAGTGTTAACACGGCTTAAATTCAAATTCAAAAGAATGATGTTTTGAAATTTTTGGTGCACATTTCATGGTTTGATTCAACAAGTGAATATTGGGTGAAATTTAAATTCAGATGCAGATTACACTGGTAATATAGTTGATAGAAAAATTATTAGTGTAACGTGATTAATTTTGAAACATTCATTTGCTGCATCGTTTTTTTCAAAGAAAATATCTGCATATTTTTCATTTGAAATAATTTTCAAATAGCAGAAAATTTTCTTATAAAACCCCCTCGAGAAAATCATGTTTGACCATATTTACAGCCTAATCATTTTTGAAAAATTAATTTTATAATTTTTAATTTGATTTTAAATGACAAATTTTGACTAATCTGACTCCCTTTGATTATCGAAAAGATGAATAGTGATTGAAAAAGAGATGAGTGTTGATATTTATCATATATTATAACTCGAGAAAGTATAATTAGAAAATTTCTTTAGAATTTCATAACAAGAGTTATAAAAACTTTTTGTTGGGTAAAAATTCCATGACCATTTCTATTTCTATCATCTTTCTATCGACCATCACTCATCAAGATCATATTTAGTATGTAAATTTGTGGTAGTTTACAAAGGAAATCATTTGTTCTTCAATATCTTTAAATCTGTGAAGGAAATTATTTGTGCTTCAACTTATTATATTCAGCAATAAAAATAAATATCCAAAGTATTCACTTTCATTTAAAAGTCCTCACGGTTATGCATGGGTGAATTACTTGGATTTTTGATTATGTGCTTCCATGCTCATTTAAAAGTCCTCACGGTTATGCATGTATGGAACGCATATCAAAATTAATTGATTCAAATAGACAAGTTGATTCTAATCCCATTTAAAAGTCCTCACGGTCATGCGTGATTAGAAGATACTTGATTTCATTTTTTAAATAAAAATTGTGAATACTACTAATCTCATTTAAAAGTCCTAACGGTTATGCATGGTTAGTAGATATTCAAATTTCCTGAAATAAATATACCACAAATAGACAGAACTATATGGATTTTTTTGATGATTTTATCCCCATCACTTCTGAAAGTGGAATATGCGCTTGACAAGGGTAATTATGATTTTTGTTTGAGTTTTATTGAAATTTAATATTTATATTCAATTGAGTTAAATGTTTGATTCATGTCTATCACTTCATCCCTATTTTTATAACACTGTTATTCTTTTGCTGATAACAAAAGGGGGAGAGAAAAGTTAAGAATTTGTCGAATAGAATCAAGCAAAGGTCAAATAATTTTCACTGTGCATATAGGCTCATTTATATATTTCTATTTTTATGCATATATGTAGGGGGAGTATTGTGTAGAGAGGAGCATTCAAATAGGGGGAGCAAATTGAACGATCAAATACATTTAATACATTCAAAATCTTAAATATATGTTTGTTATCATCAAAAGGGGGAGATTGTTGAATATGCGCTTTGCACTTATATGATTTTTGTTTGATGATAATAAACATATATACATTCATTTAAAGTATTTGTTAATGTACTATTTTATTTTTCATAGAATAAATAAATATTTGCTGAATAAAATTAAATGACACAGAATTTGAATTCAAACAGATATTTTATTCAAACTAATATTTATTACAATTTTAAATAGTACAATTTCATGCTCTCACTATACATATACATTTTTGATTACAATCACAGCACATTTCACATTTACAGTTAACCTCACTACATATCACTCACACTCGTGTTTTTGTCTTCAACTGCATTCCGGTTTGAATCCAGCATCTGAGTAATCTGCAAAAATATTCTCAAACGCAGTAAAATTGAAAGAGAAATATTTTTGAAATTTGAAAGAAACGATGATTTTTGAAAACATTGTTTGCCTCAGTTATTTGGGTTGTTCGTCATCATTTTTGACTGTGCAATATTTGTGCATATCAGTATTTTTATCAGGGACAGGCAATTATAAGTGGCTGCAGTACACACGTGTACATTCGTATACGTATGCACAGCCTCGCCAACTCGTGTGCACAAATCAAACAAAAGCACTGTTAACAATTCTGCACAAGGTCAAACCCAAATAACACACGGGATTCAACTCAAGGCAGAATACAAGCTGCAGTATACCAAAGTGATACAGATACATGCAAATTCGACAAGCAACTGAAGGCAAAAGGTCCAAAGTATCACACATACAAACAACAAAAAACCAAGGCTACACAATGAACTGCATGAAACAGTCATGAACAATACGCGGCAGCCCCAAATACCAGTGATGCAACTAAACACAAATCACTTACAACATGTATGCAGCCCAATGAACCAGTGACAACAAACTACAAACTCAACAAGACATGTACACAAAGCATAGTGCACCGAAGGAGCAGCAACAATGAAACTGACTCGAAGCATTAGTGACAGTAAGCAATGCAGCAACGATGGTCAAGTAATATGCATCAGGCATCAAAACAATGTTCAAGACATCAAGTGATACAAGGTCAGGGAAGAAACCAGGATGGAGCAGAGACAAGTAATGCATCAAAAGTGCACAGCAACCATCAAGTAGTGTACATGAATACAACTACAACAAATGAACATAATGCCACAGTGCAAGTGAAGATGACACTGAGAAATGCAATGCAGAAGCAAATCAAAACAGAGAGTATGGTGATGCAGTCAACAAGGCAACAGTGCAGGTGAACAAATGTGCAAATGCTCAAGACCACACAGTGCATATATGTCAAACATGAATGCTACGACTTCAAATGAAGAACAACAAGCTACATGATGAACAAGTGCAAAGTGAACGCAACAAGCATGAATAAAGTACAGTGTCAATCTCATGTATGCAACAGATAATGAAACAAGGTGCACCAGACCAGGTTACAAGATGATCAAGGCAGACTACAAGTTCAAGTAAAAGTGCAGACTAACTTAAACAACAACAATGAACAAGATTTCATGTAAACAAAATGAATACATCATGAATTATATCAGTGAACATCAGTGAACAAAATCACGTCAAGGCTGCAAATGAAATGTACACCATGATATCCAAACCAGAGTTTAATGCATATGAGATCATGCACAAACATATACATGACCAGAAACAGTCCAGTGAAATGTAACAATGCAAACTCGAGACTACAAGTTCACAGTGAAGAACTATTTCAACAGTATGGCCAAAGTAAATCAACTGGTCAAAGCAAATGTCAGTATCGTGATGAACAAGGTTGAATAATTCACAAATCAGAAATCAAGTGTGAGACAAATTGAAACAGTCAATGCCAAGTCGAACCAGCAAAATCAAAACCGTGATAAGCAAGGCAATTCAAAGCCGTGTGAATCAAGCTAATAGAAATAGTCGTATTGAACAAGTCAGATTAATCGTCAATCGTTCAAACATCATCAAGCGGCAGAGAAAAAGGAATTGAAAAATTCAAATATATTTAGACGAACGTAATTCAAGGAATTCGAACGCATATATAACCCAATCATCACTGGCAATTTCAAGCATCGAGTTCAAGTATCAACTTAGTAAAGCAAAAGGAAACAGTACATACCGAATTCACAAACAACGAACTCGATCAAGCTGCTGCAAACGAGCGATAGTCGACCATCAGAGAAGCAGCGAGCTAGGGCAACATATCTCAGATCGAACGAAGAAATTGAAGCCCTGATTTACACAAGAGCCGAAGCCCTAATTGGAACAAAGGGAACGAAGCCCTAAACAGGACGAAGCCGCCATTACTCTCACGAACGAGACAAAAGGATCGGGTGAAATAAGGGAGTGGGCTGGCCTTATTATTAAAAAAGGGGTTTTGTGTTTTAATTTTATAAAAGGGCTTTATTATATTGTTAATTAGGGTTTAGGGTTATTTTCTATTGTTTTTTAATTATCGTTTTTATTTTCCGAATCAAAACTTTGTAAATCACCACCTAGGGTTTAGGTAGTGTCAGATTGTCTAGTTAGAATTAGTTCAGTGAGCAGGGTGTGCAAGTTTGCAAAATTCTATTGTAGGCGGGAGCAGAGTTTGCGAGTAAACGAAGCTCTATAGGCGGGAAGCAAAGTTTGCGAGTAAGCGAAACTCTATAGGCGGAGCAGGGTGTGCGAGTCCAGTAGAGTGTTTGTGAGCGGGAGCAAATGTTTGCGAGCAGGGTGTGCGAGTCTAGTAGAGTGTTTGTGAGCGGGAGCAAATGTCTGCGAGTCTAGTAGAGTGTTTTTAAGCGTGATACTGTTTAATTCTAATAGAAATCTGTGAATGCAGCAGTAGGCAGGGGTTGCCGAAGCTGGGTAAATTTTGTGTGTGATTTACTTTTCAGCATATTTATTTCTGCAATTTATTTCTGTGTTTAAATCGAGAAAATTTGCTATAACCCTATTCACCCCCCCTCTAGGGTTAATCTAGATCCTACACTTAGGAATTCTAATTCTTTTTCTCTTCCCCCATTTTTATGAAAAGCTTGAAGGTATTAGGAAATGAATGTGAATGAAGAAAAGTGGGGGTGGAGCTAGAGTTAATAGTTTAGGCTAACCCAAGCCAAAGTCTAAAGTGCAATGGTCAAATTTTTAGCTAACTCCAAACATATCGAAGTTTATACCCAAAAAGATCGCAAACGTCATTTTGAACTCAATGGAAGTGGTCTTGAGTCCTAATTTGACTGTTTGCAAAAAGTAGCATTGCGGACTATAATCCGACTAATGATGTTATATTTAAATAAAATATTTATATACACAATCGTAAAATTTGCGGGTTGTTACATATAAATACCTATTTCTTCCAGAATTCATCACTGAAAACTATTTCATATCTACTCTATATCTCATTCTTTTCACAAATCCAAATAATCCAATTCATAACTTATTCGAAAATCTTGAAGAAACTCTTAGTCGTTCAAGAATATTCTGTCGTTCATTCTTCGTAACCAGCGACACTTAGAATTGAGTCAAAGCAGATGATCAAGGAGCATGAAAGGCATTCCGATGCAATACGATGGATGATTTCCTCCCTACACAATGATGATAACGAAGCACATCCTCCAGTCTCTCTCACCAACGACAATGAAATTTGGGATGCTATTAAAGCAGACCCTATCTTTGGAGAAGAAACATAAGTGGAAATTCCACGTAACGTTTAATTTTATTTGATTGCTTTGTTTAAATTGTTTGCTTTGATTGATTTGATTTAATTTTCTTTGGCTTGGTTTAAATTTGATTGATATTTAGTAATGGATTGATTTTTGTTATACAAAACATGTATAATTATACAGTAATATGTATATAATCTTTGATTCGTTATTGTGACTATCAATATAATTATTTCTTAATTGTATATTCCTTTGCATAAGTTTATTAATGCATGTATTTTAGTCCAAGAATGAGGGGGAGTTATATGGTTTGGAGTTACTTTTTTTGTTGACGACAAAGGGAGAGAAGTATAAAATAGGGTAGTTAGGCATAGATTAAGGAATAAGTTATTAGGATAGAAGTGATATTTTATAAACAAAGGTTGTCATCTTCAAAAAGGGAAGACTATTAGTCCGTAAGATGACAGTTTTGATGACAACAACCTTAGAATAGATTATAAAATATAAATACTAACAGTATAAGTTCAGATATATATGTATATGCAGGATTTAACCATGCAGGTAACAAGCATGAAGACTGTACGATATAGAGATTCAAGATATCAAAAATGAAGACTCATGAGTATCACGATTATCAAGAGTTTAAGAATTCAAGTAATTTATTCTTTAATTATAAATTTTGTTAAAACTCCTAGAAAAACACTGGCATCATAAAATCCAATTTATTTGTGGAATGGAATCCACTTCGAGCCCGTTAAAGGGATGGAACTCTAAGTAGGATGAAACCTACGAAAAATCTAGTGGAACATTGTTTTGTATCCGCTAAATTTTTATTCAAAATGATTTTTCAAAATTATATCTTGTTTTCAAAATGATTTCAAAACCTTCCTTTTAAAAGCATCAAAAACATCTTTCCTAATTTCAAATACTTTTAGCCCCAAAATAATATTTAATTTCAAAATCAAATTATCCTTGTTTTTAAACTATCTTTTAAATATAATATATTTAACTTTTCAATATTTAGATTTTAAATAGTAAAATTTTGTATATATTATTCTTTATATTTACTTATGTATTTTAATTATAGTCAAGCATATTTATAAAGATTTAAATAGTTTTAATATAAAATAAAAATTATTTTCAAAGAAAATCAAAACACCAAAAAATCCTTTGGGATGTCGACATGCCTAAGTACCCCATGTCGACATGGTGTCAGTTGAGTTCAAAATTTAAATTTCAAAAGAAGTGTCTATTCATCATAAATCTTTATGAATGGACATGGCTATTGTTACTCTATAAACAAGGGTTAGTTTCAACGAATTTTAACAGAAGTTTTCTGGTTTTTCACTCCTCTTCTTCTTCCACATTTCTCTATACAAATTCTTATCATTACTCTGCCGAATCAACATTGAATCTAACTAGATTATCTTTGGTTTGATTCTCCATCACTATCTCAACAAGATCCTCAGTGCTATTCAGAGTTATAGGCTTTTTGTAATCAACTTAGCGAGAAAAGGTGTGATTGTATCCTTGGAAATCAATCAAGCGAGATAAGGTGTGATTGTAGCCTTGGGAAGTCAATTGGGTGAACTTGTTGCCCGAGAAATCAAGTATCTCTACCTAGAGGATTGTGATTCTGGATGGTGTACCCCGTTGCCTTGAAATCGAGGGTGTAATTGTAAAGATTGTTTTTGAAAGGAAATCCGTACTTTTTTGCGGGACTGGATGTATGGTAACTCCGAACCAGTATAAAATCCGGTGTGTTCTTTCCTTTACTGCTTTTACTTTATATTTGCATTTATGCTTGATTCTATGATCAAATCTGTGTCTGAATATTGCATACATTTGTGATTAAATTAACAAAAATTCGAAAAGATTTAATAATTCTTTATAAACCCTATTCACCCCCCTCTAGTGTTTATCCTTAGCCTTAAGATCCTTAATCTGCATTTCTCACATTACTTTGTGGTTGTTGGTGTTAAGGCCCTCGGATAAAGGTCGCAAATGACCGGGGATGGCATATCTTAGGTGTTACTCTTGGGAAGGGAGTAAACCGGCCTTATGTTGGCAGAGAGCTGGGTAAGTTCTCGGGGCATCCCTCCAGAGGCGTTCCCATATGGAAATAGGATGTTCCTTAGCTTGACAATTTGTTGGAAAAACCAAAGAAACAATACGCGCCCTGTACGGTTTTAGTTGTATAACCTGCCATGGAATGTGGCGGTAACCTGCTATTGGACATGGTTACTATAGTAGGAATACGATGAAATGTTGTATGATGGCTAAGATTAATATCATACTTTCGAAAGGTTTTCTACACAATGCACTAATAATAATATCAAAATGTTTTCACGTATCAAGCATTTTTGACTATCATAAGGAGAAATCTCCTCCAATTCTGCGTTTGCATAGTGTGTGCGGCAGAAGGCCTTATGGTAGTTTCATTTTCTAAAATGCATTGCGTATTTCAATGTTTTAAATTCATTTGTTGTTTGATTTAAAGATAGCTGTTTTTGGTTGCTCATACCAGTCCCTTGACTAACCCAGAGATTATTGTTCCCTTCCTAAACTCTGGGTGCCCGCAATTTTCCACATGGGCAGTCTAGAGTTGGATCTTTCAGATAACCAAATAATAGGTGTAGATTCGATAGCATTCAATCTTTGGATATTGGCAATCTTATTTGGATCGAGTAGTTTCACTTCAGCATGGATCGTGGTTTTCACTTTCTGGTTTGGAGTCTTTCTACCTTTGGAGCCTTGGCAATGGAGTCGCTAAATATTGGATTCTCACCTTCTCAATTGGTATTATATTGGAGTTATCTTCCTGCTATTGTATCTCTGATATTCATATCATTTGTATCAAATTGTTGTATCGGATATTGTTTCAAATGTTGTTGTATTAATGATATTATTCATTCTTCCACTGTGTTGTTGTACTTAATGTGTTATAAGCTCCGGGACGAGTCATATTTCAATGATTGAATCTGCGGCATTCGAGTATAAGTGAAGTACGGGTGTCGATTTTCGAACTCTGAAATTTGGATCGTGTTATTTTGGTATCAGAGCTAAAGGTTGAAACTTTATCTCAAGAGTATAACACATTAAGTGACTCGTTAGAGATAGGGTGAAGTATACCGTAGAATGAGTATATCCCTAAGATATCCGTCTATATGTCTCAGTAAATTCTCTTGCTATCCACTGTTAGTAAGTATGAGTGCAAGAAGAGGACAAGATAGGGGACAGGGGAATACCACTAGAAATGGTCAATACCCTGTAACAACCAGGAAATAATCTTTTCTCTATCAATCTCTTTTGTTCTTCATCCGATTTCAATTCTTTCATGTCTTCGTGGCAGCTACATGAAGAAGCTTCGGTGTGACGATGGCCCTGCGAATCGTGTAGATAAGTTTCTATCTCATATTCTCTTCATCAAATTTCTATTAGCTTTTTTGTTTTTAACTTTAACAAAAATGAAATTTTATTGGAATAAATTGGTAAATTAAATATGAAGATTTGTAACGATAAAACGATTTCGATTAAACCCAAATTTGAAATTCTATTATAATTTCTAGTGAGAATTAAAGTCCGAAGAGGGGCAAGCTGGTGTAAACCTTGAAATACTCCGACCTAAGTTGAAATCTATACCAAATGCTTGAAAATTATGGAATATAAAATCCATTTATCTATTGTTTGGGTCTCGATATATTCTACAATCGATTAGTTATCCCTTCGAACTAATCAACATCCTAACATATTTCGTAGACTGGTGAACCAAGTATCCTGTATAGTATTAATAAGTTTGTTCTTGTATCTATTGTTGATATTCTGATTTTGTAAGCAAAATGCAGAATAGATGTCCAGTTTGATTTGGTGATTCATCTTTCTATCTTTCTATATTCTTTTCTTGTCTCCCCAGAAAATTTCGGGGACGAAATTTTCTTAAGGGGAGAATGTATAACATTTCTGGATTTTAGCTAAAAATAATTTGATAATTAATTTAAGCTTTGGAATTAAACTTTGGAATATTTGGTAATTAATATAAAATTTTGGGAATAAAATATATGTTGTATTTGAATTTTCCAAATTAATAAGATGAATATTTTTCTATTTATATAAATGGATTATAATTTGAATTGATTTTGAAATTTAATAAGTATATTGAAAGTGAATATTTTTGATTTGAAATTTAAATAGAAATATATTGCAGACAAATTGGATTTATTTTGAAATTAATATAGAAATTAAGTTTCAAAACATTTCTTATTTTAAAAAGAGTTATATAAGTATAAGTAATTGAAAAAAATGTGTGTGTATATATAAGATCAAAACAAGAATTAATAAAAAGTTTTATCTTTTGGAAATATATATGAAAACAAACATATGTAAAATTGGCTTATAAACTCATAAATTAAGATTAAGTAAGGTTTAAATTATAAATTAAATTGAATAAAGGTTTTAAACACAATCTAAAGGCATTTGACCAATGTTTAACAAGTAATAATAATTTTTAACAAGTGTAAGTAAAGTAATATGAGTTTTTACAAGTGTAATTTAAAGATAGTATGAATTTAACAAGTGTAGGCATATTATTTTTCTGTAATTGCAAATGGCCTATGTTAACATTAAATAAAAGAATCAAATCTGAAAATGAAACCATGAAATCAAAATCAATAAAACAAAAATCATCCCAAACCAGAAATAAAAATGCAAACCTGAAAACAAAAAATATGGCAAGATCAGAAAGAAAACGAGAAATCAAAAACAAAATCAAACCTAATCCAAGTGCAAAAATCAGATTCAAACTTCAATAACAAAGTTGCAAATCAAAACTGGGGACAATGATTCAAATGCAAAATTTCAAAAATAAGTTCTATTCTCAGTTTTCAGAGCTACAAATTAGAAAGAAAAACCTGAAACAAAGTCGGGTTCAAATTCAAACCTAAAAACAAGCAAGTAAATGAAGCTACAGAGTTGAAAACAATTCAAGCCTCATCCTGAAGCAGCAGATTAAAGCCCAGGTTCAACATCAAAGCAATAGACTAAAGTTTCAGATCAAATTCAATTCCAAGTTTCTGCTTCAAAGTAAAAGTAAATTTCAGAAATGCAACAGTCTCTACTCTCTGTCTCCATTTTACTGGTGAGCAAGCATACTTGAACCTATCTGTATGTTTTGATATTTGAATTTATACTCAAAGTATACTGTGAGAAATGATTGTTCGATAACCAATTTTATCTGCATGTTGTATATGTATGAAGTTGTGGGTGTGCATGCCTGAATATGCCCATGTTTGTTGTTTACAGGCATATGATAAGATTAAAAATTTGAAACCTCACTCCTCAACCTTATTTAAGATTTACATATGAACAATAAATGCTTGAATTTGCAAGATTTAAATTTTAAAAATACTCTTAAGTACTAAAAGCGAAAGGGTTTACACTAATGTAAAAAACACAGAAAAAAATCAAATCTTGTCAAAATTTAGTTGATTATAACTCAGGTTTTGATTATGTGGTCCTATTCATCTTCATAAATCATGATTTTTAACAACGAGTTCATGATTTTTTTAGTTAGGGAATCACGAGCATTCTCGAGTTGAATGAAAATTGGTTTTTGACAAAAATATGATGATCGGAGCAAAGATAAATCTCGTGACCGAAAAGGGATCAAGTTTGGCGGTCGTGGATCATCAGAAAAATGTTCGATTATTTTCTGGTTCATCGTGGATGCGTGGCGAAGCCGTTTTAAGGTTTAAGTCAGGTTTGGGTGAACGTGAGAAACATGGCTGGTTCGTCGCTATCATCGCATAGGGTTGAAGCAGACCCGGGGGAAATAAAGGAGGAAACTACGGCGGTGTTTCTGGTGGGATGGCGTGTATTCCGGTGGTCGGAATCATGGTGGCGAATGGTTTTGGGTTGAGTAGCTCTGGTTCCAGTTAAGTGCTTGTCGACCTCATTTTAGATCCTGGTGTTCGACGTGGTTTTGTGTAGTCGTTTAGATCGAGATGGTCGGCGATGACTTGTTAGTGGCTATAGAGTTGGTCGGAGAGGGTCGGAGTTTGTGCGCACGTGCATCAGTTTAACTTTGTATCGGTGGATGTTGGGTTGATTACAGAGTTTGGGAAGAAATGATGCCTCAGGTTTTTTGTTCGGGATTGCGTGGGATTGACTCGAAGAAGAAGAGGGTGGCGAGTAACTCGAAGTTGAGCTCGAGTATTGGACGAATTTGCTTAGGTTTCTGCGGAAGCTAAATTAACTAGATTTTAAAAATGAAATGTTTCTAAACAATAATTAAACTTTAAGGTCTTAAGTAAATTAGTGTGATAACAATGATTTATTAAATAAGGTTTAAATGGTAATTAAAGTTGTTAATAAAGATATAATGGTTTATCTTAATTAATTTAAGTAATCAATGATTTGTTAAGTAAATAATTAAAGAATGAAGAGTTTTAAATCATTAATTTAATTTAAAGGTTTAAGTTAAGGTGGTTAATTTAAAGTTTATTATTAAAAGAAGGATTAATTAATGAGATTTATTAAAGAATAATTACTTAATACGAGGGGTAATTTATTACGGGTTGGTTCATAAATTTGTAATATAAAAGATTTTCTAAGTAAGTAAAGGTTAATTTCTTAATAATTTAAAGGTTGATTAATTAATGATTTAAAAGTTAATTAATTTGTAATTACTTAACTTAATTAAGGGAAAATTAATCATACAATTAATCTAAGCTTAGTTAATTATTGAAGGTGATTAAGAAATGATAATTAATTAAGGAGTAATTAATTTGTTTAACTAATTAAGGATAATTAATTAAATGGCAATTAATTAAAGGTTCATTAATTAATAATAGCAAATTATTAGGGGTTAATTATTTCATGATTAGGGAATGATTTATTTATTAGTTAAAGTTGATTTATTTATAATTAAGGATTAATTATGTAATTCACTTAAAAGGTAACTTAATTCATGTGATTAATTAATGACTAATTAATAAATTAAATGTAATTAATTAAGATGGATAATTAAGGATTACTTAATTAATTAATACTAAATGATTCGTAATTAATGAATTAGGATTAAGTAATTAATCATGTTTATAAATGATTATTGAGTGCTTGGATTGCTTATGAATGTATGCATTGTATGAATGCCTTGAATTGATTGTGATCTTTGGATTGTAATATTATGTTCTATGAATTGAGTTGTGTGTAATTTATTTATTTATTCATTTTACCTGTGATACATTTATCTGTAGATCTGTGAATAAAGATAAGCGTTATAGATTATACCACTTACCGATATTGATGTGATTAATTCTTGGATGATTGATGATGTTGCACTATTATGTAAAACCCCTAGACTACATGATACACACACAAATATGGATTGCACGAGGAAATTGGTTAAGTCGTAGATTTTTGAAATGGTTTTAAAAGTTGAACTTTGAATCCAAATAGTTTTGGAAATGGAATTTGGTTAAAGGTGAAAAGCTTTTGACAAGGAGTTTTAAAGATGAAAGTTATTTTGAATAACTTGATAAGGTTTTGAAATTTAAGTAGTTTGATTTGAATTTAAATTCTAAATTTGAAATTGAGTTCTATATTTGGAAATTATGGTTTAGAAAGGTTATATAAGTTATAAATGTGTTTATATGGTTTAAACCATTTTAAAAGTAGTGTTTTGGGAATTTGAATTTAATCTAAGTATTATACCTGAAGGGCTTTAACTTGTATAAATGTAATCAAATTTTCCCGAAACGAAAACTATTTGTTTTCCAAAAATAAAAGCTTCCATATAAAGAAATGATTTCCAAATTGTGTTGAAAATATTTCAAGTTTGAAATAGAGTTGTTTGGAAGCTATGAATGAATCTTTGTGAAAGATGATTAAACTTTGTTCGAAATCGAAGAGGATTTTAAATGGTGTATCTTTTATATAAAAGATTTGAAATGGGAATTGTTTTTTAAAGCTACGAATCTATGGAAATAGTTTTGAAAGCTATAAATTGAGGCTTTGATTTAATAATTAGATGAGTTAATCCAATTTGAAAAGGAAATTGTTTTGAAAAGCCGTAAACGAATCTTTGTGAAAGATTGGGAAACTTTGTGAAATGAATCTTTTTGTTTAAAACGATTTAAAATGGTGATTTTTTTAAACCATTTGAGGAAAGGTTTTGGATTTTAAGTTGTGACTTAACTGAGATCCCCTTATCCATATGATTTTTAAATATAAGCGCCCAACATTCGGTTTAGCCGGAAGAGGACCTTGTGTCATATAACCCATTCTGAATAATGGTACAACGTTATGGATAGCATTTGAAGACCGGTGGTGAAGGCTGGATATTTTTTAAAACGAAAGGATAACACGTTGAATGTCTCTGCACCGACTGGTCCTCGATATAGAGATCTCCATATGTGATGGGAAGTCCGGACGTGATTAGGAATTATGCAGATTTGCAAGGGCTTCTTTGTGAAGTGCCTTCGGTTCTGTTCGAACTTGGAACAGACTTGTATGGATGTGTGTCTGACATTACACTTTGAGATGTAAAGCTGGTTTCTATCAAATACATTTCTGTTTGGTGGCGGAGAATGTATTCTCTTAGCTTAACACCCTTCTCTGAGACATACGAGTTGGGAGGTTATGTAGTTGATGGTTACTATTGATACACTCCCAATTTGGTAGCGTAGCATGCTGAGTGCTGCTGTGTGTTGCTGATTAATTTTTGATCGAAGCATGGCTTTTGTGAAAAGCGTAGCTTTATGGACGAGACCTCATCGGACCTCACCCCTCGAAAATGGTCAAATCAGGAAAGATGCGGCAAGGTTGCCGGGGTCGCGCCCCTAGGGTATGTCCATTCCTGCTGGAAAAGGGTGGTATCATGGTATGGAGTCCAGATATTTAACATATGTGGTTATTGCAAATACATTACTTTGTGGTGTTGGTGATGAGGGCCCTCGGATAGGTCGCAAACGATCGGAGATGACATATCTTAGGTGTTACTCCCGGGAAGGGAGTAAACCGGCCTTGTGTTGGCAGAGAGCTAGGTAAGTTCTTGGGGCGTCCCTCCAGAGGCATTCCCATGTGGCAATAGGAAGTTCCTTAGCCTCACCATTTATTGGAAAATCCAAAGAAACAATACGCGCCCTATACGGTTTTAGTTGTATAACCTGTCATGGAATGTGGCGGTAATCTGCTATTGAACATGGTAGCTATATTAGGCATACGACGAAATGTTGTATGCTAGCTAAGATTAATATTATACTTTCGAAAGGTTTTCTACAGTGTGCACTAATAATAATATCAAAATGGTTTTCGTGTATCAAGCATTTTTGACAATCATAAGAAGAAATCTTCTCCAATCCTATGTTTGCATGGTGTGTGCGGCCGGAGGCCTTATGGTAGTTTCATTTCCTAAGGTGCATTGCGAATTTCAATGTTTTTAATTCTTTTGTTGTTCGATTTAAAGAAAACTGTTTTTGTTTGCTCATACCAGTCCCATGATTGACCCAGAGATTATTGTTCCCTTCCTATACTCTGGGTGCCCACAATTTTCCACACGGGTAGTCTAAAGTTGGATTTTTCGGATAACCAAATAATAGGTGTAGATTCGATAGCATTCATTCTTTGAATATTGGCAATCGCATTTGGATCGAGTAGTTTCACTTCAGCATGGATGGTGGTTTTCACTTTCTGGTTTGGAATCTTTCTAGCTTTGGAGGCGTGGGAATAGAGTCGCTAGATATTGGATTCTCGCCTTCTCAATTGGTATTCTATTGGAGTTATCTTCCTGCTGTTGTATCTCTGATAGTAATATCATTTGTATCAAATTGTTGTATCGAATATTGTATCAAATGTTGTTGTATCAATGATATTATTCATTCTTTCGCTGTATTGTTGTACTTAATGCGTTATAAGCTCCGGCACGAGTCAGGTTTCAACGATTAAATCTGCCGCATTCGAGTACAAGTGAAGTATGGGTGCCGATTTTTGAATGCTGAAATTTGGATCGTGATAAAATGTAATGGATATCATACAAATAATAAACTTGAGGTAATGAAAGTATTTAAGAAATTATTGTATAAATAAAAATTTGATGTCGTAATTGTTGTGAACTTAATTTATAATTGAAATGTTACTGTAATAAAGGTAATAAGAAGTAAGTACTGTAAGTATAAGATTATAAACTTAAGTAAATGAATTAATATGCTAAGAAATTGAGTTATACATGAATATATAAATAAATGAATGCAAAATGAAATTATGTATTAAAGAATGAATGAATAAATATAATGCAATAAAAAGAAACTAACATGACCTGAATAAATGAAAATGAATATTTGTAAGTAATAAATGAAATAAACACTGAATGAATGAATGGAAATATAAAAATTTATGAGAAATAAAGGTAAATTGAAATGGATAAATCATTATATGAATGAAAAGGAAATAAAACAACAAATATTATGAAATGAAATTATTAAGAATGAACTTAATCTATTGTTTGGAACTATTGTTGTTTTAGTTTATGGTTGTTTGGGCACGGATACTTTAAAATTGTTTGGATGTATGAATAATCTATTTAGTTTCATCTAAGATTGTTAATTAAATTATGCACTTAGTAGTTTGTTTTTCATTCTGTACAATTTAAAGTTTTGAACTCGAACAACTATTGGTTTGGTTTGATATGAATGGATAATTGATTTATGTTGATTTTATGTGATAATTGACGTTTTGTTGCAAGTGATTGTTGTTATATTGATTTGTTTGTCAGTGGTTGAAACAACTTTAAACATTTCATTTTATATAACTATTAACTCTTTTTGGATTATATAAGTGAAATGCAGGTTATGGAAGCAATTGCTACTGCATTTGGTTTCATAATATAAGCGTTAATTGCCCGACAAATAGGTACGTTTTTGGATTACGTTTTATAGCACTATTATATTTTTTTTTCCGTTGTTGGGATACATTACTTTGAGATATTTTGATATAAATTGTTATATTTGATACTATATTTTCTCCCGAGCCTCCCCGTACAAAGGAGACTCTGCTCAAATTTTCCGTAAATCTTGGACTTAGAAATTTTTTGAAAATGTTTTCCAAACTTTATTAATTTGAGTATAAAAAGGATTTAATAGTTACAAATTGATATATTTTATTTAAATTATTAAATTTTGTCAATTTATTTGTTTATGAATTTGATATTTTTGAATAAAATATATTGATTACTTAATTTTTCTTTTCGTCTTTTTCCTTTTCGGGGACGAAAAGTTTTGAGCGGGGGAGAGTGTAACAACCTGTAAATTTTCAGTAATTAAAATTGTATTTAATAAGAATTTTGAAATTTAATACCGAAGAAAATAAATTTTTTTGAATTGTTAATAAAAATAATAACTAGAATGAATTGCAACAGTATGAATGTAAGTGAATGGCTGAAACTTGAATGGAATTCAAATTAATTGAAATAGTGGAAATATTATAATATATTTATAAATGAAATAAGAAAAACGAATGCAATTATTGAATTAATGTGTGAAATAATATAATAGATGGTAACTGTTTATGAAGAATAAACATATAAGTATTATGAAGGGATAATGGTGACAAATGGTTGTTTTGTTACCCGATAATTTATCAATTACAAATAAGGGTAACTAAATGTTACTTTAATGATAATTAATATAACAAATGGAAAGGATGGTTAATATAAAGGAGTTAGAAATTTGAATATATTAAGGTAATAAAAGACAAACAACTATTAACTAAATTTATAGAACAATGATGACTTAACAAAAGGGATTGAATTGAATCTAGTTTTAGTTATTTGGAATAAATTATAATCAAATGGAATTCAATTCATAACAAATGAAGTTAAATAATATAACAATTGATATTGGAATGAATTAGGTAATCTCAATGTAATAAATATAACCAAGGTTAACTATACCCACAAGTTAATAATTGAATTGATAACTAGGTTGAGAAATCAAATGAATAGATTCGTTGGAATTTCAATCGATAATTTATGAATTTACCAGAAATGGAATTTAATACTACAATTGGGGAATTAATTAACTTCAAATTGATATGGAAATTGGTTATAAGGGATTATGAATTACTAAAGTAATCCAAAATGATAAAATTTATAAATTATAAAACTTGAATTTAAATGGTGATTAAATTAATTTAATATTAATTTATTTGATTAACTGGAAAATAGCTATTTTGGCCACTGACTTGGATTTTGACGAAACCTATTTCATCGGATCCGTAACGGTGAATTATTATAGGATTTCAAATATCATAAATATCGGGCTTGTCGTTTGATCGTACGGGCTTGAAATGCCTTGAAATCAATTCAATTGAAATTAATCTAAAATAACTTGATTTTAGCATAACTTCTTCATACTATGGAATTTGGACTTGAAACCTATTCCATTGCGTTTAAAATATTTTAAAACATCTATTTTGATATATGGCTTGACTATTTTCGTTCCGGAGTCGAATCGGGCTTTTTGGGTCGTGCATCATTCAATTAATCTGGTCTGTTCTTTCTGTTTCAACTCTGTCTATATATATTCAGATGTAAACCCTAGCAGCCTTTTTATTTCTTATTTCTATACGTATGGAAACTTCTCTGCTCCTCTTCCTCAATGGCTGAAAACCCTAAATGTTCCAATTCTATTCCAACTAAAATCAGACAACATAAATTCAAATCTCCACAAACTATGTCGAATTATATATCGATTTGAAGCTTTCGACGAGCGCATCTAAGATCTGTATTCGGTTTTCAATTTGAATCGCTAGTTGTCCAGAAATTGAAGATCAAATCTCGACCATTCGTTGATCTTCTATGAACTTTAACGAATCGACAAATCATGGGTACCGTTGGGCAGAGTGTGACGCACGCAGCGCATCAGTGGTGTTCGTGAGGTCGGATGATGGTCAGATCGTTAGAGAAAATCGATTAGGGCTTGATCTTTTGGCCGCGGCTGGGTGCGTTTCTGTGACGCCCCACCTCTATACCCACGCTAGCCAAGGACACTACGGGGTAATGCCGTCAACTAGCACGGAGAATAAGGCTGTTGAGGAGCGACCATCCGTGTAATGGCTTTGTGCGAGCACCGATATGCCAGATATAAATATAACTTTTCGTCTCGAAAGGAAATCTGACATACCGACACAAACTCAAAGCTACTACATAGTGGCTATAATGTCTTCGAAAACAAATATAGAAATAAACATAACACAAATCAGTCACAGATAATTCATATCACAAAGACGGAAATAGATATGAATATTACACATAAACGTGTATATTAGAGTAGTGGTCAAATAAGATCCACAACATCACAAAGGAATAGATACAAGTGCAAGACAAAAATATGTATACATCAAGGAGTCTATATCTCAATTGTATACAACAAAAACTACTAAACTAAAGTAATTAGTCAAAAGATCAGATGATGGTCCGATAAGGAGTCAAGCAGAAGCACCTATAAAATCTCAGTCTGACCCGAGTATTATTTAAGAAAAAAATAATAAACAGATCAGTCTAGCTATAATTATCAGATAAAATGAGATATAAGAAGAGATATAATAAAAACGTATGATAACCAAAAATGTCATACCTCGACAAGTATACATTAGAAAATCAACAAAGGAAAGTGATACAAATATCTCACGAATCTCATAGCACAAAAAGAATGTCATATTCTTTATTTAATTCACCAAGCCACAATAAATGACATACATATCAATGCCAATTGTAAAAGTTGGTGAAACATAAACTCCAGAAATCATCAATTAGAAATCCAGAAATCACAAGAAAATGATGGTCAATCCCAAACGGAACGCTATTCCATAGATCGAACATCGACGCACCTAAGTAGAGACGCCCCATGCACAGTCAAACATCGACGCACCTAAATAGAGACGCCCCATGCACAGTCAAACATCGACGCACCTAGAAAGGCACGACCCATGCAAAGACAAACATCGACGCACCTAGAAAGGCATGACCCATGCAAAGACAAATATCGACGCATCTAAATAGATACGCCCCATGTAGTGTCTAGCATCGATGCACCTAGAAAGATACACCCCACGCATAAATAAGCATCGACGTACCTAGAAAGATACGCCCTAGGCATAAATCAACATCGACATATCTAGAAAGATACGCCCCGTGTCATGTCTAACATCGATATACCTAGAAAGATACAACCCATGCAAAGTCGAACATCAACGCACCTAGAAAGATACGTCCCATGCATAGACGAACATCGATGCACCTAGAAAGATGCGCCCCATGCCCCGACTTATTGAGCCGATTGCTCCAAGAAGTAAACAAACATCGACGCACCTAAATAGATATAACCCATGTGTAAATAAACATCGACGCAGCTGAATAGGTACTACCCATGCGAGAAATGAGGCGAAACTCAATAAAAGGAGGTACTGTCCCCAACGTGGACAAAGAGACATTGCACGTTGCTAGTGTAAACCATAAAATGATCATCATCGATCATCAAGAAGTGTCAATTACAGTAAGCTAGTAAATATATGAGCTTAGCTTCATGTCCAAAAACCACTAGCTTAACTAAAATATTTACGAACAAATTATAGATTTCTACTCGAAAATTGTCACAAGAAAATCAATCGAACAAGTCCAAGAATTAACCAACGAAGTAAACGCAAGCGTTTCATACCACTCGTTTTACTAAGTCATTTAATTAGATTTCTCATACGAGTGAGGTAAAGGTTTGTATATACTAATAGATTGGAAAATGGTTTAAGAAAAGAGCTTAGTAATAAAATAGTTTTGAAATCGCTTTGATGAAAGAATTTTGATATTTACTACTAGTATTGAAAACTTTATATTTTTAAAGTGACAAATCACAAAAATGATTGTAAAACAATCAATCACCGAAATTCACATTCGAAGACGTGAATAAAATCCAAAGAAATCGATATCAAATCCATCAAAATGGATATTTTGAAAATTCCCAAAGAAAATGTCATCAAAGTCGATAATAAATGATAACAACAAAAGGGAAACAACACGAATCGATTAAAGTTGGAAATTCAACAAAATAGGCAATATAGGCAAAATTGGCAAATAGAAGCAGGTCGGTCAACCGGACTCCCTGAGTCGGTTGACCAAACCAAAGATGGAAGTGCTCGGGTAGCAAGTCGGTTGTCCGGACCATGAGCTCGGTCGACCGGAGCCTGTAACCTGCATTTCCAAACTAGAGGCAGGAAGTTCCCGGGTAGCAGGTCGGTCGACCGAACCCTATGCTCGGTCGACTGGAGCCTGTT
Organism: Allium cepa; assembly: GCA_030765085.1. Taxonomy (NCBI): domain Eukaryota; kingdom Viridiplantae; phylum Streptophyta; class Magnoliopsida; order Asparagales; family Amaryllidaceae; genus Allium; species Allium cepa. Next base: position 302,088,742 of record CM060945.1, on the reverse strand, counting down.
GCCAGCACTCCCTTGCCTATCTACTAAATGCCATTCCCTTCACAATTGCTATCGGTCTAGCAACGTCACTAAGGGTTTACGCCAATCGACTACCCGGCCATAGGAGCTCTTCGGTTCATCACCAAAAACATGATCAAGACATCAAAGCTATGATTTTTAAAGAATTGAACCCAGAACACCAAAAATTGGAATATTCACCAAATAAATCCAAACCAAAAGCAATTGTACAAGAATAAGCGTTAGGAATTCATACCTAACAATCGAAGATAGTTATAGCCTAAGATGTGAGATAAAAGTCTCACCTTTAAACCCAAAGAACAAGTTAGAAGAAGCTATAAAGCAAGGCAAGGACAAACACTCTTCAATTCCAACCCAAGAAGCTTCAATCTAAGCTTACAAATAAAATATTTCCTAAGCTAGGTTTAGGAAATTCTGAAATTGAAAGGAGAATGAGTTGGAGAAGAAGAGGAGATACTTACTAATGGCTTCTCTTAGAATTTGGAGGTAGAGCTTGGATTTGCAATAAAGATTAGGGCTTGGAATTCTAATTCCAATCTTTTCCCCCACTATTCTCTTAAGCTTGAGAGAGTTAGGAAATGAGGAATGAATGAAGAGAAGTGGAGAGGGGTTGGGTTGATATAACCAGAATTGGGCAAATGGGTTGAACCCAAACCCAAAGCCCTATAGAAAAGTAGCAAAAATCAATTTACTCCAAACATATCGAAGCTTATATCAAAAAGGTTGCAAACGGCATTTTGAACTCAATGGAAGGGGTCTCGAGTCCCAATTCGACTGTTTGCAAAAAGTAGCTTTTCGGATCATAATCCGACTAATGATAAAATATTTAAAAAAATATTTAAATATAGAATTGATAAATATGCGGGTTGTTACAGACTCCCCTCCTTAAAGAAATTGCATCCTCGCAATACTTAAGAAGAAAATAAAGAGTAACAACCATAAAAGCATATCAACACAAAAGAAATTTTGAAATAAGAAGTTCACCACAAGGAGCACGAAAGAGTAAGCCTGAACGGGATCGCTCGATGAATTCCCAGGATTCCCAAGAGCAATCCTTAGGATCTGAGAACCATTGAACTTTCACAAGAAGAGCATCTTTATTCCGAAGCCGCTCAACCTCCAAAGCAATGATGCAAATGGAATGTTGCTCATAAGTCAAATCCGGTGAAACTTCAATTTCCTCAATAACACTGGGCTCAAGAATAAAAATCGGAATCCCTAAGGCATTTCCGTAGTAGAAAGACGTGAGAAAACGTCATGAATAACAGAAAATTGAGTCGGTGCAACAACGTAGTATAATAACAGTACGCCCGAGAAACGAGAAACTCGAATAATTTGGAACAGCGGTGTAGTACAATAACGGTACGCCAGATGAACCCAAGCTCGAATAATTTCGAAACACCGACGTAGTACAAATACGTACATCCAATGAACCGAACACCATAAAAGAACATAAGACACTAGTCCATAAAAGGAATGAGATAAAGCTCAATAAAACGAAGTATATCAAAACGTTCGATGAACTTGGTAAAAAGATAATTCCATTCAGACATCATCAAAGAATCAACCACTTGTTGCTTACGACTAACCGCATTGGCAACACGATTTCCCTTCTGGGAGTACACAAAGAATGTTAAGATCATAAGATGCAAGGAACACTAGCCAACATTAAGTTCCTTATGAGAAAATAATATTTCAAAGACTTATGATCGGGGTAGAGAATAAATTTCTCATCCAAAAATGATGATGCCAAATTTTAAAAGTGAAATCAATAGCCGTGAGCACTAGATCATGAATGGCATATCTAGTCTCGATAGGCTGTAATGATTTAGAAACATAAATGATAGCACGTTCTCTTTTGCAAGAGAATAGCATCCAAACCAATACGATTAGCATTGGTACAAAAGATAAAGTCTTGGTTCCCTTCGGCAACCACAGGAATAAGAGTATTGAAAAGAAAGAATTTAATCTTCTTTCCCGTAGAGCAGAAACTTTAAAAATCACAATTATCTTTATGTAATAATCTTTCTAGAAAATTTACATTTTTACAAGTCAATATATTGTGTCTAACTGTCTCATCTAAGCATTTAGGAAATTCATATCGATAACGTTGATCAAGCGCATCGACCAAAATTGTTAAAGCACTCAACGAGCAATACAATCACAAAATCATCTTCTATATGATGAAAATATTTCTCAAAAGTTTTGAGAATATTCTTTGCTCATTTAAGATCAAAATCCAATTGTAGTTATAAATAAATCTTATGGAAAAGATTTGCAAAATTTTAAATTTCTATTTTCACCCAAAATCAATAAATACAAGAATGGAATTATCGAGATATTCATAGAATACTCGATTTATAAAATGGATGAAACAAGATGGGCAATCTGAATGATATAATAAGTCATTCATAAGAATCATAACGAGTGCGGAATCCGGTAAGTGGAATGCTAACTTCCGCAACTCATAGCAAATGAAAACCGATGGCAAGATAGAGCTAAAAAGACCTTAACACCATAAACGATATTGCTTAGGTGATGATCCTAAGACAAACTCTAAAAATACTGAAAAACTCTCAAACTACATGAATGTGAGAAATAACACTTTCCTCATCATGTGGGCTTAAAGAATAAAATGATGCCATCAAGTTGGAATCGAAATCACAAGGGAAAAATAGAAATCCGCTTAACAGATTAAGAATGTCAAAGATAAATAGTCCACTCGAAAAATAGGATATGGGCTTCACAATGATTAAGCCAATCCTTTCAAAAAAATCAATTCCGAAGCCTAAGTAAAAATATCAGCTCGGAAAGAAAAATCACATAAATTAATTTCGACATCAATAAAAAGAAACAAGTTGAGCGTTGCGGATCCACCTTCCGGATTCGCAATTATCAAAGAAGACATCAAGCCCAAAATATTCAAAGAAAAAGAATCGACAAGTTCTTTTGATATAAAAATAATGAGATGAACCCATATCAAAAAGAACTCAAATAGAAAGATCACAAAATAAAACAATAGCATCGAGGATTGAATGTAAAATACCTTGACCAAGAGAAGAGTTGCTAGGGGCTTGCACTACATTGATCTTTCCCTCCTTCCTACTTTGATGTATGGGACATGTAGTTATATGGTAACCGGAATTTTTGCAATAGTGACAATAAAGAGGTTTCAGACACTCCCTTGCATAGTGGTCCGTGGAACCACAATTGTAGCATTGTCCACGACAGGTAGGAGCTTTCGCTACCGGGGTTTCTTGCCTCCCTTTCTTGTTAGGAATGGGGCCTTTGAATTTAATAGGCCTTTTCATGTAGTCATTGAAGTTTGGTTTGGCACCCACAACTTCAACATTACTCTCTCTATCGGCCTCTTCAAGACGAAGAGCGATATCAATAAGCTGATCAAATGAAACCTCAAGTTTCAAGAGTAATGGCTTCTTAAGATTCTTATTCAAGCCATAGACAAATATCTTATTTTTCTTCAATGGGGTACTAATACACTCGACCCCATACTTAGAGAGAGATTCGAAAGATGCGATGTAGTCTGTCACAAAAGATTTACCTTGAACAAGGTCGATAAAACGTCGGGCCAAAGTTACTTTTTCAGCCTCAGGCACAAATTTCAATTCGAATCTTTCTCGGAATTGCTTCCAAGTAAGATCTGCTTCAACGATTTCGGGAACCAAGATCTCATACCAATCTAATGCTCTTTCTTGGAGCATGCTAGAAGCCACTTGGACTCGATGTAGATCAATAAGGTTCATGCGAGAAAAGATGTGATCGCATGATTTGAGCCAAGCTTGAATTTCAATAACACTCTCGGATCCCTTACATGGCCTTCCACCCAAATAGGTATAGCCTCTGCACAAGCGTGCAAAACCGGATCTAGGATGAGTAGGCTCAGGATTGGGTCCGGTAGCTTGAGCATTCTTCACGAAATCTAAAAGCTGCTGAGCGGACATAAAAACTCCATCTTGGGGAGTAGCACTAGATTGACCGACGCTGGGACGACCAGGTTTAACCATTTCTCTTCTTTAAGAAAGAAAGAAAGAAAGAAGAAGAAAAAGGTTATTCACAAAACGGATATCAAGCAATCTTGATAGATAAAGCAAGGAATCATAAAAGAAAATAGGATAGGACGGTTCAATGACCTGAATAAAATCCTAAGGCACGACTCCTAAGATGGACTTAGGACAATGATCCTTGTTAAATTATTCTACATTGTTCCGAAGTTTGGCTCCGATACTAAGCTGTGACACCCCACCTCTATATCCACGCTAGCCAAGGACACTACGGGGGAATGCCGCCAACTAGCATGGGGAATAAGGCTGTTGAGGAGAGACCATCCGTGTAATGGCTTTGTGCGAGCACCGATATGCCAGATACAAGTATAACTTTTTATCTCGAAAGGAAATCCGACATACCGACACAAACTCAAAGCTACTACAAAGTGGCTATAATGTCTTCGAAAACAAATATAGAAAAAACATAACACAGATCAGTCACAGATAATTCATATCACAAAGGCGGAAATATATATGAATATTACACATAAAAGTGTATATCAGAGTAGTGGTCAAATAAGATCCACAACATCATAAAGGAATAGATACAAGTGCAGGACAAAAATATGTATACATCAAGGAGTCTATATCTCAATTGTATACAACAAAAACTACTAAACTAAAGTAATTAGTCAAAAGATCAGATGATGGTCCGATAAGGAGTCAAGCAGAAGCACCTCTAAAATCTCAGTCTGACCCGAGTATTATTTAAGAAAAAAATAATAAACGGATCAGTCTAGCTATAATTATCAGATAAAATGGGATATAAGAAGAGATATAATAAAAACGTATGATAACCAAAAATGTCATACCTCGACAAGTATACATTAGAAAATCAACAAAGGAAAGTGATACAAATATCTCACGAATCTCGTAGCACAAAAAGAATGTCATATTCTTTATTTAATTCACCAAGCCACAATAAATGACATACATATCAACGCCAATTGTAAAAGTTGGTGAAACATAAACTCCAAAAATCATCAATTAGAAATCTAGAAATCACAAGAAAATGATGGTCAATCCCAAACGGAACGCTATTCCATAGACCGAACATCGACGCACCTAAATAGAGACGCCCCATACACAGTCAAACATCGACGCACCTAGAAAGGCACGACCCATGCAAAGACAAACATCGACGCACCTAGAAAGGCACGACCCATGCAAAGACAAACATCGACGCATCTAAATAGATACGCCCCATGTAGTGTCTAGCATCGATGCACCTAGAAAGATACACCCCATGCATAAATAAGCATCGACGTACCTAGAAAGATACGCCCCAGGCATAAATCAACATCGACATATCTAGAAAGATACGCCCCATGTAATGTCTAACATCGATATACCTAGAAAGATACAACCCATGCAAAGTCGAACATCAACGCACCTTGAAAGATACGTCCCATGCATAGACGAACATCGATGCACCTAGAAAGATACGCCCCATGCCCCGACTTATTGAGCCGATTGCTCCACGAAGTAAACAAACATCGACGCACCTAAATAGATACGACCTATGTGTAAATAAACATCGACGCACCTAAATAGGTACCACCCATCCAGAAATCACAAGAAAAGGATGGCCAATCCCAAACTGAACGCTATTCCATAGACCGAACATCGACGCACTTAAATAGAGACGCCCCATGCACAGTCAAACATCGACGTACCTAGAAAGGCACGACCCATGCAAAGACAAACATCGACGCACCTAGAAAGGCACGACCAATACAAAGACAAACACTGACGCACCTAAAGAGATACGCCCCATGTAATGTCTAGCATCGATGCACCTAGAAAGATACACCTCATGCATAAATAAGCATCGACATACCTAGAAAGATACGCCCCAGGCATAAATCAACATCGAAATATCTAGAAAGATACGCCCCATGTAATGTCTAACATCGATACACCTAGAAAGATACACCCCATACAAAGTCGAACATCGACGCACCTAGAAAGATACGTCCCATGCATAGACGAACATCGATGCACCTAGAATGATACGCCCCAGGCCCCGACTTATTGAGCCGATTGCTCCACGAAGTAAACAAACATCGACGCACCTAAATAGATATGACCTATGTGTAAATAAACATCGACGCACCTAAATAGGTACGACCCATGGGAGAAATGAGACGAAGCTCAATAAAACGAGGTACTGTCCCCTACGTGGACAAAGAGTCATTGCACATTGCTAGTCTAAACCATAAAATGATCATCATCGATCATCAAGAAGTGTCAATTACAGTAAGCTAGTAAATATATGAGCTTAGCTTCTTGTCCTATAACCACTAGCTTAACTTAAATATTTACGAAGAAATTGTAGATTTCCACTCGAAAATTGTCACAAGAAAATCAATCAAACAAGTACAAGAATTAACCGACTAAGTAAGCGCAAGCGTTTCATACCACTAGTTTTACTAACTCGTTTAATTATATTTCTCATACGAGTGAGGTAAAGGTTTGTATATACTAATAGATTTGAAAACGGTTTAAGAAAAGAGCTTAGTAATAAAATAGTTTCGAAATCGCTTTGATGAAAGAATTTTGATATTTACTACTAATATTGAAAACTTTATATTTTTAAAGTGACAAATCACAAAAATGATTGTAAAACAATCAATCACCGAAATTCACATTCGAAGACGTAAATAAAATCCAAAGAAATCGATATCAAATCCATCAAAATGGATATTTCGAAATTCCCAAAGAAAATGTCATCAAAGTCGATAATAAATGATAATAACAAAAGGGAAACAATACGAATCGATTAAAGTTGGAAATTCAACAAAATAGGCAATATAGGCAAAATTGGCAAATAGGAGCAGGTCGGTCAACCGGACTCCCTGAGTCGGTTGACCGAACCAAAGATGGAAGTGCTCGGGTAGCAGGTCGGTCGACCGGACCCTGAGCTCGGTCGACCGGAGCCTGTAACCTGCATTTCCAAACCAAAGGCAGGAAGTGCCCGGGTAGCAAGTCGGTCGACCGGACCCTGTGCTCGGTCGACCGGACCCTGTTGCCAGCACTCCCATGGCTATCTAATAAATGCCATTCCCTTCCAATTGCTATCGGTCGAGCAAAGGCACTAAGGTTTTACGCCAATCGACTACTCGGCCATAGGAGCTCTTCGGTTCGTCACCAAAAACATGATCAAGACATCAAAGCTATGATTTTTAAAGAATTGAACCCAAAACACCAAAAATTGGAATATTCACCAAATCAATCCAAACCAAAAGCAATTGTACAAGAATAAGCGTTAGGAATTCATACCTAACGATCGAATATAGTTATAGCCTAAGATGTGAGATAAAAATCTCACCTTTAAACCCAAAGAACAAGTAAGAAGAAGCTATAAAGAAAGGCAAGGACAAACACTCTTCAATTCCAACCCAAGAAGCTTCAATCTAAGCTTACAAATAAAATATTTCCTAAGTTAGGTTTAGGAAATTCTTAAATTGAAAGGAGAATAAGTTGGAGAAGAAGAAGGAGATACTTACTAATGGCTTCTCTTAGAATTTGGAGCTAGAGCTTGGATTTGCAATAAAGATTAGGGCTTGGAATTCTAATTTCCAATCTTTTCCTCCATTATTATCTTGATCTTGAGAGAATTAGGAAATGAAGAATGAATGAAGAGAAGTGGAGAGGGGTTGGGTTGATATAACCAGAATCGGACAAATGGGCTGAATCCAAACCCAAAGCCCTATAGAAAAGTAGCAAAAATCAACTTACTCCAAACATATCGAAGCTTATACTCAAAAAGGTTGCAAACGGCATTTTGAACTCAATGGAAGGGTTCTCGAGTCCCAATTCGACTGTTTGCAAAAAGTAGCTTTTCGGACCATAATCCGACTAACGATAAAATATTTAAATAAAATATTTAAATATAGAATTGATAAATATGCGGGTTGTTACAGTTTCCATTCGTTGTTTGGCGTTTGGGTTGTCGCGAGGGAGGAATCGAGGCCGGAGATGTGTGCGGCAGTGTCGAGGTGGCTGCGGATGGCTGTAGTGACGCGCGGTCTTGGACTTGAACGCGACGGCATGTTACCGCAAGCGTACGTGTGGGTTAGGGTTACCTGGGAAGAAAGAGTGACATGGAGGGTGAAGTTTTTTTTATTTAATTCCAATTTAAAATTCGGTCGTTCTAACGTGCATAACTTTCTCATACGAGGTCCGATTCACGCACCGTTTCTTACGTTAGGATCATATTGAAATTCTGGACATTCTAACGCTTGTTTTGACAAATTTTGATACTTTTCATATTTTGGATTTAAATTGGAATTAAATTAAGTTTAAATTCGAAAGGTGAATATTTTAACCCACTCACAACATCTAAAATTTCTTATATTTGTTAAATTGATATATGATGTGATTTGAAATTTATTTATGACTGCTTACATATTTTTAATCATCATCTCAGTTAAATTGAATTTATTGAATTAAATTGTTATTTAATTTATTATTGCATATAAACTGCTAGTTAAACAGTTATTTAATTTTTTTGTTGAATACAAACTGCCAGCAAATACCTGTTACTTATTTTCTGTTATGTATTGATGTTACTGATTGAATGGATTGTGATAAATGTTTGATGATTGATATTGGACGAATGGATGTTGTATGTTATATTATTGTAGACTGCAAGTTGTTATCGATTTTTATTTAGTTTGAGATTGTGGTTTGAAATGATGTATAACCGTATTTTTATTTTAAATTGCGGATTGAAATGATAAATATCTGTATCACTTGACCATAGGATAAAAAATTATATACAAACACTGTGGTCTATATATAAAAATATTTTGAAATGATTTCTATGGTTTTGTAAAGAAATGTATGGTTTTATATAAATATTGATTTTGATGTTATATAAATGTTATTTTATTATAAATTTAAGGCTATGTATAAATTTGTTTTATTATAGAATAAGCTTAATAATAAGTTTGACTTTTATTGAAGATAATATGGTTAAGTATTTAAATTATATTTTAATATAGAGTTATAACGATTTAAATAAATTAAGGTTGGAAGAAAAATTTGAAATTTAATTGAAATTGAATTTATTTAAGAATTTAACTCAAATAAGTTTGATGGGTAATCTGTTAAAGTTGAAATTTTAAAAGGTATGATTTTATAACTTGATTTCGTTTTAAGGTGAATTAAATGAATATTTCAAGTATAAATAAATTGAATAGAATATTTCGTTATTTGTAATTCGGGTTTTATTTAAATGATAATGGATTTATTAAGTAAAATATTTCTAAACTAGATAATAGAAGGTTGAATTTGATATATATATATATATATATATATATATATATATATATATATGAAATTTCCAAACTTAGTTTTGAAATTGTTGAATACTTAAAGTTTGAAATATATTAAATTTGAAATGTTCTATTCTGTAGATCAAATCTGTCTTGAAATCGACAAATTTGGAATAGTTTATATAGAAACTGAATTGAATTGAAATTTATGATTTGGGATTTCGTTAAACAAAAATATAGAAATTAAAGTTGTGTTAGAATTGATTTGTGAAATTGAAGAAGTAATTTTATTATATAAAGTATTTTAAATATTTAAACCATTTAAGTGGCAGAAGTTACGTCTCAAAGTTATGAGTTTCAAGGTATTATAATTCAAAAGTGTTATATTCAAGTGTTTTGATTTCGAAATGTTACAACTTTGAAGTGTTATGATCTTAGAAAAGGATATTTGAAGTGAGAATGATATTGTATTGATTTGGTTTTGGAAAGGCATTGATATTTGGTTTTATTGTGTAAACTATTTTGAAAATGACCGCGGTGTGATAATAATGTTTGGTTGTTAAAGAGACCGGGATTGGAAGTTGTCATACTCTATGCCAACTTCGGAAACCACTTTAACAACTGTTATACGGTGGAGATTCCAGAATGAAGTAAGATGGCGGCGGCGTTTCCTTTGAGGTATATACGTGGACCCGACTCACGTAAGTTCGCATAAGGTGGATAAAACAAGAGAGCTTACGGGCCAATGAGGTAGCCCTCTTACGGACACACTCATTCGATACCATTCTATTACTTTGTGATTGTTTGGGGCCCTTTTGATTTTTTGGAGGTGTGGCTCGAGGTGGGTGGTAGCTGCGCCCTATGCGTCACCATCAGTCCGAATGCGTAATTGGTATATCTAACCTGGCATTGCCTTGTGTGCCGTGTCACCTACCCTAGCGAGCCTTGTACGAGTTTGATTTGTATCGTACCTATGGAGTATATTCTCCTAGTCCCCCGATCAGTAGATATGCAGGTACTGAATAGACTACCGACACTATTACGTGTTAAGGTGGAAAATGTAAAGCCTTAACGCTATTTAAAAGAAAGTTTATTTTACTAATAGACATTATTATAATAGCGTATATTACTACATAGTAAATAGTTTAACTGACCCTTAGGAGATGTGAATCCCGAGCACCTCTTAAGTTACTGCACTCACGTTTGACACTGGATAGGAGATGTCAAATCCCGTAAACATCTCAGACGTCGTTCCACTCATATTATTTACCATTGATTTAACTTACATAAGATTTGTTAGTTCTGACTTGAGTGTTTTGTCTTTTCAATTCGCTCGGGTTAGGCTGGGGATTTCAGGATTTGAAGACCTTATTTCTGGAGGACAAAAATGAAGAATTATTATTACTATTTATTATAATCCACTACTCCATTGTATTCCGCTACATTAATTATTATTCTCTGGTATGTGTAACTCTGATATGTATTGTATAAGTATAATCAAATATTTTGTAAACAACTTCATGAACTGTTTATTTGATTATTATATTTAATCGTTTCACTACAAGATTCTATTTTGTTTTCCTTTCTATGTTTTTTTTTTCTTATTTACCCCCAAACAATCCGCCCTTTTGTATGGTTTGAGTCTGACGTGTGTGGTCTGTCGTGGATGTCAAAACGTACAAAAAGGTGGGATGTTACATAGATGGTCGCTCCTATCCAGCTCTATTCTCCACATTAGTAGATGGTATTACCTCATCATACTCTTTTTTAATATGAGTCTCGGAGTGGGCGTCACAGCTTGGTCAAAATCTTTTATTTTTCCAAAATGCAATATTTTCGCAATAAAATGCAAAAGACTATATTTTTTCTTTTAAAATTATCTTTTTATATAGTTTATATGTATGTGATGACCTACTGTTCTATGATGTGTTTTACCTTTGAGTTGTTATATTTAGTTTTGTAAGATCTTATAGCCATTATAGTTTTGTATTAAATATTTGTTAGATATGTCGATCTAACTAAAAAAAATGCTACATTTATCGACGTATTCAGTAGATAGTTAAGACAAGGCTATAGATGGTCGCTCCTATCTAGCACTATTCTTCATATTAGCAAATGGTATTACCTTTTAATACTCTTTTCTAATGTGGGTCAAAAAGTGGAGCGTTACAGCTTGGTATCATTTTGTTTTCTGAGTTGCTGCAAACATGGCCTGAGTCCATGTTTGAGACAGCGTAACTAATTCGTTTCAAATCGGATATGGGTGATTCTATTTGCAGATTGAATTAAGAGTGTTGACTTACATTCCTACAAAATTTCAAGTCATTTTGACACTGGTAACTTGTTCAAACCTGCTGCCAAATATTGAGTCGCAGCTTGTCTTAAACGGATAATACTTGGTGTAATTTCCGTTATTTCGATGTTTTCTTCATATTTCTTTCTGGATTTCATACGTAGGTATTATCAAGTGTTTTAAAATTGTTTTTCAAACAAATGGGCTTTTGAAGTTATTATTATATATTATTATTTTTTAGCATAAAAATTATATACTCTATAGTAAGAGAATTTAAAAGGCAATTTCTAAAGCGACTTCGAAACGTTCCTAAAACTTATTTTCTTCAATTTAATTTCTATATAAAACACACAATTTTGAACTTCCAACGAGAAGGGAGGAGAATTAAATGATTAGATAAACGCACTTGATATTTCTTTCTAGATTTCATACACACGTATTATAATGTGTTTTAAAAATGTTTTTCAAATAAATGGGCTTTTGAAATAATTATATATGTTATTTTTAGTATAAAAATTATATACTCTATGATAAAATAATTTCTAAATCGATTTCGAAACGTTCCTAAAAATCATTTTCTACAACTTAATTTCTATACAAAACACACAATTTTGCACTTTGTGCGAAGAGGGAGGAGAATTAAATGATTTACCACACCATATATTGTATTCATATTGTATTGTTTTAAACGGATAATACTTGGTGTAATTTCCGTTATTTCGATGTTTTCATTATATTTCTTTCTGGATTTCGTACATAGGTACTATAATGTGTTTTAAAAAAAATTCAAATAAACGGGCTTTTGAAATTATTATTATATATTATATTTTGTATTAAAATTATATACTCTTTAATAAGAGAATTTCAAAGGCAATTTCTAAAGAAATTTCGAAACGTTTCTAGAACTCATTTTCTTCAACTTAATTTCTATACAAAATACACAATTTTGCACTTCGAGCGAAGAGGGAGGAGAATTAAATGATTAGATAAAACGCATGCTATGAACCCGTGCGTTTATCTAATCATTTAATTCTCCTCCCTCTTCGCTCGAAGTGCATAATTGTGTGTTTTATATAGAAATTAAGTTGGAGAAAAAGAGCTTTAGGAACATTGCGTAATCTCTTTAGAAATTGCCTTTGAAATTCTCTTATTATAGAGTATATAATTTTTATACGAAAAATAATATATAATAATAATTACAAAAGCCCATTTATTTAAAAAAACATTTGTAAAACACATTATAATACCTGTGTATGAAATCCTGAAAGAAATATCAAGAAAACATCGAAATAACGGAAATTACACCAAGTATTATCCGTTTAAAAGAAGATGCGACTCAATAATCGACAGCAGGTTTGAACAAGTTAGCCGAGTCAAAATGGCTTGAAACTTTCAAGAATGTAGTTCAATGTTCCTAATTCAATCTGAAAAAAGAATCATTCAAATACGATTTGAAATGAAGAATTTTCTTCGTTTCAAAGTTGAACCAAAACAAGGTTAAATCGCAGAACTCCAGCAGGCTGCGGGTTCAAGTTCGACAGCAGTTGTGAAATAGCGAAGGGACCTAGATTGTCATGAAAATTTGCAAGAATGTAAATCAATGTTCCTACTTCAATCTTCAAAAATAATCACTAAAATTTGATTTGAAAGGAATGAGTCATGTTGTCTCAAACTTGGACTCAGGCCATGTTTGCAACAGTTCAAAAACAAATGTACATGCCAAAAACCATCTTGGGTTCAACTTCCAGGCATTAAACAGAGGATTAAATGGCATTGGATTGAGCTCAAAATTGCTATGTATGTAGTATAAAACTTTGTCTCTGAAATAAAGAAAGAATCATGCAATTTGGATAAAATATGAGAAATTTATAATGTCTCAAACTTGAACCCAGACAGTGTTTCCACTGGAAACTATGGGCAAAAACATGGTCCAGGTCAAAGTTTGGCAGCATATTTATATAAGCTATCTATGTCAAAATGACCTGAAATTTGATATTTTTATAGTAGAGAACTTCATCTTTCAAACAAGAGAAGAATCATTCAATTTGATTAAGAAATGAAAGAGATATGCTGCCTCAAACATGGACACAAGCCATGTTTGCAGCAACTCAGAAAACAAAATGTGCACAAAATTTTTAGCTTGTGCACTGATAGCAGCGACGGTTTGAACACTCAAATGGAAATATTTTTCAACCAAATTTTGCAGAAACAAAGTTCAACATATAAGCTTGACTCACAAAAAGATCCGACTGTATTTTGTTGCTGGATGAAAGTTATGGATAGCCAAAGTTGGCACTTCAGGCCAGAAATTAAAATAGATTTTACAGTGAATAAACTTCTACGTATGCTGTAGATTCAAGCAATTTCTCAAGCGATTTAGCTAGTATTTATGAGCTAAATATATACTTTAAAACACTTAAAATAAAAACTACTAAGACTTGGGGATTTTCAATGGAAATGAAAAAATTATGTGGAAATATATTCCACGAGAGAAGTTATTTGAAACTATTTTCAAAAGGGTTTAAGTGTAGAAAAATAACATGCGAAAATATTTTGAAATAGATAATTTGGAAAATTATTCAAAATCTGATAGATCCTTTAGAAACCTATAGTTTTGGATTAAGCATTTACCGGGTATGTTAATCCACTTGAGTTGAAAAGAAAATTTACATGGCATTTATCGACATATTCAGTAGATGTTTAAGACAAAATTATAGATGGTTGCCATTAACCAGCCCTATTCTCCGCTTTATTAGATGGAATTACTTGTTAATTCTATTTTCTAAGGTGGGTCTTGGGTAGGGCGTTACAGTTTACCAAATGTAACGACCCGATTTTTCGACGCTTGAAAATCGACATCAATACGTCCACTGTATCAAATGCCGAGCAATCGAATGCCGGAAAACCGTACCATTAGGGGTTAAAGAAGTAGAAGGTAGATGAAGAAATATAAAAAATATCATAATCTCACAATCGCAGCAGAATAAATATAATATATAACAACAGCTTTAAAACACAAAGAGATCTGTACTGATTTATACATTACATCATAAGAGTAGAACTCAAATCAACAACACAATCAATAGAAAAATACTGGATAGTTATAATAACTTGTCCCCACAAAGCTGACTATACACAGCTTATAATATATAGCGAAAAATCCATCAAGTACGTGTAATACGTTTCGTCATCCAGCTCGTCTCCTGAACTCCACACCAATCCATCCAGAATCTATACTCTATAATACTTAGTCTTTTGAGGGAAATACACTTTCCTTTCCACACCTTTAAAAATAGACCACAATTTATTTTTAAACAAATCAACCTTTCCTTATAAATTCCCATCCTGAATTTATACTTCCAAAATTACCCTCTGATAAATATTTCACTATACTTCTAAACTCTGTTTATAAATTTCACAATCTCATTCCTTTATTTAGATTTTCAACACTTAGTCGGTTTTCAAATCGATTTCCAAAGCCAACTCCATTTTTTAAAATAAATTACAAATGAATGTGAAGCACCCGTATCGAAAAGAATTCGAATATTGCGGTCATGAAATAAAATAGAACCTTCCAAAATAGATGGTAATATACCTTTAGGATGAGAAGAACCTCCAAAAGCCTTAGCAGCATAACGCTTAGTAGACTTGGCACTCAACGGAATAGTAGGGCAGGTGGAAACATGACAACCTACCATCTTGCAATAGCGATAGAAGAGAGGCTTAGGACAAGCTCGAATCATATGATCAGGAGAACCACAATTAAAACACTTCCAAATGGAAGGTGTTCCAGTAGACTGAGTCTGAGAGTTAGAACCACCAATCCTCTACTTCTTACAAGGAAAAGATTTGGACTTTTGAAATGGAAACTTCTTCTTGTTGGGGTTCTTTGAGAAATTGGTTGAATCTGCCGCCTATGTAAAAGTTTATTCACTGTAATGTCTATTTTCATTTCTAGCCTGAAGTGCCAACTTTGGCTATCTATAACTTTCATCTTCGGCAATGAAATGCCGCCGGATCTTTTTCTGAGTCAAGCTTATATGTTGAATATAAACTCTTCTCTAGAAATTGCGTGGACGCAATTTTATTAAGGAGGAAGTCTATAACAATCCTAATTTTGGAGATTACCTGTTAGTATTAAATTATAACGGTAGTTATAAATTAATATTGTAAATTAAAATAAGATTAGAGATTTTAAATTGTTTATTTGGAATAAACAATGAATTTTGGAAATTAAAATGAGAAAACAAAGTTTGGAAGTTTATTTTATTTGTTTGGGTTAATAATAAATGGAGATAGTTTTTATAGATAGAAAATGCAACAATTGTATTAATTATTGCCAATTACTTCCTCTAATAATTTTTAAAAGATGTATTTGATTCTTAAAGGTTGTTTAATCAAATAAAAAGTTGGAAATTGGTTAAAAAAATGAGTTTTAATTATAAATTTGAGTTTGGAATGATTAGATAAATGCATGTGTTCGTAACATGCGCTTTAACTAATCATTTAGTTCTCCTCCCTCTTCGCTCGAAGTGTAAAATTGTGTGTTTTATATAGAAATTAAGTTGAAGAAAATGAGTTTTAGGAACGTTTCGAAATCACTTTAGAAATTGCCTTTGAAATTCTCTTATTATAGAGCATATAATTTGTATACTAAAAGTAATATATAATAATAATTTGAAAAGCTCATTTATTTGAAAAATGTTTTTAAAACACATTATAATACCTGTGTATGAAATCCAGAAAAAAATATCAAGAAAACATCGAAATAACGGAAATTACACAAGTATTATCCGTTTAAAACAAGCTGCGACTCAATATTCAGCAGCAGGTTTGAACAAGTTACCTATGCCAAAATGACTTGAAATATTGCAGTAATATAGTTCAACATTGCTACTTCAATCTTCAAAAAGAATCGTTCAAATCCAATTTGAAACGAAGAATCTGCATCTTTCAAAGTTAGACCAGAACAAGGTTAAATTGCTGAATTCCAACAGGCTACGGGTTCAAGTTCGACAGCAGTTTTGAAATAGCAAACGAACAAAGATTATCATGAAATTTTGCAAGAATGTAATTCAATACTCCTACTTCAATCTGCAAAAATAATTATTCAAATCCAATTTGATACGAATGAGTTATGTTGTCTCAAACATGGACTCAGGCCATGTTCGCAACAGTTCGAAAACCAAAAATGTGCAGATCTGAAACCAACATTCAAACAAAAAGGAATCATGCAATTCGAGTGAGGAACAAAAATGGGCACAGGCCATGTTTGCAGCCACTCAAAAAACAAAATACGCAAAGAAAATTTTCAGGCTGTGCATTACGATAATTTAATCTTTATAACAAGCGATATACTAATGTATATAAAACGGTTGTTTTATGAATTGATTGCATGTTTATATAATTAGAAAATGTTTTATGTTTCGAAAATAAACATTGTTGCAACCAAGTTTAAGATTTCTTACGAAATCAAAATAGGTATTATAATGTGTTTTAAAAATGTTTTTCAAATAAATGGGCTTTTGTATAATTATTATTGTAACAACCCAATATTTTTGAAATATATTTTTATTTGTTTTAAAATATTTTTATGATGAAGTAGAAATTTTTCTAGAATTAATGGTAATATATTGGAATTTTTAGGTTCTGTTCCCTATTTTTAAGCAATTTCTTTAATTCTTTTGATATTTTCCATGAATTTAATTATTTATTTCACCTTGAAAATGTTTTAAAAATCATTTTTATTTCAAATTTCTTTTTGTAATATTTTTAAAATGAAATACATAATTTTCCAAAGCTATTGGAATTTTCTTGTAATTTTTAGGCCACGTTTGCTATTTTTAGCAATTTTCCTTATTCCTTTTTCTATTTTATATTAAATTAATTATTTATTTTATTCTATTCTTGCTTAGTTTCGGTTTTAAATAATCATTTCTGAGTTTACTTTGTTTATATAAAATTTAAAAGAAAAAGAAATGCCAAAAGTTAAAAAAAAAATTGTATAAAACTCAAGTCTTTTCACCTTCAAAACTCTTTATTTCCTAAACCCCTCATTTATTTGCCTTTGAGTTGTACAATTCAGTTCTTAGCCGTGTAAAAACAATTACCATTCACGTGAAAAACTCCACCTTCATCATTTCTCAAGGCTTGGCAAAGATTGGTAATGGCTACCATCTTATTTTCTACTTTTCTCCTTGTTTTCTTTAAATTTTTGCCTTGTTTCTCTTCTAGTTTGGATCGGCCTCTTCTCCATAACTGTAGCCACAAACTCTTACATCTCTACCATGTCTTCAACACCATCTAATGCACCAGCTATGACCATGGCCGAGCCATCTATGGTGGCCAAAGCCTTCAAATTGCAACCTACATGCCCAAAAACAATGTTTTTGACCATTGTTGCCTCATTCCCTTCATCCACCACTCAAATCACCACCATAGCCGCCGCCACCACCACTGACCTGACCACCACACACCCCTTCCACCTCTGTCCAGTCATGATGCACCCTTAGGCCGAGCATACTTCCCATGGCCGAGCCATCTAGCCTAACAAAAACTCCACTTTTTGCCTAAAAACCATTCACCTCCTCATGTATATAACTCCATCTTGTTTTGCCATGAACCCGACCTATGCTAGCCAAAAGTCTGAACCAAAACTTTACCAAATCTGAAACAAAACATACCCTAGGCCGTGACAAAGGTTTGAGGAAGCAAGGCAAAAGTTTGGCAATTCGTTTCTCTTTTATTTCAAAGTTATTGCATGTTATAGTCATATTGAATTGTGTTGTTTTGTTTGTTTATTTTGGGTTGTACACAAGAGTTGTAGCTTGGATTCACCCTCCACTCAAGTCTGTAGTTGTGTCATCGTGCCTTGTTTTCTATTTGTGCCATTGGTTTGGAAATATTCAGCAATTAGAGGTGAGTAAATCTCACATGACAATTATATACATACGCAGTTGTAAAACAACCACAACTGAATGTGTAGAAATATTTATGATGTTATAAATGCCATGTGATTTTATATATATATGATGTTAACATGTTAAATTATATGTCATATCACCTGTTACATGTCACATCACCTGTTACTATTGTATATTGTTAATCTGTTCATTTTTATCTGTTTATCACACTGCAAGTTCCCTGTAGATTAGAAATCACTATGGGTTGAAATGATACATACCCGAACGGACTTTAGAATAAGGAAAAATCGTTATGTGCTGAAATGATAGACCTGAACGGTTTTTAAATTATTCATTTTGACTTGGGATTGCGGGTTTGAAATGATAGAACCCGGATTTTTTTTTTAAACTGCGGATTGAAATGATACATATCCGTATTACTTAAACTAGGTTACAAAACTATATACAGACCCGTGGTTATTTTATAAATATTTTTCTGGAAATTTTAATAATTTTAAATTGTAAGTATATGAAAATTTGATTTAAATTGGATTTTTTATTATTATAGAAATTTAGAATTTTCTGTAAGTTAAAATGTTGGGAAAAATGAATAGTTACATTGAATTGTGAAATATAACTTAAGTGGAAAATTTGGAAATTTTGTTAAATAAATTAAGTTATATAAATAAATTTTGAAATAAAATTTATATTTTAAAAAAAAAATGGAGAATTTAAGTGTTAAGTTGTTTATTTTAAAAAGATGAAGAATTGGAATGTTACACTTGAATTTAATAAAGGAATTTGCTGAAATTGAATTTAATAATAAGAAATTTATTATATATAAATATTATGTTAAATAATATGTGAACGAATCTTTTAATGGAAAAAAAATATGATTTTGAAATGTTTAAAAGTTTTAAATAAAGTTATTTAATTGCTGGAAATATATGAAAACCCTAGAAATTGACTTTTAACAGCATTCAGAAATGATATAGTTGCTGAATTGAACTAAAATAGTGTAAATAGAGCTATTATAGTATTTCTGAAATGTTGTAGTTGCTGTAATTGAACTTATAGGCTAATATTGGACTCAGGTCTATTATAGCATTCTCTGGAAATGCTGTAGTGGTCTGTTGTGTTTGCTAAAATCAATTTAAACCTTTGTTTTGAAATCTGAACTACCGCGGCACTTCTGAAATGCTGTCTTTTCCGTTTTGAACTATAATTCAACTAAAAACTGAGTTTTAACAGCAGTTTTAAGTGCTGTCTTTGCTGAATAAAAATGTTTTCATATATAACTTATTACAGCTTTTTCTAAATGTTGTAAAAGGCTGAAATTTCAATAATTATGGATTTTGACTTAGTAAACGAACTCTGAATGGTTTGAAACTTTAGAAATTGAATACTTGAAATGAAAGAACAATAAGTCCACTTTTAAAATGATCTAAATGAATAAATTAAATTTGAAATGAATCATTTTAAAGGGAAGTTCAAATTGAAATAAATGAATGTTATCTTTGAACTTTAAAAGGGTATTAAGTTTGATAATTTGCATTTGAATTTAATAATGATTTAAAAGGGAAATTTGAAAAGATATGTTGTTTTGAAATATTGAAATGATTTTTTTTGGAGATGAATAAAATCTTTATTGGATAAAGAATTGAGTTTTGAAATGATGTTTTATTTTGAAGTAAAGTATAAATTCTAAAGTTATAACCACGGGTTATAATAACGATTGGTTGGCAAAGAGACCGGGATCAGATATGGGCATACTCTCTGTCGATACACTAACCGTGTACGCGGTGGAGATTCCAGAATGAAGTAGGATGGTGACGACGTTCTTGTGGTATGTTATGTGGACCCAACTCCCATGAGTTGGCATAAGGTGGCTAAAACAGGAGCGATCTCGGGCCAGCTGAGGTAGCACCTCTTATCGGACGCATTTCTTCGATACCATTCTATTACTTGTGATCGTTTAGTGGCCACCCTTCGATTTTGGGAATGTGTTCCGAGGTGGGCGTATGTGGCTGCTGCGTTACCACCAGCCCGTGTGCGTAATTGGTATATCTACCCTAGCATTGCCTTGTGTGCCGTGTCACCTACCTTACCGAGCCTTTACTATGAGTTTGTTTTCTCCCGTAGCCCGTGGAGTATTTAGGGTAGTCTCCCGATCTGGAGATATGCTGATACTGGATGGACTACTGGGACTATTATGTGTGAAGGGTGATATGGGTAGCCCGTAACGCTACTTAAAAGTATGTTTATTTGACTGTTAGACATTATTATAATAGCTCAATATACTATATAGTAAATATTTTAACGGATCCTTAGAGGATGGGCGGTCCCAGGCATCTTCTAAATTATTTGTACCTTTACTACAGTTCACTTGAGTTGGTTTACACCGGAAAGTATGTTGTCCTGACTCGAGTGTTTGCTTTTTTATTTACGGTCGGGTCAGCCCTTTATTCACAGATTTGGATTTCCACTCTCTGGAGGTCTGGAATTGCTGGAGATTTATCAGCCTATCTAGTTATCTATATTTCAGTCTATTGTTCTGTTGTCAGCTTTGTATTAGTGGACTTCTTTGTATTTGGGATTTGATGTCGTATTTACTTTCAGACAGATATTATGTATTTTTTATTTGGTTTTGAGACTTTGTGATAGTAGCTTCATGAACTACTATGGTATTTTATTTTCCGCTGCGAGATATTCTGATGTTCTATGCCTGTGATTCTGTGATTTGATTTTTATTTGCTCCGAAATTTTATTACAATCTGTTATTTTTTACTATTCAAGTCTAGAATGGGTGGATTATTGTCGATTTGAATAGTGGAAAATAATGGGTCGTTACTGTTGGTATCAAAGCTTTAGTTTTTAGGCAAATCTTAGCCTACGGAGCAAAAACTCATTAGAGATAGGGTAGAAATATCCTAGAATGAGTGAAATCAACTTCAGAATCATTTCTTTGTGAGAGAACATATTTCAAAGTATAAAATGATTTTTAAACGATTTTCAAAAGGTTTTCAAAGATTATTTTGATATAAAACTTTTTTCTTGTTTTAAAAGCAAATTTTCTAACTCCTTTCCTTTCGTATCTGCCTTGTTAGAAATTTCTGTAATTAGGATGTTCATCCAAGTGAATTTATTTTGTCTTGTCTTATCTTTATCTTATCTCTACCTGTGTCCTAATATTCATTCTTGAATTTCAGGATGAATCGTAGAAGTGCTAGAGGTCAGGGTCGTGGTGCTGCCCCAGTTCCAGCCCCAGCTCCTGTCCGTTTCACTGTTCTTTGAAAAGAATTTACTCAGCTTGGAGGAACCAAGTTCACTGGTTCTGAATCTATCATTGAGGCTCAGCAATGGCTGAGGAGTATCGAGAGGATATTTACTGGTCTTGATATTACTGATGCCCAGAAGCGTCAGTTAGCCGCATGGAAGTTGCAGGAGGCTGCCCAAGATTGGTGGGAGTCGGTTACGGCTAATACCATTGAGGCTGGTCTTGCTTGGGAACAGTTCAGGTATCTTCTTGTGTCTCTTTGAATTCTGTTTTGTATCTTTCCGTGCCTTGTCTAAGCTTATCTATCATTTCTTCTCAGGGAAGCTTTCATTGCTAAGTGGATGCCCGAAGCCGGGAAATCCCAGCTTTATAGGGAATTAATGGATCTCAAGCAGGGAAACATGTCTTTTTCAGAGTACGAGAGGAATTTTAACGAACTTTCTAAGTTCGGACCTGGTCTCATAGACACTCCTCTGAAGAAGAACGAGAAATTTATTGCCGGTGCTCGTCCCGAGTACTACAGTTATCTCATTTCTCATGTTCATGGCACTTTTACTCAGCTTATGGATATGGCTCTCCGTTATGAGAACCCTACTTCTAAGGGTCCTGCTTTAGTTGGTGCTCCATCATCTCATACTTCTTCTGCAAATTCTAAGAGGAGGAAGCTTAGTTTTCAGCAACAGAAGAAGAATTGGCTCAAGAATCCGGGTTTGGGATATTCAGCATCTACTCCATCTCAGAGGCAGCCAGTTGACCTTTCTTCCATCACCTGCTTCAAGTGTGACCAGAAAGGGCACTATGCGAATAGTTTTCCTACTAGTGTTGGTGCTGCCATTCCTCCCCCTGCTCAGCTAGCTAGGCATGAGCTTTGTCACATCTGTCTCCAGCCTGGCCATTTTAGGAAGGAATGCCCTACCCAGCAGAGGGGTAGGCCTTCTGGTATATTTGCGGTCACCTCTGCCTCCTCTCCAGCACCTGCTCCTTCAGCTCCTAGTGATGACCAAGGTATGCTCCAAGGTTCCTTTTCTTTGTTTCAGCATCCTGTTCATGTTCTGTTTGATACTGGTGCATCCCACAGTTTTATATCTGTTGATTTGTGTGATAAGTTTGAGCATCTACTTTCTCCTTTGTATGTTTCTGAATCCTTATGTGTTTCAAATCCAACTGGGGGTCCCGCAAACCTTAATAGGATTTGTAAACAAGTTAAGCTTCTTTATTCTGATCATCGGTTCAGTGGTGATTTCTATGTTTTGGGCTTCGATGCTTTTGATTTATTTCTTGGTAGTGATTGGCTTGGTAGGCACAGTAATGCTCATATCTCTTGTAAAGCCCGGTCTGTTTATCTTGAGGATGATCTGGGTAATTCCTTTGTTATTCAGTGCCGCATGCCTCAGGATTTTGCTGGCAGTATAATTTATTCTCTGGATTCTGCTTCGGTGACCTTCATTCGACCCATGTGGTCAAACTCTTTCCAGATGTTTTTGGTGAAGCCACTGCTTTGCCTCCTAAGCGGGAAATAGATTTCCGCATTGACCTTATTCCTGGAGCTCGACCAGTTGTTCTTCCTCCTAGAAGAATGGCACCTCGTGATAAGGTTGAGTTAGCAAAGCAAATTGAGGACTTGTTCTCGAAAGGTCTAATCAGACCTAGTCATTCCGAATGGGGAGCAGCGGTGGTTTTTGTCACCAAGTCAGATGGTTCTCTTAGGATGTGTGTTGACTATAGGGAGCTGAACAAGCTCACTATGAAAAAACAGTCATCCAATGCCTCGCATCAATGATATGTTTGATCAGCTTTATGGTGCTACTTGTTTCTCTCAGCTTGATCTTGCCACAGGTTTTCACCAGCTCAGAGTTGCTAAGGAAAGCATTCCCAAAATTGCCTTCCGGACTGAGAGTGGGCTCTTTGAATGGTTAGTCATGCCTTTTGGTTTGACTAATGCTCCTGCTTTCTTTGTGGATCTTATGAATCGTGTTTTTCGTGTTGTGCTTAATAAATTTGTTTTAGTCTTTGTTGATGATATTTTAGTCTTCTCTAAGTCCGAGGAAGAACATGAGTCACATTTGAAGTATGTTCTAGAGACTCTCAGAAATCATCAGTTGAAGGCTAAATTTTCTAAATGTCATTTCTGGAAGGACGAAGTCCGATTCCTTGGGCACATTGTTTCTAGTAGTGGAGTTTCTGTTGATCCAGTGAAGATCGCTGCGATCAATGTAAGTCTTTCCTCTTTCTCTTTTCCTTTATCATTTGATCATTCTATCTCTTCTGTGGTTTTTATTTTTCCCTATTCTGTTTCAGGATTGGGAAACTCCTAAGACTACGACTGATATTCGTAGTTTTCTAGGCCTTGCTGGTTATTACCGGAGATTCATTGAGAATTTTTCTCGGATTGCTGCACCTCTCACTGCTTTGACTCGTAAGAATGCAAAGTTTATCTGGGATAAGAAGTGTGAAGCTGCATTCGCTGAGTTAAAAAGCAAGCTAACTTCCGCACTAGTTCTTACCATTCCGAACGGAAGTGAGGGATTGACAGTATATACTGATGCTTGTCGTAAGGGATTGGGTGTCATTCTCATGCAGGATGGTAGGGTCATTGCCTATGCCAGCCTTCAGCTGAAAACCCATGAAGCTAATTATGCTGCCCATGATTTAGAGTTGCTTGTTGTTGTCTTTGCTTTAAAGCTTTGGAGGCATCATCTGTTTGGAATCAAGTTTGAGCTTTTCACCGATCATCGGTCTCTGAAATATATCTTCGCCCAGAAGGATTTGAATCAGAGGCAAGTTCATTGGCTTGAGTTTCTGGCTTCTTACGACCTTGATATTAGCTATACTCCCGGTAAAGCTAATGTTGTGGCCGATGCTCTGAGTCGGAAGAAGGCTTTGTTATGTCAGCTTGTTGTTTCTTCTCCTCTTTTGGAGCGTATCATAGCTAAGCAGGATGAGGATGAGATGCTTAGATTGATGAAGGAGAGTGTTCGGAACAGAGATGGTGGCAGTAGTACTGGAGCTCAGATTGATGATAGCGGTGTTTTGAGGATTAATGGTAGGATTTGTGTCCCGAATGTTGATGGTTTGAGGCAAGAGTTACTTCGGGAGAATCATCGATGCAGACTTTCTATTCATCCTGGTGTTTCGAAGATGTATCAGGATATGAAGAGGTTTTATTGGTGGAAGGGTATGAAGAGGGATGTCTCTATCTTTGTTAGTCAGTGTGTGACTTGTCAGCAAGTCAAGGTCGATCATCAGAAGACTCCTGGTTTGTTGCAGCCTCTTGAGATTCCCGACTGGAAGTGGGAATAGGTTTCCATGGATTTCATTGATGGATTGCCGAGGTCTAGGAAAGGCAATGAGAGTATCTGGGTTACTGTGGATAGGCTGACCAAATCTTCTCATTTTATTTCGGTCAAGTCTACCCGTTCTGCTTCTAGCTTATCTGAGATCTACATGAGAGAGATTGTTCGTCTCCATGGTGTTCCTCTCAGTATTGTTTGTGATCATGATCCTATCTTTGCCAGCCAGTTTTGGAAAGCTTTTCAGGAATCTTTGGGTACTCATCTGAATCTAAGCACTGCTTACCATCCGCAGACCGACGGTCAAACGGAAAGAGTGAATCAGATACTCGAAGATCTTCTTCGTGCATGTGTGCTTGATTATGGTGGATCTTGGGAAGATCATTTGCATCTTGTCGAGTTCACCTACAATAATAGTTATCATGTATAATCTTATCCTCTGTTTTAAGTTCATCTTAATATTTTATCTATCTCTTTCTATCCTTAAATTCAGGCCAGTATCAAGACATCTCCATTTGCTGCTTTATATGGACGACCTTGTCGATCCCCATCTTGCTGGATTGAATCCGGTAATCTTCTGATTCTTGGTCCTGATATGATTCTGGAAGCTTCTGAGAGAGTTGAGGAGATTAAGAGAAGGTTGAGAGTTGCTCAGGATAGGCAAAAGAAGTATGCTGATAGGCATAGGCGGAAGCTTGAGTTCGCTGTTGGCGATATGGTCTTTCTTAAGGTCTCTCCCTTGAGGAATGTCATTCGTTTTGGTCGTAGAGGGAAGCTTTCTCCCAGATTCATTGGTCCTTTCCGCATTGTGGAAAGAGTTGGTCCCTTGGCTTATCGTCTGGAGTTACCCGAGAAGCTATCTGGAGTGCACGACGTATTCCATGTCTCGCATCTTCGCCTGTATCTCCATGACCCATCTTTGTTTGTTCAACCTTCTGCTCTTGACAGCTTGGATATTGAGCCTAATCTGACTGTTGAGATGAAGCCACTTCGTATTGTCGATAGAGGTACGAAGCAACTAAGGAGGAAATCTGTTAGTCTGGTCAAAGTACAATGGAGTACGGATGATCGTGACTGTACTTGGGAGACGGAGGAGAGCATTCGTGCTTCAAATCCGGAATTGTTTATTCCAGGTACTATTTTGTTTTTCTATCTTGTTCTCATTTTGTTTCCTAGTTTCCGTTCTTTTCGAGGACGAAAAGGTTTGAGTGGGGGAGAGTGTAACAACCCAATATTTTTGAAATATATTTTTATTTGTTTTAAAATATTTTTATGATGAAGTAGAATTTTTTCTAGAATTAATGGTAATATATTGGAATTTTTAGGTTCTGTTCCCTATTTTTAAGCATTTTCTTTAATTCTTTTGATATTTTCCATGAATTTAATTATTTATTTCACCTTGAAAATGTTTTAAAAATCATTTTTATTTCAAATTTTGTTTTATAATATTTTTAAAATGAAATACACAATTTTCCAAAGCTATTGGAATTTTCTTGTAATTTTTAGGCCATGTTTGCTATTTTTAGCAATTTTCCTTATTCCTTTTTCTATTTTATATTAAATTAATTATTTATTTTATTTTATTCTTGCTTAGTTTCGGTTTTAAATAATCATTTCTGAGTTTACTTTTTTTTTAAATAAAATTTAAAAGAAAAAGAAATGCCAAAAGTTAAAAAAAAAAAATTGTATAAAACTCAAGTCTTTTCACCTTCAAAACTCTTTATTTCCTAAACTCCTCATTTATTTGCCTTTGAGCTATACAATTCAGTTCTTAGCCGTGAAAAAACAATTACAATTCATGTGAAAAACTCCACCTTCATCATTTCTCACGGCTTGGCAAAGATTGGTAATTGCTACCATCTTATTTTTCTACTTTTCTCCTTGTTTTCTTTAAATTTTTGCCTTGTTTCTCTTCTAGTTTGGATCGGCCTCTTCTCCATAGTCGCAGCCACAAACTCCTACATCTCTTCCATTCCTCCAACACCATCTACTCCACCAGCCATGACCATGGCCGAGCCATCTACGGTGGCCAAACCCTTCAAATTGCAACCTACATGCCTAAAAACAATGTTTTTGACCATTGTTGCCTCATTCCCTTCATCCACCACTCAAATCACCACCATAGCTGCCACCACCACCACTGACCTGACCAACACACACCCCTTCCACCTCTGTCCAGTCCTGATGCACCCTTAGGCCGAGCATACTTCCCATGGCCGAGCCATCTAGCCTAAACAAAACTCCACTTTTTGCCTAAAAACCATTCACCTCCTCATGTATAAAACTCCATCTTGTTTTGCCATGAACCCGACCCATGCTAGCCATAAACCTGAACCAAAACTTTACCAAATCTGAAACAAAACATACCCTAGGCTGTGACGAAGGTTTGTGGAAGCAAGGCAAAAGTTTGGCAATTCGTTTCTCTTTTATTTCAAAGTTATTGCATGTTATAGTCATATTGAATTGTGTTGTTTTGTTTGTTTATTTTGGGTTGTACACAAGAGTTGTAGCTTGGATTCACCCTCCACTCAAGTCCGTAGTTGTGTCATCGTGCCTTATTTTCTATTTGTGCCATTGTCTAGGAAATATTCAGCAATTAGAGGAGAGTAAATCTCACACGACAATTATATAATTATGCAGTTGTAAAACAACCACAACTGAATGTGTAGAAATATTTATGATGTTATAACTGCCATGTATTTTATATATATGATGTCAACATGTTAAATTATATGTCATATCACCTATTACATGTCACATCACCTGTTACTATTGTATATTGTTAAACTGTTCATTTTTATCTGTTTATCACACTGCAAGTTCCCTGTAGGTTAGAAATCACTATGGGTTGAAATGATACATACCCGAACGGACTTTAGAATAAGGAAAAATCGTTATGGGCTGAAATGATGGGCCTGAACGGTTTTTAAATTATTCATTTTGACTTGGGATTGCGGGTTTGAAATGATAGAACCCGGATTTTTTTTTAAAACTGCGGATTGAAATGATACATATCCGTATCACTTAAACTAGGTTAGAAAACTATATACAGACCCATGGTTATTTTATAAATGTTTTTCTGGAAATTTTAATAATTTTAAATTGTAAGTATATGAAAATTTGATTTAAATTGGATTTTTTTTATTATTATAGAAATTTAGAATTTTCTGTAAGTTAAAATGTTGGGAAAAATGAATAGTTACATTGAATTGTGAAATATAACTTAAGTGGAAAATTTGGAAATTTTGTTAAATAAATTAAGTTATATAAATAATTTTTGAAATAAAATTTATTTATTTTTTGAAAAAAAATGGAGAATTTAAGTATTAAGTTGTTTATTTTAAAAAGGTGAAGAATTGGAATGTTGCACTTGAATTTAATAAAGGAATTTGCTGAAAATTGAATTTAATAATAAGAAATTCATTGTATATAAATATTATGTTAAATAATATGTGAATGAATCTTTTAATGAAAAAAAATATGATTTTGAAATGTTTAAAAGTTTTAAATAAAGTTATTTAATTGCTGGTAATATACGAAAACCCTAGAAATTGACTTTTAACAGCATTCAGAAATGATATAGTTGCAGAATTGAACTAAAATAGTGTAAATAGAGCTATTACAGCATTTCTGAAATGCTGTAGTTTCTGTAATTGAACTTATAGGCTAATATTGGACTCAGGTCTATTATAGCATTCTCTAGAAATGTTGTAGTGGTCTGCTGTGTTTGCTAAAATCAATTTAAACCTTTGTTTTGAAATCTGAACTACCGCAGCACTTCTGAAATGCTGTCTTTTCTGTTTCGAACTATAATTCAACTAAAAACTGAGTTTTAACAGCAGTTTTAAGTGCTGTCTTTGCTGGATAAAAATGTTTTCATATATAACTTATAACAGCTTTTTCTAAATGCTGTAAAAGGCTGAAATTTCAATAATTATGGATTTTTACTTATAAACGAACTCTGAATGGTTTGAAACTTTGGAAATTGAATATTTGAAATGAAAGAACAATAAGTCCACTTTTAAAATGATCTAAATGAATAGATTAAATTGGAAATGAATCATTTTAAACGGAAGTTCAAATTGAAATAAATGAATGTTATCTTTGAACTTTACAAGGGCATTAAGTTTGATAATTTGCATTTGAATTTAATAATGATTTAAAAGGGAAATTTGAAAAGATATGTTGTTTTGAAATATTGAAATGATTTTTTTTTGGAGATGATTAAAATCTTTATTGGATAAAGAATTGAGTTTTGAAATGATGTTTTATTTTGAAGTAAAGTATAAATTTTAAAGTTATAACCACGGGTTATAATAACGATTGGTTGGCAAGGAGACCGGGATCGGATATGGACATACTCTCTGTCGATACCGAAAACCACTTTGACTAACCGTGTATGCGGTGGAGATTCCAGAATGAAGTAGGATGGTGACGACGTTCTTGTGGTATGTTATGTGGACCCAACTCCCGTGAGTTGGCATGAGGTGGCTAAAACAGGAGCGATCTCGGGCCAGCTGAGGTAGCACCTCTTATCGGATGCATTTCTTCGATACCATTCTATTACTTGTGATTGTTTGGTGTCCACCCTCCGATTTTGGGAATGTGTTCTGAGGTGGGCGTATGTGGCTGCTGCGTTACCACCAGCCCGTGTGCGTAATTGGTATATCTACCCTGGCATTGCCTTGTGTGCCGTGTCACCTACCTTACCGAGCCTTTACTACGAGTTTGTTTTCTCCCGTAGCCCGTGGAGTATTTAGGGTAGTCTCCCGATCTGAAAATATGCTGATACTGGATGGACTACTGGGACTATTATGTGTGAAGGGTGATATGGGTAGCCCGGAACGCTACTTAAAAGTATGTTTATTTGACTTTTAGACATTATTATAATGGCGCAATATACTATATAGTAAATAGTTTAACGGATCCTTAGAGGATGGGCGGTCCCAGGCATCTTCTAAGTTATTTGTACCTTTACTACAGTTCACTTGAGTTGGTTTACACCGGATAAGTATGTATGTCCTGACTCGAGTGTTTGCTTTTTTATTTACGCTCGGGTCAGCCTGAGTTTATTCACAGATTTGGATTTCCACTCTCTGGAGGTCTGGAATTGCTGGAGATTTATCAGCCTATCTAGTTATCTATGTTTCAGTCAGTTGTTCTGTTGTCAGCTTTGTGTTAGTGGACTTCTTTATATTTGGGATTTGATGTCGTATTTACTTTCAGACAGATATTATGTATTTTGTATTTGGTTTTGAGACTTTGTGATAGTAGCTTCATGAACTACTATGGTATTTTATTTTCCGCTGCGAGATATTCTGATGTTCTATGCCTGTGATTCTGTGATTTGATTTTTATTTGCTCCGAAATTTTATTACAATCTGTTATTTTGTACTATTCAAGTCTGGCATGTGTGGATTATTGTCGATTTGAATAGTGGAAAATAATGGGTCGTTACAATTATCATATATTATTTTTAGTATAAAAATTATATACCCTATAATAAGAGAAATTCAAAGGCAATTTCTAAAGCGATTTCGAGACATTCCTAAAACTCGTTTTCTTCAACTTAATTTCTATATAAAACACTCAATTTTGCTCTTCGAGCGAAGAGGAAGAAGAATTAAATGATTAGATAAACGCATGTGTTCATAGCACGCTATTTATCTAATCATTTAATTCTCCTCCCTCTCCCTCGAAGTGCGAAATTGTGTGGTTTGTATAGAAATTAAGTTGAAGAAAACGAGTTTTATGAACGTTTTGAAATCGCTTTACAAATTGCCATTGAAATTCTCTTATTATAGAGTATATAATTTTGTACTAAAAATAATATATAATAATAATTTCAAAAGCCCATTTATTTGAATACTTTATTTTGATAATTTTAATTAAGGGAATACCTTAATTGGATGATATTGGACATTAACTTATCTATCGCTTAAGTAGTTTATTTTATGCTGCATACTCTGATGTATTTACATTTGATTCGATGTATATGGTGTGGTCGTGTACCACCTTTATTGTATTCATATTGTATTGTATTAAACATGTATCAGTGTATATGTATATATATGATGTTGGTTACTGTTCTGCGATGTGATTTACATTCAGTTATTGTATTTTGCTCGGATACCAAACAGTAACGCCCTACCCCAAGACCCACCTTAGCAAAGAGAAATAACAGGTAATTATGTCTACCAAAGCGGAGATTAGGGCTGGTTAAGGGCGACATTCTTTAATTTTGTCTTAAACATCTACTGAACACGTCAATAAATGCAACATAATTTTTCTTTTCAACTCATGTGGATCGACATACCCGGTAAATGCTTAATCCAAAACTATAGGTGGCTAATGATTCTATCAGAACAAAATACAGTAATTGAATGTAAATCACATCATAGAACAGTAACCAACATCATATATATATACATATATACTGATACATGTTTAAGACAAAATTATATATGGTCGCCCTTAACCAGCCCTATTCTATGCTTTAGTAGACGGAATTACTTGTTAATTCTCTTTGCTAAGGTTGGTCTTGGGGTGGGGTGTTACAGTTTGGTATTAGAGAAGAATACAATATCTGAACGTAAATCACATCATCGAACAGTAACCAACATCATATATATACATATACAATGATACATGTTAAATACAATACAATTTGAATACAATAAAGGTGGTACACGACCATACCATATATATCGAATCAAATGTAAATAAATCAGAGTATGTGGAAGAAATAAAATACTCAAGCAATAGTTAAGCTAATGTACAACCCTTTGTGTTATAGGATACTTTGTATATTCACCTTTCCTATTTTGATTGATTTGTTAATTCTAT
This sequence comes from Allium cepa, assembly GCA_030765085.1. Classification (NCBI taxonomy): domain Eukaryota; kingdom Viridiplantae; phylum Streptophyta; class Magnoliopsida; order Asparagales; family Amaryllidaceae; genus Allium; species Allium cepa. Next base: position 302,056,770 of record CM060945.1, on the reverse strand, counting down.
TACTTTGGAATGTCAACATGAAATAAGTGGTTGAATAATAACAAAGTTAATTTCATTTAGTTATTAGCGCTGACAAAACGGCTTGGAAAGAGGTCAACAACCTTATCATGAGGACGAATTGCTTTGGGAGGTGTTACGACCTTGTTTGAGGTTCTCCGTCATAGTTTAGTACGTGCAGCATTTCTATGGCATTGCAATTGGGGATCTGGCCAATTCGGGTTATCTGAGTTTTGAGTTCGCCGTTTTTGGTGCATTAGGGTTGAGATTTTGCGCGTTTTGAACTTGCGCCGAATCCTTTATTGAGATTGGGACTTTACTATTTTAAATTCGTGTCGTGTTCCATGTGCTTTTAAGATTGAGATGTATGTGTGAGATTTAGCCGTCTTGGAGTTATCTTGTATTGCATTCATGACTTCTATTTGTGATTGAGATTATTTTTCTTATTTTTGAAGTAATGGTTCATTCAACCGTTTGGGTTTTTCCTGAGTTTTATATGAGTTGGTTTGAGTTCATTCTGTGTTACGCCGATGATATAAGTCACTTGTGCTTTATTTTAGTGTTGAGTTTGATTTACCTCTTTCAAGGTATTTAGTAACTTAGGTAGCGTTTGTTACTTAAGTCTTGAGCTATGAGTTATCTTATCCTTCTCCTCATTCGAGATGAAGCATCATTATATCCGTTCTGCTTCATATTATCGATATTGACTGATTTGTGTAGTTAGACTGATCCGTGTATTTATACTCGGGTCAAACCGAATTGTTTCTTGTATCATCTATTGGGCTTAACTTGAAGTTGATATTGACATTATCTTATCTATCGCTTGAGTAATTTATTTCTTCCACATACCCTGATGTATTAGCATTTGATTTGATATATATGGTGTGGTCATGTACCACCTTTTCTCACAAATAATAGCTAAATCGCTAAAGAAATTGCTTGAATCTGCTGCCAATGTAGAAGTTTATTAACTTTAAAGTCTATTATCGTTTTTGGCCTGATGTGCCAAATTTGGCTATCCATAACTTTCATCTCTGGCAACGAAATGCTGCCGGATCTTTTTTTGAGTCAATCTTATGTGTTGAACTTTGTTTCTATGAAATTTGGTTGAAAAATGTTTCCATTTGAGTGTTCAAACCATCGCTGCAAAATCAATGCACAGCTTGGAAATTTTATGAACATTTTGTTTTTTGAGTTGCTGCAAACATGGCCCAAGTCCATGTTTGAGAAAGCATATCTCTTACACTTCTTAATCGAATTGCGCGATTCTTTTTTTTTTGAAAGATGAAGTTCTCTATTATAAGCATACCAAATTTCAGTTCATTTTGACAAATATAGCTTATATAAATATTCTGCCAAAGTTTGACCTGGACTATGTTTTTGCTCAGAGCTTTACAGCGAAAACATTGTATGTGTTCAACTTTCATACATCATAACTTTATCATATTTAATAAAAATTGCATCAATCTTTTTTTGTTTCAAATATAAAGTTTTCTACTACATGCATACCCATTTAAAGCTAAATCCAATGCTATTTAATCCACTGTTTCATGCTTGGAAGTTGAACCCAAGATGGTTTCAGGCCTGTACATTTTTGGCTTTTGAACTGTTGCAAACATGCCTGAGTCCAGCATAATTCATTCATTTCATATCGGATTTGACTGATTATTTTTACATATTGAAGTAGGAGGTTTGATGTACACTCCTGCATAGTTTGATGATAATGTAGGTTCGTACGCTATTTCAAAACTGCTGTTGAACTTGAACCCGCAGCCTGTTGGAATTCAACGATTTAACCTTGTTTTGGTCCAATTTGAAACAAAGCAGATTCTTCGTTACAAATCAGATTTGAATGATTCTTTTTGCAGATTGAACTAGGAATGTTGAACTACATTCTGGCAAAATTATAATTCATTTTGACACTGCAAATTTGTTCAAACTTGCTATCGAATATTGAGTCGCAACTTATTTTAAACGGATAATACTTGATGTATTTTCCGTTATTTCGATGTTTTCTTGATATTTCTTTTTCGGATTTCATACACAGGTATTATGATGTGTTTTAAATTTTTTTTCAAATAAATGGGTTTTTGAAATTATCATTATATATTATTTTTAGTATAAAAAATTATATACTCTATAATAAGAGAATTTCTAAGGCAATTTCTAAAGTGATTTCGAAACGTTCCTTAAACTCGTTTTCTTCAACTTAATTTCTATACAAAACACACAATTTTGCCCACTGAATGAAGAGGGAGGAGAATTAAATGATTTGATAAACGCACATGTTCATAGCACGCTTATATTATTAATTAATGATAATTATTTAATATTTATACCTTATAGAACAACTTTTATTTTAAAAATTAGTTTTGGCTCACGTTTTACATAAGAAGTTATTATAAAGTTTCATAGCTAGTATTTTAAATAAAGTGTTTTAAGTAGTTTTTATACTAAATGCTTTAAAGTATATATTTTGGATAAAGTGATTTAAATTATTTTAAAATCTAAGTATTAAGACTTGGTTAATTTCAATGGAAATAAACAATATTTGAAAATATATTCCACGAGAGAAAAGTGATTTGAAAGCTATTTTCAAAGAGTTGAAGTGAAGAAAAATCGCATGCGAAGATATTTGAAATAAATAATTTGGAAAATTATTTAAATCTAATGATTGTTTGTGGATGTTATTTGATAGTTAAATAACCGACTATCAATATTGGTCAATGCGCTGATCATTTCGAAGCGACGGGCATCGGGATTAATTTTCCGAAAACCACTTCGATCCAGTTTGAACATTTTCGTGAGGAAGACAAGAGCTTGGAGTCAAAGATGGAGCAGTGAAGTGCAAGGGCAATCGCTACTAATCCTGAGGGTGATTCTAAAATGGATGTTGTAGGAGTAGTGCCTTCGGTTCCATTCGGACCCAGAACGGACGTGTATGGATAAATGCTATCAGAAAACGTCAGGAGGACTAAAAAGGTAACCCATAGCCTCGAGCCTCATCAACCGGAAATGGCTAAAACAGGGGAGGTGCATACAAGGCTAAGTGGCTAGCAGCCAATTAGGGTAAGGTCATCCCTGTCTAGAGATCCCTTTTATTCGGCTGTGTGGGCGTTTGCTGATTCCAACCATGGGGTGATCTTATTCGGACTATCTAGTAAGGGGTAGCTCTGGTCTTATGTAGCAGTGGATCAAGGTGGATCTTCGATACACTGACCTAGACTACGTAATGTGACGGGCGGTACCCAAGTAGCATAGCCATTGTATGGAATCCAATCTCCAATAAGTGCCTCTACGATTTTGATTGTGCCCAACTATGCTGGAATGTGAGATGCAAGCATTTCAGCTAGATTCTATTTTACTTTCTATAGATACTATTATAATATCAGACGAATTTGGTAAAAATGTTTTGGTTATCGTAATGTAAAAACCCGGCATGTTTATTTGTGGCATGGTCTTATGAGATATCTTTGATTTCAAAGTATTTTGCAAATTTTAATAATCCAATTGAGTGTGTTTTCTCACTTTGGTTTTTCAAACTGACTCGTGCATTATTTTGTTATAATTCTCAGCTTAGATCGAGTATTATAGAGTACAGATTCTGTATGGACTGCTGTGGAGCTCAGGAGTTGAGCTGGACGAAGAGGCGTTTTCCGTAGATGTATATTCCGCTGCACAGTATAAGCTCTCTATTCAGCTTTGGAAGGACAAGATATTATAACTGTACTAAATTGTGATGTTGAATTTTTTTATACTCTGATAATGTAATGTATTAAAAAGATATAGTTCTTTTTGTATAAAGATTCAGTCATTTATCTATTATATATTATTCCGCTGCGATTGTGAGATTCTAATGTTGTTTTTTGTTCCTTCTTCTACCTCCTTCTTTCTTTTTCCTCAGCAATCCGCCTTTTCCTTGCACTCAATTTTCGGCATATAATACATTGGAGTATTTGTGTTGATTTTTGAGTGTCGAGAAGGGCAGGTAGTCACAGTATCTTTAAAATAAATGGGCTTTTTAAATTATAATTATATATTATTTTTAGTATAAAAATTATATACCTTATAATAAGAGAATTTCAAAGGCAATTTCTAAATCGATTTCGAAACGTTCCTAAAACTCGTTTTCTTCAACCTTATTTCTATATAAAACGCATGCTATGAATTTTGAGAATATGTCTAGGAATGCATTTTTATTCCGTAGTATTCCATATTTGAATTAAACGATTAGACCATGCTGCAACGCCCCACCCCGAGACCCACCTTAGTAAAGAGAATTAACGAGTAATTCCGTCTACTAAAGAGGAGAATAGGGCTTGTTAAGGGCAACCATCTATAACTTTGTCCTAAACATCTACTAAATACGTCGATAAATGCAATATGATTTTTCTTTTCTATCTCAATGGATAGATCCATACACAACAAATGATTAATCCAAAACTATAGATGGCTAACGGATCTATCAGAACAAAATAGAATAAAAAAATGTAAGCATTTCTTCGAATCAAAATTAGACTAAAAAAATGTTAAATCATTGAATTCCAGCATAACATGTTCATTTTGACATAGACAGCTTATATAAATATGCTGCCAAACTTTGACCTGGACCATGTTTTTGCCTAGAGTTTTACAGTGAAAACACTATTTGGGTTCAACATTGAGACATCGTAACTTTCTCATATTTTATCCAAATTACATCATTCATTTTTTGTTTGAAAGAAAAAGTTTTCTACTACGTGTTAACCAATTTTGAGCTCAATCCGATGCAATTTGTGTAACAACCCGATATTTTCAGCCATTCACATCCACACATGCCGGACTTGAATTGCTCAAAATATCGCATTGTAAATAAATTTGGAGCAAATGAAATACAATCACAGAATCACAGACACAGAAATAGCAGAATAACTCGCAGCGGAATATAAATTACATAGTAGTTCATGAAGCTACTACGGCAGAGTCTCAAACCAAATACATAATACAGTTTGAAAACAACATAATAGAAATCCCAAATACATAGAAGTTCACTAATACATGAGACAAACTAGAACAGCTGAAATAGAAAGTAGATATAAATGTAGATAAGCAGAAACTCCAACAAAGACCAGCTCCAGAAAGAGAATCCAAAGCTGTGAATATTCAGGCTGACCCGAGCGTAAAGTAAAACACAAAACACTCAAGTCAGGACAATATATTTACTTATATAATGTATACCAACTCAAGTGAACTGTAGTAGAAATGTACAATAACTTAAAGGATGCTTGGGATCGCCCATCCTTTAAGAATCAGTAAAACTATAAATTAAATACATTCCGTGGTTAAAATTTCAAAATGGTATTTTATACTTCAAAATCAAATATCATTTCAAAATTCAATATCATTTAAAATCCATTTCAAAATATCATATCTTCCAAACCACAATCATTTTTATTTAATTTAAATACCATTTCAACACACATTTCAAAATAATTTATATTTCAAACAAATTACTTCATTTTAAATCAATAAAATGAAGTTATTATACTTAGTAATTAAATTATTAAATTTCCAAAATTTAATCTTTCAAAGTTCATTTATTCACTTAAATTTATTGAAACAATGAAAATTCAACTTTCGCGGCATTTAGAAAATGCTACGGAAGGTTACTTTTAAAACAATTCAATTTAACAAAAGATAGCATTTTTTTAAAATGCCGTAAGAGGGTTACTTTAGTTCAAATAAAACTTGTTCGTCGACGGAAATTCTATGGGTTTAGAAAACATCGAACGAATTTAGAGATAAAAATAACCGCAAGCGCACGGTGTACGAATGTAGCACGTGGCGAATACGGGTCGATCCACAGGGAATTGTTGATTTAAATTTCCTACTCAATCAAATTAAACCAAAGTCGAGAGTGAATAGTTAGAAATGTAAGAAACTAACAAAAACTAGCAAAAGAAAATGATAAAAATATGAGAGTTAAAAGAACAATTTAGAGATAAATCCACTCTCTAGATCATATAAATCAACAAAATGAAGTTATGATCTCTCTTTTCTTTTCATTAGTGTAATTAGTTGATGTGTTTATCATAAGTATGGTATATTTGTGCTATTAATTAGCCCAATATTAATCATCAAACTATAACACAACCACTAATACACATTTAACTCTCATGAAATATGACAACAAAGTTGAAATAAAAATCTATTTTAAGCATAGCTTATTAACTATTGTTTTGAAATATAGGCTATCAAATTTCAATTTCAACATTCACTTCTTTGCCATAATCATATTTAGATGAAGAGGCAATTTGTGTTATGTTTGTTTAAGCATAGCCTATTTGTTATGAACAACATAGACTATCAAATTCAAAGCTAAACAACATCATTAAACCACTTCAAGTGTTTCCATTAAAGCACAAAAAGAGAGTATAAACATCAAAATGTTGCATCTACATACTAGAGAGCTTCATTACCCCTAAATTGTAGGGATTAAGCACTCATATTTGTTATCAAATCAACAAATGTAGAAAGCAACATGAAAGCAAAACGAAGGGAAAATGAAAGCTAATGGAAAAGACAACTAATCTAATTGCATAAAGGTAAATCTACACTACTACATAAGAAGAGAAGAAGCATGTAAATAAAAGAGAATTAACATTGCATAAAAGAAAAGAAAATTACATGAAATAAAATGGTTAAGTAGCCATGGAAAGAAAGAGAGCTTTGATTTGTTTTCTAAACTAAAAATAACTAACTAAAACGGAAGATGGCTACATGAAACATAAGGAGTATATATACAAGTTCTAAAACCCTAATTCACTTTTTGGGGAATGCCCAAAATGCCCCTTAGGAAGTGTGGAGGCCAAGTAATCATTAACATGTCTTAATCCCCCATTAAGTGTACATGAAGCCATTAAGTCTAAAAGCATGTGCATTAGCCTTTAATTTGTACATTAAGGTAGGTGGGTAGGTGGGTAGGTGGGGTCCTCCGTGATCTTCACTTTGAATTATTTCCATGTTCATTCCTTTATATCCATTTTGTGCATGCATGTTTCTTCATGAACCCACTAATATGAGAAGCTAAATTCTTACAAAATATTATAGAAATTTCCAATTAAATTCTTTCAAATTAATATACGCGCACAAATGGCCATTTTGCCCTTATATGAAGATGAATATGTCAAAATTTGGAATCAATATGAATTTTGGTTAAAACAAGTTAAAATACACAATATGATCATTTATTTAATTTAAATAGAATAAATATGGTGGTAAAAATATGCACATTTACGTGCACATGAAAACCTTAGTTAATTTCAGCAACTACAGCACTTACAAGGTGCTATAATAGCCCTTAGTTCATTTTATTCATTTAGTTCATTTATATCCATTACATTATAAATAATAGCATTTCAAAAATGCAGTTAATTAACTTCAAATAATCAATATAATTTCACAAACAATTATATTTTTATCTAAATCATCTTTAACTTACAAAATCATATAATTTCACTTTTAAAACAATCATTCAAATATATATACTCATGATTTTATAAAGTAAAATCTCTATTCAAAAATCTACATTTAATAATAATTCATTTATTAAATTCCAACATTAAATTTTAAATTCATTAAATTAAATTTACCTGAACACTTAATTTTAAATTTTTGAAATATAATTTAATTTAATTTTTGTTTACTTAACTTAAAATTCACTTTTAAGCCAAATTCACAAATTTCCAATTTTGGTTATATTTCAAAATTTCAACTTAAATATCCATTCAATTCACATTTTCACTTTATTCAAAAATCATTGATATAAAAAAATCCTTTTAAATTCATTTAAATCCAAAATATCATAAATTTATCATATTTTCGTATTTAATTTAAATTTCATTTATTAATAAATTATAATTTCATAAATAACTTACATTTCAGATTTTCTAACTTTACCATTAATTTATTTCACTTAAAATTTTCAGAAAATCAATAATTCTTTACAAAAATCATTTTTTGTCAAATTTAAATCAAAATATTATAATATTTACATTTATAAAATATTTAAATTTTTTTAGAAAAACATATTTTAACAACGGGTCTGTATTTCATTTTCTAACCAACGTAATGTGATACGGGTAATATATCATTTCAACCCGTAATTTGCAAAGAAAACCCGAGTTTGATCATTTCAAACCCGCAATCCCAAGTAAACAAAAATAATTGAAAATCATTCAGGCCTATCTTTTCAGCCCATAACGATTTTCTCCTATTCTAAAGTCCGTTCGGGTATGTATCATTTCAACCCATAGTGATTCTAATTTAAAGGGAACTTTCAGTGTGATAAACTAATAAAAATAATAGAACAACATATTATAAAAGTAATAGATGTTATAATAGGTTTTTAAGCATGGGTGAACATCATTTAATCATAATATAGCAGGTGTAACATGATAATGCATTTTACAGATTCAAAAGGGGTCAATTTACTAGTTATATATGTACATATTGTCTGGTGAGAATTACTCACCTCTACAAGCTGGAGATAACAGATTCAGATACACACACAAAGACCCCGAAAGCATGAAGGCATGAAAATGATTTGATTGTGAGGGAAACACGGTTAATTGCCTTGAATATAAGAGAAAAAACAAATAAATATAACATAAGTTTTCAACCCAAATTCAATTAAACAAAGCTAAATTGAATACACAAAACATCACCAAAGTGTTTGCACTTGCTTTCTACCACCTATGCTTCAGCTCCAGATATGAAATGGAATGGCTAAAGGCATGGTGTGGATCTGGTTTGGGTTCCTAAAGGTCGGCCTAGCATGGCAAAATGATGGAGCAAAGATATATGAGCATGAACTAACACTACAAGGCAAATACCATGGATTCCTATGCACTAGAGGGCTCGGCCAAGGCCAAGGAGGGCACGGCCAGGTCTGTGGTGGGCTGGAGGATGATGTGACAGTGGGCTCAGGTCGGGAATTTGCTGGTGGTGGTGGTGTATGGTCGGCCGAAGTGGTGGAGGAGGCGATAGAAGCAAGGTAGCTAGGCTATGTTGGATATAGGTGGAGTTTGCTTCATATTTTGGTGGATCATCAACATGGATGGCCTCGGCTCTGGAATGGCAGTGGAGAGGAGGGTATGGTGGCTGGAATAGGTGGTGATGTAGGTAGCCAAGGCGCTGGAGATGGAGGGGCCGAACTGCATAAGAGATTGCAAGTGCAGAAATCAAGTAAATCAAGTAGAAAATGTAAAAAGAAATGAAAGTTTTTATCAAAATTTCTTCTTGGAGATGGCCGAAACTATTTTTAGTGTTTGAGGGAAAATTTTCATATGAGAAATAATGGAAGAGTCGGCTGAAACAAAGAGATATGGTCAGCAAATGATTAATGCAAGTGTTATTGAATTTGAAAAGACAAAAAGAGGTGAAAAGACAATGGTGTATAAAAGGTCAAAACTCTTCATATTTCTCTAATTTCTTTGGCAAATTTTAATAAATGAAAAATTAATTATAATTACAGATAAAAACACGAAAATATAGTAAATAAACAAAAATAAATAAATAAATATTAATTATATATAATTTAATTAATAAAAACAGCAAAAATTGCAAACTAGTCATGAAAATATGAAAATAAATGCAATGAACTTTGGAAAAATTTTATGTACTTGAAAAATATTTATAAATAAAGATAAGAACACAAAATTAAAATGAATTCACAAAATAAATAAATAAATATTAATTAAATATAATTTGTGAAGAAAATAGCAGAAAAATGGAAACTAGCCTTTAAAAATAGAAAATAAATGCAATAGACTTTGGGAAAATTTAAACATCACTTTAATAATATTTAAAAGACAAAATATATATAACATGACATATTGACACATTTTAAAATAAAATATGACAATAAAAATATAGTTTATGTAATTTAAAATAAGCAGAATTGCTAAATAAAGCAGATTACACTCAATATTGGAATATACATAACTTCCACAATTTAAATCTGTTTTCAACGAAACGAAAAGCAGCATTCAAGTTATTAAGTCTATTTTCATAATAAAATTTAAGATTCTAAATATTTAAATTTGAAACTTAAAAATCAAAGTTTGACCCAAATTTACCGAAATCAACATTTTAGGAAAATATTCAATTTATACCATTTTGGAATTATAAATCACATAATAATAAAAGTTTATATTTAAAAATGAAAAGTTTGAAATGGAACCAGTTAATAGAAAAAATTCAAAATGAAATAATGTCAAAATTAAAATATACATAAAAATCTAGGGTTGTTACACTCTCCCCCACTCAAATCTTTTCGTCCTCGAAAAGGAAGGAAGCGGAGAAAAAAAACAATAGGTTGGAAGACATTCGAAAGAAGGTAGGGAGAAAGTAGCTAGGAGGGAAAGCAGGTTGAAATACAAGGATGAACCATTATTTAAACCATTATACATTTCAATTAAAATTTCATAATATTTTAAACATTTTATAATATGATGAATAGTCATTTGATTCAAATCTGATGGTTCAAATTAAATAATTTTTAAACATTTTAAAATCTTTAGAAGGGAAAATAACTGATCAAAATATTCTTTATATAGTACTTTATCAAAATACTTTTATAACTCGATGTCTTAACAAGTTTATCCTCGCGCTTGCAGATTCTGGCCATGCATTGATCAGGCGCAAAGCTAGACTTCTTCAAGTGCTTAGTAGACCTGTTTCAACACCCAGTGAAAATACTGGAAAAAACTTTAAAACAGATATGGAAAGTACAATCCAAACAAATCAACCAAACCGAAATAGTTGTCTAACCATGGATCGCAGATACACAATGGTTACGCCTGGATCCCCAGGAAACAATCTGTATCCGTAAGCTTTCTCAGCCCTGTGAGATACGCCATGATGACTAGTAGAGTGCAGGATACACAATGGTTATGCCTATATCCCCCAGGAAACAATCCGTACCCCTAGGCCGTCTCAGCCAGGAAGTTTCGCTACTAATGCGACCTACATAGAGTGCAGGATACACAATGGTTACGCCTGGATCCCCCAGGAAATAATCCGTGACCCCAGGCCAGCTCAGCCAGGCAGTTGCGCTATGCAGTCGCAATCATAAGACCATGGAGATCGCCATGGAATTCGATGGACCTCGAGTATCATATCCGGAAAACCCAAATCAAAGAGAAAATAATATCGATAGAATGAATCCACAGTGTGGCCACAAAGCGGATATCAAGCAGAAGGCGCTTTCCATATCTTTACTTCGAAAATATGTATCATGTAGTACCTTTCAAAATCACTTTCAAATATCATACTTATATAAAGTCCATTATATATAAGATTCCATCTTCAAGTCAAATACTCTCCAAAATCAATAATATATCAAATCATACTTATATTGACTTCGATTATATAAGATTTCAATTTACAAGTTGAGTACCTTTACAAACCAATAGTTATCAAATCACTTCATACTTATACAAATCAATTTTATATAAGTTCGATAACTCCCAAATCAAGTATTTAGTAACTCAAGGTTCTCAATTTATTTCGTTTCAATAACATTTCAGTTTTCAAAGTCATATATGATTTCACCAAATCATTTCTGCCAAATTACTTATATTCAGTTTCAAAGTTTCTTAAAATAATAGATTTAGAAAATAATCCAAATTTCCAGATCAACAAAATTTAGGTCAAACAAATTCATTTCCATTTCAAACATATATTCACCTTCAAAAATCATAATACTTTGAAATTTATAAATCTTTCGAAACCAAAATACTTGAAATCATTACACTTTGAAAATCATAGAATTTAGAAATCATACATTTGAAATCATAAAACATTCCTTTAATTCTTTACATTTCACAAATTTGTTCAACTAAACCCAAATCTAAAATTTCAAATTTTAGTTCAATTCAATTTACTTTTCGAACAAAACCATTTCAAATATTATCTAATTTCAAATAAAGATTTGATCCATAAAATAAACTATTCATTCTTTAATATATTTCAGAGCTTAAAAGTACCATATTTCAAAACTAAATTTCATAATTTCATATATCTCAAATTTTACTTCATTATTACTTAGTTTTGAAATATTCATTTCATAGATCCATCATTTTTAAATAAACTCTATAGGTAAACCAAATATCCTTTCATACTAATATAAGCTTCAATTATTCATTTATCAAAATCAATGGTTTTCAAAATCATCTTATACTTACATAAAGTTTATCTTATATAAGGATCAAAATTTTCAAAAATAAATTTCGCTGCATGGAAAGCCATATGGGATTGAACATCTTTGCTTGCTAAAAGATTTTTTTTATTAAGAATAGTTTTGTATATAAAATAGTTTGTATGAAAAATAGAATAAAATAGTTAGTTTAAGAAGAACAAAATAAAAATGGTTTTGAAAAATGGTTTTAAATTTGATAGTAGTTTTTCATAAAAGAAAATTTCCAATTAAATTATAAAGATATCCAACCCAACAACTTTCAATTTCAGCGTCAAGTATACCAATGATATTAGGATATAAGATGTACATATGTCATCATTTCGCATCATTACATTCGATCGCTTGCTCGTTCACACAAGTTAACTTTCGAACTAGTATTGTCCATTCGACTTCCCTAATGCGGACTTCGATATGGTTTCTCGACTATATCCATCAGTCTCCTTGCATAGCCATACACAATGATAGAGAATTCTAGAATCAAGCCCAAAATCCATATCAAATATTCGCCGTCAAGAACCAAATGAAAAATCCTAATATGAAATGGTGTAATTCAGCTCGAACTTGTGTACTCAAACTTGGATCAAATTAATTATGCGAATAAAACAGCATACGTACAACTTACGTATCTATTCCAACTTGTTAAATAAATAGTTTCATAAAGATATTACTAAGTTAAAACTTTTTAAACCAAATTCTTCTCAAACATTTAAAGACTAATTTCATATTAGTATAATTCAAAATATTCTTATTTATTTACTTAACAAAACAGTTTCAACTTATACAAATCATATTATTTCATATTGAAACAAAACAAACTAAACTTATATTTTTTATCAAATACCTTATAACTTTCAAAAAAAATTATGTTGAAAAGTTAACCTTTATTTGGAAGTGCTGGAACCTTCAAAATAGTCGAAGAAATCATATTTTCAAATCAAGAGTTGGAAATCACCAACAAATCAGTCAGTCAATTCCAATAGATAAGTTTATACCAAAACAAATATGAATCTCGAGGACTGAACACCGACTTACTTTAAATCATTTCAAATATATATTCATACATATATCTTCCGAATATCAAACCATACTTCGAAATCTGAAATCAAAATTTGGTTTCACAAAATCACTCGCATAGCAAAGCTACTAGAGTGGCCTCTCCCCCACTCAGAAACTCGAAAATCAATGTCGATGATGCATGCATTCATCACCGAAATTATTTTCCAGCGACATAAGTGGGTTCTGGACTTTTATTTTCTTGAAACTTCTTTAATTCGAAATCTTTGGAATTCATTTGAATACATTTGAAATATTTCCAAAAAAAATTATCTTTAAATCATATTAGTATTATATAATTTTCAAAATCTTAAAACCGATTTCAAAACACCAGAATTCGATTCCTCGAAATTCAAATTCAAAACCCTTTAGTTATCAATCATTTTGTACAAATCAAATTTCTTATAAATTTTCAAAATTTCAAATCCTTTTGAAACATTAAATTTTTATTCTAAAAGATATATAATCTTTATCAAAAATATTTAACTTTTAAATACAAAATATGGTCATCCTTATCAAAATAATAATTTCGATGTATGCACAATTTCAGAATACAACCAAACACAAATTTCAAGGGATGATTCAAGGATGGATTTCAAAACAACAGAGATTAAAATTTAGAGAAACTCTAATCAAATAGAATTTAGGTTCAAAGATAATCTCGAACGAAGATGAGATAATTAATTATGAAGTAGAAGATGGATAATCCTATATAAATCGCGGGCGACCATAGCCGGGTCAACCGTGACTTCAGGAATATAATCAATTCAGAAATCTAAGACAAATCGAAATTCGATCGCCGAAGATAGAATCTGGGTAGAGTAGGAGATAGATAGCATCGTAAACCGGTAATATAGAAATCTCTGGTGAATCAATGTCAATTGAAAAAGAGTTTCACCCCTTTACAAATCATTCAAAGATTTACGGAATCACCAACCTTATAGAGGTCATTCCATAGTGGAGCTATGGAATGCTCCAAAATCAAAAGGATAAAACAGGGAAGACAAGACTAGACTTCAGAAAAACTGGGAGCGTTCCAAAGTTCAAGGAATCATAGTCGATAAGAATCTTAACCAAGAGATTTCTAACAAGGTGGATACCGAAGAGATGAAGTTTAGAAATTCTTGATTTCAAAGTAAGAATTTTTTTATACCAACATAATCTTTGAAAATACCTTAAAAATCATTTGGAAATCATTTTATACTTCGAAAATACGTTCTCTCACAAAGAAAGGATTCTGAGATTGATTTTACTCATTTTAGGGTATTTCTACCATATCTCTAATGAGCTTTTGCTCTACAGGCTAAGGTTTGCCTAAAACCAAAGCTCTGATACCGACTGTAACAACCCGATATTTTCAACCATTCACATCCACACATGCCGGACTTGAATTGCTCAAAATATCGCATTGTAAATAAATTTGGAGCAAATGAAATACAATCACAGACAAAGAAATATCAGAATAACTCGCAGTAGAATATAAAATACATAGTAGTTCATGAAGCTACTACGGCAGAGTCTCAAACCAAATACATAATACAGTCTAAAAACAACATAATAGAAATCCCAAATACATAGAAGTTCACTAATACATGAGACAAACTAGAACAGCTGAAACAGAAAATAGATATAAATGTAGGTAAGCATAAACTCCAGCAAAGACCAGCTCCAGAAAGAGAATCCAAAGCTGTGAATACTCAAGCTGACCCGAGCGTAAAGTAAAACACAAAACACTCAAGTCAGGACAATATATATATACTTACATAATGTACACCAACTCAAGTGAACTGTAGTAGAAATGTATAATAACTTAAAGGATGCTTGGGATCGCCCATCCTTTAAGAATCAGTTAAACTATAAATTAAATATATCCCGTGGTTAAAATTTCAAAATGGTATTTTATACTTCAAAATCAAATATCATTTCAATATTCAATATCATTCAAAATCCATTTCAAAATATCATATCTTCCAAACCACATTCATTTTTATTTAATTTAAATACCATTTCAACACACATTTCAAAATAATTTATATTTCAAACAAATTACTTCATTTTAAATCAATAAAATGAAGTTATTATATTTAATAATTAAATTATTAAATTTCCAAAATTTAAATCTTTCAATGTTTATTTATTCACTTAAATTTATTGAAACAATGAAATTTCAACTTTTGCGGCATTTTGAAAATGCTGCGGAAAGTTACTTTAAAACAATTCAATCTAACAAAAGACGGCATTTTTTTTAAAATGCCGTAAGAGGGTTAATTTAGTTCAAATAAAACCTTAGTTAATTTCAGCAACTACAACACTTACAAGGTGCTATAATAGCCCTTAGTTCATTTTATTCATTTAGTTCGTTTATATCCATTACACTAGAAATAATAGCATTTCAAAAATGCTGTTAATTAACTTCAAATATTCAATATAATTTCACAAACAATTATATTTTTATTTAAATCATTTTTAACTTACAAAATCATATAATTTCACTTTTAAAACAATCATTCAAATATATATACATTCATGATTTTATAAAGTTAAATCTCTATTCAAAAATCAACATTTAATAACAATTCATTTATTAAATTCTAGCCTTAAATTTTAAATTCATTAAACTAAATTTAACTTAACACTTAATTTTAAAGTTTTCAAATATAACTTAATTTCATTTTTATTTACTTAACTTAAAATTCACTTTTAAGCCAAATGCACAAATTTTCAATTTTAGTTATATTTCAAAATTTCAACTTAAATACCCATTCAATTCACATTTTCACTTTATTCAAAAATCATTAATATATAAAAAATCCTTTTAAATTAATTTAAATCCAAAATATCATAAATTTATCATATTTTCATATTTAATTTAAATTTCATTTATCAATAAGTTATTATTTCATAAATAACTTACATTTCAGATTTTCTAACTTTACCATTAATTTATTTCACTTAAAATTTTCAGAAAATCAATAATTCTTTTCAAAAATCATTTTTTATCAAATTTAAATCAAAATATTATAATATTTACATTTCTAAAGTATTTTAAATTTTTTAGAAAAATATATTTTAATAATGGGTCTGTATTTCATTTTCTAACCAAGGTAATGTGATACGGGTAATATATCATTTCAACCCGTAATTTGCAAAGAAAACCCGAGTTTGATCATTTCTAACCCGCAATCCCAAGTAAATGAAAATAATTGAAAATCATTTAGGCCTGTCATTTCAGCCTATAACGATTTTCTCCTATCTAAAGTCCGTTCGGGTATGTATCATTTCAATCCATAGTGATTCTAATCTAAAGGGAACTTTCAGTGTGATAAACTGATAAAAATAACAAAACAGCATAATATAACAATAACAGATGTTATAACATGTGTTTAAGCATGGGTGAACATCATATAATCATAACATAGCAGGTGTAACATGATAATGCAATTTACAGATTCAAAAAGGGTCAATTTACTAGTTATATATGTACAAATTGTCTGGTGAGAATTACTCACCTCTACAAGCTGGAGATAACAAATTTAGATACACAAACAAAGACCCCGAAAGCACGAAGGCACGACAATGATTTGGGTGTGAGGGAAACAAGGTTAATTGCCTTGAATACATGAGACAAAATAAATAAATATAACATAAGTTGTCAACCCAAATTCAATTAAACAAAGCTAAAATGAATACACAAAACATCACCAAAGTGTTTGTACTTGCTTTCTACCACCTATGCTTCAGCTCCAGATCTGAAATGGCACGGCTAAAGGCATGGTATGGATCTGGTTTGGGTTCCTAAAGGTCAGCCTAGCATGGAAAAATGATGGAGCAAAGATATATGAGCATGAACTAACACTAAAAGGCAAATATCATGGATTCCTATGCACTAGAGGACTCGGCCGAGGACAAGGAGGGCACGGTCAGGTCTGTAGTGGGCTGGAGGATAATGTAGAAGTGGGCTCAGGTCAGGAATTTGCTGGTGGTGGTGGTGTATGGTCGGCCGAAGTGGTGGAGGAGGTGATGGAAGCAAGGTAGCTAGGCTATGTTGGGTATAGGTGGAGTTTGCTTCATATTTTGGTGGATTATCAACATGGATGGCCTCGGCTCTGGAATGGCAGTGGAGAGGAGGGTATGGTGGCTGGAATAGGTGGTGGTGGAGGCGGCCAAGGCGCTGGAGATGGAGGGGCCGAACTGCATAAGAGATTGCAAGTGTAAAAATCAAGTAAATCAAGTAGAAAATGTAAAAAGAAATGAAAGTTTTTATCAAAATTTCTTCTTGGAGATGGCCGAAACTATTGTTAGGGTTTGAGGGAAAATTTTCACGTGAGAAACAATGGAAGAGTCGGCTGAAACAAAGAGATATGGTCAGCAAATGATTAATGCAAGTGTTATTGAATTTGAAAAGACAAAAGGAGGTGAAAAGACAATGGTATATAAAAGGTCAAAACTCTTCATATTTCTCTAATTTCTTTGGCAAATTTTAATAAATGAAAAATTACTTATAATTACAGATAAAAACACGAAAATATAGTAAATAAACAAAAATAAATAAATAAATATTAATTATATATAATTTAATTAATAAAAACAGCAAAAATTGCAAACTAGTCATGAAAATATGAAAATAAATGCAATGAACTTTGGAAAATTTTTATGTACTTGAAAAATATTTATAAATAAAGATAAGAACACAAAATAAAAATGAATTCATAAAATAAATAAATAAATATTAATTAAATATAATTTAATGAAGAAAATAGCAGAAAAATGGAAACTAGCCTTTAAAAATAGAAAATAAATGCAATAGACTTTGGGAAAATTTAAACATCACTTTAATAATATTTAAAAGACAAAATGTATATAAAATGAAATATTGACACATTTTAAAATAAAATATGACAATAAAAATATTGTTCATATAATTTAAAATAAATAGAGTTGCTAAATAAAGCAGATTATACTCAATATTGGAATATACATAACTTTCACAATTTAAATCTGTTTTCAATGAAGCGAAAAGCAGTGTTTAAGTTATTAAGTCTATTTTCATAATAAAAGATAAAAATTTAAGAATCTAAATATTTAAATTTGAAATTTAAAAATCAAAGTTTGACCCAAATTTACCGAAATCTACATTTCAAGAAAATATTCAATTTATACCATTTTGGAATTATAAATCACATAATAATTAAAGTTTATATTTAAAAATGAAAATTTGAAATGGAACCAGTTAAGGAAAAAAATTAAAAATCAAATAAAGTCAAAATTAAAATATACATAAAAATCTAGGGTTTTTACTATTTGACCCTCTATTTCATGTTGGAATTCAGCGATTTAACCTTGTTTAGTCCAACTTTGGACGAAAAAATATATTCTACATTTATCGACATATTCGGTAGATAGTCAAGACAATGCTATAGATGGTCGCTCCTATCCAGCTCTACTCTCTGTATTAGTAGACGATATTACCTTGTAATACTCTTTGCAAATGTGGGTCTCGGAGTAGGGAGTTACCGCTTGGTATCAAAGCTTAAATATTAAACATTGTACTGCTTTGAGACTTCATAACTTTCTCATATTTTATCCAAATTACATTCTTGCAAAATTACATGACAATCTGGGTTCTTTTGCTATTTCAAAACCGTTTTCGAACTTGGACCCGCTGCATGTTGGGATTCAGCGATTTAACCTTGTTTTGGTCCAACTTTGAAATGACGCAGAGTCTTCGTTTCAAATAAAATTTGAATGATTCTTTTTGCAGATTGAAGTAGGAATGTTAGACTACATTCCTGCAAAATTTCAAGTCTGTGATGACCCGCCTTTCTCTCCACAGAAAGACGCATCATCTTTAAGAAAGAAAGGGAAAGAAAAGAGAAAGATAGAGAAGAAAGAAAGAAACAACATCAGAATCTCAACAGCGGAACGAATAAATTATATTAATCACACAAAATAGTACATAGTATACAACATCTATCAGAGTTACATAGATTTTTACATCACATACTAGACGGTTATAAACACATGTCTAGTTATTACAACACAAGATACAACTCAAACACACGATTCAGAGATCACACAGCGGAACACTATTTATATCTACGAGCTGAAGCCTTCTGCTCCATTGCTCCTCCAGATGCTCAAAGCTAATCTGAATCTCTTGGCTACTTGTAAAAATTTGAGTACCCAAGAGTTTATGAAAAACAGAAGATAAACTCCAGGTCAGACATGGGTCTGGTGTGAGTAACAGGTAAGGTTGCTTAACTTTGAAAATCCTTTGAAAACAAAAGGTATCACGTAAGATTCCCCACACATAAACATGGAAAAAAAATTACCTTACCCTAACCAAAACATTTGATAAGAAATCCAGTGATATTATAATAGGGTCTAGGGTTTTCAAGTAAATAAGAAATAGCCGAAATTGTTACATTCATTAAATTCCAGCATACTAGCCACAAAGTGGGTAATACGATCAAAACCGTAAGGTCATGTAGAAAGAATGGATTTCCATCAATGATAGAGTTACTGGGATACCGCACGTCACGGTACATAGCCTAGATCACCGTATTGAGGATTACTCCCAATCCCTTGCAACATAAGGCCGAAACTAACACTTACTTGACAGTCCTGAACAAGACAACCCCGCAGTTGTTTGGAACCAACTGCTCACACAGCCGAATATAAAGGGACTTCTAGACAGGGGAAGATCTTGTCCTACTTAGGTGCTACCCACTTAGCCTTGCGGCACCTCCCCGGTTTTAGCCATTCCCGGTTGATGAGGCTTGAGGCTACGATTGCCTTTAGAGAACACATCTCTTACAATGCTCATCATCCACCCGTCGGTGTTCTGAAAGCATTCAATCCGCACAAGTTCATTCCGGGTTCGAACGAAACCGAAGAAATTATCTCGTTGCACTCATTTTGGAATCACCCTCAGAGTTAACGATGATAACCCTTGCACTCTGAATCTTCATGTTCAATTTAGATTCACGACCTGTCGTTAATTTGGATCGATGTGGTTTTCAGGATATTCAAATCTGGAAACTCGATCCCGGTCTCTTCGGAAATCCAAAACACTATCTTTTAGGTCCAAGTTGTTTAAAAGTTAAAACAATTCAATTCATTATCTATATACACACAGATAGATAATTAACAATATCACAACTAGATAATCGACATTATCATCATAAATAGATAATCCACATCATCACAAATAGATAATCCACATTATCATCACAATTCAACCAAAGCACCCAATATCACATATCAACACATATCTCATCAGAGATATTAAACAATCAAGGCGTCCAATGTTAATCAGCCATCCATAAGCAAAGATTTATTAATCTTATCATCTATAATTAATTTAAAATGAATTAAATTAATTACTTAATCTCTAGTTAATTTAAAATAAATTAAATTAATTACTTCATCACTATAAATCTTGCTTAATTTAACCATTAATTAATTGCAAATTAATTATTTAAACATCCTTTAAGTGTTCATTCCAATTAATCACTCTTGATTAATTATTTTCTAATTACTTTAAGTAATTAGCCTTTAATTAATTACACAAATCAATTAATCTCAAACAATTATAGTAATTAACCTTTAATTACTTCATTAATTAATTAATTATAATTAATCACATTAATCCTCAATTAATTACATTAATTAATTATCTTCTAATCATTTGTTATTGATTAATTATCTTTAATTAATCAACCCATAATTACATCATTAATTATATTAATTAATGATCCTCTGATTAAATTTTTAATTAATTATTCTATTTAAATTAATTACGTTTAATAATTAATCTTACATTAATTACTCATTAATCAATCTTGATTAATCCCATTCAGTAATCAACTACCCTTTATTAAACAGATTAATTACTCCTTAATTAATTACATCACTTAATTATCTTCAAATAACTTTATTTATTAGTTCTTAAATTAATTACACTAAGTAATTGATTATTTATTACTTTCACTAAGTAATTATTCTTCATATTAATTACACAAAGTAATTAATCCCAAATCTCTTCCATACTTCAATTAGTTACATCCAGTAATTGCCCATTAATTACTTTTCTAACAAATAATACTTATAAATTACACTAAGTAATTATACTTATCCCATAATCCAATGATTATTAAAATTAATTAAACTAATTAATTAACTTAAACTAATCATATTAATTTAATTAATTACGCTAAGTAATTAATTCCTTTAATTATGTAACATCCCGCCTTTTCGCACGCTTTAAATCGACACACATGTCAATTCAAACCATACGCAAGGGCGGATTGTTATGGGGTAAATAAGAAAAACAAGAAGGAAAGCAAACAGAATCTCACAGCGGAAGGATAAAATATAATAATCAAATATACAGTTCATGAATCTGTTTTACAAAAACATTTGATTATTTTTACATAATACGTATCAGAGTTACACATACTAATAAAAATGCAGCAGAACAGTATGAGTGTAGTGCAATAATAGTAGATAATAGTAATACAAATCTTCGTCTTCGTCTTCCAGAGCTAAAACATCAAATCCTGAAATGCTCGGACTGACCCGAGCGAATTGAAAGGACAAAACACTCAAGCCAGAACTAAAAGATCTTATGTAATTTAAATCAACAGAAATAAATATGAGTGCAGTAACTTAAAAGATGCTCGGGATTTACATCTCTTAAGGATCCGTTAAAATATTTACTATGTAGTATATTTCGCTATTATAATAGTGTATATTTGTAAAATAACTTACTTTTAAATAGCGTTAAGGCTTTACATTTTCCACCTTAACACGTAATAGTCCCAGTATTCCATCCAATATCATAGTCCCTCCTGATCGAGAAGCCACCAAAGGATATCACACGGGCTACGGGAGAAATCCAAACTCGTACAATGCATGATAGGGTAGGTGACACCGCACAACTACGCAATGTCAGGGTAGATATACCATTACGCTTCCGGGTCGGTGGTAACGCGTAGCGCGCAGCTACCGCCCACCTCGAGCCACACCCTCAAATAAAATCAAAAGTGGCCATCGAATCAATCCAAAAGTCAACTATAATATTGAAGGGATGTGTCCGATCAAAGGTGCTACCTTATTAACCCGTCAATCGCTTCTATTTTAGCCACCTTATGCCAACTCACGGGAGTTGGGTCCATGTATTTACCTTACAGGAAACGCCGCCACCAATCTACTTCATTCTGGAATCTCCACCGCGTACACGGTTGTTAAAGTGGTTTTCGGAGTTGGCAGAGAGTATGACAACTTCCGATCCCGGTCTCTTCAACAACCAAACGTTATTATAACACCGCGGTCATTTAAAAATTAATTATACTTTCAAAAACGAGAAAATAATTATCCATTTCAAAACCCATAAATACGATATCATTTCCTTTCCAAAACAAACTCATTTGATATTATTTTTATAAAAACCCAAATTAATATAATATCATTTTAGTTCAAAAATATATTTCTTTTCCAAAATCATATTGTTTTCAAAATTATAATAACCGAAAACCAAAAATTGAATTATAACTTTCAGACTATAGTACTTCGAAAATTCATAGCTTTAAACCATAATTTATAAACTTAAATGGTTTGGATATTCAAACGGTATATAACATCAATAGTTTGGATTCAAAATTTCTTTATAAAATAAAATAATTTCCACGACTTACAATTTATATCATTTAAGATTAAGTCAAAATCCATAAATTTAAAATCGCTTTCAGTTTAAATAAACCACTTCAGTTTCAATATATTTCAAACTTTGAATATTAAACAATTGGAACTAAGTTTGGAAATTTCTATTTCACCAATTTAAAGTCCAATTATTTAGTTTGAAATAATAATTGCATAATAAACCCGTAATCATTTAAGTAAAAATCAAATTACTTATAAAAGAAAATTTCCTTCAATTTTTATACTAGAAATATTCATTTAATTCAACTTGAATAGAGTTCAGTTATAAATATCATACCTTTTTAAAATTTCAAGTTAATAAATTTTACATCAACTTATGAAGTTAACTTCTTAATTAAGCTCAATTCCAAATAAATTTTCCAATTTAACTCCCAATCTTAATTAATTTAAATCCTTTAAAATTATATGTAATTTCAATATCTTAACATGTACTTAACCATATAATATAAAATAATCAAACTCCGTTATTCAACTTATTTATTTTATTTAACAAATCCATACATAGCTTATCTTCAATACTTTAACTATAGATGTACATATAAAATAAGATTTTATATAATATCAAAATCTATATTTATTAACCGTATCCTATCCAAACCATAGAAAAATC
Organism: Allium cepa; assembly: GCA_030765085.1. Taxonomy (NCBI): domain Eukaryota; kingdom Viridiplantae; phylum Streptophyta; class Magnoliopsida; order Asparagales; family Amaryllidaceae; genus Allium; species Allium cepa. Next base: position 302,033,146 of record CM060945.1, on the reverse strand, counting down.
ATTTCAAAAATAATTTATATATATATATTGGTTCCTGTATATAATTTTCTATCCTATGGTCAAGTGATACGGATATTTATCATTTCACTCCGCAATTTAAAAAAAAATGCGGTTGTATATCATTTCAAACCGCAATCCCGAATGAATGAAAAACATGATAACTTGCAGATTTTAAAATATAGTACACATCATCCATTTACCAAACATCAATCATGAATCATTAATTATAATCATCATCCAATTTAAACAAACATCAATATATAACAGGTGATAAATAACCGGTATCTATTTCAGTTTATACTCAAATAAATTTAATAACTGTTAATTGACAGTTTATATGCAAAATAAATATAATTTAACTGGCAACTAATAAGCAATAATGAATTAAATAACGCTTAAATTAAATGAATGCAATTTAACTGAGAAATTGACGAAATATATACCAAACAGCTATAAATAAAATTTTAAACACATCAAAAATCAATTTAACAAAGATAAGAAATTTTAGAAATCGTGAGTGGGTTAAAACACTCACCTTTTGAATTTAAATCGAATTTAAATCCGATTTAAACCCAAAAATTCGACAGTCTCCAAATCAATCCAAACCGGCGTCAAAAGATCTAGAATTTTATTACGATCCTAACAAAAAAATCGCACGTAAATTCGAGATCGTAGGAGAAAGTTATTCGATTTTGAACATCGATAAATTAAAATACGAAAAAAAAGAAAAAAAAATATATATAAACAAACCCACGTCAGCACCCTACGCACGCCCTCCCCATCTTCTTCCTCACGCGTTTCCCAGATGAAGGCCGAACCCAACATCCACTTAAACCCTAATAGTCGTTTCTTCGTTGCTTGCCGAGACCACGATCCAATACCTCCATTCGAAGATCTACGTCGCCTCATCCTTCGCACCAAACATCATAAAGCTCGGCCATTTCCATAGCTCGAAAAACGAGGGTGAACGGCCACGGTTTCACCTGCGATTTCCCCTTCCTCGATGCTCGAAACACGATCACTACCGTTGGATTTGAAGTTCGTAACGAGCTCTTCAACTTTGCAGTTGGAAGAATTCGTGATTACTTGATGGATTGATCGCAAATTTGAGGTGAAGTCGGAATATTTTCGGCCATTGGGGCATAGAGTTTGCGGTTAGTATAGAAAACTAGGGTTTTGGGAATATTTTATTATTATTGTCGTGATGCGTGTCGTAGTTATATAGCCAGGTCCCAAAATAACTCGAACTCCGATTTAAGCATGCTGACAGGCTATCCTAACATAAAAAAGCCTTCTGAACGCAATGATACTGGTGTCGAAGCCCAGTTCCATCATTTTCGTAGGTTACTGTTCAAGTCAATTTGTTTGAGTGACAAAAATGCCCCTGAAAAGTCCGTTTTGGCTCCGGAATGAAAATGAATCATCCCATATATCAAAATAGATGTTTTTAAATATTTTAAACGTGATGGAACAAGTTTCAAGCTCAAATTCCATCGTATGAATAAGTTATGCTAAAATCAATATTTTCAAATTGATTTCAAATTGATTTCAATTAAATCGATTTCAGGGCGTTTCGAGTCCGTACGATCAAATGACAAGTCCGATCGCTACGAAACTTGAAACCCTATAATAATTCACCGATACGGATCCGATGAAACTGGTTTCGTAGAAATCCGAGTCAGTGGCCAAAATGGCTATTTTTATATTAAATAAATTAAAAATTAGTCAATTAAATCAAATTTCCCATTTCACTTCAATAATTAACGATTCTTATCAATCATAAATTTTTCAAATCATCTTTACTAATGATGTGCACGTAAATGTGCATATTTTTACCACCATATTTAGTCTATTTAAATTAAATAAAGGATCATATTGGGTATTTTAACATGTTTAAAACCAAAATTCAATTATTTCCAAATTTTCATATATTCATCTTCATATAGGGGCAAAACGGTCATTTAAGTGCATATATTTCTTTGAGAAAAATTAATTGAAAATTTGTATATATTTTTGTAGGAAATTAATCTCAAATAGAAGTGGTTTCATGAAGATATGCATGCACAAAATTAATACAAAGGAATGAAGATGGAAATAATTCAAAGTGAAGAACATGGAGGACCCCACCTACCCACCTACCTTAATGTACAAATTAAAGGCTAATGCACATGCTTTTGGACTTAATGGTTTCATGTACACTTAATGGGGGATTAAGACATGTTAATGGTTACTTGGCCTCCACACTTCCTAAGGGGCATTTTGGGTATTCTCCAAAAATATGAATTAGGGTTTCATACATGTATAAATACCCATATGTTTCATGTAACATGATCTCCTCTCTTAGTCTCTCTTAGGCCTCCTTCTCTTTAGTTTTAGTTTAGAAAATAAATCAAATCTCTCTTTCTTTCCATGGCTACTTAGCCATTTCTTCTCTTATGTAATTCTTTTCTTTTATGCAATGTTAATTATTGTTTCTTTTTTATTACATGTTCATTTACTTTCATGTTGTAGTGTAGATCTCTTCTCTTTTATGCAAGTAGACTAGTTTTCTTTTCATTTGCTTTCTTTTTTCTTTCCTTTTTGCTTTCATGTTGTTGCTATACTTGTTCATATGATGACAAATATGAGAGGCTAAACCCCTTCAATTTAGGGGTAATGAAGCTCACTAATCAGGTAGCTTCAACTTAATTTGATGTTTATGCTCTCTTTTTATGCTTAATGAGAATGATTGAAGTGGTTTAATGATGTTGTTTAGCTTTGAATTTGATAGTCTATGTTGTTCATAACAAATAGGCTATGCTTAAACAAACAAAACACAAATTGCCTCTTCATCTACATATGATTATGGCAAAGAAGTGATTGTTGAAATTGAAATTTGATGGCTTATATTTCTAATTAATGGTTAATAGGCCATGCTTAAAATAAATTTTGCTTTCAACTTTGTTGTCATATTTTATGAGATTTAAAAGTGTATTAGTGGTTGTGTTATAGTTTGATGGTTTATATTGAGCTAATTAATAGCACAAATATACCATACTTATGATAAGCACATCAACTAATTCACTAATGACAAGAAAAGAGAGATCATAACTTCATTTTGTTGATTTATGTGATCTAGAGAGTGGAAATTGCCTCTAAATTGTCTTAACACTCTCATATTTTTATCTATTTTCTTTTGTCATTTTTCTTCTTTTTTTTTAGTTAATCACTCTTCCAACTTTGGTTAATTTGATTGAGTAGAATTTTAAAATCACCAATTCCCTGTGGATCGACCCGTATTCGCCACGTACTACGATAGTACGCCGTGCGCTTGCGGTTATTTTAATTTTAAATTCGTTCGACGGTTTTCTAAACCGATAGAATTTCCGTCGACGAACAAGTTTTTGGCGCCGTTGCCGGGGAATTGCTTTGATTTTGATATTCTATTTTTCGAATTTTTTTTCGTTTTTTTTTTATTTGTTTGTTTTGTGTGTTGCATATTATTTAAAAAAAAATATTGTGTGTGTGTGAATTTTGCTTGCTATTGTTTGTGTGCTTGTTTTCTTTTAGTTTGCATTGCATTTGCATATTTTTTAAAAAAAAAAAAATTCATACACACAATTTCATTTGAAAAAAAAAAATATTATTGCATATACATTTTCATTTACATTTGCATATTCTATTTCTTTTACATTTTGCATATAAATTTCAGTCTCTGTTTTCATCCTTCCCTGCAAGGAAACTGCTGCTACACCCAAACTTCAACTCCTACTCACTGTTGCATCACTTACGACAGTAACCCCACTCTCCTTCTCCATCCTCTGCTAATTCAACTTTCTTCAACTGCATTTCAATAAATTCACTTCAATTCACATTCCTCTACTTCACCAAACCTGCCATACCATTCATACATCCTTCCCATCCACCCTCTGCCATTACATCTTCCATTTCAGTTCAACAAACCTTCTCTGTTACTAACAAACTCCCTCTGTCAAACTTCTACCACCCATCTAACAGCAGTCCTCCCCATCACGACACTGCATTCAATTGACTTGAACCATTCCACAAACACTTCTGTCATTTACCGCTACACTGCCTGTTCTCTGGTCCTTAAACATCCATTCCCTTCAATAACCACTGTCATATAAACCATATCAACCTGAACCAACTGTCATACAATTCCATTCTTCATCTCCAAACCACACTGCTCTGTGAATAATCATTGCCCCGCTCCACTGCCTATCACTTGAACCACTTCTAAACCATCCACTGTCATTCACCAGACAAACAGCCATCATCCACAAACCGTCATTCACCAGACATTCACTATCATTTCTAAACGATTCTTAAACTTCAAACTACACACTGCAGTTCACTGTCAACATCACCTCCATTTCCCCTTACTTCACAACATCTACTTCCTACACTTCAATAATCTCCTGCCAGCAACCTCTACGACTAATCTCTTCAACACAACAACATCTTTCACCACTCAATTGTCAAACATTTCCGCTAGCCCTCTCTGCTCTCTGCTCAAACCACATCATTCATCACTGTCAAGACCTCATCACCCCCTACCCATTACTGTCTAATCAATACAACACTCCACAAACCAGTCCACAGCACTGCCAGTGCTCTCAACAATTTCACAGCAATATCACAGTTGACAATATAACAGACCATCTGCCACCACTGTTCTCGACCTTTCAAACCATCTCCATAATTTTCAACCAAAACAGCACACACTTCCATCAAGCACCATCCCACCATCCTCTTACAACTGCCATTGTCGACACAGTTCATCGTCGACCATCAACATCCACTGCCTTTTGCTCCTCACATCAGCACATCACTACACTACTAACGAGCACAAACCCACAACAGCAAATCATAAAAAAATTGGCAGCAGTTCACTCACCTTTGCTTCAGCTATCAACCCATTGCGCTGTTGCACTACATCTGCTAGCATCACTTCATCAATTACCATACTTGCATCAGCCACCTCCCACCCATTTGCTGCTACCAATCTTCCATTCGATCATCACTCGCGACTACCACCAGCAGCTGCTTTCCACCGCTATTTGCATCCGCCTCCGCCACTCCAAACCTCCTGGAACCCCCTTTGAATCGAAGCAACATCATCCTCGCCAATCCTCTGTAGCCCAATAACCGAACTCGAACTAGAACACCAATCGCCGCACAAATTTTTGGAATCGAAATTGGGCAAAGATATCTATTTGCGGAATTGAAATAGGAGAATTGGGGGTGATTTGTGTTTTATTTAGATTGAGAACGTGGAAAACTGTTTTCCTCCATTTATTTTAATTTGGCCGGGTGAATTTGTTTGGGCTGGGATTTCATTTGTTTTTTTTTTCCTTCTTTCCTTTTGTTCTCTTCTACATGACGGAAAATAAAAAATTCGTTCTGCCACTTGTTTAGTTTTATCTTTTGTCTTCTAAAAAAAAGGGTTTCTTGTGTTTAAACGTCCATTCCATCCTTCATTTAAAAATAAATAAACTTTCCTTTGTTTTTTCTTATTTATTTCTTAAAATATATATATTCTTTTAATTTCTTTTCCATTGATTAACTTATTTTGTTTAGTTTGTTTCTAGTTTCATCCTATTCTAAAATTGAAAAAAAAAACCTTTTTTTTTAAGTAAAACCCTACTTTTAAGTTTCCTTTCAAAAAATAAAAAAAAATAAAAAAAAACAAAAAAAAAATATTGTATATATCTTAGTTTTAAATTTTCAGGTTGCCAAAAGCAGGAAATAAAGGAAGAATAGCTTGATGAAAATTGCTTCCTGAGCTAGCCAAAATAAATTGCTCTGTTTGCTAAAAAAAATTCTGCTTTCATTTTTAGCTTTATTTGAATTGAATTGTTGGTTGCTTGCATTTGCATTTAAAAAAAAAAACCCATTCGTAGTTGCATTGTTAATACACGTTTATCTTCTGTTTTGCATTTCATCCTAGAATTTTGATTAATAATAACGATTGGACATCGATAACACTTAATTGTATATTAACAATTTGTCTTCTTTGAACAATTTAAATTCTTGGTGTCTAGGCTACGGCAGAGCAATAATCAGTTATAAATATTACGGTGATTCGTAAATATTATACTGAATTGTTTCTCTGAAGGTACTTAAACCTTCGGCTGCATTGCTACGGTGATTCGTGGTGCACCGATAAATCCTGTCAGTTACCTGGCTGAGAACCATCTTGTTGATTTAAGACAATTTGTGATTATACAATTTTGGGTTAACTTAGGATAAATCATTTGTAATTAATCTTGCATTCATTTAGTTGCATTAGTTCACGCATATTTAAAAAAAAACAAAAAAATTCAAAATCCAAAACTAAAAAAATTGTAAATATTCCTTTTTCTTTGAAATTTTTAAATCCTTTTCTTTGAAATTCAAAAAAAAAAAATCCAAAAAAAATTTAGAAAAACCAAAATTCAACAAAAAAATTGAAAAATAAAAACAAAACAAAAATCGATTTCCCTTTTTAAAAATAATTTTCTTTGTAAATATTTTCCGTTTAAAAAAAAACCAAAAAACTTTCTTGAAAAAGTCTGAATTTCCATATTCACTTGAATTTTACAGTAGTTGTGAAAATCAATATAATCCATACGATTTCAGTCCAAATTCGTATGGATATTTTAACAACAACTGTTGTGTAAATAATTCAAATTTCGAACAACAAAATTTTCAAAACGATGACCAACCTTCGACTCTTGAAAATAGCATTGAAATGATTTCATCTTTACTCGAACTTTCTACACGACAAAATCAAGAGATAAATGATTTATGTAATTCTTATTTGTGTAATAACTCGAGTCAAGGATTTCAAAATTTGAATTCAATTCAAAATTCAAACGATTACGAATATAACCCATGCCAATTTAATTTCGAACTCCAAAATGAATTTCAAACTCAACATGAAAATGGAAACAACTTTTCAAATGAATTTGGCAATGGGAATAATCTTAACCATGTTACGAGTGAAAATTTTTGTTCTCAACAAATCCAAATCGAAAATTCTCAATTTAATAACTACAAATTGGATTTTGTTGAGCAAATGAATGAAATTTATGATGATCACACAAATTTGTTGATTAAAACATTGGAAAATTTTCGTGAGAAACAAACTCAAATTTCAATGTGTGACGAGTCAAACGATAATCCATCTTTTACCCAAATTGATGATTTTCAAATGAAAACTTTTGAAATTGATAATGACGATCTTAATCAAGTTGTTGAAAATACGGTAATTAAGTTGGATTTCAGTTCTTTTGAGGGTGAGAAACTCGATTTAAATTTCGATCTTCCTTTTTCTGAAAATTTGAATACACCAACTTTGAATTTTGAACTTAAGACGTGTAATAAGGTTGTTGATAATCCAATAAAGGAAGACGAGTTTAATGAACATGAATTTTTTGGACTTTTGGATGACGAGTTGTTAAATTCCGAAGGGGAAGATGAAAATCACCATTTTGATTTTGAAATCAATAATTGTGAAAATATTTTCAATGATAAGCTTGAATTTCAAATTGGTGAAAATGAACTTGAACTTCAATCAATTGTTTTGTCGACTCCAAAAATCATCGAAAACAAAACAACTCGTACAATTTTCAATAAAACAACATTTGTTTTTCCAAATCAACTTTCATCTTCGAAATCTTTTACGGTTTGGTTTTTCATGCTTAAGTTGTGTCTCGCACATTTGATGAGACAAATGAATCGGTCTTTAGAAGACCGTTTCATTTACTTTCTGACTGTATACTTTCTCTTCTCTTGTAAATAATAATCTTTCATGTAAATATTGGATTTTTATTTTATTTTTCTCCTTCCACTTGGGTTGACTATGGGGACACAGTCAAAATTAAGTGTGGGGGGAGACTCATCTTCATTTTTTTTTTTCATGGTTTATTTTTGCTTTAAAAAAAAATCAAAAAAAGATCCCAAAAACAAATTTTCTTTTGATTTATTTTTAAAAGAAACACTATAAGATAAATATACGGCTTTGGTTTATTAAATTGAAATTTTTGAAAATTTATTGGTCTCAACAAAAATAAAAATGAAGTTTGATTACAAATAATAATGGTTTAACTAGTATATAGGAAGATTCATAGGTGTTAATTATGAAGTACATCCTAATTGAAAATCTTTGTTTTAAAAAGTGGTTGATTTAAAGTAAATGATATAACATTTTTTTGTCTTCTAAGTTAAATGGTGCTAAGATGATTTTGCGAAACTCCCTCTCAAAAAAAAATAAAAAAATAAACAAATAATAACATCCAAGTATTCACTCTCATTTAAAAGTCCTCACGGTTATGCATGGGTGATTAATTGGAATTTTTGATTATGTGATTTCATACTCATTTAAAAGTCCCCACGGTTATGATGTATGGAATACATGTAAAAAAAAAGGCTTAATAAAAACCACCTACGGTCGATAGGTGTATGCACGAAAGTGTGTGCACTCGCCATGATCTATACTCCCCTCACATAAGCCCGAAAGGCAGTGCATGGGTGGTACATCTGGCCTCAGTTTACCTGAGCTAGGTGTGTAATTTTTCTTGCAAACAATGAGAGAGCAAGCAATTGAAATCCTAGCACTATTTTTACTTAGTTGATTTGATTTGTTATTGAAAAGAAATGAAAATACCACTTTGATAATCTTTGATAATCAACTAAGGATCCATTTCATAGTTACACTTTGTTATTAACCAAAACAACGAGTTAAACTATAGTCTATTTGATATGATAACTTGATTTTTGTTGGAAATTTTGACGAGTAAATGACATAAATTTTCAAGATAATAATCAAAACCTATATTTAACTTATTCGTGTCAATTTAAAAATAAATCCTTCATTTGTAAATATTTTCAAAATTTTGCATTCATCTCTTTGTAAATATATCTTGCATTTTGTAAATATTTTCATCCTGCATTTGGATTTTGTGGGTAGTATCCGCTGAAAACCCTTACGAGACAACACTCGTCCTACTGGGGACACCCAGAGGTTTAACGGCTTGTTGCATACGCTCAATGCAATCGTGCTCCCTACGAAAACGGATTTATCTTAGTTTTTCTTTATTCGAGGACGAATAAAAAGATAAGTGTGGGGGTATTTGATGTGCACGTAAATGTGCATATTTTTACCACCATATTTAGTCTATTTAAATTAAATAAAGGATCATATTGGGTATTTTAACATGTTTAAAACCAAAATTCAATTATTTCCAAATTTTCATATATTCATCTTCATATAGGGGCAAAACGGTCATTTAAGTGCATATATTTCTTTGAGAAAAATTAATTGAAAATTTGTATATATTTTTGTAGGAAATTAATCTCAAATAGAAGTGGTTTCATGAAGATATGCATGCACAAAATTAATACAAAGGAATGAAGATGGAAATAATTCAAAGTGAAGAACATGGAGGACCCCACCTACCCACCTACCTTAATGTACAAATTAAAGGCTAATGCACATGCTTTTGGACTTAATGGTTTCATGTACACTTAATGGGGGATTAAGACATGTTAATGGTTACTTGGCCTCCACACTTCCTAAGGGGCATTTTGGGTGTTCCCCAAAAATATGAATTAGGGTTTCATACATGTATAAATACCCATATGTTTCATGTAACATGATCTCCTCTCTTAGTCTCTCTTAGGCCTCCTTCTCTTTAGTTTTAGTTTAGAAAATAAATCAAATCTCTCTTTCTTTCCATGGCTACTTAGCCATTTCTTCTCTTATGTAATTCTTTTCTTTTATGCAATGTTAATTATTGTTTCTTTTTTATTACATGTTCATTTACTTTCATGTTGTAGTGTAGATCTCTTCTCTTTTATGCAAGTAGACTAGTTTTCTTTTCATTTGCTTTCTTTTTTCTTTCCTTTTTGCTTTCATTTTGTTGCTACACTTGTTCATATGATAACAAATATGAGAGGCTAAACCCCTTCAATTTAGGGGTAATGAAGCTCTCTAATCATGTAGCTTCAACTTAATTTGATGTTTATGCTCTCTTTTTATGCTTAATGAGAATGATTGAAGTGGTTTAATGATGTTGTTTAGCTTTGAATTTGATAGTCTATGTTGTTCATAACAAATAGGCTATGCTTAAACAAACAAAACACAAATTGCCTCTTCATCTACATATGATTATGGCAAAGAAGTGATTGTTGAAATTGAAATTTGATGGCTTATATTTCTAATTAATGGTTAATAGGCCATGCTTAAAATGAATTTTTCTTTCAACTTTATTGTCATATTTTATGAGATTTAAAAGTGTATTAGTGGTTGTGTTATAGTTTGATGGTTTATATTGAGCTAATTAATAGCACAAATATACCATACTTATGATAAGCACATCAACTAATTCACTAATGACAAGAAAAGAGAGATCATAACTTCATTTTGTTGATTTATGTGATCTAGAGAGTGGAAATTGCCTCTAAATTGTCTTAACACTCTCATATTTTTATCTATTTTCTTTTGTCATTTTTTTTTAGTTAATCACTCTTCCAACTTTGGTTAATTTGATTGAGTAGAATTTTAAAATCATCAATTCCCTGTGGATCGACCCGTATTCGCCACGTACTACGATAGTACGCCGTGTGCTTGCGGTTATTTGAATTTTAAATTCGTTCGACGGTTTTCTAAACCGATAGAATTTCCGTCGACGAACAACTAACTTAAACAAAATTTAACTGTCGAATTAAAATCTATAAATTCTCAAATTTCATCAAATTCACCAATTAAAAATTAAATTTCCAATAATTTAATTAAATTTATTTTCCATATATTTTTGTTAAATAGATCAATTTATCATTGGATTCATACTTCATTACGTAAATCTCTCCAATTTCATCTAAATTTATATTTGCATAATATCTAAATATTAAATTTCAAGTATTATTTCATTTTCGTTAATGTAATAAATATGTTTTTAATTATTGCAATTTATTATCCGTTATGACCTAATATACTAAATAGATGGTTAATCTTAAATACTTGTTCTCATTAACGTTTTATTTCTACTTACAAATTAATGCAATCATTACATATCCCTCCCTTAGTCAATAACCTTCCTATTTCCATCTTTATTTCCAATTAACGTAAAATGTTATATTCAATTTCCATTTATTTCAATAGATTCAAATTATCATATTTCAAATCCAAATGAATAAATAGAGCTTGATTCCCGTTTAAATATTTAACTTGTCTAATTGCAATTAACCTTGTTATCATAAATTAAATTCCGATATATTGATACAACTTTATTTCCATTCTTTATTCACAAATCATCATATTTGTGAAGAACATTTACGTTATTCTCATTTATTACCTTAATTTATTTATCGTAACATTTAATTTATATTTATTGCAATGATTTCCAAATCAATTGAATGAATTAAATATATATGTATCACTCATAATAACTTGTGGTCACAACTCTTGATCACATTTAATAAGTTTATTATTTACAATCCAATAATCGCCATTTACTATATATATACGAATTAATTAAATCAATATTTCCATTTCGTTTTCCTATACTAAATTTATTACTAAGTGTATTTACTCCATTCCAACAAGTTGGAATTCCATTCTTACTACTTTTATTAATAAACCACCATCATTGCATTTATTGTCTTTTATTGATTTAATCAAATTACCCCATATTCTTTTAAATTCATACTAACGAAATATTCAATTACAATTCAATGCATATTTATTCATCAATCAATTCGGTATTGATGTGCACGTAATTGTGCATATATTTACATCCATATTTTATCTCTTTTTTTTAAAATAATCATCATATTTGGGCATTTTAACATGTTTAAAACCAAAATTCAATTATTTCCAAACCATCATATTTTCATCATCATTCAGGGGCAAAACGGTCATTTTTGTGCATGTGTCAATGTAAGAATTTTTACTTGGACATTTTTTGATTATTTTTATAGGAATTTGGATGCATATGGAAGAGGCTTATATGAAGATACATGCATGCACAAGGAAATACAAAGGAATGAAGAGGAAATAATTCAAGTTCAAGATCATGGAGGACCCCACCCACTTACCTAACTTCCAATTAGAAGCTAAGCACATGCTAAAAGGACTTAAAGCTTCATGTACATATTAAGTGGGGGATTAGTGAATGTTAATGATTACTTGGAGGCTACACCACCTCAAGGGTATTTTGGGAAGCTCCCTAAAAAGAGAATTAGGGTTTTATACATGTATAAATAGCCCTCTTATGTACATGAAGATCATCATCTACTCTTTCATTTTACTTAGAAAATTAAGAAATCAAACTGTAAGCTCAATGTTCTATGAAATAAAAATGGCTTCCAAGCCTCTTTCTTCTCTCTTTTCTACATGTTTTTCTTTGTTTTATTGTTAATGTTTATTTATATGCTCTCTTTCTCTTTATGTTCATAGCTTAGATTTACATTTATGCAAGTAGTTAGTAGCTAATCTCTTTTGCTTTCTTTGCTTATTTTCTATTTTCTTTTCTTTAATGTTGAAACTTACTTGTGATGCTTCAATGCCACAAATGAGTAGCTAAACCCCTTCAATTTAGGGGTGATGAAGCTCTCTAACTTTATGTAATTTCAACATTTTTTATGATTTATGATCTCTTTGTTTATGCTTCACGAATGTGAATTTTGATGTAAGTTTATACAAGTGGGTTTGATAGCTTATATTGCTTATGCAAATGAGCTATTCTTACTCAACATAAACACAATTTACATCAGCATTTGCTAATTAATTTTTGATTATGAAATGAAAGTAAAAATGAAATTTGATGATCTATGTTATTAGTTACAATAGTAAATAGATCATACTTAAAATAGTTTTTGCTTTGGCTTCTTTTTCATGAGAATTGTAAGTGGTATAATTGTTGTATTATAGTTTGATGGTTTGAGTTATGTTAACTAATAACATAAACAAACCATACTTATGATAAATGCAATGATTATTTCACTTAATATCAAAGTTAGAGATCATAAATTATGTGTTTGTTGATTTACAAAAAATTGAGAGTGGATTTGCCTCTAAATTGTTCTTTAGTCTAATAATTTTTGAACCGCATTTTCTAGTGTTAGCCTCATTTTATTTCTAGTTAACAAATCCTCTTCGACTTTGGTATAATTTGATTGAATAGATTTTTTTTAAATCATCAATTCCCTGCGGATCGACCCGTATTCGCCACGTACTTCAAGTGTATGCCGTGCGCTTGCGGTTATATTTTAATTTGAAATTCGTTCGACGGTTTTCTAAACCGATAGAATTTCCGTCGACGAACAGGTATTTACTTTTCTTTCCTTCTATTTGATGATAAATAACCTAGTATAATTTTACATACATTCATTTCATTCCATTCATGTATGGGTATTGCATTGAAATTTAATTTATTAGCTAATACCAACATTATTACCATTAATTACAATTGGATTCCCAATTTTATTCAATACCCTGAATAAATAACATATATGTTAATCAAATCCTTACATTTTTTTCTTTTCTCATATTCCGTTTAAAATCAAACCATAACATTTAAATGATTTTATTGAATTGGAATTTCATTCAAGTCATAAATTATTAACTTGCATTGCCATGATTTCTTAATTTATTCCAATTACCGTTTACACTCTTTTATTGCATTAAATCAATTTAATATTTTCATTAATTTCTCATATTAAATTTTATATCCAGGTAAGAATCCCTTTTTCTTCTTAATTCATTTGGATTTTATTCAAATTTCTATAAATAGATTTTAAGTCACCATTTACATAATTTATTTTAGCCTTCATTTTAACATTTATTTATCCCCTTTATTGTTTCTACTAAAATAAATTACAAAAATCCTATTAAATAAACAAATTAAATTGTCGAAATTTACGGGTCGTTATAAATTACTTCATTAAGTAGTCATACTTAAACAATTTCCACAAATGATTATCTTTAATTAATTATTAAAATTAATCACATTAATTAATTTAATAATCCGTAGTTAATGATCTTTATTAACTATTAACAATTCTTTAATTACTTTTCTTAAGTAATTAAACTTAGATTAATCATTATTAATTACAAATTAATTAATCTTTAATATCCAATTAATTGATCTCTAATTATTTAATTAATTAAGTGCTTAACTGTAACTTAATTAATCCTTAATTAATTAATTAATTATATTCCTAATCATTAATTAATATTCTATACTTATCTAATTAATGATTCTTAATTACAATTTTATTAATCCTTGATTAATTTACTTAAACGTTGATTAATTAATTTAACCCTTAATTACTAAATTAGTTAATTCAAATCATTAATAAATTAAATTATTCAGTTATTCTCTAGTTACTTTAATAATTTAATTTATCCCAAATCCTTAAATCTTAATTAACTTTAAGATAATAATATTATTCTTATTAATGACTTAATTATCATTTACAAATACATTAAAAAACATTTCACTTTCAAATCTACTTTTCAATTGCATTTAAAATCAAGATTCAAACTAAATACAAATTAAATGTTAACAAAATTTAAGAACAATTTAAAAACCTTCTTAATCAAATGTTGAAGTACGCTTATCTTTATAAAAGAAATTTATATAAGAGTTTTAAACCGAATCATTCAAATTCAAATCATTTTATAAAACATACATTAACATTTTAAAGTTGTTAAAACAATTTAATTTTATAAAATTTTATTTTATTTGAAAACTAGGTTACATATTAAGATTTGAATCCATACTTAGAACTTATTTAAATCTGGTTTAAATCTTGCTTTCACATTTTAAAATCCATTTTAAAGTTAAAAAAACAAATAGGTTTAAAACCTGTAATTTTAAATCACTCGCGAATCCACCCGAGGTGTTACTCGAGCAAAGCCCTAAATTCTCAAATCCTACTCCGAGACACAACAACAACTCAAATCCTGACATAAAATCAAAGCAATGCACAAGCACCACCGACGCAGCCAACTCCGATCATCAATGATGATCCCCTCAAGTTGGAGATCACCCTCGCTCCTAATCACGATCTTCAGATCATCGTTACAAACTCGAAATCGAATTCGAGTGTTCAAATCCAAACCTAGAACCAAAATCACAAAGCCTGGAACAACCATCAAAACCTAGAACCACCTCACTCTCATGTCTCCGACCACCGAAGAGTTTGAAATTCCGGCAAAGCCTTCGTCAACTCACCTACTTCCATCTCCCTGAGTTCTGTTGAACTCGAACATCCAGAGGCATCGTGATGATTCAAACACCTGACCTAGCCAAAACTAGGTTTATAAACTAAATCGAACAACCACCACCGCTACGGTGCTTAGATCACCTTCCTGGCATTTTTCCCTCTATCTCTGATCATCCTACTATCCGCAAAAGGAACCCCCAACCTCCTAGACCATTGGCATCATCAGAAAACCCCCAAAACCCAATTTCCGGTTAAACTAGAACTGCTCTTTCAATCTAACACTAAAAATTGTGATCTTACTTCTAAAAATCATAATTTTGTATGAGGGTACAGTTCATCTGCCTGAATCCATGAAGTTTGAATTTTTACTTATATTTAAACTTGCTCTATTGATTTGATTTCCAAAGACATTTCAGTATTTCTTTAACTTAATTTTAGTTTTAAACTATAATTTGTGATGAAACTAACAAGTTATATTTGAAACTCAAGTCTTAACAAAGTCTAGATCAAGAGATATTGAATTTTAATCAAAGCTTGAACCTGGAAGCTATAAACAGAGAGGTCTCAGATGAAAACAGACATGCATACCATACATTCATATATACACAGCAAATTGCACTTAAATATACACACAATACATATTCATTCCAGAAAATTAACATGCAACAATATTTATACTTAAGTTTTTTTTATAAAAGTGTTACTCATTATTTTGGAAATGAATAGCAGGGCATCCTTTATTTTGAAAACCGGAATGTTAACATGAATTGCTTCCTTGTTTTGATTTAAAAGCTTGAGTTGCTTAGGTTTGTCTTTGATTTTAGAACTGTAGTTGCATGCTACTAAAACTGGAAAATACTTTGTTGTTGTGATGCTTTAACTTGCTTTAGTTTGAAACCCATGTTGAAGAAGAAGAATGCACAGATTTTGAATTTGAAACTTGAAAATGGAATTACAGGTTGATGGATTTTCCTGATCTTGTTTTCAAGCAGAGTTGACTTGCTTTGATAAATCTCAATTTGGAAGAGATGCTTGCAGATTTTGATTATAGGTTGAAGAAGATACAGGCTAGTTTTATTTTTGAAAATGATTTGCAGTTTATTGTTTGATAAATTCTAGTTTGTGGAAATTGATTTCAGATTTTAGAATTCTGATTTGTGAGGCAGATTTTGTTTTGAGATAGTGTTTTACGGGGTGAAGTTTCTCTTGACTTTGAAAAAGAATAGAAAAAGATGGAAGGTAAGACAATATGTATATATATGGGCTGAACGTTTATTTTTTAAAAAAACAAGAGAAAAATTAAATTAAATGTGACACTTTTCATTAGTATAATTAATTACTTAACACTTGTTATTACTCTTTTTATTTAATTTACACAGCTTTAATATAATAACACTTGTCCTTTAAGTATTTTCTTTTTATTTTAAATGTTAATAAATGTTTTTAACTTAATTAATAAATTCTTATGTAAATACATGTATGAATTTCTTTTCAAAGAAAATGTAGTAAAACAAATTATATATAAATACAAGCTTATACATATATCTTTAAAATCCAAAACATTTTAAATATCTATCCTTTTAATTTCAAAATTTTAAATTCAAATTCAAATTAAATTCTAAAATCAAATTTAAAAATCAAGTTATATATATACATATATAATTACTTATTCATTTTAAAAACAACAATTCTATTATCTTTGAAACCTATCTATATCTATACATTTATTAATATTATTTGAAAATAACACATTTATCAATTTGAAATAATTTATAAAAGAGATTACCTCATTATTAATAAATTACTTATATCACTTAAATGAATTAATATATTATACGCTATATTGTTTTCTAAACTTTTATATCTAATTACAAATCAATTTATTAAGCAATACTAAAAAGAAAATAAAATAAACCTTTTTGTTGATTAATTTAAACTTAAACTTAAGCTAAAATAAATGTTAAACAATTAACATTTATCTTAAGTATATAAAACTATATACTTAACTGTAAAATAGCTATGAAAACTTATATATTATATTTAAATCAAAATTTCCAAATTACCAAAATGTATATTAGAATTTGAAAGCAAGATTTGTTTGTTTATTAAATTTCAAACAAAATCTTTTCTGTTTACAATGTATACAAATATATATACATTATAAATAGAAAACAATTTATAAGCTTTTAAAAGAATAATTCGCCCATTTAAAATTTAAATTATAAAAGACAACTATTAAATAAATTTAATTTTTAATATAGATTATTAAATTTATATTGCCCAAAATTTTGGGTCATCACATTCCTTCCCCTTTAAAAGAATTTCGTCCCCGAAATTTAAAAGCAAAGGTAATTTAATAACCCAACAATAATTTTAATTTAAACCACAAGTATATATTCTTAATCATATGCTAACAACCATAGGAACCAATTTACTCAATCAAACAAATCTAACTATCCAAACAAAATTCTGGATAGAACTCCCTAGAGTTTTCCAGGTATAAATATGGGGATACTCGCTCTACAGAATCCAAACAATCTATAATACTAAGCTACAGAGCTCCTACCCATCAAGATCTACAAAACTGAACAGGATATCAGTATATAGACAAGTCTGACTCAACTACCAAAATTCCAGTCTTCCAGTCTTCCAAACTGGCAATTCAACCCCATTAGACCAACGCACTAATCCAAAATAGAACATAGAAGAGATCTGTTTGCACAAAAAATGGGCAAACACCTCCAAGTCGTATGAGTTAGTTGATTTTATGTTGTTTCGGGTAATTTGGGTGATTTACACAAATATATAAAAAGAAGGGGCTAAACTGTAAAAGACACAGAGATTTATAGTGGTTCGGCCAGAACGTGCCTACGTCCACTTTATATGTTATTCTCCTTTTCTATTCAGATTACAAGTACAGAGCTTTGATTACAAGTAACTGAAAGTTGTTTGAAAGTTCTCTCCGTGCTTGAGCTCTCAAACTTGTCTGCCATTGTTGTACCCCTGCCCCTCTATTTATAGAGTGAGGCTGAGGGCAGGGGTCTTGGATGTATATAGCTGCTGGTGGGCCTAGGCCGATGCAATCTGGCCTTGTAGTGTTGGTTCGGTACGCCTTGGTCCGGTAGTTGAGGGTTGGAATATGCTCTGGTTCGGCTGCACTCTAGTTCGGTAGTAGATGGAAGTGGAGTTGGTTCGGTGGCACTCCGGTCCGGCTATGCTTGGTTCGGCAGGAGGGTGGAAGTTGAGATGGTTCGCTCGTAGGAGGGAAGTTGGTTGGATCAGCTAGGAAGTGGGGTGGCTCGATGGTAGGGATGGAGCCGGTCCGGTGAGATGTTGGACCGGTGGGACTTGGTGGAGAAGTGGTCCGGTAGGAGCTAGGGAGTGGTTGGTTCAGTATGAGCTCGGAGGTGGGATTGGACCGGCAGGCATTGGAGGAACGTTGGTTTGGTGGTGTCCCCTTGCTCGTTGGTTCGATGGTGGAAATGCACACAACACTTGCCCCCCCAAAGTAGGGCATGTGCATGCACGTGGCGTGCTTTGTTTTTAGCTCGGGTATGTATGCCGAACCAAATGGTCCGGTCATTCGTAATTGCCTATAAGTAGGGGCCTTGTGCCATCGTTATTCCCTACCAACCGAAATAGCCGAATCGGACTCCTCCTTGCCGAATTATCTTCATTACCGGATCACGTTTGACTGCCGAATCATGCGAGTTAACCTTCTCTTGCCGAATGACTTTTACGTTTGAAATGCCGAATGAACTCCGTGGAGATCAAGTGCCGAATGGGTCTTGTGCCTTGGACCACCGAATGGGTTTGAGAAGCATCAGCACCGAATGAACTTTCGGTTTTGAACTACCGAATGTACATATGTACTTGAATTACCGGATGAAACCGGAGGCTTCGAGCACCGAATGTACTTTTATATTTGCTTTACCGAGTGAACTTGAGAGTTTGAATGCCGAATGATCCTTATGTTTGAACTATTGATTGAACTCTGGGACCCTAAATGCTTAATGAATCTCTAGCTTTTCATGTTTCGACCTACGAATGAAACTCTAGATTGTACATACTTGCTTTTTTATATTTTCATACTCCTTGTTCTAACAACACACTTTTGCTTTTGTGCTTGCAGATAAATGTCTCGCAAAGTGGAAATCCGATCAGAAAAACAGAGGAAATCTATGGACAGAAAAGAGTCTCCCGTTGTGCCCCCAGTCCAGCCGGAACCAGCGCGACATGGATCTGCCCCGAGGTCATTAGTGGACGGATATGGCCCTCAAGAGCTTCTGAACTCTCCTCCCAATTGTTTTCTGAGCTCTCTCAAAGAGGGACAACTTGATGTTATCGCTCGCTCCTTCGGGACTGACAGGGCGAGCATGCTGCTACCGGGAGATGGTGTGATGCCGTATGATCCTCCTGAAGGATATTTCGCCTATAGCCGATACCATTGCATGTGCGGGGCCATTCCTCCGATCAATGCCTGGATAGTCAGCTTCCTTACTTACTTGAAGGTGGCTCCATTCCAGCTTCAGCCCAACTCCTATGCCATCTTAGTGTGTCTATTCGATATCTTTCAAAGGAGGTATGGGCGCCCCCTTCTAATCGGGAAATCCGATATTTGTCTAATCTGAGGGGCTATAAGAAGGGGTCTCCGTACATTAGTTTAGAGTCGGCCGTGTCCTTCAAACCGGTCTTGGACTTATACTTGAAATTCACCATGTTTAAGAAGGAACGGTTCTTCGTCAAGGACGACTCCGTTTCTTTTTGCCTTTTCACTTCTGGCTGTAAGTTGAATTCCATTTGTAATTTCTTTGTCCCGACTGCAATGCTTCTTCTTATATGCTTTTATTTCTTGCTAGCGACAGGTGGCTTTGCGGTCGTGGAGAATGATCGCCTGGTACAGATGGCTGTGGAGATAGAGGCTATCTCTGAAAAGGATATGTCGGCTTCTTACCTGATCAGGAATGCCACTCTCCTGGAGCACAACTTGATTCTGCCATGTCAATCCGTGGTTAAGCAGAGAGATACAGCCGAGGAAAGGGCTGCCAAAGCTAAAGACGGGGCCACTGCGAAGAGTAGCAAGAGGAGACCTTTCTCGGTACCTCCAGTCATCGGGGGGAAGAAGCTCAAGAGATCCGATGGAACCTCCCCTAGCACATGCCCAGATGTTTCGGAGGAAGAGGATGTGGAGGAGGGAGAAGGCAGGGACGAAGGAGGTGAAGCGAAGGGGGGAAGCGGTAGAGAAGGTCATGGTGATGGCACCGAGGCTTTGTCTTCGGGGCAAGTAGGTGAGATTCAAGAGTGGACAGATGATGCTTTCCGCCAAGCTTTTGAGGGGTTGGAAGAAGGGTCGGCCTTGGTGGAGAAATCGAAGAAGTCTGATAAGGCCGGGACGGGCGCCAGTCTATCTTCTGAGAGTATTTCAGCTAAGGCAACTCCGACGGTTCAAGGTGAATTCTTAACATTCGCAGATTCCTTTTATGATAAGGACTTAGTAGTATTTTATGGCCGGCTCCTGTCCTGTAATGAGATTCAGGACTTATTGCAGTATCCCACTCCCTCTCAGAGTTTGTAAAATAAACGTGTTTTCCTACTCCTTTTAACTTAACATATTTCTCGGATCATAGTTTCATGCATGCTTGTAACACTTGGTTTTTATTCCAGGAACGGGTAAGATGGCCTAGACATCAGATATTCGGCACCGCCTTGAACAGTACAAGCTACTCAAAGCTTCCGCCAAAACGAAGCCGTCAACTAGCCGTCCCGAAGATGTGGTTGGCTATCGCCCTCTTCTCAGAGTTATTGAAGAAGATATGCAAAAGAGGAAGAGGGGCCGATCTTTGTTTGAACCTTCGCCTGGCCCTCAGCCTCCAGTCCAGCCTATCCATGATATTACTGAAGAAGATACTGAGTTTATGTCTTCCCCACATCCATCCGAAAATCCAACCGTCACCCCGATAGACCACCCTGGTTTGGTTCGCAACCCATTTGCCGGCCACCCGGATCTGGACGCGAGTTTTCAGGACATTTCTTTTGACGAGGCCACGGGTGAGCACCTTCTTCCCTGCAATCCCATGGTACGGGTGCTTGATGAGGCTAAGTACTTAGACCTCGATTTGCTTACTACTCGGATTGTGACCATGGGGAATGAGGCCAAGGCAAACATCGATCGGGTGGCTGAAGAGACCAAGAGGCTAATGGAGCATCACGCTCGACTGGCCAAGGCTGGAGAGGAAATCGGAAGTGCTAACATTCGATTGCGACTAAGGGTTTCTGATCAGGCCAAACAGCTCTCCATCAGGCTATCCAGATATCCCAGCATGAGGCGGCCTCCAGACGACTAAAGAAAACCATGGAAGAGGCTAGCAAGGCTGACTTGCAAAAAATGGAGGTTGTTTGCAAAGAACGAATTGACATGGCCATCGCAACGGTGGATGAGGTTCGGAGAGCGGATCGAGCAGGTAGAGGAGCTATCTAGGAGGCTTGAGGCCGCAGAGCTTGCTCAGGCCAAGCTGAAGGAGGAGATGGAAGTGATGTAGAAATCCCTTCAGGATGACTGCTCGAGATACCGATTGGAGAGAGATGCCGCCATCGCGCGGCTGTCGGCTTCTGAGGCCCGGATGAAAGAGTTTGAGGAGAACGAGGGGATGATGGATGAGATGCTCCAGGACATGTATTTCCGAACTTGGAAGCAGGGCAACCTGTCCTGGATGGACGATTATCCCCGGGTCATGGCTAGGATATATCTTCGGGCTTTGGAGGAGGCTAAGGCCGATGCGGATAAGAAAGGTGGTGCGGCTTTCAGGATGGATGTGGTTACGGCCCAATTTACTAAGGAAGAGAAGGTAGCTGTTAAGGAGGGCATGCGGCTGCTTGCTGCGGATGAGGTAGGCGTGCAGCTAGATGATGATGATCAGGGAGCAGGTGCTGGTAAGTCTTCCCTCTCAATCTTTCCTTAACTTGATTGCGTATAATTTATCTGATGGATTCTTTTCCTGAGTTGGATAGGTGGGACCCCTGGCCAGCATGCTGGGAGTTCTGACCCTACGGTCAAGTAGATCCCGGAGGCGAGGAGGATAGAGACGGAGCCCTGCTGCAGCTGATTATATTTTGGCCTACTTGGCATTCCTGTATATACTAGTCCCAAAACATTAATGTACCTTTGGGTTGTAATTATATCATTTGTAATGAACGGCTTTATTTTTGACATGTAACCTCATAACATAAACTGATTCTGCTATATTTGAATGCTTTTGTTACTTTGGTGTGTTGCATAAGAAATATAGTTGTGCATGTGCTAGTGATTTAATTGTGTTTAACGCTAAGTTCTTGATTAAACTATAACTTATGTTTGGTAACGTTAGTGTGATGTGCGCATAAATTATAGCTACGTATTTATATACAAGAGAAGAAAGTACCGCCCTGCAAGTTTTAGCTGTAAATGGTAGCTTTGAATGTCTTGTGTAGCTGAGTATGGAATGCAGCTGAGTGTCATGTCATCTAGTTGTGAGTTCCTATTTCCATCGGCGGGCATCTCCTATTCTGTGTACTGTAATTTAGGGATCGTTATAGAGGATAGGAGGAAATTTTTTATAAATAAAATGGAAATATAAGAAATAGTAAAACTTCCAATCACGGAAGGCCATCGATATGCTTAAGTTCATGGAAAACGGGTTTTGTAGTCACTTTCCCTAGCTGTGGGTCTTGGAGACATTTGTCACCCATCTTACGCCTGCGCGGGGAGTTTATCTCTTTTACAACAGCCGCACTTAAGACATATCGGAGCCGAGATCGCGCACAGTAACAACCCGAACCATTATGGCCCGTAATCGTGGGTATTATTCGATTTACTATGGCCGGCTAGCGTGGGTGCCGATCGTCAACTGTGAACTACCCCTGGCTGGCCACACCTTATGTTGGGGCTTAAAGTAGGTTCACAGTTGCCGGCGAGCCGAACGCCGTAATGAGTTGCCATCGGCTATAGTCGGCCTTCTTGATGGCTTATAATCGGCTCATTACAGTTGGCTTTTAGGGCAGTCGCGAGCAATGAGTTAACCCGCAGCAGAGGGATGCCGGAGCAAAAGTGTCTCATTGGCGAGTGCATAGATTCGTATAGTACCTGTTAGGTCTTGTCCAGGTGAAGCCGCGCTATGATGCGTCTTGAATGGAAATGCAGGATTTTGTTCAACAGAAAAGGATAAAACTCAACAAGTAGCCAAGACATAAAGGAACAAGTTAACATGAGACAAGATTTTTAAAGTGGTTCGGCATGAAAATGCCTACGTCCACTGATTCTCTTTGTTAATTCACTTCATATGGGCAGTACAAGTTAAGAAAAGTATCGACGAAGGTGTTGGATGTTCCATGCTCTCTGGAACACCTCTCCGTCCACTGTCGACAAAATATAAGCTCCGTTGTGGAGATCTTTATGAATTACATAGGGTCCCTCCCAGACTGGATCTAGCGCCCTGGGGCGCGGGAAGATCCGTTTGAGGACAAGATCTCCTTCTTGTAAGCTGCGGTGTTTGACTTTGGAGGTGTATTGAGCTGCTACTTTTTGCTTGTGAGCTGCTGCTTTGAGTGCTGCATCATTTCTTCTCTCCTCAATTAGATCCAAAGACATATGGAGGAGTTCTTCGTTCTCTTCTGGGTTGTAGTGGATCCTACGGTGGGAAGGCACTACAGTTTCAACTGGGAGCATGGCCTCCAATCCGTATGCCAAAGAGAAAGGAGTATGCCCTGTTGATGTTCTGTAAGATGTACGGTAGGCCCAAAGTGCCGTAGGAAGTTCATCCACCCAAGCGCCTTTTGACTTTTCAAGTTTCTTCTTGATTAGGGTTTTGAGGATTTTGTTGACAGCTTCGACTTGTCCGTTTGCCTGGGGGTAAGCCACAGATGAGAAGCTTTTGTGAATTCCGTGCTCTTGGCACCAGTCGGTGAATTCCTCGCTGTCAAACTGAAGTCCATTGTCCGATATTATTTTGAGTGGAAACCCGTACCTGCATAAAACATTTTTGATCAAGAAGTTAATAACTTTTGCTGAAGATATTTTATTTAGAGGCTCCGCTTCCACCCATTTGGTGAAATAGTCAACTGCCACTATGGCATATTTGGCTCCGCTTCGGCCCATTGGCAGTTCGCCAATCAAATCAATTCCCCATATTGCAAAGGGCCAAGGGCTGGTCATTTGAGTAATCTCATTTATGGGAAGTCGAGGAATCTTAGCAAATTTCTGACATCTATTGCATTTTTTGACGAAGTCCAAGGCGTCTTTGTTTAAAGTGGGCCAGTAATACCCGTATCGGAGTGTTTTCTTGGCTAGAGTCTGCCCTCCGGTGTGATCTCCGCAACTTCCTTGATGGATGTTGGACAAGACTTCCCTGGCTTCCCTTCCAGCGATACACCATAATAAGGGATCAGAGAAGCCGCGCCGATAGAGGATGCCTTCTTGTAACGTGTAGCGGGAAGCTTTCCTTAAGATTTTCTTAGCTTCGTTACGCTCGTCGGGTAGTGTGCCATCTTGTAAATATTTCCGGATAGGAGTCACACAAGTTTCCTCTTCGATTGCAGCTATCATATTCATTGTCTCGTAACTCGGGGCTAGTTGTTGTGACATGGTTATTGTTCAGGAAGCGGTGCCGTCCTTCATGCTAGCTTGCTTTGCCAGTTCGTCGGCCTCCTGATTCTTCTCTCGAGGAATGTGTTTGATTAAATAGTGATCCAAATAATTGAGCAGCAGCTTGGTCTTCTTTAGATATGCTGTGAGTCGATCTCCTCGAGTTTGGAATTCTCCCAGTATCTGATTTACAATAAGTTGTGAATCACTATGGAGACATAAAGAACCGACTCCAATCTCCAGGGCAAGTTCTAATCCGGCTATCACTGCTTCGTATTCTGTGTCATTGTTGGTGGCAGCGAACTCCAACCTTAGGGCGTAGTGTCGCTTCCTTCCCCGGGGGGTAATTATCACAACACCTTCCCCCGAGCCTTGTTCATTTGATGCTCCATCAATGAAGAGATTCCACTTGATATTTTCTGCTACTTCAGATTGCTCCTTACCTTTGTTAGTAGTGAATTCGGCAATGAAATCAGCTATGGCTTGTCTCTTGATAGCGCTGCGAGGATGGTAGGTAATATCATATTGACTCAGTTCAATGCACCACTTAAGTAGTCGCCCAGAAGTGTCGGGCCGATGGAGTACCTGCCTTAGCGGTTGATCGGTTAAAACTCTGATGGAATGAGATTGGAAATAGTGTCGCAGTTTCCGTGACGTGATTAGTAAACAGTATGATAGCTTTTCAAGCTTAGGGTATCTGGCTTCTGCCCCTGTAAATCTCTTGCTTACAAAGTATACGGTCCGCTGCGCGCGGTTGTCTTCTCTCACTAAAGCGGCGCTTAAAGCATGGGACGATACAGCAAGGTATAAGTATAGTTCCTCGCCTTCATTTGGAGTTGAGAGCACTGGTGGTCTCTGGAGGTGTTCGATTAAGTTAAGGAAGGCTGTCGAGCATTCGTCAGTCCATTCGAACTTTCCTTTGTCTTTCTTTAGAGCTTCGAAGAAAGGGATGCACTTGTTGTTTTTATGTTGTTTCGAGTAATTTGGGTGATTTACGCAAATATATAAAAAGCAGGGGCTAAACTGTAAAAGACACATAGATTTATAGTGGTTCGGCCAGAACGTGCCTACGTCCACTTTATATGTTATTCTCCTTTTCTATTCAGATTACAAGTACAGAGCTTTGATTACAAGTAACTGAAAGTTGTTTGAAAGTTCTCTCCGTGCTTGAGCTCTCAAACTTGTCTGCCATTGTTGTACCCCTGCCCCTCTATTTATAGAGTGAGGCTGAGGGCAGGGGTCTTGGATGTATATAGCTGCTGGTGGGCCTGGGCCGATGCAATCTGGCCTGGTAGTGTTGGTTCGGTACGCCTTGGTCCGGTAGTTGAGGGTTGGAATATGCTCTGGTTCGGCTGCACTCTAGTTCGGTAGTACATGGAAGTGGAGTTGGTTCGGTGGCACTCCGGTTCGGCTATGCTTGGTTCGGAAGGAGGGTGGAAGTTGAGATGGTTCGGTCGTAGGAGGGAAGTTGGTTGGATCGGCTAGGAAGTGGGGTGGCTCGGTGGTAGGGATGGAGCCGGTCCGGTGAGATGTTGGACCGGTGGGACTTGGTGGAGAAGTGGTCCGGTATGAGCTAGGGAATGGTTGGTTCGGTATGAGCTCGGAGGTGGGAATGGACCAGCAGGCATTGGAGGAACGTTGGTTCGGTGGTGTCCCCTTGCTCGTTGGTGGAAATGCACACAACAAGATCCAATACCTCGGAGCTAGTTTCTCAGTCTTGCCCGATCTTATAGCTCCTTAGATCGGAGAAAATTTATCCAAAATCAAGTCTCCGACTTCGAAATCCAAATTCCTCCGTTCTTATCCTAAAACTCTTCTGACGATCCTGGGTTGCCTACATCCTTCCTGATCAGCTCAACCTTCGCAGATGCCTCATGAATCAAACAGGTCCAAAAACAAACCAATAGAATGATCCTCTCTAGATCAACCAAATCAAGAACTCAAACTCTACTATCATCAGTATAAAACAACTTCTCCTATCTGGAAAAGACAAAACAGGAGCACTCGCCAAGCTTGCTTTAGATCCTTAAAAAATTCCAGCAGAAACCCTTTAATCCAAAACACTACAACTTCCAGTTGCTTCAACTCTAGAGTAGCTGTCGCCTCGCTTCTGCTGCACAACTCTGATCTAAAGAAGATGAGAATGCTGATGAAGAACACGAGTACAAACTTACCCGACACATCCCAGAAGACACGGTTCAGTAGATCCATAAAGAGAAAAACTTAGAAGTTCCACCAAATCCCGAGCTGCCTCACCAAACCCTCTCTCTAGAAGCCATCTTCCTACATGCTGAACCACCGATATCACTTTTGGAATCAATTCGATAAGAAAACTCAATCTCCAGATGCTAAGGCAAACCTTGACTTCCCTGAAGACATCTGAAAAAATCTCCAATAACCCAAGAGAACACTCATCCATCGCAAGTCACTTTTGCGATTAACCCAGACAGATATCCAAAGATACCGTTCCCTCTTTACCAATCAAAACAGTTTATACTTATCTAGACAATCAATCGAAGAAATGGATCCACTCTGCTGCTTCTGAACTCCACTTCTAGAAAACTCCTTAGCTGGATGACCTTCTTGACGGCACATAGAACACTCCGGGCAGCAACGCTGCCACAGATGCGAAATACTTCTTAATCCATAAGCTCCACGAACCTCAAAACCAAACACAAACACCCTGCTGAACTTAGCCACAACACCGAAGCAGACACACTTCCTGAGGTACCAAGATACCATTTCTCACTTCTGCCTAACTGACAGATCCAAACTCTACTCATCCAACTCCAACACTCGGAGTCCTACCAATGGTAGTCGTGCTACACCCACCACTACCCCATCTACCTTTAGAACTTATATTGGAAAATCCAAATAGGTATCCCAACAAATAGGTAGATATATATATATATATATTAAAAA
This sequence comes from Allium cepa, assembly GCA_030765085.1. Taxonomy (NCBI): domain Eukaryota; kingdom Viridiplantae; phylum Streptophyta; class Magnoliopsida; order Asparagales; family Amaryllidaceae; genus Allium; species Allium cepa. The sequence continues at coordinate 302,005,392 of CM060945.1, read as the reverse complement.
TACAAATACGCTCTCTCAAGAAAAAAAACACTCCAAAGCCTAGGTATTCACTCAACCTAGCGCTCTGATACCAACTGTGACGACCCGCCTTTCTCTCCACAGAAAGACGCATCATCTTTAAGAAAGAAAGGGATAGAAAAAGAATCATAGAGAAGAAAGAAACAACTTCAGTATCTCAACAGCGGAACGAATAAATTATATTAATAACATAAAATAGTACATAGTATGCAACATCTATCAGAATTACACAGAATTTTACATCACATACTAGACAGTTATAAACACCTGTCTAGTTATCACAACACAAGATACAACTCAAACACACGATTCGGAGATCACACAACGGATTACTATATATCTACGAATGTTGAAGCCTCCTGCTCCATTGCACCTCCAAATGCTCAAACCTAATTTGAATCCCTTGGCTACTCGTAAAAATTTGAGTACCCAAGAGTTTAAGAAAAACAGAAGATAATCTCCGGGTCAGACATGGGTCTGGTGTGAGTAATAGGTTAAGGTTGCTTAACTTTGAATATCTTTTGAAAACAAAAGGTATCACGTAAGATTCTTCATACATAAACATGGGTAAGTTTTTACCTTACGCTAACCAAAACATATGCTAGGAAATCCAACGATATTATAATAGGGCCTAGGGTTTTCGAGTAAATAAGAAATAGCCGAAATTTTTACATTCATTAAATTCCAGCATACTAGCCGCAAATGGGCAACACAATCAAAACCGTAAGGGCACGTAGGAAGAATGGGTTTCGCTCAATGACAGTGCTAATGGGGTACCACCCGTCACAGTACATAGTCTAGATCACCATACCGAGGATTACTCACAATCCCCTGCAACACAAGGCCAGAACCATCCTTTACGAGACAGTCCCGAGCAAGACAACCCCGTATTTGTTTACAACGAACTGCCCACACAACCGAATATAAAGGGACTTCTAGACATCGGAAGATCTTGTCCTACTTGGGTGCTACCCACTTAGCCTTGCTGCATCTCCCCTCTTTTTGCCATTCCAGGTTGATGAGGCTTGAGGCTACGATTACCTTTAGAGAACACATCTCTTAGAATGCTCAGCGTCCACCAGATGATGTTCTGAAAGCATTTAATCCATACAAGTTCGTTCCGGGTTCAAACGAAACCAAAGGCGTTATCACGTTACACTCATTTTGGAATCACCCTCGGAGTTAACGATGATAACTCTTGCATCTGAATCTTCATCTTCACTTTAGATTCACGACCTATCGTTAATTTGGATCGATGTGGTTTTCGGATATCCAAATCTGGAAACCCGATCCCGGTCTCATCGAAAATCCCAAATGCCATCTTTTAGGTCATTGTTGTTTAAAAGTTAAAACAATTCAATTCGTTATCTATATACACACAGATAGATAATTAACAATATCACAACTAGATAATCCACATTGCCATCACAAATAGATAATCCACATCATCATCACAATTCAACCAAAGCACCCAATATCACATATCAACACATATCTCATCAGAAATATTAAACAATCAAGGCATCCAATGTTAATCAGCCATCCATAAGCAAAAATTTATTAATCTCATGATCTATAATTAATTTAAAATGAATTAAATTAATTACTTCATCTCCAATTAATTTAAAATAAATTAGATTAATTACTTCATCACTATAAATCTTGCTTAACTTAACCATTAATTAATTTCAAATTAATTAATTAAACATCCTTTCAATATTCATTCCAATTAAGCACTCTTGATTAATTATTTTCTAATTACTTTATGTAATTAGCCTTTAATTAATTACACAAAATAATTATTCTCAAACAATTACAATAATTAACCTTTAATTAGTTCTTTAATTGATTAATTGTAATTACATTAATCCTTAATTAATTACATTAATTAATTATCTTCTAATCATTTGTTATTGATTAATTATTTTTAATTAATTAACCCTTAATTACATCATTAATCATATTAATTAATGATCTACTAACTATATCTTTAATTATTATTCTATTTAAATTAATTACATTAAATAATTAATCTTAAACTAATTATTCATTAATCATTCTTGATTAATCCCATTCAGTAATTAACTACCCTTAAATTAATTACTCCTTAATTAATTACATCACTTAGTTATCTTCAAATAACTTTATTAAACAGTTCTTAAATTAATTACACTAACTAATTTATTATTTATTACTTTCACTAAGTAATTATTCTTCGTATTAATTACACAAAGTAATTAGTCCCAAATCTCTTCCAAGCATCAATTAATTACATCCAGTAATTAACCATTAATTACTTCTCTAAGTAATAATACTTATAAATTACACTAAGTAATTATACTTCTCCCATCATCCAATGATTATTTAAAATTAATTAAACTAATTAATTAACTTAAGCTAATCACATCAATTTAATTAATTACACTAAGTAATTAATTCCTTTAATTACTTCATTAAGTAATCATCCTTAAACAATTTCCACAAATGATCATCTTCAACTAATTAATATAATTAATTATTAAAATTAATCATATTAATTAATTTAATAATCCCTAGCTAATAATCTTTATTAACTATTAACAATTCTTTAATTACTTTTCTTAAGTAATTAAACTTAGATTAATCATTATTAATTACAAATTAATTAATCGTGCTAAAGTTTAACTTAACTAATCCTTAATTAATTAATTAATTATATTCCAAATCATTAATTAATATTCTATACTTATCTAATTAATGATTTTTAATTACAATTTAATTAATCCTTAATTAATTTACTTACTCCATAATTAATTAATTTAACCCTTAATTACTAAATTAATTAATTCAAATCATTAATAAATTAAATTAATTAATTATTCTCAAATTACTTTAATAATTTAATTTATGCCAAATCATTAAATCTTAATTAACTTTAAGATAAAATCATTATTCTTATTAATGACTTAATTATCATTTACAAATACATTTCACTTTCAAATTTACTTTTAAATTCCATTTCAAATCAAGATTCAAACTAAATACAAATTAAATTTTAAAAAAATTTAAAAATAATTTAAAAACCTTCTTAATCAAATGTTAAAGTACACTTATCTTTATAAAAGAAATTTATATAAGAGTTTTAAACCAAATCATTGAAATTCAAATCATTTTCTAAAATATATTTAACATTTTAAAGTTGTTAAAACAATTTAATTTTATAAAACTTTATTTTATTTGAAAACTAGGATACAAATTTAGATTTGAATCCATACTTAAAACTGATTTAAAACTGGTTTAAATCTTGCTTTTACATTTTAAAATCCATTTTAAAATTAAAAAAACTAACAGGTTTAAAACCTATTACTTTAAATCACTCGCGAATCAGCCCGAGGTATTACTCGAGTCAAAGCCCTAAAATCTCGAATCCTACTCCGAGACACAACAACAACCCAAATCCTGACACAAAATCAAAGCTATATACATGCACCACCGACGCAGCCAACTCCGATCATCAACGATGATCCCCACAAGTCGGCGATCACCCTCGCTCCTAATCACGATCTTCAGATCATCGTTACAAACTCGAAATCGAATTCGAGTGCTCAAATCCAAACCTGAAACGAAAATAACAAAGCCTAGAACAACCATCAAAATCTGGAACCACCTCATTCTCATGTCTCCGACCACCGGATAGTCTGAAATTCCGGCCAAGCCTTCGTCAACTCACCTCCTTCCATCTCCTTGAGTTCTGTTGAACTCGAACATCCAGAGGCATCGTGAAGATCCAAACACCTGGCCTAGCCAAAAATAGGTTTATAAACTAAATCGAACGACCACCGCCGCTACATTGCTTATATCACCTTCCTTGCATTTTTCCCTCCATCTCCGATTATCCTACGATCACCAAAAGGAACTCCCAACCTCCCAGACCATCGAGATCATCAGAAAACCTCCAAAACCCAATTTCTGCTTAACCCAGAACAATCCTTTCAATCTAGCACTAAAAATTTGGTCTTCCTTCTAAAAATCGTAATTTTGTATGAGGATCAAGTTCATATGCCTGAATCCATGAACTAAGAAGTTTGAATTTTCACTTATATTTAAACTTTCTCAATTGATTTGATTTCCAGAGACATTTCAATATTTCTTTAACTTAATTTTAGTTTTAAACTATAATCTGTGATGAAACTAACAAGTTTTATTTGAAACTTAAGTCTTAACAAAGACTAGATCAAGAGATATTGAATTTTAATCAAAGCTTGAACTTGGAAACTATAAACATAGAGGTCTCAGATGAAAACAGACATGCATACCATACATTCATATATACACAACAAATTGCACTTAAATATGCACAATACAATTCATTCCAGAAAACTAACATGCAACCATATTTATACTTAAATTTGTTTTTTTTTTAAAAGTGTTACTCGCTGTTTTGGAAGTGAAGAACAATGCCTCCTTTATTTTGAAAACTGGAATGCTAATAGGAATTGCTTCCTTGTTTTGATTTAAAAGCTTGAGTTGCTTGAATTTGTCTTTGATTTTAGAACTGCAGTTGCATGCTGTTGAAACTGGAAAATATTTTGTTGTTATGATGTTTTAACTTGCTTTAGTTTGAAACCCAGGTTGAAGAAGAAGAATGCACAGGCTTTGAATTTGAAACTTGAAAATGGAATTACAGGTTGATGGATTTTCCTAACCTTATTTTCAAACAGAGTGTAACTTGCTTTGACAAAACTCAATTTGGAAGAGATGCTTGCAGTATTGATTATTGGTTGAGGAAGAAACAGGCTAGTTTTCTTTTTGAAAATGATTTGCAGTTTATTGTTTGATAAATTCTAGTTTGTGGAAATTGATTTCAGATTTTAGATTTCTGGTTTGTGAGGTAGATTTTGTTTTGAGATATTGTTTTACAGGGTGAAGTTTCTCTTGACTTTGAAAAAGAATAGAAAACGATGGAAGATAAGAAAATATGTATATATATAGGCTGAACTTTGATTTTTTTTAAAAGACAAAAGAAAAAATAAATTAAATGTGACACTTGTCATTAGTATTATTAATTACTTAACACTTGTTATTATGCTTTTTTTTAATTTACACATTTTATATTAAGCTTTAATATGATAACACTTGTCCTTGAAGTATTTTCTTTTTATTTTAAATGTTAATAAAGGTTTTTAAATTAATTAATAAATTCGCATGAAAATACATATATGAATTTCTTTTTAAAGAAAATGTAATAAAGCAAATTATATATAAAATCTTATACATATATCTTTAAATCCAAAACGTTTTAAATAGCTATCTTTTTAATTTCAAAAATTTTAAATTCAAATTAAATTCTGAAATAAAATTTAAAAATCGAGTTATATATACACATATATAACTACTAATTCAATTTAAAAATAAAAATTCTATTGTCTTTTAAACCTATCTATATCTATGTATTTATTAATATTATTTGCAAATAATACATTTATCAATTTGAAATAATTTATAAAAGAGATTACCTTATTACTAATAAATTACTTATATCACTTAAATGAATTAATATATCATATGCTATATTTTTTTCTAAACTTTTACATCTAATTAAAAATCAATTTATTAAGCAATATTAAAAAGAAAATAAAATGAACCTTTTTGTTGATTAATTAAACTTAAACTTAAGCTAAAATAAATTTTAAACAATTAACATTTATCTTAAGTATCTAAAACTATATAATTAACTATTAAATAGCTTTGAAGACTTATATATGAGATTTAAATCAAAATTTCCAAATTACAAAAATGTATATTAAAATTTGAAAGCAGGATTTATTTATATATTAAATTTCAAACCAAAGCTTTTCTATTTACAATGTATACAAATATATATACATTATAAATAGAAAACAATTTATTAGCTTTTAAAAGAATAATTTGCCAATTTAAATTTAAAATATAAAAGACAATTATTAAATCAATTTAATTTTTCATATAGATTATTAAATTTATATTGCCCAAAATTCCGGGTCATCACATTCCTTACCCCTTAAAAGAATTTCGTCCTCGAAATTTAAAAGCAAAGGTAATTTAATAACCCAACAATAATTTTAATTTAAACCACAAGTATATTTTTACAATCATATGCTAACAATCATAGCAACAAATTTACTCAATCAAACAAATCTAACTATCTAGACAAAATTCTGGATAGAACTCCCTATAGTTTTCCAAGTATAAATATCGGGATACTCGCTCTACAAAATCCAAACAATCTATACGACTAAGCTACAGTGCTCCTACCCATCAAGATCTACAAAACTGAACAGGATAACAGACTACAGGCAAGTCTGACTCAATACCAAAATCCTCTAGAACTGCTGGTTCCACAACCAGAGATAGATCAGACACGTAATCCCTTAGAGTTACGTGAAACACATTGAATCCAGTATTCCAAACTGGCAATTCAATCCTTGTAGACCAAAGCACTAATCCAAAACAGAACACAGAAGAGATCCAATACCTCGGAGCTAGTATCTCTGTCTAACCCAATCTTATAGCTCCTTGGATCGGAGAAAAGTTATCCAAAATCAAATCCCCGACTTCGAAATCTAAATTCCTCCATTCTTATCCACAAAACTCTTCTGACGATCCTGGGTTGCCTACATCCTTCTTGATCAGCTCAACCTTCACAGATGCATCAAGAATCAAACAGGACCAAAAGCAAACCAATAGAATGATCCTCTCAAGATCAACCAAACAAAGAACTTAGAGTATACTATCATCGGTAGAAAACAACTTCTTCTATCTGGAAAAGACAAAACAGGAGCACTCGCCAAGCTTGCCTTAGATCCTTAAAAATTCCAGTAGAAACCCTCTAATCCAAAACACTGCAACTTCCAGTTGCTTCCACTCTAGAGCAGTTGTCGCCTCGCTTCTGCTGCACAACTCTGATTTGAAGAAGATAAGGATGCTGATGAAGAACACGAGCACAAACTTATCCGACACATTCCAGAAGACACGGTTCAATAGATCCATAAAGAGAAAACCTTAGAAGCTCCACCAAATCTCGAGCTGCCACACCAAACCCTCTTTCTAGAAGCCATCTTCCTACAAGCTGAACCACTGTTATCACTTCTGGAATCGATTTGATAAGAAAACTCAATCTCCAGATGCTAAGGCAAATCTTGAACTCCCTGAAGACATCCGGAAAAATCACCAATAACCCAAGAGAACACTCATCCATTGCAATTCACTTTTGCGATCAACCTAGACAAATATCCAAAGATATTTGTAACAACCCGCATATTTATCGATTTTATATTTAAATATTTTATTTAAATATTTTATCGTTCGTCGGATTTTGGTCCGAAAAGCTACTTTTTGCAAACAGTCGAATTGGGACTTGAGACCACCCCCATTGAGTTCAAAATGACATTTGCGACCTTTTTAAACTTCGATATGTTTGGAGTTAGTCGAATTTGGCTACTTTTTCACTTAGGGCTTTGGTTTGTTGTCTTAGCCCATTAACCCCAGCTGAGCCCTAGCTCTACCCCTGCTTATCTTCATTTCATTTCTAGTTCCTAACCCTTCAAGCTTTTGCAACAATGGTGGAAGAGAGTGGAAATTAAAACTCCAAGCCCTACTTCCTCTTGCTAGCTCAAGTTCTTGCTCCAAAAATCAAAGAGAACCCATTGGTAAGCCTTCTCTTCATCTTCTCCAACTCATTCTCTTAATCAATTTCAGAAATTCATAAACCAAATTTTGGGAATGTTCTTCTTTTAAGCTTAGATTCAAGCTTCTTGAGTTGGATTTGAAGAGTGGTTGATTCTCCCTTGTCTTCAAGCTTCTCATTCACTTGTTTTGGGTTCAAAGGTGAGATTTTTATCTCACATCTATGTCTATATCTATCTTTGTTGTTAGGTATGAATTCCTAACACTTATTTACGTTCATTTGCTTTTGGTTTGGATTGATTTGGTGAATATTTCAATTTGTGGTGTTTTGTAGTCAAATCTTTAAAAATCCAATCTTTGATGTTTGAACATGTTTTTGGTGATGCATCGAAGAGCCTATAGTGCTGGGTTGTCGATTGGCATAAATCTTTAGCATCCATCGCTCGTTCGATCGCATTTCGGTTTGGATTTGCCATTTTTGGTCTAGGCTGTTTTTTTTGCCTAGCAGAAGATTCCAGACGTCTGAAATTAATTTCAAACGTCTGAAACCAAATCCAGACGTCTGGTTGAAAAATCCAGACGTCTGGAAAGGGGTCTGGAGAAGGCAGAGGCTAAATCCAGACGTCTGAAACAACATCCAGACGTCTGAAATCAAATTCAGACGTCTGGTTGGAAATTTCAGACGTCTGAAATGGTCCAGGAATTAAAAATAGAAGGGAGAAAACACATATACTTCCAGATACTAGGGCCAGACGTCTGGGAACACCTACCAGACGTCTGGAACTGTTTAATTTGCCTATTTTGGCTATTTTTGAGTATATTTCCAACTTTAATCGATTCGTGTTGATTCCCTTTTGTTGTTATCATCTATTCTCGACTCTGATGACATTTTCTTTGGAATTTTTGTAAATATCCATTTTGATGGATTTGATATCGATTTCTTTGGAATTAACTCACATCTTCGGATGTGAATTTTAGTGATTGATTGTTCCTACAATCTTCTTTGTGATTTGTCACTTTAAAAATATAAAGGTTTTCTATACTAGTAGTGAATATCAAAATTCTTTCATCAAAACGATTTCAACACTATTTTATTACAAAGCTCGTTTCTTAAACCGTTTTCCAATCTAGTAGTATATACAAGCCTTTACCTCACTCGTATGAGAAATTTAATTAAACGACCTAGTAAACGAGTGGTATGAAACACTTGCGTTTACTTCGTCGGTTAATTCTTGGACTTGTTCGATTGAATCTCTTGTGACAATTTTCTAGTGGAGATCTACAATTTGTTCGTAAATATTTAAGTTAAGCTATTGGTTATGGGACATGAAGCTAAGCTCATATATTTACTAGCTTACTGTAATTGACACTTCTCTTGGATCATGACGATCATTTTATGTTTTAGACTAGCATTGTGCGATGTCTTATTGATTTGGTTCATCGGATGTCACGCTGTACGACGTCGTTGTTCCCTTTGATTGTGATTTGGTTCATCGGATGTCACGTTGTACGACGTCGTTGTTCCCTTTGATTTTGATTTGGTTCATCGGATGTCACGCTGTACGACGTCGTTGTTCCCTTTGATTGTGATTTGGTTCATCGGATGTCACGTTGTACGACATCGTTGTTCCCTTTCATTTTGATTTGGTTCATCGGATGTCACGCTGTACGACGTCGTTGTTCCCTTTGATTGTGATTTCTGGATTTCGTTTGTTGAATTCTGGAATTTATGTTTCACCAACTTTTACGATTGGCATTGATATGTATGTCATTTATTGTGGCTTGGTGAATGATATTAGGAGTATGACATTCCTTTTTATCCTTGAGAAGATCCTTGCGATATTGATTAATCTCTTATTGGTTTTTCAATTACTTATTTATCACAGCTTGGCATTGTGATTATTATACATTTAGTCATATCTCTTATTCTATATCATTTCATCTGATATTTATAGCTAGACTGATCCATTTATTATTTTCTTATTAAATAATACTCGGGTCAGACTGAGATTTTACAGGTGCTTCTGCTTGCCACCTTATCGGACCATCAGCTGATCTTTTAGTTAACTGCTTAGATTAGTAGTTTATTTTGGCTTTATGCATTTGAGATACAGACTCTATGATGTATACTTATTCTTTTGTCTAGCACTTGTATCTATTCTTTTTGATATTGTGGATCTTGTTAGACCACTACTCTGATGAACACTTTTATGTGTTATATATATTCATATCTATTTCCGCCCTTGTGATATGAATTATCTGTGACTGATTTGTGTTATGTTTATTTCTATATTTGTTTCCGAAGACCTTTATAGCCACTGTGTAGTAGCTTTGAGTTTGTGTCGGTATGTCGGATTTCCTCTAGAGACGAAAAGTTATATTTTTATCTGGCGTATCGGTACTCGCACAAAGCAATTATACAGATGGTCGCTCCTCAACAGCCTTATTCTCCGTGCTAGTAGACAGCATTACTCCGTAGTGTTCTTGGCTGGCGTGGGTATAGAGGTGGGGCGTCACAATATTGTTCCCTCTTTACCAATCAGAACAGTTTATACTTATCTAGACAATCCATTAAAGAAATGGATCTACTCTACTGCTTTTGAACTCTACTTCAAGAAAACTGCTTAGCCAGATGACCTTCTTCACGGCACACAGAACACTCCGGGCTGCAATGCTGCCACAGATGCGAAATACTTCTTAATCCATAAGCTCCTCGAACCTCAAAGCCAAAAACAAACACCCTGCTGAACTCAGCCACAACACTGACGCAGACATACTTCCTAAGTTACCAAGATATCACTTCTCACTTCTGCCTTACCGACAGATCCAAACTCTACTCATCCAACTTCAACACTCGAACTCCTACCATTGCTAGTCATGCTACACAAGCCACTACCCCATCTACCTTTAGAACTTATATTGGAAAACCCGAATGGGTAACCCAACAAATATATAGAAATAAATATATATAAATATATTAAAAATACAAATACGCTCTCTCAAGAAAGAAAAACTACTCCAAAGCGTACGTATTCACTCAACCTAGCGCTCTGATACCAACTGTGACGACCCGCCTTTCTCTCCATAGAAAGACGCATCATCTTTAAGAAAGAAAGGGATAGAAAAGAGAAAGTTAGAGAAGAAAGAAAGAAACAACATCAGAATCTCAACAGTGGAACGAATAAATTATATTAATCACATAAAATAGTACATAGTATACAACATCTATCAGAGTTACACAGACTTTTACATCACATACTAGACAGTTATAAACACCTGTCTAGTTATTACAACACAAGATACAACTCAAACACATGACTCAGAGATCGCACAGCGGAACACTATATATATCAACGAATGCTGAAGCCTCCTGCTCCATTGCTCCTTCAGATGCTCAAAGCTAATCTGAATCGCTTGGCTACTCGTAAAAATTTGAGTACCTAAGAGTTTAAGAGAAATAAAAGATAAACCCTGGGTCAGGCATGGGTCTGGTGCGAGTAACAGGTTAAGTTTGCTTAACTTTGCAAATCCTTTGAAAACAAAAGGTATCACGTAAGACTCCCCAGACATAAACATGGGTAAGTTTTTACCTTACGCTAACCAAAACATTTCCTGGGAAATCCAGTGATATTATATTAGGGTCTAGGGTTTTCAAGTAAATAAGAAATAGCCAAAATTGTTACATTCATTAAATTCCATCATACTAGCCACAAAGTGTGTAATATAATCAAAACCGTAAGGGAACGTAGAAAGAATGGGTTTCCATCAATGGCAGGGCTACTGGGGTACCGCCCGTCATAGTACGTGGCCTAGATCACTGTACCGAGGATTACTCCCAATCCCCTATAATACAAGGCCGAAACCATCGACAGTCCCGAAAAGAACAACCCCACAACTACCCACACAACCGAATATAAAGGGACTTCCAGACAGGGGAAGAACTTATCCTACTTGGGTGCTACCCACTTAGCCTTACTGCACCTCCCCTGTTTTAGTCATTCCCAATGGATGAGGCTTGAGGCTACGATTACCTTTAGAGAACACATCTCTTAGAGTTCTCATCGTCCACCTGAAAGTGTTCTAAAAGCATTCAATCTATACAAGTTCGTTATGGGTTCGAACGGAACCGAAGGCATTATCTCATTACACTCATTTTGGAATCACCCTTAGAGTTAACGATGATAACCCTTGCACTCCGAATTCATCTTCACTTGAGATTCACAACCTATTATTAATTTGGATCGATGTGGTTTTCGGATATCCAAATCTAGAATCATGATCCCTGTCCCATCGAAAATCCAAAACACCATCTTTTAGATCCAAGTTGTTTAAAAGTTAAAACAATTCAATTCATTATCTATATGCACACAGATTGATAATTAACAATATCACAGCTAGATAATCCACATTGTCATCACAAATAGATAATCCACATTATCATCACAATTCAACCAAAGCACCCAATATCACATATCAACACATATCTCATCAGAGATATTAAACAATCAAGGCATCCAATGTTAATCAGCCATCCATAAGCAAAGATTTATTAATCTCATCATCTATAATTAATTTAAAATAAATTAAAATAATTACTTCATCTCTAATTAATTTAAAATTGATTAAATTAATTACTTCATCACTATAAATCTTGCTTAACTTAACCATTAACTAATTGCAAACTAATTAATTAAACATCCTTTAAGTATTCATTCCAATTAATCACTCTTGATTGATTATTTTCTAATTACTTTAAGTAATTAGCCTTTAGTTAATAACACAAATTAATTATTCTCAAACAACTACAGTAATTAACCTTTAATTATTTCATTTATTAATTAATTATAATTAATTGCATTAATCCTTAATAATTACATTAATTAATTATCTTCTAATATTTTATTATTGTTTAATTGTCTTTAATTAATCAACCCTTAATTACATCATCAATTGTATTAATTAATGATCCTTTAGTTACATTTTTAATTAATTATTCTATTTAAATTAATTACATTTAATAATGAATCTTAAATTAATTATTCATTAATCAATCTTGATTAATCCCATTCAGTAATTAACTACCCGTTATTAAATAAATTAATTACTCCTTAGCTAATTACATCACTTAGTTATCTTCAGATAACTTTATTAGTCAATTCTTAAATTAATTACACTAAGTAATTAATTATTTATTACTTTCACTAAGTAATTATTCTTCATATTAATTACACAAAGTAATTAATCCCAATGGTAGAAGTAATAACCAATTAATTGATCTCTAATTACTTTACTTTTCTTAAGTAATTAAACTAAGATTGATCATTATTAATTACAAATAAATTATTCTTTAATAACCAATTAATTGATCTCTAATTATCTAATTAATTAAGTGCTTAATTGTAACTTAATTAATCCTTAATTAATTAATTTTATTCCTAATCATTAATTAATATTCTATGCTTATCTAATTAATGATTTTTAATTACAATTTAATTAATCCTAAATTAATTTACTTAAACATCAATTGATTAATTTAACCATTAATTACTAAATTAATTAATTCAAATCATTAATAAATTAAATTAATTAATTATTCTCTAATTACTTTAATAATTTAATTTATCCCAAATCATGAAATCTTAATTAACTTTAAGATAAAAACATTATTCTAATTAATGACTTAATTATCATTTACAAATACATTTGAAAACATTTCACTTTCAAATTTACTTTTAAATTCCATTTCAAATCAAGATTCAAACTAAATGAAAATTAAATTTTAAAAAAATTTAAAAACAATTTAAAAACCTTCTTAATCAAATGTCAAAATACACTTATCTTTATAAAAGAAATTTATGTAAGAGTTTTAAGCCAAATAATTTAAATTCAAATCATTTTATAAAATATACTTTAACATTTTTTGGTTGTTAAAACAATTTAGTTTTATAAAACTTTATTTTATTTGAAAACTAGGATACAAATTTAGATTTGAATCCATAGTTAAAATTGATTTAAAACTGGTTTAAATCTTGCTTTCACATTTTAAAATCCATTTTAAAATAAAAAAAACAAATAGGTTTAGAACCTGTAACTTTAAATCACTCGCGAATCAACCCGAGGTGTTACTCGATTCAAAGCCCTAAAATATGAATCCTACTCCGAGACACAACAACAACCCAAATCCTGACACAAAATCAAAGCTATTCACATGCACCGCCGACGCAACCAACTCCGATCATCAACGATGATCCCCTCAAGTCAGCTATCACCCTCGCTCCTAATCACGATCTTCATATCATCGTTACAAACTCAAAATCAAATTTGAGTGTTCAAATCCAAACCTGGAACCAAAATAACAAAGCCTGGAACAACCATCAAAACTTGGAACCACCTCACTCTCATGTATCCGACCACCGGAGAGTCTTAAATTCCGGCCAAACCTTCGTAACTCACCTGCTTCCATCTCCCATAGTTCTGTTGAACTCGAACATCCAAACGCATCATGACGATCCAAACACCTGACCTAGCCAGAACTTGGTTTATACACTAAATCGAACAACCACAGCCGCTACAGTGCTTAGATCACCTTCCTGTCATTTTTTCCTCCATCTCCGATCATCCTACTATCACCAGAAGGAACTCCCAACCTCCCAGACCATCGAGATCATCAGAAAACCCCCAAAACCAAATTTATGGTTAAACCAGAACTGCTCTTTCAATCTAACACTAAAAATTGTGATCTTACTTCTAAAAATCATTATTTTGTATGAGGGTTCAGTTCATATGCCTGAATCCATGAACTAAGAAGTTTGAATTTTCACTTATATTTAAACATGCTCTATTGATTTGATTTCTAGAGACATTTCAAAATTTCTTTAACTTAATTTTAATTTTAAACTATAATATGTGATGAAACTAACAAGTTTTATTTGAAGCTTAAGTCTTAACAATTACTAGATCAAGAGATGCTGAATTTTAATCAAAGCTTGAACCTGGAAACTATCAACAGAGAGGTCAAAGATGAAAATAGACATTCATACCATACATTCATATATACACAGCAAATTGCACTTAAATATACACATAATACATATTCAATTCAGAAAACTAACATGCAACCATATTTATACTTAAGTTTTTTTGAAAAAAAAAGTGTTACTCACTCTTTTGGAAATGAAGAATAGAGCCTCCATTATTTTGAAAACTGGAATGCTAATATGAATTGCTTCATTATTTTGATTTAAAAGCTTGAGTTGCTTGAATTTGCCTTTGATTTTAGAACTGCAGTTGCATGCTACTGAAACTGGAAAATACTTTGCTTTTGTGATTTTTTAACTTGATTTAGTTTGAAACCTAGGTTGAAGAAGAAGAATGCACGGGCTTTGAATTTGAAACTTGAAAATGGAATTGCTGGTTGATGTATTTTCCTGATCTTGCTTTCAAACAGAGTTGAACTTGCTTTGATAAAACTCAATTTGGAATAGATGCCTGCAGATTTGGATTACAGGTTGAAGTAGATACAGGCTGGTTTTCTTTCTGAAAATGATTTGCAGTTTATTGTTTGATAAATTCTGGTTTGTGGAAATTGATTTCAGATTTTAGATTTCTAGTTTGTGAGGCAGATTTTGTTTTGAGATATTGTTTTACAAGGTGAAGTTTCTCTTGACTTTGAAAAAGAATAGAAAAAGATGGAAAGTAAGAAAATATGTGTATATATAGGCTGAGCTTTGATTTTTTTTAAAAAACAAAATAAAAATTCAATCAAATGTCACACTTGTCATTAGTATTATTAATTACTTAACACTTTTTATTACTCTTTTTATTTAATTTACACATGTTATATTAAGCTTTAACATAATAACACTTGTCCTTTAAGTATTTTCTTTTTATTTTAAATGTTAATAAAGGCTTTTAACTTAATTAATAAATTCTCATGTAAATTCATATATGAATTTCTTTTTTTTAAATGTAATGAAAAAAATTATAAATAAATACAAGCTTATAGATATATCTTTAAAATCAAGAACGTTTTAAATATCTATCTTTTGAATTTCAAATTCTTAAATTCAAATTCAAACTAAATTCTAAAATCAAATTTAAAAATCGAGTTATATATATACATATATAACTACTTATTCAATTTAAAAATAACAATTCCGTTGTCTTTAAAACCTATCTATATCTATACATTGATTAATATTATTTGAGAATAACAAATTTATCAATTTGAAATAATTTATAAAAGAGATTACTTTATTATTAATAAATTACTTATATCACTTAAATGAATTAATATATCATATGCTATATTATTTTCTAAACTTTTGTATCTAATTACAAATCAATTTATTAAGCAATATTAAAAAATTAAATAAAATAAACTTTTTTGTTGATTAATTTAAACTTAAACTTAAACTAAAATAAATTTTAAACAATTAACATTTATCTTAAGTATTTAAAGCTATATAGTTAACTATTAAATAGCTTTGAAAACTTATATTTTAGATTTAAATCAAAATTTCTAAATCACCAAAATGTATATTAGAATTTGAAAACAAGATTTATTTATTTATTAAATTTCAAACTAAAGCTTTTCTATTTACAATGTATACAAATATATATACATTATAAATAGAAAACAATTTAATAGCTTTTGAAAGAATAATTTGACAATTTAAATTCAAATTATAAAAGACAATTATTAAATCAATTTAATTTTTAATACAAATTATTAAATTTATATTACCCAAAATTCTGGATCATCACAAAGTCATTTTGATACTGTCTTTCATTTCAAATCTGTCGTCGAAGATTGATTCGCAGCATGTTTTAAACGGATAATACTTGGTGTAATTTCCGTTATTTCGATGTTTTTTTAATATTTCTTTCTAGATTTCATACACAGGTATTATAATGATTTTAAAAATGTTTTTTAAATAAATGGGCTTTTGAAATTATTATTGTATATTATTTGTAGTATAAAAATTATATACTCTATAATAAGAGAATTTCAAAGGCAATTTCTAAAGCGATTTCGAAATGTTCCTAAAACTCATTTTCTTCAACTTAATTTCTATATAAAACACATAATTTCGCACTTCGAGCGAAGAGGGAGGAGAATTAATGATTAGATAAACACACGAAAAGAAAAGCCATGTAAAGCAATCAATAATTTCAGATCTATTCATTTGATCATTTTGACCTTCGGGTCTGGTTTGCCGATGAGGTGAGGTGAACCTTTACTGCTTTAAGTGTGAAATTTACCAGCGGTTTGTAAACCGTTTAGTGGAACGTGTGCTATGAACACGTATGTTTATCTAAACATTTAATTCTCCTCCCTCTTAGCTAAACTGCATAATCGTTTCTTTTGTATAGAAATTAAGTTGAAGAAAATGAGTTTTAGGAACGTTTCAAAATCGCTTTAGAAATCGCCTTCCAAATTCTCGTATTATAAAGTATATAATTTTTTATACTAAAAATAATATATAATAATAATTTCAAAAGCCCATTTATTGGAAAATCATTTTTAAAACACATTATAATACCTGCGTATGAAATGCAGAAAGAAATATCAAGAAAACTCGAAATAATAGAAATTACACAAGTATTATCCGTTTAAAATAAGCTACGACTCAATGTTTGTCAGTAGGTTTGAACAAGTTAGCAGTGTCAAAATGACTTGAAGTTTTTCAAGAATGTAGTTCAACGTTTCTAATTCAATCTGCAAAAAGAATCACTCAAATCCGATTTGAAATGAAAAATTGTTTCAAAGTTGGACCAAAACAAGGTTAAATAGTTGAATTCCAACAGGCCGCGGGTTCAAGTTCGATAGCAGGTTTGAAATAGTGAATGAACCCAGATTGTCATGAAAATTTACAGAATGTACTTCAACACTGCTACTTCAATCTGCAAAAAGAACCACTCAAATTCGATTTGAAACCAATGAGTTATATTGTCTCAAACATGGACTCGGGCCATGTTTGCAACAGTTCAAAAGCACAAAATGTACAGGCCTGATACCATCTTGGGTTCAACTTCTAGGCACTAATCATAGGATCAAATATCATCAAATTGAGCTATAAATTGGTATTCATGTATTAGGAAACTTGATGTTTCAAACAAAACAAGAATGATGTAATTTGGATAAAATGTGAGAAATTTATGATGTCTCAAAGTTGAACCTAGACCGTGTTTTCACTGTATAACTCTTGTAAAAAACATGGTCCGAGTCAAAGTTTGACAGTATATTTATATCAGCTATTTATGTCTAAATAACATGAAATTCGGTATGCTTATAGTAGAGAACTTATTATTTCAAACATAAAAAGAATCATGCAATTCGATTAAGTAACGAAAGAGGTATGCTGTCTCAAACATAGACTCAGGCCATGTTTGCGTCAACTCAGAAAACAAAATGTGCATAGAAAATTTTCATGCTGTGCATTGATTTTGCAATGCAGTTTTCAAGCATCAAATTAATATGTTTTGCAACGAAATTTTACATGCACATGCTACAACACACAGGCTATCAACTGAAGAAAATCCGGTAGCATTTTGTTGTCGGAATCAAAAGATATAACCATGCAAAGAGACAACCCAAAACAGATTCACACCAAGAAAATTATCAACAAAAAAAAAGAGTACAAAAGCTCAAATTTTGATTTTTGAAGCTTTGCTTCAGGTAGAAATTGTGAGTTCTAATCATTTAATTCTCCTTCCTCTTCGCTCGAAATGCAGAATTATGAGTTTTACATAGAAATTAAGTTGAAGAAAATGAGTTTTCACCTTATGATAACCAAAACATTTTTATCAAATTCGTCTGATATTATAATAGTTCCTATAGAAAACCACACATGCGCTTATTGGAGATTGGATTCCATATAATGGCAGGGTTACTGGGATACCGCCCGTCATAGTATGTGGTCTAAATCACCGTACCGAGGATCCACCCTGATCCCTTGCAACAAAAGACCGGAGCTACCCCTTACTGGATAGTCCAAATAAGATCACCGCGCGGTTGGGATCAACAGCCGCTAACATAGCCGAAATAAAGGGACATCTAGACAGGGATGACCTTACCCTAATTGGTTGTTAGCCACTTAGCCTTGCATGCACCTCTCCTGTTTTAGTCATCCCCGATTGATAAGACTCGAGGCTATGCATTACCTTTCTAGCACACATTCCCTTAGAATGCTCACCGTCCTCCTGATGATGTTCTGATAGCATTCGTCCATACAAGTCTGTTCCTTGTCCGAACGGTACGGAAGGCACTACTCTTATTACATCCATTTTGGAATCACCCTTAGGATTAGTAGCGATTAGCCCTTGCTCTACTCCATCTTCGACTCCAAGCTCTTGTATCATCGGCAACTCAAATAAACAAGGATATGAATATCCCAAATCAAGCAAAAAAGGAACATAATGAATACCAATTTTGAGCTCAATCCGATGCCATTTTATCCTCTATTTCACGCTTGGAAGTTAGCTAAATGATAATGAACAAACAAACAATAAATTAGAAAAATATTCACTATAAAAAGAAATTATTTGATGAAATAGGTGATTTGAAGTTCATTACCTTTGATTTATCTCTAGATTACAGAAGGCTTTGGTTTGGCTAGACTGCACCATGTATTTTACACTCGGGTTAGACCGAGGTGTTTCTGGTTAGGTACATTTCGAATTAGCCTATTTTGCTTCTACATGGACTATTCTGCTAGCTCCTTTTGTTATAGCTTTTTGTGTAGTCCTTTTTGGTTTTAACTGTGATATATATATATATATATATATATTCTTTTGACTCGCTTGTATATCGTGGTTGCTACACCAGTTGACATGTATCATTTTGTATACTCTGTGACGTACCTTTATATGTGTATATGTATGTTATGATCTACTGTTCTGTGATGTCTTTTACATTTGATTTGTTAAATTTTGTTCTATTAGATCTTATAGCCATTATAATTTTATTAAATATCTGTTGGATATGCCGATCCACTAAAAAAATATTCTACATTTATCGATGTATTAAGTAGATAGTTAGACAAGGCTATAGATGGTCGCTCCTATCCAGCTATATTCTCCGTATTAGCAGACAGAATTATCTTGTAATACTCTTTGATAATGTGGGTCTCGAAGTGGGGCGTTACATTTACTATCTTAATCAATTTGCAATATCTTTAAATATATAGCTAAATTATTTTTGAGTATTTTAACTAATTATAACTATTTTAACTATTTATAATTATTTAAACTATTTTGTAAAATTCCAGACCAAATAAAATAGAAGTGATTATATTCAATTTATTGATTTGATAGAGTAAATGGTTAAATGATGTTATAACCTAAGCTGGGATTTAAAAGTTATAATTTATTTAAATAAGATGATTTTGAAGAAAGGGTTTAACCTATTTTGGGAATATGATTTTTCTGAAGAAATTTTGATTTTGGAAACGATATGCTTTGAAAGTGAATATGGTTTGAAGTGGATATGATTTCGAAAGGGCTATGATTTGAAACTGGATATGATATTTTAATATAAATTGTGACATGACTTTTGAAAACATAAAAGAACCATCTGGTGTGTAATAAGCGTTTGGTTGTTAAAGGGACCGGGATCGGATATTGTCATACTCTCTACCAATACCAAAAACCACTTTAGCAACTGTGTACGTGGTGGAGATTCCAAAAATGAAGTAGGATGATTTGGTTAATGATTTCTGTACGAGGTATGATATGACCCTGACTCCCATGAGTTAGCTTAGATGTGTCTAAAATCAGGAGCCATGTCGGGCCAAGTTATGTCATTCCACCTATCGGGCACACTTCTTCGATATTAAGTTCTGACGTTGTGATTGATTCGGTGGCCACCCATGATTTTGATTTAGGAGTGTGTTCCGAGGTGGGCGATAGTGGCTGTTACGCATTACCATTAGTCCGGATCCACCAATGGTATATCTACCATAGCGTTTCCTCGTGTGCCGTGTTCACATGCCTCAGTGCGCCTTCTACGAGTTTGTTTGTGTTGTACCTATGGAGCGCTCCCTGATATTCTACCTGCGAGTGGAGTTTACAGTATCTGTATAAACTACGACTTATATTAAAATATGTTAAGGGGGATATGGGTAAAGCCTTAACGCTATTTTAATACTTTACTTTACTGTGGACACTATTATAATAGCGTATTGTACTACATAGTAGATAGTTTAACGGATCCTTAGGAGATGATAATCTCGAATGTAACAACCCGGGGTTTCGTATCGATTGATCATCGTCATTAGACGATTAAATCTAGCTAATTACTATTGGAGTTTTTTTTGTCAGGTTGAAATTCTTTTATAAAATTGTTAAAGGGATTATGCGGGTTTCAAATGAAATTTTTGGCCCACGTTTTGTTTTGCTTTTGGTACCGGTGATATTGGAGCACATAACCGTTCCATTAACCTCTCCATTTTCCATTTTTCATTCGAAAACCCAAAGACTAAAAACATACGAACGAAAGAAAATAAAATGGTGGCGGCACCCGTCCCTTTTCTTCGTTCGATCGAAAATTAGGCTTTGTATAAAAATCGAAGATGCCACTTTCAATTGTTCGATCGTTGCTCATCTCTTACGGTGCTTGCGGCCGCTTGATTTGTGATCGTCGCTGCTTCAAATTTGGTAAAGTTTGAGATGATTTCGGCTGCTTCAAATCGTCGAACGCCTACACGTGAACGAGTTCATCTTCGCTTCAATCAAGGTGAGTGAATTCATCACTCACATTTAATTCAAATTCTTTGATCTCGTCTGTTTATTTCGTTTGCATTGTTTCGGCTTCGACTTGATTTTATTGATGTTGATTTGGTTCGATTTTGGCACTGACTTGTTTAAAATCGGCCTTGGCATTTTTGTGACAGTTGATTTTGATTCCGTGACTTTCTCCTTTGACATTGGTATGGGACTTGACTTTAATCTTGTTGTTTAATTGAATCAGATGTATTTGCTTGCTTATGTTGCTACTTTATCATCTACTGGTTCATTCTCTGTTAACATTGCTCACTGCAAATTATTTGCAACCTTGAAATTGGTTACGCCACCATATTGGTTGTTACCTTGACTGTGCTTCATCCCTCGCTCGTTGCCTTTCATCCATAATTTGTTGCCTTGACTCTGTTCATCCTTCACCGTCCTGTTGCTATGAAAATGAGTCACGAATGCCTTAAAAATCTGTTCGCATAATACCCTGCAGCCATGGAAATTTGTGTGCATATTTCACTGTTGGTTTTGTTTGCTTTGGAAATTTAAATTACACGTACCCCTCACTTGCCTAACGCGCCCCGTGTTGCCATTTTCTTTTGGAATTTTCATGCCTTACATTGCCCCGTTTGCATTGTCGGCTTATGTGGTCTATGTGGTTCCCTTTGTGTACATGATATATTGTGTAGTCTTTGCCTTTCTGGTCTCTACTAGCATACTGCTGCTTTTTCCTTTTTGAAATTGAACTTGATTTTGGGCTTATTTGTATTACCGATTTTGAAACTTGATGATTGCTGACTTGTTTTGTTGACTTGTGTATATCACTGTCATTTTGGTTTCACTTGTTTTCACTACTTTGCTGGGTTTATGCGAGTTTGAATTTGGCCATTGATTTATGTTGTAACTTGATTTTCTGATCTCTGTAGCATGTATCTCCGCTGCAGCATGTTCATTAGTTTGCACAATGCACTGTGTTGCACTGTATATTTCAGTATGCATTGATCTCTGACTTTGGCCACTTCGTTGATTTTAAACTAGTGACTTCGGTCTTGACTGTGGTGATGATTTCTGATTATCACTGCACATTTTTCTTTTTGCATTCTCTCTGTATATTGACACTGCTTCATGTTCATGTATTCATTTGAAATCCTAACTACATATATACATGTTATATCTGAGTTTTTCTTCCAGAATATTCATATACATATTGAGTCAGGTCGTATTGCTGTTGTAATTGCTCCAGTAATTCATGTTGTATTGCACTGCGTCACCCTGTTGCAGTGTTGTTTCTGTTTCTCCTTGAACCTTTTATATTTGAGCATGTTGCATAAGTGTAGCATACCTAGCTTGGTTGTCTCGACCATATTTGGTTTTTATGTTCTACCTGAGTTTGTCTTCGAGCCAGTCTGCAGTTGTTTTCATGATGTAATATCTTCATATTACATTGTACGGTTTTCACTCTTGAACCACATATGTAGTTGTTAATTGGTGCCCTGTATCTATTGTCTTCATGTACATTGGTACTGCTTCCTGTTCTTATGCAATTGTGCCATGTTGTGCATACGTACATATTTAACCTTGTGTATGGTATCACCTCTGTTGGTTTATATGTCTGCAGTTCCATGTTGCACCTCTGTTTCGTTTTATCCATATGGAACTAGTAGTGTGCATCCATTGTGTACATTAGGGTTCGCATTCATGTTGTACAGGCTTGTTCCTTTGCATTGCTGTTAGCTCTGGGCTTCACTGACCACTCTTGTTGTACCACTGTTGTCACCTTTTCTTGACATTTTGGAACTTGAACTGTTACATCCATGGGTGACTGCAGTTTCATTTTGTATGCAGTCCTGCCCTTGTTGGTTTGCATTGCATTGATGCAATTGGATTTGTTTCTCTAATTCCACTTGAGTTGAATCCAGTATTCGGGTTTGACCTTGTGTTCGTTTGTGAATTTTCATTGTGTACATCATCACTGTAGTGGCAAGGCAGTGCACGCAGGCGTGAACTGTAGCCATACGGTATCGATTTTAATTGGTATTTCTTTTGCTCTTGATGCGTTGATCTTTGTGTAATGAATATTGTAGTGGCGA
This sequence comes from Allium cepa, assembly GCA_030765085.1. NCBI lineage: Eukaryota > Viridiplantae > Streptophyta > Magnoliopsida > Asparagales > Amaryllidaceae > Allium > Allium cepa. The sequence continues at coordinate 301,981,906 of CM060945.1, read as the reverse complement.
GGCAATACACGTGTGCGTGTGCTGCAGCCCTACCTGAATTGATGTTTTTAAGTGATGTTTCAATTACTTGAATTGTTTTGTTCAATTCAATATTCTGAATTTGTTGATATGTTGTTTAACACCGTTATATGTTATATTTACCATTATCCGGTTTCTTTATTTAAGAATCGGATAGGTAAATTTATTTTGATTGTCGTCTAATATGTTATTTATTTTTATTGCTTCTGTGCATTAATAACTGAGTTTGAATTAGACTAACCCGTGTATTATTTTCTTTTGAATGTAATACTCGGGTCAGACCGAGTTATTACAGGTTGTAGATATCTGGCTTTGGGTTACTGCTAGAGCTATGAAGTCTTTTTATACTTTTGGGAGTTATCGTGTCATAGTATAGGAAGATATGTATTCATGTATATTATATACGATAATTTACTTGTATATGTAACTTCCAGAGTCGACATATGTACTGTATCACATGTACTGTATCACATGTATTGTAACTGACATCAGTTATTATATATATATGAGACTTTTTGTTTAATCTGTGTTCCGCATTTATATTATCTGCGTTATTATTATATTTATTATCCTAAACTATTATGAAGCATCGTAATCATTTTATACTGGGATTGGGTATGTCGATGGGAGTAAATAAATAAATGATGAAAAATAAAAATATATACCACTCCTATCGAAATAACCAAAACTAGTGTAAGGCCTAACTACGGATGGCCGCTCCTATCCAGCCTTATTCTTCGTAATAATAGCAGTATTTTCTTTAATACTCTTTGTTATTATGAGCATAGAGGTGGGGCGTCACAGTTGGTATCAGAGCTTGGGGTTTATGGACATAATATAAAACATAACTTAGATGGAACATATGTTACAACTATTAGTCGATGTTTTATTTGTGCTTTGAGTCAAAACTAAAGTTTTGAAATTTTGATGAAATTTTTAAATATCTTTATTTAAAAATAAAAGTGAAATTGTGCTTTGATGATTTGATTGATTTGTATTCTGTTTGTCAGAGTGCGCAGCGGAAACAGTGGGACTGTCTTCGCTGAGTACAGCTGATAATTATTTTGATTTAAAAATCAAAATATGAGAATGAATTTAATTTCATTATGTTGTTTACTCAGTGGATTTGATTTGTTGAAATTTCTTGCTGGTTTTCTTTGACGCTAATCACATATCTGATTAGATTTTTGCTGTTTTAAAATATCTTCATAGAAGATATAATGGAGTAATTTCTTTTTTATATTGCAGTGTACGTGCAAATATGAATTGCACGTTGCTGCATTAATTTTACGTTGAACCGATGCTTGGTTATGAAACGTATTTTGTTGCCGTTATTGTTATAACGGGATTTGTACACCGATGCTAAATCTTTGAAGCACGGTGTTTTGTTGACATTTTTAATGAATGAAAATTCACTGGTGTTATATTTTGATGCAAATTATTTTAATGAGATTTTGACGTTTAAAAATTATTGTCGCATTGACTTCAGTGACCGTCAATTTTAAAGTGAATTTTCAAGCGGTTATCCCACAACGCTGATTTTGAGATCCGTTTCTACGGTGTTTTGAGAAGTACAATTTCCTTGTCGAAATTGTCATTAATGTTGCTGTTTTTTTCACGGATTTGCAAACCGTTTTAAAAAATAAAATTATTTTCCAAAATTTTTATAGTTTATGCTTTCAAAAGAATGAGGAAGCAATTTAAACGATTCAGCAAAATCGAGGACTATGAACCCTTTCTTTTACTGATTCGCTTAATTCCGGACTTGTTCGTTTCAGAATGTAAATTATTTACTTTTATAAAATAAATGAAATTGTTTCAGAATTTTTACATTTTGCATTTTCAGAAGAATGAGAAAGTGACTTAAACGTTTCAGCAATCCCTTTCTTTTACTGATTCGCTTAATTCCGGACTTGTCCGTTTGAGAATGTGAAATGTTATTTTTGGAATACACAATTTTGCACTTTCAAGGAAACGATGAAGAGATTTAAACGATTTAGTAAAACACGTGGTTATGGGACATGTGCGTTTGCTATTTTGGTTAACTCCAGACTCGTTAATTGAAACATTTGCTGTTTGATGATTTTGATGATTTTACACTTTCAAGGAAACGATGAAGAGAATTAAACGATTTATTAAAACTCGTGGTTATGGGACATGTTCGTTTGCTATTTTGGTTAATTCCGGACTCGTTAATTGAAATATTTGATGATTTTCGTGTGCTTTCGAGCCACTATGATGGACCTTCGGGTCATATGAGGACCTTCGGGTCAAATTCCAGTACCAGACCTTCGGGTCATATGTTGGACCTTCGGGTCATATGATGGGCGCCAAAATTATGATGACGGTACTTGGTAGGCTTCGGCCATATGAGATGCACGTGCGGCGTAGCTAAAACTCGCCATATGATGTGATCGATCCACCTTTTATGTTGATTTTCTAGTTATCTTAATTGATTCTAGATTGTTTCCAATTATCTGCAGGTAATTGGATATTTGTTGATATGAGTTCTGATTATCGTTTTGATAATCAGATATTTGTTGATTTTGGTTATCGTTTTTGATAATCGAATATTTGTTGTTTCTGATTATCTTTTTTGATAATTGGATATTTGTTGATATGAGTTCTGATTATCGTTTTTGATAATCCGATATTTGTTTTTTCTGATTATCGCTTGTGATAATTGGTATTTGTTGATATGAGTTCTGATTATCGTTTTTGATAATCGGATATTTGTTGATTTTGATTATCGTTTTTGATAATCGGATATTTGTTGTTCCTGATTATCGCTTGAGGTAATTGGATATTTGTTGATATGAGTTCTGATTATCGTTTTGATAATCGGATATTTGTTGATTTTGATTATCGTTTTTGATAATCGAATATTTGTTGTTTCTGATTATCGTTTTTGATAATTGGATATTTGTTGATATGAGTTCTGATTATCGTTTTTGATAATCGGATATTTGTTGTTTCTGATTATCACTTGTGACAATTGGATATTTGTTGATATGAGTTCTGATTATCGTTTTTGATAATCGGATATTAGTTGAGTTTGATTATCGTTTTTGATAATTAAATATTTGTTGATTTGATATTTGATTATCGTTTTTGATAATCGAATATTTGTTGATTTGAGATTTGATTATCGTTTTTGATAATCGAATATTTGTTGATTTGATATTTGATTATCGTTTTTCATAATCGAATATTTGTTGATTTGAAATTTGATTATCGTTTTTGATAATCGAATATTTGTTTATTTGAGGTTTTGATTATCGTTTTTAATAATTAAATATTTGTTGATTTGAGATTTGATTATCGTTTGAGATAATTAAATAATTGTTGAATTGAGATTTCTAATTATCGTTTTTGATAATTAGATATTTGAGATTCTGATTATGGTTTTTGATAATTAGACCTTTGTTGTTTTCTGATTACCGTTTGGTAACTAGATAATTGCGGTTTTGCGATTTGCAATTTGGGTTTTATAATTATCTTTGTTGATAATTAAATTTTACTGTCTTCTAATTATCGTATCGATAATTAGATATTGCTGTTTGTGATTTTGTTTTCTAATTATATAATTGATAATTGAATATTGTTGAGGATTGTGATTATTCAGTTTTGTTGTTTTCTGATTATCTACTTGATAATTAGATTTTGTTGAGGATTTGTGAATTTCTTTTATGAAATTAAAAGATTTCTTTGGTGTTTTTGTTTTCGACCTTTATTTCTCTAGCTTAACCAGTTTAGGTTAGAAAAATAATTGTTATTAACGTCCTTAATTATGAAAATTGCGGGGACGCAATCTTTATAAGGAGGGGAGTCTGTAACAACCTGGGGTTTCGTATCGATTGATCATCGTCATTAGACGATTAAATCTAGCTAATTGCTATTGGAGTTTTTTTTTATCAGGTTGAAATTCTTTTATAAAATTGTTAAAGGGATTATGCAGGCTTTCAAATGAAATTTTTGGCCCACATTTTGTTTTGCTTTTGATACCGGTTATAGTGGAGCACATAACCGTTCCACTTACCTCTCCATTTTCCATTTTTCATTCGAAAAACCCTAAGACTAAAAACATACGAACGAAAGAAAATAAAATGGTGGCGGCCCCCGTCCCTTTTCTTCGTTCGATCGAAAATTAGGGCTTTGTATAAAAATCGAAGATGCCACTTTAAATTGTTTGATCGTTGCTCGTCTCTTATGGTGCTTGCGGCCGCTTGATTTATGATCGTCGTTGCTTCAAATTTGGTAGAGTTTGAGATGATTTCGGCTGCTTCAAATCGTCGAACGCCTACACGTGAACGAGTTCGTCTTCGCTTCAATCAAGGTGAGTGAATTAATCACTCACATTTAATTCAAATTCTTTGATCTCGTCTGTTTATTTTGTTTGCATTGTTTCGGCTTCGACTTGATTTTATTGATGTTGATTTGGTTCGATTTTGGCACTGACTTGTTTAAAATCGGCCTTTGCATTTTTATGACAGTTGATTTTGATTCCGTGACTTTCCCCTTTGACATTGGCATGGGTCTTGACTTTAGTCGTGTCGTTTAATTAAATCAGATGTATTTGCTTGCTTATGTTGCTACTGTATCATCTACTGATTCATCCTCTGTTAACATTGCTCATTGCAAATTATTTGCAACCTTGAAATTGGTTACGCCACCATATTGGTTGTTACCTTGACTGTGCTTCATCCCTCACTCATTGCCTTTCATCCATAATTTGTTGCCTTGACTCTGTTCATTCTTCACCACCCTGTTGCTGTGAAAATGAGTCACGAATGCCTTAAAAATCTGTTCGCATAATACCCTGCAGCCATGGAAATTTGTATGCATAATTCACTGTTGGTTTTGATTGCTTTGGAAATTTAAAGTACACGTACCCCTCACTTGCCTAACGCGCCCCGTATTGCCATTTTCTTTTGGAATTTTCATGCCTTACATTGTCCCGTTTGCATTGTCGGCTTATGTGGTCTATGTGGTTCCCTTTGTGTACATGATATATTGTTTAGTCTTTGCCTTTCTGGTCTCTACTGGCATACTGCTGCTTTTTCCTTTTTGAAATTGAACTTGATTTTGGGCTTATTTGTATTACCGATTTTGAATCTTGATGATTGCTGACTTGTTTTGTTGACTTGTGTATATCACTATCATTTTGGTTTCACTTGTTTTCACTACTTTGCTGGGTTTATGCGAGTTTGAATTTGGCCATTGATTTATGTTGTAACTTGATTTTCTGATCTCTGTAGCATGTATCTCGGCTGCAGCATGTTCATTAGTTTGCACAATGCACTGTGTTGCACTGTATATTTCAGTATGCATTGATCTTTGACTTTGGCCACTTCGTTGATTTTAAACTAGTGACTTCAGTCTTGACTGTGGTGATGATTTCTGATTATCACTGCACATTTTTCTTTTTGCATTCTCTCTGTGTATTGACACTGCTTCATGTTCATGTATTCATTTGAAATCCTAACTACATATATACATGCTATATCTGAGTTTTTCTTGCCAGAATATTCATATACATATTGAGTCAGGTCGTATTGCTGTTGTAATTGCACCAGTAATTCATGTTGTATTGTACTGCGTCACCCTGTTGCAGTGTTGTTTCTGTTTCTCCTTGACCCTTTTATATTTGAGCATTTTGCATAAGTGTAGCATACCTAGCTTGGTTGTCTCGACCATATTTGGTTTTTCTTTTCTACCTGAGTTTGTCTTCGAGACAGTCTGCAGTTGTTTTCATGATGTAATATCTTCATATTGCATTGTACGTTTTCACTCTTGAACCACATATGTAGTTGTTAATTGGTGCCCTGTATCCATTGTTTTCGTGTACATTGGTACTGCTTCCTGTTCTTATGCAATTGTGCCATGCTATGCATACGTATATTTATAACCTTGTGTATGGTATCACCTCTGTTGGTTTATATGTCTGCAGTTCCATGTTGCACCTCTGTTTCATTTTATCCATATGCGACTAGTAGTGTGCATCCATTGTGTACATTTGGGTTCGCATTCATGTTGTACAGGCTTGTTCCTTTGCATTGCTGTTAGCTCTGGGCTTCACTGACCACTCTTGTTGTACCACTATTGTCACCTTTTCTTGACATTTTGGAACTTGAACTGTTACATCCATGGGTGACTGCAGTTTCATTTTGTATGCAGTCCTGCCCTTATTGGTTTGCATTGCACTGATGCAATTGGATTTGTTTTTCTAATTCCACTTGAGTTGAATCCGGTATTCGGGTTTGACCTTGTGTTCGTTTGTGAATTTTCATTGTGTACATCATCACTGCAGTGGCAAGGCAGTGCACGCAAGCGTGAACTGCAACCACACGATATCGATTTTAATTGGTATTTCTTTTGCTCTTGATGCGTTGATCTTTTGTGTAATGCATGTTGTAGTGGCGAGGCAATACACGCTTGCGTGTGCTGCAGCCCTACCTGAATTGATATTTTTAAGTGATGTTTCAATTACTTGAATTGTTTTGTTCAATTCAATATTTTGAATTTGTTGATATGTTGTTTAACACCGTTATGTGTTATATTTACCGTTATCCGGTTTCTTTATTTAAGAATCGGATAGGTAAATTTATTTTAATTGTCGTCTAATATGTTATTTATTTTTATTGCTTATGTGCATTAATAACTGAGTTTGAATTAGACTGACCCGTGTATTATTTTCTTTTGAATGTAATACTCGGGTCAGACCGAGTTATTACAGGTTGTGGATATCTGGCTTTGGGTTGCTGCTAGAGCTATGAAGTATTTTTATACTTTTGGGAGTTGTCGTGTCATAGTATAGGAAGATATGTATTCATGTATATTATATATGATAATGTACTTGTATATGTAACTTCCAGAGTCGATAGTTGTAGTTATATCATATGTACTGTATCACATGTATTGTAACTGACATCATTTATTATATATATGAGACTTTTTGTTTAATCTGTGTTCCGCATTTATATTATCTGCATTATTATTATATTTATTGTCCTTAACTATTATGAACCATCGTAGTCGTTTTATACTGGGATTGGGTATGTCGATGGGAGTAAATAAATAAATGATGAAAAATAAAAATATATACCACTCCTATCGAAATAACCAATACTAGTGTAAGGCCTAACTACGGATGGCCGCTCCTATCCAGCCTTATTCTTCGTAATAACAGACAGTATTTTCTTTAATACTCTTTGTTATTATGAGCATAGAGGTGGGGCGTCACATCGAACATCTCCTTAGTTACTGCACTCACGTTAGACACTGGATAAGAGATGTCAAACCCCATAAACATCTCTGATGTCGTTACATTTATATTTACCATTGATTTAACTTACATAAGTTCTTTTAGTTCTAACTCGAGTGTTATATCTTTTCAATTTGCTCGGGTCAGCCTAAGTATTTTAGGATTTGAAGACTTGTTTCTGGAGGACGAAGACAAAGATTGTATTATTATTTACTATATTATCCCACTTCATCGTACTGTTCCGTTGCATTGTTATTGATTTATCTCTAATATGTGTTACTCTGATTCTGTGTTGTATAAGTATAATCAATGTTTTATAAACAGCTTCATGAACTATTATTTTGGTTATTATATTTTTTCATTCTGCTGCGAGATTCTGTATTTGCTTTTATTTCTTCTCCTTTTCTTATCGATCCCTAATAATCTGCCATTTTGATTGTTTTGAGTTCGACATGTGTGTCTTAAAACGTCCAAAAAGACAGGTCATTATAGTTGGTATCAGAGTTTTGGTTCAGAGATAACCTTAAGTTTATAGGGTTTTACTCTTTAGAATAGGGTAGTAATACCCTAGAATGAGTCATTGAGTGTATATATATGAGAGAGCGCATTTTTTAGTGTTATAAAATGTTTTTGTATTGTGTTAATTTGTTCTGTTCTGTATTTATAAATTCTAGTTGGTGCATAAGTCGCTATGACGTCGATAGGGATTTGTAAATATTTAATAAGGCAGACCGACACAGTATTCGTTTTGAATATAGGTAAGTGAAATAATTTTTCCTATCATATATTTATGTAAATAAAATAATGATTTATGGATGATGCATTGGGTTGTAATATATTTGTTGTTAGCTAGTGAAATTTATAAATACTGGTTGGAAATAAGACTTGTAAATAAAATAAATGTAAATTGGAAATTTAGAACTTAAGTTTTGTGGTTTTTGAAAATTTCTTTCGAATGACTTTGGATTATAATACTAATGTTATTTGGAAGTATTTTCTGATATAAATATTTCAACGTGATTTGGAAGAAATGTTTTAAAAGAATTTTAGAAAGAAATAAGTTCTGGACTCCCCTCTCTATCGCTGGAAAATAAATTCGATGATGTGTGCACGCACCATCAACATTCATTTTCGAGTTTCAAAGCAAGTAGACCACTATAGTAGTTTTACTACATATTTATTTTGATAAACAAATATAAATTTCAAATTATTTTAAATATAATTGGATATATAAGTTGTAGGTATATACATCTATCTACTATTTTTAAATGATTTGAAAGGGAACCCAGCATTTAGTTCTTAAATTTTTACAGATAAAAGGTTTTAATTATTGAAAATGAAATAGAATTTAACTATTTAATAGTTGGAACTTCAAAATGAAAATAAGAAATTAAATGCTAAAGTTATAGCTAAAGCATATAAGAAATTGGAAACCTGCAAATAAATAGGAATATAAATTATAAGAAATGGTAACAACTATTGAACATGTATTTACTAAAATGAAATAAGATAAACTTGTGTAAATTTCGATTGCATTCTTAAAGGCATTTATATAACTTGCCAAATATTAAAAGTTGTAATGTTTAAAAAGAAAAGGTAATGGAATATTATACAAGTAAAATTTAAGTAATGAAAGTATTCAATGGAATTTCTTTTAAATAAGAAATTTTGATATTTTAATTGTCACAAAATTAAGTTATAATTGAAACGCTACAGATTCAATGTAATAGAAAAGTGAGTACTGTAAGTAGAACATTATAAAATTAATTTAATGTTTGAACCTATTGATAATTAAAGTAAATAACTAAAACAAATATTATATTAAAATTTAGTGGCTATAACTTCAGAAGAGTTGAAATAATCCAGGAAATAGATTTAATATTCAATGACACTACATAAGAAAATGAATGAAAATTTAGAAGTAAGAAGCTTAGGGAAGAACTTATGCACTAGTGAATATTAATATCTAATGGAAATCAATTATAAATTTATTAGTATGAACTAAAGTATAATAAAATATATGTAATACTTGAATAATTAAATCATTGATTGTTATAGACAATTAAATGGAAATAATTTATGGAGGAAATGAATATGAAGTAATGAAAAGAAATTTTCATTAAATGAAATGAATTTAGTAGGTAATGAATGAAATAAATGAAAATAAGTATTAAATGAATAAATGTGAATTTATTTACAAAGAAACCTATATGGTATTTTAAGAATTGTTTTCATATGTCAAAAATACTTAAAGATGAGTAACATATGTAAGAAAATGTAAGTAACATATGTGAGTAAATTAGTGTAAATAAATGGAATTAAGTGCTGAATTAGTATGAATAAAATTTTGTAAGAAGTAAATGCAAAATTAAAGGAAGTAATCATTAAATGAAGAAAAATGAACAACAAATCTTGTGAAAAGAAACTGATAAGAATAAAACCTGAATAATGTTTGGAAATTGATGTTTGTTTGGTTTATGGGTTGTTTGGGTAGTGGTACTTTTAATTGTTTGGATGTGTGCACAATCTATTGAGTTTTATGTAAGATTGTTGAGTGTATAGTATACTTAGTAGTTATTTATCATTCTATACGATTGAAGTGTCTGAACCCGAATAAAGCATTTGTTTTACTTGCTATGGGTGAATGGTTGATTTCTTTGATTCTTGGTGATGGTTGTATGTTTGTTTGTATGTGATTATTGTTATGTTATATTGATTTTTTGTTGGTAATTAAAACAATATAAACATTTAATTTATATAATTATTAATTTCTTTGGATTATATAATTGAAATACAGGTTATGGAAGCAATTGTTACTACTTTTGGTTTCATAAATTAAGCATTAATTACCTGACAAATAGGTATTCTCGGATTACGGTTTTCTAGCGATAATTATCTTGTTTTTCTCGCTGTTGGGATATATTATTTTGAAAATTTTGATATATATTACTATTATTGATATTATTATTCTCCCGAGCCTTTCCATACAAAGGAGACTCTGCCAAAAATTTTCATATATTTTGGACTTAGAAAATTTTATGAAATGTTTTCAAAAATTTTGGTGAACTTGAATGAAAAGGGATTTAATTATTTATAAATTGATATATTTTTTTAAACTGTTTTATTTTGTAAATTAATTGATTTAAATTTAATATTTTGAATAAGATATATTGACTACTTGATTCCTTTTTTCCTTTTTTTTTGGGGGACGAAAAGTTTTGAGTGGCGAGAGGGTAACGACCCGTAAATTTTCGATAATGAAAATTTGTTAATTTAATAAGTTTTGTTATTTAATGTTTGAAGAAAGAAAAATTTATGACTTATTAAGGAAAATAATGACTAGAATGAATTGTAACAATATTAGTATAAGTTAACTATTGCAAATTTCTATGAAATTCCAATTAATTGAAATGATGCTAATGCTATAGCTGGGTTATAAATTAAATGTAAGTAAATAAATGTAGATGTTGTTTAAACTTGTGAACTAGTATATAATTAATTATAATTGAATAAAATTAGTGTTATGAATGCAATTGTAACATTCGTTGTGGATAATAAACTTTTTAATGTGAATAAAAGTTAATTGGTGACAAATTGTTATATGTTACCTATTTATTTAACCTGTTAAATTAAATTGGAATTTATATTATTATAAATGGACTAGTTGCAATTAAATATAATTACATCTTACATTTATATGAGTTAAGATAGTGACTGTAAATTGTGAACGTAATAAAATAAATAGAAATGTTAATTATATTCATAATGTAATAATTGATTTTATAAAACAGTGAAATCAAGATAAATAAATCAATTTGGGATTTTTAATTTTATTAAATGTGTGAAATTGACAAAATTCAATATAGTTGAAATATGGTAATTAATACAAATAAAAGAAGGAAATTGAAGAACATTAATGTAATGAAATATAAACCAAACGTTAGCTATGTTTATAGAATAATAATTGGTTGAGTACAAAGATTTGAATCAAATAAAATCAATTTATTGGAATTAAACTTTAATTAGTTTGATTAGTTGTAGTTTAATGTGAACGCTGTAATTATTGAAATAATCAACACTGAAATTGATACGTAAATTTACATTAATCATTATATATGTCTAGGTAATCAAAACTGATAAAAATTGTTAATCATTTAATTGGAATTGAAAGGTGGTTTAATTAATTTATTTAATAAAGGTGAAAATAGCCATTTTGGAAAGTGTCTCCGATTTCGATGAAACCAGTTTCATCAGATCCATAATAGTGAATTATTGTAAGATTTCAATTTTCGTAAAAATTGGACTTGTCGTTTGATCATATGGGCTCGAAACGCCTACAAATCAATTTAATTAAAATCAATTAAAATCAATTTGAAAAAAGCCGATTTTAACATAACTTCTTCATACGATGGAATTTGGACTTGAAACCTGTTTCATTTAGTTTAAAAATATTGAAAATATCTATTTGATATATGGGATAACCCATTTTCGTTCCGGAGACAGAATGGGCTTTTTGGGTCATTTATCGTTTATCGTGTAAATCAATCGTGCCCATTCATTCTATTCTTCATCTTTGCCTATAAATTGTCCATTATAAACCCTAGCTACTTCTTATTTTTCATTTGTCTGTACGTACATTTCCATCTCATCTCCTCTTTCCAATGGCAGATAAACCAGAACCAAATTTCCAATCTAATTGCAAATGAAAACCAAGTAAAAAAATTTCAAACTCCTCAACTATACCGAATTATATCTCGATTTGAAGACTTTAGCGAGCGCATGTTAGATCTGTAATTAATTTTCCAATTTGGATCACTGTTTGTCCCGAAATTTAAGAATAAATCGTAGTAGTTCATCGCACGGTGATCAACCTTGTCTGATCGTCGAATTGATTTATTGGTATTGTAGAGTAGACGAGGGGACTTCATCAGTGTAGTTTGTTTGGCGAATCAATGGTCGGATCGTCTCGAAAAAAATTTACGATTTGCTACCCTTGGGCAGCGGCTGCTGATGGCCGCGATCTGGACGTCGAGCGAGGCCTCGGTGCGAGCCGCATGGGGAAGGCGCTACCTCTACTCATGTGTGCGTTCGTCATTGGGCATGGGCGATCACGATTTTTGAGTGGGCGGCTTCCGTGAATTTGCGTTCGAGAGTGCTTAAGCGGTAGGGCTACACAAGTAGCAGGTGATGTGATTTTCGTTTTGTTTTTTATTTGATTTATTTTTAATTTTTATCCAATTGTTCAAATAATCATAACTCTCACATACGAGGTCCGCTTCCCATGCGGTTTCTTGCATTGGGATTGCAATGAAATTTCGGACATTTTGATGCTGATATGGACAGACTCTATGACTGTTGGATTTTGAGCTCTAATTTAGATTTAAATTCGATTTAAAATCGAAGGTGGGTGTTTCAACCCACTCACAACTTCAAAAATTTCTTATGTTGGTAAAATTAATTCGTGATGTGATTAGGAATTTATTTATGATCGTTTGGTATATTTTAAATCGCCATCCCATTTAATTTAAATTTATTTGAATTAAACTGTTATTTAATTTATTACTGAATTTAAATTGCCTGTTAAATACCACTTATTAATTGTAAATTTTCTATTAATGTTTATTGATTGATTTGGATGATGATTGCGATGGATGCTTGATTTTTGATATTGGATGAATGGTTATTGTATTTTATATCCATATAAACTACAATTTCACTATCGGTTGAAATGATGCGTACCCGAATGATCTATAAGTTAGGGAAAATTCGTTACGGGTTGAAATGATAGACCCGAGCGATTTTATGGATTTTGTTATTTAATTTAGCATTGCGGTTTGAAATGATATATAACCGTAAATTATTAAACTGTGGATTGAAATGATAAATATCCATATCAATTGACCTAGGGTAGAGAATTATATACAAACACTGGATTGGTTAAATTAAATAAAAAAATTTCGTTAACTTTTAAATTTAATTGAATGATATTTTGAAATAAACTTGTTTTATATAAATTGGATCATTATTGAAAATCATGTTATGTTGGAATTTGAATTGGTTAATGGAATTGTCAAAGAAATTAGATTCAAAATTGTAAGTTGAATTTTGAAGTATAAATGGAATTAAACGGAATTGAGTTATTGAAATTGTTTGAAATATAATTTTGAAATATATTGGAATGTGAGTAATTTTAGTTGATATTTCAAACAAGGTTTCGGAAGCGATATTGAATTTAATATTGTATTGAGAATTTGAATTGGAAAACCTAAAACTGTGTTTTGGATATTGAAATGGTCCAAATGTGTTTGCTTGAAATAAATAGTTTAAAATTGATATAAATTTTAGATTCATATTTTTATTACAAACCGTTTTAAAAATGTATTATTTTAAAGATTTACTTATTAAGAACTTTAGGCTTTTAAACTAATTAACCCATTTTAACTTATTTTAAATTTAGCTAATCTAATTTAAAGCTATTTAATCTACTTTAACTATAGTTAATCCATTTCAAATCTACTTAACTATCTTAAATCAATTTAACAGTATCTTTAAATATATAACTAAATGATTTATGACTATTTTAACTAATTATTACTATTTTAACTATTTCTAATTATTTAAAATATTTTCTAAAATTCTAAACTAAGTAAAGTAGAAGTGTTTATATTCAATTTATTGATTTGACAGAGAATACGGTTAAATGATGTTATAACCTAAGTTGGTATTTAAAAGTTATAATTTATTTGAATATGATGATTTTGAAGAAAGGATTTAACCTATCCTGGGAATATGATTTTTTGGAAGAAATTTGATTTTGGAAACTTTATGATTTGAAAGTGAATATGGTCTGAAGTGGATATGATTACAAAAAAGATATGATTTGTAATTCAATATAATATTTTAATATAAATTTTGAATTGACTTATGGAAATGTAAAAAAACCATCTGTTGTGTAATAAGCTTTTGGTTGTTAAAGAGACCGGGATTAGATATTGTCATACTCTCTACCAATACCCAAAACCACTTTAACAACTATGAACGTGGTGGAGATTCCAGAAATGAATTAGCATTGTTTGGTGAACGATTTCTGTATGAGGTATGATGTGACCCCGACTCCCATGAGTCAGCTTAGATGTGACTAAAATCAGGTGCCATTCCGGGACAAATGAGGTCATTCCTCTTATCGAGCACACTTCTTCGATATATATTCTGACTTTGTGATTGATTTGGTGGCCATCCTTGCTTTTTATTTGGGAGTGTGTTTCGAGGTGGGTGGTAGTAGCTGCTATGCATTACCACCGGTCCGAATCCGAAAATAGTATATCTACCCTGGCATTTCCTCATGTGTCATGTTCACATGCCCTAGCATGCTTTCTACAAGTTTGTTTTGTGTCGTACATATGGAGTGTTCCCTGATAGCCCACCTATGGGTGGAGTTTACAGTATCTGTATAGACTACGGCATTATATAAAATGTGTTAAGGAGGATATGGGTAACGCCTTAATGCTATTTTAATACTTTACTTTACCATATACACTATTATAATAGCGTATTGTACTACATAGTAGATAGTTTAAGGATCCATAGGGGATGATAATCTCAAACATCTATTAAGTTATTGCACTCACGTTAGACACTGGAAAGGAGAAGTCAAACCCCGTAAACATCTCTGACGCCGTTCCATGCATATTTACCATTGATTTAACTTACATAAGATTTTTTAGTTCTGACTTGAGTGTTTTGTCTTTTCAATTTGCTCGGGTAAGCCCAAGCATTTCAGGATTTGAAGACTTGTTTCTAGAGGACGAAGACGAAGATTGTATTGTTATTTACTATACTATCCTATTTCATCACACTATTCCGCTGCATTGTCATTTATTTATCTCTAACATGTGTAACTCTGATTCTATGTTGTATAAGAATAATCAATGTTTTGTAAACAGCTTCATGAACTGTTATTTTGATTTTATATTTTGTCATTCCGTTGCGAGATTCTGTATTTGCTTTTATTTCTTCTCCTTTTCTTATTTACCTCATAACAATCTGCCCTTTTGAATGGTTTAAGTTCGACATGTGTGTCTGCTAAAAACGTCCAAAAAGGCAGTCGTTACAGATAGCCCACCGGTTTGGTGGAGTTTACAATACTATATAGACAACGACATTTATAAAAATGTGTTAAGGGGGATGTGGATAATGCCTTAACTCTATTTTAAGAATTTACTTTATGATTGACATTACGAAAATGGTTTATATAGTAAAATAGTTTTGAAGAAATCGAAATAATTTAAATATTTGAAAGGATAGATTTTAAGCATTTTATATTAAAATAATTCATTTGAAAATTGATTCAAATCAAACTATTTCATTCCATTACCAATAAATCTGGATTTTAGTCCAAATTTCAACCAAACTGATTCAATTTCAATCATTCCTCGCCTTAAATCTTAGATTAATTAAAATAAATTCAATTTCAATTCCAAATTATTTTCGATTTCGATTTCGATTCAACTATTTGATTCAATGATTTAAATTTTAGTTCAACCCTCAATTTTAAACCATTTAATTTATGTAAAGTTCGAGTTTAATTTCAGAATATCCATTTAAATCCTTTAATTCAAATTAAATGTAATGACCTAGATTTTTCAACATTCAATTTTGAATATTTAAATAGTTTTAAATAATGAAATTGAATTTTGAATTGATTTTGAATATGGAAAACTTGTGTTTATTTAATAAAATAGATACAGAGTTCAGATATAGTGATTTATTGGACAATTCAACTTTTGTATTTAATAATCGGAATTTTGGTAAATTATTGAATCGAGAGTTTTAATCTTGTCACAAATAATTTTAAAGGCTTGTAAAATATATATTCATAACACTGAAGATAATAAATGGGTTAAAATTGAATTTAACGGTGGTTTGTTCAATTTTAAAATATATTGTTTAAATCGGCATTTAAAAGTAGCCTTCTGAGGCACAGTCTTGGAATTCGACGAAACCAGTTTCATTAGATCAGTAATATTTTATTATTATCAGATTTCAAATTTCATAGCTTCTGGAATTATCATGTGGCCAAACGCTTCGTAAACGTGCTAAGATTTATATTGAAAATTTAATATAATAATTGGGTCAAAAAAGCTATCTTCTCCATACGATCGAGATAGGACTCGAAACCTTTTCCATTGCATTCGGAGTAGGGGTATAACATTGCAAATGCCTAGCGGCATGCCTCGATAGGGGTTCATGATTTTATGCTACGTAAATCGAGACGTTTGGAATTTTAGTAAAAATATTGCTTAGCCAACCAACTTTTCAACAGTATATTCTATCACATTAGAACTCTTTTTCACATCACTGCTGCTTACCTTCTCCAACACGCCTTCCTCAACTTTATATCACGTCTAAACTTTATCTCCATCGATGTAAATCTTTTCAAAGCCGCCTATCTCCCTTTTAAAATCTACTTCTCGTCTCCCTTCTAAGGAGCAAATTCGTGAAAAAAATAAAGTATGATATAATGGCCACTATGTTTGGAAATCACAATACCTATTTTCGCTTCCTCCCTCAGTTCAATCAAATGCACGAAATCTCGTTCCACATTCCTTTCTCCCTTCAATTTAATCTCAAATTGAATTCTTTCGTTAAAAAAAATCGAAGAAGTGTGCGATTGGAAGAGGAGGGGGGACGCTCGTGCACGAGCTCATGTGAGGAGTAGGAGAAGTGGATGGTCGTGGGCCGCGACTACGAAGTCACGCGCGAGTAAGTGTAGGCTGGAGTCTCGATTTGGGCTTTGGGTCCCAAGCTAGGGTGCATGTGGTCGAGCTAAGCGACAGTGGTGCTAGGGAAAGATCGCAAAGCTTGCGTTCGATCAAAGGAGGGGGATGCAATTCGTTCAAGTGATGTAGGTGGTCGGGCTAGGGTTCTCGGGGGCTCGAAGTCGAATTCGGTGACTAATGCTTTGGAAAGGCACTAGTACACAGGCATGGGATGTGCAATGCCAATAGCGACGTAAGGGTGTCATGGGCCCAGGTTAGCAGTGAGGTATCCTAGTTTTTCTTTTTCCAATTAAACTTAATTTATACATACATACACATATGTGTGTGTGTGTGTAAATTGGACAGAGAGAAGAAAAAAATTAATGCGGTAAGGAAAATAGTAGTTATATATATATATATATATATATATATATATATATTAGAGAGGGATAAAAATCTATACAAATATTTATGCTTACAACTTAACTTTATAATATGAAAAGTATTAATATATGCCCTGGTATAAAATTTATGATTTCGTTAGAAATAAATAAATAGATTTATACATACTTTAGAGCAATGGTTAATTTTTAAAAATATATATATCTAAGATTTTTAGGAAAATATTGGAATTTTAAATTATTGAAAAGTTTATATAAAACTAGATTTTTGAAATCTATAGATTATTTTCATATATATGTGTGTGTGTGTGTGTGTGTGTGTGTGTGTAGTTTCAAAGAGAAATTAAATTTACAAATATCCATTTGAAATTTACTGATTTATTTTAAAATAATGGATTTGGTGATAAATTTGTTCAATTAACTTATTTAATTTATTTTTGTTACTAAAAGATTTTTTTGAAAAAGGATAATTATTAGTTAAATTAAAATGTTAGTTAAGTAAATTTTTTCAAATGATGATTGATTGTTTGATTTATTTCAAGTGTTAATAAACCGTGTAAATGTTTATACAAGGTCTTAAATCGTGATGAGGCCGAGTCGGGATTGAAGTGGATTGCGAATATAAAGAAAGGTGTGATTTTCTCACTCATTCCGATTACCTTGTTTAAAATTAAATGTTAAATTTAAATCATTGGATTTTTGACTTGATTTGATTTGATGAATTTATAATTTATCTGTTGGATGTGATATTAAATATAGTAGTATATATGTGTATATTAGAGTGATTGATATTCTCGTATTATATAGCTGATGAGAGCCTATACACTCCGAATAATAGCGGATGACCCGATATACCGCGATATCCCCCTCGAAGTGGGATTTGGTATTTTATTTGTTGACTAACATCTGTAGATGCAGGAAAAACAGGTTGGAGGGATCCAACTAGATTCCTCAAAAATAATTATTGCTCGTGTATATATGTTGATATATGATATGATAAATAAATTGATATGGTTGGTGTAAATTGAATTATTGAATGTTAAATGGCATTGGAATTTAAAATGGACATTTTAAATCCCAGAAATAATTAAATTGAAGGAATTTAAAAAGGAAATTTGGAAGAAAATTATTTATATTGAAAATTGAATTTATTTTAAAGGGAATTAAGTGGAATTAAAATATATTAACTAACTGGGGTTATTCTTAACTATTTTCAAATTAGTTTAGGTAGAGATTTGAAATAAAAATCGAATTTTATTAAGGAGTAAAATTATAAAATGGAATTTTGATGTGATGACCCGGAATTTTGAGCAATATCAATTTAATAATCTTTGATAATAATTTAATTGATTTGATCATTTTTATTAAAATTGACAAGTTAGATTCTTTTAAAAGGGTAATAATAATAATAATTTGTTAATATCTATCAAACAATTTTCTTAACAGTACAAATTGACAAGTTTAATTCTTTTAAAAATTCATAATATTTTAATTTGGAAATATTTATTTTTGGCAATTTAATATTGGTAAGATTTATTTTCCAGAAGCTAATCAAAAATATTTTCCATTTATAATATATATGTATTGATATATCTTGTAAATAGGAAGTTTTTAATGTAATAAAAACTTTATATTCAAATTGTAAATATATATGAATGTATATATTGTGATTTGAGATTTGTTTTAAAATATAATAAGTAATTTTCAGATATAATGTTAAAATGTTTTTTCCCATTGGAAATATGTATATATTTGTATATAATAGAAATGGAAAAATGTATTGGTTTGAATTTAATAAAGTATTTTCAAACTTAATATATAATTTGAAATTTGAAATTTAAAATTTTAATTTGACTTAATACTTTGGAAATGATATTTGAAATTTAAATAACAAGTATAATTTCTTATTTATTTTAAACATATATTGTAGCTTTTGTTTTAATATCCTTTCATTTTAATTTTATTATAAGATAAGATTGTTTTAAAATTTTTATATAAGGAATTAAACTCAATTTCTCAA
Source organism: Allium cepa (assembly GCA_030765085.1). Classification (NCBI taxonomy): domain Eukaryota; kingdom Viridiplantae; phylum Streptophyta; class Magnoliopsida; order Asparagales; family Amaryllidaceae; genus Allium; species Allium cepa. The sequence goes on along the minus strand of CM060945.1, from coordinate 301,962,445 downwards.
TTTAATAAACATATGTTATTTAGATTGGAATCAAAAATATAAGTTACTTGAATTTATATGAATATTACATAAGTACATGTATATATAGCTTAAATTAAGTTATTAAAAAGAAAACAACATTTAAGAACATCAATAAAACATTAGAAAATAATTTTTGTAAAAATGAATTAAACATAAAATGACACTTGTAAAACATTTAATATGCGTGTTAAAACACTTGTGAATTATGTGCACAGGTGTAAGATAATGGAAACATAGAATAGACAAATGGCAATGTTCTCTTAATAACTAAATTTAAAATTTAATTGAAAAATACAAAATAATTTTTAATTTCAGCTGAACATTATCTCATTTCAACAAATTGAATGCAAAATAAAGATCAAAATGAAATAAGTAATACCTAAAAAATAAATGAACCTGGAATTGCAATTTGAAGACAAAAAAGAGGATAAAATCTGGAAAAAAATTCAAATCAGAAGAATAAACTAGAGATTCAAAATCAATGCAAGCTGGAAATCAACAGCAACTAGAATGCTTTCAACATGCAAATCAATTCAAGAACATGCTAAGTGAATTTCATAACCTGGAAAAGAAAAATGCAGTCATTAACTTCTATTTTAATCTTCTGCAAACAGTGTGAGTAGATAAATATTTTGAAAACAGTTTAAAACATTTGTTGCAATTTGATTTTATGATTGAATAACAGGGTGATATCTGAATCAACATTAAGTTTACTGAATGCATGCTTGAATTGTATATAGGAATTGCCTGTGCAAAAAAAAAATAGTTCAGTCTCATGATAAATTCATTTACTTGATTTTGATTTCAAATTTGGCTTTTTTTTGTAAAGAGAAGATGATTATAATCAAAGTATCTAACACCTAAAAATAATTACAGATTGTTAAATTAAGTAATTAGCTCGAATTTTAAAAATTTGCAGCAAAAGTATAAATTGGGTTGAAAATTTTTGATTGCAAACTAGTGTTTTGATTCTAGAATCATATTGCAAATAAGAAAATATGATTTTTGAAACTTGAAACACGAATTTTAGAGTAGTAATTTGTGAGAATTTGGGTTTTGTTTGATTTGTGCACTTTGGACAATTTGGGACGAACGACGACGAATCAATGGACGAGGTTGTGCTTGAAGGTGGAGGAGGCTACGGTGGTCATCAGAAAAATACTTGTGTATTTTGTTGATGAGTGGGGTGATCGTAGACTGGGGTAGTAGGGTTTTGTTACTCTGTAAGTGCGGATGATGTTCTGATGGGTTCTGCGACGTCGAGACGTTGTCGAAGACAATCGCGTAGGGGTCTGGAGGTGCTGGAGAGGGAGACATAGCTTCTGGAAGGAGGAAGTGGTGTCTAGTGACAAGGATCGTCGGCGGTGGTCGATGTTGATGGTGGGTGGTTTTCGAGCAGTTTGGGTTGAAGGGCAAGATTTTGATTCTCGATCGTATGCGGTTTTTTGGGCTGCGCGTAGTGTTAAAGGGGTCGAGAGAGACTCGTCGAAGTCACGGTGAAGGTCGTTGGTGGTCGGGATGATGGTGCCTGATGCACGCGTGAAGGTGTATTAGTGGATTTGGATTTTGGGGAGAAGATGGATTGAGCTCGAAGACGCCTTCGGGTTTGCAGTGTGATTTCTCGAAGCAGGTTGTAGGGTTGGGTAACTTGGGGTTTAACGCGGGAAATTTAGTGGGTTGCTCAGGTTTTATACTGAGTAGGATTTTGTTTGTTCGGGTTTCAAAATCATCAGCATGTGTTCTTTAAAAGGGTTTGAAACAAAAGAAATTTGATTTTTTGTAAATAATTAGGGTTTTAAACAAAAGATAAACAAGTTTAACCAATAAAACTAAATTGTTCCAAGTTACAGTTTTAAACAAATTTATACATATATTAAATTATGGAAGTTTTAAAATAAAGTAAGTGAATTTTGAAATAAATTAGTATAAGTTTTATTAAATAACTTTAGGAAAAGCTTTTAAGATTTAAAGGTAATTTAAAATGTGTTTAACTATAAATTGATTTCTAAAATGTTATGTTTTATTTCAAAATAAAGTGAAATGATCAGAATTTGGAAATTCATTTTAATAAAGATTTACCTTATGTGAATTAAAAATTTTGATTTAATTAAAGCTAAATAAGTTTATGGAAATAATTAAGATAGTTCAATTTTTATCAAAGTATTTTGGTAAGTATAAATGATTTAATTTAGAAAATGATTTCCTTAATTTGGGATGTTTTTAATATAAGAAGTTAGAATCATTTAATTAAATTTAAATGATTAATTAAATAATCAATTAAGTAATAAATTTGTGATTAAATTAAGTTAATCATTTATGAGTTAATTTAAGCTAATTACTTGATGAAGTAATTAAGTGATTAAGTGGATGTGATTAAGGATTAATCACTTGAGTTATTAATTCAAGAATTAATTAATAAATTTATTACAGGCTTAAATTATTAATTAATGGATAATTACTAAAAGGATTAAGAGTAGCTAATTATGTTATTAATTACTTGTTAAGTAAAGTAATTAAAAATAAATTTAATTAATCATTAATTAATGAAAATAATTAATTAGTTGTTAATTAATAATTTAAGAATAATCATTTTTTAATTACTAAATGTAATAAAAAAGTAATTAATCAAAATGATTAATTAAAAGTAATTAATCAAATATGGTTAATTATAGGTAATTAATCAAGAGTGTTTTAATTAAAAGTAATCAATTAAGTATAATTAATTAAAAGTAATTAATCAATTGTGATTAATTAAAAGTGATTATTAGGTGAAAATAATTGTAATGAATAATTAAGAAATAATTATCAGAATAATTAAAGAATAATTAATCAAGTGTGAATAATTTTAAAGGTTAATTAAGAAGATAATTACTTGGATAATTAAGAAGTTATTAATCAAGATGATTAATCAATATTGTAATTAAGGAATAATTACTTTAAGTAATTAAGAGATAATTAATCAAGGGAGATTAATTTAAGGTGGAGATGTAAGTGAAGTTTATTAATTAATTTGTAATTAATTAATGAATAGTAAGATGGATTGATGATAATCCAAGTGATTAAATAAGAATTAATTTAATTAAGAGTTAATTAAATTATTTAAGTTGGATCAACCCTGTGTATGGGTGTTTATTGATTGGTTGATAAGCATCATTGGATGAGTTAATGATATTGGTTGATATTATATGTCATTGGTTGATATGCGATGACGTGAATGTGTTGTACCTGAAATGTGATATATGCTGCTTTATGATATATATAGGTGAAGGTGATAATAGAAGATTATCTATCTGTGTTATGAATCATCCATTTATGTTTAAGTGATATTTCTGAATATCTATTGTTTAAATACCTTAAGTACAACTTGGACATTAAAATGGCGTTTGGATTCGGTGAGACCGGGATCGGGTTTCCATATTTGGATATTCAAAAACCACACCGATCCAAAATAAACGTTAGATCGTGAATCCAAGTGGAGCAAGTGAAGACTCGAGGTGTAAGAACTATACGTCAGTATAACTCTGTGGGTGATTCCGTAATGAGTTTGACGGAATAGTGCTTATAGATTCGAGATGGGGATTCAGAGTGCAAGGGCTATGGTCGTTGACTCTGAGGGTGATTCCAAAATGAGTGCAACGAGATAGTGCCTTCAGTTTCGTTCGAACCCGGAACGAACTTGTATTGATTGAATGCTTTCATCACATCGTCAGGTGGACGATGAGCATTTTAAGATAGATGTGTTCTATAAAGGTAATCGCAGCCTCAAGCCTCATCAACCGGGAATGGCTAAAACAGGGGAGGTGCGGCAAGGCTTCGTGGGTAGCCCTCACTGGAGAGCGAGATACACCACTGTCTGGATGACCCTTTTTATTTCGGATTTGTAGGCAGTTGGTCTGCAGCCAACTGCGGGGTGGTCTTGTTTGGGACCGTTCAGTAAGGAATGGTCCCGTCCTTGTGTTGCAGGGGAGCGGGCGTACTCCTCAGTACGGTGATCTAGGCCACGTACTGTGATGGGCGGTACCCCAGTAGCCCTGCCATTGTATGGAATCCAAACTCTAATCAGTGCTTGTACGGTTTCGATTGTCCCCAACTATATTGGAACGTGAGATGTAAGCATTCCAGCTATTTCTGTATTTTATTTTGAAAACCTTAGACACTATTATATTATCACTGGATTTCCTATCAAATGTTTTGGTTAGCGTAAGGTAAATTTTTTTCCACGTTTATGTGTGGGAAGTCTTACATGATACCTTTTCTTTCAAAGTATTTTCTAAAGTTAAGCAATCTTTAACCGTTTACTCACACCAGACCCATGTCTGACCCAAGTGTTTATTTTCTGTTTCATTAAACTCTTGGGTACTCATATTCTGTATGAGTAGTCAAGTGATTCAAGTTATCTTTGACGAAATCTGGAGGAGCTACGAAGCAAGAGGCTTCAGTGTGTAGATTATAGTTAGAGTTTTCGTTGTGTTGGTATTCTGTATGATGTCTTGTGTTGTATTGGACAGAAATGTTATAACTGTCTAGATTGAGATGTATAGTTAGGTACTCTGATATATATGATACTATGTATATGTTCTATATTATATTTAAATCGTTCCACTGTGAGATTCTGATGCGTTTTTGTTCTTCCTTCTCTTTCTTTTCTTCTTCTATCCCTTTCTTTATTAATTTGTGATGCGATTTTCTGGTGGCAGAAACTCGGGTCGCAACAGTTGGTATCAAAGCATTAGGTTGAGTGAATACGTAGGCTCTGGAGTGGTGTCTATCTTGAGAGAGTGTACTTGTAATTATATATATATATATATATATATATGTATGTATATATATAACTACCTAATCTGTTGGGTTATATGTTTGGATTTTCCAACATAGGTTATAAAGGTAGATAAGGTAGAAGTGTGTGGAACACGACTACCACTAATGGAAGAGACTCATATGTTGCGGTTGGAGGTGATTGTCGAGATTGTAGATCTAATACCGTCTCGAATAAGTTTTATGGATTGGTGGAAGGATTTCATGGATTCTAGAGGAAGTCTTTTTAAAGAATTGGAGTATATTCTAGAAGTGCGAGGTTGATTTGCTCTCGAGTGAGAGGGATTTCCAAGAATTGTATCTGTCAGCCGAGCAGAAGCGGGTGATGGTATCTTGGTGGCTTCAGGAAGGAATAGCTGTGTGATGAGATGCAGTATTCATAGATGGTTCTGAAGAAGTTCTTCTGGCCCAAGATTTAAATAGTGATAAAGGAACTGTGATGCATATTGCAGTGAAAATTCGGATGTTTAGGGATTTTTGGATCTCAAGCAAGGGTGGCTTATCTATATTGAAGTATGAGACTAAGGTCGATGAGTTACCTCATTTCAGACATGGTCACATTTTCCCTTAAAAAGATAGTGGTTGGTGCTGGTTTGGAGCCGAGTTTCTTGAGAAGAAGTCGACTCGTTGCAAGGATTTTTGGTGGAATTGGATGATAGTTTTGAGTTTCAGGAGCTTGTGGTTAAGGATGATCTTTTGGCTTTGCTATATCATTAAAGTGAAGTTTGGAAGTGGCAGCATGGATCTGTTTCTTCGACGATTCAGAAATCTTTGGGATTCTACTATCAGCAGACCAGGCAGATGGTGAAGGTTTATACATTTCTTCGGGAAGCTCAATAGTGCAAGATATTTGTTGGGAGTGATCTATTAGTTTTCGGGTAGATAAGCCATTGTTGAAAATTGATCTCGATTAAGGAAGCTGTTCTAGTTAGTGAAGATAGTTCTTTGAATTCAGAACTGAGTAAGATCGCAAAAGTGACTTGCGATTAGTTTTGGAATATTTGAGTATTCTTTGGTTTGGAAATTGAGGAAACTCATATGGAGGTAAAAGTTATGAAGTAGTCAGTAATTATCCTGATGTTTTTGAGGAAATCAGGAGTTTATCCGAATCGAAGATTGAGTTTTCTTATCGACTTGGATTCCAGGAGTAGTATTGATAGTTCAACCAGGTAGAGGGATGACTCTTGGAGCGAGAAGAATCTGGTGATGCAGCATACGATTCTTTGAAGAGGGATTGATCATCTAATTTTATTGAGATTCTGCTAAGATGTTTTGACCAGATGGAATGGTCACTAAGATTTTATGAGTCGGATGAACTGTGTATGGAGAAAGATTGTGCTTGTGTACTTCGATAGCAGTTGTTCTAGTACGGGAGCAACCGAAAGTTACAGTTTTCCTTGGATTAGAAGATTTCTACAGGAAATTCAAGTATGAGGGAATTTTCTGGATTTAGTAGGCAAGGTTGTGAGGTGTAACTGTTTGGCTATTCCAGATAAGAGATGAAGGTTTGAAGTCCACTAATGTTTGTGGAATAGAGTTATGTTTTGGATTTCGGAAAATTTTTGGGAGAGCCATTTTGTTGAGTAGGACCTGGAGATTTGGATTGATTTTGGTCCAGTTAGTTTTATGAAGTAATCAGCAAGAGTTAAACTGATCAGGAATATTGGAGGTGACTCGGAGCATCTGAAGAGTTATGCAGTTGAGAATTGAGGAAATTTGGAATGTGAAGTGGGTTTTTGGATATTGCTTTAGTTTTATCCCATCAAAGGAGATATAAGATTTGGTAAAACTGGAGAGATAGCTCTGGAAGTATTTTGAGTTTTTTTCCTGTGTTCTCTTGAGATTAGATTTTGATCTACAGGATTGAACTGCCAGTTCGGATAACTGGAATTCATTGTATTTCACATATTTCTGAGGAATATGTGTATGATTCTTCGAGTGATAGAATCATCAGTTTAGAAGAATCTTGTGGTTGAACTAGTTTTGAGTTTAGTCTGATATCTTGTTCTGATTTGAAGGATCATATTAGGAAGTTCTATTCAGAATTTTCCTGGATAGATAAAATTGTTTGTTTGAATTGATTGCTATGATTAATTATGTGATTGCCGTTGAGAAATAAATTATCTGGGTTATTAAATTATCTTTGCTTTTAAATTTTGGGGACGAAATTCTTTTAAGGGGCAAAGAATGTGACGACCCGGAATTTTAAGCAATATCAATTTAGTAATCTTTGATAATAATTTAATTGATTTGATCATTTTTATTAAAATTGACAAGTTAGATTCTTTTAAAAAGGTAATAATAATATTTGTTAATATCTATCAAACAATTTTCTTAACAGTATAAATTGACAAGTTTAATTCTTTTAATAATTTATAATATTTTAATTTGGAAATATCTATTTTTGGCAATTTAATATTGGTAAGATTTATTTTCCAGAATCTTATCAAAAATATTTTCTATTTATAATATATATGTATTGATATATCTTGTAAATAGGAAGTTTTTAATGTAAAAAAAACTTTATATTCAAATTGTAAATATATATGAATGTATATATTGTGATTTTAGATTTGTTTTAAAATATAATAAGTAATTTTCAGATATAATGTTAAAATGTTTTCTCCCATTGGAAATATGTATATATTTGTATATAATTGAAATGGAAAAATGTATTGGTTTGAATTTAATAAAGTATTTTCAAACTTAATATATAATTTGAAATTTGAAATTTGAAATTTTAATTTGACTTAATACTTTGGAAATGATATTTGAAATTTAAATAACAAGTATAATTCCTTATTTATTTTAAACATATATTGTAGCTTTTGTTTTAATATCCTTTCATTTTAATTTTATTATAAGATAAGATTGTTTTAAAATTTTTATATAAGGAATTAAACTCAATTTCTTAATTTAATAAACATATGTTATTTAGATTGGAATCAAAAATATAAGTTACTTGAATTTATATGAATATTACATAAGTACATGTATATATAGCTTAAATTAAGTTATTAAAAAGAAAACAACATTTAAGAACATTAATAAAACATTAGAAAATAATTTTTGTAAAAATGAATTAAACATAAAATGACACTTGTAAAACATTTAGTATGAATGTTAAAACACCTGTGAATTATGTGCATAGGTGTAAGATAATGGGAACATAGAATAGACAAATGGCAATGTTCTCTTATAATTAAATTTAAAATTTAATTGAAAAATAAAAAATAAGTTTTAATTTCAGCTGAACATTATCTCATTTCAACAAATTGAATGCAAAATAAAGATCAAAATGAAAGAAGTAATACCTGAAAAATAAATGAACCTGGAATTGCAATTTGAAGACAAAAAAGAGGATAATCTGGAAAAAAATTCAAATCAGTAGAATAAACTGGAGATTCAAAATCAATGAAAGCTGGAAATGAACAGCAACTAGAATGTTTTCAACATGCAAATCAATTCAAGAACATGCTAAGTGAATTTCAGAACCTAGAAAAGAAAAATGCAGTCATTAACTTCTTTTCTAATCTTCTGCAAACAGGGTGAGTAAATAAATCTTTTAAAAACAGTTTAAAACATTTGTTGCAATTTGATTTTATGATTGAATAACAGGGTGATATCTGAATCTACCTTAAGTTTACTGAATGCATGCTTGAATTTATATAGGAATTGCCTGTACAAAATAAAAATAAAAAGAAGTTCAATCTCATGATAAATTCATTTACTTGATTTTGATTTCGAATTTGGCTTTGATTTGTAAAGAGAAGATGATTATAATCAAAGTATCTAACACCTAAAAATAATTACAAATTGTTAAATTAAGTAATTAGCTCGAATTTTAAAATTTTGCAGTAAAAGTATAAATCAGGTTAAAAAAATTTGATTGAAAACTAGTGTTTTGATTCTAGAATCATATTGCAAATAAGAAAATATGATTTTTGAAACTTGAATCACGAATTTTAGAGTGGTAATTTGTGAGAATTTGGGTTTTGTTTGATTTGTGCAATTTGGTCAATTTGGGACGAACGACGACGAATCAATGGGAGAGCTTGTGCTCGAAGGTGGAGGAGGCTACGGTGGTCATCAGAAAATACTTGTGTATTTTATTGATGAGTAGGGTGATCGTAGATTGGGGTAGTAGGGTTTTGTTACTCTGTAATGTCGATGATGTTATGATGGGTTCTGGGATGTCGAGAGGCTATCGGAGACAATCCCGTAGGGGTCTGGAGGTGCTGGAGAGGGAGACGTAGCTTCTGGAAGGAGGAAGTGTCGTCTAGTGATAGGGATCGTCGGTGGTGGTCGATGTTGATGGTGGGTGGTTTTCGAGCAGTTTGGGTTGAAGGCAAGATTCCGATTCTCGATCGTATTGGTTTTTTGGGTTGCACGTAGTGTTGAAGGGGTCGAGAGAGACTCGTCGAAGTCACGGTGAAGGTCGTCGGTGGTCGGGGTGATGGTGCATGATGCATGATGCACGCGTGAAGGTGTATCATTGGATTTGGATTTTGGGGAGAAGATGGATTGAGCTCGAAGACGACTTCGGGTTTGCAGTGTGATTTCTCGAAGCAGGTTGTAGGGTTGGGTAACTCGGGGTTTAACGTGGGAAAATTAGTGGGTTGCTCGGATTTTATACTAAGTAGGATTTTGTTTGTTCGGGTTTTAAAATCATCAGCATGTTTTCTTTAAAAGGGTTTGAAACAAAAGAAATTTGATTTTTTGTAAATAATTAAGGTTTTAAACAAAAGATAAAAATGTTCAACCAATAAAACTAAATTATTCCAAGTTATAGTTTTAAACAAATTTATATATATATATATATATATATATATATATATATAAATTATGAAGTTTTAAAATAAAGTAAGTGAATTTTGAAATAAATTAGTATAAGTTTTATTAAATAACTTTGGGAAAATTTTTTAATATTTAAAGGTAATTTAAAATGTGTTTAACTATAAATTGATTTCTAAAATGTTATATTTTACTTCAAAATAAAGTGAAATGATCAGAATTTGGAAATTCATTTTAATAAAGATTTACCTTATGTGAATTAAAAATTTTGATTTAATTAAAGCTAAATAAGTTTATGGAAATAATTAAGATAGTTCAATTTTTATCAATATATTTTGGTAAATATAAATGATTTAATTTAGAAAATGATTTCCTTAGTTTGGGATCTTTTTAATATAAGAAGTTAGAATCATTTGATTAAATTTAAATGATTAATAAATAATCAATTAAGTAATAAATTGGTGATTAAATTAAGTTAATCATTTATGAGTTAATTTAATCTAATTACTTGATGAAGTAATTAAGTAATTAAGTGGATGTGATTAAGGATTAATCACTTGAGTTATTAACTCAAGAATTAATTAATAAATTTATTAAAGGCTTAAATTGTTTAATTAATGGTTAATTAATAAAAGGATTAAGAGTAGTTAATTATGTGATTAATTACTTGTTAAGTAAAGTAATTAAAAAGAAATTTAATTAATCATTAATTAATGAAAATAATTAATTAATTGTTAATTAATAATTTCAAAATAATCAAGTTTTAATTACTAAATGTAATAAAGAAGTAATTAATCAAATATGATTAACTAAAAGTAATTAATCAAATATGGTTAAATAAAGGTAATTAATCAAGAGTGTTTTAACTAAAAGTAATTAATTAAGTATAATTAATTAAAAGTAATTAATCAATTGTGATTAATTAAAAGTGATTAATTGGGTGTGAATAATTATAATGAATAATTAAGAAATAATTATCAGAATAATTAAAGAATAATTAATCAAGTGTGATTAATTTTAAAGGTAATTAAGAAGATAATTACTTGGATGATTAAGAAGTTATTAATCAAGATGATTAATCAATATTGTAATTAAGGAATAATTACTTTAAGTAATTAAGAGATAATTAATCAAGGGAGATTAATTTAAAGTGGAGATGTAAGTGAAGTTTATTAATTAATTTGTAATTAATTAATGAATAGTAAGATGGATTGATGATAATCCAAGTTATTAAATAAGAATTAATTTAATTAAGAGTTAATTAAATTATTTAAGTTGGATCAACCCTGTATATGGGTGTTTATTGATTGGTTGATAAGCATCATTGGATGAGTTAATGATATTGGTTGATATTATATGTCATTGGTTGATATGCGATGACGTGAATGTGTTGTACCTGAAATGTGATATATGCTGCTTTGTGATATATATAGGTGAAGGTGATAATAGAAGATTATCTATCTGTGTTATGAATCTTCCATTGATGTTTAAGTGATATTTCTGAATATCTATTGTTTAAATCCCTTAAGTACAACTTGGACATTAAAATGGCGTTTGGATTCGGTGAGACCGGGATCGTGTTTCCATATTTGGATATTCGAAAACCACGCTGATCCAAAATAAACGTTAGATCGTGAATCCAAGTGGAGCAAGTGAAGACTGAGGTGTAAGAACTATACGTCAGTGTAACTATATGGGTGATTCCGTAATGAGTTTGACGGAATAGTGCTTATAGATTCAAAATGGTGATTTAGAGTGCTAGGGCTATGGTCGTTAACTCTGAGGGTGATTCCAAAATGAGTGCAACGAGATAGCTTCGGATTCGTTCGAACCCGGAACGAACTTGTATGGATTGAATGCTTTCAACACATCGTGAGGTGGATGATGAGCATTCTAAGATAGATGTGTTCTATAAAGGTAATCGCAGCCTCAAGCCTCATAAACTGGGAATGACTAAAACAGGGGAGGTGCGGCAAGGCTTCGTGGGTATCCCTCAGTGGAGAGCGAGATACACCCCTGTCTAGATGTCCCTTTTTATTTCGGATTTGTGGGCAGTTGGTTTGCAGCCAACTGGGGGTGGTCTTGTTTGGGACCGTTCAGTAAGGAATGGTCCCGTCCTTGTGTTGCAGGGTAGCGGACGTACTCCTCGGTACGGCGATCTAGGCCACGTACTGTGACGGGCGGTACCCCAGTAGCCCTACCATTGTATGGAATCCAAACTCCAATAAGTGCCTGTACGGTTTTGATTATGCCCAACTATGTTGGAATATGAGATGTAAGCATTCCATCTATTTCTGTATTTTATTTTGAAAACCCTAGACACTATTATAATATCATTGGATTTCCTAGCAAATGTTTTGGTTAGCGTAAGGTAAAAACTTTTCCACGTTTATGTGTGGGAAGTCTTACGTGAAACCTTTTCTTTCAAAGGATTTTCTAAAGTTAAGCAATCTTTAACCGTTTACTCACACCAGACCCCTGTCTAACCCGAGTGTTTATTTTCTGTTTTATTAAACTCTTGGGTACTCATATTTTGTACGAGTAGTCAAGTGATTCAGGTTATCTTTGACGAAATCTGTAGGAAATATGAAGCAGAAGGCTTCAGCGTGTAGATTATAGTTATAGTTTCCGTTGTATTGTTATTTTGTATGATGTCTTGTATTGTGTGACGCCCCACCTCTATGCCCACGCTAGCCAAGAACACTAGATGTAGTGCTGTCAACTAGCGTGGAGAATAAGGCTGTTGAGGAGCGGTCATCTGTAGTTTGACCTTACACTTGTATTGGTTATCTCGTTAGGAGTGGTATAGATATATATATTCTTTCATTTTTTTTCATCTCTGATTTATTTACTCCCATCGACATACCCCAATTCCAGTATAAAACGAACTACGATGGTTCATACTAGTTTAGGACAGTAGATATAATAATAACATAGATAATATAAATGCGGAATACAGTTAAAACAAAAATTCTCATATATATATATATAACTAATTTCAGTTACAATACATTTGACACAATACATATGAGACAACTACAGCAGTCGGCTCTAGAAGTTATATATACAAGTACATTATCGACTAATATACATGAATGCATGTCAACCTATACTATGACACGACAACTCCCAAAAGATAAGAAAAGTCTTCATAGCTCAAACAGCAACCCAAAGCAAGATATCTACAACCTGAAATAACTCGGGTCTGACCCAAGTATTAAATTCAAAAGAAAATAACACACGAGTCAGTCTAATTCAAACTCAGTTATTAATGCATAGAAGCAATAATAAACAAATTTAATCAAATCAAAATACACTTCAAAATATGTGGAATTGGCAACACGAAAAAAATCCAGCAATTGAAATATCAATTAAAATATCAACTCGAGTAGGGCTGCAGTACACGCATGCGTGTACTGCCTCGCTACTACAACATGCATTACACAAAAGATCAACGAACCAAATCAATGAAGGTTCAAATATCAATTCAAAATTTTGATGCTGTGTGGCTGCAGTGCACGCACGCGTACACTGCCTCGCCACAATAGCATATACAGAAACAGCAACAAGGCACAAAGGCCAATACACAAGAATTCATAGTGCAAACTAATACACTAAGCAAGTGGCAGCAGTTTAAAACTTCCACCAAGTGAATGTAAAATATGTACACAAATGAATGTACATAACAAACTGCACATGGCAAAATGAATCAAAGGTGGGACGAGAAGCAGTACAACTCAAACGAGCAAGTGCACAAGGTAGTGTACAACATGAAGACACAACCGAATGAAGGTGAGAGCACCAATGATATGGCACCACAGCACACAACAGAAGAAAACATAGAGCAGCTTCAATTTGAAATAATGTCAAAGTGAAATACAGTGACCAAATGCAAATGAATACACTGCATTAATGCAATGTATCAGTTTCGAAAACAAAGACAATGGACAGTACAAAAGTCACCAAGCCATAAACCAAATGCAAAAGGTCAAGTCAGTGACTTAATTTCAACTGCAGCACCAAAGCACAAAGTAATGGTATAACTACAAAAATAAAAGGAGGGTGAGGGCACCAGAAGTATGGCACTACAGCACACGAACACATAAATGCAATGGTGACCAAATGCAAATGCAGTATGGAGCAGACAGTTTGCAAGTGAACAAAGTACACCTAAATGCATAGTGCAAACTTCTGCACCAATTCAATGGAAACAACTACAACACTGAAATGAAGTGGATGGCTAACTCAAGCATCAACAAGTGATAGATCAGAGTAGTAGAGAATGTATGCTGCAAATGAAAAAATGCAGTTGCAACATGAATGACCTAAAGACAGTGAAGTGCTGACCGGAAACAGATTACAAAGGCATCATCAAGTTTGACATAAAGCAGTGCTACAGGTGGGCAGTGCAACCACCAGGCAGTGGCACATAGATTATACAAAAATAAGGGAATATCACTGCAACATGCACCAGTGATGCATGTTAATAGCAACTACAGAATGATAGCACCCACAACTACTTCAACATGGCAAATCCAAATATGTAACTGTTTTACATATACTTAAGCAAATTCAAGTAACAAAGTAGTTCAGGCTTGAAGCCATCAAGTGAACAAAAATATAAAAAATCGAATGAGTGAAGACATTAAAGATACGGCATCACAGTAACTAATTCCAGTGAAGTAGAAAAAAATGAAAACCAAGACACCAAGTTTGCCTAAAGTTAATGCAACCTAGTACAATTTGGTGAACTGAAATGAGGCCACAATTGTACAACTACACCAGACCAATTTCCATCAAGTAAACAAGACTCAAGTCAGTACACCTGATTTGGCGAAAGCTCAACGGCAAAGACAAGCATAATACAGGTATCAACAGAGAATGCTTGCAACAGTGGTGATGCAATGCAAACAACAAGAATGTCACAATGAAAAATGCAGTAATAACCGGTACAATGACAAAGACAGTGCAAGCATTCTACGAGACCAAAGAATGGCCAGAGTATCACAAACTTGAATAGAATCAGAAATCAAACTTCACTAAAAAAAATGCCAAGGCCGACATTAAACAAGTCAGTGCCCAAAATCGAACCAAATCAACTTCAATAAAAATCAAGTTGAAGCATAGTAAGGTCCACCAAACAAAAGTCCCCAAAATCAAGTGACTGAAGTCACAAAAATCGAAACCGTGGGTGAATTGAAACCTTAAGAAATCATCGACATTCAAACAAAACTAAACCGTCGAAACACGAGTGGAATTATATGTGAGTGAAGGGAATCACTCACCTTGTCGACGAATTGAAGCAGTTGAAACGAGGTCGAAGCAAACGAGGAAACGAACGAAGTTAGCAGCCATAAATTACCGCAACCCTAATTTGAGAGCAAATGAAGAAAATTTCGAAGCCACCATTTTGTTTTACTTCGGTTTTTGGGCTTAGGGTTTTTCGAATGAAGGAAAGGGAGGGGGCTTGGTTTTTGTTTTGCAAATTTATCACAGCCCAATTAAAAACATGGGCCACAATTAAATTTTTAAAACCCATCAATCTTTTTAACAATTTTATAAAAGAATTTTAACTCAATTTAAAAACTTCAATTGGCAATTTGCAACAATATTTATCGTTTAAATGTCGATTATTAATTGATGCGAAATACCGGGTTGTTACAGACTCCCCTCCTTAAAGAAATTGCGTCCACGCAATCATAAGGAATAAATGGACAAAGGTAACAACCATAAGAGCATATCATTACAAGATGAAGAAATTCGAAATAGGAAGTTCACCATAAAGAGCATGAAAGAGTAAGCTTGAACGTGTTTGCTTGATGAATTCTCTGGATTCCTAAGAGCAATCCTTAGGATTTGAGAACCATTGAACTTCCACAAGAAAACATCTTTTAATTTCATAAAGGAAATTCACAAATTTTCAACAAAATCTAACTATTCAATAGATAACCAGATAACAGGAAAACTGAATAATTACAATTATCAGCAATATTCAATTATCAATTAAATAATTAGAATATAGAAATCACAAAACAGCAATATCTAATTATCAAAAACGATAATCAGAAATCTCAAATATCTAATTATCAAAAACAATAATTATAAATCTCAATTCGGTAAATATTTAATTATCACAAGCGATAATTATAAAACCAAACTCGCAAATTGCAAAGCCGCAAATATGTAGTTACCAAAACGGAAATCAGAAAACAACAAAGGTCTAATTATCAAAAACAATAATCAAAATTCTCAAATCAACAAATATTCAATTATCAAAAATGATAATTAAATCTCAAATCAACAAATATTCAATTATCACAATCGATCATCAAATCTCAAATCAACAAATATTTAATTATCACAATCGATAATCAAATCTCAAATCAACAAATATTCGATTATCAAAAACGATAATCAAATTTCGAATCAACAAATATCCGATTATCAAAAACGATAATCAAAAACAACAAATATTTGATTATCAAAAACGATAATCAAAATCAACAAATATCCGATTATCAAAAATAACATCTTAAATATCTAATTATCACAAGCGATAATCAGAAACAACAAATATCTGATTATCAAAAACGATAATCAGAAATCACAAATATCTGATTATCAAAAACGATAACCAGAGATCACAAATATTCAATTAACGAGTCCGGAATTAACCGAAATAGCAAACTCACATGTCTCATAACCACGAGTTTTACTAAATCGTTTAATTCACTTCATCATTTCCTTGAAAGTGCAAAATTGTGTATTCTAAAAATAACATTTCACATTCTCAAACGGACAAGTCCGGAATTAAGCGAATCACTAAAAGAAAGGGGTCATAGTCCTCGATTTTACTAAAACGTTTAATTCGCTTCCTCATTCTTTCGAAAGCATAAACCGTAAAAATTTTGGAAACAATTTTTATTTTGAAACAATTTTAAAAATAACAAATTTTTAAAACATGTGATTAAAACAGCAACATCAGTAGCAATTTCGACAAGGAAATTGCACTTCTCAAAATACCATAAAAACGGACAACAAAATAAGCATCGCGGGATAGCCGCTTGAAAATCCATTTTAAAATTGACGGTTACCGAAGTTAATGCAACAGTAATTTTTATACGTCAAAATCTCATCAAAATAATTGGCATCAAAATATAATACCAATGGATTTTCATTCATCAAAAATGTCACAAGAATATTCTTAAAGATAGAAAGGGGTATCATGCCCTAAACTTGTATTTATAACAAGTCAATAACACACGAATTCACCAATGCACAAAAATTGATAAAACTTATCAATAGAAATCACGAAAATTGGTGAAGCACAAATTCTAGAAATCATCACAAGAAATCCAGAAAACACAAATTCTAGAAATCTACACAAGAAATCCAGAAAACACAAATTCTAGAAATCTACACAAGAAATCCAGAAAACACAAATTCTAGAAATCTACACAAGAAATCCAGAAATCAAAGAAAAAGGGAAAGAGGCCTATCACATGACTATCCGAAGACCATGGGGAGCTACCCCATATGGGTAAGTCGGAATCACCCAGATGAGGTCTAGGCTAACCAAAAAGAAATAAGGTATGTGTGAGTGGAATCACACAAATGGTGTCTATCCTAACCTTGCAAACAAAAAGGTATGTGTGAGCGGAATCACACAAATGGTGTCTAGGCTAACCAAAAAGCAAAAGGGTATGTGTGAGTGGAATCACACAAATGGTGCCTAGCCTAACCTTGCAAACAAAATGGTATGTGTGAGCGGAATCACACAAATGGTGTCTAGGCCAACCAAAAAGCAAAAAGGTATGTGTGAGTGCAATCACACAAATGGTGTCTAGCCTAACCTTGCAAACAAAAAGGTATGTGTGAGCGGAATCACACAAATGGTGTCTAGGCTAACCAAAAAGCAAAAAGGTATGTGTGAGTGGAATCACACAAATGGTGTCTAGCCTAACCTTGCAAACAAAGAGACGTCACACAATTGCTAGTCTAAATCATAAAAAGGGGAAGGCCTATCACAAAATGGGGGCATGAAAACTCACCAACCAGTATCACAAAACGAGATGCTATCTCATGGTGGCCAACCATTAAATTTTGACACACGAATGGTCCGAAGACCGTGGGGCGCTACCCTATATATGGATGGCGAAACATCACAAGAGCGGGGTCTAGTCTCCCTCGCAAACAAGAGACATCGCACAGTTGCTAGTCTAAATCACAAAAATGATCGTCATGATCATAAAGAAGTGTCAATTACACTAAGTTAGTAAATATAAAAGTTTAGCTTCATGTCCCATAACCAATTGCTTAAGTTAAATATTTACGAACAAACTGTAAATCTTCACTTAAAAATTGTCACAAGAGTTTTCAATCGAACAAGTCCAAGAGTTAACAGACGAAGCAAACGCAAGCGTTTCATACCACTTGTTTTACTAAGTCGTTAATTCGATTTCTCATCCGAGTGAAGTAAAGGCTTGTATATATTAGTAGATTGGAAAATGGTTTAAGTAAAGAGCTTTGTAATAAAATAGTTTTGAAATTGTTTGGAGAAAAGGGTTTTGGTATTTACTACTATTATAGAAAACCTTTATATTTTTAAAGTGACAAATCACAAAAATGATTGTAGAAACAATCAATCACAAGAATTCACATACGAAGGTGTGAATAGAATACAAAGAAATCGATACTGAATCCTTCAAAAAGTATGTTCACAAAAATCCCGAACCAAATGTCATCAAAGTTGCTAATAAATGATAGCAACAAATCGGGGAATTAATAAGAATCGATTAAATTTGGAAACCAAATCAATTCACTAAAATTCACATTCGAAGACGTGAATAAAATCCAAAGAATTTGATTCCAAATCCATCAAAGTAGAAATACTCAAAAATTCCAGAAGTAGAGGTTATCAAAGTCGACAAAGGTGATAACAACTAATCGAAAAAGAAGAATCGATTAACAATTGGAAAAACAAAGCAAAACGAGCATAAACGCATAAATGACTTCAACAAGAATAAAAATCAAGCAATGCCGAAGTCAACAATTATTGGCCATAGTCGAGTTCAAAATGAATCAACATCCTCATTAAAGAATTCAACGGCAAACAAAGTCAGAGTCTTGAAACCAAGAAACTAGCAATTTAACGAAAACAAAGTGACCAAAGTCGAATGGAAATCAAGCCGAGAAAAACACAAAATATCAAGTTCAAAATCGCTGAGATTCGAACAAAATCAACATCGGTTAAATCAATTCAAAGCCGAAAACACGAAAACAAAATCCTCATCATCAAAAACTCAACTTGAGTTCGCAAAGCAATCGGACGCCGAAGCCAAAATACTTTCACGAAATCAAAATCAAATGCGCATAAATAAGCGTTAGGAATTCATACCTAACAAGCAAAGATAATCATAGGCAAAGATGAGAGATAAAACATCGACAAATAGTTGTAACAAATGTTCCATCTGAGTTATGTTTTATATTTGTCCTAAACCCCAGGCTTTGATACCAAGCTGTGACGCCCCACCTCTATGCCCACGCTAGCCAAGAACACTACGATGTAGTGCTGTCAATTAGCGTGGAGAATAAGGCTGTTGAGGAGCGGTCATCCGTAGTTAGACCTTACACTAGTATTGGTTATCTCGTTAGGAGTGGGGTATATATATATATATATATTCTTTCATTTTTTTCATCTCTGATTTATTTACTCCCATCGACATATCCCAATTCCAGTATAAAACGGACTAAGATGGTTCATACTAGTTTAGGACTGTAGATATAATAATAACACAGATAATATAAATGCGGAACACAGTTAAAACAAAATGTCTCATATATGTATAATTGATTTCAGTTACAATACATTTGACACAATACATATGATACAACTACAACAGTCGACTCTGGAAGTTATATATACAAGTACATTATCGACTAATATACACGAATGCATATCAACCTATATTATGACACGACAACTCCCAAAAGATAAGAAAAGTCTTCATAGCTCAAACAGCAACCCAAAGCAAGATATCTACAACCTGAAATAACTCGGGTCTGACCCGAGTATTAAATTTAAAAGAAAATAATACACGGGTCAGTCTAATTCAAACTCAGTTATTAATGCATAGAAGCAATAATAATCAAATTAAACCAAATCAAAATACACTTCAAAATATGTGGAATTGGCAACACGAAACAAATCCAGCAATTGAAATATCAATTAAAATGTCAACTCGGGTAGTGCTGCAGTACACGCACGTGTGTACTGCCTCGCCACTACAACATGCATTACACAAAGATCAACGAAACAAAATCAATGAAGGTTCAAATATCAGTTCAAAATGTCGATACTGCATGGCTGCAGTGCACGCACGCGTACACTGCCTCGCCACAACAGCATATACAGAAATTACAACAAGGCACAAAGGCCAATACACAAGAATTCACAGTGCAAACTAATACATTAAGCAAGTGGCAGCAGTTTAAAACTTCCACCAAGTGAATGTAAAATATGTACACAAATGAATGTACATAACAAACTGCACATGGAAAAATGAATCAAAGGTGCAACGAGAAGCAGTAAAAATCAAATGAGCAAGTGCACAAGGCAGTGTACAATATGAAGACACAACCGAATGAAGGTGATAGCACCAATGATATGGCACCACAGCACACAACAGAAGAAAACACAGAGCAACTTCAATTTTAAATAATGTCAAAGTGAAATACAGTGACCAAATGCAAATGAATACAATGCATCGATGCAATGTATCAGTTTCGAAAAAAAAGACAGTGGACAGTACAAAAGTCACCAAGCCATAAACCAAATGTAAAAGGTCAAGTCAGTGACTTAATTTCAACTACAGCACCAAAGCACAAAGGAATGGTATAACTACAAAAATAAAAGGAGGGTGAGGGCACCAGAAGTATGGCACCACAGCACACGAACACATAAATGCAATGGTGACCAAATGCAAATGCAGTATAGAGCAGACAGTTTGCAAGTGAACAAAGTACACCTAAATGCATAGTGCAAACTTCTGCACCAATTCAATGGAAACAACTACAACACTGAAATGAAGTGGATGGCTAACTCAAGCATCAACAAGTGATAGATCAGAGTAGTAGAGAATGTATGCTGCAAATGAAAAATGCAGTTGCAACATGAATGACCTAAAGACAGTGAAGTGCTGACTGGAAACAGACTACAAAGGCATCATCAAGTTTGACATAAAGCAGTGTTACAGGTGGGCAGTGCAACCACCAGGCAGTGGCACATAGATTATACCAAAATAAGGGAATATCACTGCAACATGCACCAGTGATGCATGTTAATAACAACTATAGAATGATAGCACCTACAACTACTTCAACATGGCAAATCCAAATATGTAACTGTTTTACATATACTTAAGCAAATTCAAGTAACAAAGTAGTTCAGGCTTGAAGCCATCAAGTGAAGAAAAATATAAAAAAATCGAATGAGTGAAGACACCAAAGATACGGCATCACAGTAACTAATTCCGGTGAAGTAGAAAAAAATGAAAACCAAGACACCAAGTATGCCTAAAGTTCATGCAACCTAGTACAGTTTGGTGAACCGAAATGAGGCCACAATTGTACAACTACACCAGACCAATTTCCATCAAGTAAACAAGACTCAAGTCAGTACACCTGATTTGGCAAAAGCTCAACGGCAAAGACAAGCATAATACAGGTATCAACAGAGAATGCTTGCAATAGTGGTGATGGAATGCAAACAACAAGAATGTCATAATGAAAAATGCAGTAACAACCGGTACAATGACAACGACAGTGTAACCATTCTACGAGACCAAAGAATGGCCAGAGAAACACAAACTTGAACAGAATCGGAAATCAAACTTCACTAAAAAAAGCCAAGGCCAACATTAAACAAGTCAGTGCCCAAAATAGAACCAAATCAACTTCAATAAAAATCAAGTTGAAGCATAGTATGGTCCACCAAACAAAAGTCCCCAAAATCAAGTGACTGAAGTCAGAAAAATCGAAACCGTGGGTGAATTGAAACCATTAAAAATCATCGACATTCAAACAAAACTAAACTGTCGAAACACGAGTGGAATTAGATGTGAGTGAAGGGGATCACTCACCTTGTCAACGAATTGATGCAGTCAAAACGAGGCCGAAGCAAATGAGGAAACAAACGAAGTTAGCAGCCATAAATTGCCGTAGCCCTAATTTGAGAGCGAATGAAGAAAATTTCGAAGCCGCCATTTTTGTTTACTTCCTTTTTTGGGCTTAGGGTTTTTCGAATGACGGAAAGGGAGGGGGATTGGTATTTGTTTTGCAAATTTATCACAGCCCAATTAAAAATTGGGCCACAATTAAATTTTTAAAACCCATCAATCTTTTTAACAATTTGATAAAAGAATTTTAACTCAATTTAAAAACTTCAATTGGCAATTTGCAACAATATTTATCGTTTAAATGTCGATTATTAATTGATGCGAAATACCGGGTTGTTACATATTGTATTGGACAGAAATGTTATAACTGTCTAGATTGAGATGTATAGTTATGTACTCTGATATATATGATACTATGTATATGTTCTGTATTATATTTAAATCGTTCTGTTATGAGATTCTGATGCGTTGTTGTTCTTCCTTCTCTTTCTTTTCTTCTTCTATCCCTTTCTTTCTTAATTTGTGATGCGATTTTCTGGTGGCAGAAACTCTGTCGCTACAGTTGGAATCAGAGCATTAGGTTGAGTGAATACCTAGGCTCTGGAGTGGTGTCTATCTTGAGAGAGCGTACTTGTATATATATATATATATATATATATATATATATATTTATATTTATATAACTACCTAATCTGTTGGGTTATATGTTCGGATTTTCCAACATAGGTTATAAAGGTAGATAAGGTAGAAGTGTGTGGAACACGACTACCACTAATGGAAGAGACTCATATGTTGTGGTTGGAGGTGTTTGTCGAGATTGTAGATCTAATATCGTCTCGAATAAGTTTTGTGGATTGGTGGAAGGATTTCATGGATTCTAGAGGAAGTCTTTTTCAATAATTGGAGTATATTCTTAAAGTGTGAGGTTGATTTGCTCTCGCGTGAGCGGGATTTCCAAGAATTGTATCTGTCAGCTGAGCAGAAGCGGGTGATGGTATCTTGGTGGCTTCAGGAAGGAATCGCTGTGTGATGAGATGCAGTATTCATAGATGGTTCTGAAGATGTTCTTCCGGAGCAAGATTTAGATAGTGGTAAAGGAATTGTGATGCCTATTGAAGTGAAGATTCGGATGTTTAGGGATTTTTGGATCTCAAGCAAGGGTGACTTATCTATATTGAAGTATGAGATTAAGGTCGATGAGTTACCTAATTTCGGACATGGTCTCATTTGTTTCCCTTAAGAAGACAGTGGTTGGTGTTCGGTTTGGAGCCGAGGTTCTTGAGAAGATGTCAACTTGTCTCAAGGATTTTTGGTGGAATTGGATGATAGTTTTGAGTTTCAGGAGCTTGTGGTTAAAGATGATCTTTTGGCTTAGCTATATCATTAAAGTGAAGTTTGGAAGTGGCAGCATGGATCTGTTTCTTCGATGATTCAGAAATCTTTGGGATTCTACTATCAGCAGATGAGGCAGATGGTGAAGGTTTATCCATTTCTTCGGGAAGCTCAACAGAGCAGGATATTTGTTGGGAATGATCTATAAGTTTTCTGGTAGATAAGCCATTCTTGAAAATTGATCTCAATTAGGGAAGCTGTTCTAGTTAGTGAAGATGGTTCTTTGAATTCATAACTAAGTAAGATCGTAAAAGTGACTTGCGATTAGTTTGGGAATATTTGAGTATTCTTTTGTTTGGAAATTGAGGAAACTCATATGGAGGTAAAAGTTATGAAGTAGTCAGTAATTATCCTGATGTTTTTGAGGAAATCAGGAGTTTACCCGAATCGAAGATTGAGTTTTCTTATCGACTTGGATTCCAAGAGTAGTATTGATAGTTCAACCAGGTAGAGGGATGACTCTTGGAGCGAGAAGTGTCTGGTGAGGCAGCTCAGGATTCTTTGAAGAGGGATTGATCATCTAATTTTATTGAGATTCTGCTGAGATGTTTTGACCAAATGGAATGGTCACTAAGATTTTATGAGTCCGATGAACTGTGTATGGAGAAAGATTGTGCTTGTGTTCTTCGATAGCAGTTGTTCTAGTATGGGAGCAACCGGAAGTTACAGTTTTCCTTGGATTAAAAGATTTCTACAGGAAATTCAAGTATGAGGGAATTTTCTTGATTTGGTAGGCAAGGTTGCCAGGTGTAACTGTTTGGCTATTCCAGATAAGAGATGAAGGTTTGAAGTCCATTGGTATTTGTGGAATAGAGTTGTGTTTTGGATTTCGGCAAATTTTTGGGAGAGCCATTTTGTTGAGTAGGACCTGGAGATTAGGATTGATTTTGGTCCAGTTTGTTTTATGAAGTAATCAGCAAGAGTTAAGCTGATCAGGAATATTGGAGGTGACTCGGAGCATCTGAAGAGTTATGCAATTGAGAATTGAGGAAATTTGGAATGTGAAATGGGGTTTTGGATATTGCTTTAGTTTTATCCCATCAAAGGAGATATAAGATTTGGTGAAACTGGAGAGATAGCTCCGGAGGTATTTTGATTTTTTTCTGTGTTCTCTGGAGATTAGATTCTGATCTACATGATTGAATTGCCGGTTCGGAAACTGGAATTCATTGTATTTCACATATTTCTAAGGAATTTGTGTATGATTCTTCGAGTGATAGAATCACCAGTTTAGAAGAATCTGGTGGTTGAACTGGTTTTGAGTTTAGTCTGATATCTTGTTCAGATTTGAAGGATCATATTAGGAAGTTCTATTCATAATTTTCCTGGATAGATAAAATTGTTTTTTTGAATTGATTGCTATGATTGATTGTGTGGTTGCCATTGAAAAATAAATTATCTAGGTTATTAAATTATCTTTGCTTTTAAATTTCGGGTGCAAAATTCTTTTAAGGGGGGAAGAATACGACGACCCGGAATTTTGAGCAATATCAATTTAATAATCTTTGATGATAATTTAATTGATTTGATCATTTTTATTAAAATTGACAAGTTGGATTCTTTTAAAAGGGTAATAATAATAATAATTTGTTAATATCTATCAAACAATTTTCTTAACAGTATAAATTGACAAGTTTAATTCTTTTAAAAATTTATAATATTTTAATTTGGAAATATTTATTTTTGGCAATTTAATATTGGTAAGATTTATTTTCCAGAAGCTAATCAAAAATATTTTCTATTTATAATATATATGTATTGATATATCTTGTAAATAGGAAGTTTCTAATGTAATAAAAACTTTATATTCGAATTGTAAATATATATGAATGTATATATTGTGATTTGAGATTTGTTTTAAAATATAATACAGTAGTATTCAAATATAATGTTAAAATGTTTTTTTCCAATTGAAATATGTATATATTTGTATAAAATAGAAATGGAAAAATGTATTGGTTTGAATTTAGTAAAGTATTTTCAAACTTTAATATATAATTTGAAATTTGAAATTTTAATTTGACTTAATACTTTGGAAATGATATTTGAAATTTAAATAACAAGTATAATTTCTTATTTATTTTAAACATATATTTTAGCTTTTGTGTTAATATCCTTTCATTTTAATTTTATTATAAGATAAGATTGTTTTAAAAAATTTATATAAGGAATTAAACTCTATTTCTCAATTTAATAAACATATGTTATTTAGTTTGGAATCAAAAATATAAGTTACCTGAATTTATATGAATATTACATAAATACATGTATATATAGCTTAAATAAGTTATTAAAAAGAAAACAACATTTAAGAACATTAATAAAACATTAGAAAATAATTTTTTTTAAATGAATTAAATATAAAATGACACTTGTAAAACATTTAGTATGCATGTTAAAACACTTGTGAATTATGTGCACAGGTGTAAGATAATGGGAACATAGAATAGATAAATGGCAATGTTTTCTTAATAACTAAATTTAAAATTTAATTGAAAAATACAGAATAAGTTTTAATTTCAGCTGAACATTATCTCATTTCAACAAATTGACTGCAAAATAAAGATCATAATGAAAGAAGTAATACCTGAAAAATAAATGAACCTGAAATTGCAATTTGAAGACAAAGAAGAGGATAATCTGGAAAAAAATTCAAATCATAAGAATAAACTGGAGATTCAAAATCAATGCAAGCTGGAAAGCAACAGCAACTAGAATGTTTTGAACATGCAAATCAGTTCAAGAACATGCTAAGTGAATTTCAGAACCTGGAAAAGAAAAATGCAGTCATTATCTTCTGTTCTAATCTTCTGCAAACAGGGTGAGTAAATAAATCTTTTGAAAACAGTTTAAAACATTTGTTGCAATTTGATTTTATGATTGAATAATAGGGTGATATTTGAATCTACCTTAAGTTTACTGAATGCATGCTTGAATTGTATATAGGAATTGCCTGTACAAAAAAAAAGTTCAATCTCATGATAAATTCATTTACTTGATTTTGATTTCGAATTTGGCTTTGATTTGTAAAGAGAAGATGATTATAATCAGAGTATCTAACAGCTAAAAATAATAACAGATTGTTGAATTAAGTAATTAGCTCGAATTTTAAATGCAGTAAAACTATAAATTGGGTTGACAAATTTTGATTGCAAACTAGTGTTTTGATTCTAGAATCATATTGCAAATGAGAAAATATGATTTTTGAAACCTGAATCACGAATTTTAGAGTAGTAATTTGAGAGAATTTGGGTTTTGTTTGATTTGTGCACTTTAGTCAATTGGGACGAACGACAACGAATCAATGGATGAGGTTGTGCTTGAAGGTGGAGGAGGCTACGGTGGTCATCAGAAAAATAATTGTGTATTTTATTGATGAGTGGGGTGATCGTAGATTGGGGTAGTAGAGTTTTGTTACTCTGTAATGCCGATGATGTTCTGATGGGTTCTACGACGTCGAGAGGCTGTCGGAGACAATCGCGTAGGGGTCTGGAGGTGCTGGAGAGGTAGACGTAGTTTCTGGAAGGAGGAAGTGGCGTCTAGAGACAGGGATCGTCGGCAATAGTCGATGTTGATGGTGGGTGGTTTTCGAGCAGTTTGGGTTGAAAGGCGAGATTTCGATTCTCGATCGTATGGGGTTTTTTGAGTTGTGCGTAGTGTTGAAGGGGTCTAGAGAGACTCGTCGGTGAAGGTCGTCGGTGGTCGGGGTGATGGTGCATGATGCACGCGTGAAGGTGTATCAGTGGATTTGGATTTTGGGGAAAAGATGGATTGAACTCGAAGACGACTTCGGTTTTGCAGTGTGATTTCTCGAAGCAGGTTGTAGGGTTGGGTAACTCGGGGTTTAACGCGGGTGGGTTGCTCGGGTTTTATACTGAGTAGGATTTTGTTTGTTCGGGTTTTAAAATCATCAGCATGTGTTCTTTAAAAGGGTTTGAAACAAAAGAAATTTTATTTTTTGTAAATAATTAAGGTTTTAAACAAAAGATAAACAAGTTTAACCAATAAAACTAAATTGTTCCAGGTTATAGTTTTAAACAAATTTATATATATATTAAATTATGGAAGTTTTAATATAAAGTAAGTGAATTTTGAAATAAATTAGTATAAGTTTTATTAAATAACTTTCGGAAAAGTTTTTAATATTTAAAGGTAATTTAAAATGTGTTTAACTATAAATTGATTTCTAAAATGTTATATTTTACTTCAAAATAAAGTGAAATGATCAGAATTTGGAAATTCATTTTAATAAAGATTTACCTTATGTGAATTAAAAAATTTGATTTAATTAAAGCTAAATAAGTTTATGGAAATAATTAAGATAGTTCAATTTTTATCAATATATTTTGGTAAATATAAATGATTTAATTTAGAAAATGATTTCCTTAGTTTGGGATCTTTTTAATATAAGAAGTTAGAATCATTTGATTAAATTTAAATAATTAATAAATAATCAATTAAGTAATAAATTGGTGATTAAATTAAGTTAATCATTTATGAGTTAATTTAATCTAATTACTTGATGAAGTAATTAAGTGGATGTGATTAAGGATTAATCACTTGAGTTATTAATTCAAGAATTAATTAATAAATTTATTAAAGGCTTAAATTATTTAATTAATGGTTAATTAATAAAAGGATTAAGAGTAGTTAATTATGTAATAATTACTTGTTAAGTAAAGTAATTAAAAAGAAATTTAATTAATCATTAATTAATGAAAATAATTAATTAATTGTTAATTAATAATTTAAGAATAATCAAGTTTTAATTACTAAATGTAATAAAGAAGTAATTAATCAAATATGATTAATTAAAAGTAATTAATCAAATATGGTTAATTAAAGGTAATTAATCAAGAGTGTTTTAATCAAAAGTAATTAATTAAGTATAATTAATTAAAAGTAATTAATCAATTATGATTAATTAAAAGTGATTAATTAGGTGCGAGTAATTATAATGAATAATTAAGAAATAATTATCAGAATAATTAAAGAATAATTAATCAAGTGTGATTAATTTTAAAGGGTAATTAAGAAGATAATTACTTTGATAATTAAGAAGTTATTAATCAAGATGGTTAATTAATATTGTAATTAAGGAATAATTACTTTAAGTAATTTAGAGATAATTAATCAAGGGAGATTAATTTAAAGTGGAGAAGTAAGTGAAGTTAATTTGTAATTAATTAATGAATAGTAAAATCGATTGATGATAATCCAAGTGATTAAATAAGAATTAATTTAATTAAGAGTTAATTAAATTATTTAAGTTGGATCAACCTTGTGTATGGGTGTTTATTGATTAGTTGATAAGCATCATTGGATGAGTTAATGATATTGGTTGGTATTATATGTCATTGGTTGATATGCGATGATGTGAATGTGTTGTATCTGAAATGTGATATATGTTGCTTTGTGATATATATAGGTGAAGGTGATAATAGAACATTATCTATCTGTGTTATGAATCATCCATTTATGTTTAAGTGATATTTCTGAATATCTATTATTTAAATCCCTTAAGTACAACTTGGACATTAAAATGGCATTTCGATTCGGTGAGACCGGGAATGGGTTTCCATATTTGGATATTCGAAAACCACACCGATCCAAAATAAACGTTAGATCGTGAATCCAAGTGGAGCAAGTGAAGACTCGAGGTGTAAGAACTATACATCAGTATAACTCTGTGGGTGATTCCGTAATGAGTTTGACGGAATAGTGCTTATAGATTCGAGATGGTGATTCAGAGTGCAAGGACTATGGTCGTTGACTCTGAGGGTGATTCCAAAATGAGTGCAACGAGATAGTGCCTTCGGTTTCGTTCGAACCCGGAACAAATTTGTATGGATTGAATGCTTTCAGCACATCGTCAGGTGGACGATGAGCATTCTAAGATAGAAGTGTTCTATAAATGTAATCGCAGCCTCAAGCCTCATCAACCGGGAATGGCTAAAACATGGGAGGTGCAGCAAGGCTTCATGGGTAGCTCCCACTGGAGAGCGAGATACACCCCTGTCTAGATGTCCCTTTTTATTTCGGCTTTGCGGGTAGTTGGTCTGCAGCCAACTGCAGGGTGGTCTTGTTTGGGACTGTTCAGTAAGGAATGGTCCCGGCCTTGTGTTGTAGGGGAGCGGGCGTACTCCTCGGTACGGTGATCTAGGCCACGTAATGTGATGGGTGGTACCCCAGTAGCCCTGCCATTGTATGGAATCCAAACACCAGTAAGTGCCTGTACGGTTTTGATTGTGCCCAACTATGTTGGAACGTGAGATGTAAGCATTCCAGCTATTTCTGTATTTTATTTTGAAAATCCTAGACACTATTATAATATCACTGGATTTCCTTGCAAATGTTTTGGTTAGCGTAAGGTAAAAACTTTTCCATGTTTATGTGTGGGAAGTCTTACGTGAAACCTTTTCTTTCAAAGGATTTTCTAAAGTTAAGCAATCTTTAACCTTTTACTCACACCAGACCCCTGTCTGACCCGATTGTTTATTTTCAGTTTTATTAAACTCTTGGGTACTTGTATTCTGTATGAGTAGTCAAGTGATTCAGATTATCTTTGACGAAATCTGGAGGAGCTATGAAGTAGGAGGCTTTAGAATGTAGATTATAGTTAGAGTTTCCGCTGTGTTGTTATTCTGTATGATGTCTTGTATTGTATTGGACAGAAATGTTATAACTGTCTAGATTGAGATGTATAGTTATGTACTCTGATATATATGATACTATGTATATATTCTATATTATATTTAAATCGTTCCGCTGTGAGATTCTGATGCGTTGTTGTTCTTCCTTCTCTTTCTTTTCTTCTTCTATCCCTTTCTTTCTTAATTTGTGATGCGATTTTCTGGTGGCAGAAACTCGGGTCGCTACATTTGAATAAATATTATTTTTTATAAATGAATGGAAAAACTCAGGGGAGTTTATAAAATAATAAACGGGATTTATAATGAGACAGAAAGATATCAGCGGATATGTTTTAAAAATATAAGTTAATGGTGAGAACTTTTATCAAGGAATTGAAATAACTTTGAAAGGAAATAGTGGAATATATTTCGAATATGAGAATGTTGAATATGGTGTACGCGATATGAATTAAGAGGAATTTATGAATTGAATTTGTTCATATTCGATTTTCTAAAATAGACTTTGTTGAGTATGTCGAAATTTGTTTTAAATGGAATTTTAAAATTACTATACTATATATACATTATTTTTATAAATCTATTATTAGACTTAGAATATACCAAAGTTAGTTACTATTTATTAATAGCTAGATTTGAGTTTTTATATTGATAATTAGTTTTTCCTTAAACCATATTTTGAAAATAAAACCATTATTCTTATTTTATAAGTATATACGTTTTTAAATGTTTTAAATTTGACTTTAAATTCTCTTGAGATGAGAAGTGAAATTTATTAAAATGGATAAGAGTGTAGAGGAAAGATCTTACAATGTGGTTTATGGAAACTTAAACTGTAAGATAGGAGTTCACAAAAAGGGAAGTAGAAGTGAAATTTAGGCTTTAATAAGCAAAGAGGGCTTTGGGAATATAAAAGGAATTAATTATGGAATTCTAGAAATTATAAGATTCATGTAAAATGAGTTGAAAATTTACAAATTCATTTGTAAATGATTTTTGGAAAAAGATAATAAGGAATAAAATGAATAGTTTTCAAGTATTGAATATTAAATTAAGTGGATAAAATATTCTAAGTATGAGCAAAAATTTAAATTGTTCTGTGAGAATAAAAAGTGATTTAAAAATTATTTTCAAACTGTGAAGTGTGGAATTAATATCTTAAGTAGATATTTTGAGATAAATAATTTGTAAAATTATTTAAGGCCTGATGGTTGCTTGTGAATGTTATATGATAGTTAAATAACCGACTATCAATATTGGCCGATGCGCCGATCATTTCGAAGAGATCAGGATCGGGTTTAATTATCCGAAAACCACTTCGATCTAGTTTGAATGTTAGCTAATGAAGATCGTGAAGACGATGAAAACAATGATTTTGTTTGTCCAGACCCAGGGCAACTTGTATGGACGAGTGCTATCAGAACATCGTTAGGAGGACGATGAGCATTCTAAATGAGACTCGTTCTTAAAAAGGTAATGCATAGCCATAAGCCTCATCAACCAGGGATGGCTAAAACATGGGAGGTGTAGCATGGCTAAGTGGGTAGCACCCAAGTAGGGTAAGATTTCCCATGCCTAAATGTCCCTTTTTTATTTTGGCTGTGTGGGCGGTTGTTAGCTCCAACCGCGGGGTGATCTTATTGGGACTATCGAGTAAGCGTGTAACAACCCGCATATTTATCGATTTTATATTCAAATATTTTATTTAAATATTTTATTGTTCGTCGGATTTTGGTCCGAAAAGCTACTTTTTGCAAACAGCCGAATTAGGACTCGAGACCACCCCCATTGAGTTCAAAATGCCGTTTGCGACCTTTTTGAGTATAAGCTTCGATATGTTTGGAGAAAGTTGATTTTTTCCATTTTTTCACTTAGGGTTTTGGTTTGGGCTAAACCCACTTACTAACTCAGTTCCAACCCACTCCAACTCTTCATTACTTCATTTCTAATTCCTAACTCTTCAAGCTTTCAACAATGGAGGAAGAGAATGGGAAATAGAAATTCCTAAGCCCTAGCTTGCTTTGCAAATCCAACTTCTAGCTCCAAAATCTATGAGAACCCATTGGTAAGCTTCCTCTTCTTCTTCTCCAACTCATTCTCTCTTTGATTTCAGAAATTTTCTAAACCTAATTTAGGAAATGTTTCTCTTTTAAGCTTAGATTCAAGCTTCTAGAGTTGGATTTGAAGAGTGGTTGATTCCCCTTTGCTTTCAAGCTTCATCTTCATAAATTTTAGTTCAAAGGTGAGATTTTTAATCTCACATCTAAGTCTATGAGTTATCTTCGAATGTTAGGTATGAATTCCTAACACTTATTCGTGTGCATTTGCTTTTGGATTGGATTGAATTGGTGTATATTCCAATTTTTAGTGTTTTGAGTTCAATTCGTTAAAAATCCTAACTTCTATGTTTGAACATGTTTTTGGTGATGCATCGAGGAGCATATAGGGCCGGGTAGTCGATTGACATAAACCCTTAGCGTCGTTGCTCGTGCGAATGCAATTTTGGTCATGATTGAACCTCATTTGTAATAGGCAGGGAACAGGTTCGGCCGACCGACCCACCTGGTTCGGTCGACCGACCTGCTTCCAAGTGCATAAGCACTTTCTGTTTTAAGGTTCGGTCGACCGAGTACAGGGTTCGGTCGACCGACCTGCTGTCCCGAGAGGTTTCCAACCTTTGGTTCGGTCGACCGACTCAGGGAGTCCGTCGACCGACCTGATGATTTTTGCCAGATTTGCCTATTTTGCTAATTTGTTTGAATATCCAACTTTAATCGATTCGTGTTGTCTCCCTTTTGTTGTCGTCATTTATTATCGACTTTGATGACCTTTCCTTTGGGAATTTTAGATATATCCACTTTGATGGATTTTATATCGATTACTTTTGGATTTTTATTCACATCTTCGTATGTGAATTTTAGTGATTGATTATTTCTACAATCTTCTTTGTGTTTTGTCACTTTAAAAATATAAAGGTTTTCTATACTAGTAGTAAATATCAAAACTCTTTCCTCAATCGATTTCAATACTATTTTAATACCAAATTCGTTTATAAAACCGTTTTCCTATCTATTAGTATATACAAACCTTTACCTCACTCGTATGAGAAATCTAATTAAACGACTTAGTAAAACAAGTGGTATGAAACGCTTGCGTTCACTTTGTTGGTTAATTCTTGGACTTGTTCGATTGAAACTCTTGTGACAATTTTCTAGTGGAGATCTACAATTTGTTCGTAAATATTTAAGTTAAGCTAGTGGTTATGGGACATGATGCTAAGCTCATATATTTACTAGCTTACTGTAATCGACACTTCTCGATGATCATGACGATCATTTTTGTGATTTAGACTAGCAATGTGCGATGTCTCTTTGTCTGTAAGGGAGACTAAACCCCGTTTTGTGGAGTTTCGACTCAATTTGGGTGGGATAGCAACCCACGGTCTTCGGACC
The DNA here is from genome assembly GCA_030765085.1 of Allium cepa. Lineage (NCBI taxonomy): Eukaryota > Viridiplantae > Streptophyta > Magnoliopsida > Asparagales > Amaryllidaceae > Allium > Allium cepa. Next base: position 301,929,145 of record CM060945.1, on the reverse strand, counting down.
ATTCGTGTGTCAGGTCTTCGGACCATTCGTGTGTCAAATTAATGGCTAGCTACCATGAGATAGCTTCTCGTTCATGTGTTACAGCTTTTGGTGAGTTTTCATGCTCCCGTTCATGTGATAGGCCTCCCCCCTTATTTTGTGAAATGACTGGATTTCGTGTGTCGAATTCTGGAATTTATACTTCACCTATTTTTGTGATTTCTATTGATATGATTTATCAATTCTTGTGCATAGGTGAATTCGTGTGTCATTAACTTGTTGTGAATACAAGTTTTGGGTATGATACCCTTTTTGGATCTTTGAGAAGATTCAAAGATATTGATTAATCGTTTGTTGATTATCATTTACATACTTATAGTAGTATGCCGTTATGGATATTATACGTCTATGCCATATCTTATATGTCTTTTGTTGTGGCTTGGTGAATGAAATTAGGAGTATGACATTCCTTTTTATCTTGAGTAGATCTTTGTGATATTGATTAACCTCTTGTTGATTTTTCAATTACTTATATATCACAGCTTTGCATTGTGATTATTATATGTTTATGTCATATCTCTTATTATATATCACTTCATCTGATATTTATAGTTAGACTGATCCGTTTATTATTTTCTTCTTAAATAATACTCGGGTCAGACTGAGATATTACGGGTGCTTCTGCTTGACTCCTTATCGGACTATCATCTGACTTTTGGCTAACTACTTAGATTAGTAGTCTTTTGTTGTGTACATTTGAGATACAGACTCTATGATGTATACTTATTCTTTTGTCTAGCACTTGTATCTATTCTTTTTGATGTTGTGGATCTTGTTTGACCACTACTCTGATATACACTTTTATGTGTAATATTCATATCTATTTCCGCCTTTGTGATATGAATTATCTGTGACTGATTTATGTTAAGCTTATTTCTATATTTGTTTCCGAAGACATCATAGCCACTGTGTAGTAGCTTTGAGTTTGTGTCGGCATGTCGGATTTCCACTTGAAAAGATTTGCATGTTATACTATCTGACATATCGATGCTCGCACAAAGCAATTACACGGATGGTCGCTCCTCAACAGCCTTATTCTCCATGCTAGTTGACAGCATTACTCCGTAGTGTTCTTGGCTAGCGTGGGTATAGAGGTGGGGCGTCACAGCTTGGTATCAGAGCCAAACTTCGGAACAATATGGAATATTATAACAAGGATCATCGTCCTAAGTCTTTCTTAGGAGTCGTGCTTTAGGATTTAATTCGAGTCTTCGTACCGATTCATCCTATTTTCTTTATGATTCTTTGTTTTATCAATCAAGTTTGATTGAAATTTATTCTGAGAATAACTTTTTCCTCTTCTTTCTTTCTTTCTTAAAGAAGAGAAATGGTTAGACCTGGCCGTCCCAACGCCGGTCAATCTAGTGTTACTCCCCAGGATGGAGTTTTTATGTCTGCCCAGCAGCTTTTAGATCTTGTTAAGAACGCCCAAGCTGCCGGACCCAATTCAGAGCCTACTCATCCTAGATCCGGTTTTGCACGCCTATGCGAAGACTATACCGATTTGGGTGGAAGGCCATTCACGGGATCCGAGAGCGTTATAGAAATTCAAGCTTGGCTCAAATCATGCGATCGCATCTTTTCTTGCATGAACCTTATTGATCCACATCGAGTCCAAGTGGCTTCTAGCATGCTCCAAGAAAGAGCATTAGATTGGTATGAGCTTTTAATTTCTGAAATCATTGAGGCGGATCTCAGTTGGGAGCAATTCCGGGAAAGGTTCGAATTGAAATTTGTGCCGGAGGCCGAAAAAGTAACTTTGGCCCGGCGTTTTATTGACCTTGTTCAAGGTGAATCTTCTGTGACAGGCTATGTCGCATCTTTCGAATCTCTTTCTAAGTACGGGGTTGAATACATCAACACCCCATTGAAGAAAAATCAGAGATTTGTCTATGGCTTGAATAAGAATCTTACGAAGCCATTACTTCTGAAACTTGAGGTTTCATTTGATCAGCTTATTGATATCGCTCTTCGACTTGAAGAGGCCGATAATGAAGGTGATGTTGAAGTTGTGCGTGTCCAACGGAACTTCGACAATAACTTGAAGAGGCCTATCAAATTCAAAGGCCCAAATTCTAATAAGAAAGGAAAGCAACAAACTCAGGTAGCAAATGTTCCTACCTCTAGTCGTGGACGATGCTACAATTGTGGTTCCACAGACCACCATGTAAGGGAGTGCCCGAAACCCCTCTTTTGCCGTTATTGCAAAGGTTCGGGTCATCTTTTATCTTTGTGTCCTAAGCTTCCAAACAAGTGAGAAGGAAAGCTGCAGGCCCCTGGCAACTCTTCTCTTGGTCAAGGTATTTTGTGAAGGCCCGTTTTCCCGTACCCTTTGAATCGACAATAAACCACCCATGTCTAACTCAAATTGCACGAAAAGACGGATCATCAAGGGTGATAAAGAAAAATAGACAGAACAGAATCTCACACGAATGGAATAACATATATTATTTCAATAAAAATATTTACAGCGGAAAATTTTAAAATACAATATCAGAGTCTAACCTAGATTCAGCTTGGACAGTTATAAAACCTGCCCTTACAATTGCTGACAAACATCAAACAAAATACACCAAGCAAAGGCGATGAAAGAATATCTTCATGCGTCCATGAATATCTCCAGCTCTCCCCTGGAACTTCAACTTCCTTCGACTATCCTGAAACTACTCGGATCTGACCCAAGTATTGAAAATACCCGGATCAGGCTTGATAAACCAGCGTGAGAAAAACTCAATAATAAATGACAGTGTCATATATCAGCCTTTGGATAAAATCTTTTGAAATAAATAGTATCTCATAAGACCACGCCCACACATAAACACGGACGGGTTTTTACCTTATGATAACTAAAACACTTTTATATCAAAACCTTTGATATTATTTCTAATGACATCTCTTTGAAAACATTTGCAAATAAACTTATTAATCTTATCCGAAATGGTTACCCATATAGCATTTCGAGGCTATTCATTACGCCAATACAAACAAAACCGTAGGTTCTTATTGGAGAATGGATTTCCATACAAATGACCAGGCGCAGGATCTACCTTCCGAAATGGGTACACCTCTAGATGGATGTCCCGAGGCACAGAACATCTGCCCTCTACCAACACAAGACCGGCCCACCTCTGTAACTAGATGGTACCGAATATGTCATCCCCCGGTCGTTGCCGACCTTTAACCGAGCGCTCGTTTTCCATACACCACATTAATTAACATCCCGAACGTCATAGCGGGAAGAAATATATCTAGAAGGGGATGATCATACCCTAATGGGAATGACCCACATAGCCCTGCTGCATCTAATCCTGTTTCGGTCATTTCCGGTTTGATGAGGCTTAAGGCTACGATTACCTTTTCACAAAGCACATATCACATCTTTGAATGCCACATTGCCATTTCCGTTAACTACTAATTGCCTTCCACAAAAATACAACCCTTGAGCTTGTATGTCTCAAGGAGGGTGTTAAGCTAAGAGAAGTTGCCTTCTCCGCCACCACTGATGTACGTTTGTAAAAACCAATGTACGTAATCTTTAGAAATGCAACGTCGGACAAACGTCCATACAAGTTGTCCAGGAACAGGACAAACCGAAGGTACTTTCCTCGGCCATTACTAGGCGAGAAGCCCTTGCAATCCGCAAAATCTCTATCACGAGGAGACCACTGCTATATATAACTCTATAATTGGGTGCGACCCGAGCAAATCAACAAGCAGTCCTCACGCTAGGAAGATCCACGGTCTTCAATCACCATCTTCAACATGTCTTCACGTTCGAACGTACACATTGGTTCGAAGTGGTTTTCGGATAGGAATTAACCAAATCCGACTCCGGTTCCTTCGAAATCCAATCATCGATAAAAAGTGAATATGAGAATATAGGATTTATTAAGTCTCTTTTCACTTTAATTCTCTTCGGATGATTTCGAAATTCTCTTTCTTTCAACTTAGGATAATTCTAAGTAATTCATTCTTTTGTTTTGGAAAATATCTCAGATTTCTCTACTTAATTCTTGATCCAAATTTCTTAACTTTTAACTTAAGGAAAACATTCCCTTTATAATATCACCTTCCAAAACATCCATTTAATTTAAAGGATTATTCACTGTCCAAAATCGCGAATATAATTCCTTTAATAACTTTCACATTTAACTTATCAATTTAAATTGATTTCAGATTTACAAAACGGTGTTTATAAATTCCATTTTTATATCTCACTTGTAAGTCAAAATCCAATACTCTTATTTACCAATTCATTCCTAAAATTCATTATAAATTCTTTTCTAAACTTCACAGGTTAGTAGAAATCATTCATTTTGGAGATTGCTTAACTTTTGGATAATACCAATCTTCTTTTATTTTGGAAAACTTAACAGAATCTTTTTATTTTGAGAGCATCCGGGCTTTCCTTTCGATCTGTTCCACCCCTCGCCTAAGAAAAGAAAACATAGGCCAGGTAAGTTCAGGGCACTGGTTGCTCCATCCCTAACCTTAGTTAAACACCTTGTTTTATCTTCCCAGATCTCACAGGCGGGACAAATGTACTAGTCGTTTCCGCATACTCAGATTTTCAACTTCATTTTGGAATTGCTTATAAATATTCCAAATTATCTTTTTAAAACACTTAATTATCCTTTTTAAAACATTCACGATTATTCTTGGAAACGTTGTTACATTTAATCTCATATTCCAAAAGTTATACAATTCACAGCATAAAAGTGCTGCGGAAAGTGCTATATAAGCTTATTTGATTAAAACAACTTTTAAACATTCGATAATTCATATTTTCCAATCCAAATCTCTTTTAAATCATTTAAATAGATTTATCAAATTTATTCCATATTTTTCCTTAATTCAAAACATTCATTCGAACAGATTTTCTATTATGGTCACTAAACTGCACTAGCGCGATTTTTCTAGAAAATTGATTTGGACTTAATTCAAAATCTACTCATCGAAACTTTGGGTTTCTTTCTTCGTTTAGAAGATATGGATATAATAGTCCGGAATTTTCTTATCTCGAAGAATTCCGAGCAATATTCCACTCTATACATTCATTTGAACTTTTCGGCGCGAAATCGCGAACTACCGTTGCGCGACGCGTCTAGTTTTAACTTATTTTTCAACATTTGAAATAATTTATTCAAATTGGATTTCAATACTTATAAAATGATTAGAAACCATTTTAAATCAATGTTTTCACTTTTTAAAGCTTTTAAAATATATTTTCACTCTTACCACATTAAAATATTATTATATTCCCATTATTTTAATATTAAACTTTAAATCCCAATTTTAACTCAATTTCAATTCTAATCTCAAATTAAACATATTTAAAACTTAGATTTCAAATCTAATTCCAATTTAAATTTCAATTTAATCTCAAACTAAACTTCACTTTTTCAAAATCGATTTTAATTTCAATTTCACTATTCATCTAAATTTCAATTTCTAATTAGCTATTCTTTTCAAATCCGTTTCACTTCAAATTTCAAATTCTCTTTCATTTTAACTTTAATTTCACTTCTAAATGAAAAGAGACTTATTTTTCCACAATTTCTCATATTACTAAAATATGGTCTTACTAATCAAAGTGATTACTTAATCAAAATGAACATATCCAATATTCATATTTATTACTAACATAACATCCATTCAACAAATCACATGCATATGATTTCAAATCTAACATTCACTATTAATATCATAACGGGATATATTATCACAATTCACTTAATTTACTAATTTTCAAATCATCCATATTAACAATCAATTTGGTATAAACATTCATATGTTATAAGGGTGTAAATATGATTGTTATAACATAATCAAAATATAAATTCAAAAGCGATGAGAATTTCTCATATTACTAAAAAATGGTCTTACTAATCAAAGTGATTACTTAACTAATAGGAATTTGATATCCACATTATCATAACAACCATACAACAATCATATAACACTAGCATATTCAATACGGTAAATGTCATAATATTACTTCGGATTATCCAACATATCCAAACAATCAACCAAACATACATATCATCAAATAGTGATTATCTAACATAACAAATTAACATGATAATCAATAAAATTTAAAAGCGATGAGAATTTCTCACCTTTACCCAAATGTTTAACTTCCTACCAACATTCATATCAACAACACTTCACTAAACCTTATCATAACCATGCTTCCAAGTGCTCGACCATCTCCATCTTTACTTGCTTTGCTCACGTCCTTCCTTTATCAACTTCCAAACTCATGGCCTAAGGCCTTTTTTAAGAAGAGAAGAAGAAGAAGTGAATTAAGAAGAGGTTAGAGAGTAACAAGTGGATTAGTGCTTAAGCACTCCACTATTTTTAACCCTCCTACCTCTCTTAAGAGAGAAGCCATTAAAATAGCTTAAAGGAAGAAGAAGAAAAGAAAGATTTGTGTGAAAATGAAAGAGGTATGCATGGCTATTTATAGGAAAAAGTTTGAAATAAAATATTATTATGTAAAATGACCAAAATGCCCTTTACTTACTTTTTAACTTAACATCACATTTCAAATCATGCTTTATGTCACTTTCACTTAAGAAGTAAGTAAAGTAAAGTAATAATTATGTTTGGTTTGATTTGATGTTGATTTGATGTTTACTTTTGACTTTTCTTACTTACTTTTCTTAATTATATTCTAGAATTTTCTAAGTATGTTTATTAAAAGTAAACTTGATTAGTGAATTAATTAATACTTATACTATTTGAATATATGTTCCTATATAAGAAAATAAAGGTGCGACGACGTTGCGACAACTTTTAATTGACAAAACGTCGTTTTTCGACGAAATGTTTTACGGTCACATTTTGACGTTTTAGTTAAACTATGTATTGAAGTAAACCAAATTTAAAAATGAACTTTTTACTTCTTTAAATAAATTAAAACAAGTCTCTTTATATTCTAAAATCATATTTAATTAATATCAAAATCTCTAATTTTACCGTGTATGCAAAACTGACAAAATGCGACAAATTTTGGTTATTTTTATAAAACGATTATTAACAAATTTTTAAATCTTTTAACATACTTTTATTATCTTTATTAGATGTTTTAAATAAGATTTACCTTTTTTAAATAGATATTTAAATCCATTTATTTAAGCCTTTAATTATTATTAACAAAACTTAACTTTTGTCGATTTGTTCTAAAATCCAAATTCATACTTTTTTTTTATTTATTAACTATAAGAATATATAACTTCTTCACTATTATTTATTATATATATCATATTATTTAAGATTTAAACTCCTTTTTAAATTTAAATCGATCGAAATCTCTCATTTTCGAAGTAGCGAAAATACGGGTCGTTACATTCTCCCCTACTTAAAAGCATTTCGTACTCGAAATGAAAGTTAGATAAAGGAATCTATCTCATACTCATATCCTCAAAAAAATTTTGACTTATTTCTATTGATGATAGAAAAGAAGAAGGCCGATATCATAACAACACTAAAACAAATGATGCCAAACATATATAAAGATTCCCTACACTAAGCTGAGTACTTATCACTTTCTTAAAATTATATATACATACATCAAGTCAAACTTCTATCCTTCCCATCCTAGTGCGTACTGCACACTTAAGATAATGTATCCAACTATCAAACAAGACTATACCTCCAAAAACAACCAAACTATATCAACATAAATGAATACATCCACATAACCCATCCTCTGACCTAAGCATGTACTACACCTGAGGTCTATATATATACATACCAAAACATAATTCTAACCATTATCTCTTATGTCTTCTATTCAAGATAACTATCGAACTACTAAGTTGATAGACCCAACACATCATACTATATGTGATATTTGATTCGATCTATTATTCAAATCCACAACTTTTCTTTCGAACTAGTATCGATCCCCCGATTTTCTACTGCGGACTTTGATCAGACTTCTTGATCACAAACCCTTGCTTTCCTTGCATAGCTCTCAACTATGATAGAAAACTCGTGTACATAATCACAAACTCTCATCAATATTCGCCATCAAAAATTGAGTGATAAATCCTTTTTCGGATTGGTGTAAACACCTCAAAGTTTTGTACTCAAATCTTAGATCAAAATTTATGTGCCAAAATGATCTACGTTTAACTTAAGTATTTATTCAAATTCATCTTTACCTAATACATTTCTTCCAAACTTCTATTAATCCAAGTTTATTTCACAACCATTTACTTTCTTCTAAATCCATTATTACTTAAGCTTACAAATGACTTAACTTGTATAATATACCTTTACTTCCTAAGAGTATATATACATATCCCAAATCTTCAAATCGTCATTTACTTTAATTAGCGTCTTCAACAAATGTGGAATTCTATTATTCCAAATAAATAAGTTATAAAACTTAATCCCTAGTTTTCTTTACCTAAGGTCTCCATTTAGCTAATATTATTTATCTAATCCATATTTTAATAAGACAACTTTACTAAATGTACGTCCTTTTTCTTACAAAGTTAACTTATTTACCTATCCATTTTCTAAATCAAATTTCTTAACCTTAAATCCGTCAAATACCTTATAGTCAAATTGTGAAACTTAATTCACATGGTATTTGTTATTTAAACATTTTCATCCAACATTCAACTACTAACCATATTATTCAAAACTACCTCCTTCTAATCTTACTTCATTTTGAATTATAAATATTACCCTAAATGTATCATTATTTCAAATTTTATATTAGGATGATATTTCTTATATTTCTTGTTCCTAAATTTCACTTTGATTTTTTTTTAAACTTAATCAAAGTGTCTAAATTTCAAATTACCTTAACTCATTTATAAGTTATAGAACTTATCCTTTCATAATATATTAACCCAAAATTTCAATTTTGGCTTATCTTTTCTGTCTTATTGATAAGAATTTTTCTAAGTGTAAATTTTCACTTTACTTCCTCTAATTACACTTCTAGCTTCAATATTATCATCAAATATCTTATAATCAAATTTGTGAATTTTACTTCACAATATATTTGTACTTAGCTTTTAAATCCATCCATTATGATAATCACTTAATCATTATTATTTCTTAATACTAAGTATCTAAGGGTATATGATTACAGTTTTAAATTCTAGCTTTCAACTAATTGATCCTATATGAAATATCTTATAGTCAAATTGTGCAATTCTAATCACAAGATATTCATATTTTAGTTTTACTAAGCTAAATTACAATCAATCCTTAACCCAAAAGATAATAATATCTCTTTTAATATAATTGAAATATAAACCCAAGGTAAAATTATTTCATTTACCAATTTCTTTAAAACAAAATCATTTTGTAAAATTAACAAATACGCGCTCATATATATATAATACTCTCATAACTCATTCTAGGGCATTACTAACCCTATCTCTAATGAGTTACTCATCCTAGGATATTACTAATCCTATCTCTGATGAGAATTTACCCATAATAGAGCCAAGGTTCTCGCTTAACCTTCAGCTCTGATACCAAATGTGAAGCTCTGTTATCACGTGTGACGAACGGGAAACTCCTGGACCCGCCCCGGTAGGCTTTTCAACCATCCCGCTACCCTTCTGCTTTTCAACATGGGGGTACTCCTGCTTTTCAACATGGAGGTGACCACAAGTGATACCTCGGATCTGCTTTTACGGCAAGCCTCTCGACTATCAACCAACCCTTTCACACTAGGGACATGTAGGGGCAAGAGTCTAAGCTTCGTCACTGTTCACAAAGCGAGAACCCCCTATCATGCTGAACATAATCAAGCAAAACCGATGTACGTAATCTTTAGAAATGCAACGTCGGACAAACGTCCATACAAGTTGTCCAGGAACAGGACAAACCGAAGGTACTTTCCTCGGCCATTACTAGGCGAGAAGCCCTTGCAATCCGCAAAATCTCTATCACGAGGAGACCACTGCTATATATAACTCTATAATTGGGTGCGACCCGAGCAAATCAACAAGCAGTCCTCACGCTAGGAAGATCCACGGTCTTCAATCACCATCTTCAACATGTCTTCACGTTCGAACGTACACATTGGTTCGAAGTGGTTTTCGGATAGGAATTAACCAAATCCGACTCCGGTTCCTTCGAAATCCAATCATCGATAAAAAGTGAATATGAGAATATAGGATTTATTAAGTCTCTTTTCACTTTAATTCTCTTCGGATGATTTCGAAATTCTCTTTCTTTCAACTTAGGATAATTCTAAGTAATTCATTCTTTTGTTTTGGAAAATATCTCAGATTTCTCTACTTAATTCTTGATCCAAATTTCTTAACTTTTAACTTAAGGAAAACATTCCCTTTATAATATCACCTTCCAAAACATCCATTTAATTTAAAGGATTATTCACTGTCCAAAATCGCGAATATAATTCCTTTAATAACTTTCACATTTAACTTATCAATTTAAATTGATTTCAGATTTACAAAACGGTGTTTATAAATTCCATTTTTATATCTCACTTGTAAGTCAAAATCCAATACTCTTATTTACCAATTCATTCCTAAAATTCATTATAAATTCTTTTCTAAACTTCACAGGTTAGTAGAAATCATTCATTTTGGAGATTGCTTAACTTTTGGATAATACCAATCTTCTTTTATTTTGGAAAACTTAACAGAATCTTTTTATTTTGAGAGCATCCGGGCTTTCCTTTCGATCTGTTCCACCCCTCGCCTAAGAAAAGAAAACATAGGCCAGGTAAGTTCAGGGCACTGGTTGCTCCATCCCTAACCTTAGTTAAACACCTTGTTTTATCTTCCCAGATCTCACAGGCGGGACAAATGTACTAGTCGTTTCCGCATACTCAGATTTTCAACTTCATTTTGGAATTGCTTATAAATATTCCAAATTATCTTTTTAAAACACTTAATTATCCTTTTTAAAACATTCACGATTATTCTTGGAAACGTTGTTACATTTAATCTCATATTCCAAAAGTTATACAATTCACAGCATAAAAGTGCTGCGGAAAGTGCTATATAAGCTTATTTGATTAAAACAACTTTTAAACATTCGATAATTCATATTTTCCAATCCAAATCTCTTTTAAATCATTTAAATAGATTTATCAAATTTATTCCATATTTTTCCTTAATTCAAAACATTCATTCGAACAGATTTTCTATTATGGTCACTAAACTGCACTAGCGCGATTTTTCTAGAAAATTGATTTGGACTTAATTCAAAATCTACTCATCGAAACTTTGGGTTTCTTTCTTCGTTTAGAAGATATGGATATAATAGTCCGGAATTTTCTTATCTCGAAGAATTCCGAGCAATATTCCACTCTATACATTCATTTGAACTTTTCGGCGCGAAATCGCGAACTACCGTTGCGCGACGCGTCTAGTTTTAACTTATTTTTCAACATTTGAAATAATTTATTCAAATTGGATTTCAATACTTATAAAATGATTAGAAACCATTTTAAATCAATGTTTTCACTTTTTAAAGCTTTTAAAATATATTTTCACTCTTACCACATTAAAATATTATTATATTCCCATTATTTTAATATTAAACTTTAAATCCCAATTTTAACTCAATTTCAATTCTAATCTCAAATTAAACATATTTAAAACTTAGATTTCAAATCTAATTCCAATTTAAATTTCAATTTAATCTCAAACTAAACTTCACTTTTTCAAAATCGATTTTAATTTCAATTTCACTATTCATCTAAATTTCAATTTCTAATTAGCTATTCTTTTCAAATCCGTTTCACTTCAAATTTCAAATTCTCTTTCATTTTAACTTTAATTTCACTTCTAAATGAAAAGAGACTTATTTTTCCACAATTTCTCATATTACTAAAATATGGTCTTACTAATCAAAGTGATTACTTAATCAAAATGAACATATCCAATATTCATATTTATTACTAACATAACATCCATTCAACAAATCACATGCATATGATTTCAAATCTAACATTCACTATTAATATCATAACGGGATATATTATCACAATTCACTTAATTTACTAATTTTCAAATCATCCATATTAACAATCAATTTGGTATAAACATTCATATGTTATAAGGGTGTAAATATGATTGTTATAACATAATCAAAATATAAATTCAAAAGCGATGAGAATTTCTCATATTACTAAAAAATGGTCTTACTAATCAAAGTGATTACTTAACTAATAGGAATTTGATATCCACATTATCATAACAACCATACAACAATCATATAACACTAGCATATTCAATACGGTAAATGTCATAATATTACTTCGGATTATCCAACATATCCAAACAATCAACCAAACATACATATCATCAAATAGTGATTATCTAACATAACAAATTAACATGATAATCAATAAAATTTAAAAGCGATGAGAATTTCTCACCTTTACCCAAATGTTTAACTTCCTACCAACATTCATATCAACAACACTTCACTAAACCTTATCATAACCATGCTTCCAAGTGCTCGACCATCTCCATCTTTACTTGCTTTGCTCACGTCCTTCCTTTATCAACTTCCAAACTCATGGCCTAAGGCCTTTTTTAAGAAGAGAAGAAGAAGAAGTGAATTAAGAAGAGGTTAGAGAGTAACAAGTGGATTAGTGCTTAAGCACTCCACTATTTTTAACCCTCCTACCTCTCTTAAGAGAGAAGCCATTAAAATAGCTTAAAGGAAGAAGAAGAAAAGAAAGATTTGTGTGAAAATGAAAGAGGTATGCATGGCTATTTATAGGAAAAAGTTTGAAATAAAATATTATTATGTAAAATGACCAAAATGCCCTTTACTTACTTTTTAACTTAACATCACATTTCAAATCATGCTTTATGTCACTTTCACTTAAGAAGTAAGTAAAGTAAAGTAATAATTATGTTTGGTTTGATTTGATGTTGATTTGATGTTTACTTTTGACTTTTCTTACTTACTTTTCTTAATTATATTCTAGAATTTTCTAAGTATGTTTATTAAAAGTAAACTTGATTAGTGAATTAATTAATACTTATACTATTTGAATATATGTTCCTATATAAGAAAATAAAGGTGCGACGACGTTGCGACAACTTTTAATTGACAAAACGTCGTTTTTCGACGAAATGTTTTACGGTCACATTTTGACGTTTTAGTTAAACTATGTATTGAAGTAAACCAAATTTAAAAATGAACTTTTTACTTCTTTAAATAAATTAAAACAAGTCTCTTTATATTCTAAAATCATATTTAATTAATATCAAAATCTCTAATTTTACCGTGTATGCAAAACTGACAAAATGCGACAAATTTTGGTTATTTTTATAAAACGATTATTAACAAATTTTTAAATCTTTTAACATACTTTTATTATCTTTATTAGATGTTTTAAATAAGATTTACCTTTTTTAAATAGATATTTAAATCCATTTATTTAAGCCTTTAATTATTATTAACAAAACTTAACTTTTGTCGATTTGTTCTAAAATCCAAATTCATACTTTTTTTTTATTTATTAACTATAAGAATATATAACTTCTTCACTATTATTTATTATATATATCATATTATTTAAGATTTAAACTCCTTTTTAAATTTAAATCGATCGAAATCTCTCATTTTCGAAGTAGCGAAAATACGGGTCGTTACATATTTTCATTCAATCCTTGATGGCATTGTTTTAATTCGTGAGCTTTCTATTTTAGTTCTTTTTGATATGGGTTCCATCTCACTATTTTATATCAAAAGAACTTGTTGATTTTTTTTCTTTGAAAATATTTTAGGTTTGATGACTTCTTTGAGGATTGCGAATCCGGATGGTAGGTCCGCAACACTCAATTTGTCTTTATTGATGTCAAAATTATTTAATGTGATTTTTCTTTCCGAGCCGATATTTTTACTTAGGCTTCGGAATTGATTTTTTTGAAAGGATCGGCTTAATCATTGTGAAGCCCATATCCTATTTTTCGAGTGGACTATTCATCTTCGACATTTTCAATCTGTTAAGCAGATTTCTATTTTTCCTTTATGATTTTGATTCCAACTTGATGGCATCATTTTATTCCTTAAGCTCACTTATAAGGAAAGTGTTATTTCTCTCATTCATGTAGTTTGAGAAATTTTCCGGTATTTTGAGCTTGTCTTAGGATCATCACCTAAGCAATATCTTTTGTGTGGTGCTAAGGTCTTTTCAGTTTGACTTTACCACCGGTTTTCATTTGCTACGAGTTGCGGAAGTCTTACCGCATTCCGCACTCGTTATGATTCTTATGAATGACTTATTATGTCATTCAATTTGTCCAGCTTATTTCATCCATTTTATAAATCGAATATTCTATGAATATTTCGATGAGACTATTCTTGTATTTACTGATTTTGGATGAAAATAGTAATTTAAAATTTTGCAAATCTTTTTCATAAGATTTATTTATAAGTAAAACTGGATTTTGTTCTTGAAACGAACAAAGAATATTCTTAAAACTTTTTAAGAGATTTATTTATCCTATAAAAAATGATTTTGTGATTGTATTGCCCGTTGAGTGCTTTAAGAATTTTGGTCGATGCGCTTGATCAACGTTATCGATAGGAATTTCCTAAACGCTTTGATGAGACAATCAGACACGGTATATTGACTTGTAAATTGTAAATTTTTCTAGAAATATTTTTACATTGAAATAATTGTGATTTTGAAAGTTTTAGCTTTTCGAGAAAGAAGATTATTTAAAAGAAATTCCTTCTTTTCGAAACTCTTATTCTTGTGATTCCTGAAGGGGAACCAAGACTTTGCTATTTGTACCAATACTAGTCGTATTGGTTTGGATGTCGTTATCTTGCAAAGGAGAACATGCTATATCTTGTGCTTCTAAATCATTATAGCTTATCGAGACTAGATATGCCACTCATGATCTGGTTCTCTCGGCTATTGTTTTTACTTTTGGATTTTGGCATCATCATATTTGGATGAGAAATTTGTTCTCTATCTCGATCATAAATCCTTGGAATATTTATTTTCTCATACGGAACTCCATGTTAACTCGAGTTCCTGACATCTTATGTTCTTGATATTCTTTTATTCCTGGAAGGGAAATTGTGTTGCCAATGTGCTTTGTCGTAAGCAACAAGTGGTTGATTCTTTGATGTTGTCTGAATGGAATTATCTTTTCATCAAGTTCATCGGACGTTTTGGTATACTTCGTTTTATTGAGTTTCATCTCATTTCTTTTATGGACTAGCGTCCGATGTCCTTTTATTGTGTTCGGTTCATTGGACGTACCGTTTTTGTACTACGTCGGTGTTCTGAAATCATTCGGGCTCGGATCATTGGACGTACCGTTTTCGTACTGCGTCGTTGTTCCGAATTGTTTGATTCATTGGATGTACCGTTTGTACTACATCAATGTCTTTGCTTCTGATTCATTGGATGTACCGTTTGTACTACATCAATGTCTTTGCTTTTGATTCATTGGATGTACCGTTTGTACTACATCAATGTCTTCGCTTTTTGATTCATTAGATGTACCGTTTGTACTACATCAATGTCTTTTCTTTTTGGATTCATTAGATGTACCGTTTGTACTACATCAATGTCTTTGATTCATTGGATGTACCGTTTGTACTACATCAATGTCTTCGCTTTTTGATTCATTGGATGTACCGTTTGTACTACATCAATGTCTTTGTTGTTTGATTCATTGGATGTACCGTTTGTACTACATCAATGTCTTTGATTCATTGGATGTACCGTTTGTACTACATCAATGACTTTGCTGTTTGATTCATTGGATGTACCGTTTGTACTACATCAATGTCTTCGCTTTTTGATTCATTGGATGTACCGTTTGTACTACATCAATGTCTTTGTTGTTTGATTCATTGGATGTACCGTTTGTACTACATCAATGTCTTCGCTCTTTGATTCATTGGATGTACCGTTTGTACTACATCAATGACTTTGCTGTTTGATTCATTGGATGTACCGTTTGTACTACATCAATATCTTCGCTTTTTAATTCATTGGATGTACCATTTGTACTACATCAATGTCTTTACTTTTGATTCATTGGATGTACCGTTTGTACTACATCAATGTCTTTGCTATTTGATTCATTGGATGTACCGTTTGTACTACATCAATGTCTTTTCTTTTTGGATTCATTGGATGTACCGTTTGTACTACATCAATGTCTTTGCTATTTGATTCATTGGATGTACCGTTTGTACTACATCAATGTCTTTGCTTTTTGATTCATTGGATGTACCGTTTGTACTGCATCAATGTCTTTGTTGTTTGATTCATTGGATGTACCGTTTGTACTACATCAATGTCTTCGCTTTTTAATTCATTGGATGTACCTTTTGCACTACATCAATGACTTGGCTTTTTGGTTCATTGAACGTACCGTCTTTGTACTACGTCGGTGTTCCAAAATTATTCGAGTTTCTAGTTTCTCGGGCGTACCGTATTTGTACTACGCCGTTGCACCGGCTCAATTTTCTGCTATTCATGACGTGTTTCACGTTTCTCAATTACGGAAATGCCTTCGAGATTCCGATTCTATTCTTGAGCCCGGTGTTGTGGAAGAAATTGAAGTTTCGCCTAATTTAACTTATGAGCGACATCCTATTCGTATCATTGCTTCGGAAGTCAAACGACTTCGAAATAAAGATGTTCCGCTTGTTAAAGTTCAATGATCTTCAAATCCTATGGATTGCTCTTGGGAATCCAGAGAATTCATCGAGCGATCCCGTTCGTGCTAACTCTTTCGTGCTCTTTATGGTGAACTTCTTATTTCAATTTTCTTTTGTGTTAATATGCTTCTATGGTTGTTACTTCTTATATTTCCTTCTTAAGTATTGCGTGGACGCAATTTCTTTAAGGAGGGGAGTCTGTAACAACCCGCATATTTATCGATTTTATATTCAAATATTTTATTTAAATATTTTATCGTTTGTCGGATTTTGGTCCGAAAAGCTACTTTTTGCAAACAGCCGAATTAGGACTCGAGACCACCCCCATTGAGTTCAAAATGCCGTTTGCGACCTTTTTGAGTATAAGCTTCGATATGTTTGGAGAAAGTTGATTTTTGCCATTTTTTCACTTAGGGTTTTGGTTTGGGCTGAACCCACTTACTAACTCAGTTCCAACCCACTCCAACTCTTCATTACTTCATTTCTAATTCCTAACTCTTCAAGCTTTCAACAATGGAGGAAGAGAATGGGAAATAGAAATTCCTAAGCCCTAGCTTGCTTTGCAAATCCAACTTCTAGCTCCAAAATCTATGAGAACCCATTGGTAAGCTTCCTCTTCTTCTTCTCCAACTCATTCTCTCTTTGATTTCAGAAATTTTCTAAATCTAATTTAGGAAATGTTTCTCTTTTAAGCTTAGATTCAAGCTTCTAGAGTTGGATTTGAAGAGTGGTTGATTCCCCTTTGCTTTCAAGCTTCATCTTCATAAATTTTAGTTCAAAGGTGAGAATTTTAATCTCACATCTAAGTCTATGAGTTATCTTCGAATGTTAGGTATGAATTCCTAACACTTATTCGTGTGCATTTGCTTTTGGATTGGATTGAATTGGTGTATATTCCAATTTTTAGTGTTTTGAGTTCAATTCGTTAAAAATCCTAACTTCTATGTTTGAACATGTTTTTGGTGATGCATCGAGGAGCATATAGGGCCGGGTAGTCGATTGACATAAACCCTTAGCGCCGTTGCTCGTGCGAATGCAATTTTGGTCATGATCGAACCTCATTTGTAATAGGCAGGGAAGAGGCTGGGAACAGGTTCGGCCGACCGACCCCCCTGGTTCGGTCGACCGACCTGCTTCCAAGTGCATAAGCACTTTCTGTTTTAAGGTTCGGTCGACCGAGTACAGGGTTCGATCGACCGACCTGTTGTCCCGAGAGGTTTCCAACCTTTGGTTCGGTCGACCGACTCAGGGAGTCCGGTCGACCGACCTGATGATTTTTGCCAGATTTGCCTATTTTGCTAATTTGTTTGAATATCCAACTTTAATCGATTCGTGTTGTCTCCCTTTTGTTGTCGTCATTTATTATCGACTTTGATGACCTTTCCTTTGGGAATTTTAGATATATCCACTTTGATGGATTTTATATCGATTTCTTTTGGATTTTTATTCACATCTTCGTATGTGAATTTTAGTGATTGATTGTTTATACAATCTTCTTTGTGTTTTGTCACTTTAAAAATATAAAGGTTTTCTATACTAGTAGTAAATATCAAAACTCTTTCCTCAAACGATTTCAATACTATTTTAATACCAAATTCGTTTATAAAACCGTTTTCCTATCTATTAGTATATACAAACCTTTACCTCACTCGTATGAGAAATCTAATTAAACGACTTAGTAAAACAAGTGGTATGAAACGCTTGCATTCACTTTGTTGGTTAATTCTTGGACTTGTTCGATTGAAACTCTTGTGACAATTTTCTAGTGGAGATCTACAATTTGTTCGTAAATATTTAAGTTAAGCTAGTGGTTATGGGACATGATGCTAAGCTCATATATTTACTAGCTTACTGTAATCGACACTTCTCGATGATCATGACGATCATTTTTGTGATTTAGACTAGCAATGTGCGATGTCTCTTTGTCTGTAAGGGAGACTAAACCCCGTTTTGTGGAGTTTCGACTCAATTTGGGTGGGGTAGCAACCCACGGTCTTCGGACCATTCGTGTGTCAGGTCTTCGGACCATTCGTGTGTCAAATTAATGGCTAGCTACCATGAGATAGCTTCTCGTTCATGTGTTACAGCTGTTGGTGAGTTTTCATGCTCCCGTTCATGTGATAGGCCTCCCCCCTTATTTTGTGAAATGACTGGATTTCGTGTGTCGAATTCTGGAATTTATACTTCACCTATTTTTGTGATTTCTATTGATATGATTTATCAATTCTTGTGCATAGGTGAATTCGTGTGTCATTAACTTGTTGTGAATACAAGTTTTGGGTATGATACCCTTTTTGGATCTTTGAGAAGATTCTTTGATATTGATTAATCGTTTGTTGATTATCATTTACATACTTATAGTAGTATGCCGTTATGGATGTTATACGTCTATGCCATATCTTATATGTCATTTATTGTGGCTTGGTGAATGAAATTAGGAGTATGACATTCCTTTTTATCTTGAGTAGATCTTTGTGATATTGATTAGCCTCTTGTTGATTTTTCAATTACTTATATATCACAGCTTTGCATTGTGATTATTATATGTTTATGTCATATCTCTTATTATATATCACTTCATCTGATATTTATAGCTAGACTGATCCGTTTATTATTTTCTTCTTAAATAATACTCGGGTCAGACTGAGATATTACAGGTGCTTCTGCTTGACTCCTTATCGGACTATCATCTGACTTTTGGCTAACTACTTAGATTAGTAGTCTTTTGTTGTGTACATTTGAGATACAGACTCTATGATGTATACTTATTCTTTTGTCTAGCACTTGTATCTATTCTTTTTGATGTTGTGGATCTTGTTTGACCACTACTTTGATATACACTTTTATGTGTAATATTCATATCTATTTCCGCCTTTGTGATATGAATTATCTGTGACTGATTTATGTTAAGCTTATTTCTATATTTGTTTCCGAAGACATCATAGCCACTGTGTAGTAGCTTTGAGTTTGTGTCGGCATGTCGGATTTCCACTTGAAAAGATTTGCTACTATTTGACATATCGATGCTCGCACAAAGCAATTACACGGATGGTCGCTCCTCAACAGCCTTATTCTCCATGCTAGTTGACAGCATTACTCCGTAGTGTTCTTGGCTAGCGTGGGTATAGAGGTGGGGCGTCACAAAGGGGTAGCTCCAGTCTTATGTTGCAGAGGATCGAGAGTGGTCCTCGATACTCTGATCTAGGCCAAGTACTATGACGAGCGGTACCCCAATAGCCCAGATATTGTATGGAATCCAATCTCCATTAAGCGCCTGTATGGTTTTGATCGTGCCCAACTATTGCTGGAACGTGAGATGCAAGAATTTCAGTTAGATTCTATTTTACATTCTATAGACACTATTATAATATCAAGCGAATTTGATAAAAATGTTTTGGTTATCGTAAGGAAAAAACCTGGCAGATTTATTTATGGCGTGGTCTTACGAAATACCTTTGTTTCAAAGGATTTTCAAAAACTTTAATAATCCAATTGAGTGTGGTTTTCTCAAGCTGGTTTTCAGGACTGACTCGAGTGTTGTTTTATTATAATGCTCGGGTCAGACCGAGTTGTACAGATTCAGGTTAAAAGCTAGGGAGCTCGAGAGGCGATTGGATAGCAGAGCGTACTTTTGTATTTGATAATTATTTCAGCCGTGTAAGGACAAGTATTAAGTTGTCCAAGTGATGGATGTTTGTTGTATTCTGATGATGGTATTTATATATAATAGTAGACATTTCTTCGTATTTAAAAGCCGTTATTATATATTCTATTTTGTTCCGCTACGATTGTGAGACTCTGAAGTTGTTTTCTTCTTCTTTTTCCATCTCTTTCTTCTTTAACCCTGAAGACTCGTACTTCTGTTCCACTTTGAGTTGAGTTATTGTGGAATATTTCCAGCTCAAAGGGGTATGGATTTGCGGGCCGTCACAGTTGGTATCAAAGTTAAAGGTTAAGCGAGAGCCTTGGCTCTGGTGGGGATTACTCATTAGAGATGGTGTCAGTAGTGATCTGGAATGAGTTTGAGTGTAATAATAGATTTGAACGCGTATTTGTTAGTGAATATAAAATGTTTTAATATTGTGTTGACTTATAGATTGGATGGTACGCCGCTATTCCGACATGAATTTATAAACATTTGAACACGATAAACCGACACAATATTGTTTTGAAAATAGGCGAATGAATTACTTTTACCCAAAATGTATTTTGCTATAAAAAAGAAATAATTTTCTAAAAATTATTATATATAATTGTAGTGTTTGGATGGTAATATTATAGTCAAATGAGATTATAAATTAAAATAGTTTACATAGCTAATATTGGATTTGAATCAAAATTTAAAATGAGGAGATTAAAAATGAAATTTAACTTGGGTTTAGTTGAAGAAAAAATAAATTTTTGAGAGTAAATTAATGGTGATTTGGAAGAAATAAATTAGTGAAGCAGATTGGTTAGATGGATTAAAATGGATAAATTTTTGGATGTGATTAGGCTGGAAAATAAAAATTTAGTTGGATTTGAGAAATAAGGATCAAACTGAAATTAACTTAACTGAATAAAGTTGAGTTGAAATAGAAATAAATTGAAATAAAATTTAGTTGATTTATAGATGGCATTGAATGAAATTAAATTCTTACTTAGATAAATAAAAGTAAGTTAAATAAGAAACTGATTTGGAATAAACGGATTTGATAGCTTATAAAAATCGGAGTTTATGAAATAAAAATGCATGTATGGCTAAACAAGTGTATAATCCCGACTTCAAATGAAAAGTGAATATATTCGAGCCTAGAATGAATGGAAGTGTGAATAATAATAAGTGTGTGACTTATAAAATTTAAAAGTGGGATTGATAAGCTAAAATAAAATTTGTTTGATGTTTTGGAAAATGAAATAAAAATCCAAACTTGAATTATAAGATAAAATTGAACTCATGAAAATAATGAAGTGATTTTTGAGATAAAAGTCAAGTATTGAATTATAAATTGGAAGTGAACTAATTAGATAATTAATTAGTTATTGAGATATGGAAATGGAATCTAATTTAGTTAAATAAAAGTTGAATTGGGAGTTATTAATGGAGTTTGGAAATAAAACTCGAGTTATAAATAAAATTTGACCTGAATTGTTAGTAAATTAAATATAATTGGGTATGTTATCGAATGAAATGGAATTGAATTAAAATGGGGATGTCTTGATTGCAACTAAAACCCAGGTGATTGGAAATAAATTGAGAATGGGATAAAAATTAAAATGGATTAAGAGAATGGGCTAATTGAATTAAATGAAAATTTGATTCGATGAGAATCAAATTAAATGGAAGTGTACGTATGCAAGAATTTGGAATAAATTGAAGAAAAATTAAATTAAGTATAAAGTTAATACAAACTTGGCTTCGAGTAAATAAGTAAAATCCCATTAAATAAAATTTTGGGTTAAATTAATTTGGGGAAATGGTTAATATAAGCATGGAATGTTGTCAAGCTTAATGAAATGGTTTTAAATGATTAATGCAGAAAATAAATGAATGCAAATGTATAGTTGGTGAGTAAATTAGAAATGGAATCAAAATTAATATAAATTATATTGGAATCAATTTAAAATGGTTATAAGCTTAAGTAATTGTTTATTCACACGAATATCGTCGAATTTGTATAAAGATAATTGTAGTTTGACGAAAACAAGATTATATAAAATTCTATAACTTAATAGAAGCAAATAGAATTGATTTTGGAATAAATTAAAATGAATATGATTTCGTTTCATTTAAAAATGAATTGAATGTAGGCAATTGAGTTGTAAACCATTGAAATTGAATGAAATGGTATATGAATCGATTGAAAGCAATTAAATCTTTATCGAAACCTTATAAACTGCTTATGGAAATTACTTTGTGAAACTACCCGCCTTTCTCTCCATAGAAAGACACATTATTATTAAGAAAGAAAGGGATAGAGAAAAGAAAAGATAGAGAAGAAAGAAAGGTACAACATCAGAATCTCAACAGCGGAACGAATAAATTATATTAATCACATAATATATTACATAGTATCATATACATCAGAGATACACAACTTATACATAACATACTAGACAGTTATAAACACCTTTCTAGTTATACAATTCAATATACAATATAGATATCAATATAGAGATCAACACAGCAGAACCACTATATTTCTACAAACGCTGAAGCCTCCTGCTCCATATCTCCTCCAGAATTCGTCAAAGCTAGCCTGAATCCCTTGGCTACTCGTAAAAATTTGAGTACCTAAGAGTTTAAGAAAGATAGAAATAATCTCCGCGTTAGACATGGGTGTGGTGTGAGTAAACGGTTAAAGTTGCTTAACTTTAAAAACTTTTGAAAACAAAGGTATCACGTAAGATTTCCCACACATAAACATGGGTAAGTTTTTACCTTACGCTAACCAAAACTTTTAATAGGAAATCCAGTAATATTATAATAGGGTCTAGGGTTTTTCAAATAAATAAGAAATAGCTGAAATTGTTACATGATTAAATTCCAGCATACTAGCCGCAAAGTGGGTAATACAATCAAAACTGTAAGGGCGCGTAGGAAGAATGAGTTTCCATCAATGGCAGGGCTACTAGGGTATAGCCCGTTACAGTACGGGGCCTAGATCACCATACCGAGGATTACTCCCAATCCCCTACAACACAAAGCCGGAACCAACCCTTACTAGACAGTCCCGAATAAGATAATCCCAAGGTTGCAGCTAGCAGCCGCCCACATAGCCGAATAAAAAGGGACTCTAGACAGGGGTAAATCCTATCCTACTTGGGTGCTACCCACTTAGCCTTGCAGCACCTCCCCTGTTTTAGCCATTCCCAGTTGATGAGGCATGAGGCTACGATTACCTATAGAGAAAACATCTCTTAGAATGCTCATCATCCACCTGACGATGTGTTGAAAGCATTCAATCCATACAAGTTGTTCTGGGTTCGAACGAAACCAACGACATTATCTCATTACACTCATTTTGGAATCAGCCTCAAAATTAACGACAATAACCCTTGCTCTCTGAATCTTCATCTTCACTTGAGATTCACAGCCTAACGTTAATTTGGATCGATATGGTTTTCGGATATCCAAATTTGGAAACCCGATTCCGGTCTCATCAAAATCCAAAATGCCATCTTTTAGGTCCCAATTGTTTTAAAGTTAAAACAATTCAATTCAAATCATTATATATATTCACACAAATAGATAATTCATATATCCATAAATAGATATCCATATCATCACAATTCAACCAAATTATCTCATATCACATATCACACATACCTCATCAGAGATATCAACAATCAAGGCATTCAACCTCAATCAGCCATCCATAAGCAATGATTTATTAATCACACCATCTATAATTAATTTAAAATGAAATAAACTAATTACTTCATCTCTAATTAATTTATTTTAAATTAAATTAATTATTTTCATCACAATAAATCTTGCCTACTTAATCATTAATTAATTACAAACCAATTAATTAATCATCTTCTTAAGTAATCACCGTTGATTAATTATTCTTTAATTACATTAAGTAATTAACCCTTAGTTAATTACACTAATTAATTATCTATAAACCATTACCATAATTAACTTTTATTTACTTCATTAACTATAATTAATTACATTAATCCTTAATTAATTACAATTAATTAATTTCCTTATAATCACTTACTATTGGTTAATTAATCTTAATTAATCAACCCTCAATTACTCTCATTAATTACATTAATTAATGATCCTTAATTAATTACTTCCATTAATTAATTAACTATAATCAATTACATTGATCCTTAATTAATTATATTAATTAATTAAACTTTAATTAATCACTTCCATTAATCAACCTTAATTAATCATAAACAGTAATTACCATCCTATAGTTACTTACCTCAATGAATAGCACCTTAATTAATTACACCAAGTAATTAATCCTTAATTACTTCTACCAAGTAAGTATTCTTTAATTACTTCCCATTAAGTAATCTCCCTTTAGTTAATTACATCCTAGTAATTGTACATTAACTACTTGCCCTAAGAAATTAATCAATCATCAAGATTATCTATAATTAATCAATCAATTAATTAATCACATTCATTTGATTAATTACAATTGGGTAATTCATCCCTTACCCTTTAAAAAAATTAGTTAATCTTTAATTACAGATTAATTATTCCTCAATTATTAATTAATAAACCTTAATTAACAATTAGTAAAACTTAATAACAAATTAATTAATCCTTAATTAATCAGTTAATCAATTCTTAATAACAATTAATTAACCCTAATTAACAGTTAATTAATCTTCAATTAACTTCAATTATAGTTTAATAATTTATCAATTATTAATTAATAAAGCCTAATTATTAATTAATAAAACTTAATTACAAATTAAGTACTTTTTAATTATTAGTTAATTAATCTATAATCATTAATTAATCATCTCTAATTACTTAATTAATTAATCTCTAATCGTTATACTTAATTATAAATTAATTATCCTTTAATTAATTGACTTATAACCCTTAATTATTAATTTTAAATAAATTAAATCAAGTAATTACTCTTATTTAATCTTCAATCATTATTAATTAAATTAATTACTTATACTTAATTTCCTTTAATTAACTTAATTAATTTCAACACATTAAAACCTTAAATTTTTTTAAGATAAAACATTATCTTATTTATTGCCATAATTCTCATTGAAACATTTTAAACCATTTTATCTTCATAAATAACTTTACTTAATTAAATCTTTAATTAAGATATAAAATAAATTAAACATTTAACTTGATAAATTTAAAGTTAAAAAACATAACTTCCATAACTTTAAACATTTATCAAATGACAGTTTAAACTAAATTCAATTTGAATTTTAAAATTAGTCTTTAATTTTATTTCTGCTTAAGTTTTAAAATAACTTTAACAAAATTTAAATTAAACAAATTCTCAAACTTCTTATCAATGTTAATGAAAACAACTATTATATAAAGTAAATTATACAAGAAAGTTCTAAACCAATTTCATTTTTTAAATTTTAAAAACCTTGTTTAATATTTTTTTAATTTTGCTTAACGCTTGCTTCGGGTCAAACCAGAAGACCACTCTGGTCTAACCGAGTTTCTTTCCTTCTTTTCCCATTTCAAAATCTAGTTTTAGTTATCAATTTAAATAAAAACTGGAACCAAAGCACTCATGTCCACTCGAAACACACTCGGGTCCATCCTCGAGTCTTCATTTCAAAACCCAAGATATCCTTCGAGTCGCCCACGAACCCATCTTCCCTGACACAAGAAATCATCGCCATGCATGTTCATGGCCGTTTGCCAGTGCTCCGGCGACCTTCATACGTTCTGGCAAGTCGCGAATCATCTCAGCAGTCGATTCAAGCTAACAATTCGACAATCCAAAGCCAAAACGAGTATGAGTAACCCAGCTCGAAACTGGAACTTGACATCACCAGAAAATTTGTCTCGCAACATGTTACAAACCACCAGTGCTCGTGCAACCGAGTCCCAAGCTTCAACATACATCCACACGCCCAATGCCCAAAGTCCTATGCACTCCGATCACGCAAAGACATCGCGGCGACCACATTTCTGTCCTCGTTCCCTTTTTGAGTCTTAAACCCTAGTTTCGCACACCGCCTATGCCACGTCGAACGATGGCCACTCCCACTATTTTTCTCGAACACCCAGATCACTTAGCCAGCTACAGTAGGAACCCCTACCTTCACCGTCACCTAGATCATCGCGATTTCCCCAAAAACCCAATTCTGGTCAGATCCAAAATGCACATTCAATAATTCATTAAAAATTGAGATTTTAATTTTAAAAATCCTAACTTTCAAAGTTGATTCGAGCTATAATCCTGAAACAATAATTTTCAAAGTTTGATTTTTACGTGATTCAAAGATTTCCACTCTTTCCATTTTTCCCAGATAAAATTTCAAATGTTTAACTCAAATTTGTTTTTAAGTTAATTTATGACTAAACAAACATTTATTCTTTGTAAACTAAGTCACTATAGAGATTAGAAGAAGAGAAATTGAAATTTTAACTAAATATAAACTATGTAATATGAAACGGAGAAGACAAGAATTCAACCAGACATGCACACATGAATCCATATATATATATATATATATAGATTTTACACTTATTTATACACATACAGGCATCATCAACACAGAGATTTCATAAGCAACAATCAATCATCTACTTAAACTTTTAATTAAAGGTTTACTCGCCATTTGTAAATGCAGAGAGCGGAAAAATTGGGTTGAAACTTTGAAAACTTGAAACTTGAAAAGCTTTGGATTTGAAGAGATGATCTTTAAGACTTTGATTACAGGTTGCTTGCTTGAACTTAGGTTTGTTGCTGGTTTCTTGCTTGTTGATTTGAAATTGTTACAGGCTTTTTTGAAAAATGCTTTTCAGGTTGCATTTTGAAATTGAACTTTTCTTTGGTAGGAGGTTACAGATTTTGAAAATGCTTTGAGGTATAAAATGGTAGCAGGTTTGATGACATTTTTTCTGGTTTGCATTTGTTTTAGAGGAGAAGAATACATACTTTGGTTTAAAAACGAATTGCAAAGTTTTGAAAAATGGTTGTAGACTCGAATTTGTTTACAGATCAGGGATTGAGGAGAGGAAATTGTTTACTGGATATATGAATTTATGTTCTTTTCCGGTTTGTAAAGTTTTGAAAATGTTTTACAGGTTGTATACTTTGAACTAAGGAGTATTTTTGGTTTTTGAAATGAGATTAGAAAAGAAACAGGAAGGGAAGATGAATGTTTATATAAACTAATTTATGGTTTATTTAAAATTAAAGAAAATAAAAATAAAATGTGTGACACTTGTCTCTACCACTATTTATATGCTAACATATGTTATTTTAAGGGGTTTATAACTTAACACTTGTCCTAATTTATTTTTATATCATTTTTTAATTTTTTTAAGCTTTTTAAAATTAATTTTCTTAATTAATAAGTGCATTTCTAATTTTAAATAAATAAAACTTTTAAAAGAAAATTGAAAAAAAAAACCAATCATATATAATATTTTTAATCCATATTTAAATGTTAATACAAACCTTTTGTAGTTATTTACTCTTAAATAAATACTTTTCCAAATTTATACTTTAAAGAAATAATATAAAACAATCTTTTCTTAAATAAAAACCTTATCCATATTTTATATCCAAAATATTTTTAAGACATATATCTTTTAACTTCAAATTTTAAATCCAAATTCAAATTCAATTTAAAATCCAATTTAAGATCAATTCAAATAAATATAGATATCAATTTTAAAAAAACACATTATTAATTGTAAATAATTATCCTATTTAAAATCAATTTTAAATACACACATATATACACATTTAAACAACACTTATTAAATTAGAAAATAATAAGTCTATTTAAAATCTATTTATAAAATAACACAATTTAAATTTGTAAATTATTATTCCATTTAAAAATCTAGTTATAATTATATTTAAAAACATCACATTATATTTATTGTTTGAAATTAACAAATTTTACCAATTTTAAATAATTAATTAGGAGATTATCACATTTTAAATTCCTTGAAATTCCGAGGTGTCATATTCCTCCTCCCTTAAAAGATTTTCGTCCCCGAAATTTAAAACGAAAGATAATCCAAAATTTTATTTTATTTCAAACAATTCAAGCATACATATCAACCATACACAATCAACCAAACAAACATTTTCATCCAAACAAACAATTTATTCTATCAAACGACTCTAGCTATCCGGACACGGATCCAGATAAGCTTCCTGAAATTATCCAGAGTTTCCCAGGTACAGGCACCGGGATACTCACTGTACTGAATCCAAACAAGCTATACCACTAAGCTACTTAGCACCTACCCATCTAGATATATAATCTACACAAGATACCTGATCACCGACAAGATCGACTCAACTACCAAATCCTTATGAACTGCTGGTTCCACAACCAGAGATGGATCATACACGTACTCCCTCAAAGATATGTGAAATACCTTGGATCCCAGTCTTCCAAACTGGCAATTCAACCCATATAAGCCAACCACTAATTTCTTACAAGAGCACAGAAGAATCCAATATACCTCGGAGCTAACTTCCCAGTCTTACCCAATCTTATTGCTCCTTCGATCGGAGAAAATCTCAACAAAAACAAAGTCTCCAACTTTGAATTCCTAATTTCTCCGTCTCTTAACCTCAAAACTCTTCTGACAGTTCTAGACTGCATACATCCTTCCTGATCAGCTCAACCTTCGCTAATGCCTCTTGAAACAAACTGGACCAAAAACAATCCAAGAAAAAGATCCTCTCAAGTTCTACCGAAATCAAAAACACAAACTCTACTTCACATTCATCGGTAGACTTCAACTTACTTCTCCTATCCGAAAAGGAGAAAACTGGTGCACTTGCCAATCGGGCCACAAATCCCGAAAAATTTCCAATAGAAACCATCTAATCCAAAACACTACAACTTCTGGTTGCTTCCACTCTAGAACAGCTGCCACCTTGCTTCCGCTGCACAACACTGATCTGGGACATATGAGAATGTCGTCGATGAACACGAGCACAGACTAGACCGCACATCCCAGAAATATGGTTCAACAGATCCATAAAGAGAAAACTCAGAAGATCCAAGAAATACTAAGCCGCTTTACCAAATTCTTTCTCTAGGAGACATCCTTCTACCTAGCTGAATTACCGGTAGCTCCATAAACCAAGTCGATATGGAACTCAATCTCCAATACAAGCAGACTTTTGACTTCCTTGAAGACTTCCGAAAAAATCTCTAATGACTTCTATAACTCAAGAGAACACTCAAACTATCGCAAGTGACTTTTGCGATCTTATCAATCCAATATCTAGAGATACTATTCTCTCTTTACAAATCAGAACAGCTTATGCCTGACTAACCAATCCATCGAAGAAACGGGTCCACTCTGCTGCTTTTGAATTCCACCTCTAGGAAACTGCTAATCCAAAAGATCTTCGTGCTGGCACACAGAATACTACCCAGCTGCATCACTGCCTCAGACTCCAAAAAATTCTATCCAAAGCTCCATGAACCTCAAAACTATATCAACCAATCCCACACAGAGCCTTGAGATACGCAGACATCTCCTCAAGAAACTCGGGCCGCAAGCCAAACACAAACATCCTGCTGAACCTAGTCTCATCAACGATGCAGACATACTACCTTAAACTTGCTCCAAATAAAACATTTGCAAAAACATCCATCGTCACTGCGTCTCATCACGCAGTTGCTCCTTCCTGAAGTTGCCAAGACACCATTGCTAGCTTCTGCATAACTGATCGATCTAAATTCTCGTAAATCCGCTCACACGAGCGCAATCAAACTTACATTTCAAAGATGGACTCTAAACCTTAACAGGTTTCCTTTAGAGATTGGTGAAATCCTTACACCATGATGCAAAGCTTACTCAAGACGGTATTGGGTCTACAGTCTGAATAGATACACTTCCAACCTCAACACTCAGACTTCTTCTATTGGTAGTCATGCTTCACCCACTACTGCCATATCTACCTCTAGAACTCATATTGGAAAACCCGAACAGGTACCCCAACAAATAGGTAGATATATATATATATATATAGTTATATAAAAATTACAAGTACGCTCTCTCAAGAAAGACGCCACTCCAGAGCCTAGGTATTCCCTCAACCTATGCTCTGATACCAAATGAAACGACCCGCCTTTCTCTCCGCAGAAAGACGCATCATTATTAAGAAAGAAAGGGATAAAGAAGAGAAAAGATAGAGAAGAAAGAAAGAAACAGCATCAGAATCTCAACAGTGGAAAGAATAAATTATACTGGTCACATAATATACTACATAGTATCATATACATCAGAGATACACAACTTATACAACACATACTAGACAGTTATAACCACTTATCTAGTTATACAACTTAATATACAATACAGATATCAACACAGAGATCAACACAGCAGAACCACCATTTCTACAAACGCTGAAGCCTCCTGCTCCATATCTCCTCCAGAGTTCATCAAAGCTTACCTGAATCCCTTGGATACTCGTAAATATTTGAGTACCTAACAGTTTAAGAAAAACTGAAATAAACTCCGGTTCGGACATGGGTCTGCTATGAGTAAACTGTTAAAGTTGCTTAACTTTAAAAACCTTTGAAAACAAAGGTATCACGTAAAACTTTCAACACATAAACATGGGTAAGTTTTTACCTTACGCTAACCAAAACATTTAATAGAAAATCCAGCGATATTATAATAGGGTCTAGGGTTTTCAAATAAATAAGAAATAGCTGAAATTGTTACATGATTAAATTCCAGCATACTAGCCACAAAGTGGGTAATACAATCAAAACCATAAGGGCACGAAGGAAGAATGGATTTCCATCAATGGCAGGGATACTGGGGTACCGCCCGTCACAGTACGGGGCCTAGATCACCATAAGGAGGATTGCTCCCAATCCCCTGCAACACAAAGCCGGAACCATCCCTTACTGGACAGTCCCGAATAAGATAACCCCGCGGTCGTAGCTAGCAACCTCCTAAACAAGCGAATAAAAAGGGACTCTAGACATGGGTAAGTCTTATCCTAGTTGGGTGCTACCCACATAGCCTTGCTGCACCTCCCCTGTTTTAGCCATTCCCAGTTGATGAGGCTTGAGGCTACGATTACCTTTAGAGAACACATCTCTTAGAATTCTCATCATCCACCTAACGATGTGCTGAAAGCATTCAATCCATACAAGTTCGTTCCGGGTTCGAACGAAACCGAAGGCATTATCTCGTTACGCTCATTTTGGAATCACCCTTCGAGTTAACGACAATAACGCTTGCACTCAGAATCTTCATCTTCACTTGAGATTCACGACCTAATGTTAATTTGGATCGATGTGGTTTTTGGATATCCAAATTTGGAAACCCGATCCTTGTCTCATCGAAATCCAAAACGCCATCTTTTAGGACCAAGTTGTTTTAAAGTTAAAACAATTCAATTCAAATCATTATCTGTATTCGCACAGATAGATAATTCATATAACCAAAAATAGATAATCCATATCATCACAATTCAACCAAATTATCTCATATCACATATTACACATACCTCATCAGGGATATCAACAAATAAAGCATTCAATATCAATCGGCTATCCATAAGCAATGATTTATTAATCACACCATTTATAATTAATTTAAAATGAATTAAATTAATTACTTCATCTCTGATTAATTTAAAATAAATTAAATTAATTACTTTTATCACAATAAATCTTGCTTTCTTAATCATTAATTAATTACAAACCAATTAATTAATCATCATTTTAATTAATCACCCTTGATTAATTATTCTTTAATTACATTAAGAATTAACCCTTAATTAATTACACAAATTAATTATCTGCAAACCATTACAGTAATTAACCTTTATTTACTTCATTAACTATAATTAATTACATTAACCCTTAATTAATTACAATTAATTAATTTCCTTATAATAACTTATTATTGATTAATTAATCTTAATTAATCTCATTAATCTCATTAATTAATGATCCTTAATTAATTACTTCCATCAATTAATTAACTATAATTAATTACATCGATAATTAATTGCATTAATTAATTAAACTTTAATTAATCACTTCTATTAATCAACCTTAATTAATCATAAACAGTAATTTCCATCCTATAATTACTTACCTTAATTAATTAACTCCTTAATTAATTATATCAATCCTTTAATTTATTACACCAAGTAGTTAATCCTTAATTACTTCTACCATGTAATTATTCTTTAATTACTTCCCATTAAGTTATTCCCTTTAATTAATTATATCCCAGTAATTATACATTAATTTCTTACCCTAAGTAATTACACTATTTAATCTCATTAAGTATTCATACTTAATCAATCATCAAGATTATCTATAATTAATTAACCAATTAATTAATCACATTCATTTGATTAATTACAATTGGGTAATTCATCCCTTAATTACCCTTTAAATAAATTAATTAGTCTTTAATTACAGATTAATTATTCTTTAATTATTAATTAATAAACCTTAATTATCAATTATAAAACTTATTAACAAATTAATTAATCCTTAATTAATTAGTTAATCAATTCTTAATAACAATTAATTAACCCTAAATAACAATTAATTAATCCTTAATTAACTTAATTATAGATTAATAATTTATTAATTAATAAAGCCTAAATATTAATTAATAAAAGTTAATTACAAATTAAGTACTTTTTAATTATAAGTTAATTAATCTCTAATCATTAATTAATCATCCTTAATTACTTAATTGATTAATATCTAATCATTATACTTAATTATAAATTAATTAATCTTCAATTAATTAATTGATAATCCTTAATTATTAATTTTAAATAAATTAAATCAATTAATTACTCTTAACTAATTTCTTAATTAATCTTTAATCATTATTAATTAAATTAATTACTTATACTTTATTTCCTTTAATTAACTTAATTAATTTCGACCCATTAAAACCTTAATTTTTTTAAGATAAAACATTATCTTATTTATTGCCTTAATTATCATTAAAACATTTTGAACCATTTTATCTTCATAAATAAATTTACTTAATTAAATCATTAATTAAGATTTAAAATAAAATAAACATTTAACTTTATAAATTTAAAGTTAATAAAACATAACTTCCATAACCTTAAACATTTATCAAATGACGGTTTAAACTAAATTCAATTTAAATTTTAAAACTAGTCTTTAATTTCATTTCTGCTTAAGTTTTAAAATAACTTTAACAAAATTTAAATTAAACAAATTTTCAAACTTCTTATCAATGTTAAAGAAAACAACTATTATATAAACTATATTATAGAAGAAAGTTTTAAACAAATTTCACTTTTAAATGTTAAAAACCTTGTTTAAAAAAATCTTTTTTTTCAATCTTGCTTAACACTTGCTTCGTGCCAAACCCGAAGACCACTCGGGTCTAACCCTAGTTTATATCCTTCTTTTGCCATTTCAAAATTTAGTTTTAGTTTTCAATTTAAATAAAACTTGAACCAAAACACTCACTTCCACTCGAAACATACTCGAGTCCATCCTTGAGTCTTCATTTCAAATACCCAAGATATCCTTCGAGCCGCTCATGAACCCATCTTCCCTGACACAAGAAATCATCGCCATGCACGTGCACGGCCGTTCTCCAGCAATCCAGCGACCTTCACACCTTCTGGCAAGTCGCAAATCATCTCAGTAGTCGATTCAAGCTAACAATTCGACAGTCCAAACCCAAAACGAGAACGAGTAACCCAGCTTGAAACTGGAACTCGACATCACCAGAAAATTTGTCTCGCAACCATGTTACAGACTACCAGTGCTCGCGCAACCCAGTCCAAAGCTTCGGCATACATCCACACTCCCAATGCCCAAAGTCCGATGCACTCCAATCACCAAGAGACATCACGGCGACCACATTTCTATCCTCATTTAATTTTTGGGTCTTAAACCATAGTTTCGCCCACCGCCCATGCCATGTCGAACGATGGCCACTCCCACTATTTTTCCCGAACACCCAGATCACTTGGTCAGCTCCAGCACGAACCCCGACCTTCGCGGTCTCCTAGATCATCAGGATTTCCCCAAAAACCCAATTTTGGTCATATCCAAAATGCATATTCAATACTTCATTAAAAACTGAGATTTTAGTTTTAGAAAATCCTAACTTTCAAAGTGGATTCGAGCTAAAATGCTAAAACAATAAATTTCAAAGTTTGATTTTTACATGATTTAAAGATTTCCACTATCTTTCCATTTTTCCCAGATAAATTTTCAAATGTTTAACTCAAATTTATTTTTTAATTTAATTTACAACTAAAAAAATATTTATTGTTTGTAAACTAAGTCACTACAAAGATTAGAAGAAGAGAAATTGGAATTTTAACTAAATTTAAACTCTGTAATATGAAACAAAGAAGACACGAATTCAACCAGACATGCACACATGAATCCATCCATATATACATATTTTACACTTATTTATACACATGCAGGCATCATCAACAAAGAGATTTCATAAGCAACAATCAATCATCTACTTAAACTTTTAATTTAAATGTTTGCTCACAATTTCTAAATGAAGAGAGTGGAAAAACTGGGTTGAAATTTTGAAAATTTGAAACTTGAAAAGTTTTGGATTTGTAGAGAAGATCTTCAAGACTTTGATTACTGGTTGCTCGCTTGAACCTAGATCTGCTGCTGGTTTCTTTCTTGTTGATTTGAAATTGTTACAGGCTTTTTTGAAAAATGATTTTCAGGTTGCATTTTGAAATTAAACTTTGCTTTGATAGGAGGTTACAGATTTTGAAAATGCTTTGAGGTATAAAATGATTATAGGTTTGATGACATTTTCTCTGGTTTGTATTTGTTTTAGAGGAGAAGACTACCGACTTTTGTTTGGAAATGAAGTATAGAGTTTTGAAAAATGGTTTTAGACTTGAATTTGTTTACAGATCTGGGATTGAGGAGAGGAAATTGTTTACTGGATATATGAACTTGAGTTGTTTTCTGGTTTATAGGGTTTTGAAAACATTTTACAGGTTTATATTTTGATCTGAGGAGTATTTCAGGTTTTTGGAATGAGATTAGAAAAGAAATAGGAAGGGAAGATGAATGTTTATATAAACTAATTTATGGTTTGTTTAAAATTAAAGAAAATAAAAATAAAATCTGTGGCACTTGTCTCTACCATTATTAATATGCTAACACATGTTATTTTATGGGGTTCATAACTTAACACTTGTCCTAATTTATTTTTATATCATTTTAATTTTTTTAAAGATTTTTGAAATTAATTTTCTTAATTAATAAGTGCTTTTCTAATTTTAAATAAATAAAACTTTTAAAAGAAAATTTTAAAAAAACAATCATATTTTGAATGAAATCATATATAATATTTTTAATCCATATTTAAATGTTAATATAAACCTTTTATATTTATTTACTCTTAAATAAATGCTTTTCCAAATTGATATAAACAAATTTCCTTTAAAGAAAATAATATAAAACAATCTTATCTTAAATAAAAACCTTATCCATATTTTATATCCAAAATATTTTTAGGATATATATCTTTTAAATTGAAATTTTAAATCCAAATTCAAATTCAATTTAAAATCCAATTTAAAATCAATTCAAATAAATATAGATATCAATTTTAAACAAACACATTATTAATTATAATAATTATCCTATTTAAAATCAATTTTAAATACACACATATACACACATTTAAACAACACTTATTAAATTAGAAAATAATAAGTCTATTTAAAATCTATTTATAAAATAACACAATTTAAATTTGTAGTTATTATTCGATTTAAAAATATATTTATAACTATATTTAAAAACATCACATTATATTTATTATTGTTTGAAATTAACAAATTTTACCAATTTTAAATAATTAATTAAGAGATTATCACATTTTAAATTTTCTGAAATTCCGGGATATCGCATTTTCGGTGCATTTCTTACGAAATCCATGTGTTAACTATTGAAAATGAATGAAATGAAAATAAACTTCCTATATATGGCATTTACATGTTTAAATTGAGTACTGGAGGTCGTTTGGTTGGATTTTGGTCATGCTAATTGCTAAATAAATAAGCCGCTTGCTTAAAAATGCCAAATAGAGGTACACCTATGCAATAAAAGATGGGTAATATAAAATATTGTTTGTTTTTTTATGACCATGTGTGTCGATGTATATATATTTATCACTTCTGTCAAATTGCAAAAACTCCTCCGTACAAGGGAGATTGCCAAAAAAATTCGGAAATTTTGGGAGTTAGAAAATATTTTGACTACTTTTGGAATATTTTTGTGAACGACGAATTGATTTCAAATTGGAATTGAAATAAAAGGATTTTGGAATTGGAATTGAAAACTAAGTGTTTAGCTGGAACTAACGGGTTATAAAAAGTTAATATGGGATTTTCACTAAATGGGTTTTAGTAAGTTAATGGGTTTGGGGCATTCTTCTGCATTAGTAATTTCAGGGATGAAATTCTTTTGAGGGGGAGAAATGTAACGACCCAGATTTTTCAACATCCAATTTGGAATATTTAAGTAGTTTTAAATGTTGAAATTGAATTGTAAATTGATTTTTAATATGGAAAACTTAGGTTTATTTAATAAAATAGATTTGAAGTTCAGATATAGTGATTTATTGGACAATTCAACTTTTGAATTTAATAATTGGAATTTGGGTAAATTATGGAATCGCGAGTTTTAATCCTGTTAAAATAATTTAAAGGATTGTAAAATTTATATTGATAACATTGAAGATATTAAATGGGTTAAATTGAATTTAACAGTAGTTTGTTCAATTTTGAAATACATCGTTTAAATCGACATTTAAAAATAGCCTTCAAAGGAGCAATCTCACAACTCGACGAAACCAGTTTCATTGGATCCATAATATTGCATTATTATCGGATTTCAAATTTCGTAGCTTTTGGAGTTATCGTGTGGCCGAACGGTTCGTAAATGCGTTGAGATTTATATCGAAAATTTAATATAATAATTGAGTCCAAAATGCTATTTTCTCCATACGATCGAGTTAGGACTCGAAACCTTTTCCATTACGCTTAAAGTATGGGTATAACATTATAAACGCCTAGCAGCACGCATCGATAGGGGGTTTGCAATTTTAAGCTATGTAAATCGAGTCGTATATTCCATCACATCAGAACTTTTTTCAAATCACTGTTGCTCACCTTCTCCAACACGCCTTCCTCAACTTTATATCATGTCTAAACTTTATCTCTCTCAGTTCAAATCTTTTCAAAGCAGCCTATCTCCCTTTTAAAATCCACTTCTCATCTCCCTTCTAAGGAGCAGATTCGTGAAAAAAATAAAGAAGGATATAATGGCCGCTGTGTTTGGAAATCACAATAACTATTTTAGCTCCCTCCCTCAGTTCAATCAAATGCACGAAATCTTGTTCCACTTTCTTTTCTCCCTTCAATTTAATCTCAAATCGAATCCTCTCAGTAAAAAATAATAAATAAATAAATCGAAGCAGTGTGCGACTGGAAGAGGGGGTGCACACTCATGCACGAGCTCGCGCGAGGAGTGGGAGAAGTGAATGGTCGTGGGTCGTGACTTCAAAGTCACGCGTGAGTGAATGGAGGCTGGAGTCTCGATTTGGGCTTTGGGTCCCAGGCAGGGGTGCGTGTGGTCGAGCTAAGTGGCAGTGGTGCTAGGGAAGACTCGCGAAGCTCTCGCTCGATCGAAGGAGGGGGATGTGATTCATTCGTCTGATGTAGGTGGTCGAGCTAGGGTTCCTAGGGGCTCAAAGTCAAATTCGGTGACTTATGCTTTGGCGAAGGTGCTAGTACATGGGCGTGGAAGTGGGATGTGCGATGCCAGTAGCGACGTAGGGGTGCCTCGGGCCTGGGTTTGCAGTGAGGTATCCTCGTTTTTTCTTTTTCCAATTAAACTTAATTTATTCATATATATCTCTGTGTGTGTGTATGGAAATTGGACAGTGGGAAGAAAAAAATTAACGCTGTAAGGAAAATAGCAATTTTTTATTTAAGTAAACATGCATATATAGATTAGAGAGGGATAAAAATCTTTAGAAATATTTATGCCTACTGCTTAACTTTATAATATGAACAGTGTTAATATATGCCTTAATATAAAATTTATGATTTGGTCAGAAAAAATAGATTTATAGAAAATTTAGAGCACTGGTTTATTTTTTAAAATATATATCTATGAATTTTGGGAAAATATAGGAATCTCAAATTGTTGAATAGTTTATATAAAACTAGATTTTCGAAATCTATAGATTATTTTTATAAGTATATATAAAAGTAGTTTCAAAAAAAATTAAATATGCAAATGTCCATTTTAATTTTACTAATTTATTTCAAAATAATGGATTTGGTGATAAATTTGTTCGATTAACTTATTTAATTGATCTAGTGACTAAAAGGTTTTTTTAAAAAAAGGAAAATTATTAGTTAAATTAAAAAGTTAGTTAAATAAATTTATTAAAATGGTAATTGATTGTTTGATTTATTTCAAGTGTTAATAAACCATATAAATGTTTATATAAGGTCTTAAATCATGAAGAGACCGAGTCAAGATGGAAGTGGACTGCAAATAAAAAGAAAGGTGAGATTTCGTCACTCATTCGGATTGCCATGTTTAAAATTAAATGTTAAATTTAAACCATTGGATGCCTGACTTGATTTGGTAAATTTATAATTTATCTGTTGGATGTGATATTATATATATAGTAGTATATACGTATATATTGGAGTGATTGATATTCCCACATTATATAGCGGATGAGACCCTATGCTCCCCGCATACTAGCGGATGACCCTATATACCGCTATATCCCCCTAGAAGTAGGATTTAGTATTTTATTTGTTGACTAACATCTGTGGATGTTGGAAAAACAGGTTGGAAGGATCCAACTAGATTCCTCAAAAATAATTATTGCTCGTGTGTGTGTGTGTGTGCATATATGTTGATATATGATATGATGGATAAATTGATATGGTTGGAATAAATGAATTATTTAATGTTAAATGGCATTGGAATTTAAAATGGACATTTTAAATACCATAAATAACTAGATTGAAGGAATTTAAAAAGGAAATTTGGAAGAAAATTATTTATATTGAAAATTGGATTTATTCTAAAGGGAATTAAGTGGAATAAAAATATATTAACTAACTGGGTTTATTCTTAACTATTTGGAAATTGATTTAGGTAAAGATTTGAAATAAAATTAAAAAAAGGGAACTTTGAATCAATTGTTTTTTATAAATGAAT
Source organism: Allium cepa (assembly GCA_030765085.1). Classification (NCBI taxonomy): domain Eukaryota; kingdom Viridiplantae; phylum Streptophyta; class Magnoliopsida; order Asparagales; family Amaryllidaceae; genus Allium; species Allium cepa. The sequence continues at coordinate 301,889,503 of CM060945.1, read as the reverse complement.
GGAAAAAATCAAGGGAGTTTATAATTATAAACGGGGTTTATAATGAGATAGAAAGATATCAATGGATATGTTTTCAAAGTATATGTTAATAATGAGAACTTACATCGAGGAATTGAAATAATTTTGAAAGGAAATAGTGGAATATATTACGAATATGAGAATGTTGAATATGGTCGACGTGATACGAATTAAGAGGAATTTATGAATTGAATTGGTGAATATTGGATTTTCTTAAAATAGACTTTGTTGAGTAAGTGGAAATTTGTTTTAAATGGAATTTTAAAATTATATATATACATACATATATATATATATTATTTTTATAAAACAATTATTAGACCTAGAATATTTCGAAGTTATTTATTATTTATTAATAGACGGATAGGAATTTTTTAATTGATAATTAGTTTTCCTTAAACCATATTTTGAAATAAAACCATTATTCTTATTTTATAAGTATATATGTTTTTAAATGTTTTAAATTCAATTATAAATTCTCTTGAGATGAGAAGAAAAAATTATTAAAATGGATAAGATTGTAGAGGAAAGATCATATAGTGGGGTTTATGGAAACTTAAAGTATAAGATAGGAATTCACAAAAGGGAAGTAGAAGTGAAACTGAGGTTTTAATAAGTGAAGAAGGCTTTGGGAATATAAAAGGAATTAATTATGGAATTCTAATAATTATAGGATTCATGTAAAACGAGTTGAAATTTTACAAAATCAATTGTGAATGATTTTTGGAAAAAGAAAATAAGGAATAAAATGAATAGTTTTCAAGTATTGAATGTTAAATGAAGCGGATAAAATATTCTAAGTATGGGCAAAGATTTAAATTGTTCCACTAAAATAAAAAGTGATTTGAAAACTATTTTCAAAGCGTGAAGTATGGAATTAATATCTTAAGTAGATATTTTGAGATAAATAATTTGGAATTTTATTTAAGGCCTGATGGTTGCTTGTGAATGTTATATAATAGTTAAATAGCCGACTATCAATATTGGTCAATGCGCTCATCGTTTCGAAGAGACCGGGATCGAGTCTAATTATCCGTAAACCACTTCTATCCGGTTTGAAGGTTAGCGAATGAAGACCATGAAGATGATGATGACGATGATTCGGTTTGTCCGGACCTAGGGCAACTTGTACGGACAAATGCTATCAGAACATCGATAGGAGGTCATTGAGCATTCTAAGTGAGACCCGCTCTTAAAAAGGTAACGCATAGCCTCAAGCCTTATCAACCAAGAATGGGTAAAATAGGGGAGGTGCAACAAGGCTAAGTGGGTAGCACCCAAGTAGGGTAAGATTTCCCATGTCTAGATGTCCCTTTCATTTCTGCTGTGTGGGCGGTTGTTAGCTCCAACAGTAGGGTGATCTTATTCGGACTATCCAGTAAGAGGTAGACCTGGTCTTGTGTTGAAGGGGATCGGGAGTAGTCCTCGGTACTCTAATCTAGGCCAAGTACTATGATGGGCGATACCCCAGTAGCCCTACCATTGTATAGAATCCGTTCTCCAATAAGCGCCTGTATGGTTTTGATTGTTCCCAACTATTGCTAGAACGTGAGATGCAAGCATTTCAGCTAAATTCTATTTTACTTTCTATAACAATTATAATATCAGACAAATTTGATAAAAATGTTTTGGTTATCGTAAGGTAAAAACCTGGCATATTTATTTGTGACGTGGTCTTACGAGATAACTTTGTTTCAAAGGCTTTTCGTAAACTTTAATAATACAATAGAGTGTGGTTTTCTCACGCTGATTTTCCATACTGTCTCGGGTATTGTTTTATTAAAATGCTCGGGTCAGACTGAGTTGTAGAGATTCAGGTTAAAAGCTTGGGAGCTCAAGTGGCGAGCTGGATGGTAGAGTGTACTTCCGTATTTGACTATTATTTCTGTTGTATAAGGATAAGTATTAAGTTTTCCAAGTGATGGATGTTTGTTTTACTCTAATGATGGTATGTATATATAACCGTACAGATTTTTTTATATTTAAAAGCTATTATTATATGTTGTATTTTGTTCCGCTGCGATTGTGAGACTCTGATGTTGTTTTCTTCTTCTATTTCTACCTCTTTCTTCTTTAAGCCTAAAGACTCGTACTTCTGTTCCACTTTGTGTTGAATTGTTGTGGAATATTGCCAGCTCAAAGGGGTACGGATTTGCGGGCCGTCACTTTAAACTTCAATGTTTAAATTTAGATCCAAAATTTTAAAATAATTCAATTTCAAACCTAAGTTCGAAATATCAATTTATATCACTTTTACTTAAATAACTTTGAAGTTCAAGTAAAAGTTCAAGTATTTTTAAAAAAATTCAATTTAACATTTGAGCAACATTCAATCATAACTTCAAATTCCAAATTAAATTCTTTTAAACAATTTCTTTTAACAATTTTAATTTCAACATTTCCAGCTTAAGTTCGAAAATAATCCAAATCGCATATTTCGATTCAATTTTATTTTTATAAAACAAAATCATTCAAATAAATTCAAATTTAAGAATTTAAAACCATTTAATTTAGAAAATCTGATGTCCATATATAATTTTCTATACGATGGCCAAGTAAACAGTCATCTTAGTTTTAATTATAGGGATGGATGTATATCATTTCAATCCAAACTAAATGTCATAGATATATATCATTTCAAGTATTTCTAGATTTATTCGATATAATTCAAATAATTTTTTTTATACTGTCAAATAATATAAAGGGTGATAAACATGATATATATAAATAAATAAACAACCAATCATTCAAAATATCAACCAATATTTATCCATCACAATCAACATATAAAACATTCAATGTATTACAACAATTAACCAGTTATCAATGATGGAGAATTATACAAGTAGTTAAATTCCATTTTCAATTTAATTGTTGATTCAAAATTTCTAACATATAAATTTCCAAGTAGATTTCTGTGTCAGTTAAATTAACAAACAACAACCAATAATATTAAATTTCTTCATGTTAACAATTTAACGAACATCGAAAATATACCAGTACTTCATGAACATTTAAAACGATCGACATTTATTTGAAAATGAAAATTTTCTAGCTTCAAATAAATTCCAACTCGATTCCATATCGTAGAAGACGTTGATACGAATGCAATGCAACTCGTTTTGCTCGAATCAGACCTCGTACGAACATGATATGATTTTATTAGCATAACGATAATTAAAATTATCATTAACTAATTAATCAACAAACTAAGTACTCACCTCACTAATCCCCTGCATATCGTTCTCGCTTCTCTCCTTCTTCCTAGGCTTGAGCCAGCGCACGCGACTGTTCTTGCGTATTTTATATATATTAAAACGAGATCGCCGAATCGCCACCATCCCTCAGCCATCACCGATCTTGAGCACCCCCCATCGCTGCCCTCCTCCACCAACACCTGCAAATCAAGCTCAAATCACTAAGAATTGCGGTGACTTCCACCACCGATTCTGGCGATTTTGCTTCGAGTTAGCACGATCCATCTGTCCTTCTTAGAGAGCTCACTAAGATCTTCAACCTTCCTTTTGGTCCCACTTAATTTCGATTAGTGGGTGTGGAGAAATCGAGAAGAGAAGATCGGTGAATGTTAGCCTTTAAAAATGACGAGAGCGGCTGCAATTTTTAGTTATGATTTGGCGAAATGCGATTACGGTGTGGCTTATTATATGATTTTTGACCCGATTTATCCGTGGAAATTCCAAAATCTAAATGAATCGTGCCGCTTGACATTCTATATGAAATACCCTTATTCTGAACGTAATGGAATATGTATCGAGAGCCAACTCCATCATATTCAGTAGATAGCTTGTCAAAATCAAATTATTTTAATTAAATTCCATTGATTAATTTCTATTCATTTCACTCTCGCACGGCCAAATGATATGTTCGGTCGCTACGAAACTTGAAATCCTATGACAATTCGCTATTACGGATCCAATAAAACTGGTTTCATCGAAATCCGAGATACACAAAAAGACTATTTGTACACATTAATTAAAATAAGTAATTTCCAAAAATAAATTTAATCACTTTTAAATTCAATTTTAGAAGTTAACAAATCTCATTCTTGTTTAAATAAATTTTAAATCAACTTTCGACATCATTTTCATTTATATTACATTCAAGATTTAATTATGTAAACAATTTCCAATGTTAAATTTTAAAAAAATATTATCCAATAAATCGCTATATTTGAAATATAAGTTATTTAACTTATAAAATTTAACTTTTAAAACAAACTCAAATAATAAAACAACTACTATATTTAGATCCACTTTTTATTTAAATAATCAAATAATCCAATTTCGATGAATTTCAGTAAATCCCAATACTAGATTTCAAATGAATTTTAGTTATCAAACAATTATTTTATTTACATCTAAATAATTCAACATTTACTCTTCAATCTCAACTATTTATTATAAACACATTCATATATAAAATTCATTTTAATACTTGTTATTGCCTAAATCTTCAAAATTGTTTGTTTCAAAATTTTATCCAAGTTCATATTCAATAAGCTACATAAGTAAAACATTAATTTTTAATTTTAACCATTTTTGTTCAATAATTATATTAAATTTAATGGTTTATAATAGTTAAAAATACGGTTCGTTACACAACCTTATGATGTACGTAGATCATTCCTATGTAAAATCTGGTTCGATCACTCACTTGAGCATATAATTTTCCTTCCAAAATAGTATCACTCAATTGAATTCCTACTACGAACTTTGATCAGGCTTCTTAATTAAAAACATCTATTCCACTTGCATGGCCATAATCTATGATAAACACCTTTGATTCCACATAAGAAACCTAATCAATGCTCGCCGTCAAAAATTGAGCAATAAGTATCTATTCGAAATGGTGTGAAACACCACGAGTCATGTACTTGAATCTTGGATCAAGAACTATGTGAAAAGGGAAAATGGTCTATGTAAAAACTACGTACTAATCACATTGGTTCATACTTCCAAAACTTATAATTGCACATTTCAAAGAATCACCATTTTCTTTAAGAACATTACTTAAGTTTACTAACATTCTATAACTAAAATTCGTTTTAGTATGATACTCTACCATATCAAAAGAGTATATACAATTTCAAATCTTAAATTAGTTTTACTTAGCCTAGGATGTTCAACAAATTTAAAATTTATTAATTAACCCATTCTTAATCAAGATATCTATTTATTTTGAAAACTCTATTCTTCTAAGGGGTTCGGCAACACAATATCTGGGTTTTATTTCAAAAATCTTTCAAAAGCATAAATATATCCTGACTAACTCAAAAATGATGCCAAAGTGATTTGGTGCTACCAAACAGTATTTTACACCCCTTTTGCTAAGTAGGGAAATATTCAGGAGAAGTATTTACCATCCAAAAACATCGCTTACCCATTTTTAGTCATTTCAAAGACACTCCAACTAGTTAATCATAACACTATTTCTTTCTTCACAAATTTCCTTTTGAAATAATACTATTTATAAATAAATAGTTCTTTAATAAAAACATCAACTAGACATGGATTCATTCGGATTCGAACTTGTTTCAATTATACGATGACAAAGAGGATAATTTACTAAGTTCACCATCATATCTACCTGAGCAAACATTTTTGTCACTTAGAAGATTATTCTAAATATCACCAAACAGATCGAAACTCCTTGAACTGTCTAAAGAAAACTTTACTTTTAGATCCATTTAAAAATATTTATATCTTAAAAATCTCTTTAAGTATAATTACTATAACTTTTCTAAAATCATTTAAATTTTTATCAAAGCCACCAGGATTAAATATTCTCTCAATCCTTTTCATTTCTATAAGGTCACCTAAAGATTTTCTTTGAACTAGACGCATTCTATTCTAAACCCAATTTCAACCCTACATTTCATCAGTAACTATATTGAATTTCGAAAATCATTCCTTTATATATAAAATATATCCTAAGTAAAATTATTTCGTTTACCAATTTTGAAACAATATTATATCAATTGAACCATTCAAGTGTTTATGAAATCTCTATCGATAACGTTGGCTAAACACATCAACCAAAATTCTTAAGCCATAGAACATATCAACAACAATCTATAAAACATTTTTAACGACTAACATATTTGCTCATCTTTATAATACACTCAGGCTCGTTCTAAAGTCTCACTTACCCTATCTCAAATGAGTATACTCCTCCAGGGCTAAGGTTCACGCTTAACCTTCAACATTGATACCAAATGTAACGAACCAGATTTTCAACCCTTGAAAATCGACACTAATTCGTCCACTATCGTATGTCGAACATTGAAGTGCCAAAAATACTATTTTTTAGGGTGAAAGAAGAAGGTAGAAGACAGAAGAAAACTAAACAATATAGAATCTCATAATGCAGTGAATAATAATGATCTTTATAAAAAGAAAACATCTTTATTCATATATACGACATTAGAGTACATTAGACTTATCCTAAATTTTTGGACAATTATAGAACATGTCCTCACATTGACAAAAATACAGACTCTATGATACAATGGAAGTAAAAAATATACATAAATACTCCTAACCATCTAACTCCTTTCCAATTCCAAAGTATCTGGTTAAATGTAGGAAAAACATGCTAGATTCCACTTGCACATTACATCGAATAATGCCCGAGTTAGTCTGGTAAACCAGTATGAGTAAAACTCGATAACAAGTAATAACCAAACTACTTCTACATTTGAAAACTTTTCAAACAAAGGGATCCCGTAAGACCACATGGCATATAAAAACAGATGGGTTTTTACCTTCTGATAAACAATACATTTTATATCAAAATCTAGTGATATTATCATAGTGACTAGGGTTATTGTAAATAGATAAAATATGCTTGCATCTCACACTCTAACATACTAGGATCTATAATCGAAAATGTAAGGCATGTATTGAAAAATGGATTCCAACTCATGACTGTGCTATTGGGGTGCCGCCCACCACATTACACCTCTAGAAAAATGTACCGAGATCATACCTAAGAACCCCTGCCAACACTGGACTGGCCTACCCCTAGCTAGATAGTACCAAATAAATCACAATCCCGGTTGCTTCGCAAACTTTAACCGAGCACACCTACGTACATGAATTCACTAACGATTGTGTATATATATCTACAAGGGCGATGGTGTACACTAAATGGTGTAACCTATATAGCTTTGCTGCATATCTTCTATTTTAGTCATTCCTAGTTGATGAGGCTTGAGGCTACGTTTTACCTTTCTGAATAACAATCCATCTTTGAATATTAACATTTCCTTCCAGACATCAATGCAATGGCAGCGTTCATGCGTAAAAGTTTGTTGTAGGTCTGAACGAAATCGATGGCACTAACTTTACTAAATCCATTTTGGAATCACCATTGGGATTAGTAGCAGTAGCCCTTGCAATTCAAAGAGAACCATCTTCAAATATCATCAACATGTCTTGTAACATCCCGCCTTTTTGTATGCTTTAAATCAACGATAAACCACACAGGTCAGACATAAACTATGCAGAATGGCGGATTGTTAAGGGGTAAAAAAGAAAAAACAGAGAAAGAAAAAAACAAAATAGAATCTTGTAGTGGACCGATAAAATATATTAATCAAATAAACAGTTCATGAAGCTGTTTTACAAAACATTGATTATACTTATACAATACATATCAGAGTTACACATACCGGAGAATAATAAATAACAATGCAGCAGAACAGTATAAATGTGGTGGAGTTATATAATAAATAATAGTAGTACAATCTTCATCTCCGTCCTTCAAAAATAAGGACTTTAAATCCTGAAATGTTCAGGCTGACTCGAGCGAATTGAAAAGGCAAAACACTCGAGTCAGAACTAAAAGATCTTATGTAACTTAAATCAACAGTAAATATTATGAGTGGAACGGCGTCAGAGATGTTTACGGGATTTGATATCTCCTATCCAGTGTCTAATGTGAGTGCAATAACTTAAGAGATGCTCGGGATTCACATCTCCAATTGATCCGTTAAACTATTTACTATGTTGTAATATTTCGCTATTATAATAATGTCTATAGTAAAATAAACTTACTTTCAAATAGCGTTAAGGGGTTACCCATATGCCCTTACCACGTAATAGTCCCAGTAGTCCATCCAATATCACGGTCCCTCCTGATTGAGAAGCCACCAGAGGATACCACACGGGCTACGGGAGAAAACCAAACTCATACAAGGCACGCTAGGATAGGTGACATGGCACATAAGCCAATACCAGGGTAGATATACCAATTACACATCCGAGCTGGTGGTAACGCGTAGCAGCCACTACCACCCTCCTCGAGCCACACCCCCAAAATCAAAAGTGGCTACCAAATCAATCCAAAAGTCAGAGTATAATATCGAAGGGATGTGTCCGATAAGAGGGGCTACCTCCTTGGCCCGAGAATCACTCCTGTTTTAGCCACCTTATGCCAACTCACGGGAGTCGGGTCCACGTATATACCTTAACAGAACGTCACCACCATCCTACTTCATTCTGGGATCTCCACCACGTACACGGTTGTTAAAGTGGTTTTCGGAGTTTGCGGAGAGTTTGACAACTTCCGATCTCGGTCTCTTTAAGAACCAAACGTTATTATAACACCGTGGACTTTTCAAAATAGTTTATACTTTTAAAACCGGAATATAATATCCATTTCAAAACTATATAAATAAGATATCATTTCCCTTTCAAAATCCAAATAAATATGATATCATTTTTATAAAACCCAAATCAATATAATATAATTTTTATTTCAAATATATCCCTTCCAACATCATAGCACTTTCAAAATTTTAATATTTCGAAACCAAACGCTTGAAATTATAATACTTTTAAAACATAATACTTTGAAATTCATAACTTCGAAACATTTCAATTTAGATAAAGCATTTCAATTTCGATATATTTTAAGGCTTTAAATATTCCAAAATTTCAAGACTAAATTTGATAATTTCGATTCAACAATTAAATTTTCTATTATTTAGTTTTGAAATATTTTTACATAATAAATCACTTATCATTTAAATAAAACTCAAATTACAAATAACTAAATATTTCCTTCAATTCACTTATATTTGAAATAATCATTTAAATTCACCTTGACCCCAAAAATCAAGTTATAATAATTATACCTCTTAAATTTCCAATTTAATAGATTTCACTCAACCTTTTTGAGTTTAATTCTTAAATAAATTTAATTTCAAATAAATCTCCGATTTATCTCCGACCTTAATTTATTTAAATCATTATACACTCTACATTAAAATAAAATATAAATACTTACTCACAGTTATTCTAATAAAAATCAAACTCTATTATTTGATTTAATTTTTATTTAACAAACTTAGACATAGCTTAAATTCAAGCATTTAACTATATATATATATATATATATATATATATATATATAGAAATATTTATAAAATATCAAAAAATCAATATATTTTAAACCATATACTTCTTTCCAAAACCATAGAAATCATTTTCAAAATATTTATATATATACCACGGTGCTTGTATAAAATCCATCCTATGGTCAAGTAATACGGATATTTATCATTTCAATCCGTAATTTAAAATAAAAATATGGTTATATATCATTTTAAATCGCAATCCCGAATGAAATAATATCTATAATAACATCAGTTTATAACAATATAAAATACAACGTCCATTCATCCAATACCAATCATCAAACATTTATCACAATCATCATCCAATTCAATCAATAACATCAATATAGAACAAATAATAAACAACAGGTATTTACTGACAGCTTATATTCAATAATAATTTAAATAACTATTTTGTCCAAATAAATTCAAATAAACTGAGATGATGGTTCAAAATATGCCAAACAGTCATAAATAAATTTCTAATCACATCATAAATCAATTTAACAAACATAAGAAATTTTAGGAGTTGTGAGTGGGTTAAAACACTCACCTATTGAATTTAAATTGAATTTAAATCCAATTTATACGCAAATTTGATCAGTGTTAGAATTGTTCCAAATTAGAGCCAAAATATCCGAAATTTCAATACGATCCTAGCGGAGAAAACCTGTAACGACCCAACTTCCAGACTCTAGGAAGTCGCATCGTTAATAAGAAAGAAAGGGATAGAGAATAGAAAGAAAGAGAAGAAGAAAGAAACAACACATCAGAATCTAAACAGCGGAACGAATAAATTATATTAGTAACATAAATATTACATAGTATACAACACTAATCAGAGTTACACAGAATTTACACCACATACTAGACAGTTATAAACACCTGTCTAGTTATACAACTCAATATAACTCAACAGAACAATACTAACACAGAGAACACACAGCGGATATATATCTAACGCAGAAGCCTCCTGCTCCATTTGCTCCTCCACAATTCGTCAAAGCTAATCTGAATCCCTTGGCTACTCGTAAAAATTTGAGTGCCCAAGAGTTTAAGAAAACAAAAGATAAACTCCGGGTCAGACATGGGTCTGGTGTGAGTAACAGGTTAAAGTTGCTTAATTTTGAAAAAACCTTTGGAAAGAAAAGGTATCACGTAAGACTTCCCACACAAAAAAATGGAAAAGTTTTTATCTTACGCTAACCAAAACATTTGATAGGAAATCCGGTGTTATTATAATAGTGTCTAGGGTTTTCAAATAAATAAGAAATAGCCGAAATTGTTACATGATTAAATTCCAGCTACTAGCCGCAAAAGTGGGTAATACAATCAAAACCGTTGGCACTTATTGGAATTTGGATTCCATACAATGGCCGGGCTACTGGGGTACCACCTGTCACACGTGGCCTAGATCACCGTACCGAGGAGTACTCCCACTCCCCTGCAACACAAGACCAGAACCATCCCTTACTGGACAGTCCCGAACAAGACAACCCCGCAGTTGGCGTACGCTCCAAACTGCCCACACAGCCGAAATAAAAGGGACCTCTAGACGGGGGGAAATCTTGCTCTCAAGTGGGGGCTATCCACGAAGCCTTGCCGCACCTCCCCTGCTTTAGCCCGGTTGATGAGGTTTGAGGTTACAATTACCTTTATAGAACACGTCTCTTAGAATGCTCATCGTCCACCTGACGATGTTCTGAAAGCATTCAATCCGTACAAGTTCGTTCCGGGTTCGAACGAAACCGAAGGCATTATCTCGTTACACTCATTTTGGAATCACCCAAAGAGTTAACGACGATAACCCTTGCACTCTAAATCACCATCTCGAACCTATAAGCACTATTCCGTCAAACTCATTACGGAATCACCCACAGAGCTATACTGACGTATAGTTCTTACACCTCGAGTCTTCACTTGCTCCACTTGGTTTCACGACCTAACGTTAATTTGGATCGATGTGGTTTTCGGATATCCAAATACGGAAACCCGATCTCGGTCTCATCGAAATCCAAAGCGTGTCTTTTAAGGCCAAGTTGTTTTAAAGTTTTTAAAACAATTCAATTGTCTATATACACACAAATAGATAAATCATAGATTCACAATAGATAATCAACATTATCATCATATCAGATAAACCATATTATCATTATCAAAAGATAATCCAAATCATCATCACAATGCAACCAATGCATTCATATCACTCAACATTATTTATCTCATATTTTAGATTCAAACCAATCAAGGCAAACAAAATCATCCATCCATATAAGCAATGATCTATAATCACCATTTATAATTAATTTAAAGTGAATTAAATTAACTACATCATTTTCTAATTAATTTAAAGTGAATTAAATTAATTACTTCATCAATAAAAATCTTGCTTATTACCATTAATTAATTACAAATTAATTAATTAATCATCTTTCAATTAATCACCTTAATTAATCACCTATGATTAATTATTCCTTAATTTCATTTATGTAATTATCCTTTAATTAATTTTACAAATTAATATTACTTAATAGTAATTAACCTTAATTACTTCACAAATTAATTATCTATAATTAATTACATTAATCCTTAATTAGTCACATGAATTAATTTCCTTTAATCACTTATTATTGATTAATTAATCTTAATTAATCAATCTTAATTACATCATTAATTATATTAATTAATGATTTCTAATTACAATTTAATTAAGTACCTTATTTAAATTAATTACATTAAGTAATTAATCTTAATTTAAACCATAATTGTTAATCACCTTTGATTAACCCCATTCAGTAATTAACTACCCTTAAATACTTTACCAAACAAATTAACTACTCCATAATTAATTACCTTAAATTAATTCCTTGATTAATTCATAAAGTAATTATACTTAAATTACTTCAATTATCAAATCACCTTCAATTAATTACATCCAGTAATTACCCATTAATTACTTCCCTAAGTAATTACTCTTCAATAAATTACATTAAGTAATTATACTTCACAAATCCTTTATTGATTATTCTAAATTAATTAAACTGAATTAATTAACTTAATCAAATCAAATTAAACTTAATTAATTACAATTAGTAATTAATTCCTTAATTACTTTCATAAGTAATTATACTTAACAATTTACTCAAATGATTATCTTTAAATTAATTAATCTAATTAATTATTAAAATTAATTACATTAATTAATTTATTAAATAATCCTTAGTTAATGACCTTCATTAACTATTAAACAATTCATTAATTATTAATTATTATTTTTTCTCTAAAATCATTAACTTATTTCAATCATTATTGATCTCAAATTAATTAATGATTAATAACTCACTAATTAACCCTTGATTAATTAAATAATTAAGTGTAAATTAAAACTTAATTAATCCATTATTATTTGATTATTTATTAATCATTAATTAAAATCAAATCTTCTTTAATTAATTATTCTTAATTACAAGTTAATTATTCTAAGAATAATTAACCTTAAACCCTTAATTACTTTGAGTAATTATTCATTTCATTAATTTATTAAATAAATCAATTTTTCATTTAATTACCCTAATAATTAAGTGAAATACAAATTATTAAATTAAAATTTAACTTTAACAAGGTTTAAAATCAATTTTTAAAACTTTAAATAATAAATAATACTTTTCTTATAAAGAAATTTTACAAAAGCTTAAATCAAATTTCTCTTTTTAAATTTAAAACATTTAAATTTTTCTTAATCATTCAAATTTGTTAAATACTTAAATTTATAAAAATTAATTCTATTTTAAAAACAAAGATTCAAATTTAGATTTGAATCAAATTTAAACTTTGTTTAAAACATTACTTTATATTTTAATTCCCAATTAAAATTAAAATTTCTTTAAAAACATTTTTAGGCATAAACTGCTTTAAAGTTATTTTAAAACAAATTTGAATTTGGAAACCTTGTTATTTATAGCCTCGATTCAAAATGAAATTTGAATTCATATTCTAAACTTATATTTAAAACTCATTTTAAATCTTGCTTGCACATTTAAAATTTAGTTTAAATTTTGAAAACAAGACAAGTTTCAACTGCAACAACAACTAACTCGAGCAAGACTCAATACAACTCGAGTAACTCCAGTAACATTTTCATTTTGAAATTATTAAACTTCAAAGCACTGTCAGGTAACATAAACCTGCAACTACATACTCCCCTGAACCCACAAAACAACTGCTCCGAGACAATCAACCCAAAACTTCGAGTCAAACTCGATTCTGCACGAGATAACCCTCGAATATCCATTTCCCCCAAAATCAACATCTGACACATCAAGATAACCGTGCACCTGCACTACCGCAGCGACCATCTTCGACCGCTCGTGACCATCCACGCACGTCGGCGATCTCCTCACAATGCCATTCCGACCATCAAAACTGTTGTAGAACCCAAAAGTTAAATTCGAGCATTCGAGCTCAAACAGGAAACAATGTCGAATCTGTAAAATCGCCTCAACCTCAGAAATCCGGTTACCAGAGGTTCTACCCTTCCACCATCACCTTTGACAAACAACCCACCATCAATTTCCCAAATTTGGGTGAACTCGATTCACCATAGAAGTTGAGAGGAACAAATTTCCCCAAACAAAAGCAAACTAGGGTTAAACATTTCAAAACTAAATCATCACTGCCTCACTTCATTAATCCATATTCCAGTATTTTTCCTTGCATCATTGATCATCACTCCATCACCAGGAAAAACAATGGCTACCCCGACCACTCAAATTTACAGAACCTCCCCAAAACTCCATTTTTTGTAAAACCAGTAATGCCCAAATAAATTCAAACTATAAATTCTAAATTTGGTTTTAAAATTCATGTTTTTGATCATGTAATTGATTTATAAACTTAAATTGAAGATTCTAGATGATGAAATTTCACTTCCAAAAGATTGCTCTGTTGAACTTATTCTTTCCAGAGACATCACAGTTTTTATCATCATGTTTTTCATATTAAAATAAATTAGAGCTTTAACTTATATTACATACATACTTTGTTTAAATATTAAATATTAACAGGGTTTTTAATATGAGATCATTAATTTGGTCAGGATTTAATCCTGAATCCTAGAACAGACCCAAAACCACATTTCAACAGCAAGCATGCACAATTTCATACAATCATGTATATACTAGTAATAACTTGCAAATAGCTCACAACCACATTTATTCCCAGAGTATAATAAACAACTAAATTTATACTTAAATTAGTTTATATAAAATTGTTACTCACCTGAAATTATGAGCAGAGCATTCATTGTTAATTGAAAAGCTTGATCCTGAGTTGCTTTGAACTTGAAAGCTTCAAATTGCTTCTAGATTTGCCTTTTAAAAACTTTAGTTTGCCTTGAAAATCATTCATCTTATTTTTACTGAAATATTCTGCTCCTTGATGTATTGCATGTCTCCAGAATTTACAAAGAATTTGCAGACATGATTGAGCTATGTAGTTGCAGATTTTATTTTAAGGTGATAACAAATTTGATTATACAGGTTAATGAGTTGAAGAAATGAATTTCAGGTTAATGTATTTGGGAAGCTACAGGTTTACACATGATTTTCCTTTCAGGCTTGAGGATGTGCTAATGATTTTCAGACATGGATTCAAGAGGCTACAGGTTAATGTATTTGAAGGATTACATGTTTATGCCTTGATTTGCAAAAAATGGAAATTTCAGATTGAGGAGCTATTGGTGCAGGTGGGTTCTTTGAGGGGATTTCAAATTTCTGTTTGAAGAAAAATGCAGATTTTGGAACTTGGTTCAAGTTTTTGATTATAGATCTTTCAACTGAAATTTTCTCTTAAGTTATGAAGAGGAATAGGGAAAAGAAAATGAGGTAAAGAAGAAATGTTTATATAAACAAAATTTTTGATTTAATTAAAATAAAGGGAAAAGAAAAATTAAATAAGACACTTGTTCAAATTTTAAACATTTGTCACTTGCTTATTTTATGGCTTAACATGTGTCATTTAAGTATCTTAAGAAACTTACACTTATATTCAGAGTATTTAATTTAATTTAATTTGTTTATAAAACTCTAACTTATTTTATAAGAGCTTTTAAATCTTATTTTATTTCTTATGTAATATAAATGAGTTTATCTCTTTAAAATTAAAAAGAAATAAAAACAATCAAATTGTAAATATAAGCTTATTATATATTTAAGTGTTTTATTCTTTTAAAACATTAAATTCAAACTTAAATTAATTTATCAAATCCAATTTTAAAATCAAGTTATATATAGATGCATATATAACTCTTATTAAAATTAAAATAACAAATCTTATTTCAACAAAATTTATTTATGTTTCTAAAAACTAAGTATTATCATTTTTATTTAAAAATAACAAATTAAACAATATTAAATAATTTATAAAAGATATCATAAATTACTTCTATTACTTAATAAATTAGGATCATATGTAAATTTTATTTTAAATTCTTATATATAAATTCAAGCAATAATTTAAAAAGAAAATAAAACTAAGTTTTTAATGTTAATCTAATTTAAATTCATATTCAAGTTAATTAAAATATAAATCTAAACAAATAAGACCTTCCTTTAATATAAACCATATAATTATTTATTGAATTGTCTTTGAAAAGTTAGATGTTAAATTTAAATCAAATTTTAAATTTATCAATTATAAATTAAAATTAAAAATTGATTCATTTATTGAGTTTCCAAATCAAAGTTTATCAATTTACAATATATACAATTATATATTATAAACAGAAGACAATTATTAGCTTTAAAATGATAAAATCTTCCAATTTAAATATTTATTAAAAGAAGATTATTAAATCAATCCAAATTTTATTATCAAAAATATCAAATCAAATTAAATTTATAACACAGATTATTAAATTTATATTGCCCAATTTCCGGGATATCACAAAACAGCGCGTGAAACGGACCTCACATGTGAAAGTTACACGAGTTAGAAGTTATAAAATTTCAATTTCAAAACAAATAAAACAATCATATTACTTTACACCTCTCCTTTCTTCCAGAACCTAACGCAAGCACGAACGAACATGACCATACCCAGGCTTTTCACCGAAAACCTAGCGGAATGCCAACTACGCTCGCTGCTACACATCGTTGCAGCCGCCGACATGAGGAACACCGCCCATCGCGCCAATTTCCACTCACCCCAGCAACGATCTCGAGATCCATCAGCCGCCGTCTCCAAAAAATATGAACCCTAATCCAATTTTTCTGACGATCCAGTCGTTAACTCACCTCGACGAATCAATTTATGGGTTTTGTGGAGAGGGCCGAGGGGATTGCATCCATGTGGGTTTCAACCAATATTCATCGACGCGCGATGAACGGCTATGAATTTTTCTTCAATTTCTGGCCACATCGAAACTCAAATTGTAAAATGAATCGTATATCTGACTTGCACTCATCGAGAGCTTCAAATCCATATATAATTTGATGTAGTTTGTGGAGATTAAAATTTTTGCTTTGAATTTTATTTGAAATTGCAATTGGATCTATAATTTGATTGTTTGTCACTGAGGAGGAGAGACAGTTGATATACATACAGAACAATGAACATAAGGAATAAGCTAGCATTTATAACGAGGTGTGTGTGTGTGTGTGTGTGTATATATATATATATATATATATATATATATATATATATATATGCAAAGTTGAAATTAGAATGGATGGGCACGATTGATATACGCGTTGAATGATAAAATGACCTGAAAAGCCCGTTCTAACTCCGGCATGAAAATAGGTCAACCCATATATCAAAATAGATGTTTTAAAATATTTTAAACGCGATAGAATAGGTTTCAAGTCCAAATTCCATCGTATGAAGAAGTTATGCTTAAATCAACTTATTTTAAATTGATTTCAATTTAATTTTTTTCAAGGAGTTTCGAGTCCGTACGATCAAACGACAAGTCCAATCGTTACGAAATTTGAAATCCTACAATAATTTACTATTACGGATCCGATGAAACTAGTCTCGCCGAAATCCGAGTCGGTGGCCAAAATGGCTATTTTTACAATAATTCAATTATTTAATATTAAATCGATTAAATCAAAATTTCTGGTTCCAATTCCATAATTAACAAACCTTATCATTTGAATCCTTAAACAAGTGCAATACTTTAACAATTTAAGATATCAATGCAATGTTAATTAATCTACCAATTTCCCTCTTTAATTTCAATTTTAATAAATTTATTAATTATCAATTGAAATCTCAATAAATCCACTTATTTGATTTAAAATCTTTCTATTCAATAAATTGACATCTTATGGGTATAATTAACATTGATTTATATTACGTTTCATTAATGTATGTTTCATTTCATATTAATTCCCCGTAACATAATATTTAATTTCGTTTAATTTCAACAATCCATTTATTACAGCTCAAAATCCAATAAATTAATCAAGCATGAACTTCAATTGTTTTCATTCAATCAATTGCCATATTATGGACAGAGTTTACATTGGTTACTTCTTGTTGAATTAATAATCTTCAATGACCGATTAAAGCTACCCTAACAGCACAAATTAAGTCAATTAACTGCAATTGATTTCACGTTAAATTTTATGAACTAAACAAATAGGTAACTTATAACAATTGTTACCATTAAACTTAAATTACCTTTAAGTTTATTACTTTCAATCAAATATTATAATTACTTTCAGAACATTGATTTTATTTAATTATCATTTATTGTAGTTTAAGTTCGTTACTTAATTCAATGCTTACATTTGTTTTCTTATATTCAATTTGCAGCAAAGTATAACATCTACATAATTTCCAATTTATAAATTACCATCCATTATACCTTACAATTGTTAAATTTATTGGGATTGCGCTAAATTAGTTATTTATTAACTTGCATTAACATTCTTACATTTCATTCTCGTTATAAATTCATTATCAAATTACAAATTCTTATTTATTCCAGAGTTGATTACCAAAATCTAATTAAATTAACAAATTTAATTATCAAAATTTTACGAGTCGTTACACTCTCCCCCACTCAAAACTTTTTGTCCCCTAAAAGGAAAAAGAAGGAAAAAGAAGAATTAAGAAATCAATATATCTTACTTAAATATTAAATTTATAAACAAATAAATTTACACAATTAATTAATTTAAATAAAATATACCAATTTATAACCATTGAATCTTTTTCTACTTAAATTAATAAAGTTTGGAAACATTTTCAAAAAAATTCTTAGTCAAAATTTACGAAAAATTTAGGTAGAATCTACTTTGTACGGAGGGGCACGGGAGAAAATATAATATCAAATATAACAATATACAACACAATATCTCAAAATAAAATATCCCAACACGGGAAAAATAATATAATAGCGCTATAAAACCGTAAGCCGAGAACGTACCTATTTGTCGGGCAACTAACGCTTAATTATGAAACCAAAAGCAGTAGCAATTGTTTCCATGCCATTATTTCACTTATATAATCCCAAAAGGAAATAATAATTATATAAAATGAAATATTTAAGGTTGTTTCCAACAATTCAATATAAAACAACATTCATTGCAACCACAACATACAATCATCATACAAAATCAACCAAATTCAATTATCCATTCATATCAAACAAAAGAAATAATTGTTCGGGTTCAAAAACTTTAAATTGTACAGAACAAGAAATAACTAATAAGTGCAACATTTGCTCAACATTCTTAGATGAAACTAAATAGATTATTCATTCGTCCAAACAAATTTAAAGTATCCTTGTCCAAACAACCTTAAACCAAACAAACAACAGTTTCAAACAACATATCATGTTCATTCTTATTAATTTCATTTCATAACATTTGTTGTTTGCTTTCCCTTTCATTCGTACAATGGTTTATCATTTTTAATTTATATTTATTTCTCACAGATTTTTATATTTCCATTCATTCATAGTATTCATGTTCAATTTAGTTACTTGGGACATTAATTTCATTAACTTAAGTTTATAATCATCTACCTACAATACTCATCTTTTCTACTTATTTATTTGTAAATAGCTTCAACCATTTACTTAAGTTTATTATCATTTATATGTAATACTTACATTTCTATTAAACTAGTAGCATTTCAATTATACTTAAGTATATAACAGTTAAAACATCAAATTCTTATTTATTAAAGAATTTCATTGAATACTTTCATTATTTTAAATTTTACTTGTAAAATTTCCCATTACATTTTATTTAACATTTTAACTTTTTATAGTTGGTAAGTTATATATATGTTAAAAAATGCAATTGAAAAATTATACAAGTTTATCTTATTTCTTTTAACTTAATTAAACGTTCAATAATTCATATCTTTGTTTTATAGGTTACACATTTCAATTTTCTTGTAATTTCATTCATAACCTAGCACTTATCTCTTATTTTAAATTAGAGGTTCCAGTTATTAATTAGATACATTCAATTTCACTACAATAATTGAAACTATTAATTGACAGAAACTTAAGAACTAAATACCGGGTTAAATTCCAAATCATTTTAAAATAATAGATAAGTGTACATCCTTACAACTTATATATATCTAATTATATTTAAAACAATTTAAAATTTATATTTGTTTATCAAAATAAATCTGCAGTAAAACTACTACAATGGCCTTCCCACTTCGAAACTCGAAAATGAAAGTCCATAACGCGTGCACTCATCATCGAAATTATTTTACAACGATAGAGAGGGGAGTACGTAACTTATTTTTTCCAAAATTTCTTTAAAACAATTCTTTCAAATCTTATTGAAATATCTATATCAGAAAATACTTCTAAATAATATTATTATTATATTCCAAAATCATTCAAACGAATTTTTTTTCAGAAATCCCGAAACTCAAGTTCTAAATTTCTAATCTTACTTTATTTTTATTTGTAAATTTTATTTTACAACCAAATTTATAAGTTTCACTACCTGACAACCAATATATTACAACCAAATACATATATCATTTATATAAAAAAATTATATATAGAAAATATAATAGAAAAAAAATTCATTCACCTATATTCAAAAAAATATTGTGTCGGTCTATCCTATTAAGTGTTTAGAAATCCCTATTGATGTCATTGCGTCCTATGCACCAACCAGAATTTATAAATACAAAATGGAACAAATTAACAAAATATCAAAACGTTTTATAACACTAACAAATACGCTCTCTCATATACGCTCAGCGACTCATCATAAGGTATTACTACCCTATTAGTAAAGAGCCAAACCCCACAAAGCCAAGGTTTATCGCTAAACCAAAGCTCTGATACCAGATGTAACATCCCACCTTTTTGTATGCTTTAAATCGACGACAAACCACACACGTCAGACTTAAACTATACAGAAGGGCAGATTGTTATGCGGTAAATAAGAAAAAGCAAAGAAAGAAAAAAAATAAAGTCTTGCAGCGGAATGATGAAATATAATATCAAATATATAGTTCATGAAGCTGTTTTTAAAAAAATTGATTATACTTATACAGTACATATCAGAGTGACGCATACCAGAGAATAATAAATAACAATGCAGCGGAACAGTATAAATGTAGTGGAGTGATATAATAAATAATAGTAATACAATCTTCGTTTTCGTCCTCCAGAAATATGGTCTTCAAATCCTGAAATGCTCAGGCTGATCGAGCGAATTGAAAAGGCAAAACACTCGAGTCGGAACAAAAAGATCTTATGTAAGTTAAATCAATAGTAAATATTATGAGTGCAACGACGTCAGAGATGTTTACACGATTTGACATCTCCTATTCAGTGTCAAACGTGAGTGTAGTAATTCAAGAGATGCTCGGGATTCACATCTCCTGAGGATCCGTTAAACTATTTACTATGTAGTAATATTTCGCTATTATAATAATGTATATAGTTTTAAATAGTGTTAAGGGGTTACCAATATAGCCCTTACCACGTAATAGTCCCAGTAGTCCATCCAATATCATGGTCCCGTGTAACAACCCGGTATTTCGTACCGATTAATTATCGTCTTTGGATGATTACCTTTCCTAGCTAATTGCTGTTTGGAATTTTTAAAACCAGTTTGAAACTCTCCTGAAAAATTTATTAAATTTTAAGTGGGCTTTATAAATTAAATCGTGGTCCATGTTTTGATTTGGGTCATGATTTTTATTAAGGGTTGATAACCCGTTACGCTTTCTTTCATTTTCTCTCATTCGAAACCCTACACTAAAACTAACAAACGAAAAGAAAATTAATAATGGCGGCTGCCGTTAGTTCCTCTTTCTCCAAAATTAGGGCATCGTTAGAATCGAAGATAATGGTTGCTAACTTCGTTCGTTTCCTCGTTGCTCTCTTCGGCCGTGGTTTTCACGCGTTGGACAAAGGTGAGTGACCATTCACTCACATCTAATTCGATGCTATGCTCGGTATTTCCATTTTTTGTTTTGGTGATGATAATTTCTTTGACGTTTTCAGTCCACATGGTTTTGATTTATGATTTTCATTCGATTCATTGATACGCTTATCCTGGTTTCGATTTTTGAGGGCTCGTCTTTGGCACTGACTTGTTAAATGACGGCCGTGACACTTATGTTGGTATTATTTGGAACTGCTACACATTTGAACCCTTGTCACTTGATAATTTCGGCCGATTGACTTTGTTGAATTTTGATTTTTGACTTGGTGATAAGGTTTGGAAATAATTTAAAGAGAAAACAGTTACATTTGAATTTATATGACGATGTGATTTATTTTGGTTAATTTCGATCATTATGTCTTTGACCTGTTGCTTGAACTTGTTATACATATGTTTGCACGATTATATACTTCACTTGTTCACTGAACTTTTGTATCACTTGTGTTGTTTGCTGTACATATGAATTTGGTGCATTGCTTCGAGTTATATTATTGAACACTTGATTTTTTCTTTTGCTCAAGCTCACTGTATTGTGTTGGTTCGACTCTAGTCATTTTATATTCATTTCTAAATATTTTCGACCTGCAGATTGTGTTGCATATAAATATCACTTTGAAGTCTTTATGGTCATTTGTATATATGCAATGTCCAGCCTCATTCTGTAGTTCACTGGTCACTGCATATATGTATACCTGTGCACTTGATCATGTTGACTTCTGCTGATTGGTCTATGCATATGTGTGTTGTCTGCCATTGGCATTATTGCATACTTAAGGTTGTTAACTTCTGTTGGTTCATGCCTTGGTATTGACTGTTGTTTTGCTTCTAGTCAATTTACTTATATCATTTGAATTGTGGCAAATGGTCATGTATACATGTGCACAGATTTCACTGTGCGATCATGTGTACATCACTTGTTGTTCCCTTTATCGCCTGTTCTTCGAGGCAGGTAATTCATGTGCACTCTAGTTTATCACTCACTGTTGCTTGTTGTACCTGTTAGTGCTTGGGTATTGAACTGTGCTTGATATTTGCTCTTGTTCATTCATGTGCCATGTTTGCTAGTTTATATCCACGAGTCTGGTTCTTGTGCATAGCCTATTGTGCTCATATACATGTGTACATATATGTGTATATATGTAAATATGTTGTTGAAGTGGTAGCCTAGCTCGTGCACGTGGTAGCATTGTCCACTTTGTTAAACACTGTTGCAGTAGTGTGCACTGCTTCCATGCATGTACTGTCTTGGTTGCTTCTTTGTACTGGTGCAGTTGAACCTGATTGTAGTGATTTGTACCTTTTCTTTATACATTTCATTTAGTTAAGTTTTGACGTCTACAAGTTGGTTTGTGGTCATCATACCTGAGTGTTGACAATCACGATGCCAGGCTTGTGAATATATACGCATGTGCTATTTTACTTTGATGTTGAACATTATCATGGTTATTCTGGCCATTTTGGGTCTGAGGTGATTTACTTTCGTAGCCTTGTCTAGTTTGCAGTTTTGTTTTTATGCAATTGCCTTTGTTAGTTTGCATTGCATTGACTCATACACTTCTGGTTTAAATGTAGTCCACTATACCACTGTAGTCATCTTCTCTTGACCATTTTGGCATGGTCTTGTTGTGTTCTAAATTGTATACCTGCTGTTGCTTTCGTGAGGCAGAGCCTTCCTTGCTACACCTCTGGTTCATTTTGTCCATGTGCAGATTGTTATGTACATTCTCTTGTGTACATATTGCATATTCACTTTGTTGAAGCTTTTAACTACTGTCACTTGCTTATTGCATTTGTTTGGACCGTGAATTCTTATGCATTGGCCTTTGTGCCTTGTTGCTATTTCTGTATATGCTGTTGTGGCGAGGCAGTGCATGCGTGTGTGCACTGCAGCCACACAGTATCGACATTATGAATTGATATTTTAATTAGGCAGTGCATGCGTGCGTGCACTGCAGCCACACAGTATCGACATTATGAATTGATATTTTAATTACTTGAATTCTTTTGTGTACATCATCACTGTACTGTCAAAGCAGTGCACGCAAGCATGAACTGCGGCCACACGGTATCGATTTTATTGGTATTTCTTTTACTCTTGATGCGTTGATCTTTTGCGTAATGCATGTGTAGTGACGAGGCAGTACACGCGTGCGTGTGCTGCAGCCCTACCCGAGTTGACATTTTAATTGATGTGTTTCAATTACTTGAATTGTTTTGATTAATTCAATATTTTGGGAATTTGTTGATTTGTTGTTAACGCTGTTATGCATTATATTTACTTTTATCCTTTTCTTTATTAAAGGATTGAATAGGTGAAATTGTTGTGACTGTCATCTAATTGTTATTTAATCATTACTGCTACTGTGCATTAATAACTGAGTTTGAATTAGACTGACCCGGGTATTATTTTCTTTCGAATGTAATACTCAGGTCAGACCCGAGTTATTTCAGGTTGTAGATTTTTAGCTTCGGGTTGCTGCTTGAGCTATGAAGACTTTGCATATCTTTTGGAGTTGTCGTGTCATAGTATAGGTTGATATGTATTCATGTATATTAGTCGATAATGTACTTGTATATATAACTTCCTGAGTCGACTGTTGTAGTTGTATCATATGTACCGTGTCAAATGTATTGTAACTGACATCAGTTATTATATATATGAGACTTTCTGTTTTATCTGTGTTCCGCATTTATAATATCTATGTTATTATTGTTATATTTACTGTCCTAAACTATTATGAACCATCGTAGTTCGTTTTATACTAAATTGGGGTATGTCGATGGGAGTGGTTAAATCAGAGATGAAAAAAATGAAAGAATACACACACACACACACACACACACACACACACACACACACACAAATCCTATCGAGATAACCAATACTAGTGTAAGGCCTAACTACGTATGGCCGCTCCTCAACAGCCTTATTCTCCGTGCTAGTTGACAGCACTACACCGTAGTGTTCTTGGCAAGCGTGGGTATAGAGGTGGGGCGTCACAGCTTGGTATCAAAGCCTGGGGTTTAGAACAAATATAAAACATAACTTAGATGGAACATGTGTTACAACTAATTGTCGATATTTTATCTCTCATCTTTGCATATGATTATCTTTGATTGTTAGGTATAAATTCCTAACGTTTATTCATGTGCATTTGATTTTTTGATTTCGTGAAAGTATTTTGGCTTCGGTCTCCGTTTGCTTTGCGAACTCAAGTTGGGTTTTTGATGTTGATTCGTTTTGTACTCGACTGTTGCCAATAATTGTTGATTTCGACATTGACTTGATTTTTATTTTAGTTGAAGTCATTTATGCATTTATGCTCGTTTTGCTTTGTTTTTCCAATTGTTAATCGATTCTTCTTTTCCGATTAGTTGTTATCACCTTTGTCGACCTTGATAACTTCTATTTCTGGAATTTTTTGGTATTCCTACTTTGATGGATTTAGAATCGAATTCTTTGTATTTTATTCACGTCTTCGAATGTGAATTTTAGTGAATTGATTTGGTTTCCAAATTTAATCGATTCTTGATTATTTCCCGATTTGTTGCTATCATTTATTAGCAACTTTGATGACATTTTCTTCGGGATTTTTGTGAACATACTTTTTGAAGGATTCAGTATCGATTTCTTTGGATTCTATTCACATCTTTGTATGTGAATTCTTGTGATTGATTGTTTCTACAATCATTTTTGAGATTGTCACTTTAAAAATATAAAGGTTTTCTATACTAGTAGTAAATATCAAAACCCTTTTCTCCAAACGATTTCAAAACTATTTTACTACAAAGCTCTTTTCCTAAACCGTTTTCCAATCTACTAGTATATACAAACCTTTACCTCACTCGGATGAGAAATCTAATTAAATGACTTAGTTAAACAAGTGGTATGAAATGCTTGCGTTCACTTCGTCGGTTAATTTTTGGACTTGTTCGATTGAACCTCTTGTGATAATTTTCTAGTGAAGATCTACAGTTTGTTCGTAAATATTTAAGTTAAGCTAGTGGTTATGGGACATGAAGCTAAACTTTTATATTCACTAGCTTAGTGTGTTTGACACTACTTGATGATCATGACGATCATTTTTGTGTTTTAGACTAGCATTTGTGCGATGTCTCTTTGTCTACGAGGGAGACTAGACCCCGCTTTCGTGATGTTTCACCATCACATATGCGTTACAGGTGTTGGTGAGTTTTCATGCTCACGTGTAGGTGAGTTTTCATGCTCCCGATCTCGCTTTGCGTTACACGTGTTGGTGAGTTTTCATGCTCACGTGTAGGTGAGTTTTCATGCTCCCGTTCTCGCTTTGCGTTACACGTGTTGGTGAGTTTTCATGCTCACGAGTAGGTGAGTTTTCATGCTCCCGTTCTCGCTTTGTTTTACACGTGTTGGTGAGTTTTCATGCTCACGTGTAGGTGAGTTTTCATGCTCCCGTTCTCGCTTTGCGTTACACGTGTTGGTGAGTTTTCATGCTCACGTGTAGGTAAGTTTTCATACTCCCATTTGAGTTTTTATACTCCCATTTCTGGTTAGGCTAGACACCACTTGTGTAATTCCATTCACACATACCTTTTTGCTTTTTGGTTAGCCTAGACACCATTTGTGTGATTCCATTCACACAAATCTTTTTGCTTTTTGGTTAGCCTAGACACCATTTGTGTGATTCCATTCACACAAATCTTTTTGCTTTTTGGTTAGCCTAGACCCCATTTGTGTGATTCCACTCACACATACCTTTTTGTTTGCGAGGTTAGGCTAGACACCATTTGTGTGATTCCATTCACACATACCTTTTTTCTTTTTGTTAGCCTAGACCTCATCTGGGTGATTCCGACTCATCCATATGGGGTAGCTCCCCATGGTCTTCGGACCGTCATGTGATAGGCCTCTTTCCCTTTTTCTGTGATTTCTGGATTTCTTTGGTAGATTTCTAGAATTTGTGTTTTCTGGATTTCTTTTGTAGATTTCTAGAGCTTGTGTTTTCTGGATTTCTTGTGTAGATTTCTAGAACTTGTGTTTTTAGGATTTCTTGTGCAGATTTCTAGAACTTGTGTTTTCTAGATTTCTTGTGTAGATTTTTAGAATTTGTGTTTCCTGGATTTCTTATGTAGATTTCTAGAACTTGTGTTTTCTGGATTTCTTGTGTAGATTTCTAGAATTTGTGTTTCCTGGATTTCTTGTGTAGATTTCTAGAACTTGTGTTTTCTGGATTTCTTGTGATGATTTCTAGAATTTGTGCTTCACCAATTTTCGTGATTTCTATTGATAAGTTTTATCAATTTTTGTGCATTGGTGAATTTGTGTGTCATTGACTTGTTATGAATACAAGTTGAGGGTATGATATCCCTTCCTATCTTTGAAAAGATTCTTGTGACATTTTTGATGAATGAAAATTCATTGGTATTATATTTTGATGCCAATTATTTTGATGAGATTTTGACGTATTAACTTCATTAACCGTCAATTTTAAATGAATTTTCAAGCGGTTATCCCGCAATGCTGATTTTGTTGTCCGTTTTTACGGTATTTTGAGAAGTAGTGCAATTTCCTTATCGAAGTTGCTATTGATATTGGTGTTTTAATCACGTGTTTTAAAAATTTGTTATTTCTAAAATTGTTTCATAATATAAATTAAAATTGTTTTCAAATTTTTTACAGTTTACGCTTTCAAAAGAATGAGGAAGCGATTTAAACGTTCCAGAAAAATCGAGGACTATGACCCCTTTCTTTTACTGATTCGCTTAATTCTGGACTTGTCCATTTGAGAATGTGAAATGTTATTTATTTAAAATACACAATTTTTCACTTTCAAGGAAACGATGAAGTGAATTAAACGATTTATAAAACTCGTGGTTATGGGACATGTGCGTTTGCTATTTCGGTTAATCCCGGACTCGTAAATTGAAATATTAGTGATTTCTGATTATCGTTTTTGATAATCAGATATTTATTGTTTCTAATTATCGTTTTTTTGATAATTAGATATTTGAGATTTGATTATCGTTTTTGATAATCGAATATTTGTTGTTTCTAATTATCGTTTGTGATAATTATATATTTGTGATTTAATTATCGTTTGTGATAATTAAATATTTGCAATTTAAGATTTGATTATCAATTGTGATAATTAAATATTCGTTGATTTGTGATTTGTGATTTTTGTTTTTGATAATCAGATATTTGTTGTTTCTGATTATCGCTCGTGATAATTAGATATTTGAGATTTAATTATCGTTTGTGATAATTAAATATTTGTGAATTAAGATTGATTATCGTTTGTGATAATTAAATATTTGTGAATTACGATTTGATTATCGTTTTGATAATTGAATATTTGTTGATTTGCAATTTGATTACCGTTGTGGTAATTCCTGATTATCGTTTTTGATAGTTAGATATTTGTGACTTGTGTTTTCTAATTATCTTTGTTGATAATTAGATTTGCTGATTTTGCTGTCTTCTAATTATCGTATCAATAATTAGATATTGCTGTTTTGTGATTTCTGTATTCTGATTATCTATTTGATAATTAAATTTTGTAGAGAATTTGTGAATTTCTTTAATGAAATTAAAAGATTTCTTTGGTGGTTATACTGTACTACGCCGGTGTACCGACTCAATTTTCTGCTATTCATGACGTTTTTCCACGTCTTCCTATTACGGAAATGCCTTAGGGATTTTCGATTTTTACTTCTGAGCCACCTTCTATTCACATCATTGCTTCGGGGGTGTGGCACCTTCGAAATCAAGTTGTTTTTCTTGCGGAAGTTCAATGGTTCTCAAATCCTAAGGATTGCACTTAGGAATCCTGAGAATTCATCGAGCAAACACGTTCAGGCTAATTCTTTCGTGCTCTATATGGTGAACTTCCTATTTCAAATTTCTTCATCTTGTGATGATATGCTTTTATGGTTGTTACCTTTTGTCCCTTTATTCCCTATGATTGCGAGGACGCAATTTCTTTAAGGAGGGGAGTCTGTAACAACCCGGTATTTCGTACCGATTAATTATCGTCTTTGGACGATTACCTTTCCTAGCTAATTGCTGTTTGGAATTTTTAAAACCAGTTTGAAACTCTCCTGAAAAATTTATTAAATGTTAAGTGGGCTTTATAAATTAAATCGTGGTCCATGTTTTGATTTGGGTCATGATTATTATTAAGGGTTGATAACCCGTTCCCCTTTCTTTCATTTACTCTCATTCGAAACCCTACACTAAAACAAACAAACGAAAAGAAAATTAATAATGGCGGCTGCCATTCGTTCCTCTTTCTCCAAAATTAGGGCATCGTTAGAATCGAAGATATTGGCTGCTAACTTCGTTCGTTTCCTCGTTGCTCTCTTCGGCCGTGGTTTTCGCACGTTGGACAAAGTGAGTGACCATTCACTCACATCTAATTCGATGCTATGCTCGGTATTTCCATTTTTTGTTTTGTTCATGATGATTTCTTTGACGTTTTCAGTCCACATGGTTTTGATTTCTGATTTTCGTTTGATTCATTGATACGCACATCCTGGTTTTGATTTTTGAGGGTTCGTCTTTGGCACTGACTTATTAAATGACGGCCGTGACACTAGTGTTGGTTTTATTTGGAACTGCTACACATTCGAACCCCTGTCACTTGATAATTTCGGCCGATTGACTTTGTTGAATTTTGACTTTTGACTTGGTGATAAGGTTTGGAAATAATTTAAAGAGAAAACAGTTACATTTGAATTTATTTGACGATGTGATTTATTTTGGTTAATTTCGGTCATTATGTCTTTGACCTGTTGCTTGAACTTGTTATACATA
The DNA here is from genome assembly GCA_030765085.1 of Allium cepa. Taxonomy (NCBI): domain Eukaryota; kingdom Viridiplantae; phylum Streptophyta; class Magnoliopsida; order Asparagales; family Amaryllidaceae; genus Allium; species Allium cepa. The sequence goes on along the minus strand of CM060945.1, from coordinate 301,859,823 downwards.
TGTTTGCATGAATATATACTTCACTTGGTCACTGAACTTTTGTATCACTTGTGTTGTTTGTTGTACATATGAATTTGGTGCATTGCTTCGAGTTATATTATTGAACACTTGAGTTTTTCTTGTGCTCAAGCTCACTGTATTGTGTGTTGGTTCGACTCTAGTCATTTTATATTCATTTCTAAATATTTTCGACCTGCTGATTGTGTTGCATATAAATATCACTTTGAAGTCTTTGTGGTCATTTGTATATATGCAATGTCCAGCCTCATTCTGTAGTTCACTGGTCACTGTATATATGTATACCTGTGCACTTGATCATATTGACTTCTGCTGATTGGTCTATGCATATGTGTGTTGTCTGCCATTGGCATTATTGCATACTTAAGGTTGTTAACTTCTGTTGGTTCATGCCTTGGTATTGACTGTTGTTTTGCTTCTAGTCAATTTACTTATATCATTTGAATTGTGGCAAATGGTCATGTATACATGTGCACGGATTTCACTGTGCGATCATGTGTACATCACTTGTTGTTCCCTTTATTGCCTGTTCTTCGAGGCAGGTAATTCATGTGCACTCTGGTTTATCACTAATTGTTGCATGTTGTACCTGTTAGTGCTTGGGTATTGAACTGTGCTTGATATTTGCTCTTGTTCATTCATGTGCCATGTTGATTTTTTCTGGTTTATATCCGTGAGTCTGGTTCTTGTGCATAGCCTATTGTGCTCATATACATGTGTACACATGTGTATATATGTAAATATGTTGTTGAAGTGGTAGCCTAGCTCGTGCAAGTGATAGCACTATCCACTTTGTTAAACACTGTTACAGCAGTGTGCACTGCTTCCATGCGTGTACTGTCTTGGTTGCTTCTTTGTACTGGTGCAGTTGAACCTGATTTGAGTGATTTGTACCTTTTCTTTATACATTTCATTTAGTTCAGTTTTGACGTCTACATGTTGGTTTATGGTCATCATACTTGAGTGTTGACAATCACGATGCCAGGCTTGTGAATATATACACATGTGCTATTTTACTTTGATGTTGAACATTATCATGGTTATTCTGGCCATTTTGGGTCTGAGGTGATTTACTTTATTAGCCTTGTCTAGTTTGCAGTTTTGTTTGTATGCAATTGCCATTGTTAGTTTGCATTGCATTGACTCATACACTTCTGGTTTAAATGTAGTCCACTATACCACTGTAGTCATCTTCTCTTGACCATTTTGGCATGGTCTTGCTATGTTCGAAATTGTATACCTGCTGTTGCTTTCGTGAGGCAGAGCCTTCCTTGCTGCACCTCTGGTTCATTTTGTCCATGTGCAGATTGTTATGTACATTCTCTTGTGTACGTATTGCATTTTCACTTGTTGAGTTGAAGCTTTTCACTACTGTCACTTGCTTATTCCATTTGTTTGGACCGTGAATTCTTGTGCATTGGCCTTTGTGCCTTGTTGCTATTTCTGTATATGTTGTTGTGGCGAGGCCGTGCACGTGTGCATGCACTGTAGCCACACAGTATCGACATTATGAATTGATATTTTAGTTACTTGAATTCTTTTGTGTACATCATCACTGTAGTGGCAAGGCAGTGCACGCAAGCGTGAACTGCAGCCACACGGTATCGTTTTTATTGGTATTTCTTTTACTCTTGATGCGTTGATCTTTTGCGTAATGCATGTGTAGTGGCGAGACAGTACACGCGTGCGTGTGCTGCAGCCCTACCCGAGTTGACATTTTAATTGATGTGTTTCAATTACTTGAATTGTTTTGATTAATTCAATATTTTGGGAATTTGCTGATTTGTTGTTAACGCTGTTATGCATTATATTTACTTTTATCCTTTTCTTTATTGAAGGATTGAATAGGTGAAATTGTTGTGACTGTCATCTAATTGTTATTTAACCATTACTGCTTCTGTGCATTAATAACTGAGTTTGAATTAGACCGACCCGGGTATTATTTTCTTTTGAATGTAATACTCGGGTCGGACTCGAGGTATTTCAGTTTGTAGATTTTTAGCTTCGGGTTGCTGCTTGAGCTATGAAGACTTTTCATATCTTTTGGAGTTGTCATGTCATAATATAGGTTGATATGTATTCATGTATATTAGTCGATAATGTACTTGTATATATAACTTCCTGAGTCGACTGTTGTAGTTGTATCATATGTACCGTGTCAAATGTATTGTAACTGACATCAGTTATTATATATATGAGACTTTCTGTTTTATCTCTGTTCCGCATTTATAATATCTGTGTTATTATTATTATATTTACTGTCCTAAACTATTATGAACCATCGTAGTTCGTTTTATACTGAATTGGGGTATGTCGATGGGAGTAGTTAAATCAGAGATGAAAAAAATGAAAGAATATATATATATATACACCACTCCTATCGAGATAACCATTACTAGTGTAAGGCCTAACTACGTATGGCCGCTCCTCAACAGCTTTATTCTCCGTGCTAGTTGACAGCACTACACCGTAGTGTTCTTGGCTAGCGTGGGTATAGAGGTGGGGCGTCACATCCCTACTGATCGGGAAGCCATCAGTGGATACCACACGGGCTACGGGAGAAAACCAAACTCGTACAGGGCGCGCTAGAGGAGGTGACATGGCACACAAGGCAATGCCGGGGTAGATATACCAATTACGCATCCGGGTGGGTGGTAACGCGTAGCAGCTACTACCGCCCACCTCGAGCCACACCCCCAATATCAAAAATCAAAAGTGGCCACCGAACCAATCCAAAGGTCAGAGTATAATATCGAAGGGATGTGTTCGATAAGAGGGGCTACCTCCTTGGCTCGAAAATCGCTCCTGTTTTAGCCATCTTATGCCAACTCACAGCAGTCGAGTCAACGTATATACGTTAATAGAACGTCGCCACCATCCTACTTCATTCTGGAATCCTCACTGCGTACGTGGTTGTTAAACAGGTTTTTGGAGTTGGCAGAGAGTATGAAAACTTTTGATCCCGGTCTCTTTAGCAACCAAACTTATTATAACACCGTGGTCTTTTCAAAATATTTTATACTTTTAAAACCAGAATATAATATCCATTTCAAACCATATAAATACAATATCATTTCCCTTTCAAAAACCAATTAAATATGACATCATTTTTATAAAACCCAAATCAATATAATATCATTTTTATTTCGAATATATCCCTTCCAACATCATAGAACTTTCAAAATTTTAATATTTCGAAACTAGACGCTTGAAATTATAACACTTTCAAAATACAATACTTTGAAATTCATAACTTCGAAACATTTCAATTTCGATAAAACATTTCAATTTCGGTATTTCAAGGCTTTAAATATTCCAAAATTTCGAAAGTAAATTTGATAATTTCGATTCATCAATTATATTTTCTATTATTTAGTTTTGAAATATTTTTACATAATAAATCCCTTATCATTTAAATAAAAATCAAATTACAAATAACTAAATATTTCCTTCAATTCACTTATATTTGAAATAACCATTTAAATTCATCTTGACCCCAAAAATCAAGTTATAATAATTATACCTTTTAAATTTCCAATTTAATGGATTTCACATCAACCTTTTTGAGTTTAATTCTTAAATAAATTTAATTTCAAATAAATCTCTGATTTATCTCCCAACCTTAATTTATATAAATCATTATACACTCTATATTAAAATAAAATTTAAATACTTACTCATATTTATTCTAGTAAAAATCAAACTCTATTATTTGGTTTAATTTTTATTTAACAAACTTATACATAACTTAAATTCAAGCATTTAACTATGTATATATATATATATATTTATATAATATCAAAAATAAATATATTTTAAACCATATATTTCTTTCCAAAACTATAGAAATCATTTTCAAAATATTTATATATAAAGACCACGGTGTCTGTATAAAATTTTCTACCCTATGGTCAAGTGATACGGATATTTATCATTTCAATCCATAATTTAAAATAATAATACGATTATATATATCATTTCAAACCACAATCTAGAATGAAATAAAATCTATAATAACTTGTTATTTATAAAAATATTAAGTACACCATCCATTCGTCCAATATCAATCATCAAACATTTATCAAAATTATCATCCAATTCAATCAATAACATCAATATAGAACAGATAATAAACAACAGGCATTTACTGACAGTTTATATTCAATAATAAATTAAATAACTATTATATCCAAAAAATTCAAATAAACTGAGATGATGGTTCAAAATATGCCACCCAGTCATAAATAAATTTCTAATCACATCATAAATCAATTTAACAAACATAAGAAATTTTAGAAGTTGTGAGTGGGTTAAAACACTCACCTCTTGAATTTAAATTGAATTTAAATCCAATTTAAACCAAAAATTTGAACAATCTTAGAATTGGTCCAAACCATCGCCAAAATGTCCAAAATTTCAATGCGAGTATAGTGGAGAAAACCACGCGTGAAACAGACCTCGCATGTGAAAGTTACACGAGTTAGAAGTTATAAAATTTCAATTTCAAAACAAAAAAATAATAATATTGCTTTGCACGTCACCTTTCTTCCATAACCTCATGCACGCATGAATGAACGCGACCGTACCCAGGCTTTTTACCGAAGCCCTAGCCGAACGCGAACCACGCTCGCTGCTACACGTCGGTGCCGCTGCTATGCCGAGGAGCACCGCCCACCGCGCCAATTTCCGGTCACCCCAACTGTAACAACCCTGAACTTTGTGAATTATTTTAATTATTTAAATTGAAACTCCTGATTAAAACTTTATTTTATTTATTAAAATGGATGAATTTTGTTATTTTAAATGTATATTTTGATTTTTGTGTGAATTATAGTTTCAAACAAGAATAAATAGAATATTTCCAGAAAATGTGGATTTTAGTCAAAGTGGTCAAAGTTTGACTTTTAAATTTAAAATTTAATATCTGAATTTTTTAATTTTATCATTTATTATGAAAATAAATTAAATTTCAAGAATACTTCTTTTTGTTTCGTTGAAATCTGATTTATATTGTGAAAGTTATGCTTTTTACAATATTGTATGTAAATTGACTTATTTAATAAAATTGTCTATTTTAATTTATATAAATAATATTTTTATTTGTCAAATCTTGTTCTAATTTGTATATATTTTCGTAATATGGCATGTTAGGTATATATATTTGTCTTGAAACATTTTTAAAGTGATGTAAATTTCTTGTGTTGCTTAATAATATTTGGGTTGTATATTAATGTGAAATATGTTGTTTTGTTTCATATATACAAGACAACTATTTTGGCTGTCCTCTCACTTGAATCTATAATCGTACCTTCGTACTTTCCGGATCTTCGCTTTTGTGTTAGAATCTGTTATCCCCAGCTTGTGGAGGTGAGTATTTCTCGCGAAACATTCCGTACTTATATAAGTAGTAAATTGACATCCGGTGAATCTGTAGTTCATATTATCATATTATACCTTCCTATGATATTATTTATATTATAATCACCCTGTTTATACATCTGCCACATCATATGTTACTGTTAACTAATGTGTGACGCCCCACCTCTATACCCATGCTAGCCAAGAACACTACGGAGTAATGCTGTCAACTAGCACGGAGAATAAGGCTATTGAGGAGCGACCATCCCTGTAATATCTTTGTGCGAGCACCGATATGTCAGATAGTAGAGCATATTTTATTTAAGGAGGAAATCCGACATACCGATACAAACTCAAAGCTATCACACAGTGGCTATATATAATCTTCGGAAACAAATATAGAAATAAACATAACACAAAACAGTCACAGACATCCATATCACAAAGGCGGAAAAAGATATGAATATATAACACAAGTGTACATCAGAGTAGTGGTCTGAAAGATCCACAATAACCCAAAAGAATAGCAACATGTGCTATACGAAAGAATAAGTATACATCATAGAGTCTATATCTCAACTGTATACATCCAAAAACTACTAATCTAAGTAGTTAGCCAAAAGTCAAAGTAATGAATCCCTGGGGAGAAGTCAAGCAGAAGCATCTGTAACATCTCGTTCTGACCCGAGTATTATTTCATAAGAAAATAATAAACGGATCAGTCTAGCTATAAATATCAGATGACATGATACAGAATAGGAGATGTGGCATAAACATGTGATAACCATAATGGCATACTACTATAAGTATGTAATTGAAAATCAACATGAGATTAATCAATATCACAAGAATCTTCTCAAAGATCCAAAAAGGGTTTCATACCCAAGGCTTGTATTCACAACAAGTCAATGACACACGAATTCACCAATGCACAAAAATTGATAAATCATATTAATGAAAATCACTAAAATTGGTGAATCATAAAATTTCCAGAAATCAACACACGAAATCCAGAAATCATAAAAAGGGAGAGGCCTATCACACGAACGGGAGCATGAAAACTCACCAACATATGTATCACACGAACGAGATGCTATCTCATGGTAGCTAGCCATTAATTTTTGACACACGAACGGTCCAAAGACCATGGGGTGCTAACCCACATGTGTGAGTCGAAATCACACTGAAACGGGGTCTAATCTCCCTCGCAGACAAAGAGACATCGCACAATTACTAGTCTAAATCACAAAAATGATCATCATCGATCATCAAGAAGTGTCAATTACAGTAAGCTAGTAAATATATGAGCTTAGCTTCATGTCCCATAACCACTGGCTTAACTTAAATATTTACGAACAAATTGTAGATCTCTACTAGAAAATTGTCACAAGAGATTCAATCGAACAAGTCCAAGAATTAACCGACGAAGTAAACGCAAGCGTTTCATACCACTTGTTTTACTAAGCCATTTAATTAGATTTCTCATACGAATGAGGTAAAGGTTTGTATATGCTAGTAGATTGGAAAACGGTTTAAGAAACGAGCTTTGTAATAAAATAGTGTTGAAATCGTTTTAATGAAAGGGTTTTGATATTTACTACTAGTATTGAAACCTTTGTATATTTTGAAGTGACAAATCACAAAGATGATAGTAGAACAATCGATCATCAAAATTCACATAGGAAGACGTGAATAAATTCCAAACAAATCGATAAGAATCCATCGAAATGGATATTCAAAAATGCCTAAAAAGTGTTTAATATGCGCTTATATGATTTTTGTTTGATGATAATAAACATACATATATTCATTTAAATGTATTTGATCATGTACTATTTTAATTTTCATAGATTAAATAAATATTTGTTGAATAAAATTAAATATACAGAATTTGAATTCAAACAGAAATTTTATTCAAACAAATATTTATTACATTTTTGAATAGCACAAATTCAAGCTCTCACTATACATATATAATTTTGATTGTAATTACATCACAATTCAATTTACATAAATGCCTCACTACATATCACTCACACTCGTAGTTTATCTTCAAGTTTATTCCAGTTATAATCCAGCATCTGAGAAGTCTGCAAAAATATTCACTAACGCCGTAAAATTGAAAAAGAAATATTTTTGCAATATAAAATGGAATATGATTTTTGAAAATATGATTTGCCTCAGTTATTTGGGTTGTTCGTCATCATTCACAATTGAATTCATCATACACGAACAATGTGACATGCACAGTGTATCACTGTACATGCCACAAGGCCGTGCACATCGATATACACTTGTTAATGCTACAGGAACAGGTGAGCACAGGTCAAACCCAAATGAAAAGCCGGGTTCAACTCACGTGCAATATATTTAAAATCACGACACAAGCACAAGGTCAAACCCGAGTTTTAAAACTGGGTTCAACTCAATGGTAGTAGTGTACATGAATACAACTACAGAAATATATCATGCAGTTTTGCAGTGATACAAGGCATAGCAACTGCATAGCGACTGTAACAGTGACAAACATCATATATAGGACTGCAACAACCAAATGAAAATGCAAGACCAAACTACACAAACTTCAATGACCAGTTCATGCATGCATCAGTGACCAAACACAGAACAACAAGCTCAAACCAAAGTATAGTGAAGCAACTCGACTACAAGTCAGTAAATAGTTCGGTGTGACAATATGAAGACAGCAACTCAATGCAACACAGTGGCAACCACAAGATGCAGACATAAACAACATCAAAGAAAAATGTCTCGACCAAACTCAGTGAAACTCATGCAAGTGCACAACTAAACCAACAAGTATACAAATACAGTGTCATGACCAAAGCAAAATCAGAGAGGGGTATCAGTGTACACAACATCAAGTTCAAATAACAAACAGTGAATCAAGACAGGGCCAAGCAACTGATATATGGTGATGTAGTCAACATCTACTCAAGGCAAAAGTGCAGTGCAACTACACAACTACAAGTACAGGGAGCAACAACTCAAATGCAAATATACACAATGCATACCAAAGAGCAAAAGTAATATGAATCACTCATGAAAACTCACAAGGCACAATAAAACTAAAGCATGAAGCAGTTCAATATCCAAGCTACAATGGAAAAGCATGACCAGACACACATGAATGTGAAGACCACAAAGGCAATGAACCAGTGACAACAAAGTGACTCAAGCAACAACATGAATACTATATCAATCAAGTTCAAAGCAGACCAACTGCAGAATGCAAAGAAGCTCGAGCACAAAATTAATACATGATCAACACAGTGCATGTATGAAGTGCATCAGTATGCAAAGTCCAGACATACACATATATACATACTTGAATGTATGTATACAAATGATCAGAACTTGAACCAGACAGTACAGCGAAAAAGTGAAGATTTCAAGATGAACCAGATCAGTATACATGAATAAGGCTCAGTGGTGAAACAAAAATCTCGGCAAACAACAACAGTAGACAACAAGACTGAAGCAATATAAAGTACCAAAGTCACGGTGTACAAAATCGAGAAAAACGTTTCGAACGGGTCAAATATGCTACAAGGAGGAACATGTTGGCCAAAGTCAATTTTTTCTCACAGTGGTACTCGAATCAAAGCAGTAATTGACCAGTGAACAACTATAGTTAAGTGTCAACGCAAGTCATGGAGTCGCACTCACATAATCAAATGACCAAAAATTCAAGCTCGTATCATTGAAAAAGTCAAAAATAAAATAGGAAAGTTTTTGCCGTATTATTCAAGGAAAATCAAACGTTTGAAAATCAAAGTCGTGAGCATCAAGTCGCAAATATCAAGCAACCGAGAATTAGGAAAGTGACAAATCAGACGAACGTATTAAAGGAAATCGAAATCCATATATAAACCCACAATCATCATTGGCAATGATCATCGAGTTCAAATACGAAAATCAAAAAAGCACAAAAAGGGAAATTACATACCGAAGCAACAGTAAAACTCGATCAAAAAGAAGCGGCCAAGAGCAAAACAAAAGAGAACGAAGCACACGAATAACCACTGTATCGATCAACAAAAAGGCGCAGCTTCAAAGCCCTAATTTTGGAAGCAAGGAATAAAAGAGCCGAAGCCCTAATTTCAGAAAGAGGATCGACCGCCATTTTCTTCAAGCCAGAAAAAAAAAGGATTGGGTGAAAGAAAAATTGGGTCGGCCTTGTTAACAAGGGCTTTAGTTCATTATTAGGGTTTAATTTTATTAAGGGGGTTTTTTGTTTTTTAGTTTTAAATTGTTTTAAGTTTGTTTTAAATTTTCTTTTCGAGTCAAAGTCTTGGTAAATCACCACCTAGGTTTTAGGTAGTGTCAGATTGTCTAGTTAGAATTAGTTCAGTGAGCAGGGTGTGCGAGTTTGCAAAACTCTATAGGCGGTAGCAGGGTGTGTGAGTCTGTTAGAGTGTTTGTAAGCGGGAGACTGTTTAATTCTAATAGAAATCTGGGAATGCAGCAGTAGGCAGGGGTTGCCGAAGCTGGGTAAATTTTGTATGTGATTTTCTTTTCAGCATATTTATTTCTCTGCAGTTTGTTTTTGCGTTTAACTCGAGAAAATTTGCTATAACCCTATTCACCCCCCTATAGGGTTAATCTAGATCCTACAAGTGGTATTAGAGCACGGTATTTTTCTTTAACTCTAGAGTCATGAATCCACCAAATAATGCTTTTTCTGAGGGGCAATCAATTGCTAGGCCACCCATGTTTAATGGAAATGGTTATGCTTATTGAAAAGTTAGGATGGATATTTGTCTTAGTTCTGTTGATTATGATGTTTGGGACATTATTGAAACTGGCTATAAATCTCCCACTATAACTGTTGGTGATATTGAGATTCCTAAACCTAAGGATAGGTGGGGTGCTAACGATAAGAAATTAAAAACTACAAATGCTAAAGCCATGAATGCTTTAATCTGTGCTCTTGATAAAACTGAATTTAATAGAATTTCTCATTGTAAAACTGCACAGGAAATTTAGCATATCTTGGAGGTGACACATGAAGGAACTTCTCAAGTCAAGGAGTCTCGTCTAGCCCTATTCAGCAATGAATACGAGAACTTTGTGATGGACAAAGGCGAGAGCATAAAGGACATGTTTGGACGCTTTTCAACTTTGGTGTACAACGCTAGAGCGCTTGGGAAGGTATTCGCTGAGGTAGAGCTTTTGAGGAAGGTGCTACGAGTTTTACCAATGAACTTTGAGGCAAAAGTCACGGCAATACAAGAATCGAAAGATCTGAATAAACTAAGCATGGAGGAGTTGATCGGCAACTTGATGACATATGAGCTTGAGCTAAAAGAAAAGGAGGAACGCAACAACTCCAAATCGAAGAAGACGATTGCCTTAAAGAGCAAAGAAGAGAGCGATGAAGAAGAAGAAGATCCAATTGAAGAGCTTGCAATGGCTGTCAATAATCTTAGAAAATGGTCAAGATTCAAGCCACGCAAGAAGAAAACAAATGGTAATAGGTCAAAAGACTCTGACAATTCCGATAATGAATCGACGTGCTTTAACTGCAACAAGCCTGGCCACTTCAAACAACAATGCCCACTTCTCAAAAACAACAAAGGAAAGAAAAAGAAGAAGAAGGCCTTTGCAGCGACTTGGGAAGATGAAGAAGGAGAGGAAGTTTCGAATAATAGCTCAGAGGAGGCTAACTTGTGTCTTGTGGCAAAATCAGATTCAGAAGCAAGCTCAGAGGAATCTAGTGAGGTAGGTGACTATTCTTATAAAGAACTTGTTTTTATGTGTCTTGATCTTACTAAAGAAGTTGATACTCTTGAATCTAAAATTGAAAAACTGAAATCTGATAGGAGAGAACTTGCTCGTGAAAATTTTAGGTTAGAAACTGAACTTGAAAATATTCAAAACCTAGAATGTAAAAAATGTAAAATTTTAGATTCAGAATTATCAATACTTAAGAATAGCTCTGAGAATCTTGAAAAAGAAAACTTGAGTCTTAAGGAAATCATTGACACTAGGAAAAAGGATTTTATAAATAGATGCACCTCACTTGTAACTGAAAACACAACACTCAAAACCAAAGTCCAAAATCTTGAGAAATCTCTAAATAACTTTTCAGGAGGAGAAAAATCATTCAACATGTTATTGGAAAATCAAATTTTTGCTAACAACAGAAAAGGACTAGGTTTTTGGGAAAACACAAGTTGATGGTAATGCAAAAGGTAAGAGTGTCTTTGATAGATGTGAAATAATTGAACATCATGTTGAAAATTGTATTCATAGGAACAAGAATACAAAATTTATATAAGTTTGGGTTCCTAAGAATTCTACAAACACATTTCATGTCTATTGGAACAAGAATGAAATGAAAAAACAAGTTTGGATTCCAAAGGGTTTGTTTATTCACAATGCTTCAGCCACTAACAATCATGGACCTATAAAAACAAATAGGTCACAAAAATCTTTCATCGTGTAGGTATGGTGGCAGGCTAAGGAACAACAACAGCGTTATCTGGATTTTGGCTGTTCCAGAAACACAACGGGCAACAAAGCAAAGTTCCTCAGCCTAGTACAAAGGTGACAGAATCACAATGGGCAACCACGAAAAAATATCGTAAAGGTAAATCAGGTGAAGGTATACTTATTTGATTGATATATTAAATGTGATAATCTGCACCATATTCTGAATGAAATCAGCCAATATTGAGATGCTGTAAAGATGATGTTTTTTTATTCTGACTTGTTCAACATAGTTGGCCAATTATATTTATGCCAAAAACATTATTCTTTGAACTACTTCATACATATACGTTTGGATTAAACATAGTGTTTTGTTGGATACATTTGGTTATAATTCGGCTAACTCTATATTCACAGTTTCTGATTATTTACATGACTTCAATTCAAATTCAAGAATGTTGTAAAAATTTGTGAGTTTGAGTTTTTCATGCACACTTCATGATCCGGTCTATCAAACTTAGTTAGTGATATTTTGGAGTGAAAGAGAAAGTCAGATGCAGAACATACTAGTAATCTAGTTGACAGAAAACTTACTAGTTGAACGTGACTTATGGTGAGACATTTAGTAACTGCATCGTTTTTCAAAGAAAATATCTGCATATTTTTCATTACAAATAATTTTCAAATAGCAGAAATTTTTTCTCATCTAACCCCTTCGAGAAAATCATTGTTGATCATATTTTCAGATTAGTCATTTTTATTTGATTTTAAATAACAAATTTTGACTAATCCGACTCCCTACTAATTATCAAAAAGATAAATAGTGATTGAGAAGGTGATAAGTGTTGATATTTAACATACATTACTCAAGAGAGTATATTTGGAAAATTTCTTTAGGAATTCAAACAAGAGTTATAAAACTTTTTGTTGGGTAAAGATTCCATGACCATTTCTATATCTATCATATTTCTATCGACCATTGTTTATCAAATCTTAAATATAGTTTGTCGATATGTGGTACTATAATCAGGGATCATTTGTTTTTCATTTCACATTTTTTTTGTAAAAATAAATAAATATCCAAAGTACTCACTCTCATTTAAAAGTCCTCACGGTTATGCATGGGTGAATTACTTGGATTTTTGATTATGTGCTTCCATGCTCATTTAAAAGTCCTTACGGTTATGCATGTATGGAACGCATATCAAAATTAATTGATCAAATAGACAAGTTGATTCTAATCCTATTTAATAGTCCTCATGGTCATGCGTGGTTAGAAGATACTTGATTTCATTTTTTAAAATTAAATTGGAATACTACTAATCTCATTTAAAAGTCCTAACGGTTATGCATGATTAGTAGATGTTAACGTAAAAATCTGACGCTAACACCCCGGTGTAAGTAGTGTAAGTATGAAAGCACCACCCGTTGGTACGGGAACAAAGTATAAGCAGAGAAATCATGGAAAAGTAGTAAAAGACAACAGTTTTATAGTGGTTCGGCTTAAGATCGAGCCTACGTCCACTTTAAATTCCTTTATTGATGATTTGATTACAATTCTTTACAATGCACTTCGATTACAACACACTTTTGACTAGTAGCTCAAACTTTGATGTAGAAGAATCTTTTGAGTTCATGTTGAATGATCCAAATCTTCTCTTGAAGTTTTTTGTAGCATCTTTGGCGTTTGGAGTGCTTGTAGTGCTGTTTGAGTCGAGAGAATGACAGAGTATCGACGCTTCAAAGAATGAGCCAAAAGCCCTCTGAAAGTTGGAGATGGTCATGTATTTATAGAGAATTCTGGGCAGAAATTATTGCCAAGTCTTAAGTCGTGGCCGACTTAGGATAAGTCGTGGCCGACTTATCGAGCCAAGTCCATAGTTTAATAGAGATCAGCTTGTCTTCCTGAATCCATGCCATAAGTCCTAGGTCGTGTACGAGTTATCCGGATGCAGCTTCTTATTTAAGTCATGTACGACTCATCATAAGTCGTAGGTCGTGACCGTCCTAACCTAAGTCTTGGCTTGCGGCTCAACTGGAGTAAGTTCGTTCACTTGGTCGTATCACAAGTCCTAAGTCGTCAACGAGTTATCGAATCACGGCGTGGTACTGAACTTGCCTCTGTAGTCTTAGGTCGTAAACGACCTAGAAGAATTCATAAGTCGGTTGCGACTTAAGTGTAGTTGTCTTAACCTTTTCGTGCCTTGAGTTGTCACTCCCTTGGGTCGTTAGGTCGTAACATCTTTAAGTCGCATACCTTCCTTAAGTCGTAGACTTTCTTAAGTCATAGACTTCCTTAAGTCGTAGACTTTCTTAAGTCGTAGACTTCCTTATGTCGTAGACTTCCTTAAGTCGTAGAATGTCTTAAGTTGTAGACTGTTTGGACCGTTATAATTTTTGAGTCGTGTAGTTCTTAACTCGTTAAGTCGTGGAGTGCTTTGAGCTGCTAGATCGTGGCAATCCTTAAGTCGTTAAGCCGCTTCTTCTGTTAACTCGTTAACTCGGTTGAGCCGCTTTATGCCTTAAGTCGCCGATAGGTTAACTCGTTAGGTCGCTGATCTTTGGTCCAGCTTAGGTCGCGAGGTCTTCTTAGGTCGCAAGGTCTTCTAACCCGTTAACTTGTTGACGCATTAGGTCGTATACCGTTTTGGACGGGGTGCTGCCCCGCACCCCGCCGGGGGCGCTGCCCCCTGGACCCCTACGACCTGACCGGGCAGGTCGATCACCGTAGCGGTGGCGTTGCCCCCGCACCCCCACCTTGGGGGGTTGGCACCCCCCCCCCGGACCCCCCCTCCGTAGGGGATCTTATCTGAAAAACCATTCAACAGAATCGAGACGAATTATCATTGGCTTTTCGGTCGGTTTTTGATATCATGGCCTTGCTGAAAAAGTGGAGTTAACACATTGCCCCTCGAAGTATACGCCTAGGGACTAGGTCATGTGCTTCGATTCTTCTTAACTCGTGCTTTACTGAGTTGCTAGGTCGAGAGCGATTGACGACCTAAGCTCTTGCGGCTTAATTTTCAGGTCGTTGCTAAGCTCGTACCTAGGCAAACTTGTTTTGTTTTGACCCAAAGCCTTTTGAACTTGACCAATGCTTGTTGCATCTCTTTACAGATTATTTTAACAACCTGTTAAATGCAACATTTGCGGGAAAATAGGGCGAATATACTCATCACCGATTGCCCATATCGAGTGATGTATTAGATCAAAGAACTGATATTTTACTGTAAGTAAATTAGTACGGATTTGATGAAGTGCTGCGAATCAACTATCTTGAATGAAGTATCAACACAAAATTTACACAGTTATAACTGCTATCTGCATTGATACTGCACTTATTTTCAAATAACAAGCCTCGAATTTTTCTGAATTAACATATTTGCCAACCAGCATTATTTCGAGTATTACTTTATTTACTTGTTATTTAAGTAGCTTTGCACAACACTTCACACGCTTTTAGGAAACGTGCACCTTTACTTTTGAATATTCAGTTCTTTATGTAGAATGTCTTCTTGATAAGTAGAAATAGTGGAGCAAGCTGGATTTTTTCATTTCTGAGATTTTCAGAATCCGAGTTGTTGAGTGCTAATTTCATTCTTTACTTTGCAGCATCCCCTCTCTTTCTTAATATTCCAGTCATAAGTCAATTTTTAAAAGACTAAGTGTTGTAGCGGTTAAGGAGGGGAGCGTTAAATTTCTGTTGAAAGACGAACTTCTGCACTTAATTCGGACTTTTGCCCTCTTTTAATTGACTCAGCTTTATGATGCCCTAGATTTTCAAGCAGAGACTTCAGGTGCCCCAGCTCCCACAAAGGAACTTGCATCTAGGGGACCTGCACATGTATGAAAATTTTTATAGTATAGAATGAGATGATTCTTCCTACTTGTACAGACTTTTGTCTGTATTTGAGAATGTATTTATCCCTCATTTTCATACAAGTTTCTTTTTTTTCTCTGCATGATACTGCAGTGAGCTTGTGGTGTGTTGCTTGGGTACTGCTTTTTACTAATGTAGCAATATTATATTGCCCCCATACCATAGCTCATTGTAATATTCTCCATTTTGCGGAGACTTTGGGGAACAATTCTTCTGTTTTAAGAAGACTTGTACTCTTATTTTAGAATAATTCTTCCATTTCGAGAAGGCTTGCACTTTTTCTTTAGAGAATAATTTTTCCATTTTGGAGGAAATATTATTCTGCTTTGGTAGAGTGCGCCTTCTATTGGAGAAGTTTTTTTTTTTACACCTCATCCTTCGGAGATGGTCACTTTTGTTTTTGAGAAGTGGAATCTCTTTTGCGGTGAAGCAGGCTTCCGAAGAAGGCTTTGGCACTTCAACTTGGTGAAGTGGGCCTCATTAGAGGGCTTTATTTAGCACTACAACCTTTGAGGGAGAACATTTTCAAGATGGAAAAATTAATTTTCCCCTGAGAGCTGTAGTGTGCCTTTGAAGAGGGCTTTTTTTTTTACACCTCATCCTTCGAAGATGGTCACTTTTGTTTTTGAGAAGTGGAATCTCCTATGCGGTGAAGCGGGCTTCCGAAGAAGGCTTTGGCACTTCAACTTGGTGAAGTGGGCCTCATTAGAGGGCTTTATTTACCACTACAACCTTTGAGGGAGAACATTTTCAAGATGGAAAAATTAATTTTCCCCTGAGAGCTGTAGTGTGCCTTTGAAGAGGGCTTTTTTTTTTAGTTGTGCCTCGTTGGAGGTTTTTAATTTGCACTTCGAACTTGGGAAGTGTGCCTCATTGGAGGGCTTTAGTTTGCACTTCAAACTTGGGAAGTGTGCCTCATTGGAGGGCTTCGATTTGCACTTCAAACTTGGGAAGTGTGCCTCATTGGAGGGCTTTAGTTTGCACTTCAAACTTGGGAAGTGTGCCTCATCGGAGGACTTTAATTTTCACTTCAAACTTGGGAAGTGTGTCTCATTGGAGGACTTTAATTTGCACTTCAAACTTGGGAAGTGTGCCTCATTGGAGGGCTTTAGTTTGCACTTCAAACTTGGGAAGTGTGCCTCATCAGAGGACTTTAATTTTCACTTCAAACTTGGGAAGTGTGCCTCATTGGAGGACTTTAATTTGCACTTCAAACTTGGGAAGTGTGCCTCATTGGAGGGCTTCGATTTGCACTTCAAACTTGGGAAGTGTGCCTCATTGGAGGGCTTTAGTTTGCACTTCAAACTTGGGAAGTGTGCCTCATTGGAGGGCTTTAATTTTCACTTCAAACTTGGGAAGTGTGCCTCATTGGAGGACTTTTATTATACCTCGGGAGAGGGCTTTTTGTTTGTGCCTCGGGAGAGGGCTTTTTCCTCCGAAGAGTTGTGCCTCCGAAGAGGGCTTGTGCCTCCGAAGAGGGCTTGTGCCTCCGAAGAGGTCTTTATTTGGCATTTCAGCTCTGGTGAAATGTGCCTTCGAAGAGGTCTTGTGTGTTTTCTGTCTGCTTGCCCATGCCTCTTCACCATTTGCTCCTCAGCGATTCCTCATTATCATTTCCAAACCCATATTCTTTTCTTTGCCAGTTATTTGTTTCTTTTCCAGAGAAGTGCTCTACATTATTAAGTGAATCCACAAGGCAGACCCAAACTATCCGACTGGATGTCTGTTTGCACAAACGATCTCCGTCGGTTAGCAAGGGCCTGGAACCTTCGCGTTGGGAAGGTGCCCTTTTGGTAGAATCAACTGTTTGTGAGTGACACTTCTTATGCAGGAATTGAATTTGGAACTTTTCTGGCTTGACGTTTATTTGCTGAATGATTTATAGGAATCGCTTAGCTTTGTGATGTGCTGACTAGGTAAGCTTTGCTTTGATTGCCTGCAATATTAAATCGACATTTTAGCAATTGCATATCGTGATGAAACAGGCATTTTATAGTAATAGAAAACACAAGATTTATAGTTCCTATATCTCATTTGCAATGTTTTTACAATGGCTTTTAACACAAGAATGATACATCCATCATTCTTTTACAAATTTGTAACAAAGCCTTAAAGTAAAACATGGATACGAGTCATTGTTGTCCCAAGCTTTTCGGAATCGAATCATCGGTGTGAAGGGACTAGATGGCAATATCTTTAAGAACAGGAACATTCTCTCCCTCCGGGGCTTTTCTTAGGGCATGAGCATATCTTTCCATCTCATCCCAGCTTCCGCCCGCTGGGTGAGGGCCTCCTGTGATAGCATTAATGATAAGCCTCTCAGATCCCTGCGCTGCAGTTCTTTTATTTGAGCCATATTGATGAGCAAGAAGTATTTGCCCCTGAGTGGATGAGGATGGGTCATTCCTGTCTCTTTTGACATATTGTTGGAGTTTATTCGGTTTCAATAGTTCTTCAATCAAATTCCTTAAATGACGACATTCGTTGGTGTCATGACCAGGTTGATTGTGGAACTGACAAAATCTCCCATTATGCATAGCATTTTCCCCAATCTTCGACTCAGGTGGTTTAGGATAATCAATAGCATCGTTGGTTGCGAGAAAGATGTTCTCTAGAGTATCATTTAAGGGAGTAAAGTCTGAAGGTTTAAAGCGGCGAGCTTTCTTCAAGTCTCTGTGCTTTTTTCCACCATCGTTCTTCCTCTTCTGTCCTCCAGACTTTCTTTTATCAGAAGCAACACCGACATTCTGAATTTCGGCCACGATCGCTTTTGATGGCGTAGGAAAGCTTTCCAAACGCATAAATTCGTCGGCCTTCTTATAGAATTTGTCACGTGAGTTTTGCTCCTTCATTTTTAGCCATTTGCCAAATTCACTCGATTTATCGATAGCCCGCATCAGATAAGCCAAAACCATCCGTGGCTCCGCGTTCTCGACTTCAGCTAGGGCTATATTGAAATGATTTAAGAATGATCTGATAGATTCCCCGGGGTTTTGTTCTAGACTAGAGAGTGACATTATATCCTTAGCCTTTGTAGCATATAGCCTGAACTGATCTTTGAACTTTCGTGTTAAGTCAGAAAATTGATCCACGGATCTAACTGGCAGCTTTGTGAACCAAAGTAAGGCCACTCCCTCTAAGTATACCGGAAAGTAACGGCACTTGATTTCATCTATTGCCGTTGCCCCGGTCATATGCCAGTCGTACTTGTATAGGAACTGATTTGGATCACTTGTCCCTCGATAGGCCGGGATAGTAGGAGGTACAAATTTCCTTGGAAACTCTGCCTTTAAGATCTTTTCGGTGAACGGAGTCTTGCTCGGGGCAAACCCCCAATCTTTTTCATCCTCTTGCCTCTGCATGCTTTCTTTTATGATTCGTCGAACCATTTCCGAGAGATGTTCCCCATTGTTTAGAGGCAAATGTTCGCGAAGAGTTGGTTGTGGCCTAGAACCTCCAACTTGGGGAGATGCCACTTTGGCGGTGTCAGCTGTCCGCTGAGGAACATTTCTTTCTTGGGAATTGTGGACATCCTCTACAAAGGTTGTTTCATTGTCTTGTGCTTGACGGTTACCCCCAAGTAAAGCATTCATACTTTCCAGCATTAGAGCTTTCTGCGCTTCCATTTGCTGATATAACCCAGAAATTACAGCATCTAACACCTCTTGTGTAATTCCAACACTTGGAGCTGCTTCATTTGGAGCTGCTTTATTTGGAGCTGCTTCGTTGGAAGCAGGAGAAGTGGCAGTATTCTCATGAACATCACCTGATCTATCAGATCTGAGCTGTCTTCCAGTAGCCATTATTTCTGACAGGCTTCTGGTTTTGAAAGAGATTCTTTCAACAAAATTTCGCGAAGCAATGGTGAAAGTATTCCTGAGTTCAATTCTCGGTGAAAGCACCAAAAATGTTAACGTAAAAATCTGACGCTAACACCCCGGTGTAAGTAGTGTAAGTATGAAAGCACCACCCGTTGGTACGGGAACAAAGTATAAGCAGAGAAATCACGAAAAAGTAGTAAAAGACAACAGTTTTATAGTGGTTCGGCTTAAGATCGAGCCTACGTCCACTTTAAATTCCTTTATTGATGATTTGATTACAATTCTTTACAATGCACTTCGATTACAACACACTTTTGACTAGTAGCTCAAACTTTGATGTAGAAGAATCTTTTTAGTTCATGTTGAATGATCCAAATCTTCTCTTGAAGTTTGTTGTAGCATCTTTGGCGTTTGGAGTGCTTGTAGTGCTGTTTGAGTCGAGAGAATGACAGAGTATCGACACTTCGAAGAATGAGCCAAAAGCCCTCTGAAAGTTGGAGATGGTCATGTATTTATAGAGAATTCTGGGCAGAAATTATTGCCAAGTCTTAAGTCATGGCCGACTTAGGATAAGTCGTGGCCGACTTAGGATAAGTCGTGGCCGACTTAGGATAAGTCGTGGCCGACTTATCGAGCCAAGTCCATAGTTTAATAGAGATCAGCTTGTCTTCCTGAATCCATGCCATAAGTCCTAGGTCGTGTACGAGTTATCCGAATGCGGCTTCTTATTTGTCTGCTTAAGTCGTGTACGACTCATCATAAGTCGTAGGTCGTGACCGTCCTAACCTAAGTCTTGGCTTGCGGCTCAACTGGAGTAAGTTCGTTCACTTGGTCGTATCACAAGTCCTGATTCGTCAACGAGTTATCGAATCACGGCGTGGTACTGAACTTGCCTTTGTAGTCTTAGGTCGTAAACGACCTAGCAGAAGTCATAAGTTGGTTGCGACTTAAGTGTAGTTGTCTTAACCTTTTCGTGCCTTGAGTCGTTGCTCTCTTAGGTCGTTAGGTCGTAACATCTTTAAGTCGCATACCTTCCTTAACTCGTAGACTTTCTTAAGTCGTAGACTTTCTTAAGTCGTAGACTTCCTTATGTCGTAGACTTCCTTAAGTCGTAGAATGTCTTAAGTCGTAGACTGTTTGGACCGTTATAATTCTTGAGTCGTGTAGTTCTTAACTCATTAAGTCGTGGAGTGCTTTGAGCTGCTAGATCGTGGCAATCCTTAAGTCGTTAAGCCGCTTCTTCTGTTAACTCGTTAACTCGGTTGAGCCGCTTTATGCCTTAAGTCGCTGATAGGTTAACTCGTTAGGTCACTGATCTTTGGTCCAGCTTAGGTCGCGAGGTCTTCTTAGGTCGCAAGGTCTTCTAACCCGTTAACTTGTTGACGCTTTAGGTCGTATACCGTTTTGGACGGGGCGCTGCCCCCTGGACCCCTGCGACCTGACCGGGCAGGTCGATCACCGTAGCGGTGCGTTGCCCCAGCACCCCCACCTTGGGGGGTTGGCACCCCCCTTGGACCCCCCCTCCGTAGGGGATCTTATCTGAAAAACCATTCAACAGAATCGAGACGAATTATCATTGGCTTTTCGGTCGATTTTTGATATCATGGCCTTGCTGAAAAAGTGGAGTTTACAGTAGATATTCAAATTCCTGATATAAATGTACCACAAATTGATACAATTGTATGATTTTATATTAGAACATCATTTCCATTCTTTCTAAAAGTGGAATATGCACCTAACAAGGGTAGTTATGATTTTTGTTTGATTTTTATTGAAGTTTAATATTTATATTCAATTTGAGTTTAATGTTGGATTAATATTGATCACTTTATCTCTATTTTCTCTAACACTATTATTCTTTTGCTGATAACAAAAGGGGGAGAGAAAAGTTAAGATTTTGTCAAATAGAATCAAGCAAAGGTCAAATAATTTTCCATTTGCATCTAGGGTCATTTATATATTTCTACTTGTATGCATATATGTAGGGGAAGCATCATGTAGAGAGGAAGCATTTAAATAGGGGGAGGAACTAGAGTATATCATTGATCAAATACATTTAACACATGTACAAAATCTTAAATATATGTTTGTTATCATCAAAAGGGGGAGATTGTTTAATATGCGCTTATATGATTTTTGTTTGATGATAATAAACATATATATATATATATATTCATTTAAATGTATTTGATAATGTACTATTTTATTTTTCATAGATTAAATAAATATTTGCTGAATAAAATTAAATACACAGAATTTGAATTCAAACAGAAATTTTATTCAAACAAATATTTATTACATTTTTGAATGGTACAAATTCAAGCTCTCACTATACATTTACAATTTTGATTGTAATTACATCACATTCAATTTACATAAATGCCTCACTACATATCACTCACACTCGTAGTTTATCTTCAAGTTCATTCCAGTTATAATCCAGCATCTGAGAAATCTGCAAAAATATTCACTGACGCAGTAAAATTGAAAATGAAATATTTTTGCAATATAAAATGGAATATGATTTTTGAAAATATGATTTGCCTCAGTTATTTGGGTTGTTCATCATCATTCACAATTGAATTCATCATACACGAACAATGTGACATGCACAGTGTATCACTGTACATGCCACAAGGCCGTGCACATCGATATACACTTGTTAATGCTACAGGAACAGGTGAGCACAGGTCAAACCCAAATGAAAAGCCAGGTTAAACCCACGTGCAATACATTTAAAATCACGACACAAGCACAAGGTCAAACCCAAGTTTCAAAACTGGGTTCAACTCAAAGGCAGCAGTGTACATGAATACAACTACAGAAATATATCATGCAGTTTTGCAGTGATACAAGGCATAGCAACTGCATAGCGACTGTAACAGTGACAAACATCATATATAGGACTGCAACAACCAAATGAAAATGCAAGACCAAACTACACAAACTTCAATGACCAGTTCATGCATGCATCAGTGACTAAACACAAAACAACAAGCTCAAACCAAAGTATAGTGAAGCAACTCGACTACAAGTTAGTAAATAGTTCGGTGTGACAATATGAAGACAGCAACTCAATGCAACACAGTGGCAACCACAAGATGCAGACATAAACAACATCAAAGAAACATGTCTCGACCAAACTCAGTGAAACTCAAGCAAGTGCACAACTAAACTAACAAGTATACAACTATAGTGTCATGACTAAAGAAAAATCAGAGAGGAGTATCAGTGTACACAACATCAAGTTCAAATAACAAACAGTGAATTAAGACAGGGCCGAGCAACTGATATATGGTGATGCAGTCAACATCTACTCAAGGCAAAAGTGCAGTGCAACTACACAACTACAAGTACACGGAGCAACAACTCAAATGCAAATATACATAATGCAGACCAAAGGGCAAAAGTAATCTGGATCACTCATGAAAACTCACAAGGCACAATAAAACTGAAGCGCGAAGCAGTTCAATATCCAAGCTACAATGGAAAAGCATGACCAGACACACATGAATGTGAAGACCACAAAGGCAATGAACCAGTGACAACAAAGTGACTCAAGCAACAACATGAATACTGTATCATTCAAGTTCAAAGCAGACCAACTGCAGAATGCAAAGAAGCTCGAGCACAAAATTAATACATGATCAACACAGTGCATGTATGAAGTGCATCAGTATGCAAAGTGCAGACATACACATATATACATACTTGAATGTATGTATACAAATGATCAGAACTTCAACCAGACAGTACAGTGAAAAAGTGAAGATTTCAAGATGAACCAGATCAGTATACATGAATAAGGCTCAGTGGTGAAACAACAATCTCGGCAAACAACAACAGTAGACAACAAGACTGAAGCAATATAAAGAACCAAAGTCACGGTGTACAAAATCAAGAAAAATGTTTCGAACAGGTCAAATATGCTACAAGGATGAACATGTTGGCCAAAGTCAGTTTTTTCTCACAGTGGCACTCGAATAAAAGCAGTAATTGACAAGTGAACAACTACAGTTAAGTGTCAACGCAATGGTAAAGGAAAGTCATGGAGTCGCACTCACATAATCAGATGACCAAAAATTCAAGCGCGTATCATTGAAAAAGTCAAAAATAAAATAGTAAGTTTTTGCCGTATTATTCACTGAAAATCAAACGTTTGAAAATCAAAGCCGTGAGCATCAAGTCGCAAATATCAAGCAACCGAGAATTAGGAAAGTGACAAATCAGACGAACGTATTAAAGGAAATTGAAATCCATATATAAACCCACAATCATCATTGGCAATGATCATCGAGTTCAAATACGAAAATCACAAAAGCACAAAAAGGGAAATTACATACCGAAGCAACTGTAAAACTCGATCAAAAAGAAGCGGCCAAGAGCAAAACAAACGAGAATGAAGCACACGAGTAACCACTGTATCGATCAACAAAAAGGCGCAGCTTCAAAGCCCTCATTTTGGAATCAAGGAATAAAAGAGCCGAAGCCCTAATTTCAGAAAGAGGATCGGCCGCCATTTTCTTCAAGCAAGAAAAAAAAAGGATCGGGTGAAAGAAAAATTGGGCCGGCCTTGTTAACAAGGGATTTAGTTTATTATTAGGGTTTAATTTTATTAAGGGGGTTTTTTGTTTTTTAGTTTTAAATTGTTTTAAGTTTGTTTTAAATTTTCTTTTCGAGTCAAAGTCTTGGTAAATCACCACCTAGGTTTTAGGTAGTGTCAAATTGTCTAGTTAGAATTAGTTCAGTGAGCAGGGTGTGCGAGTTTACAGTACTATATAGGCGGTAGCAGGGTGTGCGAGTCTGTTAGAGTGTTTGTAAGCAGGAGACTGTTTAATTCTAATAGAAATCTAGAAATAAAGCAGTAGGCAGCGGTTGCCGAAGCTGGGTAAATTTTGTGTGTGATTTACTTTTCAGCATATTTATTTCTCTGCAGTTTGTTTTTGCGTTTAACTCGAGAAAATTTGCTATAACCCTATTCACCCCCCCCCTCTAGGGTTTATCTAGATCCTACAAAAAGGAGTCATCAAAGTCATAATAAAGGATAATAACAAATAGTATCATCACGAATCGATTCAAATTGGAAATTCAATCCTAAAAGGCAAAGTGGGCTGAAACAACAAATTCAGTTGACTAAACAGAGATTTTCAGTTGACTAAACAGCAAATTCAGTTGACTAAATAGAGATTTTCAGTTGACTGAACCCTGCCTAGAAACTTTATGTTTCCAGGTTCAGTCGACTGAACGGAGAATTCAGTCGACTAAACCCTGCATGGAAACTTTATGTTTCCAGGTTCAGTCGACTGAACAGAGATTTTCAGTCGACTAAACCCTGCCTGGAAACTTTCGGGTTTCAGGTTCAGTCAACTGAACAGAGATTTCAGTCGACTGAATCATGCCTAGGCTGTTTTTCAGCCTATCCAAATAAAGAGCAAACTCTTCCAAAATGCAACCGGACGAACATTGGCTCTAAGGGTTTGTGCCAATCGGCAACCCGACCCAAATCAAGGGCAAATGCTCATGAAGAAGTGTTAGGAATTCATACCCAACAACCAAAGATAATTATAGTCATAGATGTGAGATAAAAATCTCACCTTTTCACAAAAACAATGAAGAAGATGCTTGAAAGCGCCAAGTGTGACGACCCGACTTCCTATCTCCAGGAAATCGCATCATCTTGAAGAAAGAAAGGGATAGAAGAAGAAAAGAAAGAGAAAGAAGAACACAAATAACATCAGAGAACTCACAGCGGAACGAATAAAATATAATATCTCACATAAAATATTACATAGTATCTCACTACATCAGAGTACACAACTTAAACAACTTATAATAGACAGTTATAAACTTCTATCTAACTATACAACTCAAGAACAACAAATACAGGTACAAACAAACACAGCGGAATCAATATATAAATCTACACGTTGAAGCCTCCTGCTCCATATTTCCTCCAGAATTCGTCAAACTAACCTGATCCACTTGACTACTCATACATAATATGAGTACCCAAGAGTTTAATAAAACAGAAAATAAACACTCGGGTCAGACAAGGGTCTGGTGTGAGTAAACGGGTTTAAATTTGCTTAACTTTAGAAAAACCTTTGAAAAGAAAAGGTATCACGTAAGACTTCCCATACATAAACATGGAAAAGTTTTTACCTTACGCTAACCAAAACATTTGATAGGAAATCCGATGTTATTATAATAGTGTCTAGGGTTTTCAAGTAAATATGAAATAGCCGAAATTGTTACATCTATTAAATTCCAGCTACTAGCCACAAAAGTGGGTAATACAAACAAAATCGTAGGGTCTCGTAGGAAGAATGGGTTTCCATCAATGGCAGGGCTACTGGGGTACCGCCCGTCACAGTACGTGGCCTAGATCACCGTACTGAGAAGTACTCCAACTCCACTGCAACACAAGGTTGGAACCATCCCTTACTGGACAGTCCCAAACAAGACAACCCCGCAGTTGGCCGCGACCCAACTGCCCACACAGCCGAATAAAAAGGGACTTCTAGACAGGGGGAAATCTTGCTCTCCAGTGGGAGCTACCCACGAAGCCTTGCTGCACCTCCCCTGTTTTAGCCATTCCCGGTTGATGAGGCTTGAGGTTACGATTACCTTTATAGGACACATCTATCTTAGAATGCTCATCGTCCACCTGACGATGTTCCGAAAGCATTCAATCCATACAAGTTCGTTCCGGGTTCGAACGAAACCGAAGGCACTATCTCGTTGCACTCGTTTTGGAATCACCCTCTGAGTCAACGACCATAGCCCTTGCTCTCTGATTCGCCATCTCGAATCTATAAGTACTATTCCGTCAACTCATTATGGAATCACCCATAGAGTTATACTGACGTATAGCCCTTACACCTCGAGTTTTAGGGTGTTTGTCTCGAGCTATTAGGTGTAGTGTTTCTGGTTGTACTGTAATGAAATAAGTGCAGGTTATCTTGGAGTAATTAAAGAACAAGTTTTATCTTAAACAAGTCTTTTAAAAAGTAAAACGAATTTTCAAAATTTAAAACTTGTTTGTATTGAAATTAAGATTAATCAAACTTTAAAATGTAAATTGAATTTACTTTCAAATCTTAAAAAGTTTGAGATGATTTCTTTGAAATAATTTTACTTAATTTAAGTTTGAATTTTAGTTTAAAAAGAGTGTTTGAATTTAATCATTAAATCTAAAATTTTAAAGTAAATTTAAAAAGTTAATGTTTTAAAACAAGATTTTAAATTATATTGAAAGGTAAGTTTAAATTAGATAATTAAAATGTTTTAAATCTCAAATTGATTTCTAAATGCTTACTTTTCAGATAAAGTTTAAGTTATAATATTGTAAATCAAATAGATTGTTTTGAGTTATTAAAATTTGATTAAATTCAAATAATCTATTTATGGAAATAAATAAGATTAGATTATTTGGATATAAATTTATGAATACTTAATAATTTGATATTATGTAAAAGATTAATTAAGAATAATGTTTTCTTAATTAATTAAGGATTTTTAAATCTAAAAAGTTACTTAATTAATTGTTTAATTAATTTTAAATAATTAGTAAATTATTTATTAAATTTTAAATAATCACTTAATTATGGATTAATTAAGTATAATTACTTAATAAAGTAATTAATGATTAATAATTGAATGTAATTAAGGAAGTTAATTACTTATGGAAGTAATTAATGATAATTACTCATGGAGTAGTTAGTTGAAGTAATTATTGGTTAATCACTTAATGATATCAATTAAAGAATTGATAAATATAATTGTTGAAGTTAATTAATTATGAAGTGATTAATTAATTAAAGAATTAAGAATTATTTAATGATGAAGATAATTGTTAGTTTAGTGATTAATTAAGGAAGTAATTAAGATTTATTAATAAAAGTAATTAGAGATAATTACTTATGTAGGTGATTAAGAGTTAATTACTTAATTATTTTAGTTAATTAATTAATGTGATTAATTAATTAATGAATGTGATTAATTTAAGATTAATTACCAAGGGTAATTAATTAAAATGTAATTAATTAATTAAGTAATTAAATAAGGATTAATTGTTAATTTAAATTGGTTAATAATTACTTAATGAAGTAATTAAGAATTAGATTAATTAATCAAGGATTAATATAATTAATTAAGAAGTAATTAAGATAAATAATTATAAATTGTTAATTACTGATTATGAATTAATGAGTTGATTAATTATAAGTTAATTAATTAATTAATTAAAGGATTATTAATTAACAAGGATCATTAGTTAATGTGATTAATGATATTAATCAAGGTTGATTAATATAAGTAATTAATTTAAATGTGATTAATTAATTGTAATTAATTAGGAATTAATGTAATTAATTATAGTTAATTAATTAATGAATGATCATTAATTATTGTAATTAATGATAGTAATTAAAGGTTAATTACTGAATATGGTTAAAGATAATTACTTGAATGTAATTAAATATAATTAATCAAGGAAGATTAATTAAGGAAAATCATTAGAGATGATTAATTTATTCTATTTGGAATATTAATTAATGTAGAAGGATTATGGTAATCCAATTAATTAAGAAATAATCAATTCTCTTTGGATGTTTGATTAATATGGATTGATTGATTAATATTGGTTAATTGATTGATATTGGATGATCAATATTTGGAGATTGATATTGTATGATTGGAGATACCAAATGAGACGACCCGACTTTTTCTCCACAAAAAGTCGTATCATCCTTAAGAAAGAAAGGGATAGAAAAGAGAAAAGAAAGAAGAGAAAGAAGAAACAACAGAAAAATCTCAACAGCGGAACGAATAAATTATATTAATAACATAAGTATTACATAGTATACATCAAATATCAGAGTTACACAGACGATACAACACATACTAGACAGTTATAAACACCTGTCTAGTTATTACAACTCAATACATAATACAGAAACACTCAGAGATACCAACACAGCGGAAACTATATAACTATACGCAGAGGCCTCCTTCTCCATTTGCTCCTCCACAATACGTCAAAGCTAACCTGAATCCTAACCTGAATTCCCTTGACTACTCATAAAAATTTGAGTACCCAAGAGTTAAAGAAAAACAGAAATAACTCCGGGTCAGACATGGGTCTGGTGTGAGTGACAGGTTTAAGTTGCTTAACTTTGAAAAACCCTTGAAAAGAAAAGGTATCATGTAAGACTTCCCACACATAAACATGGAAAAGTTTTTACCTTACGCTAACCAAAACATTTGATAGGAAATCCGATGATATTATAATAGTGTCTAGGGTTTTCAAGTAAATAAGAAATAGCCGAAATGTTACATTATTAAATTCCAGCTACTAGCCACAAAAGTGGATAATACAATCAAAACCGTTGGCACTTATTGGATTTTGGATTCCATACAATGGCTGGGCTACTGGGGTACCGCCCGTCACAGTACGTGGCCTAGATCACCGTACCGAGGATTACTCCCAATCCCCTGCAACACAAAGTCGGACCCGTTCCTTACTGAATAGTTCCAAACAAGACAACCCCGCAGTTGTGATCAGCAACCGCACCACTAAGCCGAAAATAAAGGGACCTCTAGACAGGGATAAATCTTGCTCTCAAGTGGGGGCTACCCACGAAGCTTTGCTGCACCTCCCCTGTTTTAGCCTTTCCCGGTTGATGAGGCTTGAGGCTACGATTATCTTTATAGGACACATCACTTAGAATGCTCATCGTCCACCTGACGATGTTCTGAAAGCATTCAATCGATACAAGTTCGTTCCGGGTTCGAACGAAACCGAAGGCATTATCTCGTTACACTCATAGTGGAATCACCCTCAGAGTTAACGACAATAACCCTTGCACTCTGAATCACCATCTCGAATCTATAAGTACTATTCCGTCAAACTCATTACGGAATCACCCACAGAGTTATACTGACGTATAGCCCTTACACCTCGAGTCTTCACTCGCTCCACTTGGATTAATAACCTAACGTTAATTGGAATCGATGTGGTTTTCGGACCCTAAATATAGAAACCCAATCCCGGTCTCATCGAAATCCAAAGCGTGTCTTTTAAGTCCAAGTTGTTTTAGAGTTTAAAACAATTCAATTCATTATCTAAATATACACAGATAGATAATTCACATCACAATAGATAATCAACCTTATCATTATCAACAGATAATTCATATCATAATCAGATAATCTACATTATCATCCAAAAGCAACCAATGCATCCATATCACAACATTACTCATCTCATAACTGATATTACAAACCGTACCAGGCAACCAATACCAATCATCAAAACATAAGCAACTATCTAATGATCACATCATTTATAATTAATTTAAAATGAATTAAATTAATTACCTAAACTCTAATTAATTTAAAATGAATTAAATTAATTACTTCATCATTAAAATTCTGCTTAACTTAACCATCAATTGATTACAAATCAATTTATAAATCATCATCTCAATATTCATTTCAATTAATCCTTATTGATTAACAATCTCTAATAAATTTCACAAGTTAATTATATTAAACCCTTTGCAAATAATTAACTTGTATTTGCTAAATTAATTAATTAGCTAAATTAATTACATTAACCATTATTAATTATACCTTAATTAATCAATTTCAAATTACATCATTAATTAATTAATGAATGATTTCTAACTACATTTAATCAATCACTATATAAATTAATTACATAACTAATTAATCTTCCATTTAAACCATATATATTAATCACCTATGATTAATAACCCTTTAGCAATTAACTACTTTAATTACTCATCCCATAAATTAATTATTCTTAATTAATTATCCTCAATAATCACTTGATAAATTTTCAAAGTAATTTAAATCTAAATTACTTCTATAATAAATATTTTTTAATTACATCCTGTAATTATTAATTAATTACTTCCTTAAGTAATTACAAACCCATAAATTACATTAAGTAATTATCAACAATCAACAAATGTTTAAATTAATTTAACTTAATTAATCTAAACTAGTTACATCAATCAAATTATTTACACCAAGTAATTAATTCATTAATTACTTTCATTAAGTAATTAAAACTTAAACAATTGATTATTATTAATTAATTATTAAAAATTAATCACATTAATTACTTGTTAAATAATCTTAAGTTAATGACCTTCATTAACCTTTCTTAATTACATAATTAAGAATTAACTTCAATTAATCATTATTAATTATCAATTAATTAATATTTAATTACAATTTAATTAATCTCTAATTATTAATTAATTAAGTGTTAATTAAAATCATTAAAAACTTTAATCATTAATTAAAATTTAATTAACCATCCTTAATTATAGATTAATTAACCTTGATTAATTAATCTCAAATCTTAATTAATTAATTTAAAAACTATTAAATCCCTAATTAATCATCCACATTAATAATTAAATAATAATTAATATTCCATTTAAATTAATTTAATAATTTAAATGAAACCAATTTCCTTAAGTTTGAAATTAAGAAACATTCTTCTTATATTTTAAATATGTTTCAAACAAATTCAATTTAAAATTTTCTTTTTAAATTTCAAATTGAAACACAATTTAAATTTTCATTCAAGATTCAAATTTTCAAAATTTAAAACTTTACTTACATCTTCATCTTCATTTTAAAAGCAAATCATTATTTTAAAGCAATTTAAATTTAAACCTTTATTTTAAAAGCTGAAGTTTAAATTTAAATTCCAGATTTAAAAACCCAATTTTAAACTCATTTTAAATTTCTAATTTAAAATTTAAACTTTCAATTCAAATTCAAAACAACATATATTTTTCACACCTATAAGTTTTAAACCAAATTTAAAATTTTTAAAACCTAAATTATTTCAGATTTCAGATTTAAACTAGTTTGAATCATATTCACCTTTCAGAATTTCAAAACCCTGTTTTAAGTTCAATTTACATTATTTTACTTTCTTTTAATTTTTAAACAGTAACAAATTCCTGCTTTTAATTTAAATCCAAACTAAAATTTAAAAAGTCAAATTATTGCAAACCCAGGATTTAAACTTTTTAAATTCAAATTCAATTCAAGGTTTAAACCTAGTTTTAGATTTTAGTTTGCACTTTAAAATTTAACTTCAAATTTTATAAAACATGAAAAAAAACAGGTTTCTGACTTTGCTTAAACTAATTAAAATTTTCAAAATTTAAATTAGTTCAAAAACCCAAAATTAAACTAATTGAATTTATATTTGAATTCAGTTTAAATTTTACACTTGTTCAGGTTTTAAATTTACATTTTAAAAACTTTTAAAATTTTAAAACCTGAAAAACAGGCTGTGTTCAAAAAAAAAAACCTAAAGCACTAAAAACCCGAGCTACCATAAATTACTCCGAGAAAATCACTACCCTGCTTCAAGTCACTTCCCAATTCCCCCGAGACAGTCACGGGCTTCAAACCCCTGCAACCAAAACATCAACACAACCTGCACACACCTTCCTGTGCACCCACTCACCAACCCCGACCATCACTGGCCATCATCAACAACCTCCTTCCATCGACCAGTAAACCCATAACTCCATTCAAACCTCAGATCCCCAAAAATTCCACTCGAATTTAAATTCAAGTTTAAAACTGAAACCTGGAACAGCCGAACCACCTTCCCCCTAAAACCTGTCATCGACGATATCACCCAACTCTGACCACTATTACACTCAAAACTCCAGCGATGACTCCATCAACCCTTCATCTACCAATCCCCTAAATATCTCAGAACTCGATTCACTTTGAAAGCCGCAGCACCCAATTTCTTGAACCCAGTAAAAACTAAGGTTCATACTGAAATTCCCAAATCTCATCACCAAAATTTAGTTGAAATCCAATTTGGTATTTTTCTATAATCATTGATAGCTACTCTATCCTAAGAATCAAATTCATCCAGATCCAATGCAAGTTTCAACTGTGCTCAACCAAATTGTGAAATACAGTAATTTCAAACTGCAATTTGTATAAAGCATTAAAACTTGTGATTTTCCTTTTAAAAATCATGATTTAGTATGGGGATTTGATTTATAATTCTAAATCCATAAATTTCTAAACTTGAAATTTCACTACTTAATTGATTGATCATCTATTAGCAAACTCTAGAGTTAATACAGAGTTGTTTTTCTTAAGTAAGTTTTCAAACTATAGTTTATGGGGAAATAGACATATCTTGTTTATTTCTTAAATATAAACCAAGATTTAATCCAGAGATAATGATTTAAAATCAAACAGCAACTTGAAAATTAAATAAAAACAGCATTGTACAGGAAAACTGCATGCACACATATATATTCATAAATATAAATGTTCACTGCAAATTCATAAAATATATCCATTTCAGATTAAAACCTGCAATCAACCTACTTAATTTTTGAAAAGAGGAGTTACTCACCTAATTATGCAGAGCCCAGATTCAATGGCCTGTTCCAGAAAAATGCAGGTTGCTTGAATGCAAATGCAACTTGTATTTGTAGTTTCAGATCCAGATTGTTTTTGAAAACATGAATACAGACCTTCATGCTTAAAATTGAAATGCAGGATTCAACTTGATTTAATTTTGCATGTTCCAGAGTTTTGAGAAAAAGAATTAAATGAGACCGAGATCGGGTTTCCATATTTGGATATCTGAAAACCACATCGATTCCAAATAACGTTAGGTCGTGAGTCAAAGTGGAGCTTTGTGAAGACTCGAGTGTAAGGGCTATACGTCAGTATAACTCTGTGGGTGATTCCGTAATGAGTTTGAGGGAATAGTACTTATAGATTCGAGATGGTGGTTTAGAGTGCAAGGGTTATTGTCGTTAACTCTGAGGGTGATTCCAAAATGAGTGTAACGAGATAATGCCTTCGGTTTCGTTCGAACTCGGAACGAACTAGTATGGATTGAATGCTTTCTGCACATCGTCAGGTGGACGATGAGCATTCTAAGAGATGTGTTCTATAAAGGTAATCGCAGCCTCAAGCCTCATCAACTGGGAATGGCTAAAACAGGGGAGGTGCAGCAAGTCTTCGTGGGTAGCTCCCACTGGAGAGCAAGATGCATCCCTGTCTAAATGTCCCTTTTTATTTCGGCTGTGTGGTGCGATTGCTAGCTAGAATCGCCAGGGTGGTCTCGTTCGGGACTGTTCAGTAAGGAATGGTCCCGGCCTTGTGTTGCAGGGGAGTGCGAGTACTCCTCGGTACGGTGATCTAGGCCACGTACTGTGACGGGCGGTACCCCTGTAGCCCTGCCATTGTATGGAATCCAAAATCCAATAAGTGCCAACGGTTTTGATTGTATTACCCACTTTTGTGGCTATTAGCTGGAATTTAATAATGTAACAATTTCGGCTATTTCTTATTTATTTGAAAACCCTAGACACTATTATATTATCATCGGATTTCCTATCAAATGTTTTGGTTAGCGTAAGGTAAAAACTTTTCCATGTTTATGTGTGGGAAGTCTTACGTGATACCTTTTCTTTCAAAAGGTTTTAAAAGTTAAGCAACTTTAACCGTTTACTCACACCAGACCCATGTCTGACCCGGAGTTTATTCTGTTTTTCTTAAACTCTTGGGTACTCAAATTTTTACGAGTAGCCAAGGGATTCAGGTTAGGATTTTAAGTTGGCTTGACGAATTCTGAAGGAGCAATGGAGCAGGAGGCTTCTGCATATAGCTATAGAGTATTCCGCTGTGTGTTCTCTGAGTTATTGTATTGAGTTGTACAACTAGACAGGTGTTTATAACTGTCTAGTATGAGTTGATTATGTTGTATATCTCTGATGTATATGATACTATGTAAAGTATTATGAGATTAATATAATTTATTTGTTCCGCTGTTTAGATTCTGATGTTGTTTCTTTCTTCTTCTCTATCTTTTCTCTTTTCTATCCCTTTATTTCTTAAATCATGACGCGTCTTTCTGGGTATGGAAGGCGGGCCGTGACAGTAAATTTGCATAAACCCAAATTTCAGTTAAACCCCAATTTCTAACTTAATACAAATTTGAAAATTGTGAATTTCCTTTCAAAATTCAAAATTTACAATGACACTTAAATTTCCATAATCATTTTAACCAAATTTAATCCTCGGTATCATACATTGATGTTAAGTTTTTACTGCATTCTTGGTTTCCAGATAAACTTCAAAATCCAGGAAACTTTGATCTTTTTTTTTCCTTTTTCTCTCTGTTTATACTTGAGCTAACTTGTTTTAGTTTGAATCTAAGACTTAACAACTTTTAAATAGGATTGTTTTGAAAATTTTAAACTTTGTCTCATATTATGTAGTAAAATACAAAGAAGGGAAAAGAATTGAAAATCAATCCTACACAGTTTAAGCTTAACAAACCTACTTTATAATCACATTTCTACTCAGAGGCATCTCATATTCACCATCACTACTTAATTGCAACAAATAATTACTATTTTAAATTTTAAATAAAAGTTTGCTCACCTCAACCTAGTGCAGAGTATAAAGATGACTGGAACAATAAGTTTGCAAAAGAATTTGAATCTTGAAGCTTTAAAAACGGGAGCCTAGAAACTTGCATGCATAAGGAAATGATGCAGACATGGATTTAAGATTTGCTGTGATCTTGTTTTTACTGAATTGCTTCAGGTAAACAAATTTCCAGATCTTTCTTTTGATTGCAGAAATGGTTTGAGGAGATTCAGGTTTAGTGACTTGAGCATTTTCTTTGAAATTAAGGAATTGATTTTTGTTTTAAGGAAAACTGCAGGCATGTAGTTTGATTTGCACTAGAAAATGCTTCAGGTTTTTAATATGATCATGGATTGAATTGAGGAATTGCTTGAGAAATTGTTTTGAAAATTTCTGGTCTTAGGGAGTAGAAGTGAAGATGCAGGATGGATTTAGTTTTCTTTTTTTTTTAAAATGAACAAAGAATTAAAGGAAATGAGAAAGGGTGTTTATATAAGCAAATTTTCAGATTTTATTAATTAAAAAGAAAATTAGAAATAAATGGACACATGTCTCAATTTCCTTAAATATTTTAACACTTGTTAAAATAGTGTTTTAAAATTAAACACTTGTTATATTTAAAGGTTTATAACATAACACTTGTAATTATTTATTTACATTTGTTGTAAAATGATTTTAAAGCTCTTTTTTAAAAAAAAATTGAATTTCCTAATTACTAGTATATTTTCTTCAAATTTAAAAGTACTTTTCTAATTAAATTTCAAGTAAACAAATACATTTATGAAACTCACACATGTTTGCTAAATTTATATATGTACCATCTTTGGAAAGATCATGAAATAAAAATCAATTATAATTTAAATAAAGTTATATACAATATTTCAAACTTATTTTAAATACTATTTTTAAAAAACTTTGTATTCATTTTATGAAATAAACATAAATCAAATTTCATATATAAATTTTTATAAACAAATCTTATTTTTAATTAAAAACATTATCTATGTAATTTAAAACCAAACCTTATTATTCTATTAAATTTTTATGTATTTCTTTGAATTTCAAATTCATATTCATTTCAAAGTCAAATTTAAAAATCAAATCTAAAATAAATTTAAATCAATATAAACAATTGTTTTAAAATAAGCTCACTATTATTTACAAGTAATATATCCTATTTTAAAATCAAGTTAAAATACACGGATTTAAATACATAGATATAAATGCATTTAAACATACTTATAAATTTTGAAAACAAAATAAGTCAAATTAGAATTGGTTTACACAAACAAAATAATTAATCTTAATATAAAACCAATTTATAACCAAAATTAAAATATTACTTGGTTAATTATCTGTGAAAATAACAATTTTCTCAATTCAAATAATTTAAATTAAGAGATTATCAGCATTTTAAACTCCTGGAAATTCCAGGATATTACAATCCTCCCCCCCTTAACAGAATTTCGTCCTCGAAATTTAAAACAAAGATAATCCAAAGTTTTATTTCTTATTTTCAACCAATTCAAGCATACATAACAACCATACACTATCAATCAAACAAACAATTTCATCCAAACAACACCAGTTATCCGGACACAGATCCGGATAAACTTCCTAAATTATCTCGAGTTTCCCCAGTACAGACACAGGGATACTCGCTCTACTAAACCCAAACTAGCTATACTTATAAGCTACTGAGTTCCCACTCAGCTAGATCTATAATCTACCCAACATACCAGACCAAAGACAAGTCTGATCAACAACTAAAACCTTCACAGAACTACTGGTCTCAAAACCAGTGATGACCAAAACACATACTCCCTCGGAGACACGTGAAATAAATTGAATTTCAGTCTTCCAAACTGGCAATTCAACTCTTCAAACCAAAGCACTGATCTTTACAAAAATCCAAAAGAATCCAATATGCCTCGGAGATCACCTCAAAATCTCACCAAATCTTATTGCTCCCATTACCAGAGAAAACCTTAACAACATCGAAGCCTCCAACTTCGAATTCCAAATTCTTCCGTTACTTAACCTCTAACTTACCGGATGATCCGGGCTGCCAACAGATCCTTCCCGATCAGTTCAACCTTTGCTGATGTTTCTACAAACAAACTGGATCAACTCACAAACTGATCCTCACAAGACCAATCCAAAATCAAAACCAAACTCTACTATCAACAGAAGAAAACAACTTATCCTATCCAGAAAAGACAGAACAGAATCACTTGCCAACTTGCCTCAGATTCTGAAAAATAAATTCAGAAGAAAACTCTCTAATCCAAAACACTGCAATACCCAGTTGCTTCTACCCAAGAACAACAGCCACCTTTCTTCCGCTGCACAACTCTGATCTGGAGCAGAAGAAAATGCCGTCGAATGAACACAGGTACAGACTAAACATCACATCTCAGAAATAAGATTCAACAGAAATTCCAAGAAGTTAATCAGTTCTGCTATGGATGATTGATTAGTATTGAATGGTCGATATTGAATGATACTAGATGATTGATATTGGGTGATTGGTTGATACTGGATGATTTGGATGTCTATGAGATATGTGATATGCTGTTTTGTGAGATGAATGGTTTATATGAATTATCTATTGTGATAATGTTATTCATCTATCTGTTTATATCATCTTGAATAAGTTAAACTGTTTAAATCCCTTAAGTACAACTTGGACATTAAAATGGCGTTTGGTTTCGATGAGACCGGGATCGGGTTTCCATATTTGGAATTCGAAAACCACATCGATTCCAATTAAACGTTAGGTCGTGAATCCAAGTGGAGCAAGTGAAGACTCGAGGTGTAAGGGCTATACGTCAGCATAACTCTATGGGTGATTCCGTAATGAGTTTGACGGAATAGTACTTATAGGTTCGAGATGGAGATTAGAGTGCAAGGGCTATGGTCATTGACTCTGAGGGTGATTCCAAAATGAGTGCAACTAGATAGTGCCTTCGGTTTCGTTCGAACCTGGAACGAACTTGTATGGATTGAATGCTTTCAGCACATCGTCAGGCGGACGATGAGCATTCTAAGAGATTGTGTCCTATAAAGGTAATCGCAGCCTCAAGCCTCATCAACCGGGAATGGCTAAAACAGGGGAGGTGCAGCAAGGCTTCGTGGGTAGCTCCCACTTGAGAGAAAGATTTACCCCTGTCTAGAAGTCCCTTTTTATTCGGCTGTGTGGGGCGGTTGAATTCCGGACAACCGTCGGGGTTGTCTTGTTCGGGACTGTTCAGTAAGGAATGGTCCCAGCCTTGTGTTGCAGGGGAGTGGGAGTACTCCTCGGTACGGTGATCTAGGCCACGTACTGTGACGGACGGTACCCCAGTAGCCCTGCCATTGATGGAAACCCATTCTTCCTACGAGACCCTACGGTTTTGTTTGTATTACCCACTTTTGTGGCTAGTAGCTGGAATTTAATAGATGTAACAATTTCGGCTATTTCTTATTTACTTGAAAACCCTAGACACTATTATAATATCACTGTAATTCCAATCAAATGTTTTGGTTAGCGTAAGGTAAAAACTTTTCCATATTTATGTGTGGGAAGTCTTACGTGATACCTTTTCTTTTTAAAGGATTTTCTTTAGTTAAGCAATTTTTAAACCGTTTACTCACACCAGACCCCTGTCTGACCCGAGTGTTTATTTTTTGTTTTATTAAACTCTTGGGTACTCATATTATGTATGAGTAGTCAAGTGATTCGGGTTAGCTTGACGAATTCTGAAGGAGTAATGGAGCAGGTGGCTTCCACATGTAGATATATTATGTTTCCGCTGTGTATGTTGTGTCTGTATCTAGTATACTTGAGTTGTATGAATTAGACAGATGTTTATAACTGTCTAATATATGTTGTATAAGTTGTGTACTCTGATGTATTAAGATACTATGTATTATTTTATCTGATATATTATATTTCATTCGTTCCGCTGTGAGTTCTCTGATGTTGTTGTCTTTCTTCTTTCTCTTTCTTTTCTTCTTCTATCCCTTTCTTTCTTCAAGATGATGTGATTTCCTGGAGTTAGGAAGTCGGGTCGCTACAGTTGGTATCAGAGCATTAGGCTGAGCGAATACCTAAGCTCTGAGTGTGTCTTTCTTTAGGGAGCATTAGGTTGAGTGAATACCTAGGCTCTGTAGTGGTGTCTTTCTGGAGAGAGCGTACTTGTAATTTTTATATATAACTACATATATATATATATATATATATATCTACCTGATCTGTTGGGTTATCTGTTCGGATTTTCCAACATAAGTTATAGAGGTAGATAGTGGAGTAGTGGTGTTTGTGTGTAACACGACTACCACTGATGGAAGAGGTCCAGATGTTGAGGTTGGATATTCTTGTCGAGACCGTAGACCTAATACCGTCTCGAATAAGTTTTGTTGTTTGGAATAAGGATTTCTCTTATATCCGAAGGAAATCTTTTAAAGATTCGGAATTTATCTTTGAAGAATAAGTTTGGATTTCGCTCGGGTGAGCGAATTATTTTTGAATTTGGATTTGATGAAAGTGCAGAAGTAAGTGATGGTATCTTGGTAACTGCGTGATGAGATGCAGTATCCATTGATATTTTCTGAAGGTGTTTTCTCTTGAAGTAGTTTTAGAAGTGATTGAGGAGCAGTCTTTACCTGCCTCAGGGAAGACTTATCTGAGTAGAAGTTATCTGGATTTTCAGTATGGAGGTTGGTTGTTTTGGAATATGGGACTAAGGTCTATGAGATACTTCGCTTCGGCATGGTCTCATCTGTCGTATCTTAAGGAGAGCGAGATGTTGATGCTTGGTTTGGAGACCAGGTTTCTTTTGGGTTGTCTGCCATCTCAGAGGTCTTTTGTGTGGATTGTAGATGGTTTTGGTTTTAGGGAAGCATTTGGATTAGAAGTCTTTGATTAGCTATGGTAGCAGGTGCAACTCGAAGTGTTCGGTGTGCTGACGAGAAGGTCTTTTAGCTTCGTAATATCATCGAGGTAGAGATTGGAAGCAGCGGTGTGGCTCGTTTCACCAATGGTTCAGAAATCTTTGTGGTTCTTCTATCAGCAGCACGAGCAGTTGGTGGGAATTATCTTGAAGAATTAACCTTGTTTGGAAAAATTTAGAGCTGTTCTAATTGGTAAAGAGAGGACAGTTTCTTTGGAATCCGAATTAGGTTGGATCGCAAAAGTGACTTGCGATTGATTTGGAATTATCTTGAGTATTCTTTTGTTTGAGACTGAAGATTCTCATGAGGAAGTAGGGGCTGCTGATGTTATTAGAGGTTGTCTGCATCTGGAGTTGAGTTCCATATTGTTTTGGTTCCAGAAGTGATTTGGTAGCTAGCCTGGTTGTAAGATGGTTCTTGGAGAAGGTGGAGTTGGTGAAGCAGCTCAGAAATTTTTAGAGTTTGGATTGGTCAGATCTAGTTTTTGAGTTGGATCCTGTGTAAGGTTGTGTGACCGAGTCGGATGTGTCACCAAGATTATATGGATTTGATGAACAAAGTTTCTGGTATATATTGGATAAGTTATACTTGTGTTCATCAACAGTATTCTCCTCTATTTCAGAATCAGAGTTGTGCAGCGGAAGCGAGCTAGCAGCTGTACAAGGAAGGAAATAAGTTTTGTTTGCTATTGCTTGAGTAGTAATGTTTGTGTTCTGGATTTCAACGGATTTTGGAAGATTTTTCTGTTGAATAGGATCCAAAAGCTAGTTTGCTTTGGTCTAATTGTTTCTGGAAGTATCGGCATAGATTGAGTTGATTAGGAAGAGATTGGCAGCCCCGGATTGTCTGTTGAGTTATACAGATATGAGATAAGGAGTTTTGGAATTCGAAGTTGGAGACTTCAGTGTTGTTAGATTTCTTTGGTTAAGAGAGAAGAAATTAAGTATGATTGGTTGATTAGTGCTTTGGCATTTGAGATTTCTTATCTGTGTTCTGATTGGATAATATGTTGGGTCAAGTGATTCAGGATTGCTTTGACAAGTTCTGGAGGAGATAATGGAGCAGGAGGCT
The DNA here is from genome assembly GCA_030765085.1 of Allium cepa. NCBI lineage: Eukaryota > Viridiplantae > Streptophyta > Magnoliopsida > Asparagales > Amaryllidaceae > Allium > Allium cepa. Next base: position 301,818,810 of record CM060945.1, on the reverse strand, counting down.
TCAGCGTGTAGATATATGTAGTGGTTCCACTGTGCTGAGTTGTGCCTGTTTTCTCTGATGTACTTGAATTGTAATTGCTAGACAGATGTTATAACTGTCTAGTTTGTGTTGTATCAGCTGTTTAACTCTGATGTATATGATACCATGTAAGGTTTTATGTGATATATTATAATTTATTCGATTCCGCTGTGAGATTCTGATGTTATCTGTTCTTTCTTTCCTTTCTTTTCCCTTTTCTATCCCTTTCTTTCTTCTTAGCGATGCGAATTCCTGGAGTATGGAAGTTGGGTCGCTACATTGTGGTACCAACTGTCACAACCCGCCTTCCACTACCCAGAAAGACGCGTCATGATTTAAGAAAGAAAGGGATAGAAAAGAGAAAAGACAGAGAAGAAGAAAGAAACAACATCAGAATCTAAACAGCGGAACGAATAAATTATATTAATCGCATAATACTTTACATAGTATCATATACATCAGAGATACACAGCATAATCAACTCATACTAGACAGTTATAAACACCTGTCTAGTTATACAACTCAATACAATAACTCAGAGAACACACAGCGGAATACTCTATAGCTATACGTAGAAGCCTCCTGCTCCATTGCTCCTTCAGAATTCGTCAAGCCAACTTAAAATCCTAACCTGAATCCCTTGGGTACTCGTAAAAATTTGAATACCCAAGAGTTTAAGAAAAATAGAATAAACTCCGGGTCAGACATGGGTCTGGTGTGAGTAAACGGTTAAAGCTGCTTAACTTTTAAAACCTTTTGAAAGAAAAGGTATCACGTAAGACTTCCCACACATAAACATGGAAAAGTTTTTACCTTACGCTAACCAAAACATTTGATAGGAAATCCGATGATATTATAATAGTGTCTAGGGTTTTCAAATAAATAAGAAATGGCCGAAATTGTTACATTATTAAATTCCAGCTACTAGCCACAAAAGTGGGTAATACAATCAAAACCATTGGCACTTATTGGATTTTGGATTCCATACAATGGTAGGGCTACTGGGTACCGCCTGTCATAGTACGTGGCCTAGATCATCGTACCGAGGAGTACTCCCACTCCCCTACAACACCAGGCTGGGACCATTCCTTACTGAACAGTCCCGAACAAGACCACCTCGGCGATTCTAGCTAGCAATCGCCCCCACACAGCCGAAATAAGAAGGGACATCTAGACAGGGATGTATCTTGCTCTCCAGTGGGAGCTACCCACGAAGCCTTGCTGCACCTCCCCTGTTTTAGCCATTCCCGGTTGATGAGGCTTGAGGCTGCGATTACCTTTATAGAACACATCTCTTAGAATGCTCATCGTCCACCTGACGATGTGCAGAAAGCATTCAATCCATACAAGTTCGTTCCGGGTTCGAACGAAACCGAAGGCATTATCTCGTTACACTCATTTTGGAATCACCCTCAGAGTTATCGACAATAACCCTTGCACTCTAAACCACCATCTCGAATCTATAAGTACCATTCCGTCAAACTCATTACGGAATCACCTACAGAGTTATACTGACGTATAGCCCTTACACCTCGAGTCTTCACAAAGCTCCACTTTGACTCACAACCTAACGTTATTTGGAATCGATGTGGTTTTCGGATATCCAAATATGGAAACCCGATCCCGGTCTCATCGAAATCCAAAGCATGTCTTTTAAGTCCAAGTTGTTTTAAAGGTTTTAAAACAATTCAATACAGTATCTATATATACTCAGATAGATAACTCACAGATCAATAATTGATAATCAGCATTATCAAATAACAGGTAATACACATTATCAATATCATAATAGATAATCCATATATCAACATTCCAATTGATAATCTATGTAATCATTTCAATTCAACCAAGCATTCATATCACACAACCATACTTATCTCATTACTGAGATCACAAAGCATTCAAGACAATCAATGTCATCCATTCATACATAAGTAATGATTCACTCATACCATAATATAATTAATTTAAAATGAATTAAATTAACTATCTCTATCTCTAATTAATTTAAAGTGAATTAAATTTATTACTTCTTAATTAATTTAAAATTTATTAAATTAATTACCTTAATCACAATAAATCTTGCTCAAATAAGCATTAGTTAAATCAATTAATTAATCCTAATCAACCTTGATTAATTAATCTTTTAATAAAGTAATTAATCCTTAATTATTTTCATTAATCATATCAATTAATGAACCTTAATTAATTAATCATGCTTAGATTAATTACTTAAATTTAATCAACTTAAATACAGTAATTAATTATTCTTAATTACTGCTTAATTATTTTATAAATCCTTTGATTTATTACCCAAGTAATAAACCTTTAATTACCTTAACAGGTAATTACCCAATTTAAAATTACTTTCCAATTAGTAATTTCCCTAACTCAATTACCTCTGTAATTAATCAATTACTTATCTTAAGTAATTAACCTTATCAAATCTTTATTAAGTAAACATATTTATCCATTTATAAAGTAACCATATTTAATTAATTAACAAATTAATTAATTTACTTGATTTCACCCATCTCATAAAACAAAATTGAGTAATTCATCCCTAATTACTCATTAACTCAAATTAATCTTCAATTATCAGATTAATTATCTCCAACTATTAATTAATAAACCTTAATTATTAATCAATCCTTTAATGCAAAGTAATTAATTACTAATTGCTTTTATAATTAATTAACTTAATTAATTAATTAATCAACTCCTAATCATTAATTAATAAACTTAATTATTAATTAACAATCATAATTTCAAATTAATTAATCCATAATTGTAATTAATTAATCCTTAATTAAAATTAATTAACCTAAAATAAAAATAGTTAATTAATTCTTAATTAACTAGCATTATCCTTTAATTATTAATTAAGAAAACCCATTTAAAATTTAATAAAACCTTTATTAATTAATTACTATTTTCATTAACTCTTAATTACTTAGTTAATAAGTAATTACAATTTAATTAATCATTTGTCATTAATTAAAATCATCATCTCAATTAATAGTTAATTAAATAATTAATTATACTTAATTAATTACTTAATTAACCCCTTTTAAAATAATAATTAAATAATTTAATTAAACTTGAAATTCCTTAATTAATCAACTAATTACAAATTATTAATACTTAATTAATTATTTTAAGATAAAACATTATCTTAAATAAATCTTGAAATCTTTAACTTAACTTAATTCTTAAATTAAATTAAATTATAAAGAAATCATTAATTACTTTCTCTAATTATTAATTAACAAATCTAATTCCAAGTTAATATGTTATCTTAAACTTTATTTGTTAATTAATAAAAACAATTATAAATTTACTTTATTATTTCCAAAATAAGTTTGAAAACAACATTAGCTAAAAACATTTAAACAAATCATATAAATTTCAATTATAAAACAATTCAATTTCAAAAAAACAAGACTTTTACTTTAATTTACACTATTAAAAGTTTAAAACTTATTCATTTAAATTTGAAAATTTTGTTAACACTTTAGTTTCGATTCAAACTATGTTTACTGGAAACTAAGAAACAAAGTGCATCTTCCCTTCTTCTTCTTTTTTTAAAAAAAACTGTTTTAGTTAAAACTTCAATCTGTTTAAACTTAACAGTTTAACACTGCACAAATAAACCTAGAAACACGCGAGTTTCTTCCCGAGCTACCCCCCTTTAAATCCCGAGACCTGCTTCGAGAAACAAACGAACCCAAACAAAACCCAAATCATCCGGACCCCACCATCTCCACCGTGCAACCTGCACCACTGCCCGGCCTCCTCCAGTCAACGGCAACACCTCCGACAAGTCACCCAAACACCCCGCCATCCTCTACGACCAACAGCATATCACCTCGTGCCTCAACTCAAAATCCAGCCCATCAGGTGAGTCTGAACACAAACACCCTCATCAGCAAAACCAAATTCCACGACTCCGATCAACCCTAATCGCCACCACTCCGGCCATAGGTCACTAACCCACCATGCTCCCTTCACGCCAATTTTCACCAAACTCGATGCAATATTGGGGATTCAGTAAATCAATTAACAGTATGAATCCAAAAACTAGGTCACAACCAATCTCTGACCAAAATCAAACTTCACAATGATTTAAAATTTTTGTAACCATTTTTACAATTCTCACTTATGCAACACCTAACTCCATTAACCATCTCAGGTATTCCAGATTCACCGATTAACAGAAATTTGCATAAACCCAAATTTCAGTTAAACCCCAATTTCTAACTTAATACAAATTTAAAAATTGTGAATTTCCTTTCAAAATTCAAAATTTTCAATGACACTTAAGTTTCCATAATCATTTTAACCAAATTTAATCCTTGGTATCATACATTGATGTTAAGTTTTTACTCCATTCTTGGTTTCCAGATAAACTTCAAAATCGAGGAAACTTTGATCTTTTTTTTTCTTTTCTCTCTGTTTATACTTGAGCTAACTTGCTTTAGTTTGAATCTAAGACCTAACAACTTTTAAATAGGATTGTTTTGAAAATTTTAAACTTTGTCTCAGATTATATAATAAAATACAAAGAAGGGAAAAGAATCGAAAATCAATCCTGCACAGTTTAAACTTAACAAACCTACTGCATAATCATATTTCTACTCAGAGGCATCTCATATTCAGCATCACTACTTAATTGCAACAAATAATTACTATTTTAAATTTTAAATAAAAGTTTACTCACCTCAACCTAGTGCAGAGTTTAAAGATGACTGGAACAAGAAGTTTGCAAAAGAATTTGAATCTTGAAGCTTTAAAAACTGGAGCCTAGAAACTTGCATGCATAAGGAAATGATGCAGACATGGATTTAAGATTTGCTGTGATCTTGTTTTTACTGAATTGCTTCAGGTAAACAAATTTCCAGATCTTTCTTTTGATTGCAGAAATGGTTTGAGGAGATTCAGGTTTAATAACTTGAGCATTTGCTTTGAAATTGAGGAATTGATTTTTGTTTTGAGGAAAACTGCAGGCATGCAGTTTGATTTGCACTAGAAAATGCTTCAGGTTTTTAATATGATCATGGATTGAATTGAGGAATTGCTTGAGAAATTGTTTTGAAAATTTCTGGTCTTGGGGAGTAGAAGTGAAGATGCAGGATGGATTTAGTTTTCTTTTTTTTAAAAATGAACAAAGAATTAAAGGAAATGAGAAAGGGTGTTTATATAAGCAAATTTTCAGATTTGATTAAATAAAAAGAAAATTAGAAATAAATGGACACATGTCTCAATTTCCTTAAATATTTTAACACTTGTTAAAATAGTGTTTTAAAATTAAATACTTGTTATATTTAAAGGTTTATAACATAACACTTGTAATTATTTATTTACATTTTTTGTAAAATGATTTTAAAGCTCTTTTTTTTAAAATTGAATTTCCTAATTACTAATATGTTTTTCTTCAAATTTAAAAGTACTTTTCTAATTAAATTTCAAGTAAACAAATACATTTATAAAATTTACACATGTTTGCTAAATTTATATATGTACCATCTTTGGAAAGATCATGAAATAAAAATCAATTATAATTCAAATAAAGTTATATACAATATTTCAAACTTATTTTAAATACTATTTTTTAAAAACTTTGTATTCACTTTATTAAATAAACAAAAATCAAATTTCATATATAAATTTTTATAAACAAATCTTATTTTTAATTAAAAACATTATCTATGTAATTTAAAACCAAACCATATTATTATTATATTTAAATATGAATGTATACCTTTAAATTTAAATTTAAATTCCTTTTCAAAGTCAAATAAAATCTAAATAAATTTAAATCAATATAAACAACTTTTTTAAAATAAGCTCATAATTATTTATAAATAATATATCCTATTTTTGAAAACAATTTAAAATACACAGATTTAAGTATACAGATATAAATGCATTTTAAACACATTTATAAATTTTAAAAACAATAAATCAATTTAAAATTTATTTATACAATAAAATATTTATTCTTATTATAAAACCAATTTATAAAAAAAATTAAAATATTACTTGATTAATTATCTTTGAAAATAACAATTTATCAATTCAAATAATTTAAATTAAGAGATTATCAGCATTTTAAACTCCTGGAAATTCCGGGATATTACAATCCTCCCCCTTAACAGAATTTCATCCTCGAAATTTAAAACAAAGATAATCCAAAGTTTTATTTTATTTCAACCAATTCAAACATTCATAACAGCCATACACTATCAATCAAACAAACAATTTCATCCAAACAACCAATTCAATCAAACAACACCAGTTATCCGGACACAGATTCGGATAAACTTCCTAAATTATCTCGAGTTTCCCCAGTACAGACATAGGGATACTCGCTCTACTAAACCCAAACTATCTATACTTATAAGCTACTGAGTTCCCACTCAGCTAGATCTATAATCTACCCAAGATACCAGACCATAGACAAGTCTGATCAACAACTAAAACTTTCACAAAACTACTGGTCTTAAAAACCAGTGATGACCAAAACACGTACTCCCTCAGAGACACGTGAAATAAATTGAATTTCAGTCTTCCAAACTGGCAATTCAACTCTTCAAACCAAAGCACTGGTCTTTACAAAAATCCAGAAGAATCCAATATACCTCGGAGATCGCCTCAAAATCTTATTGCTCCCTTTACCAAAGAAAACCTTCACAGCATCGAAGTCTCCAACTTCGAATTCCAAATTCTTCTGTTATCTAGCCTCAAAACTTCCCGGATGATCCGGGTTGCCAACAGATCCTTCCCGATCAGCTCAACCTTCACCGATGCTTCTACAAACAAACTGGATCAACTCACAAACTGATCCTCATAAAGATCAATCCAAAATCAAACCAAACTCTACTATCAACAGAAGAAAACAACTTCAACTATCCTGAAAAGACAGAACAGAATCACTTGCCAACTTGCCTCAGATTCTGAAAAATAAATTCAGTAGAAACTTTCTAATCCAAAATACTGCAACATCCAGTTGCTTCTACTCAAGTCAACAGCCACTTTGCTTCCGCTGCACAACTCTGATCTGGAGCAGAAGAAAATGCCATCGAATGAACATAGGCACAGACTAAACATCACATTTCAGAAATAAGATTCAACAGAAATTCCAAGAAATACAGAGCTGCTACACCAAACAACCAACCTAGGAAACAATCTTCTACCCAGTTGAATCACCATTATCACACCTGACATCAAGTCGATTCAGAACTCAATCTCCAATGCGGGAAATCTCTAACTCTCCTGAAGATATATCCAAAAAAATCTTCAGCAATTCCATAACTCTCACATCTTCTAGAGATGCCACAAATCCAAGCAAAAGATTATCTTAGATAATTATCAAACCATCGCAAGTCACTTTTGCGATCAACCAATCCAATATCCAAGATACCGTTCTCTCTCCACTGAACAGTTTATCATCGACCAACTATTCCATCTAAGAAACAGGTCCTCACTACCACTTCTGAATTCCACCTCCAGGAAATGCTAAGCCAAATAGACCTTTCTGCTAAAACACAGAACATTCCCGAGCTGCACCGCTAACAGATATGCCAAAGACTTCTTATCCAAAGCTCTTGGAGAAACTCGGACCTCCAACTAAACACATACACCCTGCTAAACTCAGCCACAACACCGAAGCAAACACACTTCCTTATACTTGTCTCGAAAGAAAACATCTCATCACGCAGCTACTACTTCCTGAGGTATCAAAATACCATCACTCGATTCTGCCCAACCGACAGATCCAAATTCTCAAAAATCCACTCACACAAGCGCAAACAAACTTACACTTCGAAGATGAACTCCGAACCTTAACAGGTTTCCTTCAGAGATCAAATGAAATCCTTATACCAAACTACAAAGATTACTCGAGATGGTACTAGGTCTACAGCCTCGACAAATACACTTCCAACCTCAAACATTCAAACTCCAACCAATGGTAGTCGTGTTACACACACCACTAACTCATCTACCTTTATAACTTATATTGGAAAACCCGAACAGGTAACCCAACAGATAGGTAGAAATATATATATATATATATATATATAGTTATATATAAAAATTACAAGTACGCTCTCTCAAGAAAGACACTACTACAGAGCCTAGGTATTCACTCAACCTAATCTTTATTTGGATGGTTCCTTGAGATAGAAGTTGGTGAAGTAACTCAGGTTTGGGAGGAACATCTAAGTTTTTTCTTATGGATCTGTGGAACCATATTTCTGTGCTGGGTTGTCTAGTCTGTGTTTGTGCTCTTCGTCAGCATTTTCTTCTGTTTCGGATCAGAGTTGTGCAGCGGAAGCAGTTTGGGGGTGTTCTGTTTTGCCATTTCCGGATAAGAAAAAGTTTGTTCTATCTTCTGTTGTTGAGAAGCAAGGTTTGTGTTCTTGGCTGAGTGATCTTGAGGAGATCATTGGATTTTTTTGATCCAGTCTGTTTCTAGTGGAATCAGCAAGAGTTGAGCTGATTAGGAGTGATGTTAGAAGCCCAGGATCGTCCGAAGAGTTTTTATGGACAAGAGACGGAGAAATTTGGATTCTGGAATCGGAGATTGGATTTTGGTTAAGTTTTTTTTTTTCTCTCTGATCCAAAGAGCTATAAGTCTGTGAAGCTAGCTCTGAAGTGTGACGAGAGGTCACTGGTGGATGGGGATGGTCGTTGATAAGGGCCGGAGATGGCCAGAAATGGGAAGTGGATGCACAGGGGAATGTGTGTAGGTGGTGATGTTGATTTTTGGTTGCAGGGTCATTTTCTCGGGATGGTCTCGGGGGAAATTGGGGTAGTGACTCGAAGCAGGAGAGTAATTGTCTCGAAGTCATTTGTGGTAGCTCGGGTTTTAGTGCTTCAGGTTTTAGGATCTTGCAGAGTTTTATTTCCAGATTTTAAAACTTTAAAAGTAAGATTTAAAAATATAAATTTAAAACCTGAACTAAGCATAAAATTTAACTGAATTTAAATATGAATTCAAAAGTTTGAATTCTGTTTATTTTGTAATAATCTGAGTTTTTAAAATGTAAATATTGTAGTTTTTAAAGTTGATCAAAACCTGTTTTCCAGGTTTATTAAAAATTGCAGTGAGGGTAAGATGCAATCAAAAATCTGAAATAAGCCTTGAATCTGAAATTGAATTTGTATTCAGTAAGTTTTAAATTTTAGATCTTTGAATTAAATTTGAAATGTTTTAAATCCAAGTTTGGTTTTAAACTTAAAACAGAAACTGCCTTTCTGTTTTGAATATTTAAAAGTAGGGTTTAAAACTTAAAGATGAAGTTCAATCTGAAAATGTCTAAACCTGAAACTTAAATATGAAATCAATAATTTAAATCTTGGATTTTTAATCATTTTTGAATTCAAATTTAAGATGTTAAACTAAAAGAGGAAACTGTTTTTCTGTTTTCTGTTTTAAAGTTAAAAAAGTAAATTTTAAAAATGCATCTAAAAACTTAAAAACAAGTTTAAAATCTGGGAACAGATTTAGGAAGCTCAAGTTTGAATTTAATTCAAATCTGGAAAGTTTAAATTAGATTTTTAAACTTTTACAATATAAAAGAACATTGATTTGAATTTAAAACTGTAAGTTTTAATTTATAAAATAAGTTTAAACTAAGTTTAAATTTAGTTTTAAAACCTGAGATTTGACTTTAATGTCAGTTTTCAAAATTAAATAAGTTTTTTAATTTAAAATTTGTTTTGACTACTTTAGGAAGTTTAAATAATTTGAATTTGAAAATGAAGATGGAAGTGTAAATAAAGTTTTAAATTTTTAAGTTTGAATCTGAAATGAAAATTTGAATTGTGTTTCAGTTTGAAATTTTAAAAGAAATTTTAAATTGAATTTTGTTTTGAAATAAAGTGTTTAAAATACTTTGTATAAAGAAGAATGTTTCTTATTTTTGAACTTAAGAAAATTGGTTTCATTTAAATTATTAAATTAATTTAAATGGAATATTAATTATTGTTTAATTAATGAATATTGTGGATGTTTAATTAAGTAATTAATATTATTTTTAAGTTAATTAATTAAGATTTGAGATTAATTAATTAAGGTTAATTAATCTATAATTAAGGATGATTAATTAAATTTTAATTCATGATTAAGATTTACTTAATCAAGTGATTAAAGATAATTAAGATTTTAATTAACACTTAATTGATTAATAATTAGAGATGAATTAAACTATAATTAAATATTAATTAATTGATAATTAATAATGATTAATTGAAGTAAATTCTTAATTAAGTAATTAAGAAATGTTAATGAAGGTCATTAACCTAAGATTATTTTAACAATTAGTTAATGTGGTTAATTTTTAATAATTAAATTAATTAATTGATAATAATCAATTGTTTATGTATTTACTTAATGAAAGTAATTAAGGAATTAATTACTTAGTGTAATTAATTTGATTAATGTGATTAGTTTAGATTAATTAAATTAAATCAATTTAAACATTTGGGGATTGAATAATTACTTTATGTAATTTATGGATTGTAATTACTGAGAGAAGTAATTAATTAAATAATTACAGGATGTAATTAAAGATATTTATTATAGAAGTAATTTAAATTTAAATTACGTTGAAATTAATTAAGTGATTAATAAAGATAATTAATTAAGATTAATTAATTTATGGGATGGGTAATTAAAGCAGTTAATTACTGAATGGTTATTAATCAAAGGTGATTAATATATATAAGGTTTAAATTGAAGATTAATTACTTATGTAATTAATTTATTTTGAGAAATTGATTAAATATAATCAGAAATCATTAATTAATTAATTAATTATGTAATTTGGAATTGATTAATTAAGGTATAATTAATAGTGGATAAATGATTAGTTAATTAAAAAATTACAAGTTAATTATTTGCAAAGGGTTTAATATAATTAACTTGTGTAAGTAATATTAAATGCTAATTACTTATTGTAATTAGGGAATTATTAATCAGTAATGATTAAGTGAAATGAATACTGAGTTGATGATTTATAAATTGATTTGTAATCAATTGAAGATTAAATTAAGTAGGATTTTAATGATGAAGTAATTAAGTTAATTTATTTTAAGTTAATTAGAGATTAAGTAATTAATTTAATTCATTTTAAATTAATTATAAATGGTGTGGTCATTAGATCATTGCTTATGTTTAATGATTGGTATTGATTGCCTGGTATGGTTTGTAATCTCAGTTATGAGATGAGTAGTGTATGTGACATGGATGTATTGGCTGCTTTTGAGTGATGAGATGAATTATCTGATTATGATATGAATTATCTGTTGATAATGATAATGTTAATTGTCTATTGTGTTGTGAATTATCTATCTGTGTGTATTTAGATAATTAAATTGAATTGTTTTAAACTTAAAACAACTTGGACCTTAAAAGACACGCTTTGGATTTCGATGAGACCAGGATCGGGTTTCCATATTTGGGATCCGAAAACCACATCGATTCCAATTAAACGTTAGGTCGTTAATCCAAGTAGAGCGAGTGAAGACTCGAGGTGTAAGGGCTATACGTCAGTATAACTCTGTGGATGATTCCGTAATGAGTTAACGGAATAGTACTTGTAGATTCGAGATGGTGAATCAGAGTGCAAGGGTTATTGTCGTTAACTCTGAGGGTGATTCCAAAATGAGTGTAACGAGATAATGCCTTTGGTTTCGTTCGAACCCGGAACGAACTTGTATGGATTGAATGCTTTCAGAACATCGTCAGGTGGACGATGAGCATTCTAAGTGATGTGTCCTATAAAGGTAATCGTAGCCTCAAGCCTCATCAACCGGGAATGGTTAAACAGGGGAGGTGCAGCAAAGCTTCGTGGGTAGCCCCCACTTGAGAGCAAGATTTATCCCTGTCTAGAGGTCCCTTCATTTTTCGGCTTAGTGGTGCGGTTGCTGATCACAACTGCGGGGTTGTCTTGTTTGGAACTGTTCAGTAAGGAACGGGTCCGCTTTGTGTTGCAGGGGATTGGGAGTAATCCTCGGTACGGTGATCTAGACCACGTACTGTGACGGGCGGTACCCCAGTAGCCCAGCCATTGTATGGAATCCAAAATCCAATAAGTGCCAACGGTTTCGATTATATTACCCACTTTTGTGGCTAGTAGCTGGAATTTAATAGATGTAACAATTTCGGCTATTTCTTATTTACTTGAAAATCCTAGACACTATTATAATATCATCGGATTTCCTATCAAATGTTTTGGTTAACGTAAGGTAAAAACTTTTCCATGTTTATGTGTGGGAAGTCTTACGTGTTACCTTTTCTTTTCAAAGGTTTTTCAAAGTTAAGCAACTTTAACCTGTTACTCACACCAGACCCATGTCTGACCCGGAGTTATTTCTGTTTTTCTTTAACTCTTGGATACTCAAATTTTTACGAGTAGCCAAGGGAATTCAGGTTAGGATTCAGGTTAGCTTTGACGAATTGTGGAGGAGCAAATGGAGCAGGAGGCTTCTGCGTATAGTTATAAAGTTCCGCTGTGTTGGTATCTCTGAGTGTTTCTGTATTGTGTATTGAGTTGTAATAACTAGACAGGTGTTTATAACTGTCTAGTATGTGTTGTATCGTCTGTGTAACTCTGATATTTGATGTATACTATGTAATACTTGTGTTATTAATATAATTTATTCGTTCCGCTGTTGAGATTCTTGTGTTGATTCTTCTTTCTCTTCTTTCTTTTCTCTTTTCTATCCCTTTCTTTCTTAAGGATGATACGACTTTTTGTGGAGAAAAAGTCGGGTCGTCACATTTGGTATCATATGAGTAGTCAAGTGATTCGTGTTATCTCTTGACGAATTTTGGAGGAATTTTGGAGCAGGAGGCTTCAGCGTGTAGATATATGGTTAGAGTTTCCGCTGTGTGTTATTCTGTAAGATTGTCTTGTGTTGTATTAGACAGAAATGTTATAACTGTCTAAATTGAGATGTATAGTTGTGTACTCTGATGTATATAGTACTATGTATATGTTCTATATTATATTTAAATCGTTCCATTGTGAGATTCTGATGTGTTGTTTCTTTTCTTCTCTTTCTTTTCTTCTTCTATCCCTTTCTTTCTTAATTAGTGATGCGATTTTCTGGTGATAGAAAGTCGGGTCGCTACAGTTGTATAGCTTGAAGTTTTGATGTTAACTTAATTCTGCAGTAAGTATAACAGAGAAAATAAATGTTATCATGCACAGTTAAAAAAACCAGAACAAACATATGTCATATCTATATCTACACAGAGGCAACATATATACATATAAAATAAACCACATCACAAATGCAACAGATAATTAACTACTTAGTCTTAGTAAAATGTTTACTCACCTTATTAAGGAATGCAGTGGTTTTGAAGATGACTGGAACATGAAGTTTTGCAAAAGAATTGAACTTGAAACTTTGAAAAGCTTTTGAACATTTGAACTTCAAAACTGAAAAGCTTGAAAATCAATGCTTCTGGTTTCTTGCTTGCAGCTTCAGGTAATACCCCTTTGAGACTTGCATGCAATTGAAGCTGGAAGCAAGAAACCAGAAGCATTGATTTTCAAGCTTTTTAGTTTTGAAGTTCAAATGTTCAAAAGCTTTTCAAAGTTTCAAGTTCAATTCTTTTACAAAACTTCATGTTCCAGTCATCTTCAAAACCACTGCATTCCTTAATAAGGTGAGTAAACATTTTACTAAGACTAAGTAGTTAATTATCTGTTGCATTTGTGATGTGGTTTATTTTATATGTATATATGTTGCCTCTTTGTAGATATAGATATGCAATATGTTTGTTCTGTTTTTTTTTTAACTGTGCATGATAACATTTATTTTCTCTGTTATACTTACTGCAGAATTAAGTTAACATCAAAACTTCAAGCTATTTTGTTTTGAATTAAGTTAACATCAGTAGCTTTTGAAAAGAACAATTCATTTTAAAGGGAAATATCAAAACTTATATGTAACGACCCGGGATTTCGGACATCCCGAGTTGTGAATATTATTTATAATATTCAATAATATTGTATTTTGATATACAATATTTGTAGTAATCAGTGATTTATCATTATGTAAAAATTATTTTTCTAAAAACAATATAACATGGATTTCCAAGACTACATTAAAATTTTGAAGTTGATTTAAATAAATTTCTTAAATATATATATACACTGTTTCAAAGTAAAAAGTGTATATGTTGTTTAGATTTAATGTATATTATTATTTCAAGAATAGATATATATTTATTCTAAAAGTGGAAAGATAATAAGAATTTAAATTTATTGTGAATTCATTATTTTCATATATAAATGATAAATTTTTATGTAATGAAATTAAGTGAAATTCTTAGTGAAGTAAAATGAAAATTTATAATAGTTATTTGAGAGAAATGTTATAAATTGATATGTATAAAAATCACATAAATAAATAAGAGAAATTATTTATACATAAGTATTAATGAAACTTAAGTAGCTAGAAGTCATATATTTTTATATTATAAAGAGGAGAGTGACTTAATTTATTTATTTTATCTATGGTATAGATTTTATTTTTATCAAAGTTTCATTGGTTTAAATGGTATGAAAATATAAATGTTATTTTATTTCATTTCGTTTAAAGTAACAACATATTTATTTAAAGGTATTAATCAAAAAGAGGGGTTATTTTAATTGAATTACTCCTCATCTTTATTTTAAATTAAATAGAAATACATGCTTTAAGTCATATTTAATTAAATTTTTATTTTGTTTAAAATTTAAAGGTGACAACCACATTTACACTTGGCATTTAAGATTTTGAAATCCAACATAATCATGAATGTTTCTTTTCAAATATTTTCTTTGTTTTAAAATAATACTATTTCAAATCTTTAAAGGATATCTTTGTTCAACATTTATATTTAGAAATTACAACTATATAAATATACAACCAGTAGCTTTTGAAAAGAACAATTCATTTTAAAGGGAAATATCAAAACTTATAACAAGAAAAGAAAATGGCAGCACTTGGAATAAAATCTGCTTGTTAAAAATTTCTCTGTAAAAAGCAAATCTGGATATTCAAAGGGAATCTTGAAGCAGCTTTTAAAGAATCCATTTCTCTAGAAGCAAGTCAAGAATTTCGAGCTCTTTTAAAAACCAAATTCCAAGTCAAGGAAGCTCGAATCAGATGTTTAAGGTGAGAACACAGTGAACTTTAATTTAGAAACTGCATGCATGCTCTGTTCAGTAAAATTATGTTTAACTTACCTCTAAAATCCCAAATCTGTCGAATCTAGCTTGTATTTGCAAATATTTTGAATTGCAAAAATGTTTATTTACTAGATTTTCTTAAGTTAGAATTTATTATTTAAAATTTTTATGCTGTATATTTCATATGCGTTGAGTTCTACTGTAAAGATCAAATTTTTATGAAAATTTAAGTTGTTTGAATCGAAGATTCAAACATGCATGTTAGATCACCTGATGAAAATAGGATTTTTGGTGCTTGAATTGTGATTTTTAATCTTTTAGATTGTGAGTTATGTATAGTTGAACTGTTTTGGTTCAAAAATGATTTTCTGGCGAACTCTGCGTCAAGGGGTGGTGCGGTTTGGATAAGAAGGTGCTGGAAGACGTGGGTAAGGGGATGACCATGGCAGATTTTGCGATTTCGCTTTTGATTAGGCACGCATAGGGAATTTAGGGTTTAAGAGCTGGTGAAGCTTTGATCATGTCGAGGCAGGTTTGAGAAAACAGAGGGCGACCGGAGTTCTTGGGATTCGGCTCATGGGTGGGTGCATGTGTCAGCACTCGGCAATGGTGGATGAGGTTCGAAATGGTGGTTAGATGTTGATGAGGTAGATGGATTTGTAGTGATGAGTGGGTTTGTGCCTTGAAAACTTCAGCACTGAAGCTCGAAATTTCGTTCATCAGGGAAGTTTGCTTGATCGAGTTGCTTGTTGCATTCGAGCGACGTTGTGGAGTTGGTTTGAGTCGTCGCGACAGTGAGATGGACGGAGTTATGGTCGTACACGTGCACACGTATCTGTGCATGCGTTTTTTTTCCTGGTGGCTTGCGATGGTGCGTGGATTGTTCGACGACTTATTGGAGGGTGAGTGACGATGGGTTAGGCGATCGTCAACGTTGATTTGAAGTTATGTGTTTCAGGCGATGTCTCCGTTCGCATTTGGTTCATAATACTGGAGGTGGAATGTGATGGGTTCAGCAAAGCATTGGGGAAGAAGGGAGTAGAGTTATTATTTGGGTTGGGTTTCGGCCCAATCTGGTAGCGTTTTGATTTTGTTTTAAAGTATCAGGCTTTGGAATTTAATATAGGTTTAATAATATTTGGACGAGCCTGTTAGATTGGGCTGTGTTTTCGGCTTGGCTTGAGTAAAAGCAGGTTTATCATTTTTTTAAGGCATGATATAGCAAGTTTAAAATTCATATGGTTTTCCCAACATTTTAAATAGTAAGAAGCTTTGATCTTGAATATTATTAAGATTTAATTTAAAACAATTTTTTTTACTTAATTATGGTTATTTAAGTAAATTGTTATCAAGTATTCGAATTAACTTAAAAGATAAAAAAATTCTTTAACTTAAGTTTAGTTGAATAAATTAAGTAAGTAAAATGATTTAGAAGAGCATTTAAAATTGATTTTTGAATTAATCATGTGCTCAAAGATTTTTAATTTATAAAAATTAATGAAGAGATTAAGGGTTGTTATTTAAGGAATGAGTAATCATTATAAATGATTATAATTAATTAAGGGATTATGTAAATAATTTAGCAATTAAAGATTAGTTGCTGAAATGGTTAAAATAATTAATTTGTATAATTAATCAAAAGTTAATTACTTAATGTAATTAGGGAATAATTAATCAAGAAAGATTAATTTGAAAAGTGAAATATAATTAAGGTAATAAATACTGTTACTTTGAAGTGAATTCAAGTCTTTAGGTTATACCATATTATAAATTATTTCATAAATAAATGTTACGAATAAATGGTTTGTATCGACGAATGTTATATCGTCATATGATCCATTGTGAAGTTAATATGTGGATTTGTATAAGTTTGCTTGGATAGGATCTAGTTGTCGGTCGGGATGAATGCTATTCAATAATCTTATGGCCAAAGTGTTGTAAATGTTCCTAATTGATTAGATGCATTTATTTATATTGTTTAAACTAGATGACATTGGGACAGCGGAAACTGACACCATTTCGCTATATAATTAATCTAATTTTGTGTAGAGTGTAAGCCATTGACATGATTATGTTTTGTATAATTGTTCTAGTAATGATAATCTCTAATCTGTTATCCTTGCATATATCTGTTATGTGCCTGTTAATTATATTAAGAATGTAATGTGAATCGATCTTTGGAAATAGATTGATTTGAATATCTGAGAGTGTGAATTGCGAATTGATAAGTACCGTTTGGACTGATAAGCCTTGTTCGATTTAAACTGATTTATGAAATCAGTTTTGTTTTAAAGTAATATAATAATATTTTTAGAAATGTTTTCAAATTTGATCAATATTTGGAGTATTGAAAGTAGATATTTATTTATACCTTTGAAATTTATTTTTAAGTTATAATTTCTAAATTTGTTTTCAAGTATTAACTCATTTTGTTAAGATTCTTTAAAAACAATTTATATTAGTATTAATATTTATGTTATTTTCTTAATTGAATTTCCTTTAATAAAGGTAGTTTAAATAATTATAATAATCTTTATAAGGAATACTTTATCTATTTAACTTAAATGTTTGTAAATTTATAAGTATGTTTGGAAGGAAATAGTTATATATATATATTTTGAATGAAACAAGTTTTCCTAAATAAATGATAATTTACTTAGATTTTTAAAGATGGACAAGGTTGAACGGTTGAAATGAGAAAGAACTTTGTGTATTGGTTGATTGCTTTGATAGTTAAATAACCGACTATCAAAAATTGGACAAAACCTGGCTTTGGAAATATCTAGAGGAGACTCGAGAATTATATGGTACGGTTACCGATCGAGGTGCTATATCGTACGTATAAACTCGTTTGTTTTCTAGGATGAATTATAAGGAGACCCGTATAGTAACGGTTAGGAGGTGAACTCCGATCTTGTATTTCGTCGGAGTATTTCCTAAAGAACCGGGGTTGAGTTTACCGAGAAATAGCGAACGTTGTTTCGAAGAGACCGGGATCGGATTTGTAATCCAAAAACCACTTCGATCCAACGATACGTTTCAAAATGAAGACAAGAGCTTGGAGTCGAAGATGAAGCAGTGAAGTGCAAGGGCTACTCGCTACTAATCCTTAGGGTGATTCCAAAATTGATGTAGTAGGAATAATGCCTTCGGTTCCGTTCGAACCCGGAACGGACTTGTAAGGATGAATGCTTTCAGAACATCGTCAGGTGGATGATGAGCATTCTAAGGGATATGTCCTATAAAGATAACGCTTAGCCTCGAGCCTCATCAACCGGGAATGACTGAAAATCAGCGGTTATGCAGCAAGGCTTCGTGGGTAGCCCCCACTTGAGAGTAAGGTCATCCCTGTCTAGATGTCCCTTTATTTCGGCTGTGTGGTGCGGTTGCTGATCCCAACCGTGGGGTGATCTTATTCGGAACTGTCCAGTAAGGGATGGGTCCGGCCTTGTGTTGCAGGGGATTGGGAGTGGTCCTCGGTACGCTGATCTAGACCTGGTACTGTGACAGGTGGTACCCCAGTGCCTAGTCATTAGTTGGAAATCCATTTTCCCTACGTGCCTTGTACGAGTTTTGTTTGTATTACCCACTCTGTGGCTAGTAGCTAGAATTTAATAGATGTAACAATTTCGGCTATTTTAATAAGTATTTGTATATAGACCCTATTATAATATTAGAGGATGTCATAAAAATGTTTTAGCTATCGTAAGGTAAAAACCCGACATGTTTATTTGTGGCGTGGTCTTACGAGATGCTTTTGTTTTCAAAAGGAATTTTCAAAATTTAATAATCACGTTGATTGTGTTTTCTCACGCTGGTATACCAGACTGACCCGGGCTTTGGTGTTTTTCTATATGCTCGGGTCAGACCGAGCATATTTCCAGGTTTAACTAGAAAGGTGGAAGCTTCAGGAGAAGGAGCTGGATCAAGAGACGTATTCTCGTAAATGTTTATAAGTAATCCTTTGGTCATGTGATCATTGTGGTAAGGACAGGATTGATATAGCTGTCCCAGTTGTATGGTTGTAACTCTGATGTAAAACTAGTATATGTTATATAAAGGTAACTGTTTTAGTTTCATGTAAAGTTTTGTTATATTATAATTTATTCGTTCCGCTGTGAGATTCTGATTCGTTCTCTTTTCTTCTATCTTCTTTCTATTTCTATCTTCTTTCTTGCTTTCATTATCCGTCTTTCCATATGATTTAACTGACAAGAGTGGTTCGATGTCGGTTTAAATTGATATGGAAAAATGGGTTGCGACATTGGAAACTATCATGACCCGACTTTCCACTCCCGGAAAATCGCATCATGAATTAAGAAAGAAAGGGATAGAAGAAGAAAAGAAAGAAGAGAAAGAAGAAACAACACTAGAATCTCAACAGCGGAACGAATAAATTATATTAATAACATAAGTATTTACATAATATACAATATAATCAGAGATACACAACATACACATCACATATACCAGACAGTTATAAACACCTGTCTAGTATTTACAACTCAATACAATCACAACACAGAGATAACACAGCGGAAAACTATATCTAACGCAGAAGCCTCCTGCTCCATTGCTCCTCCATTATTCGTCAAAGCTAACCTGAATCCCTTGGCTACTCGTAAAAATTTGAGTACCCAAGAGTTTATGGAAACAAAAATAAACTCCGGGTCAGACATGGATCTGGTGTGAGTAACAGGTTAAGGTTGCTTAACTTTTAAAAACCTTTGAAAAGAAAGGTATCATGTAAGACTTCCAACACATAAACATGGAAAAGTTTTTACCTTACGCTAACCAAAACATTTGATAGGAAATCCGATGATATTATAATAGTGTCTAGGGTTTTCAAGTAAATAAGAAATAGCCGAAATTGTTACATCTATTAAATTCCAGCTACTAGCCACAAAAGTGGGTAATACAATCAAAACCGTTGGCACTTATTGGATTTTGGATTCCATACAATGGCAGGGATACTGGGGTACCGCCTGTCATAGTATGTGGCCTAGATCACCGTACCAAGGAGTACTCCCACTCCCCTGCAACACAAGACCGGGACCATTCCTTACTGAACAGTCCCGAACAAGACAACCCCAGCAGTTGTTGCAATCAACTGCCCCACACAGCCGAATATAAAGGGACTTCTAGACAGGGGTAAATCTTGCTCTCTAGTGGGAGCTACCCACGAAGCCTTGCTGCACCTCCCCTGTTTTAGCCATTCCCGGTTGATGAGGCTTGAGGTTACGATTACCTTTATAGGATATCACTTAGAATGCTCGTCATCCACCTGACGATGTTCTGAAAGCATTCAATCCATACAAGTTCGTTTCGGGTTCGAACGAAACCGAAGGAATTATCTCGTTACACTCATTTTGGAATCACCTTCAGAGTTAACGACAATAACCCTTGCACTCTAAATCTCCATCTCGAATCTATAAGCACTATTCCGTCAACTCATTACGGAATCACCAACAGAGTTATACTGACATGTAGCCCTTACACCTCGAGTCTTCACAAAGCTCCATTTGGATTCACGACCTAACGTTATTTGGAATCGATGTGGTTTTCGGATATCCAAATATGGAAACCCGATCCCGGTCTCATCGAAATCCAAAGCGTGTCTTTTAGGGCCAAGTTGTTTTAAAGTTTTAAAACAATTCAATTTAATATTATCTATATACACACAAATAGATAATTCTCAACATTATAATAGATAATCAACATTATCATAACATCAGATAATCTACATTATCAACTCAAGCAGATAAATCATATTATCAACTCCATGCAACCATAGCATCCAAATCACACAACAACATTTATCTCATAACTGAGATCTCAACCATTCAGGGAATATCAATCATCATTCATAAGCAATGACTTATTTAATCATCATCCTATAATTAATTTAAAATGAATTAAATTAATTCCTTCTTCCTTAAATTAATTTAAAATAAATTAAATTAATTACTTATCCATATAAATCTTGCTTACACATTCCTTAACTAATTATTCTCATCAAATTACCCTAATTAATCATCTTGATTAATTATTCTTTAATTACATTCAAGTAATTAATCTCTAATTAATTTCACCAATTAATTATCCCAATCCAGATTCAGTAATTAACCTGTAATTGCTTCATTAATTAATTAATTATAATTAATTACATTAATCCTTAATTAATTACATTAATTAATACCTTCATTTATTAATTGTTCTTAATTAAATCACTCCTTAATTATATCATTGATTATTTAAATTAATGATCATAAATTATTTTATTTAAAATAACACCATTAAATTAATTATCAATTATCTCTATTGATTAATCATTCTTGATTAATCACATTGAGTAATTAACTTAAATTAATTTCATCTCTTAACCTTTACCAAATAACTCAATTATCTAAACCTAAATTAATTACACTATGTAATTAATTTTAATTACTTGCCTAAGTAATTATTCAACCTACAAATTACATATTAATTACACTAAGTAATTAATTCCCAAAACTCCTTCAATTAAATTACATCTAGTAATTTATTTTCTTAATTACTTCATTAAGTAATTTTCCATTTTTAATTACATTTGTAATTACTTCTCAAATCAACCCAATGATTAAATTAAATTAATTAAACTTAATTAATTAACTTAATTAATCAAAAAAACTTAATTAATTACAATCAGTAATTAATTTTCTTAATTACTTTCATTAAGTAATTATACTTAAATAATTCTCAAATGATTGTTTTTAAATTAATTATTAAAATTAATTACATTAATTAATTATAAAATAATATCAAGTTAATGACCTTCATTAACTAGTAACAAATATTTAATTACTTTTTCAAAGTAATCAATTAAATTAATCAATATTTATTTAAAGAAACTCATTAATTAATTTCTAATTTTTAAATTAATCAAGTGATAATTAAAAACTTAATTAATTATAAATTACTTGATTAATATAATTCAATTCATTAATTAAATTAAATTAATCCAATCTTATTTAAATTAATTTCTAAATCATACTTTAATCAATTTTAATTAACTTACCTAAAACTTTAAATTAATTAAATAAATCCTTAATTATTTATTTAATATATCTAATTATTAATTGATTAAATTAATTAATTAAAATCTTAATTACCTTGATTAATTAATAAATCATTAAGTTCAAAACAACTTAATGATAATCATTAATTCCATTAATGATTAATTATCATTATCAAATAAATTTAAAAACAACTTGCTTTTAAATTTCCTAAATTCCATTTTAAATTAAAATTTAAAATGAAATCAAACTTAACAAGATTTTAAATATTTAAAATCTCTTTAGTTCTCATTTTAAAGAATTGTTTACCTCCTAAAACAAATTTAGAAAAATCATTTAACTTTAGCCTATATTCAGTTAAATTTAAAATATCTTAAATATTCCAAATGACATTTAAACATTTACATTTAAATCTTATTTACATTACAACCAAAATTCAAATTCATGCTTCAGGTTTAAATTCAAAGATTAAAGTTTAAAATTCTATTTTAAATCTTCATTTCAGATTTTATAAAATACTCAAACTAAAATATATCATTTGAATTTATCAACCAATTTTCTTTGAAACTTTCAGATTCAAATTCAAATTTGAATCTAGGATTTCAAATCCAGATTTAACTTAGAATTTGAATCTTGTTTTTAACAAAAACTTACTTTCATATTTAAAAATCACACAATATCAAAACTGTGCAGGTTTCAGATTTTATTTAAATACTTTATTCTATTCTGTGAATTTATTAAAATCTAGAATTCAAATTTATTTGAATTCATAGTTTAAATCTTACTTTAAGTTTATATTTAAACTTGCTTTACTATTTTTAAATTTGGTTTTAAAATTCAAAAAAAAACAGAAACTGTTTAAGGCTACAGGAACAAAACTGCAAATCTTGTTTATTCAAAACCTGAAATCCAAAATCTACTTGAATTCATGTTTTAATCTTGCTTTAGTTTAGATTTAAACTTGCCTAGCCTATTTTTTTTATTTAGTTTTAATATTTTAAAACCTGAAGCAAATCTGGTTACAGTCTCAAAATACTGCACCAAAGTAAACTACCCGAGTCAAAAGCTAAATTACTTCGAGTCTCCCCCTATCTTAACTTCGAGCAAATACAGGAATGACCCGAGCACCATAACTTCACCATACTACAGCAACTAAAACTTCTCCATATAACCACTGTGCACAGGCACATTTGCCATGGCCATCTTCCCGATCATCAGAGATGATCATTCCATCCACCAACCTCCCTTGAGCCCACCTGAACACCTAAGCATCAGAGAAACCCCATTTCCCAAAATTCAATAGAGCAGTTTTCCTTTATTTTTAAAACCTGGAACACCCTATACCCCAAAACTCCTCAAACCTGTCAACGACAGTTTCACTTCCCTCCGACCATCGATGCAGTTGAAACTCCAGCCACTACTTAGTCAGGGACCCATCTACCATTTCACAAAACAGCTCGACGCTCGAACAACCCTAGAGGTAGTGATGTTCAAATTCTTACTGTGTTAGGGCTACAGAACAATTCTTCACTTCTCTTGCTAAATCAAAGATCTATTCACAAATTTGATAATTTTTCTGATGTTCCAGATCACACTACTACAAACAGAAGAAACCATAAATTCCCAAAGTTCCAACATCATCAGCATTTCCCAAAATCAACTTTTAGTTCATCCAAGAACTGCTACCAAAATTCCAAACTAACAATCATGATACTTGTTTCTAAAATCATGTTTTAGCTTCTGTATTCAGTTTATAATACTGAATTTTCAAATTAAAAGTTCGGGTTTTTATTTTATTTTGATAACTACTGATGTTTTATAAATTCAGAGGTACCCAAGCATGAAGTTTAGCTTATTCAAGTTTTTAAACACTAGATCATAACAAATCAAACAACTTTTGTTTGTAATCCAAATCCTAACAACAATTTGACTTTAGGAGAATATGAATTTAAATCCTAAACAGGCAACTGGAAAACTTAAAAAAAAAAACAGAGAACATCATTATGGAACAGACATGCATACAGCAGATTTCATTTGCATTTTTGTATACTACATTAATTACCACAGGCATAAGCAATCATATTAAATCCTGAGTTAAAAAATATATAATGTTACTCACCTTATTTTCAGAAAGACAGAGCGTAAATCCCAATTTGAAACTGCAATTGCATTAGCTTCCTATCCAATAATTATATGCATGCAAACTTCCAGGCTTTAAAAGGAATGCAGGCTTGCAAATTTACAGTTTGAAAGAGATGCAGACTTCAAATTGCTTGCATTTGAATTTACTGACCAAACCATATGCATGCAGGCCTTGATAAAGATACAGGCTTCATTTGATTTGTTCAAAATTTGCAGAGATGAAAAATGCAGTTGGTTTTCAGGTTGTAAAAGTGTAGTTTGCATGCAGATCATTTTTTTTATTTGCCAAGTTGATGACCAATTCCAGAGAATGCAGTTGAAATTTTTGAGGAGTTACAGATCTTAAAATTGCTTTTGAAATGAATTTTGCAGGTTTTGTTTGTGAGGGATTTCGGATTTTTAGAGATGACATGCAGGAATTTATTTTTTTCAGGTTAATTCTTCTTTGAGGAATTCAGATTTGAAATGCAATGTTTTCTTTTATATTTGAAAAAGGATGAATGGAAAAAATGGTTAAGAGTTGAAAATACTTTAATTAAAATAAAGAAAAGATTAAAATCAAATGACACTTGTCATAAGAGTTACTAACTTCTTAACACATGTAGTTTAATTACTTAAAAAGTTAACACTTGTTTTGTTTAATTATGTTATATATTTAAATATTTATAAAAGGGTTTTCTTAAATTTATTTTATGTTAGAATGAATATATATATGATTTACTTCTTTTAAGAAAATGTAAATAAAACTATTTATAATTTAAAACTTACAAAATATTTTAAAGAATCAATAAATTTGAATTTCAAAATAAAATTGCCAAATCAAATTAATTCTTTGAAACAAAAACCAAAATCAATTTAAAAATGAAGATTCTATTTTCCCTTTTATATTTATGAAAAATAGAATATTTATTAATAAGGTTTCAAATAACAATTTACAATTTTATATGATTTATAAAGAAATTATAAATCACTTTTATATTTAAATGAATTTAAATCATATGTTATCTTATATTTTAAACTTATATAAAATATACTCAATTCATATTTAATCAAATAATATTTTAAAAAGAAATAAAGTCAATTTTACTTAAATTTAAAAATTAAACTAAGACAAATTTTAAACAATATAACATTTATTATAAATATTTATAAATCATATAGTTATTAATTTAAATAGATTTTTAAAAGCTTAATATTAATTAAAACATAATTTCCTAATTACTCAATATTTAATTTAGAATTTAAAAA
This sequence comes from Allium cepa, assembly GCA_030765085.1. Taxonomy (NCBI): domain Eukaryota; kingdom Viridiplantae; phylum Streptophyta; class Magnoliopsida; order Asparagales; family Amaryllidaceae; genus Allium; species Allium cepa. The sequence goes on along the minus strand of CM060945.1, from coordinate 301,793,150 downwards.
CAAACTTTATTTATAAATTTTCATGTAAGTTAAATTCCAAACAAAGTTAAACTATAATATATATACAAATATATATATATATATACACACATTATAATTTAAACATTTACTTTAGCATTTAAAAGATAAATTCACAAATTAAATATTATTTATTTAGATTATTAAATCAAACATATTTTATTAGCCAATATTGTCTATATCAATTTAATTTTATATAAAGATTATTAAATTGATATTGTCTAAAATTCCGGGATATCACATTCCTTCCCCCTTAAAAGAATTTCGTCCCCGAAATTTAAAACAAAGGTAATTTAATAACCTATTTTAGATTTTTAATTTTAAAACACAAGCATATATCAAACATATGCTAACAACTCTAGCAATCAATTCATCCAATCAAACAAAATTAACTATCCAGACAAAATTCTGGATAGAGTTTCCTCGAGTTTCCCAAGTAAACACCGGGTTACTCGCTCTATAGAACCCAAACAATTAACACTACTAAGCTACAGAACTCCTCATCTATATCTATAACTGAACAAGACATCAGACTACAGATAAGTCTGACTCAACAACCAAATCTCCCCGACAGTTGATTTCAAAACCAGAAATAGATGTACACGTACTCCCTTAGAGATACGTGGAACTCATCGAATTCCAGTTGTCCAAACTGGAAATTCAATCCAGAAAATCAAACACTTATCCAAAACAGAACACAGAAGAAATCCAAAACATCTTGGAGCTAGCTGACCCAACCTTACCAAAATTTATAGCCCGAAAAAAAAAACTGAGAACTTATCCAAAATCAGACTTCAGATCCATAAAACTCTTCGGACGATCTCGGGCTGCCTACATCCTACCTGATCAGCTCAATCCTTGTTGATGCCTCAAGAAACAAACTAGTCCAAACCCAATCCATCAGAATGATCCTCTGCGATCAATCAAGATCAAGAACAACTCTACTCACAACTATCAGAAGAAAACAACTTCTCCTATCCGGAAAAGAAAAGCAGATGCACTCCCCAACTGCTTCCGCTGCACACTCTGATTTGGAGTAGAAAAGAATGCTGATGAAGAAAACAAGCGTAACTGGACAACAAAACCAAGAAGATCTCAAATAACCCAGAGAAAACTCAGAAGTTCCTCAAAACCTGAGTTGCTTCAATAATCTCCATCTCGAGGAACCCACCTTCAACTAGTTGAACCACCGGTACCACTGAATCTCTAGATGAAGACAGACTTTTGACTTCTCTGAAAATATTCAGAAAAATCTCCAACATTCCCAAGAGAACACTCAACTATCGCAAGTCGCTTTTGCGATCAACTCAACCTAATTCCAAAGAAAACTGTTCTCTCTTTAACAATCAGAACAGCTTATGCTGGTCTTACCAACCCATCGAAGAAATGGATTCACTCAGCTGCTTCTAAACTCCTTCTCCAGAAAACTGCTAAGCCAGAAAACTCTGCCGACACACAGCACACTCTGAGTTGTACTGCTGACACCAATACCAAAGAATTTCCAATTCAAAGCTCTTCGAGAAACTCAGACTTCAAAGCAAATAGAAACATCCTGCTGAACTCAGCTACAACACCAAAGCAGACGTACTTCCTTAAACTTGTTCTAAAGAAATATCTTCAGAAACATCCATAGTCACTGCATCTCATCACGCAGCTACTATTCCTTGAGATACCAAGATACCATCACTCGCTTCTGTTCAGCCAACAGATCCAAACTCTACTCATTCAACTTCAAAAATGAATCTCCGAACCTTAACAGGTTACCTTCAGAGATCAATGAAGTCTTACATCACTTCAAAGCTCACTCGAGACGGTATCAGGTCTACAGTCTCGACAGATACACTTCCAACCAAACATTCAAACTCCAACCAATCGGTAGTTGTGTTATACACACCACTACCCCAATCTACCTTATAACCCATATTGGCAAACCTGAACAGGTAACCCAATAGATAGGTAGAAATAAATATATAAAATTACAAATACGCTCTCTCAAGATAGACACCACTCCAGAGCCTAGGTATTCACTCAACCTAATGCTTTGATACCAACTGTCACGACCCGACTTTCCACTCCCGGAAATATGCATCTAGAATTAAGAAAGAAAGGGATAGAAGAAGAAAAGAAAGAAGAGAAAGAAGAAACAACACTAGAATCTCAACAGCGGAACGAATAAATTATATTAATAACATAAGTATTTACATAATATACAATATAATCAGAGATACACAGCATGCACATCACATATACCAGACAGTTATAAACACCTGTCTAGTATTTACAACTCAATACAATCACAACACAGAGATAACACAGCGGAAAACTATATCTAACGCAGAAGCCTCCTGCTCCATTTCTCCTCCATTATTCGTCAAAGCTAACCTGAATCCCTTGGCTACTCATAAAAATTTGAGTACCCAAGAGTTTATGGAAACAAAAATAAACTCCGGGTCAGACATGGGTCTGGTGTGAGTAACAGGTTAAGGTTGCTTAACTTTTAAAAACCTTTGAAAAGAAAGGTATCACGTAAGACTTCCCACACATAAACATGGAAAAGTTTTTACCTTACGCTAACCAAAACATTTGATAGGAAATCCGATGATATTATAATAGTGTCTAGGGTTTTCAAGTAAATAAGAAATAGCCAAAATTGTTACATCTATTAAATTCCAGCTACTAGCCACAAAAGTGGGTAATACAATCAAAACCGTTGGCACTTATTGGATTTAGGATTACATACAATGGCAGGGCTACTGGGGTACCGCCCGTCACAGTACGTGGCCAAGATCACCGTACCAAGGAGTACTCCCCCTCCCCTGCAACACAAGACCGGGACCATTCCTTACTGAACAGTCACGAACAAGACAACCACGGCAGTTGTTGCAATCAACTGCCCCACACAGCCGAATATAAAGGGACTTCTAGACAGGGGTAAATCTTGCTCTCTAGTGGGAGCTACCCACGAAGCCTTGCTGCACCTCCCCTGTTTTAGCCATTCCCGGTTGATGAGGCTTGAGGTTACTATTACCTTTATAGGACATATCACTTAGAATGCTCATCGTCCACCTGATGATGTTCTGAAAGCATTCAATCCATACAAGTTCGTTCCGGGTTTGAACGAAACCGAAGGCATTATCTCGTTACACTCATTTTGGAATCACCTTCAGAGTTAACGACAATAACCCTTGCACTCTAAATCTCCATCTCGAATCTATAAGCATTATTCCGTCAACTCATTACGGAATCACCCACAGAGTTATACTGACGTATAGCCCTTACACCTCGAGTCTTCACAAAGCTCCATTTGGATTCACGACCTAACGTTATTTGGAATCGATGTAGTTTTCGGATATCGAAATATGGAAACCCGATCCCGGTCTCATCGAAATCCAAAGCGTGTCTTTTAGGGCCAAGTTGTTTTAAAGTTTTAAAACAATTCAATTTAATATTATCTATATACACACAGATAGATAATTCTCAACATTATAATAGATAATCAACATTATCATAACATCAGATAATCTACATTATCAACTCAAGCAGATAAATCATATTATCAACTCCATGCAACCATAGCATCCAAATCACACAACAACATTTATCTCATAACTGAGATCTCAACCATTCAGGGAATATCAATCATCATTCATAAGCAATGACTTATTTAATCATCATCCTATAATTAATTTAAAATGAATTAAATTAATTACTTCTTCCTTAAATTAATTTAAAATAAATTAAATTAATTACTTATCCATATAAATCTTGCTTACACATTCCTTAATTAATTATAAATCAATCAATTAATTATTCTCATCAAATTACCCTAATTAATCATCTTGATTAATTATTCTTTAATTACATTCAAGTAATTAATCTCTAATTAATTTCACCAATTAATTATCCCAATCCAGATTCAGTAATTAACCTTTAATTACTTCATTAATTAATTAATTATAATTAATTACATTAATCCTTAATTAATTGCATTAATTAATACCTTCATTGATTAATTGTTCTTAATTAAATCAATCCTTAATTATATCATTGATTATTTAAATTAATGATAATAAATTATTTTATTTAAAATAACACCATTAAATTAATTATCAATTACTCTATTTATTAATCATTCTTGATTAGTCACATTGAGTAATTAACTTAAATTAATTTCATCTCTTAACCTTTACCAAATAACTCAATTATCTAAACCTAAATTAATTACACTAAGTAATTAATTATTAATTACTTACCTAAGTAATTATTCAACCTATAAATTACATATTAATTACACTAAGTAATTAATTCCCAAAACTCCTTCAATTAATTACATCTAGTAATTTATTTTCTTAATTACTTCATTAAGTAATTTTCCATTTTTAATTACATTTGTAATTACTTCTCAAATCAACCCAATGATTAAATTAAATTAATTAAACTTAATTAATTAACTTAATTAATCAAAAAAATTTAATTAATTACAATCAGTAATTAATTTTCTTAATTATTTTCATTAAGTAATTATACTTAAATAATTCTCAAATGATTATCTTTAAATTAATTAATCAAATTAATTATTAAAATTAATTACATTAACTAATTATAAAATAATATCAAGTTAATGACCTTCATTAACTAGTAACAAATCTTTAATTACTTTTTCAAAGTAATTAATTGAATTAATCAATATTTATTTAAAGAAACTCATTAATTAATTTCTAATTTTTAAATTAATCAAGTGATAATTAAAAACTTAATTAATTATAAATTACTTGATTAATATAATTCAATTCATTAATTAAATTAAATTAATCCAATCTTATTTAAATTAATTTCTAAATCATACTTTAATCAATTTTAATTAACTTACCTAAAACTTTAAATTAATCAAATAAATCCTTAATTATTTATTTAATAAATCTAATTATTAATTGATTAAATTAATTAATTAAAATCTTAATTACCTTGATTAATTAATAAATCATTAAGTTCAAAACAACTTAATGATAATCATTAATTCCATTAATGATTAATTATCATTATCAAAGAAATTTAAAAACAACTTGCTTTTAAATTTCCTAAATTCCATTTTAAATTAAAATTTAAAATGAAATCAAACTTAACAAGATTTTAAATATTTAAAATCTCTCTAGTTCTCATTTTAAAGAATCATTTACCTCTTAAAACAAATTTAGAAAAATCATTTAACTTTAGCCTATATTCAATTAAATTTAAAATATCTTAAATATTCCAAATCACATTTAAACATTTACATTCAAATCTTATTTACATTACAACCAAAATTCAAATTCATGCTTCAGGTTTAAATTCAAAGATTAAAGTTTAAAATTCTGTTTTAAATCTTCATTTCAGATTTTATAAAATACTCAAACTAAAATACATCATTTGAATTTATCAACCAATTTTCTTTGAAACTTTCAGATTCAAATTCAAATTTGAATCCAGGATTTCAAATTCAGATTTAACTTAGAATTTGAATCTTGTTTTTTTTTTTTAAAAAACTTACTTTCATAGTTAAAAATCACACAATATCAAAACTGTGCAGGTTTCAGATTTTATTTAAATACTTTATTCTATTCTGTGAATTTATTAAAATCTGGAATTCAAATTTATTTTAATTCATAGTTTAAATCTTACTTTAAGTTTATATTTAAACTTGCTTTACTATTTTTAAATTTGGTTTTAAAATTCAAAAAAAACAGAAACTGTTTCAGGCTACAGGAACAAAACTGCAAATCTTGTTTATTCAAAACCTGAAATTCAAAATCTACTTGAATTCATGTTTTAATCTTGCTTTAGTTTAGATTTAAACTTGCCTATCCTATTTTTTTTTATTTAGTTTTAAAATTTTAAAACCTGAAGCAAATCTGATTACAGACTCAAAATACTGCACCAAAGTAAACTACCCGAGTCAAAAGCTAAATTACTTCGAGTCTCCCCCTATCTAAACTTCGAGAAAATACAGGAATGACCCGAGCACCACAACTTCACCACACTACAGCAACTAAAACTTCTCCATATAACCACTGTGCACATGCACATTTGCCATGGCCATCTTCCTGATCATCAGAGATGAACATTCCATCCACCAACCTCCCTTGAGCCCACCTGAACACCTAAGCATCAGAGAATCCCCATTTCCCAAAATTCAACAGAGCAGTTTTCCTTTATTTTTAAAACCTGGAACACCCTATACCCCAAAACTCCTCAAACTTGTCAACGACAGTTTCACTTCCCTCCGACCATCGATGCAGTTGAAACTCCAGCCACTACTTAGTCAGAGACCCATCTACCATTTCACAAAACAGCTCGACGCTCGAACAACCCTAGAGGTAGTGATGTTCAAATTCTTACTGTGTTAAAAACCTAGGGCTACAGAACAATTCTTCACTTCTCTTGCTAAATCAAAGATCTATTCACAAATTTGATAATTTTTCTGAAGTTCCAGATCACACTACTACAAACAGAAGAAACCACAAATTCCCAAAGTTCCAACATCATCAGCATTTCCCAAAATCAACTTTTTGTTCATCCAAGAACTGCTACCAAAATTCCAAACTAACAATCATGATACTTGTTTCTAAAATCATGTTTTAGCTTCTGTATTCAGTTTATAATACTGAATTTTCAAATTAAAAGTTTGGGTTTTTATTTTATTTTGATAACTACTGATGTTTTATAAATTCAGAGGTACCCAAGCATGAAGTTTAGCTTATTCAAGTTTTTAAACACTAGATAATAACAAATCAAACAGCTTTTGTTTGTACTCCAAATCCTAACAACAATTTGATTTTAGGAGAAAATGAATTTAAATCCTAAACAGGCAACTGGAAAACTTAAAAAAAACCAGAGAACATCATTATGGAACAGTAATGCATACAGCAGATTTCATTTGCATGTTTATATACTACATTAATTACCACAGGCAAAAGCAATCATATTAAATCCCGAGTTAAAAAATATATAATGTTACTCACCTTATTTTCAGAAAGACAGAGCATAACTCCCAATTTGAAACTGCAATTGCGTTAGCTTCCTATCTAATAATTATATGCATGCAAACTTCTAGGCTTTAAAAGGAATGCAGGCTTGCAAATTTACAGTTTGAAAGAGATGCAGACTTCAAATTGCTTGCATTTGAATTTACTGACCAAACCATATGCATGCAGGCCTTGATAAAGATACAGGCTTCATTTGATTTGTTCAATATTTGCAGAGATGAAAAATGCAGTTGGTTTTCAGGTTGTAAAAGTGTAGTTTGCATGCAGATCATTTTTTTATTTGCCAACTTGATGACCAATTCCAGAGAATGCAGTTGAAATTTTTGAGGAGTTACAGATCTTAGAATTGCTTTTGAAATGAATTTTGCAGGTTTTGTTTGTAAGGGATTTCGGATTTTTAGAGATGACATGCAGGAATTCTTTTTTTTTCAGGTTAATTCTTCTTTGAGGAATTCAGATTTGAAATGCAATGTTTGTTTTCTTTTATTTTTGAAAAGAGGATGAATGGAAAAAATGGTTAAGAGCTGAAAATACTTTAATTAAAATAAAGAAAAGATTAAAATCAAATGACACTTGTCATAAGAGTTACTAACTTCTTAACACATGTAGTTTAATTACTTAAAAAGTTAACACTTGTTTTGTTTAATTATGTTATATATTTAAATGTTTATAAAAGGGTTTTCTTAAATTTATTTTATGTTAGAATGAATATATATATATGATTTACTTCTTTTAAGAAAATGTAAATAAAACTCTTTATAATTTAAAACTTACAAAATATTTTAAAGAATCAATAAATTTGAATTTCAAAATAAAATTGCCAAATCAAATTAATTCTTTGAAATAAAAACCAAAATCAATTTAAAAATGAAGATTCTATTTTCCCTTTTATATTTATGAAAAATAGAATATTTATTAATAAGGTTTCAAATAACAATTTACAATTTTATATGATTTATAAAGAAATTATAAATCACTTTTATATTTAAATGAATTTAAATCATATGTTACCTTATATTTTAAACTTATATAAAATATACTCAATTCATATTTAATCAAATAATATTTTAAAAAGAAACAAAGTCAATTTTTACTTAAATTTAAAAATTAAACTAAGACAAATTTTAAAAAATATAACATTTATTATAAATATTTACAAATCATATAGTTATTAATTTAAATAGATTTTTAAAAGCTTAATATTAATTAAAACATAATTTACTAATTACTTAATATTTAATTTAGAATTTAAAAACAAACTTTATTTATAAATTTTCATGTAAGTTAAATTCCAAACAAAGTTAAACTATAATATATATATACAAATATATATATATATATATATATATATATATATATATATTATAATTTAAACATTTACTTTAGCATTTAAAAGTTAAATTCACAAATTAAATATTATTTATACAGATTATTAAATAAAACATATTTTATTAGTCAATATTGTCGATATCAATTTAATTTTATATAAAGATTATTAAATTGATATTGTCTTAAATTCTGGGATATCACAGGGAGAATCAACCACTCTTCCACACAACCCAAATGAGCTTGAATCTATGCTCAAAAAGAAGAACATTCCCAAAGTTAGGTTTTGGAATTTCTAAAATTGATAAAAGAATGAGTTGGAGAAGAAGAAGAGAGGCTTACCAAAGTTTCTTCTATTTGTTTGGAGCTAGAGCTTGATTTGCAAAAGAAAACTAGGGCTTGAGTTTTAATTTCCCATTCCACTCTCCATTGATGTAAAAGCTTGAGTATAAGGAAAACAAAAAGGAAGTAAATGAAGAGGAGAGGGTTGGGACTGAGTTACTAAGTGGGTTAATGGGCTCAGCCCAAACCAAAGCCCTAAGTGAAAAGTGGCAAAATGCCGCTAACTCCAAACATATCAAAGTTTATACTCAAAAAGAAGGCAAACGACGTTTTGAACTCAATGGAAGTGGTCCCGAGTCCTAATTCGTCCGTATGCAGAAAGTAACTTTTCGGACTAAATTCCGAATATCGATAAAATATTTAAATATAAAATCGATAAATATGCGGATTGTTACAGACTCCCCTCCTTAAAGAAATTGCATCCTCGCAATATTTAAGAAGAAGATATATAGTAACAACCATGAGAGCATATTCATCATAAAAGAAATTTGAAATAAAAGGTTCACCTTAAAGAGCACGGGAAAGTAAGTCCGGATGTGTTCGCTCGATGAACACTCTAGATTCCCAAGAGCAATCTTTAGGATTTGAAGACCATTGAACTTTCACAAGCGGGACATCTTTACTTCGAAGGCGTTTAACCTTCGAAACAATAATTCAAATAGGATGCTACTCATAAGTTAAATTAGGCGAAACTTCAATTTCTTTCACAACACTGGGCTCAAGAATAGAATCGGAATCTCGAAGACATTTCCATAATTGAGAAACGTGAAACACGACATGAATAGCAGAAAACAGAGCCGGTAATAAGAGGCGATAAGCCACGGAACCAATACGTTCGGTGACGGGAAATGGACCAATATATCAAGGTGCTAATTTTCTAGATCGAATGAAATGTACAACACCCTTCATAGGTGAAATACGAATAAACACAAGATCTCCCACAGAAAATTCTAATTTCCTTCTCCGGTTATCGGCATAGGATCTTTGTTTACTTTGGGCTTCTTTCATCCTATGACGAATAAGGTCAATCTTTTCTGTGGAATCACGAATAAAATCTGGACCTAAAACCAGCTTCTCATCGGCCTCAAGCCAACAAGAAGGAGATCGGCATGGCCTTCCATAGAGTGCCTCAAAAGGTGCCATACCAATACTAGATTGGAAGTTATTATTATAGGAAACTTCAACAAGTGAAATATGATCTTCCCAACTTCCACCAAAATCAAGAACACATGCACGAAGAAGATCTTCAAGAGTTTGATTCACACGCTCGGTTTGTCCATCGGACTGGGGATGATAAGCGGTGCTAAAATTTAGCTTCGTTCCTAAAGCTTTTTGAAGACTCTTCCAAAATCCACTGGTAAACAATGGATCACGATCACTGACAATAGAAGTAGGAACTCCATGTAATTTAACAATTTCTTTAATAAAAAGTTTGGCCAAAAGAGGTACGGTCCGATTGGACCGAACGGGAATAAAATGGACGGATTTAGTAAGTCTATCAACTATAACCCATAAGCTATCATGACCCGAACGAGAACGGGGAAGGCCGTCTATAAAATCCATGGAAATTTGATTCCACTTCCAAATTGGAATTTCTAAAGGTTGCAATAACCCATCGGACCTTTGATGTTCGGCCTTAATGAGTTGGCAAGTCATGCAACACTTAACAAAGTTAGCAATATTAGATTTCATTCCCTCCCAATAATAAAGATGCTTCATATCCGCATACATTTTACTACTACCGGGATGAATGGTAAATTTAGAATGATGAGAATCTTCTAAAACATCTTTACGAAGATCACTATTATTTGGCACGATAAGTCTACCAAATTTCTGAATGCCGCCACGAGAATCGATATCAAAGTCTTTCAAACCTTCAATATCAATTTTATCCTTAATATTTTGGCCAAGAAGAGCCAATTCGGGATCTAGCCTTTGAGCTTCAAGAATGCGGTCTAAAAGAGAAGGATAAGCCTTAAGGCTACATAAAACAAGAGATGAACATAAATCGAAAACACAGTCTCGAATTTCACAAGTGGATAAAACCTCGAGATCATTCCATTCGGATATCATCATGGAAACAATCGCTTGTTGCTTGCGACTAAGTGCATCGGCAACTCGATTTCCCTTTCCGGGAGTATAAAGAATATCAAAATCATAAGATGCAAGGAATTCGAGCCAACGTTGTTGCGCAAATTAAGTTCCTTTTGAGAGAATAAATATTTCAAAGACTTATGATCGGTGTAGAGAATAAATTTTTCTCCCAATAGATAATGACGCCAAATTCGAAGGGCGAAAACGATAGCCACAAGTTCTAAATCATGAGTGGCATATCTAGTCTCAGCTGGCTTCAAATGCCTAGAAGCATAAGCAATAACACGTTCTTTTTGCATAAGAACGACACCCAAACCAACGCGACTAGAATCAGTATAAACAATAAAATCTTGATTCCCCTCGGGAATAACAAGAATAGGAGCATCGGAAAGGAGTTCTTTTAATTTCTGAAAAGAAATTTTACATTTGTCCGACCAAATGTATTTAACACCTTTCTTAGTTAAGCTAGTGAGAGGCACGGAAATTTTTGAAACGTCCTTGATAAAACGACTGATAACCCGCCAATCCAAGGAAGCTACGAATTTCGGTCACACTCTCCGGTCTCTTCCAATCTTGAATCGCTTCAATCTTTGAAGGATCTACGGAAATTCTGGATTCGGAAATAATACGACCGAGAAACTTTACACGAGATTGCCAAAAGTGGCATTTAGAAAACTTTGCCTATAATTGATTACTCCTAAGAGTTTCCAACACAATCCGAAGATGCTTTTCATGCTCCTCCTCGGTTTTTGAATACACAAGAATATCATCAATAAAGATGAGAACAAATTGATCGAGGAAGTCTTTGAAAACTCTATTATTTAAGTCAACGAAATAAGCCGGGGCATTCGTTAACCCAAATGGCATAACAAGCCATTCATAAGATCCATACCAAGTACGGAACGATGTCAAAGGAATGCTATCCTCTGTAATACGAAGAAAACCGGTTGCCAAGTCCAATTATGAAAAGACTCTAGCACCACTAAGTTGATCGAATAGATCATTAATCCGAGGTAAAGGATATTTATTTTTGACAGTAAGATTATTAAGCTTGCGATAATCAATGCAAAGTCTAAGAGTACCATCGGATTTCTTCACAAAAATTGCCGAAGCTCCCCAAGGCGAGGAACTAGAGCGAATAAATTGCTTCGTCTCCAATTCGGATAATTGTTTGCGCATCTCTTCATTTTCCTTATTGGACATGCAATAAGGAGGACGAGTAATAGGTTGAGCTCCAGGAATAAGATTAATTTTGAACTCAATTGCTCGCTTGGGTGGTAATCCTAAAACGGGCTCAAATATGTCGGAAAATTCACGAACAACGTGAATAAGAGAAATAATATCTTCCCCGTCATCATTATCGTGATTACGAGGATTTAAAGAATATAAAGATGCTGTCAAGTCGAAATTCGGATCTTTAAGTACGATAGAAATCTGCTCAAAAGATTGAGGGTGTCGAAGACAAATAGTCCGCTCGGACATAGGATTTGAGATTCATAACGGTTAAGCCAATCCATACCCAAAATCATTCCGAAGCCTAAATAACGCATGACATGCAAATCGGCTAGGAAAGAAAAATCGCATAAAATAATCTCGACATCCTTACACAATAAACTGAGTGTTGAGGATCCACCAACCAGATTCGCAATTCTCAAAGAAGTCATTAAAGCAAAAACACTTAAAGAAAAAGTATCAACACGCTCTTTTGATATAAAAGAATGGGATGCTCCCGTATCAAAAAGAACTCGAATAGGTTGATCACGAAATTTAATAATACCATCCAGGATAGAATGAGATATACCTTGACTACGAGATGTGTTTCCAGGGGCTTGAGAAACATTTAACTTTCCCTCCTTCTTGCCTTCAAGTTTGAGGCATTGATGTATATAATGATCCAGGCTCTTACAATAGCGACAACAACGGGGCTTTGAACACTTGTTCGCAAGATGGTCCCTAGACCCACAGTTGAAGCATTTCCCACTACTAGGAGAAGGAGCCTTTGCAGCAGTAGTTGATTGTTGTTGTTGAAGTTTGGATTGCAACAGTAGCAGCAGCAGTAGTTCGCAAGATGGCCTCTTCTTGTTGTTGAAGTTTGGATTGGAACCCACCACTTTAACATCATTTTCCCTATCCGCTTCTTCAAGACGAAAAGCGATATCAATGAGTTGGTCGAAAGGAACTTCCAATTTTAGAAGTAACGGCTTCTTGAGATTTTTGTTTAAACCATAGACAAATATTTGGTTCTTCTTCAATGCGGTGTTTATGTATTCAACCCCATATTTAGAAAGTGACTCGAAGGATGAAACATAATCAGTCACGGAGGATTCACCTTGAACAAGGTCTATAAAACGGCGAGCCAAAGTCACCTTCTCGGCTTCTGGCACAAATTTTAATTCGAAGCGTTCCCAGAATTGCACCCAGGTGAGATCCGCTTCATTGATTTCAGAAGTAAGAATTTCATACCAGTCCAATGCTCTTTCTTGGAGCATACTAGAGGCCACCTGAACTCGGTGAAGATCAATGAGGTTCATGCGAGAAAAGATTCGATCGCATGATCTTAACCAAGCCTGGACTTCAATAATAGTTTCAGAACCTTTGAATGGCTTCCCACCCAAGTTGGTATAATCGTTGCACAAACGTGCAAATCCAGACTTAGGATGAGTAGGTTTCGAATTAGAACCAGCTGCTTGAGCATTCTTAACTAAATCAAGAAGCTGTTGGGCAGACATAAAAACTCCATCTTGGGGAGTAGCACTAGATTGACCGGCGCTGGGACGGCCTGGTCTAACCATTTCCCTTCCTTTAGAAAGAAAGAAAGAAGACGAAAAAGGTTATTCACCTAATGAATATCAAGCAACCTTGATAATTAAAACAAGGAATCATAAATGAAAATAGGATAGAACGGTACGAAGACACGAATTAAATCCTAAGGCACGACTCCTAAGATGGACTTAGGACGATGATCCTTGTTAAATTATTCTGCATTGTTCTGAAGTTTGGCTCTGATACCAAGCTGTGATGCCCCACCTCAATACCCACGCTAGCCAAGAATACTACGGAGTAATGCTGTCAACTAGCATGGAGAATAAGGTTGTTGAGGAGCGACCATCCGTGTAATATCTTTGTGTGAGCACCGATATGTCAGATAGTAGAGCATATTTCATTTAAGAAGGAAGTCCGACATACTGATACAAACTCAAAGCTATCACACAGTGGCTATATATAATCTTCGGAAACAAATATAGAAATAAACATAACACAAAACAGTCACAGACATCCATATCACAAAGGCGGAAAAAGATATGAATATATAACACATAAAAGTGTACATTAGAGTAGTGGTCTGAAAGATCCACAATAACCCAAAAGAATAGCAACATGTTTTATACGAAAGAATAAGTATACATCATAGAGTCTATATCTCAACTGTATACATCCAAAAACTACTAATCTAAGTAGTTAGCCAAAAGTCAGAGTAATGAATCCCTAGGCAGAAGTCAAGCAGAAGCACCTGTAACATCTCGGTCTGACCCGAGTATTATTTCATAGGAAAATAATAAACGGATCAGTCTAGCTATAAATATCGGATGACATGATATAGAATAAGAGATATGGCATAAACATATGATAACCATAATGGCATACTACTATAAGTATGTAAATGAAAATCAACATGAGATTAATCAATATCACAAGAATCTTCTCAAAGATCCAAAAAGGGTTTCATACCCAAGGCTTGTATTCACAACAAGTCAATGACACACGAATTCACCAATGCACAAAAATTGATAAATCATATCAGTGAAAATCACTAAAATTGGTGAAGCATAAAATTTTCAAAAATCAACACACGAAATCCAAAAATCATAAAAAGGGGGAGGCCTATCACACGAACGGAAGCATGAAAACTCACCAACATATGTATCACATGAATGAGATGTTATCTCATGGTAGCTAGCCATTAATTTTTGACACACGAACGGCCCGAAGACCATGGGGTGCTACCCCACATGTGTGAGTCGAAATCACACTGAAACGGGGTCTAATCTCCCTCACATACAAAGAGACATCGCACAATTGCTAGTCTAAATCACAAAAATGATCATCATCGATCATCAAGAAGTGTCAATTACAGTAAGCTAGTAAATATATGAGTTTAGCTTCATGTCCCATAACCACTAGCTTAACTTAAATATTTACGAACAAATTGTAGATCTCCACTAGAAAATTGTCACAAGAGATTCAATCGAACAAGTCCAAGAATTAACCGACGAAGTAAACGCAAGCATTTCATACCACTTGTTTTACTAAGCCGTTTAATTTGATTTCTCATACGAATGAGGTAAAGGTTTGTATATGCTTGTAGATTGGAAAACGGTTTAAGAAACGAGCTTTGTAATAAAATAATGCTGAAATCGTTTTAATGAAAGGGTTTTGATATTTACTACTAGTATTGAAACCTTTGTATATTTTGAAGTGACAAATCACAAAGATGATAGTAGAACAATCGATCATCAAAATCACATAGGAAGACGTGAATAAATTCCAAACAAATCGATAAGAATCCATCGAAATGGATATTCAAAAATCCCTAAAAAGAAGTCATCAAAGTCATAATAAAGGATAATAACAAATAGGATCATCACGAATCGATTCAAATTGGAAATTCAATCCTAAAAGGCAAAGTGGGCTGAAACAACAAATTCAGTTGACTAAACAGAGATTTTCAGTTGACTAAACAGCAAATTCAGTTGACTAAACAGAGATTTTCAGTTGACTGAATTCTGCCAGGAAACTTTCTGTTTCCAGGTTCAGTCGACTGAACGGAGAATTCAGTCAACTAAACCCTGTCTGGAAACTTTCTGTTTCTCTGTTCAGTCGACTGAACAGAGATTTTTAGTCGACTAAACCCTGCCCAGAAACTTTCAGGTTCCAGATTTAGTCGATTGAACAGAGATTTCAGTCGACTGAATCATGCCTGGGCTGTTTTTCAGCCTATCCAAATGAAGAGAAAACTCTTCCAAAATGCAACCGGACAAACATTGGCTCTAAGGGTTTATGCCAATCGGCAACGCAGCCCTATATGCTCCTCGATGCATCATCCAAAGCATGAGCAAACATCCATAAAAGGATTTTCGCACAAATTTGACTTAAAACCCAAAAAAATTGGAATATTCACAAAACCAATCCAAATCAAGAGCAAATACACATGAAGAAGTGTTAGGAATTCATACCCAACAACCAAAGATAATTATAGTCATAGATGTGAGATAAAAATCTCACCTTTTCACAAAAACAATGAAGAAGAAGCTTGAAAGCAAAAGGGAGAATCAACCACTCTTCCACACAACCCAAATGAGCTTGAATCTATGCTAAAAAAGAAGAACATTCCCAAAGTTAGGTTTAGGAATTTCTGAAATTGATAATAGAATGAGTTGGAGAAGAAGAAGAGAGGCTTACCAAAGTTTCTTCTATTAGTTTGGAGCTAGAGCTTGATTTGCAAAAGAAAACTAGGGCTTGAGTTTTAATTTCCCATTCCACTCTCCATTGATGTAAAAGCTTGAGTATAAGGAAAATAGAAAGGAAGTAAATGAAGAGGAGAGGGTTGGGACTGAGTTAATAAGTGGGGTTAATGGGCTCAGCCCAAACCAAAGCCCTAAGTGAAAAGTGGCAAAATTCCGCTAACTCCTAACATATCAAAGTTTATACTCAAAAGATCGCAAACGGCGTTGCGAAATCAATGGAAGTGGTCCCGAGTCCTAATTCCTCGATATGCAAAAAGTAGCTTTTCTGACTAAATTCCGAGTATCGATAAAATATTTAAATAAAATATTTAAATATAAAATCGATAAATATGCGGGTTGTTGCATAATGCTATTCTGTTATTTATACCAGTTTATCACACTGCAAGTTCCCTGTAGATTTGAATCACTATGGGTTGAAATGAAACATACCCGAACGGACTTTAGAATAGAAAAAAAATCGTTATGGGCTGAAATGATAGGCCTGAACGATTTTAATTTTTTCATTTAACTTGGGATAGCAGGTTTGAAATGATAGAACCCAGATTTTTCCTTTGTAAATTACGGATTGAAATGATATATTATCCGTATCATTTGACTTAGTTTAGAAAATTATATACAAACCCGTGGTTAATATATATTTTTCTAAATTTTTTCTGAAATATTATAAAATGCAAATATTATGATATATTGATTTAAATTTAAATTTAAAAATGAGTTTTACAAAATATTAGTGATTTTCTATAAGTTAAATAAGTGAAATAAATAAATGGTAAAGTAGGATTTGAAATATAAGTTAATTTTGGAATTTATGATTTTTTTGTAAATGTAGTTTAAATTAATTAAGAAAATATGATAATTTGATTTAAATTTGAATTTGAAATGATTTTATAAAGTGTAATGATTTTCTATAAATTAAAAATGGTTGAATAAATAAATGTTTATAATTGAAATTTGAAACATAACTTAACTTGGAAAATGTGAAATGGTTTTAAAAATAAATGTTAAGTTAAGGAAACAAAATGGAATTTAAATTAAATTTATGAAATGTTTAATTAATTTAAATGTAAAGTAAATGAAATTTTATAAAATTGTGCATTGATTTTTATTAGTGAATTATTAAAATTTTGTAATTATTTGTGAAATTTCACTTTATAAAATCATAAATTAAAAGGTATTTAAATGATCATTTTTAATAGTGTGAAAATATGATTTTTATAGGTTAAAATTTGTTTAAATAAAAATTTAATTGTTTATGAAATTTTATTGAAAAACTTGAAATTTAATTAATAGAATTTTTGAAATGCTATCATTTCTGAAGTAAAAGATATTACAGCATTTTGTAAATGCTGTAGTTGACATAAATGAACTAAAAGACTAAATTGATCTAAGGGCTATTATAGCACTTTGTAAGTGCTATAGTTGTAGGAATTAAACAAAAACCTATTACAACATTTTTTGCAAATGCCATCCTTGTTAAAATGAATTGTTTTCTAATGTAAATTTGCCGTAGCATTTTCTAAATGCTACGAAAGTTGAAATTTCACTGTTTTAATAAATTGAAGTAAATAAATGAATTCTGAAAATGGTAAAATTTTGAGAATTCTATATTTGATTATTAAATATAATAACTTCACATTTAAATGATTTAAATGGAATATTTAAATGATTTAAATGGAATATTTGAATGGAATATTTAAATTATTTAAATGGAATATTTAAATGGTTTAAACTGAATATTTAAATGGTTTAAATGGAATATTTAAATGGTTTAAATGGAATATTTAAATGATTTAAATGGAATATTTAATTGGCTTAGTTGGAATATTAAAATGGTTTAAATGGAATATTTTGATTTGAAATATGAACATTTTAAAATTTGATTTGAAATGTTATTTAAATTAAATAAAAATGAATGTGATTTTGGGAAACATATCGTATTTTGATATTTTGAAATGAATTTGAAGTGATATTGAATTTTGAATTGATATTTGATTTAGAAGTATAAATTACCATTTTGGAATTTTAACCACGGGATGTATTTAATTTATGGTTTAACAGATCCTTAGAGGATGACCGATCCCAAGCATCCTTTAAATTATTGTGCATTACTACTATAGTTCACTTGAGTTGGTTTACATTATATAAGTATGTATGTCCTGACTCGAGTGTTTTGTGTTTTACTTTACGCTCCGATCAGCCTGAATATTTACAGCTTAGCTTTGGATTTCTTTTCTAGAGCTAGGAATCGCTGGAGATTCTACTTGTCTAGTTATCTATTCCCTTTCAATTTCAGTTGTTCTATTTCAGCTCTGGTATTTATAAACTTCTACCTATTTGAGATTTCTATTGTATATGTTTTTCAAACTGGTATTATGAATTTGTTTTGAGATTTTATTATAGTAGCTTCATGAACTACTATGGTATTTTAATTGCCGCTGCGAGTTATTCTAATATATCTATGTCTATGATTCTATGATTGTATTTCATTAGCTCCAAATATATTTACAATGCGGTATTTTGAGCAATTCAAGTCCGACATGTGTGGATGCGAATGACTGAAAATATTGGGCTGTTACAGTTGGTATCAAAGCTTTGGTTTTAGGCAAACCATAACCTACAGAGCAAAAACTCATTAGAGACAGGGTAGAAATACCCTAGAATAAGTGAAATCAATCTCAAAATCATTTCTTCGCGAGAGAATGTATTTTCGAAGTATAAAATGATTTCCAAATAATTTTTAAAGTATTTTTCAAGATTATTTTGGTATAAAAATTCTCTTATTTCGGAATTAAGATTTTCTAAACTTCATTCCTTCTGTATCCACCTTGTTAATAATCTCTTGGTTAAGATTCTTATCGATTAAGATTCCTTGAACTTTGGAACGCTCCCACTAGTTCTGAAATCCAATCTTGTCTTCCCTATATTTTACCCTTTTGATTTAGGGGCACTCCATAACTCCACTTTGAACGACCTCTATAAAGATCAGTAATTCCGCAAATCTTTGAATGACTTGTAAAGGGGTGAAACTTCTTTACAATTTGGCATTGATTCAACGGAGATTTCTATATCCTCGTTTTACGATACTATCTCCTGCTCTACCTAGATTCTATCTCTAGAGATCGAATGTCGGTTTTCCTTAGATTTCCGCATTTATTATATTCCTGAAGTCACGATTGACCAGTTAAGATCACTCGTGATTTATATAGGCTTATCATCTTCAATTTAGGTAATTGAATTATCTTATCTTCGTTCGAGTTTATCTTCGAACCAGAATTCTATTTGATCAGAGTTCTTCTAAATTTGAATCACCGTTTGTTTGAAATCTAACCTTGAATCATTCTTTGGAAATTTGTGTTTGTTGTATTTGGAATTGTGCTTACATCGAAATTATTATTTTGATAAGGAAGACCACATTTTATTAAAGTAAAATGTTTTCAATAAGGATTTTATATCTTTTGAAAATGTAAATTTGAAGCTTTGAAAGGATTATATTTTTTTTTCTTTGAAAATTTGAAATTTCGAAAGGATTTGAAATTTTGAAAATTTTATAAGCATTTGACTTATATAAAATGGTTTATAATTGAAGGGTTTTGAATTTGAATTTTTAGGAATCGAACTCCGGGGTCGGTTTTAAGATTTGGAAAATATATAATAATAATATAATTTAAAGATATTTTCTGAATAAGAAATGTTTCAAATGTATTCGAATGAATTCCAATGATTTCGAAGAGATTTCAAAGAAGTTTCAAGAAAATAAAGTACAGAACCCACTTAAGTCGCTGGAAAATAATTTCGATGATGAATGCATGCATCATCGACATTGAGTTTCAAGTTTCTGAGTAGGGGAGGGGCCACTCTAGTAGCTTTGCTATGCGAGTGATTTTGTGAATCCAGTTTCGATTTCAGATTTTGAAGTATGCTTTGATGTTCGAATGATATATGCATGTATATTTGAAATGATGTAAGGTAAGCTGATGTTCAGTCCTCAAGATTGAGATTTGTTTTAATATAACCTTATCTATTGGAATTGATTTACTAATTTTTTAGTGATTTTCCAACTTTTGGATTTTAAATATGATTTCTTTGACTATTTTTAATGTTCGAGCACTTCCAAATCAAGGTTTAGTTTTCAAAGCTAAGTAATCCTGGAAAAAAATATAAATCATTCGATTAGATAAATGAGTTGAAACTGTTTTGTTAAGTAAATGAATAAGAATATTTTGAATTATAATGATATGGAATTTAGTTTTGGAATGTTTTGAATAAAATTTATTTTTTCAATAGTTTGAAAAAGGTAAATTGATCTTTTGAATAGAAATAAATAGTTTAAAGGTCTCAAAGGGATTAAACTTGGAAATCATTTTGGGAATAAATTGAATTTTGAGAAAGATATTTGGTTTTGAAAATAGATTGGATAGTTAAACCCAGTATTTATATGATGTTTTGAAAATGAATTTCTTTGATCTAAATTTTTTGATTTGGAAATTTGGATTATTTTCTAAATCTATCGTTTTGAGAAACTTTGAAACTGAATATATATAATTTGGAAGAAATAATTTGGCAAAATCATATATGATTTTGAAACTAAAACATTATTGAAAGGAATTGAAATTGAGAATCTTGTTTTACTAAATACTTGATTTGGGGGTTATCGAATTTATATAAAATGGATTTGGTATAAGTATGAAGTTGATTTGAAAACTATTGATTTGGTTAGTTACTCAATTTGGAAAGAGAAATCTTATATTATCAAAGCATATATAAGTGTGATTTGATATACTATTGATTTTGGAATGTATTCGATTGGAAATGGAATCTTATATATAATGGACTTTACATAAGTATGATATTTGAAAGTGATTTGAAAGGTACTATATGGTACATATTTTCGAAGTAAAGATATGGAATGTGCCTTCTGCTTGATATCCTCTTTGTGGCCACACAGTGGATTCATTCTATCGATATTATTCTCTCTGGTTTGGGTTTTCGGATATGATACCCGAGTGTCCATCGAATTCCATGGCGATCTCCATGGTCTTACGAGCGCGACTGCATAGCGTAATTCGCCTGGCTAAGATGGCCTGGGGGTACGGATGTTTCCTCGGGGATCTTGGCGTAACCATTGTGTATCCTGTAATCTATGTAGGTCGTATTAGTAGCGAAATCCGCTGGCTAAGATAGCTTAAGGGTACGGATGTTTCCTGGGGGATCCAGGCGTAACCATTGTGTATCTGCGGTCTACTAGTCATCATGGCGTAATTCAATGGCTGAGATAACTTAAGGGTATAAATGTTTCCTGGGGGATCCATGCGTAACCATTGTGTATCTGCGATCTATGGTTAGACAAATGTTTGGTTTGGTTGATTTGTTTGGATTGTACTTTCCATATCTGTTTTTAAAAGGTTTTTCAAGTATTTTCACTGGGTGTCAAAACAAGTCTACTAAGTACCTGGAGAAATCTAGCTTTGCGCCTGATCAACGCATGGCCAGAGTCTACAGGAACGAAAGTAAACTTGTTAAGACATCAAGTTATAAAAGTATTTTTATAAAGTATTACATAAAGGATATTTTGATCATTTATTTACTTTTCTAAATAATTTAAAATGTTTTAAACATTGTTTACTTCAAACTAACAAATTTGAATCAAATGACTAGTCGTCATATAAAAATATATTAAAAATGTTATAAATATAAAATTTTAAATTGAAATTTATATAGTTTTAAAAATATGGTTCATCCTTGTCTTTCAACCTACTTTCCCTTCTAGCAATTTCTATCTTCTTTCTCTTTGAGGGTCTTTTTGTATTATGGAAAGAGTTGGTTCTTTGGCTTATTGTTTGGATATGCCCAAGAAATTTTCTGGAGTGCATGATATATTCCACGTCTCACATCTTCGCTAGTATCATCATAACCCATTTCTTTTGTTCAACCTTCTGCTCTTGATAGTTTGGATATTGGGCCTAATCTGACTGTCAACGGTAAGCCACTTCGTATTGTCGACAGAGGTAAGAAGCAGCTAAGAAAGAAATTTGTTAGTCTGATCAAAGTACTGTGAAGTACTGATGATCGAGATTGTACTTGGGAACCGGAGAACAACATTCGTGCTTGAAATCCAAAAACGTTTGTTTTCAGGTACTATTTTCTTTTTCTATCTTGCTTTTCTTATTTTTCTTGTTCGTTCTTTTCGGGGATGAAAAGATTTGAGTAGGGGAGACTGTAACAACCATGAATTTTGTGATTTATTTTAATTATTTAAATTGAAACTCCTGATTTAAAAGCTTTATTTTATTTATTAAAATGGATAAATTTTGTCATTTTAAAAGTATATTTTGATTTTTTGTGAATTATAATTTCAAACCTGAATAAATAGAATATTTTCAGAAAATGTGGATTTTGGTCAAAGTGGTCAAACTTTGACTTTTAAATTTAAAATTTAAATATTTTAATTTTTGAATTTTATCTTTTGATATGAAAATAAATTAAATTTCTAGAATACTTCTTTTTGTATCTTTGAAATCCGATTTATATTGTGAAAGTTATGCATTTTACAATATTGTATGTAAATTGAATTATTTAATAAAATTGTCTATTTTAATTTATATAAATAATATTTTTATTTGTAAAATCTTGTTCTAATTTGTATATATGTGTGTAATATGGCATGTTAGGTATATATTTTTATTTTAAAACATTTTTAGAGTGATGTTATAATTTTTCAAATCTTATTGTATTTTATTTTCAATTTTTAAAACCTAGTTTCTATTTTTAAGCTATTTTCTTAATTAATTTATATTTACCTAAAAAAACTTTGTTTATTTATTTATTTATTTTCATACATTATTTTGTTTTGTTTTTATTTTATTTATATTCATTTTTCACGTGTTTAAAAATGTTAAAACGAAAAAGAAATTTGAAGAGTTTAAACCTTTTATATGCCTTGACTTTTCACCTCCTTTACCTTTTCAATTCCAAACAACATTTGCATTTAATTTTAGCCCATCATATATTCTTCTTTCAGCTAAACATTTTCACTTTCTTTCATGTAAAAGAAAACTTCTCATCTCAAAATTTTCGACCATCAATTTCAGTAGCAAAGTTTGGTAATGATTTTTTCACTTTTTCTTACATTCTTTCTTGTTTTATTGATTTTATTTGCCTTGCTTCACATTCTAGGTTCAGCCACTTGCTCCTCCATCACCAAAGCCACCTTCACCACCACCACACTCGGTTGTCGCCTCCTCCAACCCCACTGTCCATGTCAGGCGGTGCACCCTCTTGATTGAAAACTCCACAAAAATTAGCAATCACCACTTGAAACATGCATAGCCGATCACCAATGCCTCCACCACTTCACCACACCCCTTCGCCACCTCTTGCATCACTTCCACCAGCCCCTACCTGACCCAAAGTCACCGCCACACCATCCCCTAGCTTCCACTAGGCCTGGCCAAGCCAATACATGCCATGGCCGAACCTTGTAGTGGTGAAAAAATTCATTTTTGTGCCTTGGCTTGTGATGGTCATGCATTACAACTTCCACTCCTTCACTTCCTCATTTTGGCCGACCCCACGAACCATACCTGAACCAAATTCATAGCTTAGGCCATGCACTTTTATACTAGACTGAGCATAGGATGAGTGAAAGCAAGTGCAAGTGATTTGGTTATTGGTTGTGCATTATTTCTAGTGTTGTTTAATAATATTTGGGTCGTATATTAATGTGAAATATGTTGTTTTGTTTCATATGTACAAGACAACTATTTTGGCTCTCCTCTCACTTGAATCGATAATCGCGCCATCGTACTTTCCGGGTCTTCGTTTGTGTGTTAGAATCTGTTATCTCCAGCTTGTAGAGGTGAGTATTTCTCGCCAGACATTCCGTACTTATATAAGTAGTTAAATTGACATCCTGTGAATCTGTAGTTCATGTTATCATATTATACATGCCTGTGATATTATTTATATGATAATCACCATGTTTATACACCTGTCATATCATCTGTTACTGTTATATAATGCTATTCTATTATTTATATAGGTTTATCACACTGTAAGTTCCCTGTAGATTTGAATCACTATGGGTTGAAATGATACATACCTGAACGGACTTTAGAATAGGAAAAAAATCGTTATGGGCTGAAATGATAGGCCTGAACGATTTTAATTTATTTCATTTAACTTGGGATTGCCGGTATTAAATGATAGAACCTGGATTTTTCCTTTGTAAATTATGGATTGAAATGACATATTATCCTTATTATCTGGCTTAGGTTAGAAAATTGTACACCGACCCATGGTTAATATATATTTTTCTAAATTTTTTAAAATATTATAATATGTAAATATTATGATATTTTGATTTAAATTTAAATTTAAAAATGATTTTTACAAAGTATTAGTGATTATCTATAAGTTAAATAAGGGAAATAAATAAATGGTAAAGTAGGTTTTGAAGTATAAGTTAATTTTGGAATTTACGATTTTGTTTATAGATGTAGTTTAATTAAGTAAGAAAATATGATAATTTGATTTAAATTCGAATTTAAAATAATTTTATAAAGTGTAATGATTTTCTATAAATTAAAAATAGTTGAATAAATAAATGTTTATAATTGAAATTTGAAACATAACTTAACTTGGAAAATATGAAATGGGTTCTAAAAATAAAAGTTAAGGAAATAAAATGGAATTTAAATTTAATTTATGAAATGGTTAATTAAATTTAAATGTAAAGTAAACGAAATGTAACAAAATTGTACACTGATTTTTATAAGTGAATTACTAAAATTTGATAATTATTTGTGAAATTTCACTTTATAAAATTATAAATTAAAAAGTATTTAAATAATCATTTTTAATAGTGTGAAAATCTGATTTTTGTAAGTTAAAATTTGTTTAAATAAAAATTTAATTGTTTATGAAATTGTATTGAAAAACTTGGAATTTAATTAATAGCATTTTAGAAATGCTATCATTTCTGAAGTAAAAGATATAACAACATTTTGTAAATGATGTAATTGATATAAATGAACTAAAAGACTAAATTGAACTAAGGGCTATTATAGCACTTTGTAAGTGCTGTAGTTGTAGGAACTAAACAAAAACCTATTACAGCATTTTTTGTAAATGCTATCCTTGTTAAAATGAATTGTTTTCAAATGTAAATTTACCGTAGCATTTTCTAAATGCTGTGAAAGTTGAAATTTCACTATTTAATAAATTTAAGTAAATAAATGAATTCTGAAAATGGTAAAATTTTGAGAATTGTATATTTTATTGTTAAATATAATAACTTTACTTTTAAATGATTTAAATGGAATATTTAAATGGTTTAAATGGAATATTTAAATGGTTTAAATGGAATATTTAAATGATTTAATTGGAATATTTGAATGGTTTAAATGGAATATTTTGATTTGAAATATAATCCATTTTAAAATGTGATTTGAAATGGTATTTAAATTAAATAAAAATGAATGTGGTTTTGGGAAAGATATGATATTTTGATGTTTTAAAATGAATTTGAAGTGATGTTGAATTTTGAAATGATATTTGATTTAGAAGTATAAATTACCATTTTGGAATTTTAACCACGGGATGTATTTAATTTATGGTTTAACTGATCCTTAAAGGATGGTCGATCCCAAGCATCATTTAAGTTATTGTGCATTACTACTACAGTTCACTTGAGTTGGTTTACATTATGTAAGTATGTATGTCCTGACTCGATGTTTTGTGTTTTACTTTACGCTCGGGTCAGCCTGAGTATTTACAGCTTAGCCTTGGATTTCTTTTCTGGAGCTAGAAATCGCTGGAGATTCTCCTTGTTTAGCTATCTATATCCTTTCAGTTTAAGTTTTTCTATTTCAACTCTGGTATTTATAAACTTCTATATATTTGAGAATTCTATTGTATATGTTTTTCAAACTGATATTATGAATTTGTTTCAAGATTTTGTTATAGTAGCTTCATGAACTACTATGGTATTTTAATTGCCGCTATGAGTTATTCTGATATATCTATGTCTGTGATTCTGTGATTGTATTTCATTTGCTCCAAATTTATTTATAATGCGGTATTTTGAGCAATTCAAGTCCGACATGCGTGGATGCGAATGGCAGAAAATATCCGGTTGTTACACCAGCAACGAGCTCGAGCTTGAGATCCATCAGCCGCCGCCTCCAAAAAATACGAACCCTAATCCAATTTTTCTGACGATCCAGCCGTTAACTCACCATGAAACCCACATGGATGCGATCCCCTCGGCCCTCTCTTCAAAACCCATAAATTGATTCGTCGAACAGCCGATGTTCATCGACGCGTGATGAACGACCATGAATGTTTCCTCGATTTCTTGGCACATCGGAACTCAAATTGAAAAACAAATTATATATCTGACTTGCTCTCGTCGAGAGCTTCAAATCCATATATAACTTGATGTAGTTTGTGGGGATTGAAATTTTTGATTTGAATTTTATTTGAAATTACAATTGCATCTAGAATTTGATTGTCTGCCATCGAGGAGGAGATACAGCTGAATTGCACATACAGAACAATGAACATAAGGAATAGGATAGGGTTTATAATGAGATATATATATATATATATGTATGTATGTAAAGCTGAAATTAGAATGGGTGGACATGATTGATATACCCGTTGAACGATAAAATGGGCCGAAAAGCCCTTTCTGACTTCAGCATGAAATTGGATCAACCCATATACCAAAATAGATATTTTTAAATATTTAAACGCGATGGAATAGGTTTTAAGTCCAAATTCTGTCGTATGAAGAAGTTATGCTAAAATCTAGTTATTTCAAATTGATTTCAATTTAATTTATTTAAAGGCATTTCGAGTCTGTACGATCAAATGACAAGTCTGATCATTACGGAACTTGCAATCCTACAATAATTTACTGCTACGGTTCCGATGAAACTGGTTTCGTCGAAATCTGAGTCAGTGGCCAAAATGGTTATTTTTACAATAATTCAATTATTTAATATCAAATCAAATAATTCAAAATTTCTGATTTCAATTCCATAATTAACAAACCTTATCATTCGAATCCTTAAACAATCTTAATACTTTAACAATTTAGATATCAATGCAAGGTTAATTAATCTACCAATTTCCGTCTTCAATTTCAATTTAAATAAATTTGTTAATTATCAATTGAAATCTCAATAAATCGACTTATTTGATTTAAAATCTTGCTATTCAATAAATTGACGTCTTATGGGTATAATTAACATTGATTTATATTACATTTCATTAATGTATGTTTCATTTCACATTAATTCCCATAAACGTAATATTTTATTTCATTTAATTTCAATAATCCATTAATTATAGCTCAAAATCCAATAAATTAATCAAACATGAATTTCAATTGTTTTCATTCAATCAATGGCCATTTTAGGGATAGAGTTTACATTGGTTACTTCTTGTTCAATTAACAATCTTCAATGACCGATTAAATCTACCCTAACTGCACAAATTAAGTCAATTAACTACAATTGATTTCACGTTATATTTTATTAACTAAACAAATTGGTAACTTATAACAATTGTTACCATTAAACTTAAATCACCTTTAAGTTTATTACTTTCAAACAAATATTATAATTACTTCCAGAACATTGATTTTATTCAATTATCATTTATTATAATTTAAGTTCATTAATTAATTCAATGCTTACATTTATTTTCTTATATTCAATTTGCAGCTAAATGTAACATCTACATTATTTCCAATTTACAAATTACCATCCATTATACCTTACAATTTTTTTCAAGTTATTGGGATTGCGCTAATTAGTTATTTATTGACTTGCATTAACATTCTTACATTTCATTCCCGTTATAAATTCATTAAGAAATTACAAATTCTTATTTATTTCATATTTAATTACCAAAATCTTATCAAATTAACAAATTTAATTAACGAAATTTTACGGGTCGGTACATGTCTTCCACTCGAACGCGCATATTGGTTCTGAGTGGGTTTTAGATATATAAATCCAATCTTTGTAACAACACGAAATTTTCAATCCCGAAAACTCCAGATAGTTATTAAAAAGAAGAAAGAGATAGAAGAAGATGAAAAAAATCAACATCTCACATTCGCAGCGGATAAAGTATAATAATAAATAATAACTGTTTACAAAAGAATACTATTTCTGTCGATTACATTTAATATACATCAGAGTTTCGCATACATTCAGTCACTGAATATATACAATTATCAAGTCTCAGATTAATAATAATATAAATACAGCGGAAATACTCTATACTCAATTGCCATCCAGCTCGCCTCCTGAGCTCTAGAACGTACCTATCTGAAAATCTGTAATACTCGGTCTGACCCGAGCATTACACCAAAGTAACACACGGATCAGGCTGGAAACCACGTGAGTAAACCCAACAAACATGGAATACCACAGCATATAACTTAAATGAAACCCGGGATAACCTATATCAGTTTATCCAATACACAACTTGCTATAGACAACCCTTATTTAACATATGAATTTCTAAGTATCAAACTTAGATAAAATAATCCAATTCACTTAAATCATTCCATTCCTGCCTATAGGTTTCACAAATCAATTTATAAAAAATCCGAAGGGGTTTCGAATATTTCATAATACCCGACCCAGTCTCTTTGAAAACCATGCTATCTTAACCCAAGTTATTCAAATGAAATACACAATATTTCATACCATAAATATTAACCCATTCAAATCATCCAATACCATTCAATCATTCATAATCAAATTTGATCCCTTCCAAATTAGTTCAATTGATTCTAATTGAATTTCAATCCTCAATCACTTAGCTTTCTTTACTTGATAATTAATTAATTTCAAATCTAATAATTCAATTATCCCTTCAACATTCATCAGCATTAATCAACCTGGATTAATTATCCTTCAATTTCATTTAAACAACTATCTTTAAGTAACTTCACCATATTTCTTATCCTTAACCAAACGATAAGTTATCTTAATTACTTCATGAACAATTTAACTATTTTAGTTATATTAATCTTTTATTACTTATATTAACTTCACATAAGTCACTCATTATTGATTCATCAATCTTAATTAGTCAATCTTTAATTACGTCATTGATTATATAAATTAATGATTTCCAATTATAATTTAATTTATCCTAATCTAAATTAATTTCATTCAACAATTAATCATTGATTGCGCCACAAAAATTAATCATTCTTGATTTATCTCAACCTTTAAATTAACTATCTATTTATTTACTCCTTTAAATAAATAAATAAATATCCTCTTACTTAATCGTCTTAATTAATCTCTTAATTGATTACACAAAGTAATTATACTTTATTTTAATTAAATTAAGTAATTATTCATCAAACCATCCAATGACTATTCTGAATTAATTAAACTTCATTAATTAACTTAAACCATAATTAATTAATTCCAAACCCTAATTTACTAAATTAATTAAACCAAATTATTAATTAATTGAACTAATTAATTATTTATTTATTTTAATTACACTTCAAATTTAATGAACCAGAATTCATTAAGCCCTTAACAACATTAGAATGAAAACGCTCTCTTATTTAAAACATTAAATCTAAACAAATTTAAAAACCCGAACCCTTCGAGTCAACCACAATTAACTCGAAATCAAATCAAAACAAAATCACATCATCTTCAATAGCACATCTAATCAAGTTATTCATCCAATCAATTATTTAAATTTAACCATTTAAATTTAAATAGAAATCCACAGAGTGAGATTTACTCAATTATTTTGCTGTTTGCAATCCATCCCAAACTAGCTTGTTCTTCATGATTTTTGAACTTGAATAATGATTAAATAATATTATGAACATTCGAACAATTTGGACAAATCAATTTTTTTTTATTTAAAAAATTTTCATTTTACCTAATGGGTTAATTTCAATCTAATTTTCTATTTATAAAATATGTTCTAGTTATCAAATAATTATATAAGTTAATGAAATAAATTGATTTCCATTTTGTAACTTTAATAACTAAATCTTTATTTAAACAAACAAATTAAATTTTCTAAACTAATTTCCTTTTCTTTCTTTTCTTTCTTTTTCCTTTTTTTTATTTTACTTGCTACCAAACTCAAACTAATTACAAACCGAAATAATTATTTAACTCTGAAACTAATATTCATAGATAAAATAAGGATTCAATCTCACCTCCACATGCCATTGCTCCCGCATCCCCTTCTAGACGTGATCGAAACCCTAACCAAGCACTGCCTCAATCCCAATCACACGCTCGAGCTTGGCTAGCTGTCAGATGGGTCGTCGTATATACTAGCACGACCCCCCTTGCTTGCGTTGCCGACCCAAAATCTGTTGTGACCGCCCTTTGCGCACGAGCAGATACACGCGCACGACCGTCCCCTCTTGCAGTCGTCGCTTCGCCTCACTGCAGCCCCAAATTCCATCGATTTAGTCGAGGTCCCTAAATCGTGAAACCCGAAGAGAAACTCAATTCACCATTTCATGAACACGTCACAACTCTCGCGAGCTCAAGCTTGCATCGTCCCTTCAATTTAGTTAGAAGATTTAGGATGGAAATCGCGATTTGGAACGAGATGAATCAGTTTGAAAAAAAAGGCAGCTCGGCTACCATTCCTTTTTTTTTTGATTGATACTGTTTGATTTTCGGCCTTATTAGCCTGAAAGAATGAAGGCACATATCATAAAGGAGGCTTCCTGAGTACGCGTTGGGAAAAATATCTCTGACAATTGTACTTCAAATTTTTATTAAATAATAAAACTTACAAAACGTCTCGCTAAGCATAACGCGAAATTCCGGACCCTGAATCAGACAGGCCGACATGTGTTTATAAGGTTTTACCCATATTTCGAACTCAATGGAACGTGTTTCGGAACCTAATTCGATCGTATGCACGAGTTACGGAAGTAAACAATCAATTTTTAAATTAAATCGACTAAAAAGTTTCTAAGCATTTTGAGCTGCCAAGGTCAAACGACAATTCTGATGGCTACGAATATTAAAATCCGATAATAACTAACTATTACGGATTCAATGGAACTGGTTTCGTCGAATTCCGAGACTGTGCCTCGGAAGGCTATTTTTAAATGTCAATTTAAACAATATATTATTAAAATTGAACAAATCACCTTTAAATTTAATTTCAACACTTTCACTACCTTCAGTGCTATCAATATAAATTTTATAAGCCTTCAAATTATTTTAAACAGGCTTAAAAATCCCAGATTCAGCGTTTTACCCAATTTCAAATTATATGATTCAATATTTAAACTATATAATTCAATAATTTAATTATCAAGTAAATATTGATATCTGGAATTCAATTTAAAATTAACTTTTAAATATTTTAAAATCAATTAATTATTCTATTAAAGGTGTTAAAAATTCCGGGTCGTTACATCCCTCCCCCTTAAAAGAATATCGTCCCCGAAATTACTAGTTACGTAGAATGGCCCAATACCCGTTTACCCCTTTTCAAAACTCACTATTCAACATCCTACCAACTATCCTTTATTAAGACCCACTATCACCTCAACCAACTTCCCAAAACCTTCTATAGTTTCAAACAATACCCTTGTTCTCAATCATTTAAATTTAAATTTAAAACCAAATTTGAAATTATCAAAATTTTCTCAAAAAATTTCTAACACTCTAAATTTCCAAAAAAATTTGCCAGCGTCTCCTTTGCGCGGCTAGCTCGGTACAACTACAAAAGGCCACTACGGGCTCCCAAATTCCAAAAGAAACCAAAAAGCCAAGTAGCTAGATCAAAAACTCAATCCAATTCATACATAAATTTAAATATGTACCTTTTTGTCGGGCAATTCAAATTTGTCTTTTGGAATCAAATCCAATTTTCTTTTCCCTTTTTAATACCTGCATATCTTATTTAGCAAAAATATATACAATTGTAATACAATTGTAACCTCTCAAATCATTTATACTTTTTCTTACAGAAGTTTTCACATATACTTCTATGCAAATTAGTTTTACCCTGTTTCATGCTAATTCACGTTAGTTTCATCTACTAGTTTATTTTAAATTGCAACTTGAAATTGTTTTGTCGTTAACAAAAATTTTCCCAAAGATTTTCAAAAAAATTCTAACTCCCAAAATTTTCGAAAATTTTTGGCAGAGTCCCCTTTGTACGGAGGAGCTTTTGTAATTTGTCAAGAGATATAAATATGTATGCATCGACGCACCCGGTCGGAAAAAGCAAAAACAGTTCATATTTCCTATTTTTATTGCATAGGCGTACCTTATTTAGCATTTTAAGCAAGCAGCTTATTAATTCAAGCAAAAAGCGCAACCAAATCCAGGCAAACGGCTTCCACGTACCTGTACTAACACAATTTAAACTTATAAGTACCATACATGGAAAATCTATTAGCATTTCTCTTATATTCAATAGCTAAACACATGTATATCATAAGCAACAAGCACCAAAACGCTTTCCATAAGCGATTTATATAACTTTAAAGCTGATTCAATTGCTTTCAACCAATTGATATACCATTTCATTCAATTTTAATAGCTTGCAACTCAATTTCTTATATTCAATTGATTTTTAATCCAAGCAAGCTCATATTCACTTCAAATGATTCAGAAACAATTTTATTTAATCTCTATCAACTCATAGCATTTTAATTACTTTTATTTACGCTTAACGACAACTATTTTATGCAATTTCGACGATATTCGTTTAATAGAGTATCTATCTCAATTTATAATTACTTAAATTAATTTCAACTTATACTGTATTCAATTCTATTTCATTTCTAAAGTAATTTATTTACCAACCATTAATTAGCTCGACACATTCCATTCTTGTATACTACTAGCCATTCCCAAATTAATTCAATCAAAGATTTATTTAATGGACTTTCACTCTTATTCGAAGCCAAGCTTCCACAAATTTAAAACTTAAGTGAATTTACTTTAATTTATTCTAACATCAAACTTAAGTTTACTTCTATTTGATTCTCATTTAATCACCTTTCATTAAATTCAGTTAGTCCATCAATTTTAAATTTTAAATTTAAATTCAACTTCTCAATTTATCAAAATAATATTCAAGCACAAACTTAACTCATTTACACTTCAAATTAATATGCCACCGAACTTAAGTTCAGTCTGATAATCCAATTCCAATCACAACTTTGGTTTAATTTTTATTCTATCAGACTTCATCCATTTATTATATAACTCAATTAACCCATTTTAAAATTTTCATTTATTTACTTAATCCATTATCGAGTTTATTTTATTAATACAAGCTATTTTCAATTTATTCTATTCACTTGTGTTTTGTTTCAATTCAAACCATGACTACTATAAATAAATTTCATATGACGACACTTCTCTTATATCTAATTTACTTGCTACTTTCGTTAAATATTATTCATATCACACTTGAATTTTATTTGTAATTCAAACCATCACATTTTTCAATCCAACTCTATTTTATTTTTTTATTTATTTTACTACATCTCCTCTTATTTAATTCATTATCAGATCTAAGTCGAATTCTATCAACAATTCTAATTCATTTCCAAACTCCATGATTAATTTACAATCCATTTATTTACCAAAGTTAAATTTTATTAACATACTCAACCAAATTATTATTTAGCCAATTAGTTTACTTTCGACTTCTAAATCAATGTTCGGTTTAAATTACAAATTCACTTTATTAAAATTCCTGTTTGGATTTCCTTTTTATTTCCCCAAAATTCCAACATCTTTATTTAAAAAAATTTAGAAACGCTTTTAAATTCACATCATACTTAATAAAATAGCTCTTTATAAAAATACTTTTTATGACTCGTTGTCTCAACCAGTCCATCCTTGTTCTCACAGAAATTCAGTCATACGTTGATCAGGCGTAGGACTGAAAATTATAAGTACTTGGTAAACCCGTTTTCAACACCCAGTGAAAATACTTGGAAAATAATTTTATTTTATTGAAAATATAGAAAACGGTTTTTGAAAATAGAGGAAATATCTTTGGTGAGAATTCTCTGGAAATCATCACCCCCATCCATGGTCGCAGTTAACCCGATGGTTACGTTGCCATCCCGAAAAAATCCTTAGATAACTGTAGGCCTCCGCGCCCCTCGATTACACCATGGAACCCATGAAAGATCGCAGCTACAACTGGGGTTATGTAGCTATCACAGCAAAAACCCATATAACTGTAGGCATCAGCGCCATCGTATTTTGCTGCCAAAAATGAAACTTCTCCACTCCACTTGACCATAGATCGCAGTCTACCGATGTTGCGTTGCCTTCCCGAAAAAATCAAGTGTAGACTATTGACACTCATCCTCCACATGAATTTCGCTATGGTCCCCACAGTAGATCGCAACGACATCGAGTTACACTGTCGTCACAGCATAACCCAAATGCCTCTGTAGGCATCAGCGCCCTCGACTTTCGCTACCCAATAATCCTCAGGAACTAGTTTTGTCCGGACTCCCCACAGGATCAACTTTAGAACCCCCCCTTAGGGCTCAAGGCAGCACCACCCAGTGGCACTCCTGAGAAGTTTATTTCAAGGGAGCGCCTTTTTCCCCAGAGCCATCATCAAAACATTTTATACTATACACATATAGTATCTTCAAATCAAACACCTAGTATGATATCATAGAAAGCTCCTTCACACAAAATCGATAATTATCAAATTAGGATTTCCAAATTCCAATATTGATTTTACTCAAAAATAAAAAGCCTTTCCAAATCCAAAGGTTCTCAAAACCTTTTCCAAAATCCTCATAAGATCAATTATATATATATAATATATATATGTATATATATATATATAGACACACACATGCACACACACACAGATATATATATATAATTTTTAAAACTTTTGATCATTTCCAACTTGTATGAAACCCTTTTATACTTCAAACACTTTCAAAAATATTTTCTTCTGGTTATAGATTTATCAAGGGGAGTTTTATCTCAAATAACAAAGATATATAGCTTCATTTATTCAAAATCAAATATTCCGTAGCGACCCGCTATTTTGGACTATTCGCATCCGCACATGTCGGGCTTGAATAATTCAAAATATCGAATTGTTAATTTTAAATTTGGCAAAACTGAGATATACAGTAAATAAATAATCACAGAATCACAGACAGAGAGTAATAATACGCAGCGGAAGTAAAAGAGACAGTAGTTCATGAAGCTACTATATAAATATATAAGATATATCAGAGTTTACAACAGAAGAGTAAGTCGATACATCAAGTACAAATCAGAATACATCACTGGAATCATCGAATACTGAAAGCAGAATAGATGGCTGGATCTTCAAGCAAAGCTCCAACTCCAAAGGTGAGTCTTGAATACTGGTACACTCAGTCTGACCCGAGCGTAAAGCAAAACACAAAACACTCGAGTCAGGATTAATATTCTTGTATCAATAAATCCAACTCAAGTGAAATAACAATTGAAATACAATAACTCAGAGGATGTTGGAATAACCACCCTCTAAGGATCCATTAAACTATCTACTATGTAGTAGTATACGCTAAATAGATAATGTCTATCAGCAATATAAAATATCAAAATAGTGTTAAGGCGTTACCATTATCCCCTTTAACACATTTTATAAATGTCATAGTTTATACAACATTTAAACTCCACCGTAAACTGGTGGGATATCAGGGAGTACTCCATAGGTATAACACAAAACAAATTCGTAGTAGTCGCGTATATAGGAATACAAGTATGACAAGGCACATGAGGCAATACCCAAGGTAGTGAAACTACCGTTCGCCTGATCCGGACTGGTGAGAACGCATCACTCCAACGATCACAACACCGCGAAACAACACTCCTGAAATTCCGAGGTTGCACCAATCAATCACAAGTAATGAGTAGTAGTTATGAAGAAGTGTGTCCGCTCGAGGTGGCTAACCCCATTTGGCCCGGCACGGCTCCTGATTTTAGTCATTTCCAATTTGACACAAGTGTCAAGGCTATCCATTATCGTTCTCTTTCTTCAGTCATCACGTACATTATTCCAACCACTTCATTCTGGATCATCACTCCGCGTATAGTTATTAAAGTGGTTTTCGGTTTAGACATAGAGTATGTCCATAACCGATTCCGGTCTCTTTAATAATTTTCGTAATTATTACACCGATTGGTCGTTTAATAAATTTCAAAACCAAATCAATTTCAACTTCAATTAGAATTTATAATCAACATTTCATTCGTCTTTTGAAGTCAATTTCCATAATTTACGTTTCAAAACTTCCAAATAACCAATTCAAAGTCTTACAATTCAATTTCAACTTTTATTTAAAACAATTCAAATATTGATTCAAGTTCGTATATAAATTTCATTCAGAAATCCTTTAAATTAAATTAATTTAACATTCAAATCAATCTAATCTCATTTATCGATTTTATTCAATATTCGTTAAGTTTCTTTATCATTCAAAATAATTTCTATTAATTTCCAATTCATTAAATCAATTTCTTAAGTTCAACCTCATTATATCAACTTATAAATTGAGTTCAATTAGATTCGTCAAATCAATTCTTTAAATTACAAATCTTACGTTAATTTTAATAAATCTCATTCATTTCAATAAATCGCATTTTATTTCTTGTTAAAGAAATTCAATTTTCACTTATTTATTGACTTCGTTACAAATTTCAAACTCAATTAATAAAGACCTAAATTTCATATAATCGAGAAGTTTCAATTTCACTTATTAACTTACTTAAATAATTTTTCCAAACTTTAATAAATAAAGAAACTCAATTTCATTTATTAACGAAGTTCAAATACACTTATTCAAAAGTTCAATTTCTCTTATCGAAGAATTCAATTTTTATTCAATTATCAAATAATTAAATCTCATTCAATTATTTAATATTTTCAATCTTAATTATTAATAATTTCAAAACTTAATAATTACAAACATGATTATCAATTCAACTTAATTATTAAATCATTTCCACTTAATTATGAATTCAAACTTAATTATCAAATCATTCAACTTAATTATAAATTCAACTTAAAAATTTCAAACTCAATTATAATTTCAAACTTAATTATAATTTCAAATTTAATTATTAAATGATTTCAAACTTAATAATATCAAAACTCAATTATTACTGAGTCCAAATTATTTATTAATAACTCCATTTAATTATTAAATAATTAAATTTCAAACAACGTTCTTTCATCAATTACTACGTTAATATTTGTTTCAGATTTCAATCTTTACATTTTCCCTTCAAAATTCAAACTCCAACTTCATTTCAAAACCTATTCTTTGCTCGAATAAAATCATTATTTTATTTTTAAATCAAATTATTAACCAATCGGATTTTTATTTAATTCTCTATCCTAGGTCAATTCATTTTGGGTATATATCATTTCAACCTGATTCCAATTCAATTCAAATCAAAGCATACAAAAGGGAACCTGCGGTGTGATAACTGGGATGGTGTCAAAATAAATAAACAAGCAATAACGACAATCAATATCAAACCAATAATTTATTCGAATAATCCCGAAATAATCGTATTAATTTACATTGTTGTTTGTGCAAAT
Organism: Allium cepa; assembly: GCA_030765085.1. Classification (NCBI taxonomy): domain Eukaryota; kingdom Viridiplantae; phylum Streptophyta; class Magnoliopsida; order Asparagales; family Amaryllidaceae; genus Allium; species Allium cepa. Next base: position 301,755,187 of record CM060945.1, on the reverse strand, counting down.
TAATATAATTATTGCTAGAATCTACACTATCATTTCATGTAGATTAAAGATTATTTCACTACTTATTCATACAGTTCTTCACTTGTCATTCGATATCAATTTTACGCTACAACAATTAATCCAATATACGTTCAATGGTTCAAAGTGTAATTATCACTATTCTTCATGTCAATTAATTTAACAATTTAAAGGGGTCATATTTAACTAATCAAAATTCCACATATATGTCGATTCAAAATTTAATTATCCTACGTCAAATTCAATTGCATAATATTTATCACTTTATACATTATAATTTAACATCCAATATAAACAACCAACAATCAATCAATTATCAACCAAACTGGATTATCATCGTATAATTAACAGATAATGGTGTCAGATATCACAGGTGAACTGATACAGGTAATAGCATATATAACAGTGTAAATAGCTAACAACGGTATATTCCAATTGTCGTTTCAATTGAAATCAAATTTAATAAATAAAAGAACATTAATCGTGAGTGATTGCTCACCTTTCGAGGCTAGAGATATTTGACGATGAAACGAGTTACGAAATCCAGGCACGAATCTCAAAACAAAGCAAGATTTAGCTCGAATCGACGAACAAAGCTGATAATAAAGAGTCGATGAATCAGAATCAAATAAGCTTGAAATAAAGTTTAGACGAGATGTATATTATATTATTATTTCACTTAAACCCAATATTCAATTTTCAATACATATACATTTTAAACAAATCTTAAAATAAAAATAAAAAAAAATTGAAATCAAACATATATACACAAACTATCAACCTATACATATAAATATATAGTAACAGACATATGTTTACAACAACCTTTACGTATAAACCTGTTATATATATAGTTAGATCAAACGACTATGTAGGTTGTATATTCACACCTAATGTGCAGACAAAAACAACAAAATGTACAAACCATATACTTACATATATGCTGACTACTCCAAATCAACATGCAGACACTATATATATATGTGTGCAACCAACTATATGTGTACCCAGCATGGCATGCATTAAACTAATATTATCTCCTATCAAATAGCCACACTTTATTTCAAAACTTTCACTATCATATTAACGTATATATATTATAACATGAAATATGCATATACCTTAACCAAAAATCTACAGACACGTGTGTGTATATATATATATATATATATATATATATATATATAGTTTATAATAAGGAGAACCAAAATCCGGCGTATGCTTCGGAAATATAGGAAAGCACTTTTCTAAAAACAACTTACCCAAACTAAGCTCATTATTTAATTTGTATATATATATATATATATATATATATATATATATAGACTTTATATTCTCATCACTGATTTAAATCGTATATTTTCCAACGGCAATGAATTGAAAATAAAATGACTAGGAGAAGCTTATATATAAACTAATATCCAAGTTACAGGCGTTAAAAGCAATGTTTATTTTAAAGTCAATATGAAATCTAATATAACATGCTGTAACCAGACAAGAAAAAAAAATGTAAATAGGTGTGTATGGTCAACATATTCCTGTATAACTTCCATATTTTAATCACCTACAGATTCATGCAAATCATATATACATAAGTTTTATAAAACTTTGCATATAGAAGCAATAGATTAAATATAACTAACATATATCTTACAACTTAGTAAACAAGGGGGAAGCAAGGCATGACACTGAGAGAGAGGCTGGACGAGATTTCTGAAGGGCGGATATGACATGGCGAGGCCGAGACTCGGGTACAATGATGCAGCAGAGATGATCAGTGGGGTGTGATCTTGGATGGAGGGCGTTGCAACCATGTGAAGAGACGTGATTTGTGGTGGTTGAGGGGGTCAGTGGCTAGGCCGAGAGTCAGAAGGCTGTTGGTCGGTAGTTGGAGAGGGTGGCGGCAAGCTTCGGTGGTTGGAGCGGCGGTTTTAGGGTAGTGGCTGGTCTTGGGCCACGAAGGGAAGGAGTGAACGGCTGTTGGTCGGAGGGAATGAGATCGACAGTGGTTGGTGTGACGCCCCACCTCTATACCCACGCTAGCCAAGAACACTACGAAGTAATGTTGTCAACTAGCACGGAGAATAAGGCTGTTGAGGAGCGACCATCCGTATAATTTCTTTGGGCGAGCACCGATATGCCAGATAAAAATATAACTTTTCATCACAAGAGGAAATCCGACATACCGACACAAACTCAAAGCTACTACACAGTGACTATAGTAATCTTCGAAAACAAATATAGAAATAAGCATAACACAAATCATTCACAGATAATTCATATCACAAAGGCGGAAGAAGATATGAATATATAATTAACACATGAAAGTGTATATCAGAGTAGTGGTCAAAAAGATCCACAATAATACAAAAGAATAGCAACACGTGCTATACAAAAGAATACAACTATGAGTCTATATCTCAAGTGTATACAACAAAATAAACTACTAATCTAAGTAGTTAGCCAAAAGTCAGAGTAATGAATCCCTAGGGAGAAGTCAAGCAGAAGCACCTGAAACATCTCGGTCTGACCCGAGTATTATTTAATAAGAAAATAATAAACGGATCAGTCTAGCTATAAATATCTGATGAAATGATATAGAATAAGAGATATGACTAAACACATAATAATCACAATGCCAAGCTGTGATATATATATATATATATAAGTAATTGAAAATCAACAAGAGATTAATCAATATCACAAAATCTACACAAGAATCAAAGAAATGTCATACTCCCTATTTCGTTCACCAATCCATAAATATTGACGATTATATCAATGTCAATCACAAAAGTCAATGACACACAAATTCACCAATGCACAAATATTGATAAAGCTTATCAATGGAGATCACAAAGTCATTGACACACAAATTCACCAATGCACAAATATTGATAAAACTTATCAATGGAAATCACAAAAATTGGTGAAACACAAATTCTAGAAATCATCTCAAGAAATCCAGAAATCACAAAAAGGGGGGAGGCCTATCACAAACGGGAGCATAAAAACTCACCAACATATGTATCACACGAACGTGACGCTGTCTCATGGTAGCTAGCCATTAATTTTTGACACACGAACGGCCCGAAGACCATGAGGCGCTACCCCATCAATTTGAGTCGAAACTCCACAAAACGGGGTTTAGTCTCCCTCGCAGACAAAGAGACATCGCATATTGCTAGTCTAAATCACAAAAATGATCGTCATGATCATCAAGAAGTGTCAATTACAGTAAGCTAGTAAATATATGAGCTTAGCTTCATGTCCCATAACCACTAGCTTAACTTAAATATTTACGAACAAACTGTAGATCTCCACTAGAAAATTGTCACAAGAGTTTCAATCGAACGAGTCCAAGAATTAACCGACGAAGTAAACGTAAACGCAAGCGTTTCATACCACTTGTTTTACTAAGTCGTTTAATTAGATTTCTCATACGAGTGAGGTAAAGGTTTGTATATACTAATAGATTGGAAATTGGTTTGAGAAAACGAGCTTTGTAATAAAATAGTGTTGAAATAGTTTTGATGAAAGAATTTTGATATTTACTACTAGTAATGAAACCTTTATATTTTTAAAGTGACAAATCACAAAGAAGATTGTAGGAACAATCAATCACTAAAATTCACATTCGAAGACGTGAATAAAATCCAAAGAAATCGATACCAAATCCATCAAAATGGACATTCCCAAAAATCATGAAGAAAATGTCGTCAAAGTCGATAATAAGTGATAATAACAAAAGGGAATCAACACGAATCGATTAACGTTGGAAATTCAATCCAAAAAGGCAAAATGGACTGAAACAGCAGGTTCAGTCGACTGAACAGAGTTTTCAGTCGACTGACCCTGTACCTGGAAATTTTCCAGGTTCAGGAAACCTTCTGTTTCCAGGTTCAGTCGACTGAACAGAAGATTCAGTCGACTGAATCATGCGTGGAAACTTTTGGGTTCCAGGTTCAGTCGACTGAATCTTGCCTGGGCTATTTTTCAACCTATCCAAATGAAGGGAAAACTCTTCCAAATGCAACCGGACGAACATTGTCTCTAAGGGTTTATACCAATCGGCAACCCGGCCCTATATGCTCCTCGATGCATCACCAAAAGCATGATCAAACACCCATAAAAGGATTTTCACACAAATTTGACTTAAAAACCCAAAAATTGGAATATTCACAAAGCCAATCCAAATCAAGAGCAAATTGACATGAAGAAGTGTTAGGAATTCAAACCTAACAACCAAAGAAAATTATAGTCATAGATGTGAGATAAAAATCTCACCTTTGAACCCAAAACAAATGAATGAGAAGCTTGAAAACAAGGGAAGATCAACCACACTTCAATCTCAACACAAGAAGCTTGAATCTAAGCTTAAAAGAAGAACATTCCCAAAATTAGGTTTCGGAATTTCTGAAATTGATTAAGAGAATGAATTTGGAGAAGAAGAAGAGAAGCTTACCAATGGGTTCTCTTGAATTTGGAGCTAGAAGTCGGATTTGCAATAGAAAACTAGGGTTTTGGAGTTTTAATTTCCCATCTCTCCCACCATTGATGCTTTAGAACTGAAAAGAAGAGAAAGTGAGGGTGAATGGGGAGGAGTGGCTCAGATTTGAGTATAAGTTAAACATAGGGCTGAACCCAAACCCAAACCCAAAGTGAAAAAGTAGCAAAAATCAACTTACTCCAAACATATCAAAGCTTATACTCAAAAAGGTTGTAAACGGCATTTTAAACTCAATGGGAGTGGTCCCGAGTCCTAATTCGACCGTATGCAAAAAGTAACTTTTCGGACTAAATTCGGAGTATCGATAAAATATTTAAATAAAATATTTAAATATAAAAATCGATAAATATGCGGGTTGTTACAGACTCCCCTCCTTAAAGAAATTGCGTCCTCGCAATATTTAAGAAGAAAATATAAAGTAACAACCATAAAAGCATATTCAACACAAAAGAATTTTGAAATAAGAAGTTCACCTTAAAGAGCACGGGAAAGTAAGTCCGGATGTGATCGCTCGATGTACTCTCTAGACTCCCAAGAAGAATCCTTAGGATTTGAAGACCATTGAACTTTCACAAGCGGAACATCTTTATTTCGAAGGCGTTTGCCCTCCGAAGCAATAATTCGAATAGGATGCTGCTCATAAGTTAAATTAGCCGAAACTTCAATTTCTTCCACAACACCGGGCTCAAGAATAGCATCAGAATCTCGAAGACATTTCCGTAATTGAGAAACGTGAAACACGTCATGGATAGCAGAAAATTGAGCCGGTAATAAAAGGCGATAAGCCATGGAACCAATACGTTCAGTGATAGGAAATGGCCCAATATATCGAGGCGTTAATTTTCCCGATCGACTGAAACGTACAACACCTTTCATAGGTGACACACTAATGAACACAAGATCTCCCACAGAAAATTCTAACTTCCTTCTTCGGTTATCGGCATAGGATTTTTGTCTACTCTGGGCTTCTTTCATCCTATGACGAATAAGATCAATCTTTTCTGTGGAATCCCGAATAAAATCTGGACCTAAAACCATCTTCTCACCGGCCTCAAGCCAACAAGAAGGAGATCGACATGGCCTTCCATAGAGTGCCTCAAAAGGTGCCATACCAATACTAGATTGGAAGTTATTATTATAGGAAAATTCAACAAGTGGAATATGATCTTCCCAACTTCCACCAAAATCAAGAACACATGCACGAAGAAGATCTTCAAGAGTTTGATTCACACGCTCAGTTTGTCCATCGGACTGTGGATGATAAGCGGTGCTAAAATTAAGCTTCGTTCCTAAAGCTTTTTGAAGACTCTTCCAAAATCCACTAGTAAACAATGGATCACGATCACTAACAATAGAAGTTGGAACTCCATGTAATTTAACAATCTCTTTAACAAAGAGTTTGGCCAAAAGAGGAACGGTTCGGTTAGACCGAATGGGAATAAAATGGGCAGATTTAGTAAGTCTATCAACAATCACCCATAAGCTATAATGACCCGAACGAGAACGGGGAAGGCCATTTATAAAATCCATGGAAATTTGGTCCTACTTCAAAATTGGAATTTCTAAAGGTTGCAATAACCCACCGGGCCTTTGATGTTCGGCCTTAACGAGTTGGCAAGTCATGCAACGCTTAACGAAGTTAGCGATGTCAAGTTTCATTCCCTCCCAATAATAAAGTCGCTTCATATCCGCATACATTTTACTACTACCGGGATGAATGGTAAATTTAGAACGATGGGAATCTTTTAAAATATCTTTGTGAAGATCACCAATATTTGGTACGATAAGTCTACCAAATTTTCGAATGCCGCCACGAGAATCGATATCAAAGTCTTTCAAACTTTCAATATCAATCTTATCCTTAATATTTTGGCCAAGAAGAGCCAATTCAGGATCTAGTCCTTGAGCTTCAAGAATGTGGTCTAAAAGAGAAGGATGAGCCTCAAGGCTACATAAAACAAATGATGAGCATAAATCGGACACGCGCTCTCGAATCTCACAAGTGGATAAAATCTCGAGATCGTTCCATTCGGATATCATCATAGAAACAACCGCTTGTTGCTTTCGACTAAGTGCATCCGCAACGCGGTTTCCCTTTCCGGGAGTATAAAGGATATAAAGATCATAATAAGCAAGGAACTCGAGCCAACGTTGTTGACGCAAATTAAGTTCCTTTTGAGAGAATAAATACTTCAAGGACTTATGATCAGTATAAAGAACACATTTCTCTCCTAAAAGATAATGACGCCAAATACGACGGACAAAAACAATAGCCGCGAGCTCTAAATTATGAATGGCATATCTAATCTCAGCAGGCTTTAATTGCCTAGAAGCATAAGCAATAACACATTCTTTTTGCATAAGAACGGCACCCAAACCAACACGACTAGCATCGGTATAAACAACGAAATCCTGATTCCCCTCGGGAATAACAAGAATAGGAGCATCAGAAAGGAGTTCTTTTAATTTCTGAAAAGAAATTTCACATTTGTCCAACCAAATGTATTTAACACCTTTCTTCGTTAAGCTAGTGAGAGGCACGACAATCTTAGAAAAGTCTTTGATAAAACGGCGGTAATAACCCGCCAATCCAAGAAAACTACGAATCTCCGTCACACTCTCCGGTCTCTTCCAATCTTGAATCGCTTCAATCTTTGAAGGATCCACGAAAATTCCGGATTCGGAAATAATATGACCGAGAAACTTCACACGAGATTGCCAAAAATGGCATTTAGAAAAATTTTCTTTCAAACGATTACTCCTAAGAGTAATCAATATATATATAAGTAATTGAAAATCAACAAGAGATTAATCAATATCACAAAATCTACACAAGAATCAAAGAAATGTCATACTCCCTATTTCGTTCACCAATCCATAAATATTGACGATTATATCAATGTCAATCACAAAAGTCAATGACACACAAATTCACCAATGCACAAATATTGATAAAGCTTATCAATGGAAATCACAAAGTCATTGACATACAAATTCACCAATGCACAAATATTGATAAAACTTATCAATGGAAATCACAAAAATTGGTGAAACACAAATTCTAGAAATCATCTCAAGAAATCCAGAAATCACAAAAAGGGGGAGGCCTATCACAAACGGGAGCATAAAAACTCACCAACATATGTATCACACGAACGAGACGCTATCTCATGGTAGCTAGCCATTAATTTTTGACACACGAATGGCCCGAAGACCATGAGGCGCTACCCCATCAATTTGAGTCGAAACTCCACAAAACGGGGTTTAGTCTCCCTCGCAGACAAAGAGACATCGCATATTGCTAGTCTAAATCACAAAAATGATCGTCATGATCATCAAGAAGTGTCAATTACAGTAAGCTAGTAAATATATGAGCTTAGCTTCATGTCCCATAACCACTAGCTTAACTTAAATATTTACGAACAAACTGTAGATCTCCACTAGAAAATTGTCACAAGAGTTTCAATCGAACGAGTCCAAGAATTAACCGACGAAGTAAACGCAAGCGTTTCATACCACTTGTTTTACTAAGTCGTTTAATTAGATTTCTCATACGAGTGAGGTAAAGGTTTGTATATACTAATAGATTGGAAATCGGTTTGAGAAAACGAGCTTTGTAATAAAATAGTGTTGAAATCGTTTTGATGAAAGAATTTTGATATTTACTACCAGTAATGAAACCTTTATATTTTTAAAATGACAAATCACAAAGAAGATTGTAGGAACAATCAATCACTAAAATTCACATTCGAAGACGTGAATAAAATCCAAAGAAATCGATACCGAATCCATCAAAATGGACATTCCCAAAAATCAGGAAGAAAATGTCGTCAAAGTCGATAATAAGTGATAATAACAAAAGGGAATCAACACGAATCGATTAACATTGGAAATTCAATCCCAAAAGGCAAAATGGACTGAAACAGCAGGTTTAGTCGACTGAACAGAGTTTTCAGTCGACTGACCCTGTACCTGGAAATTTTCCAAGTTCAGTAAACTTTCTGTTTCCAAGTTCAGTCGACTGAACAGAAGATTCAGTCGACTGAATCATGCCTGGAAACTTTCGGGTTCCAGGTTCAGTCGACTGAACAGACTTTTCAGTCGACTGAATCTTGCCTGGGCTATTTTTCAGCCTATCCAAATGAAGGGCAAACTCTTCCAAAATGCAACCGGATGAACATTGGCTTTAAGCGTTTATACCAATCGGCAACCCAGCCCTATATGCTCCTCGATGCATCACCAAAAGCATGATCAAACACCCATAAAAGGATTTTCACACAAATTTGACTTAAAAACCCAAAAATTGGAATATTCACAGAACCAATCCAAATCAAGAGCAAATTCACATGAAGAAGTGTTAGGAATTCAAACCTAACAACCAAAGAAAATTATAGTCATAGATGTGAGATAAAAATCTCACCTTTGAACCCAAAACAAATGAATGAGAAGCTTGAAAACAAGGGAAGATCAACCACACTTCAATCTCAACACAAGAAGCTTGAATCTAAGCTTAAAAGAAGAACATTCCCAAAATTAGGTGTAGGAATTTCTGAAATTGATTAAGAGAATGAGTTGGAGAAGAAGAAGAAGAGAAGCTTACCAATGGGTTCTCTTGAATTTGGAGCTAGAAGTCGGATTTACAATAGAAAACTAGGGTTTTGGAGTTTTAATTTCCCATCTCTCCCACCATTGATGCTTTAGAACTGAAAAGAAGAGAAAGTGAGGGTGAATGGGGAGGAGTGGCTCAGATTTGAGTATAAGTTAAACATAGGGCTGAACCCAAACCCAAACCCAAAGTGAAAACGTAGCAAAAATCAACTAACTCCAAACATATCGAAGCTTATACTCAAAAAGGTCGCAAACGGCATTTTAAACTCAATGGGAGTGGTCCCGTGTCCTAATTCGACCGTATGCAAAAAGTAACTTTTCGGACTAAATTCCGAGTATCGATAAAATATTTAAATAAAATATTTAAATATAAAAATCGATAAATATGCGGGTTGTTACAGTTGGAGTCGCGATAACAGGGTAAGGAAGAGGTTTGGTCGGCGAAGGTGGTTGTTGTTCGGCGCAGGAGGGGAGGGGCGGCTCCGGCCATGGGTTGCGTGCGTTTCTCTTTTTTTTTTCCATGGCCAAAACTTAGAAGAGCAAGAAGAAAGACGAAAGACAGAGTTCATGCAACAAAGTTTGAGAAGGCAAACAAAGGAAAATGAACCAACAGAAGAATGCATGAGTATATGAGAAGGAGGAAGCATGCATCTGGGAACCACGAAAATAGATATAAAGGTATGCAAGCAAAGATTGGAAAATGTGAATGCACCGTTCAAAATGTGAAACGATAGAAAGTGTATGGTCAAGAACAATTTATTACAAGGAATACTAAAATTTAAATTGTTGTTGGCTTAAAACGTTAAGAATTGAGTAGTCATCAGAAGTTAAAAGGGCCAATTCGAAACCGATACAGTCACCCGTTTCACAGTTTTGTCGTAAACTGGACACCGAAACGAACATATAAATATATCATGAAGATCAGCTTGACGAGACGATCAAAACGGTATATGAATATCAGTGGTACGATCGAATTATAAAAATTCAAATTTTTTTACTACGAAAAATGCAAGAAAATCATAGAAAAATAAGATCGACGGAGCCAAAGATGTCCGAATTTGGAAAAACGACAAACTGACAACTTGCTCAAAAGATGTTTTATAATTTTTCTATGTAAAAATATTTTGGTTTTGAAAATGTTTTATTTTCATCGCTTTTTAACTGATTAAATTGAAGTAAATTTACGCACGAAATAAATTTTCGTATTTTCGAACGAAAATTTACTAGTTGCTATGTTTAACTAGACGCATTTCAAATATTAAATTTTTATTTCAAAATTTTATCTTTTATTTTTTTATTAAATTTCCCACAAAATTTCAATTAATACGTTATTAAAACCGGTTAAATCTACGGGTTGCTACACTCTCCCCTACTCAAAACTTTTCGTCCCCGAAAAGGAAGGAGGTAGGAGAATAGAAACAATCAAAAGAAAATAGACTTGAATTACATAATAAACTATTATTTTAAACCATATAAATTTCAATTTAAATAAATCTATATTCAACGATTTGTTTTTAAACTCAAGGTTTTCATTAAATTGATTTGGCTTCACATTTATTAACGTTCGGTACAAAAGGTTTCTTTCAAATGAAATTCAATTTAAATTCAATTAATCCTAGATACTCCTTTAAGTTGATTTAATTCACTTTTATTATCTTTCAAAACAAATTTTCTTCTATTAATCACACCTGTTATATATTCAACTTATTATTCTATTTATCTCCATAAACATTTTATAATTTTAAATTTAAGTTAATAACATTTATTATACGCATTCATATTTTATTTACAAAGACAATTTATATTGTATATTATCCAATTTTCTTAAATTAACAATTTCAAGATCATAAATTTGAATAGTCATTTATTATAATCATACTTTATTCGAAAAATTTAATTCTTTTTTTTATTACTATTAAATTTATTCTACTTACTTAATATATCCTATCACATATATATTAAGTATATTTACATTTATTATAACTACTCAAATTTATTTAAAAAAAATCCTTGATATCATTTTCTACTGTATAATATTCAATTACATAGTTAACCTTTTAAAATTTAGGTAAGTTGTATATAATGCAATTGAGTATTGTACCAGTTAAATTTTCTAATTTAATTATTCAGGCTTAAATTTTTATTCAAAATTTCGATTTCATTATATAATTGAAATTATCCTTTAACATAAATTTAAGAATTAAATTTTCGAGTAACTTCAAATTTATTTAGAGATAAATAAATATATATAATATATCAAATCAGATTTTAAATCATACATCAATATATATATTACAAATCAAATCATACTTTAAGAAATTCAAATCAATTTATTTTTCAAAACAAACCGTAGCAAAGCTACAGAATAATCTCTCCAATACGAAACTCGAAAATGAACGTCGATGATGCGGCCGCCATCACCGAAATTATTTTCCAGCGACAAAACAAGAGAGTACTGATTTAGAGCTTTTTAAAAATTCTTTGAAATAATTTCTATTCGAAAATACATTACACTCTAAAACATTCAAATCGAAGTTTGAAATCACCGAAAATTAAATTCTCGAATTCTTGATTTAAATTCATTTAAACTCCAAATCAAATTATAACCAAAGTTATAAATTTTCATTTATTTATATTATGAAATAGTCAATGATTTATAAAACAATAAATGAAAATTGAATTTTAACATTTCGGCCAACAGATTCATTAACATTTTAATTTTAGAAAAATTTATACTTATATCTAATATAATCATTCAAAATTATTTTATTTACTAACTTTGAAATAATATCGTGTCAGTTTGCTTTGTTCAAGTGTTTTGAAAATCCTATCGATAGCGTTGATCAGACGAATCGATCGAAAATCCAAATCAACAACAACAACTCAAACAACACAGTATATATTAAAATATTTAAATATTAATTTACAAATACACTTACTTGCTCAACAATACAATAGTGGATTTCAAAATAAGTATAGAGATTCAAATTTGGTGGAAATTAAATCAAAGAGAATTTTGATTCGAAAATAGGTTCGAAACAGAAAATAAGATAATTCAATTAACAGAATCGGGAGATGGATAAGCTTATTTAATTCATGGCAACCTTAACCGGAATGACCGTGACTTAAAGAATAAGACCGATGCTGAATTCCGAGGTAAATCAATATTCGATCTCAAGAAATAGAATTCATGTATAGCAGGAGATAGATAGCATCGCAAACCGAAGATACTGAAATCTCTGGTAAATCAATGTCTATTATAAAGGAGTTTCACCCCTTTACAAATCATTCGAAGTTTGGCGAGACCGCAGATTCATTATAAGGGTCATTCAAAATGGAGTTATGGAATGCTCTAAAATTGAAAGAAGACGAATAGTGGAGACACAAATGAATTTTAGAACCACAGTGAACGTTCCAAAATTCAAAGGAATTGAGTCAAAAAGGAAGAGATTGAAACTCGAATAAGAGTGATTCTGTAAATACATTTACCCTATATGCTAAGTTTTGCCTAGAGCTACCAAATGCTATGATACCAACTGTAACGACCCGCTATTTTGGACTATTCGCACCCGCACATGTCGGGCTTGAATAATTCAAAATACCGAATTGTTAACTTTAATTTGGCAAAACTGAGATACACAGTAAATAAATAATCACAGAATCACAGACACAGAGTAATGATATGCAGCGGAAGTGAAAGAGACAATAGTTCATGAAGCTACTATATAAATATATAAGATACATCAGAGTTTACAACAGAAGAGTAAGTCGATACATCAGGTACAAATCAGAATACATCACTGGAATCATCGAATACTGAAAGCAGAATAGATGGCTGGATCTTCAAGCAAAGCTCCAACTCCAAAGGTGAGTCTTGAATACTGGTACACTCAGTCTGACCCGAGCGTAAAGCAAAACACAAAACACTCGAGTCAGGATTAATATTCTTGTATCAATAAATCCAACTCAAGTGAAATAACAATTGAAATACAATAACTCAGAGGACGTTGTAATAACCATCCTCTAAGGATCCTTAAACTATCTACTATGTAGTAGTATACGCTAAATAGATAATGTCTATCAGTAATATAAAATATCAAAATAGTGTTAAGGCGTTACCATTATCCCCCTTGACACATTTTATAAATGTAATAGTCTATACAGCACAGTAAACTCCACCGTAAACTGGTGGGATATCAGGGAGTACTCCATAGGTATAACACAAAACAAATTCGTAGTGGTCGCGTATATAGGAATACAAGTATGACAAGGCACATGAGGCAATACCCAAGGTAGTGAAACTACCGTTCGCCTGATCCGGACTGGTGAGAACGCATCGCCGCAACGATCGCAACACCGCGAAACAACACTCCTGAAATTCCGAGGGTGCACCAATCAATCACAAGTAATGAGTAGTAGTTACGAAGAAGTGAGTCCGCTCGAGGTGGCTAACCCCATTTGGCCTGGCACGGCTCCTAATTTTAGTCATTTCCAATTTGACACAAGTGTCAAGGCTATCCATTATCGTTCTCTTTCTTCAGTCATCACGTACATCATTCCAACCACTTCATTCTGGATCATCACTCTGCGTATAGTTATTAAAGTGGTTTTCGGTTTAGACAGAGAGTATGTCCATAACCGATTCCGGTCTCTTTAATAACTTTCGTAATTATTACACCGATTGGTCGTTTAATAAATTTCAAAACCAAATCAATTACAACTTCAATTAGAATTTATAATCAACATTTCATTCGTCTTTCGAAGTCGATTTCCATAATTTACGTTTCAAAACTTCCAAATAACCATTTCAAAGTCTTACAATTCAATTTCAACTTTTATTTAAAACAATTCAAATATTGATTCAAGTTCGTATATAAATTTCATTCCGAAATCCTTTAAATTAAATTAATTTAACATTCAAATCAATCTAAACTCATTTATCGATTTCATTCAATATTCGTTAAGTTACTTTATCATTCAAAACAATTTCTATTAATTTCCAATTCATTAAATGAATTTCTTAAGTTCAACTTCATTATATCAACTTATAAATTGAGTTCAATTAGATTCGTCAAATCAATTCTTTAAATTACAAGTCTTACGTTAATTTTAATAAATCTCATTCATTTCACTAAATCACATTTTATTTCTTGTTAAAGAAATTCAATTTTCACTTATTTATTGACTTCGTTACAAATTTCAAACTCAATTAATAAAGAACTAAATTTCATATAATCGAGAAGTTTCAATTTCACTTATTAACTTACTTAAATAATTTTTCCAAACTTTAATAAATAAAGAAACGCAATTTCATTTATTAACGAAGTTCAAATACACTTTTTCAAAAGTTTAATTTCTCTTATCAAAGAATTCAATTTTTATTCAATTATCAAATAATTAAATCTCATTCAATTATTTAATAATTTCAATCTTAATTATTAATAATTTCAAAACTTAATAATTACAAACATGATTATCAATTCAACTTAATTATCAAAATCATTTCCACTTAATTATGAATTCAAACTTAATTATCAAATCATTCAACTTAATTATAAATTCAACTTAAAAATTTCAAACTCAATTATAATTTCAAACTTAATTATAATTTCAAATTTAATTATTAAATGATTTCAAACTTAATAATATCAAAACTCAATTATTACTAATTCCAAATTATTTATTAATAATTAAAAATTTAATTATTAAATAATTAAATTTCAAACAACGTTCTGTCATCAATTACTACGTTAATATTTATTTCAGATTTCAATCTTTACATTTTCCCTTCAAAATTCAAATTCCAACTTCATTTCAAAACCTATTCTTTGCTCGAATAAAATCATTATTTTATTTTTAAATCAAATTATTGACCAATCGGATTTTTATTTAATTCTCTATCCTAGGTCAAATTCATTTTGGATATATATCATTTCAACCCGATTCCAATTCAGTTCAAATCAAAGCATACAAAAGGGAATTTGCAGTGTGATAACTGGGATGGTGTCAAAATAAATACAAGCAATAACGACAATCAATATCAATCCAATAATTTATTCGAATAATCCAGAAATAACCGTATTAATTTACATTGTTGTTTGTGCAAATTAATATAATTATTTCTAGAATCTACACTATCATTTCATGTAGATTAAAGATTATTTCACTACTTATTCATATAGTTTTTCACTTGCCATTCGATTTCAATTTTACACTATAACAATTAATCCAATATACGTTCAATGGTTCAAAGTGTAATTATCACTATTCTTCATGTCAATTAATTTAACAATTTAAAGGGGTCATATTTAACTAATCAAATTCCACATATATGTCGATTCAAAATTTAATTATCCTACGTCAAATTCAATTGCATAATATTTATCACTTTATACATTACAATTTAACATCCAACATAAACAACCAACAATCAATCAATTATCAACCAAACTGGATTATCATCGTATAATTAACAGATAATGGTGTCAGATATCACTGGTGAACTGATACAGGTAATAGCATATATAATAGTGTAAATAGCTAACAACAGAATATTCCAATTGTCGTTTCAATTAAAATCAAATTTAATAAATAAAAGAACATTAATCGTGAGTGATTGCTCACCTTTCGAGGCTAGAGATATTTGACGATGAAACAAGTTACGAAATCCAGGCATAAATCTCAAAACAAAGCAAGATTTAACTCGAATCGACGAACAAAGCTGATAATAAAGAGTCGATGAATTAGAATCAAATTAGCTTGAAATCAAGTTTAGACGAGATGCATATTATATTATTATTTCACTTAAACCCAATATTCAATTTTCAATACATATACATTTTAAACAAATCTTAAAATAAAATAAAAAATTTGAAATCAAGCATATATACACAAACTATCAACCTATACATATAAATATACAGTAACAGACATATGTTTACAATAACGTTTACGTATAAACCTGTTATATATATAGTTAGATCAAACGACTATGTAGGTTGTATATATTCACACCTGATGTGTAGACAAAAACAACAAAATGTACAAACCATATACGTACATATATGCTGATTACTCCAAATCAACATGCAGACACTATATATATGTGTGCAACCAACTATATGTGTACCCAGCATGGCATGCATTAAACTAATATTATCTCCTATCAAATAGCCACACTTTATTTCAAAAACTATCATATTAACGTATATATATTATAACATGGAATATGCATATACCTTTACCAAAAATCTACAGACTCGTATATATATATACATATATATATATATATATATATATATAGTTTATAATAAGGAGAACAAAAATCCGGCTTATGCTTCGGAAATATAGGAAAGCACTTTTCTAAAAACAACTTACCCAAACTAAGCTCATTATTTAATTTGTATATATATATATAGACTTTATATTCTCATCACTGATTTAAATCGTATATTTTCCAACGGCAATGAATTGAAAACAAAATGACTAGGAGAAGCTTATATATAAACTAATATCTAAGTTACAGGCGTTAAAAGCAATGTTTATTTTAAAGTCAAGATGAAATCTAATATAATATGCTGTAACCAGACAAGAAAAAAAATGTAAATAGGTGTGTATGGTCAACATATTCCTGTATAACTTTCATATTTTAATCACCTACAGATTCATGCAAATCATATATACATAAGTATTATAAAACTTTGCATATAGAAGCAACAGATTAAATATAACTAACCTATATCTTACAACTTAGTAAACAAGGGGGAAGCATGGCATGGCACTGAGAGAGAGGCAGGATGAGATTTCTGAAGGGCGGATATGACATGGCGATGCCGAGACTCGGGTACAATGATGCAGCAGAGATGATTAGTGGGGTGTGATCTTGGATGGAGGGCGTTGCAACCATGTGAAGAGGCGTGATTTGTGGTGGTTGAGGGGGTCAGTGGCTAGGCCGAGAGTCGGAAGGCTGTTGGTCGGTGGTTGGAGAGGGTGGCGGCAAGCTTCGATGGTTGGAGCGACGGTTTTAGGGTAGTGGCTGGTCTTGGGCGACGAAGGGAAGGAGTGAACGGCTGTTGGTCGGAGGGAATGAGCTCGGCAGTGGTTGGAGTCGTGATGACGGGGTAAGGAAGAGATTTGGTCGGCGAAGGTGGTTGTGGTTCGGCGCAGGAGGGGAGGGGCGGCTCCGGCCTTGGGTTGCGTGCGTTTCTTTTTTTTCCATGGCAAAGACTTAGAAGAGCAAGAAGAAAGAAGAAAGACAGAGTGCATGCACCAAAGTTTGAGAAGGAAAACAAAGGAAAATGAACCAACAGAAGAATGCATGAGTATATGAGAAGGAGGAGCATGCTTCCGGGAACCACAAAAATAGATATAAAGGTATGCAAGCAAAGATTGGAAAATGTGAATGCACCGTTCAAAATGTGAAACGATAGAAAGTGTATGGTCAAGAACAATTTATTACAAGGAATACTAAAATTTAAATGGTTGTTGGCTTAAAACGTTAAGAATTGAGTAGTCATCAGAAGTTAAAAGGGCCAATTCGAAACCGATACAGTCACCCGTTTCACAGTTTTGTCGTAACTGGACACCGAAACGAACATATAAATATATCATGAAGATCAGCTTGACGAGACGATCAAAACAGTATATGAATATCAGTGGTACGATCGAATTATAAAAATTCGAATTTTTTTAATACGAAAAATGCAAGAAAATCGCAGAAAAATAAGATCGACGGAGCCAAAGATGTCCGAATTTGGAAAAACGACAAACTGACAACTTGCTCAAAAGATGGCTTATAATTTTTCTACGTAATAATATTTTGGTTTCAAAAACGTTTTATTTTCATCGCTTTTTAACTGATTAAATTGAAGTAAATTTACGCACGAAATAAATTTTCGTATTTTCGGACGAAAATTTACTAGTTGCTATGTTTAACTAGACGCATTTCAAATATTAAATTTTTATTCCAAAATTTTATCTTTTATTTTTTTATTAAATTTCCCACAAAATTTCAATTAATACATTATTAAAACCGGTTAAATCTACGGGTTGTTACATATTCAAATTTGACTTCTCATTCCAATATCAATTTCATTCAAATCCATACGATGTACACATATCATCCGAACGCTATATCAATCTAATTGCTCGCTCGATCACACAATTTCACTTCCAAACTAGTATCGTCCACCCGACTTCCTAGTGTGGACACAGATCTGGTTTCTTGATCAGAAACTATCATTCTCCTTGCATAGCTATAACTATGATAGAGAACATCCAGAACCAATCAACAATCCACATCCAGGTTCGCCGTCGAAAATCGGTGAAAAATCCCAACTCGGATCGATATACTATCTCGAAATTCTGTGCTCGAATCTGGATCAAATCACTATGCGAATAAAATAATATACGTACATCATACGTATTTATTTTCATTGATCATTGGCCAAAATCAATTTCTCTTCCATTCATATTCACTTAAATTTTCATTCACTTATTCGCATTTACCTTAATCCCCGTTTGGATTATCACTTCAATTCTTATCTCGGTTGGGTATTTAAACCAATAACAGTTTGAACTCGGACCAGTTTATATTTAGAAAATAGCTTAAAATTTTTAATAATAGATAAGTAGTTGAAAATAATTATTAGTTTGCAAAATAGCTATAAAATAGGTAACTAATTGTAAAATAGTTGAGAAATAGCTAAATAGTTCCAGAAATTTTAAATAATTGCAAAATAGTTGTAAAATAGAAATTAGTTTGTGAAATAGTTGAAAAATAGCTATTAGTTTAGAAAACAGTTGAAAAATGATTAAATAGCTCCAAAAATAATTGTAAAACAAGTATAAAATAATTTAGCTTAAAGAAAGAAAGGTTGTATATATTAAATGGCTTAGTAAAATAAGTTTATATTAAAACAATTTATATTGAAAATAGTCAAGAGCCAACTGTTCACTTTCTCAACAATTCAATTTAAATTTCCAATTAAATTGACCCAGTTCCAATACAAATAACTCCAAATTCCATTGGACTTGGTTTATTCTCAATTCAAGTTGAATCAATCTTGATTCCTTTTCCAATTTAATTCAAATTCTATTTGATTTTAATCCTGTTCAATTTTAATTATAATTTCAAATTATTCCAATCAATTTGAATTATTATCAATTTAATTTCAGAATCCAATTCTCAAAATTCCATTATAAATCATTTTTATTTATGTATTTCAAGGTTCAATACAATTTTATTTGTTTTCAAAATTTAATTTATTATTCAATTTTATCTTCCAGTTTGAAGCCAGTTCTTAAACAAGTTTATTTTACAATTCAATTTTTCAAATTTATTTTATTTATTCAATACCAGTCTCAATTTAAAGATTTTCACTAACAATAGGATGATATCATCCAATTTATTTTGAAACGTCCATCCATTATCATTTTTAAATCTCAAACCCGTTTTGAGATCACACAAATTCCCAATTCAAATCAACCATTTAACTTTCCAAGTTAAATTTCAATTTACTTAATCCAATCAACCTTCCTCAATTTGAATTCCCGCTTCAAACTTCAAAGTTCTTTCCCTCTTATAAGTTCACAACTTATATCACTCAGGGTTTCTACATCATACTTCAGGGAAAATCAAAACTCAACCTCTTAGAGTTTATTTAAAATTATCTTTGATATCATGTATATCCATACATACATACATATTTATTTCTTGGCCCTTCCAGCCAAGTTTTAAAATTTTAAACCACCCTGGGTTTTAAATCAAAATCAAACTTCATACAACCCATTGTTTTCAACAAGTCCCAGTTATCCAAATAATACCTATTTATTATTTTTCATTACTTTAAAACAAAATTTCCGAATTCTGGGACTAGATTTAGAATTTCATTTTCAATCCATTAAATTTTAATTTGGTTGTATTTTTGTTTTTACTTACTTTAATTCCAATTCTAGACTTCGGTTTGGTTGTATTATATTACTTCTTAATTTTAATTTCAATCATTAACAACCAATCACCTTAATATTTATTAGAAGGAAATATTGCTTTATATATATCAATATATATTTTATATAAAATCTTTTAAAATATTTATAAAGAAAATAACAAGTACGCTGTTAACTCCGATAGGCTCGCGACCTAGCGACCTAAGGAGTTCTACGGCCGAGCGACCCAAGGTTTCAGCAAGAAAACAGCCCGAGGGTGTACGCGACTTAACGGGATAAAGGTGGAGCGACTCAACCATATATGCGACCTAAAGAAGAAACGGCACGACCTAATTATAGCACGACCTAGGGGATGGAGCGATCTAACCTCTTACCAACCCAACGACTTAATAGAACAAAGCGACCTAACTGCTCAACGACCTAATTACTTAAAAGAGGGGTTTGCAACCTAATGAGTTCAGCGACCCGAGGGGTCTGCGAATTAGCGACCTAAGGAATGGGGCTATCCACGACCTAACGAGTTAAGTCGCATTACGGTTTAACAACTTAGCTTAAGTCGCTAGATTGGTTGTCTCGGCATTGTAAAGTTACTAGCCACTCCCTTAGATCACCGCCGACCCACGACTTGCATTAGGTCATTCACGATCTAGCACTTGGTGAATAAGTGAAGCTGCTTCCTCCTAAGTCGCGACGGCCTGTTAGCTAGCTCAGGTGACCACGGAAGGACCAGTTAAGTCGTAGCTCGCTTCCGACATATGACCTATCTTAGGTCGCGCGCGACCTATACTTCACCCGGAAATCCCCTATAAATACAACCTAAGCTCCAACATGAAAGGAACTTTTTCCGATCATTTTCTTCAAAGCATTGAGACTCTACCATCCTCAAGCCAAGCCTTACTCCAACATTCGAAATTCACAAGAAGCTTCAGTCCACTTCAAGCAGGGATTCAACATATTTAACCATGAATTCGGAGAATTCTCTTGCATTGAAGTTTTTCTAGCTACTTGTCTTTTGAAGTGAATTGTAATTGAAGGAAATTGTAAAGGATTGTAATCGTATAAGCAATAAAGAAGGATTGAAGTGGACGTAGGCTTGATTATAAGCCGAACCACTATAAACTCTATGTCTCTTACTGCTTTTTTCAGTGAATTACTGCTTTTTCTGTTTCCCGTGTTAACGGGTGGTGCTTTCATTCAATCTCTATTTGCATCGGGGTGTTAGCGTCAGACTTTTTACGTTAACATTTTTGGTGCTTTCACTGAGAATCCAACTCAGGATACTGTCATCATAGCTTCACAGAAATTTGCAGAAAGGATCTCTCTAAAAACCAGGAGTTTATCGAAAATAATGGCCCCCGGAAGAAAACGCAAGTCTGTTAGATCCGATGATGTTCGCGATACTACTGCCACTTCTCCTCCTTTAAGTCAAACAACTCCAACCATCGGAGTTACACGGGCAGAGCTGGATGTCATGGTATCTGGGCTACATCGACAAATGGAAGCTCAGAATAACCTGATGATGGAAAGGTTGAATGCTTTATTTGAGGCAAACCGTCAACCAGTGTCTAAAGAGGGAAATCTTGCTGATGAAGTGCAGAATGTGAAGGAAGAAATATCCCTCAAAGGGTGGCTGATCCAGTGGAAAGGACACCTCCTCAAGCCGGAGGATCGGGGCCGCAACCGACTCTCCGTGAGCGACTGTCAAGGCAAAATTCGGAGAGAATGGTTGATGTTTGTCCCGCTGAGCCTCAGAATGATGAAGAGTATTTCTCAGGCATGGTTCGTCAGATTATGAAGGAAAGTATGCAGATAAATGAAGATGAGAAAGAATGGGGTTTCGCTCCGAGCAAAACTCCATTCACTGAAAAGATCCTGAAGGCAGAATTCCCAAGGAATTTTGTCCCTCCAACTATTCCAGCTTACAAGGGAACGAGCGATCCTAATGAGTTTCTGTATAAGTATGATTGGCACATGACGGGTGCCAGAGCCTCTGTTGAAATCAATTGCCGGTATTTTCCGGTATACCTGGAAGGAGTTGCTTTACTTTGGTTCACAAAGCTGCCGGTCCGATCGATAGACCAATTTTCTGATTTGACTCAGAAATTCAAGGAACAGTTTCGATTGTATGCGTCAAAGGCAAAGGATATAATGTCGTTATCCAGCTTGGAGCAGAATCCTGGAGAATCCATTAGAGCTTTCTTGAATCGCTTCAATATAGCTCTGGCTGAAGTGGACAACGCAGAGCCAAGAATGATTTTGACATACCTGATGAAGGCTATTGATAAGACGAGTGAGTTTGGGAGGTGGTTGAAAATGAAAGATCCGAATTCGCTTGACAAGTTCTATAAGAAAGCTGATGAATTCATGCGCCTGGAAAGCCTCCAAGCACCGGCTAAGGTGGTATCGACAGGGGCTGGAAATAGTAATGCTGCTCCGAATAAGAAGGAATCTGGCAATCAGAAGAGGGGGAACGATGCCCAAAAGAAGCAAGGAGATGCAAAGAAAGGACATCCCTTCAACTTTACCCCTCTGACTGATACCCCGAAAAACATCTACTTTGCAAACAAAGACACGATCGAATTCCCCGCACTAGCTAAGCAAAGAGTTAACGGGAAAGCTGAGAAGAATGGAAGGTTTTACCGGTTCCATAACCAACCCAGGCATGATACTAACGAGTGTCGTCACTTGAAGGAGGTAATTGAGGAACTATTGAAGGAAAACAAGCTCCAACAATATGTAAGAAGGAACAAGAATGGACCAACCTCGTCAACTCAAGGACAACAGGTTTCTGTTCATCGTCCCAGCTCAAGTGAAAAGGCAACAGCTCATGAATCAGAAAGGCCTGTTATAAATGTGGTTACAGGGGGCCCTCACCCAGCTAGCAGGAGTTGGGGTGAGATGGAAAGATACGCCCGTGCTTTGAAGTTTGCACCGGCAGATGAAAGTGTCTTTGTGTTAGAAGACGCTGCACCCCTGAAGCAGCAGAAGACTTTTAATGATGACATTATATTCAGTACTAGGGATTCAATGGGTGTTGAAGCTACTACCATTGATCCTTTGGTCATCTCCGCTGGCATTGGGCCATCTACTATGAAAAGAGTTTTGGTTGACTGTGGAGCTTCGCGCAACATTCTCTTCAAGAAGACTTTTGATCAGATGAAGATTCCAATGGCTGACGTTCAAGCTTCATCACTAAAGATTGCTGGTTTTACTGGGGAGCCGAAACAGCCAGTTGGGACTATCGATTTGTTCGTAGAACTTGGAGAGGGGCAGAGAAAAGTGGCTCGAAAACAGACCTTTGTTATTGTTGAAGAATTTTCTGCCTACAATGCCTTCCTAGGCCGACCAACTCTGGCAGCATTTAAAGCTATTCTTGCCCCATGGTGTCTGACTATAAAATTCCCCACAGATAATGGAGTCGGTGTGGTGAAAGGGGATCAGAATGCTGGGTGAGAATGTTATCTTACAGAGTTGCGTGAAGCGAGGAAGAGAGAAATGGGAAAAGATGCGGAAGCCCCAGTCCGCATCAAAGAATCAACCTTATAGCA
The DNA here is from genome assembly GCA_030765085.1 of Allium cepa. NCBI lineage: Eukaryota > Viridiplantae > Streptophyta > Magnoliopsida > Asparagales > Amaryllidaceae > Allium > Allium cepa. The sequence continues at coordinate 301,731,556 of CM060945.1, read as the reverse complement.
ATTACAGGGTGGACCCTGCACAGGCGAACATAGCAGTGCACGAAGAGAGATGGATCCAAGAAAAGCCAGTGCAGGGGAAAATAGAGTGGTACCAGTTGAAGTGACGGTGTTGGTACTTGTTGACCCGAAAGACCCGAATAAAGTGTTGAATGTGGGTTCGCAGCTTAATGCAACGGTTCAAAACGTTTTGATATCAATTTTGAAGGCAAATCTGGATGTATTCGCTTGGACTCATGCTGATATGTGTGGAATATCTCCAGAAATTGCAGTGCATACCTTGAATATTGATCCGAAGTTTACACCAGTAAAGCAGAAAAGGAGAACTCAAGGTCCTGAAAGGTCAGCAGCATTAAAGGAAGAGGTGGATCGGCTCATGGAGAATGACTTTATCAGAGAATCTACTTATCCGAATTGGGTTTCAAATCCAGTACTGGTTAAGAAAGCTAACGGAAAATGGAGAGTATGCATCGACTTTTCAGATTTAAACAAGGCTTGCCCCAAAGACTGCTTTCCGCTTCCCAGGATTGACCAGTTAGTTGATGGAACTGCGGGACATGAATTGTTATCTTTTATGGATGCTTACTCCGGATATAACCAGATCATGATGCATGAGCCAGATCAGGAGGACACGAGTTTTATAACCGATGTTGGTCTGTACTGTTACAAAGTCATGCCCTTCGGACTGAAGAATGCAGGGGCAACTTACCAGAGACTTGTTAATGCAATGTTCAAGCCACAGATTGGCAAGACTATGGAAGTTTATGTCGATGATATGCTGGTAAAGTCAAAGAAAGCAGTGGACCACATGGATCACTTGGCAGAGATGTTCTCAATCCTCCGAAAATACGGTATGAAGCTGAATCCTTTGAAGTGTTCATTTGGGGTAGAATCTGGAAAGTTTTTGGGTTTCATTATGAGTGCAAGGGGCATTGAAGCTAATCCTGCTCAGATAACTGCCTTAAGAGAAGTCAAAGCTCCTAGAACGAAGAAGGAATTGCAAAGTCTCAATGGAAAAGTTGCTGTTTTGAGTCGGTTCATTTCCAAAGCTACTGATAAATGCATTCCATTCTTCGATGCTCTAAAGAAAGGAAGAAAAAACTTTGACGGGACTCCAGAATGCCAGAAAGCTTTCGATGAGCTGATTCGTCATATGGAAACGCCTCCTATACTTTCTAAGCCTGACAATGTTGAAGATCTTTTTGTGTATTTGGCAATCTTGTCTCATGCCCTCAGCGCAGCTTTGGTACGGGAGGATGCGAAAATTCAGCGTCCCGTCTACTACATCAGCAAGAGATTCACTGGGGCAGAGATGAACTATTCGAAGTTGGAAAAGCTCGCCTATTGTCTACTGATTGCATCAAGGAAATTGAGGCCATACTTCCAAGCTCATCCCATCAAAGTCCTCACCAATCAGCCATTGAAGCAAGTCCTGTTTCGTCCTGAGACTTCGAGTCGTCTTTTGAAGTGGAATATTGAGCTCAGTCAATATGACATCACTTATCATCCCCGGAGAGTAATCAATGGACAAGCTTTGGCAGACTTCATCGCGGAATGTACAGACAAAGGTGATAGTGAGGAAGTAGTGACCGATGATTCTTCAATCCGATGGAAACTGTATGTTGATGGCGCAAGAAATGATTACTGTTCTGGGGCCGGGGTTGTGCTTGAAACCCCTGAAGGACAGTCACTGTGTTATGCTTTCAGACTAGAATTCCCTTCAACAAACAATGAAGCAGAGTATGAAGCTCTCATTGCTGGCCTAAAGATTCCTAAAGAACTGACATCAAGGCATTGCAGATCTTCAGTGATTCACAGCTTATTGTGTGCCAAGTCAAGAAAGAGTTTCAAACCAAAGGAGGAAATCTGCCCGCTTATCTGTCAAGAGCCTGGGAGCTTCTCGAGGACCTGGACCATTATACGATAAACCATATACCTCGGGAAGAAAACATGAAGGCAGATTCCCTCGCAAAGTATGCAAGCACTGGTGAAGCTCAATTATTGCGATTAGTTCCTGTGGAAGTCCTGTCAACTCCAAGCATTGATGAAATGGATATTGACTGGATCATGACTGTATCACAGGAGCGACAATCATGGATGACTCCGATATTGGATTATCTACGCGACGGTTCTCTACCAGAAAACTCAAAAGAACAGCAGAAGTTGTTAAGAAAAGCATCCAGATTTGTAATTCAAGATGGCCGATTGTAAAGGCGGGGATTCTCAATGCCATTACTCTGATGTGTGACCAAAGAAGAAGCTGAAACAATTCTAACTGAGATACACGGAGGAGAGTGTGGAGACCATTCAGGAGGTCAAACTTTACTAAAGAAAATTCTCCGTTATGGATATTTTTGGCCGGATATTAACCGTGATGCTGTGAGTTACGCCCGAAAATGTGACCGATGCCAGAGATTCGCAAAAATCCCAAGAGCACCTTCCACTGAGATAACACAGATGGTCAGTCCGTGGCCATTTGCTATTTGGGGAATGGATCTTATCGGGCCTTTGCCAACCGCCAAATCCGGAATCAGATATGCTATAGTTGCTGTGGATTATTTTACTAAATGGGCTGAATCTGAACCCTTAGCTACTATTACCTCTAAGAAAATGATAAACTTTATAACTAAGAATATCATTTGCAGGTATAGAGTACCTCAAAAGATAATCACAGACAATGGAACCCAACTTGAAAGTGAAGAGTTCCAAGATTTTTGCAAAAAATTCAAGATCCAGAAAAGTTTCTCAACAGTGGCTCATCCGCAGGCAAACGGGCAAGTGGAAGCAGTAAACAAAATTATCAAATCAACCATCAAAAAACAGCTAGAAAAAGCAAAAGGTGGCTGGGTCGATAAACTTCCGCTAGCACTATGGGCATATAGAACTAGACATAAAACTGCGACGGGGCACACTCCATTTTCATTAGCATATGGATCAGAGGCAATGATTCCGGTAGAAATAGAGGTCCCTTCACATAGAAGAATCCATTTCAATCAAGCCGAAAATGAGAAGCTGCAACTCGAAGCCCTTGACTTCCTTGATGAAAAAAGGGAATAAGCTGAGCTCAGAATTGCTGCTCATCAGCAAAGAATAGCCAGACACTTCAATTCCAAAGTTCGCCGGCGCAGCTTTGAAGTGGGGGATCTAATCTTAACAAGAATTATGACACCTACAAGCGTGCTTGGACCAAACTGGGAAAGGCCGTATGTTATAGGCCAAAAACTTCTTGATGGCACATTGAAACTTGTAACTGTCGAAGGAGACCCAATTCCAAGAGCTTGGAACAGCAATCATTTGCGCCCATATTTTACTTAAAGGCCTTAATGAAATATTGTAAAAGAATGATGAATGTATGATTCTTGTATTGAAAGCCGTTGTAAAGCCAATGCAAGTGAATAATAAGAACTATAAAGTGGATGTAGGCCTAGTTCTTGGCCGAACCACTATAAATCTTGTGTTCTTTACTATTATAGACTGCTTTGCTTTATTTCGATATATAAAATACATCAATTGTATTACTAAAATATCGATTTAATAATGCAGGCCATAAAAACAAAGCTTACCCATCACAAGACCAAGCAATCCTCGACATCACCCAACAAGCAAACGCTAAGCCGTTCAAAATTTCCATACTCAAATCCTACAAAAGAAGTGCTTCGAACAAAAGTTAGCGATTCGGCTGGAAGTGGGCCATTGCTAACTAACTCTGAATGTTTGTACAAACGAGCATCCAGTTAAATAGCCTGTGTCTGCCACCACCAACTCTCTTAACTATGAAGTATATTTCTTTGGATAAGGGAAATTGTTGGCAACTAAAAGGGAAGGGTATTTAGAAAAGATAACGGGGATCGCCGATATGAATAAATGGCAAAGAGACATGGGCAAGCAAGCATCAAACAGCAAAAGACCTCTTCGGAGGCACAAGCCCTCTTCGGAGGCATAACTCTTCGGAGGATAAAGACCTCAAATGAGGCATGCTAGAAGACTTTCTCAACAAAAAAGATTGGTATGGAATGACCGAGAGCACCTTCCTGACTGGAAGGCAAGGCGCTTGTTTACTAGCTGAGACAGTTTGCGCAGACAAGCGTCCAAATAACTTGCGTCCGCCCCGTGAATCCATACGATGATCGGAGGCACCTTCCCAAGTGGAAGGCAAGGCGCTTGTTCACTAGTTGAGACAATCTGTGCAAATAAGCATCCAAGTAACTTGCGTCCGCCCCGTGAATCCAGCCAACCATGAGGAAGAAACTTCTAGGTAGACTCGGAGGCACGCATTCCACCGAGATTTGAAATAAAACTTCACAAGTGCTGGAATGTTAAAAGCCCTCTTTGGAGGCCCATTTCACCATAGTTGAAATGCCAAAAGACCCCGAGCGGGCCTCGCCAGAAAAAGAGAGTTCTTTCTCGACATAAAGTTGCAGACTGATCGGTGGCACAGAACACTTGTGTCCGCCCCGTGAATCCGTCCAACTAAGAGAAAGAAGCTACAAACTTCCAAGCAAAAGCCCTACTCAGAGGCACACATTTCACCGTGATCTGAAATAAAACTTCACACGAGTCGAAATGTGAAAAGCCCTCTTCGGAGGCCCGCTTCCCAGCGAAAAGGGAAAAAATAAAAGCCTCTCCCTAGAGGCAGAAACAAAAAGCCCTCTTCCCAGAGGCACAATCAAACAAAAAACCCTCTCCCCAGAGGCACAATCAAACAAAAAGCCCTCTTACCCGAGGCACAAGCAAGTCGAAGCCCACTTTACCACGAAAGAAAATTCACTCGCCAAAAACAAAAGTGATTTTCTCCAAAAAAAAGGGTGAAGTATAAAAACTTCGCAACAAAAAGAAAAGAGAAAAAAACTCCTCCAAAATGAGTTGCATCCTAATAAATACGAAAAATATTTCCTTGAAATGGAAATATTATCCTATAAAGTACAGATGCAAACCTCCTTCAAACGGAAAAGTTGTTCTCTAAAGAAAGAGTACACGTCTTCTCGAAATAGAGGAATTGTTCTCTAAAAACTTTGCCAATGTGAAAGAGATTGCAATAAACCATGGTATGGGGGCAGCACATTATAGGTACAAGAATGGAAACAATGCTCAAACAACATACCATAGGCTCATTGCAATATCACACAAAGGAAACAAGGAACTTATATAAAGATAAAGAATAAATGTATTCTCAAATACAGACAGAAGTTTGTACAGGTAAAAGGAACATTTTATTCAATACTACGAAAATTTTATACAGGTACAGGTTTCAGGATAAAGAAAAGCGGGGGCCGATACCCGCACAATCTCCGGCTAGTACATGCAAAAAGCAAAAAGTAAAGCAAAGAAGGGAAAGCGGGACTCATCACTTCTTTCTCCCACCACCTTTAGAGCCTTCACCTGGCTTAATAGGCAATTTTTCAGGCCGGCTTGGGAGAGTTGGGGGAGAAGGAGAGAGAGCTAGTGCTGGATCAACTTCTGTTTCCTTTTCGGTAACAGAAATGCTTCTCCCTTTTTTCTTTGAAGTTGTACATTTCCTCCTCCTCTTTGAAGAAGACTCACTCCCTGGAGTGACAAGAGCAGACAATTTTATGTCATCAGAAAGGGTTCGCTCCGGAGATACTTCGCCTCCTTCAAGTCCTTCGGCCTTCTGCTCCTGCGAAGCGGCTGGATCGTCCAAGTCTTGAAGGGCTCCTATTAATTCTTCTTGCGATCCCGGCTAGGAAATAGGAGTGATTTGAAAGGATGGAGGAGGAACAGCTGGAGGAGGAGAAGTTTCTATGACACTGTGCGTTTTCGCTACAGAAGAAAAGCAAAAAATATTAGTATCTCCCGCGAAGAGAGGAGATAACGGCTCATCGAGTCTTAAGTAATAAGCAAGAATTTCATCAAGCTCGGCCGAAGCAAATGAGTAATCCGCTTGACCTGGTTCGACGTTAATATTACCTGGAGAAGTGGGCTTCCTAATGTCAACTTCATAAGCTTGTGCTTCGGCGCTCTCTTCGCCTTCATCTCCACCCTACGCACTTGTAATCTCAGTTATGACTTTAGCAGGGGATGGAGAATGGGAACCGGAGCCTGTGATATCAACGTCGGCCGAAATTTAAGGAGGGACAGGGGCAATTGATGATGTTTCTTTCTCTCGATGCTCCTCTCTCATCGTCCCAGCACGCTCTCTAGCGAGCTGCTTTTTTCCTCTGGCAAGGGCTGCACGAGCTCTGTCATCCAGATAATGTGCCTCGAGTTCTTCTTCGGCATACCAAGCATCTTTAAACATATCAAGCGCGGCTTCCCATACTTCAGCCAAAGTAATTTCATATTTGGGGCCCAAAAATGTGAGACTGCCACGCCCTAGGACACTTTGCAAGTAGAAGTCAAACAATGCCGAACTGACATCGGCTTTGGTGGCTTGATGAGCTTCTTCAGCTGCAATTTTACCGGCAACAGCCTCATCGCGCTCTTTCTCAACCATAGCAAGTTGAGTTTTTAATGTCTCAATTTCGAGATTCTGGGAGCTGGTCTGTTGTCGCAACTGTGCAACTTCAGCGCGATAATCTTCTACAACCTTTTCCTGCTACTTGAGTTCATCTTCGGCCTCTCGTTGGCTAGCATGAGCATCCCGCACTTGTTGCTGAAGCACACTTTCCCTTTGATAGTAGGAAGTGGAGGAAGTAGCAAGCTCCTCTTTAAGTTTTCCAACTTCCGCTTTAAGCTTTTCATTATAAGCGGCGATGCTCCTCATCTCTGCGCCATGTTGATTAAGAGTCTTTTGCCATTCGGATTTATCGTTATCCATGGTCAACATAGCCTCAAGGTTCGCACGGTTCACTCTTTGGAGTTCGTCAACAAGTTTCTGCCAATTCGACATTCTCTCAATATCAAGCTTGACAGCATCAAGATTTCGCAACATGGCTGGTTTGTCGATTGGAACCAGATCAAGTTCAAAGCGAACTCCCTTCAAGCACCAGTTTGGAAATCGGCTTTGAAGGGTAGCTGGGCCTGGTCCAACCTGATATGAGGGCCTGCCAATGATCGTCTGAATGTCGGTACGAGCAAGAGCGGGAGATTGAGGAGGCACCGAAGCAATGGGCTCTTTAAGAATGTCAGATGATGACTTTTCACCGTGCTTGGTCCGTTTGCTCGAATCTTCGGCAGCATGGCTCTTTCCTTTGTCATCATGGGATTTTCGTTTAAGGGAATCATCCTCTTTGTGGAAAGAGTCACGACGTTCATCCCCTCTCCTGTACCATTCTTCGTATGCTCTTCTCTCCTGAGCTTTTCGAGCAGCCCTCTCCTCATCAGTTTCCCTATGAGGGGGAAGATAGCGCCTGTAACCATATTGATTGCGCCTTCCATACTGCTTAAAGTCATCATAATACGAGCCACTTCGCCCCATTGAAGAACCTGAAATTGAAAAAGAAGCATAACTTGAGAATCTTCAAATTGCAAGGAATTAAGTGCATATTAGTGCCAATAAATCCTAAGTGTGTGTGGTGTGTGCAAACTACACGCGCCGAACTACGAACCGCTCCTCAGTTGGGGGGTGATAATAGATTTTACAGCCAATGTCGATTCTTGAGCTGGAGGAGTCTGTTGAAGAGCAGATCTCGCTTCAATCACTGGAGATACAATTTTAGCAGCGGAAAGATCATCTTTAAAGAGTTCTTGAGACGTAACTATAAAGTCACTCAACCCTTCGAAAGTGTCATTACCACTGTGTTCAACAGGGCTCTTCACCTTAACTCCTTCATCAGTAGTCTTCCCGGTTTGTTGAAGATCTTCTTCTTCTTCGATAACCGGGGCAAGAGCAATTTTACAAGATGGCCCCGCAATGTCAGTTGGAGTAGAACATTTTACCAACGAAGCCTCAGTTGTAAGTTCCTTCGGTACGGGTTCGTCAGTAGAAACTGGGGCATCTAATGCCTTAGCTGGGGAATCAGGGACTTCGTGAGGTTGTGTAGAGCGGGAAGAATGTAGAAGTCCAAACTGATGTAGAAACTCATCCTTCAACAGAAATTTTATACTCCTCTCCTCAGCAGCCACGGCATTTAGTCTTTCAAAAATTTGTTTGCGGCTTGAATCTCTAGAGGGGAGAGGAAGTGCTGAAAAAGAAAAGAATAAAATTAGCAACTGACAATTCGGATCTCGAAAAAGCTCGAAAATGGAAAAAATAGAAACAGGTAATCTTACTTCCTACTCTCCAGATGGCATAAAACCCTGGGGGCAGCGAACGAAGAAAAACTGGTTCAAAAAGCCATGAGCACTTTCGAAAAGATCAGTAATAAGCTTGCGATTCCTAGCGCTTCTCACATGAATTAGGGAAGGGTGGTCTTTATTCTTAGCAAATGAGCATAGTAGAAAATTTCTTCGAAACTCGGCAGACGATCAAGAGTTCTCCTAAATAAAACACATAACCCCATCAGGATAGCATAGCCATTGGGATGTAGTTGGAACGGAGAGATGGTCAACCGAAGGAGAAGCGTTCGAAGAAAATCGTTAAAAGGAGGAATTGCTCCACTTAGGCACATCTGGCGGTTGACTGCGACAAAACCGCGAGGTGGATTATCGACAGTATCATTCGGCCCGGGAAGTAAAGCATCACTCTCAGCAAGGCCAAATTGAATGCATAACTGGTTAAATGCTCTCTGGGTTAAGGTAGTCGGAGTTCTTTCTGGAGGATTCACTACGGGAATAGCTGTCTTAAAGATCTCTCCAGCTTGAGCTACCACTTCTTCTTGATGTGAAGCCATTCTACATAAACAACTGGATATTCAAACAAGAAGGTGCACGTTTCCTAAATGTGTGAAGTGCTGTGTAAAGCTAACAAAGCAACAAGCAAATATAATTGAAATTAAACATGTGTCAATTGCAATATTTCAAGACTTGTCGCTTTAAGTCCAAATACAAATGCAATATTAGCGCAAACAAATCGACTATAGTTGGTTAACATTGTTTTAATACTTCACTTGAGTTTGTTGATTCACAGAATTTCATACAATTTCTTTAAGTTAATTATCCTTTATCAACTAATCTGTCATTTGATGTGGGCAATAAGTGGCAGTATATTCGCCCTAGTTTTCTGCAAATGTTGTATTTAACAGGTTATTAGCATCAAATTTGGTATAATCTGTTAAGAAAGCATAGCAAAGTCATGCAAGTTATTTCGGCAGTTCAAAGTTCGAGTTGGAGGTGCAATCAAGTTCTATCAAAAAATTTAGGTTTCCAACTTGTTCAAGTCCTAGGCCGTATGGTTTGAGTTAAAAGTACAAGGCATGGCAATGCGCATCAAAGTCCTAAGTCGTTCACAATCTAAGGTTAAATCACAAAGCTTCAAGTCAAGGAGGTGAAAATTCGCTCAAGTCCAAGGTCGCTCGCGACCTAACGAGTAGGATGAGATGGGTATAAGTCGCAAGAAGCAATTCGGCAGTGGAAAATTGTCCAAGTGCTAAGTCGATTGTGCGACCTAAAGGCTAAGTCGCTTGCACGACCTAAAGCCTAGATCGTCCACGACCCAAAAGGTTTCTTGCGAGTTAAGTTGAGTCGTTGGTCCTTTAAATCGTGAGGCATGGTAAGAATAAAAGGCTTCAGTTGAAAGTAACGTGAATTTCTCTAAGTCCTAGCTCGGCCACGACTCAAGGCTTATGTCGCATCTAGTTAAATCGGTCAAAAGTTTGAGTCGCGAAAGTTGTCAGGTCGGCAAAATCAGTTAGGTCGCGGGGACTTTTAGGTTGCCCAGATCCTTTAAGTCGTTTCTGGAATGATGCAGCGACCTAAGGCTATTTCCCGTTGGAACCGATAGGCCCTACTACTCACCAATTACACTTTTCCACGTGTTTATCAACCATTGTGTCGTTTGAAGCATTCTGTCTAAACCTAAAACCCATTAACCCGATTAGCCACGAATCCTATCCTCTGCTCAAACCTCTAAAAGCATCATCTTCCCCTTCGAATCTTCAAGAACCATTGCCAAACTTCTCGGATTCAAAGCTCTTACTAGCTTCGAAGCTAATCGCTAGCAATTCGATAGGAATCAAGGGGCCAGTTCGAATATCGAATTGCAACATAACAACAAACTCGTGTGGAAACGGTTATGGTGGAATTGGCGATGAGTGTAGTAAGTAAATGCTCGAGTTTACCTAAAAATTCATTGATGGACTTAACGGTTGAAGGAGGAGAAAGTCTCAAGCTAAATTTTTAACCTCGGAGGATCGTTAATGGCGGTTTAGAGAGTTGGAACAGATGAAATGAGGAAGTGGCGAGCTAAGCAATTTATACGGGGTGAAAGAAATGCATAATGGCATGCGACCTAGCAAGACCAATAAGTCGGCAACGACCCAAAAGCTGGATCGGAGCACACGACCTAAGGAATAGGCGTGTACGCCGAGGGGCAAATGTTAACTCCGATAGGCTCACAACCTAGCGACCTAAGGAGTTCTACAGCCGAGCGACCCAAGGTTTCAGCTAGAAAACAGCCCGAGGGTGTACGTGACTTAACGGGATAAAGGTGGAGCGACTCAACCATATATGCGACCTAAAGAAGAAACGGCATACGACCTAATTATAGCACGACCTAGGGGATGGAGCGATCTAACCTCTTACCAACCCAACGACTTATAGACCAAAGCGACCTAACTGCTCAACGACCTAATTACTTAAAAGAGGGGTTTGCGACCTAATGAGTTCAGCGACCCAAGGGTCCGCGACTTAGCGACCTAAGGAATGGGGCTATCCACGACCTAACAAGTTAAGTCGCATTACGGTTTAACAACTTAGCTTAAGTCGCTAGATTGGTTGTCTCGGCATTGTAAAGTTACTAGCCACTCCCTTAGATCGCCGCCGACCCACGACTTGCATTAGGTCGTTCACGATCTAGCACTTGGTGAATAAGTGATGCTGCTTCCTCCTAAGTCGCGACGACCTGTTAGCTAGCTCAAGTGACCATGGAAGGACCAGTTAAGTCGTAGTTCGCTTCCCTCTAACTCGCCAGCGACCTATGACCTATCTTAGGTCGCGCGCGACCTATACTTCACCCCGGAAATCTCCTATAAATACACCCTAAGCTCCAACATGAAAGGGAATTTTTTTGATCATTTTCTTCAAAGCATTGAGACTCTACCATCCTCAAGCCAAGCCTTACTCCAACATTCGAAACTCACAAGAAGCTTCAGTCAACTTCAAGCAGGGATTCGACATATTTAACCATGAATTCGGAGAATTCTCTTGCATCGAAGTTCTTCTAGCTACTTGTCTTTTGAAGTGAATTGTAATTGAAGGAAATTGTAAAAGATTGTAATCGTATAAGCAATAAAGAAGGATTGAAGTGGACGTAGGCTTGATTATAAGCCGAACCACTATAAACTCTGTGTCTCTTACTGCTTTTTTCAGTGAATTACTGCTTTTTATGTTTCCCGTGTTAACGGGTGGTGCTTTCATTCAATCTCTATTTGCATCGGGGTGTTAGCGTCAGACTTTTTACGTTAACATACGCGCTCATATATATACACTCAACTCATTCTCGAGTACTTTGGACTCTATTTAATGAGAAATCCCCACCAGATCCAAGGTTCTCGCTTAACCTTTCAGCTCTAATACCAAATTGTAACAACCCGAAATTTTCGATCCCGAAAATTCCAGATAGTTATTAAAAAGAAGAAGGAAATAGAAGAAGAAGAACAAAATCAACATCTCACATCCGCAGCGGATAAAATATAACAATAAATAATAACTGTTTACAAAAGAATACTAATTCTGTCGATTACATTTAATATACATTAGAGTTTCACATACATTCAGTCACTGAATATATACAATTATCAAGTCTCAGATTAGTAATAATATAAATACAGCGGAAATACTCTATACTCTATTGCCATCCAGCTCGCCTCCTGAGCTCCAGAACGTACCTATCTGAAAATCTGTAATACTCGGTCTGACCCGAGCATTACACCAAAGTAACACCCGGGTCAGACTGGAAACCAGCGTGATTAAACCCAACAAACACGGAATACCACAGCATATAACTTAAATGAAACCCGGGATAACCTATATTAGTTTATCCAATACACAACTTGCTATAGACAACCCTTATTTCACATATGAATTTCTAAGTATCAAACTTAGATAAAATAATCCAATTCACTTAAATCATTCCATTCCTGCCTATAGGTTTCACAAATCAATTTATAAAAAATCCGAAGGGGTTTCGAATATTTCCTAATACCCGACCCAGTCTCTTTGAAACCCATGCTATCATAACCCAAGTTATTCAAATGAAATACACAACATTTCATACCATAAATATTAACCCATTCAAATCATCCAATACCATTCAATCATTCATAATCAAATTTGATCCCTTCCAAATTAATTCAATTGATTCTAATTGAATTTCAATCTTCAATCACTTAGTTTTCTTTACTTGATAATTAATTAATTTCAAATCTAATAATTCAATTATCCCTTCAACATTCATCAGCATTAATCAACCTGGATTAATTATCCTTCAATTTCATTTAAACAACTATCTTTAAGTAACTTCACCATATTTCTTATCCTTAACCAAACGATAATTAATCTTAATTACTTCATGAACAATTTAACTATTTTAGTTATATTAATCTTTAATTACTTATATTAACTTCACATAAGTCACTCATTATTGATTCATCAATCTTAATTAGTCAATCTTTAATTACGTCATTGATTATATAAATTAATGATTTCCAATTATAATTTAATTTATCCTAATCTAAATTAATTTCATTCAACAATTAATCATTAATTACAGCACAAAAATTAATCATTCTTGATTTATCTCAATTTTTAAATTAACTATCAATTTATTTACTCCTTTAAATAAATAAATAAATTTCCTCTTAATTAATTGTCTTAATTAATCTCTTAATTAATTACACAAAGTAATTATATTTTATTTTAATTTAATTAAGTAATTATTCATCAAACCGTCCAATGACTATTCTGAATTAATTAAACTTCATTAATTAACTTAAACCACAATTAATTAATTCCAAACCCTAATTTACTAAATTAATTAACCCAAATTATTAATTAATTGAACTAATTAATTATTTATTTATTTTAATTACACTTCAAATTTAATGAACCAGAATTCATTAAGCCCTTAACAATATTAGAATGAAAACGTTCTCTTATTTATAACATTAAATCTAAACAAATTTAAAAACCTGAACACTTCGAGTCAACCACAATTAACTCGAAATCAAATCAAAACAAAATCACATCATCTTCAATAGCACATCCAATCAAGATATTCATCCAATTATTATTTAAATAACCATTTAAATTTAAATAGAAATCCACAGAGTGAGATTTACTCAATTATTTTGTTGTTTGCAGTCCATCCCAAACAAGCTTGTTCTTCATGATTTTTGAACTTGAATAATGATTAAATAATTTTATGAATATTTCAACAATTTGGACAAATCAATTTTTTTTATTTAATAAATTTTCATTTTACCTAATGGGTTAATTTCAATCTAATTTTCTGTTTATAAAATATGTTCTAGTTATCAAATAATTATATAATTTAACGAAATAAATTGATTTCCATTTTGTAACTATAATAACTAAATCTTTATTTAAACAAACAAATTATATTTTCTAAACTAATTTCCTTTTCTTTCTTTTTTTCTTTTTCCTTTTTCTTAATTTTACTTGCTACCCAACTCAAACTAATTACAAACTGAAATAATTATTTAACTCGGAAACTAATATTCATAGATAAAATAAGGGTTCAATCTCACCTCCATATGCCATTGCTGCTGCACCCCCTTCTAGACGTGATCGAAACCCTAACCAAGCACTGCCTCAATCCCAATCACACACTCGAGCTCGGCTAGCTTTCAGATGGGTTGTCGTAGATACTAGCACGACCCCGCTTGCTTGCGTTGTCGACCCAAAATCTGTCGCGACCGCCCTTTGCGCATGAGCAGACACACACGCGCGACCGTCCCCTCTTGCAGTCGCCGCTTCGCCTCATTGCAGCCCCAAATTCCATCGATTTAGTCGAGTCGCGAAACCCGAAGAGAAACTCAATTCACCACTTCTTGAACACGTCGCAACTCTCGCAAGCTCAAGCTTGCATCGTCCCTTCGATTTAGTCAGAAGATTTAGGATGGAAATCATGATTTGGAACGAGATGAATCAATTTGAAAAAAAAAACGTGGCTCGGCTACCATTCCTATTTATTTATTTTGATTGATACTGTTTGATTTTCGGCCTCATTAGTCTGAAAGAATGAAGGCATATATCCTAAAGGAGGCTTCCTGAGTACACGTTGGGAAAAATATCTCTGACAATTGTACTTCAAATTTTTATTAAATAATAAAACTTACAAAATGTCTCGCTAAGCATAACGCGAAATTCCGGACACCGAATCAGACACGCCAACAGGTGTTTATAAGGTTTTACCCATATTTCGAACTCAATGGAACGTGTTTCGAAACCTAATTCGATCGTATGCACGAGTTACGGAAGTAAACAATCAATTTTTAAATTAAATCGATTAAAAAGTTTCTAAGCGTTTTGAGCTGCCAGGGTCAAACGACAATTCTGATGGCTACGAATATTAAAATCCGATAATAACTAACTATAACGGATTCAATGGAACTAGTTTCGTAGAATTCCGAGACTGTGCCTCGGAAGGCTATTTTTAAATGTCAATTTAAACAATATATTATTAAAATTGAACAAATCACCTTTAAATTTAATTTCAACACTCTCACTACCTTCAGTGCTATCAATATAAATTTTATAAGCCTTTAATTATTTTAAACGGGCTTAAAAATCCTAGATTCAGCGTTTTACCCAATTTCAAATTATATGATTCAATATTTAAACTATATAATTCAATAATTTAATTATCAAGTAAATATTGATATCTGGAATTCAATTTAAAATTAACTTTTAAATATTTTAAAATCAATTAATTATTCCATTTAAAGGTGTTAAAAATTCTAGGTCGTTAGAATCTTGGTCTCTTCGTACCAACAACAGATAATTTCCAATTGACTCATTCCCGGTTAAGTAAATATTCGAGTCCTTGTCGGAAACTTGAATTTTGCATTCATATTTCCAAAGTCAAATTAGGCCAAATTTGATAGTCGGTTATTTAACTATGAAATAACAACGACAAAATCTAGAGATTTATTACCCAAAGCTAACACTAAGCCTCAAAACCATTTCGTTTATATATTTCCTTTCTCAAACATTTATCAACATTCATATATTTATCTCCTTTATAGAAGTATATTTATAAAACATTTGTAAGGTTTCCCATTTCCAAATCTCTTAAATAAATTAACTACATTATTTAAATTGGAGAAAAGGATAACTCTAAATACTATTCATTCGTTGTTAAGTATGGAACGAATATCCCATAATACCATTTTTTTTAAAGAGTCAACCATGAGAAACCCAAACATCGAATCTTCACTATATCCTTTTATAAATTTCCCTTACCCATGAAACACATTTTGCTTTAACCCAAACCCATTTATAAACATTTATCAACCTCCTTATTCATAAATGGGACTTTAAATATTCAATCCCGATTATATAAACTTCTTTATAAACTTTCAAACCTATTACAAAACTCCCCCCTATAGACATTCACACCCATTTACAAAATTGTTTATAAACAGTCAAAACTATTCCTAAATTCCCTTTTATGAATATCCTAAAATAATCTAATATTAAAAAAATGGTCAAATCATTCTTCAAATATCTTGTTCAAAACAGAATAACCTTAAAGGCAAAGAAAATGAAAAATTAACTTTCCAAATACAAATAGAGGCTTAGTAACTACAATGGATCATTAAATTTGGGTTTATTTATCCAAGTTATATCATGAGTATTGTAGAACATTAGATTTGTAAGGGACTAACACATAACATACAACCAATCATAGGTATATGTCCAAGTTTCGAATATAGATACATTCATTATCGGTGAAAACTGTACATATAGAAGTATATTCTATATGCTTTAGTCATCATGACCCGCTTATTAAATTTAACTTCCCTGTGTCTATCACGTTATCGATATTCGGCATTTGTTCTAAATGCAAGTCACTTATTTCCCATACAATGTGTCAACGTTTTGTAATTACTACTTTAATTGGCTACTTAATGGTCTAGACGAGAGATCCTCTGATTTAAAACAATTAATTTTAAAAAGAAAACTGGTTTAAATTATAATCAATTGGGTTTAAAACAACCTTTGAAATGGTTAAAGTATATTTGGTTGGCTTAATCCTAATTATACCTTATTTAATCTTAACTAAACCAATATTAAATCATAATTAAACTTTAGTTAACTTAATGAATTTAGTTAAGTCCTAATTAAATTCTTAATGCATCTTAGATAAGGTTCAAATAATACATTATTAATTAAACCCTAATTAATTAAAATTTAATTGAATAATCACTTAATTAAATATAATTAATTAACCTACATATCTTAATTAAATAATAATTAACCATTTAATTACTTCTTATTTTCATAATCACTAATTAAAAACTTTATTAATCACTAATCAATCATTAACCTTTCTTAAATTTTACTTAAACCTTATTCACTTAGTGATAATTACCTTCAATTATTTTATTAAAAAATAAATTATTAAACTATCTAAACTTAATATATGTATGTGTTACTAATTAGTATGCAAACTTCTGGAAAAAAATTCCAAAATGAATCACTTAAAGATAGAAGTCGTGAATTTTTTCTTTGTTAGACTGCATCCATAGCGACTATCGTTTTGAGCGCAGATTGCTCTATCTTATTTTAAGTAAAGTACTTCACATAAATTCTTTATCCTGCATTTTTTGAAATAATATGTAGAAATTTTTAAAAACCTTAAACCAGGATAAAACATGAAACCATTTCCAACCACTGAAACTAGAAATCATAGTTTTTCTTTCAAATTGGATCTCACGTCCGTCGCAACAAACAGAGTAATTAACTTTCTTTCAACTAAACATATTTGATTCTTAAATCATAACCATACATCCATAGTACCATACTCTTAACATCATAATCAAACACACATACAAACATAAGGTTATATGCTTGCTAGCTCGACAACATCACATTCAATTCTCAAATTCAATACCAAACATAACATCCATCAAATCACTACCGACCAAAAAAATAACCATTTAATTTTATCATCATATTATCAGCACAATATTACATCATAATAAAGTAAAAAAAATTCCAAGAAAAATTAATTTTACTCACCAAAGATCTTTGAAATCTAAAATGCCTTAGATGCACAAAAAATCACCCCAAAAATATGTCATCTTCCACTTGAATTTTTAACATATTTTTCTCAGACATTACAAAAGTTGTCAATAGAAAAGTTTTAGAAAATTCTTTTCTCTATAATAAATAAAAAGGGACACTCAAATCATATTAATTTCGAGGTAGCTATGGTTAAAAGAAGGAGAGCTATTTTCAGACCTGAATTTCTGAGTTTAAAAGTACAATGCAAAGAAATAGGATTTTAACAATCCTAAGCTTGAAATTAGAAAAGGTGATAAATGAAAGTTTTAGCTATTGTAATTTTGTATGATTTAAAAAATAAAAATCAAGATTTGGTGTAAAATAGAGGAAGTTTAATCGAATAAAGTTGGAGAAAAATGGAGAAGGAAGAGTTTAAAAACAAATTTGCATCTTTAAAACAATTTAAATATTTTGATTTAAACAAAAATTTAAAAATAACATAAGAAGCCATGAAATTTTAGTAGAGGAAGTAAAGAAGACGAAGATGAGAGTGTAAGTGAATTTTTGTGAGTATGGACATGTGTTTATATGCAAAAAATTTGAGAATTTACCAAACTACCCCTAGATTTAAGTATACATAATATGTCATGATGTGTAAGGTCACATAACCTACCTACCCTTCCTCTCTTGTCACGTCCCACCAATCTACCCCCCTAAGGCTTATGCTTTGATGATTATAGTGATAGAAAGGAAAAGATAAGAGGTAATGTGTTTGTAGTTTGTATATATATAAGTGTATATGTATATATATGTTATTTTTTTAAAACCATGACATGTCACATCACTTCCTGACCATATTTAACATAAGATAAGACATAATTAAGTATATTATTATATTTTTAATTATCTCTTATATATGCATGCATACGGTGCACAATGGCGAACAACGTTCTCAACAACTTTCTAGTGTCGAAAAGCTGAAATTCGGAAAAAACGTTCTTCGGTCATATTTTCTATTTTTCTACGAACTATCTATTTTGGCAAACAAATTTTAAAAATGATTTTACCATCATTATTAAATAGTTATAATCGGTTTATTTATTAATAAAAACAAATTTATTTATTATTTAAAATTAGCCTGAATTATCGAAGAAATATATAAAACCGATGACATCAAATGTCGATGTTATAAATACATTTTATTTTCCAAAAATAAGACAAATTATTTTAGTTTATAATTTTGTTTGAATACATATATTAGTGTGTGAATCTAGAGCTATGCACAATCCTTATTGTTTAAAGGAATTTTTATTGATAAAACGATTTTCGGTTGTTTAATTAATATTTTACCCAGAACGATATTTACAAATTATCAATATTTTACCTCATTAATTTGTCCATAGATATTTTCCCAAAAAAATATTGTCATTTACCACTTACAACATGGTTATTTCTTATTTTTAAACCCATATCCAAATATTCGAAAACCAAATATAAATTATTCATGTGATCAATTTGCGGGTCATTAATGTATATTTGTTTTTTACTTTTTTTTTGAAATGGTACTTTACATACAACATGTCATTGGGATAACATATCACATGTCAATAAACATTCGAATTACGCTACACATGTTCTGAAATTGCAACCTCTCGCACCAAAGCCGAATCACTTAACCACTTGGACAATGGTGCTTGTCTTTTTTATTTTATAAAGGAAAGATAACCTCAATCAAAAAAGACGAGGTTTGCATTTTTCACCATCTATGATATGTCCTATTTGTGTTAGTAAATGACCAAGGCCGCGTTGAACTTTACAAGTTGCCATATAAAGAAAAATATTGTGTACTATGACTCTAAATGATAAGATACATAGTATGTTTTGAACCTATCAGACTAGGGAAATTAGACAAATAAGAATGACAATGACTAAAATCTACTTCTAAGGTTTCGATTTCAACATATTTTTCAACATTTAATAAAAAAATATAAATCTTCCTATAAAATTCATGAACAGTCAAATTAGTAAAAATAACTATACAATTTGTGATAATAGTACTTGCTATTCTTAAACACATATTGTTGTAATATATTGAATGCAGGAAAACCTTTCTTTGGGCCAGTTTCTTATTTTTGGGAATAAATATTTTAATACACATCAAGTTATTAAATAGATACAAATATTATTGAACATTATAGAAATATTTTATATAGGTATCGATGGTGGAATGGTAACTACTCTTGTAAAGGTCTGATAATTATTCTACCTTTTGCAAGTACTTTTAGACTAGACTTTCTAATGCTCATCCTCATATCCGTGTCATTTCTATTCTTTAATATAATCCACCAAACTTTCTTGTTTGTCTAGCATGTCCTAGTTCATTTGTCTAGTATGTCCTAGATTGATAGGACCAAAAGTATACTTTACAACCCACCATGTAGAGACATAGTACACATCTCGCTTTTAATAAGGTAACTTGTGAAGTCCTTATTAGATTTTTACGATACAATATTTAAGTAGATTTTGGGAATATTTAATGAAGTTGGAATCGTGAATCAAATACATTGCCTCTTTTATATATTTATAGAGTTGGTAAGTGATTGGTTGCCTCTTTTATTACATTAAGGAAGGCAACAAATAATCTACATAGGAAAGATTTATTATAAAATATAAAATTAATCAAATGTTTATTAACGAAGGCATTTTGTCAATGCTATTATAAATAGGCATGTGTAGGGTTCATTGCGTGTATTGGAAAAATTGTAGCTTATTAGGTCTTGGGAATGAGATTTATTCTAAGGCTCTCCTTTAGTAATCTTTTTGGTGAATCGGTAAAGGTTTTTGTTTGGAGGAATTTTTATTTTTGTTTTCTCCACTTCTTATCTCTTCTAAAATCTAACTGTATAGGGATCCTCTAACAATTAGTATTAGAGTCTATTACATAAATTTTTGAAGAGGGTTTGATTATAGAAAGATAAGTGTAAAAAAATTCAATAGAAAAAATTAGGGGTTATGGAAGGTGAAGAGGGAGGATTTTCTATATCTCAATGCTCTTTACCAACCATTGAAGAAAAAAGTGGAGAAATCTATTAATATATCTGAAGCAAATAGGAAGACTTTGGATAGGAAAATTACATCAGCTACTCGATGTTTTTTGGAGAATATGATGTTCCATGTTGTTTTGCTAATGAAACATCCACTGATTCTATTTGAAAGAAATTTAAAGGAATTTATATAAAGAACTCTACAACAAAATGAGGCAAAGATGATTGATTAATCTAAAATTTATGGAAAGTGGGTTAGTTGGAGAGTATCTTAATGATTGTCAAGTAAATGTGAACCAGTTGACGGCTGTGAATAATAAAATGAAAGATAATCACAACCTTTGATGTTGATGAGTTCATTACCGAAGAGCTGGAAAATGCCTGTGATTGCGTTAAAAACTCAAAATCATATGAAGTCGCTACAATAGGTTCGGTGGTTAGTAGCCTTCTTAATGAGAAGATGGGGAGAATGAACCTCATGGAAGGAAAGTGTAAGGAGGAAAAGGAAAGTAGAAATCCAATTGAAGATGTCCGTTTTGTCAGGAGACATCCAAATATGAAAAAGTAGCCAAATAGATTAAATATGGAAAGAGATTTCATCTACTATTACTGTGAAAAACCTAATCATCGACTGAGATATTATAATAAGCTTAAAAAGGACAAGGAGATGATGAAAGCATTGAAAGAGGACCAATACGAACAAAAAGCTAATAGCGATGATGAGGTGCTTTTTGGCGAGGAGTTCAGTGACGATGTCTTAAGTATGGATAAAGGAAAAAAGCAAAGATTGGGTTCTTATTTCCATATATGCAATCAAAAGGAATCATTTATTGATTATGAAGAGTAAGACGCTAAGGTGGAATCTACTAATGGTGGAGATTTGGATGTTAATGGCATATGTTCTTTTAGATTTAAGATGCATGATGGAAGGGTAGTAAAGCTTACAAAAATTAGACACATCCTAGAAATTACAAAGAATTTGTTTCAGTAGGACAATTAGAGGTAAAAGGTTGCAACTTTTCAAAACGAGGTGGAGTTATAAAGGTTTGGAAGGGAAAAAGGGAGGTGTTGCATGCGAAAAAGGAAAAAATAATGCGCACAAGTTACTTAAAAGAAAAATGAAGAATGAAGCGACTTCTTAAAATGGTTTTGGAGAGGCAAATTTTCTATAATCTGGGTAGAGCATGCAACAGAAAACTACAAAGTCTGCATAATACCTTTATAGTATGGCAAACAGTTCTGATTTATGGATGATATGCATGTTCATTGAGGGGTCCTATATATTTAGTCGTTTCTAGATTTCTAAAGTTTTCTTTTGGGAATGGAGACATTTGTTTCCATGGTAATATTGATGATTATTTGGAGCTTGAGGTTTTAGATAGAACTTAAATGACATTTATGGTATATCGTATCAAGGTGGAGATTTTTAAATTTTGCTGATATAATATTTCATATTTAAGTAGATTTTGGAGATATCCCAGTGAAGGTGGAATTATGACTTAAATACGTTACCTCTTTTGTAGATTTTATGGATTTGGAAGAGTGATTGTTGCCTCTTTTATTGCATTAAAAATGGCAACAAATTATATGCATGAGAAAATTTTGTTTTAAAAGATAGAAGTAATCATATGTTGATTAATGAAGGCATTTTGTCAAGCCTATTATAAATAAGCATGTATAGGGTTCATTGTATGTGTATGAGAGAAATGTGTATCTTGTTCGGCTTTGGATTATTGAGATTTTTTTTTCTCCACATTAAAGCTGGCTTTTTGTAAACTTTTTGGTAAATTATTAAAGATTTTTGTTTGAAGTAATTTGTTTGTTTATTTTCTTCACTTCTTATCTCCCCTAAAGTCTAATTCTGTAGGGATCGTAGGAAAAATCCCTTACTTTCCTTGGCACATATATCACGTATTAGAGAATTAAGTTCTCTTTCTTTGTAAGAAGCAGCTACAAATGTATATAAGGCCACTTATAAATTGCAACTGTTTTATTTTAATGCAAAAAAACAAATATTTTTGGCTGTTTGAGTCATGAGTTATTCAATATTTAACTACATTTTATATTACACAAAAGCTAAGGGTAATAAATCATAGAAGGAAGCTTAATAGACATATAATGGTTAGTGTAGACCGAATATGCATATGTCCAGGTATACAGATCCTGCTAATGCGTTAACCATAAAATAATTATGTACTAACATGTGAATAAAGTTCATGGTAATTTTAGCCTATTAGGCAATAAAACTCAATTAATATAATTTATATATAACAATAAAGAATATTAATATATGTTTTTAGGTATTTTATATTTTTTGACAAAAAATGGTTATAGTATAACCTTTAAAGTTGCAAATATTTTCATCACATAAAAATATACGATAAAATGGAATTGACACAAAAAACAACTTTGAATCCATGTCGTATGTAAATGGTCAATTATTTAAAATTAAGAAGGATATTTTGTATAGTGGATTTGAGTATATAATGTTCTAAAATACCTATTGATTAATTCATTATATTGAACAGTGGAGATTTAGAAACAATGAGATTTGGACGTAGGGGACAATAAAATGTGGGTAGAAGATATGGTTTCATTGTTGAATTATACTAGCAAAGTAAGTTATATTTTTTCCAGCTTCAAACATATGTACCTCCTATTAAACACTTGATCTTGATCTTCCTTCGCGGGCAGCTCTTACTTATGGCCTTTAAGGTTTTGTTGTCTACTGCCGAGGATGCCATGAAATCAATGTTTTATTCCCCTCATTTGTTGCAGCTCATTTCGGTAAAATTAACAATCCTTTCTTTGATTATAAAGTGTGCGCAAATTTCATTGCTTATGAACTTTTCATTCCTATCAGATAGGACTCTTGTCAAATAGGACATTTAATGTAGTGCTGCGGTTTTGAAGTTTCATTTATTTATCAGTTATGATTTGTCAAAAATTTATTGCTTTCGATTATATTTTGCAACATTAAACTGACGACGACACAAGTAATAAATATGTGAGTATATCATTAAACCATTCACATCCATTATCAATCACTATCCATTTTACAATAATATGTCACCACATCATCATTCTTGGATCAACATGAAACAAGTAACTAAGAAATAAAGAAATACTTGTTTAGCAGACCTTTGTTAGATCAGTAAATTTTAATCCATTAAAGATCCCAAACCCAAGCATTAATTTAAAACACCAATAAGAAAGATTGAACTAAAAACTGATAGTTTAATTTCAAAACTTAAAACCAAATATTTCAATATTAAATATGTTTGAAACTGAATTTTATAGATGGAAATTCAATCCTAAATCGGTCGTACCTATCAAAAGTAACAATTATGCTACGATTGTGTGAGACTGAATTGAGATCCAAATTAAATCTTACTTAGTTTTTAAACTACTGGAACTAAAGAAATAGTGTTATAGACACACATACATACATATGCAAATGTGTAATAACAAATATTCTACGTATAATATCCATAACAATAAAATGCATGATGGTAAAACGAATTGACAACACATTTTCATATACCATGAAATACTATGATATAATATATGAGAATAATACGAGTTTAACAACAAGACACAATTGATAAATTATTTAATCCATTGCAACTTGTCTACTAATACATGTAAATTAATAAGAAAGCTTACACATGTCCTCTGACACACATACACACATGAACATGTACTTTAACAAAAAGAACAAAGAAAAGATACTCGCTAACAAAAATAAACGAAATGTGTAATGGCGTCCTTTTCAATCTTCAAATTTCGACACTAGTACATCCATGATATTCACGTACTGAACACCAAATGTCGAAAAAACCGATTTTTAGGGTAAAAGGAAATAAAGAAAAGAAAAGAAACAAGAGGAGAACAAAAATTCAGAATCTCACAACAGAATGATAACATATAATATCAAAAGATGGTGTATAGTATACTTCAATATACATGGCATTTTAGAGTTATTAATCTATGTATCATTATCAGTTTGGATAGTTATAATAGCATGTCCTTACATTTGTCGATATATATACATATAGTAATGCAGTGGAAATGAAACCTACGTTAGGTAAACATTCATCTCCTTTCCAAGAGAACCATTGAACATCAAAGAAAACAAGTCTTTCTCAAACTGCTCGAAAGAGCACCCTGGGGATTAAGGGAAATAAAACAAAAGGATAGACAAAAGTCTAGTGTGAGAAACACAAGAAATAAGTGTGACATATAACTACAGCTTTTGAGACCAACCGAATCAACGGATTGGATTTCTACTCATAAAAACACACCATCTAATAAGTACATATAATGGTAATAATAGTTAACGTCTAGGGTGTAAAATATAAGTAAGAAATAACTGCGGTTTGTGTATACCACAACAATAATTAAGTATACAATCAAATACTTCTAAGCATATTTGCATAATTATGTAGGTTTTCCATGGAGGTGCCCTTAGTATATCGAGAACGATCTTCTTGCACAAGGATCGGAGATATCCTTCTAAGCAGCGTACTACTCTAAGGAATGTACCATAGGAAATATATGGATGATCCACGCCAGAACACCTGACACTAAATGCATCACTCCTTTATGCATATCTGTAAGTAACACTAGAATGGAGTCGCCTACATATCCATAAGAAATACTAGAATGGAGCCATCTACACCCTTGGGTTAGCTGAACACACTGGCTATGCATCCTATCTTAAATCTCTGTTGTTACCGATGGTGAAGTCACGTTCAGCGTCCCAAAACAAGAGCCACATATTAAACAGAACATAAATCCCCAAATGGATTACAACATCTCGGATAGATCATGAATCTTCATATAGATTCCACCATCTCGAACAAATCAAAAACCTCTTTCAAAGCATTGATCATATATATGTTTGAAGTGATTAAAATTTTAGGTCATCTCATATAAGTACACTCCCCCGCTTACCGGATGCTTCAAAACTAATTGATAGATTTTCAGTTAACTCAACTCGGTTCTTTTAGAAATAAACAGACAATACTTTAGTGTATTATATTATTTGGTCAAGTTCGCTAGTATAATAATCGGCTATGTTGCTCTAGAAACTATAACTTATAGAAATCAAGGTTCATATTTTTAAAACGTTTCCAGCATTCTTAACATAACCATCCCTTGTTCAGGAGGAAAACCGACAAGTTATAGCACTATAACTTCTATCCCTAATCGAACATCAATCTTAACTCTCACAAATAGATAAGACAATTTCGTTGGCTTTTAGTGTTAAGTATAGTATTATTGAATTTCTATAAACAAGTTAAACAAATACACACACTAGAGCCAATAAGCACCTTTTAACCAATTTGTAAGGCATTTGTTTATAGTCTAAAATCTCTTTTTAGAACGGTATGTACATACTAATTTATTTATAAGATTAGATATTTAATAATAAAAACAATTTAAAAAGATATTATATTACATAAGATTAACAAATTTTCTAAAACCACATATTCTTAAAAACATATTCCTAAATGTACTTTAAAATAATTATAATATTGTTTAAAACACATACTAAAATGTGAATAATAATACATATTTTATAATTTATTTAAAAATTCAAAAAGAACATGTTTTCTTAATTTTAAATAAGCCTTCTACTTTAAAAATTCATAATTAAATATTAAAATTTCATAAAAATTCCAGTATACTTTTAAAATACTCAAATATATGTTAAAACGACTTATTAGAAGGTTGAAGAACAATACCTAATTTTGACATCAATTTGAAGCATTTAAAGCTGAGAACAACAATTACAGCAATTTAAAAGTGCTAGATTATGCTCAAAAATTTGCAATTTTACAAACTTTATAGTTTTGTTGATTTTCGACAAATTAACAAACCTTTTAGGGTCTAAATTTTTTGTAGCAAGCAACATACGTAATAGATTATAAATATGAAAAGAAATCTCTAAGAATCTCCATACAAAATTTTATAGAAATTGCCAAACACAAGGCATTACCAAAGTGTATTTATAGCTATTATCAATATAAAACCATAACCAAACTGTGATAACCCGGATTTTTGGTCATTTGTTGATTGGCAGTTAACTGGATTAAATTTTTAGAAATATTGACTTGTGAATTAAACAAATAAAATGTGCTTTCTAATTTCTATTGTGTATATATATATATATACATATATATATATATATATAGATTGTAAATGGAATTATGGTTTGAAATTCAAAGTTAATATCTTAAAATAAATTATATTTAAACTCTACATTCTTTTAAATAATAGTATTTATATATAGTTATAAATTAAAGTAAAATATCATAAGTTTAAAACAAGAATAAATAAAAGTTTTAATATATATGTCTTTTGAATTATACATGAGGTAAATATAATTAGTAAATATAAAAATATAAATAAAAACATAAATCAAATTATAACATATTGGCTTTTGACATTTAAGATAGTAAGAAGAGTTTGTAAAAGTATCAAGATAAATTATTTTCTTTTTATAACTTTGGTATATATAGCAAAAATTCTTTCTTTTCTTCATTTTTGAAAATCAAAGCAAATATAAAAACTGAAAAACCAAAATAAAATCAGAGAAAAATTTACACTACTTCAAATTTCAACTGAATCAATTCAAACTCAAATCCAACATGATCAAAGAATGATCAGATCAAATTCAAGTTTCTGTTTCAAATTCAAAAGCAAATTTCCAGTTTTCAAGTTTCAAAGCTCTGTTCAACATTATAAAGGTGAGTAAAACATATATTTACTAGATCTGTTTATATCTTGATGCATGTGATAGATAATGAAAGTGATGTTGTGAAATATTTGCATGGATAAATGAATATGCTTGCATGTATATCAGTATATAGTAGTTGTGTATATATTTATATGCATGTCTGTGTTTAGATATAGAAGCCTCTATTCTTGTTTTACAAATACAAAACCAATTCAAAAATCAAATTCTCTTTCCTTAATCTCTTTTAGGTTAAGATATATAAAGGAGTTGTGTTTGAATTAACTAAATCTAATTTTTTTTAAAATATTTTTAAGTGAAAATAGAAGGTAGAAATTACTGGAAAGAAAAAACATAGTAAACTTAAAGTCATGTCAAAAATTTGAATGCCGTGATTTCAAGTTTCACTTATATAATCTAATTTGAGTTTGAAAACCATGAATTTTAAAGGTTAAATCAAGGTTTTCTAACTTCGTGTTTGGGTAGAATCCATGGGTTGAATGGGAATCATGTCTGAAGTGATTTCTGGTGATCGGAGCAAGGGGAGTGTCGAAGTCGTTGTTGGAGGTAGCTCGGAGGTCAAGGGTCTTGGAAAAAATGGTCTCTGGATTTATCGTTCATCGTGGTGGTAGCACGACGTCGTAGTAGGGTTTTAAGACCTGTTTTGTCAATGTTGTTCGAGAGGGTCAGTCCAAGTATTACAAATTTTCAGGTTAGGACGTTCTGAAGCTCAAGTGGCGAGCTGGATGGCAGGAACGTATTAAGCATTTTCCGTGGTGTATTTGAGTTGTATTGATTGTAGTATGGGACAAGTTACTATAACTGTCCGGTGTAATTGTGAATGATTGTACTCTAATATATTGTCTTTATAGTTTTCTTTGTATGAATGTTGTTATTAGATATTGTATTTTGTTCCGCTGCGATTGTGAGATTCTGTTCTATTGTTTTCTCTTTCTTCTTCTACTTTTTTTCTTCTTTACCCTAACAATCAGGAATTCCTGGCGTTAGATTGCTCGACACTTCTACAGTGAACGTATTAGTGTCCAATTTTCAGAATCGAAAATTTCGGGCCATTACAGTTGGTATCAGAGCTGAAGGTTAAGCGAGAACCTTGGCTCGGTGGGTTTACTCATTTAAATAGGGTCAGTAGTACCCTAGAATGAGTTGAGTGTATTATATATGAGAGTGTACTTGTTATTTTCTTATATAAAGATTTTAAAAATAGTTTTAAAAATAGTTTTTATATAAGCCTATATTTTTGTATATAAAGCAATAATTTTTCTAATTATTATATATATTAAGTTGTTGATTATTGAAATTGAATAAAATCATAAGAATTTAATTGGTTATATATATATATATATATATATATATATATCCAAATAAGAATTGGATTATATGAACTATACAAGTAAGAAAAGCTAGAAATGGATTCAAACCAGAAGTTAAAATCCTAAAATTTGTAGAAGTGTTTCAGTATGTTAAATTAAGTTAGCCTGATTTTATTTTCCAACAAATTGTGAGATAATATATAGTGAATTTGTTTTGAGATATGATGATCTTGGTTATTATCATAAAATGTTTGTTGTATCTTAATAAAGGGATGTTTATTTTTAAAATAAATAATGGTAAAGAAAAATGAAATGTTTTAAGGAAGTAACAATTTAGATAAATATGACTTATAAAATGAAAAGAATTCAAATTGTGAAGTTTTAAATCTAAGTCCAGAAAATTTAAATTGTTTCAAAGTATTAAAAGATACAATGAATAATATTTTTTAAATGTGGGAATCTTATCTTAAAACAAGAGTTTTTTTAATTTTTAAAGGAATTTGTTTGAATTAAAAACCAAGAATGTTTAAAATTTAAAGTATGACTTGGTGAGCTAAGTAAATAAGTATGTATATATGTAGGATATACATAATAACAAAGTTGATTGGAAGTTTCAAAATGAAATTGGATTTAACTTAGGAAAGTTAAATGGGTTGAACTGAAAAGGGAGTTATGTGTGATCTCAAAAAGGGTTTGAGTTCTGGAAATTGGTGATGGATGCCATTGATGGATGCTTAGATAATTTGGATGTTTATTTACATTGACTTATCCTGGTATCATCATGTTGTTATTAATAATCTATGGAACCGTGGATTGGATTATTTAGATGAATTACAAAGTGGATTGAGATAATATATATCCATTGCTGAAATTAAATGGAAATAAAAATTTAATGTGAAACTATTTAAATGATTTTGATTTTTAGAAATAAAGATTGAACTTATGAAAATGGAATCACTTTGAACTTAAGATTTAAATGTTAGAAACAAATTTGCAAACTAAAATTGTTAAGAATTGGTTTCAACGTGTAACATCTCACCGTTTTATACGCTTTAAATTGACGATAAACAACACACGTCAGACTCAAACCATACAAAAGGGCGGATTGTAACAACCAGGTAATTTCAACCATTCGCATCCGCACGTGTCGGACTTGAATTGCTCAAAATACCGCGTTGTAGATAAAATTTGGAAAATCTCAGAATATACAGTAAATAAAATCACAGATCACAGACACAGAGTAATAATAGTGCAGCGGAAGTAAAAGAAATAGTAGCACATGAAGCTACTATATAAATATATCAGAGTTAAATAAGATACAACAGAAGAAATAAAGTACAACAGAAGTCTCAATATGATAACTAAGTACAAATTCGATACAAAAACAGAACTGAAATAGATAAGACTGGATAAGCAGATAATCTCCAGCGATTCCAATCTCCAGAAAGTGGAATCCAATCTGTGAATAACTCAGGCTGACCCGAGCGTACATAAAAAATACAAACACTCGAGTCAGGACATACATACTTATACAATGTAAACCAACTCAAGTGAACTGTAGTAAAGGTACAAGTAACTTAAAGGATGCTTGGGACCGCCTATCCTCTAAGGATCCGTTAAACTAGTTACTATGTAGTATATTGCGCTATTATAATAATGTCTAATAGTAAAATAAACTTACTTTTAAATAGCGTTAAGGAGTGACCCAATATTCCCCTTAACACAAATAATGGCAATAGTTTATACAGCACCTGCATATCTCCTGATCGGTAGACTACGAGAAGATACTTCATAGGTACGACACAAATAGAAACTCGTAGCAAAGGCTCGATAAGGTAGGTGACACGGCACACAAGGCAATGCCAGGGTAGATATACCAATTACGACACTCGGGCATGTGGTAACGCAGCAGCCACATACACCCACCGCGGAACACATTCCCACAAAATCGGAGGGGCGCCCAAACAATCACAAGTAATAGTATGGTATCGAAGAAATGCGTCCGCTACGAGGTGCGACCTCAACTGGCCCGAGACCGCTCCTGTTTTAGCCACCTTATGCCAACTCACGGGAGTTGGGTCCACGTAGTATACCTCAAGAACGTCGCCACCATCCTACTTCATTCTGGAATCTCCACCGCGTACACGGTTATCAAAGTGGTTTTGGTATCGACAGAGGGTATGCCCATATCCGATCCCGGTCTCTTTGCCAACCAATCGTTATTATAACCCGTGGTTATAACTTAAAAATAAAGATTTTAAATCATTTCCAAATCATTTCAATATATTAAGATATAATACCTTTCCAAAACTTCCTTTCAAATCCATTTAATATATCAAAATCATATCTGTAACATCCCGAAAATTTTGGATACAAAATTTGTTAAATTGTTTGAACTTTTGAATTTAAATTTGAGAATTTCAAATGAAAATAAACTGTTGTAGAAAAAAAAAATCAATATTGCAAAGTTATATGGAATTAAATAAATGGTGAATGAAATATGCAACAAAACAAGAAATTGTTTAAGCCTTAAAAATAAAATATAAGTTATAGATTAAATATTAATAAGTTAAATCTTGAATAGAAATAAAATTTAAGAAAATGTATATTGTTATAAAATCACATAATTATTAAAAGTTAACAACTAAAACAAGTTTGCAAGAAAATATACAAACCAGTAAACTAAAATATGTAAGCAAAAGAAAATAAAATAAAATAAAACAAACTCTAACATTTAGCAAAATAAACAAGACAGCATGCTGTGATATATAAGTACACAGGATAGAAGCATCACAAAACATGCTTACATTAAATGCAAGCCTCTACAAAGCAACATACTTGCATTTAATGCTTTTACTTCCAGCATGGGTTTATTCATCCTGTACTTGTTTTAATAAGCCTCAGTACACAATCTGTTATATATACACATCAACCTACCTCTTTATTTCGTTCAACAAATTTCTGCAAACCTGGAAAAGAAAAAGAAAAAAAAAACATCACTTTTATTCAAAAATTGATAAAGATTTGCTGAGAAGAGAAACCAGAAAAATTAAACTGCAGTCTTCCAAAACCAAAGTGCTTTCTGTTTCAAAACAAATAGGTGAGTAACATCAACTTTAAGGCTTTAAGTTAACTATAAAGATGATTCTTTGTTTCATGGCATAGTATATGTTTATCTTTGAATATAGTTGGTAAATATATATAGATATACAGGCTACTCTGTATATTGTTCTTCTCTGTTATGGGTTACAGGGTAGACTTGCATTCAAACTCCAGTAGTTTTCATCTAAATCATAGTAAAGCTTCAGTTTTAAAATCAAACAAGATAATGGAACTCAATTATGGGTTATTAAAAACAGATTTAAACCCCAAGGCTGTAAGATATTATCACTAAAGTTGTTTACAGGAAATCAAAGGAAGATGTGATGAATTCAAGTATTATAAAAAGCTAATCCAAGTTAATAGCTTAAATTCTTACTACAAATCATGATTTTTACAACAGAAATGAAGATTTCTAGTTGGGTATATACAGAGCAGTTTGAGCATGAACACATATTGGTTTTCTTTGAATTTCTGGTTATAAATCAAATTATAAAAGCTAAAAATTTATTTGTAGCAAGCTTGAACATCATTGATTTTGAGAAAATTATCAGATAATTTTTTCATTGCATAAGTTAAACGAACGAGGCCATTCTAGGGTTTTGGGGTAGGATTGGTTCGCTATTATTCACGAGGGGTTTTCATCCTCAACGTGGCAATCTGGCCGATCGCACCGGGGGGAATAGGGGCGTGGCGATGTGTTGAAGGTGAGGTTGAAGATCCATGGTCACCGGAGGCTCGACGTGGTGGGGCGAGGCAGTTTGTTCTGGTGAGTTCGTGTTGCAGTGTCGAACGAAATGTCGAATTTCGTTCTCGAGTGTTTGGCTTTGAATCAAACTTTGATTTCGAGTATGGGTGTGGTTTGCGACTTGCCGAGGTGGGTGGTGTTCGCCAGAACGGCGGCGATTCACCGTGCATATGCACGGCGATGGTTTGGGTGTCAGGAAGTTTTCGCGTTGGCCACTCGAGTTGACTCGAAGTTTTGATCGGGGAAATAAGGCAGAAACTCGAAGGGGGAATCGAGTGGCTTCAGGGTTGTATCGGGATGAATTTGGACTTAAACAAATTTTGAAAAATTTTTATTTACACGGGTAGCATGGGGTTGAAACTCGAAGCAGGGAGTATTTGAGCTCGGGCGTGACTCGGGGGAGCCTCGGGTTGGCCACCTGAAACAATATATTCAGTTTGAAATTTATCGAAAACTTAAGTTTAAAAAAATTGTTATAAGCATTCTTTATAAAATGATGATTGTAAATGGAATGTGAAGTTAAATTAAACAATGATTAAATAATTTATGATTTAAAATTACTTTGCAATTAATAATAATAAATAAATAAAAGCAATTAAAATTAAAGTTGTAAATTAAGAATCGTTAAGTTGATAATTTAAGTTGATTGATTCAAAATTGATAGTTACATTAAGATAATTTATTAAGGATTAATAAATTAATATAGTCAATTGAGATTTAATTTAATTGTAATTATAAATAATAAATCATCGTTTTAAAGTAATCAAGAAAAAAAAATTATATGATTAATTTATTAAATCCAGATACATTATTTTACAAAATTGTTTAATAAATAAATAATGTAGTTTAAAATGATAATTAAGGTAAATAATTGCTAATCAATGATTTTGAAAAGAAATTAAGAATGATTTACAAACTTGTAATTAAATTGATTTATAAACAATTAAGTGTTTAAATAAATTTGTAAGTAAGAATTTGTAAATTTTGAAACAATAAATTGAGTAATCAAAATTTAATTTATTTATCCAAATTCTTATCATTAAATTAAATTAATTTAGTGGTAAATTTATTTAAATCACATTGGAAAGTAATTAACTATTGTTGTTAACTTATATTGATATCTCTGTTCTGTTTGTAATTCTATATGATGTAATTTCCATGTTATTGCACTGTGATTATGATTTGTTCTGTATTGATGTGAAAACCTTATTGCCCGTAAACGGCATTTAAACTTCGATGCGACAGGGAATCGGATTTCAGTTGGTTATCCGAAACCCACATCGAACCTGTGAATATTTGTGAATGACATCCACATGTTTTAAAATTTGACACTCACTATTCGAATTAGCCGGGAAAGGACCTTTGTGTCATATAACCCATTTCGAATATGTGATTCGACGTTATGGATAGCAATTGAAGACCGGTGTTGAAGACCGAGTATTTGCGAGAGCGATATGATGACCTGTTGATTGAATCTGCACCGAGTTGCTCCGGTATAGAGTTCTCCATATGTGATGGGGAATCCGATCAGGATTGTGGATATCCGGATTGCAAGGACTTCTTTGGAAGTGCCTTGGGTTCTGTACGAGCCCGGAATAGACTTGTATGGATAGTATGTCTGACATTACAAATTGAGATATAAAGCCGATTTCTTTCAAATATATTTCTGTTGGTGGCGGAGAATTTATTCTCTTAGCTTAACACCCTTCTCTGAGACGTACGAGCTCAGAGGTTATATAGTTGAAGGTTATCAGCGATATATTCCCAATTTGGTAATGTGACATGCTGAGTGTTGCTGTGAAATGATCATTGTGTTGATCATTTGTGATAGGATCATTTGTTTGATCGTCTATCTTGGTGATCATTTCTATGATCATTTGTTGACCCAAAGCACAGCTTTTGTATAAAGCGTGTTTTTGTGGACGAGACTTCGTCGGACCTCACACCCCGAAATGGTCAAAACAGGAAAGATGTGGCAAGGTTATTGGGGGTAGCACCCCTTAGGGTATGTGCATTTCCTTCTGGATAGAAGTGGTATCATGGTATGGTGCCCAGATACTTAACTTATGTTGATATCGCAGATATATATATATGATTTTGTGATTTGTTGCTGGGGCCCCGGTTAAAGGTTGGTTACAACCGGGAGATGGCATACTCGTGTCAGTAGTTACCCAGTTAGGGGTAACCCGGCCTTGTGTTGGCAGAGATCCGGTTTGGTTCTCGGGGACGTCCTTCCAGAGGCGTTCTCATGTGGCAATGGGAAGTTCCTTGGCCTGACCATTTGTTGGAAATCCAATTCCCAATACGAAACCCTGTACGGTTTTAGTTGTAGAACCTGCCATTTACTTATGGTGGCGCCCCACCGTTTAGATGGTAGCTATTGTAGGCATACGATAATGGTCGTATGTTGGCTAAGATTAATAATTCTACTTTTGAAATGTTTTCTTCACTATGCACTAGTAACAATATCAAAGAATTTCTTTCCTCGTACCAAGCATATTTAACTATCATAAGAAGAAATCTCCTCCAATTATGCGTTTGCATTGTGTGTGTGGCGGGAGGTCTTATGGTAGTTCCATTTTTAAAAAGCATTCCGAAAATTCTTTTATAAATCTTGTTTTTATTTAAATGCAACTGTTTTTGTTTACTCATACCAGTCCCATGACTGATCCGGAGTTTATTGTTTTCTTTCCTAAACTCTGGGTGCCCATTATTTCCACACGGGCAGCCTAGTAGCAGGTTTCTGTATTTTGGAGCAGCAGTATTTTGGAGCTCTCATCTTGAAGCTATCTTAGGAGCTTTTGGAAATTACAGGTGTTTAGCTTTTGGGAGTTCGTAATTATCTCTCTCATTTGAGAACTTTTGGATATGTGTTCACTGTTGTATTATCATGATGTTGTATTTGGAGTTGTAGTGTATGTATTATGTACTCTGTTGCAGTATGGATATTATGTTGATGTTGTAACAGTGATGTTATTTATGATATTGATTCTGTTTCGATGTTTTATATTCATCTAATTGTTGTTATAAGCTCCGGCGATGCAAAATTTGATGTTGTTTACCGAACATCGAGTTTGGGTCGTCACAAGTGGTATCAGAGCTGTTGGTTGAGTAAGAACTTTAGCTACGGAGTATAACACATTAGATGGCTCATTAGAGATAGGGTGAAGTATACCCTAGAATGAGTATAATCAAGACTGAAATTTTAAAAAATTTCTTAGTCTATTTTTACTGCTGATATTCCTTAAGATATCTCGTCTGTATATCTAAATCAATTTTCTTACTAATCTCAGATAGTGAAAATGAGTGGACGCAGAGGAAGAGTTAGGGGTCAAGGCAATGCTGCAGCACCAAATCAAATTCCCCCAGCCGCAGAAGCAGTAATAGAAATTCAGCAGCAGCCGGACTTGGCTGATTTATATAAGAAGTTCGAAAAGCTTTGTGGCAAACCGTTCATTGGCAAAGAGTCAATTATTGATGCTCAAGCTTGGGTAAGATCGTGTGAAAAGATTTTTAAAGGGCTAAAATTGCAGGATGAGCAGAAAAGACTTATAGCTTCTTGGCAACTCCAAGGAGAAGCTTCAGCTTGGTGGGAAACCATCATTATAGATGAACCCGAGGAAGAATTTACTTGGGATCGTTTTAAAGAAGTGTTTGAGAAACGTTACATGCCATCGGCGGGAGTTTCCAGAATGTATCAGGAATTTCTGGATTTGAAGCAAGGAAGTTTGTCGTTTGAAGAATATTTGAATAAATTCAGCGAACTATCTCGGTTTGGCCCGGAATTGCTAAACACACCTCTTAAGAAAAACGAAAGGTTTATCCGGGGAATGAACTAGAAATATCATGGAAGAATGACGGGTCATGTTAAAGAATCTTTTTCAGATTTGGTAGATATGGGGTACAGTTACGCTACTCTTGATATACAAGAAGCAACTATGGAGAAAGGTAATTCAGGTATCGATGGATTTCATTGATGGATTGCCTCGTACCAAGAAAGGCAATGAAGCGATTTGGGTTATTGTGGATCGTCTAACCAAAAATGCTCATTTCATTCCAGTTAAATCTACTCGGACTGCAGCAAGCTTGGCAGGTATATATATAAATGAAATTGTTCGCCTCCATGGTATTCCCAGTAGTATAGTGAGTGATCGTGACCCGATCTTCACTAGTAGATTTTGGGAAGCATTTCAGGATGCATTGGGAACGAAATTAAATTTCAGTACTGCTTATCACCCACAATCTGATGGACAGACTGAAAGGGTCAATCGAATTTTAGAAGACCTACTGCGTGCTTGTGTGCATGATTTTGGTGGTTCTTGGGAGGACCATCTGCATCTGGTTGAATTCTCATATAACAACAGTTATCAGGCCAGTATTGAAATGGCTCCTTTTGAAGCTTTATATGGTCGTCCGTGTCGATCACCTACATGCTGGATCGAATCAGGTGACAGACTTGTTCTTGGACCGGATATGATAAAAGAAGCCACTGAGAAGGTAAACTTTATTCGAAAGAAGTTATTAACTGCCCAGAGCCGTCAGAAGAGCTACTATGACCGTCGAAGGAGAAATTTGGAATTTCTAGTTGGAGATTCTGTATTTCTGAAAGTATCTCCGATGCGGGGTGTGTTGAGATTCGGGAAAACTGAAAAGTTGGCACCGCGTTATATTGGTCCTTTTCCTATTCTGGAAAGGATTGGTCCTCTAGCATATAGAGTGCAGTTACCCAGCTGGTTGTCTGGCGTACATGATGTGTTCCATATTTCTAACCTTCGTAAATATGTGCACGATCCAGATGATATAATTAAAGAAGCTGCTCAGCAGGATCTTGAAATCACTCCTAACTTGGCAGTTAGAAGGGAACCGATAAAAATTGTTGATCGTGATGAGAAGCGACTGAGGAACAAAATTGTGAAATTGGTCAAAGTTAAATGGAGTGGCGATCCAAAGGACTGTACTTGGGAGACTGAAGATAATATGAAGAAATCATATCCCAGATGCAGAATTGACATCTCGACTTAAAACTGTAAGTCATTTCCTTATTTATAAATTCGTCTATTTCTTGTTTACGTATCTCTCTCTTTCAATTTCGAGGACGAAATTTTCTAAAGGAGGGGATATTGTAACATCCCGAAAATTTTGGATATAAAATTTGTTAAATTGTTTGAACTTTTGAATTTAAATTTGAGAATTTCAAAAGAAAATAAACTATTGTAGAAAAAAAAATCAATATTGCAAAGTTATATGGAATTAAATAAATGGTGAATGAAATATGCAACAAAACAAGAAATTGTTTAAGCCTTAAAAATAAAATATAAGTTATAGATTAAATATTAATAAGTTAAATCTTGAATAGAAATAAAATTTAAGAAAATGTATATTGTAATAAAATCACATAATTATTAAAAGTTAACAACTAAAACAAGTTTGCAAGAAAATATACAAACCAGTAAACTAAAATATGTAAGCAAAATAAAATAAAATAAAATAAAACAAACTCTAACATTTAGCAAAATAAACAAGACAGCATGATGTGATATATAAGTACACAGGATAGAAGCATCACAAAACATGCTTACATTAAATGCAAGCCTCTACAAAGCAACATACTTGCATTTAATGCTTTTACTTCCAGCATGGGTTTATTCATCCTGTACTTGTTTTAATAAGCCTCGGTACACAATCTGTTATATATACACATCAACCTACCTCTTTATTTCGCTCAACAAATTTCTGCAAACCTGGAAAAGAAAAAGTAAAAAAAACATCACTTTTATTCAAAAATTGATAAAGATTTGCTGAGAAGAGAAACCAGAAAAATTAAAATGCAGTCTTCCAAAACCAAAGTGCTTTCTGTTTCAAAACAAATAGGTGAGTAACATCAACTTTAAGGCTTTAAGTTAACTGTAAAGATGATTCTTTGTTTCATGGCATAGTATATGTTTATCTTTGAATATAGTTGGTAAATATATATAGATATACAGGCAACTCTGTATATTGTTCTTCTCTGTTATGGGTTACAGGGTAGACTTGCATTCAAACTCCAGTAGTTTTCATCTAAATCATAGTAAAGCTTCAGTTTTAAAATCAAACAAGATAATGGAACTCAAATATGGGTTATTAAAAACAGATTTAAACCCCAAGGCTGTAAGATATTATCACTAAAGTTGTTTACAGGAAATCAAAGGAAGATATGATGAATTCAAGTATTATAAAAAGCTAATCCAAGTTAATAGCTTAAATTCTTACTACAAATCATGATTTTTACAACAGAAATGAAGATTTCTAGTTGGGTATATACAGAGCAGTTTGAGCATGAACACATATTGGTTTTCTTTGAATTTCTGGTTATAAATCAAATTATAAAAGCTAAAAATTTATTTGTAGCAAGCTTGAACATCATTGATTTTGAGAAAATTATCAGATAATTTTTTTCATTGCATAAATTAAACGAACGAGGCCATTCTAGGGTTTTGGGGTAGGATCGGTTCGCTGTTATTCACGAGGGGTTTTCATCCTCAACGTGGCAATCTGACCGATCGCACCGGGGGGAATAGGGGCGTGGCGATGTGTTGAAGGTGAGGTCGAAGATCCATGGTCACCGGAGGCTCGACGTGGTGGGGCGAGGCAGTTTTGTTCTGGTGAGTTCGTGTTGCAGTGTCGAACGAAATGTCGAATTTCGTTCTCGAGTGTTTGGCTTTGAATCAAACTTTGATTTCGAGTATGGGTGTGGTTTGCGACTTGCCGAGGTGGGTGGTGTTCGCCAGAACTGCGGCGAGTCACCGTGCATATGCACGGCGATGGTTTGGGTGTCAGGAAGTTTTCGCGTTGGCCACTCGAGTTGACTCGAAGTTTTGATCGGGGAAATAAGGCAGAAACTCGAAGGGGGAATCGAGTGGCTTCAGGGTTGTATCGGGATGAATTTGGACTTAAACAAATTTTGAAATTTTTTTATTTACACGGGTAGCATGGGGTTGAAACTCGAAGCAGGGAGTATTTGAGCTCGGGCGTGACTCGGGGGAGCCTCGGGTTGGCCACCTGAAACAATATATTTAGTTTGAAATTTGTCGAAAACTTAAGTTTAAAAAAATTGTTATAAGCATTCTTTATAAAATGATGATTGTAAATGGAATGTGAAGTTAAATTAAATAATGATTAAATAATTTATGATTTAAAATTACTTTGTAATTAATAATAATAAATAAATAAAAGCAATTAAAATTAAAGTTGTAAATTAAGAATCGTTAAGTTGATAATTTAAGTTGATTGATTCAAAATTGATAGTTACATTAAGATAATTTATTAAGGAATAATAAATTAATATAGTCAATTGAGATTTAATTTAATTGTAATTATAAATAATAAATCATCGTTTTAAAGTAATCAAGAAAAAAAAAATTTATATGGTTAATTTATTAAATCCAGATACATTATTTTACAAAATTGTTTAATAAATAAATAATGTAGTTTAAAATGATAATTAAGGTAAATAATTGCTAATCAATGATTTTGAAAAGAAATTAAGAATGATTTACAAACTTGTAATTAAATTGATTTATAAACAATTAAGTGTTTAAATAAATTTGTAAGTAAGAATTTGTAAATTTTGAAACAATAAATTGAGTAATCAAAATTTAATTTATTTATCCAAATTCTTATCATTAAATTAAATTAATTTAGTGGTAAATTTATTTAAATCACATTGGAAAGTAATTAACTATTGTTGTTAACTTATATTGATATCTCTGTTCTGTTTGTAATTCTGTATGATGTAATTTCCATGTTATTGCACTGTGATTATGATTTGTTCTGTATTGATGTGAAAACCTTATTGCCCGTAAACGACATTTAAACTTCGATGCGACAGGGAATCGGATTTCAGTTGGTTATCCGAAACCCACATCGAACCTGTGAATATTTGTGAATGACATCCACATGTTTTAAAATTTGACACTCACTATTCGAATTAGCCGGGAAAGGACCTTTGTGTCATATAACCCATTTCGAATATGTGATTCGACGTTATGGATAGCAATTGAAGACCGGTGTTGAAGACCGGGTATTTGCGAGAGCGATATGATGACCTGTTGATTGACTCTGCACCGAGTTGCTCCGGTATAGAGTTCTCCATATGTGATGGGGAGTCCGATCAGGATTGTGGATATCCGGATTGCAAGGACTTCTTTGTAAGTGCCTTCGGTTCTGTTCGAGCCCGGAACAGACTTGTATGGATAGTATGTCTGACATTACAAATTGAGATATAAAGCCGATTTCTTTCAAATATATTTCTGTTGGTGGCGGAGAATTTATTCTCTTAGCTTAACACCCTTCTCTGAGACGTACGAGCTCAGAGGTTATATAGTTGAAGGTTATCAGCGATATATTCCCAATTTGGTAATGTGACAAGCTGAGTGTTGCTGTGAAATGATCATTGTGTTGATCATTTGTGATAGGATCATTTGTTCGATCGTCTATCTTGGTGATCATTTCTATGATCATTTGTTGACCCAAAGCACAGCTTTTGTATAAAGCGTGTTTTTGTGGACGAGACTTCGTCGGACCTCACACCCCGAAATGGTCAAAACAGGAAAGATGCGGCAAGGTTATTGAGGGTAGCACCCCTTAGGGTATGTGCATTTCCTTCTGGATAGAAGTGGTATCATGGTATGGAGCCCAGATACTTAACTTATGTTGATATCGCAGATATATATATATATATGATTTTGTGATTTGTTGCTTGGGCCCCGGTTAAAGGTTGGTTACAACCGGGAAATGGCATACTCGTGTCAGTAGTTACCCAGTTAGGGGTAACCCAGCCTTGTGTTGGCAGAGATCCAGTTTGGTTCTCGGGGACGTCCTTCCAGAGGCGTTCTCATGTGGCAATGGGAAGTTCCTTGGCCTGACCATTTGTTGGAAATCCAATTCCCAATACGAAACCCTGTACGGTTTTAGTTGTAGAACCTGCCATTTACTTATGGTGGCGCCCCACCGTTTAGATGGTAGCTATAGTAGGCATACGATAATGGTCGTATGTTGGCTAAGATTAATAATTCTACTTTTGAAATGTTTTCTTCACTATGCACTAGTAACAATATCAAAGAATTTCTTTCCTCGTACCAAGCATATTTAACTATCATAAGAAGAAATCTCCTCCAATTCTGTGTTTGCATTGTGTGTGTGGCGGGAGGTCTTATGGTAGTTCCATTTTTAAAAAGCATTCCGAAAATTCTTTTATAAATCTTGTTTTTATTTAAATGCAACTGTTTTTGTTTACTCATACCAGTCCCATGACTGATCCGGAGTTTATTGTTTTCTTTCCTAAACTTTGGGTGCCCATTATTTCCACACGGGCAGCCTAGTAGCAGGTTTCTGTATTTTGGAGTAGCAGTATTTTGGAGCTCTCATCTTGAAGCTATCTTAGGAGCTTTTGGAAATTACAGGTGTTTAGCTTTTGGGAGTTCGTAATCATCTCTCTCATTTGAGAACTTTTGGATATGTGTTCACTGTTGTATTATCATGATGTTGTATTTGGAGTTGTAGTGTATGTATTATGTACTCTGTTGCAGTATGGATATTATGTTGATGTTGTAACAGTGATGTTATTTATGATATTGATTCTGTTCCGCTGTTTTATATTCGTCTAATTGTTGTTATAAGCTCCGGCGATGCAAAATTTGATGTTGTTTACCGAACATCGAGTTTGGGTCGTCACAATATCTTTCCAAAACTTCATTACAAATCCTTTTAATATCAAAATATCATTTTCAAAGATAGTTTATACTTCAAAACCAAAACCATTTTAGTTCAAAGCTTTATTCATTTCAGACACAATATCATATCTATTTCAACATATATTCACTTTACAAAATAGTTTATACTTTCAAAGTTATAACTCTTTCGAAACCAAAACATTTGAAATCATTACATTTTGAAGATCACAACATTTCAAAATCATGCATTTGAAATCATCCTTTAATTCTTTACATTTTACAAATTTAAATTAAACTAAAATTTCATCTTTTCAATTTAATTTAATTCAAACCATCAGTTTCAACTCAATTCAGTTTTCTAACAAACCATTTCAAATATTATCAATTTAAAAAATAGTTTTAATTCACAAAATATAATATTTAATCTTTATTATATTTCAAAGCTTAGATATCCCACATTTCATAAATTCAATATCATTTAAATAAACTAAATAATATATACTTCAAATATTCATATATCATTTCAAATTCATTTTAAAATATCAAATATTATTCAAAACAACATTCATTTTTATTTAAATACCATTTGAATCACAATCATTTTGTTTAGAAATTAATTACCATTTTCAAACTTACATTTTAAAGGAGTTCACATTTAAAGATTAAATTTGTGACGCCCCACCTCTATACCCACGCTAGCCAAGGACACCACAGTGTAATGCCGTCAACTAGCATGGAGAATAAGGCTGTTGAGGAGCGACCATCTGTATAATTGCTTTGTACGAGTACCGATATGCCAGATAAAATATAACTTGCATTCTTTAACGACACAAACTCAAAGCTACTACATAGTGTCTATGATGTCTTCGGAAACAAATATAGAAATAAACATAACCCAAATCAGTCAAAGATAATTCATATCACAAAGGCGGAAATAGACATGAATATATATAACACATAAAAGTGTTCGTCAGAGTAGTGGTCTAAAAGATCCACAATGACATAAAAGAATAGCAACTTGTGCTATACAAAAGAATAAGTACACAACTATGAGTCTATTTCTCAAATGCATACAACCAAAAACTACTAATCTAAGTAGTAGCCAAAAGTTAGGACAATAATCCCTGGTGAGAAGTTAAGCAGAAGCACCTGTAACATCTCGGTCTGACCCGAGTTTTATTAAGTTAAAATAATAATAAATGGATCAGTCTAGCTATAAATATCAGATGAAATGATATAGAACAAGAGATATGACTAAACATATAATAATCACAATGCCAAGCTGTGATAAATAAGTAATTGAAAATCAACAAGAGATTAATCAATATAACAAAAATCTTCTCAAAGATCAAAAGGAATGTCATACTCCTTATTTCATTCACCAAGCCACAAATATTGACAACATATAAATGCCAATCATAAAATTGGTGAAACTCAAATTCTAGAAATCATCAATAGAAATCCAGAAATCACAAAAAGGGGAAGGCCTATCACAAAACGGGAGCATGAAAACTCACCAACACGTGTACCACAAACGGGACGCTATCCCATGGTCGCTAACCATAGAGCCGGTCCAACGACGTAGTACAATATTGGTACGCCCGAGGAACCTGAAACTCGAATAGATCGGAACATCGACGTAGTACAATGGTACGTCCAATGAACCGAACTCCATAAAAGAAAGTGGGTCGCTAGCCCACAAGAATTGAGTCGAAACTCCAAATATAAATAGGTTGTTAGCCTATAATAAAAATGAGACGAAACTCAATAAAACGAGGTATTGTCCCCTACGTGGACAAAGGAACATAGCATATTGCTAGTCATAATCACAAAAATGATCATCATCGATCATCAAGGAGTGTCAATTACACTAAGCTAGTAAATATATGAGCTTAGCTTCATGTCACATAACCACTAGCTTAACTTAAATATTTACGAACAAATTGTAGATCTCCACTAGAAAAATTGTCACAAGAGATTCAATCGAACAAGTCCAAGAATTAACCAACGAAGTAAATGCAAGCGTTTCATACCACTCGTTTTACTAAGTCGTTTAATTAGATTTCTCATACGAGTGAGGAAAAGGTTTGTATATACTAAAGATTGGAAAACGGTTTTAATAAATGAGCTTTGTATTGAAATAGTGTTGAAATCGTTTTGATGAAAGAGTTTTGTATTTGCTACTAGTATAGAAACCTTTATATTTTTAAAGTGACAAATCACAAAAATGATTGTAAAATAATCAATCACTGAAATTCACATTCGAAGATGTGAATAAAATCCAAAGAAATCGATATGAAATCCACCAAAATGGATATTTCAAAAATTCCCAAAGAAAATGTCATCAAAATCGATAATAAATGATAACAACAAAAGGGAAACAACAGAATCGATTAAAGTTGGAAATTCAACAAAATCGGCAATATTGGCAAAAGTGGCATATAGGAGCAGGTCGGTCAACCGGGCTCCCTGAGTCGGTTGACTGAACCAAAGATGGAAGTGATCGGGTAGCAGGTCGGTCGGCCGGACCCTGAGCTCGGTCGACTGGAGCCTGTAACCTGCACTACCAAAACAGAGGCATGAAGTGCTCGGGTAGAAGGTCGGTCGGCCGGCTAAAGAGCTCGGTCGGCCGGACCCTGTTTC
The DNA here is from genome assembly GCA_030765085.1 of Allium cepa. Classification (NCBI taxonomy): domain Eukaryota; kingdom Viridiplantae; phylum Streptophyta; class Magnoliopsida; order Asparagales; family Amaryllidaceae; genus Allium; species Allium cepa. The sequence continues at coordinate 301,686,995 of CM060945.1, read as the reverse complement.
CAGCACTCCCATGCCTATCTAATGAATGCCAACCCCTTCCGAATTGCAATCGGTCGAGCAATGGCACTAAGGATTTACGCCAACGACTACCCGGCCATAGAAGCTCTTGGTTCATCACCAAAAACATGATCAAAACATCAAAGTTAGGATTTTTAAAGAATTGAACTCAAAACACTAAAAATTGGAATATTCATCAAATCAATCCAAACCAAAAGCAATTACACAAGAATAAGTGTTAGGAATTCATACCTAACAATCGAAGATGATTATAATCATAGATGTGAGATAAAAATCTCACCTTTTCACAAAAACAATGAAGAAGAAGCTTGAAAACAAAGGAGGATCAACCACTCTTCAATCCCAACTCAAGGAGCTTGAATCTAAGCTTAAAAGAGAAGCATTTCCTAAGTTAGGTTTAGGAATTTTCTAAAACTGATAAGAGAATGAGTTGGAGAAGAAGAAGAGAGGCTTACCAAAGTATCTTCTATTAGTTTGGAGGTAGAGCTTGATTTGCAAAAGAAAATTAGGGTTTGGAGTTTTAGTTTCCCATTCCACTCACCATTAATCTCCTTAGAACTGAAAAGTAGAGGAAGAGGGAGTGAATGAAGAGGAGTGGTTCAGTTTGGGGTATTAAGTTGACTAGTGGGCTGAACCCAACCCAAAGCCCTAAGTGAAAAGGTAGCAAAATTCAACTTACTCCAAACATATCGAAGCTTATACTCAAAAAGGTTGCAAACAGAATTTTGAACTCAATGGAAGGGGTCTCGAGTCCCAATTCGACTGTTTGCAAAAAGTAGCTTTTCGGACTAAAATCTAAGTATCAATAAAATATTTAAATAAAATATTTAAATATGAAACCGATAAATATGCGGGTTGTTACAGACTCCCCTCCTTAAAGAAATTGCGTCCTCGTAATATTTAAGAAGAATATATATAGTAACAACCATGAGAACATATTCATCACAAAATAAATTTGAAATAAAAGGTTCACCTTAAAGAGCACGGGAAAGTAAGTCCGGATGTGTTCGCTCGATGAACTCTCTAGATTCCCAAGAGCAATCCTTAGGATTTGAGGACCATTGAACTTTAACAAGCGAAACATCTTTATTTCGAAGTCGTTTGACTTCCGAAGTAGTGATACGAGTAGGATGTTGCTTATAAGTTAAATTCGGCGAAACTTCAATCTCTTCCACAACACCAGGCTCAAGGATAGAATCGAAATCTCGAAGACATTTCGGTAATTGAGAAACGTGAAACACGTCATGAATAGCGGAAAACTGAGCCGGTAATAAAAGGCGATAAGCCACGGAACCAATACGTTCGGTGATAGGAAATGGCCCAATATATCGAGGCGCTAATTTTCCCGATCGACTGAAACGCACAACACCTTTCATAGGTGAAACACTAACAAACACCAAATCTCCCATAGAAAATTCTAACCTCCTTCTTCGGTTAACGACATAGGATTTTTGTCTACTCTGGGCTTCTTTCATCCTATGACAAATAAGATCAATCTTTTCTGTGGAATCACGAACAAAATCTGGACCTAAAACCAGCTTCTCACCGGCCTCAAGCCAACAAGAAGTAGAATGGCATGGCCTTCCATAGAGTGCCTCAAAAGGAGCCATACCAATACTAGATTGGAAGCTATTATTATAGGAAAATTCAACAAGAGAAATGTGATCTTGCCAACTTCCACCAAAATCAAAAACACATGCACAAAGAACATCTTCAAGAGTTTGATTCACACGCTCGGTTTGTCCATCGGACTGCGGATGATAAGCGGTGCTAAAATTAAGTTCGTTCCCAAAGCTTTTTGAAGACTCTTCCAAAATCCACTAGTAAACAATGGATCACGATCGCTAACAATAGAAGTAGGAACTCCATGCAATTTAACAATTTCTTTAATAAAGAGTTTGGCCAAAAGAGGTACGGTCTGATTGTACCGAACGGGAATAAAATGGGCAGATTTAGTAAGTCTATCAACTATAACCCATATGTGACGATCTGACTTTCCACTCTCGGAAAATCGCATCATCTTTAAGATAGAAAGGGATAGAAAAGAGAATAGAAAGAAGAGAAGAAAGAAACAACACATCAGAATCTAACAGCGGAACGATTAAATTATATTAATAAAATAAATATTACATAGTTTACAACCAGTATCAGAGTACACAGATATACAACACATACTAGACAGTTATAAACACCTGTCTAGTTATACAACTCAATACAACAACTCAGAGAACACACAGCGGAATACTAGATATATATCTAAAACGCAGAAGCCTCCTGCTCCATTGCTCCTCCATTATTCGTCAAAGCTAACTAGAATCCTAACCTGCATCCCTTGGCTACTCGTAAAAATTTGAGTACCCAAGAGTTTATGAAAAACAAAAATAAACTCCGGGTCAGACATGGGCCTGGTGTGAGTAACAGGTTAAAGTTGCTTAACTTTCAAAAAACTTTTGAAAAGAAAGGTATCACGTAAGACTTCCCATACATAAACATGGAAAAGTTTTTACCTTACGCTAACCAAAACATTTGATAGGAAATCCGATGATATAATAATAGTGTCTAGGGTTTTCATATAAATAAGAAATAGCCGAAATTGTTACATTATTAAATTCCAGCTACTAGCCACAAAAGTGGGTAATACAATCAAAACCGTTGGCACTTATTGGATTTGGATTCCATACAATGGCAGGGCTACTGGGGTACCGCCCGTCACAGTACGTGGCCTAGATCACCGTACCGAGGAGTACTCCCACTCCCCTGCAACACAAGGCCGGACCCATTCCTTACTGAATAGTTCCGAACAAGATAACCCCGACGGTTGGAGCTCTCAACCGTCCACACAGCCGAAATAAAGGAACCTCTAGACAGGGGTAAAGCTCGCTCTCCAGTGGGTGCGACCCACGAAGCCTTGGTGCACCTCCCCTGTTTTAGCCATTCCCGGTTGATGACGCTTGAGGCTACGATTACCTTTATAGGACACATCACTTAGAATGCTCATCGTCCGCCTGACGATGTACTGAAAGCATTCAATCCATACAAGTTCGCTCCGGGTTCGAATGAAACCGAAGGCATTATCTCGTTACACTCGTTTTGGAATCACCCTCAGAGTTAACGACGATAACCCTTGCACTTTGATTCACCATCTCGAATCTATAAATACTATTCCGTCAAACTCATTACAGAATCACCCACAGAGTTATACTGACGTATAGCCCTTACACCTCGAGTCTTCATTCGCTCCATTTGGATTCACGACCTAACGTTATTTGGAATCGATGTGGTTTTCGGATATCCAAATATGGAAACCCGATCCCGGTCTCATCGAAATCCAAAGCGTGTCTTTTAAGGTCAAAGTTGTTCTAAAGGTTTAAAACAATTTAATACAGTATCTATATACACACAGATAGATAATAAATCGTAACTGATAATCAACATTATCACATAACAGGTAATCTACATTATCAATATCAAATAGATATTCCATATATCACCATTACAATAGATAATCTATGTTATCATCAGAATACAATCAAACATCCATACCACACAATATCATTTATCTCATTTCTGAGATCTCAAAGCATCCAAGTCAAACAATGACATCCATTCATACATAAGCAAAGATTTACATATCACAATATAATTAATTTAAAATGAATTAAATTAACTATCTCTATCTCTAATGAATTAAATTAATTACCCCAACTTTAATTAATTTAAAATAAATTAAATTAATTACTTCATCTTAATTAATTTAAAATGAATTAAATTAATTACTTCACCAAATTATAACTTGCTTACCCATCTATTTAATTGATTACAATCAATTAATCATTCAAAATAAATCATCCTAATTAATCACTCTTGATTAATTACACTTAATTACATTCATGTAATTATCCTTAATTAATTTCACAAATTAATTATCCTCAACTAAACAGTAATTAACCTTTAATTACTTCAATTAATTAATTAATCATAATTAATTACTTTAATCTTTAATTAATTATATTAGTTAATTACCTTTAATTACCTATTATTGATTAAATTAATCATAATTAATCTACTTTAATTACATCATTAATTAAATAATTAATGATCCTTAATTATTCCATAAATTAATTACTCTAAATAATTAACTAACTTAATTACTATATTAAACCAAACTAATTATCCTTAAATTAATTTCTTAATTAATTATTTGATTAATTACTAAATAATTAATCTAAATTATCTCATACCTAAACATCTCCTTAATTACAATCTGTAATTGTTAAACAATTACTTAACTGAGTAATTCCCAAATCAATAATTACATAAAGTAATTATTTATAAACCCAAATGTTAAAATTAATTAAACTTAATTAATTAAATTAAACAGTCGCATTAAACTAAATTAATTACATTTAGTAATTAATTTCTTAATTACTTCATTAAGTAATTATACTCAAACCATTTACAATTGATTATTATTAAATTAATTAATCTAATTAATTAAAAAAATTAACTACATTAATTAATTGTTAAATAATCATGGTTAATGACCTTCATTAACCATCCTCAAATTATTTTATAACTTAAATTAATCACCATTTAAATTATCTTTAATCATTCATTAATTAAAGTTAATTATTAAATTAATTAACCTTAATTTAAGACTTAATTACATAATTAATATTCATTTATCATTAATTAAAAATTCAATTAATGGTCTTAATTCCAAATTGATTAATCATTAATCAATTATTAATTCCAAATTTAATTAATTAATTCAATTAATTAATCTTAATTACCTTGTTAATTAAATCTAAAACATAAATCTTAATTTTAATTTCAAAAACATAACTTAATTATGTTTAAAACAATTTGATTCAAAACAAAGTACTTTTTGAACTTACCCTTAAATTTTAATTTAAATTCAATCTTAAAATAGAATAATTTTTAAAACCTATCAAGTTTTAAATAATTTAAAACTTATTTAAAATTACAAGTCAAAACAAAAGTTTGACTTAAAAATGAAATCATAATAATTTGAAGTTAAATTCATTTTAAAAATTTTAGAAATTTAATTCATTCTTAGTTTCAACTTCAAATTTAAATCTTCTTTTTAAATTTAAACTGAACTTCATTTTTAAAACTTAGATTTTCAGATTTTTAAATAAACTTCAAATCCACTCATATTTTTAAAATCTTAATATTAAAATGTTTAAACTATTTAATCAACATGATATAGTTAATTAAGATAAACTTAAACTTAAATTTCTGTTTTAAAAACTGGAGTTTGAATTTGAATCAAAAAGTTCAAACTTGAATTTGAATTAAACCTAACCTTACCTTTAAACAAAACTACAGATTTAAAATTAAAAAAAAACAGATTTTAAAACAGTTCTGTAACCTGTAAATTCACATGTTCAACCCGAGAACATCAATTTCTACTTCGAGTTAAAAGTGGCATTACTTTGAGTTTCCTACTTACCTGCTTTGAGTAAAACCCCACATCCCCCTGCAACACCCAGAACCCCAAACAAATCATCAGAAAAACTTGTCGCCATGCATATGCACGGCGACCCCCACCTCTGCCAATCAGCGTAGATGATCCAACACCCCAGAAAACCCACGAATGACCTACCACAATTACCAGATCGAACAAGTAATCAGAGAATTCGAAATTAACCCCTAACTCAAAACCTGTAAAATAGAAAACAGGTTTTGCCTCAAAACCTGTCAACGGAAATTTTGCGCCACCCCGATCACCTGAGTATTCACCCCTCCGGCCATGAAACAATCCACACATCAGCTACACAATCACCAAGTATCAGAACACTCGATCACCCCTACACCTCACACTGACCCAATCTTAACCCCTATTCAAAACTAGGGTTTAAACAAGAATTTATAAACTGCAACCAATCTAACTGATTATCTTCACAATCATGATTTTTCTAAGGATCTACAATTCATCCTCTATTGCTCAGAAGAATTCCAAAACATCTCAAGTTACAGATTTCATGAACTTGCCAAATTTTATTTTTAGTTCAACTTTAAACTGTCACTTGAATTAACACCCTAAAATACAAATTGTTAGTTTAAAAAAAATTCATGTTTTTGTAATTAATTTTATTACCTGATACTACATTACAAGTTAAACATGTTTAAGTTTTGTTAAAAACTCACATGCTACTTTCTATGTTACAGAGATATTATCCTGTATATACATTTTTATTTACTTAAGTTTAAATTTAAAACTTCAAGCAGTCAAACACTTTAACATCATAGCTTTTAATTCTATCTATGATAAGCAATCTCCTTAAATTATTCTAAAACCCAAATACTATCTCAAATTAGAACAATTGTTGGAATTCTTTTCATAGGAAGATGATCTGGGTATACTCTGCAGAACCAAAATCAAACATGCATGCACAATCACAATCAACACACAAACATAATTTAACTCAAGCAACCTAAATTACAGTTTTAAGATTAAATGTTACTCACCTTTATTTGAATGCAGACCACTGTTTTTCCTTTATGCAGAAGACATAAAAACGCAAGCTTGCTTCCTCTGTTGTACATTTGAAAATTTGCAGAAAACAAACATGTGCAGGCTTGACCCCAGTTGTTCTTTATGAATTTTGCAGAAACACCAAAAATGCAGCAGCTAATTCCCCCCCCCCCCCAAAAGACATGCAGATGCTATCACTACTCCCAGGTTTAAACAGTATGCAGGGAAAAGAAATTTGATTTTTGAATATGCAGAATTGCTTCAGGCTAAATGCTTTTGAATTTGAGATGAAGGTGGATTTTTGTTGTTGAAGAGAAGTGGAGTATGCAGGTTCTTCATTTGAGATTTGCAGATGAAGGATGAAGATTTGAAACTTGCAGGGTTTCTGAATTTTTTTTATATGAAAATGAATTTGATCTTTGATGAGTTACAGGGATTTGCAGATTTTATCTTTTAATATGCAGGTGAATTTGAGGAAATATAGAAATAAGATATGCAGATGTTGGATTGTTAATATGAAAAATGAATTTTGATCTTCATTTGATTAAGGAAATGGAAATGAAATGAAGATGTAAACTTAACTAAATGTATTTCAGATTTTATTAAAAGAAAAGAAAAAGAAAAACTAAATCTTACACTCGTCAATTATTTTTAACACTTGTCAAAAGAATGCATATGTATTTAACACTTGTTTTCTCCTTAAAATATTAGTACTAATTACAAATGTATGTTATATTAGCTTAATTTAAATTGTTAGTTTATATTTAAGTTGTTAGTTTATTTTAAAATATGTGTATGAATTTACAAGAGAAATAAGAACAATTCATGTTTATAAATAAACATTTACATAAAATAATTAGACAATTCAAAATTTATACCTTTGAAGTTAAATTCAAACTAAATTCCAAATCAAATATCCTCAAATCAAGTTACAAATATAAATTCAATTTGAAATAAAAATTGCAAATCTTATTCAAAATTTATTTATAAAGTCAATACAATATCAATATTGCTTTTATAACTCTCTTATTATTAAATAAAAATCATTTTACAAGAGATTATACTTTTATTAAATGAAATATCTATTTTATTAAGCCATGAAACCATTTGTTGAATTTATTCTAATATTTAAAACTCAAGCTAATCTAATTTTAAACATTTTAAATATTTTCCTTAGCAATTTTAAAATCATGTATTTATTTATGAAATAGTTTTAAAATCTCAATACTAATTAAATCAAAATTCCAATTTTATTAAAATGTTTATATATTAAAAATTTTAAAACATGATTGATTTATTAAATTTAAACCAAGATTATTTATTCAACTTTGAAAAGCTTAACTATTAAATAAAACAAATTTTCCAAAATTACTACAAATAATAAAACTAGAAAATATGCTTTACTTTAAAATTAAAACAAATGCTAATCTATTTAAAATATAAACCATATATTTGTGTTGTAAATAGAAATCAATTTATATCATTTTAAAAGATAGAATAACCAATTTAAATATTTATTGAAGAAGATTATTAAATTTATTTTGAATAATTATCATCAGAATATCAATATCAATTTAATTTTAACCACAGATTATTAAATTGATATTGTTGAAAATTCCAGGATGTTACACCATAAGCTATCATGACCCAAACGAGAACGGGGAAGGCTGTCAACAAAATCCATGGAAATTTTGTCCCACTTCCATATTGGAATTTCTAAAGGTTGCAATAACCCACCGGTCCTTTGATGTTCGACTTTGACAAGTTGGCAAGTCATGCAACACTTAACAAAGTTAGCAATATCAGATTTCATTCCCTCCCAATAATAAAGTCGCTTCATATCCGCATACATTTTATTAATACCGGGATGAATGGTAAATTTAGAATGATGAGAATCTTCTAAAATACCTTTACGAAGATCACTAATATTTGGCATGATAAGTCTACCAAATTTCCGAATGCCGCCATGAGAATCGATATCAAAGTCTTTCAAAACTTCAATATCAATTTTATCCTTAATGTTTTGGCCAAGAAGAGCCAATTCGGGATCTAGCCTTTGAGCTTCAAGAATGTGGTCTAAAGGAGAAGGATGAGCCTCAAGATTACATAAAACAAGAGATGAACATAAATCGGAAACTCGATCTCGAATTTCACAAGTGGATAAAACCTCGAGATCATTCCATTCGGATATCATCATGGAAACAACCGCTTGTTGCTTGCGACTAATTGCATCGGCAACTCGATTTCCCTTTCCGGGAGTATAAAGAATATCAAGATCATAAGTTGCAAGAAATTTGAGCCAACGTTGTTGACGCAAATTAAGTTCCTTTTGAGAGAATAAATATTTCAAAGACTTATGATCGGTGTAGAGAATAAATTTTTCTCCCAATAGATAATGACGCCAAATTCGAAAGGCAAAAACGATAGCCGCAAGTTCTAAATCATGAGTGGCGTATCTAGTCTCAGCTGGCTTCAATTGCCTAGAAGCATAAGCAATAACACGTTCTTTTTGCATAAGAATGACACCCAAACCAACGCGACTAGCATCAGTATAAACAATAAAATCTTGATTTCCTTCGGGAATCACAAGAATAGGAACATTGAAAAGGAGTTCTTTTAATTTCTGAAAAGAAGTTTCACATTTGACCGACCAAATGTATTTAACACCTTTCTTAGTTAAGCTAGTGAGAGGCACGACAATTTTTGAAAAGTCCTTGATAAAACGACGATAATAACCCGCCAATCCAAGGAAGCTACGGATTTTCGTCATACTCTCCGGTCTCTTCCAATCTTGAATTGCTTCAATCTTTGAAGGATCTACGGAAATTCCAGATTCAGAAATAATATGATCGAGAAACTTCACACGAGATTGCCAAAAGTGGCATTTAGAAAACTTTGCCTTTAATTGATTACTCCTAAGTGTTTCCAACACAATCCGAAGATGCTTTTCATGCTCCTCCTCGGTTTTAGAATACACAAGAATATCATCAATAAAGATGAGAACAAATCGATCGAGGAAGTCTTTGAAAAATCGATTCATTAGGTCAACGAAATAAGTTGGGGCATTTGTTAACCCAAATGGCATAACAAGCCATTCATAAGATCCATACCGAGTACGGAATGATGTCAAAGGAATGTTATCCTCTGCAATACGAAGTTGATGATATCCGGTAGCCAAGGCCAATTGTGAAAAGACTTTAGCACCACTAAGTTGATCGAATAGATCATCAATCCGAGGTAAAGGATATTTATTCTTGATTGTAAGATCATTAAGCTTGCGGTACTCAACGCAAAGCCTAAGCGTGCCATCGGATTTCTTCACAAAAATAGCCGAAGCTCCCCAAGGCGAGGAACTAGAGAGAATAAATTGCTTCATTTCCAAATCGGATAATTGTATGCGCATCTCCTCATTTTCTTTATTGGAAAAACGATAAGGAGGACGATTAATAGGTTGAGCTCCAGGGGTAAGATTAATTCTGAACTCAATTGCTCGCTTAGGTGGTAATCCTAAAACGGGCTCAAATATGTGGGAAAATTCACGAACAACGTGAATAAGAGAAATGACGTCTTCCTCATCATCATTATCATCATCACGAGGATTTAAAGAATATTAAGATGCAGATAAAGTGGAATTCGAATCTTTGAGAATAATAGAAATCTGCTTAACAGATTGAGGATGTCGAAGATGAATAGTCTGCTCAGGACATAGGATATGAGCTTCATAACGGTTAAGCCAATCCATTCCCAAAATCATTCCAAAACCTAAGTAATGCATGACATGCAAATCGGCTTAGAAAGAGAAATCACACAAAACAATCTCGACATCATTACAAAGCAAACTAATCGTTGCAGATCCACCAACCGATTCCCAATTCTCAAAGAAATCATTAAAGCAACAACACTTAAAGAAAAAGTATCAACGAGTTCTTTTGAAATAAAAGAATGGGATGCACCCGTGTCAAAAAGAACCCGAATAGGATGATCACGAAATAAATAATGCCATCAAGGATAGAATGAGAAATACCTTGCCCACGAGATGTGTTGCCAGAGGCTTGAGCAACATTAAGCTTTCCTTCCTTCTTGCCTTGAAGTTTGGAGCATGAAGATAAAAGATGACCCGAGCTTTTGCAATAGCGACAAAAGAGAGGTTTCAGACATCTATTAGCATAATGGTCCTTAGAACCACAGTTGTAGCATTGCCCACCACTTGGGGTAGAAGTCTTAGTTGCCGGAGAGACTTGCTTCCCTTTCTTATTGTTAGGATAAGGACCCTTGAATTCATTAGGCCTCTTCTTGTTATTGAAGTTTGGTTTGGCACCCACAACTTCAACATCACTCTCCATATCCGCCTCTTCAAGACGAAGAGCGATATCAATGAGTTGATCAAAAGAAACTTCTAATTTTAGAAGTAATGGCTTCTTATGATTTTTGTTCAAGCCATAAACAAATCTCTGATTTTTCTTCAATGGGGTGTTAATGTATTCAACCCCGTACTTGGAAAGAGATTCGAAAGATGCGACATAGTCTGTCACAGAAGATTCACCTTGAACAAGGTCAATAAAACGGCGAGCCAAAGTCGCCTTCTCACCTTCTGGCATAAATTTTAATTCGAAGCGCTCTTGGAATTTCTCCCAAGTAAGATCCGCTCCAATAATTTTAGAAATCAGAAGATCGTACCAATCTAATGCCCTTTCTTGGAGCATACTAGAAGCCACCAGAACTCGGTGAAGATCAATAAGATTCATGCGAGAAAAAATTCGATCACATGATCTTAGCCAAGCCTGGACTTCGATAATAGTTTCAGAACCCTTGAATGGTTTCCCACCCAAGTTGGTATAATCGTAACACAAGCGTGTAAATCCAGACTTAGGGTGAGTAGGTTCCGGATTAGAACCAGCTGCTTGAGCATTCTTTACTAGATCAAGAAGCTGTTGGGCAGACATAAAAACTCCATCTTGGGGAGTAGCACTAGATTGACCGGCGCTGGGACGGCCAGGTCTAACCATTTCTTTTCCTTTAGAAAGAAAGAAAGAAGAAGAAAAGGTTATTCACCAAATGAATATCAAGTAATTTTGATAGATAAAACAAGGGATCATAAAGAAAATAGGATGAATCGGTACGAAGACTCGAATTAAATCCTAAGGCATGACGCCAAAGAAGGGCTTAGGGCGATGATCCTTGTTAAAGTATTCTACATTGTTCCGAAGTTTGGCTCTGATACCAAGCTGTGACGCTCCACCTTTATACCCACGCTAGCCAAGGACACTACGGTGTAATACCGTCAACTAGCACGGGGAATAAGGCTGTTGAGGAGCGACCATCTGTATAATTGCTTTGTGCGAGTATCGATATGCCAGATAAAATATAACTTGCATTCTTTTCAAGAGGAAATCCGACATACCGATACAAACTCAAAGCTACTACACAGTGGCTATGATGTCTTCGGAAACAAATATAGAAATAAACATAACCCAAATCAGTCACAGATAATTCATATCACAAAGGCGGAAATAGACATGAATATATATATAACACATAAAAGTGTTCATCAGAGTAGTGGTCTAAAAGATCCACAATGACACAAAAGAATAGCAACTTGTGCTATACAAAAGAATAAGTACACAACTATGAGTCTATTTCTCAAATGCATACAACCAAAAACTACTAATCTAAGTAGTAGCCAAAAGTTAGGACAATAATCCCTGGTGAGAAGTTAAGCAGAAGCACCTGTAACATCTCGGTCTGACCCGAGTATTATCTATTACTTAAATAGGAAAGTAGAATCCACTTGCTATTTATCTGACATGTGTCCTAAATTTGAGATATCCTATATTTCCAAGTCCTTCCCATTCTTAGTCTCTTTGCTCCATTACGAGGTAACGGTTATTACACCTAACTCTAATCTCTCTTCCCTTCCGAATGCGGATCTCCAGTTTACTTCGATCTCTGTGAATCTCTAAAACTTTCGACGAAATTATTTGGTGAAAACTGCTCCACTGAATGAACAATATCGGCCCTCTCTTCTCTATCATTATACTCATGCCTCTCTTTTCATTTTCTTTAAGCCGACTGTAAAATATTTGATTTACTTTTTTCCAATTTTGATTGTGACTTTTTTACTTTGCAGTAGACGGATGGTTAAGCTGATAGATTTATTGACATAATTGGGGATTAATGCTTTGTAGAGCCATACAAACATAAATTCGATGGGTTTTTGTCCCGTGAATTTATAATTTACTTCAGGTATAATTTTTAAATTCGCATGGGTGGTATATTAATTTCAATGTCAATGCTAAATTGTTTTTTTATGTTGACTTTCTGAAAAGATATTGTATTCCCATATGAAACAGTCACATCTCACAGTTAAAATCTTATTCATCCCCTGTTTTTTAAGCGATTTAACGCATAAAACTCTAACCGGCATTGCAAATATGATTCTATACCACGTTGAACATATATGTCTTAATTACCTTATGGCCATAGTAACATAACTATTACCTTGGAATATTTGACAATGGTTCTCAATTTTATATGCTAGGATCCCTATACCTATAATTTGGTTTCTGTGTAATGATTTGGATTTTTCAACTGAAATTACATCAGGTCTTTCCCTATTGGACAACAAAACTGGTTGACTGCGATGAGTAACCTATGGACTAATGCAGCTATGCATGTGCAAACCTATGTTGTCTGTAACCAACGATTGTTTCTTATTATTCATCCTTATTTCAAATGGTTTCCATTTTTCTGAGTTATAAATGGATTTCTAAAGAAGTGAACTATGATGGTGCTCACACATTTGACATATGTTAATTATGTTACTGGGATCGTTTTTTGTTGTATGTGCCCTTAATTTGGTGAAACGCAACTAATAGTATGATTTATTACACAAATCAGAGCATCGTTCATGGTATCATAAAATAAACATATAAATGTTAGATATCTCACATAACAAAATTAGACTGACTAAACATGAATAAGGAATTGCATTGGCACCATGCAAAGGCAAACACCACTTGAAATATTTATATATTATTGTTAGGAAAAAAATTGCATGTGAGCTGCACAACAGCATGTTATGAGCAAGCTCAAAGAAATCACAACTAATAACATGCGCTTATTTCATATTTACTAAAAAACGGTGCTAGCACTGAATTTAGCACAAATTATAGATATACCTACTGAAGCACTGAAACTTGTGTGAGCTTATTTGAAAATACTGGCTTTCAAATGTTGTTGATAACTTATGCTAGCTGTTATTTTTTTTTCATTTTTTTATATTTGAATAGAAACCTGCATGATAATTATGCAGGAGAAAAAAATGACAAAGCACACTCCTATATATTAATTAATAGCACTTAGTTGATTCTTCTTCCATCCTCATTTGACTGTCAATTCAATCTTTTTGAGGTTAGTAACTATTTTATTAACTAAAATGTATGAATTTGAGTGTGAGTCAAGTTCAGTATAAATATTGAAGAACAGCGGACAGAACTTATTAATGAAGATGTGTATTATATAGCTTGAAGTCAATATATAAATATATTTATCAAGTTGGCTATTCTTAATATTTGAATACGTGGTTTAAACATATTATGAAATAATCATTGGTAATCATCTAAAGCATGTTCAGATCATATGCAAGGAGAAATTAAATACAACAGAGATTATTAACATCAACACAAGGACACATTGACAGCATATATTAATGCAATCAAAATACTAAAATGTGTGTGACCGTAATTAAAGTTTGACAAGCAAGTAATTGCCCCGATCTTGGTAATGAATTTATTACCATCTAACTGCTATATTCTTTTACCAACATGAAGTGTTCATTTTTGATGTTTTTTGCATAGGAATTTTTGGTTACATGTAGAAAACGATACAATTTCGGTCGATCTGCTATATATTGAAAATATGTATATTAACTAAGAGAAGATGTTATAAGATATACGATTTGTAATATAAAGATCATTTTCCTTGATTTTTGTGCTAGCACTGAATTTAGCACAAATTATGGATATACCTACTGAAGCACTGAAACTTGTGTGAGCTTATTTGAAAATACTGGCTTTCAAATGTTGTTGATAACTTATGCTATTGTTAAATTTTTTTCATTTTTCTATATTTGAATAGAAACCTGCACGATAATTATGCAGGAGAAAAAAATGACAAACCACACTCCTGTATATTAATTAGTAGCACTTAGTTGATTCTTCTTCCAACTTCAATTGACTGCCAGTTCAATCTTTTTGAGGTTAGTAACTATTTTATTAACTAAAATGTATGAATTTGAGTGTGAGTCAAGTTCAGTATAAATATTGAAGAACAGTGGACAGAACTTATTAATGAAGATGTGTATTATATAGCTTGAAGTCAATATACGAATATATTTATCAAGTTGGCTATTCTTAATATCTGAATACGTGGTTTAAACATATTATGAAATAATCTTTGGCAATCATCTAAAGCATGTTCAAATCATATGCAAGGAGAAACTAAATACAACAGAGATTATTAACATCAACACAAGGACACATTGACAACATATATTAATGCAATTAAAGTACTAAAATGTGTGTGACCGTAATTAAAGTTTGACAAGCAAGTAATTGCCCCGATCTTGGTAATGAATTTGTTACCATCTAACTGCTATATTCCTTTACCAACATGAAGTGTTCATTTTTGATGTTTTTTGCATAGAAATTTTTGGTTACATGTAGAAAACGATACAATTTTGGTCGGTCTGCTATATATTGAAAATATGCATATTAACTAAGAGAAGATGTTATAAGATGTATGATTTGTAATATAAAGATCATTTTCCTTGATTTGTAGTAGGGTGATTACTCTTTCGCCATTGCATTTTACGCTAAATATTTTCCATTTGAGAAACAAATAGAAAACAGGAAATTGTTTCAAAGAATCTTAAATATTGTATAAACGTATTTTCCTATATGAAATTTTATGGTTTCATATTTTTATTATCGACCAGTACGGTGAGAAGTGTTTTAATATTCCTATATTTATTTCTGAACTTTAGAAATCATCACTGGTGCACTACGATTTCCCACATCAGCTTTTAGCTTTTGGTGGTGCCATCACAATAATACCGTGTGTGTTATTGGAAAAAATAAAACACCATCTTCTAACACTACAAACCATAACCTATTCATCCCTAATAAGGTTAAGCAATCTATTCTTCTGATGCTTGATAATAATAATAATGGGATGTCCACCTACGTCATCCAAGTGGTTTATTCTGAGTGGGTTCAAGAGAATTTAGAGCAATGTCAACAACTGATTCGCTGTGAAGTTGTGTAGACATATTATGAAATGATCTTTGGTAATCATCTAAAGCATGTTCAGATCATTTGCAAGGAGAAATTAAATACAACAGAGATTATTAACATAGACACAAGGCCACATTGAAAGCATATATTAATGCAATCAAAATACTAAAGTGTGTGTGACTGTAATAAAGTTTGACAAGCAAGTAATTGCTCCGAGCTTGGTTCATATAATCTGGTAATATGCATATAGCTACTAAAGTGTGCATGATATTTTATTGGCAACAAACAACTTACGTATGCCTGTGGTGCATATAATTATGCAATTACTCTAGGTCGAGTTTTACATAACTGGTAATGGAAGTTCATCCTATTTCGTCAGATCCGGGATGTGATATGGTTCCGAAGGACGAACCAGATATGGACAGTTCCAATAAGATTTCATTCTTGAAAAAAAATCCATTTTTGGATTTATTTCATCCATTCCATAACCGGAACAAAGGGGGATACACGTTACACCATGATTTTAAGACTTTGATTCTTCCTCAATATGATTTGGAACTGGCTAGCTCAAATGTTCAATCGTCTCTTTGATTTGATGCACTGAATCGTCTTCCAATGGATTGACCATTAATTCTGTAACAGAGGCGACCGAAGGGAGGTATATTAATTGGGGAGGTATATTAATTGGGAGTTACTATTGGGATATATATCTATAATAGCCAAAGAGACAGGATACTAAGATTTTCAGTACAGTCCACTACGCTTCGCACCTCGAACAGTAAGAAAGCGAGAGACCGGTATACTAATTCCTTGCTATGAATTACTTTTTCATTATTCATTCCTTAGCTAACTGGGAAGAGCTCCAAAAAACATATTGACACGGCCCAGACAAAACAAAGAAGAGTATAGCCCCGAGATAGTTGAATAGGAATTGGGGCACTACCAACGAAATCACTAACTAATACTAAAATATCACTCCATGAAGCAGACAAAGAGTCAAGGCCAAAAGGAGTGGTTTTTGGTGCGCACTAGGATCGGCCTAGTCATTGTTTGGGCTTGGCCATGCTTGCTCCAGATCTAGACAAAGGTCAAGTGATGGCCAGAGATCAGGTTATGGTGGTGGTGGAGCAAGGGGAGGTGGCCAAGGTGATAGAAGAAGGGTATAAGTGAAGTTATGTGGTCTAGGCATTGTTTTCAAGGATTGCTTTACAAGTTTGAGTGGTTTGCATCATAGGGAGGCCATTGTCAGATCATCGTCCGAGGAGGGGAAGTTGGTGCTGCTGTAGATGGTAGTTGTGTGGTCGGTGGTGGTGGTGGAGATGTGGGGCCGAGCAAAGCTATGAGAGGTCATGGCAAAAATCAAGCAAAACAAAGAAGAAGAAGTAGAAAAATGAGAGGAGGAAGAGAGGCCATTGCTTATTTTTCTTTGCTCAGATCTGAAGTGGATGTGTATTATTGATGGAATAAGAAACTTTCATGTGAATAAGAAAAGAAAAGGAACGGCTACAATAAATCGATGCATTGATTGAAAAAGAAACGGTAAAAGAAACGGTGAAACGACTTTATGTTTCTTAGCTTTTAAAACCTTCCATACTTCCTTTTCTTTTAAATCAAGTAAAACAAAATAAACTTCAGCAAGTACATCTAAAAACCGAAACAAAGTGAAATAAAATAAAAATATATAATTAAATTTAAAGAAAATATAAAAAGGATTAAGGAAATTGCTTAAAAATTGAAAACAGGGTTCAAAAATTACAATTAAAACATCAATGGCTTTGAAAAAATATCTACTTCATTTTAAAAATATCCTAAAGCAAAATTTTTGAAACAAAGTAATTTATTTATCATTTATAAAATAAAATAAATACTTAAATTGGTGAAAAATAGAAAAGAACTAAAGAAAATATTTATAAATTAAAAACAGGGCATAGAAATTACAAGAAAAATATTACTAGCTCTAGAAAAATTCCTACCCGACTTCAAAAATATTAAAAGACGAAAACACACATAAAATAACATATCAATGCATATTACAATAAAATATGACGAAGAAAAATAAAATCTATACTATTTAAAATAACAAAATTGCAGAATAAACAAATTGCACTCAACATTGAAATATACATAACTTTCACAATTTAAATACGTTTTCAACGAAACAAAAAGCAGTGTTCCTAAAATTTTATGTACTTTCATAATAAAAGATAAAATTTAAATTTTCAAACTTTTAAAAATTTAAATTAAAAGTCAAAATTTGACTATTTTGACCAAAAATTCACTTTTTGGAAAATATTCTTTTTAGTCATGCTTTGGAATGATAATTCATATCAAAACTAAAATTTATGATTCAAAATAAATAAAATAAGTTTTTTTTTAAATCAAAAATTCAATTAAAATAATTAAAATATACAGAAAAAATAAATCAGAAAATACAGGGTTGTTACACTCTCCCCCACTCAAAACTTTTCGTCCCCGAAAAGGAATGAGGTACGGGAAAGCACAGAAAAAGATAGAGTGAAATAGGATTAAGATTAGATGACAAGAAGATTGAAATTATACCTAATAACTGTTGTTATAGGTAAGTTTCGCAAGGTGGAGATGATCTGTCTAAGATTCTCCAAAATCAAGAACACAAGCACACAAAAATAGATTCAAAATGAGTACCAAAGATTATCAAAGATTATAGAAAGATATCTAATAAAAAGAATATATGAAGATGCCTACACCAGTCTATAGCAAGGTAAGGATGATGAGGACAAAAAAATAGTTTGAAAAACAAAATAAGGACATAAATTTGAAAGCATGGAAATTTCATCTTAAATAGAGAATAAATCTTTACACAAGTTAAATAAATCTTAACTATCTCAAATTTCATTATCTTATTATCCAATCATCTAAAACTAACAATTTTTAAAACCATGGGTTTGAAAAATAATCATGTATTACACTCACAATGTACTTAATAAATTTTATTCTTCTTTATTTCTAATTAAAATCAAAATTATTCCTCTCAATATATTTATCACTCATGTTAAATATGCTTACACTTATTATAACTGCTTTATTTTATTCTTAGTTCTTCTAACATTAATTTATTGTAAGTTATTCAATTACCATTTATTATATTTACCTCTGTTAATCATTCTATAATTAAAAATTAAGTGTATAACATTTATTATAACCACTCAAATTTTATTTATAAATCTTTTTCTATTGTATATTATCCAAATTACCTTGTTAACTTCTGAAATTAAGGTAAGTTATATTTGAATGCAATTGTATTATACAAATAAAACTTTCCAATTCAATCATTTCAAGCTTAAATCATTTATTCAAAAAATTTGATTTTCTTTTTATAATTGAAATTATTCTTTAAAAATAAAATTTAAGAATTAAATTTCCGATTTCTTCAAACCATTTAGAGATAACTAAATGTATGTACATAGTTTATCAAATAAAATTTCAATCATATGTCTATATATATTATAAATCAAGCCATATTTTAGAAATTCAACAAATTTGATTTCCTAAAACAAAGCTATAGCAAGACTACAGAACAGTCTCTTCACTTCGAAACTCGAAAATGAACATCGATGATGCTACAGTCATCACCGAAGTTATTTTCCAGCGATAATGAGAAGAGCGCTATTTTTAAACTTTAAAATTCTTTGGAAACAAATTTCTATTTGAAAATACTTTAAAACTTAAACACAAGGTTTGAAACCATCGAAAATTAAATTCTCAAATTTCTTGTTTTAAATTCATTTCAGTTCCCAAATCAATTTATAAACAACTATCTATAAATTCATTTATAGAACAATAAATGATATATTAAGTATTATCATTTCAAATAATCAATTTAAATCAGTTTATTAAGTTCCATAAATTTACTTATATATCAAAATTTATTTCATTAACCAAATTTTAAAATAATATTGTGTCAGTTTGTTCTGTCAGAGTGTTTTAGAAATCCTATCGATAGCGTTGAGCAGACGAATCGATCGGAAACCCAAATCAACATCAACAACTCAAACAACACAATATATAAAACAAAACATAGATATACAAGTACAATTCAAAATGTTTGGAAGAATAGATTGGAAACAAAAGACAAGATGATTAAATAACAAAGTAGGGAGGTGGACAAGCTTAAATAAAATGCGGGCAACCTTAACTGGGTCAACCGTGACTTAAAGAATAAGATCGATGTGGATATTTAGGGTAAATCTACATTCGATCTCAAGAGTTAAAGTTTGGAATAACAAAAGATATCAGCATCTAAACCAATGATAGATATAAAATCTCTGGTGAATCGATGCTAATTGTAAAGGAGTTTCACCTTTTTACAATTCAATTTTTGAGATTGGCGGGACTGCCAACTCACTAAAAAGACCATTCGAAGCGGAGTTATGGAATACTCTAGGGTCAAAAAGAAGATGAATAGTGAGGGATACGAATGGATCTTGGAACCGTAGGGAATGTTCCAAAATTCAAAGGAATCGAGTCAAAAGGAAGAGATTCAAACTCGAATGAAAGTGGTTCTGTAAATACATTCACTCCATATGCTGAGTTTTGCCCAGAGCTACCAAAGCTCTGATACCAACTGTAACGGGTCGATATTTTCAACCATTCGCATCCATTATAAGTGTATAGGTAGACACTCATGCCAGAATTGAATTGCTCAAAATACCGCATTGTAAATAAAAATTTGGCAAACCTCAGAATATACAGTAAACAAAAATCACAGATCACAGACACAGAGTATTTAAAATACAGCGGAAGTAGAAGAAATAGTAGTTCATGAAGCTACTATATAAAAATATCAGAGTTAAATAAAATACAACAGAAGAAAATAAAGTACAACAGAAGTCTCAAGATGACAACCGAGTACGAGCTGAATAGAACAACAAACTGGAATAGATAAAACTAGATAAGCAGATATCTCCAGCGATTCCAATCTCCAGAAAGCGGAATCCAAATCTGTGAATAACTCAGGCTGACCTGAGCGTAAATAAAAATACAAACACTCGAGTCAGGACATACATACTTATACAATGTAAACCAACTCAAGTGAAATGTAGTAAAAGTACAGGTAATTTAGAAGATGATTGGGACCGCCCATCCTCTAAGGATCCGTTAAACTATTTACTATGTAGTAATATACGCTATATACAGTAGTGTCTAATCAGTAAAGTATAATCATATAGAAAATAGCATTAAGGGGATGGTGAACCTTAATGCGGTCGGATCTTTAAAACCAAAATCGTAGTGGGCTCGCTATAAGGAGATGACACGGCACGCGAGGCAATGCCAGGTTGGATACACCGTTTGCACTTCCGGACTGGTGGTGACGGCAAGCCAGCAGCTTCCGCCCATGTTCGTCGACGGAATTTCTATCGGATTAGAAAACCGTCGAACGAATTTAGAAATAAAAATATAACCGCAAGCGCACGGTGTACGAATGTAGCACGCGGCGAATATGGGTCGATCCACAGGGAATTGATGATTTTAAAATTCTATTCAATCAAATTATACCGAAGTCGAGAGTGAATAGCTAGAGATGTAAGAAACTAACAAAAACTAGTAAAAGAAAATGATAAAAATATGAGAGTTAAAAGAACAATTTAGAGATAAATCCACTCTCTAGATCATATAAATCAACAAAATGAAGTTATGGTCTCTCTTTTCTTGTCATTAGTGAATTAGTTGATGTGCTTATCATAAGTATGGTATATTTGTGCTATTAATTAGCTCAATATAAACCATCAAACTATAAAACAACCACTAATACACATTTAACTCTCATGAAATATGACAACAAAGTTGAAATAAAAATCTATTTTAAGCATAGCCTATTAACTATTGTTTACAAATATAGGCTATCAAATTTCAATTTCAACATTCACTTCTTTGCATAATCATATTTAGATGAAGAGGCAATTTGTGTTATGTTTGTTTAAGCATAGCCTATTTGTTATGAACAACATAGACTATCAAATTGAAATCTAAACAACATCATTAAACCACTTCAAGTGTTTCCATTAAAGCACAAAAAGAGAGCATGAACATCAAAATGTTGCATCTACATACTAGAGAGCTTCATTACCCCTAAATTGTAGGGATTAAGCTCTCATATTTGTTATCAAATCAACAAATGTAGAAAGCAACATGAAATCAAAAAGAAAGGAAAATGAAAGCTAATGGAAAAGACAACTAATCTAATTGCATAAAGGTAGATCTACACTATTACATAAGAAGAGAAGAAGCATGTAAATAAAAGAGAATTAACATTGCATAAAAGAAAAGAAAATTACATGAAATAAAATGGCTAAGTAGCCATGGAAATAAAGAGAGCTTTGATTTATTTTCTAAACTAAAACTAACTAACTAAGAGGAAGGTGGCTACATGAAACATAAGGGATATTTATACAAGTTAGAAACCCTGACGCATAATTTTGGGGAGTACCCAAAATGCCCCTTAGGAAGTGTGGAGGCCAAGTAATCATTAACATGTCTTAATTCCCCATTAAATGTACATGAAACCATTAGCTCCATAAGCATGTGCATTAGCCTTTAATTTGTACATTAAGGTAGGTGGGTAGGTGGGGTCCTCCATGATCTTCACTTTGAATTATTTCCATCTTCATTCCTTTATATTCTTTGTGCATGCATATTCCTTCATGAAACCACTCATATTTGAGACCATTTTCCTACAAAAATATATATAAATTTCCAATCAATTTTTCTCAAAGAAATATATGTACTTAAATGACCGTTTTGCCCCTATATGAAGATGAATATGTGAAAATTTGGAATTAATATGAATTTTGGTTAAAACAAGTTAAAATACCCAATATGATCATTTATTTAATTTAAATAGAATAAATATGGTGGTAAAAATATGTACATTTACGTGCACATCAGCCCACCTCAAACAATACCCCCGAATCAAAATGGCGCCACGTATCGAGTCACAAAAGTAATAGAATGGTTTCCGATGGAGCATGCTCGATGAAAGGGTGCGACCCTTTGTGTAGCCCGGTATAGCTCCTGTTTTAGTCATTTATGCCAACTCACAAGAGTTGGGTCCACGTAATATACCTCGAAAACGTCGCCACCATCCTACTTCATTCTGGAATCTCCACCGCGTGCACAGTTGTTAAACTGGTTTTCGGTATTGGCCGGCTATAAGACAATATCCGATCCCAGTCTCTTTAACAACGATCGTTATTATAACCCGTAGTTATAACTTTTTAAAAAAAAATATTTTATAATTCGAACTAAAATATCATTTCAACCAAAATCTTTATCAAAATAAAGATTAAATTATTTCCAAACCATTTCAATATATCATTATACCATATCTTTCAATTCAAATATTTATCAAAATAAATATCAAGTCATTTCTAACCATTTCAATATATTAAATTATCATATCCTTTCAAAACTTCCTTTCAAATCATTTTAATATATCAAAATATCATAACCGTTCAAAACTTCGTTCAAAATATCTTATCTTTTAGCACTTCCTTTCAAATTATTTTAATATCAAAATGTCATATCTTTCAAAACTTCATTTTCAAATCATTTTAATATATCAAAATATCATATCTTTTCAAAACCACATTTCAATCATTTAATATATCAAAATATCATCTCTTTTCAAAACCACATTCATTTCAAATCATTATTCATTTTATTCAATTTAAAATACCATTTCAATTCACATTTCAAAACAGTTTATATTCAAAAAAAAATCAATTTTAATCATTAAAATGAAGTTATTATGTTCAATAATTAAATTATTAAATTTCCATAATTTTCAACTTGCAAAGTTCATTTATTCACTTAAGTTTATCAAAACGGTGAAAATTCACTTTTCGTGGCATTTAGAAAACGCTATGGAAAGATACATTCAAAATAGTTCAATTTAACAAAAGACAACATTTTAAAATGTTGTAATAGGGTTTACTTAAATTTCAAATAAACTTAGTTAAATTCAAAAATTACAGCACTTACAAAAATTGCTATAATAGCTTTTAATTCAATTTAGCTTTTTAGTCCATTATCATCAACTACAGCATTTACAAATGCTGAAATATCATTTACATTGTAATTAATAGCATTTCAAAAATGCAGTCAATTAACTTCAAATATTCAATATAATTTCTCAGCCAATTATATTTTTTTTTTAAAACATTTTTAACTTATAACATCATACATTTTCACATTTATAAGCATCATTTAATTTTCCTTAGATTCATGATTTTATAAAGTTAAGTTCAAAAATCAATATTTATTAATAATTCACTTATTAAATTTCAACATTCAAGTTTAAATGCATTATACTAAATTTCAACTTAACACTTAAGTTCAAATTCTCAAATATAACTTAGTTTTATTTTTATTTACTTAACTAAAAATTCACTTTTAAGTCAATTTCATACATTTCCAATTTTAGTTATATTTCAAAATTTCAACTTAAATATTCATTCATTTCACATTTCAACTTTATTAAAAATCATTAATATGATATAATATCACTTTAAATTCATTTAAATTGAAATTATCATAAATTTATCATAATTTCATATTCAATTTAATTTCCAATTATAATTAAATCAAATTTTCCAAAATAACTTACATTCAAAATTTTCTAACTTTTCATTAATTCATTTCACTTACAACTATTCAGAAAATTCAATAAGATTTTACAAAAATCCTTTTTATTAGATTTAAATCAAAATATTTTAATATTTATATTTCTAAAATAATTTTAAAAATTTTAGAAAAACATATATTAACTACGGGTCTATATATAATTTTCTACACTAGGAAAAGTGATACGGGTAATATATCATTTCAACCCATAATTTACAAAGAAAATCCGAGTTTTATCATTTCAAACCCGCAGTCCCAAATAAAAGAAATAAATTGAAAATCATTCAGCCCTATCATTTCAGCCCATAACAATTTTCCCTTATTCTAAAGTCCGTTCGGATATGTATCATTTCAACCCATAGTAATTTCTAATTTAAAGGGAACTTGCGGTGTGACAAACTGATAAAGTATACATAATAGCATGAAATAATAGTAACATATAATATAACAGGTGTAATAACAGGTGTGAACATCATATGATAATAATATAAGCAGTTATAGCATGTTAATATAGTTCTACAGATTCACAGGGTGTCAATTTACTACTTATATAAGTACATAATGTCTGGTGAGAAATACTCACCTTTTACGCTGGAGATATTAATTTGAATGACAAAACGGATCCAGAAGGCACGACCTTTGATTTTGAGTGGAGAGAAATAGCCAAGATATCATCTTGTAAACAACCCCAAAACAAGACAATATAACTTATGAATATTCAACCAAAACAAATAATTGGAAATTTGAAATTAACAAAAAATGATTCAACCTTTCATTAACCATTCAAGTGCTTGGCCATGACATCATTTGGCTCAGCCATGATCAGGTCTAGACCTAAAATGCTCATCCAATGGTCAGCAAAAAGAAGGCAAACAATGGGATGTGAAGAGGTAGGAGTTAAACATGAAGCAGACAAAGAGTCAAGGCCAAAAGGAGTGGTTTTTGGTGCACACTAGGCTCGGCCTAGTCATTGTTTGGGCTTGGCCATGCTTGCTCCAGATCTGGACAGAGGTCAAGTGATGGCCAGAGATCAGGTTATGGTGGTGGTGGAGCAAGGGGAGGTGGCCAAGGTGATAGAAGAAGGATATAAGTGAAGTTATGTGGTCTAGGCATTGTTTTCAAGGATTGCTTTACAAGTTTGAGGGGTTTGCATCATAAGGAGGCCATGGTCAGATCTTGGTCAGAGGAGGGGAAGGTGGTGCGGCTGGAGATGGTGGTGGTGTGGTCGGTGGTGGTGGTGGAGATGTGGGGCCGAGCAAAGCTATGAGAGGTCATGGCAAAAATCAAGCAAAACAAAGAAGAAGAAGTAGAAAATTGAGAGGAGGAAGAGAGGCCATTGCTTATTTTTCTTTGCTCAGATCTGAAATGGATGTGTATTATTAATGGAATGAGAAACTTTCACGTGAATAAGCAAAATAAAAGGAACGGCTATAATAAATCAATGCATTGATTGAAAAAGAAACGGTAAAAGAAACGGTGAAACGACTTTACATTTCTTAGCTTTTAAAACCTTCCATACTTCCTTTTCTTTTAAATCAAGTAAAACAAAATAAACTTCATCAAGTACATCTAAAAACTGAAACAAAGTGAAATAAAATAAAAATATATAATTAAATTTAAAGAAAATATAAAAAGAATTAAGGAAATTGCTTAAAAATTGAAAACAGGGTTCAAAAATTACAATTAAAACATCAATGGCTTTGGAAAAATATCTGCTTCATTTTAAAAATATCCTAAAGCAAAATTTTTGAAATAAAATGATTTATTTATCATTTCTAAAATTAAATAAATATTTAAATTGGAGAAAAATAGAAAAAAACTAAAGAAAATGTTTAAAAATTGAAAACATGGCATGGAAATTACAAGAAAAACACTACTAGCTCTAGAAAAATTCCTACCTCACTTCAAAAATATTAAAAGACAAAAACATACATAAAATAACATATCAATACATATTACAATAAAATATGACAAAGAAAAATAAAATTTATACTATTTAAAATAACAAAATTGCAGAATAAACAAATTGCACTCAATATTGAAATATACATAACTTTCACAATTTAAATCCGTTTCCAACGAAACAAAAAGCAATGTTCCTAAAATTTTATGTACTTTCATAATAAAAGATAAAATTTAAATTTTCAAACTTTTAAAATTTTAAATTAAAAGTCAAAGTTTGACTATTTTGACCAAAAAATTCACTTTTTGGAAAATATTCTTTTAAGTCATGCTTTGGAATGATAATTCATATCAAAATCAAAGTTTATCATTCAAAATAAATAAAATAATTTTTTTTAAATCAAAAATTCAATTAAAATAATTAAAATATACAGAAAAAATAAATCACAAAATACAGGGTTGTTACAATAGATGTTTATAACTGTCTAGTTTGTGTTGTATTAGTTGTATAACTCTGATGTATATGATACTATGTAATGTTTTATGTGATATAATATAATTTATTCGTTCCTTTGTGAGATTCTGATGTTGTTTGTTTCTTTCTTTCCTATCTTTTCTCTTTTTTATCCCTTTCTTCCTAATGATGCATCTTTCTATGGAATGAAAGGCAGGTCGTTACATAAATGTTACTATTATGCGAGTTAAGACAATGACTGCAAATTGTGAATGTAATAAAATAAATAAAAATATTAGTTATATTCATAATGTAATAATTGATTTTGTAAAATAGTGAAATCAAGATAAATACATCAATTTGGGATTTTTTTTACTTTATCTAATGTGTGAAATTGACAAAATTCAATATAGTTGAATATGGTAATTAATAAAATAAAAGATGGAAATTGGAGGATATTAATGTAATAAAATGTAAACAAAATGTTAGATATGTTTATACAATAATAATTTGTTGAGTATGAAGATTTGAGTCAAATAAAGTCAATTTATTGGAATTAAACTTTAATTAATAATTGCAGTTGAATGGGAATACTGCAATTATTGAAACAAACAACACTGAAATTGATATGTAAATTTACTTTAATCATTACATATGTCTAGGTAATCAAAATTGATAAAAATTGTTAATCATTAAATTGGAATTGAAAGGTGATTTAATTAGTTTAATTATTAGTTTATTTAATTAATGTGAAAATAGCCATTTTGGCAAGAGTCTTGGATTTTGATGAAAGTAGTTTCATCGGATCCGAAATAGTGAATTATTGTAAGATTTCAAGTTTCATAACGATCGGAAATGTCGTTTGATCGTATGGGCTCCAAACGCCTAGAAATCAATTGAATTAAAATCAATTTGAAATAAGCTGATTTGAACATAACTTCTTTATGTGATGGATTTTGGAATTGAAACCCGTTCTATTGAGTATAAAATATTGAAAACATCTATTTTGATATATAGGATAACTCATTTTCGTACGGAGACAGAACGTGCTTTTCGGGTCATTTATCATTCACCGTGTAAATCAATCGCGCCCATAATTCTATTCTTCAGCTTTTCCTATAAATTGCCCATTATAAACCCATGCCACTTCTTATTTTTCGTTTGTCTGTACGTACATTTCCTTCTCATCTCCTTTTCCAATGCAGACAAACCAGAACAAAATTTCCAATTCAACTTCAAATCAAAACCAAATCAAAATTTCAAACTCCTCAACTATATAGAATTATATATCGATTTGAAGCTCTCGATGCACGCATCTCATATCTGTAAAAAAATTCCAATTTGAATCACTTTTTCTCCAAAAATTTAATAATAAATCATGGTCGTTCATCGCACGGCGATTAACCTTGTCTGATCGTTGAATTGATTTGTGGGTATTGTAGAGTGGACAGAAGGGACTTCATCAATATAGTTTGTTTGGCGAATCAGTTGTCGAATTGCCTCTAAAAATTCATTAGGGTTTGCTACCTTCGACGACGGCTGTTGATTGCCATGATTTGGACGTCGAGCGAGGCCTCGGGGCGAGGCGTAGAGGGAAGGCGTGACCCTACTCGTATGCGTGTTCATCATTAGGCATGGGCGATCACGAATTTTGTGGGGGAGACTGTCGTGAATTTTCGTTCGAGAGTGCTCAGGCGGTAGGGCTACATGAGTAGCAGATGACATGATTTTCATTTTGTTTTTTCTTATTTGATTTATTTTTAATTTTTATCCAATCGTTCAAATAATCATAACTCTCACATACATGGTCCGTTTCATGCACGATTTCTTGCATTGGGATTGTAATGAAATTTTGGACATTTTGACTCTGGTTTGGATGGATTCTATGATTGTTGTATTTTGAGCTCTAATTTGGATTTAAATTCGATTTAATATCGAAGGTGAGGGTTCTAACCCACTCATAACTTCACAAATTTCTTGCGATGGCTAAATTAATTTATAACTGTTTGAGTATATTTCAAATCGTCATCCCAGTTAATTTGAATTTATTTGAATTAAACTGTTATTTAATTTATTATTGAATTTAAAGTGCTAGTTAAATACCGGTTGTTGGTAATATATTTTCTATTAATGTTCATTGATTGATTAGGATGATGATTGTAATGGATGCTTGATTTTGATATTGGCTAAATGGATGTTATATTTTATATTGCTATAAACTGCAAGTTTACTATGGGCTGAAATGATGCATACTCGAATGATCTATAGATTAGGGAAAAATCGTTATGGGTTGAAATGATAGACCCGGGCGATTTTATGAATTTTATTATTTAATTCGGAATTATGGTGTGAAATGATATATAATCGTAAATTATTAAATTATGGATTGAAGTGATAAATATTCGTATCACTTGGCCATAAGGTAGAGAATTATATACAGACACCGGATTGTTTAAATTAAACGATTTTTTTCTCATTAAATTTTGAATTTGATTGAATGATATTTTGAAATAAATTATTTTTATATAAATTGGATCATTATTGAAAATAAATTTATGTTGAAATTGTGATTGGTTAAAGGAATTGTTAAAGAAATTTGATTTAAAATTGTAAGTTGAATTTTGAAGTATAAATGGAACTAAACGGAATTGAGTTATTGAAATTGTTTGAAATATAAATTTGAAATATATTGGAATATGAGTATTTTAATTGATATTTCGAAAAGGGTTTTGTTAACTAAATATTGTATTGAGAATTTGAATCGGAAAATTTGAGATTCAGTTTTGGATATTGAAATGGTCCAAATGTGTTGGGTTGAAATAAATAATTTAAAATTGATATAAATCTCAGATTCATATTTTTAGTATAAACTGTTTTAAAAACATATTGTTTTAAGGATTTTAATTATTAAGATCGTTAAACTTTTAAAATAATTAACCCATTTTAACTTATTTTAAATTTAGTTAATCTAATTTAAAGCTATCTAATCTACTTTAATTATATTTAATCTATTTCAAATCTATTTAGTTGTGACACCCCACTCCAAGACCCACATTAGCAAAGAGTATTACAAGGTAATATCGTCTACTAATGCGGAGAATAGAGCTGGATAGGAGCAACCATCTATAGCCTTGTCTTAACTATCTTCTGAATACATCGATAAATGTAGCATGTATTTTTTTAGGTGGATCGACATATCGAATAGATATTTAGTACGAAACTATAATGGCTATAAGATTTAACAAAACAAAATATAACAACTTAAATGTAACACACGTCAGAGAATAGCAGATAATCATATATCTATACTAGATTAACAGAAAGAAAACTATAAACAATGAAAATGATCACAAAAGCTCAAATTTTGATTTTTGAAGCTTTGCTTAAAAATTGTGTGTTCAAGATGTAACGCCCTACTCAAATACCCACATTAGCAAAGAGTATTACAACGTCATACCGTCTGCTAATAGTGTAACTACCTGATATTTTCAACCATTCGCATCCGCACATGTCGGACTTGAATTGCTCAAAATATCTGATTGTTAATTGAATTGGCAAAACTTAACATCTACAGTAAATAAATCAATCACAGAATCACAAAATCACAGATACAGAGTAGTACATTGATACGCAACGGAATAAATGAATAGTATTTCATGAATCTACTATATAAACAAAGTTAGAAATAAAACACATCAGAAAATCCCAGATGTAGTGAAGTCTCTAGTACAGGCAGATGACTTTTCTGAACCAATCGACTGGATGACTGAAAGGATAGATAGCTGGATCTTCAAGAAAAGCTTCAACTTCGAAGGTGGGTCTCAAATGCTGTATCACTCGGTCTGACCCAAGCGTAAAGCAAAACACAAAACACTCGAGTCAGGATTAACATTCTTATATCTATAAATCCAACTCAAGTGAAATATCAACTGAAATGTAATTAACTTAGAGGATGTTTGGGATACCCATCCTCTAAGGATCCAAGGAACTATCTACAGGGTAGAAATATACACTATAACACCGTGGTCATTAAAATTTTATTTATATTTCAAAACTAAAATATCATTTTCATTTCAAATATCTCTATTTTCCAAATTAGTATATATATCCAATAATTTATGAAGTAAAGTATTTTTATTTCCTCAAATTTCACAAATCGCTTCAAAAATCAACTCGACCTTCCCATTCAAATTTAATTAAATCAAAATTTATCAATTTCCATTCAATTTAGTTTCTGACTAAACTAATTCAAATTTTTTCTATTTTGAATACGGATTTGAACCACAAAATAAACCATTTAAATTTCAATATAATTCGAAGTTAATATATTTCAGAGCTTTAAATATTCAACATTTCAAAGACTAAACTTTGATAGTTGCGTTTATCTCCCAACTTGACTTCACTATTATTTAGTTTTAAAATATTCACTTAATAAATTAAATATTATTTATATGACCTTAAATTTACATTTTCTATATATTACCTTCGATTTCTTTAGACATGAATCACCATTAAATTTCTCAAATAAAGATCATATGTTAAAGTTTCGAATTTAATAGTTTCAAATTGATTTAACTAAATAAAATCCTTAATTAATGACAAAGTCAAATAAGTCCCAAATATATCTTCAAACCTTAGCTTATAAAATTTATTCCACAAATCTATTTCAGAAATATAAATTTAATAAATCATTAAACATATTTCTTATTTATAAAATCAATCTTAATTAAATTATCTTAATATTAAATCTATATATAAAATAACCTTTATATATAATACTTTAAATCAATATTCATTAAAACCATATATTTCTTTTCAGGACCATAGAAATTATTTTCAAAACATTCATATAGACCACGACTATCGTGAATTTTTGTTCGAGAGTGCTCAGGCGGTAGGGCTACATGAGTAGCAGATGACATGATTTTCATTTTGTTTTTTCTTATTTGATTTATTTTTAATTTTTATCCAATCGTTCAAATAATCATAACTCTCACATACATGGTCCGTTTCATGCACGATTTCTTGCATTGGGATTGTAATGAAATTTTGGACATTTTGACTCTGGTTTGGATGGATTCTATGATTGTTGTATTTTGAGCTCTAATTTGGATTTAAATTCGATTTAATATCGAAGGTGAGGGTTCTAACCCACTCATAACTTCACAAATTTCTTGCGATGGCTAAATTAATTTATAACTGTTTGAGTATATTTCAAATCGTCATCCCAGTTAATTTGAATTTATTTGAATTAAACTGTTATTTAATTTGTTATTGAATTTAAAGTGCTAGTTAAATACCTGTTGTTGGTAATATATTTTCTATTAATGTTTATTGATTGATTAGGATGATGATTGTAATGGATGCTTGATTTTGATATTGGCTAAATGGATGTTATATTTTATATTGCTATAAACTGCAAGTTTACTATGGGCTGAAATGATGCATACTCGAATGATCTATAGATTAGGGAAAAATCGTTATGGGTTGAAATGATAGACCCGGGCGATTTTATGAATTTTATTATTTAATTCGGAATTATGGTGTGCAATGATATATAATCGTAAATTATTAAATTATGGATTGAAGTGATAAATATTCGTATCACTTGGCCATAAGGTAGAGAATTATATACAGACACCGGATTGTTTAAATTAAACGATTTTTTTCTCATTAAATTTTGAATTTGATTGAATGATATTTTGAAATAAATTATTTTTATATAAATTGGATCATTATTGAAAATAAATTTATGTTGAAATTGTGATTGGTTAAAGGAATTGTTAAAGAAATTTGATTTAAAATTGTAAGTTGAATTTTGAAGTATAAATGGAACTAAACGGAATTGAGTTATTGAAATTGTTTGAAATATAAATTTGAAATATATTGGAATATGAGTATTTTAATTGATATTTCGAAAAGGGTTTTGTTAATTAAATATTGTATTGAGAATTTGAATCGGAAAATTTGAGATTCAGTTTTGGATATTGAAATGGTCCAAATGTGTTGGGTTGAAATAAATAATTTAAAATTGATATAAATCCCAGATTCATATTTTTAGTATAAACTGTTTTAAAAACATATTGTTTTAAGGATTTTAATTATTAAGATCGTTAAACTTTTAAAATAATTAACCCATTTTAACTTATTTTAAATTTAATTAATCTAATTTAAAGCTATCTAATCTACTTTAATTATATTTAATCTATTTCAAATCTATTTAGTTGTGACACCCCACTCCAAGACCCACATTAGCAAAGAGTATTACAAGGTAATATCGTCTACTAATGCGGAGAATAGAGCTGGATAGGAGCAACCATCTATAGCCTTGTCTTAACTATCTTCTGAATACATCGATAAATGTAGCATGTATTTTTTTAGGTGGATCGACATATCGAATAGATATTTAGTACGAAACTATAATGGCTATAAGATTTAACAAAACAAAATATAACAACTTAAATGTAACACACGTCAGAGAATAGCAGATAATCATATATCTATACTAGATTAACAGAAAGAAAACTATAAACAATGAAAATGATCACAAAAGCTCAAATTTTGATTTTTGAAGCTTTGCTTAAAAATTGTGTGTTCAAGATGTAACGCCCTACTCAAATACCCACATTAGCAAAGAGTATTACAACGTAATACCGTCTGCTAATACTGTAACTACCTGATATTTTCAACCATTCGCATCCGCACATGTCGGACTTGAATTGCTCAAAATATCTGATTGTTAATTGAAATTTGGCAAAACTTAACATCTACAGTAAATAAATCAATCACAGAATCACAAAATCACAGATACAGAGTAGTACAATGATACGCAGCGGAATAAATGAATAGTATTTCATGAATCTACTATATAAACAAAGTTAGAAATAAAACACATCAGAAAATCCCAGATGTAGTTAAGTCTCTAGTACGGGCAGATGACTTTTCTGAACCAATCGACTGGATGAGTGAAAGGATAGATAGCTGGATCTTCAAGAAACGCTTCAACTTCGAAGGTGGGTCTCAAATGCTGTATCACTCGGTCTGACCCGAGCGTAAAGTAAAACACAAAACACTCGAGTCAGGATTAACATTCTTATATCTATAAATCCAACTCAAGTGAAATATCAACTGAAATGTAATTAACTTAGAGGATGTTTGGGATACCCATCCTCTAAGGATCCAAGGAACTATCTACAGGGTAGAAATATACACTATAACACCGTGGTCATTAAAATTTTATTTATATTTCAAAACTAAAATATCATTTTCATTTCAAATATCTCTATTTTCCAAATTAGTATATATATCCAATAATTTATGAAGTAAAGTATTTTTATTTCCTCAAATTTCACAAATCGCTTCAAAAATCAACTCGACCTTCCCATTCAAATTTAATTAAATCAAAATTTATCAATTTCCATTCAATTTAGTTTCTGACTAAACTAATTCAAATTTTTTCTATTTTGAATACGGATTTGAACCACAAAATAAACCATTTAAATTTCAATATAATTCGAAGTTAATATATTTCGGAGCTTTAAATATTCAACATTTCAAAGACTAAACTTTGATAGTTGCGTTTATCTCCCAACTTGACTTCACTATTATTTAGTTTTAAAATATTCACTTAATAAATTAAATATTATTTATATGACCTTAAATTTACATTTTCTATATATTACCTTCGATTTCTTTAGACATGAATCACCATTAAATTTCTCAAATAAAGATCATATGTTAAAGTTTCGAATTTAATAGTTTCAAATTGATCTTAACTAAATAAAATCCTTAATTAATGACAAAGTCAAATAAGTCCCAAATATATCTTCAAACCTTAGCTTATAAAATTTATTCCACAAATCCATTTCAGAAATATAAATTTAATAAATCATTAAACATATTTCATATTTATAAAATCAATCTTAATTAAATTATCTTAATATTAAATCTATATATAAAATAACCTTTATATATAATACTTTAAATCAATATTCATTAAAACCATATATTTCTTTTCAGGACCATAGAAATTATTTTCAAAACATTCATATAGACCACGACATCGATGTAAAATTTTCTATTCTATGTACAAGGGATACGGATATTTATCATTTCAATCCATAAGTTAAATATATACGGGTGGATATCATTTCAAACCGTAATCCCAAACTTAATTCAAATGAAAATCGCTTGGGTTTATCGTTTCAACCCATAACGAAATTCTCCTATTCTAAAATCCGTTCGTGTATGTATAATTTCAACCCATAGTGATTTCTATACTAACAGGGAACTTGTAGAGTGATAACAGATATGAAAATAATAATAACAATAGGCATATATCATTAGAAATAAATATAAACAATAGGATATGGTGCCATATCCCATAAGTGAACAGTTACAGATAATAGCATATATAACAATTTAAATAACTACAACATCATCTTTGAATTGTCGTTTCAATTTAATCCAATTTAACGAATAAAAGAATGTTAATCATGAGTGATTTCTCACCTTTCGAGGCTAGAGAATACAGAAGATGACATAGATATGCACAATGATTCGGACACTGAAATTTGAATTATAAATCTGAGCACGAATTTCAAAGCAAAGTAGGATTGGCACGAATTGGACGAACGAGGCTGATAATCAAGAATTTATGAATTGACTCAGAATCAGTCTGATATATACAGAAATTTTTGCTATTTTAGTAAAAATAAAAATTGCATCCCTAAGAAAAATTTAAAGTCGAATCATATATATATATATATATATATATATATATATATATATATATAATTTTCCCTATTTTCATACATAAACCAATAGTTTTAACATTTGAAATAAAACATATATGTTAAATAAAAATCAAACCATTTTAATTTTTACACATAGATTAAAATTTCTATTTACAAATCTAAGACCCAAACCACCCCATACGACCTATGTATATAATATCATTAAGATTTATATTTTAAAATAAGATTAATATATAAAACTTCAACAAATTACACTGTTCAAATCTCATTTATAAACTACTATATACATATGGTACAAAATCCACTTCACAATACAATTATAAATTTTAAACACTTTACCTATATATATAAACTAATATATAACTACCCATACATAAACAGTAAAGCCTATACACAGGCTTATATAAAACTTTAGACAACGGATGTACGAATTACTTATATAACTTATATTATAAGTTATTTTATAATTATATATAATTCTGTAACTTGTTCAGACCGAAAGTATAAGTTAGAACGTAAACTTTATACACTATATATAAATAGCAACTAATATAACTTTTTTTTGCGAAAGCAACTGGTCTACACTAAAACACATATACACCCTTAAATTTATGCAAACATGCATGCCAACTGAAATGAAAACTTATATATTAGAAACCTCACTCCATACATAAGTGTATGCAAAGTGTGTATATATATAAGGCCATAAAGACATATCAATAATTATTATAACTTTATATAAATATATGTCATATACGAACTTAGGAAAATAAACAATTTAAAAAATCCTATACAGCTTCCATAATAATAAGATGTAAATTGACCTTCAATAAAAGTTATAAACCTGTTTATTATAAAACTATATGTATACAATAACGGATTTACAAAACTTGTAAAATAAGTCATACAATGTGGTTTGTAAAATATAAATATATGGACTCAATGTTAAGACAAAAATGAATATAAATCTACTTGCCAAATATGCAGACTCCATTTGCAGATCCAACACAACTCACACATATTAAATATGCATACACTTCTAGAAACAAAACAAACTTTTCAAAAAAATAGAAACCACGTTTGGTATATATATGTATTCAAATCCAACAACTTTATATAAACCACTATATGTATGCATCTTATATTTTTATACCACTATCAATATATCATAACTATACTCCATACAAACAAATATGCGTACCAACTTTGAATGCTAGAATATGCATCAACAACACGTACAAGGGACGTGTATTGATAAAATCATCCATATCATAGCTAAATATAAAACTATATATAATATATATATAACACTTGCAAATATAAACTTAACTTACCTATGCCTGGTTATGCGAACAGTAGAGTAAACATGGGAGGGTCGCTGCGTCTTCGATGGATATTGCGCAAGAGGAAGAGTGGGTTCGGTGGAGGAGCGGAGTTTGGGAAAGGTGAAGGAGAGGCCGAAATTTGTAGTGCCAGGAAAGTTTATATAGAAGAGGAAGATACAATAGAGAGGGAAAGAAGAGAAATCTTGGGAGAAGCAATAAAAAAGGGAAGAAATACGAATAGAAGTAAATGGAAACGACTAAATAAAAGTAACCAAAGAAATAGCACAATCACGTGCTATGATTCAGTTGAGGATTTAAGGCAAAATATTCACGTTGATTCAGGAAAATAATCAAAGCAAATAAATGGTAGCACGTTTCAAATTTGAACGGAAGGAAAGAGAAAAGTCACAATTCCGGGAAAATATCAAAGTAAAAGCTACACATTTATTCAAGAGCTATTAAAGCAAATTTTAAATTATGAGGGCAACGTTACTCTACGGTATATTTTTAAAATAAGAATGCTGAACGAAAATCTACAGTCAAATATGGTGCGGTGTAAATGGCAAGAGTCACGCTGATTACTGAATAAAATAAAACGAATAACCATTTATTTTTATTTGTTAGAGGGTGGAAAAATGAAGAAAAAAAGATCGGTGAAAGTAGGAATGAATATATTAGAAAAGTAATGATTCTAGTAGCAACGGTCATCTTAGATTAAGTTGAAAAATTTATAATAATTTATTACCGTGGCTATGGTTCAAATTTTTTTGAAAGCAAGGAAACCAAAAGGTTACAATTAAAGGTAAGCTTTAAATTTTTAATAAATACAAAACGTATCTAAGTTTATACGTTTATAACTTTCCAGCTGTAGTGTATATATATAATGAACGGTCATAATGAAAGAAGTGGAAACAGGGAGCGTAGGAAAGGAAAGGTTAGAAAAATAAAAATTTCACCCTAAAATATACTTTCTTAATTTTTGAAGAAATTTTATCATTTGCCACATTTAACTATACGCAACCCGAATATAAGATTTTATTTCAAAATTTTATTATTTAAAATTTCACAAAAATCAAATTAAATACGCTAAATAAAATCATTAAAAATTAGCAAAATTTACGGGTCATTACACTCTCCCCCACTCAAAACTTTTCGTCCCCGAAAAGGAAGAAGGTAGGAGAATAGAAACTACTAGAAAGATAAATAGACTGAAAGACAAGGATAGACAATTAATTTAAGGCCATATAAATTTTACTTGAAATATTCATTTGAAAACTTCATTTCAAATTAAATTTTCATTAATACTAAAAAAAAAATTTCAAACCCATTTGTAAAATTTCTTGCTTCCTTTATAAATACCATTTATAAGTTTTAAATAACACCTTTTTAAATATATAAGAAAACTATTTGGAAACAGTTATTCACATCCTTGGTTATATTTTGAAGGAAGTTATTTGACAACATTAAATCCATAGTTTATAAATTTACTAATTTATCTTAAGACACTTTCAACATTATAGTTAAATTAATACTCATTTCTTAAATATGTTATATCAAATTAATAACTTCTACAATATTAATGACACTAATGATTTACTATTAAACAATGTAGTATATAAATAAACAATATTTTAAAGATTATATTCAAAAAGGAAAGGAGGGTAGATTCGGAAAAATGGAATATAGGTGAATAAATAAAGCTGAGCAGATAAGGTAGGTTCAAAGGGATTGTATCGGGCTAGAATAATTAAATCAAACCATAAAATTTTAACCTCAAATATTAATACAAAATTTCTTTTTTGAAATACCTTTATAACAAAATACTTTTATATCAAAATGAATTTTTCATTTCAAAAATACTTTTATAACTCGATGTTTCAACAAGTTTATCCCTGTTCTTGCAAACTCTGGCCATGCGTTTATCAGGTGCAAAGCTAGAATTCTTCAAGTACTTAGTAGACCTGTTTCAACATCCAGTGAAAATACTTGAAAAATCTTAGAAAAACAGATATGGAAAGTACAATCCAAACAAAACAATCAAACCAAAACCTTTGTCCATCCATGGTTCGCAGATACAAAATGGTTACGCCGGGATCACCTAGGAAACAATCCGTATCCGTAAGCTCTCTCAGCCCTGCGAGTTACGCCATGATGACTAGTATGGTGCAGGATACATAATGTTTACGCCTGGGTCCCCCAGGAAACAATCCGTACCCCTAGGCCGTCTCAGCCAGGCAGTTTAGCTACTAATGCGCCCTACACAGATTGCAGGATACACAATGGTTACGCCTGGATCCCCCAGGAAACAATCCATACCCCTAGGCTGGACTCAGCCTGGCAGTTGCGCTATGCAGTCGCGAGAGAAAAAAACCATGGGTTACGCCACGGTGGGAACAGTCGAGTATCACATCCGAAAAACCAAAAATCAAAGAGAATAATATCGATAGAATGAATCCACAATGTGGCCACAAAGCGGATATCAAGCAGAAGGCACTTTCCATATCTTTACTTCGAAAATATATATCATATAGTACCTTTTCAAATCACTTTCAAATATCACACTCATATAAAGTCCATTATATATAGGATTTCATTCTCAAATCGAATACTTTCCAAATCAATAATATATCAAATCATACTTATATAGACTTGAATTATATAAAAAAAAATTCAAAACCAAATTCCATATTTGTATAATTCAAAATAGTCATATTCATTTACTTAACAAAAGGTTTCAAACTTAAACACACAAAACTAAACTTATATGCTTTATCAAATATTTTATCCTCTTCGAAATTTCTTAGCTTTGAAAATTTAATCTCGATTTGGTAGTGTTCTAACAGTCAAAATAGTTAGGGAAATCAAATTTCCAATTCAAGAGTTGAAAATCAACAATAAATCAATAAATCAATTTCAATAGATATGATTATACCAAATCAAATCCGAAACTCGAGGACTGAATACCTGTCTCACTTTAAATTGTTTCAAATATATACATATCTCTTTCAAAAATATCAAATTACTTCGAAATTTGAAATCAAAAACGGTTTTACAAATCACTCGCATAGCGAAGCTATTAAAGTGGCCTCTCCCCCACTTTGAAACTCGAAAATCAATGTCGATGATGCGTGCACTCGTCACCGAAATTATTTTCCAGCGACATAAGTGAGTTCTGGACTTCTATTTTCTTGAAAACTTCTTTGAAATTTCTTTAAAATTATTGGAATTCATTTGAACTCGTTAGAAACATTTCTTATTCGGAAGATACTTTTAAATCGTATTATTTTTATTTTTTTTCCAAAATATTAGAACCAATTTCAAATACCGGAATTCAATTCTTTTTCAAATTTTACCCTTCAGTTATAAATCATTTTTATATAAATCAATTTCTTATAAATTTCCAAAATTTGAAATCGTTTCAAAACTTTTATAATAGAATAACATTTCACTTTTATATATATAATAAAATCATAGTTATCCAAATAATAATTTTGATATATAAAATAATTTCAAACATAACCCGATTTTCAAAGGATGATTCAAGAATGGATTTCAAAGCAACGATAGAGATTTAAATTAGAGGAACTCCAATCAATAGAATCCTGATTCGAAGATAGACTCGATCGAAATGAGATAATTAAATTACAAAATAGAAGATGGATATACTTCTATAAATCGCGGCGACCTTAATCGGTGTCAACCGTGACTTCAGGAATATAATCGATGCGGAATTCCAAAACAAATAGAGATTCGATCGCTAGAGATAGAATTTGCCATATCAAGATATAGCAGCATTGTAAACCGAGGATACAGAAATCTTCGGTGAATCAATGCCAATTGTAAAGGAGTTTTCAACCCCTTTACCAAACATTCAGAGGAGTTATGGGATACTCCAGAATCAAAC
This sequence comes from Allium cepa, assembly GCA_030765085.1. NCBI lineage: Eukaryota > Viridiplantae > Streptophyta > Magnoliopsida > Asparagales > Amaryllidaceae > Allium > Allium cepa. Next base: position 301,646,180 of record CM060945.1, on the reverse strand, counting down.
GAATATAAATAGAAAGAGACAAGGATGAATTTCAGAACCGAGGGACATTCCAAAATTCAAAGGAAATCGAGTCAAAAAGGAGGAGATTCAACTCGAACGAAAGAGATTCGGTAAATAAATTTATCATACATGCTAAGTTTTTCTTAGAGCCATGCCTCTGACACCAACTGTAACTACCTGATATTTTCAACCATTCGCAACCGCACATGTCGGACTTGAATTGCTCAAAATATTAGATTATTAATTGAAATTTGGCAAAACTTAGCATATAAAGTAAATAAATCAATCATAGAATCACAGATACAGAGTAGTACAATGATACGCAGCGGAATAAATGAATAGTAGTTCATGAAGCTACTATATAAACAAAGTTAGAAATAAAACACATCAGAAAATCCCAGATGCAGTGAAGTCTCTAGTACGGGCAGATGACTTTTCTGAACCAATCGACTGGATGACTGAAAGGATGGATAGCTGGATCTTCAAGAAAAGCTCCAACTTCGAAGGTGAGTCTCAAATGTTGTATCACTCAGTCTGACCCGAGCGTAAAGCAAAACACAAAACACTCGAGTCAGGATTAACATTCTTATATCTATAAATCCAACTCAAGTGAAATATCAACTGAAATGTAATTAACTTAGAGGATGTTTGGGATACCCATCCTCTAAGGATCCAAGGAACTATCTACACGGTAGAAATATACACTATAACACCATGGTCATTACAATTTTATTTATATTTCAAAACTAAAATATCATTTTCATTTCAAATATCTCTATTTTCCAAATTAGTATATATATATATATATATATATCCAATAATTTATGAAGTAAAGTATTTTTATTTCCTCAAACTTCACAAATCGCTTCAAAAATAAACTCGACCTTCCCGTTCAAATTTAATTAAATCAAAATTTGTCAACTTCCATTCAATTTAGTTTCTGACTAAACTAATTCAAATTTTATCTATTTTAAATACAGATTTGAAACACAAAATAAACCATTTAAATTTCAATATAATTCGAAGTTAATATATTTCGGAGCTTTAAATATTCAACATTTCAAAGACTAAACTTTGATAGTTGCGTTTATCTCCCAACTTGACTTCACTATTATTTAGTTTTGAAATATTCACTTAATAAATTCAATATTATTTATATGACCTTAAATTTACATTTTGTATATATTACCTTCGATTTCTTTAGACATGGATCATCCATTAAATTTCTTAAATAAAAATTCAAGTTATAGGATCATATGTTAAAGTTTCGAATTTAATAGTTTCAAATTAATTTAACTAAATAAAATCCTTAATTAATGACAAATTCAAATAAGTCCCAAATATATCTTCAAACCTTAGCTTATAAAATTTACTCGACAAATCTATTTCAGAAATACAAATTTAATAAATCCTTAAACATATTTCATATTTATAAAATCAATCTTAATTAAATTATCTTAATATTAAATCTATATATAAAATAACCTTTATATATAATACTTTAAATCAATATTCATTAAAACCATATATTTGTTTTCAAGACCATAGAAATTATTTTCAAAACATTCATACAGACCACGGCGTCGATGTAAAATTTTCTATTCTATGTACAAGGGATACAGATATTTATCATTTCAATCCGTAAGTTAAATATATACGGGTGGATATCATTTCAACTCGTAATCCCAAATTCAATTCAAATGAAAATCGCTTGGGTTTATCGTTTCAACCCATAACGAAATTCTCCTATTCTAAAATTCGTTCGGGTATGTATCATTTCAACCCACAGTGATTTCTATACTAACAGGGAACTTGCAGAGTGGTAACAGATATGAAAATAATAATAACAACAGGCATATATCATCAAAAATAAATATAAACAATAGGATATGGTGTCATATCCTATAAGTGAACAGTTACAGATGATAGCATATATTACAATTTAAATAACTACAACATCATCTTTCAATTGTCGTTTCAATTTAATCAAATTTAACGAATAAAAGAATGTTAATCGTGAGTGATTGCTCACCTTTCGAGGCTAGAGAATACAGAAGATGACATGGATACGCACACTAATACAGACACTAAAATTTGAATTATAAATCTGAGCACGAATTTCAAAGCAAAGTAGGATTGGCACGAATTGGACGAACGAGGCGGATAATCAAGAATTTATGAATTGAATTAGAATCAGTCTGATATATACAGAAATTTTTTCTATTTTAATAAAAATCAAAATTGCATCCCTAAGAAAAATTTAAAGTCGAATCACACACACACACACACACACACACACATATATATATATATAACTTACCTTTTTTTCATAAATAAACCAATAGTTTTAACATTTGAAATAAAACATATATGTTAAATAAAAATCCTTATAATTTTTCCAAACCATTTTAATTTTTACACATAGATTAAAATTTCTATTTACAAATCTAAGACCCAAACCACCCCATACGACCTATGTATATAATATCATTAAGATTTATATTTTAAAATAAGATTAATATATAAAACTTCAACAAATTACACTGTTCAAATCTCATTTATAAACTACTATATACATATGGTACAAAATCCACTTCACAATACAATTATAAATTTTAAACACTTTACCTATATATATAAACTAATATATAACTACCCATACATAAACAGTAAAGCCTATACACAGTCTTATATAAAACTTTAGACAACGGATGTACGAATTACTTATAGAACTTATATATTTATAAATATATATAATACTGTAACCTGTTCAGACCGAAAGTATAAGTTAGAATGTAAACTTTATACAATATATATAAATAGCAAATAATATAACTTTTTTTTGCGAAAGCAACTGGTCTACACTAAAACACATATACACCCTTAAATTTATGCAAACATGCATGCCAACTGAAATGAAAACTTATATATTAGAAACCTCACTCCATACATAAGTGTATGCAAAGTGTGTATATATATAAGGCCATAAAGGCATATCAATAATTATAACTTTATATAAATATATGTCATATGCGAACTTAGGAAAATAAACAACTTCAAAAATCCTATACAGCTTCCATAATAATAAGATGTAAATTGACCTTCAATAAAAGTTATAAACCGGTTTATTATAAAACTATATGTATACAATAACAGATTTACAAAACTTATAAAATAAGTCATACAATATGGTTTGTAAAATATAAATATATGCACTCAATGTTAAGGCAAAAATGAATATAAATCTACTTGCCAAATATGCAGACTCCATTTGCAGATCCAACACAACTCACACATATTAAATATGCATACACTTCTGGAAACAAAACAAACTTTTCAAAAAAATAGAAACCACGTTTGGTATATATATGTATTCAAATCCAACAACTTTATATAAACCACTATATGTATGCATCTTATATTTTTATACCACTATCAGTATATCATAACTATACTCCATATAAACAAATATGCGTACCAACTTTGAATGCTAGAATATGCATCACGTACAGGGGAAGTGTATTAATGAAATCATCCATATCATAGCTAAATATAAAACTATATAATATATATATATATATATATATATAACACTTGCAAATATAAACTTAACTTACCTATGCTTGGTTATGCGAACAGTAGAGGAAACAAGGGAGGGTCGCTGCGTCTTCGATGGATATTGTGCAAGGGAAAGAGTGGGTTCGGTGGTGGAGCGGAGTTTGGAAAAGGTGAAGGAGAGGCTGAAATTTGTAGTGCCAGGAAATTATATAGAAGAGGAAGAAACAATAGAGAGGGAAAGAAGAGAAATCTTGGAAGAAGCAATAAAAAAGGGAAGAAAATACGAATAGAAGTAAATGGAAATGACTAAATAAAAGTAACCAAAGAAATAGCACAATCACGTGCTATGATTCAGTTGAGGATCTAAGGAAAAATATTCACGTTGATTCAGAAAAATAATCAAAGCAAATAAATGGTAGCACGTTTCAAATTTGAACGGAAGGAAAGAGAAAAGTCACAATTCAGGAAAAATATCAAGTAAAAGCTACACATTTATTCAAGAGTTATTAAAGAAAATTTGAAATTGTGAAGGCAACGTTACTCTGTAGTATATTTCTAAAATAAGAATGCTGAACGAAAATCAACAGTCAAATATGGTGCGGTGTAAATGGCCAAAGTCACGCTGATTACTGAATAAAATAAAACGAATAACCATTTATTTTTATGTTTTAGACGGTGGAAAAATGAAGAAAAAAAGGTCAATGAAAGTAGGAATGAATATATTAGAAAAGTAACGATTCTAGTAGCAACGGTCATCTTAGATTAAGTTGAAAATTTTAAAATAATTTATTACCGTGGCTATGGTTCAATTTTTTTTGAAAGCAAGGAAACCAAAAGGTCACAATTAATGGTAAGCTTTAAATTTTTAATAAATACAAAACATATCTAAGTTTATACGTTTATAACTTTCCAGCTGTAGTGTATATATATAATGAACGGTCATAATGAAAGAAGTGGAAACAGGGAGCGTAGGAAAGGAAAGGTTAGAAAAATAAAATTTTCACCCTAAAATATAGTTTCTTAATTTTTGATGAAAATTTATCATTTTCCACATTTAACTATACGTAATCCAAATGTAAGATTTTATTTCAAAATATTATTATTTAAAATTTCTTAAAAATCAAATTAAATACGCTAAATAAAACCATTAAAAATTAGTAAAATTTTACGGGTCGTTACACTCTCCCCCACTCAAAACTTTTCGTCTTGAAAAGAAAGAAGGTAGGAGAATAGAAACAACCAGAAAGATAAATATATTGAAAGACAAGGATAAACAATTAATTTAAGTCCATATATTACTTGAAATATTCATTTGAAAACTTCATTTGAAATTAAACTTTCTTTAATACTTAATTTTTTTTTCAAATCCATTTGTAAAATTTCTTGCTTCCTTTATAAATACCATTTATAAGTTTTAAATAACACCTTTTTAAATATATATGAAAACTATTTGGAAACAGTTATTCACATCCTTGGTTATATTTTCAAGGAAGTTATTTGACAACATTAAATCCATAGTTTATAAATTTACTAATTTATCTTAAGACACTTTCAACATTATAGATAAATTAGTACTCATTTCCTAAATATGTTATATTAAATTAATAACTTCTGCAATATTAATGACACTAATGATTTACTATTAAACCATGTAGTATATAAATAAACAATATTTTAAAGATTATATTCAAAAAGGAAAGGAGGGTAGATTTGGAAAAACGGAATATAGGTGAATAAATAAAGCTGAGCAGATAAGGTAGGTTCAAAAGGATAGTATCGGGCTCGAATAATTAAATCAAACCATAAAATTTTAATCTCAAATATTAATACAAAATTTCTTTGTTGGAAATACCTTTATAATAAAATACTTTTATATCGAAACGAATTTTTCCTTTTAAAAAAACTTTTATAACTCGATGTTTCAACAAGTTTATCCTCGTTCTTGCAGACTCTGGCCATGCGTTGATCAGGCGCAAAGCTAGAATTCTTCAAGTACTTAGTAGACCTGTTTCAACCCCTAGTGAAAATACTTGAAAAACCTTAAAAAACAGATATGGAAAGTAAAATCCATACAAAACAATCGAATCAAAACCTTTGTCCAACCATGGTTCGCAGATACACAATGGTTACGCCTGGATCCTTTAGGAAACAATCCGTATCCGTAAGCTCTCTCAGCCCTGCGAGTTACGCCATGATAACTAATAGGGTGCAGGATACACAATGGTTACGCCTGGGTCCCCCAGGAAACAATCCGTACCCCTAGACCATCTCAGTCAGGCAGTTTCGCTACTAATGCGACCTACACAGATTGCAGGATACACAATGGTTACGCCTGGATCTCCCAGGAAACAATCCATACCACTAGGCCGAACTCAGCCAGGCAGTTGCGCCATGCAGTCGCGAGAGAAAAAAACCATGGGTTACGCCACGGTGGGAACAGTCGAGTATCACATCCAAAAAACCAAAAATCAAAGAGAATAATATTGATAGAATGAATCCACAATGTGGCCACAAAGCGGATATCAAGAAGAAGGCACTTTCCATATCTTTACTTCGAAAATATATATCATATAGTACCTTTTCAAACCACTTTCAAATATCATACTTATATAAAGTCCATTATATATTGGATTTCATTCTCAAATCGAATACTTTCCAAATCAATAGCATATCAAATCATACTTATATAGACTTCGATTATATTAAAAAAAATCAAAACATTTCAAAACTAAATTCCATATTAGTATAATTCAAAATAGTCATATTCGTTTACTTAACAAAAGGCTTCAAACTTAAACATACAAAACTAAACTTATATGCTTTATCAAATATTTTATCCTCTTCAAAATTTCTTAGCTTTCAAAATTTAACCTCGATTTGGAAGTGTTCTAACATTCAAAATAGTTATGGAAATCAAATTTTCAATTCAAGAGTTGAAAATCAATAATAAATCAATAAATCAATTTCAATAGATAGGATTTTACCAAATCAAATCCGAAACTCGAGGACTGAATACCTGTATCACTTTAAATTGTTTCAAATATATACATATATCTTTCAAAAATATCAAATTACTTCGAAATTTGAAATCAAAAATGGTTTTACAAAATCATTCGCATGGCGAAGCTATTAAAGTGGCCTCTCCCCCACTTTGAAACTCGAAAATCAATGTCGATGATGCGTGCACTCGTTACCGAAATTATTTTCCAGCGACATAAGTGAGTTCTGGACTTCTATTTTCTTGAAAACTTCTTTGAAATTTCTTCAAAATTATTGGAATTCATTTGAACTCATTTGAAACATTTCTTATTCGGAAAATACTTTTAAATCGTATTATTTTTATATATTTTCGAAAATCTTAGAACCAATTTCAAAATACCAGAATTCAATTTTTTTTCAAATTTTTCCTTTCAGTTATAAATCATTTTTATATAAATCAATTTCTTATAAATTTCGAAAATTTTAAATCCTTTCAAAACTTTATATATAGAATAACATTTCACTTTTATATATATATATAATAAAATCATAGTTATCCAAATAATAATTTTGATATATATAAAATAATTTCAAACATAACCAGATTTTCAAAGGATGATTCAAGAATGGATTTCAAAGCAACGATAGAGATTTAAATTAGAGGAACTCCAATCAATAGAATCCTGATTCGAAGATAGACTTGATCGAAGATGAGATAATTAAATTATAAAATAGAAGATGTATATACTTCTATAAATCGCAGCGACCTTAATCGGGTCAACCGTGACTTCAGGAATATAATCGGTGCGAATTTCCAAAACAAATAGAGATTCGATCGCTAGAGATAGAATTTGCCATATCAAGATATAGCAGCATCGTAAACCGAGGATACAGAAATCTTCGGTGAATCAATGCCAATTGCAAAGGAGTTTTCACCCCCTTTACAAAACATTCAGTGGAGTTATGGGATACTCCAGAATCAAACGAATATAAATAGAAGACAAGGATGAATTTCGGAACCGAGGGACATTCCAAAATTCAAAGGAAATCGAGTCAAAAACGAAAAGATTCAACCCGAACGAAAGAGATTCTGTAAATAAATTTACCATATATGCTAAGTTTTGCCTAGAGCCATAGCTCTGATACCAACTGTAACTACCTGATATTCTCAACCATTCGCATCTGCACATGTCGGACTTGAATTGCTCAAAATATTAGATTGTTAATTGAAATTTGAAAAAACTTAACATATACAGTAAATAAATCAATCATAGAATCACAGATACAGAGTAGTACAATGATACGCAGCGGAATAAATGAATAGTAGTTCATGAAGCTACTGTATAAACAAAGTTAGAAATAAAATACATCAGAAAATCCCAGATGCAGTGAAGTCTCCAGTACGGGTAGATGACTTCTCTGAACCAATCGACTGGATGACTGAAAGGATATATAGCTGGATCTTCAATGTAACAACCCTAATTTTAGTGATTACCTGAGAATATTAAATTATAACGGCGGTTATAATTTAATAGTGTAAATTAATAACTAATGAGGAATTTAAATTGTTTATTTGGAATAAACAATATAATTGAGGATAAAAATGAGAAAATAGAATTCTGAAAACTTTATTAACATGATTTGAGATAATAAAATGAGGAAAATGTGTTTTATTTAGAGTTAATGCAATAATTTTGTTAATTATTGCTATTTACTTCTTTGAATGAATTTTAAAAGAAGTGATTAATTTTAAGATGAGATATATTCAAAATAATGATGGAATTGAGTTTAAAAATATATTTTAAGTGTAAAATTATATTTGAAAAGGGTTATAAAAAATTTATTACACAAAAATATTATTTTTGTGTAATTTATAATGTTAATTACAATAGAATTTGTAATTAAGGATGTAAATTTTTTATTTATAAAAAGGAAAAGAAATATGATGATAAAAAGTTTTAAAAATATAAATAATCTTTTATTTTGAGTATATAACATTTTATCATCATGAATATGAAGTTTTATAAATTTTTGATATGAAATAAAGTTGAATAGATGATTGAATTTGAAGTTGTGCATTGTTAACATGTAACTAAGTGATTAATTTATAACCTAAGCCAATTTCCTTGAAAAATTGGACTCTAGCCCATTAACATACTTCACTTGGCCTGTTAGCAAAGAAATGAGAAACATATTTCTCTTCCTCAAACATCAGTACGTTCATTCTCCTTCTCAGCCTTCTCTTCCTAAACCCTAGTTCCTAATTTCAAAATTCAAAGCTCAAATCAAAGGGATTTTGTCCAATAATGTAGAGTAAGTGTTTTAAACTCTATATCTATCCTTTAGAACTCTAAAAGAATGATTTTGATCCCCTTTTTGATCAAATTGCTTGCTGTCCAAATTTTGTTCTTGAGTTTTTTGGTGATTTTGGAGAAGCTAAGAGGTTAGCAAGGCTTAAAAGAGGATTTAGCAAACTATAGGAAAGTAAAAGGTGAGTTAATCACTCACACTACTACCTCTAATCTATGAGAATAATTTTCATTTGATAATTGAATTGAATTGGATGGTTTGATGATTGAATTGCTTTCAAATTAGTGGTGAATTGGTTGCTTGAATTTGAATGATCGCATGGTTGTAGTTTGCTGAAAATTGTTGGTAAAAATATCGCTGCAGTAAAACAGCGATATCTTAGAGCCAATTTATCCAAATTAGCTCAATCTTTTTGCAGTTGAAAAACATTCTATTAGCTGTAAGTTTTCTTTTAATCACTTTAAGAAATTCCATGGTTTAGAGGGTCAAAATTGGGTTTGAAACTGGTGTACACAGCTTTGCTCTGTGCAATATTTTTGTTGAAACCTGATATTGAAATCACCATAACTTTGAAATGGTAAATCGAAATTGAGTTAGGTTTTTTTCAGTTGGAAGATGCTTTTATAATAAACAACTTTTATGTTCATTACTTTTTGTGATTAAGCTGTTTACTAAGAGTAATTTGAGTTTGAAGATGATGTAACCTTTCTGTCTTGTGTTTTAATCTTAGCTTTAAAACACAGAAATTCTTTTAGGTATATCTTTCTAGTTTCTTGTCCGATTTAGATGATTTTTGAAGTTCCGGAAAGCTTATTTTATATGTGACAACTTTACTGTTGTACACATTTGCATATTTTGAGTATAAGTTGATCAAAATGCTGTTACAAACTCTAAGCTCTGTCACTTTAGTAACTATGTTATCCAAACTAAACACAGTTAGTAAATTAATCATATCTTCCTTGTTTCTTGTCCGATTTGGATGATTTTTCAAGTTCTGGAAAGCTTATTTTATATGTGACAACTTTACTGTTGTACACATTTGCATATTTTGAGCATAAGTTGATCAAAATGCTGTTGCAAACTCTCAGCTTTGTCACTTTAGTAACTATGTTATCCGAACTGAACACAGTTAGTAAATTGATCATATCTTCCTTGTTTCTTGTCCGATTTGGATGATTTTTGAGGTTCCGGAAAGCTTATTTTATATGTGACAACTTTACTGTTGTACATATTTGCATATTTTGAGCATAAGTTGATCAAAATTCTGTTGCGAACTCTCAGCTCTGTCACTTTAGTAACTATGTTATCCAAAATGAACACAGTTAGTAAATTGATCATATCTTCCTTGTTTCTTCTCCGATTTGGATGATTTTTGAAGTTTCGGAAAGCTTATTTTATATGTGACAACTTTACTATTGTACACATTTGCATATTTTGAGCATAAGTTGATCAAAATGATGTTATAAACTCTAAGCTCCGTCACTTTAGTAACTATGTTATCCAAACTAAACACAGTTAGTAAATTGATCATATCTTCCTTGTTTCTTGTCCGATTTGGATGATTTTGAAGTTCCGGAAAGCTTATTTTATATGTGACAACTTTACTGTTGTACACATTTGCATATTTTGAGCATAAGTTGATCAAAATGCTGTTTCAAAATCTCAGCTCTGTCACTTTAGTAACTATGTTATCCAAACTGAACACAGTTAGTAAATTGATCATATCTTCCTTGTTTCTTGTCCGATTTGGATGTTGTTTTGAAATGGTTTGAGAGCTATGATTCCTATCAATAAGCTAGCTATATTTGGTGAATTTGAAATTCAAATTTAAATAGAATTTGAATTGATTTTGGGTTAAATTCGTATTGAATTCAAGTTTTCGGTCTTGAGTTATCTTTCTTGTTTTTCATTGTTTTCGAGCGCGGTTTTCACTAAACTATTTTGAAGTGGTTTTTGAAATAAATGGACATTTCAAATTATTATTATATAGTTTTGAAATTATTTTTCTAATATAAAATCTATTTATTTCCTATAATAAAGGAATTTCAAATATTGGTTTTATTAATCTTTTCAAGAAATAGTTTTAAAAGCTTGTTTTCTCTAGTAAACTATTTTACATATAAAACATACACTTTTACACTATTCGAACGTATGAGAAAGAGAATTAAACGATTCAGTAAAACACGTGGTATGGGACATGTGCGTTTACTATTTCGGTTAATTCCGGACTTGTACGATCGAAGCTATTTGAGTTTAATAATTCTGAGATGTTTTGCCATTTTATGGCGTATTTTGAATTTTATAATTCCTATTTATTGGAACTATTTAAGATGGCCAATATTTGGAAAGTATTATGGTTTGAGATCTCCTATGTAGGAGTTTGATCGATGAGAACCATCACGATGTTTTATTTACTTGCCAGTGACATAAGGCAAGTCTTGAGTTTATGATTTCATATTTTGAGATTTATGGTTTATGAGAAACCATCATAATGTTTTTCACTTGTCGATGAGATGAGACAAGTTATGATGCCATTTAATACTTCTCGATGAGATGAGACAAGTATGGTATCTCTTTATCACTCGCCAATGAGATTAGGCGAGATATAATTTTCTGAGTTTTATGATGTTTTTAGTGTGGCATCAACTAACGGCTAGTAAACCGCAAAGTGCGAATGTGTGGTATGGGACACACGTTAACACTTTTCGGGTTCCTATCCGTGAGTTTGTGACACATTCACGATGTTTACCTAACAGAACTGCTTTGAGAGGTGTCAGCGACCTTGTCATGAGGACGAACTGCTTTGGAGGTGTTAGCGACCTTGTTAGGGATGACAAAATGGCTTGGAAAGGTGTCAGCGACCTTGTCATGAGGACGAACCGCTTTGGAAAGGTGTCAGCGACCTTGTCATGAGGACAAACTGCTTTGGAAAGGTGTCAGCGACCTTGTCATGAGGACAAACTGCTTTGGAAAGGTGTCAGCGACCTTGTCATGAGGACGAACTGCTTTGGAAGGTGTCGGCGACCTTGTCTAAGGCTTCGGCCGTCTGAGTTTAGCACGTGCAGCATCGCTTCGGCATTGTATTCAGGGATATGGCCAATCCGGGTTTTCTAAGTTTTGAATTCGCCGTTTTTGGCGCATTAATGTTAAGATTCTCTGAGTTATGAACATGCATCGAAATCTTTATTGAGTTTGAATTCGTATCAAGTTCCATGAGTTTTTATGATTGAGATGTATGTGTGAGATTTAGCCGTCTTGGCTTACTTATGAGTTTAAGATCTCACATTCTTATGGAGTTGTCTTGTGTTGCTTTCATGACTTCTATTTGTGATTGAGATGAGTTTTCTCCCTTTTGGAGTAATGGTTCATCGAACCATTTGAGTTTTGCTTGAGTTTTATATGAGTTGATTTGAGTTCATTATGGGTTATCACTAATGATATGAGGCACTTGTGTTTTATTTGAGTATTGAGTTTGAGTTACCTCTTTCGAGGTATTTTGTCACTTAGGTAGCATTTGTTACTTAAGTATTGAGCTATGAGTTATATAATCCTTCTCCTCATTCGAGAAGAAGTATCACTATATCCATTCTGCTTCATATTATCGATATTGACTGATTTGTGTAGCTAGACTGACCCGTGTATTTATACTCGGGTCAGACCGAGTTGTTTCAGGTATCATCTATTGGACATAGCTTGAAGTTGATGTTGGATATCAGCTCTTCTTTCTCTTGAGTAGTTTTTGTTCTTTCGCATACTCTGATGTAGTTATATTTGATTCGATATTTATGGTGTGGTCGAGTACCACCTTTATTGTATTCATATTGTATTGTACTAAACATGTATCAGTGAATATGTATATATATGATGTTGGTTACTGTTCTGTGATGTGATTTACATTCAGTTATTGTATTTTGTTCTGATAGATCCGTTAACCACCTATAGTTTTGGATTAAGCATTTACTGGGTATGTCGATCCACTTGAGTTGAAAAAAAAGTTATACTGCATTTATCGACGTATTCAATAGATGTTTAAGACAAAATTATAGATGGTCGCCCTTAACCAGCCCTATTCTCCGCTTTAGTAGACGGAATTACTTGTTAATTCTCTTTACTAAGGTGGGTCGCGGGGTGGGGCGTTACATTCAAGAAAAGCTCCAACTTCGAAGATGAGTCTCAAATGCTGTGACGCCCCACCTCTATACCCACGCTAGCCTTAGTTTCAGTTTAAATTTGGTATATCTATAAATTATATATGTGTCTGCCTATTTTAAATTGAAGGTAAAAAGAGGAATATATGTATAGAAAGATTTTGGAATTTATTTATATATATGGAATCAGAAAGGAAAATAAATATACATATTTTTATTTACCTTCTAGTTTATTTTTGACAATGAATTTTAGTAATATATATGTTTAGTTAACTTATTGAAATTTATTTTAGTTACTATAGGGTTATTCAAAAAGGAAATTAGTTTAAACCTAAATTACTAGTTAAATTAAATAAATGAATAGTAATTAATTTTTCTATCCATTCGAATATTAATGAACCATTTAAATTATTGAATCAAGGTCAAACCTCAGGAAATCCAAGGCAATATTGAAGTGAATTGCGAATAATAGAAAAGGTGAGTTAATCTCACTCAGTTAATTTAAATCTAAATTTAAATGATAAAATTTAAATAATTGTTTGAATGGTTGAAATTTGATTGATGAGCTACAGTATGTTATATTCTGGAATTGGAATATTATATTGTGTTAACATCTATGATGCAGGGAAAACAGGTTGGAGGGATCCAACTGGACCCCTCAACATTTATTATTAATATTCTCTGTTGTGATTACTTGATATTCTATGTTGAATATATTGGAATGATTGGATATATATTTATTGGGTATAATGAATTACCAAAAATATATAAATCGAACTTTGGGAAGAAAATAAAGGAAGTAAATTTGTAAACGAAATAATCTTAGAAAATTTAATAAATCAAGAATGAATTGAGAAAGAAATGGAAGTATGTTGAATACTAATAAATAGCTTCGAACATGAAAGGGAAAGAATTTGAATAAACAGTAATTAATGAATTGCAAAAAAAATTATGTGATATTAATTTAAAGGAATAAAGAATTATTTTAAAACTTAAAGTTTTAAATTTAATTAAAGGAATAATAAGTAAATTGTGAAATCTAAATTGGTATTTCAATTAAAAGTATTTAAATCATAATTAAGGAATAAAATCTAAAATTAAAGGATTTTTGAATAAATGAAGTAAATTGGAAATCAATTTGGAAATTTATTTAAGTGTTTGAAATTGGATATTTGGAAGAATAAATTCAAGGTGGGAATTTATTAAAGGAATGAGAAAAATTGTTTAAAAATAAATAGTGATTTATTTTTAAGGGTTGTGAAGAGAAGTATATTTCCCTGGATAGTCAAGAACGTTTTAAGTAAATTTTTAAATATAAGATAAAAGTTTAAGGTTGTTTTAAAAAAGCATGTTTTAGAAAATTTATTATTTCTGATTGTTTAAAATTCTTAAATAAATATTTTTTAAATCTATTATTGTAATAACTATTTAAAGGTGACTTAGTGTTTTGTTTTAAAATGTGAAAATTTAGTTTTATATTTTATAAAGTAACCTTATTTCAAATATTCATATAGTATACATTTTTAACAAATTATTGAAATAGTTTTTAACCTAAAGGTTTAAAGTATATTCCAAAGTAAAGCGTTTTAAATTATTTTTAAAAATCTAGTTTTATGCTTGGTGATTCCAGTGGAAATAGAAATACTTGGAATTTGTTCTAAGAAGGGAAGATAGTTTTGAAAACTGTTTTCAAAGGGTTTTGAGAATAAAAATATATCTTGTGAAGATAATTTGAGGTTTATAAATAATTTGGGAAAATTATTTATTGTTTGATGGATGTGTAAGTATTAATTGATAGTTAAATCACCGACTATCAATATTGGACAAATGCGTTGATCGTTTCGAAGAGACCGGGATCGAGATTTATTTCTCGAAAACCACTTCGATCTGGTTTGTACGTTTTCGTGGAAAACGAGTTTGGATTCGAAGATGGAGCAGTGAAGTGCAAGGGCTAGTCGCTACTAATCCTGAGGATATTTCCAAAATGGATGTAGTAGGAATAGTGCCTTCGGTTCCGTTCAAACCCGGGACGGACTTGTATGGATGAATGCTTGCGAAACATCGTCAGGTGGACGATGGGCATTCTAAGGGATGTGTTCTAAAAGGTAACGCTTAGCCTCAAGCCTCATCAAATGGGAATGGCTGAAAATCAGGGGTTATGCAGCAAGGCTTCGTGGGTAGCCCCCACTGGAGGGTGAAGTCATCCCCGTCTAGATGTCCCTTGTATTTCGGCTTAGTGGGCGGTTGCTCATCCCAACCGCGGGGTGATCTTGCTTGGGACTGTCCAGTAAGGGATGGTTCCGGTCTTGTGTTGCAGGGGAGTTAGGGTGGCACCTCGGTACGCTGATCTAGACCAGGTACTGTGACAGGTGGTACCCCAGTGCCTAGCCATTAGTTGGAATCCATTTTCCCTACGCGCCCATACGGTTTTGATTGTTCCCAACTATTGCTGAAACGTGAGATGCAAGCATTTCAGCTAGATTCTATTTTACTTTCTATAGACACTATTATAATATCAGAGGACTTTAATAAAAAAATGTTTTAGCTATCGTAAGGTAAAAACCCGACATGTTTATTTATGGCGTGGTCTTACGAGATGCCTTTGTTTTTCAAAGGATTTTTGAAACTTTAATAATCAATTGGGTGTGATTTTCTCACGCTGGTATTCCAGACTGACTCGGGTATTATTTAACTGTAATGCTCGGGTCAGACCGAGTATTATAGGATACAGGATGATGCTGTGGAGCTCAGGAGACGAGCTGGATGACGATACGTACTCTCGTACTTGTTTATATATATATTTCCGCTGTGTTGAGTTGTTGTGTATCCATTTGTATGATATTGTTGTTGAGCTGTGATTGATGTACTCTGATGATGTAATATATAAACAGAGATATTTGATTTTGAGTAAAGATCATTTAATATCTATTATATTTTATTTCGCTGTGATGATTAGATTCTGATGTTGTTTTCTATTTTCTTCTTCTACCTCTTCTTCTTTAACCCAATTGGTTCGTATTTCTGTACAATTTGAGTTAATTGTTGTAGAATAGTGTTAACTCAAGGGGTACGGATTTGCGGGCTGTTACAGTTGGTATCGGAGCTTAGGTTGGAGATAACCTTGGCTCTGGTGGGAATTACTCATTTAAAATAGAGTCCGTAGTACTCTATAATGAGTTTGAGCGTATTAATAAATATGAGTGCGTATTTGTTAGTGAATATAAATTGTTTTAATATTGTGTTGATTGGTTTATTGAGTGGCATAAGAACCTTCGTCGACACAGTCTGCGCAACTGTATCGAAGGGTTTTCTAAATACTTGAATAGAACGATCGACACGGTGTTGTTTTAAATATGGGTAAATGAAATAATTTTACCCAAAATATATTTTAATATAAATAAAAGTTTTGTAAACTATTTTAGCTAATATATGGTTGCTTGGATGTTAGGAAGAATAATATTAGAGTATTATCATTATTAAGTGAAAATTTTACTAGAAATTGAAATATAACTAAAATTTAGAGGAATAAATTCATTATAAAAGGAAATTTATAAATATGAATTATAAATGTAATTTATGAATTGAAATACAATCAAATGAGAATTTGTATAAGAATAAAGTGTACAAATGAATTATAGTTAGAATTTATTTAAGCAGGCTTTGGAAATTTAAAATCCCGGAGATTTGGAAGTATTTGAAAATAAATGATAATATTATTGTTTTGGAGATATTTCTGAATGGAAATCTGTTTAAATGTATTTTGAAAGTGAAATAGCATTGAAATCACTTGGATTATTGGAAAATAATTCTGATGATGACGGCCGCATCGTCAGTATTCATTTTCGAATTTCTAAGTGATGGACTGCTGCCAAAAAAATGATTTGTTCAGAAAAGTTAGTTGTTTTTGAAAATCTCAAAGGAAATTTGTTGGGAATAAAACCAGGATTGGTTTAATTTTTGAGAAATATGATTTGAGATGTTGGAGATTTCAAAACAATTTGAAACCAAAGCCGGGTGTTTAAAAATCCTGATGAGATAGTTGTAAGTTTATAAATTGAGATGATTTTTAAATCAGGAAGGAAATATAAGCTTTGAATGTCAGAAATTTAAATTTAAAGGGAAAAGTTAAAAATGAAATTAACTTGGATTGGAGAATAAAATTTAACTGGATTGAAATTGATTGAATAGGCTGAAAATAATATCCAGTTGTTTTCGAATTAAGTTGAAATCAAATTGAGATTAAATAAATCTGAATTTAAAATAAAATTGAACTGGAATAAAAATTCAATTGAGTTATTGAATGGAATTAGATTCTTACCTGAATAAATGGAAAATAAATTGGTTAAGGATTGTATTGAAGTAAATAAATTAGGATCACTTATAAAAGGATCAGAATTAAAAATCCATAGAATAAAATATCCTTGGATTATAAATAAGTGTAAAACTCGAATTAAAATAAAAGATGAATACATTCAAGCCTAGAATGAATGTGATTGTGTAAAATAATAAGTGTGACTTATAAAATTTGAAAAAAAGTGGGATAGAAACCCAAAATAAATATTTTTGATGAATTGGGAAATAAAACAAAAATCCAAGCTTAAATTATAAAATAAATTGAACTTAAGAAAATTGAATGAAGTGATATTTGAAATTAAAATTCAAGTATTTAATTATAAACTAAGGAAAAACTAAGTAGATAATAAATTAGATAACGTAATATATAATGATAACCAATGTAGCTAAATAAAAGCTGAATTGTGAGTTAATGATGAAGTTTGAAAATAAAACTCAAGTTATAAATCAAATTCAACTTGAATTATTAGTGAAGAAAATATAATTGAAAGTGGTCTTGCAATTAATTAAATAAATAGAGAATGAAGTTGAATTGTGAGTTAATAAAATTTGATGGTAAGTTAAAGGTGAATGGTGGAATCAGAACTTGAGTTATTAATTAAAATTTGACTTGAAATGTTAACAAATTAGATATAATTGAAATGTATCAAATAAAAATGGAAATGGATTAAAATAGTAATGGTTTGAATTAAAAATAAAATCCAGATATGTGGAAATAAATTGGATATGGCCTTGGGATCAATTGAGTTAAGTTGGGTATAAAAGAGAAAAAAAATTCTTGTAAAATGAAAATGAGCTTAAGTATAAAATTTGAATAAATTGGAGTAAATTGACTTAAGCTGTATAGATGGAAGAGAGTTGAATTTAATTCAACTTAAACTAAGTTTAATGATTTTGGGTTGGGTTTAAATCAAGTGAAAATAAATTCAAATCGAAATAGAATTCGGTGAGTTACAGATAATATTTAATGGAATGAAATTCTTAAATAAATAATTGTAAACCATTTAAATTATTAAGGAATTGAAATAACTTGGAGTTTATAAGAAAGATTGAAATAGTTATTGAATGAAATAGCTTAGATTTTTTTTTAAGCTAAATAAAATAGTTTGGAATAAACAAATATGGAATGGAATGTAAATGAATGGATTGGGAATAAAATTGAAATGAAATGTGTCGAGCTAAATAAATGGTCGTGAATGAATTGAAATAAAAAGAAAATTTAATTGGTAATGAAGATGAACCTAAATTGTTAATGGTTTTGAATGAATTGGTTTGGATAATAAAATGAAATGTAAATGAATGGATTCAAATTTGAAATGCAATGAAAATGAGAATATATGGATCGTGAATAAATTTAAAAATGGAATAGAAATAAGTATAAATTGAGTTGGAGATCCATTTAAGATTTGCTATAAAACTTAAGAAATAAAATCCAATTCGAGTATGAATAAATTAAAACGAGAGTGAACTTAAGTTATGAAATGGTGGTGAATTAAAGTAAATTAACTTTAAGTTGAAAATTTATAAAAGCATGGGATGATGTGGAGTATAATAAAATAGTTTGGAATCAAAAAAATTTGGGATAGGGAAGAAATATAATGAGAGTTTGTGAATAGATTAAAATGAGATAGAATTAAGTATAAATTGAGTTGAAATCCATTTAAAATGGTTATAAAACATAAATACTTGTTTATTCACATAGATCTCGTCAAACTGCATAGAATAAATTATCATTGGATGCAAATAGGAGTAATTAAAATCCAATGAATTGATAGAAGTAAAATGAATTGATTTTGAGAGCAATTGAATTAAATATGAGTTCAGTTGCTTAAAATAAATTAAATGTAAGTTATTGTGTTTTAAACCATTCAAATTGATGAAGTTGTATATGAATGGATTAAAAACCATTCAAATTGAATGAAAATAGGTTGTAGATTAATTGAAACAGTGGAATTGGTATGAAAATTGTATAAGTTGCTTACGGAGAAATGTTTGGTGTGAATTTCTTTTAGAATTCATGTGTTTAACTGTTGCAAATAAGTGAAATATTGTTAAACTTCATATATATTGTACTTACATGTTTAAATTGAGTAAGTACAGGTACTGGGAAGCCGTTTGGCTGGATTTTGGGCACGCTAACTGCTAATAAATAAGCCGCTTGCTTAAAAATGCTAAATAAGGTACACCTATGCAATAAAATTAGGAAATATGAACTTTTTTTGGTTTTTCCGACCGTGTGGGTCGATGTATATATATTTATCTCTTTTGTCAAATTGCAAAAGCTCCTACGTACAAAGAAGACTCTGCCAAAAAAATTTAGAAATTTTGGGAGTTAGAATTTTTTTTGAAAACTTTTGGAAAATTTTGTTAACGACAAAACGATTTAAAACTGGAAATTGAAATAAGTTAGTAAATGAAACTAATTAAAATAATGATATGAATTAGTGATAAATGACAAATAAAATTTATATATTCAGAGTAAAGATAAATTGAATTCATATGGAAATGAAAGAATCGTTTTGAATAGAAATAGATATAAACTAAAGTGGTAAGGTGAAAATAAGTATAAGAAACATATAAAATGCTTATATTAAACTTAAATATAAGGAATGGTGAATTCTTAATTGGAAATTGATCTTCAAATAAATTCTAGGTTAATATTTGAATGAATAAATATTGACATTTGGAAGGAAGTCGATAAAACGTTTTGAAAGTTGTGATTGGATATTAGTGTTAAGTAAGATATGCAGGTATTATAAAGGAAAATGGAAATTGGTTTTGGATTCAGAAGATAAATTTGAATTTCTCGACAAAAGGTATGTGTTTAAATTTCTATATGAAATTTGATTGGGTTTTTGATCGAGCCACTTGGCCTTTTGTTTTCTTTTGGAATTTGGGGGCCATAGAGCCATTTTGTAGTTGTACCGAGCTAGCCGCACAAAGGATGTTAGGAACTGAGTTGATGATGTTTTGATGACAACAACCTTATATAGTTATTATACTTTACTTTATAAAATATATACTAACATTTTCATATAGACAGATATATATATGTATATAGGAAGTATATGCAGGTATTATCGAAGACTGATCAGTATAAAGACTCAAGCATCAAGATGAAGATTAGAGATTCAAGATTCAAGACCCTAGAGAATCAAGATTTCAAGATGTGACGCCCCACTCCGAGAGCCTCGTTAACAAAGAGTATTGCATAGATAATACTGTCGGCTAACGCGGACAATAGAGTATAATGGAAGCGACCATGTGTAATCTTACCTTAACTATTCACTAAATACGTCGAAAAGTAGAATCACATTAAAATTCGACCTATTCAATAAATATTTAAAGCAAAACTACAATGGCTATAGGATCTATCAGAAGAAAATATAACAACTCAAATGTAATTCACATCATAGAACAGTCGATCATAATATACACATAAACAGATACACAACAGAGTATACAAAATAATACATGTCAAGTGGTATAGGAGACCACAATATACAGACGAGACGAAAAAAGTATAAATATCAAAGTTACAACAGATAAGGACCACAAAAGACGCTATAACAAAATGAAGCTAGCGAATAGTCCATGCGGAAGCAAAATAGGCTAAGTCCCAAAAGCACCTAACCTGAAACATCTCGGTCTGACCCGAGTATAAAATACACGGGTCAGTCTAGATAACAAATCAGTTAGATAAACTGAACAATAATAAACCTGCAAGGTCATACAGTATAACAAATATCTCTAGAGGAGATAACACAATCATCAACAAGAGATGAATCATATAGAACAAGCCTCATATCATCGGCAACATATAGAAACAAAGGATACAAATATCCCAAAACAAGCCAAAAGGCAAATAACAAATACCAATAAGGTATACAAGTTCCATAAGGTAATCGTTATACATCATGCGGCTCAAACAGACCAACACGATGGGCGATACCAAGGGAATATAATATCAATGAAACATATGATTGCTCGAGCTCAGTACTGTACAACAAGGATCCATAAGCCCGAAGGCTCCAAACCCAAGTATCACCCATGCGGCACATAAGGCCAACATCAGAGCGAAACTATATAGGGCAACAAACCCGAAGGCACGCACCCGAAGGCAACATACCCGAAGGCAACAAACCTAGGGAGAAAGTCCGAAGACACCATCCCAGAGGCAACAAACCATAGTGGTGAAGGTCGAAGACCCAGTACTGGACACCACTAACTGGCGGAATGTGTCACAACTCTCGAAAAGGAATCCGAACAGTGTTAACGTGCGTCCCATAACCACTCGTTCGCACTAAACGGTTTACTATCCGTCAGTCACTTTCACACTCAAAGCAGTACAAATTTACCTCATATCATCAGTAAACTAAACCCGAAGGTCAAAACAATCAATCGAATAGGTCGGGGACTAATCGGAAAGATAAACGCACAGATTCATGGTCCGTGTTTTGCCCAACCATTTAATCACCCTTCCACTTCGCTCGAAGTGCGAAAGTGTGTGTTTTAAATAGAATTTATAAATTGGAGAAACGAGCTTTTAAATGCGATTCGAGAGATTATTTTATAAAAACCCGTGGATGAAGTCAAGAGTAAGTTATCAAAGCAAATATGCAATAACAACCACTAAAAAGCAACTTGAATCGATAAAATCCGAAAAACCAATCAAAATATACAAAAACAGGCAAAACAGGGCAAATAGGAGCAGGTCGATCGGCCGCCTATAGGGCTCGATCGACCGGACACTGTTCATAAAAACTCTCGGAAAGCAGGTCGGTCGACCGGCTACAGGGCTCGATCGGCCGAACCTGATGATTTTGCACTTCCTGCCCTATTTCAATGAAATGCAAATTCTTCCAAAACGCGATCGTTCGAGCAATGGACCTAAGGAGCTTTAGCCAATAGATACCCCAGCTCCATTAGCTCTCTGATTCGCAACCAAAAACATATTCAAACATCAAAGTTAGGATCTTTAAAGAATTGAACCCAAACACTAAAAATTTGGATATTCACCAATTCAATCCAAACCAAAAGCAAGAGCATATGAACAAGGTGTTAGGAATTCATACCCAACATCAATGAAATCATAAGAAATAGATGTGAGTTCAAAACTCACCTATTTACACAAAACAAAGAAGATGAAGAAGCACAAATGCAAGGAATCAACCAACTACACTCCACTTCAACACTACAAGCTTCAATCTAGAATCAAAGCAAGTATTTCCTAAGTTAGGGTTAGGAAATTACTGAAATTGAAGAGGAGAAGAGATGGAGAAGATGGAGATGAACTTACCAATGGATTCCCTTTGATTTTTGGAGCAAGAATCAAGTTTACAAGAAGAACTAGGGCTTGCTAATTTCTATTTCCACTTCCTTTCCCCCATTTCAGTTTTTAGCTTAAGAAATGAAATGAAATGAATAGAGATGAAGAGAAGGGGTTGAGTTAGAGTTTAGTTAAGCTAGTGGGCTGAACCCAAACCCAAAACCTAATAGAAAAAGGGGTCAAAATTTCACTAACTCCAAACATATCAAAGATTATACTCAAAAAGATCGCAAACGTCATTTTGGAACCAATGGAGGTAGTTTCGAGTTCCAGTTCAGCCATTTGCAAAAAGTAACATTTCGGACCTAAATCCGACTAACGACGCTATATTTAAATAAAACATTTAAATATATAATGGTTAAACATGCGGGTTGTTACAGATCTTCCCTCCTTACAAAATTGCGTCCCCGCAATTCCCAGAGACGATATTTGTAACAACTACATACATACAACATTCAAAAGAGAAGTAAATAAGTTAGAAACGAAAAGACATACTCACCGTTTCAAAGCAAAGAAAGAAAACCCGGATAAGATCGCTCGATATACTCTCTGGTTTCCCAAGTACAGTCATTGGGATTAGAGGACCATTGAATTTTAACGAGCGGCACGTCCTTGTTACGAAGGTGTCGCACCTCCGTGTCAAGCACGCGAATAGGTTGCTGTACAATAGATAAGTCTGGTGAGATCTCAAGCTCTTGCAAATCAGGAGAAGTAATAACAGAATCCGACTCCCGAAGATACTTCCGAAGTTGCAAGACGTGAAACACGTCATGAATGCCAAATAAATGAGCTGGAAGTGAAACTCTATAATCCATAGGGCCAATACGTTCAGTAATAGAAAACGGTCCTATATAACGAGGAGCCAATTTCCCAGTCGCACTGAAACGCATAACCCCTTTCAAAGGAGAAACACGAATAAAAACAAGATCACCAATCGAGAACTCGAGAGGCTTCCTACGGTTGTCCGCGTAGGATTTCTGGCGACTCTGTGCCTCTTTCATTCTCAACCGAATAAGATCAATCTTCTCGAAAGAATCACGAATAGAATCGGGACCAAGAATAAGCTTCTCCCCAGATTCCAACCAACAAGAAGGTGATCGGCATGGCCTTCCGTATAAGGCTTCGAAAGGAGCCATACCAATACTAGACTGAAAACTATTGTTGTAGGAGAATTCTACAAGAGGTAGGTGATCCTTCCAACTACCACCGAAATCAAAGATACAAATACGGAGAAGATCTTCCAAGATACGATTTACCCGTTCAGTCTGTCCGTCAGACTGCGGATGATAAGCTGTACTAAAATTAAGCTTTGTTCCCAAAGCTTGCTGAAAACTCTTCCAAAAATGACTCGTAAATAAAGGATCACGGTCACTCACAATAGAACTAGGAACACCGTGAAGTCTCACGATTTCCTTGATATACAACTTAGCCAAATGCGAAGCAGTTCTATTAGACTTAATAGGGACAAAATGAGCAGACTTAGTGAGGCGATCAACAATAACCCAAATGCTAGAATGGCCAGATCTCGAACGAGGTAGGCCGTCAATGAAATCCATAGAAATTTGATCCCACTTCCACAATGGAGTCTCAAGAGGCTGAAGAAGACCAGAAGGACGCTGATGTTCGGCCTTCATACGTTGACAAGTCATGCAATTACTCACATAACTCGCCACATCGCGCTTCATACCTTCCCAATAGTAAAGGCGACGCATATCGGCATACATCTTACTACTACCGGGATGAATGGTATACCTAGAACGATGGCAATCATCAAGAATATCATGCCTAAGTACAGAATCAGAAGGCACAACAAGACGGTTCTTCTTACGAAGACACCCATGAGAATCAATGCTAAAATCTTGCAACGCCTCATCACAAGATCCAGACTCACAAAGCTGAATAAAATGCAACAAATCAGGATCACGCCGTTGGGCATCGGCAATACGATCCAATAAAATAGGTCGAGCTCCCAAACTAAATAATAGAATAGGAGAATCAAAAGATGAACCTCGATCACGAATTTCACAAAAAGATAGAGTCTCAAGAATATTCCATTCGGCAAGCATCATAGAAATAACAGCCGAATGTTTGCGACTAAGCGCATCTGCAACACGATTACCCTTACCAGGGGTATATTGGATATCAAAGTCATAAGAGGCAAGAAACTCGAGCCAACGTTGTTGTCTCATATTGAGTTCCTTCTAAGTGAACAAATACTTCAAAGATCTATGATCGGTATAAAGAATGAAGCGCTCGCCCAATAAATAATGTCGCCAAATCTTCAGGGCGAAGACAATGGCGGCTAACTCAAGATCATGAGCGGCATAGCGAACTTCATTCGGACGCAGTTGCCTAGAAGCATAAGCAACTACCCGATCTCTCCGCATAAGCACAGCACCGAGACCACTACCACAAGTATCGGTGTAGACAACAAGATCATGATTCCCTTCGGGAACCACAAGAATAGGAGCATTAGTGAGAAGTTCTTTCAATGCCTGAAAGGAAGCTTCACACTTGTCGGACCAAATAAAACGAATGCCTTTCCGGGTAAGGCTTGTGAGAGGAAGCACAACACGGGAAAAATCCTTGATGAACCGACGGTAATAACCCGCCAATCCAAGAAAATTGCGGATCTCATGAACATTCTCAGGCCTTTCCCAATTTTGAATAGCTTCTATCTTCGATGGATCGACAGAAACACCATCGGAAGATACCACATTGCCTAAGAACTTAACCTTATTCTCCCAAAAGTGGCACTTGGAGAATTTGGCTCTAAGCTGATGATGACGGAGGGTACTCAAGACAATTCTCAAGTGATTAGCATGCTCAGCTTCAGACTTAGAATAAATAAGGATATCATCAATGAAAATAAGGACGAACTTATCGAGATAATCTCGGAATACTCGATTCATGAGATCAACAAAGAAAGCAGGAGCGTTCGTCAAACCGAACGGCATAACGAG
The DNA here is from genome assembly GCA_030765085.1 of Allium cepa. Taxonomy (NCBI): domain Eukaryota; kingdom Viridiplantae; phylum Streptophyta; class Magnoliopsida; order Asparagales; family Amaryllidaceae; genus Allium; species Allium cepa. The sequence goes on along the minus strand of CM060945.1, from coordinate 301,620,540 downwards.
CCACTCGAAAGAACCATAACGAGTGCGGAAAGCGGTAAGAGGTATGCTATCCTCCGCGACTCGTAATTGATGAAAACCTGTGGCAAGGTCAAGCTGAGAAAAGACCTTAGCACCACTTAATAGATCGAACATGTCATCGATCCTAGGCAATGGATACCTATTTCTGATGGTTAACACGTTAAGCTTGCGATAATCAATGCAAAGCCTAAGAGTTCCATCAAATTTCTTCACAAAGACGACCGCGGATCCCCACGGAGAAAAACTGGACTGAATTAACTGCTTGGACTCAAGCTCTAAAAGCTGCTTCTTGAGTTCCTCATTTTCCTTTGTAGACATCCTCGTGGGAGGACGACTAACTGGCTGCGCGCCCGGAATGAGATCAATGCGGAACTCAATTGCCCGCTTGGGTGGCAAACCCGATACAGGCTCAAAAACATCAGAAAAGTCACAAGCAATAGGAATACGAGATATATCATCATCATCTTGCGAATCAAGAGAATATAAAGCCATTTCGGAATTATCCACATCCCGAAGAATAAGAGATAACCGAGAAGGCGAATCAGGATGACAAAGATATAAAATTCTCTCGGAACAAATAATCCTGGCATCGTACCTCACTAGCCAGTCCATACCAAAAATCATATCAAAACCCAAATGAGAAACAACGTGCAGATTCGCACGGAAAGAAAAGCCACATAAAACAATCTCAATATCATCACAAAACAAGCTAAGGGTCGCGGATCCCCCAATAGGATTCGCAATCCTTAAAGAAGTAACCATACAAGAAACATCCAAAGATAAATCATCTACAAGCTTCTTCGATACGAAAGAATGTGAAGCACCCGTATTGAAAAGAACTCGTATACTATGATCATGAAATAGAATTGAACCCTCCAAAATAGATGGAGACATACCTTTGGATTGAGATGAACCTCCAGAAGCATTAGCCACATTGAGCTTGCCAGATTTTGCATTAGCAGGAGCAGTAGGACAAGCTGAAACATGATGACCTTCCTTCTTGCAATAGCGACAGAAGAGAGGCTTTGGACAAGCTCGAATTATGTGGTCGGGAGAACCACAGTTGAAACACTTCCGGATGAAAGGTGTTCCAGCAGACTGAGATTGAGGATTAGCACCAACAGTCTTCTTCTTCTTAGAAGGAAAAGACCTCTTTTGAAACGGAAACTGCTTCCTGTTGGGGTTCTTGGAAACCTCAACATCCTCACCACTATCACACTCCTTCTCGACAGCTTCGAGAAGAAGTGCCGAATCAACCAATTCCTCGAAAGAAAGCTTAAGCTGGAGCAACAAGGACTTCTTAAGATATTTCTTAAGACCAGAGACAAACTTCAAATTCTTCTTGTAAGAAGTGCTAATGAATTCAAGACCATACTTAGATAAGGCCTCAAAAGATGCAACATACTCAGAAACAGAAGATTTCCCTTGCTTCAACTCAAGGAAGCGACGGGTCAATAATTTTTTTTCAGATTCAGGAACGAACTTGAGTTCAAATCGCTCCCGAAACTAAGTCCAAGAAAGGGTAGACTCAACAATCTCGGCTATAAGAAGCTCATACCAATCAAGAGCACGCTCTTGCAATAAGCTAGAAGTCACAAGAACTCGATCATGGTCAGAAAGATCCATGCGAGAAAAGATACGTTCGCATGTGCGAAACCAAGCTTGGACTTCAAGAACGGATTCGGAACCCTTAAACGGTTTTCCTCCAAGATGAGAAAAATCACTGCACTGACGTGCAAAAGCAGACTTGCGAGGTGGAGACACTCGAGGAGGAACGGGAGGCTGAGTGCTCCTAAACAACTCCATAAACTGATCGGCAGACATATAAACGCCATCCGGATGTGAGCCACTAGATTGCCCAGCATCCGAACGTCGACCTCTGCCTCTTCCAGACATAAGCTGAAAGTCAAGATAAGGAAAAGATTATTCACAAGGTAGATATTTCAATATGGGATACTACGGAATAATCCTAGACATATTCCCAAATACTATCTAGCCTTGATGGGATAAAGAGACATGATGATTCAAGGATCTGTATCACTAATACACTTTGATGTATCATAATATGTGCTCTATTCTGTTTATCATATTTTGTTCTGAACACAGCTCTGATACCACGCTGTGACGCCCCACTCCGAGATCCTCGTTAACAAAGAGTATTACATAGATAATACTGTCGGCTAACGCGGACAATAGAGTATAATGGAAGCGACCATGTGTAATCTTACCTTAACTATTCACTAAATACGTCAAAAAGTAGAATCACATTAAAATTCGACCTATTCAATAAATATTTAAAGCAAAACTACAATGGCTATAGGATCTATCAGAAGAAAATATAACAACTCAAATGTAATTCACATCACAGAACAGTCGATCATAATATACACATAAACAGATACACAACAGAGTATACAAAATAATACATGTCAAGTGGTACAGGAGACCACAATATACAGACGAGACGAAAAAAGTATAAATATCAGAGTTACAACAGATAAGGACCACAAAAGACGCTATAACAAAATGAAGCTAGCGAATAGTCCATGCGGAAGCAAAATAGACTAAGTCCCAAAAGCACCTAACCTGAAACATCTCGGTCTGATCCGAGTATAAAATACACGGGTCAGTCTAGATAATAAATCAGTTAGATAAACTGAACAATAATAAACCTGCAAGGTCATACAGTATAACAAATATCTCTAGAGGAGATAACACAATCATCAACAAGAGATGAATCATATAGAACAAGCCTCATATCATCGGCAACATATAGAAACAAAGGATACAAATATCCCAAAACAAGCCAAAAGGCAAATAACAAATACCAATAAGATATACAAGTTCCACAAGATAATCGTTATACATCATGCGGCTCAAACAGACCAATACGATGGGCGATACCAAGGGAATATAATATCAATGAAACATATGATTGCTCGAGCTCAGTACTGTACAACAAGGATCCATAAGCCCGAAGGCTCCAAACCCAAGTATCATCCATGCGGCACATAAGGCCAACATCAGAGCGAAACTATATAGGGCAACAAACCCGAAGGCACGCACCCGAAGGCAACATACCCGAAGGCAACAAACCTAGGGAGAAAGTCCGAAGACACCATCCCAGAGGCAACAAACCGTAGTGGTGAAGGTCGAAGACCCAGTACTGGACACCACTAACTGGCGGAATGTGTCACAACTCTCGAAAAGGAATCCGAACAGTGTTAACGTGCGTCCCATAACCACTCGTTCGCACTAAACGGTTTACTATCCGTCAGTCACTTTCACACTCAAAGCAGTACAAATTTACCTCATATCATCGGTAAACTAAACCCGAAGGTCAAAACAATCAATCGAATAGGTCGGGGACTAATCGGAAAGATAAACGCACAGATTCATGGTCCGTGTTTTGCCCAACCATTTAATCACCCTTCCACTTCGCTCGAAGTGCGAAAGTGTGTGTTTTAAATAGAATTTATAAATTGGAGAAACGAGCTTTTAAATGCGATTCGAGAGATTATTTTATAAAAACCCGTGGATGAAATCAAGAGTAAGTTATCAAAGCCAAATATGCAATAACAACCACTAAAAAGCAACTTGAATCGATAAAATCCGGAAAACAAAACAAAATATACAAAAACAGGCAAAACAGGGCAAATAGGAGCAGGTCGGTCGGCCGCCTACAGGGCTCGGTCGACCGGACACTGTTCATAAAAACTCTCGGGAAGCAGGTCGGTCGACCGGCTACAGGGCTCGGTCGGCCGAACCTGATGATTTTGCACCTCCTGCACTATTTCAATGAAATGCAAATTCTTCCAAAACGCGATCGTTCGAGCAATGGACCTAAGGAGCTTTAGCCAATAGATACCCCAGCTCCATTAGCTCTCCGATTCGCAACCAAAAACATATTCAAACATCAAAGTTAGGATCTTTAAAGAATTGAACCCAAACACTAAAAATTTGGATATTCACCAATTCAATCCAAACCAAAAGCAAGAGCATATGAACAAGGTGTTAGGAATTCATACCCAACATCAATGAAATCATAAGAAATAGATGTGAGTTCAAAACTCACCTTTTTACACAAAACAAAGAAGATGAAGAAGCACAAATGCAAGGAATCGACCAACTACACTCCACTTCAACACTACAAGCTTCAATCTAGAATCAAAGCAAGTATTTCCTATGTTAGGGTTAGGAAATTACTGAAATTGAAGATGAGAAGAGATGGAGAAGATGGAGATGAACTTACCAATGGATTCCCTTTGATTTTTGGAGCAAGAATCAAGTTTACAAGAAGAACTAGGGCTTGCTAATTTCTATTTCCACTTCCTTTCCCCCATTTCAGTTTTTAGCTTAAGAAATGAAATGAAATGAAATGAAGAGAGATGAAGAGAAGGGGTTGAGTTAGAGGTTTAGTTAAGCTAGTGGGCTGAACCCAAACCCAAAACCCAATAGAAAAAGGGGTCAAAATTTCACAAACTCCAAACATATCAAAGATTATACTCAAAAAGATTGCAAACGCCATTTTTGAACCAATGGAGGCAGTTTCGAGTTCCAATTCGGCCATTTGCAAAAAGTGACATTTCGGACCTAAATCCGACTAACGACGCTATATTTAAATAAAACATTTAAATATATAATCGTTAAACATGCGGGTTGTTACACAAGATCTCAAGATAAGTGTCTAGTATTTTGTTAAAACTTCATAATAGCACTCTCATCTTTCTTCCAATTTTCTTTTGGGATGGAACCCAATTTCTATCGAAACCAGTGGCTTACAAACCCACGACAAGTAGCTTACAAACCTACGACAAGTGGCTTACAAACCCACGAAAATCAAAATCATTTAAACTACTTTATACAAGTTCTCGAGTCCTATGGAGGAGCTCTATAGGAAGGTTCTTGCAATTTCAGTTTGAATAGATTTTTCAAAATGTTTTTAAATCTGTTTTTCAAAATGTTTTAGCTTTCAAAATCATGTTTTCAAAAATGTTTTCAAACTTTGTTTTAGCCTTAAAATATTCCTCCATTCTGATTTTAAAAACATCTATTTTTAAAACATCAAAACTTATTCTGATTTTAAATATTACTTATGTAATTGATGGTCTACATCAATTATATATATATATATTTAAAATAATGTTTTATATTCATTCTCTATCTCAAAATATTGTTTAAACACTTTATTTTGCTTCAGAGAAGTTTCAACTTGTTTTAAATTCAAATGCTTTTACAAAACAACATCTCTACAATTTTGAACTGAGGGATGTCGACATATGGGGATACCCCATGTCGACATGGTGACAGTTGGATTCAAAATTCAATTTTCAAAAGAAGTGTCCATTCGTTCAAAAAACCTTTCGCTAATAGTTATGACTGTTGAGCATCTATATAAAGGCTTCCAAAACGAATTTTTTAACAACTGCTTTCTTATTTTTCTTCACTCTTTCTTCTCCACCATTCCATATCCATAAAACTTCATATTTTCAAGATCGTGCCATCATTCTGCCAAATTCTCAATAGGAAATCATTTAGATACTCTCTCTATTTGATTCTCCATCATTCTACTAAAGATCAAAGTGCTATTCAGAGTTATAGGATTAATTTGTATTCAAAAAATCCATAGAGTCTATCCATTCAAAAGGATTGTTATTAGAAAGTATTAGGGTGATCTTGTGTCCCGTAAATCAAGAGAGTTTACCCCAGACTCGGAGATAGGAGGGTTCCTCAAAGCCTTAGAAATTGAGGGTTGTAATTTGGATATTGGCTTATAAAAATCTGTACAAGGATATTGCCTTGGTGCAGGAGTTTTAATTTAGTCATATAGTTCATAAATTCTTTAAAACACTATTCACCCCCCCCCCCCCTCCCCTCTAGTGTTATTTCTGCCTTAAGATCCTTAATCCGCATCCCCAACAATTGGTATCAGAGCATTGGTTTTCATTGTTTTAATAATCTGAAATTTTGAAAAGTTTTAATGGCACAACACACTAGTAATGTCACTCCTGTCACTACTACTTCTGTCAACACAAGCACTAACGCTAGTTCATTTATAGAAGGTTAGTCTACTGTAAGACCACCACTTTTTAATGGCAGTAATTATGCATATTGGGCATGTAGGATGAAAATTTATTTACAATCCATAAGTTTAGATACTTGGAATATGACACAAATTGAATATGTTGAACCAACTACTAATTTTTCCCAGTGGACTACTGAGCAAAAGACAGTTGCACAAAACAATTATAAGGCTATGAATATACTATTTTGTTCACTAGATAGGAAGGAGTTTAATAGAGTCTCTGTTTGTAAGTCTGCATTTGAAATCTGGAAAACTTTGCAAGTAACTCATGAAGGAACAAGCAAAATTAAATAGACTAAAATCTTCATATTAACTAACCAGTTTCAATTGTTTAAAATGCATGAAAATGAGTCTATTTCCGACATGTATTGTCGATTTCAAGACATTGTACACTCATTGACTGCTTTAGGAAAGGGTTTCTCAGAAGAAGATCAAGTCAGAAAAATACTCAGTTCACTCACTCCAGAATGGGATCAAAAGACACTTACTATTGAAGAGGCAAATGATGTTAGTCAAATGAAGATCGAAGAGTTAATCGGTAATCTAATGTCTTATGAAGTTTAACTACAAGGGAGAAAAGAATCTAAGGCAACGGAAAAGAAATCGATCGCATTCAAAGCAACAACTGGAGATTCAGAACAAGAGAGTGATGAAGAAATTGCTTTCATGACCAGAAATTTCAGGAAATTTCTGAAGTATAGAAAGATGAATAACTTTAAAAGAAATGATCAAAGAAATTCCAGAAATACTTCGGAGAACTACAACAACAACAATAATGGTGATAGATGCTATAACTGCAACAAAACAGGGCACTACAAGATGGATTGTCCATATCCAGACAAACAGACATTTCAACCAAACAACGAGCAACCAAAGAAAAGAAACAAGGCATATGCAGCAACTCTTGACGATTCAGATTCATCCAGTGATGACGAGAAGAAAACTGATAATTCAAATCTGTGCTTCACGGTTATTCTCGAATCAGAAGACGATTGGAGTTTGGATCTAAAAATAGGTACACATTTATTTTAATTTTATTGGATGCTTGCTTGCTTTGATTTTGTTTGCAATTTCTTGAATTTTTAAATTCAAAATCACCCTTTGAAATTTGAATTTTTAAATTCAAAATAATATTATTTTAATAATATTTTAAATATTAAAATATTTTAATATTATTATATTTAATATTATTACTGAATTAAATATAGATATAGAATATAGATTAGTTTTCTTAGGATTTTAGGAATTTATTAGATTTTAAAAATAGACACCTCCTTTCAAATTCAACCGGCACATGTCGACATGACATGATACCCCATGTCGACATGCCTCTCAGATATTTGATTTCAAAATTTGATTTCAAACTTTTGAATTTCCCTCCACCTTTTCACTTACTTCAAAATTCTGAAAAGACACCTCTTGACCAGAGAACATGACTTTAGAGAATCTATTTAATATACTTCTCTTATCATCTCTTTTCACTTTATTCTCATAATTCAAACTTTCTTCATTATCTTCTACTCCTCTCAAACACTCATCAATGGCTTCCTCAAGTAACCCATCAACTATGAGGCTGCCCAAATCCATCAAAAATGATCTTTTCAATGACCTGGAGGCTATCAAAGCTTACATAAACTATGTAAACTATGGTAAAGTCAATACGGGAAAATTTGCCATTTTTGATGATTTTCTTCTTATGAAAAAGAAAACACCATTCTTAGCTTGATTGATAACAAGCAAAATGATTTCGTTTGTTATCCAAACCTTGTCAAAATGTTTTATGCAAACCTAAATCGTGGATTTTATAATGGAAATGAAGTTCAAATTTGGAGTAGTGTTAAAGGAACACTTATTGTTTTGGATTCCGATATTTTGGGTACTATTTTGAGTTGCAAATCTACCGGTATGAATCTCTCGGAATTTCAAATCAATGAAATCGATCGAGAGACTTTTCATCATATTTTTGAAAGCGATGACCACATGGATTTTAAGATCGCTTTTTCCGCCCGAAAGCAAGAATTGTCAACCTTCTTATTCAACACACAATTATTCCTAGGTCGGGAAACTACAATAATCCCACCTCAAAGTGTGTAAAGCTCTTTTTTCTATTTTTGGAAAATATGATATTAATTGGGCACAAACTATTTTGGATGAGTTAAGACCCAAAAATTTTAATATGGGAGAAAACACTCTTTATCATGGAATTTACCTTACTCGGATTTTCAATTATTTTGGTGTGGATGTTAAAAAGGAAGAGTTTGTAAGTAAAAAAGTGTTCAATCATGGGAACATTTCTCTTATGAAAATCCCACTCATGTTTCAACCATATGAAACACTTTCCGAAAAGGAAGAGAGACTTGCTCATGAAGAGATGGAAGAAGAGGAAGAAGAAGAGGAAGAAGAAGGGGAAGGAATGGAAATTGAAGAAGAAGAAGAGGAAGATGAAGAAACATCTTTGGAAAGTATAGAGTATCCACTTACCCCCGCCAATCCGTCCAACAAAACCATACTCAAGAACTAAAAGATACTTGCCCAAAACCAAAAGGTTCTTAAGAGATCTATTAGCAAGAAAATGGATAAAATCTCCACCAAGATCGATAAGTTCTTTGGGAAGATAGGCAGGAAACTTGGCTTGTCTTCATCATCATCTTCATCAAACTAATCTTAGCCATTATCTCTCTAGCTATCGTTTATCTATCTTTATATTTTTCTACCTTTTTAGTTAAGATTATGTAATGTTAACTAATATAAGTAATGCTATCTCATTCTCTATTTTCTAGCTTTATATACCTCTGTTAGTTATTTATTTTAAGTTTATATAGGTCAACGAGTATAAAAATAAGCTTAAAAATAAAAAATAACTCAACTTGGTCATTCTGTCTAGACCATGTCGACATACCCCATCCCCCCATGTCGACATATAACAGTCAAAAAGGTAGTTACAATTTCTAACTTCAAATTCTTGTAACTACCAAGTAACAATTCATTTTGAACGGCCAATAACTCCTATAAATACCTATTTCTTCCAGAAAAAATTCTCTACCTCCATTTCTATTCATCTCCTCTCATACTTCAACCTATTTCTTAAATTATGGCTTTTCCAATTAAGAATTTAAGTGAAAATCTTGAAGAAACTCTTACTTCTTTCAAGAATATTCTTTCTTTTATACTTCGAAATCAAAGGCGCTTAGAATTAAGCCAAATGCAGATGATCAAAGAGCAAGAGAAACACTTCGACGCACTACGTTGGATGATCTCAAGCCTTAGCAAAGACGAACCCGAAGCAAATCCACCAGTCACTCTCGACAAAGATAATTGGGATGTTATCAAAATTGATCCTATCTTTGGAGAAGATGGATGGGTGGAAGTTCCAAGGAATGTCTGATCATTATGTATGTTTGTTTGTTTGTTTGATTTGATTTGATTTAGATTTGATTAGGATTTGATTGGATTGTTTACTTAAGTTTGATTTGGATTTGGTTTGTATATAACTCCATATACTATACATGATTGGTTTGCTATGTATGATATTGATTTGATTGTTAAGTTACATTTATATATATGCACACACACTTGATCACTTACACGTTCACTTTACACTTTTATTCTATATATACTTTAGAACAGGTAAATCTTTTATTCCTTTTTGTTGATGACAAAGGGGAGAAAGTTATAAAAATATATGTGCTTGGTGTAAGGGGGAGTCATGGAATAAAGGGGAGTTGTTGTTTTAAGAAGAAGTCACGGAGTAAGGGGGAGTTATGGGGAGTTATGGTATGGTAAGAATATTTTATAAATAAAGGTTGTCATCATCAAAAAGGGAGAGATTGTTAGGAACTGAGTTGATGATGTTTTGATGACAACAACCTTATATAGTTATTATACTTTACTTTATAAAATATATACTAACATTTTCATATAGATAGATATATATGTATATAGGAAGTATATGCAGGTATTATCGAAGACTGATCAGTATAAAGACTCAAGCATCAAGATGAAGATTAGAGATTCAAGATTCAAGACTCTAGAGAATCAAGATTTCAAGATCTCAAGATAAGTGTCTAGTATTTTGTTAAAACTTCATAATAGCACTCTCATCTTTCTTCCAATTTTCTTTTGGGATGGAACCCAATTTCTATCGAAACCAGTGGCTTACAAACCCACGACAAGTAGCTTACAAACCTACGACAAGTGGCTTACAAACCCATGAAAATCAAAATCATTTAAACTACTTTGTACAAGTTCTCGAGTCCTATGGAGGAGCTCTGTAGGAAGGTTCTTGCAATTTCAGTTTGAATAGATTTTTCAAAATGTTTTTAAATCTGTTTTTCAAAATGTTTTAGCTTTCAAAATCATGTTTTCAAACTTTGTTTTAGCCTTAAAATATTCCTCCATTCTGATTTTAAAAACTTCTATTTTTAAAACATCAAAACTTATTCTGATTTTAAATATTACTTATGTAATTGACGGTCTACATCAATTATATATATATATATATATTTAAAATAATGTTTTATATTCATTCTCTATCTCAAAATATTGTTTAAACACTTTATTTTGCTTCAGAGAAGTTTCAACTTGTTTTAAATTCAAATGCTTTTACAAAACAACATCTCTACAATTTTGAACTGAGGGATGTCGACATATGGGGATACCCCATGTCAACATGGTGACAGTTGGATTCAAAATTCAATTTTCAAAAGAAGTGTCCATTCGTTCAAAAAACCTTTCGCCAATAGTTATAACTGTTGAGCATCTATATAAAGGCTTCCAAAACGAATTTTTTAACAACTACTTTCTTATTTTTCTTCACTCTTTCTTCTCCACCATTCCATATCCATAAAACTTCATATTTTCAATATCGTGCCATCATTCTGCCAAATTCTCAATAGGAAATCATTTAGATACTCTCTCTATTTGATTCTCCATCATTCCACTAAAAATCAAAGTGCTATTCAGAGTTATAGGATTAATTTGTATTCAAAAAGTCCATAGAGTCTATCCATTCAAAAGGATTGTTATTAGAAAGTATTAGGGTGATCTTGTGTCCCATAAATCAAGAGAGTTTACCCCAGACTCGGAGATAGGAGGGTTCCTCAAGGCCTTAGAAATTGAGGGTTGTAATTTGGATATTGGCTTATAAAAATCTGTACAAGGATATTACCTTGGTGCAGGACTGGATGTAGGAGGATTCCGAACCAGTATAAAATCCGGTGTGTTCTTTCCTTTTACTTGCTTTACTTTACTATTTGCATTTGTTATATGTTCTGTGATCATTCTGTGTTAGAATTCTATTTAGGTTTGTGTTGAAAGTTTTAATTTAGTCATATAGTTCATAAATTCTTTAAAACACTATTCAACCCCCCCCCCCTCTAGTGTTATTTCTGCCTTAAGATCCTTAATCCGCATCCCCAACAAAGGAGACGCTGGCGAAATTTTTCAGAAATTTAGGAAGTTAGAAAATTTTTGAGAAAATTTTGATAATTCAAATTTTAGTTTCAAATTGAAATTTGAAGAAAATTTTGAGCAAATAGTATTGTTTGCAAATTTTGAGAGAATTATGGAAGTTAGTAGGATGGGTAATGGGTCTTTTATAAAAAGATAGTTGGTAGGATGTTGAATTGTTTGATTTTGGGAAAAGTAAACGGGTAGTGGACCATTCCTCTTAACTAGTAATTTCGAGGACGAAATTCTTTTAAGGGGGGAGGAATGTGACGACCCAGAATTTTTGAGCATTTGAAATTGGAATATTTAGTTGATTTTAAATATTTGGAAGTTAGTCTCTAACTTAAATTTTAATATCACCAATTATTTGGTAATTAAATTTTTGAATTAAATAATTTAAAATTGAGTAAAATATAAAATCGAGGATTTTTAACTTGTTAAAAATAGTTTGAAGTTAGGAATAATTTGAGGGCTTGTGAAATCTATATTGATAATACTGAAAATAGTGAAAGCGTTAAAACTGAATTTGGAGTGTTTTATTAAGTTTTAAAATATATCGGTTAAAATTGAATATAAAAATAACCTTCCAAGACACAGTCCCGGAATTCGACGAAACCAGTTCCATTTGATCCGTAATATTGAATTATTATCGGGTTTCAATTTTCGATGTGTTCGGAGTTACCATTTGGTCGTACGACCCGTGAATATGTAGAAGAATCTAATTAAATTTAATTTACATAGTCAAACCTTCTCATAGAAGCCACACTCTTCTAGCTTTTAACGCAAGGCAATCCAATTCGTTCTCCTTTATAAAATCAATCTCTCCTCCTTCGCTTGTTTACACAGCCGAACGAAAAAAAAAATCTAGCAGCCCCGTGCGAAATCAAATCGAGGAAGAGGGGGAAATCGGGGCCGAGCCTCGTTCGGAATCGCGTCAACCCAACGCCTCGTTCAATTTTAATTTCGAGGGGAAAAGCGATTCGAAATCACGGCCGAGCCCTAGCCGTTCGATGGCGAAGGCGTGCGAGTGAGAGGCGATCTTCGGTGAAAGCACAACAGCGTTGGAAGGTCGAAGCTGTGTCGTGAGTGCTCTAGGCGAAGTTCGAGACAGGCGGGTTTGGGCAATTTGTGTGAGCTGGGTTCGTTTTCCTTTCTGCATTAGGTATATTGATTACTTATTTTCACATATATTCTAAAAAAAAATTTGCCAGTAAGGTCGAAACAAAATTATATTTTTAACTCTAATTTAATACATACATATGGAGTTTCAAAAAAAGAAAATAAAACAGTAGGGTTTTTAAAGAGGAGTTCAGTTTAAATCTATATATATACTTTACTTTTGCAGAGGATTTGAAAGGGGATTTTTAGTTTCAGTTTAAATTTGGTATATCTATAAATTATATATGTGTCTGCCTATTTTAAATTGAAGGTAAAAAGAGGAATAAATGTATAGAAAGATTTTGGAATTTATTTATATATATGGAATTAGAAAGGAAAATAAATATACATATTTTTATTTACCTTCTAGTTTATTTTTGACAATGAATTTTAGTAATATATATGTTTACTTAACTTATTTGAAATTTATTTTTAGTTACTATAGGGTTATTCAAAAAGGAAATTAGTTTAAACCCAAATTATTAGTTAAATTAAATAAATGAATAGTAATTAATTTTCTATCCATTCGAATATTAATGAACCATTTAAATTATTGATTCAAGGTCAAACCTCAGGAAATCCAAGGCAATATTGAAGTGAATTGCGAATAATAGAAAAGGTGAGTTAATCTCACTCAGTTGATTTAAATCTAAATTTAAATAATTAAATTTAAATAATTGTTTGAATGGTTGAAATTTGATTGATGAGCTACAGTATGTTATATTATGGAATTGGAATATTATATTGTGTTAACATCTATGGATGCAGGGAAAACAGGTTGGAGGGATCCAACTGGACCCCTCAACATTTATTATTAATATTCTCTGTTGTGATTACTTGATATTCTATGTTGAATATATTGGAATATTGAATGATATGATTTGATTGGATATATATTTACTGGGTATAATGAATTACCAAAAATATATAAATCGAACTATGGGAAGAAAATAAAGGAAGTAAATTCGTAAACGAAATAATCTTAGAAAATTTAATAAATTAAGAATGAATTGAGAAAGAAATGGAAGTATGTTGAATACTAATAAATAACTTCGAACATGAAAGGGAAAGAATTTGAATAAACATTAATTAATGAATTGTAAAAAAAAAATACATGATATTAATTTAAAGGAATAAAGAATTATTTAAAACTTAAAGTTTTAAATTTAATTAAAGGAATAAGAAGTAAATTGTGAAATCTAAATTGGTATTTCAATTAAAAGTATTTAAATCATAATTAAGGAATAAAATCTGAAATTAAAGGATTTTTGAATAAATGAAGTAAATTGGAAATCAATTCGGAAATTTATTTTAAGTGTTTGAAATTGGATATTTGGAAGAATAAATTCAAGGTGGGAATTTATTAAAGGAATGAGAAAAATTGTTTAAAATTAAATAATGATTTATTTTTAAAGGTTGTGAGGAGAAGTATATTTCCCTGGATAGTCAAGAACGTTTTAAGTATATTTTTAAATATAAGATAAAAGTTTTTAAGGTTGTTTTAAAAAAACATGTTTTAGAAAATTTATTATTTCTGATTGTTTAAAATTCTTAAATAAATATATTTTTCAAATCTATTATTGTAATAATTATTTAAAGGTGACTTAGTGTTTTGTTTTAAAAAGTGAAAACTTAGTTTTATATTTTATAAAGTAACCTTATTTCAAATATTCATATAGTACACATTTTTAACAAATTATTGAAATAGTTTTTAACCTAAAGGTTTAAAGTATATTCCAAAGTAAAGCGTTTTAAATTATTTTTAAAAATCTAGTTTTATGCTTGGTGATTCCAGTGGAAATAGAAATACTTGGAATTTATTCTGAGAAGGGAAGATAGTTTTGAAAACTGTTTTCAAAGGGTTTTGAGAATAAAAATATATCTTGTGAAGATAATTTGAGGTTTATAAATAATTTGGGGAAATTATTTATTGTTTGATGGATGTGTAAGTATTAATTGATAGTTAAATCACCGACTATCAATATTGGACAAATGCATTGATCGTTTCGAAGAGATCGGGATCGAGATTTATTTCTCGAAAACCACTTCGATCCGGTTTGTACGTTTTCGTGGAAAACGAGTTTGGATTCGAAGATGGAGCAGTGAAGTGCAAGGGCTAGTCGCCACTAATCCTGAGGATATTTCCAAAATGGATGTAGTAGGAATAGTGCCTTTGGTTCCGTTCGAACCCGGGATGGACTTGTATGGATGAATGCTTGCGAAACATCGTCAGGTGGACGATAGGCATTCTAATGGATATGTTCTAAAAGGTAACGCTTAGCCTCAAGCCTCATCAAATGGGAATGGCTGAAAATCAGGGGTTATGCAGCAAGGCTTCGTGGGTAGCCCCCACTAGAGGGTGAGGTAATCCCTGTCTAGATGTCCCTTTTATTTCGGCTTAGTGGGCGGTTGCTGATCCCAACCGCGGGGTGATCTTGCTCGGGACAGTCCAGTAAGGGATGGTTCCGGTCTTGTGTTGCAGAGGAGTTAGGGTGGCTCCTCGGTACGCTGATCTAGACCAGGTACTGTGACAGGTGGTACCCCGGTGCCTAGCCATTAGTTGGAATCCATTTTCCCTACGCGTTCGTACGGTTTTGATTGTGCCCAACTATTGCTGAAACGTGAGATGCAAGCATTTCATCTAGATTCTATTTTACTTTCTATAGACACTATTATAATATCAGAGGACTTTAATATAAAAAAATGTTTTAGCTATCGTAAGGTAAAAACCCAACATGTTTATTTGTGGCGTGGTCTTACGAGATGCTTTTGTTTTTCAAAGGATTTTTGAAACTTTAATAATCAATTGGGTGTGATTTTCTCACGCTGGTATTCCAGACTGACTCGGGTATTATTTAACTGTAATACTCGGGTCAGACCGAGTATTATAGGATACAGGATGATGCTGTAGAGCTAAGGAGACGAGCTGGATGACGATACGTACTCTCGTACTTGTTTATATATATATATATTTCCGCTATGTTGAGTTGTTGTGTATCCATTTGTATGATATTGTTGTTGAGCTGTGATTGATGTACTCTGATGATGTAATATATAAACAGAGATATTTGATTTTGAGTAAAGATCATTTAATATCTATTATATTTTATTTCGCTGCGATGATTAGATTCTGATGTTGTTTTCTATTTTCTTCTTCTACCTCTTCTTCTTTAACCCAAATGGTTCGTATTTCTGTACAATTTGAGTTGATTGTTGTAGAATAGTGTTAACTCAAGGGGTACGGATTTGTGGGCTGTACATTACATAGTTATTATTACGCCTTATATTTTATGCAAATTTATTAGTGAATGATCTCATAGTGAGACTTTTCGATGTTTAGTGTGATACATTATTTAGACTTCTATACCTTTGAAGTTATGCATGCTTATTATTATATGTTCTCACCTTTTGGATATTTAAAGATAGTTTGGCCCGCTTATTTTATAAAACTCGGGTCAGACTGAGACTTAACAGGTATAGAGACTCGATGACTTGGATTTGGGCTAGCTAGAGTAGCTATATGAAGTAGTAGTGTTCCCTTTTTAGATGTTGGTTTTATATGTATACTTGCGTATTTTGGGTTGTAGTTTAGACTTGGGATAACTTGTATATTCTTTTAGACCTATCATAGTTTATACAAGTATGTATTTGTATATGTAAGTCTAGTATTTCATTTTGTAGACTTACACTTTAAGAAAGTATTTGATGTATTTTATTTCCATTACAACGTTTGATTACGTATTGTATACTATGTTGTGTATTGTTCTGAATTAAATTAAATCACTATATTATTGTTTTGCGCCTGGATCGAATATGTCGATTTACTTCTTGTGAGAAAAAAAAAAGAAAAAAAAAGATAGTCACATTATTCGACTTATCGATATTCGCCCAAAGCAATTTTATGGATGGTCGCTCCTAACCAGCCTTATTCTCCATATTACTCGACTATTTTTGTTATAATATTCTTGGGTAATATGGGCATAAAGATTGGGCATTACAATCTATATAAAATACTCTATGCCTCTTCCAGTAATCTCAAATCGAACTTACCAAAACTATATACATGCTTGAAACCGCATATCAATGAATTTCTACACAATATCTCGCGTCCCTTCCAGTAGTCTCAAGTCGGACATATAAGAACTATATATAACTCACACAAACTATATGAGATATGTATGTATGTATATATAAACCAATCCAACTATATAGAACTAATTAATACATTTCGTGTCCATTTACACACATGAAGTCAATACACAACCAATACCACTATTCTACCATCTTAAAGTCAAACTAATCAAATAATCTATTTATCTACCATTCAATTCTAACCTACAATCAATTCCGCCAATTCAACCAATTAAAAACAATGACATGGAAATATACAATTCAATCATTAATTAACTCGTTATACCATACGGTAATTTATGAGATGGTCCATCTATTAATATATTATTTCTAAACATAATATATTATCGATAAAATAACCATAAGCTTATAAGTTATCTAAAAGCTTAATAGTATTTAATTATACGATTATAATTAAATATACACTTCCACACTATTTTTACAAAATCGTTACCATTTTATAAAAATATCATTATATACTTAAAATCGATTAAAATAATATATTTCAACCCATAATATTTTATAAATCCATGAATCCATTTATAAAATATTATATTCACTTCAAAACCCATTTAATCCATAATACACTTAATTTATCAAATTAAATCAAGTAAATTTCAGTCACACTATTATATCAAATCATATAATTATTTTATTAAATATCTCATTTACTCAAAACTAATTTTTAAGTAATTACAACACTTAATTTATCAAATTAAATTAATTGTAAATCCATTTATCAAATCTACCGGATCATTCAACCATTTTTAAGTATTCGTGCTTATCTTAAAAGTCATACTTTTATATCTCAATTAGTAATAAAATATGTACCAATATTTCTATCACTAACTTAAATAACAAATTGGAGTTAAATTAATTTATAACCACATTAATATCAACCCCCTCCAACTCTATTCAATACAAATAGTTCTCCATGTGTGTGTGTGTGTTCAGGATCTAAACCAATCATTTGGAATATCGACTCAACCTAATCCAATCAAATAGAGAAATTATTAAATAAATATCACATCCAGGTCATCGACATTTACTTAGGATCTCAACAACTATCCTATGACGATAATGATCCATCCAAACATCTTATATTAATGAACCACGTTTCTCTACATCATTCTAATCATATAAACTGGTATATGAAAATACTGGGATTTATATGATA
Organism: Allium cepa; assembly: GCA_030765085.1. Taxonomy (NCBI): domain Eukaryota; kingdom Viridiplantae; phylum Streptophyta; class Magnoliopsida; order Asparagales; family Amaryllidaceae; genus Allium; species Allium cepa. The sequence goes on along the minus strand of CM060945.1, from coordinate 301,602,523 downwards.
ATAAATTGTAGAGTTATCGTTCCGCTCACCTGAACTGAAAATTCCCAAGTGTCCAAATCCAGTCCAAGTCCATGCTACTTTATAGATAATCCCATTACGAGCACAACGCAAGAAACCACGTTCGAATCCGACCTCGTATGAGCAAGATATGGGTTTAATAAGATGTTAAATTAAATAATATAATTAATTTTCTAATTGCATCATTAATTCACTAATTACCCTAGCTTAATTAGGATAACTAATCTGCTTCGCTCTTAAATCCTGGCTATGTACTTTGAAAGCTCGACACCCCTCATTCTTCAACCATCATCGTCGTCGTAATCCCCTAGCTTCTGCATACCCTATCCATAGGGTGTAGCCCTGCCTCCGACGAACCCCTAGCCACCGGCCTCATTACCTAAAACGTCGCCATCGAGATCCAAGCATAAAACTGCTTCGCCATCGCACTCGATTTTCGGCCACCATTGGTCACTTTCGCCCAATCCAACCATCCATCCTACTCAACACACCACCGCGAACAATTTTCTAGTTGGGGTCGTCGCCTAAATCTGCCCTTAGTTGCGCCGATCTACTTTGGCAGTTGGATGAGGCTGGTTTAGGGTTAGGGTCTGGGCGTCTTCCTAAATAAATGAGAAGTGAGGTCCTCATATAGTAATATATCTGACACTATTCACTCCAAAAATCGTGAACTCCAATCGAGGCGTGCTCACAAGCGTTCGTAACCAAATACCCATATTTCGAACTCAATGGGACTAATTTCAGGATCTAATTTCATCCTATACAAAAGTTAGCTTTTCGAATCGCTCGATTTATGAATCGAACTTGACCTCCAAACTAGAAATCAATTAGTCAAAATATATCGATGGTAATACTCATTCTTAACCCCCCGGATGATCCGAGCTCAAAGGGAGTGGTCTCGAGTTCTAATTCATCCGTTTATGAAAGTTGAATTTTCAATCCATCGGCTAAATTAACGATAATTATTTAAATATCCTAGTGTATAAAGATACGGGTTATTACAGTTTTACTTGCTAAAAGGTAATTAATGGCATAATTAATGGAAATTAATATTTTGCGAAACAAGAAAAATTTCTCTTTGTTTTTGCTGTAAAGGACTTTTGAAAAGATTTGATTATCCAATGAGAATTTGACAAAGATATTAGTTTGGTAAAAAATTATTGCTTTTATGGAAAATAAATCAGTTTTCTAGATATTTTTGAAAAATACCATTATGGACACTCGATAGCTTTGAATTTGTTGCATTCGATGGCTTTTAAAATTAAAGATGTGATAGTATAATATTTTATGCCACTCGATTGCTCGTTTTGTTTGACACTCAATAACTTCATGTAGTTTAGATATACGATGGTTATGTTCTAGTTTACTTTTGATAGCACGTTAACACTCAATAGCTTCACGTAGTTTAGACAAGGATATGTTTTACTTAACACTCGCTAGCTTCATGACACTCGCTAGCTTCATGTAGCCTAAACAAGTGATAGCTTTTCGTTGACGTGCGATAACTTCATATAACTTAGGCATGTGATAGCCTATATTTTGATATGTGATAACATGCATTTTTAAAGTGCGATAGCATAAGTGTTTGAAGATCGATAAATCTACTTCTATCATGTAATAGCATGACTTTTTAAGGAGCAGTGGCATTAAGTTCAGAGAAATAAGACAACCTATCTTAATGACAATCGGTAGCTTTTAACTCTGTATTAGGCTGTGTTTTGCATATAAAAATATAGTTTTTGGTTAAGTATTTTGACAAAGTTTTTAAAAGCAAAGAAAATATATTTTAGCCCATTTTTAAAGAGTTTTTGAAAGGAAATTATTACATAAGTACAAGTATTTTTTGTGTATAAAATGCCTATCATATAAACATATACTATAATGGATGATAATGTGTTATATATTCAATTTTGTATCTTGATCGGTGTTATTGCATATATTAATTGTTGATATGCTCACTTATATGTTATATGTTATCATCCAACATTAATAACATTGGGGATTGGGTACTGATGACCGATTATGGTCGTTCCAATAGTGGGCATGATCAGACTTAAACTTCTAAGTGAGTAGAATTGCATCTAGGAGATCATAAAGATTGAATTGTGTTAGGATGCCTCCAATTGATCAAAAGATATGACTTATTAAAATTTTAAAAACATATTTAAGGATGGAGACATGTGTAGGGTCGCGCTTTACACTCCAATCGCTAAACCTCCGGTTGGTCAGGTCCGCGATTCTAATTCATAGGGTTTTGCTGATGTTGAGGTCAACATTGTTGTTACGCATCCGAAGGAACTCGTAGCAAAGAACCACACCTTTGTTTTCACCTACCAATTTTAGGAGATCGTTGATATTTTCTCCTACCGAATTTGGAAGAACGTTATTGTTTTCTTCTAAATAGACTAGACGAACGTTGGATTATCTGGTATGTTTTAGTTCGAATCGGCCCTAATAGGTTTTTAGTGAGTATGTGAAAACTAAAAGATTCGTAGTGACCTTGAAAAAGCTACGTCATTGAATGGACCATTATGGGACTGGGTAATTATGGAAATGTGTGGCCCTTTAATCTTAGTGAATGATAGACTATTCAATTTGACCCATTATGCATAATTTGACCCATTATGCATGATAGTAATATTTTTGAAATCGGTACTTAGATAGTAGTACATAGTTGTACTGCAAGTCATATGTAGTATATAGCATACTGCAAGTCATATGTAGTATACAACATACTGCAAGTCAACATATGTCCAATGTTTCATGCTACGTAGAATTTGAAATTGTGATTTCATGAATCAAAACCAAAGAACCCAACCATTGAGACAATCATGCTGGATTGCATGATGATATGATTATGTTCTAATCATCTTGGTTGTAGAATATGTTATAGTTGACATACTGTTTGATAAAATATTAGTGATGGGAACTCATTATGTGCTTGAACATCGTGGTTGCACTAGTTATCGTTGTATCATTGTTGATTTGAGACAGTTTAATGCTATTCACACCAGACTTGTTGGGTAGACTTAGAGTATGATTTTTAGGTTAGACGAATAAGCTTTCAAAGAAGTGTAAGAGGCAAGTTGCTATTAAGGTTTATTTTCATTACATAGCTGCTTTTGTTATTGTGATCGTATGAAACGTAACTAAATGTAATGAAATTGCAATTGGATGAAAATATTTTGTTAAAATTTTATATAAATCTTTATATCGTTGATGTCAATAATGTAATAACTAACATTATTTTGTCAGGAAAACAATGCAACGGCCACAGTGGCATCGATAGTAATTATTTTCAAGCCTAAAATTGGAGAATGTTACGCTCCCTGATGTAAAACTAGCACTGAATGCATCGGCCAAAATAGAAATGTAATATTACGTAGTACTAAACACAAAACAAACTCTGTTTCGTATTAGGTCTTATCAGACCGTCCAACAGGCTCAAGTCCAAGATCTGCCCTACATCAAAGCATGGATTAAGAGATCAAGCAGGACATATTATCCAACGTAAATCTTCTAATATACTTGCGGCCATAATTGTGATAGGATTATAAAGAAAAATGGCCGACGGATGAATGGCAAATTTTTTATTGCACAAAATAAGCAGAAAGACTAAATCTATTTCTCTTATTCATGGTTTTAGCAAAGCCACTAACTATTTCTCTTATTCTTTGGAGGAGCATTGAATATAAATTCGGCCATTAAGCAAGCATATAAAAAGCCACTTGATCAACATCATGATGGTATAAACATAAAATCCACTTGGCCTATACATCACTTGACATGGCCTTCAACATTAGAATAAAACTTATTAACCCGATACATACAATCAAAGCTTCATATTTTTAGGAAACTCTTATACTCTACATTTTACCAAGTCACTGGTATAAAAATACAAGCATTTGGTCAATACAGCAGTTGACATCATACAATTCTTTTACAAGATAGAAACGATTCTTCCTGCAAGCATACAAAACTTCAGTTTCACTATATATATACATGGCAGATACAACCAAAACCTGTATACAACCTTTTAAATGGAGCTCAATCTAACATATATAGCTATTACCATCTTCACAATGACACTATTTTGTTTAACGATGAAAAAGAAAAGAAAAGGCCCACCAGGCCCATCAGGCCTTCCTATAATAGGGCACCTACATCTGCTAAACGTCAAAGAGCCGGTGCACCACACGATGAACAGAATGCATGATCGATACGGTCCAATACTCTCACTTCGTTTTGGTAACCGTGATATTTTAGTGGTAGGCAAATCTGCTTTGGCCGAAGAATGCCTTCTTTTTCATGGCACCGTTTTTGCAAACAGACCTCAGTTTCCTTCCTTCAAGGACCTGACTTACGCTTTTACCATTCTCGGTACTGCTAACTATGGGCTCAATTGGCGTAACCTTAGAAAACTTGTTTCTTCCGAGCTTTTGGTGCCTCATTCTCTTCAGGTGTCCGTCGCTTTTCGTGTTTCTGAACTGCATTCATTGATCGCGACAATGTATCAGAATTCAAATCCTCAAGGGTAGGTTCTAAAACATATACTTGATTGCCTCAGAAAGTAGAAATAAACATTGACTTAAACTTTAAATCTCAATATTGCTTTTACCCCCCATAGATAACAAGTATGACCGAAACATTAATATGTCCACTAAATGTTGAATCCTAAGTTCCTAACAGAAGTATAGATAGCTCAGAATATTCAATGAAATATAATACATATTTTCTCAGAAGCCTTCAGCGATATCAGAATTATTTAAGTATCAAGAAGAAATACAACTTCTTGCCTCTGATATAACACATCAAGTTGTAAAAATCGTTAAGCAGATGCTATATGCCAAATATGAACTAGCGTTATTGTTTAGAGAGAGGTTAGTAGATGATTAATCGGAGCTACACATTTTCGATAGTTCATGTACATTTTTTTTTGAGCAAGAGTGGTAATTTATCCAAGCAAAGTACTCATTTTGATGTCTCGAAGTATAGAACTCATGACCTTTAAAACCACAATTAAACGCACATAACACTTGTCACGATCCATGATGGTAGCTCATGCATTTTGGATATAAATTTTAGTATTTAATTTAGCATTAATTGATTTAAATTGAAAATTTTGGATTTTGTATGTAGAAGCGGTCAAAAAGGCAAAATTACTTAAACCTAGCACATAGGTACTTATAAGTGGCATCAAGCCTCAGAATATGCTTAACCAGTAGCTAAATACTCATTTAGATTTTTAGATTATGCTTAACCAGTAGCTAAATACTCATTTAGATTTTTAGATGAGATGGTATGTCTTGCTTAGGTTAAGCCTATGCAGTTTGCAGGCGGTAGTAACGCCTAGCGCCTACAGAAGATCTAAACAGATGCGTTGATGGATTTTTGCAACAAAGTAGCACAATTTGCAAATACAACGCTAGACCATAACTGAAATATTATTCTTTAGTCAAAACTCAAATAGCTACACAGCAATACTACAATCTTGGATTATTCAAAGGGTGACAAAGGTAAACTCAATTCAAAAGGTTGATTGGTATGTACCAAAACATAAATCTGGCTATATGTAACTTGTAATAATCATACTTATGGGTGCAATATGATTTTGTGTCATTACCAGCATAGTGGGCATCCCCCAAAATTGTCTGATCACTATATTTAGGTTTACAACTATCTAATCACTCTTTGGGTTTACTTTTGCAACAATTAAGATAAACAATTTGCCAGCATATCCATAAGCTCAAACTAGAATAGACTCCCAGGATTCAAAATTAAAATAACCAAGTTTTATATTCCTTGGACAAATTTCAGTAGAATGACCAAGATAGAAGTGAAGTCAAAACTATTCGATCTAACATTAAACAGCGTAATGAAAATGTTGGCTGGAAAGATGTTCTCGAGCAGAAAGAACAAATCAGGATCGAATGAGGAGGAAGTGTTTCGTAAATGGGTGGAAGAAGTAGTTTTCCTGCTAGGTGGCCGCGCCAACTTCCCAGATTTCTTCCCATTCTTACGCTGGATGAACTTTGGAATTAAGAAGAAAGTAGCTTATTTGTCCAAGTACAGGGATGAGTATTTTCAGACGATTATAGATGATATCAAACACAGCGCCGATGAAGAGCAGAACAAAACAATGTTCGCAACACTGTTATCGCTGCAGAAGACAGATCCAACTTACTACACGGATGAATTCATCAAAGGATTTGCCATCGTAAGTGATAATAACAGATCAACTTTGTCAATTTCAGGAATGGTCTAACTTTGAAAATGTAATGCAGACTATGATAGTAGCAGGAATAGATACAACATCAAACACAGTTGAATGGGCACTAACTCTTCTCCTGAACAACCCTGAAAAGCTAAACAAACTGCAGACAGAGATAGATGAGAAAGTAGGTAACAACCGACTAGTGCAAGAGTCAGATGTACAAAACCTTCCATATCTACAGTCAGTAATAACCGAATCACTTCGGGTCAAGCCATCAGGACCAATGATGGTTCCACATGAAGCTTCAGAAGATTGTACAGTAGGAGGGTACAATGTTACAAAAGGTACAATTCTTCTGGTCAATGCTCAAAGGATCCTCAGTGATCCAGACACTTGGGTTGAACCTACGAAATTCGAACCAGAGAGATATCTAGATGGAAACTGTGATGTGAGTAAGATGCTGATATTTGGAATGGGAAGGATGAGATGTCCAGGAGAAGTATTTGCAAGGAGGATGGTGGGATCTGTGTTGGGGTCCATGGTGCAGTGCTTTGACTGGACCAGAGTTGGAGAAGAGATGATAGATATGACCGAAGATGTGGCGATTACTATGGGTAAGGAAATACCGCTTGAAGCAATGTATAGACCTAGAGAAAATATGATGAGTGTATTGCCAAAACTTGGCCAAAGTTGATGGAGGTATGACAAGTGTAGTAAGAGTGTGTAGAGTTTAAATATCATTGTGTTGTGCTACTATATAATTTAAACTCTTATATATTTGAATAAAATCAAGATTTAACAATTTTTTATTGTATAGGTACAAGGTTACCAAAATGAAATTTAAATCGTAAATCGTAAAATTCAAACTTTAAATCAAAATAGGATTCAAATCGCAAATCATAGATTCAAAGGATCAATATTTTAAGTTTGTGCACACTTTTGAAATTGATTTTGATGTTTGAGCTACAACAATAAACTTTAAACATAATTTTATCTCTTAATGCATTTTTATTTTGAAACATTGCAATTGGAATTATGAATCCAAATAAGTATATTAAATATGTTCGTCTGAGTTGAATGCTCTTTTAATTATGGTTTTAACTAAGTTTGAATGTAAATCGAATCATAAATGGGGTAGATCCAATCTAAATCGGAATTTAAATCGTAAGATTTAAGATTTTTGACAATAATAGATATATAAATATATCTCATATTCGCCTTCCTGGTGTCTAGACTGCATGCATTTCACATGTTTATCAAATATGTGATCAATATGCATAAAAACGGTTTTTTTTTCTTTTTTTTGAAGGACGGCTAGTTCAAGTGGAAAATGGTTTGACATTATAAACTGAGGTTCTATATTGGTCATGGGTTTGAACACTCGAGGCATCAACATGATTGCTCCGCTTAGATCAAGTAATGTCTAGGACCATTAGCTCTAGATTGAGATTCTAGATACCATGTATTCGAACCCCTTAGACATCAAAATGGATATTCTGCTTAAATAAGATATCATTCTTATTCTTAAGAAAAAACTTTTTTTGTTCAATGCATTTATGTTTGCTTAAAGATTAATTCGTAATACTAATGTCATTTATAATGATGCCTGTAAATAAATGAATTTCAAGGGACAGCAGTATATGCTTCGATAATAATATGCAAAATTAGGATTGCAAAGTAAATATAAAACTCCACCATAGTTACAATGCTTTAGACATGTGGAATAAAACAGAAGCCTATACTCTAAAAGTCAAACTAATAACCATTCTAAAAGTTAAACTAATAATCATTTACACACAGAAGACAGTTTAGAATGAAGAGTACCAACAAAAATTCCACAGTTAGCATACCTATTTGGACAAATCTATTAAGACATGAAGACTACATTTCCATACTCTAAATGAAAAATAGAGCAACGCCCTTTTGATTTAACTTTCTCATTGTCCAAAAATATGTTTAATGCAGTGATTTAGAGTCCAACCTCATGGACTGATGATCAGTGCGGTTCAGAGGAGCTAAAGGCATTTTCTATTTTTAACCGGCTAAAAAACCATAAATGTTTATTTTATAAAGACATAGACGGACTAGAAAGAGCCCACTGCTATAAGGTCCAAATGGGTAGCTTTGTAGTGTGATTAAGCTGTGGGAAACAAAGTCTTATAGACGATTTGCCTCTTCATACAGTGAAACTATATGATGTCAGACTAACAGTTTTCTAAAAAAAAAAATTACGTGTAACTCAAAAAATATGCCATTTTTAATTCATTATTTATGTAAAGAACAGTAAGACCAAACTATTACTAATTGCAAACATAGAAATTCACATTTAATAAAAATATAGTTGTCTTTGAATCATCATTATAGTTGCACTTCAAATGCACCTACTAGTGAAAATACTAATCCACTGCTTTGGCAACAAGTTTCTTTTCTTTTTTTATATGAAGTACGTTAGAAATAATTCATAGTCGACCTGATTATTGAAACATATTTGTAGCACAGCCATATACAATTATGAGCATAAGTAAATTAACAACAAAAATTAAATTCAACAAAAAAAAACATCACCAAATGTTTAGGGAACTGATCAACAACTTCGAAGTTACCAATGCACCGTTGGTTTTTGAATATACTGGTAATATGTAAATTTTAAAATTCAATGGAAGAAAAAGCGCATGTTATTAATGGTCCAACTGAACTGATCGAACCACCGGAACCTTAAACCTTAAATTGCTACTGTTCAACTGATGGTTGGGTATCCAAAACTAATGTTTGATACAACTACAATGCAAAACAAAAGTTTATCAAAAAGATTAACATAATATCATGTTGGTGGAATATTATGAATGAAACTAATGCATGTGTACCTCAACTCCACCCTGCCACAAATTAGATCAAAAATTCTCTTACAGCAATATCCATCTACAAATCATAAAGGGTGTTCTCTGATTTCCTCATTGGTCATACTTTAATATCTCCTTCAGTCTTAAATCTAATCACTTGTTTTATTGCATTTTAAAGAAATAGTTTAAGCATTTTATTTACAAAATCAAAATTTGTATACATAAGATACTAATGAAAAAAATCTAAAAATAATAAAAAAGTGTTACCAGCAAGATTCTCTTTGTTTAATTGAGACTAATTAAGGCATTTCAAGTCTAACCACAAAACGGTAACCAAATTAAAATTCATCGATGAAGAAAAATCACATTTTTTATTCCTATGAAAACGAAAATAAAATAAATTTGCATAGTGTTGAATCATTGATCAGATAATTGTAGTCTAATTTTTGGTCGACATATATAATTCCGTGAAAATTATCTTCATTTCAACAATTCTAGGAACATTAAAAATAAAACAAAAATAAAAAGTCTGAAACATAAATGAAGGCTCAGAAGGATCCATTGGTTTCTTTAATCATAAAGAAATTATCATAAAATAGGTAGGATTACGCATCACAGGCCTCAATAAATAACAGAAAAAAAGGAACAAAGATAAAAACTGTCTAGAATTGCAATTGGAAAAGGAAATTGATGGACCAACTAAGATCGCATTAGATTGAGAAATGATTCAGCAAAGTGGATTTACTGGTTCAAAATAATACCAAAAATAAAAAGTTTGAAAGATAAATGAAGGCTCGGAAGGATCCATTGGTTTCTTTATTATGCATCACAGCCCTCAATAATAAATAACAGGAAAAAAGGAACAAAGCTAAACCGTAACGAATTGCAATTGGAAAGGATAATCAATGGACTAACTAAGATTGCAATAGATTGAGAAATGGTTCGGCAAAGCGGATTTACTGGCTTAAAATAAAACTAAAAATAAAAAGTTTGAAAGATAAATGAAGGCCCAGAAGGATCCATTGGTTTCTTTAAACATATAGAAATTATCATAAAATAGGTAGTATTACGCATCACAGCCCTCAATAAATGACGGGAAAAAAGGAACAAGATAAACTATCTGTAACAAATTAAAATTGAAAAAGAAAATTGATGGACTTGCTAAGATTGCTTTAGATTGAGAAATGATTCAGCAATCAAGATTTATTGGTTTAAAATAAAATTAAAATTAAAAAGTTTAAAAGATAAATGAAGGCTCAGAAGGATCCATTGGTTTCTCTAATCAAAGAAATTATCATAAAATAGGTAGTATTACTCATCATAGCCCTCAAATAATGAAGGGGAAAAAGGAACAAAGATAAAACAACTGTACCGAATAGAAATTGGAAAAGAAAATTGATCTGGCTAAGATTGCATTAGATTGAGAAATAATTCAGCAATCAGGATTTATAGGTTTAAAATAAAATTAAAATTAAAAAGTTTAAAAGATAAATGAAGGCTCAGAAGGATCCATTGGTGTCTTTAATCATAAAGAAATTATCATAAAATAGGTAGCATTATGCATCATGGCCCTCAATAAATGACAGGAAAAAAGGGAACAAAGATAAACCAGCTGTAACGAATTGAAACTGGAAAGGAAAAAAAAACTGATGGACTAGCTAAGGTTGCATTAGATTGAGAAATGATTCAGCGATGGGATTTAGGACTAGCGATGCTGAGAATGAGAAAGTTGGAGGCATTTAAGTTTGTTAAGACTTAAAACATATTCCCAATACATACACATTAAATATAATAATGCCTCCAAATAAAGCAAATAAATGAGTACCGGTAGGAAATAGTTTATGCTAAGATGATAACATGCAAGATTAGGACTGCAAAGTGAAATTAAAAAAAACTCTTACAACCACAGTTGCAAGGCTTTTAGAGATATGGATGAAAATTAGCCAATCTATAATCCGAAACTAAGGTTATTTGCTATGGAATGTAGTTCCAGCTTAGAACGAAGAATGACAGCTAAAATGTCCCACAGTTAATATGCATACTCCGACGAAATTTATTACGAGATGGACAACATTTCCTAAGTTCTTGTGTGTGTATAAATACTTGTATGTCGTCAAATTTGTGTGCCGTTGTCTAAGCATAACCAGACATCAGTTAACCACAGACAAGTCACAACTGCAGTCCAAGAGGCTCAAAGACTTTGTATGTCGTCAAATTTGTGTGCCGTTGTCTAAGCATAACCAGACATCAGTTAACCACAGACAAGTGACAACTGCAGTCCAAGAGGCTGAAAGCTATTTTTTGCTTTGAACCAAGCTAAAAACCGTTAAAATGACAGATTTAACTGAAGAAAAATAAAACATCCACAAGCATTTATTTTAAGAAGACATAGGCCCATTTAATCAGCCATCCAAATAAATTATGTGTGGGAAACAAGGTTCTATCGATGATTTCCCCCTTCCTACAGGTAGACTAGGTGACGTGCGACCAATCCTTGGACGGTTTTCTAATTATCATTATTTCGCCTGTAACTTAAACAGCATGCCATCTATATTCCATTATTTACGGAAAGAACAGCAAAACCAAACTATATATCGATTAAAATAGATATTCATAGTCAAGAATCTAAGATAGTGTTTGGGTTGGAAACAGGTTTTGTGCTTTGCATTTTCTTTCAACATGCAGTTTAAAATGAACGAGAGAGAAGGGGCTGAAAATACGAACGATTTTGAAAATGATTTGAACATATAAAATAAAAAATGACTTTTCCTTGTTTTCCGCCTTTCGAAAAATATGAAAAAATGTCTTCCACTTCTCCTTCTCCCCTTCTTTGGAATAATTAGAATTGCCCATGCTCTCCTTTCCCATGCCATTTGGCATACATATTGACAACGAAAAACAAAAAACTCATTTTCAAACCAAGTGCTACCTAATTGTTCTTTGATTTATCATTAGGGTTGCATTCAAATGCACTTCTAAACAAAAATTTACTCTGGCTGTCTTAACCCTTCTAAAGAGACTTGTGTGTGTACAAATCAATTGCTTGACAACAAATTTCTTTTCTCCTTTTATTTGAAAGACGTTTGTCATAATTCATGGTCATTCTGAATACAGTGATGTATTTGTAACGCAGCCACATACAATTATCAACATAAGCACATTACCTACACAAATATATTCAACAAAAACCATTACAAAATATTTAGGTAATTGATAGGCAACGTGGAGCTCTACAATCTCTATGGTTTCAACTATTCATATTGTATATGCTTGAATGTATAGTATGCTTCTGATTGTATAATTGTGCTTGTTAAATTTTATTTTAATACCATTGTTTTATTTATACTAGTGACTGGTGATATTTGAAATATGAAATTGAATGAAAAAAGTGCACATTTCCAATGGTCCAACCAATCCGACCATTGGACAACCTTCAATCAGTATGATCCAATTCAACCCACACTTCCATATCCAAAAGTGCAGTTCAATGCAACTTCAACGCAGAATAAAAGTATGTATCAAAATTTTAACATAATTTCATGTTAGTGCGGTATATGAATAAAACTAATGCTTATGTTAGATTATGTACCTCTAACTCCAGCTCGCCGCAAATTCAGTCATCAATAACTCCCAATATCCATCCACAAATCAGTAAGGGTATTTTGATTCTCTCATTGACCGTACATTAATTTCTCCAGTTTAACATCCAATCACTTGTTTCATTGCATTTTCATGAAATAGCTTAAGCATTTTATTTACAAGGTCAAAACTTTGTATGTATGGCAAGTTACTAATGAAACACCTCAAAAAAATAAGAAAGGTGTTATCAGCGAAACTCCCATCGTCATTATCAGCCTTCCATGAATCAATTAACTACTTTAGTACAAGTTTAATTGGGATTAATGAAGGCATTAAAACTCTAAACACAAAACAGTAACCAAATTTAAATTCATTAATGAAGACGAATCATATTTTTATTTCTGTGAAATAAAACAATAATAATATAAATTTGCTTGGTGTTGAATCAATGATCAGATAATTGTAGTCTGTAATTTTTTGGTCGACATAAATAATTCCGTGGAAATTATTATCTTCATTTCAACGATTCCAGGAACAAACATTATTTCTAAAACTAAAAAAATAAACGAAAGATACAAATTTGTTTGAAAAGTGAAAGAAGGCTCAGAAGGATCCATTGGTTTCTTTAATCAAATGAAAATTTACCATAAAATAGGTAGTATTGGGCATCATAGCCCTCAGTGAATTACGACGAAGATAAACCACCTGTAATGAATTGAAACAGTAAAAGAAAACTGACGGATTAGCTAATATTGCATTAGAATAAGACATGATTCAGAATTTAGGGTTAGACAACTCCTGATTGCGAGGTAGAGCTGCGATATATAAGGTTGAGTGTAGGGTTTTCTTGACATGGGGAATTACTAGATTATCCTGCAACAGAGATGCGCTGATTTTCTTGAAGTCCCAAGTCGGATTGCGTTGCGGAAGGTTGGCGTGGATGGGGTACATGAATTTGCGTAGAAGCATCTAAAGTTTTTATTTAATAATAATTAATTAGTTTAGTCTTTAATCATTGTAACTAATAATTATTAATATTTACTGCTGTCACTAATATATATATATATATATATATATATATATATATATATATATATATATTATATATATTAACTAATAATAATAATTGACAATAAAGAAAATTTGATCGTTTGTGTGGGAATGAAGATTTCATTGGAAACAATTCTCAACTATTGTAATAGATCTAAAAACACATTCAAACAAATCACCATCCCTATAGTCCAACGACAACACTGACCAAATTAGTTTGGATCGACAGACAACCAACAATAGCCCACTCTACTCCTAAGTATGTATATGTTGAAAGGCTTTCCTAAATCCTTGGGTGTTTAAAGTTGATGTTGCGGCATCAAAATTGAAAACATAAGCATATAACATAAGTATATGTGTATGTAAACATAAGTATGAAATATTAACATTGTATGTATTTATAACTATATGGATGCATATTTAAATCATTTATAAATTATATTAGATTAAAATATATTTTTTCTTTTGAGAAAAATGTGTGATCCTTTAGAAATAGAGGAGAGCACGCATGTAACTATATATATATATATATATATATATATATATATATATATATATATATATAACACATAGCAAGGCGCTGCCAACATGCCTGGCAGGTAACAAATCTAAGTACGAGTATCAAAGGAAAAACATAAGTACCCATATAATGAGCTCTGGCAAAGCCACCGCCCATTACACCCCAATATCGAGATTTGGCATGGCCACCACCCGATGTTAAGGTGTTAGAAATACCTGAAAACTAAAGAGAATCAAAAAACCAATGATATTGGAAGTCGGCACCGTTTAATAAGGAAGCTTCATGCTGCTGACTCAGAAGAACTTGGGATGTGGCTAATCTGAAATGGAACGGCTAATGATCTTGAAAGTAAAACTCCGCTCCGAAGATTCGGTAAAGCTGGATGTAGCACCTAGCTGAAGAGTGAATCCTCCTGAAAAAAGAATGCCTAAATGAAGCTGAAGATGCACAAAGAAGAATCCCTCACTACTATCGGCAATCCTGGAGTCAGCAATCATGTACACCTGCAAAGAGACAATAACATCCTATGTAACAACCCATAATTGTGAAAATATTTTTAATTAAACTTTTATTTGGGAACTTTGATTTTTAAATCATTTAAAATTTAAATTTTAGAATTTTCCAATGTAAAGTTGGAATTTGTTTGTAATTTATTTTCCAAATACAATAAAATAAACATTTTCTGAAAAATTTATATTTTGGTCAACTGAAAGTCAAAGTTTGACTACGGTTGAAAATTTTAAATTTGAATTTTTAAATTCTAATCTTTTTCATTGAAACTGTAATTTATTTTAATATCAGTACTGCTTTTCGTTTCGTAAAATTCCGTTGTATACCGTTTAAATTAGATAAAATGCAGTGTATTACACGCAGTTATTTCCTGTATTTGATTTTCTATTCTTTTCTATGCTTATTTCTCTAATTTTTATTTTCTATTTTATTTGTATAAGCTTCGATTTTGTTTATTTGATTTTTGATTGGTTTTATTTTCAATAATAGCTTGGAAATTTCTAAAGACATAAATTACTTATTTTATTCTTTGCCTTTTCCTTTTCCCTTGCCTTTTCTTTTTCCCTTTTGTTCTAGCCGTCCACTTTATTTCCTCTAGCCGTGCAAATCACTCCACAAATCACGTACAAGATTTATTTCTCACCTTAAATTCCTCATTTCATTTCTGGAAAATAATCTATTTAAGATCATGGCTCCTTTTTCTTGGATAGCAAGTTAGGCCTCTTTAATTTCCTAGCCGTTCATTCCTCATCTCATAGCCGTTCAAGGCTCTTGGAAACCCTAGCCGCCTCTTTTTTTTCTTATTCACGTAAAAAGTTTCTCGTCTCTCATTAGCATCTGCGTGAAATTTTTTTTTACAGAAACCCATGGCTTCCCCCTTCTTTTCCTCTTTTCTATTTTTTGTTTTTCTTTGTTTGCCTCAAGCATAGCTCGGCCTTCAACCCTAGCAGACCTCTCCTCCACCATCTCCTCCTTATCACCACCATTTGACCACGGCCTCCACCCCTCATCAACATCACAAACCCTAGCTGTGAGCATTAGATTCAAATCCACACCAAAATTGCATTGAAACCCTAGCCACATCCTCCTTATTGCTAGCCTCGGCCTCCCTCTTGTTCACCACCTTCCATCCCTTGACCGTGACCATCCCCTTGCCAAACCTTCATTTCAGGCCTGCCTTGACCCCTAGCACCTTATGACCGAACCCAAATTGACCTTGTGGCTGAACCATGTTGCTAGAGCCGAGCCTATGTGTGCTTGCCTTTTTTCTTCCATGAATTTAACTTGCACCTCTTCAGATTCCTAACCTAGCCGTACATTCTTGCCTTAAATCCAATCATGGCCGAGCCTTATGTGGTCATGGCCGAGACCTTTTGACCATGGTCTAGCCAATGGTGAAGTGGCCGAGCCCACTTAAAGAGGTCAAGCCTTTTGCTTCAATATTTGGTTCATGTTTGATCAATGTTTGATTCATATTCTTTGTATTATATATTTATTTATGTATGGTACATTTTTTTGGTTTGCAAGATTAGATCTTGACTTTTCGTTCACTCAAAAATACAATCTTGCCTTGTCGTGCTTTACGGAGTTTCAGTTGTGTCCTTTGAATTATTATCTTTAGCTTTAAAAAGGTGAGTTATTCACTCTAGACATTACGTACTTATACTATTGTGAAATGATGACAAGTGAATTGTATAAATTATTATGCTATGTTCCTACCTGCCTGTGATATGTTTGTATGATATTAAATGCTGTTTATACCTGTTACATCATCTGTTATGATATTATATGCTTTACTGTTATTTTATTTCCTGTTTATTATGGTAAGTTCCCTATCACTATGGGTTGAAATGATACATACCGGAACGGACATTAGAATAAGAAAAAATCATTATGAGCTGAAATGATAGACTCGAGTGATTTTTATTGCATTTATTTTACTTGGAATTGCGGTTTGAATTGATGGAACCCGGATTTTTCCTTTTAAATTACGGATTGAAATGATACATATATGTATCACTTGACCTAGGTTTGAAAATATTTTACAGGTCGATGGTTATATTTTTAAATAATATTTTCCAAAAATTTATTAAGTATTTTTAAATAACATTTCCTTGAAAGATTTCTTAAGTATTTTGAGTTTTATAAATATATGAGATTTTAACTTAAAATTTGATTCAATGCTTAAATTATAAAGTTGTATTAGTTTTCTGTAAGTTAAATTTTGTAAAGTTAATAATTGGCTTTAAGTTGAATTAAAAATCTTTATTGATGATAAATGACTTAATAATTGAATTTGATTAAATTTGGAATCTTAAATCTAACCTAGAAATTTTAGTAAAGGTTATTTCCTGAAATGGACATGTTTCGTATAATAAGTAATGTTTTTTGAATCGATAAAATAAAATACAGTTTTAGTTAGGCCTTTTGTAATAAAATTTATTTAACTTGAAATCATAGTTAATTGATAACTAAATAAATTGATTTATAATGCGAATTTGATTGTGATATTATCTATGATAAAATGTTCTTTTGTGAATGTTATGTTTTGCAAATAAATAGTTATGATTTTAAAATGGAAAATGTATCTTAAATAATGACTTAACTTGATAATTGGAAATTGGGTTTTTAAATAAAATTATTAGGTTAAGTAAATAAATGAAAACTTAATTCTATTTATGAAGTGGGTAATTTTAAAATAAAATGTTAAGTTATTTGTTAAAGTAGAGTTATGGAAGAATGTACTTTTGACTTAACAAATAAATTTTAATTTAAATTGGATATTTATTAATAAAATGTTATTTTATTAAAACTTATAAGTTAGGTAATATCCAAATAAAAAAATTGAAGAGTGGAATAAGTTCGATGGGTTAAAAAAAAGTGAAGATATATCGTTTTAAAAGGTATAACAGAAATTATAGCGGGTCGGAAATGCTGTGGTTTAATGAACTATGGCTTGGAATATACTAAAGATACCTATAACAGCATTTTTGAAGTGCTGCAGTTTCTGAAAATTTGAACTAGGTGCTGAAATGGCTAAATAAACCTATAACAGCATTTCTAAAGTGCTGCAGTTTCTGAATTTGAACTATGTTTTGATAAATACTAAATATATCTACTGCAGCACTTATAAAGTGCTGCAGTTTTGAAAATTTCAATGCTTTGAATGTTGAAATTGAACTAATGAACTCAGAAATTGCTGAAATTCTGGAAATTTAATAATTGATTTGGAAGGATAACTACTTCATATTTAAATGGTTTAAATGATGGTTATTTTAAAGGTGTTATGATTTCTAAGTATTATGAATTTCAAAGGAATAACATTTCCAAAGTATTGTGATTTTAGGTAGTATAAATTCCAAATGATAACATTTCTAAATTTTTAGGATTTCAAAGTATTATGGTTTCAAAATGTTTGGTTTCAGAGTTGTTATAACTTTAAAGTAATATGGCTTTGGAACTGAAATTATTGAAAATTGTATTTAATTAAGAATCGTCTTTAAAAATGTTAATTTGAACTTATCGAAATTGAAAATTTAAGAATATAACTTTATAAAGTGGTTTGGTTTAAGACGATTTAAAGGAATATTTCAAGTTTAATAAATTGGAGGAATATTCAATGATTTGGAATTTTTGGTTTATTTAAATGATATATTATTACTTTGGGTTTTTGAAATGGAAATGATATGTTGATTCGGTTTTGAAATGAAACAATATAGTATTTAGTTTGAAATGGATACAATATTTTATTTTTAAAGTATAAATGATTTTGAAATAATATTCAGTGCTTTGGAATTTTTGGTTTATTTAAATGATATTTTGATTTAGTTTTGGGATTTAAATGATATATTATTACTTTGGGTTTTTGAAATGGGAATGATATGTTGATTCGGTTTTGAAATGAAACAATATAGTATTTAGTTTGAAATGGATACGATATTTTATTTTTAAAGTATAAATGATTTTGAAATAAATATCCATGGGTTATAATAACGTTGGGTTGTTAAAGAGACCAGGATCAAAAGTTGTCATACTCTCTGCCAACTTCGAAAACCACTTTAACAACCGTGTATGCGGTGGAGATTCCAGAATGAAGTAGGATGGTGGCGACGTTCTTTAAGGTATATACGTGGACCCAACTCCCGTTAGTTGGCATAAGGTGGCTAAAACAGGAGCAATTGACGGGCTAATGAGGTCGCTCCTCTGATCGGACACACTTCTTCGCTATTATATTTTGACTTTGGGATTGATTCAGTGGCCACTCTTAATTCTTTTGATTTGGGGGTGTGGCTCGAGGTGGACGGTAGTAGCTGCCACGCGTTACCACCGGCCCGAAAGTGTAATTGGTATATCTACCTGGCATTGCCTAGTTGTGCCATGTCACCTACCCTTGCGCGCCTCATACAAGTTTGATTTGTGTCGTACCTATGGAGTATCCTTTGGTAGCCTTCCGATCAGCAGGTATTACGGTACTGTATAGACTACTGGCACTATTTATGAGTTAAGGGGAATATTGGGTCACTCCTTAACGCTATTTAAAAGTAAGTTTATTTTACTGTAGACATTATTCTAATAGCGAAATATTACTACATAGTAAATAGTTTAACGAATCCTTAGAGGATGGACGGTCTCAAGCATCCTTTAAGTTACTTGTGCCTTATATTACATACATTATATAAGTATGTATGTCCTGACTCGAGTGTTTTGTGTTCTGCTCTACACTCGGGTCAGACTGAGTGGTACAACATTAGAGACTCACCTTCGGAGTTAGAGCTTTGCTTGAAGATCCAGGTGTCTATTTCTCTTTCATTTATTCAGTTGATCCCAGTTATCCAGTTGATTCCGGTGATGTATTCTGATTTGTACTTAATTATCATATTGAGACTTCTATTGTGTCTTGCTACTTCTGTTGTAGCTTGTTTAACTCTGATGTATATATTTATATAGTAGCTTCATGAGCTACTATCTCTTTGCTTCCACTGCATTTTATTACTGTGTGTCTGTGATCTGTGATTTATTTATTTACTATATGTTCTGAGATTTGCCAAATTTAAATTATGATTCGGTATTTTGAGCAATTCAAGTCCGACATGTGCGGATGCGAATGGTTGAAAATATCGGGTCATTGCATCCTACTTATCCCAAGCCCATAACTGAAAATTAACTAGGAAAATAGTTAGAATGATACATATATACGTATATAAATAAAATTTATACACATACATATGTATAAATAAGATAAAAGTAAAAAAAACCTTCATACATACATACATACATACATACATACATATATATATATATACAAAGACGATAACAATATATGTATAAATAAAAAAAAATTAAACATATATAAATATATATATACATTAAACATAAAAATTTTAAACATATATATATATATATATTAAACACTTGTATATATATATATATAATAAATATGATTAATACTTATAAAATATATAAAATCTTTATTGATAGCTGTAATACCTATGGTGTCACATTTTTTGGTGTCAGTGTGAACTACCAAAAATATCCCTATATAGATATTCACAAATCTTAAAATCCCTTAAAAACAGGAACTAATAGTTAAACTTATTTACAAATTCAAAATGTCTCTATACACTTAAAAATAGGATATAACAAATAAGCATAATTTGCAAATTATTTATTTATTAATTAATACTATAAATAAAATTTAAACTAACAAAAAATAAGACGTTGCAACTTAAAAATAAAAATTTAAATTAGCTACATGTTATTTCAATGTAAAAACATCTTTAAATATTTGTGCAAATCATATTTTCTTGAATGTGTTAACCATCTATAATCTATAAGAAAATAATTTACAC
Source organism: Allium cepa (assembly GCA_030765085.1). Lineage (NCBI taxonomy): Eukaryota > Viridiplantae > Streptophyta > Magnoliopsida > Asparagales > Amaryllidaceae > Allium > Allium cepa. Next base: position 301,581,943 of record CM060945.1, on the reverse strand, counting down.
GTGAAGCACATACCATCATCACGTGCGTAGTGCGTGCTGTAACGCTCATGTATTTATAATAATTATGTATTTACCAGGTCATGCGCATAGCTTAAATAATTTTTTTATTTAAAATTTTAAAATATGTTTTATTTAAAATATCTGTACGGATATTTTAAAATATTGATAAATATATTTTTTTTTTTGAAACTTGTAATGCCCTAGAATATTGATAAACAAATATATTTCGAAACCAGTAACACTCCATAAATTTACATTAGTTAATTAATTAGGCTTCAAAAATAAAATTTGTGCAAACAGTGGAATTTAGCCATGAAATTTACGCTGATGCATTTGTAACGATTTTCTAAACAACTTTTATATTTACAGTTTCGCGAATGGAGTTCAGACAAAGAAGTTACGAACGTTTAAAGAAATTGAAACAAAAATAATTAAAATTTAAATTTTAAAACGAATAAACCATAATTTACTGGACCCCACCAGTCGATCACTGGGACGGCAAGGCTGACATTGAACATCGGGCAGCGACCCGGAATTTATAATTTGTAATCCAGCGTTTACTATTCGTTCTAGCATCTATGAATAGAGTTCAAATCCTCATCTCATATTTTATGATGCATGCAACGAAGATCTGCCATTTTCTCTCCTCTACTTTTGTAATGGCTCAAATTTTTTCGACGCCCGAGAGTTGACATCGATACGTCCACTGCATCAAATGTCGCACAATCGAAAGCCGAAAAACCGAACCGTTAGAGTTAAAGAAGAAGAAGATAGAAAAAGAAACAGAAATAACAACAGAATCTCACATTTCGCAGTGGAACAAATATAATAGATATATGAATAATCTTTAAAACAAAAGCGCTACATCAGTTTATACATACATCATCAGAGTTTACAACAACAACACAAAACTGGCGGTTATAATAACTTGTGTACAAGAAAATTTGACTTGCACTAACCCAAACGCAACGGACACTGCATAGTATAAGTGGTACGTCTCGCCATCTGGCTTGAACTCCAGATCTCCACCGCAACTCTTTTTTGGCTTCGCTCCAGAATAATGATAACCAGACTCTAGGCTACCCGTGTGGAAAATTATAGGCACCCAGAGTTTAGAAAGGGAATAATAAAATCCAGGTCAGTCATGGGACTGGTGTGAGATCTTAAAAACAGTTATTTTCATAAAGAAAAGGAAAATAAATCCGCTATGCTTTTGGAAAATGAAACTACCATAAGACCTCCCCGCACGCACACAATATAAACGTAGAATTGGAGGAGATTTCTCCTTATGATAGTCAAACATGCTTGATACGCAAAATCCTTTGATAAAATTATTATTAGTGCATAGTGTGGAAAATATTTCGAAAGTATAATATTAATCTTAGCCAGCATAGACATTTCGCACTTATGCCTACTATAGCTACCATGTTTCAGTAGCAGGTTACCGCCACATTCCATGGCAGGTTATACAACTAAAACCATACAGGGCACGTATTGTTTCTTTGGATTTTCAACAAATGGTCAGGCTAAGGAACTTCCTACTGCCACATGGGTACGCCTCTAGAGGGACGTCCCGAGAACCTACCCGGATCTCTGCTAACACAAGGCCAGGTTACCTCTGTAACTAGGTAACTACTACTCGAGTATGCTATCCCTTGGTCGTTTATGACCTTTATCCAAGGATCCTCGACCACAAAGCAACAAGCACAAAGTATAATAAATTTTCAGCAACCACATAGGTTAAATATCTGGGCTCTATACCATGATACCACCATTTTCCAAAAGGAAATGACATACCCAAAAGGGCGCGATCCTCGTAACCTTGCCGCATTCTTTCTGTTTTGACCATTTCCGGGGCGTGAGGTCCGACGAAGTCTCGTCCACAAAGTCATGCTTCGATCAACAAATGATCGGCAGCACTTCGTATGCCACATTACCAATTTGGGAATATATCACTAGTAATCATCAACTACATAACATCTGAGCTCGTACGTCTCAGAGAAGGGTGTTAAGCTAAGAGAATAAATTCTCCACCACCAACAGAAATGTATTTGATAGAAACCAGCTTTACATCTCAAAGAGTAACGTCATACATACATCCATACAGGTCGGTTTCGAGATCGAACGAAACCAAAGGCACTTCAAAGGAAGCCCTTGCAATCTGGATATTCACTAATCATGTCCGTAATGCCCATCACAAAGGGTGATAAAATCTCTATACCGGAGAAACCCTGTGCAGAGACATTCGATAGGTAATCATTTCGTTTTCTAAAATACCCGATGTTCAATGCCGTCTTCAAATGCAATCCCATTTCATCGTATCATTATTCGGAATGGGTTTTATGACACAAAGTCCTCTCCCGTCTAATCCGAATAATGAGCGCTTATTTTTAAAAATAAGTGTTCATTCAGATTTCAAACAAATCACAACAAATTTCCAATTTGATCTTTTAAATAAAAGATCCATCACAATCACAAAGGTTCGATGTGGTTTTCGAATATCTATTTGGAATCCGACCACCGGTCGCATCGAAATTCAAATGCCATTGAAAGGCCAGTATTGATAGTCGGTTATTTAACTATCAATCAACATTCAAAACAATCACCAAGATTTAAATAATTTTCCCCCAATTATTTATTTTCAAAAATATCTTCGTAAGATATAATTTTAACACTTCAACCATTTGAAAACAAATTTCAAATGACTTTTCACCTTTCAATTTTTTTTGAAACAAATTTCAAATCACTTTTCACCTTTCAATCTTTTGAAAACAAATTTCAAATCTCTTTTCACACTTCAATCCTTTGAAAACAAATTTCAAATCATTTTCCTTACGCGGAATATATTTCCAAATATTTATTCATTTCCATTGGACATCTGCCGAGTTCAAATACTTTAAAATAATTTAAATCACTTATCCAAAATATACTTTGAAACATTTAGAATAAAACTATTTCTAAACACTTATTTGAATATTAGCTATGAAAACATTTTACCAATATCTCATATAACTTCAAGTCCAAACTAATTAAAAATAAAATTTGTAGATAGGGTATAACTATTTAAATACCCATTTTCTAAAACCAATATCAATTAAATCTTTAAATCATTACTTCCATAATTAATTAAATAAATCTTTACTTTAAAGATTTCCAAAATAACCTAAGAAACTAATTTCTCCAAAATATTTTTCTAAACCAACTCTAGAACTTTTAATTTATATTTCAAAAGCTATTTTAAAAACATACTCGGATTTCTAGGGAAAATACACCTTCCTTTTCAAAATGGATCATTTTAAATTAATTAATAAATCCCTCTGGATTTATTTTAAATTTACGTTCCAAATCCGTAAATTCCTTTCCACACTTTTAAAAATAAAACAATATTTAATTTTAAAACAAATTTCTCTTTCTTTTATAAAATTCTCATTGTGAATTTAAATTTTCAAATATCCACTGATATACGATTTTCAAATTGATTTCAAGAAATCATTTCCAAACACCAAATCAGTTTTCAAATTTTATTTTAAACACCAAATCAAATTCCAAATTTATTTCTAAATTTATTTCAAACATCAAATCAGTTTTTATATTGATTCTCGAATTTATTTTAAAACACCAAATCAATTTCAAATCGATTTTCCAAAGATTTATATATTTTTTGAAACACCAAATCAATATCAAATTGGTTTCCCAATTTATTTTCACAACACCGAATAAAATTTCAAATTGATTCTCAAATTTATTTCAAACACCAAATTTATTATCTTTTAAAAACAAATTCCTTCTTTTTAATTTATTCAATTTTCTAAAATTAATTTACTATTAATTTTCTACTTAAATTTCAAAAATCCAATTTCGTTTATTTCTGGTATCCTACGATACCAAAAATATATTCGGCTAAACCATAGCCTTCAGTGATTTCAATTACAAATATTATCACACACAGATTATAAATAATCAACACACAATATTGAAACAAGTTCAAATATTCGAGGAATCCAGTTGGATCCCTCCAACTTGTTTCCCTGCATTCGTAGACGTTAGCACAACAATTAAATACCCATTCCACTTCGAGATGGAATATCGCGGTATACGGGATTTATAAAATATCATCCGCTATTATGCGGTGCATAGGATCTCATCCGCTATATAATGTGGGAAATCAATCATTCCAAATACATATATAATACCAATTCCACTTCGAGGTGGAATATCACGGTATATGGGTTTAATATAATATCATCGCTATTATGCGGCACATAGGGTCTAATTCAATACAACTGATAATAATTTATCATCCGAGCCACAATCAACAATTTTAAATTTAACTATTTAAAATTAAATCGGAAAATAATATTGAGTGAGAAGATCTCACCTTTGCTTTGCATGCAATCCATTTTCATTCCACGATAGAAAGCCTTATAATGGGAAACTACCACGTTAGGTTTGGAGAGAGATGGGACCGGTTATAGTTTAGGGAGAGCAGATGCAAGCTTTTTCTTTCTATAGCCGGCCAAATGACTACATGATCATAGGTCTACTCTACCTCAATTCACCATTTCGAACCTTATACAGAAGATTTTTCCATACCAGCTCCTTCTACCTATACGGCAGTTGAAGCACCTAAAGGAGAATTTGGTGTCTTTCTTGTCAGTAATGGAAGCAATCGTCCCTACCGTCGTAAAATAAGAGCACTTGGCTCTGCTCATTCACAAGGACTCGATTCTATGTCCAAACATCACGTGCCAGCAGATGTAATCACATCTTCATTGTATTAGACCTTGTATAAACAATTATACAATTTTATTAATATTCAAATAAATTAAACCATTAAATTACCATTTATAAATTTAATTACAAATGATTTTATTTTAAACTAATAGTTTAAAATTTGAACTGGTTTCCTTTAAATAAATTTATTCAACCAAGATTTTATTTTAAACTAATATCTTTATTTTAAATCAATTCCTTTTAATAATTTATTTAACAAAAATTAAAATTAAAACTAAATTTCCTTTAAATATAAATTAATCAACAAAAAATCTAGTTTAAACAAAAAAAATCCTTTTAAAAATGTCCTTTAGTAACTAAAAATAATTAAATAGGTTAACCAAATAATTTAACCACTACAAAATTTTATTGTTTAAAAGCTAACTATTTAATTTAACCGATAAATTTCCCTTTAAACACACACACACACACACACATATCAATTCAAAAACTAAATAAATACCTTACTGTAAATATACCTCACTGCATGCATATATTCATATTTCTTTCTGTAAAATCCTAACTTTTTTCTTTTTACTTACATGCATTTTTGAATCTAGAAAAACTGATAATAATTTATATTTAAATTCCAAAGTACCTTACTGCTTCCACGAGACAAGACCCCGGCTACCGTTGCACCCACATGCACACACACCACCGTGGCGACGTCAACCCTAGCCACATACCCACGCGCGAGCCTACCGTTGTCATCTCAACTCAACGACGAACCCCAAACCCCTCTGTGCCGTTGCGAGCAGCCCCTCACTCGAGGCCTCATCTTCCCAGAATCGCGATTCCGATGCTTGAAGGTGCCTGGTGCTCACGCCACTCCTATTTGCTCGAGATCAAATCTAGAATTGCTACTGGCCTCCATGCGATGCATGTGCCCTATGCCGCTGCCCTCTGTTATTGCGGTTCGATCGCGAACCCTCCCTCATGACTCTGATGATGCGATGCCAAGAACTAGACGTTCGAGCGTGGTGCTCGATTCCCGCAGCAACCTCTCCATTTTTTTCAAAAGAAATCGAATGACTCGATCTAGGTTTTTTTTCGAACAAGAGAGGGATTGATTTGCCAAGAGATGTTCGGCCATTTTTATTTTGAATGAAAGAAAAGTTTTTGTTTTCCTTTTTGATTTTGATACACATGGTTTTGATTTCTCTTTTTTTTATTAAAGACGAACCCTTGTAAAAATATATGACACGTGCTACTAGAGAACTGCCAAATGTTAGATAACAAGAAAATGTAAAATCCGCCTTTGTGAAACATTATTGCATTTAAATTTGAATTTAAATTCAATTGCTTCGATAAACACAACTCAAAATTTCGAATTCCTATCGAGGCATGCCGCTAGGCGTTTATAATGTTATACGCCCATTCCGAACGCAATGAAAAAGGTTTTGGGTCCAAATTCGATCGTATGGAGAAGATAGCTTTCCGGACCAGCTAAAACATTGAATTTTCAATTTAAATTTCAGCGCATTTGCTTATCTTACGGCCCAAACGATCACTCCGAATGATACGAAAATTGAAATCCGATAATAATACAATATTATGGTTCTAATGGAACTTGTTTCGTCGAAATCCGAGACTATGCCTCGGAAGGCTATTTTTAAATATCGATTTAAACGATAAATTTTCAAAATTGAACAAATCACTTTTAAATATCATTCTGAAGCTTCCATTATCTGTAGTATTATCAATATGAATTTCCTAAGCCTTTAAAATATTTTTAGTTAGCTTATAACTGAAGATTCAAATTTTTATCCAACTTCAATAAATTAAGTTCAATAATTTAATTGCCAAATTCATTCTGATATTTGAAATTCAAGTTAAAATATCATTAAAATATTTACAATCAATTAAATATCTCAATTTCAAATGTTAAAATTTCCGGGTCGTCACATTCTTCCTCCCTTAAAAGAATTTCGTCCCGAAATTACAAGTTAGGAAGAATGATCCTTAACCCGTTCATTATTTTTCCAAAACCAAATAGTTTTATCAACTTACCAAAACAAATCTTTTTATTTAAGATCCATTACTACTTCGACTAACTTTCCAACCTTAACCATAAATTCCAAACAATATCAATTAAAATTTAAATTCAAATTCAAATTTTAAATTTTCAAAACTTTCTTAAAAAATTTCTAACTCCCTAAATTTTCGAAAAATTTCGCCAGCATCTCCTTTGCGCGGCTAGCTCGGTACGACTACAAAATGCCACAATGGCCCCCAAATTCAAAAGGAACACGAAAAGCCAAGCGGCTGGACAAGAATTCATACTGAAATTTAAAATACATACCTTTTTCGAGCAATTTCAATTTTCTTCATAATCAAAATCCAATTCCCTTTGCATTTAAATCACCTGTATATCCTGCTTATCATTTTGCACATTCCTTTATAAAAGTTTGAATATTTATTTTATTCAAATCTGTACGATGTACTTATATCATTCGTATGCAATATCAAATTCAATCGCTCACTCGATCACACAATTTCACTTCCGAACCAGTATCGTCCACCCGACTTCCTAGTGCAGACTCAGATCTGGTTTCTTGATCAGAAACCGTCATTCTCCTTGCATAGTTCTAAACTATGATAGAGAATTTTCAGAATCAACCAAAAATCCATATCCAGATTCTCTGTCGAAAAGCGAGTGAAAAAATCCAACTCGGATCGACATAACTATCTCGAAATTCTATGCCCGAATTCTGGATCGAATCGTTATTGCGAATAAAATAATATACGTACATCCTACGCATTTATTCCAATTGATTATTAAATATATTAATTTTCTTTTATTTTATTCACATTCATTTTCATTTCTATACACTTATTCACAATCGTCATTTCACAATTTCCAATTTAATCTTCATTCACTTATAAGCTTAGAATATTTTTCCAATTCCAAATTTACTTAAGAATTTTACCTTTTTTTCTTGAGTTTCATATAAGCATTTTATATACTTCCTATTTTTATTTTCAATTCACCACTTTAGTTTATATCTACTTGTATTTAAACTGAATTTTAAATTCCATATGAATTCAATTTATCTTTCATTTATAATTATTGAATTCAACTCATTTCAAACCAAACTTATTTGGTCATTCCTTTTATTCGTTTCATTTACTAATTTTATTTTTCAATAATTCGCTTTGTTTATCACAAATCAAATTCAATTCCCAATATTCAATTTTAATTCGAACTTTTAAGTTTCGATAAGTATTCCAACTTATTTACATTTCACATTATTTCAACTTTAACTTTCCTTCAAGTTAATTTTATTCTAACAACTTCAAACCTATAAGTTGCCAACTCAATTATATTTTATAAATACTTTATACAGGGTTCTAGAGTCTTTTCATCTTTTCAAAACCATTTTTGAATCAATTCAATTTATCCCTTAAATTTCTAAAACCAAACCCAGTTTGCAAAAAACTCCTATTTAGAATAATTCGGCAGCAATTGCTCTCCTGGGAACTCGAAAATAAACACCAATGACGCTGCAGTCATCACCGAAGTTATTTTCCAGCGGCTGAAAAGAGTTTAATGCTTTTATCCCTTTTTAAAACATTTTTCTTCAAACCTTTGAAAATCATTTTCAAATTAAAAAAGGACTTAAACTTTTCCAAATCTCCAAAACTTCAAATCCTTTCAATTTCTTTTCAAATATTTCTCTTGAATTCTTTTTCAAATTATAAACCACATTTACAATTTATATTTACAATTCCCATTTGTATATGGATTTATTTCTCAACTTTTGATTATGATTTCAATTTCTTATTCAATAATGATAATAATTTAATCTTATCAACTCCTAACATCCAAGCAACCATATATTATAATAATTTATGGAAAATTGATTCCTTTTATATACGAAATAATTTGGGTAAAATTATTTCATTTACCCTATTTTTTTGTAAAACAATACTGTGTCGAATTATTCTGTACAAGTGTTTAGAGATCCCCATCGATAGAGTTGTACTGACTATACTAACTAGAATCCATATACCACTCAACAAACCAATCATCACAATAAAAACAATTTTTATATTCAGTAACAAATATGCGCTCATATCTATTATTACACTCAAACTGACTTTATCTCTAATGAGTAATCCTCGCTAGAGCTAAGGTTGTCGCTTAACCAAATGCTCCGATACCAAAATGTAGCGGCCCAATTTTGTTCGATGCCCGATAGTCGACATCGATACGTCCACTGTATCAAATGTCGCACAATCGAATGCTGAAAAACCGAACCGTTAAAGTTAAAGAAGAAGAAGATAGAAGAAGAAACAGAAACAACAACAGAATCTCACATTTCGCAGCGGAAAAAATAAATAGATACATGAATAATCTTTAAAACAAAAGCACTATATCAGTTTATACATACATCATCAGAGTTTAGAACAACAACACAAAACTTGCAGTTATAATAACTTGTGTACAAGAAAATTTGACTTGAACTAACCCAAACGCAACGGACGCTACATAGTATAAGTGGTGCGTCTTGCCATCTGGCTTGAACTCCAGATCTCCACCGCAACTCTTTTCTGACTTCGCTCCAGAATAATGATAAACTGACTCTAGGCTGCCCGTGTGGAAAATTGTGGGCACCCAGAGTTTAGAAAGGGAACAATAAACTCTAGGTCAGTCATGTGACTGGTGTGAGATCTCAAAAACAGTTATTTTCACAAAGAAATGGAAAAGAAATCCGCTATGCTTTTGAAAAATGAAACTACCATAAAGCATCCCCGCACACACACAATGCAAACGCAGAATTGAGGAGATTTCTCCTTATGATAGTCAAACATGCTTGATACGCAAAATCCTTTAATAATTTTATTATTAGTGCATAGTGTGGAAAACATTTCGAAAGCATAATATTAATCTTAGCCAGCATAGACATTTCACATTTATGCCTACTATAGTTACCATGTTCAATAGCAGGTTACCGCCACATTCCATGACAGGTTATACAATTAAAACCTTACATGGCGCATATTGTTTCTTTGGATTTCCAACAAATGGTAAGGCTAAGGAACTTCTTTCTACCATATGGGTACGCCTCTGGAGGGACGTCACGAGAACCTACCCGGATCTCTGCCAACATAAGGTTGGGTTACCTTTGTAACTAGGTAACCACCACTCGAGTATGCCATCCCTCGGTTGTTTGCGACCTTTATCCGAGGATCCTCAACCAAAAAGCAACAACCACAAAATATAATAAATTTACAGCAACCACATAGGTTAAATATCTGGGCTCCATACCATGATACCACCCTTTTCCAGAAGGAAATGACATACCCTAAAGGGCATGACCCTCATAACCTTGCCGCATTCTTCCTGTTTTAACTATTTCCGGGGTGGGAGGTCTGATGAAGTCTCGTCCACAAAGCTACACTTTTCACAAAGTCATGCGTCAATCAATAAATGATCAGCAGCACTTCGTATGCCACATTACCAATTTGGGAATATATCACTAGTAACCATCAACGACATAACTTCTTAGCTCATACGTCTCAGAGAAGGGTGTTAAGCTAAGATAATAAATTCTCCGCCACCAATAGAAATGTATTTGATAGAAACCAGATTTACATCTCAAAGTGTAACATCAGACACACATCCATATAAGTCCGTTTCGGGATCGAACGGAACCGAAGGCACTTCAAAAGAAGCCCTTGCAATCCGGATATTCACTAATCACGTCTGGAATCCCCATTACAAAGGGTGATAAAATCTCTATACCGGAGCAACCCGGTGCAGAGATATTCGATAGGTAATCCTTTCGTTTTCGAAAATACGCGGTCTTCAACACCGTCTTCAAATGCAATCCCATTTCGTCGTATCATTATTCTGAATGGGTTTTATGACACAAAGTCCTCTCCCGGCTAATCTGAATAATGAGTGGTTATTTTTAAAAATAAGTGTTCATTCGGATTTCGGACAAATCACAACAAATTTCCACTTTGATCTTTTAAATAAAATATCCATCACAATCACAAAGGTTCGATGTAGTTTTCGAATATCCATTTGGAATCCGACCTCCGGTCGTATCAAAATTCAAATGCCATTAAAAGGCCAATATTGATAGTCGGTTATTTAACTATCAATCAACATTCACAACAATCACCAAGATTTAAATAATTTTCCCCTAATTATTTATTTTCAAAAATATCATCGCAAGATATAATTTTAACACTTCAACCATTTGAAAACAAATTTCAAATTACTTTCACCTTTCAATTTGTTTTTGAAAACAAATTTCAAATCACTTTTCACCTTTCAATCTTTTGAAAACAAATTTCAAATCATTTTAATTACATGTAATATATTTTCAAATATTTATTCATTTCCACTGGAAATCTACCAAGTTCAAATATTTTAAAATAATTTAAATCACTTATCTAAAATATACTCGGAAACGTTTAGAATAAAACTATTTCTAAACACTTATTTAAATATTAGCTATGAAAACATTTTACCAGTATCTCATATTACTTCAAGTCCATACTAATTAAAAATAAAATTTGTAGATAGGGTATAACTATTTAAATACCTATTTTCTAAAACCAATATCATTTAAATCTTTAAATCATTAATTCCATAATTAATTAAATAAATCTTTACTTTAAAGATTTCCAAAATAACCTAAGAAACTAATTTCTCTAAAATATTCTTTTAAAACCAACTCTAGAACTTTTAATTTATATTTCAAAAGCTATTTTAAAAACATACTCGGCTTTCCAGGGAAAGTACACCTTCCTTTTCAAAATGGATCATTTTAAATCAATTAATAAATCCCTCTGGATTTATTTTAAATTTACGTTCCAAATTAGTAAATTCCTTTCCACACTTTTAAAGATAAAACAATATTTAATTTTAAAACAAATTTCTCTTTCTTCTATAAAATTCCCATTGTGAATTTAAATTTTCAAATATCCGCTGATATACGTTTTTCAAATTGATTTCAAGAAATCATTTCCAAATACCAAATCAATTTTCAAATCGATTTCAAATTTTATTTTAAACACCAAATCAAATTCCAAATTTATTTCAAAATTTATTTCAAACACCAAATCAATTTTCATATCGATTCTAAAATTTATTTTAAAACACCAAATCGATTTCAAATTGATTTCCCAGAGATTTATTTTTTTTAAACACCAAATCAATATCAAATTGATTTCCCAATTTATTTTCAAAACACCAAATCAAATTTAAAATTGATTCTCAAGTTTATTTCAAACACCAAATTTGTTATCTTTTAAAAACAAATTCCTTCTTTTAAATTTATTCAATTTTCTAAAATTAATTTACTATAAATTTTCTACTTAAATTTCAAAAATCCAATTTCATTTATTTCTGGTATCCTACGATACCAAAAATATGTTCGGCTAAACCATATCTTTCAATGATTTCAATTACAAATATTATCACACACAGATTATAAATGATCAAATGCAATATTGAAACAAAGTCAAATATTTGAGAATCCAGTTGGATCCCTTAAACCTGTTTCCCTACATCCACAGACGTTAGCACAACAATTAAATACCCATTCCACTTCGAGGTGGAATATCGCGGTATATGGGATTTATAAAATATCATCCGCTATTATGCGGCGCATAGGGTCTCATCCGCTATATAATGCGGGAAATCAATCATTCCAAATACATATATAGTACCAGTTCCACTTCGAGGTGGAATATCGCGGTATATGGGTTTAATATAATATCATCTGCTATTATGTGGCGCATTGGGTCTAATTCAATACAACTGATAATAATTTATCATCCAAGCACACAATCAATAATTTATCATCCAAGCACACAATCATCCAAGCATTGGGTCCTATTTGCTCGAGATCAAATCCAGAATTCTACTGGCCTCCATGCGATGCGCGCCACCCTACACCGCTGCCTTATGCTGTTGCGGTTCGATCGCGAACCCTCCCTCACGACTCCGATGATGCGAGGCCAAGAACCAGACATTCGAGCATGGTGCTCGATTGCCACCGCAACCTCTTCATTTTTTTCCAAAAGAAATCGAACGACTCGATTTAGGTTTTTTTTTTTCGAACAAGAGAGGGATCGATTTGCTAGGAGATGTTCGGCCATTTTTATTTTGAATGAAAGAAAAGTTTTTGTTTTTTTTTTCATTTTGATTTTGATACGCACGGTTTTGATTTCTCTTTTTTTATTGAAGACGAACGCGTGTAAAAATATGTGACACGTGCTACCAGAGAACTGCCAAATGTTAGATAACGAGAACGTGTAAAATCTGTCTTTGTGAAACATTGTTACATTTAAATTTAAATTAAATTCAAATTGTTTTGATAAACACAACTTATAATTTTGAATTCCTATCGAGGCGTGCTGCTAGGCGTTTATAATGTTATAGGTCTATTTGAACTTAATGGAAAAGGTTTCGGGTCCAAATTCGACCGTATGGAGAAGATAGCTTTTCGAACCAGTTAAAACATTAAATTTTCAATTTAAATTTCAACGCATTTGTTTATCGTACGGCCAAACGATCATTCCGAATGCTATGAAAATTGAAATCCGATAATAATACAATATTACGGTTCCAATGGAACTTATTTTGTTGAAATCCGAGACTATGCCTCGGAAGGCTATTTTAAAATACCGATTTAAACGATAAATTTTCAAAACTGAACAAATCACTTTCAAATCCCATTATGAAGCTTCCACTATCTTCAGTATTATCAATATGAATTTGCTAAGCCTTTGAAATATTTTTAATCAGCTTATAATTGAAGACTTAATTTTTTTATCCAACTTCAATAAATTAAATTCAATAATTTAATTGCCAAATTCATTCTGATATTTGAAATTCAAGTTAAAATATCATTCAAATATTTACAATCAACTAAATATCTCAATTTCAAATGTTAAAATTTCCGGGTCGTCACAATTTTCTTGTCTAAATCAAACAGACTGCAAATATACAAATTTGAGAAGTATTAGAAAATTAGAAAAATAAAAAGACGAGAAAAATGTATGAATTAGTGTCGCGCAATAACAAGGTAAATCTCAATATAATAAGTCTACATTTTCCCCTAAATCCCATTTCTTCTTCTCAGATCCATGATTCTAATGCTATGCATATTCCTTTTATACAAACGCATTGAATTAAAATTGGAAAGTAATTGAATCAGAGGATCAGATTTAAATCTGGAAGTTTGAAAATCTTAAAAACTGTAAGTGGAAAATTTACGTAAATTATTTATAATATTTTTATTTATTTCATCGGATTTTGTTTGATTATTATGCCTTATTGAAAGATCTAGAATTGTAGACTTGAACTTAAATATATAAACACCGCCTACATACTCTGTAACTTAGAAAAGATGGAATAGAAATGTTAATAACACCTAGATCTGTAATTTAGTCCCAAACCATTGGTAGTAGAATATGAATTGAATATGGAATTGTTTTAGATCTATCAATTGGTTTATTGTAGAATTTATTTCAGATCTATTTTTTTTTTTGAATGGCGTTAATATGAATTAAGTCATTCTAATTTCATTGAAATGTGAAAATTTTGTATTCTAATATGTTAAGTATGTAATCCGTTCAAATTCAATAGATTTACTCAATTTTTTAATTAAATTGAAAAGTGAGGTGTTTGATTTGGCAAGAAATATAATTAAAAAGAAGAAGAAAAGATGCGTAAGGTATGGAATTTCGCTCCGTAGCCTACAATCTATTTCAGAATAAAAAGGGAATTTAACAATTTCTTGTAATTTCGAACAACGCAAACCACTTATTTAAGTAAATTTATCAAAAATATGACGGTTTTTTTTTAAAAACGATTCTTACAGATTAGAACATGAAATAATATACTAGTTAAGGATGAATGTAACTAGATAGATAAAAGAGAAATAAAAGAAAGTAAATGCATAAACATATACAACCATGCTAATTCCTAAAAAGAGTCATAACTAATACAACAAAAATGTGCATCAATAGTCACGTTAAGAGGAACTAGAAAATTGGAATATAAATACATATATGGTAATAATTGCAAATAAAAGTGAGAAAGGTTAAATAAACATTGAACGTGCAAATGAATGAATAAAATTTTGAGAATTGAAATAGCTAAAAGATTATAACTCCAAAAATAAATAAGCATTGAATATGCAATGAATGAAATAAGAGTTATGAGAATTTAAACGGTTAAAAGGTTATAACTCCAAAAATAAATAAGCAGTGAATATACAATGAATGAAATAAGAGTTATGTAATAACCTATACTCTAATGGACCAAAATTTCAAAAAAAATCGAAACTCAAGTCCATCAAAGCACAAATCATTGGATTTGGTACCTGCAAATAAGCATGTGCATTATCCGAGATTGATAAAAATCTAAACACACAACGGAAAGAATATTAGAATAAGAATACTTGTTATGACTATTACCTTGGAATAAATGGTATTCCTTGGATAGCAGATTGTTACATCAGCATCTAGCATGAGATAAAAGAAGACTTCTCTAACAACTAAACATATATAGCTCTCGTGACCTGTTTCTCTAAATCTATCTTGTGGGTTGTAATGAGGAGGAGGCCAGAACAATGTTCTAGTGATTGAAAAATTTATAAACTGTCTATAACATAAATTTATACTAATTGTTTTCCATTTAATTGTTATGTCTATTAAGGTTAGCAATTCTAATCTATTCTTGCATTGCATACATGATTACTTACCTACCCATTTCCAAGATACAAAATACTAATAAAGCCTTATCAACCACCTAATACTTCCGAGTCCATTAGCCACTTGATGCTTCGAAATATGAAGTGGGCTTCTACTATCGCCATGTAATACTTTCAAATGAAAAATAGGCAGACTTTGTCATTTAAGACCTCAACCGAGGTAGAATCCCTCATTTAAGACATATTCCTAATATGGACTTCTGGTATCATCATTATTGGTTTATTGGTCCTAATTACAGAGACCTTTGACCAATATATATAGCCTTATAATTTATAATGGCCATACCACTAGCGCATATATCGTTATTAAAGTCTTAGCAATGTGAGAGACTGTACGCAAGCCACTTAATACCTCATTAATAAGGACTAGGAAAGTCTCTGACCATTTAACACCTGTTTATCGGTAAGCCTTTGCCATTTAATACCTACCCCAACGAAGACTCCTCACTGATAGTATCTAGCTGTCATTGCTTGGAAATCTCATTGGGCAACATAATACTTTTTTTTTATAGGAAATAAGCCGATCTTATAGTCACTTAATACCTCAAACTGAAGCGAATCTCTCCCAAGATATCCAGTATCATTCTTGTAAATATGGAATCTCATTAGGTTACTTCTTTCGATAAGGAGGCAGTCCCTAAGATAGTCACTTAATACCTTAATGCTGAAGCAAATCATTTCAGAGATATCCCTCCCGCACTTAATTTCAAATTTGTACCATTTAAAACTTTCCACTTAAGAAAGAAAATCCAATCTGCCATTTCATCATGGGTCCTAGGATTAGTGATATCTCAAATCAGCAGTAAGTTCACCCAACTGTTGGTGGCCTTAAAGTGGAGGGCAGTCTTCCATCGAGTGACTCTACTAACCTCGCATCACTATCCCAGTAAGTCCAATTAACCATTCTAAGTCTTTACTCATACTATCTTAGGTTGACATTGGATTTAGCTTACTAATTTCTTCTTTATTTAAAGTAAAAATATTTACCTTAAATATCTATCTATCCATAGATCCCTTTTTAATGTTCACGAATGTTAATCTATCCATGAAATCCTAATGGACATTTCCTAAGACATTTATGCATGATTACTAATTTCAAATTAGTAACCTTTTCATATCTAATCCATTTTTATCGATCTCCTTAATCCATTTGCCTCTATTAATTGTAACCCTTACGTTAATACTATTTATTTCTGTAACGACCTGCCTTTTTGGACGGTTTAAATCGACGATAAACTACACACTTCAGACTCAAACTATCCAAAATGGAAGATTATTATGGGATAAATAAGAAAAAGCAGAAAAAGAAATAAAATAAATATAGAATCTCGCAGCGGAATGACAAAATATAATAATCAAAGAAACGGTTCACAAAGCTGTTTACAAATAACATTGATTAAACCTTTATAATACGGATCAAAGTAACATTAAACAAGAATAAATAATAAATAAATGCAGCAGAACAACATGATGTAGTGGAATAAATGTAGTAAATAATAATAGTATAAAATCTTCGTCTTTGTCCTTTCGAAAGCAGTCTTCGATAAATTGAAAAGCTCGGGCTGACCCGAGCGAATGAAAAGACAAAACACTCGAGTCAGAACTAAAAGATCTTATGTAAGTTAAATCATAAGTTAAATCAACATTAAATAAATATGAGTGTAACGGTGTCGGAGATGTTAACAGGGTTTGACATCTCCTATCCAGTGCTAACGTGAGTGCAATAACTTAAGAGATGTTCTGGATTTACATATTCTAAGGTTCCGTTAAACTATCTACATACATAGTACAATACACTATTATAATAGCGTCTACAGTACAGTAAAGTATTAAAATAACGTTAAGACGTTACCCATATCCCCCTTAACACATTTTATATATTACCATAATCTATACAGTACCATAAGCTCCTCCATGAGATTTACTCAGAGGACACTCCATCAGTATGGTACAAAACAAAGTCGTAAAAGGCGCGATAGGGCATGTGAACACGACACACGAGGCAATGCCAAGGTAGATATACCAATTGCGGATCCGGACTGGTGGTCACGCATAGTAGCTACTACCGCCTACCTGGAACATGATCCCATAATCAAAATCAAGGGGTGGCCACCAAATCATCACAAAGTCATAATACGGTATCGAAGAAATGTGTCCAATCGGAGGAATGACCTCACTTGGCCCGGGGTGGCTTCTGTTTTAGTCACATCTAAGTTGACTCGCGAGAGTCAGCAAATACCTCATATAGAATCATTCACTAAACCATCCTATTTCATTTTTGGAATTTCCACCGCGTGCACAGCTGTTATAGTGGTTTTCGGCATTGGTAGAGAGTATGACAATATCTAATCCTGCTCTCTTTAACAAACAGACGCTCATTACACACCAGATGGTTCTTTTACATTTTTAAAACCATTTCATATTGATATCAAAAATATCATATTCTTAAAACTATATCACTTTAGAAATCATATTTACTTTCGAATCATATTCGTTTTCGAAATCATACCACCTTTGAAATCATATTTTCAAATCATCATATTTACTCAAACATGTCATTTCACTAGAAAAAATCATTTCAAATCCTAACTTAGATAATAACATCATTTAAACATATCGACTTTAAATCAAGGATGTACATATATAAACACTTCAACTTTGCATAGTTTGGAATTTAGAAAATAGTTTAGATAGTTATAAATAGTTTTATTAGTTTTGCAAATAGTTTAAAATAGTTAAAATACTCAAAAATAGTTTAAATGATTTAAGATAGTTTAAAATAGATTAAAATAGTTTAAATGGTTTAAATAGGTTTAAATTAGATTAAATTGGTTTTAAAATGGTTTAAATAGATTTAAAATAGATTTAATAGATTCAAATTATATTAAATAGATTTAAAATAGATTAGATAATTTTAAAATAGATTAAATAAATATAAACTAGGTTAAATAAATTTAATTAGTTTAAAATATGTAAAATAGATTAAATAAGATTAAATAGATTACAATAGACCAAAATAAATTAAAATAGTTTAAATTGATTACAATATTTGAGTTAATTTCCAGTAGATTTCAAATTTATATCCAACATTTTCAATAACTCAATTTCGATGAAATTCATTTATATTTGACAATTCAACTTTAAAATTCCAATTTAAATCCTCTAAACAATTCATTAAATCAATTCCAATTTCAACATTAACGCTTGGATTTTCGAAAATAATCCAATTTATATAAATCAATTTCTATTTCAAAATGCCAGTTAACCGAATTCACAATTAAAATATCATTTAATTTAACCAATCCTATGTCCGTATATAATTCTCTACTATATGGTCAAGTGATACAGATATTTATCATTTCAATCCGCAATTTTAAAATTTTATGGGTATATATCATTTCAACCCGCAATCCCAAAATTTAATTTCAAATACATGAAATCGCTCGAGTCTATCATTCAACCTATAAAGGTTTCTCCCTAATCTATCAGATCGTTCGGTATGTATCATTTCAACCCATTGGGAATTCAAGGGAACTTGCAATGTTATAATAATATAAATAGAACATTTAGTCATCCAATATCAACTATCAAGTATCCATCAAAATCATCATCCGAATCAATTAATAAACATCAATAGCTAACTGATTGTCAATAAGAAGTATAAATAGACGAATTAAAATTTAATATTAAATTAAATGGCAATAATAATCAATAAAAGTCAGATTTAACACACATGACAATTTAAATATACCAAACATTAACCAATCAATTTCTAATCACATGATAAATTTAATTTAACTAACGTATGATAATTTAGTGATTGTGAGTGGGTTAAATCACTCACCACCTTTAGGTTTCAAATCGATTTGAATTCCAAAATAGGGCCCAAACTTGAACAGTCTCAGAATTCGTCCAAACAAGTGTTAAAATGTCCAAAATTTTGATACGATCCCAAGAAATAAACTGTGCGTGAATCGGACCTCATACGTAAAAGATATGTAAATTAGAACATTTTAAAGTTTTGAATTAAATTAAATAAAATATTATAATTAACATATCACGTCGGCCTTGATTCTCACGCACTCCAGCACGTTCCTAGGTTTCAAATCGAAACCCTAGCTGCCTTTCATCTCGCCGTTGACCATGAATCGCCCCTCAAACTCTTGCCTACAACCAGATCGAAGAGGGCCCCTCACGCCTACGCCTCAGGCCGCCTGTCCTACCTGCACGCGTCGCGACTTGGTGGTCCCTAAGGGTTCTGCTACCGCCATGCAACATGCGCCGATTGTGGAGATTCAGGCGGTCTATGACGCGAACGAACGGTGCCGATCAGCACATAAAAAATGAGAAGTAAGAAGACTGCTAGGGTTAGAACATAGTTAATTTATATGGACTAGGCCCCATAAGATGAATTACATATCTAATTGGTACGAACGAAAATAGTGGCCCGAAAAAGCCCGTTCTGCCTCCGAAACGAAAATAGGTCATCCCATATATCAAAATAGATGTTTTCAATATTTTTAAATTCAATGGAATAGGTTTCAAATTCTAATACCATAAATTTAGTAGAATAGATGTTCAATTTCAACTTTAATTAAATCCAATTGATTATAATTTAATTTCGATAAATTGTTTTAATTTGATTTCAATCTTTTTATTCAATCAATCATTACTCTATGGATATAGTTAACATTGGTTTATACTTTATTATATTAATATTCTCTAATTTCATCTTGATTTCCATCAACGTAATATTTAATTACATTTAATTGCAATTGATTTCCAATTTAATTTAATGGATTATACAAATAGGTAACATATAATAATTGTCACCATTAACTTTTAATCACATTTATAAGTTTATTACTTACAAACAAATGTCATAACAACTTACACTATACTATTCTATCCAATTGCAATTTATTACACATTATTTCATCAAATTAATCAGCATTTAAATTATCAATTACTCTTTTAATCCACTTATCAATTAATATACACCTTACTACAATAAATTACAACCTATAACCAATTATAAACTTTTAATCGTTTTAATTAATTGAATTACATTTAAAGCAGACATCAATTACGTTAAATTAATACTATTACATTTCATTCCAGTTATAATCTTATTATTAAATCACAAATTTTATTTCTTCCAACATAAAATCACAAAGCCTTCTTAAATCAACTATTTTAAATTATCGAAAAATTACGGGTCGCTACACTCTCCCCCACTCAAAACTTTTCATCCTCGTAAAGGAAAAGGAAGGAATAAGGAATCAATATATCTTATTCAAAATATTAAATTTATAAACATTCGATTTATGTAATTAAATAATTTAAACAAATTATATATCTATTTATTAGTTCTTAATTTCTTTTCATATTCAAGTTAATAAAAGTTTGAAAATCATTTTTTTTCTTTCATAAAATTTTTCTAAGTCTAAAATTCATGAAAATTTTCGACAGAGTCTCCTTTATATGGAAAGATGGGAGAAATAATAATATTAATAATCAACAAATATATATCATATTTCAAAATTATATATCCCAAACCATGGGAAAACAATATAATATCGCTTGGAAACCTTAATTCGAGAACGTACCTATTTGTCGGGCAAACAAAGCTTAATTTATGAAACCAAAAGCAGTAGCTATTGCTTCCATAACCTGTATTTCACTTATATAACCCAAAGAAGTTAATAATTATATAAAATATAAAATTTAAGTTGTTTCAATTAGTCACAACCAAATCAACACAACATACAATAGTCACAAGCAACAAAACCATACAATCATCACATGCAATCAAAGCAATCAACCATCCATCCATAGCAATCAAAACAAAGGGTTTGTTTGGGTTCAGAAACTTTTAAATTGTATAAATGATAAATAAACTACTAAGTATACCATACACTCAACAGTCTTAGATAAAACTCAATAGATTCTTTATACATCCTTACACAATAGAAGTATCCTTTCCCAACCAATCCATAAGCCACACAAACAATAATTTTAAATAATATTTAAGTTTTATTCTTATTACTCTCTTTTTTTCACATTTTTTACTATTCATTTTCATTTGTTCATACAATGCTTGTTTTATTTCTTTACATTTATCACTTACAAAATTCATTTTCCATTCATTTATACAATACCATTTTTTTCATTACTTTACATTCATTGCTTACATAAGCTATTTCCATTTCAAATATTAGATTATTTATTATTATGTAAGTCTCTTTACAATTTAATTCACCATTAATAGATTATTTCTTTTTAACATTCATTCTTCCATATATATATATATATTATTGAATATTAAATCCATTTTAAAATCATTTCTATGTTCTCTAAAGTTGTAATCATTTAATTAATATAGTACACACTTTAATTACAAATGGTTTCAACATTAACTTAATTTATAATTGTTTACTTATAATGTTCACCTTTTACTATTCAATCTGATTATAAATAGCTTAAAATGTTAACTTAAGTTTATAATCATTTTTCTTACATTATTCACTTCTATTACATTTAATTGGTAGAATTTCAAACTATTAACTTTAGTTTATAATAACTTATAATATCAGAATTCTTATTTATAGAAGAAATTCCATTGGACACTTTGATTTACTAAAGTTTACTAAAGACATATATAAATTACCAAAATGTAAAAAGTTGTAATGCTAAATAGGAATGCAATAGGAAGTTACACAAGTTATCATATTTATTTTAATTAACAAAATGTTCAATAGTTACATTTTCTTATTTTCATTTGTTAATTTATAAATGACAACATTCAAGTTCTTTATATTTCATTAATCACTTAACATCTAATTTCTTATTTCACATCTTAGCAGTTTCCATACATTAAAATAGTTAAGATTTCATTTGATTACATTAATTGAAAACCACTAATTATCAAAACTTTAAGAACTACCTCCAGGTTATATTTCCAAATTATTTTAAAATTATATATATATATATATATATATTCATCATTTATAGATCAAATCATATTTAGAAATTCAAAATTAAGATTCGTTTATCAAAACAAGGTGTAGTAAAACTACTACAACCGTCTACCCACTTTGAAACTCGAAAATGAACGTCGACGATGCATACGCTCATCACCGAAATTATTTTCCAACGATGGAGAGAGGAGTATAGAACTTATTTCCTTCAAAAGTTTCTTTTTAAAACATTTCTTTCAAACCATCTTGAAATATATATATATATATTAGAAAATACTTCTAAATAATATTTTATTCCAAAAAAATTCAAAAGAAATTTTCAAATCCCAGTACTTAAGTTCTCAAATTCCAATTTATATTCATTTTATTTGTAATCTTATTTTTCGATTAATATTTATAAAATTTCACTACCTAACAAACAAATATATAACAACCAACTATATCGTTTATAAAATTATTCTTTTATATACAAAATATATGTCAGGTAAAATTCTTTCATTTACCTGTATTACAAAATCGATATTGTGTCGGTCTGCCATATTAAGTGTTTAGAAGTCTGTATCGATGTCATAGCGTCCTATGCACCGACCAGAGTTTATAAATACGAAATGGAACAAATTAACATAATAAAAAAAAACTTTACAACACTAACAAATACGCTATCTCGACTCAGTGGCTCATTCAAGGGTATTACTACCCTATTTCTAGTGAGTCAGACTCCACCAAGCTAATGTTATTGCTAAACCAAAGCTCTGATGCCAACTGTAACAACCAACCTTTTCATACGGTTTAAATCGACGATAAACCACATACGTTAGACTCGAACCATTCAAAAAAGCAGATTGTTATGGGGTAAATAAGAAAAAGCAAAGAAAGAAAACAAATACAGAATCTCGCAGCGGAATGACAAAACATAATAATCAAACAAATAGTTCATGAAGCTATTTACAAATAACATTGATTAAACCTTTATTATACAGATTAGAGTTACATAAATAAATAAAAAATGCAGCAGAACAACATGATGCAGTGGAATAAATATAGTAAGTAATAATAGTACAAAATCTTCGTCTTCGTCCTCTAGAAAGCAGTCTTCGACAAACTGAAAAGCTCAGGCTGGCCTGAGCGAATTGAAAATACAAAACACTCAAGTCAGAACTAAAATATCTTATATAAGTTAAATCAACAGTAAATAAATATGAGTGTAACGGCGTCGGAGATACTTGCAGGGTTAGACATCTCCTATCCAAGGTCAACGTGAGTGCAAAAACTTAAGAGATGTTTGTGATTTACATCTCTTAAGGATCTATTAAACTATCTACATACGTAGTAATATATGTTATTATAATAGCGTCTACGGTGAAGTAAAGTATTGAAATAGCATTAAGGCGTTACCCATATCCCCTTAACACATTTTACATATTTTCATAGTCTATACAGTAACGTAAGCTCCTTTGTGAGGTTTACTTAGAGAACACTCCATAGGTATGGTACAAAACAAAGTCGTAGAAGGCTCGATAGGGCATGTGAACATGGCACTTGAGGCAATGCCAGCCTAGATATACCAATTACGCATCCAGACTGGTGGTAACGTACAGCAGCTACTACCACCCACCTCGGAACACACTCCTATATTCAAAATCAAGGGGTGGCCACCAAATCATCATAAAGTCATAATATGGTATCGAAGATGTAACGACCCAAAATTTCGACCCGAAAATTCGACACTAATACGTTCAATGTAGAAATGTCGAGCTTCCGATTGCTGGAATTCTAGATTGTTAGGATAAGAAGAAAGAGGTAGAAGAAGATACAAAAAACAAAACTTAGATTCTCACATTCGCAGCGGATAAAATATAATATCAAATAATAGCAGTTATATAAAGAAAGCCGTATCTATCAATTTATATCAATATATTAGAATTACAACAATTACACAAGCACTGGACAATCAAAATTAACTTGTCCCAGATAAACAGTAATATCTCTCAGCGGAATACTCTATACGTCCCTGCCATCCAGCTCGCTACCTGATCTCAAGAACGTCCTTACCTGAAAATCTGTAATACTCGGTCTGACCCAAGCATTACATCAAAGTAACACCTAGGTCAGGTTGGAAACCAGCGTGAGTAAACCCATATAGTATGAAATACCAAGCTATATAACTTAAGTGAATTACCAGGGTAACTCAAACGAGTTCTAATCTTATTTAAGTCAATCATTTATCTCAAAACAATATCCAAGAACCGTTATCCTGTTAAATATCCATGATACTTAACTTATTTCATTTCAGTCAGTTTACTTCTAAATTCAAATTTATAAAGAATCGAAGTGATTTCGGGTATTTACTGATACCTGACCCCGATCTCTTCGAATTCAATGTATCTCTAATCCAAGTTGTTAAGCTTTAAACAATACAATTCAATTTTAAATACAGGATGCCAACTTTTCATAGCAATTTATCATTGATAGATAACCACCTTATCACCGTTCAACCTAACATATCATCTCATATATCATCACAATTCACATTAATTACATTTATCCTTAACTAATTGCTCAAATTAATTATCATATAATCACTTACATTGATTAATTATCCTTAAATTAACCACACCCATCAATTAACTAACTCCTTACTAAATTTCCTTAATTTAATCAATCCTTTAATTAATTACACTTATTAATTAATCCTTAATTACTTCCATTAAGTAATTAGCATTAAATAAATCACTTTTAGTAATTATCCATTAATTACCCTCCTTAATAAATGACATTCAGTAATTGTTCTTTAATTACTTTCATTATTATCTCTAATTAATTTCATTAAGTAATTTAACCTTAAAAAAATTAATCATCTTTAAATTAATCACTTAATAAATCAATCTTTTAAATTGATTGCCTAAACTAATTAACCTTTATTAATTATCTTAATAATTAAATTAATAAAAAAAATTCTAGCTGATTACATTAATCAATTAACCATCCCTATTAAATAATTAACACTTATTAAATTTCATCATTTAAATCACCTTGAATCGTATAAGAATTTACCTATTATAATAGTTATTTTTAACAACAAGTTTAAAGCATGCTAAAATCTTTGAAAACTTGTTTAAAACTTACTAATATTTTGTTTTAGATCTTGGTTTATATTTTCTTCAAAATCTTATCCATTTTTGTTAACTCTCAAAACATGACTAAACATTTACTTTGGAATTTGATAAATACTTAAGCTTAGCAACTTATTTTTGTTTACTTTTAAAACTTGTACCTTATTATCTATAAAACTTTTTCATTTTTTATTTTTTTCAAAAAAATAGTTCGTAAATCAAAACAGTACCCGAGCCTTCCAGATAAAAATCGAGCCAGACTCACAAAATCACTGAGCTAACCCTGTGTCACTCGCAAACTCATCTTCTCGCTTCAACACTTCAAGTCAAACACACAACCATCCCGAACTAAACCCCCGACAAAATGCTTCATCCCAATCTCAACACACAGCCAAAGCTCAAGCCTGACAAAAACGTGCATGCTTGTATGTGCACGTTGGTCAGACGCCCCTCCGACTAATTCTCGGGTCCTCGACCAGTTCCCTACAACCTTGCTAGTGCTCCGACCACCCAGCACCATTTAATTCGACGCGAATCGAAATCAAGCTACCCCAAACCCACTGGAACCAAATTCTTCGACAAACTTGCCTTGCCGACGACCACTCTGACCACTGGAGACTACGTCCTCATACCTGGACCACCGCCTAAGTTCCTCGTTCCATTTCCCGTAGCTCCGACCCAACTCGACTCAACGTCAGCGCCGCAAATTCCATGAAATCAAACACGACCCAAACCATAACTTAAACCCTAGTTCGACCATCCCCTATCACCATGGTGACCAAAAAAAATCCTAACCATTTTTGCCACCATGTCCGATCATCCAGCTAGCTTCAGCAGAAACCCCGACCCTCCACATCACTTCGATCACCCGTAATTGCTCAAAACTTACTTTCTGATCAAATCCCGAATGCTCACTCAATACAAATCTAAAAAATTATGATTTAATCCTAATTTCCAAAGTAGATTCAGGTTATAAACATGAATTAGCAATCCATGATGATGGATTTTAACATATTCTTAAGTTTTCTACCGTTCTCTCTGTTTTAAAAAAAAATTCAAACTGAATTTTCTTAAAATTATTTTTAAAACTTTGATTATGCTTAAACAAAGATATATTGTATAATTCTTCATCCTATAAAAGATTGTATGAAGAGATTTTAATTTTTGATTTATTTGTAAGTTCCGAAGTTAAGAACAAGGATATACCCAGATATTCAAACATGTACATTCAACACATACAAATATACAGAGATTACACTTGTATATACACATGCAAAACAATCTTCATCATAGAAATTTCGCATGCAACAAACATTTATCTACTTAACCTTTTAAATAAATGTTTACTCACTAGTTTGAAAATATGAACAGTGCTTTAAACCGAGGTGCTGAAATTTGAAAAATGCTTGAACTTGTTAACTGGAACTTGATGATGAGATGATTTAAGACTTTTGATTTCAGATTTGCTTGTTTTTTTGATCTTTGTTACAGGCTTTGTTTGAAAAGGTCTTATAGGTTTTGGCTTTTGATTTGTATAATGTTTGCAGGGTTTTGAACTTCCTTTGTTTTGATTTTTCTTGTGGATTTTCTGGTTTGTAGATTTGTAGATTTGCGTTACACGTTTTATTCTTGACTCTTAGAAATGACGATAAAAAAGGTGAATAAAGAAAATAGATGTTTATATATACTAAATTTATTCTTTATTAAAAATTAAAGAGAATGAAATAAATAAATGACAATTGTTACATTATTTAACATTTGTCAATTACAATTGTTTATTATATTACACATGTTAATAACAAGCTTTTATAATTAAACATGTGTAATTATGCATGTTATATTTATTTTTAAATGTTTATAAAGCTTTTACATTTAGTTTCCTAATTTATGTATATAAAACAAACTATATTCTAAATAAAATTATATATAATATATTTTGAAAATCCAAAATATATTTAAGATATATGTATTTATCTTTTGAATCCAATATTAAACCTAAATTCAAATTCAAATTAAATTTAAAATCCAATTAAAATCAACTCAAATATATATTTTAAACAAACACAAATTCAATCTGCAAATTATAATTCTATTTAAAATCTATTTTTATATATAAAAACAACACATTATTACTATTGTTTGAAAACAACAATTTTACCAATTTTAAATAATTTATAAAAGAGATTATCAGATTTTAAATTTCTTGAAATTCCGGGATATCACAGACATTTATCAGTTATGTTTAATTTTACAAATTAGTATTTTAATAAATTTAACCATATCAATTGCCAATTAATAGATGTCCAAAAATCCGGGTTATCACATTCCTCCCCCCTTTGAATCATTTCGTCCTCGAAAAGGAACGAAGTCGTAATTTATTAAAATACTTGATATCAATTTAATTACTCTTAATCATTTTTAAAACACTTTTAAAATCTATAAAATATTACCACAATAATTTTTATAAAAATACTTTTTATAACTCGATGTCTCAACCAGTCCATCCTTGTTCTCGCAGAAATTCGGTCATACATTGATCGGGCGTAGCACTGAAAATCTATAAGTACTTAGTAGACCCGTTTTCAACACCCAGTGAAAAGACTTGGAAAACATTTTCGAAAACTTTGTGAAAATATAGAAAACATTTTTGAAAGTAGAGGAAACATCTTTGGTGAGAATGCTCTGGAAATCATCACCTCCTCCATGGTCGCAGTTAACCCGATGGTTACGTTGCCATCTCGGCAAAATCCATAGATAACTATAGGCACTCTGCGCCCCTCGATTACACCATGGAACCCGCTACAGATCGTAGCTGCATCTGGGGTTACGTTTCCATCACAAAAAAACCCATATAACTGTAGGCATCAGCGCCCTTGAATTTCGCTGCCAAAAGAATGAAACTTCTCCACTCGACCATAGATCGCAGTCTACCGATGTTACGTTGCCTTCCTGCCAAAATCAAACGTAGACCGTTGACACTTACCTCCACACGATTTTCGCTATGGTCCATAGTAGATCGCAGCGACATCGAGTTACATTGTTGTCATAGTATGACCCAAATGCCTCTGTAGGCATCAGCGCCCTCGACTTTCGCTACCCAATAATCCTCAGGAACTTCAGTTTGTCCGGACTTCCCCACAGGATCCACTTTAGAGCCTCCCGCTTGGGGCTCAGGCAGTACCAACCTATGATACTCCTAAGAAGTTCATTTCAGGGAAGCGCCTTTTTCCCCAAATCCATTCTCAAAACACTTATACTATACACATATAGTATTTTCAAAATCATACACCTAGTATGAATCCCATATAAATCTCCTTTTCTTAAAATTGATTATCCCAAAATCGATAATTCTCAAACTAGGCTTTCTAGATTTCCAAAATTGATTTTTCCCCAAAAATCAAAAGCCTTTCCAAAATCCATAGGTTCCAAAACCTTTTTCCCAAAAGTATTCTCATAAAATCCTTCATATATATATATATATAGATATATATAACTTTGAAAATCTTTGGATCACTTCATACTGGTATAAATTCCTTTTTTATGCTTCAAATACTTCCAAAAACCCTTTTTATTCTGGCTATAGATTCAACAAGGGGAGTTTATCAATTATATATACATAACTTTGTTTATGCAAATCAATATTCAAGCTTGATTACTCTATAAAGTCACTTACCATATTACTTACTTCCATAAAGTAAATTTGTACCATAGAAATATCCAATTTCCACTTTATTTCATCATATATTTCACAAAATATACTTTCATTTCAAAAACCATTTTACAGTTCTTATCCACAAATTTTCAATATCAATTTCATTCAAACCCATACGATGTATACATATCATCCGTATGCTATATCAATCTGATCGCTCACTCGATCACACAATTTCACTTTCGAACCAGTATCGTCCACCCGACTACCTAGTGCGGATTCAGATCTGGTTTCTTGATAAGAAACCGTCATTCTCTTGGCATAGTCATAACTATGATAGAGAATTTCTAGAAGTAATCAAAAATCCATATCCAGGTTCACCGTCGAAAATCGAGTGAAAAATCCTAACTCGGATCAATTTATTATCTTGAAATTCTATGCTCGAATCTAGATCAAATCGTTATGCGAATAGAACAATATACATACACCCTACGTATTTATCTTCATTGATTATCAATTAAACCAGTTCTTTTTTTCTATTCACGTTTACTTATGATTCTATTCACTTATACACAATTATTGCAATCCCACTTGGATTATCACTTCAATTCTTATCTCAATTGGTAATTGATCATAAACAGTTTGCATTCTGACCAGCTTAAATTTAGGAAATAGCTTAAAAGTTAAAAATAGATAAGTAGTTGAAAAATAATTATTAGTTTGTAAAATATACGTAAAATAGTTAAGTAGTTATAAAATTGTCAAATGGTTATAAAATAGTTAAATAATTATAGAATATTTAGGAAATTGCAAAATAGTTGTAAAATAGTAATTAGTTTATAAAATAGTTGTAAAATAGTTGAATAGTTCCAAAAATAATTGTAAAATAAGTATAACACAGGTTGGGCTTTAAAAAGAAAAATTGTATAGTAAATAGCTTGGAAAAATAAATTTAAAACAGTTTATATTAAAATAATTTATTTGAAAATAGTTTCAGAGTGAACTGTTCAATTCCCAATCTTCATTCCAAATCAATTTCTCATCCCATTAAATTGATTCAATTACAATTCAATTTGAATTAACTTTAATTCCTATCCCAAATTCAAATCAACTCCCATTTTAATTTCAAACTTATTCAACTTCAATCTCACTTCAAAGTAATTCAATTCAAATTTTCTATTTGAGTTTTCTACTTATCCATCTTTAGCCACAATTCCAATTAATTCAAATCAAATTCAATTTGAATTAATTCTATCCAAATCTTAACTTAAAACCATCTCGAATTTCATAAATTGGAGTTAAATTTTTAAATGATGATTTATTCCATTAAATCAAACCAACCTTTATTTCTAAATGTTAACAACTTAAAATTCTAAACCATTTAATCTCGAGTTCAAATTTCAAAATTCCATTTTAATTATATTTACTTAACTTATTTCAAGTTCAAATTAGAGTTCAAAACTTTTTAAAACAATTTAAATCTTCAAAATACAATTTATTACCCAATTTTTACTTTTGAAATCAATTCTTAAACAATTTTAGTTTGCAAGTTCATTTTTAAACATTCAAATCTTAAGTTCAAAGTAATTTCCCTTTTCATAAGTTCAATCTTATTTCTATTTTATTTCAGTAATGGATGTATTTTACCTCAATCCATTTCTTAATCAAAATAATCCAACTCTCCGTTTCATAGATTATTAATAACAACAGGATGCTATTAAGATAAGTCAAAATATCCAAATTATTTAAAACATTCATCAATAGCATCTAATTCCAATTTACATATCTCAAATCCATTTTGAGATCACTCATACTTCTCTAAATTAAATTTCAATTTCATCTTGAAATTTCCAATTCAGGTTGTTCATTCCAAACTTATTTAACTTCCTCTAAGTTTATATATGATGTTGATTACTGTTTTGTGATGTGCTTTACATTTAGTTATTGTATTTTGTTTTGATAGATCCGTTAGCCACCTATAGTTTTGGATTAAGCATCTACTGTGTATGTCGATCCATTGAGATCGAAAAGAAAAATCATAGTGCATTTATCGACGTATTTAGTAGATGTTTAAGACAAAGTTATAGATGGTCGTCCTTAACCAGCTCTATTCTCCGCTTTAGTAGACGGAATTACTCGTTAATTCTCTTTACTAAGGTGGGTCTCGGGGTGGGGCGTTACAGCATGGTAAATTCAATTCAATTTTATCCAATCAGCTTTACCCAATTTGAATTCCCATTTCAAATTTTAAACTTAAAAATCTTTCCACTTATAGGTTTAAAAACTTATCACTTCGGGTTTTCATATCACATTTCAAGGAAAATTTAAAACTCAACACTTAAATTTTATTTCAAATCATCTTTGATATTATGTATATCCCTCATATATACATATTTATTTCCTTTGCACACCAAGTTATCCTTAAATTTTAAACCACCTTTGGTTTTTTTTTTTAATTCAAAACAAATTCCTTTAAAAATTTCATACAACCTCTTGTTCAAAATAAGATTACATTCAAAAATATTCTGAATAATATTATTTATGCTTCTCTTTTAACACTTCGAAACAATTCAAATGTTTCTAGACTTAGGTTTTAAAACTTCACAATTTAAAACCCAGTTCAATTTACAAGTCATACTTATCTAAAGTTTACTCCCTTAAAACATTTTATTTGCTTTATCATTAATTATTATCAGAAAACAAACATCACATTATTAGATACAATAACCATTTTATGATAATAACCAAGATTATCATACTTGGAACCCAATTCATTTTTATCTTATTCTGAAAACACTTCTACTAATTCAGGATTTTAATTTCAGTTTGGATCCATTTATCTTATTTATATAGTTTATATTATCCAATTCCTATTTGGTTGTATTTCTATTACCACTAAATTCTTATTATTTTATTTAATTCCAATAATCAACAACCAATTTCTTTAATATATTAGAAAAATTATTTGTTTATATATCAAAAGATAACTTATATAAAAATCATTTCTAAAACCATTTAAAATCTTTATATAAGAAAATAACAAGTACGCTCTCATACACACACACAGACACAGACACACACACACAACTCATTCTAGGGTACTATCGACCCAATCCTTAATGAGTAAACCCACCAGAGCCAAGGTTCATGCTTAACCTTCAGCTCTGATACCAAAAGTAACGATCCGAAATTTCAATCCTAAAAATTCGACACTAATAAGTTCACTGTAGAAGTGCCGAGCTTCCAAATGTTGGAATTCTAGATTGTTAGGATAAGTAGAATGAGGTAGAAGAAGATACAGAAAACAAAACTCAGATTCTCACATTCGCAGTGGATAAAATATAATATCAAATAATAGAAGTTATACAAAGAAAGTTGTATCTGTCAACTTATATAAATATAGCAGAGTTACAACAATTACATAAACACTGGACAGTTAAAATTAAACTGTCCCAGATAAAAAATAATATCTCTCAATGGAATACTCTACACGTCTCTGCCATCCAGCTCGATACCCGATCTCCAGAATGTCCTTACTTGAAAATCTGTAATACTCAGTCTGACCCAAGCATTACATCAAAGTAACACCCGGGTCAGGCTGGAAATCAGCGTGAGTAAACCCATATAATATGAAATACTAAGCTATATAACTTAAGTGAATTACCAGGGTAACTTGAACTTTTCTACGAGTTCTAATCTTATTTAGATCAATCATTTACCGTTATCCTGTTAAATATCCATGATACTTAACTTATTTCATTCCAGCCTGTTTACTTCTAAATTCAAATTTATAAAGAATCGAAGTGGTTTCGGGTATTTATTGATACCCGACCCCGGTCTCTTTGAATTCAATGTCATCTCTAATCCAAGTTGTTAAGTTTTAAACAATACAATTCAATTTTAAATACAGGATGCCAACTTCTCACAGCAATTTATCATTGATAGATAACCACATTATCACTGTTCAACCTAACATATCATCTCACATAGCATCACGATTCACATATCAAAGATATCAATAATCCAAGGTTTTCAATATCATTCAATCATTCATAAGCAAGATTAATTAATCACACCATTCTAATTTATTTAGATAAATTAAATTAATTTCTTTAATCACTTTTAATCATTCTTACTTAACATTAATTAATTACAAACCATTAATTAATCATCCCTTAATTATCCTCTTTAATTACATTAAGTAATTGGTCTTAAATTAATAACACAAATTAATTAACCTTCATCCATTCACATTAATTACATTTATCCTTAATTATTTACTCAAATTAATTATCCTATAATCACTTACATTGATTAATTATCCTTAAATTAACCACACTCATTAATTAACTAACTCCTTAATAAATTTCCTTAATTTAATCAATCCTTTAATTAATTACACTAAGTAATTAATCCTTAATTACTTCCATTAAGTATTTATCATTAAATAAATCACTTTTAGTAATTATCCATTAATTACCCTCCTTAATAAATTAAATTCAGTAATTGTTGTTTAATTGCTTTCATTATTATCACTAATTAATTTCATTAAGTAATTTAACCTTAAATAAATTAATCATCTTTAAATTAATCACATTAATAAATCAATCTTTTAAATTGATCGCCCAAACTAATTAACCTTTATTAATTATCTTAATAATTAAATTAATAAATTTTTCTTAAATTGATTACATTAATCAATTAACCATCCCTATTAAATAATCAACACTTATTAAATTTCATCATTTAAATCACCTTGAATCATATAGGAATTTACCTATTATAATAATTATTTTTAAACAACAATTTTAAAGCATGCTAAAATCTTTGAAAACTTGTTTAAAACTTACTAATATTTTGTTTTAGATCTTGGTTTATATTTGCTTCAAAATCTTATCCATTTTTGTTAACTTTTAAAACTTGACTAAACATTTACTTTGGAATTTGGTAAATACTTAAGCTTAGCAACTTATTTTTGTTTACTTTTAAAACTCGTACCTTATTATTTATAAAACTGTTTCATTTTCTATTTTTTTTCAAAAAAACAGTTCGTAAATCAAAACAATACCCAAGCCTTCTAGATAAAACTCGAGCCAGACTCACAAAATCACCGAGCTAACCCTGTGTCACTCGCGAACTCTTCTTCTCGCTTTAACACTTCGAGTCAAACACGCAACCGCCTCGAACTAAACCCCTAGTAAAATGCTTCATCCCAATCTCAACACACAACCAAAGCTCAAGCCTGACACAAATGTGCATGTGTGTACGTGCATGTTGGTTAGACGCCCCTTCGACCAATTCTCGGGTCCTCGACCAGTCGCTGATAACCCTTGCTAGTTCTCCGACTACCCAACACCATTTAACTCGACGCGAATCGAAATACAGCTACCCCGAACCCACTGGAACCAATTTCTTTGACAAACTTGCCTTGCCAACGACCACTCCGACCACTGGAGACTACGGCCTTGTACCTGGACCACCGCCTAAGTTCCTTGTTCCATTTCCCATATCTCCGACCCAACTCGACTCAACGTCGACGCCGCAAATTCCATGAAATCAAACATGATCCAAAACCTAACTTAAACCCTAGTTCGAACATCCCCTGACGCCATGGTGATAAAAAAAATCCTAACCATTTTTTCCGCCATCTCCGATCATCCAGCTAGCTTCAGCAGAAACCCCAACCCTCCACATCACTTCGATCACCCGCAATTGCTCAAAACTTACTTTCTGATCAAATCCCGAATGCTCACTCAATACAAATCTAAAAATTGTGATTTCCGTGTTAAAAATCCTAATTTCCAAAGTAGATTCAGGTTATAAACATGAATCATCAATCAATGATGATGGATTTTGATGATGGATTTTAACATATTCTTAAGTTTTCTACTGTTCTCCCTGTTTTCTAGAAAATTTTCAAACTGAATTTGCTTTAAAATATTTTTAAAACTTTGATCATGCTTAAACAAAGATATCTTGTTTAAATTCTTCATCCTATAAAAGATTGTAAGAAGAGATTTTAATTTTTGATTTATTTTTAAACTCTGAAGTTAAGATCAGGGATATACCCAGTTATTCAAACATGTATACAGAGATCACACTTATATATACACATGCAAAATAATCTTCATCACAGAAATTTCGCATGAAAAAAACATTTATCTACTTAAACTTTTTAAATAAATGTTTACTCACTGGTTTGAAAAGATGAACAGAGCTTTAAACTAAGATGCTGAAATTTGAAAAATGCTTGAACTTCTTGACTAGAACTTGATGATGAGATGATTTAAGACTTTTGATTTCAGGTTTTCTTGTTTTGTTTATCTTTGTTATAGGCTTTGTTTGAAAATGTCTTACAGGTTTTGGCTTCTGATTTGCATAATGTTTACAGTTTTTGAACTTCCTTTGTTTTGATTTTTCCTGTGGATTTTCTGGTTTGTAGATTTGTAGATTTGTGTTACACATTTTATTCTTGACTCTTAGAAATGAAGGTAAAAAAAAGTGAAGAAAGAAGATAGATGTTTATATATACTAAATTTATGATTTATTAAAAATTAAAGAAAACGAAATAAATAAGTGACACTTGTTACATTAGTTAACATTTGTCGATTACAATTGTTTATCATATTACACATGTTATTACAAGCTTTTATAATTAAACACTTGTAATTATGCATGTTATATTTATTTTTAAATGTTTATAAAGCTTTTACATTTAGTTTCCTAATTTATATATATAAAACAAACTATATTCTAAATAAAATCATATATAATATATTATAAAAGTCCAAAATATATTTAAGACATATATCTATCTTTTAAAATTCAATATTAAACCTAAATTCAAATAAAATTAAATTTAAAATCCAATTAAAATCAACTCAAATATATATTTTAAACAAACAAAAATTAAATTTGTAAATAATAATTCTATTTAAAATCCATTTATATATATATATATATATATATATATATATATATAAACAACACATTATTATTATTGTTTAAAAACAACAGTTTTATCAATTTTAAATAATTTATAAAGGAGATTGTCATATTTTAAATTGCTTGAAATTCCAGGATATCACGGAAATTTATTAGAATTTTATATGTTTAATTTTACAAGTTAGTATTTTGATAAATTCAACCCTGTTAATTGCCAATTAATAGATGTCCAAAAATCCGGGTTATCACAGAAGAGATCTGTTCGATCAAAGGAATGACCTCACTTGGCCCGGAGTGGCTCCTATTTTGGTCACATCTAAACTAACTCACGGTAGTCAGGGTCACGCATATACCTCATACAGAATCGTTCACCATACCACCCTACTTTATTTCTAGAATCTTCACCACGTATACAGTTATTAAAGTGGTTTTCAGTATCGGCAGAGAGTATGACAATATCCGATTGCTGGTCTCTTTAACAACCAAACGGTTATTACGCAATGGATGGTTCTTTTACATTTTTAAAGCCATTTCATATTGATATCAAAATATCATATTCTCAAGACCATATCACTTTCGAAATCATATTTACTTTCGAATCATATTCATTTTCAAAATCATACCACCTTTGAAATCATAATTTCAAATCATCGTATTTACTCGAACATGTCATTTCACTAGAAAATATCATTTCAAATCCTAACTTAGATAATAACATCATTTTACCATATCTGCTTTAAATCAAGGATTTAAATATATAAACACTTCAATTTTGCACAGTCTGGAATTTAGAAAATAGTTTAGATAGTTATAAATAGTTTTATTACTTTTCCAAATAGTTTATAATAGTTAAAATTCTCTAAAATAGTTTAAATAATTTAAGATGGTTTAAAATAGATTAAAATAGTTTTAATAGTTAAAATAGGTTTAAATTGGATTAAATTGGTTTTAAAACGATTTATATAGATTTAAAATAGATTAAATAGATTTAAATTGTATTTAATAGATTTAAAATGGATTAAATAAATTTAAAATAGATTAAATAAATTTAAAATAGATTAAATAAATGTAAATTAGGTTAAATAAATTTAATTAGTTTAAAATAGGTAAAATAGATTAAATAGGATTAAATAGATTATGATATATTATAATAAATTAAAATAGTTCAAATTGATTAAAATAGTTTGAAATTTAAAGTAGATTTCAAAGTTATATCCAACATTCTCAATAAATCAATTCCAATGAAATTCATTTATATTAGACAGTTTAACTTGAAATCCCAATTTAAATCCTTAAACAATTCATTAAATCAATTTCAATTTCAACATTAACGCTTGGATTTTTGAAAATAATCTAGTTTATATAAATCAATTTCTATTTCAAAATGCCAGTTAACTGAATTCACAATCAAAAAATCATTTAATTTAACCAATCCGATGTCCATATATAATTTTGTACCATATGGTCGAGTGATACGGATATTTAACATTTCAATCCGCAATTTTAAAATTTTATGTGCATATATCATTTCAACCCGCAATCCCAAAATTTAATTTCAAGGACATGAAATCGCTCGAGTCTAGCATTTCAACCCATAACGATTTCTCCCTAATCTATCAGATCGTTCGAATATGTATCATTTCAACCCATATGGAGTTCAAGGGAACTTGCAGTGTTATAACAATATAAATATAACATCCAGCATCCAATATCAACTATCAAACATCCATCAAAATCAATATCCATATCAATCAATAAACATCAATAGCTAACTGATTGTCGACAACAAGTATAAACTGACGAATTAAATTTTAATATCAAATTAAGTGGCAATAATAATCAATAAAAGTCAGATTTAACAGGCATGACAATTTAAATATACCAAACATCAACCACTCAATTTCTAATCATATCATAAATTTAATTTAACTAACATATGATAATCTAGTGATTGTGAGTGGGTTAAATCACTCACCTTTTGATTTCAAATTGATTTGAACTCCAAAATAAGGCCCAAATTTGAACAGTCTCAGAATTTATCTAAACCCATATCAAAATGTCCAAAATTACGATATGATTCCAACGAAACAAACTGCATGTGAATCGGACCTCGTACGTAAAAGATACGTAAATCAAAACATTTCAAAGTTTGAATAAAACAAAATAAAATATTATAATTAACATACCACATCAGCCTTGATTCTCACGCACTCCAGCACGTTCCCAGGTTTCAAATCGAAACCCTAGCCGCCCTTTATCTCGCCGTTGACCATGAATCGCCCCTCAAACTCTCGCCTATGACCAGATCGGAGAGCGCCCTCACGACTACGACTACGCCTAGGCCGCCCATACTACCTACGCGCATCGCGACTTGGTGGCCCCCAGGGGCTCCGCCGCCGCCATGCAACATACACCGATCGTGGAGCTTTG
Organism: Allium cepa; assembly: GCA_030765085.1. Lineage (NCBI taxonomy): Eukaryota > Viridiplantae > Streptophyta > Magnoliopsida > Asparagales > Amaryllidaceae > Allium > Allium cepa. The sequence continues at coordinate 301,543,308 of CM060945.1, read as the reverse complement.
GGCAGTCTATGACGCGAACGAAAGATACCAACCAACTCCCCTCGACCTCCTCTACGCTCAAGCATCACCCGATCGAGCCATTTTTGAAGATCCACCGTTGGATAACAACGACCACACATGAGCGGCTGAAACTAAATCACTGATTTCTGAACAAACGATGATCCGATTCGAGAAATGAATCATTACAGTAGGTTGCTCTCGTCGAAAGCTTCGAATCGATATATAATATGATACAATTTTGAGGAGTTTGATTTTGAAATTGGTTTAAAATTGAGTTAAGCTTTGTATCTGCAGCCATTGGCAAGAAGAAGAAGTTGATAGATGGAATAGACAGATACATACAAAAATGATAAATAAGAAGGCTTCTAGGTTTAGAACAAAATTAAATTATATGGATTAGGCCCGATAAAATGAATTACATATTTAATTCGTATGAACGACACTAGCGGCCCAAAAAAGCTCGTTCTGCCTCCGAAACGAAAATAGACCATCGCATATATCAAAATAGATGTTTTCGATATTTTTAAATTCAATGGAATAGGTTTCAAGTTCTAATTCCATCGTATGAAGAAGTCAGCTTAATGTAACGATCCTGAATTTTTATTTAATTTAAATTGATAATTAAATGAATTTCTGAATGAAATTGTAAGGGAAATTGAGTATAAATAGATACGAGTTTCCCCGAGTTCAAATATATTCTATATAAATCATTTAAATTTTTAAATATTATATATATATATGTGTATATATGTGAATGTATATATATATGTATATTTGGGTATATATGAGTCAATTTGAAATTATAAAATCAGAATTGAATGTGTATATATATATATATTTTGATTTGAATTTAAATCTTAGATGCATGATTTAATAAATATTTGGTTATAAAATAAATTAAGAAAAATATATATATAGTAACTCATAATTAAATATTAAAGTAAAATAAAACACAAACATAAACAAAACAAAATATCTTTTAAAATATAAACTATTGAAATAAATATATAGAAAGATACAAAACAATTTGTATGTAAGATAAAATAAATACTCAAAATAAAAATAGAAGTTCACTTATTTTGTAAAGTAATAATAATTTTAAGTTATGAATAAAAATAAGAACATTGATATATAAAACAAAAACAATAAGTGTAAAACAAAACTAAAAATGAAATAAATACAAGTATGCAAGACAAGAAAATATAAAAACAAAAGTAAAGTAATACAAAAATTCTACAACCATATCCTTTTGCAAAACAAAATGAAGTTGCAGCCACCAAACAAATATGCAAGTAAACAAAATAATTGAAACAAAATAAAGTAGAAGTAAGAATGCAGGCTGGAATAAACACATAGGCCGTAAACAGAAGAAAAGGTATGTAAACAAACTCAGCTCAATATAAAACTGCAAACAAATAAAGTATAGAGACAGCAAGTACAAAGTATCATCTATTAACAAATAGCATAGGCTATAAATCAAACAGAACAAGCATGTAGTGCCATCTTCTTAGCATGTACAAAGCAATATGTACTAAAGCAATTAAATACATTACACCTCAGCCATACTATTTTGTACAAACCATATCATCACCTGTACACCTTCCTTTTATATGTATCCACTTCTTCATTTCATCAGTTTAGTCCATCATGAACAAAAATAAAGTGGCATCATTTCAAAACTCAAACAAACTACAACCAGAGAAATCAAAGAAGGTGATTTCAGCTGGCAATTTCAAAAGCCTGGTTCAAATACAGGCTCTGTTCATTTCTCTGCAAAAAAATCTGTGAGTAACTTCACTTTGAACATGAAGTAAAATCCTGGCTGCATGTTACTGTTGTGATCAATATTGTGTTGTGAAGTATATTTGGGTATTGATATTGTTAGAATTTTTGGTTAATGATATGTGCATATCTGTTTATTTAGATACCTCTGTTCTTTGTTTTACCCAGATTTGCAAACAAAAGTCCATATCCCCTGATCAAATCTATGTTATGATTTGATTTTTAAACAAAAACTTGTTGTTAAAGGATAGAGTAGGGATTTAAAATAGGTTCAGATTAAAACTAATTTAAGTGTTGCTTTGGAAAATAAGATAAAATGGAAGCTTGCATTTTTTTTTCAAACTTATTCAACATTTGCAAACTCTGTTCTTCCTTTCTGTGAAAACCAAGGTGAGTGGCATATAGTTGTTCAAACTTGAATGTGTATTGCCATTGCTTTGTGTATATGCTGATGCTAGTGTATTCATTCTCTGTTAGCTACAGAGTATCAACCCACAAGGAAAAAAAAATTCATATCTTGTTTTATAACCCATATCTGGCCTCAGTTTCAAAACAAGATTTTTGTGTTTAAGTATAGGCTGTGATTTAAAAATGGTTTTATAAGGTATAAAGGTAGGTAGAGGGAAAGATCAAGTTTTTACAGTAAAAACTTAAGTCTCTGGAAATTTCAAAATTCTTGAATTGTGGATTCAATTATATAGCTTGAATTAACAGCCCAAGATAGGATTTTTAAGAGAAATATAGTGATTTTTAGTTGTGTGTATCATGAGCAAGTGACAGTAGAACAAAATTTGCTTAAAAATCAAATTCTCGTGTTTGAGTGATTCGTGTTGGGTGGGGTTGCTCGGGGTGCTAGACAGCCTACGGAGATGCTAGGAAAAATGGCCTGAGTTGGTGGAAGTGATGGTGGCGTTGTTGGTAGCGGGGCAAAGTTTTAAACCCTAGTTTTGGAGTGTTGAAAACTTTCGATTCGTTCTCCCTATTGGATGCATCGAGTTCAATGCCGTTTGGAGGAACGGGGGATGGGTCGAAGGTGAAGCTTCTGCCGGAGTTTGGTGGCGTACGATGGTCGGAGCGTAGGGGACGACGTGTTGACAGGTTTGCTAAGTGATGGGTCTCGCGTGTTCCAGGTTTGGGTTGTACGCTCGTTTTTGATTTTGGGGTTCGATGTGGTCTCTGGGTGGTCGATTGGGTTGAGGTGGTCGGCGAAGACTTGTGAGTGGCAACGGTGATGGTCGGAGAGGTGGCGGACGCTGGTGCATATGCACACGTATCAGTGTGTATCAGTGAGGAGTTAATTTGGAGAAGAAGGATGTCTCGAAGTGTAGTTGGATTGTCTCGAGTGATGGCTCGAAGTCCCTCCGTGTTGAACTCGAAGCGGGATTTCAATGGCTCGGGTAGAAGAGTTTTTTTTCCCCCAGGTTTCACCTGTTCTTAAATTTAAATGTAAATTTTCCAAGTATAAAGCAAAGTTTAAAACTAAGCTATAAACCAAAGTTAAATCAATTGTGAGGACCAGATTTAAACTTATATTTGAATTCAGAGTTTGAAGTTAAATAAAGTATTATGTTAACTTGTATATTTAAAAATTTTTAAAAGTTAGTTTAAGATTTATTTAAAGATCGATTGGTATTCATTTTAAAACTTGAAAATTTAGAATGAAGTTTCAAAAGAAAATTTAAGATGAATGGTTTCAAACATATTGGTAAGTGATAAGTAAATCAATATTAAAATTAACGCTACTATAAGTTAATGAAGATTTAATAATTAAAATCCATTAATTATTTAATAAAATAAAAAGGTAATTACTTAATTAATTTGGGTTAATTAAATAAGTAATTAAAAGTTTAAATTAAGTAAGGAATAATTAATTTATAAACTAAGGATTATTAATTTGATATAAATTAATGATTAAAGTTGATTGATCAAGCGATTAAGCAATAAATTAAATTTAAGGGTAATGTGATAGATTAACCCAGGTAATTTATTTGAGAATAATTAATTTATAAAAGGTTAATTAACTAATGAAAGTGATTAAGGAAAAATCATTAATTAAGGAGTAATTAATAAATTAATTAAGAAAAAAAAATTAATTAAGAATAATTATTAATTTAGGATAAATTAATGATTAATTAAAAGATAGTTTACTAAATGTTTTTAAATTAATTGATGATTAATTTTCCATAACCAACAAATTTATTCATAGAAATAAATCTGATTATCTTAATCAGATAATTGAATTAATCCTACCTATGGATGCTTGGATTATATTGGATGTTAAACTGTTTGATATCCCTGTTATATGATGCTTTATGATTATCCTGATTTGTGTTGTGATCTGTGATGTAATTTATTATCTGTGATATATATATATCTGCGAATCTGTGTATGAAAGATAAGTGTTATATTTTATATCGCTTATCGAACATATTGTCGTATTTGATCTGTGATGATTGAATGGTTGTGCACTATTGTGTTAAACCCCTAGACCACACCATACACACACAATTATGGATTTCACGAGGAAATCGATTAAGTCGCAGATTCTTGAAATAGTTAAATTTGAATTTTTAAATTCAAATGTTTTGGAAATGGAATCGGAATAAATGTGAAAAGCTTTTGGAATGGAATTTCAAAATGGAATTTCAAAATAGAATTTATTATTTTTAAATGACTTGATTAAGTTTTGGAATTTAAATAAGTTGATTTAAATTTAAATTCAATACTTGAAATTGAATTCTGTAATTTGAAATTAGGGATTAATGATATTATACTAGTCATTATGAATTTAAACCATTTTAAAGTATTATTTTTGGGAATTTGAATTTAACTCAAGGATTTCAACTCGTATAAATGAATCAGATTTCCAAAATGAAAACTGTTGTTTTCAAATGATAAACACTTTTAAATAAGAACTGAGATTCCAGTTAATTAGGGGAATTTCAAGATTGAATAGGGAAATGATTTTCCTAAGTTATGAATGAATTCTTTTTGAAAGCTATGGATTAAATCTGTTTATTTTTAACAGATTTAAATTGATGATTTGTTTAAATCAAATTGAAATGAAATTTGTTTTGAAGCTATAAGTTAAATCTTTGATTTAAAGATTTAACGAGTTAATCAAATTGAAATGAAAATTGATTTGGAAAATATGTGAATGAATCTTTTGTTTAAAAGATTTAAATGTGAAAATTGTTTAAACTGTTAAAGGTTGTGAAAATGAATCTTTTTGTTAAAAATTGAAAATGGTAATTTGTTAAACCATTTGAAAGAAAGTTTGAATTATAAAGTTGTGACTTAATTGAAATCCCATATCCATATGTTTTGAAAATATTTTCGCTCACTATTCGGTTTAGCCGGGAAAGGACCTTTGTGTCGTATAACCCATTCCGAATATGTGATACGTCGTTATGGATAGCATTTGAAGACCGGTGATGAAGACCGGGTATTTGTGAAAGCGATAGGATGACCTATCGATTGTTTCTGCACCGAGTCGCGCCGGTATAGAAACTCCCTAAGTGATGGGAAAATCCGATCGGGATTGTGAATATCCGGGTTGCAAGGACTTCTTTGTAAGTGCCTTCGGTTCTGTTCGAACCCAGAACAGACTTGTATGGATTGTGTGTCTGACATTACAAGTTGAGATGTAAAGCCGATTTCTTTCAAATATATTTCTGTGGTGGCGGAGAATTTATTCTTTTAGCTTAACACCCTTCTCTGAGACGTACGAGCTCAGAGGTTATATAGTTGAAGTTATCAGCGATATATTCCCAATTTGGTAATGTGACATGCTGAGTGTTGCTGAAATGATCATTGTGTTGATTATTGTGATAGGATCGTTTATTTGATCGTCTATCTTGGTGATCATTGTGTTGATCATTTGTTGACCTAAAGCATGGCTTTTGTATAAAGTATGTTTTGTGGACGTGACTTCGTCGAACCTCACACCCCGGAAATGGTCAAAACAGGAAAGATGCAGCAAGGTTATGAGGGATAGCACCCTTTAGGGTATGTACATTTCCTTCTGGATAGAGGTGGTATCATGGTATGGAGCCCAGATATTTAACCTATGTGGTTACTACGAATTTATTACTTTGTAGTTGTTGGTGTGAGAAAGGTCGTTTACGATCGGGGAATGGCGTGCTCGTGTCAGTAGTTACCCAGTTAGGGGTAACCCGGCCTTGTGTTGGCAGAGTTCCGGTTTGGTTCTCGGGGATGTCTTTCCAGAGGCATTCTCATGTGGCAATGGGAAGTTCCTTGGCCTGACCATTCGTTGGAAATCCAAAGAAACAATACGAAACCTTGTACGGTATTAGTTGTAGAACCTGCCATCTAATATGGTAGCTATAGTAGGCATAATATAATGGTACCTATGCTGGCTAAGATTTATATTCTACTTTCGAAATCGTTTTATACACTATGCACTAATAATAATATCAAAATTGATTTGACTTTAATGCGTATCAAGCATGTTTGGCTATCATAAGGAGAAATCTTCTCCAAGTCTGCGTTTGCATTGTGTGTGTGGCGGGAGGTCTTATGGTAGTCTCATTTTTCAAAAGCATTGCGAATTGACTTTGAAAATCTTTTGTTGAATGTTTTTAAAAGATAAACTGTTTTTGTTGCTCACACCAGTCCCACGACTGATCCGGAGTTTATTGTTTCCTTCCTAAACTCTGGGTGCTCATTATTTTCTACACGAGCAGTCTAGAGTTGGGTTTTACAGATAGTTAGATATAGTGGATTATCTGGAGTTAGTTCAGTCTTTGGATCGCACCAGTCTTGCTTAGCTTGATGCATCGTTATTGTGAGTTCGAGCTATTGCTGGATTGATTCTTGGAAATGGAGTTGCAGTTAGTTCTCGGAGTTCTTCCTTGAAGACTATTTTAGAGTTATATTGTTCCGTATGCTAGATGTTATCTATCGTTTTCTTTTCCGCTGCTATTTTAATGTATCATATCTCTGATGTATATTGATATCTATTGGATCATCTGTTGTATCAGATATTGTATCAAGGCTGTATATCAATGTATTGTTCTTTTATTCCGCTGTGTTGTTTACTTAATGATTGTTATAAGCTCCGGCGAATCGAAATTTGAACGGTCGAATCTACGGCATTCGAGTACGATTTGAAGTATGGATGTCGATTTTCGAGCGGGCAAATTCCGAGCCGTCACATTTGGTATCAGAGCTAAGGGTTGAACTTTAGCTCAGGAGTGTAACACATTAAGTAGCTCATTAGAGATAGGGTGAAGTAAATCCTAGAATGAGTAATCCTTAAAATATCCGTTTGAATGCCTCAGTAAATTCTCTTAATAGTGAGTATGAGTGCAAGAAGAGAACGAGATAGAGGACAGGGAAATACGATTATAATTGGTGAATACTCTGTAACAATAGTGGAAACAATCTTTCTTATCAATTTTCTTTGATTCGTTTCTAAATTCTTTTGATTTCTTCGTACCAGCTACAAGAAGAAGTTTCGGTGCGGTGATGCTCTACGAATCGTTGTAGAAAATTCTTACTTCGTATCTTCATCGATTTCTTATCGGCTTTTCGATTTAAACTCTAATAAATGAATTTGGAATTGAAAATTTTAAATAAATTGAAATTTTAATTTGAGTTAAATTGATTAGTAGAATATGAAGAATAAATTGAATTGAATCGATAAAATGATTTTGATTAAAACCAAATTTGAAATTTTATTATAATTTCTTGTATCTATTGTTGATATTCTGATTTGGTGAGCCAAATACAGAATTGATATCCAGTTTGATCTGAAAAGATATTTCTCTATCTTTCATCTATCTGTGTTGTTTTCGTGCCTGCGAATTTCGAGGACGAAATTCTTTTAAGTGGGGAAGTTTGTAACGATCCTGAATTTTTATTTAATTTAAATTGATAATTAAATGAATTTCTGAATGAAATTGTAAGGGAAATTGAGTATAAATAGATACGAGTTTCCCCGAGTTCAAATATATTCTATATAAATCATTTAAATTTTTAAATATTATATATATATGTGTATATATGTGAATGTATATATATATATATATATGTATATTTGGGTATATATGAGTCAATTTGAAATTATAAAATCAGAATTGAATGTGTGTGTATATATATATATATATATATATATTTTGATTTGAATTTAAATCTTAGATGCATGATTTAATAAATATTTGGGTTATAAAATAAATTAAGAAAAATATATATATAGTAACTCATAATTAAATATTAAAGTAAAATAAAACACAAACATAAACAAAACAAAATATCTTTTAAAATATAAACTATTGAAATAAATATATAGAAAGATACAAAACAATTTGTATGTAAGATAAAATAAATACTCAAAATAAAAATAGAAGTTCACTTATTTTGTAAAGTAATAATAATTTTAAGTTATGAATAAAAATAAGAACATTGATATATAAAACAAAAACAATAAGTGTAAAACAAAACTAAAAATGAAATAAATACAAGTATGCAAGACAAGAAAATATAAAAACAAAAGTAAAGTAATACAAAAATTCTACAACCATATCCTTTTGCAAAACAAAATGAAGTTGCAGCCACCAAACAAATATGCAAGTAAACAAAATAATTGAAACAAAATAAAGTAGAAGTAAGAATGCAGGCTGGAATAAACACATAGGCCGTAAACAGAAGAAAAGGTATGTAAACAAACTCAGCTCAATATAAAACTGCAAACAAATAAAGTATAGAGACAGCAAGTACAAAGTATCATCTATTAACAAATAGCATAGGCTATAAATCAAACAGAACAAGCATGTAGTGCCATCTTCTTAGCATGTACAAAGCAATATGTACTAAAGCAATTAAATACATTACACCTCAGCCATACTATTTTGTACAAACCATATCATCACCTGTACACCTTCCTTTTATATGTATCCACTTCTTCATTTCATCAGTTTAGTCCATCATGAACAAAAATAAAGTGGCATCATTTCAAAACTCAAACAAACTACAACCAGAGAAATCAAAGAAGGTGATTTCAGCTGGCAATTTCAAAAGCCTGGTTCAAATACAGGCTCTGTTCATTTCTCTGCAAAAAAATCTGTGAGTAACTTCACTTTGAACATGAAGTAAAATCCTGGCTGCATGTTACTGTTGTGATCAATATTGTGTTGTGAAGTATATTTGGGTATTGATATTGTTAGAATTTTTGGTTAATGATATGTGCATATCTGTTTATTTAGATACCTCTGTTCTTTGTTTTACCCAGATTTGCAAACAAAAGTCCATATCCCCTGATCAAATCTATGTTATGATTTGATTTTTAAACAAAAACTTGTTGTTAAAGGATAGAGTAGGGATTTAAAATAGGTTCAGATTAAAACTAATTTAAGTGTTGCTCTGGAAAATAAGATAAAATGGAAGCTTGCATTTTTTTTTTCAAACTTATTCAACATTTGCAAACTCTGTTCTTCCTTTCTGTGAAAACCAAGGTGAGTGGCATATAGTTGTTCAAACTTGAATGTGTATTGCCATTGCTTTGTGTATATGCTGATGCTAGTGTATTCATTCTCTGTTAGCTACAGAGTATCAACCCACAAGGAAAAAAAAATTCATATCTTGTTTTATAACCCATATCTGGCCTCAGTTTCAAAACAAGATTTTTGTGTTTAAGTATAGGCTGTGATTTAAAAATGGTTTTATAAGGTATAAAGGTAGGTAGAGGGAAAGATCAAGTTTTTACAGTAAAAACTTAAGTCTCTGGAAATTTCAAAATTCTTGAATTGTGGATTCAATTATATAGCTTGAATTAACAGCCCAAGATAGGATTTTTAAGAGAAATATAGTGATTTTTAGTTGTGTGTATCATGAGCAAGTGACAGTAGAACAAAATTTGCTTAAAAATCAAATTCTCGTGTTTGAGTGATTCGTGTTGGGTGGGGTTGCTCGGGGTGCTAGACGAGCTTACGGAGATGCTAGGAAAAATGGCCGGAGTTGGTGGAAGTGATGGTGGCGTTGGCGGTAGCGGGGCAAAGTTTTAAACCCTAGTTTTGGAGTGTTGAAAACTTTCGATTCGTTCTCCCTATTGGATGCATCGAGTTCAATGCCGTTTGGAGGAACGGGGGATGGGTCGAAGGTGAAGCTTCTGCCGGAGTTTGGTGGCGTACGATGGTCGGAGCATGGGGGACGACGTGTTGACAGGTTTGCTAAGTGATGGGTCTCGTGTGTTCCAGGTTTGGGTTGTACGCTCGTTTTTGATTTTGGGGTTCGATGTGGTCTCTGGGTGGTCGATTGGGTTGAGGTGGTCGGCGAAGACTTGTGAGTGGCAACGGTGATGGTCGGAGAGGTGGCGGACGCTGGTGCATATGCACACGTATCAGTGTGTATCAGTGAGGAGTTAATTTGGAGAAGAAGGATGTCTCGAAGTGTAGTTGGATTGTCTCGAGTGATGGCTCGAAGTCCCTCCGTGTTGAACTCGAAGCGGGATTTCAATGGCTCGGGTAGAAGAGTTTTTTTTCCCAGGTTTCACCTGTTCTTAAATTTAAATGTAAATTTTCCAAGTATAAAGCAAAGTTTAAAACTAAGCTATAAACCAAAGTTAAATCAATTGTGAGGACCAGATTTAAACTTATATTTGAATTCAGAGTTTGAAGTTAAATAAAGTATTATGTTAACTTGTATATTTAAAAAATTTTAAAAGTTAGTTTAAGATTTATTTAAAGATCGATTGGTATTCATTTTAAAACTTGAAAATTTAGAATGAAGTTTCAAAAGAAAATTTAAGATGAATGGTTTCAAACATATTGGTAAGTGATAAGTAAATCAATATTAAAATTAACGCTACTATAAGTTAATGAATATTTAATAATTAAAATCCATTAATTATTTAATAAAATAAAAAGGTAATTACTTAATTAATTTGGGTTAATTAAATAAGTAATTAAAAGTTTAAATTAAGTAAGGAATAATTAATTTATAAACTAAGGATTATTAATTTGATATAAATTAATGATTAAAGTTGATTGATCAAGCGATTAAGCAATAAATTAAATTTAAGGGTAATGTGATAGATTAACCCAGGTAATTTATTTGAGAATAATTAATTTATAAAAGGTTAATTAACTAATGAAAGTGATTAAGGAAAAATCATTAATTAAGGAGTAATTAATAAATTAATTAAGAAAAAAAAAATTAATTAAGAATAATTATTAATTTAGGATAAATTAATGATTAATTAAAAGATAGTTTACTAAATGTTTTTAAATTAATTGATGATTAATTTTCCATAACCAACAAATTTATTCATAGAAATAAATCTGATTATCTTAATCAGATAATTGAATTAATCCTACCTATGGATGCTTGGATTATATTGGATGTTAAACTGTTTGATATCCCTGTTATATGATGCTTTATGATTATCCTGATTTGTGTTGTGATCTGTGATGTAATTTATTATCTGTGATATATATATATCTGCGAATCTGTGTATGAAAGATAAGTGTTATATTTTATATCGCTTATCGAACATATTGTCGTATTTGATCTGTGATGATTGAATGGTTGTGCACTATTGTGTTAAACCCCTAGACCACACCATACACACACAATTATGGATTTCACGAGGAAATCGATTAAGTCGCAGATTCTTGAAATAGTTAAATTTGAATTTTTAAATTCAAATGTTTTGGAAATGGAATCGGAATAAATGTGAAAAGCTTTTGGAATGGAATTTCAAAATGGAATTTCAAAATAGAATTTATTATTTTTAAATGACTTGATTAAGTTTTGGAATTTAAATAAGTTGATTTAAATTTAAATTCAATACTTGAAATTGAATTCTGTAATTTGAAATTAGGGATTAATGATATTATACTAGTCATTATGAATTTAAACCATTTTAAAGTATTATTTTTGGGAATTTGAATTTAACTCAAGGATTTCAACTCGTATAAATGAATCAGATTTCCAAAATGAAAACTGTTGTTTTCAAATGATAAACACTTTTAAATAAGAACTGAGATTCCAGTTAATTAGGGGAATTTCAAGATTGAATAGGGAAATGATTTTCCTAAGTTATGAATGAATTCTTTTTGAAAGCTATGGATTAAATCTGTTTATTTTTAACAGATTTAAATTGATGATTTGTTTAAATCAAATTGAAATGAAATTTGTTTTGAAGCTATAAGTTAAATCTTTGATTTAAAGATTTAACGAGTTAATCAAATTGAAATGAAAATTGATTTGGAAAATATGTGAATGAATCTTTTGTTTAAAAGATTTAAATGTGAAAATTGTTTAAACTGTTAAAGGTTGTGAAAATGAATCTTTTTGTTAAAAATTGAAAATGGTAATTTGTTAAACCATTTGAAAGAAAGTTTGAATTATAAAGTTGTGACTTAATTGAAATCCCATATCCATATGTTTTGAAAATATTTTCGCTCACTATTCGGTTTAGCCGGGAAAGGACCTTTGTGTCGTATAACCCATTCCGAATATGTGATACGTCGTTATGGATAGCATTTGAAGACCGGTGATGAAGACCGGGTATTTGTGAAAGCGATAGGATGACCTATCGATTGTTTCTGCACCGAGTCGCGCCGGTATAGAAACTCCCTAAGTGATGGGAAAATCCGATCGGGATTGTGAATATCCGGGTTGCAAGGACTTCTTTGTAAGTGCCTTCGGTTCTGTTCGAACCCAGAACAGACTTGTATGGATTGTGTGTCTGACATTACAAGTTGAGATGTAAAGCCGATTTCTTTCAAATATATTTCTGTGGTGGCGGAGAATTTATTCTTTTAGCTTAACACCCTTCTCTGAGACGTACGAGCTCAGAGGTTATATAGTTGAAGTTATCAGCGATATATTCCCAATTTGGTAATGTGACATGCTGAGTGTTGCTGAAATGATCATTGTGTTGATTATTGTGATAGGATCGTTTATTTGATCGTCTATCTTGGTGATCATTGTGTTGATCATTTGTTGACCCAAAGCATGGCTTTTGTATAAAGTATGTTTTGTGGACGTGACTTCGTCGAACCTCACACCCCGGAAATGGTCAAAACAGGAAAGATGCAGCAAGGTTATGAGGGGTAGCACCCTTTAGGGTATGTACATTTCCTTCTGGATAGAGGTGGTATCATGGTATGGAGCCCAGATATTTAACCTATGTGGTTACTACGAATTTATTACTTTGTGGTTGTTGGTTATCGGGATCCCGTGAGAAAGGTCGTTTATGATCGGGGAATGGCGTGCTCGTGTCAGTAGTTACCCAGTTAGGGGTAACCCGGCCTTGTGTTGGCAGAGTTCCGGTTTGGTTCTCGGGGATGTCTTTCCAGAGGCATTCTCATGTGGCAATGGGAAGTTCCTTGGCCTGACCATTCGTTGGAAATCCAAAGAAACAATACGAAACCTTGTACGGTATTAGTTGTAGAACCTGCCATCTAATATGGTAGCTATAGTAGGCATAATATAATGGTACCTATGCTGGCTAAGATTTATATTCTACTTTCGAAATCGTTTTATACACTATGCACTAATAATAATATCAAAATTGATTTGACTTTAATGCGTATCAAGCATGTTTGGCTATCATAAGGAGAAATCTTCTCCAAGTCTGCGTTTGCATTGTGTGTGTGGCGGGAGGTCTTATGGTAGTCTCATTTTTCAAAAGCATTGCGAATTGACTTTGAAAATCTTTTGTTGAATGTTTTTAAAAGATAAACTGTTTTTGTTGCTCACACCAGTCCCACGACTGATCCGGAGTTTATTGTTTCCTTCCTAAACTCTGGGTGCTCATTATTTTCTACACGAGCAGTCTAGAGTTGGGTTTTACAGATAGTTAGATATAGTGGATTATCTGGAGTTAGTTCAGTCTTTGGATCGCACCAGTCTTGCTTAGCTTGATGCATCGTTATTGTGAGTTCGAGCTATTGCTGGATTGATTCTTGGAAATGGAGTTGCAGTTAGTTCTCGGAGTTCTTCCTTGAAGACTATTTTAGAGTTATATTGTTCCGTATGCTAGATGTTATCTATCGTTTTCTTTTCCGCTGCTATTTTAATGTATCATATCTCTGATGTATATTGATATCTATTGGATCATCTGTTGTATCAGATATTGTATCAAGGCTGTATATCAATGTATTGTTCTTTTATTCCGCTGTGTTGTTTACTTAATGATTGTTATAAGCTCGGGCGAATCGAAATTTGAACGGTCGAATCTACGGCATTCGAGTACGATTTGAAGTATGGATGTCAATTTTCGAGCGGGCAAATTCCGAGCCGTCACACTTAAAATCAGTTTATTTTAAATAGATTTCAATTGAATTTAATTAAATTGATTTCTACGCGTTCCGAGTCCGTACGTTGAAATGGCTAGTCCGTTCGCTACAAAACTTGAGATCCTACAATAATTCACCATTAGGATCCGATGAAACTAGTTTCTTCAAAATTCGAGACAGTGGCCAAAATTGCTATTTTCACATTAATTAAATAATTTATTGTTAATTGATTAAATCACTCTTTAATTTCAAATCTTATAATTAACAGATTTTATCATTTTTGATTACTTAGAAATTTATAATAATTTAAAACAAATTTACATATCAATTCAGTGTTAAATATTACACTAATTACAGTGTTTAATTTCAACTGTAATTAAATCCAATTAATTATGATCTAATTTCAATAAATTGTTTTGATTTGATTTCAATCTTTTATTCAATCAACCATTACTCTGTGGATATAGTTAACATTGGTTTATACCATATTATATTATTATTCTCCAATTTCATCTTGATTTCCATTAACATAATATTTAATTAAATTTAATTGCAATTGATTTCCAATTTAATTTAATAGACTATATATATACACACATATATAACATATAATAATTGTCACCATTAACTTTTAATCATATTTACAAGTTTATTACTTATAAACAAATGTTATGACAACTTACACTGTACTAATTCTATCCGATTACAATTTATTGTGCATTATTTCATTAATTAATCAACATTTAAATTACCAATTACTCCTTTAATCCAATTATCAATTAACACACACCTTATTACAATAAATTACAACCTATAACCCATTATAATTTTTTAATCATTTCAATTAATTGGAATTACATTTAAAGCAGTCATCAATTACCTTAAATTAATACTATTATATTCCATTCCAGTTATATTCTTATTATTAAATTACAAAATTTTATTTCTTCCAACATTAAATCATAAAGCCTTCTTAAATCAATCATTTTTAATTATCAAAAAATTACGGGTCGTTACAATTTCTCATTAATTGCCCATTGATTTAGATTACAATCTTTCATTTTTTATTAATGGGAATTCCTAATTTACTTCCACTAATATGAATTACTACCTTTCTAATTCTAACTATTCACTTCCCTAAATATAATGATAATTAACGAATGTTACATATAAATAACGGACGAATAAACATTCTTCTTCTTTATTAACGTAGTAAATACATATAAACTGCCTAATAAAACTACATATTCATTACCAAATAAATTCTATCGATAAATATGTAACTATAATATATTTTCCATATTTAAGTTGCAGGAATTAAATTCCTTAGGAAGATTTTCCGCTATGATTTTCATAAATTGGTTTAACACAAAAATGAAAGATTGATTCCGTTTGAAATTACAGGGAATGGATAATTTCTTTTTTATTGGAATAAATAGTGTAATTGACAAAGAATAAATCTGTACTTTACACATCTCTTCCCTTTTTGTTTATGAGTATTCCATGTCAAATCAAACGTAGCACTTTTGAATGAAAAGTTGAAGAAGGAAACAAATTTATAAAAATCAAACAAATGTTCTTCTCATAAATTAAACTATGAAAATCCTACAACGTAACACAAATTGGTCAATAATCCAAAAATCCTATTTTATATCCAAGTACAGATCTAGAATGAAAGTTAGCAGCATTCAAATCCAAAATCTTTGAGACTGATTTCCAGGCCTAGGTGTAAACATATTTCAAGTTAGATCTAAAACAATAATATGTAGGCAATGGTTTTCCACACTAATTTAAGCCTACAATTCACAAATAAAATTGATTTAGGTAGAAAAATCAAACGTATGCTAACATAATACATTTAAAATCATAAACAATACATAAAATTTCTCGCTCAGCTTTTAAAAGTGATCCAAATCTCCAGATCTGAAGTAGAACCTTTAAGTCATCTTCAAATCCCTTTAATCCAAGAAATATGTATAAAGGTAGTATATACATATATTAATATACAAGTCTGAGAAGAGATGTGAGATTAGAAGAGAAAATAGATACAAATATACAAATATATGTGAATTACCTCAAATATGCATATAGGTGATTCTCTTCTCTTCTCCTTTGTATTATATTTTTGTTCTTCACCAATTTGCATAAATATAGATATAAATATCTTATTTTTATAATTTAGAAAGAAAGTGGAGAAGATGAAATGGCAGAACTTCATTATCTATTTCGAAAAATAGGAGAAGTGAAGAGAAGGGTACGCCTGTATTTATAGGCGCTAGAACCAACCAGAACTGTTAGATCAAAATATAATTGATCCGAGCCGTTAGGCCAGTGAAAACCCTAGCCACGACTTTAAGAGCAGTCGACTGTCCCCTTTGTAACGTTTGCGATTTTTCGTTCCTGAAAAAACGAATAGTTAGGGTTGAAGAAAAAGAAAAGATAGAAGAAGAGAGAAAAAAATAGAACAGAACAGAAAGAGACAACAAAAACAGAAACAACAGAACAATATCAGAATCTCACAATCGCAGCGGAACAACATATAATAGGTAAATGGATATCATTAAACAAAGAACTATATCAGTTATTACATTTCATCATATTACATTACATTACATCATCAGAGTGTACAACAACAAACGACAACAAACAGCGGAAATGAAATACTATATACTAATAATACACCATGCCATCCAGCTTGCCTCCAGCAACTCCTGAATTTCCAGAACATCCTGATAACCAAACTCTAGACTGCCCGTGTGGAAATTGGTGGGCACCCAGAGTTTAGGAAGGAAAACAATAAACTCCGAGTCAGTCATGTGACTGGCGTGAGAACTAAAACAGTTTATCTTTAAAACAAAATAGAGGGGTATTTTTAAAGTCAATTCGCAATGCTTTTAAAAATGAGACTACCATAAGGCCTCCCCCACACACACACAATGCAAACGCAGAATCGGAGGAGATTTCTCCTTATGATAGTCAAAGATGCTTGATACGCATTAAAAAGAAACATTTGATATTATTACTAGTGCATAGTGTATAAAACATTTCGAAAGTAAAGATATAAATCTTAGCCAGCATAGGCATTCCGCACTTATGCCTACTATAGCTACCATGTTCAATAGCAGGTTACCGCCACATTCCATGGCAGGTTATACAACTAAAACCGTACAAGATCGTATTGTTTCTTTGGATTTCCAACAAATGGTCAGGCCAAGGAACTTCCCATTGCCACATGGGTACGCCTCTGGAAAGACGACCCGAGAACCAAACCGGATCTCTGCCAACACAAGGCCGGGTTACCCCTAACTGGGTAACTACTGACACGAATATGTCATCCCCCGATCGTAACCGATCTATCCGAGGATCCTCGATTTCCAACAACCACAAAGCAATAATTTTGCAGCAACAACATAGGTTAAGTATCTGGGCTCCATACTATGATACCACCTCTATCCAGAAGGAATGACATACACTAAAGGGGCGCTACCCCCTAATAACCTTGCCGCATCCTTCCTGTTTTGACCATTTTCGGGGTGTGAGGTCCGACGAAGTCTCGTCCACAAAGCCACACTTTATACAAAAGCTGTGCTTTGGGTCAACAAATGATCAAAGTAATGATCACCAAGATAAATTATCAAACAAATGATCATATCACAAATGATCAAACAATGATCATTTCACAGCAACACTCAGCATGCCACACTACCAAATTGGGAGTATATCACTAATAACCTTCAACTACATAACCTCTGAGCTCGTACGTCTCAGAGAAGGGTGTTAAGCTAAGAGAATAAATTCTCCGCCACCAACAGAAATATATTTGAAAGAAATCAGCTTTATATCTCAATTTGTAATGTCAGACATACAATCCATACAAGTCTGTTCCGGGCTCGAACAGAACCGAAGGCACTTACAAAGAAGTCCTTGCATTCCGGATAATTTCTAATCACGTCCGGACTTCCCGTCACTAAGGGTAATAAAACCTCTATATCGGAGATCAGCCGATGCAGAGTAACTCAACGGTAATCCTTCCGTTTTCAAAAATATCCGGTCTTTAACACATAGGTCATCGAATGCAATCCATTACGACGTATCACATATTCGGAATGGGTTATACGACCCCAAGGTCCTTTCCCGGCTAACCCGAACAGTGAGCGCTTATTCAAAAATAAGTGTGGCATTCAAATTCAAGCAATCACAACAAATACCTATTTAAAGGTAAATATTGATAGTCGGTTATTTAACTATCAATAGGCGTGTTCAACATCACCAAATCCAAATAATTTCCCAAATAATTTACTTTCCAAAATATCTTTACAAGATATATATATATTTTCCATACTTCAACATTTGAAAACAATTTTCAAATCACTTTTCACATTTACCACCTTTGAAAACAATTTTCAATCATTTTCCTTACGCGGGAATACTTTCATTTCAACATGGTTCATTTAAACCAATTTAAATAAATCCTTAACGATTTACTTTATATTTACGTTCCAAATCCGTAAATTAATTCCCACACTTCAAAAATAAATCAATGTTTATTTTTAAACAAATTCCCCTTTCTATTTATAAATTCCATAGTGAATTTACATTCCAAAATATTTATGAATATACGATTTTCAATCGATTTTCAATATTCACTTTCAATTTATCTTACAAGGATAAATTCTAAAACGTTCATTTCACATTGGAAAAATATTTCCATAGTTATTTAATAATAAATACATCACAAATCTATTTATTTTCAACATTTGAAAATATTCGATATACTTAAATCAAAATTTAGTATATATTTCATTCCTTAAGGAAATCATTCTCTTAACACATTTATTTGGGTCAAAAACGAATGTTGTGTAAAACATCGTTACGACGACCCAAAATCACTAGTATAGGGATTCGAAATTTAGATAGATATATAATTCCCAATACTATACAAAAACATTTCCTTTCAGAAATCATTTACTATAACAACAGTGTTATAGTCCATCATTTCCTTATTCCTCGAAAACGTCTATTTCAATAATAAATGTTGAAATCTATGGTTTCGATGGTTAATCCATTTTAAAATATCGTTAAAACAATTAACTTCATTTGATAATATTCATTTTCCCAAAACATATCCATTTTGTTTAATAATATATTCACTGTCCAAAATCGTGAATATACTTCCTTTAATAAGCTATAATAATTAACTTATTAAAATAAGTCGTTTTCGGATTTATAAACAATGTCTATAAATTCTATTTCTATATTTTATAACAACTTCGTTTTATAAATCTCCTTTAATAACCAATTCTATTTATATTTCATTTACATGTCGAATCCAACTTATAAGTAAATTACTTATAATCCATTTATTCACAAATCCATTCTTTTATATCATCATTTATTCATAAATCTAAAATTCTTATTTACTTATAAAACTAGAGACAACTTTATTTTAATACTTATAAAAGCTCGTTTTATAATTCCAATATCTTTAACTTATAAAATATAAATGTTATAAATCTTTTATATAAACCGTTTATAATAATTCAAAAATCTCAATTTAAATAAACCAATCTCTTTATTAATTTACAAAACGTTATTTAAAACTTATATAATTCCAAAATTACACTTAAATATTATCTTCCCAAAAATATAACTTTTATAACCATAAAATTAAAATGTTTATTTATTTTAACAATTCAAAATTTAATAAAACGTATACTTTCAAAAATCACTTTAAAAATTCTTTTAAAAACCAAAATCATTATTTTAAAACTTCAAAAATGGATCCAATGATGCAACAACACCAAATAGTCAATCACGACATCCAAATATCATATATCAATATGATAATCAACAAATATCACAATATCTGTAAATAAATCAATACAGTTGAGGAATCCAGTTGGATCCCTCCAACTTGTTTCCTTGCATCCACAAACATTAGCACAATACCAATTCCGTTCCAGTACGGAATTATCGCGGTATATGGGATTTATAAAATATTATCCGCTTAATAGACGGCGCAATAGGGTCTCATCCGCTATATAATGCGGGAAATCAATTCCAGGTACATAAATAATACCAATTTCACTGTTTATGAAATATTCGCGGTATATGTTTTTAATAAATAACCTCCGCTTACTAACGGCGCATAATGTCTATTCTTAACAATCAATATATAACAATCATCATTCAAACATGCACTCAAGAATTTTAAATATAACTATGTAAAATTAAAAATCGAAACCAATTCGATTGAATGAGAAGTTCTCACCTTGAATTTCCGATAGCAATTTGTAGCGTTTTATTTCGAATAAAATTAAACGGACGTTTAATTTTACCCAAAACTTTTACTGACTCCAATCAACTCCAATCCAGCTCCATAGCGTAGTATTCGACAAAACGATTGCAACGCAATTCGTTTCATCATATTTCGATCTCGCGCGAAAAAATTATACATTTTTAAACATTTGAACGAATTATAAATAAAATAAATTACAATTCTATTTACATTTTAAAACCGAGATTAAATCTGGGCCGCTCCTTCCCATCACTCACGTGCGCGCGTTCTTCCTCTCTTCCCCGTTTCTTCGTTCGTGAAACCCATCATTGCCCCTTCGTACTCCCCAAATCTCGACTCCCCACGATGCCGTCCGCCTCGATCAGGCACCACCGTGACGCGCGCCCATGCCTGAGCCATCCTCGGCCAGAGACCGCAACTCCCCCTTGCCTCGATTTGTGTGAAAAACGTGTTCGAACGTTCGAGCTTTGCATCCAATTTTAGGTCGATCCACTTCACCAATCAACATCTTAGCCGTTGGATATATCAATCACATTGCCCTCTACAACTTTCATGTTGAAAGTTTCTCGAATTGAATGACGGATTTGAAGATAAGGAAGGAGGAAGATCGTTAAATTCTGGCCTTTGAAATGAAAGCGGCGGCCGGCCATTAAAACTAGGGTTTTGATTATATTTTTTTTTGTGTGAATAAAGGTCCTTATATAGATATTTTCTCAAACACTATTCATTCCGGATTTTCCGAACTCCAATTTACGCGCGGTGACTGGCGTTCCTAGGGTTTACCCTGCGTTCCGGACACAATGGAATAGGTTTCGGAAGCTAATTCGAATATATGTGCGAGTTACGACAATAAACGATCGATTTTAAATTAAACCGATTAAACCAATTTCGATGCGTTTTCGCTTGCCCCGGACAAACGGTAAATCCGATTGATTTGAAATTTGAAACCTTACAATAATATCACATTACAGATCCGATGAACTGGTTTCGTCGAAATCCGAGACTGTTTGAAAAATGACTATTTTAACTCGCCAAATTAATATTAAAACAATTTCGATGCGTTTCGAGCTGCCACGATCAAACGACAACTCCGATTGCTACGGAAATTGAATCCGATAATAACAAACTATTACGGATCCAATGGAACTAGTTTCGTCCAATTCTGAGACTGTTCAAAAATTGGCTATTTTTCAGTCGATAATTAAATATTAAAATATTCAATTTTCACAGATTAACTCTAAATTCGATTTTAAGAGTTCTATAACATCACTATAACTCCAGTATGATTAAATAAATTTTTTACAAATCATTTTCAATCATATTAAACCCAATTTTAAATTATTTCTGTATTTTCACATATTAAATTATCGATTTAATTATCCAATTAAATCTAATTATTCGAAATAAAATTAATCGACTTATAAATTCCACTTATTAATAATTAAAATTAATTAAATATACAAAATTTAATTAACAAAAATTCTGGGTCGTTACACCCTTATAGGGATTGATTGCCTCAGGTCGATCGCTGCACTAAGCAGGTCAACCTATGGACCCCATTCAATTAATTAAAAACGTTAATATCTTAAACGAATTATTTCCGTTCCAAATTTGTTTTTCGTCTGTATCTTCTTTGTTTGGCCTCTGATCGCAAAACTCCAAATACGAAGTTTCTTAGAATTTTGTTACGAATACAATGGTGCAGGATTCATGATCAAATTCCATCATTTGCACAAATTTCATTTTTGGGACCTAATTAACTAACTAATTAAATAACTAACGCCAAATTATGGGGTGCTACAAGTTATGAGAATTTAAATAGTTAAAAGTTTGTAACTCTGGCAATAAATAAACATTGAATATGCAATGAATGAAATAAGTGTCATGAGAATTTAAATACAAGGCTATAACTCCAGAAACAAATAAGCATTGAATTTGCAATAAATGAAGTAATAGTCATGAAAATATAAATAGTCATAACAAATTAGTAGAATTGATTAATGAAATTTATCTAAGTAAATACGAGGGAATGATAAAGGAATGGTACAAATTATAGAATAACAAGAGATTCTTAAGTGATTATTGTAAGATCTCTCAGGAAAAATAATTAAATAAGGATTTAATTTTTAATTAGAGCTTAATAAATGGTTACTTTATGTAGCCTCGTATCCTATTTAGTAATCTAACTCGGATGGACATAGGGCCTATCAACTATTAAACATATAGAATGGTATATGTATATGGTTAATGTACGTATAAGGTATGACTAAGTTATATGGATGCGAGATTAGTCCAAAATTACGTGGAAGTCTACCAAGATAAATCTGGCTACCAGCGGTGTGACTTTGCAGACTAATGTTGGACATCGATATAATAAATAACCCTAGTAGACGTAAGGTTAATCCCAATTCCATAGAATAAAACTGCCTAATAAATTTGGCTACCAGCACCTATGAATATTCATATTAATTTGAGACGTCACAGTTGGGTTATGGGTCCTAAGTTATGCTATCGATACCATAGGTGATATATTCAAGAGGGGTCGACTGCTTTGAGTTAGAGGTATTAAGTGGCTATGGTAAAGTCCGCCTCTTTCTTAGGAGCAGTATTAAGTGATCCAATTAGATTCTTATGATGTTGGTTAGGGAGAAGCATGTAGGGACCCGCCTTGGGGTTAGGTCTTAAATGACGGAGAACTGCCTATTTTATAGGTCTTAAATGGTTAAAGCCTGCCTAATTCCTAGTAGAAGAGATATTAAGTGGTTTGGGTACTCTCTCTCACATCGTAAACGATAGTTCATCAGAATTCCATAATTTGACTAGATTAGCCATCGGGCTTACAATGGAAAACTAACAGCATAGTTGAAAGAGTGGTAGAAGGACGGTAGTTTAATTATGTGTTAGTAAGTCGTGTGTAGGAGTTAAGTCAAGTACCAATCACCAGTACCGAGGAATAAAGATAGATAGGATGGAAAAACTTATTATCTATCTATGTAGCTAAGACCGATTGACTTAACATTGTATTTGGTATTAGAATCTGACCCGCTTTGGGATTGGGGTATTAAATGGCCGCTAGGTTTGCCTCTCCTATTTAAGAAGTATTAAGTGGTCGGGAATCTTTAAGTAGTGAAACGATTGGAAATATATACATACGTTATAGGCAGATGTATATAGGTAGTTGTGCTTTAGGTAATAAAAAACATATCATATGCGCATAAATATATTAATTAAATAATAGATACGACATTCGAATAGAAGCCAAATGGAATAAGTCTTATGTTATGAGTAACTTTTCCAAACACCAGAACGTTGTTCTGGCCCCCTCCTCATTACAACCCTCATGATATATTTAGAGGAACAAGTCACTGAAGCTGATGGAATGGTTGATGGAGAGTTATTCTTTTTCATGCTCGATTTTGGTGAGACTTATGGATGTTCATGACATGCGGTTGATTCAAAAATGGTAGTCTCGATTGGTACTTGACTTTATTATCTTTCTTTTCTGCTGTGAGATTTTGACTGATCTTTGATATACTCATGTTTATTACAAGTTACCAAAACCAATAGTCCGTACCCTAGCGGACTTGGGTTTCCATTTTTATCAAAATTCAGGCTCACTAAGTTGTGGGGTGTTACAAAACTTATTTTGATTTTTAATTTTCCAATAAATTTATAAATGATATTTTTGCATTAGATATTTATTACATAATTTTATAATTTTAAACAATTTTAAAATATTTTTTCTAATTCTTGGCTTATATTTAAATATTTTAATTTGTAAAAAATGATTTTATTTATTTTTGCCAGAGTAAGTTCTTCATTTATTTAATTTTATAAAATATAAAACATAATTTATAATATGTTTAATAATATAATTAATTTATATGATTAATTTTTTAAAATATTACTTAAATAATATATATAAAATCAAATAATCAATGCTCAGCATAGCTCAGCTGGTTGAGGACTACATTGCAACTATGGAACAAAGTTCCTGGAGGTTGCGGGTTCGAGTCCCGCAGCTGAGATATGTTTCCCTTAAGGCCTTGAGCGGTCTATCCTCAACAAAGCCGAAAATGGTAGAGGATTAATGCTCTTGGCTGGGCTGGCTAAAAAGGGGGGTCAGTGTGGCGGACAGCTGTATCTCCTAGCTCTATTCTCCGGAGTAAGGTTTTAAAGATAAAATAGCCTCTCCTCAATTCATATTAAATCGCAAATAGCCGAATTAGATTTTGTTCGTCGTTCCGCCGTTCATAGCCGCTCTATACCTTCTTTATACCTCTCACATTCACCCTCCTCTCCTCCTCCACCATAATTTGCCGACCTAGCATTTATTGTATGACAAAGAATTGCAAGATTAAGACGCAATTCACTCGATCTACTATCATCAATGGAGAGTCCTCCTTCTGCACATGCAGTGGTCGCTTGTACAATTCTTTATTGCCTAATGTCATATATTTTAGAGTAGCCTCTCCAAGTGTATCCAAATTACTTGCCACTACATCTACCGTCACTTGACCATTGCGGTGGCTTCTCTTATGTTGTCCCCTATAAATTTCAAGTGGGCCTGTAAATATCGCCAATGCTATTGTGCAACTTATGCCTCCTCTAGAGGTAGTTGTTTCCATTAATGGTAATTCTTCTCTGCTCATTAGTTTATTGCTTAGAATAGAGAATTTGACTAGGAATCTTGGTGGTGCAACAGGTAGTTTGGTGAATCATGGTCATATGGTTGAAAATGTACTTGATTGTGATAAATCTAGATTGGTTAATGAAACTAGTCTAGAATTTAGGATAGTTTCAAAGTTATAGATGATGGTTACTAATGAGTCAAATGCAATGATGTGGTCCTCTCTTTTCTCCAACAAACCCTGTAATGTGGATGTGTACACCCTTGATCTTTTGAGATCAATTGTGTTAATGGAATGATGATCCCTCATGAGAAAGCTATAGATGATGGTTCCTTGTTTTGGAAGGATCATTCAGTTGGTTTCTTTTTAGATGAATACCTATCTTATTGGGTCGTTAGAAATCACCTGAAACATGTTCAAAATTTGGAGGGTCGTATAACCATGAGATACGATAATAATTTATACTACTTTGAATTCTCTTCTTCGAAAGATAGCTAAATAATTCTAGAGGCTGAGCCTGTTGTTATACAAGGCAAATCATTTATAATTACTAGATGGACTCCTTCTATTGACACAAGTAAGGAGCAAATTCTTCCTATTCCTATTTGGGTATATTTCATGAGAATTCCTTTCATATTACAGTCTATGATTGGTATTAATTGGCCTGCTAACGTTATTGGAGAGCTGATTTGATTTGACTCGGCTATTGTCAAAGGGAAATGTTGGGTTATGCGAAAGCATTGATAGATATAAAGCCAGATAAGTTACTACCAATTTTTCTTATAGTTCAGCCAACTTTGGGCCAAATTGCAATTGTAAATGTTAACTATAGTTGGAAACCTCTCATATGCACTATATGCCACTCCTTTGGTTATTTAGACTTGCCTTGCAAACGTTCTTCTAAAGCTCCACAATCTGTTCCATTGACAATGTTTGACATCAAAATTCATATCCCTAAAAGTGTCCCCTTTCAGGACCAGCAAAGCGCATTTGGTTACCTAAGCAGAACATGGTCGATGACTTAGTTATGTTAGATGGATCTACTATTCATATCGTCATGTCAGTTGAGACCAGTCATGTTGTTGGTGCTACCATAGATGAATTTCCCAGGCCTCATCACTCTCCTATCATATGATTCTATAAGAAGAAGACTTGGGTGCATTGTTGTTCGTAGATATGTTACTCCGCTGAAGAACAATCCAACTACAAATACGTGACATACATTAAGGGCAAGGAAAGATATCTTTACTATGAAATCTCCGACAGTGAGTCTATTCTCTCAACTGATGAACTTGGTTAAAACAACATGGAGACTCATAAGGATGCCTCTTGGTGTAGGAGCTTTATCTATTCCCTTGAGTTGCCTATACATGATCCTAACTTGGTCAGGTTATTTTCGTATTTTATCCATGTGAATTGCCTTGATTCAGCTAATGACTCTTCCTCTGCCGAGGAGGGTTAGCTTAGTTGTGGTTGTTATTAGTAGTTTGAATATTCTACCCAACTTCTATACTTTTAATAGGTTTTTCTTTCTTTTCTTTTTTCATAGCTGCTAAGGTATCCATGCTTCACACCAGATATGTAAAATGGCGCAGTCATCATATTATGGTTTGTCTGTGCAAAATAATAATACTTTATTTTCCTATTTATATATTATATCTTTGAAAATTCTATACCTATTAACCTTTATATATAAAATTATATTACCATGTTTTGTATAAAGTATGATGTGGTATTAAATTATAAACTATATATATAAATATCGTATACTAAGTTATTTAAAATAAAATTGTTTTTTGAGCTGAGATGCATATAGGTGCATACATGACTAAATTTTTTTTATAAATACAAACATACATAAACATACAACCAATCTAATTGTGAGAGTATATTTATATATTGGAATCATTACCTAACAGTATAATACGTATAACATGAGTTGTATATGTAAATACTAATATTTATGAATTAGTTAGGAATATACCTAATATCCAATGCCTACTAGTACACCTTGAAATGATGAGATTTGCTCCTTGAACTGATTTCTAATCCAATGGATTGCTAGTTTCTGAACCGATGACCACCAACTACCGAATAAGATCTGTTTCACATTAATTTGGCTTTGAAAATGAAGAGATAGGAGCACTAGATTTTGGATAGAGGTAGGTTAAGATGGAGGCTTCAAAAGTCTTAAAAATGAGGTTTTGAACTATTTATGAGGGACATAATCTAAAGAGAAGTTAGGATCTAGATCCACTAATCTCTCTTGCCTATTCTTTCGTTTTATCTATCAAGACCCTAGCTCATTCTTCATCCAACAAGCCACCCCTACCCGGTTATGATATGATCAAAAAACACTAGCGCCATATGGGTTTAAAACCCATATAAAGCTTGGATAAAATACTTTGCATTTAAATCCAATTTAAACACATATCGAAATGCATATCGATTAAATATATTTAATAATATTTGTTCATCAAATCAAAATAAATTTCATAATTAATATTTCATAAATATTAATTAATTTATAACAATTACAAATTAATTAAATTGTTAAGTAGTATTCAACATTTCAGTTGTGTGACCCGTTAGGTGTAAGTTTAGTCAGCGCTTAATATCGAGCTATTTGAATATTAACGTTCACACATCACTGAGTAGGTGGTGTGACATTTCGGCTAAATTTATTGCTTATTTGGTTTTGGCAAAATCCAATTTCACTTTGTTAAGCGTTATCCGGTTGTGACTATTATTTACTCAGATTCTCTTCGTCAAAACTATATCACTATGAACTTATGAAATTTGGTAATGGTTATAATTCCAATGTCCATATATTCAACTTAGTAGTCCAAACACAAAATGGTTGGTTTAATAATAGCAATTATTATTAAGTGAAATGTTTTTGCTAAAGATATTAACTTTGAGTTGACTTCCGTTGAATGTGATACTAATTTCATATAAGTGAAGAGATGGATCCTCGCTTGAATAGTATTTCACTTTCAATGCTTCCACTTGATCCAACTATAGTCATTCATTAGATGTCGTGCCATGATTTAACCATAATCAAAGCGGAGCTTCCATATTGAAGATCAACAGCATTCTTAAGTCAAGAGAACTGTGCATTATTGTTGCATTGATATTTTATGTTTGACCTTAGTTGTATTAACCAATAGAAAATTATCGAGTCACTCATTCCATAGTTATCCAATAACTATAAGTACGTAACCCCTTGGTGTCTCCAACATCCATGAGTAACACACTGTCCAATATTTGCAGAGTATTACATACTCTAGTATCATTAGATGTATCGATATCCAGTCTCGATCCAACTTGACTAGGAATATTTAAAATGGAATATTTATTTTTATTATGATAAATTACTCATGGTCACAACACTTTGTAACTACTATCACTAAACATACCATTTATGAATTTTCTATTAAATATACTTTTAATAAAATTAACTAATTAGTATAACATATTATATCAAATATATAATAGAAAGAAAACACATTTTATTTCAAACAAGATTGGTTATCGAGATAGATACATGTAACAAATTACATAATTGCCTCTATCGTACCGCTAACTCTATCATAATGCGGCGTGCACAATCATTTTGCTCTTTATAGCAGTAAGGGTCATTATTTTGTTGAAAGACTAACAACAGAAGAAAAAAAAGTGATTGGATGTATAAAAATTTGGTGAATCCAAGAACTATTTTACACACCTTGAAAAAAATGATCCATCCAATTGTATTACAATAAAGACAGTTTACAATATTTTGTCCAAACAAAAAAGAGTTGATCGAGTTGGACAATCAAAATTACAGTACTTTTTGAGCAAATTGAAAGAAAATGATATTATAAGTGGCATCATAGTACTTTGGATAGTAGTGAAATAATTATTAATATATTTTGGGCACATCCTATAAGTATAGGTTTACCGTGGACATTACCACATTTGCCTGTCATGGATTGAACTTATAGAAGAAATAAATATAGAATGTCATAATTGGAGATTATTCCACAAACTAGAAATTTTGTACTTTTATGGCTTAGCTCGTATCCAAACATAAGACATATTATACTTGGACTTTAAAGCATTTACAATTGGTAATGCTTGATTATGATGTTGAAATGCCAAGTATTATTGTTATGGATCGAGAAATAGCTTTGATAAATGTCATAAATATTGTTTTTCCTCAAACGGTACATATTCTATGTAAGTGGCATATTATGAAAATATTCTTACATTTATATAAAGAAAAGTAAAAAATATGAAGAAAGAGGTTAAAAATAGTTTTTTTCTATGACTGGGCAAATTTATATTGTTTGGAAAACATTGATGTCTTTAGCTCGAATTTACAAGATCTAGATGTGAAGGACGAACTCTATCCTAAGTTAGTAAACTATGTTCATGAAGCATGGCTTGATATGTGGAAGGATCATTTTGTTTGTGCATAAATTGATAATTTCATGCATTTTGGAAATTATACTTTGAATACCTAACACTCTTTTTTTGTATATTTTAATTGTTAAACGTTTATGTCATTGTAAGCTTATTTTTTTTTTAATGTTTTATAAATTTATAGAGCCAAGTCCACTCACTCTAAATTGAAAAAAATATTTGGCTACAAGCCAAGTTAATTTTGAAAGATGCTAGAAAAGTATGCACTCCTTATTAGAGCTTTCATTTACCAAACTCAAAAGCTTCATTTGGAACAAATTTATTGAAAGTAACTCATGTCTACCACAAAAAAGATTTCAAACATTTGTGCAGCGTTATTACTCTTTCATCACTATAACTTATTCATTCCAAGCTTGTTAGAGTAACTTCAAGTGGTTACAAAAATTATAATTTGTATATTTGTGTAATTCGCAAGACACATGGAATCCCATGTGCACATGAGCTAGAAATACTTGGTCCAATTGCAGAAATACCTATAAATTTAATTCATGTACATTGGATAAGGTTACAAAGTATTGAAAAATGAGAGTCCAAAGAGTCACATATAAGAAAGATGACAGAAGAATTATTGTGTGAAATAATGAAACTCGAATTGCCTCATCAAATGCAAGCCTACGAAAAAGAGAAGCTATTTATCCATAGACACCATCTCTTGCATCCTCAGTTAGTAAAGTAGAATTCAAGGTAGGTCTCACAATAAAATAATCAATTCGACAAAAAGACTTCCTAGTGCATTTGAGTTGGGTGAAACTGTTTACACTCAATGTAGCGTGGCAAAGAAACCAAAATTTAATTTTTACATTGCGGTGAAAAAAGGAATTTTAGTTGCTCGAAGAGCAAAAAATGTACTTTTTGATAATTGTACTCAATTTATTAATAATTGTTTGTTAATTATTTTCAAAAAAATTCTTTCAGGCAGAAGTGGCTACGACCAAATTATATGACAATGACATACTAAAAAACTGGAGACCGTTTTTGATAGAAATCGTTGATGTGGAAATGGATGCTAATTGCAAGTTTAGATTTGTAGCCGCCCTATTAGGAATGAGAGAAAATAATTGGTTACTAGTTCATATAGAATTATTTTACGAACTCAATGAACATCAAGGTCTTTACAACCAAGTATTTTATGAACGAGGTAGAGGTGATAAATTACTTAATTTACTTAACCATGAGGGTGAATGGATGACATTGTTGCACCTTGGCACAATGTAATAGTTTTTAGTACCAACAAACAAATGAGCTTGACTATACCTTTATTGTAGGATGGATACCTTCATTGTTGTAATAAGTAATTGGAATTATATATATAAACAATAGTAATTTTGTTCAAGTAAAATTTTGTCAATTGATTCTATTATTTATTTCACATTAGTTGTATTTTAACTAATGTGCATATAATTTCAAAATCAAATCATCAAGTACCACCAACTTATTCGAATGGTTCGACACTCGTTATAAAGAAGTGGTACAATGGAAAGATATATTACTTAATATAAGACTAGCATGGAGAAATAAAAAAGAAATGACAATATAACAAAAAATAGTACTAGCAAAGAAATGATTATCTTTTGTATTTTGCTATATGAAATTTGTTGTTTGTAAGAAAATGGTTAAAATAACTGTTATAATATCTATTTTAATTTATTTATATGAAATTCATTTTTTAGCTATATGAAATTTATATCAATTTCTATGCATTTTTTGCTAAAATATACAAAGCACTAATGGAAGTACTATAACAGAGAAAAACAACAAAGTCGATGATGGGTAACGTGGTAGTAAGAAATCAACATTAAACAATTGCAACAGTGGCATTGTTTTACATATAGGGACATCGCACATAAGCATGGCAAGCTACCATGCTATATACAAACGATTATAATCTCGTTGTTTACAAGGATGGGCTATGTCGAGAGTTTTCCACTAACCATGGCTGGTGCGGGACAAGGGAAAGACAACATTAATGTTAAAGACTAACACCGTCAAGATTATAAACCATGATGCATTCAAACGAGGTTGGTATTATAATCTCATTGCTAATAGGGTTGGCTACCCTGAGAGTTTTCCATTGCCTTCAACAAATAATGGATGAGGAAAAGATAACATCCATGTTTTATTCAAACGTAACCCACGTTATAAACTATGCAAGGTCTTGACATGGGTAATATAGACAACACCGTCCAATCCTTGCATGGTTGACGAGAAGCTCACGTGGTTATCTAGTGTGGCTATTATTAAAAACTTAGATTGTATCATATATGTTTATGTACACAATAATGTAAACACACTGCAACTAATATGTCTATGTACAGAATAATGTAAACACGCTACAACTACTTCAAAATGATCATATAACTACTTCAATACTAAATTTTATCAACAACTTCAATATTCAATGTGAACACACTACCACCTAAATTCAATACCAAGCAACATAATAATTTTCGTATTAAAGTGTTCGACAACAAAATACCACAACATACGAATACAAGTACTAGATTAAGAATTTTCTCGAAAAATACTACATGAAGTTCCAAAAACAAAATGCATACAACTACTATAACTGATTGTTCAAACTAAGCATCTTTTAACAAAACAAGCATAAATCTTTCTTGCTTTACATAGACCTTTGCGGATTCTATCAAGATGAGTCAAATGTGAACTCTTTGGTTGCGATGAAGCCAAGATAATTCCTTCACTAAGCATATCATCATGTTCTTCATAACTCTACAGTTTGAATTAAAAATTGTTGGACTAGTGATGCAATACCCGAGGTAGATTAATGGAACCAAATAGAAACAACAAAGAACACATCAAACTTTATGATTATTCGGCCAAAATTCATGCTTACATTCACTTTAATATTATTAGATTCAGATTTGTCACTATTACAAGAACTATTATAATGATTATTGCTCTTGAAACCAAAGTATGCTCAGATTTGATAGCACTTAGTAACAATGGTTGAAGTAGAGGTTAAGAGATGAAGAATATGGAGGCCAAAGATCCAAAAAGTCTTTTATATATTGTTCTAGCCCTTCTATTTATAGTTGGAATCATCCGTCATAACCACCAAATTTAGAAAGAATGACTAAAACGTAGCATCTGAGATAATAGGGAGGAAGAACAAGTCCTTTTAAGGCAAAAAAATCATGTTGGTACCGATCACAATTATGGTCGGTACCAACAATAATGGTCGTCCAAGTGAGTTTAGCTGCCTCATATTTTGACAAGCATCGATCTCCTAATGTCCAAGGATGCCTCACCAAATAATAAACTCAGTACTGACCATGTTGTTTTGCCCCTATTTGCTCCAAACTTCCTGAGTTGCTTCTCCTAGTTATTCCAAGCATGCCTCCAAGCTCCTGATCTATTTTGATTTCGTTTCTACATTCATATTCACTTAGAAACTGCTTGGTTGAAACATCGGATAACACTTTCCCCCAAAGTTTGCATTCATTAAACAAAGCGTGCTTTGGATCAAAACAAACAATATAGCCTTAGTTTCCCAATGGTCTCTGGGCAGCCAACCATTCTCTTTGAAGCATCATATCTATTCTGATGATATCCGTTCAACACTTCAAACAATTAGCATACCATTTACAATAACTAAGTGGAAGCTCTTACCACCTTGGAAACCATAATTCATCTTGATTGGGTATGTTTCCTCTTTTATTTTATTTCTTTTTTATCAACGGTTGAATCATGTAGGAATCAACCAAAACACATCAATACTGACATAATTTCTTAATGTACATATAAATACTTCGGACTTAGTGGAACTTCCTTTACTTGATTCCCATTTCTTATCTTATCTATTTTTCTCAAAGCTAACCCTTAGCCACTAAAGCTCCCTTGGATAATACCTTCAATGATACAACCTTCAATCACCATCACCTTTTGTAGCACTACATCGATCTCCTTGCTATTAACGAAGTTGGCACCGATCACACCCAATAAAACTTCTCACTTTTTAGATCCAAGTCAAATTTGAAGGTTGGTTCTTGCCTTAGGGTTCTGGTGTCATAGGTGTGTTGGTGTTGCTTCCGCTACCTTTATCGTTGAAATCTCATGGCTGGTGTCGGATCCGTTGCCAAACCATGTTCATCGTGGCCAAGTTGATTTACAATAGACCCAAGCCCCTACTTCACCTTTCATGTATGAATTGAGATTCCAACTTAAGGTATTCCATTTGCATAAGGTCGACAACATATCACCCCAGGTTCATTGCTAAGTTATCATTGTCCATCCATAATTGGTGTTAGCCTTGTGTTTCTCAAGAATTAAGTTTGATTTTTCCTTGTGGTTGGCTTCAATTATGGATAAATGATAAAAAAAATCATATGAAAGTGTTGTGGTTAATTTTACGAGCTTTGGCGAATGTAGGTCAATAGTTCAATTTTGATGAGATGGTAATGAAGAATAGTCACATTAAATGCACCATGTTATCCATATTGGATAAATCCATATTGCAAGTTACACATGACAATCCTATGTTCCTGCAAAGAAAGCTCTATATCGCTCTGAACAACGGTTCCATTATCATTCACTTTGTGATAACGAGTAAGATCCGACATACAATTTCATCATGTAATGGAGCTCATTTACTAGCACGAGTGAGCTATCAACGTAGAATGTTCCATAAGCCATGCCTTGAACAAAGGATATACACTGCATAGATTGACACTTCACACCGCCCTGGTTAATTTTCATAATCCGATTGGCCAACACATGTCGATATCTATTAGAAACTGCAGTTAGCTACTCGGGCATTAATTAAAGCACCATTTCAAAATAAAACAAACCCGACCGCATTCATTATCAAGCTTTTTAGTTCATAATGACTCGATAACCTCCTCGCCTTAAAGTTAATACCGATCTATCTACCGCTAATGAGCCTAATGAGCCAGTTCTTCTACCGCTCCTGAGCCAGTTCTTCCACCACTCAAGCCTCTATGTCTATTCCATCTGAAGCAATGCATACTATTGCTCACAAACTTCAAATGCAAGTCATTATAATGGCGTAACCTCAAGACCAGCCTCCACTAGGTGAGCAATGTGCCTCAAGGGTTTTGGATAACCCTCCGGATCAACCTTCATTGCTGTTGACCGCAGAGTTGTTTCATTCTATTTTCCACCCTCACATGATTCCAAAGAGCGATGTTTTATTACTGATAATTGTTCAGTGAGCACACAACCCACCTTAGATCTACACAACATGTAATAAATATGTGTGTTTATTCCATCCTTCAATGGATTCCTTAAATTATTCTTGTAAGAGATTGGGTTGGCTCCAACACATGTACAACCCAATGGATATGCCCTATTGAATTCCTTGGGCATCCTCTTCATGATGAGATTGCATCATCCCACAAACTTCAAGAAGCTTTCATATCACTTAAGTTTCAAAAAGAGAGTGGACTCGCCTTCATTGTCGATCCTCGAAGCTTATAACCATTGTAAAATTTCAAGACATTCCATAACAGACATGACTACTTCAAAAGAAAATAATTCTTCGTCGCTGTTCTTATGGTTTCAACTACCTCTGTTTGTTTAGATGTAAGTTTCCCCTTGTACCATCTTTCTTTCAATCAGATTTTCCTTATGCAAATGCTTAATTTCGTTTCTGTATCCTTCGCACTTTCCCGATCGAAATAACAACAGTAACAACCTGGTATTTAAGAATAATTAATAATAATTATTGTTTAATTAATTAAATTATTTTGGAATTAAAAATGGATAATTCAAAATTATTTTAGAATATTGAATTTTGTAATAAGGAAACTGGTAATGAAATCAAATAGTTTGAGAATACTTGTTTGTTTTAAAATTTATGAAATAAATTTAAAAGAAAATAATTAACTAATGGATTTAAAATATGATTTTTTTAAATTGGATATTTTGGAAATAGAGTAATGTAAATTAATTCTTTGGAATGGAAGAATAAGTTATTTTCGTAACAGAAAACACATGAATGAACAAATTAAATTATTTGTAGATAAAAATCATTTTACAAATGAAGTTTGAATTTAATTAATAAATGAATTCAAATAAAATGGTTTAATTAAATAGACAAAGTTATGGAAAATAATCTAATAAAATAAATGATGTTGAAATTTATTTAGTGGCATAATTGAATTTTATTAGGCTTGAGTATATTTATTTCATGAAGTAAAAGAAACAAAGAAAGTAAAGAAAAGAAGAAAATAAATGGAAGCGCGATATATCTTAGCCTAAAAATTCAATGCCCTAGTTCTAAGATTTCATCATCTCACTATGCTCCATTTCCGGAGTTCTCCATATTCCTAATGCTTCTTCTTCATTTAAAAATATAACTCATGAATTTTCTATTTGACAAGGAGAGAATTCAAAAATAAAATTAGTTTAAAAATAACATAAATTATTATTAATCCTCAAATTCAAATATATGATTCCAGAATTGTATATTCTTGAACAAGAAAAGGATGAAGATTGATTTACAATTCTTTATTTTAAGCAAAAAGTGGCTGCTAAGCTTGGAAAACTAATTTCTCTTAAATTTTAACGAATTAATCGGTGTCATTTGAAGCGTTAGCCTTAGGAAGTGATGAAGAATTTTTAAAGTGAATTTGGGGTCACGCGGTCGCTGCTGAAAAAAGGGTTCTAAACTAGGGTTGGACATTGGTGAGGATTTCAGTGGGATTAGTTTGAAGTGATTGAAGCGTTGGATTCGTGGTTGAGAGAAGGATTACTAGTGCGAGTTGGGAATGTGCGTTTACACTAAAGATTGTGACTTATACTATCACCTGTAGCTAAACGAGGATGATGTGTTTCGATTGGATTGTCCAGCAAAGTTAGCGTTGGTGTGAGCGAGTCGGGTTGATGAAGAGAGGGTCATTGGCGAAGTCAGGAGGTGATTTCGTGTTTCTTAGCCCTGTGTCACCATGTTTCCATGCACGCTGAAGGTCGATGTGCACCTATGTATGCTGAAGGAGATGTAAGATTGAGAAGATGAAGAGGAAAAGAAAGCGGTCGCTTTAGGTAAGCAAATTTCTTCACCACTTTGTATGAATGTTATTTTATATTCAATACTGAAACCAATATATGAACTAGGATCTAAACAGTGCTAGGGTCAAGCAAACAAATCAATTTTTTTATAAAGGGACCTTGATTGTTAGAAAACACATGTTTGTAGAATTGATTTCTTTCTGAATTGCATAAATCTAAAGAAAAGAAGGTGGAACATAAAAAGTATGTATACGTGGACTAAAAATCATGTATATTATACATATAGACTGAAAAGTATATGAAAATTTTTACTCTTATTTCACCGCAACCAATAATATTATTTATATTTCAATCCAACATAAGGCATCAAATAGGAATCAAATAACCTATTAAAAATTAAGGATATCAACTGCGCTAGATTTTTAATAGTTATACAATTTATTGTTTAATTAGTAATTCATTTTTTTGTTATTAATCACACACACACACACACACACATATATGCGTGCGTGCGCGTGCGCGCGTGTGTATATGTGAATGGCCTCTGCATGTTTCCTTGCTTGTATTGTTATTTGGCATAAGGGTGTCTATATGTTTTGGCTCTATTCATTTGTGGAATTGCGGTATGTGTAGCTGTTTGAGTGTTATCCTCTGTGTGTGTATGTGTATGTAATCTTGTTTGTGTATGTTTACATAATCCCATATAAGAGCATATGTCCAATTTGCTTACTTATAAGCAAAATATGTGTATTTTTAGTTGTTATAATTTAAAAGTAAATTAAACAAATATACATAAATATTAATATATGCATATATCTATATATATACGCACACACTTTGATATTATATATATGACTACAATCCTAACTTAACGTTGAATAGACTAATAAAGTGAATTTAGTTGATATTACAGTTCCAAAATATGAAATTTTAATATATAATTAATGTTTTGGAAGTATATTAAGTCGATTATGAATGTATAGGAATTGATTGGAATATGTTATAAAATGGAATTTATTTATAGAAAATTAAAAATTGATTCTTATATGTAATATTTAGTTTTATAAAATTATTTTATATTATCAAATACAAGAAAAGGATTATTATTGCTATTTATGGATACTAAATTTATCACTTAATCTTTTGAAAGATAGAGGAATTTGTTATTATTGCATAAATAATATTAAAATTTATTTTATTTAATTACATACTTAATTCTAGAATATATATATATATACACACACACATATATCATCTACTTCTAAGTAACTATTTTGTCGTGTATGATATATGTTGTAGTTTAAATATGGATTTATATATATGTGTGTGTGTGTATTGGATTAATAATTTTATTTTTCTTTCTCCGATTTTACTTTCTTTTATATGAAATTATTTATAAGAATGATTCACCGTTGATATTGATCTGATAATATTTTTGGTATGATACGTGTAACGACCCGAAATTTTCGATCCCGAAAATTCCAGATAGTTAGAAAAAGAAGAAAAGAGATAGAAGAAGAAGAAATAGAAAACCAAACTCAGAATCTCACATTCGCAGCGGATAAAATATAATATCAAATAAAATTCTTTACACAAGGAAAGCTGTATCAGTCAATCACATTTTAATACATCAGAGTTACAACATTTTACAATCACTGGACAGTTAAAATAACTTGTTCCAAATATACAACAATATAACACGGCGAAAACACTCCATACATTCCTGCCATCCAACTCGCCTCCTGAGCTCCAAAACGTCCTTACCTGGAAATCTGTAATACTCGGTCTGGCCCGAGCATTACATCAAAGTAAAACCTGGGTCAGGCTGGAAACCAGCGTGAGTAAACCTATCTAACATGAAATACAAAAGTATAAAACTTAAATAAACCCGGGGTAACTCATATCATTTTACAAATTCACAAATTGATATAGAGATCCCTTATTTCACACATCAATTTCTAAGTACCTAAACTTAGATTAAAGGGTCTAATTTACTTAAATCATTCCACTTCCATTCAATTGATTTCA
The DNA here is from genome assembly GCA_030765085.1 of Allium cepa. Classification (NCBI taxonomy): domain Eukaryota; kingdom Viridiplantae; phylum Streptophyta; class Magnoliopsida; order Asparagales; family Amaryllidaceae; genus Allium; species Allium cepa. Next base: position 301,504,846 of record CM060945.1, on the reverse strand, counting down.
CATATCAATCTATATAGAATCGATGTGGTTTCGGGTATTTACTAATACCAACTCCGGTCTTTTCGAATCCAAAGTCGTCTAAACCCAAGTTGTTCATTTAAATACAATTCAACTTCAATTACCGGATAACAATTTTACACAGTAATTCATAATTGATAGATAATCACATTATCACTGTCCATCCAACATATCATATCGCAAAGCAATTCATATCAGATATATCAACCAATCCAAAGCACTTATCATCAGTCAATCATTCATAAGCAAGATTGATCACTTCCACTAATTATATTAATTAATGATCCTCTAATTACTTCCATTAGTTAATTATTCTTAGATTTCATTTAATAGTTAACCTTTAACTTAATTACTATAACAACCCGCATATTTATCGAATTTATATTTAAATATTTTATTTAACTATTTTATCGATACTCGAAAGTTAGTCCGAAAAGCTACCTTTTGCATACGGTCGAATTAGGACTTAGGACCACTCCCATTGAGTTCAAAACGCCGTTTGCGATCTTTTTAAGTGTAAACTTCGATATGTTTGGAGATAGTAGAATTTTGCTACTTTTCACTTAGGGCTTTGGGTTTAGGTTGGGTTCAGCCCAATGTTCTAACTTAATACCCCAAACTGAAACCCCCTCTTCATTCACTCCCTCTTCCTCTACTTTCAGTTCTAAAGAGATTAATGGTGGAAGAGAATGGGAAATAGAAATCCAAAACCCTAGTTTCCATTTGCAAATCAATTTCTAGCTCCAAATTCAAGAGAACCCATTGGTAAGCCTTCTCTTCATCTTCTCCAACTCATTCTCTCTTTGATTTCAGAAATTTCCTAAACCTAATTTAGGAAATGTTTCTCTTTTAAGCTTAGATTCAAGCTTCTTGTGTTGAGATTGAAGTGTGGTTGATCTTCCTTCGTCTTCAAGCTTCTCATTCATTGTTTTCGGGTTCAAAGGTGAGATTTTTATCTCACATCTTAGTCTATGTTTATCTCCGATTGTTAGGTATGAATTCCTAACACTTATTCTTGTGCAATTGCTTTTGGTTTGGATTGATTTGGTGAATATTCCAATTTTTAGTGTTTTGGGTTCAAATCTTTAAAAATCATAACTTTGATGTTTTGATCATGTTTTTGGTGATGAACCAAAGAGCTTCTATGGCCGGGTAGTCGATTGGCGTAAACCCTTAGTGCCGTTGCTCGACGGTTTGCAAATTGAGGGAGCTTGCACCTCTTTTGAAATAGGGTAGGAAGTGCAAGTATACAGGTTCGGCCGACCGAGCTCAGGGTCCGGTCGACCGACCTGCTACCCAGGCACTTCCTGCCTCTGTTTAGGAAGTGCTGGTTACAGGCTTCGGCCGACCGAGCCCCTGGGCCGGTCGACCGACCTGGTGCCCGAGCACTTCCAACCTCTGGTTCGGTCAACCGACTCAGGGAGTCCGGTTGACCGACCTGCTCCTATCTGCCAACTATGCCTTTTTTGCCTAGTTGTTTGAATTTCCAACTTTAATCGATTCGTGTTGTTTCCCTTTTGTTGTTATCATTTATTATCGACTTTGATGACTTATTTTCTTCGAGAATTCTTGGAATATCCATTTCGATGGATTCGGTACCGATTTCTTTGGATTCTATTCACGTCTTCGAATATGAATTTTAGTGATTGATTGTTCCTACAATCTTATTTGTGATTTGTCACTTTAAAAATATAAAGGTTTTCTATACTAGTAGTAAATATCAAAACTCTTTCTTCAAATGATTTCAACACTATTTTATTACAAAGCTCGTTTTCTTAAACCATTTTCCAATCTATTAGTATATACAAACCTTTACCTCACTCAGATGAGAAATCTAATTAAACGACTTAGTAAAACAAGTGGTATGAAACGCTTGCGTTTACTTCGTTGGTTAATTCTTGGACTTATTCGATTGAATCTCTTGTGACAATTTTCTAGTGGAGATCTACAGTTTGTTCGTAAATATTTAAGTTAAGCAAGTGGTTATGGGACATGAAGCCAAACTCATATATTTACTAGCTTAGTGTAATTGACACTTCTCTTTGATCATGACGATCATTTTATGGTTTAGACTAGCAATGTGCGATGTCTCTTTGTGTATGTGGAGGAATGTTCCTCATTTTATTGAGCTTCGTCTCATTTCTTTCATGGATCGTACCTATCTAGGTGCGCCGATGTTTGTTTACACATGGGTCGTACCTTTCTAGGTGCGTCGATGTTTATTTATGCATGGGGTGTATCTTTCTAGGTGCATCGATGTTTATTTACTTCGTGGAGCAATCGACTCAATAAGTCGGGACATGGAAACTTGATTACTTAAGATCTGAGAATCCTTTAAAACTGAAGTTTGCAACTTATTTTTGATGTTTGATTGAATTGTTAGCTTGATCTCAGGTATAAAAACTTGGAAACTGAAGTTGTATTTCCTTCTGATTCTCAGGTTTGCAAATTTGGTCACAAGCTTTCGATTTGTTTGAGTTTCTGGTGGATTGAAAAATGTTTTGCAGATTCTGGTTGAAGATTAGTTTTGATTAGTTGAGAATGTTTAACAGATCTGAGATTTCTTTGTTTTGAAATGAAGAATAGGAAAAGATTTGAAGAAAAAGGGAAAGATGCATATATAGATTAAATTAAGATCTATTAAAAATAAAAAGGAAATAAACTAAATGGTTGACACTTGTTAAATTACTTTAACATTTGTCAATTACAAAATTCAAGCATATTACACATGTTACAATATGAATTAATCTATTAACATTTGTAATTATGCATTTTTAATTTACTTTTAAATGTTTTTATAAAGCTTTTAATTTTATTTTCCTATTTAATAAATACTTTCTTAATTTATATAAATAAAGTACTTTAAGGAAAATAATATAAAACAAATCTTATTCCTATATTTTTAAACCCAAAATATTTAAAATAATTATCTTTTAGATTTAAATTTAAATCCAAATTCAAATTCATTTTCAATTTAAAGTCCAATTTTGAAATCAACTCAAATATATGTATGTATTAAGCAACACAAATTTAATTTGTAATCAATAATTCTATTTTAGAATCTATGTGTATATATATATATATATAACACAGTTACAAATATAAATATTTATTTGGTCAGATTCATCCGTTCAATCTATAATTCAGTATTTCTATTAATTAACCCAATTATATTATCAATTACAGATTCCCAGAAATTCGGGTTATCACATTCCTCCCACCTTAGAATCATTTTGTCCTCGAAAAGGAACGAAGCCAGAATTTATTAAAATAATTAATATTAATTAAATCACTTTTGATCATTTTTAAAATACTTTAAAATCTATATAATTTTGCCAAAATACTTTTATAACTCGATGTTTCAGCATGTCTGTTCTCATTCTTACAGAAATTCGGTCATACGTTGATCAGACGTAAGACTGAAAAATCTATAAGTACTTGGTAAACCCGTTTCAACACCCAGTGACAATACTTGGAAAATAATTTGAAAATATAGAAAACATTTTTGAAAATAGAGGAAATATCTTTGATGAGAATGCTCTGGAAATCATCCCCCATCCATGGTCGCAGTTACATCTTGGGTTACGTTGCCATCGCAGCAAAAGTCCATGTAACTGTAGGCACTCCGCGCCCCCCGATTGCTCCATGGAACCCACAACAGATCGCAGTTACATTACAGGGTTACGTTGCCATCACAGCAAAAGTCCATGTAACTGTAGGCATCAACGCCCTCGATTTTCGCTGCCAAAAATGAAACTTCTCCACTCTCACATAGGTCGCAGTCTATCGATGTAAAATCAAACGCAGACTGTTGGCTCTCAGCAGCACACACGACTTTTGCTATGTTACCATAGGTCGCAGTCTACCAATGTAAAATCAACACGTAGACTGTTGGCTCCCAGCAGCACACACGACTTTCGCTATGGTCTGCAGTAGATCGCAGTGACATTGAGTTACACTATCGTCACAGCATAACCCAAATGCCTCTGTAAGCCTCAGCATCCCCGACTTTCACTACACACTACACATAATCCTCAGGAACTAGTTTTGTCCGGACTCCTCACAGGATCAACTTTAGAAACCCCCTTAGGGTTCAAGGCAGTACCAACCTATAGTATTCCTGAGAAGTTCATTTCAAGGGAGGGCCTTTTTCTACAGAGCCATTTTCAAAACACTTTATACTATATATATATAGTATCTTCCAAATCATACACCCAGTGTGAATCTCATATAAATCTCCTTTCAAAATTGATTATCCTAAAACTAATAATTCTCAAACTAGGCTTTTCAAATTCCAATACTGATTTTACTCAAAAATCAAAAGCCTTTCCAAATCCAAAGGTTCCAAAAACCTTTCCCCAAAATCCTCATAAGATCCTTTATATATATATATATATATATATATATATATATATATATAACCTTGAAAAATCATTGGATCGTTTCAAACTTGTATAAATTTCCTTTTATACTTCAAAACATTCCAAACCCTTTTCTTTTGGCAAAAGATTCAACAAGAGGAGATTTATCTTATATAATAAAGATATATAACTTTGTTTGTTCCAAATCAAATATTTAAATTTGATTACTCTATAAAGTCACTCACCAGTTTACTTACTTCCATAAAGTAAATTTTTACCATAAAAATATCCAATTTCCACTTTTATTCATTGTATATTTCACAAAATATATTTTTCGTTTCAAAAACCATTTCACATTTCTTATCCACAAATTCCCAGTATCAATTTCATTCAAATCCGTACGATGTACACATATCATCCGTATGCCATATCAATCTGATCGCTCACTCGATCACATAATTTCACTTCCGAACTAATGTCGTCCACCCAACTTCCTAGTGCGGACTCAGATCTGACTTCTTGATCAGAAACTGTCATTCTTCTTGCATAGTCATAACTATGATAGAGAATATCTTGAACTAATCAACAATCCTTATCCAGGTTCGCCGTCGAAAATTGAGTGAAAAATCCCAACTCGGATCGATGTAATTCTGTGCTCGAGTCTGGATCAAATCACTATGCGAATAGAATACTATATGTACATCCTACGTATTTATCTTTATTGGTTATTAGCCAAACCAATCTTCTTTTCTTTTCACATTTCCTTTAATTCTATTCATTTATTCGTAATTTCTTCAATCCCATACCATTTGGATTATTGCTTTAATCCTTATCTCTATTGGTAATTAATCATAAACAGTTTGCACTCTTACCAGCTTATATTTGGAAAATAGCTTGAAAAGTTAAATTAGATAAGTAGTTGAAAAATAATTATTAATTTGTAAAATAGCTGTAAAATAGTTAAGTAATTATAAAATAGTTGGAAAATAGTCAAATAGTTATAGAAATTTTAAAATAATTGCAAAATAGTTGCAAAATAGTAGTTGTTATAAAGTAGTTGAAAAACAGTAATTAATTTATAAACAGTTGATTTTTTTTAAATATTTTAAATAGTTTCAAAAATAATTGTAAAACAAGTATAAGATAGTTTTGGATTTAAAAAGAAAAGTTGTATTGTAAATAGTTTGGAAAAATAGTTTTGTACTAAAACAATTTATTTTGAAAGTATTCCAGAGTCAAATTGTTCAATTCCCAACCTCCATTTCCAATCAATTCTATTTAAATTTCCACATCCGTTTAAATTGACTCAGTTCCAATTTAAATAACTTCAATTTCCATTGAAATTGATTTAACTCCAATTCAATTTGAATTAATCCTCAATTTCTTTCCTAATATTCAAGTAAATTTCAAATTTAACCAATTTCGATTCATATCAATTCCAGTTTGAATTAATCCCAATTCCCATTTGAATTTTTAAACTTATCCTTCTTCAATTACAATTCCAATAAATTCAAATCAAATACAATTTGAACTAATTCAATTCAAATTTCAAATTTAAACCATCCCGAATTATATGACTTCGAGTTACATTTTTAAATGTTGATTTAATCCTTTAAATCAAATCAGCTTATATCTTTAAACCATCAAATTTTGAATCCAAATTCCATTTTTAACCTATTTCAAAGTTCAAATTATAATTCAAACCCTTTTTTTTAAACAATTTAATCTTTGAAATTCAATTTATCACCAAATTTCAATTTTGGAACAAAACCTTTGAAGTTTTATCTTAAACATTCAAATCTTAAGTCCAAAATGATTCCAGTTTATCTTAATAATGGATATATTACAACACCTCATTTCTTTATTCATTTGAACAAATCCAATTCACAATTTAAAGATTATTAATAACAATAGGATGATATCATCCAGTTTATTTTAAAATATTCATCCATTTTCAATTCTCAGATCTCAACCCATTTTGAGATCACACAAACTCCTAATACAAATCTACCATTTAACTTCCCAAATTAAATCTTAATTTCATCTTGAAATTTCCAAATCAGGTTGATCATTCAAACTTATTTAAATTCTTCTAAGTTAAATTCAATTTAATCCCGTTAACCTTACTCAAATTTGAATTCTCCATTTCGAATTTCAAAATTCTTCCCACTTACAAGTTCAAATACTTATCACTTTTGGGTATCACATCTTATTCCAAATTTAGAACTCAACATTAAGAGTTTATTTCAAACCATCTTTGATATTATGCATATCCATACATATACATATTTATTTCTGAACCAACCAGGCTATACTTTAAAATTTAAACCATCTTTGGTTTTTAATCTAAAACAAATTCATTTAAATCTTCAAACAACTCTTATTTGAAATAGGACCTTTTATTAAAATACATTAGATAATATTATTTATTATTTCTTTATCACTTTGAAACAATTTTCAAATTCTGGACCCGGATTTATAACTTCACAATTTAGATCATCTTCAGTTCCAATTTATAAGTCATACTTCCGTAAATGTTTTACTTCCCTAAACATTTCATCATTTTAGGATAATAACCAAGATTATCATAACTGAAAACCAATTCATTATCATCTTATTCTAAAACTCCTTCCTAAATTCAAGATTTAAATTTCAATTTGAATCCTTTTCAAACTTATCTTTATTTAATTTCAATTTGGTTGTATTTCTATTACCACATAATTTAATTCCAATAATTTAACAGCCAATTACCTTAATATTTATTAGAAATAAATATTACTTTACATATCAAAATATATTCTTATTTAAAATCATTTAAAATCCTTATATAAGAAAATATCAACTACGCTCTCATATATATTTATACACTCAACTCATTCTAGGGTACTATTGACCCTGTCCTTAATGAGTAATCCCACTAGAGCCAAGGTTCTCGCTTAACCTTCTGCTCTGATACCAAATGTAGCGACCCGAAATTTTCGATCCCGAAAATTTCAGATAGTTAGAAAAAGAAGAAAAGAGATAGAAGAAGAAGAAAAGAAAACCAAACTCAGAATCTCACATTCGTAGCGGATAAAATATAATATCAAATAAAATTCTTCACACAGGGAAAGCTATATCAGTCAATTACATTTTAATACATCAAAGTTACAACATTTTACAATCACTGGACAGTTAAAATAACTTGTTCCAGATATACAACAATATAACACAGTGGAAACACTCCATACATTCCTTCTATCCAGCTCGCCTCCTGAGCTTCAGAACGTCCTTACTTGGAAATCTGTAATACTCAATCTGACCTGAGCATTACATCAAAGTAACACCCAGGTCAGGCTGGAAACCAGCGTGAGTAAACCCATCTAACATGGAATACAAAAGTATAAAACTTAAATAAACCCGGGGTAACTCATATCAATTTACAAATTCGCAAATTGATATAGACATCCCTTATTTCACACATCAATTTCTATGTACCAAAAATTAGATTAAAGGGTCTAATTTACTCAAATCATTCCACTTCCAGTCCATTGATTTCACATATCAATCTATAAAGAATCGAAGTGGTTTCGGGTATTTACTAATATCCGACTCCGGTCTCTTCGAATCCAAAGTCGTCTAAACCTAAATTGTTCATTTAAATACAATTCAACTTCAATTACTAGATAACACTTTTACGCAGTAATTCATAATTGATAGATAATCACATTATCACTGTCCATCCAACATATCATATCGCAAAGCAATTCATATCAGATATATCAACCAATTCAAAGCACTTATCATCATTCAATCTTTCATAAGCAAGATTGATCACTTCCATTAATTATATTATTTAATGATCCTCTAATTACTTCCATTAGTTAATTATTCTTTGATTTCATTTAATAGTTAACCTTTAACTTAATTACATACATTAATCAACCTTGATTAATCACAATTAGAAATTAACTTTCCTTAATCACTCTATCAATTAAACCAACTCCTTGATTAATTATATTAATTAATCCTTCAATTATACTGAGTAATTATCACTTAATTACTTACCTTAAGTAATTATCCCTTAATTACATCCCATCAAGCAATTTCCCTTAATTAATTACATCAAGTAATTATTCATTAATTATTTCACTAAGTAATTATACTCCATTAATTACATTAAGTAATTATAATTAATCTCATCATTACGTAATCCTCTTTAATTAATTAAACTTAATTAATTAATTTATCAATTAAAATTAATCATATTAACTTAATTAATTACACCGAGTAATTAATTTCCTTTAATTACTTCATTGAGTAATTACTCTAATCATCTTCTTAACATTAAGTAATTAACCTCTTAATTACTTATTACTTAATCATTTCTTAATTGATTAACCTTGATTAATAAAATATTAATTAAGTAATTAATTATACTAAATTAATTACACAAATTAATTTATCTTAATTAAGTTACCCAAATTAATTTTTTTAGTTACTTAAGTAATTATACTTTAATTACTTTAGTTAAATAAATATGATCAAATTAAATTACATTAATTCTTAATTTCTATTTTAAAATAAATTAAATTTTAAAACTTGAATATGATTTATTAAAATCATCATTCTTTGATTCAAGTTAAATACTTTTTACTTCAATCATAATTTTATTTCAACAACTTAATTTAAGCTGAAACATCAAAAACTAATTACAAATTTATTCTAAAATAATATTTATCAAAACCTTTTTTCTAAAACAAGATTTAAATCTTTAAAATCCTTACCTTAAAAATTTAAATATGTTTTAAACATCAATTTCTCACTTAAATCATTTTATACATTTAAAATTGTTTAAAACTTTGCTTAAAAATTTGGTTGCTTTTTAAAATTTGAAATCATTTTGGTTAGAATGTTCTGAACCAGTTTTAAAAAATTCTGGAAACAAACGACTCGAGCAAACTACAGATTCTCGAGTAATATAGCAAAATTCTCGAGACAAAATTGTGCAAATACGAGACAAAATTGTGCAAATACGAGACAAAATTGTGCAAATTCGAGACAACCAAAACAACAACTTCTCCATTTTGACACTCCGAGTCGAACACGTGAAAATTCACGAAACACTTCGAGACCACTCCCTATCATCTTCGAATTCGATCCAAGTTCCTCAATACCTCAAAAATCAAAACAGAACTGACACACACTCGAGATGTTGCACGTGCGTCAGCCATCCCAGGCACTCTGATCAACTATACCAGCCTCGTCCCATCGACGACGATCTCCACAAGCCCTTCGACCCCTCAGATCCAAAAATATTATCGTACAACAAAATCGAGCATCTAGTTCAACACAGGAACCTAAACCATATCGACAATATACGTTCGCCATGACGATCACGATGATCAGAACCTATGTCCCTCCAACCAAAAATCTTCACCTATCCATGCAGCAATTCCCACACTCGCGATGATCTCCGATTCCCCAAGGCCTACACCATGGCCTCACGAATATCGACGTTCCAGTTCGAACTTCAAACCCTAGTTCATCATTTTCCCACCACCCCGGCCATTGGAAAATTCGCCTCCCTTTTTCCCAAGATCGACAGCCTTCCTGCTATCTTCACTGGAAATCTCGATGGTGATGATCACCTCGATCATGTGAATTTGATGATAGACCAAATTCTGGTCTACTCGATCTATACTCATTTATACAATCTTAAAAATCAAGATTTTCATATTAAAATTCTTAACTTTTAACTACAAATTAATCTATATAATCAAAACATGAAATTATAGTGATTTATTTTTGACCCAAACTGGCTCACCACTGTATTTTCTTGATTTTTGATTAATTCCTAAATTAAAATTCTTGAATCTATTTTTAGAATTGGTATCACATTGTTATAAACATACTTCATTCAGGAATCAAGGCTAATTCTAAATGTATGAGGGAATTTAGATTTTTTAAAAAAAAATTGTTTTAGTCCTGTGCACATAACAAAACAGTATGTATATATATATATATATATATATATATACAGATATATACACATTTAAACAGTGATAGTGAAAACATTTATCCAAATAAAATCATCATGCAAAACAATCACACCCTTCCTATGCAAATTTATCACATGCATTTCTAGAATCATTGATAAAACTGTTTTTAAATTAAGGATTACTCACCTGTTATAGTTTGAAGCAGAGAGCTTTAAAACAGAAGCCTAGAAACTGGAAGCTACTACTCTTTTGAAAATTGAAAACTTTATTACTTAAGATCTAAGAATCTTCTAAAACTGAAGCTTGCAACTTTTTTTTGATGTTTGATTGAATTGTTAGCTTGATCTCAGGTAAAAAAAACTTGGAAACTGATGTTGTATTGCCTTCTGATTCTCAGGTTTGCAAATTTGGCCACAGGCTTTTGAGTTGTTTGATTTTCTGGTGGATTGAAAAATGTTTTACAAATTCTGGTTGAAGATTTGTTTTGATTAGTTGAGAATGTTTAACAGATTTGAGTTTTCTTTGTTTTGAAATGAAGAATAGGAAAAGATTTGAAGAAAAAGGGAAAGATGCATATATAGATTAAATTAAGATTTATTAAAAATAAAAAGGAAATAAACTAAATGGTTGACACTTGTTAAATTACTTTAACATTTGTCAATTATAAAATTTAAGCATATTACACATGTTACGATATGGATTAATCTATTAACATTTGTAATTATGCGTTTTTAATTTACTTTTAAATGTTTTTATAAAGCTTTTAATTTTATTTTCCTATTTAATAAATACTTTCTTAATTTATATAAATAAAGTACTTTAAGGAAAATAATATAAAACAAATCTTATTCATATATTTTTAAACCCAGAATATTTAAAATAATTATCTTTCAGATTTAAATTTAAATCCAAATTCAAATTCATTTTCAATTTAAAGTCCAATTTTGAAATCAATTCAAATATATGTATGTATTAAGCAACACAAATTAAATTTGTAATCAATAATTCTATTTTAAAATCTATGTGTATACATATATACAACACAATTACAAATATAAATATTTATTTGGTCAGATTCATTCGTTCAATCTATAATTCAGTATTTCTATTAATTAAACCAATTATAATATCAATTACAGATGCTCAGAAATTCGGGTTATCACAATACGATGATGACATCTTTCTATTTATTTTATGAGATTTCATTTCTGTATGAAGAGAAATTCAAATAAACGGTTTAGTGATACCGTCTGGTATTATTACTACATAAAACTCCTTTCGACTTAGTCGAAACCTATTTGAGAAAAGATAAAGAAGAACAAAAAGAGAAAGCCCCAACTACACCTTTCGAATGATTCGAAGGGATATACCCAAAGTTTGAAAGCTTCATAACCTTTTGAAGGTGTCAAAAGGATGCTACAATCGAGATCTAGAAGGTTCTTACCTTTCCAAAGAGTCGAAGGAATCGAAAGCACCCTTCAGCCTTCAGTAACCACCTTTCAAAGCAGACAATTCTACATGCTTGAGGACCTTTCGAATGAGTTAAAACAACACCTTTCAAAGACAATGAAGGTCAATTCTTCAAATACGCGCCAAATCTTTCGAAACCAAAAGTTTCGCCTTCACTCAAATCGATCGAAAATAATTATTGTCCTAAACAACCCCTTCAAAAGCTTTAATAAGCCTTTCGAACCGGTCGAAGCCATTGCGATCCAAGAGGGTTCCACATCAAGTCACAGACAAGAATTCAAAAACAACCAACACTATTGAAACCACAAAACAAAGCCTATCGATAGAGTTGGAAGTTCTTATAAGACAACACGAAGAAGAGAAGCACAAACATTCCTTTCGACAAAGACAGAAGCATATTAAGAGTTATTGCGGTAGCTACCTTTCGACCAAGTCGAAAGCTTTAGGGTCAAAAGGTGCTGACCCGCAACTATAAATAAGACCTAAGGGGTCTGTTTTAGGGATCCGAATCTGGCCATTCTAAACTTGTATTTTCTTAATAAAATGGTTGTAAAACCTAATTTCTAAATTGATTTAGGGATTTTGTGAAATAAAGTCTTCTTTAGCTTGCGAAAGGGAAGTCTTATATCTTTCAGATTACTTTACTGTTTTTAGAGCTTTTGTTAGGTTTAACCTTGTGTTTCAGGTGTCGCCTATATCAAAAGATTCTTCCGACACAGTCAAAACATGGCGTATTCAAATAACTTCGGTTAAATGCTTCAAGCTACCTTCCTCTGGGCAACTGCTTTCGACAAGGCCAAAACCTAACCATAGTCCATATAAAAACTAGGATTGATATAACGAACCTAAGGATCTTGCTTTTAACAAGGTCAAAAACCCTACCTCAGATCTTTGAGAAAATTTCAAGCCACTCAACAACTTACGCCCTCGATAAGGACGAAACCCTCAAAGTCGGTCCTCACCCAGTGATTTCAAAGACTATCTATATGAATTCTGCTTCCAGTTCGAAAGGCGAGCTTTCGAAGGGAAAACCCAGTTATCTCAGTAAAGTTGAAATGCTGATACGGAAAGGAAATAACCATTTCGACTAAGTTAAAAGGTCGATCTGAGAAACTTTTTATTACAGCAATCGACTCGAGAGGAAGTTCAGGGAGTGTATACCAATTCCACTCTTTCGCATCTACCTAAGGGATAAAACTTGTTCCATAACACAACTCTGGGGTATCGACAAGATTTCTTATTAACATTTTGGTGCTAGAAGGAGGACTCAAACCTCCGACTTGGTTAAACACCCACATTATTTGTCTCTAACTAGACTTACTCGAATCTTAAGCTTATCTACATTGGCCTAATGACATCATAACAAGAAGAATTATAAAATCTGAACAAGGATCATCTAAACCATATGAAATAATGTTCCCCTCAAGAGCCATCAAGGATTCCAACCAAAATGAAGAGCAAAGGCTAAGGCTAGAAGCTCTAAGAATTATAAATGAGAAAAGAGCGGAATCATACAATCTTAAGAGATGGAGCTTAAACCACTTTCATATTGGCCCTACCCTATCTTTGCCTTAGGAAAAAGGACAAAAGGAAGTGATAATTTGTTCTATCAAATGAGAAGATCCATCAAACATTATTCCAAAGGCACGATCTTTGAAAAGAGATAATGGCTAACTATAATGCCTTTGCATAAAGTGGCAACAGATTAATACCAGAACACATTTTGATACAAGAATATCAGAGGGTGGAAAAAAGAAAAGTAATCGAAGACTATGAAACTACAAGGCCAAGTACAAAAAATCAAAGATCCATCCTCAAGAATCAAGCTTCAAATCAAGACTTCGCAAAGAACTCAACTTGACAACAGCCATGGAGAATGTCTACTTGCTAACCGAGGATGAGCTTAACTATCGGCCATCATAGAAAAAGTGGCCAAAACATGGAAGGAATCTCGTAGGATCCTACTGTTACTACCACATGATGAATGACCATAAAACTAATCATATCAGAGCCCTAGAGGGGAGGATAATCAATTTCTTTCGACAAGGAAAGATTAATGAATTTGTAAGGATAGCTTGAGAAAAATCAATAAAGGGTAACTTTTCTAAGAAAATTCTATATGGTTGGGAGTGAAATACTTCCTATATTTAGATACTACCTAAGATGGTAGAAAGCCTCTGTCCACGCCAAGATGGCCAGCATCCTGGAGGGAGGGTAGAGTAAGTCTTTAACCATGTCATAAGATGTCCAGGTTAAAGCACCGAGCAAGCCCTTGGCCATGCCTCTGATCATGTTAAGGCACCTCCTAAAGGGAGGACAGAGTAAGCCTTTGTCAGTGCCATTAGATGGTCGGGATAAAGCACCAAACAAGCCCTTATCGTGCCATGCTTTGGCCAGGGCAAGGCACCTCCTGGAGGGAGGACGGAGTAAGCCTTTATCTGCGCCATAAGATGGCTAGGGTAAAGTACTGAAGAAGCATTTGTCCCCAACACACTATGGCCAAGGTAGGGCTCCATCTGAAGGGAGGTCGGGTAAGTCCTTGGTTCCAACCTTTAAGATGAGCTAACCAAGAGCACCAGATAAAATGGACTAAGATGTCCAAGCCCAAAGAAGAGGCTCAAAAAACAATATACTAAGATGTCCAAGCCAAGAAGATGCTCAACAAACAATGGACTAGGATGTCTGAACCTGAGAAGCGGTATATCTATAACAGACTAAGATGTATAACCCCAACAAGTGGCATAACAAATTATGGACTAAGACATCTAAGCTCGGGAAGCAGCCAATCAGATTATTACTATATACAAAGCCAAGAGGTATGCCTGTTAAAGAAGATAGAATATAAGGAGTAAAACAAAGCTCCGCCTATTAAATACCAAAATTTTGGCTTGGATTTCTCATTTCAGAACTCCATCTATTAATACCAAAATCTAGGTTTCGGGATTCTCATTTATGAATTTAATACCTAAATTTGGGTTTCAGATCTTTATTGATCATTTACGGTCTTTATTATACTAAAATCCAGGTTTCGAGATTATCACTTATAAATTCCCTGATCTGGGCATGAGATTTCTATTATGGGTTCTTATTATCGATTTTTATTTATCCATCACAAATGATTGAATCTAGGTCGAAGAATATTCTTAAGAAGATTATTATTCTGAGTTTCTACTAATACTCGAATCTGGGTTCTGAATTTCTATGTTTTCAAATTTCATTAATGCCTAAGAATGGGTCATGGGGTTTCTATTACAAATATTCAGATAATGGTTTTTGAATTCTTCCATATTCAGCTCTTTATTAACTATCTTTTAAGAATGTCTTTCTCACATTTGTACTCCTACTTCAGGATAGGATTTTCTATCAACGAATTTCATACATTCCATCAAAATGGTTTAAGTTAAATTCTTAATTATTTCTCATCATGGTTAAAGATGGGATTTAGACATTTGATATAAACTACTTTTCATGCGATGATTTACATAGATGGTATACATAGACTTATATTTCAATTTCAAGCTAACAATTGGAATATTGTTTGCTTCAACTTTTCAGGGAAATCGAAACAACAAAGAAGAATAAGAGATCCAACAAATACAGAAATCATAATATGATCTATCAAACAAGCAATTCAGAAATGACATTATAGAAAAGAATCGTAAATTGGGTGATATTTAGAAATTTTACATTATTTACATGATTTATGAAACTATTTAAAAATATACAAAAAAAGTAAATACATTCTATAAATACAAGGTCATCATAAGTCTTGAGTAGCTTTGCTCGGACTTTCAGCAATCAAAGGACCAACTATGTGATGAATTATGATATAGAGGACTTCCTTAAGTTTCTTTTCTTTCTTTCTTATCCAATATGCATCATCGATTGCATCGATATTATTTCAGAGCACAGTTGAAAGCTCTGTTCGTGCCTCTAAGGGTTTTGTTCTATCTTTCTAGTTTCGCGACGCGCTTCTGAAGAAAGTAGTTGCTGCACTCGAACTCTTGGATTTTAGCTGCATACTCGTTTATACATTGCGATTATTTAACCCTTTGTTGTTCATCAAAATGCTTAGCTACTTCAAACTTGACTTTCCTACACCATTTACCCACAATCCTCTCGTTTAAGCCAGGAAGAAGATTAGTCATTGTGGGGAATTTCTGAGCGGCAAAGGAAGCAGATCTTGTAGGTCTAATAACCAAAAGAGTAGTGCGGGGAGCCAGTAAATTGATATTATGATTATTATCTCCCATAATATATTCAAGCAATTCGCACTGGGCCTGGCTATCCTTCAATTTTATCTCTAAATCGCTTATTTGCTAAAGCAGCTCTGACATTTTCTGGTCAAAATCAATCGAAGGATTCGACTTTACTTGCCTTTTTAGCATAAAGGCCATTTCATCTATGTTGTTAATATCAGCTTCCAAGCTAGCAACTTGATCCTTAAGGTTGTTAACGATAGTCTTCTAAAGTAGGTATCTTTTTTGTCATTTTAAGGCTTCAGCATTACCATAAAAGCATGTAAATAAGATTTTTTCAAGGGGTTCACTCCTTTCGAGTTCCTTTAACAACTTACCTCGAAGACTTGTGAAGCGCAACGTAGAATCAAGTGAGAGAGGAGTTGTTGATAATTTTAACTCCTATTTAAATAGAAAAAGAAACAAAATAAAATCAAAATCAAGATGAAAAATCTCTTTAATATTATGATAAAAGACAACTCAAACAAAAATTAAACTAAAAGATACAATAGGCAATTGTTTTATATTTAAAGTTGAGAAACTGCATTTCTAACTTTATTTAATGAATGTGCTTAGAGGGTAACTGTTGAACTAAAAGGAATATTGACTCCTTTTGGAGTAATAACCGGTGGACATTTGCTAGAGTCCCACCTACCACTCGGAGGACTATCGCGACCATACATTAATTTCATATGAAATGTTCTGATCTCCTTAAGAAGCTTTTCTTTTTCATCACCAAGGAAAGCAAAGCGGAGATGTGGATATTCCAAGTAGAGTTTTTGTAAATCTCTAACGAAGTAGTATCTTGCTAGTTTCGATGATTTTCAAATTGATGCCTTTTCATGATAAAATCGTCACAGTTTGACGTACTGACTTAAATGGTCTCTAGAAACAAGTTGGTCAGACGAAATCATTCTATGATAATATAAAAAGTTAAAGCTAAGTATAAAAAGCAAGATTAATTTTTTTTTAAGAATTAATATATTATCGCATGTTTACAATTATTCATTTGGCTCATACAAAATAGACTTAGAAAATAATTCAAAGACAAATTTATCTTTATAATACTTAAACTTTTCGGGACGGAGATCCTGGGGAATGGACTTGACCCGTGGTAAGTTCCAACAAGCTCCAAGGCGCGGGTCAGATTTGAATTCATCCAAGTACTCTTATGAAAACGCCTAAGTAGGCCACCACTAAATTCGTCTAAACATGAAAAATCAAAAATTGAGGGTCTACAATAAGCCTTATATAAGAAGTTGATTAAGATATCCCTCTCTTCAATCAACATCCAAAATAAGGTGATTACCTCCTGGTTTTCTTTTAAGAGAGTGCCATAGTGCACGCGCTCTCTTCAGTAGGGGACAGCCTTTTGTTGTTTAAAAGACGCCAACAATGATGGACTTTCATCATGCCTATGATACTTATCGGAGAGTACATTGTGTTCCCTTATTTTCTTGTCTAACTCCTTATATAATCTATTTATCTTTGCTTGTTTTCTTTTTAGTTTGATTTTATAGAGGAGGACGAATTTCTTCCTTATCTAAATAAAAAAATTACACTACTATGGCTTTTGAAGTATAAGTTGTTTAAACTGAGGGGGGATAGATTTAGGCGGGGTAGCTTCATAAGGAGATGGCTCTTTTTCAAAAACTTCTGTGTTATCATCTCCATCTTTATCAAAGGCTTCGATGTGGCCTCTTCCATCACCACCTAAGCCTTGGCCGCCGTTATTGTTGTTATCATCATCATCATTATTGTTATCATCTTCGTTGTCATCGTTATTGTCGCTCTCCTCTTCGGCACTATCTTTGTTGCCTTCATCCTCTGAGCAGGACTCGACCTCAAAAGAAGGAACATCGAAAGTAAGAATCTGGGAGACATCAATTTCTTCCTTTTCAACAGCCTCAACTCCCTACTTCATCTGGTTTATTTCACCCATAACTCTATCTATGACGGCGGAATCAAGTGTAGGAAAACTGAGCTCTAGGCATTTGCGAATATTATCTGCATAGGCAAGCATCAAGGCATCTTCAAAAGATCTCAACATCATCTCCCTAAGTGTATTGTCAAGAAATTGAGATACTCGCTGTTTGGCATCGAAAATGGTATCGACGACGAGTTTCGGGAAAGCCTTCTTTCTCCTCAGCTTCTCTTTCAAAGATGCACTTTTTGCGGCCATTCGGGCCTTCTCCTCATCAAGATCTTTAATAGATAGTTACAGTGCGAAGTTCTCATCAACAAGGAGTTGATGCGCCTCCTTTCTTTCCTCTAAAGTAGTAGATTCTGACCGGGCAAGAGAACTTCTCAATTGCTCCAGTTCAGAGGTTGCTTCTTTTATTGCAAAAAGAGAAGACACTTGATTCTTTAGAGCAGAAATTTTCCTCTAAAACTTGGAGGACTCATTTGAAGATTTTGATGCTTGCTCGTGCAAAACTAGCCAACTCTTAGAAATATGAAAGAAAAAATGCAGTATGAGTTGGATAATTAAAGAAGATCAACAATGATAAAATTAATCGAAGTGAAAGTTACCAAAGATTGTTGCTCTATCAAAGAGAAGTAATGATCCGCCAAATTAGAGATGGTGGAAGGCGGGTGGATGGAGGTGAAGGACTCGGAATTCAAGGTAGACTAGGCTATCTCTTCAAAATTAACGAAAAAGGAAGAAAATGTTGGTTTTGGAGGAATACACTTTAGAGCGGGGGTCATCTCCAAAGCTTGTTCCATTTGTTCGAGCACGGCCAGAGAGCTAGAAACGATAATATGAGAGAGGGGATTGGTAGTAGTAGCAGTCTGCTCGGGTTTATCTTATGGAGCTTCAATGATTAGGATCTCCGAAGCTTTGTCAAAAGACAAATATTCCTCATTTTCTATATCAAAAACTTTGGCTATCTTCAGAGGAGGTTCTACTTCAATTGATGACGCTAGTCTCCTTTTGATGGAAATCTTAGTTTTGGAAAGAGATTGGATAATGGATAGCATACGGGAAGCAGCTAGAGGGGGAGTAGAATCGCTATCAGGCTTTGTAACCTAAGACACAGCTGTGAAGAATTCATACAGATTAAAAGTCCACAAAATAATTTGGAAAGCAAAACAGAAATTGAAAGTAAAGGCAGTGTCTATAAATTATTGGAATGGTTAGAGCAAATATGTGACATAGGATAAAAACATTCGGGTCTCACACTGAGAGGAAACGTTTACTCTTTGATGTATATTGGATCAAAAGAAGAAGCCCCAAAATCCTTTGACCGGGGGAGGGGGTGCGATAATATTTCTTCAAGTTAGAAGGGATCAGCAGCCTCAGCCGGTTTTCAATCTTATTGGAGGCTATGATAAGAGATTCCATTACTCTTTTATCAGCTTCATTGAGTTCTTTAGCGGGAGAACCTAACATAAGACAAAGATTAGACAAGAGAGGTTACAAGATAGAAGAAAAATTATGAAAATCTGAACTTACGAGGAGTAGAAAAGGTCCCACTGATATCAGGGAAGCATCTAATAAAGAAAAACTGCTTCTCCCAGTCTTTAAACTTTTTAACCCCCTCTGATACCAGTTTCTTCAGGGGGTTGCTTTGATGATTTGAAGGTTGAGGTTGCTAAGCTTGACTAGTATGATCAAGTAATTCAGCGTTTAAAGAGGTAAAGCCAGAATCTAAGGCCATTAGGTCCAGAGATAGGAGATATGTATAAACATTTAGGGACAGCTGAATGGGTGAAATCCCCAGATAAGAAAGAAATCTGGACAAGAACTCTGGAAAAGGCAAAAAACCCCCATGCCATATATGGATGGCAGTATAGGAAGACCCTTCAGGAGGATTGTTGATGGTATCAGATTCTTGAGGTGGGATAGCTTCCACACCAAAGATTCCATAGTCATTAAGGATGGCATTTACTCCATCCTAGGGCTGCATAAAGTATGGGTTGGGTCGGGTTTGACCAAATACTTCACCCAACCCGTATAGGTATGGGTTAAAGATAGTTCAACCCGTATCCGACCCTATATGAGGTTGGATATGGGTTGGGTTGAAGTATGGGTTGGGTCGGGTTTAGTAGGGTTGGGTTACATTAATCTAATACAAAAATGAGAATATAAAGAAAAATCAAAATATAATACTAAATTATTAAGCTTAAAATATCAAATTTTAGCTAGCATAAATTAAATATATCCGATTCACTACAACACATATTTATTAGAATTTCATTATAAAGTACATCATATGAAATTAATTCACTACATATTAGAGTAAGAATTCGATTTCAAAATACATTAAAATGCTCTTCGAAATCTCTTGGTCAATCCTATGTATTTTAGACTGACATCAAATATGCTTTTTGGGTATATTTTTTTTGAGAATGCATAAATTTTATTTTAGATTTTGACTGTCTTAATTTTACATGGGCTGATATTAAATTAGTTTTTTATATAGGGTTGGGTTGGGTTAAAATAGGGTTGGGTTGAACAAAATATTTCACCTGACCCATATATAGTATGGATTACAAATTGTAACCCATATCCGACCCAAATTAAGATGGGTTGGGTCGGGTTTATGTGGGTTGGGTCGGGTTGGTGGGTTGGGTCGGGTTGAGTATGGGTTGTGTGCACCCTTACTCCATCCTATGTGGATATCAAGGAGTGCTTTGAAATGGCTTCAAGCTTCTTCAGAGTGCTCATGGTTCTGCCAGATGAAATCATTTCGGTTAAAATTTTCAGTTTATTATGACTTAGCATTCTTTCAAGAATTAATAAATACCTATTGAAGAACTTAAACATAAAACCAACATGGAGCTTTAAAATTCTTGGAAGATTAAGGTTCAAAATAATAGATATAGTGCCGATGACAGAGTTGAAAGGGAAGGAAGATTTAACATTTAACAAACATCTTTCGATAGAATCAAAAACCTAAATATAAACACTCAGTGAGCTTTCAACAAGGTCGAAAAGGAGGGTTAAAGTATATGTTCACTTGGCACTTTTCAACAATGCCGACAGCTCAATATGATGTTAGAAGGAATTAAGTAAAACTAACTTGAGAATTTAAACATAAATATACACTACTAGCGTCTTGTAGCCAAGATGGCTAGACCCTTCGACACTATCGAAATTTATGACTTAATTTCCTAAAGGAAAAATGAATACTGTCGAAACCTTGTATACCCATTGGGTCGAAAGATCCTAAGTTTGAAATTATATAAACTAGGAATGTTTCGACAAGGCTGGAGAAAGGTAATTATAAATGGTTTCGACTCATTAGACACAAAAGGTTTCGAAAGGGTCGAAGGAACATTATGGTTTCGAAGGCATACTAAAGAGAAAAGATTTTAATCGACGCCAAACGGTTTCGACTAAGTCAAAACATTTTGCTTTTGAGAGGGGTGACTGCATTCTGCTTAACTATATAGCCTTTCGACAAGGTTGGACAAATTCACGCTACAGTACCTTTCGACCCATCGAAAGAGGCTAAGGGAGAAAAATTAATGTTGCTGCCTTAATCCCTTTCGAAGGTGTAAAAAGGTAAATTTACGGTGTTAATTTTTCATCCATGCAGCCTAAAGCTTTCCGACGATGAAAACAAAACGCCCTATCTTCCCAAAACCCGATTGTATATCCAAGAATTCAAAAATTAACTAGTAAACGTATAAATTAAAACCATCAACCTATAGATTTCAACATGAATTAATCATTTTGAATTTTCAAAAGTTACGAAGCAAAAATTCAGATTCTCTAAAAAATAACAGCAATCATAAGCATCGAATTTGGTTTCATAACGAAAGTTAAATATCATCAATTCATGAAAATGAATCATAAAATTCTCTTGGATGAGTTGAATTTCGAAACTTAAAATAATTTTTAGAAAGTCAAAGAAAAATTCAAAATTTCAACTATAAAATTTGAAATCGAAATCTCGATTAATAAAAATCTAAGAGATTAGAATTCACGATGAAACATTAAAAGTAATAAAAGACATAAAGATTACAAAGGTAAAAATAATTTTAACTTACATTTGAATCCGGTCTATTCTTTGATTTAGGAAAATTTAATTTGAGAATTTTAGAACTATTTGCTTTCACTCAAAAATTTGATTTGCAGAAAAGTGAAAGGGAAGGGGAAGAAGACGTACTTTACAAGAAAAGTCAAAGAAGGCGGTGCACCATTGGATCGGATTTAAATAAGTGGTCCAGGTTCCCATAGGAAGACCAAAAGGTGGGAAAATTCTAGGTTCTGACAAGTTGACTTGGAAAGTCAAGAGTGTCCCTTTGCGGAGGAGGGGGCGGCGGAAAATATTACTACATAAAACTCTTCTCGACTTAGTCGAAGCCTGTTTGAGCAAAAGGCAAAGAAGATCAAAAGGGGAAAGCCCCAGCCACACCTTTTGAATGATTCGAAAGGATGGTACACTCAAAGTGTGAAAGCTTAAGAACCTTTCAAAGGTGTCGAAAGGATGCTATAATCAAGATCCGGAAGGTTCTTACCTTTCGAAAGAGTTGAAGGAATCGAAAGAACCCTTCTGCCTTCAGTAACCACCTTTAGAAGTAGATGATTACATGCTTGAGGACCTTTCGAATAAGTTAAAGCAACACCTTTCGAAGACAATGAAGGTCAGTTCTTCAAATACGTGCCAAAGCTTTCGAAACCAAAGGTTTCACTTTCACTCAAATCAATCAAAGCAATTATTGTCCTGAGCAACCCCTTCATAAGTTATAATAAGTCTTTCGAACTGGTCGAAGCCATTGTGATCCAGGAGGGTTCCACATCAAGTGACAAACAAGAATTCAGAAATAACCAACACTATCGAAACCACTAAACAAAGCCCATCGATAGAGTTGGAAGCTTTTATAAGACAACACAAAGAAGAGAAGCGTAGCCATTCCTTTCGACAAAAGCGGAATCATACTAAGAGTTATATCGGTAGCCACCTTTCGACTAAGTTGAAAGCCTTAGGGTTGAAAGGTGTTGAACCTCATCTATAAATAAGACCTAAAGGGTCATGTTTTAGGAATCCAAATCTGGCCATTCTAAACTTGTATTTTCTTAATCAAAAGAGTTGTAATTTCTAAACTAATTTGGGGATTTTGAGAAATAAAGTCTTCTTTAGCTTATGAAAGGGAAGTATTATATCTTTCAGATTACTTTACTGTTTTTAGAGCTTTTGTCAGGTTTAACCTTGTATTTTAGGTGTCGCCTATATCGAAAGGACTCTTCCGACCCAGTAAGAAACCTGGTGTATTCAAATAACTTCAATTAAATGCTTCAAGCTACCTTCCCCTGGGCTACTGCTTTCGACAAGGTCGTAACCTAACCATAGTCCACTTAAACCTAGGATTGATATAAGGAACCTAAGGATCCAACTTTTGACATGGTCGAAACCTCTACCTCAGATCCTTGACCAAAGCCCAAGCCACTCAACTACTTAATCCCTCGACAAGGACGAAACCCTCAAAGTTAGTCCTTACCCAATGATTCCAAAGACTATCTATTTGAATTCTGCTTCCATTTAGAAAGTTGAAATTTTGAAGGGAAAACCCAGCTATCTCGGTAAATTCGAAAAGCTGATGCAGAAAGGAAATAACCATTTTGACTAGGTCGAAAAGTCTACCTGAGCAACTTTTTATTAACACAATCTGCTCGAGAGGAAGTTCAAGGAGGATATACCCATTCCACTCTTTCCCATCTACCTAACAGATAAACCTTGTTCCATAATACAACTTTGGGGTATTGACAAGATTTCTTGTTAACGCTATGAGACTTCTGGTAACATTTTTTCGGTTATTCAGCGGATTCATCATATAGAGATATCTAGGATGGATAGAGTGTGGTTTATAAGCTTGGAATAATTGTTCGAATAACATGCGATGGCATGGGATGCCGTGATGTTATTTATTTGATTATTCATTGTAATAAATGTCACTTTAATAGGCATACGCTCATATGTATATTGCAATACCCATTTTGGTAGGATCATATTATAGCCATGTGTTAGCTTATAGTTAGAGCCATGCGACGACGAGAGATTAGAGTTCTAGTATATTACGGTCATGTATTAATTTTTTTAGAGCCATATGTTGACCTACGTCTAGAGGTATATGTAGATATAGGATACAAGTACTGTATACCGTCTACTTATGTCCAACTTCCATTATGGTGCGAGAGTGAACTAGATTGGCCAATATCCACCTTGGCGGCCTAATCGTGGGGTCACGCCCTAGATTCACGACACTATTATTGGTTATAATATTTGATATATATCAAAAGATTGGTAGTTTATAGGGTAGTTTCTCTATAGCCCCTTATTCGCATAGGCCGGCAATCTTCTACCATTAGGGGAAAAGTAGGGTCATGACCGAGGCTATGCATTGACGAGCCATTGGTGGTTGGGGTCACGATGTCCATCGAGGCAACTAAAGACTGTAGGAACAGACAGTACTCTATCATTGTGAGTAGTCCTGGGTTCCTGGAGCATGCTGTGTGCTATCAGTCTCCCTTTCTAGTTTAGGTTTGTGAGTGTGTAGTGGATTCGCATATATGTTTCATTCCCCATGTAGTCAGTCCTCGCTATATCCATACTGTTTGATGATTTGATATTTGGATAGGCTTTATTATTCATTGTGAGTTGGATTGTATTGGATTATCTTTATAGTTTGTATAGTATTGGATATCATTTGGATGATTTGACGGGCTATCTCACATTATTTATTGATATATGATTTTATGATATTATATTAGAGCATTGATATGTGTTAACCCTTTTCACTTTCATTTTATACGATAAGGTTGTATTGTATAGATGATCCACCTATTGGAGATAGTCTTCTTGGTTTCTATTGATTTGTTTTGTATGGGTAATGATATCTTTTGCTATTAGTTCTAATTGATTTATGTGGATTTGAGGTATTTGATTAATGCAATGCCTTGAAGATTTTATATATATATATATACACACACACTTTGACATATCATCTGGTGTTTGTGTATCTTTGATAGTAATACTATATTATTCTATCTTGTTTATATCGTATCACCTTAAATATGATCCTTGATTAGTCATTGATATATAATGTAGGAATCAATATGACTTAAATGTTACCAAGTTATATGTTGATTATTTGTCTTACTATATTCAAAGATTGGCATTTGAAATATTTGTATCTAAATAGTAGTATATATCATATACTATATTGTATACCATTACTATGATTGACTCCATATTCTCTGTTATTTATTCAATATTGTGTACTATTCAATCCTCGAGGCATACTTGTTTATTATTTATATAGATAATGTGTACATACAAATAAATTACTCATTTGATGTTTTAATAAGTACCCGTATCATTCCAAGGGAATATACAACTATGTACCCGATACAGTCTTATTCTCTATATTATCTGATAGTATTACCCTGTAATACTCTTGGATAATATGGGTATAGAGGTGGGGTGTCGCAACAACAGTGCACATGCTGGCATCTTAGCGTTTTAAAGGAAGTTGAATACCAATTTCATACTAACTCTTTCTTTCTTACTAAGGAGAGGCTTCGCCAGTAAGGCCTTCCACACCCCGATAAACATGTTATTCCTCTTTTTCTCCTTTCCAAGAAATCTTGAGTTTTTCTACCCCAATCCATGATTCCGATGCAATGATTAACAGAACGACGAAGGCCAATAAGGCGAGGTGAACATTGATGATGAAGAAGAAAGAGTAGTGGACGAGGAAGTGATAAGGTAAAGAAACGAAGGAAAGGAGATGAAGAGGGAAGAGGGAAGAGGGGAAGAGAAAGAAAGAGATGACAAAAAAGAAGAAGAAGAAAAAGGAAGAGAAGAAGAGAGAGAACGAGCTAAAGTGGGAGAGGGCACATGAGACGACGATGATGATAATAACAATGAGGACTTGATAATAAGAATGAGTCATATGAGGAAACATCCTCTAAGATAACACAATTCCTGTCCCATCTCGCTCAAGGTGCCCGAATAACAAGTCTTGATTCAAGTCTTGCACCAATCGGTGTGGTGATACTTCCTACAAGTTTATTAAAGGATATTTACGACTTGCTGAGTGATATTGACAATCTTTTAGTCTTTGGTACTGTGATACTACACTTGAGAATATTCTGGATGCCCACTTTGGCGAGTTTAGCTTCCCATCTAGGGATATCCATGCCAAGGGTGATGACACCATATCCTTGAACCCTCAAACATGGTTTCTAGAATACATAGGGAAATTTAAACATTTACACACTTCTAGGATCATGAACACAACACCCTGCACTTTGTCCTAATCAAGTGTTCCCTTTTTCTCCCCAAATACAATAAGAAGAGATCATTACAACTACCTTCGCTCAGGTGTAAGCCAGTATCGCACATCAACTCCAACACTTACACATAATGTATTGGCTCATACTAGGAAACTAAAGATGAGCGGACGAGGAGGAAAGATAAAGAGCAATGGGATAAGGAGGACAGACAAAGGCACTGAGATACAGAAAAAGAGTGCTATAAGCTAGAGACAAAAAACATCGAGATTCCTGATACTCCCTAGCATGATTCTAGCACTTCTTAGTAGCACACTGACTCTTAAACTCCGTGAAACAGCCTCTGTCAATTCAACCTCCATCACTATCATTTCCATCACCCATAAATCCAAAGAAGTTTCAACTCATGTAGCTCCACCCTGCCCTGTAACACCTCTAATTTTAAATAGCATTACTCAGGAGATTTTATTAGATAAATTAAATAGAATAATGTAGTGACTAGAGTGATAAGAGAATAAGGAAACATTAAAAAGGGAATAGCCGTATACCATAACCACTAAACCCCTTACCTCATTCTCATTTTCATAAACCAAAAACATAAACAAAGGAGAAACAAGGCTAGCTATAACCATAGGAGAAGATGAGCTCAAAAAATCAATTAGAGGCTAAGATTCAAGCTAGTAACATTAAAGCGAGAACAAATATCAAGTTCCTTATCCAAACAAGTTGTATAATGATCTAAATCATCTCATATATGTCTTCTTGAATGTTTAAATATGATTTTAAGGTTCAAAACAGTCTGGATGGATGAATGATGATATGCTTTGATTATATGCCTTGTTATAATTTAAACAAGGATTTTTGCAGGATAATATAATTCGATTTTAAGGTTAAAATCATGCAAATTGATTTTCGAATGCTAGGATGTTTAAAGGGGCATTTCACCAGAAGGACAAACTTTGCAGTCCAATTAGTTTGTAGGACACACATTCAAAGAAATTACTTTCAAGGCCAAAGTCAGCAGAATAATTACTTTCAAGGACAAAGCCAGCTGTTCAATTACTTTTAAGGACATAATTTCATAGGTTTTTAGGCCCTAT
Organism: Allium cepa; assembly: GCA_030765085.1. NCBI lineage: Eukaryota > Viridiplantae > Streptophyta > Magnoliopsida > Asparagales > Amaryllidaceae > Allium > Allium cepa. The sequence continues at coordinate 301,477,432 of CM060945.1, read as the reverse complement.
AAACTAATTATTCTGTGTTTTGTCCTTGAAAGTTATTGTTTCAGCTGTGTGTCCTAGAAACTAATTCCACTTGCCAAAGAGACCCTTGTGGCAAATTTCCACATGTTTAAATATGTTTTGTAAAATATTATTTTAGAGATGGGTTTAAATTTCCATAATATTCCAAGCTATGGATAATTTATTATGAATTATGAATGGAAGAATTAGAGAATTTTGGATTTAAATTATTTAAGGCAATTAAGTAATGTTTTCGGGTCAGAAATTTATGTATGTTAGAAAACATATTAAAAGTGAATAATTGTGATTTTTGAGGATTTTCCTAAGAGTTTTTCTATGGTTATTAAATTATTTAATTTAGAGGACTTAATTTTTTTTTGGGGGGAATGGCTTATTTGTTAAATGATTTCATTTTCAATTGTTGAATTCGGCAGCCTTTTAGAAAAGAATTTTAAAAAAAAATCAACAACCAATCATATTTTGACAAAGTAGGCAAGTACGGTAAAAAGGAATTACTTTAAAAGGCATAAAATCAGTTTTGCTTTGAATTACAACTTCGCCACTTTCTTTTGCTTACTTCTATCACCATACCTCTACCAATGACATTTCGCACCCATTTGAAACCAACGCATGTGGTATCAAGCCATCAATACGTAGTATATTGGAGAAAAGTGGAAGGGACCCTGTCGCAAGCATGCTATCGAAGGGATTGAAACAATTATTATTAACTTTCGAATCAATTCAACCTTCCTTTGTTTTTAAATAAGCTTTAGAAAGAGTTGCTGCATTTTGAACTCATTCGATGACTAACTGTTGCATTCATACCTTTCGAATTGGTTAAAGGCCGCTTTTCTTTATAGCCATATAACAATGAGTTCAAAAGGAAGGCTTTTGTTTTATAACATTGAAGCCGCCTTTCTAATGCTTTCGAAAGGGTCCTTTTAGCCGCTTTATAAATGGTTTCAGAGGTAATTGTTTCGAAAGGATGGTTTCGAAGTTATCCTCTTCCCTCGTTCTTTTTCTTAAGATTAATGCTTTCGAAAGCAAAGATTTCGCTGTTGTTTAATTTTACCTAGTAGTTATAATTAATATTAAAACCAATAATTTCGAATGCGATACTTTCAAATGGTTTCGAAGCTATGCTTCCATAAATTCTACTTGAACTAAATGCCTTCGAATGGTAAGCTTTAAACATTTCAAAAGGTATATCTTTAAGTGTTTCAAAAGGGAGATTTCAATGCTTTCGAAAGATATGTTCTTAATGGTTTTGAAAGAGAAGGTTTAAGATTTTAAGAAATGCTTTCGAAAGGAAGAGTGAGGAAGGGTAACTCATAATGTCATAATGCTCCAAAGGATCTAATCAAAAGCCTTAGGTTTCAAATAAGAAATCCAATCTCATTTTTAAAGGCAAAACCCATGGCAATACGATAGAGTTTTGAAATGGCATTTAACAGTGGAATTTTGAAGAAGCTTTCCTTGCTAAAGATAGTCGGTTAAGGGTATTAACTATATTTCCTTAGAAAAAGGAATTTAAATGATTATATTATTATGTTTTGATCAGTTATCATGTATGCTTCTGTAAACATATTCACTTCATAATTAACCCATAACTGCATTTTGGTGTGTTAAGGGCAGAATAACCAGCTAGGTTGACTTAGTAGTGAATATACATTGAGTTAACTCATGTGTGAGTGGAATTGAATCTAGGAGGTCAAACATTCAAGAATATAGGATGCCCAAAGATTGATCAAAGAATTATAGGTTTAAACAGGTTCTTAGTAAACCCATAAGAACAATGTATGGAAATTGTTACTGGCAGGGGCCAATAGATTCATAGTGATCCTATGAAAACTATGTTCGGAATAAGTTATTGAAAGAGATCAATAGGTTCATAATGATCCCATAAAAACTATGACATTAGAGATGTTATTTGAGAATCCAATAGGTTCATAGTGACCCCATGAAAACTATGATTTGATAATGTTATTGGTAGATACCAATAGGTTCTTAGTGATCCCATGAAAACCATGAAACCAGACAGATAGTCCGTAAGTTTGGAATAGGTTATTAGTCAGCCTATGAAAACTAATAGATTAATAGTGACCCTAGAAACTATAGCTTAAGACATATAATCAGGTGAAAGGGGATGGGAAATCCATAGCATATTGCATGTTTTCATATCATCACGATGCATTTTATTATGTTATGTCCTAACCATTATGGATGCAGGTGCACAGTGTATGATAATTATAAATTGGGTTGAGATACTAGTGAAGGGAAAATCCGTTCAGCTAAGTGGCGTGGTATGACTAGATATCTATATGGTTCGAGATAGTAGGCTATTTTTCACACCAGACTTTATGTCTTACTCGAAGTTTATATTTTCACCTTAAACTTTCAGGTGCTTAATTAATTTTGAATAGTTTGAAAGTTAAGGCTTTCAGGTTCTCCTTTAGATGAATAAGCTTCTAGAGACGTGTAGGAGGCAAGCTAGCTATTAGGAATTTTTTTTGATTCCGCTATGTTTTGGATGTAAAGGCAAAGTTAGTGCCAATATTTAGACTCTGATCAAGCAATGAGGCATCTTAATTTGTTTCTCTTGGCATATTTGTAATAAATTGTAATTTCACTAAACGTGGCTTACGTATGAGATTATGTAATGAATCAGATATGCTATTTGAAATGAAATGAGAAATTCGTTTTAAATTGAGTGTTATCATTTTGTATTCATGTGTTTCTGGTATATCAATGTATCTAACATTACCGCATTTGGTCACTGAGAATTAATAACTATGGGTGACTGCACATCTGTAGCAGTTAGTTTTGGGCCTCCAGATGAGGGATGTTACAAGTTGGTATCAGCATAGGTTTATGCAAATTTAAAAGAAATTTGAACCTAAAAGATTTTCAAAACGTAATACAATAAATCAAAAAATAAGACTGAGGTTTGGTTAATGCTATAGTAACGTACTTGCATTTGTTATATATATATATACATATATATATAAGTACGTTTTCTCCTCTCTCTTAGGCCATTCTTTTGTATCATACTAAGGCTCATATACATATTTACGAGAAAGGAAGCTATGAAGGCAGGAAATGAAAGAGGAAATCTAGGTGGAGGAAGCACCGCAACTAAAGGAAATGCTCAACCCAATACTCAAAGGAATCCGGATCGAAAGGCAAATGCCAATGTAAATGCTGGAACCCCGCCAGTAGATAAAGGGATAATGTATCAGTTCTTTGTCAATATGATACAAGATGGAGCAGCTGTAGGATTAGCTAGGGGTGAGGCTATGAATGTTGGAGGAGCTAATTCTATGGCCCCAATTGGCAATAACTATGCTAAGCTGAGCATGGATTACACTAGTCTTGGCAGAAAGCCGTTTTTTAGAACAAAGGATAATGTCAAAGTAGAAAACTGGTAATTGCACCGTGAAAGAATTTTTGCTGACTTTGGATTAGATGATGAGCAGAAAAGAAGTAGTTGCAGGGAGCAACACTCTATTGGTGGAATAGTTTTACCATAGGAGTTTTGGAGGAAGAGTTGACTTAGGTAGAATTTCGAAGGAGATTCGAAGAGAGGTTCTTGTCTGAAGTCGCCAAGTCAGTATTGGCGAGAAAGTTCATGGACTTAGTGCAAGGTGAGATGTCGGTGATTGAGAATGTTACAAAGTTTGATGAGTTTTCCAAATACGGATATGCTACCATTGACACCGTCATTAAAAGAAATAAGAAGTTTATTCGAGGGTTAAGGCTTGAGATTGCCATAGCGACTATGTTATACCTCCATGATCCAAGTACAGTTGTAGTGGAGATGGTAATCGGGAATGAAGAGATGCCTTCTAGTTATGGGAAGGTGAAGCAGGTTGGAACCCAAGGTTATCAGGGCAAGAAAAGAAAATTCTTTAAGAAAAAAGGAGCTCGAGAAAGAGGAGCTGCCATGAAAGCGAAGGCTAATATAGTTTGCTACAAGTGTGACAAGAAAGGACATTATGCTCATGAATGTCGAACTGGAAAAGGGAATAAGTTTGCAGATAAAAAAGCAATGAAGTGCTTCATATGTGATCAGATTGGGCTGTACAAGAATCAGAGTCCAGAACCAGTCAGAGCGGACAAGAGAAATGTTTTTACTTTGGAACCATCTTCTTCTAGACCAACTGCCACTGAGAATGGAAAGATTGTGATGGAAGTTACGCTTTTGCTTCAAAGTACACCTGTTAGGGTACTGTTTGATACCGATGCATCGCATTCACTTATATCTCAGTGTTTAGTAGATTAGTTATGTTTAGAACCCTCATACATTGTTACTTGCTTAAGGGTTGCGAATCCGATAAGAGGGTATGCAACTCTAATGATGAGATGTAACTAGTTAGAACTTTAATTGTTAGGTCATAAGTTTGCATGCAGTTTGTATGTTTTTGATTTCGTAGGATTAGGGATCAATTTGGTTATGGATTGGTTAGATAAATATGAAGATACGATATTTTTCCAAGATAGGGAAATATCGCTAAGACACACCAATAGTCATAACCGAATTATATACTTAGTGGAGAAGTTAGACTCAAGTACTTATGCTTTGCTGAATGCAAAGGAAGTAGAAGAAGAGTTGAATCAGGTTTTGGTAGCCAGAGAGATTGCAGATGTTTTTAAGCCAGTCACAGGACTACCACCGAAGCAAGCCATCGAGTTTCGTATAGATCTTCTACCAGAAGCAGAACTTGTAAGTAGACTACCTAACAAGACGACACCTACCGAGATGAAGGAATTGAAGATGTAGCTAGTGGATTTAGAAAGAAAGGATTTCATTAGGCCAAGCAGTTCGCCTTTGGGAGTAATCAACGTATTCATGAAGAAACCAGATGGGTCGTTAAGGACATGTATCGACTATCATAAGTTGAACGAGAAAACGATCAAGAATAGGTGTCGTTTGCCGAGAGTTGATGATTTATTTGATCAATGGTGTGAAACCAGAGTATTTTCCCAATTGGATTTGGTGATAGGTTTCCATCATCTAAGAGTGGCGAAGGACAGTAATCTGTTGATGGCGTTTCAGACTAATTTTGGTTCGCAGGAGTAGATAGTGCCGCCATTCGGGTTAACAGATGCACCAGCTTTCTTCGTGGATTTGATGAACCTAGATTTTCGAAAGCACATGGAAAGGTTCATATAAGTATTCATAGATGATATTTTAGCATACTTTCAGGATGAAAAAGCATGAAATTTATATTAGAGTAGTGCTTGAGTCGCTGAGGTAGCATCAGCTGAAAGCGAAGTTTTCAATATGTCATTTCTGGAAGAAAGAAGTTAAGTTTCTTGATCACATGGTTTCGAAGAAGAGTTTGTTAGTTGATCCAAATAAGATCGAGGCAGTTAAAAGCAAGAAGAGACCATAGATAGTGACTGAGATCATAATTTTTCTTCGACTCGCTGGCTATTACCAGAGATTCATTAAGGATTTCTCACAAATAGCAGCTCCTTTGACTAAGCTAACCAGGAATGACGTGAAATTTATTTGGTCAAAAAATATGAGGAAGCATTCCTTAAGTTAAAGCGTTTGTTGACCAACGCACTTGTGTTAGTGTTTCCAAACGGGAATCGATGATTAGTAGTGTATGCCGATGCATGCGGAACTGGATTAAGGGTTATGTTGATGCAGATAGGTAAAGTTATTGCCTATGCTTCATGAGAACTTAGACCGCATGAAGTGAGATACCTTACTCATGATCTGGATTTGGTAACAATGACCTTCGCACTGAATATATGGAGACATTATCTCTTAGGGGAGAGATTTGAATTATACATAGATCATAAGTCCTTAAGATATTTATTCTCTCAGAAGGAGTTGAATATAAGACAATAGCGGTGGCTAGAGTTTTTGGCAGCTTATGCTTTGGGTATAGTGTATAAACCTGGAAAAGGAAATAAATTAGTGGATGCTTTTAGCAGCTTACGATGTTAGCTATGTTAGCAGAATGGAAGGACCTTGAGGCTTTGACTACATTTAGTGTAAGTTAAGATCAACTTCAAGTTCTAGTCAGAGCACTGCCACGTTATCCTGCTTGAAAATTCGACCAGTGCTGATCGACATGATTGCTTCTAAGTAGAAAGCGTATCCACTATTAGTCGAGAGGTTAGTAAGCTAGAGGTCGGAATCTAGAATGATGATCTACAAGATTTAGTCTTGACTAAAGGGGATGGTTGAGAAAGAAGGAACGATTCTGTGTTTCGAATGTTGAGGACTTAACGAGAGAAGTTCTTATGGAATGCCATCAATCAAAATTTACGATTCATCATAGGAGAACCAAGATTTATCAAGAAATGAAAAAAAGTTTCTACTCGGAAGGCATGAAGAAGGATGTTGCCTTATAGGTAAAGCAATGTGTGAACTATCAACAAGGAAGGCTAAATATCAGAAGCCGAGTGGGTTGCTTCAACCTTTGGAGATACCAGTTTGGAAATGGGATTCAATATCCATGGATTTTATAGATGGGTTGCCAAGGTCGAATCGAGGAAATGAAAGTAGATGGGTCATAGTGGATAGGTTAACCAAGAGTGCTCATTTCATTCCAGTTAAGTCAACTAGGTCAGCACCTATTTTAGCTAAATTTTTTATGAAGAACATAGTTTGAATACATGAGATTCCTAGTAGTATAGTAAATAATAGAGATATTTTGTTTACTAGCGAGACTCTATAGGATGTTTTAGGTACCAAGCTCAAGATGAGTACTGCTTATGACCCTTAGATAGATAAGCAGACAAAGAGAGTCAATAGAATACTTGAGGATTAGTTAAGAGCTTGTCTGCTAGATTTTGGTGGATCTTTGGAATATCACCTACACTTAGTTGAGTTCTCCTATAATAAAAGTTATCAAACTAGTACAGGAATGATGCCTTTCAAAGCTTTGTATGGAAGGTCATGCAAGTCACCAGCATGTTGGTTGGAAACTGGAGAGAGATTAGTCCTAGGTCCAGATCTGGTTAGAGAGGCAACAGAGAAGATTGAGTTGATTCGAGGTAGGATGAAGGAAACTCGGTCTAAGAGTTACACAGATAATAGGTGTAAGGACCTAAAGTTCTCGGTTGGAGATAGAGTTTCATTAAAGTATCGCCGATGAAAGGTGTGGTGCGATTCATAAAGTCATGGAAACTGGCATCAAGATATGTTGGACTATTCCCAGTTATAGAGAGGATCAGAACACTCACATATAGAGTAGAGCTGTTGAGCAGTTTGGCAGGGTGTCCATAATGTGTTTCATGTGTCTTATCTTCATAAGTATGTGCATGATCTAGAGACTAATATTCCACTGACTGCATTGGAAGACTTAGTAGTAGAACCGGATCTAACCTTTGTTAAGCAACTAGTTCGTGTTGTAGCGAGAGATGAGAAGAGGTCAAGAAACAAGATAGTCAAGTTGGTGAAAGTTCAATGGCGCGACAACGAGAAGGACCGTACTTAGGAGACAGAAGAAAAGATTAAAGATACTTATTTTGATCTTCTTTAAGGATATGCTATATTTACTATATACAGACTATTTCCTAATCTGGTAGGCTAGTATGTTAGTCAAAAGATGTTATAGATGATTACTATGCTTAGTATATAGTCCTTGCTAAATTTTCGAGGAAGAAATTTTTTAAGCATGGGATCTTGTAACACCTCTAATTTTAGATAGAATTATTTAAGAGATTTAGTTAGATAAATAAAATAAAATAATGTAGAGACTAGAGTGATAAGGGAATTGAGATTTGAGAACTAATTAGGGCAGTGTCTTAACTAGATGAATATATATGTGATTTATGAACTAGAGATTTAAGAGAATAATGCATGAGTAAAAAGGGAATAGACATATACCATAACCCCTAAACCCCTTACCTCATTCTCATTCACATTTTCATAAACCAAAAACATAAACTAAGGAGAAACAAGGCTAGCCATAACCCTAGGAGAAGAGGAGCTCAAAAAATCAATTAGAGGGTAAGATTCATGCTAGAAATATTAAAGCAAGAACAAACCTCAAGTTTCTTATCCAAACAAGATGCAAATGATCTAAACCATCTCATATATGTCTTCTTGAACATTTAGATCCGTATTTAAGGTTTATAACCATTTGGATGGATGGATGATGATATGCTTTGATTATATGCTTTGTTATAATTTAAACAAGGATTTTGATAGGATAATATAATTCGATTTTAAGGTTAAAATCATGAAAATTGATTCTCGAATGCCATGATGTTTGAATATGTTGTGTAAAGCATTATTTTGAAGATGGGTTTAAATTTTCATAATATTCTAAGCTACGGATAATTTGTTATGAATTTTGAATGGAAGAAATAGATAATTTTGGGTTTAAATTATTTAGGCAATTAAGTAATGTTATTGGGTCAGAAATTTATATGTGCTAGAAAACATAATAAAAGTGAATAATTGTGATTTAGCGGATTTTCCTAATACTTTTTCTATGGTTATTAAATTATTTCAGTTAGAGGACTTAAATATTTTAAATGTTTTGTCAAGGGAAAGGAATTGTTTGTTAAAATGATTTCATTTGTTAATTGTTGAATTCGACATCATTTTAGAAAAGAATTTGATAAAGAATTGGCAACCAATCATATTTTGACATATTAGGCAAGTTACATAAAATGGAATTACTTCGAAAGGCATAAAATTCAGTTTTGCTTCGAATTACAACTTCACTACTTCCTTTTGCTTGCTTTTGTCACCATACCTCTGCTAATGACCTTTCGCACTTATTCGAAAAAATGCATATGGTATCAAGCCGATAATGGTGTATTGGAGAAAGGCAAAAGGGACTGTGTCATAGGTATGCTTTTGAAGGGGTTGAAACCATTTTTTTAAGCTTTCGAATCAGTTCAACATGCTTTTGTTTTTAAAGAAGCTTTCGAAAGAGTTGCCCCATTTTGAACTCATTCGGTACCTATCTGCCGTATTCATACATTTCGAATTGCTTAAAGGCTGCTTTTCTTTATAACCTTATAACGATGAGTTCAAAAGAAAGGCTTTCATTTTATTAACATTGAAGCTGCCTTCCCGATGCTTTCAAAGGGTCCTTTTATCCGCTTTATAAATGGTTTCAGAGGCAATGGTTTGGAAAGATGGTTTCGAAGCTATCCTCTTCCCCAATTCTCTCTTAAGATTAATGCTTTCGAAAGCCAAGCTTTCGCTTTTGTTCTGTTTGACCCAATATTTATATTTAACGTTAATCCAATAATTTCAAAATAGATACTTTCAAATGGTTTCGAAGCTATACTTCCATAAAGTCTACTTGAACTAAATGCCTTCGAAAGGTAAGCATTAAGCGTTTTGAAAAGGGTTTCTTTAAGTGTTTCGAAAGGGAGGTTTCAATGCTTTCGAAAGGTATGTTTTTAATGGTTTCGAAAGAGAAGGTTTAAGATTTTAAGTAATGCTTTCGAAAGGGAGATGAAGGAGAGTAACTCATGATGTCACAATAATCCCAAGGATCTAGTCGAAAGACTTAGTTTTCAAACAAGAAACCCAATCTCATTTTTAAAGGTAAAACCCATGGCAATGCGAAAGAGTTTTGAAATGACATTTAACTTTGGAATTTTGAAGAATCTTTCCTTGCTAAAGATAATGGATTAAGGGTACTAACCATATTTCCTTAGAAAAATGATTACAAGAAATTAAATCATACATGATTATATTATTATGTTTTGATCAGTTATCATGTATGCTTTTATAAACGTATTCACTTATAACTAACCCATAACTGCATTTTAGGGTGTTAAGGGTAGAATTACCAGTGAGGCTGACCTAGTAGTGAATATACATTGAGTTAACTCCTGTGTAAGTAGAATTGCATCCAGGAGATCGGACGGACCAGGATATAGGATGCCTAAAGAATGATTATAGAATTATCGGTTTAGACAGGTTCTTAGTAAGCCCATGAAAACAGTGTATGAAAATTATTATCGGCAGGGGCCAATAGGTTCTTGTGATCCCATGAAAACTATGTCCGAAATAAGTTATTGAAAGAGATTAATAGATTCATAGTGACCCATAGAAACTATGACATGAGAGATGTTATTGGAGAATCCAATAGGTTCGTACTGACCCTATGAAAACTATGATTAGACGATGTTATATGTAGATACCAATAGGCTCTTAGTGATCCCATGAAAATTATGAAATCAGACATATAGTCCATAAGTTTGGAACATGTTATTAGTCAGCCCATGAAAACTAACAGGTTAATAATGACCCTAGAAACTATAGCTTAAGGTAGATAGTCAGGTGAACGGGGATGGGAAATCTAGAGCATATTGCATGTTTGGATATCACCATGATACTATTTATTATGTTATGTCCTAACCATTGTGGATGCATGTAATGGTTATTATAAATTGGATTGAGATACCAGTGAAGGGAAAACTCGTTCTGCTAAGCGATGTGGTCTTACTAGATATCTATATGGTTTGAGATGATAGTTTTTATTCACATCAGACTTTATGTCTGACTCAAAGTTTATGTTTTCCCCTTAAACTCTCGGGTGCTCAATTAATTTTAAGTAGTTTGGGAGTAAAGGTTTTCAATTTCTCATTTGACTTAGGAAACTACTCAAGGCATGGGTCCTAGCATTATTTCTACAACTTCCATCATCATAGAGCTGATCATCCCAAATGCCCCTTCTAGTTTGTTTTGGTCCAGACTCTAAAAAATAAGGGCATTGGAAGGGTTGGAGGACATCAGTTAGTCCTAGGAGGAAGAGGTCATAATCATGAGCGCAACGGACCTAAATGATTATGTCACAATGGCAGAGAGGTTGAAACTCATCTATGAAAAAAAATTAAGATCAAATATGAGCTAGGATCCAAAAAAACTTGCCACCATTTCTAGGAAACTTAGTTTTATTCCCAGGCTTCCCTCTTTGAAGATCAGGCCACCAATGGTCGCGGTTCTGGTAATACTTCAAAATCATCCGATCTTACTTTCGACAAGCCTGAAGACCTACTTAACTAGACCACTGAAGAAGAACACTCATCTCATAAGGGAACCACTACAAAGCAAGAGAAGATCCAACAAGGAAAGAGTTTAGAGAAGCGATTGGCAAAACTTGAAACTAGGAGCAACAGGCGAGGGAAGAAGAGGTAGGTGATTGGCTTAGATTTTGAATAGATGGTTTATTTTTGTTTTTTAGCGTACTTTTTGTTCCTCTTTTGCATATAGGCCGACAATGTGCTAGAACAGCCCCCACAATCCTTGTATAAAAAGCTAGTGTAAATAAAAGACCATTTATCTGCACAATCTTTGTCATGTTTACATTCCTATACTTTCTGTTTTACCTACCTACATATATAATATAATCAGTTGTAATTTAATTACATTTATATCATACATGCTTGTTTCTGTGCAATACCATTATTTATAGCTCTATACATATAAATAAATCACTGCAATTGCTTAGTAATATTTCATTATTTGGCTTTCTATCATCACTGAATCATTTATTTCTTTATGAAACAAAACTATTTCCATTTGGCCATCTCCATAGCTAACTGGCTTATCTTTGGTCATGTTTCGTTTGACCATCAACAAGGTTGGGGTCATTGAAGCACTTAGCTTCATATCGCTTCCTTTTCTTTGGAACATTTTGGGAGTCTATCTTTAGACACCGAACTTTGATCCCGCATATCTCTAAGCATTGATCAAATTTATTCTTTAACCTTCGTTACTTATCATTGACTAAGCGTGGCTCATCAGACCGTAAGTGCGGTCTTATAAATATTTGAATTATTCATGGACCTACATCTCTAGGGATCGATATTTCAGATGCTTGACCCTTAGCATTGATTTTTGGCCTTTTCTATCGTTGGTAATTGATCGAAATCGCTCACCAACTATCATCGCTTATCTTCAGTTGGGCATGTCTCACTAGGTCATAAATGTAGTCGTGAAAGCTTTGATTATGCACCAATTTCTAAATCCAGGCACGAGTATCTTGGTTGCCAAACTTTGAGCATCCCTCATTGACTTTGCCTATCTCCGAGCATTAGTCAAAGACCGAAGGGATAAGGGAAAAATTATTTGATCTACCCTAATGTGATTATACTCCCTTAACCTGATCATATGTCAAAGGAGTTAGTTGGTACCTTTCTTTCGGTACTTGATTACGCTGCTAATCAGCAGCAAAAAGTTAAGCTTACAAGAATAAGGCTCCATTAGTTCCAAAAACCAACTTTAGTTATAAAAAAGGTAACGACAAGTCCTACCTTGTTGTTACATTGCCCTCGGTGGACTAGGGTGGCTTATTTGTATTAAAAAACTAAGTAAATCTAAGTGAAATAGGGTTGTAGGTGTCGCTATTTGATGTCTGCGAAATTGGGATTCCATCAACAATTAATACCTTGAAAGTTCTATCTCTAAGCCTTTGTTCAATCGTATAAGGACTTTTCCAATTCAAACCAAGTGTCCACATACCAAGGAGGTCTCATTTCAAAACGTGGTCCCCTATCTCAAAGGTATGGTTCCTGACTTTGGCGTTGAAATGTTGTGCTACTCTTTTCTAGTGAGCACTACCCTCAGTTCAACCTATTCTCGTTTTTCATTGACCAAGTCGAGGGACTTAAGCGAAATTTCCTCATTCATCTTGGGATTATAGTGCTTTCTTTGGTGGAAGGGATTTCCAGTTCTCGAAATCATGGCCTTAGCTCCGTAGGGTAAAGCTAATGGAGTATGTCCAGTCGCAGACTTTATAGGTTATTCTATAAGCCTACTGTGCTAGTGGTAACTCATCAACCTGGTTGCCTTTGGCTTTTTCTAATCAATTCTTCATGATGGATTTGATGTTCTTGTTCACCACCTCTTCTTGCTCATTCACTTGTGGGTATGCTACTAGGGAAAAGTTCTTCATAACTCGATGTTGGTTATAGAAGTCTTTGAAATCGGCACTCTAAAATTAAGTTCTATTTTCAGTACAAATATTTTATGGACCTCTAAATCTACATATAATGTTCCTCATAAAGTTGATCAATTTCTTTGCTGTGATCGTAGGTAGCTTTTCTTCGGCCTATTTTGTGTTGTAGTGCACAACTATAATAGCTTACTTCGCTTTGCCCCTCGACATTGGTAACACATTGATTATGTTAATTCCCTGAAAAATGCAAATGGCCATGGGCCAACCATTTGCATAAGCTTCATAGATGAGTCTCTTAGTATTTTTGCGAACCTTTGGCAACCATCATACCATCTAGCATAGTCAGCTGCATCTTGGTTGGTCGTTGGCCAAAAAGTATCCATAGCGGAGTATCTTCTTTCCTGAAGTCTGCCACCTGTGTGATCAACACAGCTTCCTTCATTTACCAAAAGGATTTTCTTTACTTTTTCTTTGATGACACAGTGTAATAGGGGGATTCGAACCTCTCATATATAGCACTCCTTGTATTATAAACCATGATACTTTATGAAAGATTTTGCGCTACTTATTCCTTTCATTCTAGAGAGTTCCCTTCAATAAATAGTCTTTAATTGAAGTCATCCATGACTCCTTTTCTTCCTCGACCTTTAAGATCAAATCTACATTCACCTGTTCGATGCTTGGAGCTAATAAAAATTCTAATCGAACAAGTCCTATAAGTTGCACATCTCCAGAGTTGGCCAGTTTGGATAGTGGATCAGCTTTCATATTCTCTTCTTTGGGCATGTGTATGTTTTTATGGTGTTCGATATAATTCAATAGTTCTAGCGTCTCCATCAGGTAAGGGGTAAGTCTCATTCCCTCGGCCTAAAATTCCTTTATGACTTGGTACACCACCAACCGTGAGTCACTAAACATATGCATTACCTTGACTCCTAGTTCATTAGCTATCTTGAACCCCACAAGCATCACTTCTTATTCGACTTCATTGTTCATTACTAGGAATTCTAAGTTTAGTACATAACATATTTTCGTTCTTTTGGGATTACAAGAATCAATCATACCTCGAAACTTTGTTCATAGGAAGTTGAATCTATGTATAACTTCCACTAGGAAACTTGAACCGTATCTTCTTCCTCTTATCCATCTCAAACTATGAATTCAACAATGAAATTGGCCAGTGCCTATCCTTATGTCACCTTTCTAAGATGGTATGTTATATTATATTGGCGCAATTCGATATTCCACTTCAATAATCTTCTCGAGGTCTCGGGTCTATGAAGTATTTGCCTTAGCGGTTGGTTGTAAGCACTTTTATTGAGTGTGCTTCAAAGTATGTTTATAACTTTCTCAAAGTAATCAACTAGCAGTATGTCGGCTTCTCCAGCTTTGGGTAGTTCTTTTCTGCTATGGTGAACCATTCGCTGATATAAGATAGGAGCCTTTGGATTTTAGATTCCTCACATACCCAGACTGCACTTAGTGCATGAGTAGATCTTTCCAAATAGATAAACAGATTTTCTGCTTTCCATGACTTTGGTAAGAATGGTGGTCTCTCCATATGCTCTAATAGTTTTTGGAAAACTTCTTAACATTCCTGGGTCCAAACAATTTTTCCTTTTATCTCTTGAGGGCATCAAAGAACAGTATAGACTTTATCTGTTGCCTTTAAAATTAATCGACTTGATGTGCCAACCTTCCCATTTAAACTCTGCATTTCCCTCATTCTCCTCGATGTAGCAACATCTTTCAATGCTTGAATCTTTTTTGTATTAGCTTCAATGCCCCCTGAGTTCATGATGAAACCCAATAATTTGCTCAATGTGACTATGAAGGAACAATTCAACGAATTAAGCTTCATTTCATACTTTCAAAGCACATCGAATGTCTCGATGAGGTCATCCATGTGATTCACCGATCACTACGACTTCAGTAGCATACCATCCATATAAACATCCAGTATCCCCACGATTTGACCTTTAAACGTTTTATTTACTAGTCGCTGGTAGGTAGCTCCTTCTTTCTTAAAACCAAATGACATTACTCAATAGCAATGTAAGTCCAAATTAGTGAGGAAACTTATATGTGGATGAAATATGCATCCATGAAGGATAACAATTTGTGTCCAGCCGTTGAGTCCATAAGTTGATCTACCTTCGATGATGGGAAGCTATTTTTTGGAATGCTTTATTCAAGTTTGAATAATTGATGCATGTCCACCATTTTCAATTTATCTTCTCGACTAGCATAGGAATTGGCATCCACTATGTGTAAGGAATTGCAGATAAAGCCTTGTTTTCAGCTCATTCACTACTTCTTTCAGTCTAGCAGATCATATAGGATCTAGGCTGCATCACTTTTCTTTTACAACAGAGAATATTGGGTCCACATTCAGTGCATGGCATGTGTGACACCCCACAAAAATAAACCATAAATTTAACAAAATAATTAAATTTAAATATAACTAAGGTAAAATGGAATTTTCATAAACTTCCAAATCTAGCTACGAAACTTGCACTGTTGCATTTGTAGCTAATTTTTGGATAATTTTCATAAATAATGTTTTTGTTTGCTCTAAAATTGGCCACAAATCCTAAATGTAATGGAAGTACCAGTGTTTACACACAAATCCTTAATATCTAGTCACAAATCTCAGAACTAGATGATGCAGAGAGTAAAAATGAAGAAATAACAAATGTCAAATGAGCAAGAAAGTGAAGAACATAAGATTTATAGTGGTTTGGCTATCTCCGGCCTATGTCCACCTTGAATTGGTCATTTTATTCCTTCTACATTGTGATTACAGTTATAATCCTTCGAATATCGGTAACCAAAACGGTAGAGTTTCGCTCAAAAAAGAAGAAGACGATCCCCTTTAGTTGCCATAAGTTGCTATTTATAGGAGTAGATATGGAAATATCTGCCCCAAAACTCAAAATACCTTTTCTCATGTGCAGGTTGGCCCACATGATCGATCTAGAGTGGTTTGGGGCCGATCCCTGATCGATCCATATGGATTTCGTATCGATCAGGTATCACTCCAAACGATCTGAGATTGATCATGGTGAAAGATGACAGTACAAAGTCCTTGCTCTTCAAATTTCATGAAATTCCAGTGTGTAGTTTGTGTGATATGATCGATCCAAAGTTGAGTTTGCAAGTAGGCTGGTGATTTTGTATCGATCGATTCATATCGATCACCTTCGTATCCATCCTATGCCGTCGCCTCGTGTCCATCGTTTACGTATCCATCAGTCCTCATATCCATAGCCATAGCATGCGTATCGATCCGATTTTCACGCTATGATCCATTCAATGTGCACCTTCCCCTGACCGATTTTTTCATATCGATCGATATGAATGCGATCGATACGAAATAGCCTATGAGCGCTTGCTGCTCTTCGTATCCATCCCCTACGCATATCTTCGTATCGATTCCAAGTGTCCTGGTGAAGCATATGGCTTCATATCCATCAAGTCTGCATCCATCCAAGTCTTGCTTCCTTCATATCGATCCAAGCTTTGATCGATACGAAGCATGCCAACATGCCTTGCTGTATCCATTCAATCGATGTGCATTGTATCGATACGAAACCTATCAATTTGTAGCAAGGTGAAAAGTGTGTTATCCTTATCCATATCCATTTCGATTGATATGAAAGCATCGATCCGAAGTACACTCTCTACGTCCATTTTGATCGACAAGAAGTAGTTTTCCATGAACATTAATCCATCTATATCTTGAGCATATGAACTCTGATTGATCTGAAATTCAAAGTGTAGCCTCATCGAGCCTTTTTTATCAAATTTCCCAAATGATCCCACCTTGATTGGAGCATGATTCAATTTTGACGGTATCGATTATAGCCTTGTTTCCAATCGATCTCCAATCCTGTTATCCATCCTTTTTAGCAAATTTGTTCGTATCCCGACCTTGACCAAAAGACAGGGTAACAGTTTTATAATCGAAGCTAGTATAAAAAATTATTTACATTTGAAAATACAGAATTGAAAATAATTAAATAATAAAATAAGGAAAGAAATATTTCATAAAATGAAAGATCCACCGGTTGACACCTTAAATTGGATTGGTCGACTCCTAGCGGTTGACCGCTCTAATCTATGCAGTCGACCGGTCATAGTTTTCAGGCTAGGATATGCATTGGCCAAACGTTCTAAATTTTATATTATTTGATCGATCAACTGTCATTAGTTTCTACCCCTATAAATAGAACCCTAAGATGATAGTCAAAATCCTAGTTAAATCCTAGCGTAACAAAACTCTGTCTTTCTCTAACATGAACCCTCTTTCTCTTTGAACTAAAAATTCTTCAAAATAAAACTAAAATCAAATTCAAGAGATTGAAGTGGAAGAAATCATAGAATCAAGGAAAGTTCTACACCAAGCGGAGGCGATTCCAAGTGAATTTAAAAGGGGGTAGCATTTTAGAGGTAAGTGGGTTTATAATTAGTATGATAATTTATATGCAATTAAGTTTGTTATACCCTACCTTATCTAGAAATGTTTTAATTTAATTTGAAACACGGTTTATCTAATAAATGTAATATGTTGGGAATTTGACAGTAATTTCAACCCATATGATATGATTCCTATCTAATTTAATTTGGTTAAAATGAATCTGTTGGATAAAAATTGATTTAGATTAAATACACCCTTTTTGTTAAATTAAATATAGATAGTTATAACTCTGTTGATTATAAACCTAAGTTAATTTGGTTTTTTGGAATTGAATATAAAATTGAATATAAATTGTGAACAATTACAAATTATAGATTTACATATTAGGGTTTACAATAATGGCCAATTTGCGATTAATAGAGTATTGATGATAATTAAATTAAAAAAAATGAAAATAACTCTGACCGGTCGACAGGCTTAGCTATCGTCCTACAGGCACAATTTAAACCTCAGCCTAATGCCCAGGTTATTAGTTTATTTATATATATAGATGTTGGTATATTAATGGGGAATTATCACCCTAGGTTTGTGGCTCTTGGACATTACGGGACTGGATAGATGTATATGCTGGAAATGAGGCCTAGACTAGACACTAGTTATTCGGCATGGTCGATATTCGACTGTGGCCATTTTATCACAAATTGCACTCGCAGGAGGTTCAGCGGTGTACGTGCAACATTGACGACGATACCTAGAAAAGTGTGTAGCCTGGAACTAACATGAGTTTCCTTGGTATACACGACGATGAGGACGTCATACTATGTTGTTGATGGAAACCCAACGTTGTGCAATAAGTGGCATTACGTTACCATTAAGAGTAAACACAGATATAGAGGATCCTAAGATATCTTTATCGTGAGTCGGCAGTGCGTGTTCCACCTTAATGCGTAAATACAACGCGTGTAGTTGTAATTTGGGGATGTACTCCCAAGTTTGAAATTTTAGGCGACCATATCTTTGGAATAGTTCTTGTAGCTATCATCTAATCCATAGTTATTTTGTGGTTCGATTAGTTGTTCGATCCTAAGTATTAACCTTCATGAGTTGTTGGTGTAGGTTTATTTAAAACTATATCCCCTTAGGTTAGCAAAACCTACCATAGTAAGAAGTTCACAAACATAAGTAGAATACCTAGGTCACATAGAATATTAATGAACTTAATTGCATGTGACCATCATATTTTGATGACGTAACACATTCGCTTGATTTTTGTTTGATCCAATACTTTCCTTTCTTTTTTCCTCCATCATAGGAGGATAAGGCAGCAGTGACTGGCCTAGATTTAGTACATGGAGAGGTGAGCTTGGCATTGGCCTTCCTTATTACTTTTTATTACTCTCCGTGTAACTATTTATCATACTTGATATTTATCAGACTTTATGTTGTATTTCTATAAACTCTGGATTATGATTACGAATGTTTTGAGATGTGTTTTTATGGGATATTTTCTAAACTGACTATTTTTTGTATTTATATTTCTTGCCTTCCACCGTGAGACCTAAAAGTGTAGAATGTCTTAGATTTTATCTTTATATTTTTAGTCTCTGTAATGTTTAATAATCTGATAACTCGTACTTCTGGGCACCAAAACAATTCCGAAAGCGACCATATGCTTTGGATTGATGTATCAGGAGGTGCGAGTTGTCACAACACATTATCTCCAGCGATATTCCATATATATTGAAATATGTCCAATCGAACACATCCAGGTTTGCTCGAAGAGAAACCCTACCAACTCCAGTCTCTTCTTTATACCGAGCTAAGATCCGATCTTGAGGACCCTAGTAGGGTTGTCCTCATCGATCAAGATGTTGATCGTCAGCTCTGCTAGTGTTGCCTTCACGTCCTATTGCTCTTTTTGTAGGTTTATAGACTTATGAAACTTACTATAGGACTCGAGCCAAGGCTTAGGCGATAGTTGCTATGCATCCACAGTCTTGATGCAGAAAGCCTTCTCTTCATGTTTCCCTTTCTCGCGTCACTTTGTTTAACAACTTGCATTTTCGATCCTCAAAAGTCAATAGTAACATCCATGTTATTCACATGTTGAGCATCCAAGTATCGAAAAAATAAATTGTTAGGGAAAAGAAAAGGAAAGACATAACAGAATCTCACATCGCGGTGAGAAATATATAGAATACACAAGCCTTTACAAAAGAAAACTTTATGTACATAACACAATCAGAGTACTAACCTATCACCAACAGGGATAGTTATAACAGCCCATCTTTACAATTTCTGACAAATAAACAATCACATATTGGAAAAATAAGGAACATATGGGAGATACGTTTTGGACGTCCAACTTGTCTCCTGAAGCTCCAAGGCATCCAAATGAGATCTGCAAATATGTTAGTCTGACCCGAGCATAATAAGAAAAATAACGCCTGGATCAGTCTATTAAAACTAGCATGAGAAAACCCAATCAAAGCATATTAGTTTCTGTTTTTGTAAAACCATTTCAAAATAAAAGGCGTCTTATAAGACCATACCACATATAAACACGGATGGGTTTTTATCTTACGACAGCCGAACCATTTTTATTAGAAATCAGTGATATTATAATAATGTATAGGGTTTAAAATAAATATTCTATATAGCAATGTTTGCATCTCACGTTCTAGCATAGTTGAGCACAACTAAGTCCGTAAAGCACATATTGAAGAATGAATTCCAACAATGGCAAGGTAAGGCACTACCTTTCATACAGTGCATGTCTAGATAAAATGTACCGATGGCTACAAATGCATTTGCCCCTCTATAGACATACGATCGGCCTACCCCTTACTAGATAGTACGGAATATGGCATCAACCCAGTTGCTTTCCAACCTTAATCGAGAGCTCTTGTGCACAACCATATCCATAATATAATGATCAAGAAAGGCGATGACACACTCTTATGGGAATGACCCACATAGCCCTATCGCATCTATCTTGTTTTAGCCATTCTTGGGTTATGAGGCTTGATGCAACGCTTTTACCTTTTCTCTTTGCAAATCCCACTTGGAATACTAATACTTCCCGCTAGGTGTCAATACAATGCCAACATTCATCCATACAAGTTTGCTTTGGGTTTGAATGAAACCAAAAGCACTACTTCCACTATATCCATTTTGGAATCACCCTTAGGATTAGTAGCAAGTAGCCCTTACACTTTAAAGAACTCCATCTTTGAAACTGTCATCATCAAGATGTCTATCATTCGAAAGCTTATACCGGTTCGAAGTGGTTTTGGGTAACATATCCAATCCCGATCTCTCCAAATCGACAACGATACTTTTAAAACTGGCCAAGGTTTGATAGTTGGTTATTTAACTATCAAATAAAAACAAAAATCAAATCAAGGATTTATTTTCATAGGAAAACCAACATTGGTTAAGCATATAAACAACCACTAACCTCTATAATTAATCCATTCATTAATTAAAATCACTTTGTAAATACTTATATCAAAATAATTTTACAAAGATATGTTTACAAAACCCTTTATATTCCTTTCAATACTTAGGAAAATATCCATATACTTATCTCGATGGTATAACTATATTCACAGAAACACTACACTTTCACTACTTAGAAAATGTATTGATATACTTATCTCAAAATTATAAGTATATTTATAAAAACTAAAAAAGATTTCCTATTTGGTATTGAATTTGGAAAGACTTTTCATACCACCACAATTATTTAAAGATCATTTTGGAAATCAATCTCGTCTCCTTTTATAAATTTCCTTTTATACATCTCTAAAATCATTTATAAAACTCCTTTTATAAATCTCTAAAATCATTTATAAAACTCTTTTGAAATCTCTAAAATAATTTATAAAACTCTTTTATACATTTCTAAACCATTTGTAAAGCCTATTTATAAATCCATAAAACTATTTATAAAACTCCTTTTATACATTTATAAACCCATTTATAAAACTTTATTCTTTTATAGAACTCCTTTATAACAATCCTTCGTATAAAATCCTTTCTAAAATTACTGTATAATAGTCTTTTCTAAAACCCCTTTATAAAAATTCTTTATAAAGCCTATATAAATACAAAACTCCATTTTCATTTATAAACTCTCTATTAAATGAAATTTCTTTATAAATCAATTTATTATTTATAAATACAATTAATCAGATAAATTATTTAGCTTTAAACATTATAAATTAAAAATAAATTAACTTTTCAACAACATTAATAAGACAGTCAATTTTCTCTTGAAATTCATTAATGAAATAATTAATTTACTTCAAAACATTATTTATATAACAATAAATAACTTCAAACATTATTAATATAATGTTTAATAATTTTAAACATTATTAATATAGAAATTAATAATTAATCTTCAAGAACCCTATTATAATAAATAATTAACTTTCATAATATTATTAATCTTCAAACAATATCAATTGTTTAAATGAATAACTTTTCACAATATTAAAATATTGATAAAGAACTTTAAAACAATATTGAATAGAAATAAACAACTTTTAAACATTATTAAACAATAGTTAAACAACTTTAAATCATTATTAGATGATAGTTAAATAACTTTAAAACATTTCTAAACGAGTTATAAAAGACAAATAAAAAGGTTGGGGTAAAATAGAGAAGTTCAGAATCTTCTTAAATAAAAATATTCCAAAAGCCCAAAGAATAGATTTGAAATCATTCTCCCAATCAAAAATCCTTTGTAAGCCAAAGCGGCAGTTAATGGTATTTAAAATACCAAATTAAGGCCAATAGCCACTAAGCACTTAATCAATGTTATTTTTGATTTTTATCGCTACAAGGGTTGAGTTTCCAGTTATAACAATGTCGTAACCAATAGGACCAAACAATCAAGTTTTGATATCCAATAATTCACACAATAGGAATATGATTGAAAACAAATCAACAATGGTGATAAATCCCGCCCTCTATAAATTTCCAATCCATCAAATAAATTCCCAGCAAATGATTTCTTATATCGACCATTTTCAAAAGTGACAATTCATCAAAACCAAAAAATTAACAAATTAAAACATCCAAGCTTACAACCAACAATTTCAATGAAACACAAACAATAAAAATTTATCTATTATATAGTATATAGTTTTATCCAAAGAGGTGAGTTAACTCACCAAAATTCCAGTTGTCACCGAAGCATTGATTCTGACTAAAATCGAACAGCATTCGATTTTAGCTTGGAATTCTATAAGCTCCAAGTCAAACAATCAAATTCCATAATGTTGATATTGTTCTTAGGAGTGTAACGCAACTAACCACATTTGATTTGGACCTAGTATAGACATGTTATTGCATTGATAAGATTACGAATTAAATAATATAATTTAATTTCTATTTACACTGTTAACAGCTAATTACCCCGGCTAATAATGCTTAGCCCTAATTTTTTCTTCATTCAAACACAGGCTGCAACTACACGAAACTCCTTGACTCTGCCATTTCTGCCTGCCACCGCTGCTTGGAGCCATTAGAGCCCTCCATTTTGCTACCATGATATCCCATTTCTCAAAGAAATTCAATGCCGCCAACCATGATTTTCCTCGATGTCGCAATCGCTGGATCTGACCATTTAAAGATGTCGCCTTCGAACTTCGATTTTGGCCGCTATGCTACCCCCAATGATGATCCGAACGACTATCTTGCTCCTCTCAACTCCCCACACGTTTTTGTAGTTGAGGGTATCACCTTAAAATGCCTCTAGAGGCTCCGATCGTCGGTTGCCATTGGATTTGGGTTCGTAAAAATAGAGGCTGGGCTACGATTCAAGGTTAGGGTTCTAAGTTGAGAAATGAGAGAGTTAAAGGGTCCTTATATAGAAATTTCAACCCACACTATTGACCTGGAAATTTCACGAACTCTAATTGAGGCGTGGTCATCGTCATTCCTAGCTAAATACCCTATTCCGAACTCAACGGAACTATTATTGGAACCTAATTCCATTATATACAAAAGTTAGCTTTTACAATCAAATTATATTATTTTTAGTTCTCTAAAATTCATCACTATGCATTTTCAGCCGTACGACATGCAGTACGTCCGATCTCCACTAAACTCGTCAACGTACAACAATTCATTACTCCGGATTCAATGACACTGGGTTTCATCAAAGTACAAGACAATGCCCAAGAATGATAATTCACACGTTAATTAAAAAAATATCAATAAACAAATTCAATCACTTTAATTATAAATTAATATTTTCACTAACCAGTTATTATTTAAAAAGAATTTAATAAGCTTTCGAAATTAATTTATTCAAATTAAAGTCAAGATTCACTTAGTTAAATAATTCCTATATTTAAATCGCTATTTCCAATATTAAATTCATAACCCACATATTCAAATATATGTAAAAAATTCCTATATTTGAAATTCGGGTTATTGAACTTTTGAAAATCAATATTTCAACATTTAAAATTAATTAAATGTTCAAATCCAATGACCAAAATCCTGGGTTATAACACTTTGCCTCTTTGATATCAGCGATATAACGTTCTTGATTAGTGCTTTGGTCGCCTTGAATAGCTCAACCTCATTCTCAATGGGAATTTCATCATTAAACACTATGAAGCCAGGGCTATTCTAAAACCGACAAGGGACAGTCGGTCCTTAAAAGTATTTTAAGAAGAGAACTCATTAACTATCACGAAGGTTTTTACCTGCACAATCTTATAGTCACCTTTACCCTACTCTACTAATAGAATGCATCCGATATGCTTTTTTGACTCTTCGGTAAATCCTTGAATGTAGGATTTACATGACTTTATGATCTTCAGATTGATTTTCATCTGGTCAAACATTATTTGGAACCAAATATTAACCGAGCTTCCATAGTAAATCAAAACTCGGTGTATAATTATTTGCTCTACCATGGGTGTAGCCACAATGGGATCAAGAACCGGCGCTTGCACCCCATTAACATTTTATTCCAAAATACAATATCATCGTTCATCGTCTTAAGTTTAAGGACCCAGTTTCAAAGCAAAAAAACATTTAAACAACACAAGGCTAGCCCCCATTTTCAAGCTACGGAAGAGGAAAATAAAGCAAGAAGAATTCAAGCTTTCAACTTTAAGAAGAGAGAGAGGATTAAAGCAAGGTTTTATTTATGGTTTTATAAAGCAAGTGAATAAAATATTCCCTGAATCTCCCGCTTAGGGTCGATCTGTTTATGAAAGTATGTTTTTGATGATGACAAATATGTTTAGATGATTAAATATAGCTTTGAATCTATTTTGAAATTTAAACATAAGGAATTTGTTCATGTTTTAGGGTAAAAAATGATCTAATCATATTTAAGTGCTACAAAAATTTTATATGATGTTCACAATGATTAAAAAATAATGAGTTTTTAATTCCATGATTTCTGAAATTTATTTAGAGTTTCTATGAATTTTTTAAGATGAGAAAATAATTAATTTGACGAAAAGTAATTATTAAAAATAATAAAATTAGTTATTTGGACCTAATATTTTGATACGAATTAAAATATATTAAAATTAATTTTTGGTGAATTTTTGAGATTTTTCCTGTTAATTTTCGATTGTATATGAATTATTTGGCAAAAGGAGGAATTATTGATTAAAGATAATTAATTAATCAATTAAAGATGTAACCAAAAAGTTCTGAAAAGTAAACTATAAAGAAACCCATTAACCAATAAGAATTGACACCAAATAAAATTTGGTGTAAAGTGTAACGACCTGCCTTTTTGGATGGTTTAAGTCAACGATAAGCCACACACGTCAGACTCAAACCATTCAAAGAGGCAGATTGTTATGGGGTAAATAAGAAAAAAATAAGAGAAAGAAAGAAAACAAATACAGAACCTCGCAGCAAAATGATAAAATATAATAATCAAATAACAGTTCATGAAGCTGTTTTACAAATACATTTGACTATTCTTTTACAACACAAAATCAGAGTTACACATAACAGGAATAAATAAATAAATGCAGTGGAACAACAAAATGCAATGAAATAAATATAATAAATAATAATAGTACAAATCTTCGTCTTCGTCCTCCAGAAATAATGTCTTCAACCTGAAATGCTCAGGCTGACCCGAGCGAATTGAAAAGACAAAACACTCGAGTCAGAACTAAAAGATCTTATGTAAGTTAAATCAACGATAAATATGAGTGCGACGACTTCAGAGATGTTTACGGGTTTTGACATCTCATATCCAAGTGTCTAACGTGAGTGCAATAACTTAAGAGATGTTCGAGATTCAAATCTCCTAAGGATCTGTTAAACTATCTACTATGTAGTACAATACGCTATTATAATATATCTACAGTAAAGTAAAGTATTAAAATAGCGTTAAGGCGTTACCCACATCACCCTTAACACATTTTATATATTTTCATAGTCTAACAGTACCATACGCTTCTCCGTAAACCGGAGGTTTACCTAGAGGGCCTCCATAGGTATGATACAAAACAAACTCGTAGATGGTGCGATAAGGCATGCGACAAGGCACTCGAGACAATTACCAGGGTATATATACCAATTTGCATATCCGGACTAGTGGTAACGTATAGCAGCTACTACCGCCCACCTCGGAACACACTCCCAAATCACCAAATCAATCACAAAGTAATAGAATGGTATCGAAGAAATATGCCTGATAGGAGGAATGACCTCACTTGGCCCGGCATGGCTCCAATTTTAGCCGCATCAAGCTGACTCACGGGAGTCAGGGTCACGTATATACCTTATACAGAATCGTTCTCCAAATCATCCTACTTCATTTCTGAAATCTCCACCACATACACAGTTGTTAAAGTGCTTTTCGGTATTGACAGAGAGTATGACAATATATGGTCCCGGTCTCTTTAACAACCTGCTTATTTCACACCGGATGGTTCTTTTACATTTCAAAGTCAATTCACAATTGATATCAAAATATCATATTCAATTCAAACCATATCACTTTCGAAATCATATTCACTTTCAAAACTATATTCACTTCCAAAATTATATTTACTTTTGAAATTTCCAATAAGATAGGTTAAATAAATCCTCATTCGAAAATCATCATTATTTACTCAAATCTATCATTTCACAAAAAAGTATCAAATTCCAGTTTAGGTTGTAAATCATCATCGAGGATTTAAATATAAATACTTTAACTTTACACGGTCTGAAATTTTAGAAAATAGCTTTAGTAGTAAAAAAATATAGTTTAAAATAGATTTAAAATAGTTTATTAGTAAAAATGGTTTAAATGGATTTGAATTTTATTCAATTAGATTTAAAATGATTTGAATCGGTTTAAAATATATTAAATAGATTCAAATTATATTAAATAGATATAGAATAGATTAAATAGATTTAAAATAGATTAAGTAGATTTAAAATAGATTAAATAATTTTTCTTATAGATTAAATAATTTTTATTAGTTTAAAATGTGTAAAATAGATTAAATTGGATTAAATAGGTTATAGTGGATTTAAATAAATTAAAAAGAGTTTTAAATTGATAAAAATCGTTGCTTAAATTAAAATACTTTAAATTAGTTTAAAATAGATTTCAAGGTCATATCCAAACATTTTCAATAATTCAATTGCAATAAATTCATTTATATTTGAACCTTCAGCTTTGAGACTCCAATTAAATCCTTTGAACAATTCATTAAATCAATTCCAATTTCAACACTAACATTTGGATTATCGAAAGTAGTTCAGTTTTTATAAACCAATTTCTATTTCAAAATATCATTTAACTGAATCCAAAATTTAAATATTCAAAAGTCATTTAATTTACCCAATCTGGTGTCTGTATATAATTTTCTACCATAGGGTCAAGTGATACGGATATTTATTGTTTCAATCCGCAATTTAAAATTTTACGGTTATATATCATTTCAAACCGCAATCTCGAATTAAATAAAATCCATAAAATCGCTCGAGCCTATCATTTCAACCCATAACAATTTTTCCCTAATCTATAGATCGTTCGGATATGTATCATTTCACCCCAAAGGGAACTTGGAGTCTTATAACAATATAAAAATATAATATCCAGTCATCCAATATCAACAATCAAATATCCATCACAATCATCATCCAAATCTATCAATGAATATCAATAGATAACTGGTAAACAATAACAGGTATTAACTTGATAAGTAAATTCAATGTTAAATTAAACGATAATTAAATGCAATAAAAGTAAAATTTAACTAGAATGCCAATTTAAACCTACAAAACATCAATCAATAAAATTATAATCACATCATAAATTGAATTTGACTAACATAAGATAATCTAGTAGTTGTGAGTGGGTCACTCACCTTTGATTTCAAATCGATTTGAAATCCCAAATAAGGCCCAAATATTCAACAGTCCTGAATTCGACCAGACCAATACTATAATGTTCGGAATTCCGATATGATCCCAATGGAGAAAATCGCACTTGAATCTGAGCTTGTATGCAAAAGCTATTAACGTTAGAAGATTGAAAATTTTCAACTTCGGGACTTACTTTGAGTCGCCGCCTCAATTACCTGGTGTTTGCTCTGAATTTTTTGCCAAAATGACCCGAGACCCAAGTCATTTGGCTCCTGAACCGAAGTCACTTCACGGCTTTCGCCTCTAGAACTCGAAGCGCGCCCAGATCCACCTTGTTTGGTGTCGAACTCTCTCTGACCCCATGTCGCTGCAGGATTTTCGCCTCTGAAACTCGAAGTAAACCTCTTCCAAAGACTCGAAGTAGATCTGGAGCAATTTTTTTTTGAAATTAGGTTTTGGAATTTGGAATTAGGTTTGAGAAGGAGAAAAAAGATGTATGTAAAGAAATAATAAAATGAGAAACAACTAGGGTTTATAACAGTCTATATATAGGTAGGGCTGGATCAAAACGACTACGTGACCCAAAAAGCCCATTCTGACCCCGAAACGAAAATATGTCATCACATACATCGAAATGGATGTTTTCAATATTTTTAAACTCAATAGAAAAGGTTTCAAGTCTTAATTCTATCGTATGAAAAAGTTAGCTTTTAAAATCAGTGTGATGACCCACCCTTCTTGACCCTTGAAAATCGACACAAATACGCCACTGTATAATATGTCGACAATCGAGTGCCGAAAAAGACAGATTGCTGAGGTAAAGAAAGAATAAGGTAGAAGAAGAGAAAATAAAACAACAATAGAATCTCACAATCGCAGCGGAACAATATACAATAGATAAATGACTGATCTTTATACAAAAAGAACTATATCTGTTATATACATTACATCATCAGAGTACAACACAATCAATAGCAAAATACTAGACAGTTATATTAACTTGTCCTCACAAAAACTGACTATACAGCTTATACTGCATAGCGGAATATACTTCAAGTACATGTGATATGTCTCGCCATGCAGCTCGTCTCCTGAGCTCTACAACATCTTATCCTGTAGTTTATAATACTCGGTTTGACTCGAGCATTATAATAAAATAACACCCGAGTTAGTATGGAAAACCAGCATGAGAAAATACACTCAAGTTAATTATTAAAGTTTTCAAAATCCTTTGAAAATCAAAGGTATCTCGTAAGACCACACCATAAATAAACATGTCGGGTTTTTACCTTACGATAACCAAAACATTTCTTATCAAAATCCTCTGATATTATAATAGTGTCTTAATAAAAATGCTTATATTCAAATAGCCAAAATTGTTACATTCATTAAATTCCAGCAATACTAGGCTCTACAATCAATACCGTAAAGGGTACGTAGGGATAATGGATTTCCAACTAATGACTAGGCACTAGGGTACCATTTGTCACGGTACCTGGTCTAGATCAGCATATCGAGGATCACTCCCGATCCTCTGCAATACAAGACCGGAGCTACCCCTTACTGAATAGTACGAATAAGATCATCCCGCGGTTGGGATCAACAACCGCCCACACAGCCAAAATAAAAGGGACATCTAGACAGGGATGACTTTACCCTAATTGGTTGCTAGCCACTTAGCCTTGCTGCATATCTCTTGATTTTCAGTCATTCCCAGTTGATGAGGTACGAGGCTAAGCGGTACCTTCTTAGAACACATCTCACATATAATGCTCATCGTCCTCCTGACGATGTTCTAATAGCATTCATCCATACAAGTCTGTTTCGAGTCCGAACCGAACCGAAAGCACTACTCCTACTACATCCATTTTGGAATCACCCTTAGGATTAGTAGCAATTAGCTCTTACACTTCACTGCTCCATCTTCGACTCCAAGATCTTGTCTTCATCACGAAAACGTACTCGTTGGATCGAAGTGGTTTTCGGATCACAAATCCGATCCCGATCTCTTCGAAACAACGTTCGCTAATTCCCAGTAAACTCAACCCCGGTTCTTTAGGAAATACATTAACGAAAATAAGATCGAAGATCGCCTCCTAACCGGTAGTGGACGGATCTCCTTATAAACGTCCTAGAAGAACAAACGAGTTTATACGTACAGTATAGCACCTCGAACGGTAACTGTACCATATAATTCTCATACCTCTCCTAGATATTTCCAAAGTTGTAATGGGTCCCGAACTGATAGTCAGTTATTTAACTATCAAATAAACAATCAATTCAACCAATTATTTTATTTCCCCTGAAAAACTCCAAGTCTTATTAAAATTAGATTTTAATAATTTAAATTACTTTACCCAAAAATATATACTTAAAACATTTAAAAATATAACTAGTTAAATCACTTTATCAAAATAATAGTTATGAAATTCTATAATAATTTTCCAAGTAAAACCTAGCCACAAACTATATTTTAAAATAAATTTTTTGTATAAGGTATAAATATTAGAAAATTTCTTTTAAAACATAATACTAATTAACCTTTAAAATAATTACTACTAAAATTAATTTGAATAATATTTACTTTAAAATTCTAAAACAATTAAAAATAATAAATTTCTCTAAAACATTCTTTTAAAACAATTTTAAAACCTTAAAGTCATACTTAGAAATCTTCTTTTGAAAAATATACTTATCTTTTCAGGAAATACACCTTCCAACTTTTAAAAATAAAATCACCTTTTTATTTTTAAAACGAACGAATTTCCTTTTTCTTATAAATTCACATCTTGAATTTATACTTCCAAATTTATCCACTGATAAATATTTCAATTTATTTGTAAACCCAGATTACAAATTTTCATCCCTCATCATCCTTTAAATCACAGTTTCCAAAACACTTAATCAATTTCAAACCGATTTCCTGAATTAAATTTCCTTTAAAATTTATTTCTTGATTTATCCAAATCGATTCCAAAATCCATAATCACCAAATTCACCTTTATTATGATTTAAAATTCTTATTTAAATCTGAAACATCAATTTCATTTTTTATTCCAAAATTCTCTTTCCATTTCCTTAAAGAACCCAATTCATTATATTTCTATATTTTAAAATACCAAAATATATATATTCATCCAAACCATAGCATCGAATAACATAAATTCCTATATAATCTATCACAGGACATCAATAAAACATATCACAGTTATGAAAATAATTTCAATATTTTGAGGAATCCAGTTGGATCCCTACAACCTGTTTTTCATGCATCCACAGATGATAACACAACAAATAAAATACCAAGTCCCACTTCGAGGGGGGCATCGCGGTATAAAGGGTCATCCGCTATTATGCGGGGCGCGTAGGGTCTCATCCGTTATATAATGCGGGAATCTCAATAACTCCTATATATATATATATATATATATATATATATATATATATATATATATAATATACCACATCCAGACCGATAATAATAATCACATTCAATCAATCAACTAATCATTTAAATTTTAACTATTTAAAATTTATTATGGTAATCCAAATGTGAGTGAGATTAATTCACCTTGAGTTAAAAATGCCGAGCGTTCCAATTTCAAATTAAATCGAGCCCGTTCGATTTAATCTAAAATTCTCGCTAGCTCCGATCGTCCCCAGATCTACTACAGTGCGAATAGCTCGTTGCTGCGATTCTGACGTTGTTTCGTCGGAATCTGACCATGCACGCAAAAGTTATGGTTTTATGAAGTTTGAATATAATTTAAAACATTTCTTTTTATAATATTTTACCAAAATAGATCAAGGACGTACAAATGAAACAAGGAATCAAGGCCGAACATCCTCTTTCTTCTTCGTTCTTCACGCACGCGAAAACTAACCCATCACGCCCAAACCCGATGCTGTTGCCTACCTCGTTGCGGCCGGCAACGATCCAACACCTCCACGCTGAAGCCCATCGAAAATTCCACCTAGGGCCAGAAAATTATTGAACTCAGTCATCCAAACGTCCCGCCAAACTCGGTTGAAACGACGACGAACACAGCCTCCCTGCTCGCCCTACGCTATGCTAAAATCCATCACCACCGTTGGATAGGTCGAGCTCAGTGAGCTCTACCTTTCTCGTGTTGGAAGTTTTTGCTAAGAATGAGCGGATGTGGAGAAAAACGAGGAGGAAAAGGGGAGTATTTCGGTCATTGATATATTCGAAGTGGCGGCCGAGAATGGTACTAGGGTTTCATGGTTTTAATCATATATATACGCATATGTTTATAATATTTTATTATTATTTCAAATTCTATAAGCTTTTTGAATCGATTCAAAATATTAAATTTTCAATTTAATTTCAGCGTGTTTCTCACCCGTACGAACAAACGGTAACTCTAGATACTACGAAATTTGTAATCCGATAATAATTAACTATTACAGATCCAATGAAACTGGTTTCGTCGAATTCCAAGACTGTACCCCGGAAGGCTATTTAACTCGTCGATTAAATTGAGCGATTTCTAAATCATCAAAATCATTTAAAAATTTCACTTTTAAAGCTTTACTAACTTAATTATAATTCATATAGAATTTATATTCACATTAGAAATCATTTTGATTCATTTTACATCAAAATTTGATTATTTACATTATTACTATATATTAAATTCCATTATTAAATCAATATAAAATTTTCAATTTTAACTTTCCACCTTTGATTCCATCCAAAAGTCCAATACTATAGTTTAAATTCAACCAGACTTAAACAAGTTTTTGAAACCAATTTCATATCCATTTATATCTCGAATTTACAAATTATCTCAATTTCAAATATTAAATTGCTATTTATCTGAATCCAATTAAATTGTCATATTTGAAATTATAACTAATTTTATGGATTCAACCAAATCTTCATATTTCAAAATCAATTAACAATCCATATTCAATATTTAAAATGAATTAAATGTCAAAACTAACGACCAAAATTCCGGGTCGTTACAATCAGCTTATTTTAATTGAATTCAATTAAATTGATCTCTACGCGTTTCGAGCCCGCACGATCAAACGACAAGTCCGATCGCTACGAAATTTGAAACCCTACGATAATCACCGTTACGGATCCGATGAAACTGGTTTTGTCGAAATCCAAGTCAGTAGCCAAAATGGTTATTTTCACGTTAATTAAATAAATTAATATTAAATTAATTAATCACTTTTTAATTCAATGTTTATAAACTAACCAATTTTCATCCTTTTTGATTACTTAGACATTTACAATAATTTAAAACAAGTTTACATAAAATTTCAGTGTTGGTTATTACACTAATTACAGTGTTCAATTTCAACTGTAATTAAATCAAATTAATTATAATTTAATTCCAATAAATTGATCTAATTTGGTTTCAATCTTTTTATTCAATCAATTATTACTCTATAGACGTAGTTAATTTTTTTTACATCTTATTACATAAAATACTCTACAATTATCATCTTTTACCTTATTGGTTGCAGTATTCCAATAATATTGAACCTTTGTTGACTTTGACATTAATAAAAATTTAAAATCTCACAACTTCATTTTCTTGGTTTCATTTTTATTATTAAATCAGTATATTGTCTTATGAGTGTAATTGACATTTCTGTACATTTTATTACATTCTCAATTTGCAGTTATTGTATTAACTCACATTAATGTAATTATTTGTAATTGATTAATTAAATTAGTAAGAAATAACAATTGTCACCTTTTCTACATTTAACCACATTTTGTATGTTTATTATTTACAAACAAATGTTATAGCAACTTACATAATACTAATTCTATCCAATTACCTTTTATTACACATTATCTCATAAATTAATACAACCTTTAACTTATCAACTACTCTTTCAATTCAACTATCAGTTAATATCCACATTATTATAATTTACAATCTATAACCAATTATAAGTTTTTAATCATTTTAATTAATTGGAATTACATTCAAAGCCGTTATCAATTACCTTAAATTAATACAATTTCATTTCATTCCAGTTATATTCATATTATTAAATCACAAATTTTTCTCTTCCAACATTAAATCACAAAACTCTATTAAATTAACAAATTTTTAATTATCGAAAATTACGGGTCGGTACATAAAGTAACTAGTTAATTCTCCCATAAATTAGATCCAAACAATGTGGTGTTCGCATGACACGGGACCATCTCAAAAGGATGCAAATGGAACCATGGGAGTCTACAACCAACTATTTGGTAGACACGATACCTGATGATACTCATCCCT
The DNA here is from genome assembly GCA_030765085.1 of Allium cepa. NCBI lineage: Eukaryota > Viridiplantae > Streptophyta > Magnoliopsida > Asparagales > Amaryllidaceae > Allium > Allium cepa. Next base: position 301,443,473 of record CM060945.1, on the reverse strand, counting down.
GTACCCCCTCCACCCTGATGATACTCATCCCTGTACCCCCTCCAACGACAAGGTACTAGTTTATTTTTAAACAAGTTTCGACACTGGTGTAAATAACAATTTAACCGAATAATAATTTTTCCTGGTATAGGATGACGATGAACAATAGGGGGAGAGTTCAACTATGATGAATAAATTCCTACAGTTCACAGTTTCTCTAATTATAGCAGTTTCATAGCATACATGCACACACAAAACCTACCATCAAACCCCCTCAAAAATTGATTTGCCGTCTCTCAGCAAAGAACTTTCCAGAATCAAGATTCTCTGGCATCAACACAACCCAAACTCCAGTGTCTGCCGCATCCTCAGGCAGCATATTTCCCTCATAATTCGTCATAGCAGTCTTCACCCAACCAGGGCAATAACAGTTCATATATATTTTCTTCCCTTCTTCCCTATTCAACAGCCGCTGTGCCATCAAACGTGTGTACGCGTTCACCGCCAGTTTTGAAATCGAGTAATCAGTGAACACTTGAGGCCATTCTTTCAACAACGACTCCCCGTCTTTAACTCTGGTTTGTTCGACAAATTTCATGACCATACCATCTATTAGTTCTTCAGAAAGGCACTCGTCTTTCAAAAGCCGGTCTCTTAAGGCAGAATCTCCTATTCTGTTGCGCCTTCCATTAATCCTACCTAGTCTTGAGGTCACGTTCAATATACGAGCACCATGCTTAGAAGCCCTCATCAGTGGCAACATAGCTTCTATCATCTTCTTTGTCCCAAAGTAATTTGTAGCCATAACTACCTCAGCAAACTCGACCGAATTGGATGAACCGGTGTTGTAATTAACAGCTGCATTGTTGATCAGAATATCGACTCCTCTGAAAGTACATTCGACCCACTTGGCAAAAGAGTTGATGGAGTTGGGATCGGAGATATCGAGCTGATGCCATGCCAAATTACTTGTGTTTTCTTCTAGTTTGATTTTCTCAAATGCTTCTTGACATTTATCGGGATCTCTAGAAGCAATGACGACGAAGAGTCCATGAAGTGAGAGTTGCCGAGCGATTTGGAAACCGATTCCTCTGCTTGAGCCTGTTACTATGGCTATTGTTTCGGATGACCACCACCTGAGATTGGGTGGAATGCCTTGTTTCCGGAGTTGGGATATTTCTTCCAATCGATGTTGGCGTCGCTCCTTGGCTAGTTGCTTGCCTTTCTTTCCCATTTCTGAGAGAGATTACGATTCATGTAAGAGTTTAAAATGAAGAAATTTGGTTTATGAATGTATAGATTTTTTACTATCCACACAAATGAATTGAGTAAGGGCATGACTGAATATGAGCATAATCAAATTTGAAATAACTCGTCGGTTTATTGTTATTCAAATTAGCTCCTAAGAGACGTATGGATAGTTGAACATCAAGTTTGAAGAGAGAAATATGCAAAGTTCAAACTACGCTCGAATCAAAAGCACATTCCTGGTTTATTTAAATGCATTCTAGTAGCAGCCATACATTCCTTAATTCTTCGCCAATGTTTCAGCTTTTTTCCTTTTCCAGTTGATACTTACAATAGTTACCTCTGTAACCTACATCAAACATGTCAATAAAACCTAAGCATTTTGCGTATATCCATCCCTACATTTTCATATAGCAAATGACTTTCTTATTTAATACGATTTGTTATGTGTAATGTTTCAGCTACAAATAAAATCATACTACCAACAATTCAAAATAAGCTTATGTCAAGGTAAAGAGAATACAAGTCTCAATGGATATCATATTTATCTCAACTCCACAAAAAACTGATAACCTATCCCTTTACTTTCTTTTTTGTTTATACTGGAAAATTTGCTTAAACATAGAATGGTAATATTCAACTAATTTTGTTGCCTTTCAGTTCCAAATTTTTATTGTCACTAAGACTGAGAATCAGAATTTTAGCTTCGGTTCATGGTTATAGCTTAGGCCCAAATAACCAATCAAAATTTATATATACGACCATCATATCAAATTAAAGACCATGACCAATAAAATTTAAATCAGTTTAATCAAACCAATCCAAATAAGTACCTTTTCAGAATCAGCTGAAGCAAACCATGAATATCGAAAACAAAGCACCAGATCTTCAATTGGCAATAGATTCTTGCGGTTTCAAATCGAGCTCTCAAAAATATAGAAGTAATAAAATGGAATATCAATAAAAAGAAGGTATTCACAATAGCTCGCGGGTGGATTCAGGTTGAAAGAGATGTTAGGGTTTTGAGATAGCCGTGTTTCCGATAGGATATGAATTAGGGATTTAAGTGTGAATTAAGACGGATGTTATCATATAAACATTTTAGATGTGGAGACAGCAGTGATGAGATACAGCATCTCGAGCTTTATTTAATGAATGGGTAGAAACAATACTTGTAGAGTCGAAAGGAACATTTAGATTTAGCCCCTCTGGAGTGATCAACGGCGGACATTGGCTGTAGTCACCACAAATTAACTTAGCATAAAATGTCCTGATTTTTTTAAGTAGCTTCTCTTTTTTCATCACAGATGAAATCAAAGCGGGGATGAAGATGATCCATATAAAGTTTTTGTAAGTCTTTAAGAAAACGGTATCTTGCTAATTTTGAAGACTTTAAAATAGATGTTTTTTCAAGATAAAATCTTCTCAGCTTAACATATTGATTTAAATAATCTCCAAAAATAAATTACCTAACGAATAGTCGCTCTGTGGTAACATACTGAAATGAAGCTAAGCGTAAAAAACAAGATTAAATCAAATATTTACAAATCAATATATTATTACACGTTTAATTCATCTGGTTCATACAAGATAGACTTAGTAAATAATTCAGAAACAAATTTATCTTTATGATACTTAGGTTTTTTAGGAGGTAGATCTTGGGGAATGGATCTGACTCGGGGCAAATTCCAGCAAGCTTCAGGATACTGGTCAAATCCAAATTCGTCTAAGTATCTTTTATGTAAGCGTCTAAGTAGACCCCGCTAAATTCACCTAAATATTAAAAGTCAACAATTTAGTGTCTACAATAGGCCTTATATAAGAAGTTAACTAAAATGTCCCTCTCTTCAATCAACATCTAGAGTAAGGTAATTAACTTCCAGTTCTCTTTCAAGAGAGCGTCATAGCGAAAGCGCGCTCTCCTTAGCCGGGAGGTAGCTTCTTGATGCTTAAAAGATGCCAGCAATGCTACAATCCCATTAAGCCTATGATATTTATCGGAAAGTTCATTATGCTCCCTTAGTTGCTTGTCTAACTCCATATATAAACCGTTTATCTCTGCTTGCTTTCTTTCAAGTTTGGTTTTATAAGGGAGGACGGATTTCTTCCTTATCTAAAATGAATGATTTACACTATTATCATCTTCGAACTGAAAGATGTTTAAACAGAGAATTCATACCTGATATATTATGACTGATGCTTGGGGAGCTTGTTCTTTCTCCTTCGATGCTTCAACATCAACGAAAGCAGGCTCTTCTTCTTAAGGAGCAGAGGGCGCGACGGATTCAGGCGGGACTCCTTTGGGAGAAGATAGATCTTTTTCAAAGGCTATAGTATTATCATCTCCATCTTTGTCGGAAGACTCAGTGTAGCCCCTTATGTCGCCACCTAAAACTTGATCATCGTTAATATTGTCGTCGTCATCGTCATTATCGTCATCATTTTCATCATCATCATTATCCCCCTCCACTTCGGCAGCGTCATCTTTGTCACCTTCATCTTTCGAGTCAGCTTCGAATTCAAAAGAAGGGATTTCAAAAGAAAGAATCTTGGAGGCATCAATTTTCTCCTTTTCTATATCCTCGGAGCCCTACTTCATCTGGTTAATCTTGCCCATAACTCTATCAACAAGGGTGGAGTCGAGCGTGGAAAAACTAAGCTCGGTGCATTTGCAGATATTGTCTGCGTAAGCGAGCATCACGGCATCTTCAAAAGAGCTCGTCATGATCTCATTAAGTGTAGTGTCAAGAAACTGTGACATTCGTTGTTTAGCATCTAAAATAATATCGACTGCCAACTTTAGGGAAGCCTTGTTCTTCTTCAACTTCTCGTTCAAAGAAGCTTTCTTTGCTTCATTCGGGCCTTCTCCTCGTTGGGTTCCTTTGTGGTCAGTTGCATTGCTAAGTTTTCATCGACGAGGAGTTGGCGAGCCTTCCTTTCTTCCAGGATAGTGGATTCCGACCGGGAAAGAGAAGTTCTCAATCGCTCCAGTTCAGAGCTTGCTTCGTCTTTTTCAATGGACAAGGAAGAGATTTGATTCTTTAAGGTAGAAATTTCCTCCTGAAACTTGGAGGATTCGATAGAAGATTTAGATGCCTGCCCGTGCAAAGTTAACCGACTTTTGGAATCTGAAAGGAGAAATGCGGCCAAATCAGAAATTTAGGGAAGAATGGTAATGATAAAGTAAGGTGAAGAGAAACTTTCTAAGAATTATTGTTCAATAATAGAAGGATAGTGACCCGCCAAGCTAAAAATGGAGGAAGGCGGGTGAATGGAGGCAAAAAGATGCAAAATCTAAGATAGATTGGGCTATCTCTTCAAAATTAATGGACGAAGAAGGAGATGTTGGCCTTGGAGGAATGTGCTTTTGAGTGGGGGTCATCTCCAAAGCTTGTTGCATCTACTCGAGTGCGCTTGAAGAGCTTGAAACGGTGATGCATGCGAGAGAGAAGATCGACTGTAGTAGGAGTCTGCTTGGATTTGTCCTTAGGAGCTTCAACAATCGGGCCCCCAAAAGCTTTATCGGGAGATAACGATTCCTCCTCTTCAGAATCAGGAACTTCGACTACTTTAGCTACTTTCAGGGGTGGCTCTACAGTAATTGATTTCTCCAACTTTCTCTTAACAGTCATCTTAGTCCTAGCAAGAGATTGAGAAGGATGGTGTGCGTGAAGTCTCAACAGGAGGCGCCGGACCACTAGTAGATTTTTCAACCTAAAGGGCAACTGAAGAGAGTTCGTGCAGATTTTAAGTTACTAGAATAATTTGAAAAGTAACACAAAAATAGGAAACGGATGCCCTGTCTATAATTTACTGGAATGGCCGGAGCAAATAGGTGACATGTGAGAGAAAGGTGCAGGATCTCCCAGGGAAAGGAAGTGTTTGCTTCTTGATGTGTGTTGGATCACAAGAGGTTGCCCCAAAATCCCTTGACCGGTGGGGAGGAGAGAATGCTTCTTTAAATTACCAGGATTCAATGGCTTCAATTGGTTTTTGATCTTACTGGAAGCTACGACCAGAGACTCCACCGTTCGCTTATCAGCCTCATTAAGTTCTTTGGTAGGAGCACTTGACATAATGCAAAGATTAGACAAGAAAAGCCACTGAATAAAAGGAAAATAATGAATATCTCAACTTACAAGGAGTAGATAAAGTCCCATTGATATTTGGGAAGCATCTGACGAAGAAGAAATGGTACTTCCGGTCTCTAAACTTGTTAACTCCTTTTGATATCTGCTTCTTCGGAGGGTTTGCCCTGAAGGTTTGGCTATTGAGATTGCTAAGTTTGAGTAGTCGGACCAAGTGGTTCAATACTTCTGCATTTAAAGAAAGGAGGCCAGACACTAATGCCATCAACTCCCAAGATAGAAGGTAAGTGTATACATTCGGGGACGGCTGGATTGAAGTGATTCCGAGATAAGAAAGTAGCTTGTACAAGAACTTCGAAAAGGGGAGAAATGCTCCGTGCTATATATGAATGGCAATATAAGCAAAGTACCCTTTGGGAGGGTTGTTGATGGTGTCAGTTTCCATAGGTGGAATGGCTTCCACACTAGTAATTCCATAGTAATGAGAATGACATCTACTTCATCTTATTAGATATCAGAGAATGCTTTGAAGTATCTTCAATTTCTTTGGAGAGCTCATGGTTCTGCCAGGTGAAAATGTTTTTTTTAAAGTTTTCAGCTTGTTATGAACCTAAAACTCTTTCAAGAATAAAAAAATGCATACTATGGCAACTTAAACATAAAACCAAACATGAAACCTCAAATTCTTGGAAGAATGTTGAAGTTAAAAATTAGAGATATAAAGTTTTCAATAGATTCAAAAGGGAAGGAAAAAAGTAGCATTTAACAAACACCTCTAGACAATGTCGAAAGCCTAAATATGAACATCCACTGAGATTTCGACAAGGTCGAAAAGGAAAGTTGAAGTATATTTCCAATTGGCACTTTTCAACAATGCCAAAAGCTCAATAGAAACCATGTTATTAAAGGGAGTAATTAAAACCAACTTAAAAATTTAAACAAAGTACATACTACTAATATTCAATAGACAGGATAACAAGACCCTTCGAAACTGTCGAAACCCATGGCTTAAGTTTTTCTAGTGAAAATATAAATGCCATCGAAACCTTATATACCCATTGAGTCGAAAGGTCCTAAGTTAAAATCATATGAACTTAGAACGTTTCGACAATACTGGAGAAAGGTGATTATAGAGGGTTTCGACTCATTAGTTGTAACACCCTATTTTTTAACATTATTTAGATTAATTAATTGGTTAAATTAAATAAAATAGTGTGATGTTCAATAGGTTGAGATTTTATTAGACTAAAGGTAGTCGTTCCATGTTAGTGTGTTAATTAAAATAAGATAACATAAACAAAGCTGTTAGGAATGAGTAAGGAAAAATGGGAAATAGGGAAGGCTTATACCCTAAACCATAGGAAATAGAACTCACGTTCATTTTCATTTTAGCAAACAAAAACATCTAAGGCCAGCCACCATTATTGTTCTCAAGAGAAGACTAAAACTAGGATTCAAGTAAAAAGAAGATAATCAACATAATTAACATCAAATCTCACATCTTTTAATCTCAAAGCTAAGGCGAAAAATTACTACATCCCATTTTCTTTCAGTTTTCAGTTTTAAGACTAGATCCGAAATGTTTTTACATGTATATGCCATGTTTAGATGATTAAAGATATATATACATATGCATATACATACACACACAGATATATATATATATGTGTGTGTGTGTGTGTGTGTGTGTGTGTGTGTGTTTGTTAGTGAATTATCCATGTTTATGTTAGTTTTTATGATATTTTGGTACGAAAAATCAATTAAATGATATCCAAATGCCTTTAAAGTTTAAATATAGGTCAGAAATGATATTTTAGAGATTGGTTCTAATTTCCACAATTTTTTGAATTTGTGTGGATTTAATGTTAATTTTCTAGTGAAGAAAATAATTTATCGGGTTACAAATTATTTACTACAAATTATTTACAGCTAAAATAAAAATTATTTGGGCTTGAAATTTTTATGTGTTGGAAAACATATTAAAATAGATTTTTTGGGATTTTTTTCAGATTTTTCCTAAGTGTTTCGATGAATATATAAAATTATTTAAGGTATGTGACTTACATGTTTTATATATTTAATTAAGGAGAAGAGGCAATTTATAAAAAAATTATTACCTAATTCTAAAATTAATGTCAATACTTTTCTGAAAAGTATTTATTAACCAACGATAATTTGACGAACAAAGGCAGCTTAGTTGAAAAGTTGTCCTTTTAAGTTAAAAACGAAGAAATTATACTTTTAGCATGTTTCAGCCTTTTACGGCATCAAACCTTCCAAACCAGACCTTTCGACAAAGTCCAAAGGTTTATAGCTTTCGACAAGGTCAAACCAATGCATATGGTATCAAGTTACTTGGTACGTAATGAATTGGACAAGGTTGAAGGGTTCCTAGTCGAAAAGTTGATAGCTAAAGAGGTTAGGGTATATTTGTTTTATAAACCAAAAGTTTTCACCTGCTTTGCTTTTGAATAAGAGCTTTCGACTTGGTTGCATTTGACCAAATCAAATGTTTAAAATAAAGGTTTATAAACCTCTCAACAAATTCGAAAGGCTACTATCGCTTTGTTTTGTTTTGAAACCTTCCGACTAAGTTGAAAGGTTTATTTGTTTTGAAACTAGCCACCTCTCCATGCTTTCGAAAGAAAGCTTTCGACTTAGTTGACTTATCTTTATTTTTATAATTGAAGTATAACCCTAGCTTCCGAAGGAGTTCGTTTAAAGACTAAAACCTATTGTTTATAAGTTAAGTTTTAAAGCTTTCGAAATAGAGCTTTTGACACACTTGAAAGGTTACTTCCAATGAAGTCGAAAGGTTTCTAAAAGTAGATTTTCCACTTGTAATAGATTGAACCTAGTAAGTCTTCGAAAGGTTTATATTTTAGAAGGTTTAATGCCTTCAAATTTTTTGCTTATTGAATGGTTTTGAAAGGTTTGTTTATCGAATGACATTGAAAGGTTTAAGGTCAATGATTTCGAAAGGTTTTAGTTCAATGGTTTCGAAAGGTTTGAGTTTAACAGTTTCGAAAGGTTAGAGATGGATGGTTTTCCAATGTTTTTCTAAGGCAATGTTTTAAGGTGATTTTTAAAGAAGGATGTCCAAAGTTTTATTGCTTTCAAAAGGATTGCTCTTCAAAGGTTTCGAATGGTTTGATGAATAGTTTCGAAAGGTAAGGTTTTGGCATATAGGTCAAGATAATTAAAATTTTCACTTGGTTTTGGAAAGAGGACTTTCAAAGATTTAGAAAGGAGAACTTTCTGAGCAAGAAGTATATATATCATGGCAATTTAACCTTGAGTAAAGCATAAATATTTATATCTTCCTTATGTATGTTTGATTTAAGGGTTTAAATCATTTTGAAAATGTTTTCAAGAAAATTTATATGAGAGGATCCTTAAGTGAAAAAGACTCAGATGTTAGAATACCAGATGGGACTAGTATGGGGTTGCTCCCTATATATTGGCTATTAGCCCCAGCTAATTGTTGTCTAAAATTTCTAGTGTGTAGGGCTTTGTCACAGGTAGACTAAAATTATGATTACACACCAAAAGGAATATATGTTTGTATACAGATAGGTTATTGGTGATCCCGAAAGACAATTAGGATCAAGAAGGCCTGTGAGATGATTAAGTTAGGGACAGACCGCCCAAAACTGAAGTATTTAACAGATAGTTAAGGACAGACCATCCAGAAGTGAAATATTTAATAGATAGTTAAGAATAGGTAATCCAAAAGAAGACTAGCTAATAGATGTTAGATTAATTTTGATTATATTGTCTTGTAGGCTCAGATCAGCCAAAGGTTAAAAGTTATCCAAATAAAACTTAGCTTGAATAGATAGTTCATTATTATCTAATATTTATATATGTTTACATAATTATGCTTTACAGTGTTTAATCGGTTTTGATTGTAGAAAAAGTTTTTGCAAAAATGTGTTTTAAAAGGATGTTAGTGAGGGAAAACCCGTTTCGTTAAGCGGCGCGGTTTCACTTAACATATTAAACCAAGATGTATAATATTATTCATACCAGGCTTTATATCTGACTCGAAGTTTATGTTTTCCCTTAAACTCTCGGGTGCTCAAAATTAATTTAAGTAAGCTGAGGGGTTAAGGTATTTTTCAGGTTTAGTAGGATGATGAATAAGGCTACCGGAGGCATGCAGGAGGAAAAAAGATAGTTATTTAGGAGTCACGGTTTTGTGTTTTTTGTATTTTCGCCATGTTAGTATTAAGTCTATAATGACTCTATGTTTCTGATCATCCAAAGGGGTATCTTCATATACCGCTCTTGGCGTATTTGTAATAAGTATATTTTATCTGTGCCTGGGAAAGTATTGGGATTATGTAAGTTAAATATGGAACATTTGTTTTAAATGTAATGAAGTAAAGTTGTCTGAAATTTGTGTCTTGTTTCATATTCAATTGCTTTTGATATTATAGATACCATTAACATAGCTGTATTTAGTCACCGGGAGCTAATACTATAGATGATTGCAGCATCTGTAGCACTTAGTTTTGAGTCTCTAGATAGGAGATGTTACATTAGTTGTAGAAGGTTTCGATTGGTTCGAAAGGGCACCAGGTTTTGAAAACATACTAAAAAGAACATATTTCAATCAGCACAAAAGGTTACGACTAGGTTGAAAGGTTTTGCTTTCGAGAGGGGTGACTGCATGCTACTTTACTATGCCACCTTTTGACAGGGTCGGTCAAATTTGCACTACAATACCTTTCGACCCCATTGAAAAATACTAAGAAAGCAAAAATAAAAGTTGCTGCCTTAATCCCTTTCAAAGGGGTAGAAAGGTGAATTTATGGCATCAATTTTTAAACCGTACGGTTCAAAGCTTCTGGGCGAAGAAAATGGAAAATTCTTTCTTCCCCGGACCCAATTTCAAACCTAGGTTCAAAAAAATAATAAATGAATGAACAAAAAACATTAAAACAACAAATTTAAATATGAATTAACCTATTAAATTTCAAAATTACTAAAATGAAAATTCAAAATTTCTTAAAAGTAATAGTAACTATGAAAACTGAAATTGGATTCAAAGTGAAACTTAACGAACGATAAATTTAATTGATTCATGAAATTGAATCGCTTAATTATCTTAGGAGGATTGAATCTTAGAACTCGAACAATTTTTAATAAATCAAATTGAAAATTCAAAATCCCGTAGTGAGATTCAAAAATTGAAACTCGTCATGAAATAAAGAGATAAATAGAAATTTCAGAAGCTAAATTAATAACACTTGCTTAGATCTGGATTGTTGATTAACTCAAATTTAAAGATTTTGATTTTTTTGGAACTAATCTCGTTTGCAGGTAAGTGAAGAGGAAAAAGGAAGAAGACGCAATTTATAAGAAAAGTAAATAATAGCGGCGAAGGGTTCAATCAGATTTGAATGAACTGTGACGACCCGGAAATTTCAACATTTGAAATTGAAATATTTAATTGATTTTAAATATTTGAATGATAATTTAACTTGAATTTCAAACATAATTATGGAATTGGCAATTAAATTATTGAATTTAATTTACTGAAGTTGGGTAAAAATTTGTATCTTCAATTCTAAGCTGATTAAAATAATATAATGGCCTAGAAAATTTATGTTGATAATACTGAAGATAAAGGAAGCTTCAGATTGAATTTGAAAATGATTTGTTCGTTTTGAATTTTATCGTTTAATTCGATACTTAAAAATAGCTTTCCGAGGCACAGTCTCAGATTTCGACGAAACCAGTTCTATTGGATCCGTAATATTGTATTATTATCTGATTTCAATTTTTGTAGTGTTTAGAGTGATCGTTTGGCTGTACGATAAGCAAACGCGCTGAAAATTTTATCAAAATTAAATTTAATAATTGTTCCAAAAACTATCTTCTTCATACGATCGAATTTGGACTCGAAACCTTTTCCATTGTGTTCGGAATAAGGGTTTAACCTTATAAACGCCTGGCGTACGCCTTGATAGGATGTAAAATTTTAAGGCTTCGAATTCGAGACAATTTAAATTTTGAATTTAAATTTAAATATAAATCATATTGGTACACTGAAGCACTGTAGCAGTACACACGTAGTGAAATTTCAACACGTGTTCTCCTGCATTTTAAAATGCGTACAAGTGTTTTCTCTTTATCCGTTAAGATAGAAAAAAATATGTATACGAATAAAGCGAAGAGGTAGCAGGGTCAATAATTGTTTTCTCCTTCTAAAAATAAAAAGAAAACCATGGTTGCGATTTCCCTCATTTTCAATTGAATAAATGCGAAAGCCTTTCGATGCAAAGTAAAAAAAAAGGGTAGAGAAATTAATTAAAACTAGGGTCGAGCAAAAAAAATCACTAAACGAAATCATTTTCGTTCGAATCATAATCTCGTTTAAAAAGGGGATCGCGATGGTGAGCTAGGGCATCTGAGCTCGACATCGAGGCGCTCATGTGCGATTGATAAATCGAAGATGAAGGGATCGAAGCAGTTTCATCGACGACGACAAATCGAGGCATAGGGTTTTGCGAGGGCGATCGATTTCAGGCCTCCGTCGGGCACAGGGAAGCGACGTCGTCGCAATTTTGGGGACTGCAGTAGTGTTGCCACGGTACGGGGCTAGACAGGAACTCGAGCTCGGGGTCGCACTGTGTCTGTTGAGCACAGATCGAACGGCGTTCATCAGCAAGTAGGTAATGCTATTAAATTTTTATCCGAATTAAATGAAAATAAAATGTTATTTTGATTTTTATTCCTATTTTTATATTAAGTCAACAGAAAAAAATGATGAATATATATGTGTAAATTTGGAAACTGATAATGTATTATATCCACAGTTTTTAAATTTTTTTTCCAGATGGAGGTAATTACATCAAACAACATATATACATATAGATAAATGCATGCACGTTCAATTTAAAAATATATATGATTTTGGAAAGTGGAAAAAAAATAAATGTTCAAAAATTTATATAGAATGGATTTTAAAAACTTATATATAGATTATTTTTAGAGAAAAGAAAAAAATTAAATATACATATTCATATTTTAATGTACTAGTTATTTCGAAAATAATATAGTGATGGTGATTAATTTGTTTAACAAATGCATTTAATTATTATAATTTCTAAAAAAATAATTTATTTACAAGGAAGAATAGTTTACATTTAAATAATTAGTTAACTAAATTAATTTCTCGATTATTTCAAAGTGTTAATAAATTTATATAATGTTTATACAAGGTCAATATCTGAAAGAAATCAAGCTGGAACGAAAATGGATTGCAAAATAAAAGCAAAGGTGATATCTTCTCACTCAATTAAAACTTCCAGTTAAATTTAAAATTGTTGATTGTGTGCTTGGATGATAAATTATTACCAGTTGTATTTAACTAGACTCTTTGCGCTGCATAATAGCGGGTGATATTATATTAAATCCATATACCGCGATATTCCACCTCGAAGTGAAATTGGTATTATATATGTATTTGGAGTGATTGATTTCCCGCCTTATATAGCGGATGAGACCCTATACGCCGCATAATAGCGGATGATATTATATTGGTTCCATATATCACGATATTCCACCTTGAAGTGGAATTGGTATTTAATTGTTGTGGTATCGTCTGTGAATGCAGGCAAACAGGTTAGAGGGATCTAACTGGATTCCTCAAATATTTGAAATTTTTTCATATATTGTGTGATGATTTTTTGTAATCTGTATGATCGTATTGTGATGTATGTAAAACTGAAATAGTACTTTGTTTTAAAGATTATTCATTTATCTATTACATTTGTTCCGCTGCGAAATGTGATATTCTGTTATTGTTTTCTGTTTCTACTTCTATCTTCTTCTTCTTAAACCCTAACGGTTCGGTTTTTCGGCATTCGAGTGTGCGGCACTTGATACAGTGGACGTATTAATGTCGACTTTCGAAAGTCTAAATATTGGGTAGTTACAGAGTGGTATCAGAGCATTTGGTTTAGCGACAACCTTGGCTCTGTTGGGTGTTACTCATAATGATAGAGTAAGTAGTACTCTAGAATGAGTTTGAGTGTAATAATAGATATGAGCGTGTATTTGTTAGTGAATATAAAATTGTTTTATATTGTGTTGACTTATCGGTTGATTGTTTATAGATTCTGGTCGGTCCAGTTCGGCCAACTGTATCGATAGGGGTTTCTAAACTCTTAAACAAGATAACCCAACACAATATTGTTTTAAAATAGGGTAATGAAATAACTTTACCCAAACTATTTTCATATATAAATGAAATAATTTTCTGTAGATTATTATAGTATATGGTTGCTTGGACGTTAGGAAGCGATAATATTAAATTATTATCATTGAAATTGAATAAGAAATTGAAATCATAATCAACAGCTGAGAAATAAATTTATATACAAATGGGATTTGTAAATATAAATTGTGAATGTGATTTATAATTTGAAAGAGAATTCCAAAGAAATATTTGAAAAGAAATTGAAAGGATTTGAAGTTTTGGAGATTTGGAAAAGTTTAAATCCCTTTTTAATTTGAAAATGATTTTTCAAAGGTTTTGGAAAAATGTTTTGAAGGGATAATAGCACTAAAATCTTTTCGATCGCTGGAAAATAATTCCGATGATGATCGCGACATCATCTGTGTTCATTTTCGAGTTTCCAAGTGATGAATTGCTATCGAATTGTTTTAAATGGAAGTTGTTTGCAAACTGGGTTTTGTTTTGGGAATTCAAAAGATAATTTGGATTGAGTTCAAAAACTGATTTTTGAAAGGTTGAAAAGACTTTGGAATCTTATTAAAAATAGTTACGGAATATAAATAAGTTTGAAAACTTAGAAAATTCAGATTTAAACTAAAATTAACTTGAGTTAATTTGAATAAAGGTGAAATTGAGAAGTCTTATAAACTAAATAATTGGAATAAAATTTATTAAGGTGGAAAATAAAATTGTGAATAAACGAATAAATTTACAATTGCAAGTAAATGAAAGTGAAATTGGATGTTGAAATTCATTTCGAATTTGTAAGTAAATGAAATTCTAGCTGGATACTGAAAATTGAATTTGATTTGTGATAAATTAAGAGAAATGGAGAAATTTTTTTAAATTGGACTAAATGAAGCAAAATATTGAAATTAAATTAGCAAGTGAAACTAATTAAAGAAGTGACAAATTAAATATGATTTGAAATAAATTGAATTCATATGGAATTTGAAATCAAGTTTAAATATAAGTGGTTGAAAACCAAAATGGTGAATTGAAAATAAATTTTTGGAAATGAACAAAAGAATGAAACTGGAATTGAAACTGAATATTGAAAACCAATTTGAATTGTGTGAAATAAAATGAAGTTGTAAAATTAGTTCGAAGTGAACTAAAGATAATAAAGGTGGAAATGAGACAAAAAAAAATGAATTGGAATTTGTAATGAATTAGTAAATGAAACTAATTTAAAATAGTGCTATGAATCAGTGGTGAATGAAAGATAGTTGATAAAATGCAATATTCAGACGGTAAATTGAATCCAAATAGAATTGAATTGTGAATTGAATTCAAATGAAATTGGAAATGCAAGATTGAATGAAAATGGATATATAACTTCAATAGTGAAGAAAATGGTATAAGAAGCAAGTATTCAAACTTTTGTAATGGAATGTGCAAAATGATTTTTGAATGTAGAAACTGGATATAGTTGTTAAATAGTATACAGGTGATATAAAGGAAAAGGAATTGATATTTGATTTTAGAAGATAAATTTAAATTGCTCGAAAAATGTATGTATTTGAATTTCTATATGAAATTTGATGATTTTCTTGTCTAGCCACTTGGCTTTTCGTTTTCTTTTTGAAAACTGGGGGCCCGTTGTGCCATTTTGCAGGCGTACCGAGCTAGCCGCACAAAGGGGACATTGGCAAAATTTTTCGAAAATTTAGGGAGTTAGAAAATTTTATGAAAATTTTAAAAACTTAAAGTTTGAATTTAAATTCAAATTTGAATTGTTAAAGAAAACAATGTTGTTTGGAACCTTTGATTGATTTTGGAAAGTTAGTTGAAGTGATAGTGGGTTGTTAATAAGAAGATTTGTTTGGCAAGTTGATAAAACTATTTGGGTTTTTCGAAAACTAGGAATTTCCGTACGAAATTCTTTTAAGGGGGAAGGATGTGGCGACCCAGAAATTTCAACGTCTGAAATTGAAATATTTAATTGATTTTAAATGTTTGAATGATAGTTTAACTTGAATTTCAAATATAACTATGAATTGGCAATTAAATTATTGAATTCAATTTATTGAAGTTGGGTAAAAATTTGTATCTTCAATTTTAAGCTGATTAAAAATAATTTGATGGATTAGAAAATTTATATTGATAATATTGAAGATAAAGGAAGCTTTAGAATTGAATTTGAAAATGATTTGTTCAGTTTTGAATTTTATCGTTTAATTCGATACTTAAAAATAGCCTTCCGAGGCACAGTCTTGGATTTCGAAGAAATCAGTTCCATTGGATCCATAATATTGTATTATTATTGGATTTCAATTTTCGTAGTGTTTGGAGTGATCGTTTGCCCGTACGATAAGCAAACGCGCTGAAAATTTTATCAAAACTAAATTTAATAATTGGTCCAAAAAGCTATCTTCTCCATACGATCGAATTTGGACTCGAAACCTTTTCCATTGCGTTTGGAATAAGAGTTTAACCTTATAAACGTCTGGCGGTACGCCTCGATGGGATGTAAAATTTTAAGGCTTCGAATTCGAGAACAATTTGAATTTTGAATTTAAATTTAAATATATATCATATTAATGCACTGAAGCACTGTAGCAGTATACACGTAGTGAAATATCAACACGTATTCCCCTGCCATTTTAAAATGCGTACAAGTGTTTTTTCTTCATCTGTTAAAATAGAAAAAAAATACGTATACGAATAAAATGAAGAGATAGCAGGGTTGATAATTGTTTTCTCCTTTTAAAAATAAAAAGAAAACCATGGCTGCGATTTCCCTCATTTTCAATTGAACAAATACGAAAGCCTTTCGATTCAAAGTAAAAAATGGCAGGGCAATTCAATTGAAACTAGGGCCGAGCAAAAAAAAATCATTGAACGAAATCGTTCTCGTTCGAATCATAATCTCATTTAAAAAGGGGATCGCAATGGCGAGCTAGGGCGTCTGAGCTCGGCATCGAGGCGCTCACGTGCAATTGATAAATCGAAGACGAAGGGATCGAAGCGGTTTCATCGATGATGGCAAATCGAGGCATAGGGTTTTGCAAGGGCGATCGATTTCAGGCCTTCGCTGAGCATAGGGAAGCGACGTCGTCGCAATTTTAGGGACTGCGGCAGCGTTGCCAGGTATGGGGCTAGACAGGAACTCGAGCTCGGGGTCGCACTGTGTTTGTTGAGCACGGATCGAACGGCGTTCATCAGCAAGTAGGTAATGCTATTAAATTTTTATTCGAATTAAATGAAAATAAAATGTTATTTTTTATTTTTATTCCTATTTTTATATTCAGTTAACAGAAAAAAATGATGAATATATATGTGTAAATTTGGAAACTGATAATATATTATATCCACAGTTTTTAATTAATTTTTTTCTTCAGATGGAGGTAATTACCGC
The DNA here is from genome assembly GCA_030765085.1 of Allium cepa. Taxonomy (NCBI): domain Eukaryota; kingdom Viridiplantae; phylum Streptophyta; class Magnoliopsida; order Asparagales; family Amaryllidaceae; genus Allium; species Allium cepa. The sequence continues at coordinate 301,426,546 of CM060945.1, read as the reverse complement.
AAACAGCATATATACATATAGATAGATGCATGCACGTTCAATTTAAATATATATATGATTTTGGAAAGTGGAAAAAAATAAATGTTCAAAAATTTATATAGAATAGATTTTAAAAACCTATATATAGATTATTTTCAGAGAAAAGAAAAAAAATTAAATATACATATTCATATTTTAATGTACTAGTTATTTCAAAAATAATATAGTGAGGGTGATTAATTTGTTTAACAAACGCATTTAGTTATTATAATTTCTAAAAAAATAATTTATTTACAAGGAAGAATAGTTTAAATTAAATAATTAGTTAATTAAATTAATTGCACGATTAGTTCAAAGTGTTAATAAATTCATATAATGTTTATACAAGGTCAATATCTGAAAGAACTCAAGTTGGAATGGAAATGGATTGCAAAATAAAAGCAAAGGTAAGATCTTCTCACTCATTTAAAATTTCCAATTAAATTTAAAATAGTTAAATTTAAAATTGTTGATTGTGTGCTTGGATGATAAATTATTACCAGTCGTATTGAACTAGACCCTATGCGCCGCATAATAGCGGATGATATTATATTAAACCGATATAGAGTGATATTTCACCTCGAAATGGAATTGGTATTATATATATATTTAGTGTGATTGATTTCCCGCATTATATAGCGGATGAGACCCTATGCACCGCATAATAGCGGATGATATTATATTGATTCCATATACCGCGATATTCCAGCTCGAAGTGGAATTGATATTTAATTGTTGTGCTAACATCTATAAATGCAGCGAAATAGGTTGGAGGGATCCAACTGGATTCCTCAAATATTTGAATTTGTTTCATATATTGTGTGATGATTGTTTATAATCTGTGTGATCATATTGTGATGCATGTAAAACTGAAATAGTACTTTGTTTTAAAGATTACTCATTTATCTATTATATTTGTTCCGCTGCAAAATGTAAGATTCTGTTATTATTTTATGTTTCTTCTTCTATCTTCTTCTTCTTAAAGACTAACGGTTCGGTTTTCCGGCATTCGGCTGTGCGGCACTTGATATAGTGGACGTATTAATGTCGACTTTCGAAAGTCGAAAAATTGGGTTGTTACAGAGTGGTATCAGAGTATTTGGTTTAGCGACAACCTTGGCTCTGTTAGGTGTTACTCATTAGAGATAGAGTCAGTAGTGCTCTAGAATGAATTTGAGTGTAATAATAGATATGAGCGTGTATTTGTTAGTGAATATAAAATTGTTTTATATTGTGTTGACTTATCGGTTGATTGTTTATAGATTCTGGTCGGTGTAGTTTGGCCAACTGTATCGATAGGGGTTTCTAAACTCTTAAACAAGATAACCCGACACAATACTGTTTTAAAATAGGGTAATGAAACAACTTTACCCAAACTATTTTCATATATAAATGAAATAATTTTTTTGTAAATTATTATAGTATATGGTTGCTTGAATGTTAGGAAGCGATAATATTAAATTATTATCATTGAAATTGAATAAGAAATTGAAATCATAATCAATAGTTGAGAAATAAATTTATATACAAATGGGATTTGTAAATATAAATTGTGAATATGATTTATAATTTGAAAGAGAATTCCAGAGAAATATTTGAAAAGAAATTGAAAGGATTTGCAGTTTTGGAGATTTGGAAAAGTTTAAATCAATTTTTAATTTGAAAATAATTTTTCAAAGGTTTTGGAAAAATGTTATGAAGGGATAAAAGCACTAAACTCTTTGTGGTCGCTGGAAAATAATTCGGATGATGATCGCGACATCATCGGTGTTCATTTTCGAGTTTCCAAGCGAGGAATTGCTGCCGAATTATTTTAAATGAAAGTTGTTTGCAAATTGGGTTTGGTTTTGGGAATTCAAAAGATAATTTGAATTGATTTCAAAAAATGATTTTTGAAAGGTTGAAAGACTTTGGAATCTTATTAAAAACAGTTATGGAATAATAAGTAAGTTTGAAAACTTAGAAAATTCAGATTTGAACTAAAAGTAACCTGAGTTAATTTGAATATAGGTGAATTTGAGAAGTCTTATAGACTAAATGATTGGAATAAAATTTATTAGGGTGGAAAATAAAACTGTGAATGAAGAATAAATTTACATTTGCAAGTAAATGAAAGAGAAATTGGATGTTGAAATTCATTTCGAATTTGTAAGTAAATGAAATTCTAGCTGGATATTGAAAATTGAATTTGATTTGTGATAAATTAAGTGAAATGGAAAAATTTGTCAAATTGGACTAAATGAAACAAAATATTGAAATTAAATTAGTTAGTGAAACTAATTAAAGAAGTGATAAATTAAATATGGTTTGAAATAAACTGAATTCATATGGAATTTGAAATCCAGTTTAAATATAAGTGGTTGAAAACCAAAATGGTGAATTGAAAATAAATTTTTGGAAATGAACAAAAGAATAAAACTGGAATTGAAACTGAATATTGAAAATCAATTTGAATTGTGTGAAATGAAATAAAGTTTTAAAATTAGTTCGAAGTGAACTAAAGATAATAAAGGTGGAAATGGGACAAAAAAATGAATTGGAATTTGTAATGAATTAGTAAATGAAACTAATTTAAAATAGTGATATGAATTAGTGGTATATGAAAGATAGTTAATAAAATTCAATATTCAGAAGGTAAATTGAATCCAAATAGAATTGAAATTGTGAATTGAATTCAAATGAAATTAGAAATGCAAGACTGAATGAAAATGGATATATAATTTCAATAGTGAAGAAAATGGTATAAGAAGTAAGTATTCAAACTTTTGTAATGGAATGTGAAAAATGATATTTGAATGTAGAAACTGGATATGGTTGCTAAATAGTATACAGGTGATGTAAAGGAAAAGGAATTGAGATTTGATTTTAGAAGATAAATTTAAATTGCTCGGAAAGGTGTGTATTTGAATTTCTATATGAAATTCGATGATTTTCTTGTCTAGCCACTTGGTTTTCATTTTCTTTTTGAAATCTGGGGGCCCGTTGTGGCATTTTGTAGGCGCACCGAGCTAGCCACGCAAAGGAGACGTTGGCGAAATTTTTCGAAAATTTAGAGAGTTAGAAAGTTTTGTGAAAATTTTAAAAATTTAAAGTTTGAATTTAAATTTAAATTTGAATTGTTAAAGAAAACAATGTTGTTTGGAAACTATGATTGATTTTGGAAAGTTAGTTGAAGCGATAGTGGGTTGTTAATAAGAAGATTTGTTTGGCATGTCGATAAAACTATTTGGGTTTTTCGAAAGCTAGAAATTTCAGGACGAAATTCTTTTAAGGGGGGAAGGATGTGACGACCCAGAAATTCCAACATTTGAAATTGAAATATTTAATTGATTTTAAATGTTTGAATGATAGTTTAACTTGAATTTCAAATATAAATATGGAATTGGCAATTAAATTATTGAATTTAATTTATTGAAGTTGGGTAAAAATTTGTATCTTCAATTTTAAGCTAATTAAAAATAATTTGATAGCTTAGAAAATTTATATTGATAATACTGAAGCTAAAGGAAGCTTCAGAATTGAATGTGCAAATGGTTTGTTCAGTTTTGAATTTTATCGTTTAATTCGATACTTAAAAATAGCCTTCCGAGGCACAGTCTCGATTTCGACGAAATCAGTTCCATCGGATCCGTAATATTGTATTATTATCGTATTTCAATTTTCATTGTGTTTGGAGTGATCATTTGGCCGTACGATAGCAAACCCGCTGAAAATTTTATCAAAATTAAATTTAATAATTGGTCCAAAAAGCTATCTTCTCCATACGATCGAATTTGGACTCAGAATATTTTCCATTGCGTTTGGAATAGGGGTTTAACCTTACAAACGTCCGGCGGCATGCCTCGATCGGATGTAAAATTTTAAGGCTTCGAATTTGAGACAATTTAAATTTTGAATTTAAATTTAAATATAAATCATATTAATACACTGAAGCACTGTAGCAGTACACACGTAGTGAAATTTCAACACGTGTTCCCTTGCCATCTTAAAATGCGTACAAATGTTTTCTCTCCATCTGTTAAAATAGAAAAAAAACATATACGAATTAAACGAAGAGATAGCAGGGTCGATAATTGTTTTCTCCTTCTAAAAATAAAAAGAAAACCATGGCTGCAATTTCGCTCATTTTCAATTGAACAAATACGAAAGCCTTTCGATTCAAAGCAAAAAGAAAAATGGCAGAGCAATTCAATTGAAACTAGGGCCGAGCAAAAAAAAATCATTGAACGAAATCGTTTTCGTTTGAATCATAATCTCATTTAAAAAGGGGATCGCGATGGAAATCTAGGGCTTCTGAACTCGGCATCGAGGTGCTCACGTGCGATTGATAAATCGAAGACGAAGGGATCGAAGCAGTTTTATGGGCAACGACAAATCAAGGCGTAGGGTTTTGCAAGGGCGATCGATTTCAGGCCTTCACCGAGCACAGGGAAGTGACGTCGTCGCAATTTTGGGGACTGCGGCAGCGTTGCCACGGTATGGGGCTAGACAGGAACTCGAGCTCGGGGTCGCACTGTGTTTGTTGAGCACGGATCGAATGGCGTTCATCATCAAGTAGGTAATGCAATTAAATTTTTATTTGAATTAAATGAAAATAAAATGTTATTTTGATTTTTATTCCTATTTTTATATTCAGTTAACAGAAGAAAAAAAATGATGAGTATATATGTGTAAATTAGGAAACTGATAATATATTATATCCACAGTTTTTAATTAATTTTTTTTAGATGGAGGTAATTACAACAAACAGCATATATACATATAGATAAATACATGCATGTTCAATTTAAAATGTATATGATTTTGGAAAGCAGAAAAAAATAAATGTTCAAAAATTTATATAGAATAGATTTTAGAAATTTATATATAGATTATGTTCAAAGAAAAGAAAAAAAATTAAATATACATATTCATATTTTAATCTACTAGCTATTTCAAAAATAATATAGTGAGGGTGATTAATTTGTTTAACAAACCCATCTAATTATTTTTATTTCTAAAAATAATAATTTATTTACAAGGAAGAATAGTTTAAATTAAATAATTAGTTGATTAAATTAATTGCTCGATTAGTTCAAAGTGTTAATAAATTTATATAATGTTTATACAAGGTCAATATCTGAAAGAAATCAAGCTGGAATGAAAATGGATTGCAAAATAAAAGCAAAGGTGAGATCTTCTCGCTCAATTAAAATTTCCAGTTAAATTTTAAATAGTTAAATTTAAAATTGTTGATTGTGTGCTGGATGATAAAATATTACCAGCTGTATTGAACTAGACCCTGTGCGCCGCATGATAGCGGATGATATTATATTAAACCCATATACCGCGATATTCCACCTCGAACTCGAATTGGTATTATATATGTATTTAGAGGGATTGATTTCCTGCATTATATACCGGATGAGACCTTATGCGCCGTATAATAGCGGATGATATTATATTGATTCCATATACCGTGATATTCCACCTCGAAGTAGAATTGGTATTTAATTGTTGTGCTAACGTCTGTGAATGCGGGGAAACTGGTTGGAGGGATCCAACTGGATTCCTCAAATATTTGAATTTGTTTCATATATCGTGTGTTGATTATTTATAATCTGTGTGTGATTATATTTGTGATTGAAATCATTGAAGGCTATTGTTTAGCCGAATATATTTTTGGTATCGTAGAATATCGAAAATAAATAAAATTGGATTTTTAAAATTCAAGTTGAAAGTTATAGTAAAATTTATTTTTGAGAATCTGGTAAATTTAAAAGAAGGAATTTTAAAAGGATAAAGTTTTATTTTTGAATCCTATTGAATAAATTCCAAAAATATAGGAAAGGATTTTAATAAATGAATTTCAAGTAATAATATCCAAAAGGCGAAGAATATATTTTAAAAATATGGTTTTTAAATAATTTGGAAGAGATAAAGGAATTCATTTTAAAAATAAATCTGGAAATTGATTTGGTGTTAAAAGAATAAATCTTTAGGAAATCAATATGAAAATCGATTTGGTGTTTGAATGGAAATCGATTTGGTGTTGAAATAAATTTAGAAATCAAATTTGGAATTTGATTTGGTGTTTAAAATAAAATTTGAAATCAATTTGAAATTTGATTTGGTGTTTGTAAATGATTTTTGAAATCGATTTAAAAATCATATACCAGTGGCTATTTGAAAATTTAAATTCACAATGGGAATTTTATAAAAGAAAGGGAAATTTGTTTAAAAATAAATATTGTTTATTTTTAAAAGTGTGGAAAGGAATTTACGGATTTGGAACGTAAATTTAAAATGAATCCAGAAACATTTATAAATTGATCTGAATGAACCATTTTAGAATGGAAGGTGTGTTTTCCCTGAAAAGCCGAGTATATTTAAAATAGCTTTTGAAATAAAATTAAAAGTTCTAGATTTGGTTTTGAAAGAATATTGTTGAAGAAATTATTTTTGGGAATTGTTTTAAATCTTTAAAGTAAAGATTTATTTAATTAAGTATAGAAGGGATTATTTTAAAGATTAAATTGATATTTGATTTAGAAAATAGTTATTTAAATACTTATACTCTATCTACTAATTTTATTTTAAAATTAGTTTGGACTTGAAGTCTTATATTTGTGATAATTAGTATAATATTTTCATAACTAATATTCAAGTATAGTAGTTTTATTTTAACGTCTCCCAAAATATTTTGGACGTGATTTAAATTAATTTTAAAGTATTTGAACTCGACAGATTTTCAGTCGAAATGAATAAATATTTGAAAATATATTCTGCGTAAGGAAAATGATTTAAAATTTGTTTTCAAAAGATTGAGATGTAGAAATTGATTTGAAATTTGTTTTCGAATGGTTGAAGTGTTAAAATTATATCTTGAGAAGGTATATTGAAAGTAATAATCGGGGAATTTTTTTTTAAATCTTGGTGATTGTTGTGAATGTTGATTGATAGTTAAATAACTGACTATCAATATTGGCCTTCAAATGGAATTTGAATTTCGATGCGACCGGCGATCGGATTCCAAATGGATATCCGAGAACCACGTCGAACCTTTGTGATTGTGATGGATCTTTTATTTAAACGATCAAAGTGAAAATTTGTTGTGATTTGTTTGAAATTTGATTGAACACTTATTTAAAAAAAATAAGCGCTCATTATTCGGATTAGTCGGGAGAGAACTTTGTGTCATAAAACCCATTCCGAATAATGAAATGATGAAATGTGATTGCATTTGAAGACGGTGTTGAAGACTGGGTATTTTCAAAAATGAAAGGATTACCTGTCGAATGTCTCTACACCGGGTTGCTCCGGTATAGAGATTTTATCACCCTTTGTGATGGACATTCTGGACGTGATTTGTGAATATCCGGATTTGCAAGGGCTTCTTTTGAAGTGCCTTCGGTTTCGTTTGGTCCCAGAACAGACTTGTATGGATGTGTGGCTGATGTTACACTTTGAGATGTAAAGTCGGTTTCTATCAAATACATTTCTGTTGGTGACGGAGAATTTATTCTCTTAGCTTAACACCCTTCTCTGAGACGTACGAGCTTAGAGGTTATGTAGTTGATGGTTATTAGTGATGCATTCCCAATTTAGTAATGTGGCATACGAAGTGCTGCTGATCATTTGTTGATCAAAGCATGACTTTATGAAAAGTGTAGCTTTGTGGACGAGAATTCATCGGACCTCACTCCCCGAAAATGGTCAAAACAGGAAGAACGCGGCAAGGTTATGAGGGTTGCGCCCTTTAGGGTATGTCATTTCCTTCTGGAAAAGGGTGGTATCATGGTATGGAGCCCAGATACTTAATTTATGTAGTTGCTGCAAATTTATTATACTTTATGGTTGTTTCTTTGTGGTTGAGGATCCTCGGATAAAGGTCGCAAACGACTGGGGGATGACATACTCGTGTAGTAGTTACCTAGTTACAGAGGTAATCCGGCCTTGTGTTGGCAGAGAGCTGGTTAAGTTCTCAGGACGTCCCTCCAGAGGCATACCCATGTGGCAGTAGGAAGTTCCATAGCCTGACCATTTGTTGGAAATCCAAAGAAACAAATACATGCCCTGTATGGTTTTAGTTGTATAACCTGCCATGGAATGTGGCGGTAACCTGTTATTGAACATGGTAGCTATAGTAGGCATACAATAATGGTTGTATGCTGGCTAAGATTAATATTATACTTTCGAAATGTTTTCTGCACTATGCACTAATAATAATATCGAAAGGATTTTGCATATCAAGCATGTTTGACTAACATAAGGAGAATCTCCTCCAATTCTGCGTTTGCACCGTGTGTGTGGCGGGAGGCCTTATGGTAGTTTCATTTTCCAAAAGCATAGCGGATTTCTTTTTATTTTCTTTATGAAAATAACTGTTTTTAAGATCTCACACCAGTCCCATGACTGACCTGGAGTTCATTGTTCCCATTCTAAACTCTGGGTGCCCATAATTTTCCACACGGGCAGCCTAGAGTCAGGTTATTAGTTATTCGGGAGCAAAGTCAAGAAGTTGCTGGGAGATCTGGAGTTCAAGCTGGATGGCGAGACATATCACTTATACTATGTAGTGTCCGCTGCGTTGGGATTGTTGTAGGTTAAGTTTTAATATGGATTAGTTGTAAATGCCTAGTGTTGATGGTGTCGTTGTAAATTCTGGTAATGTGACGTATGTAAAACTAAAATGGTACTTTGTTTTAAAGATTATTTATTTATCTATTATATTTTTTCCGCTGCGAAATGTGAGATTCTGTTATTGTTTTCTGATTCTTCTTCTATCTTCTTCTTCTTAAACCCTAACGGTTCGGTTTTCCAGCATTCGACTGTGCGGCACTTGATACAGTGGACGTATTAATGTCAACTTTCGGAATTCGAAAAATTAGGTCATTTCATGAACGGTCCAGATTCATGTGGGAATTCCAAAAGGTAGGAAGATTATAGGTTTCAACATAGTTGACTTGGAAAGTCAAGGGCATCCCTTCGCACGGGGGAGGGGGGAACAAATATTACTACTTAAAATTCCTTTCGACTTAGTCGAAACACATTGAGAAGAAGAAAAAGAAGAATAAGAGGAAAAGGCTTCAATTTGACCTTTCGAAAGAGTCGAAGGGATGCTATAGCCAAATTCTAAAAGCTTTAGAATCTTTCGAAGGGGTCAAAAAGATTCTACAGTCAGGGTGTAGTGTATTCTCGATCTTTCGAAAGGGTCGAAAGCACCATTCCGCCTTCAATGACCCTCTTTCGAAAAAAGTGATTTCATATGCTTGATGACCTTTCGAATGAGTCAAAGTATCACCTTTCAAAGATAATGAAGGACAACTCTTCAAATACGTGCGAAACCTTTCGAAATCAAAGGTTTCGCCCTCATTCAAATCACTCGAAAGCATGTATTGGCCTAAACAACCCTTTCGAAAGCAAAGCCAAGCCTTTCGAATCGGTCGAAGCAATTATTGTCCGGTGGGGTTACACATCAAGCTACAGGCAAGAGTTCAAAAGCAACTAATAGCATTGAAACCATCGACATTTCTACACCTTCGAAATCACTGGACAAAGCCTATCGACAGAGTCGAAAGCTCATACAAAGTAACATGGAGAAGAAAGGATCAACCATTCCTTTCGACAAAGGTGGAAACATTATAGAGTCAATACAGTAGCCACCTTTCAACTTGGTCGAAAGCATTGGGTCGAAAGGTGCCGACTCGCATATATAAATACGACCCAAGGGATCTGGTTTTGAGGATCCTAACTTAGTCATTCTAAGCTTATACTTTCTTAATTCTGAAAGAAAAAAAACCCCAATTTGTAAATTGAATTAGTAAAATTGATTAATAAAATATTCATTGAGCTAAGAAAGGGAAGTCTTCAATATTTCTAATTACTTAATTGTTTCTCAAGCTTTTATCTGGCCTACCCCTGTGTTACAGGTGTCGAATATATTGAAAGGTCTCTTTCAACCAGGTCGAAACCCTTACATCCTCAGGTAATACTAGATATAGATTCTAGGCCACCCTTTCTAAGACTTCTACTTTCGAGAGGGTCGTAACCTTATACTAATTCACTTTGGCCTTAAATTCCTGATCCTAACCAAGCCACTAAAGGATACTGCTTTTGATAGGGTCGAAATTACAATCCTGAAATCTTGATCCTAGTCTTAACCACCAATTAACCTAGCTTTCGATAAGGTCGAAACCCACCAAATCAAGTCTTAACCTCGGATCCTCAGGGATATCCTTTTGTGCACTGCAACCTCTTGAAAAGGAAGTCTTTCGAAGGGACGTCTATATCATCTATACAAGTTCCAAAGGCTGTTAAGTAAAGGAACTAGCCGTTTTGACTGATCGAAAGGTTTATGTGAACAATTTTTCACTACAACAATCTATTTAGAAGGGTGGCCAAGGAGAAAACACACATCTTATTCTCCTCAACTTAACTAAGGAAAACCAATAAGGGATAAACCTTCTTCTCAACTCAATTTGGGGATCTTGACAAGATTTCTTGTTAACAACATTAAAATGAAAAGTTTTCTGGAAAAAAGAAACAACTCTTCATCTACTCCTCTCTAACTCTATAAATAGCATCTTGATTGACAACTAACTTAACTTGCTTTGATCTATCACATACTCTCTTAATTTCTAAGCATTCTCTTATATATATATACTTTTTTTTTATATTCTCAATTCATTATAATCTTTTGATTAAATTCATTTTCTATAACTCAAAGCAATCATATTCATATACTCAAAGGAGATCATAAAAAGATTTGTATTATAAGTCAAAAACTGTGTTATTGGAATACAAGATTGTCAAAGAAACTTTTGTATTAAGCCTATGCATTCGGATGAAGTGAGGGTAGTTTGTTTAAAGGAAATACCGAAAAGGAGCTTCAGCACTAGACGTAGGAAGGTCCGAAGCAGTATAAAAACTCTAGTTTGCACGCTTTTTATATTCTACTATTTATTATCTACTGTTGCATTAATATATATACTTGCATATTATACACAAGTTAAATAGCATATGATCCACTAGACTTTCAAAGGTTGCTGCCTTATTCTCTTTCGAAGGAGTAGAAAGGCAAAATTGTAGGCCAAATTTTGATTCGTACAGCTCAAACTTTTATACGAAGTAAATAGAAATCTCACTCTTCCCCACATCCAATTCGAACCCAGAAAAAAAAAATCAATAACAAAGTTGATTTGAGCGCGAGTTAACCATTATATTCACAAAATCTTCGATATGAAGATTCGAATTCTTTAAATATAATAATAACAGTAGAATTCGAATTAGGTAGGTTTAGAATGAAAATTAACAGGAAAAAAAAAATTGAATCAAGGTACGGAAGTAAATTATAGAATTCTTTCAGGTAGATAAAAACTTAAACGATTTCAAATGAATCAAACCATGGTTCAAATCTGAGTTGTAAAGGTTTTAGAAATCAAAATTCACTGGGAAATAAAAATAATCAAAAAGCAAGATAATAGAAACTTACTTTATATCTAAATTTTTATTTACTAGATATGTAGATTATTTGAGAGTTTAAAAGCTTTAATGTCTACATGAAGTTTGTTCTGATTACAGATGAATGAAAGAAGTGAAGAAGAGAACATGATTTATAAAAAAAGTTAGCAAAGACAACAAACCGCTCGATCAAATTTAAATGAACGGTCAAGATTTAGTTTGGAATATGAAAAGGCGGGAAACATTGAGGGTTTCGAAATGACTGACTTGGAAAGTCAAGGGCATTCCTTCATAAGGGGCGCAAATGTTACTACCAAATTCCCTTTCGACCTTGTCGAAACCTGAATGACTAGAAGACAAAGAAGAATAAGAGATAATAGCTCCATCAAGACCTTTTAAAGGAGTCGAAGGGATGTTACAGTCAAAGGTCAGAAGTATTATAACCTTTCGATGGGGTCGAAAGGGTCAAAGCACCCTTCCAGTTCAGTGGTTCCCTCTACCAAGCAGGTGCTTCTGCATGCATAAATGCTTTCGAATGAGTTGAAGAAATGTCTTCTAAAGACAATGGATAACAACACTTCATATGCACGCCAAACCTTTCAAAACCAAAGATTTCGCCTTTATTCAAACTACTCAGACAAATGACTTGGTTAGAAAAACCATTTGAAAGCAGAATCAAGCCTTTCAAACCGGTCGAACCCTTTGATGTCCAAGGAAGGTTAGGCATAAATTCGCAAGCATACATTCGGAAGCTACCTACCATGTCAGAACCATAAACACTTCAACAACTTTGAAACAACAGGAAACTACCTATCAAAATATTCGAAAGGTATCTAAAGCAACCTTTCGACCAAGTTGAAAGCACTGAGTAGAGAGGTGCTAACCCGCATCTATAAATAAGACCGAAGGTGTCTAGTTTTAGGTTCAATCTATACTTATATTTTCTTAACTTTGCAAATTTGTAAACCCTAATTTGCAAATAAAAATAGGCGAAATTGATCAACATAGTCATCATTGGATTAGTAAAGGTGAGAATTCAATATTTTTGATTATATTACTGTTTTGTGGCTTTTGTTGGATTTAACTGTGTTATATAGGTATCGACATCGTCGGGAGGTACCTTCCAAGTGGATTGAAATCCTTGCTTTTCCAAGTAATCCAAATCCTTAACTCCAAATCACCACTCACCAAACACTCACCTTTCAATGGATCGAAACCTTAAACCCAACCTATTTTTCCTTGGATTTCAAAATCAGATCCAAGTCATTTAGGAAACCATCTTTCAACAAGGTCAAAACTCATTTAGGCAGACTATACTAACGAGCCCTTAGTTCCATCCTCAAGTGTTTCGCCAGCGAAGTGAAAGAAAGGCTTCGAAAGTATAATCAAGTAACTTCAGCTAGCTTTAAAGACTTGAAAGAAAAGAACAAAAGTGTTCGACTGGGACGAAAGGTCAATAAAGAATTTTTTTACAATAAAGACTTGTTCAAAAGGTGAATTAAGGGAAGCATTCACATCCTTGCTCCCTTTACTTAACCAAAAGAGACCAAAAAGAACAAACTCTTTCCTCAAACTCTACATTGGGGTGTTGATAAGTTTTTTTGTTAACAAAAGCACATCAGGCAACTTCTTCGAATGGTATCAAAATATATGTAGCATACTTATGCTTTCGAAGAAGTCCACTTCATATTAACTACATCAACACTTTCGGCGAGATCAATTAAGACATACACGCTGGACTTCCTTTCGACCCCATCGAAAGAGGTTGAATACGGCTTAAACTTTTCTATGAAGTAACTAGAAAATTCTTTCTTCCCTAAATTCAATTTTAACCCAATACTTCAAAAAATTAAAAAAAAAATTGACTTGAGCTCGAATTTACAATCAATAATCATAAAATTTCCAAAACTATAAATTTGAACCTTAAAAAAAAGTAAGAAGAAATACCCAAATCAGATGAATTTTAGATATAAATTGACGTGGGAAATGAAACAAAATAAGCCATAGAATGATCAAAGGATACTTTCATATGAACGAAAACATTAAAATAGATTTATGAAATAAGAACAACAATTCAAATTCAAATCTAACGAATTTTAAAATGAAAATTTTAGCATGGAAAGTCGGTTCAAAAGAAGGATAACAAGAATTTACTTTGAATACGAGCTTCTGTTTGCTGGAATAAGAATTATTTAAGAAATTGAGAATTTTGATTTTTGATGGAAATTTCTTTTAATCGCAGGTAAATGAAAGAGTGGAAGAAACAAGCGAAAGAAAAAGTCAGCAGGAAGAATACACTATATGATCAAATTTTAATAAATGGCCAAAATTTGTGCAAGATTACGAAAAGGCAGGAAATCTCAATGCTAAAATGAGGAGGAGTACTGAAACAAATGACTTGAAAAGTTACCGCCAATTCTCACTTCAACCTTGTCGAAACCAAGAAGAATAGAAGAGAAGGATGCACAAGATATGATAGCATCAAAAATGCCTTTTGAAGGAGTCAAAGGGATGTTATAACCAAAAGTCAGGTGTGTTACAAGCTTTCGAAGGGGTCAAAAAGGGCGAAGCACCTTTTTCCTTCAATTGCTTCCTCCTATATGAAGACATTTCAAATAGGTTAGGGAACACCTTTCGAAGGCAACAAATTGCAGCCACTCAAATGCGTGCAAAATCTTTCAAAATAAAGGTTCTACCATTATTCATATTCTACAAAAGGATATTTTGTTGAAATAACCTTTTCGAAAGCATAAATAAGCCTTTCGAACTGGTCGAAAAATGCATAATCAAGAAAGAGACCTTTCGCCTTAAAACATTCAGCGCCACAACTCCTTCGAAGCTCCAAAGATCAACCTATCGACAGAGTCAAGGGCTCAAATCTTTTCTTACCTGCAACAACATGGCATCACAAAGTGGAGAGGTAAACCTACACCTTTCAATGAAGACAAGCGCTCAAATCCATTCAAATGCTATGCAGAAGGAGCGCAATGTTATCAGCGATGAAAGGTCACCAAAGCCACCTTTCGACAAAGACGAAAGCACTAGTTTGAAAAGTACCAACCGCTCCTATAAGTAAGACACTAGGGGTCTGGTTTAAGGGATCCAAATTCATTCATTTCATTCATGTATTTTCTGAAACTTGTAAACCATAATTTTGGAAATCAAATTAGGGACTTGATCAATTTATGCAACGTTAGCTTAATGAAAGCAAGATTAAGATACTTTGAATATGTAGTTGTCTTGAAACTCTTATTGGATTCGGTTATGACCTGCTTGTGTCGACTTGGTCAAAGGGACATATTTTAAATGAGTTGAAACCTTTAGCTTAACAATATTCTTAAGGCCTTAGCTCCTAACCTCAAGGTACCGAAAGGTCACCTTTTGAGTGAGTCGAAACCTTTAACTCCGCCTATATCCTTAGATTTATAAGATAAAACCCAAGCTATCAAAGCGGCCAGCTTTCAATGAAACGAAACCTATCCATTTAAACCATATCCTTGAATCATTAGAGCCAACCTTAAGGACATTACAACTGCTTCGAAAGAGGTTTTTGAAAGGATAATTAAACCAATTGAGCAAGTTTGAAAGAATTATGAGGATGATATGACTTTCGACTAAGCCGAAAGGTTGAATAATGAGAAGTTTATACTACAACGAACCTATTCGAAAGGTAGATTAAAGGGACTAATAAGATTCTAACCGCCTCTACCTAATACAAAGGGGGTTTCGAAGGAGTCTCGTTGATTTAAAACTCTACTTTGGGGTGTTGACAAGTTTCTTGTTAACAGATATATTTTCTACAATACCGACGAAAAAACGCTATTATTTGCTAGCTTACAGTCTTTTATGAAAAGGCATTTCTATCAAAGAAATTAACAGTAAAGTTGTAGACTTGGGTAAGATCCCATAAATTAATACAGAAGCCAAACTGGAACAAAAATCAAATCCACTATTATGTGAAAACATGCAACCAATTAGAAGGTCTAATAGGGAATCTTGGGCACTAGAGAAATCATATGGTTTTCCTATGGACGATGAAAAAGAGGACTACGTCTTAGATGATGATACTCCTCTCTCATTCTGGCATGCACTATAGAGTAAAAACTCAGCATTATGGCTTGGAGCTATGAATTCGAATGGATTTCATGTATGAAAACAAATTTAGGACTTTGGCTGACATAGCCAAAGAGGTAAATTTATCCGATGCAATTTTTTTGAGTAACAACTGAATTTAGATAGACAAGTGGAGACCTACAAAGCAAGCCTAGTTGCAAAAGGATCTCATAAAATCAAGGCATTTATTATAACTAAACGTTTTTTCTTGTAGAAATGCTTAAGTCAATTAGGATAACGATGATTATAGTTGCATACTATGATTATGAACTATGAAAAATGGGCATGAAAATAGCATCTTTAACGATGTTTAAAGTAGACCACTTATATGTCACAACCTGAGGATTTCAAGGTCAGTAGGAGCGAGGTCAAGGCTTGCAAGTTGTTATGGTTGATTTATGGACTTAAAATAAATATTTAAGAAATGCTAAGGACTTATTCCTTATATATGTTAATGAAGACCTCCTTATGAAGGGTTATACAGTGTCTAGCTTTCAAAGTGATATAGAAGATAGTAAGTCAGCGTGGGTTAATTATTTACTTTAAACAATGTGGTCGTTAGTTGAAAATGTTCCAAACAGGAAACAGTAGCTGATTCCACGATGGCAGCTGATCACGTTACACTAAACAAAGCAGTTAAAGAAATGGTCTAGATGCTTAAATTAAGGAGTGAGCTAGGATTGATTTCCGAGATAGAGAATTCGATGACATAGTTTTGTGACATCAATGTAGCAATGTAGATTCAGAGGAGCCTATGGCACATAAGAAATCGAGAAACTTTCTTGGAAAATTCTACCTAATTAAATAATTTGCCAAGTAGAAAGAGTTTTTATACAAATATTATATACAAAGAACAACATAGCATATCCATTCATGAAGGGACTACCTATAAAAAGATCTTCATTGTATCATATTGAAATTTTCTTCCCTACATCTTTAGTCTATAGGCAGATCTTCATTGTATCATATTGAAATTTTCCTCCCTACCTTATTTTATCATTTTGCTTATACCAACACACGTCGTTAGCACACTAGCATAGTATAATCATATTATGTATGTCTTTTCATGTATCAGATTTCCTACATTTTATACAAATGTGGTAGGTAACCACAATAAAATTGTCAGTGGCTCGTCTTCCAATTCCCCTTTATTCTCCTTATTATATGTTCTTATTCCTAATAAAATCTAATAAGTGTATGGAGTATGAAGGCAAGCCCATACGCGTGCATGCTCTTATGTGGAAGAATGGATGAATGAGTGAATGCGGAGCTTTAATGACCCATACTGCATTGCAGTGGGATAGGATGTGCTAGGGTCTCTAAAATTGTCTTTTACTTTTATATTCTGATCTGTTGTCTTATTCTTAATCGAAAAGACACATCTTCTTGTCTCTTTGTATACCAAGCTACAACATTCGCTTAAGCGTAATTATTGGCATTCATATGATAAAGGAATTATACAAAATTACATCTCCCAAAATGCTCTAAACCTTGAATGAACAAGCTTGAAGATTGATGCATTAAACCTTGAGTACGAACAACAATCATTGTTGCACCATATTCGTACTGAGTTTCACTTTCAAGGCACCGATTTGTTCACGTAAAAACCAAATTACATCTCTAATCCAACACTTTGAAAGTGAAATTTTATAGTAATGAGTTTTGATCCTTCCATTCATTCGCATTGTTCTTGATCCCTCTAGATTCGAAACATCGAATGGCACTAATGGTGGATGTTGAACTGCTCATCTTGTTCGATGAATCAAAACTCAATTATATTTTATACATTGAAACCCCTTCCATCAATGATTCGGGCACTACTGCTCATGCTAAAACCGAAACTGCACAATACATTATCATAACAAGTAAGGCTGATGATAAAGCCAAAAAGAAATTTGAAATAGATAAGAAGTTTGTTAGAGGACACATTCTCACATACATATCGAAAAAAACCATTTAATTTGTTTGTAAATCAAAAACAACCAAGGTCATTTCAAACACACAAGAAAAGAGTGTAGGATGGATGGTGCTAGAAGGAAAAATATGTGGTGGGTAAATGGTTGCAACTTTAGATGATTAATAGCAGGTCAAGTATGAAGAAGATTCACGAATATGAAAATTTGGTATTTGATGTACTCAATGAAATAATAAAGGTGTGTATTCTATAGGCCAATGTATTACTAGAAAAATTCCTGTTGCCTTGGAGTGACAACAGTAACTATCTCAAGCATAAAAAGAAGGATATCTCTCTCTTTCTCTTCTCAAGAATCGATCAATCATATGCAGACTGACGAAAGTCATATAATGGATAAGTTCATTACTATATCCATTGATTCTTACAACGCCAATCTTGTAGCATTTGGTAATCACTCTTAAACTTGTGGATTCATGAACAAAGGAAAAAAACTTAGAAACTTGCTAATTATATAGATTATACCAACAAAATTAACAAGACATATATGAAAAAGAATGTGTTATTTCTATGGTAAACAAGGCCATGAGATGCATTAATGCTTCGAATGCAAAAGATAAGATAATTGGAAGCATGCTGCTAATGTAAAACCACTGGAAAACCTTATAGAGGATGAATATATTTGTAATGACCACTTCACACCATCGGTACTCAATATACATATATAAGTACGCTGCTGTGATTTTCCTGGTAGATGTAGGACAATAGCCAAGGGTGAAAAGGAGAAACAATCATAGAACATGTCGTATATCTCACATTGTATTGAATAGGATATAATAGTCGTCATAGATATAAAACAGGAGAGATGGTAATAACTAAGCGAACCAGATATTAAAGCACAAAATCTTAGAGTTATACATCGTCGTAATAGAGTTTATATAAACGAAATAAACTTAAATAAAACTATCAAAATAGTAAAGAAAACGCTATTTAGACACCACATTATTGCACTGTGGAATAGGCAATAGCATATCCATATATAATACGAGAAGCTCCATCCAGCTCATCCTCTACACAGCCATCTCTTATCACCTAGGCCAGCTACATAGTCTACTCAATTAACAATACCTGAGATAAAAAGAAGCAAAGCATAAAAGCTTGAGTCAAACAACAATATGGTATGAGCGATAGAGAAACCTCAAGATACTATACAAGTTGATATTGTAAAGAACATGGATATACTATCATCATAAATTGTACTACATCATAATTACAGTATTCGGTGTATAGGTATCTCTATCCACTTTACCTATATCACGTGGCATCCCCAAAGTGATAGAATACCAAAGAAACAACCAAAGCAAACATAACAACCATCAAACAATCCTTACGATCGCTTAATGTGCCCTGGATATATGATAACTTGTATAACCATTCCTCTGCCAGGGACTAATAGAAAAATCTCGATTTTCATTATACTTATCCATAGCCCGAAGCTGATACTAGATCTAATTTTTCGATGTAGGATATTCAGATCCATTCTACCAATTCGTGGTATCCAATCCACGTACCCAATGAGCATCCTTACAATACCTTTGCTTACAAGTATAACAGAAAACACTATAAGTATCATAACCCCTTAGCACGTGTATCCATGACATTTCCTTGCTCCATCCAGTTTCCATTCATCCTTAAGGAACCATTGTACATTCATTTCTTTCCATGATAGAGGCATTCAACATTCTATCCATGGATCACCCTTCCTAGATTCCGCTCTTATGGAGAATCATGCTCATGACTCCATTCAACATCGGGTCATCATCATCAGAACATAACTCCATCATTATAGAGTTACCATCATCATAGTCCAAAGCTATCACGCATCATTGTGCTATCACATCACAATTGAACACCAAATGAACAAGTGAACACCTTTAGCATGACCAATAGGACTCCTACATCTTCCATGGGAAGTTGCATCACTGTTGGACCAATTTATTCAGGTCGGTACAGATCAGAAGTGGTCGTACCCATATGAATACTTCACCAACTCTTGGTCCTTCTGCCTTCTTGAAGTCCCATTTTTCCAATGCTTGATTATCCCAAGTCACCAAACCCTCCTCATTGCCTGGGAAAGAGGTCGGTATTGAATTGAAGTAGTCGGTACCAATCTCCATCCCTTCAACAAAATTTTGATGTTTTTGGCTCCCGAAGTTCCTTTCTTGCATTGTCACAAAGAACACCCCGAACTACGCCGCCTTTGGCTCGAAGCACTCCATCCGTCAGCTAGCTGATTGCACTTTTCCCTTTTGAAACTTCATGCACACACTAGCCTGAAGCTAACCCCGATGTTTTAACACTTCTAGCCTGAAGCATAGCCCGAAGTCATTCCTCACCGACCTGAATCCATTCGCTTTAACTACCCATTTCAGGTCGATATCGATCTAAGGTTAGCCACCTTAAACACCTTCGATCCATCTATTGATTGAAGTACAAGCTTCTCCCATCATCCAAAGCCTGTCCTTTAAGTTTCATCTAATTCTAAGCACTTTTCTTCTTTTTTTGCTTAAGTCAA
Organism: Allium cepa; assembly: GCA_030765085.1. Lineage (NCBI taxonomy): Eukaryota > Viridiplantae > Streptophyta > Magnoliopsida > Asparagales > Amaryllidaceae > Allium > Allium cepa. Next base: position 301,406,486 of record CM060945.1, on the reverse strand, counting down.
TGGCTCCTTCCTAACCACTTTAAAGGACTAGTAGACCATGTCAAAACAATCCATCCAAACATACATTCCATTCATAAGCATCCATTTAAAATAAATCGTTCATCCAAGCATGTTTAATAGACAAAGATTAACCTAGATCTAACATTTACACTGGAATGACAATATGGCCCCCAAAGGGTTATAAAATCATTAAAAATCTATTTAATCTTTTTAATTCGACCGTAAACATAAGTAAGGGTTTATTTAGAATTTAAATTGTTTTATCAAGTAAATCATTTTAAAAACATCATATTTAACTATATGCATAAGCACAGATTGGTGAGAGATCAATATTCACCCACCCAATACCTAAAATACCAATTTCAATGCCTAAATATGAAACTGACAGCCAAGAACATTAATTCTAAAGCATCAAAATAATAAACCTTCAATCCCGTTTGCAATATACCATTCTAATGATGGATTTGGCTAAGATTGGTAAGAAAAACGTGAGATTTTTGATGAGATTTAGACTAATGGAGGTTTAGAACTATTTTTGGGAAGCAGAAAATGATTTATTTCCCTTCCATCAACCCCAACTAGGCATAATTCCCATAATTATTTAGTGGGCCTAAGTATGGGCTTAGTTTAATTTTCCACTAATATGTCCAGTAGTAAACATACCTTAAATGTCCATATCTCCTAAACATTAAATCTGTTTGTCTATTATGATCACTCTACGAAAAGAGGAACCACAAGCTCAATCTAATGGAAGTGGTTTCAGACCCTAATTCAATCTCAATCAAAATTTGTAGGCTTTGCAATAATTTATGGCCCAAACCATCTGATAAAAATTCTATGTATGACAAATGTCCCTAATTGTCATTTTTGAAAGTTTTAAAGTCATACGACCTCATAAGAATTAAATAATAATATTTTACGATCATTCAATATGTAATATATGGCCATTACACTCTCCCCTTTTGGAATTACACCTCCGTAGTTCCCAAACATATCAAAGAGTAGTCAACCATAGCTACCCGACATGCCTAACAACCACATGCAACATCAAACTTGTCGAATTTGCAACCATGAAATCAATAATATAGATAGACCTATCCTTGTATCCAAGATAATAAACTCCCCTATATGATACCAAAAGTAAAAGCAAATACGATAAGTAGCAGGCCTTACCATGCAAAGAGCTTCGAATATACAACCCTTATGCTCTTTTCAGTTTCCCATGTGCAATCGTCTTCACTTTCGCTCCATTAAACCTTCATAACTCCACCATCTTCGTCCTAAGTTGTTTTATATCATGTTTGATAGTACGAATCGTCCTAGAAGGTCTCGAAGCTTTTAATTCAATCTCGATATCATTAAGTTTACCCGACGCAACTGTCATGCTTGATTTGTGCACAAACTTCCGTAAGTGAGGGACGTGGAATACATTATGCAAGCTCGATATCTTCCAGGTAAGTCGACCCTATAGGCTAGGCTCCCAATCCTTTCTACTATCAAAAAGGACCTATGAATCCTGACACTGACTTCCTCTTACTACCGAATCGAATGACATTCTTCAATGGAGAAATCTTCGCAAAACCATATCACCGATAGAGAGCTCCATATCTCTACATCTCTTATCAACACAGCTCTTTTGTTTGTCCTGAGCAGCTTTCATCCATTGCCAATTGATCTCAGTCTTCTCCAAGGTCTCTCTAACTATATCTGTCTCATGTATCAATTTTTCATCCGTTCCTCACCAACATAAAGGAGCGTTACACGGTCTCCATATAATGCTTTGTACGGTGCCATACCGATACTAGACTGATAATTATTTTGGTATGAAAACTTCACTGAGTGCAGATGATCATCCCATGAATCTTCGAAATTGAGAATGAAAGCTCGTAGGAGATCCTCCAACATACAATTCACTCTTTCGGTCCGCCCATCAGTTTGCAGGTGATAAGCTATATTAGGATGCAGCTCGGTCCCTAACGCCTCTGTAAGCTCTTCCAAAAACCATTAGTGGATAAAGGGTCTCAGTCGCTCATAATGCCCTTCGAAACACCATGAAATCACAACACCAATTTCTCATATAGGTCGGCTAATTTGGATGTCATTCTACTAGACTTAACGGGTATGAATCGAGCACTCTTTATCAATCTATTGACTATGACCCAAATGCTATCATACCCTTCTTTGGTCCTTGGCATTCGTTAATGAAGTCTATCGAAATTTGCTTACATTTACACTCGAGAATTTCACGCGATTGCATCAACCCCTCGGCTTCTTCTGCTTTATCCTCACCAACTGGCAGTTTAAACATTTCGAGATGAATGTCCCGACATGCTTATTCATCTCCTTCCAAAAATATATCTTCTTCATATGACTATACATCTTATTAACACTAGGATGTATAGTCAATCTAAAATGATGGAACTCTAGGAGTACCTCATTTTTAATACATCAACATCGGGAATAAGCAATATCTCATCCTTATAGAGCCAACCATCTTGTCAAGTCTATACTACTTCATCTCTTCAAACTCTGCTCGTTCTTGTACTTTCACCATGATCTTTAATAGTCTAGCGTCGTACCTTTAACTAGTATTAATCCGCTCGATCAAAATAGGTCTAATGGTCAAATTAGCTAACATCTCTGGTTTGACTTACAGTAACGCCTGAAGCCATAGCTGGTAATATACTCTAACCTCTACCACTCTAGGGAACATTGCTCCCAAACTGACATGTCTTCTACTCAAAGCATCGATGACTACATTTCCCTTATCGAGCGTATAAGAAATGATAAAACCGTGAGAATTTAGGAATTCCAACCATCGCTGCTAATAAAGGTTGAGGTCCTTCTAGGAGAAAAGGTACTTTAAGGATATGTTGTTCGTGAATAGCTCAGACCTTTCTCCAAGTAGATAATGAATCCAAATATTAAATGTAAAAACTATCGCTGCCAACACTAAATCGTGGGTTAGATACTTCCTTTCATGCGGTTTCAGCTGCCGACTACCATAGGCAACAACCTTTCCTCCTTACATCAGTATAGCACCCAATTTGGTACCACAAGCATCTGAGTATACTGTCATCTCCTCATTCCCACTCATAATGATCAACACCAGTGCACTCGTTCGACCTCTCTTTTGGACTCACAAATACGTGGTTGCACCTTGGGTGCTAAACAAATATCATATTCTTGTTGGGGATGCGGATTAAGGATCTTAAGGCAGAAATAACACTAGAGGGGGGGGGTGAATAGTGTTTTAAAGAATATATGAACTATATGACTAAATTAAAACTTTCAACACAAATCTAAACAGAATTCTAACACAGAATGATCACAAAACATATAACAAATGCAAATTGTAAAGTAAAGCAAGTAAAAGGAAAGAACACACCGGATTTTATACTGGTTCGGAATCCTCCTACATCCAGTCCTGCACCAAGGCAATATCCTTGTATAGATTTTTATAAGCCAATATCCAAATTACAACCCTCAATTTCTAAGGCCTTGAGGAACCCTCCTATCTCCGAGTCTGGGGTAAACTCTCTTGATTTACGGGACACAAGATCACCCTAATACTTTCTAATTACAATCCTTTTGAATGGATAGACTCTATGGACTTTCTGAATACAAATTAATCCTATAACTCTGAATAGCACTTTGATCTTTAGTAGAATGATGGAGAATCAAATAGAGAGAGTATCTAAATGATTTCCTATTGAGAATTTGGCAGAATGATGGCACGATCTTGAAAATATGAAGTTTTATGGATAAGGAATGGTGGAGAAGAAAGAGTGAAGAAAAATAAGAAAGTAATTGTTAAAAAATTCGTTTTGGAAGCCTTTATATAGATGCTCAACAGTCATAACCATTGGCGAAAGGTTTTTGAACGAATGGACACTTCTTTTGAAATTTGAATTTTGAATCCAACTGTCACCATGTCGACATGGGATATCCCCATATGTCGACGTCCCTCAGTTCAAAATTGTAGAGATGTTGTTTTGTAAAAGCATTTGAATTTAAAACAAGTTGAAACTTCTCTGAAGCAAAATAAAGTGTTTAAACAATATTTTGAGATAGAGAATGAATATAAAACATTATTTTAAATATATATATATATATATATATATATATAATTGATATAGACCGTTAATTATATAAGTAATATTTAAGATCAGAATAAGTTTTGATGTTTTAAAAAATGGAAGTTTTTAAAATCAGAATGGAGGAATAATTCAAGGCTAAAACAAAGTTTGAAAACATTTTTGAAAACATGATTTTGAAAGCTAAAACATTTTGAAAAACAGATTTAAAAACATTTTGAAAAATCTATTCAAACTGAAATTGCAAGAACGTTCCTACAGAGATCCTCCATAGGACTCGAGAACTTGTACAAAGTAGTTTAAATGATTTTGATTTTCGTGGGTTTGTAAGCCACTTGTCGTAGGTTTGTAAGCTACTTGTCGTGGGTTTGTAAGCCACTGGTTTCGATAGAAATTGGGTTCCATCCCAAAAGAAAATTGGAAGAAAGATGAGAGTGCTATTATGAAGTTTTAACAAAATACTAGACACTTATCTTGAGATCTTGAAATCTTGATTCTCTAGAGTCTTGAATCTTGAATCTCTAATCTTCATCTTGATGCTTGAGTCTTTATACTGATCAGTCTTCGATAATACCTGCATATACTTCCTATATACACATATATATCTATCTATATGAAAATGTTAGTATATATTTTATAAAGTAATGTATAATAACTATATAAGGTTGTTGTCATCAAAACATCATCAACTCAGTTCCTAACAATCTCCCCCTTTTTGATGATGACAACCTTTATTTATAAAATATTCTTACCATACCATAACTCTCCATAACTCCCCCTTACTCCGTGACTTCTTCTTAAAACTACAACTCCCCTTTATTCCATGACTCCCCCTTACACCAAGCACATATATTTTTATAACTTTCTCCCCCTTTGTCATCAACAAAAAGGAATAAAAGATTTACCTGTTCTAAAGTATATATAGAATAAAAGTGTAAAGTGAACGTGTAAGTTATCAAGTGTGTGTGCATATATATATATATATAAGTGCAATATAGCAAACCAATCATGTATAGCATATGAAGTTATATACAAACCAAATCCAAATCAAACTTAAGTAAACAATTCAATCAAATCCTAATCAAATCAAATCAAACAAACAAACAAGCATACATAATGATCAGACATTCCTTGGGACTTCCACCCAACCATCTTCTCCAAAGATAGGATCAGTTTTGATAACATCCCAATTATCTTTGTCTAGAGTGACTTGTGGATTTGCTTCAGATTCGTCTTTGCTAAGGCTTGAGATCATCCAACGAAGTGCGTCGAAGTGTTTCTCTTGCTCTTTGATCATCTGCATTTGGCTTAATTCTAAGTGCCTTTGATTTCTAAGTATAAAAGAAAGAATATTCTTGAAAGAAGTAAGAGTTTCTTCAAGATTTTCACTTAAATTCTTAATTGGAGAAGCCATAATTTACGAAATAAGTTGAAGTATGAGAGGAGATGAATAAAAATGGAGGTTGAGAAGTTTTTATGGAAAAAATAGGTATTTATAGGAGTTATTGGCCGTTCAAAATGAATTGTCACTTGGTAGTTACAAGAATTTGAAGTTAGAAATTGTAACTACTTTCTGACTGTTATATGTCGACATGGGGGGATGGGGCATGTCGACATGGTCTAGACAGAATGACCAAGTTGAGTTATTTTTGATTTCTAAGTTTATTTTTGTACTCGTGGACCTATATAAACTTAAAATAAATAACTAACAGAGATATATAAAGCTGGAAAACAGAGAATGAGATAGCATTACTTATATTAGTTAACATTACATAATCTTAACTAAAAAAGTAGAAAATACAAAGATAGATAAACGATAGCTAGAGAGATAATGGCTAGGATTAGTTTGATGAAGATGATGATGAAGACAAGCCAAGTTTCCTGCCTATCTTTCCAAAGAACTTGTCGATCTTGGTGGAGATTTTATCCATTTTCTTGCTAATAGATCTCTTAAGAACCTTTTGGTTTTGAGAAAGTATCTTTTGGTTCTTAAGTATGGTTTTGTTGGATGGATTGGAGGGGGTATGTGGTACTCTATACTTTCCAAAGATGTTACTTCATCTTCCTCTTCTTCTTCAATTTCCATTATAAAATCCACGATTTAGGTTTGCATAAAACATTTTGACAAGGTTTGGATAACAAACGAAATCATTTTGCTTGTTATCAATCAAGCTAAGAATGGAGTTTTCTTCAAAAAGTTGATCGATTTCATAAGAAGAAAAATCATCAAAAATGGCAAATTTTCCCGTATTGACTTTACCATAGTTTACATAGTTTATGTAAGCTTTGATAGCCTCCGGGTCATTGAAAAGATTATTTTTGATGGATTTGGGCAGCCTCATAGTTGATGGGTTACTTGAGGAAGCCATTGATGAGTGTTTGAGAGGAGTAGAAGATAATGAAGAAAGTTTGAATTATGAGAATATAGTGAAAAGAGATGATAAGAGTAGTATATTAAATAAATTCTCTAAAGTCATGTTCTCTGGTCAAGAGGTGTCTTTTCAGAATTTTGAAGTAAGTGAAAAGGTAGAGGGAAATTCAAAAGTTTGAATTCAAATTTTGAAATCAAATTTCTGAGAGGCATGTCGACATGGGGTATCCTGGCATGTCGACATGTGCCTGTTGAATTTGAAAAGAGGTGTCTTTTTCTAAAATCTAATAAATTCCTAAAATCCTAAGAAAACTAATCTATATTCTATATCTATATTTAATTCCAGTAATAATATTAAATATAATAATATTAAAATATTTTAATATTTGAAATATTATTAAAATAATATTATTTTGAATTTAAAAATTCAAAAGGTGATTTTGAATTTAAAAATTCAAGAAATTGCAAACAAAATCAAATCAAGCAAGCATCCAATAAAATTAAAATAAATGTGTACCTATTTTTAGATCCAAACTTCGATCGTCTTCTGATTCGAGAATAGCCGTGAAGCACAGATTTGAATTACCAGTTTTCTTCTCGTCATCACTGGATGAATCCGAATCATCAAGAGTTGCTGCATATGCCTTCTTTCTTTTCTTTGGTTGCTCGTTGTTTGGTTGAAATGTCTGTTTGTCTGGATATGGACAATCCATCTTGTAGTGCCCTGTTTTGTTGCAGTTATAGCATCTATCACCATTATTGTTGTTGTTGTAGTTCTTCGAAGTATTTCTGGAATTTCTTTGATCATTTCTTTTAAGGTTATTCATCTTTCTATACTTCAGAAATTTCCTGAAATTTCTGGTCATGAAAGCAATTTCTTCATCACTCTCTTGTTCTGAATCTCCAGTTGTTGCTTTGAATGTGATCGATTTCTTTTCCATTGCCTTAGATTCTTTTCTCCCTTGTAGTTGAACTTCATAAGACATTAGATTACCGATTAACTCTTCGATCTTCATTTGACTAACATCATTTGCCTCTTCGATAGTAAGCGTCTTTTGATCCCATTTTGGAGTGAGTGAATTGAGTATTTTTCTGACTTGATCTTCTTCTGAGAAACTCTTTCCTAAAGCAATTAATGAGTGTACAATGTCTTGAAATCGACAATACATGTCGGAAATAGACTCATTTTCATGCATTTTAAATAATTGAAACTGGTTAGTTAATATGGAAATTTTAGTCTGTTTAACTTTGCTTGTTCCTTCATGAGTAACTTGCAAAGTTTTCCAGATTTCAAACGCAGACTTACAAACAGAGACTCTATTAAACTCATTCCTATCTAGTGAACAAAATAGTATATTCATAGCCTTAGAATTGTTTTGTGCAACCGTCTTTTGCTCAGTAGTCCACTGGGCAAAATTTGTAGTTGGTTCAACATATTCAATTTGTGTCATATTCCAAGTATCCAAACTTATGGATTGTAAATAAATTTTCATCCTACATGCCCAATATGCATAATTACTGCCATTAAAAAGTGGTGGTCTGACAGTAGGCCGACCCTCTAAAATGAACTAGTGTTAGTGCTTGTGTTGACAGAAGTAGTGGTGACAGGAGTGACATTATTAGTGGGTTGTGCCATTAAAATTTTTCAAAATTTCAGATTATGAAAATAATGAAAACCAATTCTCCGATACCAATTGTTGGGGATGCGGATTAAGGATCTTAAGGCAGAAATAACACTAGAGGGGGGGTGAATAGTGTTTTAAAGAATATATGAACTATATGACTAAATTAAAACTTTCAACACAAATCTAAACAGAATTCTAACACAGAATGATCACAGAACATATAACAAATGCAAATAGTAAAGTAAAGCAAGTAAAAGGAAAGAACACACCGGATTTTATACTGGTTCGAAATCCTCCTACATCCAGTCCTGCACCAAGGCAATATCCTTGTACAGATTTTTATAAGCCAATAATCAAATTACAACCCTCAATTTCTAAGGTCTTGAGGAACCCTCCTATCTCCGAGTCTGGGGTAAACTCTCTTGATTTACGGGACACAAGATCACCCTAATACTTTCTAATAATAATCATTTTGAATGGATAGACTCTATGGACTTTTTGAATACAAATTAATCCTATAACTCTGAATAGCACTTTGATCTTTAGTAGAATGATGGAGAATCAAATAGAGAGAGAGTATCTAAATGATTTCCTATTGAGAATTTGGCAGAATGATGGCACGATCTTGAAATATGAAGTTTTATGATATGGAATGGTGGAGAAGAAAGAGTGAAGAAAAATAAGAAAGTAGTTGTTAAAAAATTCGTTTTGGAAGCCTTTATATAGATGCTCAACAGTCATAACCATTGGCGAAAGGTTTTTGAACGAATGGACACTTCTTTTGAAATTTGAATTTTGAATCCAACTGTCACCATGTCGACATGGGGTATCCCCCTATGTCGACATCCCTCAGTTCAAAATTGTAGAGATGTTGTTTTGTAAAAGCATTTGAATTTAAAACAAGTTGAAACTTCTCTGAAGCAAAATAAAGTGTTTAAACAATATTTTGAGATAGAGAATGAATATAAAACATTATTTTAAATATATATATATATATAATTTATATAGACCGTTAATTATATAAGTAATATTTAAAATCAGAATAAGTTTTGATGTTTTAAAAATAGAAGTTTTTAAAATCAGAATGGAGGAATAATTCAAGGCTAAAACAAAGTTTGAAAACATTTTTGAAAACATGATTTTGAAAGCTAAAACATTTTGAAAAACAGATTTAAAAACATTTTGAAAAATCTATTCAAACTGAAATTGCAAGAACCTTCCTACAGAGCTCCTCCATAGGACTCGAGAACTTCTACAAAGTAGTTTAAATGATTTTGATTTTCGTGGGTTTGTAAGCCACTTGTCGTAGGTTTGTAAGCTACTTGTCGTGGGTTTGTAAGCCACTGGTTTCGATAGAAATTGGGTTCCATCCCAAAAGAAAATTGGAAGAAAGATGAGAGTGCTATTATGAAATTTTAACAAAATACTAGACACTTATCTTGAGATCTTGAAATCTTGATTCTCTAGAGTCTTGAATCTTGAATCTCTAATCTTCATCTTGATGCTTGAGTCTTTATACTGATCAGTCTTCGATAATACCTGCATATACTTCTTATATACATATATATATATATATCTGTCTATATGAAAATGTTAGTACATATTTTATAAAGTAAAGTATAATAACTATATAAGGTTGTTATCATCAAAACATCATCAACTCAGTTCCTAACAATTCTTCTTTGTCAATTTGGTCAATGGCACTACTGCTTTCAAGAAGTCCTTGATAAAAGTTTATAGTATCCCGCTAATCTTTAGAAGCTTCTCGCATCAGTAGCATTCTTAGGTTGGTTCCAATCTTAAATCCCTGCCATTTTTACAGGATCGACTGCAATACCCTGCTCAGAAATGACATAACACCTTCCTCCTTCAAAAGTGACATTTCAAAAATTTCACTTTCAACCTGTGCTTCCTTAACACCTCAAGTACAATCCTCATGTGCATATTATGTTCCTTCTCCGTCCAAGAATAGACCAAAATATCATCTATGAGCACAAGCATGTACTTATTTAGCTGATCCTTGAAGACACAACTCATGAGATCAACAAAGTATGCCTGAGTATTGGTTAGCCTGAACGGCATAACCAACCACTCATAGAAACCAAATGGCATACAAAATGCAGTGGTCAACACACTCTCCTCCGCCACCCTCAGTTGGTGAAACCCTATTATGCGATTTAACTGAAAGAATACCTTCACACCATTTAGCTGATCAAACAAGTCATTTATAAGCAGGAGTGGATACTCGTTCTTCCTCAACCTTATTTAGCTCATGGTAATCTACGCACAACCTCAGAGAGCTATCCGCCTTAGTTGGGAATACTATGGATGCACTTCTTTCAGATATACTTCTACAAATGAACCCTCACCTCAATAGATTATTCACTTGTACCTCTAACTCTTTCTAATCTTTGGGTGCCATACACCTCAAAGGCATAACTAGTAGTCTGGCATCCTTTACTAAGTCTATGTGAAACTAAATCTCTCGGTGTGGTAGTAATACAGTCACCTCTTTGAATATATCTAGATATTCTCTAACAATAAGCACAGATGAAAACTCATCCTATGGGACCTCGAGCAAATATAGAAAGATTACCATAAATCTATCCTCTGGTTGTAGCCAATCACTACCTTCCACCCCTCCTCGGCCTTAATTGTCACCAACAGTTTCTCGTAATCCACCACTACCACATGCTTCTTCAGCCAGTATATCCCCAAGATTCCCAAACCCAAACAAATTAAAAACAAAAAAAATCACAAACAAAATAGCATTCATGAGTCGTTAAGACCAAACCATGACAAACCATACATAGACTGGCGGGGCCTCCAATAGGGTTCATCACTACTAAAGGTCGGTCAACTATTTCAGGTCTCAATCCCAATCCATCTTCCGGGTGACTAGATATAAATGAATGTAATGCCCCAGTATGAAGCAAAACACATATGAAAATGCCATAAACAAAAAAGCATACCTTAAAATAGTGATATCCTTGCCTTTCTCCTTCATCGAGGAAGCACTAAACAAAACCGGGGTGGAATCCAAAGCTGTTTCACTACTTGCTTCTGCTGCACTTATTTTCCGTAACTTTTCTGCATATGTCCAAACTTGCCACAGTTATAGCACTTATTCTTTCTATCAGCCTTGCAATCTCTAATTAAGTGGTCCTCACCTCCGTAGCCATAGTAAACAGGATCATACTTTGCCTTTTTCTGAGTATTCTTTCCATGAAATTTCATCCTCTTACCATTCCATTTCTATTTTCCTCTAATGGCTTGCTTTGGTTTTGGATCTTCCTTAGCAGCAATAATGGACTGGGGTTTATGGTAAACACTCAAGCTGAAGGGATTTCTCAATGATCTTCTCAAATGGCTCATCAACATGCCCTACTAGCTTCTCTCTTAAGTAATCGTCTAACCCCATAATAAGCTTCTTGTTCTTCTTTAATGGAGTGTCAATGAAAGACATTCCATATTTCAACAAGGCACATTAGCAACATACTTGGAGGCAGACATTTCTTCTTACTTTTAAGTTAGCAAACTTCCTAAACAACACCGACTTCTTAACAATCGAAATAAACTTCTGTCCAAATCTAGTTTTGAACCGATCCTATGTGAAGTGGTCTTCGGGTGTGGCAACCTTAATAGCATTCCACTAGTTCATGGATCTACCTTGGAGTTATTGGAAAGCCAACATCCTTCTGGCAGCATCATCTAACTCCAAGTCATCAAAAATCCTTCGTAAGTGTCCAACCAATCCTGCATTTCCATATCGATTCCGTTCCTTGGAACGATTTGGCACAAAGATTTGCAAAATCCTTATTTGGCTTTCCAAATCAACTCTAGGCGCTTTCACTTGAGCATCGGCACCTATAGCAATATTAGGAGTAGCTTCTTGGGCATTCTGCAACATATTCGCCATCATCGCATTGAAAATGGTTTTCAAGTTAGGGTTAGCAGTCCTTGAGCCTGTTCCTTGACTCCAAAGATGGAGTTCCTCACAGTATCTCTTATATGTCGGCATATTCTTGATATGTAACAATAATGATCAATCTCTCATAATGAAAACTTCATTAATGGTACTAGGGTGTGCATGATGCTTATGTACTGCATATATTATTATATATTTTTGTAAACTGAAATATACAACAAGTACGCACTCTCTTGTACACACACACTCTCTCAATTCAGTCTAGGATGATAACTTCTTCTCTATTTCCATGGGATCACAATATTAACTTAGGTTAACCATGTAACCTAAGCTTTAATACCAAATGTGACGACCGTCCCATACCACTGGCACTCGATATACATATATAAGTGCACTGCTGCGGTGCACGACCGATATAGGACAATAGCTAAGGGTGAAAAGAAGAGAAACAACCGTAGAACATGTCGTGTATCTCATATTGTATTGAATAAAATATAATAGTCATCATAAGTACAAAACATGGGAAACAATAGTAACTAAGTGAATCAAATATCAGAGCACAAATCCATACGGTTATACATCACAGTAGCAGTGTTTATACAAATGGAAATAAACTCAAATAAAACTATCTCAATAGTAAATCAAACACTATCTAAGTTCCATAGTGTTGCATAGTGGAATAAGCAATTGTATACCCATATGTAATATAAGAAAGCTCCATCCAACTGTCCTTTGCACAACCAACACTTATTACCTGGACTCGCTGTCCAATCTACTCATCTAAGAGTACCTGAGATAATATGAAGAAAAACATTAAACCTTGAGTTAGACAACAATCTAATGTGAGCGATAAGAAATATCAAGATACTAAAGTTGATATAATAAGGAATAAGGGTATATGAACCATACCTGACCTGTCCCTGTAACCAAAGAGTTAGTAAATAACAAATATAATATGCTACTCTACTATCATCATCAAGTGTACTGCATCATAAGTATAATATCAGGTGTCTATGAATCTCCATCCACAATATCTACATTGTGTGCATCCCTAAAATGACAGATTATTAAAGAAATGACCAAAGCAAACATAGCAACCATCAAGCAATCCTCACTGTCACACAACATGCCTAGGAAATATGATAAATCATATGAACATTTCTCTACTAGGGATTACTGGAAATATCTCCATTTTTAATGTGTTGGCCCATAGCCTAAAGTTGATACTAGATCCATTCCGCCAATTTAGTGTATATAGATCCATTCCACCAATCCGGGTTAGCCATTTCTAGTACCCAATGAGCATCCTTACGATACTCCTACTTACGAGCACAACAAAAACCACTTTGAGTATCAACGATTCCTTATCATGCGTATTCAAGCCATTTCCTAGTTCCATCTAGTTTTTGTTCATCCTCAAGGAACCATTCCACATTCCTTTCTTTCCACGATAGAATAATTCAACATTCTATCCACGTGTCATCCTTAATAGAACCCTCCTTATGGATAATCGCCCTCACGACTCTATTAAACATCTAACTATCATTATTAGAACACAACTCCATCACTGTTGACTTATCATCATTGAAGTCCCTAAGCTACCATCCTTCACTATGCCATCATATTGCAACTAAACGTCGAACGAATAAGCAGACACATTTAGCATGACCTGCAGGACTCCTACATCTTCCCTTGAAAGTTTCATCACTATTAGACCATTTATTCAGGTTGATATGGACCTAAAGTGGTCGATACCCATCTAAATACTTCATCAACTCTAGGTCCTTCTACCTTCTCGAAGTCCTCCATTTCCAGTGCTTGAGCTTCCATGTCACCAGACCCTCCCTATTACCTAGAAAAGAGGTCGATACCAACTTGAAGTGGTCGGTACCAATCTTTGGCCAAATTTTGATGATCATGGCTTCTCAAGTTCCATCCACCATCAACTTAATTGCACTTTTCCTCTTTAAACCTCATGCACACACCAGCCCAAAGCTAACCCCGAAGTTTTATGTAATGACTCATATTCTACACATCAGAGCATCATAGAATATTAATATTATTTTTATATAAGGCCATACCATTCTACGATTTTGGGAAAGGGCTATTAGAGATATTTTCCATCCTTAAATTTTTTATTGGAATATTTTAACCCAAAAAGTCTTGTATGGACTATAACTTGTGATAAAGCCGAATTAGGGTCTGAAACCATTTTCAATGATTCAAATAATAGTTTCTCTTTCAATAGACTGGTCATAATAGGAAAACAACTAACCGTTAGGCCTAAAGTGCATTTAGGATAAGCATGAGGTTGGGGCTAATGGAGCTTTTCTACAACACTTTACACTTCCCAACAATAGGGAGAAATCCCAATTAACCATCTTTTAACCAAAAAGTTACCTTAATCCCTAGCTTAATTTGCTAAAACATATCATTAGAGGAAGATTAGCATCTTGGGTTAGAGATGTGCTATTGGAGATCATCTTGGAGCCGCTGTTCATTCTTGGGACTCATGCTTTCTAGGAATTCTTAGGATTTAGATAAGTGATATAAGCTTCTACTCCATATTTAGCCATTATTTGATGTTTAATGTTGTTTTTAAATGATGTTCAAACTCTAAAACATGTTTTAAACCCTTTTTAACCACACATGTAAATTAAAACGATTTGGAAAAATATTTAAAATTAGTGTTCTTAGGAACTCCTTTGTTCTTATGGTTCTACCCTTATATTTAGGTTCACTTTGATATGTATGGATGTATGCTTATTAGGATACACAATGTATGATGATTGATTAAATGTGTGATGTTTTTTTGGTTGAAAACACTGATCGAATGACGATTGAGTTATAGGATTATGTTAGGGATCGGTAGTTATCGATCAATAAGGGTCCAAATTGCATGCGATTAATATGGGTTAAGAAGGAAGGCCCTATTAGACTATGTTCCAAGTCTCGGGTCATTTGGAGTTCATTTACTCAAGTTATGGATGGATTGGTGGTGGTTTGATGGCTATTGATTTCTGGAAGCTTACTCTGAGGTGTGCTCGAGTTAAGGGATGGGTCGCTTCGAGTTTTAGGGGACTTACTTCAAGTTGCGGACGAGGATGGATGGATCACATGAAGAGATGACTGAAAATTTTGAAGCATGGATTAGTAGTGTCCATGGATCAGTACTAATCCATGAGGTTACTTGATTTGTGTTAAATATTGGTTCATTGGAGCAAAACACAAGATTTCATTAAGTGTTGGATCGGTGGCCATGGATTGATACTGATCGATAGGGCATCGATTGGTAGAGTTAATGGATCGGTGGAGGAGACTTCGCATGAAGAAGCATGGCAATGTTGCATGAAGTATGGGGTCGATGATGGGATGGATCGGTGGTGGTGGTTCGGGGTTGCATGGTTCAGTAATGGAAGTTTGTGGCACAACTTCAAGTCTCTTTACACTTGCTTTGAGAAGAGATGGGTATTACTTTGAGTCTTGGGTGTGTGCACCCCAAGCTCGAGCCAATCCAAACACTTAGCCAAATATGGCTTAGAGAAGGATCAGTACCAAACCATAGGATTCAGTGGCGATTTTGATGATGGTGATGCATGATGTGATGATGATGATGATGATTACATGATGGGAAGTGATGGCTTTGATAATGAATAACTATATATTGAGATACAAAGTAGATGAATACAAGTTAGATTGAAGGGACTGTTGGCGGAAGATTACAGGAAAAATGACGATACTCTACTAGTGATGATTATGGAGTGTTGTCCAAACCGCAGCAACTTCACGATGGGAGTTGTAAGATCATTTTCAGGATGAGCTCTGCTATAGTTGACATGTGCAAAAGGATTGTTGAAACTCGAAAGTTCGAAGAGTACTCGAAAATCAAGGGTAATATGGGGTATTCACTTGGACCATGATGAGTCCTGATCACCATGACTAGCAATCTAACCTCCATGACGGGCGATCTTTACCCTGGATCAACCATGGCGAGCGATCTAGTTCTTGGCCTACCGAATGGCATGTATTTGAGTATGGAGAAACCAAGACTTTGTGTAACATTCCAGAATTTTGTTGTTTTAATGTTTAATATTCAATTAATTTTAAAGATTTAAATAATTGGTTTTTAAAATATAAAAACTTATATTCAAACATAAGGATTATTGAAATATATGTTTTTTGAATTAAATATTAATTAAATGGATTTAATAGCCTTATTTAACTCCTTTTAATTAATAAATAATTATAGTGAACTCGTTTTATAAATTTATTTGCAATAATAAATAGTTCGAATAAATAACAAAAAAAATCAGTTGCTAATAAAATGACTTGATTTTTAATGATTTATTTTTAAATGAATTTGTAGGATTTTTTCAGAATTTTTATTTGGAAAATACTTAAATTTTTGTTTGATGCATTTCACACCAAACGATTGTATTTTTGGAATTTCATAGAATAAGATACCAATGTATTTTATTATTGTTTGGGATCATATTGAGTTTTTGTGCACGATCGTATTTTTTTTGTCATTCGTGGTTCGTATGCGAATGAAATTCTATGTAGTATGATGTTGGAAACTTGAAAATAAATCAAACACTACCCTAAGATTTTTCCTTTATTCCCACCTTTTGACTTTCCTCTTCCCTCCTCTTCCCTCTATTGTAATATGGGAAGTAAGCTTCTTCTACTCATAAACTTAAAATCAAATAAAATACTTAACTAAA
Organism: Allium cepa; assembly: GCA_030765085.1. Lineage (NCBI taxonomy): Eukaryota > Viridiplantae > Streptophyta > Magnoliopsida > Asparagales > Amaryllidaceae > Allium > Allium cepa. The sequence continues at coordinate 301,389,741 of CM060945.1, read as the reverse complement.
AATCACAACTCTGGTTCCATTAGTTTTTTTAAGGAGATCATCAATTTGATACAATCCATGGTGGGTGCGGTCGACTTGGGGTTGCTCGACGTAGTGGACGACAAACTAAGGTTTGCCTTTGTCATCATTTGAGGTGGAGTTTGGACAAAGCAAAGGTAGCATTGGGTCTGTGAGGGGAAGTAGCATCTTATAGCCAAGTACTAGAAGGTGTGATGCTGTAATGAAAATCACGACTTCGTCCTAGACGAGGAGGGTAGAGGGCGTTGCAATTTTTCTGGATGTGTTGTGCTCGAATCATTGGGTCCATAGGGATGCTCTTGCAATGTGGAATTGATTGCAAATGGTTTTAGGCAATTTCGTCGATCGTTGTGGATGAAATCAATGATGGAGTGGCATGTGCAAGTGGTATCAATATCAGTGTGTACATGGCCTTGATTTTGAATTGGGGAAAAATATTTTGATTGGGCAATTAAGTTAATGATGGTAACTAAGTGAATTAATTTAATTATTTAAATCCAAAAAATTATAAATCGAATAACTTTTGCACATGAGATTGGATTTGCACGTGACCTTTTATGTTAGACTCGTATCGATGTTATCTACACATTGGAGTTGGGTTCTTTGAATTTATAGTTAATAGAATTCTGAACATCGTTTGATTTAGATCAAACCGAAATGTAAAAGCATCAACACGAATTTTAACGAGTTAACTCATCGTTAAATAAATTGTATAATATTTATGTTACTATAGGTTATTGTTGAATGCTAGGATGATAATTTATATATTATTGTTTGATTGTTTATTTAGATTTGATTCTCGCTTGGAAGCAGATGGTATAAATAAAAAAAAAAAGAAAGAGGAATACGCAGCGAATAGGTCATTACAGAATACTTCAAAATACACATACATATATGTGATTTACATGGGATTTTATAGAGAAACCCCAAAGGATTTCTTGTCAACGCTGATTTACTTATATTCTTATGTTGCTTATGCTGATGTTTGAATTAAATATTTGTAACATATTATTTGATTTGTGTAAGTGTCGCTATAGCAATTATCACTATACCGTCACTTATGAAATATCATCTTCTCACACCTTTGTATGCATAGAATTTGTGCTTGTATGTGTTTACCTTATTAAAGTTGTTTAAACTTTATTTTCAAATATTTTTGAGAATTTTGAAATAAAGGTCAAGTATTGTTTAAATTTATAAATGGGCATATAAATTTGATTAATTATCTTTTGAGGTAGTTATTGTTTTAAATTTATAAAAAGATTATAAATTTGATTAATTACCTTTTGGGATAATTGATGTTGTTTTAAATTTATAAAAAGACTATAAGTTTGATTTGTTCTTGTTTTGGATATGTAATGTGGATTTAAATATATAAAAGGAGTTATAAATTTGATTAATTATCTTTTAAGATGATTACCATTGTTTGTTATTTATAAAAGTATTTTAAATTGATTTATTTTCTTCTTAGATAATAAGTATTGTTTAAAAGTTATAAATGATAAGTTATAGACAAGAAAATCTTTAAAAAGGAATGTTAAAATAAAGCTAAGTGTAAATTGTTTTGGGTTTACAGTAAACAATGTTTTAATGACATTTGTTTTTACCCTTCTTTTCAATGCCCTTAGAAATAAATTTGCTCTTTAAAAAGAATATTTCAAAGAGTGTTTTAAAAGTTTTTTACAAATATTTCTAATGTGACAATTAATCACAAGTTTGATGCAAGATTTTTAAAAGTTTGATTCATTTACTAAAAATATTCAGTCTTACACTTAGCGATAAACGTTAAAGGAACTCTTTCTATTCTTAAGTTAAGAATGTTGTCGTGGCAAGGTAGGAAGCAACACTACCCTTAGTTATCCAACTATATTGTTTTCCCTGGGGTAATACTAATTTGAGATTGGTGATGATAAGTGTAAGAGACTTAATTTCTTTAAGTGATTTCACTTATATAGAAAGGATTTAGGCATATACTTAACACTAAACGTCGAGGTATAGAAACTCGTCTCTATCTTGAAACAAAAGAATGTACGTTGAGGCAAGGTCTAGGAGGCAATAATGCCCCCAACTTATCCGCTTCATTGTTAACAGAGGGATAGTACAAGTTTGAAATCGGTAAGTGGTGATAAGGGTATGATAAATATCCAGATATGATCATTTTGTTACTCCTGATAGTTGATTTATTGACTATCAATTCTGCTATCTTTTTGTCAATTTAAGATGACTTGTTGCTTATTTTATGCATTGATATCCTTTGTTGGAAATGACTAGAACAAAAGAGCGAGTGGAAGCCAAGATATGTAGGGTTGCTCCCATTAAGATATCTTCACATCTACTCTAGATTGGATTCGGTGGTATGCATGAAAAGATGTGAAATACTTGACTCTCGATAAGGTTGGTGGGGTCTAGCTTCAACGTATTTGAGAGTCACCATAGTTCTCAAGTATATTTTCTAGAGGTATACTTTTGGTATAGGGAGTGCACCCTCCTAGCCATTGTTGGAAAATTTCTCTTTTGATTCAAATCTTTGAATTATTTTCTTAATTGCATCAAGAAGTGCCTGAAGCTCTTCTCAATGTTTAATTATTTGTGTCCATTCTTTAAGTTTGGATTTTAATCCTCTTTATGCCCGTTCTTTCAATTTTGGGATTTGTTCTATTTTTTTTTCCATTCTTTCATGGATGGAAGTTGTTTGTGTGAGGTAAAACCTGTTCAATGTTTAGTTTGGTGTCACAAATTATTATATGTTCACCATATGTCTTGATTTTTCTCACATTGGTTTTCCAGACCGATCCGGGTGATAATTTATTATAATGCTCGGGTCAGACTGAGTATTTTATCATGTTGTCATTGGTTGGACATGGAACTCATGGAGTAGAGCTGGATGTTCATTTGTCGTGGTATTTTTATTTTTTGCTGTATTATTATATATACCCATCAGAAATTATAAGGTCAGGAAGTTATGACTATCTAGTTTTTAACTCTGGTATACCTTATATCTTGGAGTGATAGCTTTTACTATCTTTACTATATTATATATGTTGTTGTTCCGCTATGAGATTTTGCACCTCCTGTTCATTTTCTTTTTACCCCCAGAATTTTCCTTTCTGATACTTGGATGTTTGGCACTCAAATACCGTGAATGTATTTGAGTGCGACTTTCGAGGGTAAAAATGACGGGTCATTTCACGTTGAGTAGTTTTTGACCATGATGGGATGTTCGAGTTAACATATACCCAACACATCAAATGAGTGAATATGAAGATGGATGATGGATGTTATGTTTGTTTGATTATTTATCACATTAGGGACGTCACATGAGGCCGTGATATAGATATCTAGACACCCCTTAGTACTTTGATGTATAGTTCACCCATGATGATTATGATGTAGATTAGCCTACACCTTATGTATATGCTAACACTATAGATGCAAGGATAGTTTAAGTATGATTTCCATACCATTTGTCTAATTATAGTGTTTTATTAGTATTTAGATATTTTAATTTCTACCGCTCATACAAGACTGTTGTCTGACTGGAAGTTTTATACGATCTACTTCCTATTACTCTTGATACTCTTAAATGAGTAGATTAGGGATATCAGGTCTGGTTAGCATATGGAGCTGGACAGAGGACTAGCTGGAGATCACATTCTCGTATCACTACATTTATTATGATTTGTTATTTCGCTGCACAGCAAAATGGATCTTGCTAGTGCCTTTGTTATTTAGAGATAGTTTGTTTATGTTTTATTATTTGATGTATAACTCTATCACTTGTGTTGTATACTGTATGGATCTACTTGCTTTAATTTCTATAATTTAGTTAGTTATTACCATCTTGCATGTTTTATATCTGAGATGTTTATTATTATATTTTATTCGATGCATGTGAGATATACGTCAGGTTCTATGATGATTTATTTACCTTACAACATTAACGATTGTCCTGCATCAATCGGGAACTGTTACAGCATGAGTTATCACATCATTGTTTGTCGGTGGTGTAAAGTGGTCATCACATTTGGTATCAGAGCTTAGGTAATGTAGTTTAACCTACGGGATACCATGATCTAGTAGACATGGGATAAGAGTTCTCACCCCAGACTGAACCGAGAGTGTATCCATGTATGTGAGAGCGCATATTTGTTATGTATTTTGGTTTTTATAACTATACAATAGTATATAGTATATAGGTCACATTGCACACACAAGTCTACTTAAGTGGGATTCCTTACAGAGAGACTGATCGTCCTTATCACAAATTAAAGAATGAGTCATTAAGCAAGAAATGCTGCTAAGAACTCCATCTTTAGAGTCGAAGAGAGAGCTGGCTTGGGAGGTTCTAATCCCGATTTGCAGACCATGTTCAATACCATGATGCAGAATATGCTGCAAAATGCTCAAGTAGCTACTCCGAATGTTGCTATCGATGGTGATGCTCCAGTGTAGATGCCCAGACTCGATTTTGCTAAGCTGAAAAAGGATTCGCTAATCTTGGTGCAAATCATTCCGAGGAACGGAGTGGGGAATGGAAGTGTAGGATTGGCTTGACACCTACAAAAGGATTTTTAATGACTTAGAGGTGGATGATGTTATGAGAAGGCGATTAGCTTCCTAATAGCTTTTGGGGCGAGACATGAACTAGTGGAATGCTGTTAAAGTCGCTTCTCCTGAAGGACGACTAGTTCAAAGCCATATTCGAAGATAAGTTTATAATGGTAGCTCAGAAGTTGGTCTTATTACATATGTTATTAGATATGAAGCAAGGAGATATGACTTTCTCCGAATATGTTGCCGAGTTTGATACCTTGTCAAAATATGGGATATCCTTCATTGATACTTGATTATATATGAATGAGAAGTTCATTGTTGGCTTCGATGACTACTTTGAGGGAGAAACACATGAGCTACATTGGAGAGACTTCGAGATGTTAGTCAAAAAGGCCTTGAGGCATAAGAGTCATTATCCGAAGCCTAGGGCGATTGTTCCCAAATACTAGCCAAAGTCACAATTAGAAAGGGGCAGCAAGAAGAAGTGGAATAATAAAAGGAAGCAGTTTCAGAACAAAGGTGGCCAAAAGAAGAATAAGTCCACACCGAGTTGCTAAAACTGCTTAGAGAAGGGTCATAATAGTAGATATTAAAAAGCAAGGGAAAGAAATGCTACAACTACAATAAGCTTGGGAATATTCAAAAGGACCGTCTAGAGCTGTTGAAGCAAAGCAAGTGGTGGAAGCACATGCTATCAATGTGTTATGACTTCGTCGATTGCTCTATTGATGAAAGAGAAGAGGGAAGGCATCGTTATTCAAGGTATGTTTCCATTTATGATGTTCCTATATGTGCTTTTTTGATATTAGGGGCTTCATATTCCTTCATATCAGTGACTTTGAAGATATATTAGGATTGAGACCCGAAATTATTGGCCTACTTTTGATTATGATGAACTCTGTTGGAGCCTCCACTAATCTGTGTATGGTTTGGTCTTATCGAGTCATGGATATTCTTTTGATTGTGATTGCTTTGTTTTTCGTTAGGTTCGGTATTATTCCAGGTATGGACTGGCTTCATAGATATGGAGAGATGTGGACCGTGTGAAGTCATTGGTGGGTAGATGATGAGCGGATAGTAGTGCTACGCTGCCTACTTGATGATGGGATGATGGTTAGCTTTCTATATTCAATAAATACTCCATATGATGAGTTGCCATTACTACCTATTGCTAGGAATTGTCCGGACATATTTGAGGAGGTGACTGGACTTCTATACATAAGGATATCAAGTCCTATATTGATTTAGTTAAAGATGCCAGACTAATAGTGATGCCTTTGAGGGGGATAACAACTAGAGAGTTGCAAGAGCTCGAGGTGCAAGTGAATGACTTATTGCGATGAGGTGTCATTCATAGGAGTATTTTTGAGTGTGAAGGACCCTATTATTTGCCACTATGATAGATGATGGATGTAATGTTTGCTTAATTGCTTATCAACCTAGGGGTGTTACATGAGGTCGATGTTAATGATGTAGATATTTAGACACCCCTTAATACTTTGATGTATAGTACACCTATGATGACTATGACATAGAGTAGCGTATATCTTTTTTGTGTGCCAACTCTATGGATGCAGGGACAAGATGGGTATGATTTACATACCATTTGTCCTATTATAGCAGTTTATGAGTATTTAGAGATTTTCTACCACTTACACTAGACTATTGTTTGACTCGGAGTTTTATGCTTTGCTTCCTATTACTTATTCCTAAATGGGTATATTAGGGATGTTAGGTCTGGTAACCACGTGGAGCTAGACAAAGGACGAGTAGGAGATCACACTCTCGTATTAATACATTTACTATGAATTTTTATTCTACTGCAAGCACTATGAAGCTTGCTAGTGCCTTTATTATTTAGAGACAATTTGGTTATGATTTTTTTTAATGTATGACTCTACCACTTATGTTGTATACTATATGGATCCATTTACTCTGATTTCTATGATTCAATCAGTTATTACTATCTCGCTTATTTTATACCTAAGATGTTTATCATTATATTTTATTCAATGCGCTTTGAGATATATATACAGGTTCTGTGATGATTATTTACCTTATAACCTTGATGGTCATCCTTCATTAACCAATCACCGTTACAGTCAACGTGGGTTATCGCGTCATTGGGTGTTGGCGGTGTAGGATGGTCAACACATTTTAACACTTCTGGCCCAAAGCATAGGCCAGAATCATTCCCCCACCGACCTAAATCCACTTGCCTAACCTATCCCATTTCAGGTCAGTAGCAATTCGAGGTTAGCCTTATTAAGCACCTCTAATCCATCTATGACCCGAAGTACAACCTTCCCCCATTCTCTAAAGCCCCTCCTCCAAGTTTCGTCCATTTTTGAGCACTTTTGTTCTTGTTTTGAACAAATTGACAACCTCTTCCAAACTACTCTAAAGCACTAGCAAACCATATCAAAAAAATTCATCCAAATATACATTTCATTCATAAGCATCCATCTAACATAATTCATTCATCCAAACATGTTTAAAATATAAAGATTAGCCCAGATCTAATCTTTATACTAGAATGACAACATGGCCCCTAGGGGTTTCTAAATCAATAAAAATCCGTTTCAATCTTTTTAGTTCAGCCATAAACATATATATAGTGGTTTAATTAAAGTTTAAAATCTTTTTAGCAAGCAAATCATTTTAAAAACATCATATTTAACTATGGACAAGCATAGAATGGTGAGAGATCAATAATCACTCACTTAGCATTCGAAATACAAATTTAAATGCCTAAATCTAAAGTGCACAGCCAAGAACACGAATTCCAAAGCACCAAAATGATAGATCTTCAATTCCCTTCTCTAATACCTTTCTAGTGATGGATTTGGCTAAGATTAGCAAGAAAAAAGATAAGCTATTTGATGAGATTTGGACTGGTGGAGGTTTAGAACTATTTTTAGGAAGTGGAAAATGATCTATTTCTGTCCCATCACCCCAACTAGGCACAGCTTTCGAAATCATATAGTGGGAATAAGTATAGGCTCAGTTTACTTGCCTACTAATCCGTCCGCATCAAGTAAGACTTAAAATAGCCATATCTCATAAACGGTAAGTCTGTTTTCCTATTTATAACCACTCTAATGAAAGAGAAACCACAAGCCAATCTAGTGGAAGTGGTTTGAGACCCTAATTCAATCCATATCGAAAGGGAAACCACAAGTTGATCTAGTGGAAGTGGTTTTAGACCCTAATTCAATCCATATCGAAAGCTATAGGCTTTACAAGAATGTTTGGGTCCAAACTGTCCTTAAAAATTCTAACAATAGAAAATGTCATTAGCAGTCATTTTCCAAAGTTTTACAGCTATATGACCTCATATGAATTAAATAATAATATTTTAGGATCCTTCGATATGTAAAATATGGGTCATTATAATATTATATCTATTGTCATCATGGAGGCCAACTTGGTGGAAAACAAGATTTATTGGGGTTTGGACGCTAAAGCTTCTAAACGTCATTGCGCAAATTGAGCTTTTCCATTACTTGGAGGATGCAAGAGATGGTAAGGATGTCTTCATGGGAAACTCTGCTTTGTTGAAGTGCCCACTAAATAAAAGATCCTCTTTAGATAAAATTTTGGGAAACTTTGACTTTAAACGATGTATTGTTTGTCAACCCCCTTTGTAGAAAATTAGTTTACAGCGGGTCATTGAACAAGGCTGCCTTTGAACATTTTTCAAATCTGACAAAGTATTTGTAACGACCCGCAAATTTGATTCTTTGAATTTTAATATTTAATTTATTTAAATATTTGAATTTGAATTTAATTTTTTATAAAATATATGTTTCAAATAGTTATCCGATTTCTGATGACGTATTTTTAATTTAATTTATAGGATTTTTTTTTTAAATTTTCAATTTAAAAATAATTAAAGTTTTTTTGATGTATTTTACGGCAAATGTTGGTGTTTTGAAACTTTACAAAATTTGCTAATCATTATATTTTAATTTTGTTTTGTGATTGTGTCACATTGTTTTGCATGGTTGTATTTTTATTTCTATCATTCACGGCTTGTATGCAGACGTGATACTGTGTAGCGCCGTAGTCCAAAAAGTTTAAAAAAAAAATTAAAACAAGACAACACAATCTTTGTGTATAGGATAAATTTTGTATTTAGGCCAAAGTTGTAAACAAATTACAAGAATAGGCCAATTTGCAAACTATTTACAAAACTAGACCAGTTTTGGCCACGTCGGACGCCACATGTGCTGGCGGCATCTCAAATGCCCCCAGCATATGTGTATTGTGGACATACACACTGGAGGCATTTGATATGCCGCCAGTATGCGGCATCCCAAATGCCTCAAATTTTTGTGCTCTCTATAAATTTTCAACCCATTCCATTAATAATATCTCACTCCCCCTTCTCTCAACCTCTCTTCACAAAAAACCGAACCCATCCTCCCCCCCAATTAAGCAAAAATCAAACTTAAACCGTGGCTTCATCATCATCCCAAGCATATCCTATATGCATGAAATCCATCGATTTTGTCTCTAATTGTTATTTTTTCAATTTAGGGTTTAGGGCTAAAATTGTTCTATGATTGCAAATCTATAATTGTATAGTGCAATGAAGTTAAGTACTCACCTAGAGCAAATGTTTAATTGTTTTTTTATTGTGTATAATGAAATTGTATAATTGCAAATCTATCGTTGTATACCCATTGAAGTTGAGTATGACTATGCAATGTTATTGTGGTAGAATATTAAAAAATGGCGCCCGGACTGATCGATCCTAGTGTGCTTTACCTCCAACCTCAACACCGCACAAACAGCATCGATATGATGGAGGTACAAGGTCAAATAATTTGTCATTACTTCTACAAAGTGCTGGTAATTACCATAATTGCTTTCCTTTGTTATTATTTATCGACAGGGGGTTGAGCCGGACGGCTTCATTGACCATTCATTCACTTTAAAGCTCGTCACGTCAGCGCATCCAGGCGTGTTGGAACTGTTAGATAGAGCTGGATTTGGTGTTGTCAATAAGTTAGGATATACACAGCTCGACCGAAATCTTTTGACAGCTTTGGTCGATAGAAGGCGACCGGAGACGTCTACATTTCATCTTAGAGTAGATGAGATGACAATCACTTTGAAAGACGTAGCTATATTGCCTGGATTGCCAATTAATGGGGATCCCATCTTGAAACCGGATTTTTCAAGAAATTATATGAAATTGCGTGAGCCCTTGCTCGGATTGGCTCCTCTAGAAGAGGTGAAGTGGGAAAATGAGTCAATAGTGGCCACGTGGTTTAGGGAGCAGTTGGCCGATGATATTCCCCATTGTACCTCTCCTTTGCAGATTGCCCAGTGTGCCCGTGCTGTTATGTTGCACATCATCACACAACGTCTTATTTATGATCGATCGAAGACAAGAGTGGCCCTTCAATGGCTTCCGCTATTAGAAGACTTTGATTCATGTCGGCAATACTCTTGGGATAGTGCGGTGCTTGCTTTCACCTATACGGAGCTTATGAGAGTTGCTTTGGTCGAATATCGGTCTGTCGAAGGTTGTATGACTCTACTTCAGGTACGGACATAGTCATTCCTTGTTGCATATTTGAATTTGTCGTAAAACCGTAACTAAAATTAAGTTTCACACTTGCGGCTTTGGTCATGGACCTACTTTTCGATTGGTCGTATTTCTACGAAGTCACAAATAATTGAAAATTCAAACCTTATGAAGCGAGGTAAAATAGTGTTGTTAGTGTTGTTGTATCGACATAGTAAATTTGAATACTTCCTATTACATGTTACTATTACAGGTGGATTGGCCCAAAGAATACAAAAATGACCCCCAGACGCAATTTAGCCTTCTTCCAGAACGAGTTTGATGTCTTAGATTACAATGCAGTAACATGGAATCCATATTCCAAAGTAAACCTTCATTCTCTTCCGGCCTTTGTACAATAGACAGGCCATTATGGCGGGCAAGACTTATGATTTTTTGTTTCAGAGATTTAGCTTACCATCCGCTAGACAGAGTCATGAGATAGTTTAGTCTTCGACAACACTTACCGTATCCTGCTCCATATTACACACTTCCATATGGCGAAAATGAGTTTGAAACGATGATTTAGTTATGGAACAATCGTTTCATAGCTAGGGAAGTCAAGCACGAAGTCACTCTGATCGATGGGGAGTATCTTAGCTGGTATTGGAATATCACTCGTCATTAGGTACTACGAAGACGAGCGAAAGAACCCGAGCAAGAGGTGGCACCTTACAATCCACGAGCTCTGCTAGAACAGAATGTGGTATGTGTTAATATTAATAACTTATATGGTACTTATGAAACTCAAAAGGGTTTATATTATATGCAGGCGGATGGTATGCATCATGTGTTGGACATTGTCGACGAGCTTGCGGAGGAGGTTCCTAAAAAGAGCAAGGCGAAATGCTTCTCTATAAAACAAATTATACTATCCTATTTGTCAAAGAACAAGATGTCAAGCCCCATCCCACCTCTGCCTCATCCTCCTCCTGCCGTGCCACCACTTATCGAGGATATTCCCCCTCCCGCATCGTATGAAGACATAGCTGCAGTCCCACAGCCCCCCTCACAGAAGAGAAAGCATGGAAGAAGGAAGAAAACTGAGGGTAAGAGTTCCAGAACAATTTCTTTCCAATATTCACAACCCGTCGGGCCATCGCAACCCCCAACGGAAGGGATGCAAGAGGAGGGCAGCAAAGAGCTGTCACTGGAAGAGTAGGAATTCATGCTCAAGCCGAGATGACCGAAGAAGAAAACTCCTAGGGAATTAAAAAATTTGAGATGAAATTCTAAACTAATCGTAGTGGACCGTGGTTTTTCTTTGTTGATTGTAGTGTTGATTGATAATTTATGGGGGATGTTAACTGTAGTATTGATTGATCATGGTTTCTATTTGTTCGTTTGGGATGTTTTGTTGTTAACTAATGCAGACTATTGTTTGTCTTTGTGATTATAGAAATGACTCTAGTATTTCGATGTTGATGTGAATGTTATTGATAGTAGACTTGTATTTGTTGATGGTAAACGTAGTCATGAGCTCGGAAATTTATAGTATTCAATGTTCAGATATTTGTTTACGTTAGTGTCGAAATATTGACGTCGTATTTCCGATTTGAAGTTTGACTGAGTAAGTAACAGAGCGGTATTTGAAATGCTGCATGGGGCGGCATTTGAAATGCCACTTGGGGAGTCATTTGAAAGGCCGCATGGAGTGGCATTAGAAACGCCGCTTCGGTATATCGACAACTGCGGCATTTTAGATGTTGCTCAAGTGGAAGAATTAAATGTTGCTCCTCGTCTGTAGCTGAATCTAATCAAGATTAAACTACAATATGCAAATAATCTAATAGTTTGGAGTTTAGGATTTTTGTAGATCTAAGAAAAACTTTGGAAGAAGGCAAACATAAAAATGTGGCTGCCTAATAAAGCAGCAGATATTGGTGACAATTGGGATGCGGCATACTGGCGGCATCTCAGATGCCGCCAATATGCTTTTGAACAGTACACATGTATTGGTGGCATTTGAGATGCCGCCATCACACATGGCGCCAACATGGTGAAAACTGGGCTAATTTTGTAAATAGTTTTCAATGTGGCATATTCTTGTAATTTGTTTACAAATTTGGCCTAAATACAAAATTTATCCTTTTGTATAACTTCTCTGTCCTCCTTACGTGCTGTAGTTTCTTAGCATTTAATGTTTGTACTATGTTTTACTAGGATGAAAACACACCTGACACATTTCATTTCAAGTCACTTCTTTGCCAATACAGAAAAAAGGTACACGTCCATGACAGCAAGGCCATACACATTAGAAAACAATATATTCATGGAAAAAAGAGGTGCATGCATGTAATTCTTAGATACCAGTGGATAATCATGAGTCCATATAAAATTATTTTAGCCCGATTTTATACAAGAGCATCTCCAATAGTTCGGAGTGTGGAAATATGATTTTCCACACTCTGAAATGTTGGAGGCCTCATTTCTCCAACGAAAATAAGGTTAGGCGCCTATTGAACAGGTGCCTGATGCTCATTTCTCCGACATAATGAAAGTAAGGCGCCTATTAAACAGACGCCTAAGAGCCTGACGTCTGTTTAACAGGTTCCTCAACATATCCAGAATCTCCACACTTTCCTCCCACTTTCCACACTATCCAGATTTCCATACTCTGTTGGAATCAATTTTCAGTGCAGATGTCCAAATTTCTAATATCTAATCAACAGTTGGAGATGCTCTAAGTACATGTAAATATTACAAAGAGCATATTTACTTCAGTTTTTTTCCTAAGATTGAATTTCCAAAACACCTCTCCTATTCAGCTATTCCTCCCTTCCCCACTTCTTGGCCTCTGTTATGGCCACGTGCAAGGCACCGCTCCATTTCCTTATGCATGTGAGTGAGTGTATATGTGTACTTTGGTGTATGCATGTTTGTGGGTGTGTATGTATGCTGTGTGTGTGCATGACCATATGTGAGTGGGTTGGCTTGCAAGTATAAGTGTGCATAAGCTATAAAGATAGGGTAGTGGAGAAGGAAGAATGCGTGAGCATGTAGAAGAGTGAAGGTGATATGGAAGAGCATGGCCGTGCATGGGATGGAGGAGAATGGATGGAGGCGGGTTTCATTCTTCAAGAAGTAACCTGGACATGCGAAAGAGAAAAGAAAAGAAGAAGGAGCCACTATTGAAATAAAAGCATTTTGCACTTAGCCCTTATCACTGTGTTCATTTGCGTGAAGAGAAGGGGAAGAAGTTTGGCTTTGCAAGTTTTGGGCTTAGGCTATTGCATTTGGGTCTCGTAATTTGGGATGAGCTTGTCGGGCATAGGCCGAATGTTAGTAGGGAAAACTTTAATTTTAGTTGTTTATTTAAAATTTAGATATTGAATGTGTTATATTATAAAATGCAATAACTCTTTCATATGGAATGCGATTGACCTATGGATTTTAGCGTTAAACTCGTGTAGTTGAGTACAATATTTTATTATAGCTTGATTTTGGATTTAGTGATATTAAAAATGTGGATGAAATAATAAGGACTGAAATTAATCATATTATTTTAAATAATAATGTTGTTAAATTAATTATATCTTATTAGCGACATCTGTGTGGCCAAATAAAACATCAAAGTTAAATTTTGATTGAATAGATTATTTTGGACATATTGATAGCAGAATAAAGCACCGTTCTACTATAAATAAAATGTGTATATTATTAATGACAACTGTTTAACAGAATAATTCCCTATTTTGCTATTATATTGATTCGGAAATTTATTCATGTACCAATTAATTAATATGTGGATTAATAAATAATGGATAAATGATGGTTTAACTAGTATGGATTGATGGTTTCATTTACATATACGACGCTTATGTAAATACTAGTTATGTGACATAGAAGTTAAATTAAAATAAATGGCAGCTTGACTTAGTATCATTGTGGTTGCTAAGCCTCTTTCGAATTTGTAAAGTTATGGATTTGAATTTAACTCTAATTCTTGACAAATTGATGTAAATATATATTTAATTTATAAATGATTTCCATTTTCTTTATTAAGGTTGTTTAAGTCAGATAATTAATTATATTATCAAGGTGATTTAAAATTAATTACTTATTTTATTTAATAATGTTTTAAAAGTTAATTACTTATTTTATTTAATAATGTTTTAGAATTTTTTTTATTTGTTTATTTTATTAATGATGTTTAAAGGTTAATTATTGTAAAAGTTAATTAAAGATTTTTAAAAGTTAATTACTTATTAAAATTTAAGATAAGCACGAAAAAATGTTTTCCAAGTATTAAAAGAGTATAAGGGGATTGCGAAAACATCTTCTTTTCTAAAGCTATTTTAAATCAAAGATTTTAAAAGTGGTTTGATTAATAAAGAATTAATTAAAGAGGCTTAGTGGATTCCATGGGAAATTGAATCTGGATTGTTTCTTGTTCGTTGATAGTTAAATAACTGACTATTAAATCTGGGCCAAAATATGACTTTGAGAATTTCTAGGAGAAACACGGGGGTTATATGGCATAGTCATCCTTGACGATGTTGTACTATGCGTATAAATCTAGTTTTTTTCTCTTAGGGCAAACGATATGGAAATCCGTCCACTTAAACGGTTAGAATGTGATTTCCGCTCTTATCTATTGTTTGATTATTTTCGAAAGAACGGGAGTTGAGTTTACCGGAAACTAGTGAATTTCGGTTCGTAGAGACCCGTATCGAATAAGTATGAATTATCCAAAAAACATTTCGATCAAACTCATGCATCGTGTTGAAGACATTTTGAAGATGATGGAATCAAAGATGGAGCTCTATGAATTGCAGGGGCTGCTTGCTACTAATATTGAAGGTGATTTCAAAATGGGTGTAATAAAAATAATGCCTTCGGTACATTTCTCTAGAGGTGTACTGTGGCGAGTGGTGCCCCAATAGCCCAGTCATTGATAGAAATCCAATCTCCAATACATGCCTATACGGATTTAGTTGCATATCAATTATGCTGAAATTTAATTAATGTAACAATTTCGGCTATGATTAATATTTATTTTACCTAGACATTATTATACTATCACACAAGATTTTCTATAGAAATGTAATGATTATTGTAAGGAAAAACCCGTCTATGTTTATGTGCGGCGTGGTCATACGAGATACCTTTATTTCAAAAGTTTTTATAACATTAAGTAGTCCATTTGACTGTGTTTCTCACGCTGGTTTTACCATACTAACCCAGACGTTGTTTTCCTATAATGCTTGGGTCAGCCCGATCATATTTTTCCAGATTTAGCTGGACACTTTGGAGCTTTCAAAGGACGAGCTAGATGCCTCCAAGACGTACTTCCGTATTTTCTTTTATCTTTCGTTGTTTGTTCTTGTGGTATTTATCAAAAATTATAAGGACGTGTTGTTATAAATGTCCGATCTGATGATAGGTTAGTGTTGTACTTTGATTTGTGTATGTATATAAAATGTCTCCTTTTTGTAAAGATCATTTGTGTATTATATGTTACTCGTCACGTTTCGTGATATTGTTGTCTTTTCTTTCTTTCACCCCTAATAATATGTTTTCCAACACTTGGACGTTCGGCATGTGAATACCGTGGATGTATTAGTGTTGACTTCAGGAGATTGTAAAGGCAGGTTGTTTTAGTATTCATCACTAGAAATGAGGTATTTATGAGAAAGGGATACCTAGCTAATGGTTGTTTTGTATTAATTTTTTTTTGTTATAGTAATAATGGTACTTTATTCAAGAAGAGCACTCTTTTGATGTCTTTGGTTTTCGAACTCTTGATATTTGGAACCTATGTCTAGAGCATTATGTCACTAACCAGTTGAGTCAGTGGTCATTGACTGTATTGAACTTTATTGTTTCTAGTAATAAAAGTACTTTTGTTTTTCCTTCTGTGGCCAAGTACATTGACCTATGGCATAATAGACTAGGAAATGTAAATGCAGCCACAATTAACAGAATTAGAAAAATGAATACGCTAATTGTAGAAAAGGAATCTTTATCTTCTAAATGCTCAATATGTGCTCATGCCAAATGTGAAAAGAAACCCTTTAAATCAAACACTAAGAGATGTACTAAATTATAAGAATTAATCCAATCAACTTAATAGATTTAAGAACACGGTTAACTGAGGGGGTACATTATTATGTAACATTCATAGATAGTTTTTCGAGGTACATCAATGTTTATCTTCTAAGGTTTGAAAATGAGATAATGGGACGTTCTTAAAATTTAAGGATGAAGTTGAAAACCAGTTTAATCCAAATATTAAAAGGCTTAGATTTGATAGGAACGAAGAGTATTATACTAATTTTTTTTTAAAAAGTTGTGATAAAGATGGAATTATTCGCAGAACTGGTGCTTCATACAAGCTCCACCAAAATGGAGTAACTACAAGGAAAAATATGACGCTTAAGAATATGATCAATAAAATGCTTTTAAGTTATGGCATGATTGACAATATGGGGGTAGGGCATAAGCTGTTTTGTCTACTTGTTATATGCTTAATAGATTACCTTATACAAAGCTATAAAACCTCTTTTAAATTGTGGATAGATTTTCCTCCAAAATTGAAAATTTTGATGTGTTTGGCTATAGTGGGTCTACTGGACATTGAAAAACTAACAAAGGACCTAACGCATTTGGCTGTGTATTCATTGACTATGTGTTTCCCGATACTTCATATAGATTTGTATCTTTAAGTGATCATTTGGTTATGAATCTAGAGATGATGAATTCTTTGAAAATGTCACTCCTTTAAATAATTAAAACATGAGAGCACTTTTGTCTCTTCCATTGCTACTAATGTGTCATCGTCCATGTTAACTCCTCTGCCTAATGTTAGTGAATATAATAGTGAGATTAATAGGAGTAGTAAAATTAAATGCATATAGAGTAGCTTTAAACAATATTTTATTAATGCCTTTTTGGTAGAAAACACAGACATAAAAAATGTTAACGATGCTTTTTTTACATTTGATTAAGGAAGATCCAACAACATATAAAAAGATAATTAACTATATGATGGTAGTTCTTGGAAAGAAGCAATTAAAAGTGAATTTGATTCTATAACTTCTAACCACACTTGGGGGTTAGTTTACTTACCCAAAGATTGGAAACAAATCAAGACTGATGGTTTTTAAGAAGAAATTAAGAACTAATATTAAGTAGATAATTTTAAAGCTGGATTATCAGTTATTTGTTTACAGAAATGAAATACATTGATTATTTTGACCCTTATTCCTTTGTGACCAAAGTGGGTACCATTAGGACTATACTTGCCTTGGCTTCTGTATATAATCAGGTGGTACACCAAATAAATGTAAAAACTACATTTTTTAGTAGTGACTTAGATAAAGAAATTTATGTGGAATAGCCTGTTGGTTGCATAGTAATTGGCCAAAAGAATAGTTTATAAATTGAGAAAGATTTTTTTTATAGTACTTGGTGTATGAATTTTTCACGCACCAAAATTAGATGCTTGCAAGTGAAGACCCTATTTAGAAATCTTGGTCTAATTATGAGTAAAGCCTAATAGGATTGCCCATTACGAGGTGCCTAATTCAAAAAAAACCTGGGCCACCTCACCTCCCTTCTCGAAGATCTTGCCCACAATCAAATACTACTTCTACGGGCACCAATCAATGCTATTGTAGCGACCTTGACTCGACCTTCGAAAATCGGCACCGAATACATCACCCGTATCCAAATGCAGCAGATACAAACGTGGAATCTGGTTCGCTGGAGCTTATAACACATAAGTAAAACAACACAGCGGAAGAAAACAATGAATATATCATTGATAAACAACATTTTATACAACAATGATACAATATCTGATACAAATGATATCAATGTCAGAGATACACAACAACGGAAAGATAATAGCAATAGCAGCAGAACAATAGCACCAAATGGTCTTCCAAAGGAACACAATAACTGCATCTCCAATTGCCAAAGTTCCAAAGATTCCAATCCAAAAGCTCAAACCACCATCACGTTGTAATGAAGCAAACTAGGTAACTCAGTCAGCAATGCGATTGCTAAGATCCAAAGGCTGAAAGTTATCGACTCTACTACTACTATTTGATTATCTGAAAAACCCAACTCTAGACTGCCCGTATGGAAAATTGTGGACACCCAAAGTTTAGAAAGGGAACAATAAATTCCAGGTCAGTCATAGAATTGGTATGAGCAAACAAAAACAGTTTAATCTTGAATAACAAAAATAATTTAAAATTGAATTCCGCAATGCTTTTTGGAAAATGAAACTACCATAAGGCCTCTCGCCATACACAATGCAAACACACGATTAGAGGAGATTTCTCCTTATTATAGTCAAACATGCTTGATAGGCAAAATTATTTTGATATTATTATTAGTGCATAGTGTAGAAAACTTTTCGAAAGTATAATATTAATCTTAGCCAGCATACAACCATTATTATATGCCTACTATAGCTACCATCTAAACAGTGGGTCACTATAAGTAAATGATAGGTTATACAACTAAAACTGTATAGGATTCGTATTGGTGATTGGATTTTCAACAAATGATTAGGCTAAGGAACTTCCTGGGCCACATGGGTACGCCTCTGAAGGGACGCCCCGAGAACCTAACCGGATCTCTACCAACAAAAGGCCGGGTTACCTCTATAACTAGGAAACTACTACACGAGTATGCCATCCCCCGGTCGTTACCGACCTTTATTCGAGGACCCTCAACACCAACAACCATAAAGCAAAAGTTTGCAGTAAACACATAAATTAAATATCTGGGCTCCCTACAATGATACCACATTTTATCCAGAAGGAAATGGACATACCCTTAGGGGGCGCTACCCCCAAATAACCTTGCCACATCCTTCCTATTTTTCCAGGTTGTGATGTCCGATGAGGTCACGTACATAAAGCTACGCTTTACACAAAAGCCATGCTTCGACTAACACATGATCAGCATCACTTCATATGCCACATTACCATATTGGAAACGTATCACTAGTAACCATCAACTACATACCCTCTGAGCTTGTGTGTCTCAGAGAAGGGTGTTAAGCTAAGAGAATAAATTCTCCGCCACCAAACAGAAATGTATTTGATAGAAACCAGCTTTACATCTCAAAGTGTAATGTCAGACACATATCCATACAAGTCTGTTTTGGGTTTGAATAGAACCGAAGGCACTTCAAAAGAAGCCCTTGCAATCCGGATATTCACAATCCTGATCGGACTCCCCATCACATATGGAGATCTCTATACCGGCGTGAATCTCAGTGCAAAGACATTCAATGGGTATTCCTTTCGTTCTCGAAAATATCCAGTCTTCACCACCGGTCTTCAAATGCTATCGATTTACGTCATATCATTATTCGGAATGGGTTATATGACAAAAAGTCCTCTCCTAGCTAAACCGAATAATGAGCGCAATATTTAAAAACATATGGATATATGAGATCTTAGTTAAGTCACAACTTAAAACCCAAAACCTTTCTTCAAATGGTTTAAACAAATTACCATTTTCAAATCTTTAAATAAAAAGATTCACTTCACTAAGTTCACCAATCTTTCACAAAGATTAATTCATAGCTTTCAAAACAATTCCATTTCAAATTTGAAACCCATTTCAACAAAAACTGAAAACCCTTTCTTTATTTGAAAGCTATTATCATTTGAAAACAAATACTTTTCATTTCGAAAAATCCGATCAAATATACACAAGTTATAGCCTTTAAAGGTCTAAACTAGAAAATCAACGAACTGCCGTATCATCGGCAAGTTCTATTTTGAATTAAATTCAATTTCCCAAAACAATTTATTTAAAATAGTTTTAAATACAAATATATATATATATATATATATATATATATATATATATATTGTATAAACATTTCAAACCATGATTTCCAAAATAATTTCAAATAATATTTAACAAGATATAGTTTATTCAAAACTAAATTTCAATTTCAAAACTTCCCTTTCAAAGGCTTTTCATATTCAATTCAATTCCATTTCAAAAACCATTTGAATTCAAACTTCAACTTTTAAACAAAACAATATTTAGATTTGAAAAATTATGTGACTTAACCGATTTTCTCATGAAATCCATATTTGTGTATGTATAGTGTAGTCCAGGGGTTTTACACAGTAGTGCGACATCATCAATCATCACAATCCAAGTACAGCAATATCGATAAGCGGTATAATCCTATAACGCTTATCTTCATTCACAGATTCACAGATAATTGATATATATTCATCACAGATAAATAAATTACATTCATCACAGCTCGAATCAAAATAATTCATATTAGAAAGTATCACACATCAGGGATATCAAACAATTCAAACATTCAATAAAATCCAAACATCCATAAGTAAGATCAATAGATCATTTGATTAATTATATCAGATTAATTATTTATGAATAAATCACTAATCCTGGTTAATTAATATTAATTAATTACAAACCATTTGAATTAATTATCTTGTAATCATTTATTAATTAACCTTTAATATTGACCTTTAATTTATTTATTAATCAACCTTAACTAATAAATCAATTAACCATTAAGCATTAAATAATTAACCCTTAATTATTTAATTATTATTTAATTACTTAATTAATAAGTGATTATCCTTAATCACAAATTAATTACATTGAGTAATTACCCTTAGATTACTTGATTAATCAATTTTAATCGTTAATTAATTATCCTTAATTACTTTCAGTAAGTAATTATCTTTAAGTAATTAATTACCCTTAATTACTTTTATGAATTAATCTTAATTAATTAATCAACCTTTCATTAACTCCTAATCAATTATCCTTAATTAGTTAATCAGCCTTTAATTTAATTACCTAAGTAATTATCTTATAATCCCTTGATTAATGAACCTCTAATCATAAATTAATTACCCTTTAATCATGAATTAATTAACCTTTAATTAATTAATTCACCTTTGATCACTTATTTAATCAACCTTTAATTAATCATATAAATTAATTAATTAATCTCATTAATTAATAAATCACATAAATTAAATCCTTTTAAATAATTTAGTAATTAATCATTTAATCACTTTCATTAAGTAATTATTCCTTAAAATAATTAATTAACCTTAAATCAATAATTAATTAACCTTTAATAAATTACATAATTAAATTATCTTTTAATTAATTAATTTTAAATCCTTAATTAATCTAAGATAATTCATTTATCTTACTTAATTGATATTTAAATCTTATTAAATTTTAAAAGCTTGAAATTGATTCATTACAAAATAAATTAAGATCTTTTATTAAAATTAATATCTTTACCTTTAATCACTCAATTACTTAATCCAATTTTAAAACAATTCAAAGATATTTAACTTTAAACATTTTAAACTTGTTTAAACTTGTTTTTAAATAAATTGACTTTGAAAAATTTTAACTTTAAAACTGGTACCAATTACCTCAAGTTTAAAATCTGAACATCCGGACCAATTAATACAATCCCCGATCTTATACCCGAGACACTTTGCGAACTTGCTTTACTTCGAGATAAACCCAAAAAGACTTCGACTCGCACTCGAGAGAATACCTTATCTTCTCAAACATCACAGCCTCACCAAATCAAACGTGCTCGTGTGTATGTTGCACACCGCTCCGACCACCTCCGGTCAATATTAAGACTATCGACAAGTCTACAACGACCACCTCTATCCACTAGACACCCCAACACCATGAAATCATCAGAGAATACGAAAACAAGCATATTGAACCAACTAGAACCAAACTGATCATCTGAAAAAGGCCTCATGTAGCCACCATCGACCACCAGAAGGTCTGAGATTTGGACCCAAGCCTCAGTGTGCCACTACGTATCGAATCCCTCTGGTTTGATCACCTTAAATCCACCCATGATGATGCAGCAGCCACAAAAACATCGACGACCAGACTACACAATAAAGCCCTAGTTTAACGTCGCTGAGCCACCTCAGCCATGTATAAAATCAATCACCATTTTTCCTTTGATCTACATCCCCCAAGCTTCCTTCAACCTTAAGCATGACGCTTGAATCATCGTGGTTCGTCGGAATTTGAGAAAAATGCATTTTCTATTCAAAATGCAATTCCTAATGGGAAATGATTCTAAAAAATCCTTATTTTCAAAATGGAATCTGATTATGTAATCAAAACAAGATTTTAAAATTATGGATTTTCTGTTTTCACTGCAAATTTTATATTTTTGACATGATTATACAATGCAAATATTTAAAAACATTTTTAAAGTCTATAGTACGTTGTTACTATGGTCTTCCTTTCTGGGATTATCGCTTGAATTCGATTAATTAAAGAGTTATGAATTTTTTTGGTAGATTCACACCTGTAACTCAAACAGGAACTATACATGCATATACCCAGACATGCACACTATTACACACACACACACACACATATATGCAATTTAACATCTATACAAATAATTTTCACGACAACTTCAAGTACAACACCAAGTTACATAATAGATTCAGATTCAAAAAGGGTAGTTTGTTCACCTGTTTGGAAGAACAGAGAAATTCTTTTGAAAACCTGGAAATGAAATTTTGGAAACTGAATTGATATTTGATCTGGATTTTGATGTTGAAGCTTGATGTGCTTTGATCTAAACTTGGATTAGTTGCTTAATTTAGCTGAGTTGATCTGGCTTGAAATAATTTGCAAATTGAAATTTCTTTTTGCAACTTTGAAACTGGATTTTGTATTTGCTTGATTTTGAAATGATCTGCAGCTTGCTTTGGTTTCCAAGCTTGCAAACAGATCTGGTTTCAAATTTTAGATTTTTATTTTCTTTGATCTACTCTGATTTTCATTTCAGGTTTTTTTGGAGAGAAAGGTTTTTAACTTTGAACTGAAGAACAAGTAACCAGATTTTTTTTAAACATATTTTATATAAATTCAAATTGAGAAGATAGATGCCAATTGTTAAATTATATTAACACTTGTAAATTATCGCTTTTCTTTAGCCTACACTTGTTAATTGTATTTAAAAACCTTTGCACTTGTTAAATACAAGTATATTTATGTTTAACTCCTTAGTTATATTAATTTATGAATTATGGTTTAAACCCTTGCTTTATTTTGATTTACAAATTATGTTTTACATTTTTAATTTATAAATATACAACTATATTTATTCATTTTAAAAGAAAATAAAATTTAAATCTTTTTATCAAATTCAAGCTTAAGCTACTACACTTATTTGATGTTTATCTTATTCATTTCAAATTTTCAACTTACATATCTATACATATATATATATATGTATATATATATATATGTATATATATATATATATATATATATATATATTTGTTAAAGCTTCTTATTCATTTTTTTGAAAATGATTTGAAAAAAAATTATACACTAACAAATAATCTTATTTTTATTAAAAATATTTATCTATATACATTTACTTTTAAAATATAAATACATATTAGAACTTTGTATTCATTCTTATTTTAAAATTTTAAATTCAAGTCATTATATTAAATTTAAATCATTCAAACCATATTTATTTCAAAAAGATATATGTATGTTAAACTTTTTATGTACTTATATATACACTAACTATATATAAAAGAAAAGTATTTTAAATCTTTTATTTAAATTTCATTTTACAAACCAAATTTAAATATATATATATATATAGTAGAAATTAACTTTTTTTGAAAATTATGGGATTCAAAACATAGTTTTCAAAATATAAATATACATATATGAAATTAGAAAACAAACTCTTATTAGTTTTAAATATAGAATTTTAAATCCAATTTATTTTCAAGACATTTATATTTGAATCTCCAATTCAAATTTTTATTTACAATCTATTTAAACAACACATATCTTTATTTATTTTGGGAAAATTCAATTTAATTCACAATTTTAACCCAAAATTTATATTAATTATCAATTCAAATTTGACTCAAAAATTGGGAATGTTACAGCTATCCTACCATGAAACAAAATGAGACCAGGACATCCTATATGAGCCTACCAATTTCGTTGACTTTAAGCCTTGCCTGCCATTTGGCATCAAGAATAACATACACTACCAACAATAGTTGAACAATGCACATCAACCATGTTATGCCTGCTATGATCTTGCATGTAATCCAAAGTGATTTGGAGCTCTCGGCATCCTAGATCGGCCTTCGGGAAATATCTCACCTTATCATAAAAAGACCAAGCAAAGTTTGGATCCTAGAACTCCTATTCAACTATAATAGCAATAGTTCACTCTAACAAGAGCTTCTTTAATAATGAAATCCTTGCAAAAGCATCCTATAGAGAATACCAATCCATACCAACAACAATGCAAATGACATGCGACAATTAAAATTCTAGAAGGATGTTTTGACCATTCCTAAGCATCAATGTATTGGGAAATATTTAGAGTGCAAGGCATAGATCTAAACCACAAATTCTATATTTGATTTATTTTGTAATACTAATTTATAGGGCCTCAATGATAAGTTCTACAAGAACTTGTGCATTGGAAACCACGATTATGGATGCAAATCGGTCAGTATGGAACTTTTTTTCCAAGAAAAATGTTTTGTTCAAATGGAGAAGAAATAACAGAAATTGAAATAGAAATATCATTTGGTTCATTGATCCATCATTTATTACAGCTGCTTGAAGACCAGAACCTACTATGGTACAAAGGATTAAAATTTATAGCAAGAAACTCCATTATTCTCTTTGTGTGCATAATGATAAAATAATAAAATAAAAAGAGCAATAGTGGGCTTAGGTATATTGATCAAACCACTGTAAAAATCAATCTTATTTCCTTTTGTAACATTATTACATTTACTCTCATTACTGCCTAACATCTTTTACCTACACTTAGTAGGTAGGGATCTTTAAATCACTTAATTTCGAGTTTAACTGAATATTCAACCAACACTTTGGTCCTAGAAAGAGAGCATGAACCTCTAACCCTATCACCAAAAGATTGCCACAATGCATATAGTAGGAAGATTCCACCAAAATAACCTAAATGGAAGCTCCAAATAAGCGGCTGGCATGAGTAATGTTAGCTTGATCCTTAGCATCGTAATGATCTTTGGAATAACTTCATCCTAGGCATTGCAGGGATGGGGCTAATGGAAAATTTGTGGCGGAGTTGAGAAACCGTGTAGACACCCAAGAAGTCACTAATCAACAACAAAGGCCTCATACATTAGTTCAATTAATCACACATGGTTATACCAAGCATGGTTAACACTATAAATGGAAATAAGGAATGAGTTATATCCAAAGTGCCATGGAGCAAAGACCCTGCTAGGGATCGCGAAAATGTCCATAACCACATTAACTTATCATTGACTGTAATGACTCGCTTCTCGACCCTTAGAAATCGAAAGTAATACATCCATGGTATTTGCGTGTCGAATATCCAAGTGTCAAAAAGATAGATTGTTAGGATGAAAGAAATAGAAGACTGAATAGAATCTCACATCATGACAAGAAAAAACATACAATATCCACAAGATCTTTACAAAAGGAATCATATTTAGTATACATACATAACACAAATTATAGTATACTAAACTATCATCAGCCTTATATAGTTATAACAATATGTCTTTATAGTTGCTGATAAATGTAAACAAAAATCAAGACAAACAGCGGAATGTAAGATACGTGAATACAACTTGGAGGCATACAACTCATTTCTTGAAAGCTCTAAAGCATCTAACTAAATCTGCCAATTATGCTCGGGCCGACCCGAGCATTATAAGAAAATAACGATGGGATCAGTCTGGAAAACGAGAGTGAGAAAACTTGAACAAATCATATTAATTACTATATTTGAAAACCCTTTCAAGATAAAAGATATCTCATAAGGCCACGCCGTACATAAACATAGACAGGTTTTTAACTTACGATAACCAAACCATGAGTGTACATCACAACAATAATAAGTATTTAATTAAAAACCATTAAGGCGCGATCACTAATTGTGTATAATTCCATGGAGGGGCTCTTTGTACATCAAGAATGGTCCTCCTGCACAAGGATCAAAATTATCTTTTCGAAGTAATAATACATCTATAGTAATGTACAATAGGAAATACACAGCTAGAAACGCAGGCCAAATACGTCGCTCCATCCATGCATAAGAACTATAGGTAACTCTAGGTAGGAGATAAGTGTACCATTATGGGTTAGATAAACCCCTGGCTATGCATCCTATCTCTGGTTTTAGTCGTTTTCACTGGTGAGGCTATGTCTGACGTTCCAGCACACGAGTCACTACTCGAACAGATCATGGAACCCCACATGGATTCCAAACCCTAGTGGTTCTTGGAATCACAAATGTATTCACACTTCTCAAAATAGATCTTAGAATCATACATGGATTCCCATACCCTAACGGGTCTCAAAATCACACATGGATTCCAACATCTCAAACAGTACTCAAATCTCCGCCAAGCGCAGAACCCGTATATGGTTTTGGAGTGGTTACGGTTTTGAGCCATCTCATATAAGTACACTCTCCTACTTATTGGGTGTTCCAAAAACAATCGATCGATCTCCAGAAAGCTCAATACCGATTCTACTGGACATAATTAGACAATACATAAGAGAGAAGATCACCTCCTAACCGTTTAAGTGGACGGATTTCCACTTCATTTATACTAGAAGAACAAAAGAATTTATAAGTACAATATACCACCATCGACGGTAATTGTACCATATAATCCCCGTGTTTCTTCTAGATATTTTTGGAGCTCAAATCCTTCAGTGTTAAGTAAGGAAATATTTTCGTTTCACCAAAATTAAGAAGGATTATATATTTAGTCCATGATTTTACAGTCAGTTATATAACTATCGAATAAACACATTCAATTCAGAGACTACTTTTCCCTTGAATACCACTAATCCTCTTAAATTAGTCTTTCATCAATTAAATCTCTTTCCAAAATATTTATAATAATATCCATATGCTTATCTCCCTAGTATAAGTACATTCACAAACCATTTCGCTTTTAAAAATTGGAGAACTTTCCATATACTTATACAATGTTATAAGTATTATTAATAAACATTTGGAAAGATTTATCACCTCAAAATCATATTGAATGATCAAAATAAATGTTATTTAAAACAGAGATCCTAATAACCCAAAACACTATTCTTTTTTTATAGATCTCTTTTATATTACAAATATCTCTTTCACAAATCTCCACTTCTCTTTACAAACTTTCTTTTATAAATCTTCAAGTTTATTTATAAAACTCTATTATGAATCACCAAAATCATTTACAAAACTCCTTTTGTAAATCTCAAAAACCATTAAACCAAAATTCTATCCAATTTCCAAAATCTCTTTCCAAATTTATCAATTCCTTTAATGAATTTTTTTTCATTAAATAAAACCCTTATATAAGTCTTTCCATTTAAAATGGTCCCTTTTTAAATAAACTGTTTATTATTTTTAAACACCTTTTATAAAACAACTTATTATCTAAAAGCACCTTTAACAAAAGAGTTAATTATCTTTAAGCAACATAGGTAAAATAATACTTTAAATAATCGTTAATAAAATAGTAGACTTTGAAATGAATTATAATGATATAATAATAAAATTTAAAACAAGTCAAAATAATATAATAATTGTACTTACCAGTTGATTGCCTCTAAAACCTTATTTATATGGTAGTAAATCAAATTTTAAAACAATATCATAATAATAATAATTTAACTTTAAAATAATACTATTATAAAAATAAATTTACTTTTAAACAATATTGTTAAAATATTAATAAATAGTAACTTTAAAATATATATTAGTTAACTTTAATAGTGTTGATAAAATAATTATTCTATAAAACACTTTGCTAAGATATTAATTATATAAACATCTGTAATTGTTTTAAATGTGAAGTTGGTTTAAATCATAACTTTAAGAACTCAAAAAGAGGATTAGAGACCACAATGGTACTTATACCAGCTACCATATAATTAAATTTAACTTTCCAAGTTAACAACTGACATTTAATAATCAACATTTATGTAAATAAATTTAACAATTAACGACCATTATTAACATATCACTTATTCAAATGGCATATCAATTAACAATATATAATTAGATATCCGAATCTATAAAATAGTAGAATGAGAATTTATTTTGCTGATAAAATGACCAATTAATTTAATTAGTAGAATAATGTTTTATTCTCTTAAACAAGTGTCGAATTTACTTTAACATAGTGGTGTTTATTTGGCCAAATTTATAACACCCATAAAGTATAACTAATTTAACTATGTAATTATCCAAATTAACATAATTAAAACTAGTTAGTATTAAGTTATCATTTAATTATACTGCACCAAAACTTATAACTATTTATACCAAATTGTTCTACTAGTTCGTACGAATCTAGTGCAAAAGCCGGCGGGTTAAACGGATTAAATACGAGCAAGGCATAACATTTCAAAGTTTTGACATTTAAATAATAAAATAAATAACCAACTCAATTTCCTCACCCAACATTTTAGAGTCCAAGGCCCAACTACAAGCTTTCAACTTGAAACCCACTAGCTTTTTCCTCCTCAATTAAATTTTTTGAAAGCTCCAGGTTCTTGTGCATGAATACACGTGCACACCCGTGCGCTTACACACACGACTCTGTCACCGTATCGACGAACCACCAACGCAAACCGACCCCACTTCACAACCTCATCTCATTGACCGCCTTGCCACCCCTTCCGACCACCTATGATAGATTCTGATCCCACATTAAAGCACGAAAACATAATATAAATCGTTACATTTTCCACTATGTGGTCCTTGATCCAACACTAGACCCCACCAAACTTCAATAATCGATGCTCCTCCCCTCGACAAACCCCTTGGAACCAACCACGACACCTATCTCCTCCTCTAGCTTCTAAACGCTCTAAACTTAGTTTTCAATGTCCACCTACGACCGTCATGAATCGCTGCCAAACACGCACAAAAAATTATGTACTCTGGCCCGACTCCAATGATACACATGCCGCCTTCCAAGTCCAAGCGGATTGTCTGCATTCAGTTTTTTAAATCTACTAATTTTTTCCCTCTTTTTGTATTTGACTATTTCTCACTCATCTCCTAATGAAAACTCGAGCGGTTAATTTCTAAAAATACCATAGACCTAAACAAACAACTTCCGTATTGAACGATTGGGCTAATATCCTACGGATTTGGGGATGTTGATTTTTGAATGTTAGAGGTGGTTTATTTTTCATCTCTAGAACATTAAAAGAAGAATCAGAAGAAAGTTGCAGGCACTAGGAATGTATTTATGCAAAGACATGTTGAAGAAGGCAGTAGGCAAGGGTACAGGAACAGTGATAGGGGAACATGGGGGATAGGTGAGAAAGGTTGCTGATGATTTGGAATGGTGTGTGTCTATGGTAGATTTCGGTTTTAATTTTGAAAGAAAGGGGTTGCGCCTATTTTGATTTAAAAAGTTAGTTTTTGGTACCCCAATACACACTATCGCGTCTATGTATGCGTTGTGAACGACATAAAATGTGATATGATCCTGCATGACGGTGTGATATGATCACAAAATAAGAATAAAACAATGGCTAACAAGTTCTGTTAAATTCCAAAATACCAACATCTGGCGTAAAATACATCAAACTGAAGTTCAATTATTTTCCAAATTAAAAATTGTGGAAAAAATTCAAATAAATTAAATTAAAAATACGTCACTAAAAATTGAGTCATTAAATTAATAATTGATTTTCAAATTATTTATTAAAACCATTTATTGCTATAAATAAATTTATAAATGAATTCACCGTTATTATTTATTAATTAAAAGGAGTTAAATAAGACCATTAAATCCATTAAATTAATATTCGAATTTTAAAATCCAGTATTAGAAACACTATTCCAACGTTAATTTCACAACTCACATATTTAAATAAATCTTTATATTTGAATTCAAGTTATTAGCTTTTAACATAAATATTTTAATATTTAAAATTAATTAAATATCTCAAAATCAAACAACTAAAATTCCGGATCTTTACATTCTCTCCCTTTGAAAGAATTTCATCCCCAAAATTCTAAAAGTAAGAAAAATGTCTCTAACCTTTAAAACTTTCAAAATTAATTATTTGAAAAGGATTGTTAAATTTCTACGTCTTTAAAGTTACGGAAAATTTAGGCAACGTCTCCTTTGCGTGGCTCATTTGAAAAAAAATCGCCACTATGGGTCCAAACCATCAAAATAAATCAAAGTGATCACCTATATCTAGGGCAAAAATCATCAAATTAAACCAAAATATAAACTAGTACCTATTTGTCGGGCAACCAAACTTAACTCAAGAAACCAAAAGCATCAAATTATCTTTTGCTTCCATAAACCAACATCTTATTTACTGCTAGTTTCCAACGAATATAAATTGCATATTCTAATATCAATAACACAAAATTTATTAAAGCCCTCTGATGTACACATACCAACATGACATAATATCAAATCGATCGCACAATTTCACTTTCGAAATAGTATTGCCCACTCGACCACTCTAGTGTAGACTCCAATTGGGTTCTTTGATTAGAAAGCTCTATTTTTCTTGCATAGCCATAAACTACGATAGAAACTTTAGAGTCCAATCAAAAATCTGTATCAAGTGTTCACCGTTAAGAATTGAGTGAAAAATCCTAACTCGGACTGGGTAAATCAACTCAAAATTATGTACTCGAATCTGGATTAGACAGTTATGTAAATAGAATGATCTACGTACTTCTTACGTATATATTCCAATTAGTTTCTTAAATACAACAACTTTTTTTGATCATATTCATTTTACATCATGATTGATAGCACCAATAATATTCTGTTAATTTTAAAATCATTTATGAACTCTTTCATAA
Source organism: Allium cepa (assembly GCA_030765085.1). NCBI lineage: Eukaryota > Viridiplantae > Streptophyta > Magnoliopsida > Asparagales > Amaryllidaceae > Allium > Allium cepa. Next base: position 301,358,689 of record CM060945.1, on the reverse strand, counting down.
AACAATTACTTAAGTTCACAAACACCTTATAATACAACTTATGTAAATCAATCATTTTAAAAACTCAAGTTTACAAACATTTAAAAAAGCTACAACTTCATCTTTAACACTCTTCCATAATTAAGTTTATTTTAAACATTTTATAAAGTGCACTTATCTTCATTATCCATTTTAAAACTTAAGTTTATTGTAACAATCCGAAATTTAACCCATAATAATTAATTTGTTAATTAATGAAATAATAAAATAACTTTGTGAAATTATCAGAATCGAGCCATAGTAGTTGCACCATTGTATCCGTAGTAATTTTTTGGTCAATTTCCATATGTAGAATGTCAAAGTTCAAACTAGTATGAGCTAGAAACAAAATAAACAAGAAAAGAAAAAAAATATACTGGGCTAGGTCGACCAAGGGGTTGACCTAACCACGCCCTTGGTCAACCAAAGGGTCGACCTAAGGGGAGGGGCGGTCGATCGCCTGGTCGACCCGCCTATGGGTATGGAATGAAGAAAATTTTCTTCATTCCAGAGTTTTTCGAATGAGTATTTTTCATTCTTTAGCCTCATTTAGTCCCTTCGTGCTTCCATCCGACGGCTCCTATTCAGCCTATGACGTGGTTGCATCCTATTCAATCTCCAAATCTAATGGTTTAAGATCCACTTCTACCCCTATAAATAAAATCCCAGGCCTAACACTTTTTCTCATTCTGGATTTTCTCCGCTTGGGTTCACCTTTTCAGAAAGGACCCTAAAAGGAATAATTTTTTAAGAAGAGAATCTTTTTAATAAAAATATTTTATACCCTCAAGTGGATCCGAAAAAACCAAAAGGGAAATGCTTAGGACCATAGGTGAGTGATTGTAATTATTTTAGATTTCTTTAAGTAATTTAAAATAATAGGGTTTCTTATAGTTGTAATTTTACTACGATTTTTGGAATAACCTTTTTAGTAGTTTATTTACAGTTTTTAGAATTACTTCCAGTCTACTTCTTTTAGCCATTATTTTTAGTTGATTTTAGTTTATTTCTTTTAATTATAGCTTTTCCATTTATTTACATTATTTTAACTTATTTACTGTTATTTACATCATTTTCCTACGCTTTGGGTTTTCTTCTATTTCAGTTTTATTTTATTTCTCCTTCTTCCTAGAGTATGGATTAGAATAGATTAACGCAAATATGGATTAAAATTATAAGAATACTGAAATAATGAAAGATAAGATGTATATTGTAAAGACTGTAATAAATATGGAATTAAAACTGAAATTGAGCCTAATAACGGTACTGAAGATAACCAGCCTAGTTATGACTTAGAATTATAACTAAAAATAGTATAAAATTAAATGAGCTTATTTTTACACTTAGACCTTGGGTTAAGTAAAAAGCACGATTATAACGCTGGTTATAATAAGAAATAAAACAGAGTGAGGCTTATTTTAAGACTTAGGATAAATTAATAAGCACAGATAGTAAGAACGAAAGTAAAGGCTTATTTAAATAATTTGTATAAGTTAATAACTAAAGAATTAAAGTAAGACCTGTACCAAATAACATTTCTCCTATTATTTCTATGGGGTGTTTCACATAACCTTGAAGTGAAACGAGGTTTCTCACATAACCCTAAAGTGAGACGAGGTGTCTCACATAATCCTAAAGTGAGACGAGAGGCATGCTTATGTTAATAATAATAGTAAATGGTCAATAAGTAGAAGTCCAGATCATGAGGATTTGGGCAAGGGCCGCAACTAGATATTGTTTAGATGACGGGTCAGTACCAATAGCATTTCCTCTATTATTTCTATGGACATGGTGTTTCGCATAACCCTGAAGTGAAACAAGGTGTCTCATATAAACTTGAAGTGGGACGAGGTGCCTCACATAACCTTGAAGTGAGATGAGGTGTCTCACATAATCCTAAAGTGAGATGAGGGGCATGCTTATGCTGGAAGAAGACCCAATAGGTGGAACAACATGCAACATGAGCATGGTGGCTTTTACATGTGCGACTTCCATTCGGTTGCTCAATAATCAATATGAGTTCTAAGCGCTTAATGTGTGCCTTTCATAGGCACTAATGTCTACTGCATAGGAAGCTTTAGCGTCCGATCCATAGTAGATTCTATGGAGTAGCAGGCCAATCAAAGTGTAGTATTAGGAATTCAGCCTAATCTTAGCTGCTATCAAAAATAAATGCAAACAATCAAAGTTAAAAAATTGTGTTAATTTAGTTAATTCGTATTTATTTCCAGCTTATTCCTTCTCTCTATTTCCTTTGTTTCCTTTTATATACTAGAACTGTCGTAAAGTTATTACTTTTACTTTGCTTAATGATTCTAGTAATTACTATCATTCACCAGACTTTTAGTCTGACTCACTCCTTCATTTTTCCTTTTTCCCCATCGCAATCAGTGGCAAAGAAGATAGACCGCAGCTTCTTGGAGACCTTCTCATGTATTCCTTCTTTTTATTTCCAACTTTTTATTCTTTTATCGTACTAGCACTGTATTGAGGGAAAGTTTGTGTTTGTACTCTGGTTTTTCTAATGAGACTTAGATTCTATAAGACAATTGTATTTGGTATTTGAAACATATGTGGTTTGTCTGAAGTATTTACGAATTATTAATTTTTAAAATCACTTATTATTTTTAATTACTTCCGCTGTGTTATTATCTATCTATCTTGTCTTGTGAATCTTAGTCTCTGCTAGCTTTAGTTATACCTACAACGCACCACATCTTTTAGTATGTCCTTTTTGTTATGCTAAGGGGTATAGGGCGTTGCATTTGGTATCAGAGCCTAAGGTTACAGGATTCCTAAAAATTTATTTCTAAAGTAAAGTATTTTTCAAAAATAATAATAACCTATTTTAAAAATATATTTCAGAAACGAACTCTTAAAATTACTTTTTAAGTATAAAAGAGTTTTTATAAAAATCCCCTAAAAAGTCCACTTCAATCTCCCTTTGAATCTTTCCTAAACCATCATTTTCTTTTCATAGAATGGTGGATGCCCCGATCCTTCCTGAGGGCATTCCAATCCCAGCTTAGTTTCGTAGGTATCTACAAGCCACAACTCCAGAGGGGCACGAGCAAGCGCCCAACCCAGCACCAGCGGGTGGGAATCCCATTAACCCACCTGACACCACCAATTTCTTTAAGCTTTGTAAGGATTTTACGAGTTTGGGTGGAAATACTTTTTTGGTAAGAAGACTTTTATGGAGGCAAGAGCTTGGCTTAGAGACATAGAGAGGATATTCAGACTATTAGGATTGGATGACCAGTAGCGATTTTAACTGGCATCTTGGTAGTTGAAAGAGGAGGCTTCATATTGGTGGGAGGTTATTGAATTAGAAGGAAGAGAGGTGACTTGGAATAAATTCTAGGAGCGATTTAATAGGAAGTTTTTCTCTCAAGCAGAGGAGAGTGTTCAGTTAGAGAGGTTTATCAATGTGAAGCAAGGAAGTTTGTCGGTGAAGAAGTACATCAATCAATTCAATGAATTGTTGCGGTTCAGAATGGAGTTGGTGAATATACCGCACAAGATAACTATGGAGTTTGCGAAGGGATTAAATCAACCCCTTCAGGGATTGTTGTTGACTCACGTGCCAATGGAAGCTACTTATGCGTCTTTGGTAGAGATTGTGCTTATGTCTGATGCAGTCAAGGAAGGAGAGTTAAAGGAAGTTGTTAAGCCAAAAGGTCCAAATAAAATATGGTGGAGGAATAATAAAGAGAAGAAGAAAGGCGATGGCCCTCGGAAGCAGATTAAGAAAGGATTTAAGTATGATAGCTGTGGAATTATGGGACATATCGCCACAGATTGCAAGAGGTAGAAGATGAAGGGTAAGTGCTTTAATTGTGGGCATCCCGGTCACTTGAGTAGGAATTGTCCCCAGAAGACGGGACAAGGAGCAAGTACACCGGCCGTGCGGTTTCGGGCGTTAGATACAACACCTTCACGCATCATTCCAGATAGGCTTAGGAAATTCACAGTTGAAGGTTTGATTTCTATTTCTGATTTTCCAATTCGAACTATATTAGATTCCGGAGCATCACTCTTTTATCTCTAGTTCTCTTGTGGATTTTTTGTAATTAGACATTTCCTAGGCGTAGAATTTAAATGCGACGTCTATGTTTTGGGATTTTCAGGGCATGGGATGATTTTGGGAATGGATTGGCTATCCACATATGGAGCTACATTAGATTGCAAGAGGAGAGTCATTAGACTAGAGACATGGTAGGACTCTCAAGTTTTCTTGCGACCTACAAGGGTCAGTTATATTGAGCTTCCTTTATTCCCTCGATTCATCATCATCAGAGTTAGATTCGGCTCTTGTAGTCAGAGATTTTCTAGACATCTTTGAGGAGGTTATGGGACTACCCCCTAAGAGAGAGATCGACTTCAGGATTTATTTAAAGGATAATGCTAAGCCAATGGCATTACCCATTAGGCATATGGCACCTAGAGAGAGGAAGGAATTGAGTAAGCAAATCCATGAGCTTTTGGAGAGGGTTTCATAAAAAGGAGCATATCGGAGTGTGGAGGTCCAGTCGTCTTTGCTAAATAAGGCGGATGGTTCTCTTTGAATTTGCATGGACTATAGGGAATTAAATAAGCTCACAAAAAAGAACCGTTATCCACTCCTTAAGATAGATGACCTTTTTGATCAGTTAGTTGGCTCTTCGGTATTCTCTCAGCTTGATTTAACCATGGGATTCCATCAGCTTAGGGTCGCTAATGACAACATTGATAAGACCGCGTTTAGGACTCCAGATGGATTTTATAAGTGGTTGGTTATGCCTTTTAGGCTAACCAATGCCCCACCCTACTTCATAGATTTGATGAGCCACATCTTTAGAGATGTCCTAAATAAGTTTGGGGTTGTATTCATGGATGACATCTTGGTATTTTTCAAGAATATGGAGGAGCATGCTATTCATTCAAAGGAGGTTCTTTGCATACTTTGTAGTCACCATTTGAGAGCTAAGTTTTCGAAGTGTCACTTTTGGAGAGAAGGGGTACGTTTCTTGAGGCACGTGGCATTGAAGGAAGGTTTAGTTGTTGACCCCGCTAAGGTGATTGTAGTGCAAGATTGGAAAGCCCCCAAGAACGTCACTGAAGTTAGAAGCTTCCTAGGATTGGCGAGCTACTATAGGAAGTTCATTGGAGACTTTGCTAAGATTTCGGCACCACTCACTCGCCTTGCTAAGAAGAATAAAACATTCGTGTGGGATGTAGATTGTAAGGATTCCTTCATGAAGATTAAGAGAGCCCTTACTAGTGCACCGGTGTTAGTTTTACCCGAGGGAGATAAGCCTTTTACTGTATACACTGATGCATGTGGGACGGGTTTATGAGCGGTGTTGATACAAGAAGGACGGGTAGTATGTTATGGTAGTAGAAAGTTGAGAACGCATGTGAAGAACTACCCTACCCATGATTTGGAGTTAGCTGCTATAGTTTTTGCACTCAAGTTTTGGAGGTAGTATTTTCTTAGAGAGAGCTTTGAGCTTTTCACCGACCACAAACCATTGAAGTGCCTATTCTCGCAGAAGGACTTGAACTTGAGGCAGTAGCGGTGGATGGAGTTTTTGGCGTCGTACGATATTGAGGTAGCTTATGCCCCTGGCAAGGGTAATGTGGTTGCGGATGCATTGAGTAGGAAGAAAGTAACCCTTAGTCCTTTGTTTGTAGAGTGGAAGAGCTTGAAGTTTATTTCTACTTTTGATTGTAAGCCCTTTATGGACATTACACCTGGATTTAGCTACCCTTGAAGTGAAGCCTTCCCTTATGTATCATATTGGCTCGAGGCAACGAGAGGATTTAGAGCTCATGGACATTATGGATAGGATTAGCCGAAGAGAGGTCTCCAGACATCTCCAATGGTATTCCATAGATGACAGAGGGTGGCTTAGGAGAGACGGAAGGCTTTATGTTCCCCACATAAGTGACTTGTTGAGAGCAGTTTTAGAGGAAGCACACATTCCTGTATGACTATTCATCCATGGCGACAAAATTTGTAGGGACATGAAGAGGATGTTTTACTGGAATGGTGTGAGAAGGATGTGGCAGAGTTCATAGCTAACTATCTTGTATGCCAAAGGGTTAAGGCAGAAGAGCAGAAATCCGGTGGATTACTTTAGCCTTTAGATGCGCTAGAGTGGAAGTGGGACAACATTTCAATGGATTTCATAGATGGTTTACCCTGTTCTAGAAAGGAGAATACTATCATTTGTACAATCGTAGACCGTTTGACCAAAAGTTCCTACTTCATTCCTGTTAAGAGCAAGCGCACGACACCTTATTTGGCATCCCTATATGTTCGAGAGATAGTCTGATTATATGGAGTTCCCTCTTGCATAGTGAGCGATAGAGACTCTATTTTTACTAGCGAGTTTTGAGATAGCTTGAAGAGGCTTTAGGGATGCGACTTAGGTTGAGTACGGCCTATCACCCCAAGACAGATGGCCAAACGAAGAGAGTCAATAAGGTGCTTGAGGATTTGCTGTGGATGTGGATTTTGGGTTTTGATGGAACTTGGGAGGAGCATCTTCCATTGGTGGAGATTGCGTATAATAACAGTTACCAAGCAAGCATAGGAATGGCACCATTCGAGGCTTTATATGGAAGACCTTGTAAGTCACCTTTATGTTGGGTGGAGTCTACGGAAAAGTTGCTACTTGGACCTGACATGATGAGGGAGACATCAAAGAAAGTAGATTTTATTTGGAAAAGGATGAAGATAGCTCAGGACAAGAGAAATCTTATGCAGACAAGCGGAGGAGAGATATTGAGTTTGAGGTCAGAGACTTAGTTTTTATCAAAGTAACCCCTCTTTGGAAGGTGGTAATGTTCGGATCGAACGGAAAGTTAGCCCCCAGGTTTGTTGGACCATTTCCTGTCATGGAGAGATTTGGGAAGGTGGCTTACCGAGTGAAGCTACTAGAAAGGTTCGCAGGAGTGCATGACATTTTTCATGTTTCTCACTTGCGAAAATGCTTACACGACTCAGCGGAGGTCGTAGAGCTTAGTTAGTTGGAAGAGATGGAGGTAAAAAGGGAAGCATTAGTTTGGCGTATCCCCATGAAGATTGTTGGAAGTGACACCAAGCGACTAAGGAATAAGGAGGTTCCGCTAGTGAAGGTGCAATGGGGAAATGATGTTGCAGACGTTACTTGGGAAGCTGAAGAGAAAAATTCATACTTCATATCCTCATCTTTTTGATAGTATGTTTCAAATTTTCCTATTTTCCATCTTTAGTTTTGAATAGGTTCTTTCATTTATTATCCTTTGGTAGGGTAGAACTTAGGATTTAACCTATGAATGGTAGGCTTTGATGTAAACATGTTAATAGAACATGTTATGCATGATACATGCTAGTGGTTGCAAGTGCTTTCTTGTGGATGCTATGGACGCATATACTTACACTAGGCACTATTATCTCTTAAGGATCGGCCTGACTAGGACACTTGAGCATACACATATGGATATGTGTGCATTTTTATCCTATTTTCCATGGTTGTTAAAAATGGATGATTTTCACATGATTGTTGCATTTGGATGACCTTTGTAGCATGTATATAGAGCTATCGGTTACCATTAGGGATTCTTGCATTCATTTGGATACATAGCACGGGCATGACAGCATAAAAAGAAGGTCAACTAAATCAGTAGACCGCCTAATCTTTTGCATTAGTTAGGGACATATACACTACACTAATTGCATAAGTATCATAAATTGAATTAGAAAACTTAAGGAAAATGGATGAATAGTTGATGGTTGAATAGTTGGTTATAGAACTTGGATGAAAACATTAGTTCATTCTTTTATCCATAGAGATTTCGAGGATGAAATCCCCTTAAGGAGGGAAGAATGTAACCACCCAAAATTTAACCCATAATAATAAATTCGTTAATTGATGAAATAATAAAATTACTTTGTGAGATTATCAAAACTGAGACTGAGGAGTTGCAGCGTTATGTCCGTGGTAATTTTCTGGTCAATTTCCATATATAGAACGTCAAAATCCGAGCAAATATGAGCTAGAAACAAAATACACAAGAAAAGAATATATACCTATAATATTTTTTTGAAATGGTACTCTATATACAACAAATCATTGGGACAACATATCTCATGTCAATAAACGTTCGAAAGCAAGTTTCGAACTTGTGACCTCTTGCACCAAAGCCAAATCAATTAACCACTTGGACAATGGTGCTTGTCGTGTGTGTGTGTGTGTGTGTGTGTGTGTGTGTGTGTGTGTGTGTGTGTGTGTATATAGGTCTAGGTCGACCTAACCACGCCCTAGGTCGACTGGCCGGTCGACCTTGGGGGAGGGGCGGTTGACCGCCTGGTCGACCCACTTACGGGTATCGAACGAAGAAAATTTTCTTCGTTCCAGAAGTTTTCGAACACGTATTTTTCATTCTTTAGCCTCATTTGGCCCCTTCATGCTTCCATCCGACGGCTCCTATTTAACCTTTGACGTGGTTGTATCCTATTCAATCTCCAAATCCAATGGTTTGAGACCCACTTTTACCCCTATAAATAAGACCCTAGGCCTCATTTTAGATTTTCTCCGCTTTGGTTCACCTTTTAAGGAAAGACCCTAAAAGGAATAATTTTCCAAGGAGAGAATCTTTTTAATAAAAATATTTCAATACCCTCAAGTGGATCCGGAAAGACTAAAAAGGAAGAGCTTAGGGCCACAAGTGAGTGATTGTATTTATTTTAGATTTCTTTAAGCAATTTAAAATAATATGGTTTCTAATAGTTGTAGTTTTACTATGATTTTGGAAAACCATTTTAGTAGTTTATTTACAGTTTTTAGAATTATTTTCAATCTACTTCTTTTAGCTATTATTTTCAGTTAATTTTAGTTATTTCTGTTAATTATAGTTTTTCCATTTATTTATAGTATTTTAATTTATTTGCTGTTATTTCTTCGTTATTTACATCTTTTCCCGTGCTTTGGATTTTCTTCTATTTTCTATTTTCTTTTATTTCTCCTTCTTCCTCGCATATGGGTTAGAATAGATTAAATGTGAATATGGATTAAAATTATAAGAATACTAAAATAACGGAAGATAAGATGTAAATTGTAGAGACCGTAATAAAAATGGAATTAAGACTGAAATTGAGCCTAATTACGATATTGATGTTAGAATTGGACTAATTAAAGATAATTTACCTAGTTGTAACTTAGAATTATAACTAAAAAGAGTATAAGATGAAAGGAGCTTATTTTTACACTTAGACCTTGCGTTAATTAATAAGCATGATTATAACGTAAGTTATAATAAGAAATAGAACAAAGTGAGGCTTATTTTAAGACTTAGGATAAATTAATAAGCATGGATAGTAATAACGAAAGTAAAAGCTTATTTAAATAATTTATCTAAGTTAATAAGCAAAGAATTAAAGTAGGACATGTGCCAAATAACATTTTCCCTATTACTTCTGTGGACACGGTGTTTCACATAACCCTAAAGTGAAACGAGGTGTCTCACATAACCCTGAAGTGAGATGAGGGGTACGCTTATGTTAATAACGGTAGTAAATGGTAAATAAGTAAAAGTTCAAATCATGGGGATTTGGGGATTTAGGCAAGGGGTGAAACTAGATATTGTTTGGATGACGGGCCAGTACCAACATCATTTCCCCTATTATTTCTATGGACACGGTGTTTCACATAGCCTTGATGTGAAACGAGGTGTCTCGCATAGCCCTAAAGTGACATAAGGTGTCTCACATAACCTTGAAGTGAGACAAGATGTCTCACATAATCCTGAAGCGAGGCGAGGGGCGCTTATGCTGGAAGAAGACCCAATAGGTGGAACAACATGTAACATGAGCATGGTGGCGGTTACGCATGCAACTTCCATTCGGGTGCTCAGTAATCGTTATGAGTTCTAAGCGCTTAGCGTGTGCCTTTCATAGGCACCAATGTCTACTGCATAGGGAGCTTTAGCGTCCAGTCCATGGTAGATTCTATGGAATAGCAGACCGATCAAAGGGTAGTATTAAGAATTCAACCTAATCTTAGCAACTATAAAAAATAAGTGTGCAAATAATAAAAGTTAAACAATTGTGTTAATTTAGTTAATTCGTATTTATTTCAGGTTTATTCCTTCTCTTTATTTCTTTTGTTTCCTTTTATGTGCTAGAACTGTTGTAAAGTTTATTACTTTTACTTTACTTAAAGTTTCTAGTAATTACTATCATTCGCCATACTTTTAGTCTGACCCACTCCTTCATTTTCTCATTTACCCCCATAAGCAATCAGGGGCAAAGAAGATAGACCAAAACTTCTTGGAGACCCTATCATGCATTTCTTTTTATTTCCAGCTTTTTGTTCTTTTATTGTAATGACAGAGTATTGAGGGAAAGTTTGTGTTTGTACTCTGGTTTTCTGATATGACTGAGATTTTATAAGAAAATTGTATTCGGTATTTGGAACATATGTGGTTTGTATGAAATATTTATGAAGTATTAGTTTTTAAAATCACTTATTGTTTTTAATTACTTCCGTTGTGTTATTATCTATCTATTTTGTCTTGTAAATCCTATTCTCTGCTAGCTTTAGTTATACCTACAATGCACCACATCTTTTAGTTTGTCCTTTTGGGTATAATAAGGGGTGTGGGGTGTTACATTTATATTTGTATAACACTCATCTATATCCTAAGGGTATATACACAAATTTTAAATTGTTTCACTTAACATAAATGCCCAATAAATTTAAAATTTTGTTTTTAACTTACTATTTCCTCAAATTCATAAGTTATAAAAATTTATTCTCTTTTGTTTCACAAAACACTTGGTTTAATTTTCCATTTTAACTCAGAAAATTAGCTAACATCATCTGAAAACAAGATGCACAAACCAACTATCCAAATGGATAAGATACATGAATACAATATCACTTAATTGAAAATTATGAACTAAACACCCAGTTTTATTTCAAATCATATGAAATAATGATCAACATATCTTCTTTGTATATCAAATCATACTTTTGGAATTTAAAGCAACATTTATTTTACCAAAACAACTTGATAACCAATTAATATTGTAGCAATCTCTCACTTAGAAACTCAAAAATGAATGCCGATGATGTAGTAGCCATCACCAGAATTATTTTCTAGAGACAGAAGTGAGTTCATTGCTTTCTGTCCCAATAAAATCCCTTTTTAAAAGTATTTCTATACATAAATACTTTCAAATAATACTAATATTATTTTCTTTAAAATTTTGAAAAACAATTTCCAAAAACACTGGGATTTAAGTTCTCAAGTCCTCGGTTTAAATTTGTATTTATAAACTATATTATAAATCATACTTATATAATTCCACTTCTTAAATAAGATCATTTCACAATTGTTTATCTTTGTTTAGATATTAATAAACAAATTTATTAAAATCTAATTTTAATCCAACCTTATCACAGATTGCCTTATAGTCAGATTGTGAAACGAATTCACAAGGTGTTTGTTTTTGATTAAACCAAACAATAAATGCTCTTAAACTACTTGAGTACAAACAATAAACTATAAATGATAATAATCGAATATTATCATTCTTTAACAACCAAACACATCATATGTAACTACATTAATTTTCTAGAAATTATTCTTTTCATATATAAAATATATTCTAGATAAAATTATTTCATTTACCCAATTTCAAAACAAAATCGTGTCAGTTTGTCTTGTTCAAGAGTTTAAAAAACCCCATCGATATGGTTATTTCTTCTGTACCGACTAGAATTCGTAAATCACTCAATTGATAAATCAACACAATACAAAATATTTATATAGCACTGAAAAATCAGTGCTTATACATATAATACACTCAAACTCATCTTAGGGTCTCACTTACTCTATCTCAAAAGAGTTTACCCCACCAAAGTATAGGTGTTCGCTCAACTTAAGCTATAATACCATGTGTAACAACACGCCTTTTCGACCCTTAGAAATTAACAGTAATACATCTATGGTATTCACGTGCCGAATATCCAAGTGCTAGAAAGACAAATTATTGGGGTGAAAGAAATAGAAGACATAATAGAGTCTTACATCATGATGAGAAAAAACATACAGTATACATAAGATCTTTACAAAAGAAATCATTTTTATTATACATACATAACCCAAATTAGAGTAAATTAATCTGTCATCAGTCTTGGACAGTATGACAACCTATCCTTACAACTGCTAATAAATGTAAACAAAAATAAAGATAAACAGTGAAATGTAAGAACTGTAAATACAACTTGGAGGTATCCAGCTCGCCTTTTGAAAGCTCCAAAGCATCTAGCTAAATCTACAAAATATGTTTAGGCTAACCTAAGAGTTATAAGAAAATAACATTCGAATCAGTCCGGCAAGCCAACGTGAGAAAACAAGAATCAAATCATATGGATTTATATATTTAAAAACCCTTTAAAAGATATCTCGTAAGACCATGCCACACATAAATAGTTTTAACCTTACAATAAACAAACCGTTTATATCAGAAAGTCCAATGATATTATAATAATGTCTAAGGGTGAAAATATCAGTAATCAAGTAGTTATGATTCTCATGAATGTACATCACAACAATAACAGGTATATAATCAAAAACCATTAAGGCGCGTTTGCTAATTGTATTGGATTCCATAGAGGGGCCCTCAGTACTTCGAGAACTGTCCTCCTACACAAGGATTAGAGTTGTCCTCCCAAAGCAACAATACATCCCTAGTGAGGTACAAAATGAAATACATAGCTAGCCATGCAGGGTGAATGCATTGCTCTATCCATGCATAACAACTGTAGGTAACTCAAGGAAGGAGATGACTACACCTATGGGTTAGCTAAACCCCTAGCAATGCATCCCATCTCTGGTTTTGGTCATTTCCATTGGTGAGGCTACGTTCGACGTTCCAGCACATGAGTCACTACTCGAACAGATCATGTAATCCCATATGGATTTTCATACCCCAACGGATCTCGGAATCACGCATGGATTCCTACGTCTCCGAATAGATCTCGGAATCACACATGGATTCTCATACCCCAACGGGTCTTGGAAACACCCACGGATTCTAATATCTCGAATAAACTTAAATTTCCTCCAAGAATACAACTTGTTTAACTTATTTAAATTTTTATACAACTTGGTTAATTTTTATAAATTTATTTTTAGTTTTCCAAAACTTAGTTAAGGTAGAAAATTATTTACTTTTTATACAACTTGGTTAACGTAGTTAATTTTTATAATCTATCTAAATTAGTTTAATTTTACAAAAATTAATTAAATTTTTATAAAACATAGTTAGCTTTTTATAAAACTTGGTTAAATTTTACACCCTTAATTAATTTAATCGGATGTTTATATAAATTGGTCAAGTTTTATAAAACCTAGTTAAATTTTATTAACTTTGTTATTTTTATAAGTTTAGTTTATTTTGAAAACTTAAACTTACTTAATTTCTATAAAATTTAGTAACTTCTATAAAAATTAGTTATTTTCTTATAAATTAGGTTAATTTTATAAATTTATTTAATTTTTGTAAAACTTAGATAACTTTGTTAATGTTATATGTTGTTTTATATACTTTACTCAACAATTGCATGTCGATTGTTATAAACAAATTAATTTTTATAGAACTTTGAGATTTTATAAACTTATTTAATTTTAAAAAATAATTAGTTTAGTTAATTATTAAAAAAATTAATTATTTTTATAAAAATTAATTAACTTGTTTAGATATCATGTTCAATCTCAAAAGATTTCATTCAAAGAGATAATGGGAGTAGCATCTAAGTACATGCTACTTAGTTCTTAATATAAGACTGGAATTAACCGGTAAGTGATAACATCTTACTTCCAACATATTCTATTCCTAAGTGTCTTTCCTATCAGTCCAATTCCTTCTAAAACATTTGTAATGTCATACATTTGCCTTTTCTGTACCTGAAAAAATACAATATAGGATCAGAAATGACGATTAACAGGACTCCAACTTTTACTATCTCTTTATCCAAGAGAATGTTAACTTCCATTGTCCCCACTCTCCTACCCTTATAGAGTAACAAGTCTATGTTGGGATTTGCCTCTCTAAGAATAACAAGTTTTTTTAGTTTTTCCCCTTCAGCACCTACGGATTATGTATTTGCTTTTTACCTCTAGAGTTCGGCAGCATTATTCAAATTAAGACTACCATCTGGAGTATGTTTAAATAAATTGATGAACTTTTTGGTTAGCATACCTATAAAGTTGAAATACACATCAATAATGCATAGAAATGGGCATGGAAACCATTTTTCACTTGATATTAATACAAATGTCACATTTAATTTACCTAATGAACTATCATAGCGATAGTTACTAGCTGGCGTGAGATTATTATTATAAGAAGAACTACCAACATTTGAGATAAGTGTTTGTGGAACCGTCCTATTAGAAGTTGTTGCTTTGAAATTTCAACAAGCCCCAACGTTTTTTGCTGGAGTTAGGAAAGGACTATAAACTGCTTTAGCATACCCTGTACTAGCTACCCATTCACTTGATGCTACAACTTCAGTGTTCCCTCAATCAGGCTTTCTCTTCAAAGGAGTTCTAATCACGATAGCTTCTGAGACCTCATCTCCATCCAACCTTCATTGTTCGCCATTGGCGAACTTATGGTACTCATACGAGGCCACAAACGGAGCAAAGAAAGCAGCATTATATACATGACCATAGTTTTAATGCTTCAGTTATATATACATGGCTGCAGTACGCAGTTTCAATTATGAACATGATAAATATATCTAATTCTTACCTGATATTTCATAAGACCGTGAACTGTCGCGTCTAAATATACTCGTTAGAGAAACCATTTTGTGCGTATAAAAAAAAAATGCTAATATATTAGTGGACCTAGTTTTTTTATATTATATAATTAAATAACTATTTGCATGCCAGTTTCTTCATATATATCATAAATCAGAACAGGTTGAGTTTATTTCATAAATAAATGCAATGCGGTGTCCAGTAGGAGCAACTAATCAAATAAGAAAAATCATAACCCATGACATACCATAAACCTGAATCTAGTAACATAAACTGTGATATTTCACATGATAAGCGCCAAAAACAGTAATTCAAGAATGAAATTACCAAAATGCTTTTAGCCTTTCGTGTTAACTTCAAGTGATAGGCAAGTCCATAACGAGAGATAAAGAATCTTAGTTCTAACACAATCTCAGCAATAACTAATTACATAGTTAAAGGTATTTAATGAAGAAGCTGGTGGTTTATGATGTTTTAGAGTTGGTTAGTTATGTTACTTAATAAATTCTATAGAAACTTTGTTAGTTGAGTTAATTTTTTTTTATCCAACTTGGATAAATTTTACAAATTTAATTAATTTAGTCGGATGTATATAAAACTTGGTTAAATTTTATAATAATTAGTTAAATTTTATTAGCTTGTCATTTTTATAAACTTAATTTATTTTAAAAACTTAATTAATATTTATAAACTTAGTTATTTTTATAGATTGGTTTAATTTGTATAAAACTTAGTTAACTTCTATAGAAATTAGTTGATTATTATAAACCTATTAATTTTTATAAAACTTAGAAATTTTGTAAACGTATTTAATTTTAAAAACTTAGTTAGTTAGCTAGTTAATTATTGTAAAACTTAATTTGTTTTATAAAAATTAATTAATTAATTTAATTATTTTGAACTTAGTAAATTTATTATTATTATTATAAACTTAGTTAATTTTTATAAATTAGTTAATTTTTATAAACTTAATTAATTTTTACAATACTTAGTTAATTAGTTAATTTTTATAAAAATTGGATAATTTTTGTAAAACTTAATCAATTTTTATAACAAATTAACAGTGATTTCAAAATAGAGAACAATATTTTTATAAAACTTAAGTTTAGTTATCTAATTATTTTTTATAAACTCAGTTAATTTTAATTAATTTAATGTAATAAAACTTAGTTAATTTTAATTTTTATAATTATTGCAAAAATATCAACTTTCAAACAAATAAAGATGAGAATTAATTTCATTTATGTACTATCAAGTTACAAAATTTATATACATGCAATTGTATTTATGTCGAAAATATATTAAAAGTTCTTATAATTTATAGTCAAAGTTTCAACTAAAAATCTAAATAAAAAAGGAGGATGTATTATATAAGTAAATTCACATATAGTCTAATCAAATGTTCAAACATAATGGAAAAACATAAGTGCTAAAAAAATTATAACCTTCATTTCCAGCAACTTTAAGTTCCAAAAACATTAAAAATATCACATGGTTTGATCATCGTTTTGACCTGCATTGAAAATATAACAAAACATGAGATATACAGATACATATAATGCTGAACTTTTCTAATTCGATGCTAACATGTGCATCGTTGGTTTTATATGGAAGCAAATGTTGAAAGTAAAGCTAGTTAACATATAGTGGTAAAGGTAGAGTGGGAAAAAATATAGACAGCAACAATTTGAGTTAACAAAGTGAAGCAGATAGTGACAGAACAAAAAGCGAAGCTACTAGGTAATCCACCATGCATGTATATATAATGATAAATCTAGTAATTTGGAACTGCTGTATATGTGGATGCAAGTTGTTGAGGGTCAAAGTCCTCTAATTTTGGATCAAAGATGCTAGATAACGGCTAATGTGAAGTATTAAAATAGCAGAACTATTATGCATAAGTATTTGTAGTTGGCCATAGCACAATAATTAAAGGAGCAGGTGATTGAGTGTTATAAAAATTAATTAAAGGATATAAAAATTAACTAAGTTAACTAAGTTTTATAAAAATTAATAGAACTATAAAACAGGAGCAGGTGGTTGTGATGCAAGCAAACATGAGCTGCAACCGTTGCCACAAAAGAGTTTCTTTCATTGTATCTAAATCTGAATGGCGAGGATAAGTAAAACTTCACTTCTATAATTATGAAAATGAGATTATATATTTACGGTAACATCATGATTAACTGAACTTAACTTAATTATGAAAGTGTCTTCTATTTTGGCAATATTAGCAAAGTAATTATTGCATATTTGGTTTTAACTGAGGCACGTTTCCTCAGTTTTAACCAAGGCATGCTTCCTCAGTCAAAAGTAAGGAAATAACTGAAGCAACATGCCTCGGTTTTAATTGAGGAAAATATGCCTCAACCAGAACCGAGGTATGTTGCCTCAGTTTAGTTTTAACTGAGGAAAATATGCCTCAGTCAAAACTGAGGTGTGTTGCCTCAGTTCAATTTTAGCTAAGGGTATATCTCCAATACAAAGTTTGCAAACTTCACAAAGGAACACCAGCATTTGTATTTTTAAGCATGCGTAGGGACTCTATGGCTCACTCAACAAGACATGACTCATTCACAGCAGCAAGTGACTTAGTCCCCGTACAATTAAAAACATTATCTTCATGCCTAAAGATCCATTTTGTGCAGCCAAGTAAAGTAGAGTAAAGAAAAAATGTGATATAAATATTTTTGCCCAGTAGAAGGCTTATCGATACTATTTCCAAAAAATAAATGCAGTCCCATCATATTTAACACTTTTTTTTTACTATTTCATTTTTGATCAACTTAATAATAGGCTTTTCTATGTAGGTCAAAGCCGAAAATGAATTTAAACGAGGGACATAACTTTCATTTTAAGATATTTTCATTGACTATATCTTCTTGTTGATTAGCACTTGAGTTTAATGACTCTCGTGTTGCACAATACTACAATGCTCATCTCCTTTATCTTTAATATCAGATACAGATTTTTCATTTTGCTTGGTCAGCATTTTGTTTGTGATGAATTTTGCAACGTCATGATATTCCATATTACAGTACATGAATATGGTTAGCATTATTGAAATTCTTGATGTTTGATTTGTGAAGGTATGGTAAATTGCTAAATTATAGAACTATCAGAACAACTAGATGGCTTGCACTTTTTTTCCTCTTCCGTCACTGCTTCTACATTAAAGTACATGAGTTGAACTAGTGTTGCTGTAATGTTGCTCAAATACAAAAACTTGTAGAAAGAAGTACCAAAAAGGCGGATGCCACAAAACCTAACTAATGCACAACTCAAAAAGGTAACAGTACACTATGCACGGAGGTGGACACTTAAACTCTCGGTACATTTGGATCCAACTTTACTAGTTTATTATAAAAAAAATCAATGGCGCATATAAACTAGAAATTGAGAAACGATCGTATGACTTTAAAATAAGCTAGATTTTGTTCCATACATCACTAAAGTATAATGATATCTGTTATCACAAAAACACTAAATTATCCTAGCAGTACATAAAGAAACCTTTTTTTAATATGATTTTTTTGTTCATATATTGTGTAATTAATTAACATGAAGTAAAAAAAATTAAATGGAAATCAAACTACATTGTATTTGTTTAGTTTTATTTTATTATTAGTATTTTTCAAAAAAGAACTATACAACAAAAGGATTGGTTAGCATTTTGTTTGTGATGAAGTGTTTGAGATGAATATACACGTGTATTGTTGACTATTCAATATATGTTACAATATGTTTCGATGATTAAAGTACTTAGTATACACCTGAATGGATTCCCACAACACAACTTGTAGTTCGTCACTTAGTCGCTTCCATTTATCAAGTGTAACCGAAACGTGTTCTCTTAGCAGTTGACCTAAATATGATGATAGCTTGATAGGCCCATCTATCGGTTTGGCATCCGCATCAAATTCGACTTCAATTCAACTCGAATAATTTAGTTAAAGTCTTTTCACTTTGGTTTAGATCTCTACGTTTGTACTTCACAATCGGATTTGCGGAAGCATCTTCGCCAACTGCTTGTGTGTTGTCTTAAATTTGAGCATCGTTGTTCTCGGAGTTTACTTCCATTTGTATGACTTTGTTTCCAATTTCTTACTGGTTGTCTTCAATGTGAATATTGATATCCACCCTTGTCGTTGTCTTTTGCAGTAGCCTTAGATTTTGTGGATTCTTCGATTGCTTTTTGCTTTAGAGCAGCCTTTTTCCTTTTAAACATTTCTTGCACATAAAAGAAAATGATTAGAACTATAAGAAACCTCCTTTTGTTTTGCATGTAATCATGGTCTACCTAAAATTCATACCCTAATGTGTGTATTTTTGGTTTGAGAAAGAAGGAAAAATGAAATAAATTTATTATCGTCCACACAACCACTACACAAAAAGGCTTTTCCCAACGTATGGAAAATGAGTGCATCTTTTTGATGAATGACTTTCAATTCATCCAAATGAGAAAAAAACCACCCAACAAAAATAAAGGTAACGAAATGATTAAATATGGAAAATGTGAGGGCAAGTCGTACGCATAGTAAACTACCACTTCCTAAATGTTGTAGCACCAATCGAAAAAATAGAACAATGTAGTAAATCTAAATCAAACCAAATCATTGTAATGAAAAAAATATTAAACTAAAATAAAATATATCTTAAACTAGTTAACAATTGCATGCCAACCAAACGAAAATCAATACAAAGATACACAAAGTGTAAAACGTACATTAGTGAAGCAACATCTCATAACTTATGCCACAGTAAGCAATATGATGGTTTCTTAAACTACAAAGATATGTGAAGTGTAAAATGTACATTAGTGATGCAACATCTCATAGCTTGATTATATTTCCCAATGCCATAACAAATCAATAATTTCGATTTACTTCAGAGTATGGTTATATATAGCTTTTTATTACTGGATTTATTTATATTAGCACTTGATTTTATTAGTTCTCGTTATCGTGGGTTTTATGTGTGGAATAAACAATAATGAATATGATCACAAAATTGTCAAGTACAACAAGAAGCCAAAACCAGATCATGCTAACAAGTGCACCACAACCAGATCATTTTCCAAAATCAAAACAACAAGCACATAGTAGATGCATGGACACTCAAGTGAAATAATGCATGGCAACCATCCAGTGCAGACTCGAGAAAAAGACCAAATTACTTCAGACTACAATTAAAAAGGAGCCACAATGACCAGACTCAAAAGCAACTCAAGCTCGCATATCATACACATGAACATGTACACAAGTGTGTCAATATCAACACAAAACAATACTGCAACCTCAACTAGACTAGAGAATACAACCAGACCTGGTAAAAATAGAAAGCAATTCAAGTTCATATGCACTGGCTCGAACTATACAAAACTGAGGTCGCTACAGTAACAAGCACACATGCCCAGGCTCAAAGACATAAACAACAACACAACTTAGTTGAACAAAAGTGGACAATAAAATTACAAACCGCACAGTCAATCATTCAACTGGTCAGAGCAACCCAAACTATCAACAAGCTCCAAAGCAGACCACATGATGAACACAAATGCAAACCAAACTATACATGACCATATACATATATATACATGTGTCACATTTCAGGTTCAGCTCAACCATGAAGCACACAAACAACTCCAGACAAATGAACCTAGACATGAACAGGATACAAATACGCAACAGAGATGCGTGGATACAAAATGAAACCAGACTCCATAAACACACACCCACACACATACATAAATGTATGTATGTATGTATGTATACAAGTGGAGATGACACTGCAGCTACCAATTGAACACAGTCTCGACCAAAACAAACGAGTCAAGGCCAGACTCAAAATTTCCAAATGAACAAGTTCAGTGTCAGAAACAAAACCAAGTTCATGACAATGGCATAAAGTAAAAGACTTAATCAAACTGAACACACACACACACACACACACACACACACACACACACACATATATGCGGTAAAAATCATTTCAAATGGTCAAAATCAACGGCATTCAACACAAATTCAAAATTCCAAAACCGTGGTTAGATAATATCGAACAAGTCAGTGTCGAAATCAAAACATCACAATGTCAAATGGCCAAAGTAAAATATTTGAACGTTGCCAGCAATGAATGAAATCAGGGATGACAACAAAGAGAAGAAATGGAACCAAATTCCATGTCAAAATCGAAGCCGTGAAATTCAAGCAACGAAAATATACGAATTGAAAAAGTACGAAAACATCACAAGCATCCAAATGAAAATCAGTGGCTAAGCATAGCACACGAAGAATTCAAATAAAATATATTCGATCAAAAATTTAAGGTTTTCAACCCTATAAAACCTGTTAACATAATAGCAATAAGGTATTCGAGTTCAAGACAAAAATTCAGGGTATACTCTTGAATCGAAATCAATTCAGTAACTTGAATCAAAAGTCGAGCATAATCGAAATTGAAAAGGAATATCACGTACCAATTTTTCAACCAAGTACACACGCTCACCACAATTTGAAGCAGCCGAAGCAAATCAAAGAGACGATCGATCGATAAGGCAATCATGAGAATATCAACTCAAACGATCAACAATCAATCGGCTACTTGAATCACAGAAGCCCTAATTTTTGAAAAAGGAACAAACTTTCACGAACAAAAGAAAAGTGGCAGCCATTTTACAAAGCAAAGAAACGAGCCAAAGAAATAAAGAGAAAAAGGAGACATTTTTTATCACTTCATTCTATTGGGCCGGTGTAAAATTACTTTTGGGTTTAAATTTTATATAAGGCTTTTAATTAGGATATTATTGCTTTTATTTGTTTTTATTTTGTATTCATTTTTTAAACGTTTGTAAATTCTAGTCTCGTGACTAGAGGACGAACTACGGTGGTGTAGTATGAGAATTTGCAACTCAGTGGCTGAGTTGTGGCAGAGTTTTGAGCGTAGAGTTAGGTTAGTCGATAGCGGGTGTTAAGAGTTTATGTAAGTGTCTGACTACTTAATTTCTAATAGAAACTTTAGGGGCAGCATGTAGGAAGGGTTTTGCCGAAGCTGGTTAAATCTGTGTTGTTCTATTTCTGTTTTTAATATTCTGCTATTATCTGCATTAATATTATTGTGCTATTATCAGCGCTGCAACTATTTTATATACTTTTGCATTAAATTTTTATAATTATTAGTATCACCTTCTTCACCCACCTCTAGGGTGAAATCGATCCTACAAGTGTTATCAGAGCTAGGAACAAAAACTAATTTTGTTTTAAAATTTGATTTTTCAAAAACCAATTTTGTTTTAAAAAGATTGAATTTTTAAAATGGCTTCTTTTGATATTGCTTTTGCTGACGGTCTGTCCATAGTTAGAACACCAATGTTCAGTGGTGAATTTGCTTACTTGAAAAATAGAATGAAATTTTTTCTAAAAACCATTGATGCTTGGAATATTGTTGGGACAGGATATTGGACACCAACTATAGTGGTAGATAATGAAGAAATTGAAAAGCCAATGGATCAATGGACAGATCTTGAAAATAAACTGTAGAATACTAATGCTAGAGCTATGAATTCAACTATATGCTCATTGGATCAAATTAAATTTAATCATGTCTCACATTGTGTAACTGCGTAGGAAATCTGGCACACACTAGAAGTGACTCACGAAGGAACGTCTCAAGTCAAAGAATCTTGCCTCACCATGCTTTATAGAAAACACGAGAACTTCACAATGGCCAAGGATGAAAATGTCAAAGAGATGTATGGACAACTTTACAATATTGTATACAAATCAAAAGCTCTCGAAAAATCATACACAAAGTTGGAAATAGTCTGAAAAATCCTCAGAGTCCTTCCATGAAATTTTGAAGCAAAAGTTACAATCATTTAGGAATCAAAAAATTTGACACAAGTTCAAGTCGAAGAACTCATCAGAAATCTCACCACTTATGAGCTGGAAATGAAATTCAAGGAAGGACGAGAAGGAGCTGATACTTGAAAGAAATCAATAGCTCATAAAGCAACAATGGAAAGTGATGATGATGATGATGGAGCAGTTGAGCTGGCACTATTAATAAAGAATTCAAAAGGTGGAACCACAAATATGGAAATCCAACTCTAAATGAACAAATAAAAAGCAGAATAGTCAAAGCACTAGACAACTCAAAAAAACAAGAGATCATTTGTCACAAGTACTAACAAACCCGGTCATATCAAAACCAGTTGTCCTTAGAATATATTCAGCCAAGAAAAGAAACCGAAAAGGAGAAGTTTTGCAGCCACTTGGGATGAAATTATGAAGATTATAAAAGCACTGGAAGTGAGAATGAAAACACAGATCTGTGCCTTCGAGGTGATATAACTAAAGCGATGATGACGAGCCAAGCGAGATATCAAAACTTACTCACTCAGAACTACTTATACATTTTCACGAAGTAAATGGTTGTTTCGAAAGACTTAGAGAGAAATATGCTAAAATTGAATCACAAAGAGATACTTTGATAGATTTAAATAAACAGCTTGATCAATTGGTTAAAAACTATCAAACCAAAAGCCTTAAGTATGACAACTATCCATCATTTGTAGAAGAGATTAGAAAATCAGAAATTAAAATTAAGTGGCTTGAAAATTAAATTCTGATTTTGAAAGAAAGTGAAAATACGAGGAGAGATAATTCCATTAAAAAGTGCACCCAATTATTGAATGAAAATGAATTTCTCAAAATAAAAGTCCAACAATTGTCTACAACATTAGAAAAATTTTCCAAAGGAGAAAGATCGTTAAATATGCTATTAGGGAAACAAACTATTAATACAGATTGACAAGGACTTGGATATAATCAATCTGAACTTGTTAGAAGCAAAATTAATCAAGTCAAATCTAAGTGCACAATTTGTAGAAAATTTGGACATAATCAAAACAATTGTTGGTATAGACCCAAAAATGTAAAAACGGTACCAATTTGGGTTCGAAAAGGCATGAATATAAAATCCATTAAAGTCAAACAAATCTGGATGCCAAAGGAACAAATATAGATTGTTTTGGGTATACTCAGACATATTTTTCAAAATCTTTCCCACCAACAACCATGAACCTATAAAAACAAAGAGGTCACAAAAATATTTTCTCGTATAGGTGTAGTGGCAGCCTAAGGAACAACAACAGTGTTACCTGAATTTTGGTTGCTTCAGGCACACGACGGGGGACAAATCAAAGTTTCTTAGCATAGTATAAAGGTGGCAGCATCATAATGGGCAATAATGAAAAACTATCGTAAAGGTAAAATAGGTAACAGTATATGTATTTTGAAAGATTTATTAAATGTGAAAATCTGCACCATAATCTGAGTAAAATCATCCAGTTATATGATGAAGAAATGAATGGTGATTGTGATTCTGACTTATTCAAAATTATTGGCCAATTATTGTTTTATGCCGAGAACACTATAAGTGCCTCTAGAATCTATGGATTAGTTCATATAGATTTGTTTGAACTAATGATGTTGTTTTATCGATTGATGATTATTCAAGATACACGTGGATATATTTACTTATCTTACTGCTTCTGGATCTGACACTATGTTCACTGTTTGTAACTTTGCATGGTTTCAATTCAAATTCCAAAGAATTTCATTTAAATGCTGTAAAAAGATTTTAAGTTAATTGTTGCAACTTCACGATTTGGTCTACAACAACTAATGAAAATCTTATGTCAAAGGGAAATTCGGATGGAGATTACACTGGTAATCTAGTTTATAAAAAAATCACTAGTGGAACGTGATTTATGTTGAGACATTTATTAGTTGCATCACTTTCAAACGAAATATCTGCATATTTTTCATTTCAAATGATTTTAACAGACATTTCATATAAAATCCCTTCTAGAAAATATTTTGTTGACCTAGTTTCAGATTAGTCATTTTAAAAAATCTGATTTTATAATTATTCTTGGATTTGATCTTAAATGACTACATTGGCTAATCTGACTCCCTATTGATTATTGAAAAATAAACAGTGATTGAAAAAGTGAGGAGCGTTGATATTGATCATATATTATAAAGTGAGAAAGTATAGTTAGTAAATTTCCTTAAAAATTTAAACAAGATTTATAATAACTCGTGTTCGGTAAAAAATCCATGACCATCTCTATTTCTATCATATTTCTAACTATCATCACTCATTAAAATCCAATATCGTATGCCAATATGTGGTATTCTTAAGTGAAAAATTATTCGTTTTTCATTTTTTATATATTTTTAGCAATGAAAACATACAAAGTATTCACTCTCATTTAAAAGTCCTCAAGGTTATGCATGAGCGAATTACTTAGAATTTGTGATTATGTGCTTTCATGCTCATTTAGAAGTCCTCATGGTTATGCATGTAAGGAATGCATATCAAAATTGATTATCAAATAGACAAGTTGATTCTAATCCCATTTAAAAGTCCTCACGGTTATGCATGGTTAGAAGATACTTGAATTCCTTTTTTTAATTTGTAATACTACTAATCTCATTTAAAAGTCCTAACGGTTATGCATGGTTAGTAGATATTCAAGTTTCTGATATAAATATGTCACGAATAGACACAACTATATGGTTTTACATCATCTCTATCATTCTAAAGTGGAACATGCACCTAACAGAGTATTTATGATTTTTGTTTGATTTTTTATTGAAATTTAATATTATACTTGATTGAGTATTGATGTTTCTATTACTTTATCTCTATTTTTCTAACACTATTACTCTTTTGCTAATAACAAAAGAGGAAGAAAAAAGTTAAGATTTTGGAAAATTAAAGGTCAAATATTTTATTTTGTATTTTTTGTTTGCACCTAGGTTCATTTGCATATTTTATTTATCTTCAAGTATATATGAAGGGGGTGCTTTGCTGTAGAGAGGGAGCATTCAAATACGGGTAGCAAATAGAGTTCATCAATGATTAAATACATTTAGTAAATTCAAAATCTTAAATATATGTTTGTTATCATCAAAGGGGGGAGATTATTGAATATGCTAGTATATGATTTTTGTTTGATGATAATTAACATATATATATATATATTCACTTAAATGTATTTGTTAATGTACTATTTTATTTTTCATATAGTTAAATAATCTGAATAAAATAAATGACACAAAACTTAAATTCAAACAGATATTTTATTCAAACAAATATTTTATTACAATTTCGAATAGTAAAAATTTGAGCTCTCACTATACATACACATTTTTTAATTACAACACAATTTTTCACTATAAAATTGTTACATACATTTGCACCTTACTACGTATCACTCATTCACTCGTATTTAATCTTCAACTCTATTTCAGATTGAATCCAGCATCTGAATTATCTGCAAAGTAAACACTGGCACAATATAATTGAAAAAAATAATATTTGTGCAATGTAAAATAAAATGTGTATTTTGAAAATGATATTTGCCTCAGTTATTTGGGTTGTTCGTCATCATATTCATTTTTGAATTCATTGTATATAAACAGCTTGTGACATGCACAGTGTATCACTGTACATGCTACAAGGCTATGCACACCGATGTACACTTTATAAAACTACAGAGACAGGTGAGCACAAAGTCAAACCTGAGCTAAAGCTTGGTGTAATATAAATAAAGTCACAACATGAACACAAGGTCAAACCCAAGCCAAAGCTAGATTCAACTAAGGTGCGACAGAAATACATCACAAAATTGTCAAGTACAACAAGAAGCCAAAACCAGACCATGTTAACAAGTTCACCACAACCAGATCAGTTTCCAAAATCAAAACAACAAGGACATAGTAGATGCATGGACGCTCAAGTGAAACAATGCATAGAAACTAACCAGTGCAGACTCGAGAAAAAGACCAAATTACTTTAGACTGCAACTCAAAAGGAGCTACAATGACCAGACTCAAGGCAACTTGAGCTAGCATATCAGACACATGAACATGTACACAACTGTGTCAATATCAACACAAAACAACACTGTAACCTCAACTAGACCTGAGAATACAACCAGACCTGGTAAAAATAGAAAGCAATTCAAATTCATATGCACTGGCTCAAAACATACAAAACTGAGGTGGCCACAGTAACAAGCACACATGCCCAGGCTCAAAGACATAAACAACAACATAATTCAATTGAACAAAAGTGGACAATACAAGTGCAGACTGCACAGTCAATGGTTTAACTGGTCAGAGCAACCCAAACTGTCAACAAGCTCCAAAGCAGACTACATGATGAACACAAATGCAAACCAGGCTATACATGACCATACACACACGCACACATATATATACATGTGTCACATTTCAGGTTTAGCTTAACCATGAAGCACACAACTCCAAACAAAAGAACACAGGCATGAACATGATA
The DNA here is from genome assembly GCA_030765085.1 of Allium cepa. Taxonomy (NCBI): domain Eukaryota; kingdom Viridiplantae; phylum Streptophyta; class Magnoliopsida; order Asparagales; family Amaryllidaceae; genus Allium; species Allium cepa. The sequence continues at coordinate 301,331,494 of CM060945.1, read as the reverse complement.
CAAATATGCAACAGAGATGCGTGGATACAAAATGAAACCAGACTCCATATGTGACAACCCAGAATTTTTGAGCATTTAAAATCGGAATATTTAATTGATTTTAAATATTTAAAAGTTAATTTTTTTAACTTGAATTCAAATATCACTATTTATTTGATAATTAATGTTTTGAATTTAATAATTTGAAATTGAGTAAAATGTTGAATCTGGAATTTTAAGCCTGTTAAAATATAATTTGAAGGCTTGTAAAATTTATATTGATAGTACTGAAGATAGTAAAGGTGTTGAAATTGAATTTGGAAGTGTTCTGTTCAGTTTTGAATTTATATCGTTTGAATTGAATTTAAAAATAGCCTTCCGAGGCACAATCTCGAATGTCGACGAAACCAGTTCTATTGGATACGTAATATTGAACTATTATTGGATTTCAATTTTCGTAGTGGTTGGAGTTGTTGTGTGAGCATACGATTTATAGACGTGTTGAAATCTATATCGGAAATTAAATAATAACTGGGTTCAAAAAGCTATCTTCTCCGTATGATCGAATTAGGACTCGAAACCTTTTCCATTGCATTCGAAATAGAGGCATAACATTATAAACGCCTAGCGACACGCCTCGATAGGAGGTCAAGTTTTTAAGTTGCATTTATCGGAATGGTTTGAATTTGAATTTAAATTGAATATTTATACTAGTCAATCTTTCAGCCGTATTCTTTCACATCTAAACTTTTTGCTTTCACTGTAGCCTTCTTTTGCAAGCCACCTTCCGATCAACATCACATCTTGTTCCCTTCGTTTTCTTTTATCACGCGAGCAGTTTCTTTATCGTTCAGAAGAAATAAAAGAATAAAATCATGGCCGATACTTCAGCCCTAAAAAAATATAATAAAATCGATTCTTCTCTTTCAACACATATGGCCGAGCAAAATCATACCCTTTTCCCAATTTCTTTTTTCTCGAACAAACCCTTTTATTTTTAAAGGAAATTAGAGCAGGTCGAGTATGAAATTGTCAATCAATTTTGAATCTTCGTTCACCAATCGTCTTGTGATGAGTCGCGAGAGGAACCCTGGGTAGTTGTTTAGCGATAAGGTGAGTGTCGAGCTCGTTGGCGATTTTGGGAACAAGATGCTGGGTGGAGGGCAGAGGCAAGGGTCCCTCGGCGGTGATGCTGGAGGATTAGGGGCGTGGTTGATGTGAGTTCGTCTCTGGCGATGGGAGTGGCGGCGGAGGCATGGTTGCGAGTTTAGGGGGAAGTCGGCGATGATAAGGCGATCTCGAGAGGGAGCGTGGCTGTTCGAGTGGGTTTTCGCAAGGAAGGAGTCGATCTAGTGAGTTTTGTGTATTGTTTTAGTACAATGATTTAAATTACTATTAATTTTAGGATTTAAATTGTTTTTAAAAAATTATAACAGCAGGGATTTATTTTATTTTATTAAAAGCAGTTCTGTTGTAATATAGGTTTATCTATATTACTGTAAGATATTACTTGCTGTTTACTGAAGATAAAGGAAATATATATATATATATATATATATATATACACATCCTAAAGTAAGTTATATAAAGTAATTCTGTTACGAATTAATATATGGATTTGAAAAGAATTTTAATTCATTAGAATCTAATGTATATATATAAGATTTTGAAATGAATGGGAATTCATAAATATTTGAGGACTTTATAAAGGTAGATTTTTGAAATCTATAATTTATTTTCATTAGTAGTTTCGGAAAGGAAAATTAATAGTTTAATTAAATCGTTGGTCAATTAAAATTTTTACTTGGAAATTGATTATTAAATTAATTCAAATATTAATAAAACATCCAATAATTTTACAAGGTCTGAAAATCGTGGAAAACAAGTTGAGATGGGATGGATTGCAAAACGAAAAGCAAAGGTGAGTTAATCTCACTCATCTGGTTATAATTTAAATTTAAATGATTAAATTTAAATAATTGATTGATTGATTGATTTGATTGGATGTTTAATATTATATATAATAGTATATAATATATCTTGGAATGATTGATTTCCCGTATTATATAGCAGATGAGACCCTATGCGCCGCATAATAGCGGATGATTTTATATAAATCCCATATACCGCGATATTCCACCTCGAAGTGGAATTGGTATTTTATATTGTGCTAACGTCTGTGGATGCAGGGAAATAGGTTGGAGGGATCCAACTGTATTCCTCAAATATATATATATATATATATATATATATATATATATATATATATTGTTTAATTTTCTCTGTTATGAATATTCGATATTCTATAATGGATACTATTGATAGTTGTAATACTGGATGTTATGGTTTACTTAAATATATTTTGATACACTGAGTTATCAAAATATATAGAATTGGATTTTTGAAAATAAAAGGAAGAGAATTTGTTAGTGAAATAATTATAAAGAATTTAAATAAATTAAGAATAAACTGGATAAGAATAACAGTAGTTTTAAATTCTAATAAATAATTCCGTGTATGAAAAGGAAATTTGAATAAACAAGAAGATAATGAATTTTAAACTTTAGTGTTATTATTTAAAAGAATAATGCATTTATTTTAAATTTAAGATTTAAATTATTGAAAAGAATAAAGAAGAAATTTGGAACATTTGAAATTGGTATGTTTCAGTTAAAAGATTAAAAATCAAAATGAAAGAAAATAAATGAATAAAGTCTACAAATTAATGGATTTTGAAATGAATTGAGTAACTTTATACCAGCCAAGTATACCAGCCAAGTATGTTTTCAAAGTATATTTTTAAATATATGTTAAAAGTTTAATGTTGTTTTAAAAAGCATGTTTTAGAAAATTTATTAATTCTAAATGTTTAAATTTTAAGTAAATATTTTTCAAACCTATTATAGTAGTAATTATTTAAAGGCCACGTGGTATTTTGTTTTAAAAGAGAAATCTAGTTTTATATTTTATAAAGTAACCTTATTTTCAAATATTTCTATAACGTATAGTTTTTTATGAAGTATTTGAGTAATTTTAAATTTAAATGTTTTAAAGGATAATTTATAATAAAGTGTTTAAATTAATTTAAAAATCTAAGTTTTGTGCTTGGTTGTTTCAGTGGAAATAAATATTTGGAGATTTAATTCATGAGAAAGGTGTGTCGAAAACTGTTTTCAAAGGGTTGAAAATAGAAATATATCTTGTGAAGATATTTTGAGGTTAATAAATAATTTGGGAGATTATTTATTGTTTGATGGATGTTTGTGAGTGTTAATTGATAGTTAAATAACCGACTATCAATATTGGCCAAATGCGCTGATCGTTTTGAAGAGATCGGGATTGAGATTAATTTCTCGAAAATCACTTCAATCCGGTTTGTACTTTTTCGTGGGAAAAACGAGTTTAGAGTTGAAGATGGAGCAGTGAAGTGCAAGGGCTATTCGCTACTAATTCTGAGGATATTCCCAAAATGAATGTAGTAGGAGTAGTGCCTTCGGTTCCGTTCGAACCCGGGACGTACTTGTATGAATGAATGCTTTCGGAACATTGTCAGGTAGACGATAGGCATTCTAAGTGAAATGATCTAAAAGGTAACGCTTAGCCTCAAGCCTCATCAACCGGGAATGACTAAAAATCAGGGGTTATGCAGCAAGGCTAGGTGGGTAGCACCCATTCAGGGTAAGTTCTTCCACGTCTAGATGTCCCTTTTTATTTCGGCTTAGCGGTGCGGTTGCTGATCACAACCATGGGTGATCTTACTCGGGATTATCCAGTATGGGGTAGTCCCGGTCTTGTGTTGCAGGGGGTCGGGAGTGATCCTCTGTACAGTGATCTAGGCCACGTACCGTGACAGGTGGCACCCCAGTGCCTAGTCATTAGTTGGAAATCCATTCTCCCTACACACCTTTTACGAGTTTTGTTTGTATTACCCACTTTGTGTCTAGTAGCTGGAATTTAATCATGTAACAATTTCAGCTATTTTAATAAGTATTTGTATATAGACCCTATTATAATATCAGAGGATTTTAATAAAAATGTTTTAGATATCGTAAGATAAAAACCAGACATGTTTATTTGTGGCGTGGTCTTACGAGATGCTGTTTTCAAAGAATTTTTGAAACTTTAATAATCAATTTGAGTGTGAGTTCTCACGCTGGTATTCCAGACTGACTAGGGTGTTATTTAGCTGTAATGCTCGGGTCAGACCGAGTATTATAGGATACATGAAAGGATGCTGTGGAGCTCAGGAGTCGAGCTGGATGGCGATACGTACTTTCGTATTTGATTATTATACCGCTGTATACCCAATTGTATGTTATTGATGTGGAACTTTGATGATGTACTCTGATGATGTATGTATAAAGCAGATATAGTATTTATTTTGGTGTAAAGATCTATGATACCTATTATATTTTATTCCGCTGCGATCGTAAGATTCTGATGTTGTTTTCTGTTTTCTCCTCTTCTACCTCTTCTTCTTTAACCCAAATGGTTCGTATTTCTGTGCAACTTGAGTTGATTGATGAAGAATAGTGTCGACTCAAGGGGTACAGATATATGGGCTGTTACACCATAAACACACACCTATATACAAACATAAATGTATGTATGTATACAAGTGGAGATGACACTACAGCTACCAATTGAACACAGCCTCGACCAAAATGAACGAATCAAGGCCAGACTCAAAATTTCCAAATGAACAAGTTCAATGTCTGAAACAAAACCAAGTTCATGACAATGACATATAGTAAAAGACTCAGCCAAACTGAACATATATATATATATATATATATATATATATATATATATCTGTGTGTGTGTAGTAGTAGAAGTCATTTCAAATGGCTGAAGTCAAAACAGTCAACATAAATTCAAAATGACAAAACCGTGGTCAGATAATATCAAACAAGTCAGTGCCAAAATAAAAACATCACAATTTCAAACGACCAAAGTAAAATATACGATCGTTGCCAGCAAAGAACGAAATCAGAGATGACAACAAAGAGAAGAAATGGAACCAAATTCCATGTCAAAATCGAAGCTGTGATATTCAAGCAAGGGAAATATATGAATTGAAAAGTCAGAAAACATCACAAACATCCAAACGAAAATCAATGGCCAAGCATAGCACATGAAGAATTCAAATAAAATATACTCGATCGAAAATTTAGGGTTTTCAACCCTATAAAACTCGTTAACATCATAGGCGTAAGGCATTCGATTTTAAGACAAAATTCAGGGTATATTCTTAAATCGAAATCAATTCAGTAACTCAAATCGAAAGTCGAGCATAATCGAAATTTAAAAGGAATATCACGTACCAATTTAAGTTACATGCTCGCCACAATTTGAAGCAGCCGAAGAAAATCAAAGAGACGATCGGTTGATAAGGTAATCATTAGAATATCAACTCAATCGATCAAAATCAATCGGCTATTTGAATCACAGAAGCCCTAATTTTTGAAAAAGGAATGAACTTTCATGAACAAAAGAAAGTGGTAGCCATTTTACAAACCAAAGAAACGGCCCGAAGAAATAAAGAGAAAAGGGAGACAATTTTTATCACTTCATTCTTTTGAGCTGGTATAAAATTGCTTTTAGGTTTAAATTTTATACAAGGTTTTAATTAGGGTTTTGTTGCTTTTAGTTGTTTTTATTTTGCATTTCTCTTTTATGCGTTTGTAAATTCTTGTAGTGTTACTAGGGGACGAACTACAGTGGTATAGTTCGAGAATTCACAACTCAGTAGCTGAGTTGTGGCAAGGTTTTGAGTGTAGAGTTAGGTTAGTCGATAGCAGAGGTCGTGAGTTTACGTGTGTAAGCATCTGATTACTTAATTTCTAGTAGAAATCTTGGTGGCAACATGTAGGCAGAGTTTTGCAGAAACTGGGTAAATCTGTTGTTCTATTTCTGTTTTTTATATTCTGCTATTATATGTGTTGCTATTAATCTGCTATTATCAGTGCTGTGATTATTTTATATACTTCCGCCATAAATTTTTATAATTATTAGTATCACCTTATTCACCCCCCTCTATGGTGAAATCGATCCTATACCATTATGAATAATTATACTCTAATTTATAATTACGCATATCCATAAACAATTTACAACCTCAAATAATTCAAAGTAATGTAATATAAAAACAAATTTCATAAAAAAATCATTGATAATTACTTATCTATTTCTTAAGAATACGAAGAGTTTGATGATAACTATGAATGTGTCTATGGAAATTTTACAGTCCACTAAAAAACATAATGATTAGCCTAAATCGATTAAAAAGGACAATGTTAGAATTTGGTAGATAAAAGATGAAGTTTACATTAATTATGTGTGCAAAGAGCATTTTGGAAATAAATAAGTTGTCAAAACACGTATATAACACTAAATTCTTAACAAATTCTAAAATTATCTATTGAAGGAAGAACAAATGTGTTGCTTATACATTTATACTTTTCCCAACAATAGAGTATGAAATTTGTTACGTGAATAGTATTTTACTTCAAATATAATGTTTTCCTTCCAACTTGAATTTCTTACGTACTTATGTGTGAGAATGAAATAAAAATCAACTTAACCTCTATTTGATTGCATAGGAAAATTAAGATTTTTTTGGTGTCCGTGTCGATGTGTATGTGTGTGTCTATGTGTATATTAATGAACCAACTCCATACAAAATAAATGGAATAACCCAAATTCCTAGTCTTCCTAATAAAAAGCAAAATATTGAAAGGGAATTTGATATAAAATATAAGAAAGGATAATTAGTTCAACTTTACATATAGTAGATTTTAAAGAATTATAGAAGCTTCTAGTGTTGTAATACATTTGAAATATTGCTAATAAAAGGGATAAAAATAATAATTGACTATTGTTAATCTTGTAATTGATTAGCATTAAAAAGACTAAATGTGTAATTGATTCTCACCTTGGATTGGATTATAGTCCAATCCAAAATTACTTTTGATTCATGTTGATCTAAATTAAAATCAATTAATTACCCTCATTTATTGTATGGTAGAAATATTTGGTATGATCCTTCTTAGTTGAAATAGTTCGCATATAACTGTTATGAATAACCATATCTCTAATTTATAGCTATTTATAAAAACTACCGGACTACATAATGTTCAAAACATCTCATTGTTTTATATGATCACTAAGTTTTTGATGATAACCATGAATGTGTTTTACATACAAATAATTCATAATCTATTAAATAACACAATAGATAAATATTAAAAGCCTATAATGACCAAGAAGAGCAATATTAGAATTTAAAAAAAATAGTTTAGATTGACTAAAACTTCATAAAACATTTGAAGTAAAATAAATTTCCAAAACATGTATTTAACACCGAACTTTTATAGAATTGTGTATTGGAAGCATATCAAAATTGATGCTTATACATTCATACTTATCCTTGTAACATAGCGTCAAATTTATTAAATTAAATTTCTTATAATAATATTATGCTTTTCTTCCAACTTGATTTTTTTATATGCATAGGTTTGAGAATGAAACTCGGCTTTACATTTATCTGGTTATAGGAAAAATTAAAGATTCTTTCAATTGCCAATAAATGACTTCAAAATAAATGAAGTGAAAAGAAAAAATTACCTTCCAATAGTAACTCCCATTACAAGGTATTACATTATAAAGGAGGTGATTATTTGGTTCATAACAAAAATATGATTGATATAAAGTATGTGAAATAAGAAAAACTCAACATTACCTATAATAGATTTTATAAAATAATAGAAGCTTTGACAGTGGTTGTGAATTAATATATATAATAAAATCCAACAAAATAAATGAAAATAACCTAAATTCATAACCATATTAATCGAAATAAAAGTAAGGAAAACAAAAAATTACAACCAATGATGTAAAATCATAAATTTAGGATAAAAGACATAGCTCAGACTTGAATTAAAAGAAAAGACATAGTAAAATAAATATCTAAAATTTAAATCGAGCTTGTTGATTCAATAAGCTAAAGTTTTCTGGCAACATTTATCCCTAGATCAAAAGTTAGAGATACAACCACTTCATAATGTGAATAAAATAAAAACAATTAAGGTGAATACAAAATATGAAGAATATTGATGTATTCAATCAAATTATAACTATGTTAAAAAAATAAGTAAATAAACTATTTGGAAATAATCTAAAAAAAATTCTAATTTAAAATTGAATTTTTTTGTAAAGCCGGAGATGTTGAATAAATACAATTGTGAAATGAAAGAGAACAAAATGAAGATAGAGAAATTAAAGAAATAAGAATTTTTCTGGTATTAAATGTGCCAAGAAGAGGAAGAGACTTTAGTTGGATTAAATTAGAATGAATGGATATATGCATTTATTATGGAAAAAATGTATTTTTTATAATAAAAGTAAGCAGATTTATGTATTATGAAATAAATAATTTAAATTATAATAAGTTACACTGCACAGTAATGGTCTTACTATTTATGAGAATTCTCTCTATTGTTACCTTTTGTCTCTCCATTTGAGCCATCCAACATAGAACTGACGAAAAATAAACCCTATTATAAAAAAGAAGTTAAGACAAAGGTTTGAATAAAAGGTCGATAATAAAATTAAAAATTAGCAGAAACAACCTAAACTGGAAAATAAAGAAGAAACAACCTTGAGAAAATATTCAGTCATATACAATATCGGATAATATCTACAATAAGAATAAGTAACATATATATCTCATGGTAAATCAAAACAATTAGTAAATAAGAGTAAACATGATTACCAAAATCTATATGAATCTTATCCCTCAAGAAAACGGTAGAAATACAACCACTGCATAATGTGAATAAAATAAAAACCAACTAAAATGAATACAAAAGATGAAGAACTATTGATGTATTCAATCAAATTGTAATCATGTTAAAAAATTAAGAGATAAAGAAATAAACTATTTAGAAAGAACCTCAAATTTGTTTCTAGTTTAAAACTGAAGTTTTATGTGAAGATGGAGAAAGAGAATAAACACAATTGTGAAAGGAGTGATAACAAATTGAAAATTGATAAATTAAGGAAATAAGAATTTTTCTAGTATTAAATGTGCTAAGAAGTGGAAAAGACCTTGGTTGGATTAAATTAGAATGAATAGATAGATGCATTTATTTGAAACAAACGTATTTATTACAATAAAAGTAAGCAAATGTATGTATTATGGAATAAATTATAATAAGTTACATTGAATAGTAATGGTCTTGCTATTTATGAGAGTTCTCTTTTGTTACTTTTTATATCTCTCTTCGAACCAATCGGCATGAAGTTAATGAAAAACCAACCCTACTATAAAAAATAAGAAGTTAAACCAAAGGTTTGAATATAAAGTCGATAATAAAATAAAAAAATTTAGAAAATACAACCTAAATTAAAAAATGAAGAAGAAAAATCTTTGAGAAAATATTCATTCATATACAATATTAGATAGTATCTACATTAAGAATAAGTAGCACATATATCTCAAAATAGACCAAAATAATTAGTAATTATCACGTAAACATAATCATCAAAATTTATATGATTGATAAAAAATACAAAATATGGATATAAAAATTGAAATAACGCACAACTTATGAGCAATTAGTATTTATAGGCATTTGTTACCACCAAGATATACTTTTAGTATAACAATAGTTCAAGTATAATTGCATAATAGATAAAAGGTGTTAATATGAAAGAAATTGCAAATTAAATGATTTATATGAGTAGATAATATGATACGGAACACAGTCATGAACAAATCTAATAATAATTTCAATATAAAATCATAAGGTCACAAAAATCATGTCATAAATTAATAAAAAATTATTCACTTGGTTTCACAAAAATTAAAAAGAGATAATAAGAAAATTTTCAAATTTAAAAAAGTAACCCTAGATTTATAAACTAACTTCTAATAATTTAACATAAGAAAAATTAATTTCAAAATTGCATGGACTATTTTAGACATCTATTACGACTAAATCAGATAAACATAAATGGATAATAGTTAAAAGTTGGTATAAAATTATCAATTTGTAAAATTGCTAAACCACAATATATTTCAATATAAATTTTTGTCAATTTATAAAATTCATGTCATACTCTAAGAATAAATGGTTAGGCTACAAACTTATCATTTAAGTTACTTATTTTTATGAAGATATTCACCTAACTACTCTTAAAGAGAAAGTGGTTAGAATGAAATACACAAATTTGAAATAACAAAAAGTCTTGGATTGATAAATATACATCTTCATTATCAAATAAGAATTTAAAAACGACAATCGAAAGTTTGAATAAAATAAATAAATTTGATAATTGAATCTTATCTTTAGATGCTTTCTTCCACTTTATTACCCAATTTTGAAACATTGAATATTAAGAGAATAAGGAATTTTATTTTTGAAATGGTTTAGATTTGATAAGAGATATGAAATAAATGATTTTTAAGTTTGAGTAGAAGAAAAATAAGAGAAATAAACATGAGAAAATACGTAGACATGAATTGAAGAGTATGGAGGAAAAAGGAAATGGATGCATAATAATTACTTGAATGATGGAGAAGAATATATATATAAAAACTAAGAACAAAAATAAGCACCAATAAAAATGGTTAGACTGAAGGTGAATACAGGATAATTTGAGGGGATTATTGCAAATCGTTTACTCAAATCAAGAAGGGATGAGTATATGACTTCAGATGAAATGAGAAATAAGAATACAAATAGTCACTTACTCTATTTTATATATAATAGAATAGATTTCAAAAAAAAAATATAAGTACTTTTATGGGCTGTACCAAAATGGTGGTGTTATACTTGTTCACAAATACAAGCTACTACCATACATAATTTCCTTCTACTATATCAATGAAGGTATATTTGTTACCTATTACATTAATCCGTGTTAACATATATCTACTAATACTCCAACTTTTTTAACTTGGTGAAGATTTATTTGTTTCTTAGATGACCATGTTTTTACTGAAAGAACTATATAAATATTTTAGTGCTTTTTAACACAATTCATTCATACCTCTCATTGTATCTCAACCATAATTCTCTCTTTTTTTACTCAGTTTTAACTACAAACCTCTCTATCCACTTCTTATTTGCAGCACAGTTTCATTATCCAGGGTATAATAACAAGAGTTTGTGAGTCAGCAATAAATTATAACTACTGTTATATACTTACAAAACACATGAAACATTTTAATTAGGTTTTTGAGTTACTGACATTTGATAACTAATTCATAAATTTGATACCATAAACAAGGCTACCTTCTTTAGGTCATATTATAAATCATACGCATGATAACAATGCAACTCAATTGTGGATATAGATCGCGATACAAATATAACTAAAAACTTTCACATGATTTATTACAATCACTATAAAATAATTTTGAGTTGATTTTACAAAGAAGATTCAAGCATGAGTAATTGATGAATTTGGCCTAAGTATTCAATCGTAAAGAAGCTCAAGTTGGCAAAGGCATAAATGAAAGGAATATTGATTTTCTCAATCTCTGAGCATGTCCGACCTACCTCTGCACATGTCCTCTTCACTTACACACATGCATGTACCGCTTTTACAGATGTTTAATCCAGTTTGTCTATGCATACATAATACATGCCCACTAAATGATCAATTTGATACACACATCTACTTCACCCTTGCACAGATCTATAGGGCTAAATGCCTCGAGTGACTGCTTCCGTTTACCCTTCCACCCTCTAACCAATGAGCACCTGCTCCTCTAAAATTTTCTTGTGTATACATGCATCAATACACTCCTTTTACCCTTGATACCAATAGGCATACACCACTCCAAAGGATTATTATACTCATTATAAAGCCATTCACACCATCACATTATTGTTTATCCTTGGTTGGTTCGAAGAATGGATAATGTGGTGGAGTACACAACTATCAGGGGATGTAATAGTAGGCAAAGCACTAAAAAGTATGACAACAAGATAGTAGCCGCTCAGTGAAGGTAGAATATTGGGTCATTTTAGTCGGACACGTCATCATTCAATTTGTAAATGGATTTACAAATTTTGTACAATTTTAAGGGAAAGTTTACCAAGTTTATTAGTTCGATGTTGGTCATTGGTAGCGTAACTTTAAGATGTTTTAGATTTCATTTACTACAATGGCATAATATGAATTAACTTCCATTATAGTGTAAAAAATTGTTAAAAAAAATAACGGAGGAAGAAACCGAGATGGTAGAGAAAAAACAAAGCAATAAAACTCATACATGAACTCCAAACAAGTAATATTAGTTGTAACCACTCAAAAAAAAAAATCGCAAGTGTGCAATAGAACCATTCAACGCTCCAGTAAAAAAAATCTGAAAAATATACCAACAATCAAGTTTGCAAAGGTGAAATTGTGCTTTAGCTTGGTTGAGGAATCGAGCTTGGTTGAGTAATCAAGTTTCGTTGCGGAATCGTGCTTAAGATGCGTTAAAGAATCATGTTTTAACTTCGTCGAGGGTTAGCGCTTCGCTTCTTGGAGGAATTGACTTCGTTGAGGAGCCATGCAAAATTGAGAATGGAGTAGGTTGTGGAAATTTTACAGTAAGGAGGGATTCGTGATTGAGAGGGATTCGTGGATGAAGCGAAGATTCGTGAGTGAAGAAGCCAAATTTCGATCTTAGAAGAGAAGGCGAAAAGAGGGAAATTGGGCGCATGAAAATAAGATGGAGGGAAGCATGATATTCGACCGCCAATTTAATTTTTCTTATGTTAATAGTTGCATTAACACATGCCATCTTTTAACCTAAACAACCAATAACATCCAACCATTGCAAGTCAATTTTTTATGCAATCCCCACTTGCTATTAAAATAACATTTTCTTGTATTGTACCAAATCCAACGATATGCGCTTTAATGGACTTGAGTTTTGATTTCTATCAAAATTTAGGCCAATTAAGGTACGGGAAGTTACATTTGGTAACGAGGCTAAGTTAATTGATCAAAGGAATTAGCATAAATTGAGAGACGTATTCATACTTTGCTATATAGTAACATCGTATTTTTACGTTAGACTCTAAGGGTTCTGAAAATAGAAGTAGTTGTAATTCCACTCCGAGGGAATGGACAAAACAACTATGGGTTGGAAATATCTTAGAGTTAAGATTTTCATACTGACTCGAATGTACTGCACGTAGTGCTAACGACGCGTAAAACGCTGTTGATGAAGAGCATGAGTATAACATATGGCAGAATCCTGGAAACTGGAGGTGTTCGATGTCTGTCGAGGCTCTGCCATTTTTATTCTTCAGTTTTGTACTAATGGATCCCAGCTGATCCAAACATTCTTGTAACCATAATCAAGTGGAAGATCAATAAAATTATGAAGTGGACGTAGGCCAAGATTGCCAAACTACTATAGAAATCAGTGTGTTCATTTATAATTTCTACTCTTTTTAATTTCATTCTTCATTTAATCTCTACTAGATTATATTGGGTGTAGATGCCAACTTTTAGCGTCAACATTCGAATTGATGGTTGAGATTCTAACTACCTTGTGATTTTGAGTTTTGATGATGAGTTTCAGTCGGAGACACATATTTATTTTAGATGGACGAGAATTAGAGACTGTATGTTGCAATTGTCTAAAGGCAAATTTATGCTAAGGTGCATTCATTGATCACCTTTTTGATGGCAAACCGGATTACTACTACGTTGTCGTGTTAAGAAATTTTTAGTTTATAAAAGATTAATTTTTGTAATCCTTAAATATTTATATGTATATACCGGTAAAGGCTTGATTTTTATTTTTGGCAAGAAAATAGTTTTCCAATTTGAGAATTTTGTGTCTCAATAGATTTTTGGAATCCCTGAAATATATATATAAAAGTGTGATTTTTAAGGTAAGTTTTGGTATGAAATAATTTCTATTATTTAGAAACAAATATAAAGGAGCATATATTTAGCTCAGTAATTTTTCGGTTTACAAAATCAAGATTTTTGGCACAACTTAAACCTAGAATGGGACTATAAAAGTCATGTCCGAATTTCCCTTGTTTCTTTCTTTCGTTCCTCCTTCCTCAACAATCTGAACAAAATCTTCATCCTCCTCCTCATCCAAGTATCAGTCTATCTTCCATTTCCTTCTTAGGCGACGCCAATTCTCCTGAAGAGCAGCAGCCTCGCCTGCCCTTTGTGCTGATTTTGCACGTTAGATCTCACCTCACCACCACTCTAGATCTAAACGTTATTTCCTCCCTCCAACTACTTTTTAGCCCAAGACACCTTTCTGCACTACCGGTTTTTCCTTACACCATATGGCTCAACCCTCAAGAGGCTACTTGGCTAGACCGAAATGAGTAGAAAGTTTCGCCAGTTTTGGGCTGGAAGTGCTATTTGTCGTAGTAGGATTTGCATCGATCCTCTGCTTTGAGACCTTTGAGCCGGAATGTTACCCGTGCTTATTAATGATGATCTCGTTGAGATTTTGAAGCCTTCCACGAAGGAACGTGGACTTGGATGACTTTGAAGTGACCAAATCAAAGATTTTGCAACAGATCTTTTCCTAGGTTGTCGGTGTTTGGAAGATGGATAATCTACAATCAATTGCCCATCTGATTATGTGCATCATTCGGCACAACGTCATTCCTATGATTGGAAGTTACGACTAGATTTATCCCATGGTGCAGACGACCACCTATGCTAGTATGAGCGGCATATCCGTTAATTGGACCCACACGCTTTTGATTCGATTTGTTGATCAAGGATTAGCACTCCTAGAGTTACTTTTTGTATTTTCACCTATCCACTCCCATCTTTTGGTAATACGGGTGAAACTCCATGGAAAAACTGTAACAACCTGTAATTTGGCATTAGTTAGTTAATTAATTAGGCTTCGAAAATGTAATTTATGAAAATGATGGAATTCGACCATGAAACTTGCACTATTGCGTTCGTGAAGAAATTCTTGGCAACCTTTATATTTAGAGTTTTGCGATCGGAGTTCAAACGAAGAAGTTACGGACGAGAAATGAATTTTGAATGAAAATAATTAAATAAGAAATAATTAAAAAATTTATATTAATTACCTGGGCCCACAGACCGAACATTGTTGGGGACGGTCAACCCCTAGCGGTCGATCTGTCACCCAAGGGCGTTCGACCGGTGGCGCCCTGGCGGCTCTAGTAAACCTATGCCGCAACGACCCACATTTAATATATTTTGATCTATCGATATTGGTTGATTCTAACGCCTATAAATTCAGGCCCAACCCTCCCTTCTCTTCTCATATTTTTATGGAGGCTGCAGCGAAACTTTGTCATTTTTTCTTCTACACCTTCTTTCTAAATTATAAAAATAAGGTATTTGTATCTATATTCATACAAATTGAAGAAGATTAGAAATCTAATAAAAAAGAGAAGAGAAGAGAATCAACCATATGCGTATTTAAGGCAGTTTATAAATTTATACATATTTATATCTATTTTCTCTCCCAATCCCAAATCTCTTCTCAAGGCCTGTAATTCTAGTATATGTATGTACCCTTTTATATATATCTCTTGTATTAAAAAGAGATTGGAGATGAATCAAAGGTTTTAATATCTAGAGGTTTGGATAGCTTGTAAAAGGTTAGTGAGAATTTTTATAGATTGTTATAATATGAAGATGATCCCTTCGGTGCTTATTTGATTTTTATGTCTAGTTGGATAATTATATATGAGTTTTTGGCAACGGATTGAATACGATCTGAATATATTAAATATCACTTACATATTCTTGTTTATGAATTGATTTAGCATTGTATACAACCTGATCTGGAAATCAGTCCCAAAAGTATGCATTTAGAATATTAATTTAAATGAAATTTATTCCAAATCTGAAATAGGTTGTATAATAATGTTATAAATTTGGATTGTTACCCTATTCTTGTCAGAATATAAACTTTCTATTTTGGAATTGTTGGAATTTAAATCCATTCAATATTTGTAAATTAGTTTGATTTCTTTCTTTTTTAGAAAGATACAACAATTGATCTAACAAGGAATAGATGCAAATAGAAAGAGAAAGGGATGTGTAAAGTATGAATTCATTATAGTTTACACTGTCTATTTCAATAATAAAAAGAAATGATCATTCTTTATAATTTCAAACGATGCAATCTTCTATATTTTAAAGTTAAATCTTCTATTTTGGACTAATTTATGGGAATTATAATGGACAATCTTTTTAGATATAGTTCCAACAAAATTTAACACTAATAAAGATATAAGTAGAATATATTTGCTAAATGTAAACATTGTCCGTAATTACTGTGCTTATCATAACTAAATAAAAAACTAATAACGCACTTGCACGTAATATTCGTGTTTACATAATTAACTAATGAGAACATAATTTAAAAGGTTATAACTCCAATAAATGGTAACAAATGTGGGAGTTGCAATAAATTAATAGGATAAACGGAGTTGATAAAAATGGAATAGATATAAAAGGTTACTAAATTGAAATTATTAACCATATTTAAATATCTTAGGAAATGTCCGTTTGGATTTATGGAAAAATTGACATATATAAGCATTAAATGGAGATTTATGGGTAGCTAAATATTTAAGTTAAATCTTATTGCCTTAAATAAGTAATTAGTAAGCTAAGTCCAATACCTACCTAAGATAATATAAATAAAGACATAAGATGCTTAATTGGACTTAGTAGGTTAGTGATGCGAGGTCAGTAGAGTCACTCGACGAAAGATGCCCTTCACTTTGAGACTACCAATGGTCGTGTGTACTTACTGCTGATGTGAGACATCACTAATCCTAGTACCCGCGATGATGTGAGAGATTGGGTTTGGTTTCATAATCGAAAAACATTAATTGGTCCAAATTTGGAATTAGGAGCGGTGAGGGATATCTCCATAGAGGTTCGCTTCTGGTTTGAGGTCTTATGTGGCTAAAGGGTCCGCCTCTCTCATAAATGGAAATATTGAGTAACCTAGTGAGATTCCAAACAAACAAATAAATAAGGATGACTCTAGAAAGGATTTACTTCAGTATTGAGGTGTTAAGTGGATGAAGGGTCCGCCTTCCAACCGACAAAAGTAACCAAATGAGATGCCATATATATAATTAAAGAGTGAGAGTGGATATATCGAGAAGGGTTCACTTCAGGTTTGGGGTCTTAAGAGACCATAATGTCCTACTCTTTTCTATAAAAGAAGAATTAAGTAACCTAATGAGATTTCCAAGCAATGACAGCTTGATAGTACCATCAAGGAGCACGCTTCTGGAAATAGGTCTTAAATGACGGGGCCCGCCTATTTTCCATTGGAAAGTATTAAGTTAGTTAGGTACAGTCTTTTGCATTGCTAAAGCCATAATAATAATATCATTTAGGAGTACACTTTGGGATAGGTCTTAAATGATGGAATCAGCCTTAGTTCAGGTCTTAAATGACCAGAGTCTGTCTATTTTCTAATAAAAAAGGTACTAAGTGGCTTATTATTACATGATTATGATTTTATCAGCAATAGATGAGATAATAGTTGTTCATTAAATGTCGGAAGCCTTAAATAGTGGTTAGAGATCTTGTAGTTAGGACCCACTGACCATTGACAACATTATAGGAAACCACCATGGAAATAGATCTTAAATGATGTGGTCTACCTCAATTAAGGTCGTAAATAACAGAGTCTGCCTATTTCTCTAAAAGTATTATAGAAGCCCGCTTCATATTCAGAAGTATTAAGTGGCAAATAAGTTTGGAAGTATTAGGTAGTTGATATGGCTTCATTAATATTTCATACCTTAGGAAGGGGTAAGTAAGTAATCATGTGTGCAATACAAGGTTAGATTAGAATTGCTAACATTAATGGACATAACAATTAAATAGAAACCCATCCGTATAAGTTTATCTTATTGATAGTTTATATTTGTTCCAGTCATCAGGACGTTGTTCTGACCCCCTGCTCATTACAACCCATATGATAGAATTTAGAGGAAGAGGTCACTGGAGCTGGATGTGCTTTGTTGTTGGAGAGTCTTCTTTCTGTCATGCTCGATGCTGATGCAACAATTTTTTACCCATGGAATACCATTATTTCTAAGTAGTAGTCATAGTCAGTATTATTATCCTATTATTGTTTCCACTGTGGTTTAGATTTCTATCAAACTCTGATAATACTCATGCTTATTTGCAGGTGCCAAATCCATAGATCTGTGCTTTGATGGACTTAGGTTTCAATTTTTGTCGACACTTAGGCCCATGAAGGCATATATTATTACAGAGGCAGTTTAGTAGAAGGTTCCTTTTTCCATCATTAGATCCTTCCTTAGGAAGATGGCATTTTCGACGCCGTCAGCAACACCAGCAGCGCCAATGACATGATATTGGGTGCATAGCGGCCAAACTACGACCATTCAAGGATTGCAGCAATGGATCAAGCTCCAGCCATGGAGCAAGGCAACTCGTACTCTGTAGACATTATTTTTGGGGTTATGGTGTTGTTGTCTTTTCCCTTTCAGTATTTATTCTTTTCTTTTAGGTTGTTTGGATTATAACTGTTAGTTTCTCTTGTAAAAGGCACATACGATATTATGAGTTTCAATTTATTTACTATGTTATTGTTTCTACACATGTAAACTGCTCCGATATATGCATAGTAAAGAAGTAGTATAAATATGGGAATCTTATAAAGACACTTGACTAACAATAAATGCAATATAAGATTAAAAGTTTAGAATAGTTGAAAATTTTTAGCGAAGGACATGATAAAGTTGTTTTGATATCATAGGTCATTTCTTATGCTCTATAAAAGCTAAATTTTTGAATGATAAATGTGTTGACCTTTTTTCTTTATGCAAAAATGTCAAGTTTTATGGGTAAAATTTAGTTGTGGATTCTGGAATTTGGTTTATGCATTTAGCACATAACCAACTTCTAACTAAGCTGAGATTATGGCTTGGTTTAACAAAAATTTTGGGAAGGAAAATATTTTAAGAAGTTTCCCCACGATTTGAAAAGTCTCTTTCGAAGGAAAAAATGTTTTGTGTTTTAGTTATTTTTGACTCTTAAATTATTTTTAGATTTTTTTTCCAAAAATTTGATTTCAATGGAAAATGTATGTCTAAATATTTTAGGATTTTATTTTTCAAATTAAGTACAATTTGAAAAGTGAGAAAGATTTTTATGAGATCTTTAATTTTGAAGGCCACATGTTAGGCGTAGGAAGGAAAATAGAGTTAGAATTTGTGAATTTAGTGGTTCATTAGGGTCGACGATGCGATAAATGCAAGCAATAATAAGGGAAAATTGTTTTAGCCTTGAAATTTCTATTTTCATACCTTGTCGACAATGCACGCATCTAATTTTAGGCTTAATTTCATTTTAAAGCTTGAAATAAGCCTCCTTATGCGTTTTATGGGTGGAAAATTTAGAGTAAATCTAGGGCAGCGGAGAAAATTTCCACTGTACTACGGGAATAGGAAAATTATAGTGTGATAAGAATGTTGAATTCTCCACCTAAATTCCTTTTTTTGGAATAGGAGTAAAGTTTAGAATAATGCATTAAATAATTGGATGATAGGAAATGGAGGCAAAATTGGTTGCTCTATACTTCTATTCATAGAAGTATGGGGGTTTTGGTTAAAAGATTTTTCAAAAACTGCGTACATATAGAACTGTCAGTATATTTATAGGTTGCTTGCATCATGTTTTAAAAAAAATGTTTTCAAAGAAATGCATTTATATAGAGGATCCAATTTAGAATCATTCTGGATACATACTTTATGTGTAGTGATAAAGTAATACACTATGAACTTATGCATATTTGGTTGCAAAATTGATTGAACACTCATTGGTTGTACAGTTTAGGATAACTAGAAGTCAAAACCATGACTTAGTCATTAGCGGAATTTTGGATATGAAATTCTTTTTAGGGAGGAAGAATGTAACACCTCATAATTTGGCGATAGTTATTTAATTAGCTAGTTAGTTAATTACTCAGGCTCTTGGGCAAACAATGGAATTTGACCACGAAACTTGCACCATTATGTTCGTGGAAATTTTTTGAACAACTTTAATATTTGGAGTTTTGCGGTCGGAGTCCAAATGAAGAAATTATGGATGAAAAATGAATTCGGAACGAAAATAAATAAATAAGAAAAATTAACGTTTAATTATTCGCCCGGGTCACATGTCGACCATTCAATATGACCGGTCAACATGTAGCGGTCGACCGCTGCATATGAGGTGGTCGACCAGTTGGGTAGCCGTGATTGAAATAAACCTAAACCACAATGGTCCAGATTTAATATAATTTGATCTTATGGTCAAAGTTGATTCTTACGCCTAAAAATTCAAGCTTAGCCCTTCATTCTCTTCTTATATTTTTTTTGGAGGCAGTAGCGAAGCTCTGCCATTTCTTACTGTGCACTTTCTTTCTAAATTATAAAAGCAGATATTTGTATTTATATTCATACAAATTGGAGGACAATAGAAATCTAATAAAAAAGAGAAAAGAAGATAATCAACTATTCGCGTATTTGAGGTAATTTATGTACTTGTATATGTTTGTATCTATTTTCTCTTACAATCCCAAATTACTTTTCAGATCTATAATTATAATAAATGTATATACTATTTTTATACTTAATTCTTGGATTAAAAGGATTTGGAGATGAATCAATGGTTCTACTTCAGATCTGAATATTTGGATCGCTTTTAAAAGATGAGTGAGAAATTTTATAGATTACTATAATATGAAAATTATTTCGTTGGCGTTTATTTGATTTTTATGACTAATTGAATAATTGTATATGAGTTGTGGGAAACAAATTGAATATAATTCGATTAATATATATCGCTTACACATTGTTGTTTATGAATTGATTTAGAGTTATTTACATCCTGATCTGAAAATCAGTCCCAAAAGTATGAATTTGATTTGAATGAAATTTATTCCAGATCTTAAAATGGGTTGTACAATAATGTTATGAATTTGGATTATTACCCTAATCTTGTTGGGATGCAAACTTTTCTATGTTTGGAATTGTTGGAATTTAGTCTGTTTAATATTTGTAAATTAGTTTGATTTCACTCCCATTTAGAAAAATACAGCATTTGATCCAATAAGGAATACATGCAAAAAAAAGATATGTAAAATATGAACTCATTGTAATTTACACTGTCAATTTCAGCAATAAAAAGAAATGATTATTCCTTGTAATTTCAAATGATGTAATCTTTCATATTTTAAAGTTAAATCTTTTGTTTTGAACTAATTTATGGAAATTACAGCGGATAATCTTTTTAGATATGGTTCCAATAACTAAACATGGAAGAGAATATTTTAGTGAAGATATATAACTAGATATAAATTAGATATTTGTATGTAATTTACTGAGCTTATAATAATTAAAATAAAATTCTGCTAATAACGACGCTTACACTAATATTCGTGTTTAGGATAATTAATTAATGGAAAATGAACTTAAAAGGTTGTAACTCCAATAAATCGGGAATAAATGGTAATAAATATAGGAGTGCAATAATTTGATATGGTGAATGGATTAATGGGACTGATAAATAAATAAGTTGAATTAACAACTATGAAATAGTTAAAAAAAATCTACTAACTTGAAAATTGTAATCATACATAAATGTTTTAATAAATGTCCTTTAGGATTTTATGGATA
The DNA here is from genome assembly GCA_030765085.1 of Allium cepa. NCBI lineage: Eukaryota > Viridiplantae > Streptophyta > Magnoliopsida > Asparagales > Amaryllidaceae > Allium > Allium cepa. Next base: position 301,309,820 of record CM060945.1, on the reverse strand, counting down.
AAATGACAATTATGAGCATTAAAAGAGGATTTATGAGTAGATGTGTGTTTAAGGTAAATCTTATCGTCCTAAATAAAAAGGGAATTGGCAAGCTAAATCCATGTTTACCTATGATAGTATAAGTAAAAAAATTGGATGGTCAATTGTACTTAGTAGGTTAATGATGTGTGGTCAGCAGAGTCACTCGATGGAAGACTTCCCTTTACTTTGAGGCTAAAAGCAGTCGGGTGCTTACTAGTGATATGAGATATCACTAATCTCAGGACTCATGATGATGTGAGAGATTTTAGCCTGCTTTCTTAATTGAAAAGTTTCAAATGGTCCAAATTTAAAATTAAGAGAGTGAGAGATATGTCCATAGGGGTTCGCCTCTGGTTTGAGGTATTAAATGGTTGTAGGGTCCGTCTCTCTTCTAAGAGGAAGTATTAAACAACCTAGTGAGATTCCAAATAAATATGGATGTCTCTAGAAGGGTTTTCCTCAATGTTGAGGTATTAAGTGGCTGTATGGCGCGCCTCCCAACTGAAAGAAATAACCTAATGAGATTCCATATTTATAATTAAGGGTGATGATGTATATCTCGGAAAGGGTTTGCTTCGAGTTTGAGGTATTAAGTGATTGATCTAAAGGGTTGCCTCTCTCCTAAAAAGAAGTATTAAGTAACCCATTGAGATTCTAAGCGATTCAGCTAGATAGTAACAGTAAGAAGTCCGCATAGGGGTTAGGTATTAAATGACAAAGGTCTACCTATAAATAGGTGTTAAATGGTCAGGGGTCTATCTAGTCCTAATTAATTAGGTATTAAGTGGCTTGGGTATAGTCTCTCACATTGCTTAGGCCGTAATAATGAGAGTACCGGTGAGGAGTCTACGTGGACATAGGTATTAAGTGATGAGGACATGCCTAGAGTATAGGTATTAAATGGTTAGAAGTCCGCCTAGTCTTTTTGAAGGTATTAAATGGCTTGGTTACTTTTTTTACATGGATACGATTTTATTGGCGATGGATGCGGAAATAGTTGCACATTAAATGTCATAAGCCTTAAATAGTGGTTAGAGGTATTTGTAGCTAGGACCCACCAACCATTGACAACATTGTTAGAAAACCATCTTGGAAATAGGTCTTAAATGATGGGGTCTACCTTGATGGAGGTCTTAAATGACAGAGTCTTCCTATTTCTCTTTTAATAGTATTTGTGATGATTATAGAAGATTATAGAAACCCACTTCATATTTAAAAGTATTCAGTGGCAAATGGTTTTGGAAGTACAGGGTGTCTGATAAGCCTTCATCAGTATTTTGTACCTTGGGACTGTTTAGTTAATGCCCCATTATTACCCCGCTACAACCCCGCTATATCTCATAGCGGATTTCTACCGCTATGATTTTTCCATATGGCCCTAGAATATAGCCTTTCCGCTTTAATCCCTGCTATTTCCGCTATATCCCATTATTTCCGCTATATTCCGCTATTCCCGCTATATCTTTTTTAATAAAATGAATTGAAAAATTGCATTTATACATTATAAAATTATGAAACTAATTTATTTGATTTAATTTTTAATATATATCCAGAAATGAAAATACTCTTATATTCTACCAATTTCAATTATGTTATATAACAGTTTTTTTCGTTTATTTAAAGTATATTCGCACATGTTTTTAATTAAAATTATTTATGTATTATTTGTAATTCAATTGAATGATAATTTTTCATTTAATTACCATTTATATATTTGTAAAAACATTAAGTACGAGTTTTATATGCTATTTTAGAGCCATCCACTATATCCTGCTATATCCTCGCTGTATCCCTGCTATGACTTTATGAACCTCCGCTGCTTTGAATCTACCGAGCGCATTAACTGAACAGGCCTTAGGAAGGGGTAAGTAAGTAATCATGTGTGCAACATAAGGTTAGGTTAGAATTACTAACCTTAATAGACATAACTATTAACTGGAAACCAACCGATATAAATTTATGTTATGGACATTTTATAGATTTCCCAATCACCAAAACGTTGTTCTGGCCCCTCCCCATTACAACCCATAGGGTAGATCTAGAGATACGGATCACTGGAGCTGTATGTATTTAGTTGCTGGTGATGTCTTTTTCTCTCTCATGCTCGATGCCGATATGACAATCTACTATCAAAGGAATACTTTCAATTCTAAGGTAGTAGTCACTGTCAGTTTTTGTAACAGCCCGCAAATCCGTACCCGTTGAGTCAACACCATTCTACAACAATCAACTCAAGTCGCACAGAAATACGAACCATTTGGGTTTAAGAAGAAGAGGTAGAAAAATAGAATAGGAAACAACAACAGAATCTAACCATCGCAGCGGAATAAAATATAATAGATACTAAATAATCTTTACTCAAAATCAAATATATCTGTTTACATATATTACATCATCAGAGTACATCAATCACAGATCACATCAATAACATACAAATGGATACATAGCAACTCAATACAGCGGAATATAAATATATGAACAAGTACGAGAGTACGTGTCGTCATCCAGCTCGTCTCCTGAGCTCCATAGCATCAAAACCTGTATCCTATAATACTCGGTCTGACCCGAGCATTATAGTTAAATAACACCCGAGTCAGTCTGGGATACCAGCGTGAGAAAATCACACCCAATTGATTATTAAAGTTTCAAAAATCCTTTGAAAAACAAAAGCATCTCGTAAGACCACGCCACAAATAAACATGTCGGGTTTTTACCTTACGATAGCTAAAACAATTTTATATAGAAATCCTCTGATATTATAAAAGGGTCTATTTACAAACACTTATAAAATAGCCGAAATTGTTACATGATTAAATTCCAGCTACTAGCCACAGAGTGGGTAATACAAACAAAACTCATACAAGGCTCGTAGGGAGAATGGATTTCCAACTAATGACTAGGCACTGGGGGTACCACCTGTCACAGTACGGGGCCTAGATCACCGTACCGAGGATTACTCCCTTCATCCCCTGCAACACAAGGCCGGAACCATCCCTTACTGGACAGTCCCGAGTGAGATCACCCCGCGGTTGGGATCAGCAACCGCACCACTAAGCCGAAAATAAAAGGGACATCTAGACTGGAATGACCTCACCCTGCTTGGGTGCTACCCACCTAGCCTTGCTGCATAACCCCTGATTTTCAGTCATTCCCATTTGACGAGGCTTGAGGCTAAGCGTTACCTTTATAGAACATATCCCTTAGAATGCCCATCGTCCACCTGACGATGTTTTCGCAAGCATTCATCCATACAAGTCCGTCCCGGGTTAGAACGGAACCGAAGGCACTATTCCTACTACATCCATTTTGGAAATATCCTCAGGATTAGTAGCAACTAGCCCTTGCACTTCACTGCTCCATCTTCGAATCCAAAATCGTTTTCACGAAACGTACAAACCGGATCGAAGTGGTTTTCGAAAAATAAATCTCGATCCCGGTCTCTTCGAAACGATCAACGCATTTGTCCAATATTGATAGTCGGTTATTTAACTATCAATTTCTACTCACAAACATCCATCAAACAATAAATAATTTTCCTAAATTATTTATTAACCTCAAATTATCTTCACAAGATATATTTCTATTTTCAATCCTTTGAAAACAGTTTCAAACCCATCATTCTTCTCAGAACCAACTTTTCCAAATATTTTATATCTCCTCCGAAATCACCAAGCACAAAAATAGATTTTAAAAAAAAAATTAAACACTTTGCTTTGAAAATATACTTTAAACATTTAAGTTAGATTACTTCAATAATTTGTTAAAAATATATACTATACTAATATTTGAAAATAAGGTTACTAAATAAAATATAAAACTAGATTTTCATTTTTAAAAATAAATTCTAAGTCACTCTTTAACTAATTATTGCCATAATAGATTAAAGAAAATACTTACTTTAGAATTTAAATATTTAGAAATAGTAAATTTTTCAAAACATACTTCTGAAAACAACTTAAAAACTTTTAACTTATATTTTAAAAGACTTACTTTGTAAACGTACTTGGTTATCCAGAGAAAATCCCAACTTAAATCAATTTCCCTATTTGATTTCCAATTTATTCCCTTTTAATTCAGAATCTATTAATTTCAGCCTTCCTTTCCTGATTATGATTTAAAAATATTTTAACTAAAAATTCCAATTTTTAGATTTCTCAATTACTTCTTTATTCCTTTAAATAAATTTAAACTTTGAATTTTTATATAATTCTTTATTTCTTTAATTGATATAATTTAAGTTTACAATTTATCAATTTCATTTTATTCAAAATCTATTTCTCTTCATACTTGAAGTTATTTATTATCATTTCCATATTACTTCTATTTCTTTTCAATTCATTCTTAATTTATTCAAACTTTCTATAATTATTTCGCTTACAAATTTACTTCTTTTTAATTTCTTTTCAACAATCCAATTCATATATATTGGTAATTCATTATACCCGAATATCCAATCAAACCATAACATTCAATATTCCAATATAACTCATCATAGGATATCAAATGATCACAACAGAGAATATTGAATAATTTAAATAAAAGTGAGGGGTCCAGTTGGATCCCTCCAACCTGTTTTTCCTGCATCCACAAATGTTAACACAATATAATATGCCAATTTCAAAATATCATACTATATCACATCAATCAATTCAACCATTCAAACAATTATTTAAATTTAATCATTTTAAATTTAAATTTAAACTGAGTGAGATTAACTCACCTTTAATTTGTTTGTAATCCAATCCAATCCGGCTTGCTTCTATCAGATTTTAACCTTGAATAGCATTATATTGCCTATTAATATTTGAAATATTCGAACAACTTGTTTAAATTTAATTTAGTTTAAACAAGTAATTAAATTTAAACTAACCCCTTTTTCTGAAAATCTGTGAGTAACTAAAATAAATCAAATAGGTAAATTTAACAATTTAATCACCAAATCCATTTATTTGAAATAGACCAATAAATGGAAATCTGTATGTATACTTTTATATAGATATGTTTACATTTATATTTTTTTTCCTTTGTCTTTAAAACTCATACAGTTATAAAATAAATTTACATAGCTTCGAAAAAACTAATTTTACCTACTGTTCAATAGTTTAAAATTCATATACATATAAAAAGTTTTTCTTCTTACTGTTAATAAAAATAAAAATAAGAAAAATTGCTTTAACTCGTATATTTACTGTTTCACTCCAACAAACATTTTTTTTCTTCTGTAAATAAATTTCTATTCTTAAAACTTACATACGCATTCAAATTAGGTACGAATAAATTAAGGTAAAATTATTTACCTTCAATAGTATCTCAAGGAACCACTGCAGTCGCTCAACATCCACGGCAATGCCCTAAAATCAAACGTCACCAACCTACTGCCTCCACGTTCTCATGCTCGACCATCGAGTTCCCCACCGAGCCTCGTCGCTGCCACTGAGATGCGCGCAACCCTAGCCTACTCACGCACGCTTCACCACTACCACTCGCCTCTGGTTGTCGACCGAACATGAACCCTAGCAGCTCGAAATTTGGCTGCGCTCTCCCTCCTTCCCAACTGCACGCGTGCGCGACTACACCTCTCTCGGCTTCGAGTATCGAATTTCAAGGAAATTCGATTTCGTTAGAATCGGCTGAATTCAATTCGACATTTCCCTTTTTTTTATATTTTGGAACGAAGGGAAAAAACTCGTGAATTGCAAACTGTGAAATGAGGAAGTAAACATTTCGTATCACTATTCTGTGTTCTGCAATTACAGATATTTTCGTTTCTTTAAAAAAAATTCGAACGAGCTTCTGTGAAATGGAAGAGAGCAAGAATAAAAAGAGGGGAGCGTGTTAGAGAAGGTATAGGTAGGAAGTGATTGAAAGGAAGGAAGCGTGCAAAGGAAGCTTATAATGATTTTGACCAGGCGTACACAAGAAGCTTAACTAGTTAAATTAAATTTTATTAGCTTATAATCAATTAAATTTCCAGTACGTTTATATCTCGTACACTCACACACTGACTCCGATAAATATGAAATTTGAAATCCGATAATAATTCAATATTACGGACCCATTGGAACTGGTTTCGTCTAATTCCGAGACTATGCCTCGGAAGGCTATTTTTAAATTCAATTTAAACGGTATATTTTTAAAACTGAACAAACCACTGTTAATTTCAATTTTACAACTTCTATTATCCTCAGTGTTATCAATACAAATTTTATAACCTTCAAATTATTTTTAATAGGCTTAAAATCTTAGATTTCATATTTTATTCGATTTCAAATTATTTAATTCAATAATTTAATTATCAAATAAATCATGATATTCGTAATTCAAATTAAAATTACTCTATTGAATATTCAAAATCAATTAAATATTCCAATTTAAAAGGCTTAAAAATTCCGGGTCGTTACATTCCTCCCCCTTAAAAGAATTTCGTCCCCGAAATTACCAATTAGGAAGAATGATCCAATACCCGTTTACTATTTCCCCAAAACCAAAAAGTTTTTAACAACTCAACAACTTACCAACTATCTCTTATAAAATATCCATTATCATTCTTATTAGCATTCCAAACCTTTCCCCAGTTTGCCAATAATCCTATTTGCTCAACTATTCCAGTTTTAATCTTAAAACCAATTTTGAATTATCAAAATTTTCTCAAAATTTTTCTAACTCCCTAAATTCCCGAAAAATTTCGCCAGCGTTTCCTTTGCGCGGCTGACTCGGTACAACTACAAAATGGCTCTACAGCCTCCCAAATCCAAAAAGAAAACAAAAAGCCAAGTGGCTCAATCCAAATCCCAATCAAATTTCATACCAAATTTAAATACATACCTTTTTGTCGAGCATTTCAAATTTATCTTCTTGAAATCAAAAACCAATTCTCCTTTCCCTTTTTATAATACCTGCATATCCTGCTAAGCACTAATATCCAATCGCCACTTTTTCCAAACAGTTTATCCACTTTCTCACAAAATGCCAATACCTATTCATTCCAATATTGACTTAAATTACATTGGTAGTATCAATTTCTATTTAAGACTTCACCATTCCCTCTAAAGTTTAGTTTAAGCATTTTATATGCTCCCTATTTTTATTTCATCTTCCACCTTAGTTTATATCTATTTCTATTCAACTTGATTCTTTCATTTTCATACGAATTCAATTTGTTTTCAACTCTAAACTTTAAATTTTATTTTTCATTTATAACTAATTCATGTCATTATTTAATTAGTTTCATTTACTAACTTATTTTAGTTTCCAATTTGAATTTCGTTGTTTGTTAACAAAATTTTTCAAAATTTTCAAAAATTTTCTAACTCCCAAAATTTCTGAAAATTTTTGGCAGAGTCTCCTTTGTACGGAGGAGCTTTCGCAATTTGACAAAAGAGATAAATATATATACATCGACCCACCCGGTCGGAAAAAGCCAAAAACAGTTCATATTTCATATTTTAATTGTGTAGGCGTACCTTATTTAGCATTTTAAGCAAGCAACTTATTATTTTTAGCAAATAGCCCAACCCAAATCCAGCCATACGCCTTCCAAGTACCTGTACTTACTCAATTTAAACATGTAAGTGCCATATATATGAAGTTTAACTACATTTCACTTGTTTACAATAGTTAAAACATATGAATCCTAACAGAAATTCACACCAACATTTTTCCGTAAGCAATTTATATTGTTTTCATACTAATTCAACTGTTTAAATTAATTTACAAACCATTTTCATTCAATATAAATGGTTTAAAACTCAATCGTTTACATTAATTTATTTTAAGCAAACTGAACTCATACTTAATTCAATTGCATTCAAAATCAATTTATTTTACTTCTATCAACTCATAGAATTTTAATTACTTCTATTTACACCAAATGACAATTTATTCTTTGCAATTTGATGAGATTTATGTGAATAAATAAGCACTTGAGTTTAATAATCAATTTAAATTGACTCCAACTCAACTTACGCTTAATTCTATTCCATTTTTAAATTTATCCACAATCCATATATTCTCAGTTTCATTGCATTTAAATTTTATTAACCAAACTAGTTCATTTAAAACCATTAACAACTTAGATCCATCTTCATTACCAATTAATTCTTTTTTTAATTCATTCACATCCATTCATTTATTCAATAAAATTAGTTTACCCACATTCACTTAAATCATTCTAATAAACTTGAAACATTCTATTTTTCTTATTGCCTCAAGTTATTTCAATCCCTTAATAATTTAAATGGTTTACAATTATTTATTTAAGCATTTTCACTCCATTAAATATCATCGGCATCACACCGAATTTTATTTCAATTAAAATTTATTCTTACTTGATTTAAATCAAATTCACTATTATTAAACTAAATTTTAAGTTGAATGCAATTCAACTCATTTCCATTTTTTTATTTTAGCTTAAGTTTATTCACTCCAATTTTATACTTAAGCCCATTTTATTTTCCAGTAAATCTCCTTTTTTTTTCTTTATATTCTTAAGCTCATTTCCTTTTTGCAATTAAATTTCTCTTTTCAATTCAATTTGATTCTATCTCAATCCAATCTCATTTCAAACTTATTTGATTAGTTATTATAAAATTTAACTTCCCAGATTTAACCCATTCAAACAATTATTTATTTCCTGGCTATTTCCAAGTTACCTTCACTTATGGATTTTATTTGCACATTCAAATCATTGCTATTTTAATCCATTTACATTTTCCTTTATTCAACACATTCCCAACTATATTCAAACTTGTTGACATTTCAAGTTAAATTTTCAATTTATAACTCAAGTTTGAATCCACCATCCATTTTCAATTTACCACCTAATTAATTATCTCACAATTCAGCTTCATTTTCAATTACTTTCACTTCATCAATAATTTGAATCAATTTTAATTTATAACTTGAATTTATTTCCAAACTTCATCATAAACTCACATTTCAATTTCATTAAATAATTTTTTTTTATTTTTTATTTAATTCGTTCTTCCCTTATTTATAATCCAACACTTGAATTTATATCACTTCATTTTATTTCCTTAAGTTCAATATACTTTATAATTCAAGTTTGGATTTTCTTTTCATTTTCCAATTCATCAAAATATTAAATTTGGGCTTTGTATTCCATTTTAAAATTTATAAGTCACAACTTATATTTCATACAATCACACTCATTCTAGGCTTGAATATATTCATCCATTATTTTTAACTCAAGCCTTATGCTTATTTATATCTCAAGCATATTTTATTCCATGCATTATAATTCTTTTACACGTTATCCTTATTTATTCATTTCAATTCCAATCCTTATTCAATTTATTTTTCACTTGTTCAGGTAAGAATTTAATTCCATTCATTAATTCAATTGAGTTCTCATTCCAATTCAATTTTACTTTAACTCAGATTTATTTAACTCAATTCGATTTCGACTTGATTCGAATACAAATGGATATTATTTTCAGCCTATCCAATTAATTTTCAATCCAGTCAAATTTTATTTCCAAATCCAAGTTAATTTCATTTTTAACCTTTCTCTTTAAATTTACATTCCAACATTCAAAGCTTATATTCACTTCCTGACTAAAAAAATCATCTCAGTTTATAAGTTTACAATTTATCTCATCAGGATTTTTTAAACTCCCGGCTTTGGTTTCAAATCATCTTGAAGTCTCCAACATCTCAAATCTCATTTCTCAAAAACTTTAAACCAATCCTGGCTTTTATTTTCAACAAACTCCCTTTGAAATTTTCAAAAACAACCAGCTTTTGAACAAATCAGTTTTTGGCAGCAATCCGTCACTTAGAAACTCGAAAATGAACATCGATGATGCTGTAGTCATCACCGAAGTTATTTTCTAGCTACTGAAGTGAATTCAATGCTATATCTCTTTCCAAAATTTATTTGAAACAATTTCCTTTCAGAAATAACCCAAAACAACCATGCTATCAATTTATCTTCAAAATACTTTCAAAATCTCTGGGTTTAAAGTTTCAAATTCTGTTTTAATTCAAATTTTAACTAAATGCATTTGTATAGTTTATGCTTATACAAATTCCCAATTAATTATATTTCAATTTATAATTTACATCTATAATTCATATTTATAAATTTCATTCTATAATGAATTTATCCCTTAAATTTTAATTATATTTCAATTCCTAGTTAAATTTTCACTTAGCAATGATAATACTTTAATATCATCATTTCTAACATCCAAGCAACCATATATTAGCTAAATAGTTTACAAAACTTTTATTTATATCAAAATATATTTTGGGTAAAATTATTTCATTTACCCGCATTTAAAACAATACCGTGTCAATTGTTCTATTCAAGTGTTTAGAAACCCTTTCGATACAGTTGTCCAGACTGTGCCGACGAAGGTTCATATGCCACTCAATAAACCAATCAACACAATATTAAAACAATTTATATTCACTAACAAATACGCGCTCGTATTTATTTATACGCTCAAACTCATATTAGAGTACTATAGACTCTATTTTATGAGTAATTTCCCACCAGAGCCAAGGTTATCACCAACCTATGCTCTGATACCAACTATAACAGCCTGCAAATCTGTACCCCTTGAGTCAACACCATTCTACAACAATCAACTCAAGTCGCACAGAAATACGAACCATTTGGGTTTAAGAAGAAGAGGTAGAAAAAGAGAATAGGAAACAACAACAGAATCTAACCATCGCAGCGGAATAAAATATAATAGATACTAAATAACCTTTACTCAAAATCAAATATATCTGTTTACATATATTACATCATCAGAGTACATCAATCACAGATCACATCAATAACATACAAATGGATACATAGCAACTCAATACAGCGGAATATAAATATATGAACAAGTACGAGAGTATGTGTCGTCATCCAGCTCGTCTCCTGAGCTCCATAGCATCAAAACCTGTATCCTATAATACTCGGTCTGACCCGAGCATTATAGTTAACTAACACCCGAGTCAGTCTGGGATACCAGCGTGAGAAAATCACACCCAATTGATTATTAAAATTTCAAAAATCCTTTGAAAAACAAAAGCATCTCGTAAGACCACGCCACAAATAAACATGTCGGGTTTTTACCTTACGATAGCTAAAACAATTTTATATAGAAATCCTCTGATATTATAAAAGGGTCTATTTACAAATACTTATAAAATAGCCGAAATTGTTACATGATTAAATTCCAGCTACTAGCCACAGAGTGGGTAATACAAACAAAACTCGTACAAGGCTCGTAGGGAGAATGGATTTCCAACTAATGACTAGGCACTGGGGTACCACCTGTCACAGTACGGGGCCTAGATCACCGTACCGAGGATTACTCCCTTCATCCCCTGCAACACAAGGCCGGAACCATCCCTTACTGGACAGTCCCGAGTGAGATCACCCCGCGGTTGGGATCAGCAACCGCACCACTAAGCCGAAAATAAAAGGGACATCTAGACTGGAATGACCTCGCCCTGCTTGGGTGCTACCCACCTAGCCTTGCTGCATAACCCCTGATTTTCAGTCATTCCCATTTGATGAGGCTTGAGGCTAAGCGTTACCTTTATAGAACATATCCCTTAGAATGCCCATCGTCCACCTGACGATGTTTTCGCAAGCATTCATCCATACAAGTCCGTCCCGGGTTCGAACGGAACCGAATGCACTATTCCTACTACATCCATTTTGGAAATATCCTCAGGATTAGTAGCAACTAGCCCTTGCACTTCACTGCTCCATCTTCGAATCCAAAATCGTTTTCACGAAACGTACAAACCCTGTTCTCGTACCTATAATTCCTTCAGTTCGTACGTGCATCAAAGCAATGCAACAAGGCAAGTACGGCTAACACACAAAAGATGGGGTAACACAAAGTATATGATGGTGCAGCCAGAAAATCAAGTTCAATGTGCATCAAAGCAATGCAACAAGGCAGCAAAAGAAGAAATGGTACAACATAACCATACAGAACTAGGCTGAAGTGAATACACAAGCATAAGACATCCACAAGGAAAAGCAAGAATCAAGGAATGCACATTTTAGACCTGCAAACGAATTCAACTAACATCAACAATGATATATCTAAGTGTCATGAGCTCAAACTTAGGCAAGGCAGTGTTTAAGGCTTAGCAAAATGGTGTAGAAATGTACAACATATACCAAGAAACAAGCATCAAACCAAAATAAACTGAAAGCAAGGACTGATTACTACGACCGGCCATTATTGAAGCAAACAACACTTAAGCAAATCACATTCCTATCATCTCCATGCTTATAAGCTACAATTTTATGACAGTGGTTCAAATTACTAAAGCCAAAACTGGTGAAGAAGATATCATAAGCATGTGTACACGGAGAAGCAGTGAAATAGGACTAGGACAATTTAAAGCATTCGAGCATAAAAAGGCTAATACAATTTCTACCGCAGCCCGAAATATCAATTTGGAACAAGTCCGGTAGAAATTAAAATATGTTAGAAATGAATGAATGAGGAATTGGGGAAGAGGAAGAATTAGAGTGTGTATTGAAACAAAGTCCCACATCATGGGATATTTGTTTCAATATCACCTTATATATCACAACCCATTATACTAAATCAAAAGAAAAGAATAAGGAGACATGAAGACTCGTGGCAATGTAGGCTTTGGGCCTCCATATTAAATTTAAAATGTCAAAGATTGGGCCTTGGGCCTTGGGGCACTTGGGTCTTGTGATTAGATGGGCCTCCGTCTGCCTCTTGGGTCTGCTGCGCTAAAACGGCTAATTTTGGACTTCAAAATTAGACCGTTGCACCTGTACGCGCGCGTCTGTTGGTTAAAGGGTCGCAACCTTTCCAACAGTCACGACCGCTCTAAATAGGCACCTCCTCCAGCCTATATACAGGGGCCTGCAGAACGAGATTCAATATATAGAAACAGTTCTCTTCTTCCAGTTCCTCTTTCCACGGCCCTGTTCTCGTACCTATAATTCCTTCAGTTCGTCGTCGCTCCGCTTGCACGCAAAGCATACCGGGGCTGGTCTGTTTCATCTTGGGAGACAAATTGCTCATATCCTTCGGTGCATATAAGGGGGCAATATTGTTTCAAGGAAACAGTTTCTACTGGATTCGGACACTTTAATCAGTAATACTTTTCCTACAGATCTAGTCACGCATTTTGGTGTTACGATTTATTAAAATTAATGACAGATTTTGCCGTTGCTACTTGTGTGTTATTCTGTAACTGTTATTGAAGTTACAGTTGGTTTCGTAACACTTTCCGGTAGTTCCGAATAACATTCTTGAAACAATATTTATTGTTATAGATGACAATGTCTCAAAATAACAACAACAATAACGCTGCACCAACACTGACGGTGAAAAACACTCAGCCAGCGCCTCTGGTTCCGACAATGGCACTATCTCATGGAGAAAGGGCAGAAAAGTTCAAAGGGACAGACTTCAAACGTTGGCAACAGAAGATGTTGTTTTATCTAACAACATTAGGCCTCGCCAAATTTCTGACTAAAGATGCTCCTGAAGTTGGCGAACTCGAACACGAAGCCATCAAAGTGGAAGCCGCAAATTTCTGGAAATATTCAGACATTATGTGTAAAAACTATATTCTGAATGATCAGGATAATAGCCTCTATAATGTCTATTGTACTGTTGCAACATCCAAGGAACTCTGGACGACCTTGGATAGAAAGTACAAAACAGAAGATGCAGGTATGAAGAAATTCATCGCTGGAAAATTTCTCGACTTCAAAATGGTAGATTCAAAGACTGTGATCAACCAGACTCAAGAATTACAACTGATCATCCGTCAACTGCAAGATGAAGGGATGATACTTAGCGAATCTTTTCAGCTTGCCGCAACCATTGAGAACTTCCTCCATCGTGGAAGGACTTCAAAAATTACCTTAAGCATAAGCGTAAGGAAATGACTATGGAAGAACTCATAGTTCGTCTGTGAATTGAGAAAGAAAATAGAAATTCTGAGAAAAAGATCTCTCAGAATATGGCTGCCAAAGCAAATATTGTTGAGTCAGATTAACCTAACAAGAGAAAACGTGAGAATGCGGCTCAGAAATCGAAGAAGAAATTTCAGGGTTCTTTCCATAACTGTGGAAAGAAGGGGCATAAAGCAGCCGAATGTCGCGCTTCCAAAAAGAAGAAATCAGAAGTAAATACGGCTGAAGTTACAGATGTCATTTCTGATATGGATTTATGTGCAGTAATATTAGAATGCAACCTTGTTGGTAATTCAAAGGAATGGTTTGTAGACACATGTGCCACTCGACACATATGTGCTAATAAGTGGATGTTTAAAACTTATAAAACTGCAACTGATGATGAACAACTTTTCATGGGCAATTCATTTACATCAAAGGTCGAAGGCAAGGGAAAAGTTGTCCTGAAACTAACTTTTGGAAAAGAGCTTGCTTTGAGTGATGTTCTTCACGTTCCAGAAATCCGCAAGAATTTGATATCAGGGTCCTTGCTTAGCAAACATGGTTTCAAATTAACCTTTGTATCCGATAAGTTTGTATTATCAGAGAATGGAGTGTATGTAGGAAGACGATATGTATGTGATGGTTTATTCAAGGCAAATGTAACAACTATTGTACCAAACATTGATATGAATAAAAGTGAATCTTCTGCTTATATTGTTGACTCTTCGAACATATGGCATTCTAGATTAGGGCATGTGAATTTTGATACTCTGCAAAAATGATTAATCTAGAATGTATACCAAAATGTAACATAGATTCCAACTATAAATGTCAAATTTGTGCAGAAGCAAAATCGACAAGAACCTCGTTTCATCATGTTGAGCGAGAAACTGAACCTCTAAACCTTATACACACTGATGTATGTGATTTGAAAATGTGTCAAACTAGAGGAGGAAAAAGATATTTCATTACGTTTATTGATGATTGTACTAAGTATTGCTATATGTATCTCCTTAGAAGCAAGGATGAAGCATTCGATATGTTTAAACAGTACAGGGCAGAAGTTGAGAATCAACTCAACAGGAAAATTAAAGCTTTAAGAAGTGATAAAGGAGGAGAATATGAATTTCCTTTTGAGGAATTCTACGCTGAGCAAGGCATTATACACCAAACTACATCACCATATTCACCTCAATCCAACGGTATAGCCGAACAGAAAATTAGAACTCTTAAAGAAATGATGAATGCTTTATTAATCAGTTTTGGCTTGCCAGATAACTTTTGGGGAGAAGCTATCCTTTCGGCAAACTATATTTTAAATAAAATACCACGAAATAAAACATCCAAGTCTCCTCACGAACTTTGGAAAAATAGACCGGCATCCTAAAAATACTTAAAAGTGTGGGTGTGTCTTGCCAAAGTAGAGATACCTAAACCAAAGAAGGTCAAGATAGGACCAAAAACAATTAATTGTGTATTCATTGGATATGCACAAAATAGTGCTGCTTATCAAATTTTAATGCACAAATCTGAAATTGATGATATTCATGAAAATACCATCATTGAGTCGAGAAATGCAAGATTTTTCGAACATATATTCCCTTTAAAATAGGGCACTGAGAGTGATACTCATAAGAGACCAAGGGAAGATAAAATCTCCAATTCCCTTGAGGATACTGAAGATAACCTTCAGCAAATTAGTGTTGATCAACAAGTGGAGCAACCAAGAAGAAGTAAAAGGTCTAGAACCTCAAAAACCTTTGGACCAGACTTCTATACCTTTAGGTTAGAAGATGATCCATTGACATACAAACAAGCTATGTCCTCTAGCGATGCCCCTTACCGGAAAAAGGCTATTAACAATGAGATAGAATCCATTATGGCTTACCATACCAGGGAGTTAGTTGGTTTACCTTAAGTATGCAAGACCTTAGGTAATAAATGGATATTTAAGAAGAAATTGAAACCTGATGGTTCAATAGACAAGTACAAAGCTCGTCTTGTAGTCTAAGGATTCAGACAAAAGGAAGAACAGGACTATTTTGATATATATTCACCAATGACAAGGATAACATCAATTAGGATGCTAATTGAAATTGCATCTACACTTGATTTAGAGATACATCAAATGGATGTAAAAACTGCATTTTTAAATGGTGACCTAGAGGAAGAAATATATATGAAGCAACCTGAAGGGTTTCTGAGCTATGGAAAGGAAAATAAAGTATGCAAATTAGTAAAGTCGCTTTATGGCCTTAAACAAGCTCCAAAATAATGGCATGAGAAATTTGATGAAACTATGTTATCAAATGGATTCACAATAAATGAATCAGATAAATGTGTCTACATGAAACACACACATTTAAGGTCATTGTTTGTCTTTATGTTGATGACCTCTTGATCCTAGGAAATAACAAGGCCATAATAACATCTACAAAGAATATGTTATCCTCTAGATATGATATGAAAGACCTAGGACTGGCTGATGTGATATTGGGTGTCAAAATTTTGAGAACACCATAGGGATATATATTATCCGAATCACATTACATCGGTAAGATACTTGAAAAATTCAAGCAATATAATATAACTATTGCAAAATCACCCGTAGATATGAACCAAAATTGTGTAAAGAACACTTGTGATGGTATATACCAGCTTGAATACTCTCGTATACTAGGAAGTATCATGTATGTTATGAACTGCACTAGGCCAGATATCGCATACGCTATAAGTAAGCTGAGTATATTTACGAGTAATCCTGGTAAACATCATTGGAAAGAGATAATCAGAGTTCTAGGATGCCTAAAGTATACACAGAACTATGGTCTACACAATACAAACTACCCTTCAACAGTGGAAGGATACAGTGATGCCAATTGGATAACTGGATCACAAGATACAAAGTCTACAAGTGGATATATTTTCACATTAGGAAATGGAGCAATATCACGGAAATCATCCAAACAGACTTGTATAGCTAGATCTACGATGGAATCAGAGTTTATTGCACTAGATAAGGCCGTAGAAGAAGTAGACTGGCTTCGAAGTTTCTTGGAAGATATTCGAAATTGGAGCAAACTTGTGCCTCCAATATGTATACATTGTGATAGTCAATCAGCAATTGGAAGAGCTAATAGTACACTATACAATGGTAAATCTAGGCATATTCGTCGTAGATATAAAACAATAAGACAACTTCTCTCTAATAGAGTTATCACTATAGACTACATAAGGTCAAAAGATAACATAGCGGATCAACTAACTAAAGGTTTCCCAAGAGAGAAAGTTCAAACCTTATCGATGGGAATGGGGTTAAGGCCCATAGAATAAAAGTTTTTTTTAATGGAAACCCCACCTAGTTGACTGGAGATCCCAAGATCTAGGTTCAAAGGGACAACTAAGTTTAAGAGAAACTTGACGGCACTGTTACACGCAAACCATTCCTATGATAAGTCAGTGCTTTATTTGTTGGAAAAATAGGATAAGTATTGATACTTTTAATGATGTCTGTACTTGAGGAATTGTGAATACCCTTTACAGAATCACCTACGTAAGTGCGAAGTCACCGCTTCAAAGAGAATTATGAGGCCAAATTCTTTAAGCACTTATGATACCAGGCAGGTGTTCAAGGCAAAAATGAACACATACAAAGAATGAAGGATTATAAGAAACATTTGTCGTGTGTTATCTATTGTAGAATTACACAAAATGTTTACAGATCAAGGACATTCTATGTCTACTGATTCACCTGTAACTCAAATAGGTAAACACTAGGAAAGTTCAAGGGCCTTGTGCTACTTTAACCGATACGATAAATGGTTCGTGAAACTAAGAACAACTACTCATTCATATGGGGGATTAATAGAAATGAATGAATGAGGAAGTGGGGAAGAGGAAGAATTAGAGTGTGTATTGAAACAAAGTCCCACTTCATGGGATATTTGTTTCAATATCACCTTATATATCACAACCCATTATACTAAATCAAAAGAAAGGAAGAAGGAGACATGAAGACTTGTGGCAATGTAGGCTTTGGGCCTTCATATTAAATTTAAAATGTCAAAGATTGGGCCTTGGGGCTCTTGGGGTCTCGTGATTAGATGGGCCTCCGTCTGCCTCTTGGGCCTGCTGCGCTAAAACGGCTAATTTTGGACTTCAAAATTAGACCGTTGCACCTGTACGCGCGCATCTGTCGGTTAAAGGGTCGCAACCTTTCCAACAGTCACGACCGCTCCGAATAGGCACCTCCTCCAGCCTATATAAAGGGGCCTGCAGAACGAGATTCAATATATAGAAACAATTCTCTTCTTCCAGTTCCTCTTTCCTCAACCCTATTCTCGTACCTATAATTCCTTCAGTTCGTCATCGCTCCGTCTGCACGCACAGCATACCTGGGCCGGTCCGTTTCATCCTGGGAGATAGATTGCTCATATCCTTCGGTGCATATAAGGGGGTAATATTGTTTCAAGGAAACATTTTCTACTGGACTCGGACACTTTAATCGGTAATACTTTTCCTACAGATCTAGTCACGCATTTTGGTGTTACGGTTTATTAAAATTAGTGGCGGATTTTGCCGTTGCTACTTCTATGTTATTCTGTAACTGTTATTGAAGTTACAGTTGGTTTCGTAACACTTTTCGGTTGTTGCGAATAACATTCTTGAAACAATATTTATTGTTGTAGATGACGATGTCTCATAATAACAACAACAATAACGCTGCACCAACACAGACAGTGACAAACACTCAGCCAACGCCTCTGGTTCCGACAATGGCACTGTCTCAGGGAGAAAGGGCAGAAAAGTTCAACGGGACATACTTCAAACGTTGGCAACAGAAGATGTTGTTTTATCTAACAACATTAGGCCTCGCCAAGTTTCTGACCGAAGATGCTCCTGAAGTTGGCGAACTCGAACCCGATGCAATAAAAGTGGAAGCCGCAAATTTCTGGAAAAATTCAGACTTTATGTGTAAAAACTATATTCTGAATGGTGTGGATAATAGCCTCTACAATGTCTATTGTACTGTTGCAACATCCAAGGAACTCGGGATGGCCTTGGACAGAAAGTACAAAACAGAAGATGCAGGCATGAAGAAATTCATCGCTGACAAATTTCTCGACTTCAAAATGGTAGATTCAAAGACTGTGATCAACCAGACTCAAGAACTACAACTGATCATCCGTCAACTGCAAGATGAAGGGATGATACTTAGCGAATCTTTTCTGTTGCCGCAACCATTGAGAAACTTCCTCCATCGTGGAAGGACTTCAAAAATTACCTTGATCATAAGCGTAAGGAAATGACAATGGAAGAACTCATAGTTCGTCTGCGAATTGAGGAAGATAATAGAAATTCTGAGAAAAAGATCTCTCAAAATGAGGCTGCCAAAGCAAATATTATTGAGTCAGATAAACCTAACAAGAAAAAACGCGAGAATGCGCCTCAGAAGTCGAAGAATAAATTTTAGGGTTCTTGCATAACAGTGGAAAGAAGGGGCATAAAGCAGCCGAATGTCGCGTTCCCAAAAAGAAGAAATCAGAAGTAAATACGGCCGAAGTTACAGATGGCATTTTTGATATGGATTTATGTGCAGTAATATCAGAATGCAACCTTGTTGGTAATTCAAAGGAATGGTTTGTAGACACAGGTGCCACTCGACACATATGTGCTAATAAGTGGATGTTTACAACTTATAAAACTGCAACTGATGATGAACAACTTTTCATCGGCAATTCACTTGCATCAAAGGTCGAAGGCAAGGGAAAAGTTGTGCTAAAATTAACTTCTGGAAAAGAGCTTACTTTGAGTGATGTTCTTCACGTTCCAGAAATCCACAAGAATTTGATATCAGGGTCCTTGCTTAGCAAGCATGGTTTCAAATTAACCTTTGTATCCGATAAGTTTGTATTATCAAAGAATGGAGTTTACGTAGGAAGAGGACATGTATGTGATGGTTTATTCAAGGCAAATGTAACAACTATTGTACCAAACATTGATATGAATAAAAGTGAATCTTCTGCTTATATTGTTGACTCTTCTAACATATGGCATTCTAGATTTAGGCATGTGAATTTTGTTAATCTGCGAAAAATGATTAATTTAGAATGTATACCAAAATGTAACATAGACACCAACTATAAATGTTAAATTTGTGCAGAAGCAAAATTGACTTGAATCTCGTTTCATCATATTGAACGAAAAATTGAACCCCTAGACCTTATACACACTAATGTATGTAATTTGAAAATGTGTCAAACTAGAGGAGGAAAAAGATATTTCATTACGTTTATTGATGATTGCACTAGGTACTGCTATGTGTATCTCCTTAGAAGCAAGGATGAAGCATTCGATATGTTTAAACAGTATAAAGCAGATGTTGAGAATCAACTCAACAGGAAAATTAAAGCTTTAAGAATTGATAGAGGAGGAGAATATGAATTTCCTTTTAAGGAGTTCTGCGCTGAGCACGACATTATACACCAAACTACAGCACCATATTCACCTCAATCCAACGGTATAGCCGAACGGAAAATTAGAACTCTTAAAGAAATGATGAATGCTTTATTAATCAATTCTGGCTTGCCAGATAACTTTTGAGGAGAAGCTATTCTTTCGGCAGACCATATTTTAAATAAAATACCATGAAAGAAAACATCCAAGTCTCCTCACGAACTTTGGAAAAATAGACCGGCATCCTACAAATACTTAAAAGTGTGGGGATGTCTTTCCAAAGTAGAGATACCTAAACCAAAGAAGGTCAAGATAGGACCAAAAACAATTGATTGTGCATTCATTGGATATGCACAAAACAGTGCTGCTTATCGATTTTTAATACACAAATCTGAAATTGATGATATTCATGAAAATACCATCATTGAGTCGAGAATTGCAAGATTTTTCGAACATATATTCTCTTTAAAACAGGGCACTGAGAGTGATACTCATAAGAGACCAAAGGAAGATGAAATCTCCAATTCTCTTAAGGATACTGAAGATAACCTTCAGCAAATTAGTGCTGATCAACAAGTGGAGGAACCAAGAAGATGTAAAAGGTCTAGAACCTCAAAAACCTTTAGACCATACTTCTATACCTTTATGTTAGAAGATGATCCATTGACGTACAAACAAGCTATGTCCTCCAGCGATGCCCCATACTGGAAAGAGGCTATTAACAATGAGATAGAATCCAATATGGCTAACCATACCTGGGAGTTAGTTGATTTACCTCAAGGATGCAAGACCTTAGGTAATTAATGGATATTTAAAAAGAAATTGAAACCTGATGGTTCAATAGACAAGTACAAAGCTGGTCTTGTATCCAAGGATTCAGACAAAAGGAAGAACAGTACTATTTTGATACATATTCACCAATGACAAGGATAACATCAATCCGGATGCTAATTGCAATTGCATCCATACTTGATTAGAAATACATCAAATGGATGTAGAAACTGCATTGTTAAATGGTGACCTAGAGGAAGAAATATATATGAAGCAACCTGAAGGGTTTCTGAGCTATGGAAAGGAAAATAAAGTATGCAAATTAGTAAAGTCGCTTTATGGCCTTAAACAAGCTCCAAAACAATGGCATGAGAAATTTGATGAAACTATGTTATCAAATGGATTCACAATAAATGAATCAGATACATGTGTCTACATGAAACACACACATTTAGGATATGTCATTGTTTGTCTTTATGTTGATGACCTATTGATCCTAGGAAATAACAAGGCCATAATAACCTCTCCAAAGAATATGTTATCCTCTAGATTCGATATGAAAGACCTAGGACTGGCTGATGTGATATTGGGTGTCAAAATTTTGAGAACACCACAGGGATATGCATTATCCCAGTCACATTACATCGGTAAGATACTTGAAAAATTCAAGCAATATAATATAACTATTGCAAAATCACCCGTAGATATGAACCAAAATTGGGTAAAGAACACCGGTGATGGTATCTACCAGCTTGAATACTCTCGTATACTAGGAAGTATCATGTATGTTATGAACTGCACTAGGCCAGATATCGCATACGCTGTAAGTAAGCTGAGTAGATTTACCAGTAATCCTGGTAAAGATCATTGGAAAGCGATAATCAGAGTTCTAGGATGCCTAAAGTATACGCAGAACTATGGTCTACACTATACAAACTACTCTTCAACAGTGGAAGGATACAGTGATGCCAATTGGATAACTGGATCACAAGATACAAAATCTACAAGTGGATATATGTTCA
Organism: Allium cepa; assembly: GCA_030765085.1. Taxonomy (NCBI): domain Eukaryota; kingdom Viridiplantae; phylum Streptophyta; class Magnoliopsida; order Asparagales; family Amaryllidaceae; genus Allium; species Allium cepa. The sequence goes on along the minus strand of CM060945.1, from coordinate 301,287,614 downwards.
TATTAGGAAATGGAGCAATATCATGGAAATCATCCAAACAGACTTGTATAGGTAGATCTACGATGGAATCAGAGTTTATTGCAGTAGATAAGACCGCAGAAGAAGCAGACTGGCTTCGAAGTTTCTTGGAAGATATTCCAAATTGGAGAAAACCTGTGCCTCCAATATGTATACATTTCGATAGTCAATCAGCAATTGGAAGAGCTAATAGTACACTATACAATGGTAAATCTAGGCATATTCGTCGTAGACATAAAACAATAAGACAAATTCTCTCTAATGGAGTTATCACTATAGACTACATAAGGTCAAAAGATAACATAGCGGATCCACTAACTAAAGGCTTGCCAAGAGAGAAAGTTCAAACCTTATCGATGGGAATGGGGTTAAGGCCCATAGAATAAAAGTTTTTTTAATGGAAACCCCACCTTAGTTGGCTGGAGATCCCAAGATCTAGGTTCAAAGGAACAACTAAGTTTAAGAGAAACTTGACGGCACTGTTACACACAAACCATTCCTATGATAAGTCAGTGCTTTATTTGTTGGAAAAATAGGATAAGTATTGATACTTTTAATGATGTATGTACTCGAGGAATTGTGAATACCCTTTATAGAATCACCTACGTAAGTGCGAAGGCGCCGCTTCAAAGAGATTTATGAGGCCAAATTCTCTAAGCACTTATGATACCAAGCAGGTGTTCAAGGCAAAAATGAACACATACAGAGAACGAAGGATTATAAGAAACATTTGTCGTGTGTTATCAATTGTAGAATTACACAAAAGTTTACAGTTCAAGGACATTCTATGTCTACTGATTCACCTGAAACTCAAATAGGTAAACACTAGGAAAGTTCAAGGCCCCTGTGCTACTTTAACCGATACGATAAATGGTTCGTGAAACTAAGAACAACTGCTCATTCATGTGGGGGATTGTTAGAAATGAATGAATGAGGAAGTGGGGAAGAGGAAGAATTAGAGTGTATGTCGAAACAAAGTCCCACATCATGGGATATTTGTTTCAATATCACCTTATATATCACAACCCATTATACTAAATCAAAAGCAAAGAAGAAGGAGACATGAAGGCTTGTGGCAATGTAGGCTTTGGGCCTTCATATTAAATTTAAAATGTCAAAGATTGGGCCTTGGGCCTTAGGGCTCTTAGGGTCTCTTGATTAGATGGGCCTCCGTCTGCCTCTTGGGCCTGCTGCGCTAAAACGACTAATTTTGGACTTCAAAATTAGACCGTTGCACATGTACGCGCGCGTCTGTTGGTTAAAGGATCGCAACCCTTACAACAATCACGACCGCTCTGAATAGGCACCTCCTTCAGCCTATATATAGGGGCCTGCAGAACGAGATTCAATATATAGAAACATTTCTCTTCTTCCAGTTCCTCTTTCCACAGCCCTGTTCTCGTACCTATAATTCCTTCAGTTCGTCATCGCTCCGTCTGCACGCACAGCATACCAGGGCCGGTCTGTTTCATCATGGGAGACGGATTGCTCATATCCTTCGGTTCATATAAGGGGGCAATATTGTTTCAAGGAAACAGTTTCTACTAGATTTGGACACTTTAATCGGTAATACTTTTCCTACAGATCTAGTCACGCATTTTGGTGTTACGATTTATTAAAATTAGTGACAGATTTTGCCGTTGCTACTTCTGTGTTATTCTGTAACTGTTATTGAAGTTACGTTGGTTTCGTAACACTTTCCGATAGTTGCAAATAACAAAATAATCTACCATAGTCAAAATATATTCGAAACATATTCAAAATTGAACATATATCAACGTTGAACAAACCATAATTTTAATTAGAAAATCAAATTGTAGAAGAAAGCTTACAAAATTTTCAAATCCAAAAATATATTCGAAATATAGGTATTCAATCCCTTTAAATAACACCCAAACTCACGCACTCGTGTTGTACCCATTCACAATAACATACAGTTGTTCACAGCAGCTCATAACTCGAGAATACACTCACATACCAAAACACACAGTTGAGACAACCAAAACACTCTCACACACACCTCATACTCTTGCACTTCCATGCAAATACTCAACCACAAGATGCAGTAGGAAAATAAAATAGCAGACGTACAAGCTTATAAACACATGCTCACACATATTTATACTCACCCAGGTATGCATAGACTACACCACGCACTCAGAACAATACAAAGTAGCAGTAACACATACATAAATATACACAGAAGCACTCACCAATCAGCACAACACTCAAAAATATAGGAATGGGATTTAGTTGATTAGATAATAGATATGTGAGTGATTCTTACAAACGCGAAATCGTGTTTTCTTCTTCCTCTATTTGCTTGGTTGCACACTCATATAGCTCACCATCCCCTCATGCAACCCAATATCCATCATGCCATGAACGTATACGAGTGTGAGGATGAACATATTTAAATTTAGAGATTTTTCATAATTTATTTGATTTGTTTTAAATTTTTAAAGGAAGGTGAGTTGGTGGATTTGTTGCTTCAGGTGGAAGGCAAATTTACATGGGGAATCTAACGTGAGTATTTTTCCATGGGATGGGGAAGGTTCTCGAACAAATCTAACGAGCTTAGACAACAAACTATAGGGCTTAAGTTATTTGGGCTTGAATATAAACTCTTGGACCCTGAATTTATAAAGCGAACAAGTTCATATATATTTGTTTCTTTATTTACAAACCAAATTTCCATTTAATAGAAATTTAATTTAAGTAAAAACAACTATACACTTCTATTCACTAACCAATATTATATTTCAATTCCATCACTTCTATAAAATTATTATTTTTTCATGTAAATCTTTTGTTTAAATAATCTCAAAACCAATTTATTAAATAACTTTCCAAATTCCAATTTAGTTCACTAAATTACTATTATTAATTTAAACTAATTGTTACTTAAAAATCGGTTTGTTACAGACTTCCCTCAATAAAATAACGTCCTTGTAATTTCTTATAAGAAAAATCTATAACAAATCATTTATACCAAAATTAATCATAATAGTTTCAATTTATTTTAAATATCAAACATTTACCCAATGAAAAATAACTTATCAAAATTGCAAAACCCTTTATTTGGATTGTTACTTTTTAATATATATATATATATATATATATATATACACACACATACTTCTTTCAAAATTTCATTTTGTTCTTATTCAAACTCAATTCAAATCCAAATTTTCGATTTAAAAATCCTTAAAATATTTTTACAAAACCAAAATTTCATTAGTAAAATTCTACTAGAATCTCATTTCTTTGTTTAATAAAAGTACTCTTCAATATATTGTTTAACTTTTAACATTTTATTATAAATAAAATTGTTTTCAAATACTATTTCACCAATTCTTTTCATGAATTCATTAAATATTTTCTACTTTTATCAAAAGATAATTTAAACTTATTCTCAATTATAACAAAACCATTAAACATACACAGTTATACTTACAAATCCTCAAATACTATAGAATAGAATGAGGTTGCCTTGCTATCTCTTATTTACTTGTGATAAACATAAATCAATACTGAAATTTAATTTATTACTTTAATAAATGCACATAAATTTCAAAATTAAATTCAACATCAGCAATTTCAAATTGCCAAACAAATACAAGAAACTAAAATAAAATAAATATACTCAATGAAAACTAATAAATAGATTTTTCGCTGTGCACTCCGATCAAAATCAATCAAAACTCAACTATCACATCAAACCAAACACAACAATACAATATCAAAACCGTTCAAAATCATAAATACAAATGCTACTGGTTAGACTAACTCCTTTCGTTCTTCCTACTCCAACCATCTTATACTTCATACTTAAAAGAAAAGAAATTAATTATATATTTAAAACATATATTTATAAAAGAATATGTATATATATATGTCCCTTGATGATTAACCCATTGACCATCCTATATCTATAATATAGTGAATTGCCAACCATACCCAAGGGTTAGGAACAATAAGTCTCATCTAAGGTCAAGACTCATATCTTTAATATAGAATATATTGTTCTAAACCTGCTCTGATACCAAAATGTGACATACCCAAGGGTCAGGAAACATAAGTCTCGTCTAAGGTTAAGACTCGTGTCTCTAACATACAATGTATTACTCTAAACCTGCTCTGATACCAAAATGTGACACCGCACCTCTATACATATATTATCCAAGAGTAGTACAGAGTAACACCGTTAGATAATACAGAGAATATGGCTCAAAAATACACACGAATTACGTTGTATCGGTACAAAACAGTAAACAGGCGTGCCTCCAAGATAGAACAATACATCATTTATATTAAATAATAGAGATCACGGAGTCAGTCGAGTCTATAACATATAATAAATAATAAAATAGACTCATAAGAGTACAACATAACTCAAAATGTCAAATATCTTAATATAATAGGATAAACAATTGATATACAGCTCAGTGTCAAACATATACGATGAATCAATGTTATATGCATGTAATATAACAATCCTAATGTAAAGCTCCTCTAAGCCCAATAAAATCCATGCTGGTCAAGTCATCCCTGTGCCTAAAATGTCTCGGATTGACATTTATATAGTTTATAATTACAACTACTTAAAAGATCACTGAATTATCTTGTAACATAAATATCACCAAAACCATGTATAAAGATGTCATCACCCATATAAAACAATTCAATAGAAAACAAGAATATTATGTCTAATGGGTGAATCCTCCATGCAATAAAACATTATCATAGAAAATGAAATCATCAAGTGAATCGGGTGAACACACAGCCATGCCTTAATACAATAACATAAAATCATATAATCAATAGAAAATGTGAGATAGCTTGTCAAATCATCCAAACGATATCCAGTATTATACAAATCATAAATATAATCTATCGCAATCCAAATCTCAATCAATAAAAAAGGTTATCTTTAGAATATCAAAATAGAAGAGTATAGATATAATGGGGACTGACAACACCTTAGACACACGGCCTCTAATATAACTAACTCATTGGATAGTGAATAATATATGCCAATACATAACACATATAACATCGAACAAGAAAGGGAGATTGATAGCACATGGCACGCTCTAGGAACCCAAGGTCTACTAGCCTCCCGCTAATAGCCAATATGTTCCTACTGTCTTCAGTTACGTCGACAGACGTAATGACCCACATCCACCCATGGCTCATCCACGCGTAGCCTTGGTCATAACCTTACACTTACCCCTATGGTAAAAGATGGCTGGCCTATGCGACACAAGGGACTACCGCCTACTAATCATATGATGCACATTGAATATAATAACAAATAACGTTGCCTTGGATCTGGAGCATGACCCCACGATAAGGTTGCTAAGGTGGTTACTGGCCAATTTGATTCACTCCCAAAATATAAGGGAAGCTGGACACAAGTAGATGATATATGGAACCTGTATCCTAAATCAACTTATAGCCCTAGACGTAAGCCGACACATGGCTTTATGTTTGTAAGTCAACACATGACTATAAAGTACTAGAGCTCCAAACCTATGCCGTCACACAGCTCTATACATTAGCCATCACATGACTATATTATACTCACCGAAGGGAGTATCATCACATACATGAGTAATCCCCGTTTGAGTGACATTTACTTACAAAAAATAATCAAACAAATAATATAACAACGCCCCATACCATCACAAGTTATTTGAATGATTATCCAATGCTCAAAAATACACTCGATCCACACTAGGTATCTCTGTATGACAAGTCCAATGAATAACCGGAAAAGTGTTACTAAAATTCCCATACTAGATGGTATCGCTATACTATTTATTCTAATTCCTTGTCACATAGAGTTATATCGTAAAATCTTATCAAAGATGTCATCACTGTATCATATCAAAATCATTAGTCAAACCAATTTCAATGATGAATCATTCATATCATCGGAACGAAAATAAAGAAGATAAAAAATCAGAAATCAGAAACTAGCATAAAAATAGGTTATTCAAATAGATATAAATAAATGAATCATTACCTAATAATTGAACATTCAGAATACATAATTTTTATAAAAACATAAACACTAGTGATGAATAATGAATACATCTTCTAGAAATAATTATGTAAACTAAATGGAATTGATAATAATAATCGTATATTCTAAAATTAAATAAATGTTAAATACTCTTTATAAATAATAACAAATTTCTTAGTACTTTTTAAAATTAATAAATTAATAAATATTCATTAATGATTTTGGAAAACTTATTTTAACCTAAAATAAATTATAAAGTTGTATGTTACATATAAAAATCATTTCGTAATTTTCTATATTCAAATATATTTTTAAACAATTTTGGATCATCCAAATTTATTTGATATTTATTCATATTCAAATAAGTCTATTTTTTAAAAACTGGAATTAGAAGTTAACTTCAAAATCATATATTAACTAAAGCTTATACACTCATAGTTACATAGAATAACACACCAACAAAACCAAACTTTAAAGCATAGGTTTAGAAATTGTAAATATAAGAGTTGCACCCTTTAATTCATAAAACGCACACACAAGAAACTAGTTTAGAAACAAGCACAAAGACGCAACCGGGCAATTAGGTCTGTCAGGACTAAGGGAAGAGCACTGCCAAACCAATTCAAGCACGCACACATAGTTACATGCACATAGGTCAGGCCAGATCGAAGTGCACAAACAAGTCCACGCAAGTATAACTAACACACGGAAGATAAAGCAATACAAAGTATACAATGGTGCAGCCAGAAAATCAATTTCAACATACATCAAAGCAATGCAACAAGGAAGGAGAAGAAGAAATGGTACAACACAACCATACAAAACTAGACTAAAGTGAATGCACAAGCACAAGATATGCACAAGGAAAAGCAAGAATCAACACATGGGCATTTCATATCTACAAACAAATTCAACCAACATCAGCATTGACATCACCAAGCGTTGTGAGCTCAAACTTAGGCATGGCGGTGTTTAAGACTCGACAAAATGGTGCAACATACACCAAGACACGAGCATTAGAACAAAATTAAGCTAAGAGCAAGGACCGACTACTACAACCAGCCATCACTGAAGCAACAAACGCTTAAATAAACCACATTTTGATCATCTTCAGCTATATATGCTATAATTTTCTGACAGCAATTCAACATACTCAAGGCAACAACTGGTCAAGAAGATATCAAGTATATACAGAGATGCAGAGAAAAGGACCAAGACAAATCAAAGCAATTGAGCATAGAAAAGGGGAATAATATTTCAAATGCAACCGAAAATATCAATTTGGAGCAATTCAAAGCAGAAATCAAATAAATCAACCATAATCAAAATATATTCAAAATATATTCGTTGAACAAGCCATAAAATTCAATTAGAAAATCAAATATCAAAAGAAAGATTATGTGTTTTCAAAGCCAAAAATATATTTGAAATATAGGGACTTAATCCCTATTAATAACGCCCAAACTCACGCACTCGCACTGTACCCATTGACACACAAATATACCTATAATATACCCTTGTTTACAGTAGCTCATACACTTGAGAATACACTCACGCACCAAAACACACAGCTGTAAATCAAAACGCACGCACACACAGATAAAAGCACTCGCACGTACACACCCCCATACTCACGCACTCCCAAGCAGATGCTTAGCCACACGATGCACCAGGAAAATAAAACAATAGGTGTACAAGCTCATAAACACATGCTCATACATATTTATACTCACCCAGGTACACACACTATACCACGCACTTAGAACAATATAAGGCAGCAGTAACACATACATAAATCTAAATAGAAGCATCCACCAATCAACAAAGCACTCAAAAATATAGGAATGCCATTTAGTTGATTAAATCAAAGGTATGTGAGTGATTCTTGCTCACCTGAAATCGTGTTTTCCTCTGTCTACTGGTTACGCATCCATACAGCTTTGTTGAAATATTAAACTTGATTTGTTAATTTCTAGAAGTTTCTTATTATTAAAGTTTCTAGAATCTTCTTGTATTTAATAGAATTTGGAGAGAGCTCTCGAATTTTATATTAGTTGCTAGAAATAAGAATGATATAATAGTTATGTTTCTAGAATTGTCTAAGAAGAAAGTTCTAGAGTTGTCAAATGAGTTATGTTTCTAGAATATTCTATATCTATAATGTTCTATTGAGTCATATAAATAAAGGAGCTATCCCCTCATTTTGTATCAATCAATCAAGAAATAAATCATCAATAAAGAAAAGTTTTCTACAATAAAATAAAAACTCATCTTTCTTATATTCTTTCCCTTCTTTCTCAAAAAATATTCAACAAAGTGGTATTAGAGCGAGGGTTTTTTACAAGATAGAGATGGAGAATAATGGCGTTCCCCTACAAGTTCCAATGCTTACCAAGAACAATTATGATAATTGGAGTTTAAGGATGATGGCTCTCCTTGGAGCACACGACGTGTGGGAGATAGTTGAAAATGGCTATACTGAACATGAGAATGAAGATGGTTTATCTCAAATTCAAAGAGATGGTTTGAGAAAATCAAGGATATGGGACAAGACGGCTCTTTGTCTAATTTATCAAGCATTGGATGATGACACCTTTGAAAAATTTTCTGAATCAAAGTCGGCCAAAGAAGCATGGGAGAAGCTTCGAACGTCTTACAAGGGAGCTGATCAAGTCAAAAAGGTACGTCTTCAAACTTTAAGAGGAGAGTTCGAAACTTTCATATGAAAGAAGGTGAACTTGTTTCTGATTACTTCTCAAGAGTTCTAGTGGTTAGTAATAATATTAAAAGAAACGGTGAGAAGTTAGATGATGTAAGAATTATAGATAAGATTCTTAGATCATTAGATCCAAAGTTCGAACATATTGTCGCCATCATTGAAGAAACAAAAAACTTGGAGACTATGTAAATAGAGGAACTTCTAGGCTTATTACAAGCTTATGAATAAAAGAAAAGGAAGGAGGAAGAGACTGTGGAGCAAGTCCCTAAGACACGGATTGATTCAAAAAAGGAAGAAAGTAATCGAAGCCAACAAAGATGAGGTGGTGGCCAAGAAAGAGGAAGAGGTCGTGCATATGGACATGGACGAGGTTGGGGGCCCAACTATGAAAACAACAATAAAAGAGGAGAAAGCTCAACAAGAGGTCGTGGGAGAGGAAATTCAAGGCATGACAAGTCACGTGTTAAATGCTACAATTGTGAGAAATTTGGACATTATGCTTCTAAATGTAAAGCTTCAAAGCATAATAAAATTGAAGAGAAGACCAATTACGTTGAAGAAAAAATCCAAGAGGATTACTGGCTTATAAAGAAAATGAAAAAAGAGAGGAAAACCAATGGTACCTAGATAGTGGTGCAAGCAACCATATGTGTGGAAGAAAAAATATGTTTGTGGAGCTTGATGAATCAGTGAAGGGCAATGTGGCATTTGGAGATGAATCAAAGATAGCAGTGAAAGGTAACGGAAAGATTCTTATCCGATTGAAGAATGGAGAGCACCAATTCATTTCTAATGTTTACTATGTGCCAAACATAAAGAGCAACATTTTGAGCTTAGGACAGCTCTTTGAAAAAGGTTATGATATTCAATTAAAATATAATAATCTTTCTATAAGAGAAGGTGCAAGTAACTTCATTGCAAAGGTACCAATGTCAAGAAATAAAATGTTTATGCTCAACATACAAAGTGATGTCGCACAATGCCTTATGGTGTGCTATAAAGATATTGCTTGGCTTTGGCATCTTCGTTTTGGACATCTTAACTTCGAAGGACTAGAGTTGCTATCCAAGAAGGAAATGATAAGAGAATTACCATGCATAAGCCATCCAAATCATGTGTGCGAAGGATGTTTACTTGGAAAGCAATTTAAAATGGGCTTTCCAAAGAAGTCGTACTCAAGTGCTAAAAAGCCGTTGGAACTCATACATACAGATGTGTGTGGTCCGATCAAGCCAAGTTCACTCGGTAAGAGTAACTATTTTCTTCTTTTCATCGATGATTTTTCAAGAAAAACATGGGTGTGTTTTTTAAAAGAGAAATAAGAGGTTTTTGAGAACTTCAAAAATTTCAAGGCCCATGCTGAGAAGGAAAGTGGCCTTATGATTGAATCCATGAGATCTGACCGTAGAGGAGAGCTCACATCAAAAGAATTCCAAAAGTATTGTGAAAATAATGGAATCAGACGACAACTGATGATGCCTAGATCGCCCCAGCAAAATGGAATAGTAGAAAGGAAGAATAGTACAATTCTTGAAATGGCAAGGAGCATGCTCAAAAGTAAGAGGTTGCCAAAGGAATTTTGGGCGGAAGCGCTGTAGCATGTGCGGTTTATCTATCAAACCGATCTCCGAAAAGAAGTGTGTGGGGAAAGACACCACAAGAAGTATGGAATGAAAGGAAGCCTGGTAAGCATAGCTCATGTACATGTACCAGACGAGAAGCGAAGCAAATTGGATCGCAAAAGTGAGAAGTATATTTTCATCGGTTATGATGCCAACTCTAAAGGATATAAGCTCTACAATCCAGATACGAGGAAGATAATAATTAGTCGAGATGTTGTGTTTGATGAAGAAGGAGAATGGGATTGGAGATTACATAATGAAAATTACAACTTCTTTCCATACTTTGAAAAAGATGAAATACCACAACCAAGGATCGAGCAATTAAGGAAGGAGCCTACTTCCCCACTAGTTCCTCCTACCACAAGTTTTCAAGAAGATGAGAGCTCAAGTGAAAGGGCTCCATGTTTTAAAAGCCTTCAAGAAATTTATAAGGTAACAGAAAATCAAGACAATCTTACTCTTTTTTTTTATTTGTGGATTGCGAGCCTATGAACTTCCAAGAAGCCTTGCAAAAGAAGAATTGGAAAAATGCTATGAACGAAGAAATCAAGGCCATCATGAAGAATGACACATGGGAGTTAGCTTCACTTCCAAAAGGACACAAGGTGATTGGTGTGAAGTGGGTATACAAAGCAAAGAAAAATGCCAAAGGAGAAGTTAAAAGATACAAAGCGAGATTGGTGGCAAAAGGCTATAGTCAAAGAGCCAGCATTGACTATGATGAGGTATTCGCTCCAATCGCTCGATTAGAAACTGTTAGACTAATAATCTCTTTAGCAGCTCAAAATAGTTAGGAGATACATCAAATGGATGTGAAATCTGCCTTCTTAAATGGAGTTCTTGAAAAAGAAGTTTATATTGAGCAACCACAGGCTATGAATTCAAAGGAGAAGAAGACAAGGTTTTGAAGCTAAAGAAGGTACTTTACGGGTTGAAACAACCTCCAAGAGCTTGGAATGCTCGAATTGATAAGTACCTCCAAGAGAGAAACTTCATCAAATGTCCATATGAGCATGCACTCTATATTAAAATCCATAATGGTGATGCATTGATTATATGTCTGTATGTAGATGACTTGATCTTTACAGGTAGCAATCCAAGCATGTTTCAAGAGTTTAAGAAAGAGATAACGAAAGAGTTTGAGATGACTGATATTGGGTTCATGTCTTATTACCTCGGCATTGAAGTAAAACAAGAAGATAAAGGCATTCTAATCACTCAAGAAGGCTATGCTAAGGAAGTATTAAGGAAGTTCAAGATGGATGACTCTAATCTAGTTTGCACACTAATGGAATGTGGAACCAGGTTGTCAAGGCATGAGGAAGGAGAAAAAACGGACTCAACACTCTATAAAATCTTGGTTGGAAGCTTGCGATACTTAACGTGTACAAGACCTGACATTCTATATGCGGTAAGAGTTGTGAGTCGATACATGGAAAACCCAATAATAACTCATTTGAAGGCAGCAAAGAAGATTCTTCGCTATATTAAAGGCACAACAAACTTTGGATTGTACTACGCTACTTCTGATAATTACGAGCTTGTTGGATATAGTGACAGTGATTAGAGTGGAGATATGGATGACCGAAAAAGCACAAGTGGCTTCGTGTTCTACATGGAAGATATAGCCTTCACATGGATGTTGAAAAAACAGTCGATTGTCACTCTTTCCACATGCGAAGCGGAGTATGTAGCTGCTACTTCATGTGTTTGCCATGCAATTTGGTTATGAAATCTACTAAAGGAGTTGAAACTGCCACAAGAGAAGCCGACCAAGATTTTCGTGGACAACAAATCAGCAATTGCTTTGGCTAAGAATCCAGTTTTCCATGATCAAAGCAAGCATATTGATACAAGCTATCACTATATTAGAGAGTGTGTCTCCAAAAAGGATATGCAACTAGAATACGTGAAGACACATGATCAAGTAGCTCATATCTTCACAAAGCCTCTCAAGCATGAAGATTTTGTCCGGTTGAGAAATCCGCTTGGAGTCGCAAATCAAATTTAAAAGGGGTGTTGAAATATTAAACTTGATTTGTTAATTTCTAGAAGTTTCTTATTATTAAAGTTTCTAGAATCTTCTTGTATTTAATAGAATTTGGAGAGAGCTCTAGAATTTTATATTAGTTGCTAGAAATAAGAATTATATAATAGTTATGTTTCTAGAGTTGTCAAAAAAGAAAGTTCTAGAGTTGTTAAATGAGTCATGTTTCTAGAATATTCTATATCTAGAATGTTCTATTGAGTCATGTAAATAGAGGATCTCTCTCCTCATTTTGTATCAATCAATCAATCAAGCAAGAAATAAATCATCAATAAATAAAAGTTTTCTACAATAAAATAAAATAAAAACTCCTCTTTCTTATATTCTCTCCCTTCTTTCTCAAAACTATCCCCTCCACGCAAACTAGTATCCTTCATGCCATGGATGATATGAGTGTGAAGACTAACATATCTAAATTTGTAGAATTTTTGTAATTTATTTGATTTTCTTTAAAGGGAGATGAATTATTTTATACTTGAGAATACACTTACACACCAAAACACACAGCTGTAAATCGACACAAAACAGCCAAAAGCACTCACACGCATTTCATACTCATGTACTCCTACGCAAATGCTCTGCCACAAGATGCACTAGGAAAATAAAACAGTTGGTGTACAAGCTCATAAACACACGCTCATGCATATTTATACTCACCTATCTACACACTATACCATGCACTCAGAACAATACAAGGCAATAGTAATATATACATAAATATACGCAGAAGCACCCACCAATCAACACAGTACTCAACAATATTGGAATGGGATTTAGTCGATTAGATCATAGGTATGTGAGTGATTCTTACTCACCTAAAATCGTGTTTTCTTCTTCCTCTGTATGTTGGTTGCGTACCTGTACAACTCACCATCCCCTCCACGTAACCCAATATCCTTCATGCTATGGATGTATATGCGTATGAAGATGAAAATATTTAAATTTAAAGATTTCCTACTTTATTTGATGTGTTTTAAATTTTTGATAGAGGTGGGTTGGTGGTTCCGTTGCTTCAGGTGGAAGGTGAATTCATAGGGGAAATCTCGCGTGAGTGTTTTTTCCATGAGTTAGATAAGATTCTGGAGCAAATATAATGAGCTTGGATAATAAACTATTGGGCTTAACTTTTTGGCAAGGCCGACGGGGTTGAATGGACCCCGACCATATTTTATTGCAACACCAAAGAGTACAAACACTAGCAACAAAATGAGCAAAAGCTCCATGAAAAACAGAGGAACAAGGTGCTACAAACACAAGGAAAACAACAAGACAAAGGAAAATGAACACAACAGTTACACTCAGTTACACAGGTTGTATTGCATCAATATACCAGGGTCATAAGTGAAGTGCAGATCCAAGGAACTTTTAATCTCAAGCATTATCCATAGCTTTAACATTGCAGTAACTTTCACATTGCTGGCATATAAAATTATAGTGTTTCGTTCCCTCCAAGCAGAATTGATGTAGCTTTTCAGCACCACAGTGAATATTATTTTTTGTTTTTCCCTTCCCCTCGCCTTAGCAAGGATACATTCCCACTCTCTCGATTTGTCTTGAGCAGGCACCGTACTATTTATCCTTATCATCACATTAGTCCAGATTTGTCTTATAGCAGAGTATTCAAAAAACAACTGAATAGTAGCCTCAGGTTGGACAGAGCAGAAAAAGCAGTGTAAGTTCAAATTCATTTCCATACTCACAAGTTTCACTTTAGTTAATATAGCTCTCTTCAGTACCACCCAAAAGTGAATGAGTTTCCACTCCTGTATTACATATGCAGATTGATCAAGCTTGATAGTGTAGTGACACCCTCGTATATTCCATGCTCCAATGGTCGACATCATTAAAGAACACGTGCATTGAGCATTTCAGTCTTCATTCTCCTAGTTACTGCATGCTTCGATGTCAAGTAATTAGGAATAGTTGTAGAAAGTGGAGTTACTTCATTGCTTGTTGAACCAGCAAAAGTGGAAGAGGTCTGTTGGGACAGAAATGGTTCGGTTGGGGATGAAAGAGATGGGGAGGAGTGGGCATGTAGTATAGGAGGGGGTTTATAGGCCTTAGGAGGTTGGATATTGGAGTAAGGATGTTTGAGTGATGTAACAGTTACAGGTTGGAAGGTTGAGTCAGCTGTGCATGTTTCCTGAACTTTGTGCATGTTCTTTTTTCCAATGACAATGTTGTTCTTGCCTTTACTCTTCTCGCTTTTTGTACTTGTCACGCTTGTACCTTCTTCATTTTCTTTTTCATTATGTGTTCCACTATCATTTATTCCATTGCTGATAGCTGTTGTTTTTCCTGTGATGTGTTCTTGGTGCTGTAATAATGCTGAGTTTTGAGTCTTAACTTGTTGCAAACTTTTGTTGCTTTGACTCCCTTGCATAATTTCCTTTTGATCTATACATGTAGTTTTACCCTCCAAATTTTGCATTTCACTAGCAGTTTTACCCTCAAAAATTCTCATTTCTTCGCCAGTTCCTCCATTCATTGTAACACCTTCTTTCTGTTCTTCCCTCATAATTTCAGTGTCTTCTAAACCAAGTAAAGCATCGAATTTGTTAGTTACAATGACATCATCAATCAACTCATCCACTGCTGTTTTTTCATTTTTCTTGGTTCTTATTTCAATGCTCATCTCTACTGTTGATGTCTGCCTATTGTTTACTTCACTTTCTCTGCTGCAGTCTTCATTCACTTTTCTTATTTCACTTTGCCCTCCTTCCTGCTCTATCTCATCAACCTTTTCATTCTTATGATCTTCACCAACTTTATTTATTACTTTTTCATTCTCTTCCATGTCCTTGTCACCTCTGATTATTTGCTTCTTTGTCTCCTTTATTACATTAACTACTTTCTTATTTTTCACTCGTTGCCACCTCCTGACATTCTGTTTTTGAATTGGTGTGTACTTTTTATTACCCTGGTCAGTGACTTCAGCATCCTCATTGTTTATCCTCCTTTCATTCTTCTTTGTCTCTGTCTCTCTAACGGTTTCACCTTTTTCTTTGTCGTCACAGCATTCAGTAGGATGTCCAAATTTTTTACAGAGCATACACACATCTGGTCTCCATTGGTACTGAACAAAGATTTTCTGAAAGCCTCCTTCAACAAGTTTAACCAAGAAATCATCTGGTAGTGTCTTATTTGGTTTTACTTCTATTAGGCATTTAGCATAGCTCAGTCTATTTTGCTTCTCTGTCATTTCATCCATACACAGTAACTTGCCTAGATGACTACACAGCCAGTTGATTCCAAGTGGAGACCACGCATATAAGGGGAGGTTGTACAGGTGAACCCAAACAGGAACAGCGGTGACAGAGCCTGAGATATTACTAACAGCAGCATCATAGGGTTTTATGATGAACATTTTATTTTTTATAAATACAGGGTCACTCTGAAGGATAGAACTTCTATCTTCATCACATGTAAAGTTAAACAAGAAAACTGTACCATCAGATTTTACTTTTACTGAGCCTTTAAGCTTCCAGATAGATTTTAGCTTCTGAATAACTGCCGTATACGATAGAGGCTTATCCAAGAAGAATCCAACCAAGGAATCATTCCATATCATTGCACCAGCTTCTAAGACTTCCTTCGGTGGCACTAGCATATTGTCTTCATATTCAGGAGAGAGATCAATAGGGATGTACTTCCCAGCATTTCTTGGTTTATGCTTAAATAAGGAAGTCCATCTCTGTTCACCAAGGTTTATGACATCAGAAGTGTCTGAAAAGGGGAGTAGAGGAGATCTAGAATGGTGTGGGTCAGGTGGGACAGGAGGCGGAGGAACTGGAGGAGAGGGTACAGAAGTGGAAGGTACAACAGAAGAGGGACAAGTCGAGGAGTCCAAGGTGGGTAGGCCTGGTTTGATGGGACAAAGTAGCGCCTGGTCAGGAGAGGACGTTGGAAGGACAGAACTGTTGTGGTTGATTGAGATGGTAGGGGCATGTGGAAGGACAAGGGGAAGGACATGGGGGAGGACGAGAGTTGCAGACATTGATTTACAAGTTTATTGTTTAAATTAATTGAAAACTTTGGGGACAGGGAGACTATGTCGCCCTGACCTTTGGTTAGACTGGTTTTATAGTGCCCAGACCACTCATGCCTCATACTTAGTGGCCGCTGGGAATCGATCCGGTGCCACTACAACAAGATGTAGCCACATCCACTAAGTCGTAAACCACTGGACCACTAGTACTTGGCAAAACTTTGGGGACAGGGAGACTATGTCGCCCTGACCTTTGGTTAGACTGGTTTTATAGTGCCCAGACCACTCATGCCTCATACTTAGTGGCCGCTGGGAATCGATCCGGTGCCACTACAACAAGATGTAGCCACATCCACTAAGTCGTAAACCACTGGACCACTAGTACTTGGCAAAACTTTGGGGACAGGGAGACTATGTCGCCCTGACCTTTGGTTAGACTGGTTTTATAGTGCCCAGACCACTCATGCCTCATACTTTGTGGCCGCTGGGAATCGATCCGGTGCCACTACAACAAGATGTAGCCACATCCACTAAGTCGTAAACCACTGGACCACTAGTACTTGGCACTATTGGGCTTAACTTATTTGAGCTTGAATATAAAATATTGGACCTTGAATTTTGTAAAGTAAACTGGTTTACATATATTTGTTTCCTTTATTTACGAACCAAATTTCTATTCAATAGAAATTTAATTTAAATAAAAACAACTATATTCTAAAATCACTATTTCTCACTAACTAATATTATATTTCTCCATCACTTCTATAAAATTATTATTTTCACAATTTAAATCCTTTTATTTAAATAATTTAAAAACTAATTTATTAAATAAATCTCAAAATCATAATTTAATGAGCTAAATTACTATTATTAACTAAAATTAATTGTTACTTAAAAATTAGGTTGTTATAAATTTCCCTACTTAACAAATTGCATCATCGCAATTTTCTGTAAGGAAAACCTGTAACAAGCTAATTATACCAATTTTAATCATATCATTTTCTATTTATTTTAAATAACAAACATTTACCCAACGAAAAATAACTTAACAAAATTACAAAACTCTTTATTTAGATAGTTCCTTCTTAAATGTCATATATATATAATACACATACATCTTTCAGAATTCCATTTTGCTCTTATTCAAACACTAATTAAATCCAAATTCTCCATTTGACAATACTTAAAATATTTTAACAAAACCAAAGTTTCGTCAATAAATTTCTACTAGAATCTCATTTCTTTATTTAATAAAACTGCTCTTTAATATACTGTTTAACTTTCAACATTTTATTATAAATAATTTTTTTAAAATACTATTTTACCAATTCTTTTCATAAAATCATGTAAACATTTTCTACTTTCTGAATTAATATCAGAAGAAAATTTAAACTTATTCTCAATTGTAACAAAACCATTAAATATACACACTTATATTTAAAAATCCACTAATACTGTCAAATAGAATCATGTTACCTTGTCCTCGCTTATTTATTTATAATAAACATACATCAATATTGAAATTTACTTTATTACTTTAATAAATACACACAAATTTCAGAACTAAATACAACATCAACAATTTCAAACTGCTAAACAAATATAAGAAGCTAAAATAAAACAAATATACTCAACGGAAACTAACTAATAGATTTTCCACTCTACACTCTGATCAAAATCTATCAAAACTCAACTACCGTATCAAATCAAACACAATAATATAATATTAAAACCATCCAAAATCATAAATATAAATACTACTGGTTGGACCAACTCCTTTCGTTCTTGCTACTCCAACCATTTTATACTTCATGCTTAAACGAAAAGAAATTAATTATATATTTAAATACATATATTTGTAAAAGCACAAATTTGTCCCTTGATGATTACCCCAGTAATCATCCAATATATATATATATATATATATATATATAATATAGAAAATTGCGCAACACACCTAAGGGTTGGGAACTCTAAGTCTCGTCTAAGATCACGACTCATGTCTCTGATATACAATGTATTATTCTGAACATACTCTAATACCAAAATGTGACACCCCACCTCTATACTTATACTATCCAAGAGTTTTACAGAATAATACTGTTAAATAATATAAAGACTGAAGCTATAAGGGGTACACATGTGAATATTTCATTGGACTAACACCGGTACATATTAAAACATCAAATAAATAATATATCTAAATGTACACAATATCGGCACAAAGAAATAATCACATGTGCCTTCAGGATAGAACAATACACAATAAACTGTAAATAATAGATATCACAGAGTCAGTCGAATCGATAACATATAATAATAGTACAATAGAGTTATAAGAGTACAACATAACTCAAAGTGTGAAATATCTTAATATAATATGATAAACAGTTTATATAAAGCTCAATGTCAAACTTATGTAGCGTATCAATGTTATATACATGTCATATAACAATTCTAATATAATCTACGCCCAATAAAAAACATGTTGGTCAAGTCTTCCTTGTATCTGAAATGTCTTGGACTGACATATGCAAGGTTTATAATTACAACTATTTAAAAGATTGATAAAGTATCTCATAACATAAATATCACCAAAACCATGTATAAAGGTATCGTTACACATATAAAACAATTCAGTAGAAAACAAGAATATTATCCAATAAGTGAATGCTCCATATAATAAAGCATTATCGTGGAAAACGAAATCATAGAGTAGATCGGACTAAAACATAGCTATTCCTTAATATAACATCATAAAATCTTATAATCAGTAGAAAATTTGAGATAGCGCATTAAATCATCCATACGATATCCAATATTATATAAATCACAAAGATAATCTACCATATTCCAAATTTCAATCAATAAACAAAGGCTGTCTCTAGAATATCAAATCAAAAGAGTACGAATATAATGGGGACTAACTACACTTTCGAAAAACAATCTCTACTATAACCAAATCATTGGATAGTGAATAATATATGTCAATCCACAACACATATATAACCCCGAACAAAGAAGGAAGACTGATAGCACACAGCATGCTCTAGGAACCTAGGGTCTACTAGTCTTTTGCTAATAGTCGGATCTATTCTTACAGTCTTCAGTTACCTTGATGGACATTATGACCCACATCCACCCATGGCTCTTCCATGGGAACCTTGGTTATGACCCTGCACTCGTCCCTATGGTGACATACTGCTGGCCTATGCGACACATGAGGCTACCAACTACTAATCCTGTGATGTGCATCGAATATAATAACCAACAATGGTGTTGCGGATCTAAGGCTTGACACCATATAAAGCCACCATGGTGGATACATGCCAATTGGTTCACTCATAAAACATAAAGGAAGCTAGACATAAGTGGATGACATATAATATCCATATCCTAAATCAACATACAACTCTAGATGTAAGATAATACATGGCTTTAATATCAGACTATAAAGTACTAGAGTTCCAATCTTATGCCATCACACGGCTCTACCCATTAGCCATCACATGACTATAATACTTATCGGATCGAGTATCATCACATACATGAGTAATGCAACGACCTGGATTTTTCGCCATTGATTTTGAATATTTAAATGGTTTAAATATTGGATTTTGAATTTTAATTTAGTTAGCAAGATTTTAGAACTAAAATTTCAAGCGATTGTGTAAAATTTTGAAATCGTCGATTTATTGAAATAGCGATCCGGAGAACAGTATCGAAATTCGACGAAACTAGTTCCATTGGATCCGTAATAGTGTATTATTGTCGGATTTTAAATTTTATAGCGTTTGGAGCTACTGTTCGGTCGTACGGAATAGAAAAGCCTGGAAATAATTTAATCGAAATTAAATTATATAGTCGATTTAAAAAGATATCTTCCATATACAACTGAAATGAGGCTTGAGGCTTGTTCCATTAGGTTCAGAATAGCGGTATAACATTATAAACGCCAACGGCATGCATCAATAGGGATTCGGGATTTCAAGATATGCTAAGCGGGATATTTTGGAAATAAAAATTTACATTTCAAATCAAGGTCAATTTATTTCATTTGAAATCCACCCTAACATTCACCTCAGTCACCCTAATCTTTTGAAACGAGCCTCCATCTCCTTCGTTTAAAATCGTGTACCCTTCTCTCTTCATCATAAGTTCAAAATCGAGAATCATTCCGAATGAATAAAAAGTAAATGGAAAACAATGACACACGATGAAATCTCGATCGAATAAGTGGAGACAACGCGACCCGGAGATAGCTGTCGCGAGGAGGGGGAGTCGTGTCATTCATGATAGTCGATATTAGGAATGTGAACTAGCGTTCGTGATTATATCACGTCAAAGTGCTCGCGCAGGCAAATTTTTGTAGTGTGCGACAAATATCTGGCAGCCACAACCTGAAAGAGGAGGGGAAAGCGCTGCTCTATATCGTGATAGGGAAGGATGGCTTGTGCGGGCGGTCATGGTGGAAAGTGGCGATTAGGATTGTAAGGGCAAGGCATGTTGAGTTCATTTGGGGGGGTCGTGAACTAATTCCGTTATCTGAGGCATTGGGCATGGCAAGGCAGAGCAATTTCCTGGTGGGGTTCGGTCATGTCTTGGGTGTCGTGTTATTTGCCGTTGGCTATAGTACAGTGTGGATGTTTCGATGATAAGGGTGGGTTCGAGGTTGTGCTGTTAGGGATGAGTGGAAATTAAGCTAACTAGAAAATTAAATCGTAATTAGTTTTATTAATTAGTTACAAATTTGAAATTGTTAACTAATATAATTCATAAATTTTTCATATTAGGTTCAAATTTACAAACACAAGTTATGTGGGATCTTGGCGATAAACATTTCAGAATGGAAATAAAATTTGAAAATTAGAACAATTAACAGATTCAGAAATCAAAGCGAGTAAATCTCACTCACTTGGATAATTGATGTTATTTTAAAATGGTTAAAATCAATTATTGATTGATTGGATGAATTGATGATTATTATTTTCACTTGGATGTCATATTATATATTGTAGTGTATATATTGGCAGTTGGATATATTTTCTGCCCATTGGAGCGGATGGGACCCTATGTGCCCTGCATAATAGTGGAAGATCCTATATTATTGCGATATTCCCCTCGAAGTGTGATTGATATTTTATATTGTATTAATATCCGTGGATGCAGAGAAACAGATTGGAGGGATCCAACTGGATTCCTCAAATTTTATTGATTGTTTTTCATATACAATAATATATGATGTGTTAGAATTATCTGTTATAGATTAATGTTGTGATGCGAATTATTGGATGCTATAGTAACATTGGCCTAACTTTTGGTATTTTAAATACCATAAATATTATTTTTGGAATTTGAAAGGATCTATAAGGAGATTTTGAATATAAAAATATTTATATCCAAATTTGGATTATTTTTAAGAAATTGATTTGGATAAAAACAATAATTAATCTTGGTTTGTATTTAACAATTCGTAAAAATATTTAAATAGAGATTTTAAAATAATTTATATAAAGGATTTTTAGATGATGGATTTTTAAACGATATTTCTAGAAAATATAAAAAGGAGTTGAAATCAATATTTTAAATAGATTTGTGAAATATATGGAATTTATTAAGGAATGGATTTATAAAATTAGATTTTATACATGAGATTAGTTTATAAAAAGTGAAGCTCAAGGGAGTTATAAATTTATAAACGATGTTATAAATAAAGGAAATCGATATCAAACAATAATTTGGAAATATAAAATTCATAGGGTGAATTTATATTAGGATATGGAAATATGGTTTAGGAAAAGTAGTGGATACTATTTTTGAAAAGTGAAAATTATTAAGGGGATCGGAATGAAAGCGATGTCTTGGGAATCGAGAGAAATTTATAAATTTAATTGGTTATTGAGATTTTAACAAAAAAAATATTTTTAGATTTAAGAAGTTAAGTTATTTTTTTAAAAGGGAAAGTTTATTTAACCAATTATGAATATTTAAGCTATTAGTAGCGAAATATTTCAAGTAGATTATTCAAATATTTACTATTTATACAAATAAATTCACGTGTTTACAATAAGCTTCGTAAACCAATTTGTTATTTGAAAATGAAATAGGGAATGAAGTATAAATGTCTATTAAAGTATTTTAAAATTTTAAAAAATTACTTATACGTGTTTAAAAAAAATAAACTATCATTCTTTAAAAATACTTATTATACATATATAGAGTTTTTGGAAATGATTTTAAATTATTTATAAACTCTCTCGCGATGTGGAAACAGATATGATTTTTAGAAGTTGTAAATGGATAGATGAGATTATAAGTGAGTATAATCGACTTTGGAAAATGTAAAAGGAATTAATATAAATTTCAAAAATGTAGGAGATAGGATGATAAAACTCCTAAGTATTGATATTAGAAACGACTTCGAAAAAGTGGATTATAATATTTTCCTAAGTGAGGAAATGAAGGTTTTTGAAAATATTTAGAGACGAAGGATTTATATCGAGATATTTTCTAAGTAATGGGTTATAAATCGAAGTTGGAAATATATCACTAAGTGTTAAAGTGAGGTACGTGCAGAAATATCCTGTTATGGAATCAAGTATTTGGAAATGTTTTCAAATATTGATAAATTTGAAAGAGATCTGAATATACATCTTTGTAAAGTTATTTTGAAATGAATGTTTCAAAGAATTATAAACAATGGCCTAGTGGCTGCTTATGGATGTATTTTGATAGTTTAATAATCGACTATCAATATTGGCCAATTTCATTGATCGTTTCGAAGAGACCGGGATTGGGCTTAATTATCCGAAAACTACTTCGATTCGGTTTGAACATTACGAATGGATATCGTGAAGATAGTAAAGATGGTGATTGGTTTGTCCAAACCTAGGACAACTCCTATGGATGAATGCTATCAAAATATCATCATTGGAGGACGATGAGCATTCTAAGTGAAATTGTTCTTGAAAGGTAAATGTAGCCTCAAGCCTCATCAACCAGGAATGACTAAAACAGGGGAGATGTAGCAAGGATAAGTTTGTCACACCAATTAGGGTATGTTATCATCTTTATTGATACCATCAGAAATATATATAAATTATGGATATGGCTGTACATGGAAAAGTGAGTGCTCAATTTTAAGGGTGGGAACACCCAGGGTGATAACATATTCGGTACTATCCAGGTTTGGGGTAGGCCGGTCTTCTGTGGTAGGGGATCTCGGCGAGGTCCTCGATACATTTTTCTAGAGGAGTATTGTGATGGATACCCAATAGCCCGGTCATGGTATGTAATCCATTCTCTAATATGTGCCTTTACGGTTTTGTTTGTAGAGCCCGGTATGCTAAAATTTAATTAACGTAACAATTTTGGCTATTTAAATAAGTATTTTTACTTAGACATTATTATAATATCACTGCATTTTCTATAAAATGTTTTGGTTATCGTAGGAGAAAACCCATCGTGTTTACGTGTGAGCAGTCTGACGAGATACCGTTGTTTTGGAAGGATTTTGATAAAAGCTGATAATTCAAATTGAGTGTGTTTTCTCACGCTGGTTTTCCTGACTGACTCGGGTGTTATTTTATTATAATGCTTGGGTCAGACCAAGTATTATAGATTCATGCTAGGATACAATGGAGCTCAGGAGATGAGCTGGATGACAGAGACGTAAACTCGTACTTGAGTATATTTGCTGTGTGTAGACTGTATAACTAACATTGGTGAGGCCAAGTTGTAGATAACTGTCCATATTGATGTATTGATTGTTGTACTTTGATGATTGTATATATATTGGTAGTTACGGATTCTCTTGTATAAAAATCTGTTATAATATATTTTGTTCTGTTGCTTTGTGAGATTCTATATTTATTTTTGTTTTTCCTCTATCTTTTCTTCTTCACCCCTAACAATCCACCTTTTTATACAATTTGAGTTGACATTTGAGGTTATATTGTCAGCTTAGACTTCACTGAAAAGTGGTTCGTTACATATAATCCCCATTTGTGTAACATTTACTTACAAAGAATAATCAAGCAAATAACATAATGGCATCCTATACCATCGCATTTTATTTGAATAATCATTCAATGCTTACAAACTACACTCGATCCAAACTAGGTTTATCTATATGACAAGTCCAATCAATAACTGAAAAGTGTTATCAAAAGTCTCATACCAGATGGTATCACCAAACTGTTTATTTAAATTCCTCGACACAAAGAGTTATAGCACAAAATCATATCAAAAATGTCCTTAACGTATCATATCAGAATCATCAATTAAACCAATATCAATGGTAAATCATTCATATCATCAGAATCAATATAAAGAAGATAAAAAATCAAAAAGTAATGTAAAATTGGATTATTCGAATAAATGTAAATAAATGAATCGTTACTTTATAATTAATCGTTCAAAACATATAATTTTTATACAAACAGTAAAGAGATGAATACATCTTCTAGAAATTATTATCTAAACTAAAAGGAATGGAAAATAATAATTATTTATTCAAGAATTGAATAGATAAATAACTGAACTAAATGTAATATACTCTTTATAAATAATAATAAATTCTTAACCCTTTTAAAAATTAATAAATATTAATTATTGATTTTGGAAAACTTATTCTAAATTCCTAGAATAATTTTATAAAGCTGTATATTACATATATTGGCTCGATTTTCTAGCAAATGAAGAAAGAATGAAGCAAAGACAAGCATGGGTATAGGGACATAATTACCGAACCAAACGTCGACATGTCATACCAGATGTTTGGTCCAGCATCCTATGGTATTGTGACAGCCCGCAAATCCGTACCCTTGAATCAACACTATCCTACCTCTATTAACTCAAGTGGCACAGAATTATGAACCATTAGGGTTAAAGAAGAAGAGATAGAAGAAGAAGAAACTGAACAATATCAGAATCTCACAGTCGCAGCGGAGTAAAATATAATAGTAAATATAGAACTTTACACAAAATGAAAACTATCACTGTTTTATACATCATATCATCAGAGTATCACATACAACAACCAATACCAATCAGACCTACCATACAATCACAGCAGCGGATATATATATATATATATATATATATATATATATATATAGGTACATATAATACGTCTCGGACTCCAGCTCCTCTCCTGCTCCATAGCATCCTGACCTGAACATATAATACTCGGTCTGACCCGAGCATTATAATGAAATAACACCCTAGTCAGTCTGGAATACCAGCTGATAATAATGCATCCAAATTGATTATTAAAGTTTCAAAAATCCTTTGAAAACAAAAGCATCTTGTAAGACCACGCCACATATAAACATGTCGGGTTTTTACCTTACGATAGCTAAAACACACTTTTTATAGAAATCCTCTGATATTATAATAGGGTCTATTTACAAATACTTATAAAATAGCCGAAATTGTTACATCTATTAAATTCCAGCTACTAGCCACAAAAGTGGGTAATACAACCAAAACTCGTACAAGGCTCGTAGGGAGAATGGATTTCCAACAATGACTAGGCACCGGGGTAGCACCTGTCACAGTACGGGGCCTAGATCACCGTACCGAGGATTACTCCCTTCATCCCCTGCAACACAAGGCCGGAACCATTCCTTACTGAACAGTCCCGAACAAGATAAACCCCGTGGTTGGCGCGACCAACCACCCACTAAGCCGAAATATAAAGGGACGTCTAGACAGGGGAAATATCTTGTCCTGCTTAGGCATGACCCACCTAACCTTGCTGCATATCCCCTGATTTTCAGTCATTCCCGGTTGATGAGGCTTGAGGCTAAGCGTTGCCTTTAGAACGTTTTCACTTAGAATGCCCATCGTCCACCTGACGATGTTTCGCAAGCATTCGTCCATATAAGTCCGTCCCGGGTTCGAACGGAACCGAAGGCACTACTCCTACTACATCCATTTTGGAAATATCCTCAGGATTAGTAGCGACTAGCCCTTGCACTTCACTGCTCCATCTTCGACTCCGAAAACGTTTTTCGCACGAAACGTACAAATCGGATCGAAGTGGTTTTCGAGAAATAAATCTCGATCCCGGTCTCTTCGAAACGATCAACGCAGTTGTCCAATATTGATAGTCGGTGATTTAACTATCAATTTATATTCATAAACATCCATAAACATCCATCACACAATAAATAATTCCCATATTATTTATTTACCCAAATATCTTTACAAGATATATTTCCAAAGTTTCAAAACTCATTTGAAAACAATTTCCCAAAACTCTTCCTTTACAAGGTAAATCCTTTGCCATATATTTCCATTGGAATAACCAAGTTCAAAACATTTAGAATTAAAACAGTAAAAATACTTTATTCTGAAATATACTTTAAAATATGTAACTTTACTACTAATTATTTACTAAAAATATAGTTTAAAAATATTTAAAGTTAAACCATTTATTAGGATATAAATCTTGATTTTAAATAAGGGTTTTAGTTTAAACTAAACTTATAAGTAGAGTTTTTTAAAAGGCTAATACTAATTTCAATAACTTAGTTCAAAACTAGTCTTCTGAACAAATCCATTTGTAAAAATAATTATTAAGATATTTATAAAATTTACTTTTGCTAATTTATAATAGTTACTTTTGAAAATAAATATTTTCAAACACTCTTTTAAACAAGCTTGAATTTTTAAAGCTTTTTTATAAAATCAGTTTAAACTCGAACTTGGTTTTCCTAGGGAACTCATTTCCACTTAAACATCACAGAAATCCTTCTCACAATTTCTGTCAATTATTTCAATTCAGGTTTATATTTTAATAACATAATCTTATTTTCCCATTTATCAACTAATAACTTTTCTCTTTGTTTATCATTCCAGATTTACCAATTTTCAATTTTCATTCCAAATGGATTTCAAATTTTAATTCTTTTAAATTCATTATTTAACAATATCTTTTATTTCTCTAAAATTCAATTTATCCATTTATAATTAAATTCTGAATTTATAGTTTATCCAACCATATTCTTTATTTCTTAAAACCCAAATTTTGTTCCTTTAAATTCTTTATATAACAATTTCTTTTATTTTCTTAAACCCCAATTAATCCCGTTTACAATTAAAATTCAGGATTTATATTTATTTCAACAATATCGCAGTACAATTTAAACTCAGATTTATCAATCACAATATGAAAACAGACCACAACATCAATTATAAAGATAATTATTATAATGTGAGGAATTCAGTTGGATCCCTCCAACCTATTTTCCCTACATCCACAAATATTAGCACAACGCATATATATATATATATATATATATATATATCAATCCAGACTAAATAAGAACAATAATATTCAACCAATCACACAGATATTTAAATATTTATTATTTAAATCAGCCAATATCCAGATGTGAGTGAGAATAACTCACCTTGAGTTTCGGCGAGCGTTCGAAATTCAAATTAAACCGAACGACGTTCGATTCAACTCAAATTTCTACTTGCTCGGAATGAATCCGGAACTGCACCATCGCGTAATGCTCGTCTCTGCGATTCCAACGCCGTAAATCTCGTCAAATTCTGATTACATATGAAATAGATATGAATTTTATAAGTTTTGAAAACTAAATTTAAAACAATTTTCCTTTTTTTTTATTTATTACCCAAGCAATATACAGGCCGCAAGATCTAGAAGAAAAATCAAGGCCGCACGAAGCAAACACCCATCTTCCTTAACACGCACGCGACAGACCAAACCGAACCCATCAACGCATATTAGGGTTCGAGGCCGCTCCTTCCACGACGAGATGTAGCTCGATCGAGTACTACCAGAATGAACGCCTAGGCGCTCTCTACCTATGGCCGTGACTTCGCCACACTTGGTCACCCCTAGGTGACGCGACTCCCCTTTGAACGCGCGAAGAACGCGACTGCCTCATGCCCCCCACGCTCCACTAAACTCGATCTCGACCGTACAGATGTGAAGAGCTCGCCATGCTCTTCCATCTTCGTGTTGAAAGCATCTGCTATTAACGAGAGGATAAGGAGAGACTGAGAGAGGAAAATCGACGCGTTTCGGCCATTGAAATGGTGGTAAGCGGCTGCCTGAAAGAAACTAGGGTTTCGTTTGTTTAAAACGTATATATATATATACGTATATACTTATTAATTTAATATTAAATTCACTTCAAACGAACATTCTCGAACGAAACCCAATTCACACGTGACGACTGGCATTCCTAGGGTTTTTCCGTGTTCCGGACACAATGTAACAGGTTTTGTAAGCTAATTCGGTCATATGTGCGAGTTACGGGATTAAACGATCAATTTCAAATTAAATCGGTTAAATCGATTTCTAAGCGTTACGAGCTGCCACGGTCAAACGACAACTCCGCTTGCTACGAAAATTGAAATCCGATAATAACTAACTATTACGGATCCAATGGAACTAGTTTCGTCGAATTCCGATACTGTGCCCCGGAAGGCTATTTTAACTCGTCTATTTAATCGGGCGATTTTCAAAATTGACGAAAACGCTTGAAATTTCATTTTTAAAACTTTATTATAACTCGTATAAAATTTATATTCACATTAAAAATCATTTTGGCTCATTCCAGACTAAAATCTGATTAATGGCAATATTTTATTATTAAATTTTATTATTAAATTAATATAAAATTCCAAATTCAATCTATCGCCAATTAATTCCCTCCAACGGTCCAAAATGATAATTCAAATCCAATTAGACTCGAAATAAACTTTAGAATCAAATTTTATCTCCATCTACTCTCAGAATTACTTATTTACCCCCAATTCTAATATTCATTCATTATTATTCAAATTTCAATTAAATTATCGTATATAAAGTCTTAATCAAGTTTATTAATGTAACCAAATCTTTTATATCATAATTCGAATTTATAATCCATATTAACATTTAAAATGAATTAAATGTTCAAATTTAGCGACCCAAAATTCCGGGTCGTTACATTCCTTCCTCCTTATAAAAATTTTGTCTCCGAAATTTGCTAAGGTAGAAAATACCCTTCAACCCATTTACTTACCCAATTTGCTTAGTTAAAAGCTTATATTTACTTTCCTAAAATCCTTTAGCTTAATCCCAAACTCATTTGCTTCATTTACTCTAAGTCTTTAATTTTTTTAACTTATAACTTTCCAAGTTAATTACAAATTTTCAAAATTCCCAAAAAATTTCTAACGTCCAAAATTTTCGGAAAATTTTGGCAGAGTCTCCCATGTACGGAGGAGCTTTCGCGATATCGCGATACAGATAAATATATATACATCAACCCACATGGTCGGAAACCAAAATTTATCTCAATATATATATCATTTTCCCAATTATATTTGCGTAGGCGTACCTTTTAAGCATATTTTAATGCAAGCGGCTAAAATTTTAGCATATATGCGCTCCAACTCTCTCAAACGTCTTCTATACCTGTACTAAACTCAAACAACTTATCAGTTTTCAAAGATATGAGCATTTTAATCAACATTTCCAATCTAAATGTAAGCCAACATATCCATTTCATAATCCAAACAATAATTTGCATGGTTTCATAAGTAAACCATATTTTATAGCATGCATAAAGTTTCCTTTCTAATTCCAAATTCCATTTTATTTCACACAAAAGATTTACAAACAAGCTTCACCATTCCAATTCGTACTTTATAAATTTTTTTTTTGAATTGATTTACCAAGCAAGTTTTATTTCAATTTGCAACATTTTCCTTTCTATTATAATTCACTTATATTTATACTCAAACCCATTTATTAAGATTTTAGCCCATTCTACTTTCATCCAACCAAACTTCATTTTACTTCACTTAAATGATTTAGGTTCAAGTTTACCATATGCCTTACTTACATTTCTTTATTTTACCTTACATTCCCAATTTTATTTACAATCAATTTTATTTTAAACTTGAAACATTTGCATTTCTTTCATGATCTATTTCCATTCATATGCAAAATCACTTAATAACATGTCAATCCATTCCAATTAATTCAAAAACCAATTATTTGCTTACTTTAAACTATTTATCTTCATTTACCACAATTCGAAAAATTTACAATGCAAATTTGCATGTTATTCATGGAATAACCCATTACTTAAGCTTATAATAGTTTTAAAATTAATTCCCACTTAGATTCATATTAATTTATAAAATTCTGCATGATTCACAATCCAAGTATTCTTATTCCATTTCAATTATTAAATCAATCCTTATTCACACTTTTCAAATTTATTAATCATTTTAAGTTTAAGTTTATTATATTATTATTACTATTACTATTTTTTTTTCATAGTTATATAAGTCATTCCATTCTTATTTACAACTCATATATTCTTTCTTCATCACAATAACTATCTTAAAAGTCATTTGCTTGCATTCAAAATTTTATTGTCCAAACAAATTTCATTTAAAGCTATTTCACAAGCTTAAAAATAACCATCTCATCATCTTTCTTAAATGATTTCAATTCCATAATATCTCAATTTGTTTCCATTTTAATTGATTCTTACCAAAACAAACCATTTACAAATTTTAATCCCACTAGCTTAAACATTCAGCTTAACCACAATTATTTAATTTGCTTAAGCTTTCTTTACAATATCTCCATTATATTCTTATAAATCAAATTTTTATTTTCATTTGATTCTCATCCAAATCAAATTCCAATTCATTAACAAACTTTAATGCACTTTGCCTATTTATTAAATCCATTTTAGACTTATTTTATTAGCAAAGAAACCATTTTAAATTATTTCTCACTTCATTATTTGTTACCACCAATTTAAATCCCATGCTACAGTTGGATTTCTATTTACCCTCCAAATTTTGATCAATTATCAAAATTCTATTCATTACAATAAACAAATTCCATTTAATTGTAATTCAATTAGTCTCCAGCCTAATCCATATTAGGTTCTAATTCACTTCCTCAATTCACTCTAAATTCATTTATAATATCACCCTTTTTCCCGATTATTTCATTTAGCAAATTTAAATTTTTTTCAATATTATTTATTACCCAACTGAAATTTAATTTCAATTCTATTATCAAAACAAATTTCAGTTTTCTCATTCATAAGTCCAAGATTTATTTGCTAATTTAAGAACATCCACCTTTATATTCTCACCTTGCTTCATTACACTTCACATTTCATTTATGGTTAAGTTTTGAATTTGCCACATCATTCAACTCTTTCCATTAATGAATTGCAATTTCACTTCCATTCAAGAGCTTAGATTGCTTACTTAAGTCCATTTCCATCTTATAATCACAAGTTTCAATTATAACACTTAATAACTTAAGAATATGAATTTCTTTATGCAATTATAAGCAATTTACATTTCACCTTTATATCTAATTTAATTTAATTCTAATTCATTTAGATTCAATTTCAAATACTCAAATTTAATTTTCCATATACAAATCCAAGACTTATTTACTAACTTAAGTTCATTCGCTTCTTTTATATCTCACTTTACATTATCTCAATTTACATTTCTTTTCAGATTAAGTCTGAATTCACCATACCATTCAACTATTTCCCAATTCGGATTATAATTTCATTCTTATTTATATAAGTTCACCAACTTATTTATTTTAAAGCTCATATTGCTCATTGAATCCATTTACAGCATATAATCACAATTTCAAATTATAATTTTTCAATCTTAATCCTTTGCAAATTTTAAATCCACACTTTCGGATTATAAGTATAGCACTTAATAGCTCATGGGTATAACTCATTTCTCAATGACTCACAATTTCAAGTCATCTTACATTTCAATTTAATCCAAACCAATTTAATTCTGAGCTCAACTTATTTAACTTATCCCAAGTTAAATTCAACTTTCCATTCATTTCAATAATTTCATTTACTTCCATTCACTTACGTTAAATTTAATTTCAAGATTAAATTTTTCATTCTTTCCTTCTTATTATTATCAACTTCACTTAATTAATTCAATAGTTAATTTATTTTAATTTTACACATTATTTAAATATAATTTTCCAGAATTTAAATTTACCCGGTTTTATTTCCAAATCATTTTGAAATATATCAATATACATACCTATTTGGTATATCAATCAAATCTCCCGATTTTTCCCAAACACTTGGTTTTGTTAAAACAAATTTCTCTTTGGAATTTATAAAACCACTTGTATACCCAACAAGTCCAAACAAATATCATAACCAACCACTTTGGTAGCAATCCATCACTTTAGAAACTCGAAAATGAAATCTAATGATGTGGCCAGCATCATCAGGATTATTTTCCAGCGACTGAAGTGAGTTCAATGCTTCCTTACTTTTTCAAATTCATTTCAAAATAGTTTTCCATTCAAACATATTACCCAAATCAATATTACAGTATACCCTTCAAACACCTTAGCAAACATTTCAAACTTTCCCAGGATTTTCCATTTCCAAATCCTTATTTCCATACATTTAAAATTCTTTCCAAAACTTCCGGGATTTAAATTCTGGTCCAATTCAGATTTAGTTATTCTTCCTTTTATATAATTTATATTGCAAAATTTTATTTTCATTATAACTATTTCAAATTTCAGATTAAATTTTAGATTCTGATTTGATTTAGATATTAACAACCAATCATCCAAATATATATATAATAATTTCAGAAAATTATTTCTTTTATATCAAACTATAATTTTGGGTAAAATTATTTCATTTACAAACCTTTAAAAACAATACTATGTCGGTTTATCTTGTTTAAGAGTTTAGAAACCCCTATCGATACGGTTGTACTTCCCGCACCGACCAGAATTCATAAACTCTCAACCGATAAATCAACACAGTATGAAAACAATTTTATATTCATTAACAAGTACGCTCTCATAGCTATTAATACGCTCAACTCATTATAGAGTACTATTGACTCTATTTAATGAGTAATTTTCCCCACCAAAGCCTAGGTTGTCGCCAACCTAAGCTGTGATACCAAGTGTGACAGCCCGCAAATCCGTACCCCTTGAATCAACACTATCCTACCTCTATTAACTCAAGTGGCACAGAATTACGAACCATTAGGGTTAAAGAAGAAGAGACAAAAGAAGAAGAAACTAAACAATATCAGAATCTCACAGTCGCAGCGGAGTAAAATATAATAGTAAATATAGAACTTTATACAAAATGAAAACTATCACTGTTTTATACATCATATCATCATAGTATCACATACAACAACCAATACCAATTAGACCTACCATACAATCACAGCAGCGGATATATATATATAGGTACATATAATACGTCTCGGACTCCAGCTCCTCTCCTGCTCCATAGCATCCTGACCTAAACATATAATACTCGGTCTGACCCGAGCATTATAATGAAATAACACCCGAGTCAGTCTGGAATACCAGCTGATAATAATGCATCCAAATTGATTATTAAAGTTTCAAAAATCCTTTGAAAACAAAAGCATCTCGTAAGACCACGCCACAAATAAACATGTCGGGTTTTTACCTTACGATGGCTAAAACACACTTTTTTATAGAAATCCTCTGATATTATAATAGGGTCTATTTACAAATACTTATAAAATAGCCGAAATTGTTACATCTATTAAATTCCAGCTACTAGCCACAAAAGTGGGTAATACAAACAAAACTCGTACAAGGCTCGTAGGGAGAATGGATTTCCAACAATGACTAGGCACTGGGGTACCACCTGTCACAGTACGGGGCCTAGATCACCGTACCGAGGATTACTCCCTTCATCCCCTGCAACACAAGGCCGGAACCATTCCTTACTGAACAGTCCCGAACAAGATAAACCCCGTGGTTGGCGCGACCAACCACCCACTAAGCCGAAATATATAAGGGACATCTAGACCGGGGAAATATCTTGTCCTGCTTGGGCATGACCCACCTAACCTTGCTGCATATCCCCTGATTTTCAGTCATTCCCGGTTGATGAGGCTTGAGGCTAAGCGTTACCTTTAGAACATTTTCACTTAGAATGCCCATCGTCCACCTGACGATGTTTCGCAAGCATTCGTCCATACAAGTCCGTCCCGGGTTCGAACGAAACCGAAGGCACTACTCCTACTACATCCATTTTGGAAATATCCTCAGGATTAGTAGCGAATAGCCCTTGCACTTCACTGCTCCATCTTCGACTCCGAACACATTTTTCGCACGAAACGTACTAATCAGATCGAAGTGGTTTTCGAGAAATAAATCTCGATCCCGGTCTCTTCGAAACGATCAACGCAGTTGTCCAATATTGATAGTCGGTGATTTAACTATCAATTTATATTCATAAACATCCATAAACATTCATCACACAATAAATAATTCCCATATTATTTATTTACCCAAATATCTTTACAAGATATATTTCCAAAGTTTCAAAACTCATTTGAAAACAATTTCCCAAAACTCTTCCTTTACAAGGTACATCCTTTGCCATATATTTCCATTGGAATAAACAAGTTCAAAACATTTAGATTTAAAACAGTAAAAATACTTTATTCTGAAATATACTTTAAAATATGTAACTTTACTACTAATTATTTACTAAAAATATAGTTTCAAAATATTTAAAGTTAAACCATTTATTAGGATATAAATCTTGATTTTGAATAAGGGTTTTAGTTTCAACTAAACTTATAAGTAGAGTTTTTTAAAAGGCTAATAATAATTTCAATAACTTAGTTCAAAACTAGTCTTTTGAACAAATCCATTTGTAAAAATAATTATTAAGATATTTATAAAATTTACTATTGCTAATTTATAATAGTTACTTTTGAAAATAAATATTTTCAAACACTCTTTTAAACAAGCTTGAATTTTTAAAGCTTCCTTTTTATAAAATCTGTTTAAACTCGAACTTGGTTTTCCTAGGGAACTCATTTCCACTTAAACATCGCAGAAATCCTTCTCACAATTTCTGTCAATTATTTTAATTCAGGTTTATATTTTAATAACATAATATTTTTTTCCCATTTTTCAACTAATAACTTTTCTCTTTGTTTATCATTCCAGATTTACCGATTTTCAATTTTCATTCCAAATGGATTTCAAATTTTAATTCTTTTAAATTCATTATTTAACAATATCTTTTATTTCTCTAAAATTCAATTTATCCATTTATAATTAAATTCTGAATTTATAGTTTATCCAACCATATTCTTTATTTCTTAAAACCCAAATTTTATTCCTTTAAATTCTTTATATAGCAATTTCTTTTATTTTCTTAAACCCCAATTAATCCCGTTTACAATTAAAATTCAGGATTTATATTTATTTCAACAATATCGCAGTACAATTTAAACTCAGATTTATCAATCACAATATGAAAACAGATCACAACATCAATTATAAAGATAATTATTATAATGTGAGGAATCCAGTTGGATCCCTCCAACCTATTTTCCCTGCATCCACAAATATTAGCACAACGCATATATATAGATATCAATCCAGACTAAATAAGAACAATAATATGCAACCAATCACACAGATATTTAAATATTTATTATTTAAATCAGCCAATATCCAGATGTGAGTGAGAATAACTCACCTTGAGTTTCGGCAAGCGTTCGAAACTCAAATTAAACCGAACGACGTTCGATTTAACTCAAATTTCTACTTACTCGGAATGAATCCGGAACTGCACCATCGCGTAATGCTCGTCTCTGCGATTCCAACGCCGTAAATCTCGTCAAATTCTGATTACATATGAAATAGATATGAATTTTATAAGTTTTGAAAACTAAATTTAAAACAATTTTCCTTTTTTATTTATTTATTACCCAAGCAATATATAGGCCGCAAGATCTAGAAGAAAAATCAAGGCCGCACGAAGCAAACACCCATCTTCCTCAACACGCACGCGACAGACCAAACCGAACCCATCAACGCATACTAGGGTTCGAGGCCGCTCCTTCCACGACGAGATGTAGCTCAATCGAGTACTACCAGAACGAACGCCTAGGCGCTCTCTACCTATGGCCGTGACTTCGCCACACTCGGTCACCCCTAGGTGACGCGACTCCCCTTTGAACGCGCGAAGAACGCGACTGCCTCATGCCCCCCACGCTCCACTAAACTCCATCTCGACCGTACAGATGTGAAGAGCTCGCCATGCTCTTCCATCTTCGTGTTGAAAGCATCTGCTATTAACGAGAGGATAAGGAGAGATTGAGAGACGAAAATCGACGCGTTTCGGCCATTGAAATGGTGGTAAGCGGCGTCCTGAAAGAAACTAGGGTTTCGTTTGTTTAAAACATATATATATATATATATATATATATATATATATATACGTATATACTTATTAATTTAATATTAAATTCACTTTAAACCAACATTCTCGAACGAAACCCAATTCACATGTGCCGACTAGCATTCCTAGGATTTTTCCGCGTTCCGGACACAATGGAACAGGTTTCGTAAGCTAATTCGGTCATATGTGCGAGTTACGGGATTAAACGATCAATTTCAAATTAAATCGGTTAAATCGATTTCTAAGCGTTTCGAGTTGCCACGGTCAAACGACAACTCCGCTTGCTACGAAAATTGAAATCCGATAATAACTAACTATTACGGATCCAATGGAACTGGTTTCGTCAAATTCCGAGACTGTGCCCCGGAAGGCTATTTTAACTGGTCTATTTAATCGGGCATTTTCAAAATTGATGAAAACGCTTGAAATTTCGTTTTTAAATTTTTATTAACTTTATTATAACTCGTATAAAATTTATATTCACATTAAAAATCATTTTGTCCATTCTGGACTAAAATCTGATTAATGGCAATTTTTATTATTAAATTCTATTATTACATTAATGTAAAATTCCAAATCCATTCTATCACCAAATAATTCCCTCCAACGGTCCAAAATGATAATTCAAATCCAATTAGACTCGAAATAAACTTTAGAATCAAATTTTATCTCCATCTACTCTCAGAATTACTTATTTACCCCCAATTCTAATATTCATTCATTGTTATTCAAATTTCAATTAAATTATCGTATATAAAGTCTTAATCAAGTTTATTAATGTAACCAAATCTTTTATATCATAATTCGAATTTATAATCCAATTAACATTTAAAATGAATTAAATGTTCAAATTTAGCGACCCAAAATTCCGGGTCGTTACAGGTATACTGGACCAAGTATCAGGTCCGACATCCTTAGATATGCCGAACCAAATATTTGGTCCGGTATCTTCTAATATGTCGGACTAAATATTTGGTGTGGCATTCTCTAATATGCCAGACCAAATATCTAGTCCGACACGACACATCCATCACCGAACCAAACATTTGGTCCAGCACGCAAACATGTCGGATTAAATGTTTGATCCAGCAAATAAGGTACACCAGCGTAGAATCACCGAACCAAGCCAAAAAGGACAATCAGTCCAAACAACTTCCTGAGCCAAATGCCGATCCAGCTGTTCCTAACTCAAATGCCGAACCGAACTCAAGAAGCTATAACTTCTTCTCCGCACTTTATAACCCCACTCTATAGATACCAGAGCTTCTCAACAACAATGGGGACAGATTTTGGGAGAAAAGAGGGAAAACTCTACTGAGACTCAGTCACTCTAACTACTTTCAATTTTTACTCTTTTCGAACAAACTTTTATTTGTAACCAAATCAAAGTATGAATAATAAGGTGGATAGTGGATGTAGGCACATTCTGGCCGTACCACTATAAAATCCTATGTGATTTACTTTCCTTAACTGCTTTCTGATTTATGAGCCTGTGAATTGTTCTATGACTGCAAAAATTATCCTTTAACATGTTGGAACATTAAAAACTCCAAATCAATCAACCTAAATGTGATCTAGCGAAAATCGAATTTAGAGGTGTTTGTCCAATTTTGTGCAAACATTTTTGGTGTTTTCACTGAAAAATCGACATAGAGAGCCTAACTCATGTATCCGTTCACCTTACAAGCCTTAACTCGGTATTAGAACATGGCTCCCTCTAGGTGCAATGCCGATGTGGGTAAGAATGCAACCGCTGCAAGTACACTCAACCCCATCTAAGAAGATCAAGAAAACCCAGCTACCCACTCTCAACCTCCACACTCAATTGCCACCCGAGAAGACCTAGATAGGTTTATGAATGAGATGACTGATCGCTTCGCTGCCCAACAAAAAGCTTTAATTAACCAACTCATGACATGCTTAAGAGTCATGGAGGAATCCACTCACAACATTGAATCTCGAGGTGAGTCTCAATCTAGAGAGTCGCGTAGACGGAACCGCAGGACATGAATTATTATCGTTTATGGACGCATATTCAGGATACAACCAAATCCCCATGCATGTGCCGGATCAAGAACATACTAGATTTACCATGAATCTGGGCCTATATTGCTACTATGCCATGCCTTTCGGGCTTAAGAATGTTGGTGCTACTTATCAATGTCTAGATAATAAGATGTTTGAACAACAAATTTGTCACTCCATGGAAGTCTATGTCGACAACTTGCTGTCAAATCAAGAAGAGCAACAGATCATCTGAGCTACCTAAACGAGATGCTTAGAATATTGCGCACCAGATGAAGTTGAACCCTTTGAAATTCTCTTTCGGTGTATCTTCGGGAAAATTCTTAGCCTTCATTGTGCACGCTATAAAAATAGAGGCGAACCTCAAAAAGGTACAAGCTTTGAGAGACGTCAAAATCCCAGCCGCGCAAAGGGACATGCAGAGCCTGAATGGGAAGGTGGTCGCTCTGACTAGGTTTATATCCAAGGACATAGACAAGTGCGTCCCGTTCTTCGAGGCCCTCAAAAGGGACAAGGGAAAGTTTGAATGGACCGATGAATGCTACCTAGCTTTCCAAAGTCTGCTGGAACACCTACAGAGGCCAGCAGTGCTCTCCACTCCAGTAAACGGAGAAAACATCTACCTATACATGGCTGTATCCTCCCATGCACTAAGTACCACATAATACGAGAAGATGATCATATCCAAAGATCGGTATACTTCACTAGCAAGAGATTCAAGGGGCATAAGTTAGGTACTCGAAGGCTGATAAATTGGCCTACTGTCTACTCATAGAATCCTGGAAATTACAGCATTACTTTCAGTCACATTCCATTAGAGTTATAATGAATCAATCTTAGAGACAATTTTTTCACGAGCCAGATATGTCAAGACGCCTACTAAAATGGTGCATCGTGCTGATACGACATCACTTATCATCCATGCACAACAATTAAAGGGCAAGCCTTGGCTGATTTCATAGCAAAGTACACAATGTAGGATAAGGAGATAGCGGTCGGAATTGAGGAAACAGTCAAGTGGAATATGTTTGTTGATGGAGCATCGAACGAGCTTGGCTCGGAGGCAGGAGTCGTGATCATCATGCCCTGAGGAAGGAAGTTAAGCTACGTACTAAAGCTAGAGTTCGCTACAACTAATAACAAAGCTGAATAAGAAGCAGTGATAGTTGGCCTACAAATCACTAAATAGGTAGGAGTTAAGTGAATATGCATACACATTGATTCACAATTAATTGTGAACCAGATCCTTAGGGAATTCCAGGCTCGTGGACAAAAGCTTGCGTCTTACCTGAAGAAGATAAAAACCCTTTTGGATGAGCTAGATTACTATGTAATAAAACACATCCCTCGAGAGGGAAATCAATAGGCAGATGCCTTCGCCAAAGAGGCTAGCATGAGAACTGACCCAATGCTGGGAACAACCCCCGTCATGAGACAAGCCTCACCGAGTTTCGAGTGTTTACAAATCGTGCTGATCATGGGCAGTAACGAGACATGGATGACCCGCATCATCAGATACTTGCAAGAAGGTGTCTTACCAACAGATCAAAACGAAATCAGAAAAATCCTAAGGAAGGTATCTCGCTACAACATCCAGGACGACATTTTATACCGTCATGGCTTTTCCAATCCAATACTAAGGTGTGTAGCCGGGATGGAAGCAAAAGATATCCTTAACAACATACATCAAGGAAGTTACAGCGACCACACCGGAGGGCGAACTCTAGCAAAAAAGATCCTGTGCTATGGATACTTTTGACCCACACTGAACAAGGACGCGACCGAGTTTGCTAGGAAGTGTGACAAATGCCAAAGATTTTCCAAAATCCCGAGATTGCCACCTTCTGGTTTAATCCAGATGGTCATCCTCTGGCCCTTTGTCGTCTAGGGAACTGATTTGGTCGGGAAACTCCCAATGGGTCGAGGAGGAAAAAAATATGCTATAGTGGTAGTGGATTATTTCACAAAATGGGTGGAACGGAGCCTTTAAACAAAATCTCATCTGCCAAAGTGATAAACTACCTAATATGTAACATCTTGTGTAGATACAGGGTGCCGTAGAAAATCATATCAGATAACGGACTTCAATTCGAAAGTGAAGAATTTTCAATTGGTGCTATGAACATAGGATTGCCTAAAGCTTTTCAGCTATAGCATATCCCTAGGAAAACAGACAAGTCGAAGCAGTGAACAAAGTGTTAAAAACACTAATCAAGAAGAAGCTAGAAATGTCCAAGGGTGCATGGGTCAACAAATTGCCTGCTGCTTTATGGGCATGCCGAACTTCTTATAAAACCGCGGTAGGGCACACGCCATTCGCATTAGCATACAGAACCGAGGCTATGCTCCCTGTCGAAACTACTGTCCACTTGCACCGCAGGATGCATTACAATCTGAAAGAAAACGAGGAGCTCTTGAACATGTATTTTGACCTGATCGAGGAAATAGAAACGATGCCGCTCTCAAAGCCGCCGCCCCTAGGAAAAAGGTGGCAAGGCAGTACAATTCTAAGGCGAAGCCCCGAACGCTGCAAGGAGGAGACTTGGTACTCAAACTAGTCTTCCCTCGACCTGGAGCACTAGATCCAACTTGGGAAGGGTCGTTTGTGGTTTATAAGGATTTTCAAAATGGAGCTTACATCTTATCGATGGTAGATGGAGAGGTTTTTGGAAAAGCACGGAATCTCTAACATCTCCGTCGCTACTTCTCTTGAGTTGTAAAGAAACATGTACTAAAGTAATAAAAGAAAGATAGTGGACATAGGCATATTTTGGCCGAACCACTATAAAAAATTTGTGTCTTAACATTACTTATCTTAAATGTTCTTTCATTTAATTATTGTATCTAATGACTATTCCTACTACGAGCAATCGCAGACACTCGTCGGCAGCAGTGGAAGTAAGATAGCCACGATAAAGGGTAGGAAACAAGCCTTGGCAATTCACTACTGACAATCGGCACCCCCAAGTCGGCAATGATGAACCGACCATAAGCCACAAATTAGGCACAATTTATAGCCTAGGCAGTTCATCATTAGCATTCGTCCTGCCTGCAACTGAACCGATTATAAGCCCTATGATTAAGGCATGGCTGCAGCCAGGGGTAGTTTGCACTTGACGATCGGCATTACACACGTTAGCAACGATAATCGAATAATACTCACGACATGGGTACCAACCTGAGTAGTTATTGTTAGAGATCGACCTTGAATAACAGCATGATTATGTTTTTAGTATTTTTGAACACAATAACGATTAACCAAGTCGTAAAAAGTTCACAAACAAGCTATGAAAATCGTACATCACAAAAGTGATTCTGGATAAGCAAATGAAAGACATAA
This sequence comes from Allium cepa, assembly GCA_030765085.1. Taxonomy (NCBI): domain Eukaryota; kingdom Viridiplantae; phylum Streptophyta; class Magnoliopsida; order Asparagales; family Amaryllidaceae; genus Allium; species Allium cepa. The sequence goes on along the minus strand of CM060945.1, from coordinate 301,245,542 downwards.
ATTAAACGTTGCAAATTAGAAATATATACACATATTTTTTTCCACATATACAAATACTAAGTAGCCATACACCTTCTCAACCACATACAGAAAATAAAATGGAAATCTATTCAAGTCAGGGGGACATCCTTACCGCCCGGCCCGCTCCCACCAGCTATATCCTTCGAAGTCTTGCTTTCCCTTTGTGAAGTCCCTGCTTTTCCCCGAAGACGTCCCTGCACAATGGTACCATGAAGGATTGCAAGTTTTACAATCCAAAATAGGTAATGGCAGAACTGAAAAAAAAGACATGATACATGTGGTGGCTGGCATGGATCACCAAGTCCCTCAAGATCCGAGCCATGTTCATTGTCTTCATCCTCCTCCAATAGCTCATACCCCTTGGCAATGGCTTTGGTCTCCTCCACTGTGAACTGGCTATTCAGCAAACCAATCTCTTACACAGCCCTTTCCTCCTGCATGACTACGGCCTTAGTCCCGTTGATGAGCTGAGCATGGATTCCTACCATCACTTAAGGGTAGTCATCCATCCACTGATGGTTCCTTTGTTTCCAGAAAATATAATAAGTATCCTTCAGCATTTGGTTGACTGTGCTGCAAAAGTCGCGTGATTTATCAACTTCGGTCTGGAGAGCCATTACCTTATTCATGCACTTCTCCTTATCTCTCCTCAAATAAGCATGCTCCACCTTCAACCTATTGATCTTAGCTTGATATGAGTCCTCCTTTTGCGCATCCCCTGAGATTCCTTCAGCTCGGCCAAGGCCTCTTCCGATTTCTTCACTTTGCCCTTAAGGGGGCGAATTCTCTCCAGATATTTCTGTCGTGCCTCATCCACTGAACTGATAGCCATCTCAATCTGTGTCTTGCATAGGTCGGCAATCTCTTTCCTTGCCTCTTCCTTGGATTTTGTTATGTCGAAGGTGCGGGATGCTTTGACTTCCTCTAATTTAGCCTCCTTCTCTTTGAGTGCCTTGCAAAGATCCTCCACCTCTAAACGCAACTGCATTGGCGCTCCCAACTTCTTTACTAGCTTTGGCCAAAAGGACTGATAATCAACAATGTTTCTATTCTCATCTGTAATCGAGACCATTCCCGTTGTCAAGTTAGCCAAATCAAGAGTCTCCTCCTTATCTAGAATCCAAACTAAGGGATTTTGTGGTAAAAGAAACTCTATGTCAGGATCCACCACACGATGACTCGCATAGTCGGGATTTATATCAGGATAACTCTCAAAGGGATTCCGCATCAGCTATTGATAATCCGAGAAAAAAGGATCAACATTGCCCACTACTAACTCATCTGGCACTTCGTGTACTTCGGAACCCATCGGATAGTGACGGCGATGGTAGGAGGAAGTTTGGGAACCAAGGGAGGTAGCTTCCTTATCCAAAAACCTCGCGTGTTTCTGGGACGACTCACGGCTCTCTCCCTTATTCAGGCCTGACAAGGTCTCCTTAATATTCTCTTCCATAGGTTTTTCCTCTTGAAAAGTCGTCTTGGAAGAAACGAAAGCCATTTTCATCCGTTTGAACTGCTCAAGCCGCCTGGACACTTCGTTTCTCTTTAGATTTCTCCTTTTCCCTAGAATACAGGCAACAACAATAGAACCAAGAAAGGGAGGAATCATAAAAAATGAAACGCTCAAGACACTAGGATACTACAAGCTACTACAATCCCTTAGGGTAGACTGGATCATATAGCCATGGCGGGGTCTCACTCAAGTAGGGAACACAGTCGGACATGACTCCACTCGAAGGAAAGAGAACACACAATGACCGAACTTCATTGGATTAAGGAGCATAAGGAGGCTTGGAACCTTCAAAAATAAAAAGTTTTCAAGAAGTATCTCAAAATCCATACAGTAATTGAAAGTGTCCGGGGAAAGCACAAACTCCTCGCCAGTTTCCACTTCACCTTGTAGTAGAAGAGGCGGTATTGCATCCAAATCACCCAAATCCATGTTCTTCTGGGAAGGATCAGCAGCAGGAGTCGGCCCTAGGACCGGCTCGGATTGTTCCAACTGCTTGGGCTACCCTCGACAGCTTCAACATTCTTTAAAGGTTCCATGTAATGACCTGATATTTTCAACCATTCGCATCCAAACATGCCGGAATTGAATTGCTCAAAATACCAGATTGTAAGTTTATATTTGGAAAAACTCAGCATATATACAGTAAATAAATAATCACAGAGTCATAGACACAGAGTAATATACAATATGCGGCGGAAACAAGAGAATAGTAGTTCATGAAGCTACTGTATATATAAACGAGTTAAATAAGATACAATAGAAGTCTCAAATATAATAGTCAAATACAATATCAGAATACATCACTAGAATCAACTGAATATCTGAAATTTGGATAGATAGCTGGATCTCTAAGCGAAGCTCCAATTCCAAAGGTGAGTCTCGAATACTGGTACACTCAGTCTGACTTGAGCGTAAAGCAAAACACAAAACACTCGAGTCGGGATTAACATTCTTTTATCAATAAATTCAACTCAAGTGAAATAACAACTGAAATACAAGTAACTCAAAAGTTGTCTGGGATAACCATCCTCTACGGATCCATTAACTATTTATATGTACGCTAAGTAGATAATGCCTATCAGTAATATAAAATATCAAAATAGCGTTAAGGCATTACCATTATCCCCCTTAACACATTTTATATAAGCGTCATAGTCTATACAGCACTGTAAACTCCACCATAAACTAGTGGGCTATCAGGGAGTACTTCAGGGTATAACATAGAACAAATCGTAGTGGTCGTGCATAGGGATGCGAGTATGATAAGGCACATGAGGCAATACCCAAGGTAGTGAAATTACCGTTTGCCTGATCCGGACTGGTGAGGACGCATTGCCGTAATGATCGCAACACCGCGAAACAACACTCCCAATTTAAGGGTGCGCACCAATAAAAAAAAAGTAATGAGTAGTTTACGAAGAAGTGTGTTCGCTTAGAGGTGGCTAACCTCATTGGCCCGACGCGGCTCCTGTTTAAATCATTTCAAATTTGACACAAGTGTCAAGGCTATCCATTATCGTTCTCTTTCTTCAAATCCAGCAACGTCATCATTCCAACCACTTCATTCTCGATCACACTTCGCGTATAATAGTTATTTAAGCGGTTTTCGGTTTAGATAGAGAGTATGTCCCAAACCGATTCCGGACTCTTCACTAACTACGTAATTATTACACCGATTGGTCATTTAATAAACTTCCAAAATAGTTTATATTTCAAAACCAAAATATCATTGCCATTTCAAAACCATATCAATATGGTATCACTTCCATTTCAAAACCAAATACGATATCATTTCCATTTTAAACATGTCCATCTCAAATATATCCATTTGAAAAATCTTAGTACTTCAAAGTTATAATACTTTCTAAATCAAACACTTTGGAAATCATAATACTTTGTAATTCAAAATTTAGAAATCATAATGCTTTGGAATCATAACACTTCCCACTTAACTGTTTTAAATATAAATAATAGTATATATAATAAAATAGTTTATAATTTAAAATTGTTAAAACTTTAAATAGTTTATATAAAAATAACTTATATTAAAATAGTTTATATGAAATAAATTTATAAAGTAACATATATATAAATAGTAAAATTTAAAATACATTATATAATAAAATAGCTTTCTCAAATTTCACAAATCAATTCCAAATCAACACCAGTCCCAAAATATCAAATTTAGTTAAATCTCAAATCTTCAATTTCAATTCAATTCAGTTCTCAATAGACCATTATATCAATTTCAAATACATATTTTTTGAACCACAAATAAACCATTTAAATTTTGATATATTCCAAAGTTTTAAATATTTCACAATCTCAAAAACAAATTTGATAATTTCATATATGTCTTAATTAACTTTATTATTATTTAGTTTTGAAATATTCACTTAATAATTCTAATATTATTTAAATAAAACCCAAAATTACAAATAAACTAAATATTTCCTTCAACTTATTTAAACTTGAAATATTCATTTAAATTACCTTAGCCAAAATCAAGTTATAAAATTATATCCTTAAAAAATCTCAAATTCAATAAGTTTCAAATCGATTTCTAATTAAATATATTTCTTAATTAAACATGATTTCAAATCAATTTCAAATCTATCTTCTTAACCTTAATTTATTATATCATTATAAACTCTATATTAAAATATAATTTAAATACTTAACCATATTATATTTTAATGAAATCAAACTTTATTATTAAGCTTATTTTATATTAAAACAAATTTATGCATAGCTTAAAAATCAAGAATTTAACTATATATAAAATAAAATTTATATAATATCTAAAATCAATATTTATATAAAACTATAGTAATCATTTCAAATTATTTATATATAGACCAACAGTGTCTGTGTATAATTTTCTATCCTATGGTCAAGTGATACAGATATTTATCATTTAAATCCACAATTTAAATATATACGGGTATATATATATATATATCATTTCAACCCTTAATCCCAAATTCAATTCAGATGAAAATCGCCTGGGTTAATCATTTCAACCCATAATGATTTTCTCCTATTCAACAGTCCGTTCGGGTATACATCATTTCAACCCATAGTGAATTCTATATTAACAGAGCACTTGCAAAGTGATAACATATATAATAATAATATAACAGGCATATATCATCAATATAATAACAGATAATGGTGTCAGATGTCACAGATGAACAGATACAGGTAATAATACATAAATAACAATGTAAATAACTAACAGCAGCATATTTCAATTGTCGTTTCAATTGAAATCAAATTTAATAAATAAAAGAACGTTAATCGTGAGTGATTGCTCACCGTTCGAGGCTAGATAGATTTGTCACTGAAATAAGTTACGAATCCAAGCACGAATTTCAAAGCAAAGCAGGATTTGGCACGATTTCAACGATCAAAGCTGATAATAGGAATAGTTGAAATAAATTAAAAATTCAGCTTGATATAAACAGAAAAATATATTATTATTATTACATTACGGAAGTCAAAAATTTATTTATTTATTTGAAACACTGGTTATAATTCAAAATCTTTATCTCGAATTTAAAAGTCAATACAAAAATCAACAGCTTCACAACAATGGAAATAAGCTTATATAACAAGGATCAAAATATATATTATTTTAAAACTCTCTATATAATAAAATTCAAAAATCAATAAACAAATAAATATATGTCCATACTCTAAACACATACGTAACTACACTTATACCTAAATATATGAAACCCAACTATACCATTTTATATATAAAACAATGTAAATAAATAAATCAGACCGTACCTCACTATATGCAGACTAGTATATAAATATGCAGACACAATATAAAATTACACCTAATATAAAATATGCAGACTATATATGCAACAGTGTATACATGCTACTAAATAAAATATACATGCTTGACACTTAATAATACAACATGTATATAAATTTAAACTTAGCCATATCATAACTTATATACAAACAACCTTTCAAAAGAACTTATACAGTATATTAATATATTATATAACTATAGCTTCCTAACCCAAAATATAAATATGATATATATGCAGACAAACAAACTATATATACGACCAATGCTTCTTTTTATATGTAGCAGATCCTATACTCAAATACATATAGCTATACACTTTTAAACAATGAAGTATAATACTTTCAACCTTATAATATGATATATATATATATATATAATATAATACTTACTTTATAAAACACTGTAACATATACACAGCTTCACAGATATGCAGACTAACACATACAAACACTTTAAAACAAAATATATTACTTAATAAGCTAACATATATGCAAACCTTACCCATATATATATCCAACAGCACTTTATTCTAAACATACTATTATATATACTAACCTATATATAAACACATATATAAAAACAAAAGTGTATATATTTATACCTTATATATAAAATATACGACAAGAGTGATGGGCAGAGAAGGCCTTAGGTTGCATGCCAGGCAGAGGAGGTGGCTTAGAGACGTGGCGATGCTTTGGATTTTCGGGTTGCTAGCTAAGCTTGGGTGTGGTTGTGGTTAGAGGTGGCGGTGGCGACTCGGTGCTAGAGTGTGCAGGCGGATTGAGGCCGAGGGCAGATGGAACGGAGGTGGTTTAGGTCGTGATGGGTTTCGACGTTCCATGCTTGAGCTGGCACGTGGAGAAGGAGGAGGGTGGCCGGGTTGTGGTAGGTCCCATTAGAGCTCGGAGTGGTGATGGCATCGGTTGAGGATGATGGTTGCTCGCATCAACAGTGGAGGTTAGTTTATGGCGTGGCTTTGTTGGAAACTGCACGCGAAGACAAGGGAGGATGGAAAAGAAATGACGAAGGAGAGTGGAAGAGTTACAGGGAGAATGAGGAACAATTCTTTTTTTTCAAAAGCAAAGAACAAACAGATAACACACCAAAAGAAGAGGAAATGCCAACTAATAATAGATTGAACGATAGGAGTAGTAATAGTCAGTATTGAATACTCCAGGAAATGTAAATTGAACGTTGGGAATAGCTAAATTCATAATTATTAACTTCTGGGAATTTGAAAAGAAAAACAACTACTGGTTGAAACGGTGGAAAATTGAAAAAGACGAGAAGCCAAAAGACTCGAAAATAAAACCGATATTGTTACCGGTTTTACGGATTCCGCTGTGTACCGGATTTCAAAACATAAGATTGAATATACCACAGAGATCAACATGACGAGACGATCAAAACGGTATGCAGATATTAGTGGTATGATCATCCGATCAAAAGTGGATAATTGGTACCATAAATGCAGCTAATTTGTCAGAAAATAAAATCGACGGAGCAATAACAGTCCAAATTTGGAGAAACAAAATATTACGTCTTGCTCAGAAGATGATTTACAATTTTTCTATAGAAAAATATTCAGGTTTGAAACACATTTTATTATCATCAAATATTAACTGATATAAATTGAAATAAAATTACACAATAAAATAAACTTTCATATTTTTAGATGAAAATTTACAGTTTGCTATGTTCAATTAGACGCATTCCAAATATTAAATTTTTATTTCAAAATTTTATTTTAAAATTTCATGAAAATTTAATAAATCACATTATTAAAATAGTTAAAATTTACGGGTCGTTACAATCCATGCCCAAGCCCTCGCTGCTTATAATATCCATGTCTAAAGATACATGAACCTCCACTTCCGTTGCTTCAGAGTCACTCTTCGATCCTTCCTCCTCTTCACTCTCTCCTTCCAAATGTGAACCTCCCTCATCGTCGGGGGAATGAGCATCTCAAATACGTAGAGATTTCCCTGAGTGGGGAGGGCTAACTACGCTCTTCTTATGCCTTGGCCTCTTCGAAGATTCGGCCACACCACCCTCCTCATCTGGGCCCTTGCCTTTGTCTCCGTCACACCTATCTCCTCCGGCTCCCACTGCTCTCTCAGCAGAACTTGACCTAATCTTGTACACGGGCTATCTAGGGCCAATCAAGTTGTAGAACCGGAGGGCTGCATCATGGAGTAGGAATAAGGCTTCCTGCTCGGCCTTCGGGTAGCAAGTATTTCCTTGGCCATCATTTTTAAGCTGTCATCCTCTGCCGCCTTTACACAACCTGTAAATTATGGAGCAATAAAAGCAAAGTCGACGGAAAGCTTAGAAAAGACAATATGGTAACTTACAGCCAGAAGTAGAATCATGTTGGGCCACGATATCGTCACGTATAAGGAAATACTCCCTCTTAAACATACCAAAATTGGAATATAGATCCAGGACAAGCTTGAACTTATGGGTGGATTTTAAGGCTGATAAATGACTCCCCTTCTGATAACTCCTCACGTTACACAGATATCTAATCTCTCTATGGGTAGGGGGTCTCTTATACCGCTACATGAATATCAGATATAAACATGCTAGGATAGCATAAGAATTCGGTTGAAGTTGTATGGGAGCGACCTTCAAGTATATCACGAAGCTGGCAATCCAATTAGTAAGCGGAGGAATCACACCGCACATGCAATGATACTTGCCATATGCCACATACCCGCCTAGGGAAAGCATGATTTATCATCCGGACCAGGTAATATCATGTCCCGATGGTCTATCCCAAATGTAGTAGCTATGGAGTTTAGCTTCCCTATCGTTAACACGTAGGGATAACACTCCGAAGGCCTAACTAGCGTTTGATTAGGATCATAGCCTTTCACTAAAGAGTAAGCAAAACTAGGTTTCCTAATTGGCTGGAGCGTCAGAAGAAGAAGGACCAACCCCGGTAGGCTATGAAGCCACAAACTTGGAACGAAGCTGATGATCAGAAGACATATTTCCTGTGCAAGGAAATAAAAGTCAAGCGAAGGTTCAAATCATAAATAGAAGTTAAAACATGCATGGGAATATCTTATCATCTAGCCTAATTGAATTCATACCCCCAGCCTACCCATCTCATGAAAGACATGCTTTTGGCTTGACATACCCATAAAAATCAGCATGGCAAATCTGGCCCGGCATCATCCTATGCCGAACCAAAGCTGCCACACGCCAACTGCAAACCCAAAGCATACCCTCCTACGGCCTTACCTAGACAATATCTATTCTCAGTTTCAGCATTACACCAAAAAACAAGAATACTACCACTAGTGCCTCTACCAATAACAACTTGGTTAACCGGTCAAGTAATGGATCAAACACCTGATGGGTGGGTGGTAATTTACACACACATTCCTAACACAAATCTCCAAACACCTCAACTACCACTGGGAGGATAAGACCATCCAAACATCATGATCCTTCGGTGCTCGTTCAAACGATATGCCTCCTTACCGATTCGAGATCGAAGTCACCCATCCTCGTACTAAACTCTCTTATACATCAAAACCCTAGAACCTTATAACCAATAATCGAACTAAGAGAAGCTTACCTTAAGCTATGACAGCGCGAGGATAGAAAAATTCAAACAAGAAAAACAAGCACAAATTAGTTGCAGTCGACCTAGTTGAACTGAAGAAATTTGATTGAGAAAATAGAAGTAAAAAAGTGAAGGAAAGAAGAAGTATCCAAAAGGAAAAAGAGGGGAAGACGAATGAACACCAGTTTCATTCAGTGGTGGAAGCTCAACGCCGAACCAAAAACAAAGCATGTTGTGCAATTACACAACATACTTGAAGGAGAAAGTGTTGGCATGGTTTTCTGGAAAACGAAGAAAGAATGAAGCAAAGACAAGCAGGGGAATAGGGAACATAATTACCGAACCATACATATGGTCGGCATGCTGGACCAGATGTTTGTTCTGGCATCCTATGGTATACCAGACCAAGTATCTGGTTTAGCATCCTCATATATGTCGAAACAAATATTTGGTCCGGCATCTAATATGCCGGACCAAAAAATTTTCTCCAGCACGACACATCCATCACCGAACCAAACATTTGGTTTGGTATACAAACATGCCGGATCAAATGTTTGGTCCGGCAAATAAGGTACTCTAGGGTAGAATCACCGAACCAAGCCAAAGAAGGACAACTGGTCCAGACAAGCTTCCTGACCCAAAAGCCGATCGAACTGCTCCTGACTCAAATGCCGAACCAAACTCAGGAAGCCATAACTTCTTCTCTGCACTTCACAATTCCATTCTATAAATATCGTAGCTTCTCAACAACAACGGAGACGGATTTTGGGAGAAAAGAGGGAAAAATATGCTAAGACTCAATCACTCTAGCTACTTTAAGTTTTTACTCTTTCCGAACAAACTTTTATTTGTAACCAAATCAAAATAATAATAATAATAATAATAAGATGGACAGTGGATGTAGGCACATTCTAACCGAACCACTATAAAACCCTGTGTGATTTACTTTCCTAAACTGCTTTACGAGTTATGAGCTTATGAATTGTTCTGTGACTGACAAAATTATCCCTTAACGTGTTGGAATATTTAAAATTCCAAATCAATCAACCTAAATGTGATCTAGCCAAAATCGAACTTAGAGGTGTTTGCCCAATTTTTGTGCAAACAATATATAGAAATTATTTCATAATAATATATATTCGAATATTATTTTTAAACTATTCTGAAGCATTCAAATTTATTGTATATCCATTCATATTCAAATAAGTCCATTTATTAAAACTATAATTATAAATTAACTTTATAATGATAAACTAACTAAAGCTTATACACACATAGTTACATGGAATACATACCAGCAAAATCGAACTTTAAAGCAAGGATTTAGAAATTGTAAATATAAGAGTTCCGCCCTTTATTTCATAAATTGCACACATTAGGAACTAGTTCAAAAACAAGCACAAAGATGCAATGGGGCAAACAGGTCAGTCTGGACTAAGGGAAGGGCACTTCTAAACCAATTCAAGCATGCACCCATAGGTACATGCACACAAGATGGCAAGCCAAAATGAAATGCCAAAACAAGTCCTGGTAAGTACGACTAACATACATAAGATAGGGCGTCACAAAGTATACAATGGTGCGTCCATAAAATCAAGTTCAACATGAATCAAAGCAATGCAACAAGGCAGCAAAAGAAGAAATGATACAACACAACCATACAGAACTAGGCTGAAGTGAATACACAAGAAAAGGCCATGCATAAGGAAAAACAAGAATCAAGGCATGCACATTTCAGATCTGCAAATGAATTCAAGCCATTAGCACTGACATCTTCAAGCATCGTGAGCTCAAACTTAGGCTTGGCGGTTTTGAAGACTTAGAATAAAGGTGCAGATATGTACAACATACACCAAGACATAAGCATCAGAACAAAAGTAAACTAAGAGCAAGGAATGACAACTACAACTAGCCATCACTAAAGTGAACAACACTCGAACAAATAACATTCTGATCATCTCCATCCTTTTAAGCTAGAGTTTTCTGACAGAATTTCAACGTTCTCAAGCCAATAGTTGGTGAAGAAGATATCACAAGCAAGTGTACATGGAGACGCAGTGAAAAGGACTAGGATAAATCAAAACATTCAGACATAGAAAAGGGTAATATAGTTGTTATTCATGTAGTATACCAAAACAGAGAATAATCAATTATGAACTTGTCGCACAAGTTTATAACTCAAATATCCACTACACTGGAATTCTGTAGTAATTATTATAACAATATGAATGTTGTAAATATAATACAACAACAGCGTTATACTATTTTGAATAAATTGTATAACCAGAATAATGGATAGAATATAGAATAATGTATATAAATATACAATCAGACTAGAATTCTAACCGGATTATGTCTGAGGCTCGTCGTAACGATTTCCTGAAGAATTTTATTTCAAAATTCTCCCAAGATACAACAGACGTATTCTGCTCGAGATTGTAATGAGTATATCACTCTGTGATTTGAATATATAAGAATAGCAGTTAGAAGAGAGGAGATATTTGAATCAGAAGTGAGTGAGGAAAGTGATCAGTTTTCCTCCTTATTTATAGTTGGTTCGTATCCCTTCGAACGGTCGCGTCTGCATCCGTTTGTCCAAACGGTCGTGCCCGTTTCTGCTGCTCTTTATCGGTTGCGCCCATTCATTTTGAATAGGCTGCATCCATTCGCCAAAAACTGCAACTGTTCGCCAAAATTAAACTGCGCCTGGTAACCGGCCGCATGCCACAACGGGTCGCATCCGTTCAGAAAAATGCTGCCAACAGGTCGCACCTCTTCGGGCCAAAACCCGCGTCCGTCTTCACCCGCCCGCTTCTCTTCAAATCGCAGGCCCAGCCCAGTTTCAGACGAAGTCCAAAACTGTTAAACAATGGCCTGGCAAAAAGAATGGTCATTTTAGACCCGTACCCGTACCCGAGCCCGGCCCGGCCCGGTTCGGTTCGGTCGGTCGAACGGATGGCGGCGCGCGCGCATTTGTGGTGGAGATGCATGATCTTCCTCCTCACAACAAAGCGTACATTTGGGAGCCCCAGGCCCCCAATCTACTCATGAGAAAGCCATATATAAACCAATATAGCTTCAATAATTTGACGATGTGGGATTTTGTATATTTCATTCATTTTATTTGTTAAGGAATTCCATCAATCTCCCACATGAATGACAATATACATATCCCCCACACAAAGCGAAATATCACAGAGTATATATAGAATAATGCTTTATCGTGGATAAGTAGATATTTCACTTTGAACTTTCCGTAGTTAAAACTTATCGGATCTACTTGGCTAATCGATGAATTATTTCATCTTGAACCGTCGACCTTTATTGTATATCCAGACAATAAGCTTTACGAAGCATTGATTCCCTTCTCATCCAATCTCTTGGTTGTGTTCATTTTGGTCTTGAATAATTTTTGGTTCTGCGAGTGTTTTTAGAGAATAAAAGCCTTTTAATATTCTCATAGAGCCGACCCAGCTCACACTAACATAGGTGATCGCAACCATTAAGAGTATCCTACATATACCCCACTTGTTATTTTCAAGATATGGTCATCATTAAAAAACATAGTTTTAACCTTTAAATACTTCTGTAGGCATGCATTTATGTTGTGCACCATAGGAATAGAGTTGGACTATGTCCACGCAAGTGCATTACGTCTTGAGTTATTCAGAACTGGTTTGCCTATTGATCCTAGTCCGAGGGATCTCCAGTCGCTAGGATAGGTTTCCGTATAAGATAACTCTTATTAGTTTAGGCTTTTAAACCCATTCCCCTCGATGCGCAGTTAATCTTTTCTCTTGATAAACCTTTAGTAAACGGATCCACTGGGTTATCATTTGTTCTTACATAATCTATGGAAATAGTTCCATTTGAGAGTAACTGCCTAACTGTGTTATGGCGTCGACGAATGTGTCGTGACTTTCTATTATACACAAGGTTTTGCGCTCTGCTTAGCGCTGCTTGGTTATCGCAGTGTATGCATATGGCCATTACAGGTTTAGGCTAAAATGGAATATCTTCTAAAAAGTGACAAAGCCATTCTGTTTCTTCGCCTGCTTTATCTAATGCAATGAACTCTGATTCTATAGTGGATCGAGCTATGCATGTTTGTTTAGTAGATTTCCATGACACTGTTGCCCCTGCTAGGGTAAAGACATAACCACTTGTTGATTTTGATTCCTTTGAATCTGCAATCCAGTTTGCACTATATCCTTCTAAGACGGTAGGATATTTTCCATAATGTAAGGAATAGTTAGTGGTATTTTTTAAATATCCAAGCACTCTCATTAGTGCTTTCCAGTGTTCCTTCCCTGGATTGCTTGTATACCTGCTCAATCGACTTACTGCATAAGCTATATCTGGTCTTGTGCAATTCATGAGATACATGAGAGATCCTATTACACGAGAATATTCCAGTTGCATTACACTCTCATTAGAGTTTTTATGCAGTACTTCTGATGGATCAAAAGGTGTATTTACACCTTTAATTCCAAATTTCGAAATCTTTCAATCACTTTTTCTACATAATGTGATTGAGATAACTCAATTCCCTTAGATGTCCTTATTATTTTTATTCCCAAAATAACATTTGCAACACCCAAGTCTTTCATGTCGAAATTGTCGATCAACATTTTCTTTATGGTCTCAATTACCTGAGTATTTGGACTGAATATTAGCATATCGTCCACATATAGACAGATCATCACATTTGATTGTACAAGTTGTTTATAATAAACACATTTGTCACATTCATTTATACGAAAACCATTTCTCATCATGACACTATCAAATTTGGGTGTCATTGTTTTGGAGCTTGTTTTAGTCCGTATAATGATTTTACTAATCTACAGACTTTGTTTTCATTTCCTTTGGAAATAAAACCTTCAGGTTGCTCCATGTAGATCTTCTCATCGAGATATCCATTTAAGAATGTTGTCTTTACATCCATTTGATGAATTTCTAGACCATAAATCGATGCAATTGCTATTAGCATTCTTATAGAGGTTGTTCGTGTTACTGGCCAATATGTGTCAAAGAAGTCTACTCCTTCTTTTTGACAATATCCTTTGGCTACTAATCTGGCTTTATAATTCTTGATAGAGCCATCTGCTTTCATTTTCTTCTTGAAGATCCATTTACAGCCAATGGGTTTAATTCCGGGTGGAATATCAACAATTTTTCCAAGTTTTATTACTTTGAATTGAATCAATCTCACTTTGGATTGCTTCTTTCCAACACGAAGATTCAGAAGATAACATTGCTTCCTTGTACGTTTGAGGTCGTGTTCTAACATATAAGTCAAAAAATCCGAACTAAATGTTTTGGAAGTTCTTACTCTTATTCTTCTTCTTGGTTCAACCTCCTCGTTGTCCTGATGAGTTTCATCTTCACATGTCTCATCTCTGTGATCTCTTGTCCTTTTTGGGACAGGATTTCCTTTGTTTCTTTTATGTGGGAACACATCTTCAAAGAATGAGGCATCTCTTGATTCCATTATTGTATTTACATGAATATCAGGTATATCAGACTTGAATACCAAAAATCTATAGGCACTACTATTTTGGGCTGGCCCTAGATAATAACAATCTACGGTTTTTGGTCCAAGTTTGACTCTCTTGGGAGGCGGAACTGGAACTTTTGCCAAGCACCCGACACTTTGATGTATTTGAAGCTTGGTTAATGTCCTTTCCATATTTCATATTGAATTGTTCTTGTTTTATTGTGAGGGACTTTGTTTAATAGGTGATTATTCATATTTAATGCTTCCCCCCACAAGTTCGTCGGTAGACCAGAAGTTAAAAGCATGGCAGTAATCATGTCTTTTAACATTCTGTTCTTCCTCCCGGCTACACCATTCTGTTGTGGTGAATATGGAGCTGTTGTTTGGTGAATTATACCATTTTCTACACAGAACTGTTCAAATGGTGATTCATATTCTCCACCTCGATCAGATCTTAGTATCTTGATCTTTTTATTTAACTGATTTTCTACCTCAGACTTGTATTTTATAAACGCTGTTATTGCTTCATCTTTATTATTTAAAAGATACACATAGCAATATCGCATACAATCGTCAATAAAAGTAATGAAATACTTTTTTCCACTTCTTGTAGGTAGTGATTTAAAATCATATAAATCTGTATGTACAAAACCTAATGGTTCGGTGCTTCTGTCAACAGATTTAAATGGTTGTTTGACCATTTTTGCTTCTACACATGTCTCACATGTATAAGAAAATTCTACTGTTGCCATCTCTGTTTTAGTAAGAAAACAGTAAAATTGTTAAGATGTTATTCATGTAGTATACCAAAACAGAGAATAATCAATTATGAACTTGTCGCACAAGTTTATAACTCAGATTTCCACTACACTGGAATTTTGTAGTAATTATCATAACAATATGAATGTTGTAAATAAATTACAACAACAGTGTTATACTATTTTGAATAAATAATATAACCAGAATAACGGATAGAATATAAAATAATGTATATAAATATACAATCAGGCTAGAATTCTAACCGGATTATGTCTGAAGCTCGTCGTAACGATTTCCTTAAGAATTTTATTTCAAAATTCTCCCAAGATACAATAGACGTATTCTGCTCGAGATTGTAATGAGTATATCACTCTGTGATTTGAATATATAAGAACAGCAGTTAGAAGAGAGGAGATATTCGAATCGGAAGTGAGTAAGGAAAGTGATCAGTTTTCCTCCTTATTTATAGTTGGTTCGTATCCCTTCGAACGGTCGCGTCTGCACCTGTTTGTCCAAACGGTCGCGCCCATTTCTGCTGCTGTTTATCGGTTGCGCCCATTCATTTTGAATAGGCCACATCCGTTCACCAAAAACCGCATATGTTCGCCAAAATTAAACTGCGCCTGCTCCGTTCAGAAAAATGCTGCCAACAGGTCGCACCTCTTCAGGCCAAAATCCAAGTCCGTCTTCACCCGCCCTCACCAATAAACACAGTACTCAACAATGTAGGAATAAGATTTAGTTGATTAGATCATAGGTATGTGAGTGATTCTTACTCACCTAAAATCGTGTTTTCTTCTTCCTCTATCTATTGGTTGCGTGCCCGTACAGCTCACCACCCCCTCCACGTAACCTAGTATCCTTCATGCTATAGATGTATATGAGTGTGAAGATGAAAATATTTAAATTTGGAGATTTTCTAATTTATTTGATGTGTAGAGGTGAGTTAGTGGTTCCGGTGCTTCAGGTGGAAGGTGAATTCATAGGGGAATTCTCGCGTAAATGTTTTTCCATGGGTTAGAGAAGATTTGGAGCAAATATAATGAGCTTGGACAATAAATTATTGGGCTTGGGTTATTTTGGATTGCATATAAAATCATGTACCTTGAATTTATAAAGTAAACAAGTTCATATATATTTGTTTCTTTTATTTACAAACCGAATTTCTTTTTAAGAGAAATCTAAATTTAAATAAAAACAAACCAAAATCACTTCTTTTCATTTACTAATATTATATTTCAATTCCACCACTTCCATAAAATTATTATTTTTGCAATCTAAATCCTTTTATTTAAATAATTTCAAAATTGATTTACTAAATAAATCTCCAAATTCTAATTTAATTAACTAGATTACAATTATAGCTTAATTTAATTGGTACTTGGAAATTGGGTTGTTACAAAAGGTGATTATCCTTAGGCTACTTTGTAGCAAAAGTGGTTAGCCTCGACTTATTTGTCCTAAGTCCTTTTATTAAACAAATGTAAAAATGGTTGCGGTTAAGAACGCGTTTATCAGTTTATATTCAATATGATTGTAGGTGGTGGACGATGCGGTAAATTGTCATAATGGTGGTGTTGATGACGATACTTAGTGGGTCTTGGCCTTACCAGATGGCCCTAAGACCCCCTAACCTAGCGTGTGATGGTTGAGTCAATCGAATCCGTGATGATTAGTACATGATATACTTATCATGTATTTTGTAGCACTATATTAGAAGTGTAATAATTTACTGGATGCAGGATGTGGTATTGTCATTACCTTGTATATTACCGTCTGGTATTGCTTCCATTTCAAGATGAGGTATTTTTTCATTACCTTGTATATTGTACACTATATAGCAACATATTGGTGATCAACAGAATGGTGATATTTCCATTTCACTGGATCTAATGTTTGACCCTCTCTTTATTGCCACTTTCGTTATCCATTATTTGAGTAGGTTGACTTAGAGATATGGATAAGCTTGCTAGATGCAAGTTATAGAGCCACAACTATTACATATCTTTGGTGTTTTTATGATGTTCTCATGTTAGACTATATTCATCTTATGACATGTTGTATATGATTTTATATACTAGTTGCATGATGTATTATGAGATTAAATCCTAAGTCTCTTTGATATTATATGCGCTTAGCCCATTACATGTTGATATTAGTATTTTATTTGTTCCTTCTATTATGAGATTTGATATATATAGATCATGATATAAATATTGTTGTTGTTTAAAATTCTACCCTTAACATTCTGCTATTTGTGATACTTACGGAATATGAGTTCTTTTTTGCATGGATTATGGGAGTTATAAATAGGTTGTTACATTATGTATTGGAGTTTAGGTTAACCCATTACCATAAATTAAGATAAGTTGAGAGAGCGTATTTGTATTTCAATATATGTATGCATACACTTTTGTTTGTAGTAGTGTATATTATCTTTGGGAAAGCTACTAATTTTACGTGGCTACTTGGCCGGGCTACGAGATGATAGTTGCAGAAGACATGGTTGGACTCAGATGAGACTCGAGTCAAGAAAGGATTGGAAATATGAAGGATTGATGTAACTTGTTTGGGTCGGCTTGTATATGTGGATCGGTAGGTAGCTATTATGGAAGAGTATGTGTGGGTCGGTATTCATGAATGGCTCGGCCGATATACATGATTCGGCATGTATGGGTCGGTATGGGTGGCTCGGTCAAGGAGGGAAGGTCATGCATGGGTCGGTCAAGATAGCTCAGCCTTACTGGGACGCTATTGTACGAGGATCGGTCTAAGGGGGTCTGTACGTATCGCCCGGTCATGGTGCAAAAGCAAAGGTGGATCGGTTAGATGTGGCTCGACACTTGTGGGATAGCCTCGGTTGTGATGACCCAAAATTTTGGGCAATATCAGTTTAATAATCTGCATTAAAAATTAAATTAATTTGATAATTTTCTTTTATAATTGTAATTTAAGTTGGTAAATTATTCTTTTAAAAGAAAATAAATATTTATTTTGTGAATTTTACCTTTTTAAAGTTAATAAAATATTTTCTATTTATAATTTATATATATTTGTATATATTGTAAATAGAAAAGCTTTGGTTGAAATTTAATAAATAAACAAGATCATGTTTTCAAATTCTAATATATATTTTTGGTAATTTGGAAATTATGATTTAATATAATATAAAACTTTTCAAAGATCATTTAAATAGTTAACCCTATAGTTTTAAAAGACTTAAGGTAAATGTCACTTGTTTAAAATATTTTTTTGCTCAAGTTTAAATTTAAATAAAGATTTATAAAATGGTTTGTTTTATTTTCTTTTTAAAATATTGCTTGATAAACATGATACATTAATACATATAATAAAATAAGTAATTTATAATAATAAGATAATTTCTTTTATATATTATTTAAAATTGGAAAATTTGTTATTTTCAAACAATATTAATATTGTGTTGTTTTTATATATAGATAAAAATAGATTTTAAAGAAAATAGAGTTGTTATTTTCAAAGTGAATGTGTTGTTATATATATAAGTTTACTTTGAATTGATTTTTGAATTAAATTGAATTTGAATTTGGATTTAATTTTGAAATTCAAAAGATAGATATTTTAAAATGTTTTGGATTGAAGATATTTAATTTGTTATATTTATATTTTCTTTAAAGAATTTAAAAATATGTATTTATATAAGAATTTATAAATTAAGTACAAAGCTTTTTATTAACATTAAAATAAATTTTAATTACTCAAATGACAATTGTAAATTTATAAAAGCTTGCTTAACAAGTGTTAATACATTAAGTAACCATAGTAACATGTGTAGGCTAATTAATAATGCTAATGACAAATGTTGAGATGTTAAACAAGTCTCATTTTATTTTGATTTTTCTTTTTAAATAAAACACATTTTCACCTATATAAAACATATATTTCCTTCTCTTCTATTTTCTTTTCTATCTTCATTCTAATACAAGAAACTTCAGCCTGTACAAAACTCAAAACAATTACTCAAAAACAAATCAGTAATCAAACACTGCCTCAAACCATTAACCTGCAATTCATTTTCAAATCAAAACCCTTAGCCTGGAACACTTTCTTTAATCTGTGAATCATTTTCAATATCATAATCAAGCCTGCATTTTTGTTCAACCCGAGATCCAATCTAAGCATAACTCAAGAAGAAAAATCAGAGCAGGCATCATCTCCATTACAAGTTCCTGTAACAATCATTCTTCAGCAGTTCCATTTTTTAAATCAGAAGCATTTTCAACAATGCATTTTTCTTGTGGAAATTCAGTTAAGATCAAATATTTTTCAAATGTCAGCATTCAAGTTTTAAAGATTCAAAAGCTATTTCAAAACAAAAAGGCCCCGTTCATCTTTGAATCTGGTGAGTAACATTTTTTTTAAAAAGCTTAAGTATGAATTTGGTTGCATGTTGATTTCTAGAATAAGTATGTATTGTGTATATATATATATAAGTGCATTTTTCTGTGTATGTATATGACTGTATAAATGTGTGTATGTCTGTTATCTGAGACTTTATTGTGTTTAGTTTCAAGGCTAAGATTTCAAACAAAGATTATTTTCTCTTGATCTAGTCTTTGTTAGGATTTAAGACTTAAACAAAATTTGTTTATTTCATCATATATTAAAGATTAAAATTATAATTAAGTTAAAATGAATTGGAAACCTCTTTGGAAACTAAAAAGAACAGGCAAGTTAGAATTTTGTTTAAAATTTAGACATACTAATTCAATGTTTCAGGCATATAATCTGAAACCCTATCTAGAAACATGATTTTTAAAATTAAAATCACAATTTTTAGTATTGGGATGAGGGAGCAGTTCGAATTTTACCAGAATTGGAGTTTTGGGTAGTTTCTGACGCACGACGGCGAGCTAGAGGGAATGCTTGTTGTCAAAGGTTGTTGAAAGGAGGATGGTCATGGGAAAAATGCTCAAGACATTTACCATTGGCAGTGGTGGTCGGAATATGACGAACTAAGGTTCGACGCTTGATTTTGGTTGAGATGATTGCAGAGCTTCGTGTGGCGTGGTCGATCACCAGAAGCGATCGCGATAGGGGGTTTGGTTCATCGAAGTGTGAGGTAGCTTCGGGTAGGTCGGCAGGCATTCCAATGGTCTGCGGTGGTGGTTTGGGGTGATGTTGTTCGATCGGGTTCGCTCCTGCTTTAGGTCGAAGTGTTCGTTTTCGATTTCACTGATGGATCAAAGAAGTTGGGGATTGGATAGTCAAAGGATGGGGTCGCCGACTTTGGGAAGGCCGTGACGTTGACCGTAGGTGGTCGGAGCCACTGTGCATGTGCAAGGTGCATTTCTGCATGTCAGAGTTTTTCGGTTTGTGGTTCGTCTCGAAGTAGAGCTTGTGTTTATGGAATGATAACTCGAGTGAGTCCTCGGGATGGTTCGAGGGTGTAGTTGGTTTCCAGATTTAAAACATTAAATTTATACAAATTTTGAAAAGGGTAGAAATATGGGTTTTCTTGAGAAGTACTCGAGTAGGCTTCGGGTTGAACCCAACGCAGCATGTTAGAACGGATTTTTAAAAAGTTTTAAAAATAAAAACAAGATTTTGAATTTAGATTCATTTGGTTTAAAACTCTTATAATCTCTTTATATAAGATAAGTGTTTTCTTTAACATTTGTTTATGAGGTTTGTAAATTGTTTTTTAATTTTGTTAAAGTTAAATTTTGTAATCATTTCCAATCTTAAATTTGAATTGAAATTTAAAAGTAAAATATTTCAAGTGCGTTTGTAAATGATAATTAAGTCATTGATAAGAATAATTTTTTATCTTAAAATTAATTAAGACTTAATGATTTGGGATTCATTAAATTTATAAGGTAATTAAAGAGTAATTAATTACTTTAATTAATAAATAATTATGGATTAATAAATTAAGTAATTAAGGGTTAAGTTAATTAATTAAAGGTTAATTAATTTGAAATTAAGGATCATTAATTAGATAAGTAAGATTATTAATTAATGATTAGAAATTAATCAATCAAGTAATTAAAGATTAATTAAGTTACAGTTAAGCACTTAATTAATTAAGTAATTAAAGGAGAATTAATTGTTTATTAAAAATTAATTAAATTGTAATTAATAATGTTTAATTAAAGCATAATTACTTAGGAAAGTAATTAAAGAATTGTTAATAGTTAACGAAATATCATTAACCAGGGATTATAAAATGATTAATTAATATAATTAAATTAAGATAATTAATTAAATTAATTAATTAAGGATAATCATTTGTGTAATTGGTTAGGTATGATTACTTAATGAAAGTAATTAAAGGGATTAATTACTCAATGTAATTAATTAAGTTAATATAATTAGTTTAAGTAAATTAATCAGTTTAATTAATTTAAATCACTTGATGATTGTTTAAGTATAATTACTTAATGTAATTTATAAAGTGTAATTACTTAGTGAAGTAATTAATGGGTAATTACTGGATGTAAATAATTAAAGAAGGGAAGTAATTTGGGTTTAATTAATTTGTGTAATTAATAAGAAAGATAATTACTTGGTGGAAATAATTAATAATTAATTACTTAGTGTAATTTATAAAATTTATTTTAAAGTTAATTAAGTAAGGTAATTAATTAAGGAAAGTTAATTACTGAATGTGAGTAATCAAGGCTGGTTAATGAATGTAATTAATTAAAGACTAATTATTATATGTGATTAATTAGAACAATAATTAATTAAGGAAGTAATTAAGGGATCATTATTAATGTAATTAATGAAAATAATTAAGGGTTGATTAACTAAAGGGTAATTAATCAATGAAGTGATTATAGAATAATTAATTAATTGTAATTAATTAAGGATTAATGTAATTAATTAAGGATTAATGTAATTAATTATAGTTAATTAATGAAAGTAATTAAAGGTTAATTACTGTAAATGGTTAAGGATAATTAATTTGTGTAATTAATTAAAGGATAATTACTTAATGTAATTAGAGAATAATTAATCAAGATGATTAATTAAGATGGATAATTAAAGGATGATTAATTATCTGGTTTGTAATGAATAAATGGATAAGTAAGTAGGATTTATAGGGATGAAAGTAATTAATTTAGTTTATTTAAAATTAATTGGAGATGGAAGTAATTAATTTAATTTATGTTAAGTTAATTAGAGATGGTGTGATTAATAGATCATTTCTTATGGGTAGCTGATTGATATTGAATGCCTTGAATTGTTTGATATCTCTAATATGAGATATGTGCCGATCTGTGCTATTGGATGCTTTGGTTGAATTATGATGACATGGATTAACTATTTGTGAGATTGTGAATTATCTATCTATGTGAATATAGATAATAAAATCAAATTGTTTTAATTTTAAAACAACTTGGCTTTAAAAAATGGCGTTTTGAATTTCGGTGAGACGGGGATTAGGTTTTCAGATTTGGATACCCGAAAACCACATCAATCCAAATTAAACGTTAGGCCGTGAATCCAAGTGAAGATCATGGTGAAGACTCGAAGTGTAAGAACTATTCGTCGCTAAAACTCTGAGGGTGATTCCAAGATGAGTCCATCGGAGATAGTACTTTCAGGATCAAGATAGATGCAGAGTGCAAGGGCTATTGTTGTAACGACCCGCATATCCATACCCCTTGAGTCAACACTATTCTACAACAATATACTCAAGTTGTACAGAGATACGAACCATTAGGGTTAAAGAAGATGAGGTAGAAGAAGAAAATAGAAAACAATAACAGAATCTAACCATCACAGCGGAATAAAATATAATAGATAATAAATGATCTTTACACAGAAAACAAATATCTCTGTTTATATATTACATCATCAGAGTACATCAATCACAGCTCAACATCAATCTCATACAAATGGATACACAACAACTCAACACAGCGGAAATATATATATATATATATAAACAAGTACGAGAGTACGTATCGTCATCTTGCTCGTCTCCTGAGCTCCACAGCATTTCCTGTATCATATAATACTAGGTTTGACCCGAGCATTACGGTTAAAAAACACCCGAGTCGGTCTGGAAAACCAGCGTGAGAAAATCACACCCAGCTGATTATTAAAGTTTCAAAAATCCTTTGAAAACAAAAGCATCTCGTAAGACCACGCCACAAATAAACATGTCAGGTTTTTACCTTACGATAGCTAAAACAATTTTTATAGAAATCCTCTGATATTATGATAGGGTCTATATACAAATACTTAAAATAGCCGAAATTGTTACATCTATTAAATTCCAGCTACTAGCCACAGAGTGGGTAATACAAACAAAACACGTACAAGGCTCGTAGGGAGAATGGATTTCCAACTAATGACTAGGCACTAGGGTACCACCTGCCACAGTACGGGGACTAGATCACCGTACCGAGGAGTACGCCCGCTCCCCTGCAACACAAGACCGGGACTACCCCTTACTGGATAATCTCGAGTGAGATCACCCCGCGGTTGGAATCAGCAACCGCCCACTAAGCCGAAATAAAAAAGGGACATCTAGACAGAGATGACCTCACCCTGCTTGGGTGCTACCCACCTAGCCTTGCTGCATAACCCTTGATTTTCAGTCATTCCCATTTGATGAGGCTTGAGGCTAAGCGTTACCTTTTTAGAACATATGTCGTAGAATGCCCATCGTCCACCTGACGATGTTTCGCAAGCATTCATCCATACAAGTCCGTCCCGGGTTCGAACGGAACCGAAGGCACTATTCCTACTACATCCATTTTATAAATATCCTCAGGATTAGTAGCGGCTAGCCCTTGCACTTCACTGCTCCTTCTTTGAATCCAAAATCGTTTTCACGAAACGTACAAACTGGATCGAAGTGGTTTTCGAGAAATAAATCTCGATCCCTGTCTCTTCGAAACGATCAATGCATTTGTCCAATATTGATAGTCGGTTATTTAACTATCAATTTCTATTCACAAACATCCATCAAATAATAAATAATTTTCCAAATCATTTATTTATCCAAAATATCTTTACAAGATATATTTCAGATTTTCAACCCTTTTTAAAACAGTTCCAACCCAGTTTCCGCTCACGGAATACATTACCCTGATATTTATTTCCTTTGGGACACCAAGTTCAAAATACTTTTAGATTTTAAAATAAATTTTAAAAGCACTTATTATAGAACATACTTTATAACTTTAAAATCAAAACTACTTTAATACTTTATTGAGATATATATACTTTAAGAATATTTTAAATAAAAACCTCTTTATAAAATGTAAACTAATTTTTCTTTCAAACATAATACCAAGTCACCTTTATATAATTACTACATTAATAGATTTGAAAACACTTGCTTTAAAAGTTAAACATTAGAAATAATAAATTTTCTAAACATGCTTTTTAAAATCAATGTTAAAACTTTTACTTATATTTAAAATTGCTTTGAAAACCATACTTGGCTATCCTGAGAAATACTCTTCTCTTTCACATCCTTTAAAAATAAATCTCCATTTATTTTTAAACAAATTTACCATTTCTTTAATAAATTCACACCTTGAATTTATACTTCCAAATCCACTTCACCTTTATAAACCCATATTATAAAATTCAAAATCTCACTTTTCTTTAATTTCAATTCCAGACACTTAAATAAAATTTACAATTAACTTCTAATTTACTTCGCTTTGAAATAAACTCCCTCGCTTACTTTATTTATTTTAAATTCCATTAACTTTAAGATTTTTACTTCTTTATTATGAGTTAAAACCCTTTCAAAAATATCAATTTCAAATTTCCAAAATTCCTTCTTATCCTTTGATTAAATTTAACCCTTAATTTAAAAATGACTTCTTTAATCTTTAAACTAACATCGCTTTAGTTTAAAATTTATTATTTCCCTGTAATTTCAAAATTCCCTCTTTTACCATATTTATTAGAATTCTGAAATTGCTTTTCCTTTATTTTATTTTTCAATTCACTATTAAATTTATTCAAATTCCCGAGAATTTATTTTACTTAAAATTTTATTCTTTTATTTCTTTTCACAAATCCAATTCTATAGATTTTGATAACTCATTACATTGAGATATTCAATTCAACCATACCATCTAATATTTCAATTACGAATAAAATCATCACAGGATATCAAATATTCATAACACAGAATATTAAATGATCTAAATAAATTTGAGGAATCCAGTTGGATCCCACCAACCTGTTTCCCTGCATCCACAGATGTTAGTACAATATATAATACCAATTTCAAATATATACTATACTATACAGCACATCAATCAATTCATCCATTCAAACAGTTATATAAATTTAATCATTTAAATTTAAATTTAAATTAACTGAGTGAGATTAACTCACCTTTGCTTTTTGTTTTGCCAATTTGATACGATTCTGACTTGTTTTTCCCTCGCGGTTTTAAACCTTGAATAAACATCTACAATTTATTAACATTTGAACTAATCGATCAGCCTACTATCATCTATTAATTTAATTTTAACTAATTTCCTTTAATAAATTTTCTTTGAGTGACTAAGAACGAATTAACTTCCATAATTCATCATTTAAAGATTTCAATAGTAAATGGAAATAGGTATATATGTGTATTTATTGATATTTTTAACTTATCAAACAATTTATTACCATTAAATAAATAACTCAACTAATAATTAACTTTTACAAATTTCTTTAATTCCCTTTTGAAATTACAGAAATACTGATAACATAACCCATACTGATTTTAAATCTATTTCTTTTTATAAAATTCTATAACAGTTTAAAATCATATATATATATATATATATATATATTTAAACAAGTTCATTTCCTTTAGAATTAAACTACAGATCTACTATAATTCATTACTTAAAATAACTAGCAAGTTAAAAATGTATATATATCTGTATTATTATTATTATTTCATTTTATTCAAAATTCATATATGTATTCCTGCATAAAGATATACCTTAAACAAAAATTCTTCCGTGACATTTTTTTTCCAATCTGAATTAAATTAAAAAGAAAAGCCATACCCAAATGAATGCAGCCCTACGCCTTCACCTCGACGCCCTGCCAAACTATACCCTACTGTCAATTGCATACAGTCACACCAGACATCAACATCTGCTGCTACGGCCTCCCTCACAACTATCCACTGCACCGCGAATGCTATCTATCATCGACACGCGTGCCTCGGCCATCAGTCACAGCCAGAAGTCCAAATTCCATCGATCAGATCGAAATTAGCAGAGCTCTCGAGGTCGAGGTCGAGCTTGAACTCACCCCTCAACGCCGACCTTCCAGATCGACAACGGCCATCAACTAGACTCGCAACCCTTGCCCTCACCTCGGCTTCGACTGCGAAGTCGATTAAGCTAATCGCGACCTCACGCGACCCTTCCTCCACCACGACAACTGACGAAGCCCCTCTCCCCCAAATCGATAGTTGCCCTATCGCGCGAGACCTCGCCTTGTTTCGAGCCTCTCGATTCGTTTAAAATGAAATTCGAAAGAGGGAAGAACATCACGGACAAGATTTATACATTAACGAAGATAACGGAAGTCTCATTTTTTCTTTTTCTTTTTTTATTTTTATTTTTACTTTTATTTTATAATGAAGTGAACGAGCTTGATTTTGAACATGAAGGCTTCGGCCATGATTTCTTAAGCAACTGATTTTGTTTGATCGGCCATTAAATTATTTTCTTTGACCCATCCGTATGATTTGAGAAGATAGGGAGAGAAGAGAAATGGAGTACGAAGGAACGAATTGGTGGCGGGTTGTACGTATTGTCGGTTTAACAAAACAAATATATTTTATTCAAATTTAAATTTGTTTCAAAACAAAGTTCAACGCGTTTATATATCGTACTGTCACATAACTGCTCCAATTACTACGAAATTTGAAATCCGATAATAATACCATATTACGGATCCAATGGAGTTGGTTTCGTCGAATTCCGAGATTATGCCTTGGAAGGCTATGTTTAAATTCAATTTAAACGATATAAATTTCAAAACTTAACAAACCATTTTTAAATTTGGTTTCAACACTTATATTCTCTTCAGTATTATCAATATTAATTTTATAAGCCTTCAAATTATTTTAACAGGGTTAAAATTCCAGATTTCATATTTTACCCAACTTCAAGTTATTTAATTCAATAATTTAATTATCAAATAAATTGTGATATTCGAAATTCAAGTTAAAATTGCAATATTGAGTATATAAAATCAATTAACTATTCCGATTTTAATGCTTGAAAATTCCGGGTCGTCACATTCCTCCCCCCTTAAAAGATTTTCGTCCCCGAAATTACTAATTAGGAAGAGTAATCCAATACCCGTCTACCTTTTCCCCAAAACCAAACAGTTTTTAACAATTTAACATCTTACCAACTATCTTCTTATAAAAGACCCATTATTTTTCGTATTAACTTCTCAACTCTCCCATAGTTTTCAAATATTATTACTTGCTCAATCATACAACTCATAGTTCAAAACTAAGTTTTAAGTTTTCAAATTTCTCAAAATTTTCTAACTCTCTAAATTTCCGAAAAATTTCGCCAGCGTCTCCTTTGCACGGCTAGCTCGGTACAACTACAAAATGGCTCTATGGCCTCCCAAATCCAAAAAGAAAACAAAAAGCCAAGTGGCTAGATCCAAAAACCCAATCAAATTTCACAGAAATTTAAACACATACCTTTTTAGTCGGGCAATTCTAATTTATTATCTGAAATCAAAATCACTTTTCCTTTTCCTTTTTCATACCTGCATATCCTGATTAGCAATAATATATAATCACAACATCCAAAATCGTTTATTTGACTTCTTTCTAAAATTTCAATGTTCATTCCATTTAAGCCCGTACGATGTACCTATATCATTCGTACGCAATACCAAATCTGATCGCCTACTCGATCACACAATTTCACTTCCGAACTAGTATCGTCCACCGACTTCCTAGTGCGGACTAAGATATGGTTTCATGATCAGAAACCGTCATTCACCTTGCATAGCCACTAACTATGATAGAGAATTTCCAGAATCAGCCAAAATCCATATCCAGGGTTCGCCGTCGAAAATTGAGTGAAAAATCCTAACTCGGATCGATATAACTATCTCGAAATTTTGTGCTCGAATTCCGGATCAAATAGCTATGCGAATCAATAATATACGTACATCTTACGTATTTGCCCCAATTGATTATCAACTATATCAATTTTTTTTATTCACATTTATTTTGATTCTCATTCATCTTTCCTCAATTATTCCATTCACAACTATCATTTTTAATCTTCATTCAATTATCCACTTAGAACAATTTCCTCAATACCACATTTACTTAAGAGTTTCATTCTTCATTTCTTAAGTTATAAATATTTTATACACGTCTTACATGAACTTCACTTCACCATTGAAGTTTCTTTTATTTCTATTTACTTTGCCCTTACAATTCCATTAGAATTCAATTTGGCTTCCACTTTGAATATTAAATTAGTTTTACTTACTAATTAAGTTAAATCTCAAATAAAAGTTTATTTGCAAATTTTCTCCCCTCCTTTAATTTCTTTGAACAATTCTTCAGTTCATCTTACTTTACTTATTCAATATAAATTAAATTTCAACATTCAGTTATAATTCTATTTGCTTAACAAACTTTAATTCATTTATCGTTAGTGAAAATTTTCAAAAGATTCAAAAAAATTCTAACTCCCAAAATTTTCGAATTTTTTTTGCAGAGTCTCCTTTGTACGGAGGATCTTTTGCAATTTTACAAGAGATATAAATATATTTACGTCGACCCACACGGTCGGA
Source organism: Allium cepa (assembly GCA_030765085.1). Classification (NCBI taxonomy): domain Eukaryota; kingdom Viridiplantae; phylum Streptophyta; class Magnoliopsida; order Asparagales; family Amaryllidaceae; genus Allium; species Allium cepa. Next base: position 301,216,528 of record CM060945.1, on the reverse strand, counting down.
AAACAGAAAAACAGTTCATATTTCCTATTTGTATTGCGTAGGCGTACCTTATTTAGCATCTTAAAGCAAGCAGTTATTTATTTCAGATTTTAGCGCGGGCAAAACCAGTCAACGGCTTCCAAAAACCTTTACTTACTCAATTTGAACATGTCAGTGTCAAATATACAAAGTTTATTAACATTTCACTTTATTTCAATAGCCTAAACACAAGTATAACCTAAGCAATTTACACTAAACACTTACCATAAGCAAATTTACAAGGTTCCGACTCCAATTTAAATGTTTTCAATACATTCCCAAACCATCACACTCAATTCATAGTCAATTCTTTCCATTTTAATTCATTTGCAACCATTTCATTCCATTTACCAAACAAATTCTATTTAAAATCATTTCATAAGACTCGACACAACCATTTCACAATTTTTACTTAAATCAAGCTTTAATTCAAATATTACTTAAGTTATTTTATTTTTCGTCAAGTTATTTCAACTTTAAATCTCAATTTATTTATATATTTTATAAGCACTTCCCAATTTTAAATCCTTAATTTTATTTTCAACTATCAACCAATTTCATCTACTAACTAATTTAAATTAGTTTATTCAGTCAACCATTTTGAATTTCGTATTTTCAGTTATATTCAGTTCACCAACTTCCAAGCCGAACTCATTTACACTCCGTTGTTTACATTCAGTTTATTTCATCCAATCAAGTCCGTATTTATTACAATTGAATCAAAAACCAACTTCATTGGCTTCTGTAAACCCATAGAATTTACGTAATCTCGTTTATGTCCAACGACGATTATTTTTATGCAAATTCAGTGATATTTACTTAAAGAATATCGATTCCTGTTTATAACTATTTTGAATTGATACCAATTCAATCTATACTCAATTCGATTTCATTTTAATCGATTCCGTTCAATTTATTTTGCATTATATATTCTCATTCATTTTATTTGAATCCATTTATTAATCTTGGAACATCTCATATTGGTTACATCAAATACTTATTTCATAATTTATTTGCAAACTAAACATTGGCCACAGGTATTCGACTTTCATTTAACCAATTCAAGTTCCATTTCCATATTTCATTACCAATTAATTATCTATCTATTTATTAAAGGTTTTAATCCTAATATTTTATTTTTATCTCAAAAACTATTTTACTGGGTCAATTTATTTTATAAGTTAAGTTTTGCATTTCTCATTCACTTCCCAATATTCAAATTAATTTTATTTTGGCTTATTTATTCCACTTCTAAATTTTATAAGTCACAAACTTGTTTATATCCATTCTTTTATCCCTTTACAGTCAATTTCATTCACATTTTACCTTTAACTTAGAATTATACATTTTATTTAGCCAATATTTTTTTTTTATTATTCCATAAACGTCTTAAACATAATTCCTGAGTTAAACAATTTTCCAAAATCCCAATATCACCTTAGAATTCAACTATATGCAAAATCCTTTGGCAAATTCAATTATTCCTTAATTGCAAAACCCAATCCAGTTCGCAAACAATTCCAATTTAAAACAACTTGGTAGCAATTTCTCGTCTAGAAACTCGAAAATGAACTTCGTTGATGCTGCAGTCATCATCGAAATTATTTTCCAGCGATAGAAAGAGAATTAAATGCTTTTATCTCTTTAAAATCCCTTTCAAATATTTTTAAATTCCAATTCTCTCCATATTCAATTCCAATTCAAAAATATTTCCGAAATTATACCACTATTATTTCTCCAAAACTTTTGAAAACCATTTCCAAATCCAAAGGAATTTAAACCCTTTTCCAGAATTCCAAATTTGAAATCCATCCAAGTTATATTTCAACATTACTCTGGGATTTTATTTCCAATGTTTAATCACATTCATAGATTATATTTACAAATTTCTCTAGAGGTTATTTCAATTTATAAATTACATTTATAATCTATATTTCAAATTCCATTTGGTTATATAAATTTATTCTTCGACTTTGGTTATAAGTTTTCAATTTCTTATTCAATTTCTATTTAATATTATCATTCCTTAACAAATCAAGCATCCAAATACTATAATACTTTACAAAAATTTATATCCTTTATATACAAAAATAATTCGGGTAAAATTATTTCATTTACCCTACTTTAAAAGAATACTGTGTCGAATTGTTCTATTCAAGTGTTTAGAGACTCCTATCAATAACGATAATTACTCGTATTGACCAGAATCCATAAACTACTCAATAAACCAATCAACACAATATAAAATCATTTTATATTCGCTAACAAATACGCGCTCATATCTATTAATACGCTCAAATTCAGTCTAGAGTACTATTGACTCTATTTCAACGAGTAATTCCCACCAGAGCCAAGGTTATCACCAACCCAAGCTCTGATACAACTATAACGACTCGCAAATCCGTACCCCTTGAGTCAACACTATTCTACAACAATCAACTCAAGTTGTACAGAGATACGAACCATTAGGGTTAAAGAAGATGAGGTAGAAGAAGAAAATAGAAAACAACAACAGAATCTAACCATCGCAGAGGAATAAAATATAATAGATAATAAATGATCTTTACACAGAAAACAAATATCTCTGTTTATATATTACATCATCAGAGTACATCAATCACATCTCAACATCAATCTCATACAAATGGATACACAACAACTCAACACAGCGGAAATATATATTTATAAACAAGTATGAGAGTACGTATCGTCATCTTGCTCGTCTCCTGAGCTCCATAGCATTTCCTGTATCATATAATACTCGGTCTGACCCGAGCATTACAGTTAAATAACACCCGAGTCATTCTGGAAAACCAACGTGAGAAAATCACATCCAACTGATTATTAAAGTTTCAAAAATCCTTTGAAAACATAAACATCTCGTAAGACCACACCATAAATAAACATGTCGGGTTTTTACCTTACGATAGCTAAAACAATTTTTATAGAAATCCTCTGATATTATGATAGGGTCTATATACAAATACTTATAAAATAGCCGAAATTGTTACATCTATTAAATTCCAACTACTAGCCACAGAGTGGGTAATACAAACAAAACTCGTACAAGGCTCGTAGGGAGAATGGATTTCCAACTAATGACTAGGCACTGGGGTACCACCTGCCACAGTACGAGGCCTAGATCACCGTACCGAGGAGTACGCCCGCTCCCCTGCAACACAAGACCGGGACTACCCCTTACTGGATAATCCCGAGTGAGATCACCCCGCGGTTGGGATCAACAACCGCCCACTAAGCCGAAATAAAAAGGGACATCTAGACAGAGATGACCTCACCCTGTTTGGGTGCAACCCACCTAGCCTTGCTGCATAACCCCTGATTTTCAGTCATTCCCATTTGATGAGGCTTGAGGCTAAGCGTTACGTTTTTAGAACATATTCCTTAGAATGCCCATTGTCCACCTGACGATGTTTCGCAAGCATTCATCCATACAAGTCCATCCCGGGTTTGAACGGAACCGAAGGCACTGTTTCTACTACATCCATTTTGGAAATATCCTCAAGATTAGTAGCGACTAGACCTTGCACTTCACTGCTCCTTCTTTGAATCCAAAATCGTTTTCACGAAACGTACAAACCGGATCGAAGTGGTTTTCGAGAAATAAGTCTCGATCCCGGTCTCTTCGAAACGATCAACGCATTTGTCCAATATTGATAGTCGGTTATTTTACTATCAATTTCTATTCACAAACATCCATCAAACAATAAATAATTTTCCAAATTATTTATTTATCCAAAATATCTTTACAAGATATATTTTAGATTTTCAACCCTTTTTAAAACAGTTCCAACCCAGTTTCTGCTCACGGAATACATTACCCTGATATTTATTTCCTTTGGGACACCAAGTTCAAAATATTTTTAGATTTTAAAATAAATTTTAAAAGCACTTATTATAGAACATACTTTATAACTTTAAAATCAAAACTACTTTAATACTTTATTGAAATATATATGCTTTAAGAATATTTTAAATAAAAACCTCTTTATAAAATGTAAAAAATTTCTTTCAAACATAATACCAAGTCACCTTTATATAATAACTACATTAATAGATTTGAAAACACTTGCTTTAAAAGTTAAACATTAGAAATAATAAATTTTCTAAACATGCTTTTTAAAATCATTGTTAAAACTTTTACTTATATTTAAAATTGCTTTGAAAACCATACTTGGCTATCCCGAGAAATACTCTTCTCTTTCACATCCTTTAAAAATAAATCTCCATTTATTTTTAAACAAATTTACCATTTCTTTAATAAATTCCCACCTTGAATTTATACTTCCAAATCCATTTCACCTTTATAAACCCATATTATAAAATTCAAAATCTCACCTTTCTTTAATTTCAATTCCAAACACTTAAATAAAATTTACAATTAACTTCTAATTTACTTCGCTTTGAAATAAACTCCCTCACTTACTTTATTTATTTTAAATTCCATTAACTTTAAGATTTTTACTTCTTTATTATGAGTTAAAACCCTTTCAAAAATATCAGTTTCAAATTTCCAAAATTCCTTCTTATCCTTTGATTAAGTTTAACACTTAATTTAAAAATGACTTCTTTAATCTTTAAACTAACATCACTTTAGTTTAAAATTTATTATTTCCCTGTAAATTCAAAATTCCCTCTTTTCCCATATTTATTAGAATTCTGAAATTGCTTTTTCTTTATTTTATTTTTCAATTCATTATTAAATTTATTGAAATTCCCAAGAATTTATTTTACTTAAAATTTTATTCTTTTATTTCACAAATCCAATTCTATAGATTTTGATAACTCATTACATTGAGATATTCAATTCAACCATACCATTCAATATTTCAATTACCAATAAAATCATCATAGGATATCAAATATTCATAACACAGAATATTAAATGATCTAAATAAATTTGAGGAGTCCAGTTGGATCCCTCCAACCTGTTTCCCTGCATCCACAGAAGTTAGTACAATATATGATACCAATTTCAAATATATACTATACTATACATCACATCAATCAATTCATCCATTCAAACATTTATATAAATTTAATCATTTAAATTTAAATTTAAATTAACTGAGTGAGATTAACTCACCTTTGCCTTTTGTTTTTCCAATTTGATACGATCCTGACTTGTTTTTCCCTCACGGTTTTAAACCTAGAATAAACATCTACAATTTATTAGCATTTGAACCAATCGATCAGCCTACTATCATCTATTAATTTAATTTTAACTAATTTCCTTTTATAAATTTTCTTTGAGTGACTAAGAACGAATTAATTTCCATAATTCATCATTTAAAAATTTCACTAGTAAATGGAAATAGGTATATATGTGTATTTATTAATATTTTTAACTTATCAAACAATTTATTACCATTAAATAAATAATTCAACTAATAATTAACTTTTAAAAATTTCTTTAATTCCCTTTTGAAATTACAGAAATACTGATAACATAACCCATACTGATTTTAAATCTATTTTTTTTATATATAAAATTCTATAACAGTTTAAAATCATATATATATTTTTAAACAAGTTCATTTCCTTTAGAATTAAACTATAGATCTACTATAATTCATTATTTAAAATAACTAGCAAGTTAAAAATGTATATATATCTGTATTATTATTATTTCATTTTATTCAAAATTCATATATGTATTCCTGCATAAAGATATACCTTAAACAAAAATTCTTATGTGACATTTTTTTTCCAATTTGAATTAAATTAAAAAGAAAAGCCATACCCAAACGAATGCAGCCCTACGCCTTCACCTCGACGCCCTGCCAAACTATACCCTACTGTCAATTGCATACAGTCACAACAGACATCAACATCTGCTGCTACGGCCTCCCTCACAACTGCCCACTGCACCGCGAATGCTATCTATCATCGACACGCGTGCCTCGGTCATCAGTCACAGCCAGAAGTCCAAATTCCATCGACCAGATCGAAATTAGCAGAGCTCTCGAGGTCGAGGTCGAGCTTGAACTCACCCCTCAACGCCGATCTTCCAGATCGACAACGGCCATCAACTAGACTCGCAACCCTTGCCCTCACCTCGGCTTCGACTGCGAAGTCGATTAAGCTAATCGCGACCTCACGCGACCCTTCCTCCACCACGACAACTGACGAAGCCCCTCTCCCCCAAATCGATAGCTGCCCTATCGCGCGAGACCTTGCCTTGTTTTGAGCCTCTCGATTCGGTTAAAATGAAATTCGAAAGAGGGAAGAACATCACGAACAAGATTTATACTTTAATGAAAATAACGGAAGTCTCATTTTTTTTTTACTTTTATTTTATTATGAAGTGAACGAGCTTGATTTTGAACATGAAGGCTTCGGCCAAGATTTCTTAAGCACCTGATTTTGTTTGATTGGCCATTAAATTATTTTCTTTGACCCATCTGTATGATTTGAGAAGATAGGGAGAGAAGAGAAATGGAGTACGAAGGAACGAATTGGTGGCGGCTTGTACGTATTGTCGGTTTAAGAAAACAAATATATTTTATTCAAATTTAAATTTGTTTCAAAACAAATTTCAACGCGTTTATATATCGTACGCTCACATAACTGCTCCAATTACTACGAAATTTGAAATCCGTAATACAATATTACGAATCCAATGGAGTTGGTTTCGTCGAATTCCAAGACTGCGCCTCGGAAGTTTATCTTTAAATTCAATTTAAACGATATAAATTTCGAAACTTAACAAACCATTTTTAAATTTGGTTTCAACACTTATATTCTCTTCAGTATTATCAATATTAATTTTATAAGCCTTCAAATTATTTTAACAGGCTCAAAATTCCAGATTTCATGTTTTACCCAACTTCAAGTTATTTAATTCAATAACTTAATTATCAAATAAATTGTGATATTCGAAATTCAAGTTAAAATTGCACTATTGAGTATTTAAAATCAATTAACTATTTCGATTTTAATGCTTGAAAATTCCAGGTCGTCGCAATTGTCGTTAACTCTAAGGGTGATTCCAAAATGAGTGTGATGAGATAGTGTCTGCGGTTTCGTTCGAACCCGAAACAAACTTGTATGGATTGAATGCTTTCAGAACATCTAAGGGTGATTCTAAGATAGATGTGTTCTATAAAGGTAATCGTAGCCTCAAGCCTCATCAATAGGGAATAGCTAAAACAGGGGATGTACAGCAAGGCTAATTGAGTCGCGCTCAAGTAGGACAAGATCTTCCTCTGTCTCGGAGTCCCTTTTTATTCGTCTGTGTGGGGCAGTTGATTGCAACAACTGCCCGGGTTGTCTTGTTCGGACTATCCAGTAAGGGATGGTTCCGGCCTTGTGTTGCAGGGGATTTAGGATGGATCCTTGGTATGGTGATCTAGGCCACGTACTGTGATGGACAGTTCCCCAGTAGCCCTGCCATTGATGGAAACCCATTCTTCCTACGTGTCCTTTACGGTTTTGATTGTATAGCCATGTATGCTGGAATTTAATAAATGTAACAATTTCCTCTATTTTATATTTTACTTGAAAACCCTAGACCCTATTATAATATAACTAGATTTCCTATCAAATGTTTTAGTTATCATATGGTAAAAACTTTTCCATGTTTATGTGCGGGAAGTCTTACGAGATGCCTTTTGTTTTCAAATGTTTTCAAAGTTAAGCAACTTTAACCTGTTACTCACACCAGACCCATGTCTGACCCGGAGTTTAATTTCTATTTTCTTAAACTCTTGGGTACTTAAATTTTTACAAGTAGCCAGGGGATTCAGGTTAGCTTTGACGAATTCTGGAGGAGATATGGAGTAGGAGGCTTCAGCGTTCACAGATATATAGTTTTCCGCTGTATTGGTATCTCTATGTTGTATTCTTGAGATGTAATAACTAGAGAGGTGTTTATAACTGTCTAGTTTGTGATGTACAAGCTGTGTAACTCTGATAGATGTTGTTTACTATGTAATACTTATGTGATTAATATAATTTATTCGTTCCGCTGTTGAGATTTTGATGTTGTTTCATTCTTCTTCTCTATCTTTTCTATTTTCTGTCCCTTTCTTTCTTAATGATTATGTGTCTTTCTGTGGAGAGAAAGACGGGTTTTCACATCGATGTGTTGGCATGCTTGGGTCGGTATGCATCAGGGAGATCAAAAGAGTACCAAACTGGGGTTACAGTCAGTATTTTCACGCTTAGAGTCACGTATCTAGCTGCTCCGAGTCAAGTCATAGCTCGTTTCGAGTCATCCACAGGGGACCCCAAGTTTGACCAAAGTGGCTCGACGTACCTGGGTTGGTCATCCTGAAGCATCATTTGTGGGTCGAGTTGTCTTGGTCATGGGCTTGGGCAGGGGATCTAGCCTATCTTCATCTATAAATAAAGGGGCATGGGTATGGTTAAAAGGACCCTTTTTTTGGAGAACTCCAGAAAGACTTTGCCATTTTCTGTACTCAATTCCTTCTAACTCAAACTTGTATTCAAGATGATTGTTTATGGATTGTACCTGTATCCAATTATTTGAAAAAGCAATAAAGCCTACATTCATAGTGGACGTAGGCAGTTACGCTGAACCACTATATATCTTGTGTTTTTATTGTTGTTTTTGCATTCTACTGTGATATTCTTCTGTTTTAATTTACTATCTTCATTAATATCTCTATACAAATCTATTATAGGGTGTTAGTGACCAATTCTATTGCTAACAGCTAATAATTCTCATCTACAGATAGCTACCATTATCATGCCACTAGTGCATAGAAAGAGACAATTTTACACTATCGAGGTTCAAATTCTACACGGTTTTGGAGATACTTGCAAAGTATGGCACATGGCACTCCACCTCCAATGGGAGTGTCTCGATTACTGGCAGTAGTTGGAGTGATGCATATTCCTTCACTGCCCCTACTACCCATTCTTGACTTCCCAAGGCTTTGTAGAGGTTACCCTTGTATGGGAGGGAATCCTTATAGATAAATAGAGTAATTCATCATGACTCAATCATAGCTCCACAATTATGGGTGGATATTTGATAATACGGCACTTGAGAGTTTGATAAGAGGAGACTTGCTTTTAGGCATCTTCAAGAGGAAGATTTGTGTTGGCGGGATGTTGTGACTGGAGAGGCAGATGATTGGGTTATGACTTAGGAAGAGGTTTGAGGCTCAATTTATTTCTAAGGTCCCGAGGGCTTTCAAGTAGAGAAGTTGTTGTATCTTCAACAAGGTGATAAGATCATGAAGTAATACATTAGTAAGTTTATACTTTTGGCTCATTAACAGATGGATGTGATCAATATTCCCTCTAAGAAGGCCAAGAAGTTTTCTACGAGACTCAACCAGCCCCTTAAGGATGTTTCTCCTAGTATGTTCCTATGGACACAAATTTCAAAGGACTTTTCAAAGTGGCTTAATTAAATTCTATTTCTTGAAAATGCCACAACTGAGGAGGATGTTAAAGTTGAATCAAGAGAAAGTTAGAAGGCAAAAGAAATGGAAAATGCGTCAAGGGTGACCAAGGTCAAGCTAAGAAGGAGGAGTGACTTGTAATAGATGCCATTTGAAATGGCATTTTGCTAGAGATTGCAAAGTCAACCTCCAAGCCAAGTAGTGTTTTAATTGTTACCAACCGGATCATTTCAAAAGGGATTGTTCATCTCCTTCAAAGGATGGATAAGTGGTCAAATCTTATGTTATTCAAACTACTTCATGTTTGAAAGCTCCACCTAAGGTTGATAAAGGGAGGAACATCGTTTTGGAAGTTGTGTTTTCAATTTAAATTTCCAATTTGTATTTTATTTGATATGGGAGCTTTATATTTTTTATTACCAGTCATCTTTCCTATAGGTCACACCTTGATTCTCTTTTAATTTCAAATCTTTTTGTGGTCAACACACCTTTTTATGATATGTAAAGATTTTAAATTATCAAGGGATGGGCTCGGGTTTTCTCGTGATACTTATGTACTTTGTTTTTTGGTTATGGACTAAGATTGGATAATGAAGCATGGGGTTAGTATTGATTGTGATTGGTACGTTGTTTTCATGAAAGATAGTAGTTGAAATGGGCTTAATGTTTATTATGAGCCTATGAGTTCCATGATGTTGAGTTAATTATACTATTTGGTACTCACATGATAGGTTGGCGCAAGTTCCCATTGTACTAGAATTTGCGGATTAATTGAAGATGTTTTAGATTTAATCCTCATTATGAGATTAAATTTAGTATTGAAATGGAGAGAAATGCAAAGTTTTTTATATTACCTATTAGCCACACGCCTCCAAGATTGAGAAGAGAATTAGAAATTTAAACTTCCAAGATTCCTAAGAAGGCCTCATTTAAATAAGTATATCAGAGTATGGACACCCATTATATTCACCACTAAAGCAGATGAGTCCTTTAGATTATATATCAATTATAAGGAATGTACAAGTTGACAAGAAAGAAATTTTTTCCTTTGCTTTGCATAAATTATTTGTTTAACCAACCCAGAGGGGAAAGATTTTCTCTGAACTCTATTTTTGCCACAAGTTTTCATCAAACTAAGGATAGCTAGAGATAGCATTTCGAAAACTACTTTTAGAACTCTTGATGCATCTTATGAATGGTTCGTACTGTTATTCAGTTTCACGAATGCACTGACATACTTTATTTATCATATTAGAATCACATGTATTGGTTTTAATAATAACAACCATATATACTGATGATTTCCCAAGTTTATGTATGATGTGTGTTAACTCGCTTTTGAGCCAATGTAGATTTCAACCGAACTTAGAAGATCAAAGCAAGGATGCAATGATTCACGGAGGCACACTTGGAAGAGGTAAGGAAGTCGCTCAAAGGAGTTTCACTGAGAAATTACCTAAATAAATAAGTTGACACTGACTTATTTAACTCAGGGGTTGAGTTATTTTTACCACCCATTTCAGTATTCCAACTTCATATGAGTTATTTTCCATCTATTATACATGTGACCAAGTGATTTTCAAGAGTTTGTGATGACCAATTCCAAGAGTTTAAGAGATGATAGCTAAAATGGCGGGATGACTCAACTGATGAAGGAACGATTGCCAGAATCAACCAAAAATCGATGAAAACAACATGGGACACATCCACATGAAGTAAAAAGATTGATGCAAGAGAGTTAGACTTATTTCTAACTAAGAAAATAATTTGGTACCGAGTTATTTTAATAACTCGAGGGACGCTACAACTTCTTGTGCGATTTTGGCCGATATTTGGACTCTACTGCAAGCAAACTTCTAACTCCATACCTCTATTTCTCTGTAAATACCAACCTACCTACAATCAAAATGGGATTGGATCTCTCTGCTACTAGAGACTTGTTCCTCTTCTTCACGTCTTACTTCTCTTCCATAAGAGTCACCTAGGAAGCTACGATTCATTGCCCTAGGACTTTGATCAGCAAATCTCTAGTACTAGGGACCCATAAGCACTCTAGAAACTCCATAGTAAATCTGAGATCCGCTATATTGTGTTTAGATCTGATATAATTCATTGTAGTCCGAAGAGAAGATAATGAATAACAAACTATAAAGTGGACGTATGCCAGAGATTGTCGAACCACTATAAAAATTCTGGTGTCTCTTTTACTTTTTTGCCTTCTCCTTTATTTTTATTAGAACTGATGCTTTCATCTAATTTGTAGGTGTTGATCCATTTTTTGGGTTAACAGTATAGTACAGGAATTACTGGAACACTATCAAGAAAAATTGCAGGATAATCAATAGAGATGCAGTAAATCACTTAAGGTAGATCGATGCAGGAACGCAAGTACAAGACTAGGTAGATCAAGAGGAATTAAGCTCAAGGTGACAAGAACAAGACAAGAAGGACAAAGGAGATTCTAACATGGTTGGAAGAACATGGAAGATCCAAGGAATGAAGGCTTCAGAAGCATAAGACAATATTTATTTGGCTTTAAAGAATATCGACTGTTAGAGTTAATTGTTAAAGATCATCAAATCTTTGAATTTTCCATTTGAAAAATCATTATTTATTTTCTTCATTACTTTTTCATAAAAGTTTAATATTGGTTTTACAAGTTAAAAGAGTTAAAATAATTTAATAAAAAGTTTTCCATTTTGCACTAGGCTGTGTGACATATCCATAATAGTATTTCGACATATAGCTATTAGTTACAATTTTTCAATTTGAATGAGTGGACACTTCCTTTCACCTCTTCACGAAAATTCATTTCTCCTATCTTCTAGTTACAGGCTATGGACAAAAAAATTTATAGTAATTTTCTCTCATTTGTCCCACTCTTTAGTTCTCATATTTTGTAAAAAAAGGTCATATTACTCACATACTCTTATACATCATGAATCCACTTATTATACCTCTATTTATTCATGGATTTTCAATTTACAAAAGGTCTGAGAGATCGTATACAAATTCTCTATTATTTACTCTTTGCTTTTATCTTGATCCTCAAAGAAACCAAAGACACATTACTATCGGAGGTCTATAGGAACTTATATGGAAGACTACTTGAAATTGTGGTCAAAAGATTCTGTATTTTGTAAATATTACTCTACTATTTGTTTGTAAAGGTGGATTTAGCCATTCGTAGAAAGTCAAGATTGTATAAATGACCTCGACCACTCGTGGAAAGTTAAGAGTCAAGTTTTCTTGCTACCTACAGAAGTGCAAGAGGTTAGGTGTGTCCTACCACCTATGGAAAGTCAGGATAGGCGTTGCTTGCCACTTGATTAAAAGTCAAGCTATAAAAGTGTACTTTCCACTAGTGGAATTGCAATTTTTCTACAGTGAAATTCCATACGAGGTAAAGGACTGGATGTAGGATTAGGAATCCAAACTGATATAAAATTCATGTTGTCCTCTCTTTACTGTTGTTGCTTTTACTTTCTACATTTACTATATAACTGCCTATATATCTAATTCTATATTGTTAATTTGATAATCATAATATAAATTGGTAATAAGTTTAAAAACACCATTCACCCGTCCCCTATTCTAATGTTACATTAGCCTTAATATCTATTCTACACATCATTATGGTAGCGCATCAGAACCCACATATCTTATGAGTTGTGTTTTATGGGAGCAACTAGAGATTTGTGGTGGCTTATGTAGGTGTTATTTAATCTTTTTTAAAAGTGAAGGAGAGCATAAATCAAATTTGAGAGAAGTGTTTAAAGATTTGACTTATAATCACTTGAAAACAAAGTTTTCTAAAGGTCAATTTGGAGGAGAAAATTGTGATATTGGACCATGTCATATACAATCATAGGATTTACGTTGACCTAAATAAGGTCGTTGTGGTGCAAAATTGAAAGGTACGAAGTAATGTGACTAAAGTATGTAGCTTTTTAGGTCAGCAGGATCTTATCAGAAGTTCATTTAGAACTTCACAAAAGTGGCAACATAATAAACCTGACTAACTAAGAAGAACCAAGTCTTCCCTTGGGATATGCATAGCGAAGACTCTTTTATTAAGGTGAAGCAATTATTGACTAGTGCTTCAGTTCTTGTTATACCTAAAGGAGCTAAACTATTTACCATATGCACTGATGTTTGTGGAAGAGGACTCATTGCGGTTCATATGAAAAAAAAATGTTCTTGTATGCTAGTAAGCAACTCAAGACCCGAAAAAGGAATTATCTAACTCAATATTTCCAGTTGGCGACCATTATCTTTGCTTTGGAAACATGGAGCCATTATTTGTTAGGCCAGACGTTTGACCTATTCACCAAATACAAGTCTTTGAAAAATTTAATTCTCCAAAAAACATCAACTTTAGGGAACAAAGATGAATGAAATTCCTAGCATCATGTGACTTTTGTTTTTCTGTACTCTCGAAAAGGGAAATGATAAAGTAGGTGCATTGAGTGGAAGGCATAAGGTGTTAGGTTTTTTATTTATTAAGAGGAATGTTTTGGAGTATATTATCGATTTGTTGGCTACATTAGAAGTTATACCCACACTTATTGATCGGATCAAAGCTAGCTAAAGGATTATTGCAAGCTTAGTAGGGACCTTGGATCAGATTAGAAAGGGAGAGAAGCTAGCCATATAGATCAGTATGTCATTAATGAAAGGATTGGCTTCCTATAGGCAAGAGGTTGTATGTTCCCGAAGTGGAAAGTTTGATAGATGAAGTACTCTAAGAGTGTCATTTTTTTAGGATGATTGTTTGTAATAACCCAAAACATAACGGGTCTATATTTAGACAAAAATTGAAACCCAAGTCAATCAAAACACAGATCATTGGATTTGGTACTTGCAAATAAGCATAAGCATCATTAGAGCTCTAAACTTACAGTAGAAATGGTAATAGGATAAGAATATTGACTATTACCTTGAAATCAATGGTATTCCTTGGGTAACAGGTTGTCGCATCAGTATCGAGCATGAGAGAAATGAAGAATTCTCCACAACAAAGCACATCCAACTCCATTGACCTGTTCCACTAAATCTACCATGTAGGTTGTACTGAGGAGGAGGTCAGAACAACGTCTGGTAATTGAAAAATCTATAAACTGTCCATAAAATAAAATTATACCGATTGGTTTCCATTTAATTGTTATTGTCTATAAAGGTTAGCAATTCTAACCTAACCTTGCATTGCACACACAATTACTTACCTACATCTTCCTAAGGTACAAAATACTGAGGAAGCCATATTAACCACCCAATACTTCCAAACCCATTTGCCAGTTAATATTTCTAAACATGAAGCGGGGTTCTATAATAACTAAAACTTCCAAAAAAGAAAGATGCGGACTCTGCCATTTAAGACCTCGATCAAGATAGATCCCTTTATTTAAGACCTATTCCACATGTAGTTCTCTAATAATGTTGTCAATGGTCGGTGGGTCCTAGCTACAAAGATCTTTAACCACAATTTAAGGCTTCCGACATTTAATGTCTAATTATTACCGCGTCTATCGCCAATAAAATCATATCCAAGTAAAAGATGGTATCCAAGCCACTTAACACCTTTAAAAGAACTAGGCGGACTTCTGACCATTTAATATCTATATTATAGGAGAGTCCTACATCACTTAATACCTAACCTCCAAGCGGACTCCTCACTGATACAATAGTTATTACAGTCTTAGCAAAGTGAGAGACAGTAGCTAAGCCACTTAATACCACATTAATAAGGACTAGGCAGACCCCTGACCATTTAAGACATGTTTATATGTAAGCGTTTGTCATTTAATACCTAACCCTAAGATGGACTCATTATCGGTACCATCTAGCTCATATCGCTTGGAATCTCACTAGGTTACTTAATAATTCTTTTTAGGAGAGAGGTGAACCCTTAAATCGGTCACTTAATACCTCAAACCCACAGCGAACCCTTTCTGAGATATCCACTATCACTCTTTATTATAAATATGGAATCTCATTAGGTTACTTCTTTCGGTAGGGAGACGGGCCTTAAAATAGCCACTTAATACCTCAACACTAAAGTAAACCCTTCCAGAGACATCCTAATTTATTTGGAATATCACTTGATACTTCTTTTTAAAAGAGAGGCAGACTCTACAGTCACTTAATACCTCAAACCAGAACCGAACCCCTATGGAGATATCCCTCACCGCTCATAATTCCAAATTTGGACCATTTATGCTTTTCAATTAAGAAAGCAGGCCCAATCTCTCACGTCGTTATGGGTCCTTGGATTAGTGATATTGCACCCGACTACTGGTAGCCTTAAAGTGAAGAGAAGTATTCTGTCAAGTGACCCTACTGACCTTGCATCACTAACCTACTGAGTCCAATTAACCATCCTAAGTCTTTACTTATATTATCTTAAGTAGATATTGAGCTTAGCTTACTAATTTCCTTTTTATTTAAGGCAATAATATTTACCTTAAATGCTTATCTACCCATAAATCCCCTTTTTATGCTATAAATGTCAGTTTGTCTATAAAATTCCAATGGACGTTTCCTACGACATTTACGTATGATTATTAATTTCAAATTAGTAACCTTTTTAACTATTCCATAGTTATTAGTTCAACTTCTTTATCGATCAGCCCCATTAATCAAGTTACCCTATCAAATTATTGCAACTACCATATTTATTAGCATTTATTTCCCATTTATTAGAGTTATAACCTTTTAAATTCCTTTCCCATTAGTTAATTATTCTAAATACGAATATTATTTACAAGCGTCGTTATTAGCTAAGTTTTATCTAATTATTATAAGCGCAGTAAATTACATACAAATATCTACTTTTATCAAATATATTTTACTTATATAACTAAAATATTCTTTTCCATGTTCAATTATTGAAGTCGTATCTAAAATGATTATCCACTATAATTTCTATAAATTAGTCCACAAAAAAAAATTAACTTAAAATATAAAAGATTACATCGTTTGAAATTACAAGGAATAATCATTTCTTTTTCTTACTGAAATAGATAGTGTAAACTACAGTGAATTCATACTTTACACATCTCTTTTTCTTTTTATTTGCATCTATTCCTTGTTAGATCAAATGTTGTATTTTTCTAAAAGGGAAAGAAATCAAAATAATTTGCAAATATCAAATGGATCGAAATTCCAACAACTCAAACATTGAAAAGTGTGCATTCCAATAAGATTAGGGTAACAATCCAAATTAATAACATTATCATACAACCTATTTTTAGATCTAGAACAAATTTCATTCAAACCAATATTCTAATTTATACCTTTAGGACTGATTTCCAAATTAGGTTGTAAACAATTCTAAATCAATTCATAAACAAGAATATACAGGCAATATTTATTATATTCAAATTGTTGCCTATAACTCGTATATAATTATCTAGTTATTTATAATAATCAAATAAACACCTACGGGATAATTTTTATATTATAACAATCTATAGAATTTCCCACTCGCCTTTTAAAACGATCCAATTTTCCAAATCAGAAACAGAATCTTTGATTCGTCTCCAAATCCTTTTTAATCCAAGAGATATGTATAATAAGGGTATATACATACATTAGAATTGCAGATCTAAGAAGAGATTTGGGATTGGAAGTGAAAATAGATACAAGTATACAAATATATATGAATTACCTCAAATTCGCATATAATTCATTATGTTCTCTTCTTCTTTTTATTCAATTTCTATTCTTCTCTAATTTGCATGAGTAAGATATAAATATCTTCTTTTTATAATTTAAAAAAAAGTTGAGAATAAGAAATGACAGTGCTTCGCTACTGCCTTCAGAAAAATATGAGAAGAGAAGGGAGGGTTAGGCCTAAATTTATAGGCACTAGAATAAACCACAACTGTACGATTTATAATACTAAATCCGGACCGCTGCGACATAGGTTTATTGCAATAGCCTAAAGACGACCGGTCGACCTCCCATGGAGCACCTATCGACCGTTGGGTCAACCGGTCTCAATGACAGGTCGGCATGTGGGCCTGGGCAATATATAACGTTAATTTATATAATCGAATTATTTCCATTTCGAATTCGTTTTTCATCTGTAACTTCTTCGTTTGGACTCCGATCGTAAAGCCCTAAATATGAAAACAGCTCAGAATTTCACCACGAATGCAATGGTACAACTTTCATGGTCAATTTGAAAAAATTCCATTTATGGTGCTAAATGAATTAACTAACTAATTAAATAACTAACGCTAAATTATGGGGTGCAAAATTATTTCCCCCTTAAAAAGAATTTCGTTCCTGAAATTTCATGAATGACGAAGTCTTGGTTTTGGCTCTCAATTATCCTAAACAACTAATGAGTGTACGACCAATTTTGCAACCAAACGTGCACACATGCACGGTTTATTACTGTGTTACCACATATAAAATATGTATGCAGAATGATTCTAAATCTGATTCTCCTATATGAATGCATTTCTTTTGAAAAATTTTAGAAAAATATGATGCAAACAACCTATATATCTATATATATTATATATAGCTATACTACATGTATGAAGCTTTTTGAAAAATCTTTTCACCCAAAACCCCATACTCCTATGAGTAGAAGTATGAAGTAACTAATTTTGCATCCACTTTCTACCATCTAATGCATCGAAAAATTGCTTTCTAAAGTTTACTCCTATTTTGAAAAAAGGAATTTAGGCGGAGAATTTAACATTCTCACCACTAGATAATCTTCCTATTCCCGCAGTGCAGTTGGAAATTTCCTCGCTGCCGCGGATGTACTCTAAATTTTCCACATACAAAACGCATAAGAAAGCTTATTTCAAGCTCCGATATGGAATTAAGCCTAAAAATAGACTCGCGCGCATCGTCGACAAGGTATGAAAATAGAAATTCCATGTCTAAAATGGCCTTTCTCTTGTTATCGCTTGCATTTATCGCATTGTCGATCCTAGTACATTGCTAAGTTAGCAAAATCTAACTCTATTTTCCTTCCCGATGCCTAACATGTGGCCTTCAAAATTAAAGGTTTCGCAAAATCTTTCTCATTCCTCAAATTCAGATACCAAAATATTTAGACATACATTTTTCCTTGAAATCAAATTTTGGATAAAAGCTCTAAAAATAATTTAAAAGTAAAAAACAACTAAAACATAAAAACTTTTTTTTAGAAAAAGTAACTTTTTAAAACAAGTGGAAACTTTACAAAATATTTTTCTTCTAAATTTTTTTGATAAATCAAGCCATAATTCAACGTAGTTGGAAGTTGTTTACGTGCTAAATGCATAAACCAAATTTCAAAATTGACAACTAATCTTTACCCATAACATTTGACATTTTACATAAAGGAAAAATGTCAACAATGTCCACACATCTATTATTCAAAAATTTAAGCTTAAAGAAACATGAGCACCGTGATGTCAAAACAACTTTATCATGTCCTCTGCTAAAATTTTCCAACTATTCTAAACTTCCAGTCTTGTATTGCTTTTACTGTTAGTCAAGTGTTTTTATGAGATTCCCATATTTATACTACTTCTTTACTATACATATATAGGAGTGGTTCACATGTCCAAAAATAATAACATAGTAAATAAATAAAAACTCATAATATCATGCATGCCTTTTACAAGAGACAACTAACAGTTACAACCCAAACAATCTAAAAAATAGAATAAATGTTGAAAGAGAAAAAAAACAACAACACCATAATCATAAAACAATGCCTACAGACTACGAGATGTCTTGCTTTGCAGCTGGAGCTTTATCCATTGCTGCGACCCTTGAATGATTGTAGCATGGGGGCTATGCACCTAATCTTATGTCACTGGCGCTGCTAATGGCTTTGGAATTGCCATCTTTCAAAGGAAGGATATAACCATGGCTGAAGGAACCTTCTACTTAATTGCTTCTCCATGGAGGTTCATTTGTATTACCTAAATATGAGAGTGAATAGGTGAAAAGTACAGAAAGTGACTTTGTAGAGTGCGAATCCTTGATCAACAAATTGAATCAAAAGGATGCGGGTCTAATTTACGGCGATGCCGCCAATACTACTATAGGTAGTCTTTCGCACGATGGGATAAATCTAATCGTAACTTCCATCATAAGGATAACATTGTGTCGAATGATGCGCATAATCAGACAGGCAGTCGAAAGATTATCCATCTTCTAAATACTGACATCCTGGGAAAAGATCTGCCGCAAAAATCTTTGAGTATGTCACTTAAAAATCATCCAAGTCTGCATCCTTCGCAAAGGCCTCCAAAATCTCAACGAGATCATCATAAGTCAGTTCAATCAAGAAACCCTTCGCCTTCGAACGAATTAAACTATTATCTCCGTCGAATTCTATGCCAATAGGACATCGAGAAGGTAGATGCAGCACGGGTAACATTCTCGCTTAAAGATCTCGAAGCAGAGGATAGGTGCAAATCCTACTACGGTGGCTCTTCCAGTCTAAAAGTGGAAAACCTTCTGCTCATTCTGGTCCACCCAAGTGGCCACTTGAGGGTTGAGACCATAATGGTGCAAGGAAAACCGATAGTGTGGAAAGGTGTCTTGGGCTAAGAAGTGTTCGAAGGAAGGGAATAAGGTTTAGATCTAGAGTGGTGGTGGGGCGAGATCTAACGTGCAAAATCAGCATGAAGAGGAGGCGAGGCTACTACTCCTAGGGAAAACATCATCGCATGAGGGAGGAATGGAAGAAAAA
This sequence comes from Allium cepa, assembly GCA_030765085.1. Lineage (NCBI taxonomy): Eukaryota > Viridiplantae > Streptophyta > Magnoliopsida > Asparagales > Amaryllidaceae > Allium > Allium cepa. Next base: position 301,196,401 of record CM060945.1, on the reverse strand, counting down.
GGCTGATAATTTGATGAGGAGGAGGATAGAGATTAAGTTCCGGTTGTTGAGGAAGAAGGGACAAAAGAAGGCAACTGGGGAAATTCCAACGTGACTTTTATAGTCCCATTCTAGGTTCAAGTTGTGCCAAAACATGTTAACTGGTAGACCACTCTAGGTTTACTGCTAAATGGTCAACCGCTAGACAGGCTTTGGGCATTAATTGAACCTAGGACCAATTAGGGTCGGATTAAATAATAATAATCGTTTCGCACCATCTCCTTCGATTCAACACGATCCAAAAAATTACTGTCCTCATCACTGCTATATCAAAGCCTACCACCTAGTCTCGAACCATGCTATAGCAATTCACAGTAGTCCCAACTAAACTGCTGTGACCAACAACAATTCCAAAAATCCAAAAATACTCCAGTTGTTATTTCCTGCTTGCTTCGCATGGGAATATTTTTTCCAACAGCTGGTGGTATAATCACACTTCAAACTACATACCCCAACAAAATTGAACGTCTTTCCTATTTTGTCCGTACCTTTATGAGAGAAAATATAAAAAACTCGATTTTGTAAACCAAAAAATCACCAAGCTAAACACATGCACCTTTATATATGTTTCTAAATAATAGACCAATTTTATATCAAAACTTCCCTTCAAAATCAAACTTATATATAAAAATATTTCAGGGTTTCCAAAACCTTTTTAAAACAAAAAATTTCCAAATTATTTTCTTGTCAAAAAACAAGATCAAGCCTTTGCTGATATATACATATAAATATTTAAGGATATCAAAACTTAATATTTAATAACCTAAAAATTACTTAACACGACCAATGTAGTAGTATACATGTTTCTTTGAAATTTCAAATTTCAAATTTTTTTCCAAAATGAAATTTCCAAAATAAATCCTTGGAAAAAGAATCATTTAAAAACCCTTTTTCCAAACTCTAAGGTTTTTCCAAAACATACTTTATAAAAATTCTTTCATAGGTTTTAGACTAAGAAATTGACATTAATTATCCAAATTAAAATCCGGTTTGTCATCAAAGAGATGATTAATAAATGCACCCTAGCAAAATTTACTTTCGGACAACCACGACATATAGACTCAAATTTCCTGCCCATCTGGAATAAATGTGTGTTTTCGATTGGAACTCATCATCAAAATCCGAAATCACAATGTAGATAGAATCCCAACCATCAAGTCGAACACCTCCAGCCTTCAGGATTCTGCCATATGTCGCACTCATGCTCTTTATCTAAAGTGCTTTACACATCGTCAGCACTCGGTGGGGAAGTTTAGATTCGGCGTAAAAATCTTAACTCTAAGATATTTCCAACCCATAGTTACTTTTCCCATTCCCTTAGAGTGGAACTATAACTGCTTCTATAGTCAGAACTCTTAGAATCTAGCGTAAAAATATAATATTACTAGATAGGAATGTTGAATACGTTCTCTCAATTTGTCCTAATTCCTTTGATCTATTAACCTAAGCTCTAATACCAAATGTAACAACTTATACCTTAATACGTTTAAATTTTGACAAAAATCGAAAGACTAGTCCATCAAACCACAGATCCTAGGATTTCGTACCTGCAAATAAGCATAAGCATTATCAGAGATTGATAGAAATCTAAACTCATGGCAGAACAGTATCTAACAACCTGATTTTTAAGTAATGATTACTTAATGTTAATAATAGAAATTTATTTAATTAAATTTGAATTCGATGGGTTATTTGATTAATTGCTTTGGTAATTATTTAATAATGGGATTTAAATTAGGAAATTATAATATTTAAATTTTAAAATAAGTTGTAATATGGAAAATAAAATTTTATAAAAGTGACATGATTAAAATATAACATTAATTTTGTAAAGAAGTGATTTTGAAATTTAAAATATAAATTTTTGTTTTCTTAAAATTAAATAGAATGTAGTTTTTTATATAAAAGGAATACAACATATATACACTCTTAATTGTATTTCCATACCCAAGCCCATGACAATTAGTCCAAGCCCAGACATTCCAAATCCAATTTGCTTTTCCAGAACTCTCCTCTTCATCCTTAAAAGATTTTTCCAAAGCTTGCTCCTAGACAATTGTCCTCTTGTGGAAATCAAATAACATAGACTCTCCTCATTTTGATTTCAAACAACAAATTGTACAAATTTCAAATAAAATATGAAATTGGAAGCTGCATTTCCCTATATCCTTTTATGTCCATGGTGTGAAGCGTAGGTCGCTTTGATTAACTTTGGTGATGTGCTGGTTCATGCTGTTGACAGCAAGGAGGGAAGGGGTGGATATCACGATTTACTGGTATGTTACATGCTCATCTCTATTATCTAATTCAAGCAATTTCATGTTTAATTCTAGTGTTTGTGTGTATTTCTTTTGTTTACGGTCCTTTGTTGTTGCATTTTGAATTCATTTATATGACTGTATATTTAACTTATGCTTGAGTATGTAATAGGGTGTATGTTCAAGGCTTACATGTGTTACATATTTTAGTGTAGGTGTATATTAGTTTTTGTGTGTGTGAGAGAGTGAGTTGTATGGCTATTCATTTATATGTGCATAGGATATGTGCGTTTAAATATAATCTCTCTGTCTATTTGTTCGCATTATTGTGGTGACAAGAGGATGTGTGCGCTTGCTGATGGATCTGGTGTGTATAAGAGTACTTTGGGCGATGTAGTGTGTGTTTTATTATGGTGTGCGCGTAATTGTGTGTCAGTGTGTGTTTCAGTAGAGTGTCCACGCGCGTGTGTCCATATATACACACACACACACATACACACACACACACACACACACACATATATATATGTACATACATACATTTTATTTTGTAGAGAGGTAAAAGGGCCTAGCCCAAATTTTGTATATATGATATCCGGTAGCAAACGTTTCTACCCAAACACAACGATACAAACCCTAACCTTAAAGGGTTGTCGGCATATCTCAAACCAAAAATCTAAAATACACAACAATGGTGGAGGCGATTCAAAAAGCTAAAGCCGTTCCCTCTTCTTTCTTAACATCGCTCGTTTTGTCACGTTCCCAGTATGATAAGCTTTCGTTCATTTCATCTCTCATACCTCTGCGTCTTCCAAAATTGTTCGCGTAGATGGATCTGTTGAATACGAGAGTAGGAATGTTAGATCTGGCATCACTGTAACCAAGATCTGGCATTTTCTTCTTCGGATCACTGCTTTAACCAAGTTGGCACTTAGGGTTCGGATTATTAGCTTCTGGAGCTTGATTGAAGTGAGATTCACTGTTATTAGCTATATACAAGCTACTATTCACAGTGTTAGCCACAAAATCTTATTGATTGTGGAAGCTAGACTCAGGAATCAGATTATTATTATGCTTGTTGATCTGAAAGCTTCTAGGTCGCGATAAATACGCTTCTAAATGTTTGCTTCCAACTTCAGAACTCCAGTCATCAGCAAGGGAAGCGAACTTGGTTTGGATTTTAAATATTTTCTTAGATTTTTGAAGAATAATCTTACTATCAGTACTAATAAGTAACCAAACTTGCTGTTTACTTCTGCTGCCTTTGTTTTGCACCCACAAGTTTCTTTCTTTCCACAAGTTGAATACTGCAGTAGCTAATAGAATGTGAGCATAATCTGTTTCCTTAGATTTAGATCTGAATTTGTTACTGATCATTTTGATAATATGCATCAGATCCATTTACCTGTTGTCATCTATACACAGAGTAGCATTGATTTGATTCCAGATAAAATAAGAGTAACTGCATTCAAAAAATAGGTGATTAGCATCTTCACTACATAAATTGCACAAGGTACAGAGTGGATTTATGCTATTGCCCCATTTGTTAAGTCTATCCCAAGTTGGCAGTATGTTCTTAATTGCAAAATATGTACAAAATGTCATCTTGGGAAAATTCACTCTATTCCATATGCAATGATACCACTCTTCTGTTGGGAATTTGTTTCTAATAAATTTCCAAGTTGCTTTAAAAGAAAACTTCCGTCTGTTGCTTGCTTTCCATTCCAGTAGTCATTCTCTGCATAAATATCAAATTGAATTTTGCATATTTCAATTTTATGGGGGTCAGTAATAGGGTGTAATTGTGGTTGCCACTGATATTTACAATGATATCAGATACTTTATCATTTGATCCACCACAAATAACTAAACTGTTCCACCCAACCTCATTTATAAAAGCCTCATTTTTAAACCATGGATCAAACCATAAACTGGTTTTTTTACCATTCTTAAATTTTCTTTCAAGCAATGATTTACCAATTTCCCTACAATTTAATATTTGCTTCCAAGTATTTGATTGGTTACTGTTATGCACAGAGGTCCAAAAATTTTTTTGTTTCAAATACTTGGATCTCATCCATCTATCCCACAAAGAGTCTGAATTAGAAATCTCCAAAATAACTTTAGATGGCAAGTAATACACAGGTCCTTAATACTTCTAATGCCAAGACCCCCTTTATTTTTAGGTCTGCACACATTTTCCCAACTAATTTTGTGCTATTTACCTCTCCATAAAAAATCAGTGCATCTACTATACAATTTTTTAATAGATGCAACTGGAATATAAAAAGTTTGTATGCAGTATAAGATAATAGCATAAATCACTGTCTTAATAAGTTCAAGTCTTCCAGCAACGAAAAGTAACTTACAGGACCAAGTCTCCATTCTTTTTTGGATTTTTTCAATTAGAATAGAATAATCTTAATCCTTAATCTAATTTGTAGAAAGAGGCAGATCTAAATATTTAATTGGAAGAAATCCCTCTGCTATTTGTAATACATTTAAAAATTCTTTTTTGAACTTACAAGACTTACTGAAATAAGCTTTACACTTATTAACATTAAGTTGAAGCCCAGCATAAGTTTTTTAAGTTATCAATTTTTTTTTATAGAGTCTGCATTATCTTTATTAGCTTTTATAAACACCATGAGATCATCAGCATAAATCAGATGGTTAATGCAGGGCTGAATTCTATTTATAGGATGAACATTACCTTTAATATTCTCTGTTTCCATAAGAATAGAAAAATACTCCATAATAATAGCAAAAAGATAAGGTGATAAGGGGTCACCCTATCTTAAATCCCTGTTACTCTTAATACGCCCTTCAGCCTTTCCTTGAATCAAAATAGAGAAGGTAGGAGTATTAATACATTCAAACACCAAATCACAAAACTTTGTAGGAAAACCCATGCATTTCATAGTATGATGAATAAAGTATCTGTTTACCTTATCATATGCTTTTTGTAAATCAATTTTAATACATACATTGTCTCCCTGCTTTTTGTTGAATTTTCTGACCATCTCATATGCTAAAAAGAGAGTTTTCATAGATAAGACTACCAGATACAAATGCACTCTGATTTTCAAAAATAAGAAAAGGCAAAAACACTTTTATTCTATTAGTAAGGACATTAGCAATAATTTTGTAAATAAAGTTGCAGCAAGAAATAGGTCTATAATCACCAATATCAGTGGGATTTTTATTTTTTGGGATAAGGATAACGAATGTATGATTTAAACTTTTGAGAATTTTACCTTTGTCCATAAATTCTTTTACTACTTCCAGCACCTGCTGTTTAATATTATCCAAATTATTTTTCAAAATTCTTGCATTGAACCCATCAGGGCCTGGACTTTTGTTATCACCAGCATTAAAAACAATAATTTTTATCTCATCTAAACTCACAGGAGCAAGCAATATTTCAGATGCATTAGGATTCAAAATATTTTTACAAGTTATATGAGGAAACTCCTTTTCAGCAGTTGCAGAAAAATAAAGTTCCTTGTAAAAATTGATAGCTTCAGTGGTAACTTTATCATATGCATTAGATAAATTACCCTCTTTATCTATTATGCAACCTATATTATTTAAGTGCTTTCTATTACTCATTTTAGCATAAAAGAATTTGGTGCATTCATCACCTAAAGTAAGCCAATCAACCTTTGCTTTTTGTCTAGCATTAACAGATTCTTTGTACATTTCACTAGACAACTCATTTTGATTTTGAAATTTTTTATTAATTGTACTGATGTCATCAGGCTTATTATCAGAATTCAGCTGTAAAAGTTTCCCTTCTTTTCTCAATCCAATAATCTTATTTTTATTCATATGGTTATTTTTGTTCCAGTTTTTAAGATTATTTTTAGTGTATTTCAAAAACATATAAAACGGATACTGCTTAGTTCCTTCACAAGAAAAATTAAGACAGTTTTCCATTAAAGTTCTATAATCTTCTTCAAACACCCAGCTATTTTTGAATCTAAAAGGAGAAACTTTACTATTAAATTCACCATTGACAAAAAGCTTAACCAATAAAGGAGTGTGATCACTTAAGTTTTGTTCTAAAGTGGAACAAATACAATTAGGAAATCTTTTTGAAAAATCTTTATTATACAAAATCCTATCTAATTTGCAATGAATATTTTTAGCAATTCCAAATTTCCATGTAAATTTGTTCCCACTGATAATTGGTTCAATAAGACCAGATTCTAATAGAAATTTATTGACCCTATCCAATTTATTTTGAGGGATTTTAATTCCTCTAAATTTTTCATCAACATGAAAAGCAGTATTAAAATCTCCTAACACATTCCAGGAGAAATCATATATGGAATTTAGAGATTTAAGTTTTTGCCATAAAGTATTTCTTTCTCTTTCAAAATTACTGCCATATACACTAATAATTTGCATAGAAAAACCTCCAATGTTTTTAAAACTGCAATCTATAAATTAACTATCTTTGTTTATGTTTATATTAGTCCGGATATTAGAATCCCAAATAACAATGATTCTACCTTTACAACCACAGTCAATGTTATGAATAGCTTTCCAAGTACTGGACATTTTGAGGCAAAAATTTTCAAAATTCTCATCATTCATTTTATTCTCAATTAAAGCGATAATAGAAGGTTTGTAAATATTAATCATATAAAGGATATCAGATTGTTTTACAGGGGTATTCATCCTCCTGACATTCCAAGCAAATAATGTCATATATTTGATAATAAATTATGAATTTTAAATGGTACCTAACACTATAGTACCTTTACCTCTCCTTTTATTATCAGCTCCCTTAGCTTTCAATCTGGTAGACATTTGGTCGCACTCCGGATTGATTGAGAAATATTTTTGCTCAAAAGCTTTTTTCTCTTTGCTGCCCTTTAGCTTACCAGATGCTTTTGTTTTGGTAATATGTAGTTCTGATAAGTCGAATTCTTCTATGTTATCACCCTTCTCAGATTCATCTTCCTCTATTTGTGTAGATTCTGGAATCTTGATTAAGGAAATATCCAACGAAGCTGTGCAAGGCATGGCTGACTCATTACAGTCAGTCATTGCAGCCTGCTCTAGAGGAGGATCACACTTGCGAGGCAATGTTGAGTTATTTCTATTCATTTTCTCAACATCTGCAGCAAGCTTTGAAGAAGATCCCTTCTCGATATCAATTTCCTAGTTCAGGCTTGTAATCTGATGAAGATTGTTGACTATTTTTGTAATATTATGGTCTGTAATTAAACATGGCTCTAAAATAGGGGGATTTAGAGTTAAGAACTTTTTATTTCTACCTTCCTCTGTATTAGTCGGAATTAGAACATTTGATTCTTCTTCACAGTCTTTTTGCTGATGAACTTCTATTGCCATGATCTGATCACTTTGGTCGGTGAGCTCTCTTATATTATTTTCTTGATCGAAAATGATATCTTCTTGATAGATTTGATCTTTGCCCTCATGGGTTATTGATTTAATTTTTGTGCCTTTACTGATACTCATTTCTTGAATCAATTCAAATCTATTTTCTTGAATAATGACTCTATCTTTATCACTATTTTTAGGGATCCACATCTGTTTTGGGTTGCGTTGCTTTCTAGTGTGACAGAAACACTTGCAGATGCTACATTTGGTGGAACCCATTCATATTCGACTTTTTGTGTTATGATTTCACCATTATAAAGATTGAGATAGATTTCATCTAGAAGTTCATCAGTCGCAGAAACTTCCACAAGAAGCCGAGCATAATTCAGTCTCGTCTTCATGGTGGTTGCTACGTCCATTTTTATGGGCTTTTCGACAATACTCGCCATGATACTAAGCGCCTCTCTATCCCATAGCTTGAGGCTTACAGTGGGTAATCTAACCCATATCGGCATGGTTGACAAAGGATCTCTGTCCAACTTCAGTGACTCAGTCCACCTTTTCATGATGATGAGCTTGCCGTTGTAAAAAAAGGACCATTTTGAAAAATGGAATTGCAGTCTTGAGAATCATTAAATTTGATTAGAAAAAACCCATTTTCTCTAGATTAGATTTCGAATTCGCCTTTTGGCTTCCATACTCTTTTTATATATTCTTTGAAAAACAAGAAATATGGTTTGCTACTAACCATATAAACCAAAATGGAGTTATTCCAACACTCCATGGCTCTTTTGCATACTACGTCCTTTACCACACCATATTTCTTGTTGTTGATTTGTATAGGAGAAATGGTTTCAAGACTGCATTCTTCATCTCTTCGTTCCTTTGATTGCTCTGAGACGATATTAGCCCAAGATTTATGTCCTAGTTCTTTATTCAAAGAGAACTTTGTTGGCTTTCTGGTTTGCATTAGTTTGGTTTTATCCTGAAAGGAGTTGGTCATCTGGCCCTCTTTTTTCCTATAATCATCATTAGTATGAGACCGGACTTGATCATTTCTAGGCTAATATCTTCTTTGTGATCTTGGCTGAACCAGTTGGAAGCCCTCGTTATCAATGATGACATTGTTCGGCTTTCTGAAATGAGATTCAGGTGGCCTATCCTGAGGAGAAGGACAAGAGAGTGGAGGATTGGATTGGATTTTAGAGGAAATTTGTTTTCTCCCATGGCAGAAGAAAACCATAGATTTCAAATATTTCTATTCCTATTAAATTGTAATTTTATATTATACATATATATACACACACATATACATACATACATACATAGATATATATATATATATATATATATGAAAGTCTATTTAGACACAAAATGTAAACACAATTGGTGACACAATAAATCTGCATCATTGGATTGACCCCTGATTTCCACCTCCCAAATAAAAACAAAAATATCCGATGGCCATAAATTTTTGTGTCCCCAATTTGTGTCTAATTTTGCGTCTAAATAGCCGCCCCCTATACACACACACACACATATTATATATATAACACTAAATTTGAAGCTTGAAAATAATTAGAATGGTAAAGTATTAATATATTTTCTAATGTTTAATGAAACCATTGAACCATAGTAAGGAGTATTGATCTCATGCTTGTCTATCTTTCATTTGAGTGATGAAATAATTATATATATCTATATATGGAGGCGGCTATTTAGACAAAAAATTAGACATAAATTGAAGACACAAAGCATCTCAGCCGTTAGATATTTTTGTCCTTATATGGGAGGTGGAAATCAGAGGGCAATCTAATAGTGAAGATCCATTGTGTCACCAATTGTGTCTAAATAGAATTTCCCATATATATATATATATATATATATATATATATATAAGTGCGCTCGTGTAGTCTTCTTAGTTGGTGCGTGTGCATTACTGTCCGCATATTTTATTTATATATAAATGTGTACATTTTGATAATGAATATATATAACTGCAGCTGCCTTTAATGTTCATCCTTCTCTCAACACGTTTTATTCTAGTACATGAAACTTTAGAACGTTAGCAGCACATTCTTTGTCACATTTTTTTTGTAAGCGCTTGTTAGCTGTGTGAATGATTTATAAAGAAGTATGCACATTTTCATGTTTCAGGTTGGCTGTTGTTTATGAAATGAGAACCTAAATTGTTCTATATTATACTTTGTTTAACTATTGGCCAAAAAAAGAAATTAATTTGAATATATCAAAACCTCAATATGTATATATGTATAATGGATGTCTGTTATGTACATGATTGTGAATATGTGGGTATTATTGCTGGTTGTACCTCTTTAGTTTAGATGTTCTTTGCATTATATTATTTTAACGTTGCTTTACTTATTTATGTTTATGTGATTATCTATGTTCGTCGGCAATAGGAGATGGGTGTGGGATGTTGTACCTAGTTTGTGTTGCGTTGTTTCCATTTGTAAAACTTGTCCATGTGCATTGTTTTATTTGTATACTTGTCTTTATATTGAGTACCTGTGAGCTGAAGCATAGGTCAATACTAATTAATACCTTGTCTGGTTTAGTTTAATAAGTCCAACCATCACTTTATTTCAAACCATAGTTGCCATATATTTAGTTTAATTATATAGTATTGAAAAAGAAAATATATGTATATAGGCATTTAATTATTGGATAATAAGTATAATGTACAATGCTTTGTTTACAAATTATACTTGGATTATCAAAATAAATAAATAAGTTTTCTAATGTTATCGACAAATGGTAAATTATTCATTATTTATTGTAAAGTGATAATGTACTTGTTTTAATTAAAAATTTATTCGTTTAGTTAATCTACTTTATTTTGTTTTTCGCTTTATTTTTTTATAAACTAAATTGAATTATATGAGTGATTCACCGTTAATATTGATTTGGTTGATTATTTAACATGATATGGTGATGACATCCTTTTTGTTTGATCTACTGTTATTTATTCCGTGTGATGAGAAATTAGGATAAACGGTTTGGTGATACCTTTTGGTATGGGACTTTCAGATAACACTTTTCTGGTTATTCTTTGAACTCGTTATATAGAATATGAAAGGAGCGAGTGTGATGTATGGGAATTGAATAAATGGACTATTAACACGCAATGGTATGGTACACCGTCGTGTTATTTATTCAGTTATTCTTTTATATGTGGATGACACTCAATATGGGGTATGTAATGTGTTATTCACTCGCCGTGATGAGCACGTATGGAGGCTACTAGTTAACCACATAGATTGTGTACATTATATGTCTGTCTACCTTAGATCGACTCCTTTTACTTTCAGGAATGAACCAGATTGGCTAGTATCCACCCTAGCGGCCTGATCGAGGAGGTCGAGCCCCCGATCCACGGCACTGTTATTGTATTATATTTGATGCAAATCACGAGATTGGTAATTAGTAGCCCTTGTGTTGCATATGCTAGCAGTCAGTTACCATAGGGATATATGTCGGTTCATGGCCGAAGAGGCTACGCGCCATCGAGCCTATGATGGATCGTTATCACGATATCAAGATGGGAGAGGTAATGATAACCAATGACTATAGAGGTCGTGTCATATGGACCACGTGTGGCTACTGGAGCAAGCAAACGTGTTGTCGATCTCCCGTCTGGTGGCGGTATATATGAATGTATGTATGTGTGTAGTAGTAGACATATATTATGTATGTATGAGATATACCTGAGATTGTGTCCGAAGTATGATACCACAGTATCCTTCTCATGCAGTCAGTCAATTCTTTACAGGCGGACAACCTACTTCTTATTGATTATATTTGTATACTGCTATGAGCTAGCTCAAATCTTTCTTATTGATTTATTAGCATGATATTGAAATCTTATAATATGAGATTGAAAGAGATGGTGGGCATTGCTTCATTACAGCCCAACTTCACTTGAGGATTCTCATTACTGATTATTTTGGATTTGATGACGATTTCTAGATATGTATGATTCACCCATTAGTATTGATTCTATGATTGTACGATTAGATGTATTTCTTTATGGGTGATGACATCTTTGAAACCGGTATTGACTATTTCATATGGATTTGAGTTATTTGGGTAATGTGATACCTTGATGACTATTTATGGTTACATATATGTATATATAAGTTATATCTTATTATTCGCTGATTATATATTGTGCTTTCATTATTATTATATATGCTTGATTAGACATAGTTTGACCCGTTTGTTATTTTATAATACTTGGGTCAGTCCGAGACATTTCAGGTACAGAGACGACTTGACCAACATTTGCTTTAACGGGCCTAGAGGGGACTTATTAGAATGTTCTATGATATTGAAATCACATTTATTCACTATATACTTAGCCAATAAGTTGTATATAAATTAATAGTATATCATTGCACTGAGATAGCTGATATTTGAGTTGTATTATGTTCTTTTAACATTATTGTATATATATTATATGTTATCACTACGAGTTATCACTGCAACTGACTTTTCTGTAATGTACTATATATTATGTATTGTTCTATCCGAGAGACACACGTGTTCATTATTTCGTACCTACATCATGTACGTACTGAAGAGTTTTATATTTGATATTTTAATACGTACCAATGTTAGTCCAAAATAATATTCACAAGTGTACCGCTTACAGCCTCGTTTTCTGTATATCAAACAACATTACTCTGTAATACTCTTGGATAGTATGGGTATAGAGGTGGGTTTTACACAGTAATAGAATAAGAATACTGATTATGACTACTACCTTGAAATTAATGGTATTTCTTAGATAACAGGTTGTTACATCAGCATGAGCATGAGAGAAAATGAGACTTCTCCACAACAAAACACATCCATCTCCAATGACCTGTTCCTCTAAATCTGTTATCTGGGTTGTAATGAGAAAGAGGTCAGAACAACGTTCTGCTGATTGGAAAATCTATAAACTGTCCATAATATAAACTTATACAGATCGGTTTCTATTTAATTGCTATTTCCATTAAGGTTAAGCAATTCCAACTTAATCTTGCATTGCATACACGATTACTTACCTACCTCTTTCCAAGGTTCAAAATACCGATGAAGCTTTATCAACCACTCAATACTTCCAAACCCATTTGCCACTAGATACTTCTACATATGTAGTGGGGTTCTATAGTAACCACATAATACTTTTAAAAGAGAAATAGGCAGACTTTGCCTTTAAGACCTCAATCAAGGTAGAACCAATCATTTAAGACCTATTCCCAAGATGGTTTTCTAACAATGTTGTCAATGTCGGCTGATCCTAGCTGTAAAGACCTCTATCCACTATTAAGGCTTCCAACATTTAATGTCCAACTATTATCGCGTCTATCGCTAGTAAACTCGTATTCATGTAAGTGACAGTACCCAAGCCACTTAATACCTTTAAAAGGACTAGGAAAACTTATAGCCATTTAATACCTATATTCTATGCACGTCCTAACTCACTTAATACCTAGCTCCCAAGGCAGACTCCTCATTGGTACTACTGTTATTATAGCCTTAGCAATGCAAGAGTCTATGCCCAAGCCACGCAATACCTCATTAATAAGGACTAGGCAGGCCTCTGACCATTTAACACCTATTTATAGGTAGGCCTTTGTCATTTAATATCTAACTCCAAGATGAATTCCTCACTAATACTATCTAGCTAACGTCGCATAGGATCTCATTAGGTTACTTATACTTTTTTTTGGAGAGAGGCAAATCCTTAGATCAGTCAGTTAATACCTTAAACCCAAAGCAAACCCTTCTCGAGATACTCACTATTACATTTAATTGTAAATATGGAATTTCATAAGGTTACTTCTTTCAGTAGGGAGACGGACCTAAAATAGCCACTTAATACCTCAACACCGAAGTGAACCCTTTCAGAGACATTCTTATTTATTTGGAATCACATAGGTTAGTTAATATTTCTTTTTAGAAGAGAGGCGGACCCTACAGCCACTTAATATTCAAACCAGAAGCAAACTCCTATGGAGTTATCCCTCATCGCTCATAATTTCAAATTTGGGCCATTTAATGCTTTTCAATTAAGAAAGCAGGCTCAATCTCTCACGTCATCATGGATCCTAGGATTAGTGATATCTGACATGTAGTTAATGACCCTACTGGCCTAGCATCACTAACTTACCGAGTCCTATTTACTATCCTAAGTCTCTTCTTATATTATCTTAGATGGACAGTGTGCTTAGCTTACTAATTCCTTTTTTATTTAAGGCAATAAATTTAGCTGAAATGCTTATCTACCCATAAATCCCCTTTTTATGCTCATAAATGTCAATTTATCCATAAAATCCCAACGGACATTTCCTAAGTCATTTTTGTATGATTACTAATTTCGAATTAGTAACTTTTAACTATTCCATAGTTATTAATTCAACTTATTTATTTATCAGTCTCATCAATCCATTTTTCCTATTAAAATGTTGCAACTTTCATATTTATTACCATTTATTTCACATTTGTTGGTGTTATAACCATTTAAATTCCTCTTCCATGAATTAATTATCCTAAGCGCGAATATTATGAGTAAGCACGTTATTAACTAAGTATTATATAATTATTATAAACGTAGTAAATTACATATAGATATCTACTTTTATCAAACATATTCTAGTTACCATGTTCAATTATTGGGATCGTACATAAAAAGATTATCCACTATAATTTCTATAAATTAGTCTGAAATAAAATATTTAATTTTAAAATATAAAAGGTTACATCATTTGAAATTATAAGGAGTGATTATTTCTTTTTATTACTTAAATAGAAAGTGTAAACTACAATGAATTCATACTTTAGACATGTATTTCTCTTTTTATTTGCATCTATTTCTTGTTAGGTCAAATGTTGTATTTTTATAAAAGGGAAAGAAATCAAACTAATTTGCAAATATTAAATAGATCTAAATTCCGACAATTAAAACATAGAAAAGTTTACGTTTCAACAAGATTAAAGTAATAATCCAAATTTATAACATTATTATATAACCTATTTTCATATCCGGAATAAATATCATTTAAATCAATATTCTAAATTCATGCTTTTGGGGCTGATTTCCAAATTTGGTTGTAAAAAATTCTACATCAATTCATAAACAAAAATATGTACTTGGCGATATTTATTATATTCAACCAGTATGTATGGCACGACCATTGGACGTGTGCAAAGATTAACATGTGTTAATTATTTTTTCAATGCAAAATAATACGTACAAATGCACACAATACTTCTTTTTAATACTAAGGAGCAGAGTACTTTTTATTGCAAAACATTATTTTTAACTTACTTCCATATATCATATAAAGAAAATATTGCATATATTGTATGCACATAAGACACTTGCATAATGAGGTGCAGTAGCCAAACTATATGTATATATGTATATGCAACTTCAGTTTCTACAACTACAGTATTGCATCCATCAATATTGCATGTGATATTTCCATAAAAATAAATATTTTGTTACTTCAAAAGCTTCATTTGGAGGTATTAACATGAGTATAAAAAAGTAGCGAGCATAACTCACCTTGAACATGAAACCTATGAAATTAAAACGATGCATGTTTGCTGAAATACTAATCAATTCTATTTTAAGCAAAAGAATCACATGGTATGATGTAATCTAGATGGCGAGCTACATTTTGTTAAAGATGTATTACTTTTTTATTGCTTTTTCTTTCTATTGATTTCTGCAAAATTCAAATGTTGCTTATTACAATATCAGCCATCTTTGAAGATTGTTAATATAGTAAAGTAAGACAGATATAGATGAATAATGTGTAAAACGATGAAAAAAGAAACAACATTATGACTAGTGTTTATTACATTTGAATAACATAAGACAACACGCTTAAATAATATACCAAAAGCTACCATTCTCAATAACACAATATCAGTAAAATAAGTCATGTTACTTTTGAATTGTATAAAACTATACACGTAAATAAAAGAGCTTCCTAAACAACGTATCAAAAGCTTTCATTCTCAATCACATACTAATAGTAAAATAAGTCACCATTTGAAGCAACCCTCTTTTACACAAAACTCTCAACATTTGCAACTTCTCTGTATCTGCAATCACTACGCAATTGAATTGTAAAACAGTTAGCATAGATGGTTATTTAAGTTAAATTACATATCTATAGAAATTTCCTTATAAACCTTATAGAATTCAAAGAAAGCCAATATTTATTCCCAAGATAGTACAAAATTAACATCTACATAAGTAATAAAGATAAGAATACATAAAGTATGAATTGTTAATCCAAACATAAAGTACCTTTTGGTTGTTCAAAGGGATAACATTGAAATCTTATTGTTCTTTTGAGGGTTTTATTTTTAAGATGATTAACCTTCCTACGTAAATTCCATAATCATCAACCATCATCTCCATTTAGTGGTACATGTCATCTATAATGTAACTACCTTTCATTTGACTTTTCTACAAAACCACAAAATTCTTATATTATATATGATTACAATCATTTTGCATGGAACATGTAGTGAGCAATAGTGTGTTTAGAAGAGAAAACATAAAATATGATGACAATTGAACATACAACATAACTATCTGTCAATCTGGAGTAGATTATAAATACATACACACAATTATCCGAAAAACATAAATAATCAACTGTGTAACATTATTGATTGTCTGGTTGAAGTTGCAATGTTACTTAAATTCTAGATAGCCGATCTCAACAATATAATCATATATTGTTTTGAAGCCTAGTTTCTGCGTGCGGGACATGATCAATTTTCAAGTTGATTCCAATTTTCTATTAATAATCTGAACTAAAAGGAAAATAAATTATAAATATGGTCAGGATTATTGTTTGTTCCAGTAAGTTCTCAATGAAGACAAATTGTTTCTATTTTGATTTTAGTTTAGATTATCCTATATTCTAATATTTTAAGTTAGGGAATGATTAGTCTCTAATAAGTGTCCCATCATGACGCAAATGATATGCAGAAAAAGAAAGCTTACACATTGATCAAGTACAATACTTCATCACACTAAAGACTGATAATGTATCTAAATTAATCTAGGTAAAGAATATGTATGTAACGCATTAGTGTGCATAAACGTATGTTTTTGCAAAGATGTCATGAAAAGAATGAGTATTATTTATTATAGGAAGAAACAAATAAGTACAAATAAGCTTAATTAAGTAACTTCATAATAATTGTATGAAATGAAAGAGAAACTGGATACAAAATAATACACATTTAAGTTGTCTAAATAAAATGTTTGAACAATAATAAGTATGTCCTACGATTAAACAAACTCTAAATAATCAAAAATCAAGTTGTATGAGGAATTGTATCAAACACATATGTAGAGCATTATAACAACAACTCAAATTTCGTACTCGTAATATTCTACACAATAATCAAATACACAATACTGGAAGTGAAATTTGTAACATTCAAAGTAAAAAAGTAAAATCAAAGCGCCATAGAAAGCAACAAAATCGTAAATATAGAGATTGTCAAATACATGGAAAGCAGTAGCAAAATCATTAAAGTAGAGACCAATTACCAAAACTTTAGTAGGCGACATTTTCAGCCCTAGACATCCATATAGAAGTTCCCATTACCTCCACCGCCGAATTAATTCTCATGCGATACGTATTGATGATAGTTGAGATCAACCATCCAGTACCTAATAGTGGTCGAAAGGGCGATCATGCCTGTTGAGAAGGTTATCTAAGATTGAGGGATCTCTTTTAACATTTTATTTGTGTCATTATTTAATTATTTTCTTTGATAAGAATAGTAAATATCTCAAAGAGGATCTGATGCAAATGAAAGAGGAGGCGAAAATGGTAATGGGAGAAGTTTTGGTGGACATGAAGAAAAAAATGTGACAAAGGAGAATGACCAAAAGACTTGCATGAAATGTTTGTTTTATTTAGATTTAACTGATGGCAAATCAGTAATTACGAAAGCTTCAAATGGAAGTTTTCTCATTGTATATAGATTTGTTGCCTATAACTCATACATAATTATCTAATAAGGCATAATAATCAAATAGACATCTATGGACCACTTTTATTATAATAATCTATAAAATTTCACATTGACCCTTTAAAAACGATCTAAATCTCCAGATCTAAAGTAGAACCTTTGATTCATCTTCAAATCCTTTTTAATCCAAGAAAAATGTATAAAAAGGAATGTATATACATTAGAATTATACACCTGAGAAGAGATTTGGGATTGAGAGAGAAAATATAGACAAATATACACACATATATACAAATTACCTCAAACATGTGTATAGTTGTTTCTATTCTCTTCCTCCTTTAATTAAATTTCCATTCTTCTTCAGTTTGTATGAATATAGATATAAATATCTTATTAAAGTGGGGGGTAAGAAATGGCAAAACTTCGCTACTACCATTAGAAAAATATGAGAAAAGAAGGGAGGGTTTGGACAAAATTTGTAGACACTAGAATCAACCACAACCGTATGATTTAAAATATTAAATCAAGGCATTGAGGCCTAGGCTTATTGTAGCCGCCTGAGTGCGACCAATCGACCGACCATGGAGCATCGATCAACCATTAGGGGTCGACTGATCCCAATGACGGGTCGGCTTATGGGTTTGGGCGATTAATATCTAAACGTTAATTTATCTAATCGAATTATTTCTGTTTCGAATTTATTTATCATTTGTAACTTCTTCGTTTGGACTCTGATCGCAAAACCTAAATATGGAAGTTACTCAGAATTTTGCCACGAGCACAATGTTGCAAGTTTCATAGTAAAATTCCTTCATTTACATAAATTCCATTTTTGGAGCCAGATTAATTAATTAACTAACTAACTAAATAACTAATGTTAAATTACGGGGTGTTACACTATTCATCCCATTGGCAACAATTATTGGAAGCATATGAAACGTCATTTTTCAAAGTACATAGAGAACCACATGACTTATCAATGAGTCAAAATTGAACAAAAGAAGCCCAATAGTTTTTTTATTTCCTTTAGAGGTTCTGCATTGGGATTGAGAACATTTTCTATGAGTTTCATTGATGGTCTGCCTAGAGTCGAAGAGGAAGTGAGAGCATATGGTTTATTATGGACTGCTTGACTAAAAGTGCTCATTGTATTCTAGTGAAGGTTTCTAGGAATGCACCATCTTTAGCAACATTGTATGTGTAGGAAATAGTTAGGCTACATGGTATACCCTTTAGTACTGTGAGTAATCGAGATCCCTTTTTCACCAGTGAGTTTCGAAAGAGCTTGAAACATGCATTTGAGGTAGAACTGAACTTGAGCACGACCTGTTATCCTTAAACGACGACCAAATCTAGAGAGTGGACTATATATTTGAAGACTTATTGAACTCTTATATACTTATTAGAGGGTCATGGGAGGATCACTTAACACTTGTTGAGTTTGCATACAATAATAGCACTTAAGCTAGTATTATCATGGCACCATTCAAACCATTGTATATGAGGCCTTATAAGTTGCATACATATTGGTGGACAACAGCCGATAAAGTAATACTTGAATCAGCTATGATCCATGAGACTTCAAATAAAGTTGATTTGATATCGGGAAGAATGAAAGCACGTAAAGATAGGGAAAACTCTTATACCAATAAAATACATATTGAAGTTAGTGACATGGTATTTGTAAAAAAACATCATAGTTGTAGAGAGTTGTAAGAATCAACAATTCAGGGAAACTTGAACGTAGATTGTTGGAGCATTATATTATGGAACAAATTAGAAAGCTTACACACAGATTTCATGTTCCCAAAATGATGTCATGTGTACACAATGTGTTCATATTTCACACTTGCACAAGTGTATACATAACTCAAGTGCAGTGATTGAGCTAGGTTGATTAGAGGAAGTGGATGTTGAATTGGGGGTTTTATGCATAGAGGATCTATTCGTATTTTTGTTAATATTGTCAAGAGACTTAGACATAAGTTTGTTAAGCATGTTTGAGCTGAATGGGCCGTAGATTCTTAAAATAGTACACGAGAGCCGAAAGAGAACATGCGTACTTCCAATTTGGATATTTTACTAGTATGATATTATCTACTTTAGATGGATATTTTACTAGTATTATATTATCTACTTTAGATGAATTTTGTTTCAATGTTGTTTAATATGATTGCATGCTTGTATAGAAATTTCTTGGTGTTTCCATTATTGATATGCTAGTTTTAAAATTGTGATTCTAAGTATTAGTGATGATGTGCATTGTGTTAGATGTGAAACATTGTTCCATTCTCAATAATTTTGGAGGCGAAATCATTTTAGGGAGGAGAATGTAAAAACCCAAATTTTAATGTTCAGTAATTATAGATAATGAACTATTTTGATTGAATTAAATGACTTAAACAAACTAACGGCATAAAAGATGAATTTGTAAAGGTGAATGAATTAAGATTCTATACCTATTCCTTTTCATTTATAATGTCATTTAAATATAAAAAGTATATAAAGTTTATTAAAATTGGATAATGTGATAAAAATAAATGAAAAAAATAGCGGCAAAATGGTAATTTAGCCAGAATTGCTTCATTAATTATGATATAAAACTCTTTCTTCCTTTTTTTCATTTTTTCTTTGTTATTCTTCTTCTAAAGAGAATGTGAATCTTAAAACCACCACGACTCTTTCATTTCTTAAGCAATAATTACGAGCTAAATATCTAAATTCAAGTTTAGAGATTCTTTAGAAATCTAACTCTTCAAAATTGCATTTTGGAGAAAGTTGGAGCTAAAATTTAAAAATCAATAGGGATTCAAAGTTGAGTTTAATTAGAGCTTGAATTTATTTAGATTTGTTGAGTGAGATTTGTTACACCCATATTTCTCAAACCCTATCGAAGGCAAGATGACATAAACACCAAGCTCAAAATGGGATGCCTTCACAATAAAAGTTAGACTACAAAGGGGAAAACCAAAGAGTAAAGCATGGTCAAGAGAATATTGCACTTAGAAAATTCAAGACAAAGATTCAAACTGCGTCAATCCCCAAATTTCAATGTTATATTATGAAAATGACTCCAAAATCTGACACGGTCATAGGGTAAAGAAATAGTGCATATAACGCCCAGCCCTTATACTCATGTCAACCAAGAGAAATATTAAGCATTGCTGTCGAAAGGCACTGAGAATGAGACTCGATAGGGCTAAATGTTGTACTCATTCCCTTGAACTAACATTGGCAGAAAAATTTAAGACTTATCATCTTACCCTTCGTGCTCAGTCTTGGTTCAAAGCAATGGTACAAAAAAAAAATTCCAAGTTACATAATACAGAATATAATAGAACATATAACTCAGCACAACAATAACAGCAGAATATATAATACATATCATATTAATGTCCATAATACATAGTCCATGGTACATGTTATCACTCCCAAAATACATAATAGATACGTACCATGATAGATTCCTAACTAGTACTAGGTCCAAAGTTGCATGGTCCAAATCTCTGAAACGTGGAAAAGGATAAGAGTGCTGCTACAGATCACACCATCCCAACCAGCCAACAAAATTCCCAAACTGACTCGAGGATTATATAAACGAATCACATGGGTCAGACTATTTCTAGAGTAAGTAAAGTGAGATCTATAGACAATGAATAATTTAATCAACAAAAAGGTAAATGGTGCCACATGTATAAGTCAACATGGGGCATAGGCATGTGGGCATAGGCATATGTACCAAATATGTAAGATTAAGTTTCATAATCAACTCATTTAGATAAACAGTGATTTTAACTGAAAGTATCGTATGTAACTCAATACGATACCAACTCCAATTATCATATGTAAAGCAATATGATAATAAATAAGTCTGCACTCATATTCTCCAAAGATACTGGTTTTTTCAAAGCAACTTAAGCATTTTTCACTTTCATAAAAAAAATAAGATGAAAACAATGCATTATGGGAATTATGGGATAAATATAACCCGACTTGTAAAATATACCAAATAAACATAAAATAGTGTTGTAAATCACAGTAGTGGAGCTTGAGCGCACGCGGTGACATCAGCACCATAGCCTTGTCATAACACAACTGGCTATCAAACTAGGATAACCAAGATAGTCTAAGGCGAAGGCGTATGCTACCCATTCACGGAACTACACATGGGACCCCCATGCCTCCATCAGTCACAGTCCATGACCCGTCGATCGGGAATCCCGATCGAAAAATAAAATTAGCCCTATATAGCCGACCGTTGACTTTGGTGGTAGAAGGGCAAATGACATACCACTGATTCAGGTAGTGGTCCTAAATCAGGTGGGCCAAGTGGGAGTTTTGGCTCGTTGGTACAGTAGAGTCCAATCTATCCCAACCTAAAATCAAAAGAACTTTTAAGTATTATTTCATAAAACGTGCCACAAAAATCCATAGTGTTATAACTTTAAAGCACTTTTAAATAAAATTAAGCATGACATCATCCTTCAAAATCCTCAGATAAACCCAGTATATTTCTCAACAATTAATTAAAAGTTAGCAAAATAGAAACACTTGCCTATAGATAAAAATATAGTTACATCTCAGTTTCACACTAATACACAAGTACCCCATAATACTTATGTATCAAACAAAACAAAAAACTATATTTATTATGTCAAAGTTAATTTAGTTTGTTAAAAAAAGTAATTACGAATTAAACTTTTTAAAGTGATACATAAAATTTGCCACCAAAAGTTTAAATGGAAAATTGATGTCCTATTCTAAACATGTAGTAATCAAGTTCATTAAATGAAAAGAATATCTTACTTTTCAAAAAAAGAAAAAGTTTATTTTTATTATTTTATTATTATTATTATTATTTTTCGCCCGGACTGCTGAAAGCAGTCCAGAATATCCCACATGGGCTGCAAGAGTGCAGCCTGTCTAGGCTGGAGGTGCAGCCCGCCTGGATTGCAGCCTACAGCCTGGCGTGCTGCTGGCTGTTGCAGCCTACGCAACTTCAAGCTGCAGCTGGACAGGCGACAGCCGGTAGCTGCAGCCTATCCAGCTGCAGGCTGTGCCGGTTGCCGCCTGTCCAGCTACAGGCTATTGCTGCAATTGCATCACGGCAGCTGCAGCCATGCTAGTTTTTTTTAAGTTTTTTCCCTTTCTTTTGGTTGAAATACTCATAGTCTCTTTTTAGAATTTTGGCATAACAAACTTTGTTATTTAGACATTTTTACATACATGTTATATGCATCAACAATCTCTCTCATTCAAAATTCAAGTATAAGAGTATTCTAACCAACAATCTTTTTTTCAACTAGCAATCTTTGTAAATCAACTCTTATTGTTTTTTCATCTCATGAACCACAAACATAAGAACAATGATAAAAGTATCTCAATTTTTCCCATTCAATCAATTTTCGCCAAACTTCAATTTTTAGGCTTACACGAAAACTCAAGACAAAAAATGAAAAGGGAAGAATCAAAATGCCACTCACCTAAAACTTCAAATAGCAATCTTCAAGCTCTACAGTAGCTAGCTCTTTGATTGCTTCACCTTCATCTTTTGATTGCTAACAAAAAGCCCTAAATAGCTATTCATAGAAATAAAAGGAAAGAGATAGAATATGACTGATTTAGGGATACTTACAATAAGAATTGGGAATCCTTTCCTCTAATCCTTGATTGTAAATATAGGTTTTTATTTAGATGAGAGGATTGGGTTTTTTTATTTTTCTCTCTCTTTTGTTTTCTCTGAGAAAGTTCCCTACGTACTGTAAGAAGGAAAATAACATGGGCTGAACATTTGTATAAGAGGCCCTCTCTAAAATTTTCTAAAGAAATATCTTTATTTCATCTTTTTTTTAATTATTTCTTCTATTCCTTTAATAAAACATAATGATTACATGTTGTCCTTTACATAGATATTTTTACTTTTATTCTTATTAAATTTGTTTCTAGAGATTTCCTACATATACATTAAAAATTATTTTTCTTCTTTTTCTTTCCCTTTTATTTTTCTTTTAGGTACAATATTTAAATTTGTATGAAATCTTCTTTTTATTTCAATTTGACATCACACTTTACAATTAATTATTATTTTCCTTAATTGAATCCTTTCATGGAAAATGTTTGCAACTTTAACGAACTTTATAAATAATAGTTTTTTTCCTTTCTTTCCTTTTTTTTCTAAAAAAATTAGTTCATTCGCTAAAAATAAATTTCATTATTAAAATAAAAGATACAATTTATTACATCAAATATGCCTAAATGATTCATTGTCATTTATTTTCCTCTCATCCACATTAATACTTTATTTCCATTTACTTATATTTTATTTTTATCCCAAACTATTTAGATTTATATTATTATCGTTACCAAATTAATTATCAATTTATTAGTTGATTCCCAATTTAGCATCTCTAAAATCGGATTGTTACAGACTTCCCCTTTATAAAAATTATGTCCTCACAATTTCTACATAAGGGTGATACCTATAACTTTATTAGTTGATCCAAACTATAAAAAATAAAATGTACCTTGCTCGAGTGCCAAACAATTCAGGATAACGCCTCTGCATCAACTTCCGAGTTTCCCAGGTATAGTCCTTTGGATTACTCGACCATTGCAACTTGACTAGATGAATCACCTTACTATGAAGCTTCTTCGTCTTTAAGGAAATAATACAAATAGGCTCTCGGGTATATGCCATGTTAGGGGTGATCTCAAGCTGTTGCAATTGCTTTGGCTCCATCACCTCCTCGGAATCCCTTAAACACTTTCTCAAGTGTGACACATGAAAGACATTGTGCACATTCAATAAGTGTTCAGGTAGAGCAACTATATAAGAAAGCTTCCCAATCCGCTCTAGGATAAGATCCAATAAATCTAGGAGCTTACTAGTCTTGCTGAATCTCATTATCCCTTTCATAGGAGTTACCTTCACGAATACTTGATCTCCCACACTAAACTACAAGTCCTTTCTTCTTCTATCTACATAAGACATTTGTCTATCCTGAGCCTCCTTCATCCTTCTCTAGATCACTTCTACCTTCTCTAAGACTTCCCATACACTGTCAGGACCAAATATAAACTTATCTTTGGTCCCTAGCCAGCATGCAGGAGATCTACATGGTCTTCTATACAGTGCTTCGAAAGGAGTCATGCCTATCCTAAACTGAAAGTTGTTATTATATGCAAACTCTACTAAGTAAAGGTGGTCCTCCCAAGACCTCCAAAATCTAAAAGACAAGAGCACAACAAATCCTCCAATATCTTGTTGACTCGCTTAGTTTGCCCATCGGTCTAAGGATGATAGGCTGAGCTAATATTTAGCTTTGTCCCCAAAGCTGCCTGTAAGCTCCTCCAAAATCCACTAGTAAATAATGGATCCCTATCACAAATTATAGCACTAGGTACACCATGGAGACGAACAACTTCCTTCACATAAAACTTCGCCAAAAAAGGCGTAGTCCTCTTTGACTTAACTGGGATAAAATGAGCAGATTTGTCAAAAGATCCACCGCTATGCATATGATATCATGCCCTTGCTTTGATCGAGGCAGGCCATCGATAAAGTCCATAGAAACTTGATCCCTTTTCATAGTGGAATTTCAAAGGCCGAAGATGACCGCTAGGCTTTTGGTGTTTGCATTTCTCCAGTTGGCAGGTAATACAATTCTTCACATGTTCTCCTATATCGTGCTTACCTTCCTAGTAGCACAGACGCTTCATGACCATATACATCTTGCTACCTTCTGGATGAACGGTATATCACGAACAATGGCAGTCATTCATCACCTCTCGCCTAAGCCCAGCAATATTTGGTACAAAGATTCTACCATTCTTCCTCAAACAACCCTGAGCATCGAACTCAAAACCCTTCAGATCATCGGCCACTTGTCTATTCTTCAACCGATGAATACGATCTAAAGCAGCAGAGTCTTCCTTCTGAGCAAGAGAAATCCTGTCCATAAGACTTGGTCCCATAATCAAACTATCCAACATCCTTCCAGAGCTATGAGTGGGCATACTATAACAAATCCCACTAGAAGCTAACTCCTCAAGGTCACGCCATTCAGCCACCATCATTGGTACAACTTCCTGATGTTTACGGCTAAGAGCATCTGCGACATGACTTCCTTTCCCGGGAGTATACCGAATGTCAAATCATAGGCAGCCAAAAACTCCAACCATCTTTGTTGGTGCATATTCAATTCCTTCTGGGAAAATAGGTATTTCAAGGACTTATGGTTTGTATAAAGGACAAACAACTCACATATAAGATAACGTCATCACAACTTTAAAGCAAAGATTAATGCTGCTAGCTCCAAATCATGCATATCATATCGAACCTCATTAGGCCTTAATTGCCTGATGCATAGGCTACAACCCGCCCTTTCTACATAAGTACTGTTCCAATCCACACCCACTAGCATCTTTATAGATCACAAGATCCTGACTACCTTATGGAATCACTAAAACTGGTGCATTAGTGAGCATCTCTTTTGACGTAGAGAAAGCTTATTCACACTTATCCGTCCACTCATACTTGACTCGTTTTCTCGTCAAGCTCATCAAGGGAGTCACAACCTTGGAGAAATCTTCAATAAAACGCCGGTAGTAACAAGCTAGTCCTAAGAAGCTCCGTATCTTAGTAACAGGTTTAGGTATCTTCCAATTTTATGTGGCCTCGATTATAGAAGGATCCATAGCCAGATCGGCTTCAGAGGCTTTATGGCCTAAAAACTTCACCTTCTTCTGCCAAAAGGGGAACTTGGAGAACTTTGCTTTTAGCTTTTGTTCCCTTAAGGCCTCCAAAACAATCCTCAAATGACCTTCATGCTCTTGCTTAGACTTGGAATACACTAGGATGTCATCAATAAAGACCAAGAAAAATCGGTCAAGATAGCTCCTGAATATTCTATTCATCAGGTCCACAAAGTATGCAGGAGCATTCGTAAACCCAAACAGCATTACTGGTTCATATGAACCACAACGAGTGCGGAAAGTGGTGAGAGGTATATTATCTTCCGCTACTCTCAACTGATGAAACTCGGTGGCTAAGTCCGGCTGGGAGAAGACCTTTGCTCCACTCAACTGGTCAAAAAGATGATCAATACGAGGCAATGGATACTTATTCTTTATAGTCGGCTTATTAAACTTTCTTTAATCAATGCACAAACAAAGAGAGCCATCAAGCTTCTTTACAAATACTGCAGCAGCTCCCCAAGGAGAGCTAGAGATCGGATAAACTGCTTTCTTTTCAATTCATTCAATTGCTTATGAATTTCATCTACCTCGACTCGAAGCATACGAGAAGATAGTCGACTGACTGGTTGGGCTGCAAGGATAAGATCTATGTGGAATTCCATAGCCCTCTTTGGCGATAAGCTTGTAACAAGCTCAAACACATCATCAAAATCCCTGATAATGGGTACTCTGGCTATCTCATCATCGTCTTGTGACTCCATTGAAAAGAGAGAAGCATAAGCATTAGGGCTTGGTATATCTAGAGTCACATTAATAAGCCCTTTATCAGATGGATACTTCAAAGTAACAACTCTCTCTGAGCTGGAAAGATGTGCCTCATAATGATCCAACCAATCCATCCCGAAGATAATATCAAAGCCAAGATACTCAAACACATGTGGATCACACGAGAAAGGGAGTCCGCATAAGAAAAGCTCAAAATGCTTACATAACATTCCAAGTGTTGCGGACCTACCAATAGGGTTAGCAACCCTTAGAGATGTCATGAGGTATACAACTTCTAAATCATATCTATCAATTAACTCCTTGGATATGATAGAATGGGAGGCACTAGTATCAAAGAGTATACGAATAAAAGTACCTCTAAAAGGGATCGTACCTTCCATGACTGCTACTTATTTTCCATTCCTTTGACTCTGACCTTGTTCTCCATCCATTACATTCAGCTTAGCTGCTTGCTTCTCCTTCGTAAGTTGTGGACAATTATTCCTTAAATGGCCAATCTGGTGACACTCATAGCACTACTTCTAGAGGGAATCATTAGCAAAATGCCTCATCACTCCACTCTTATAGCATTTAACTCCGTCGTTCTCTTGCTTTTGAGAGCCTGAAGCCTGACCCTTCTTTTGCTTCTTCTGAGGATTCTACTACTTCTTAGGGAAAAATAGTGCTTTCCTCTTAGGCACAAAGATCTGTCTGCTCGGTGGTGCATCCTCATATCTTCCTCGATACAAATCTTCATACCTCGTGGCCAAATCAACTATCTCATCAAAAGTGGAGCAAAGCTGAGTTAAGAGTTGTTCCCTCAGCTTCCTATCCATAAATTTATGATTCTTTTTGAAGTGGGTGTTGATCAAATCAGGTCCATACTTAGAGAGGGAGATGAAGGTATTGATATACTCGTGAATTGTCATATCTCTTTGCTTAAGCTCAATAATTCTACGATCAAGGATGGGCTTCTCTGCCTCGGGAACAAAGCTTAGCTCAAATCGTTCCCTAAATCTCTCCTAAGTCAACTCCTCCTCGCTTATCTCAGCACTAACCAAATCAAATCAATCAGCGGCACCATGTTGGAGGAAGCTAGAAGCAATCTGGACCTTTTGATGGTCCATCATACCCATGTGTCCAAAAACTCTCTCAGAAGTCTTCAATCAAGCCTGAACTCCAACCTCACCTTCATTTGCACGGAACGGCTTCCCTCCAAGACTCACAAATTCCTTACACAAATGAACAAAATCAACTCTAGGCGCAGCATTAGGAGTGGGTACGGCTTGTGGCATGTTCCGCATCAACTCTAACCACTCCACCATTGTCAAACGGGGAGATCTTCTAGCCATCTTTCTCACTACTCTATATATAACGAGAAATGTTACTAAGCTGGAATTAAAATTATTCTCACACAAGAACATTCAAAGATTTGGGATTTTGGTTTAGGTATGTACAATTATTATTATATTATGGGAGTGATACTTAAGGTATACAGACATGTAAATGCTTCTGCTGCCTTGTGCTAACTATATTCTAAATATATTTTGTACTGCTTTTAGCCTTGCTCTGACACTAACAATGTAACGCCCGGCCTCTATACCCATGCCAACCAAGAGAAATGCTAAGTATTACTATAGGAAGGTACGAAGAATGAGACTCGATGGAGCTAAATATTGTACTTATTCCCTTAAACTAACACTGGCATGAAAATTTTTAGACTTATTAACTTATCCTTTATGCCTACACTCGGTTCAAAGCAATGGTACAAGAAATTTTTTCCTAGGTTATATAATATAAAATATAATAGAACATATAACCTAGCACAACAACAACAGTAGAATGTAGAATACATAATACATATCATAGTAATGTCCATAATACCTAGTCCATAGTACATGATACCATCCCCAATATACATAATAACATACATATTAAAATAGATTACTAACTACTACTAGATCCAAAGTCGCATGGTCCGAAACACCAACACGTGGAAAACGATAAGAGTAAATAGTGCCACATGTATAAGTCAACGTGGGGCATGGGCGTGTGTACCAAATATGTAAGATTTAGTTTCATAATTAACTCACTAAAATAGACAATGATTTTAAGCAAAATTATCGCACATAACTCAGTATGACACCAATTCCAATTATTATATGTAAAGCAATATGATAATAAATAAGCCGATTCACACATTCTCCAAAGGTACTTGGTTTTTCAAAGCAACTTAATAATTTTTCGCTTTTATAAAAAATGTAATAAGATGAAAATAATGCATTATGGGAATTATGGGATAAATATAACCCGATTCGTAAAATATACCAAATAACAGCGCTAGTATTGTAAAATCATAGTGGTAGAGCTTGAGCGCGTGCGAAGGCATCAGCACTGTAACCTACTCATAACGCCATAACACAACTGGCGATCAATTCAGGATAACCAAGACGGTCTAAGGAAAAGATCGTATGCTACCCATTCACGAAACTGCACGTGGGACCCTACGCCTCAATCCGTCGTAGTCCATGACCCGTCGATCGGGTACCCCGATCGAAAAATAAGATTAGCCCTATATATCAGATCGTTGACCTTTGGTGGTAAAAGGGCAAATGACATACCATCGATTCAGGTAGCGGTACTGAATTAGGTCAGCCAAGATGGATTTTTGGTCCTTTGGTACAACAAAGTCTAATCTATCCCAACCCAAATTTGTTTATTCACTAAAAATAAATTTTATTATTAAAATAAAGATACAATTCATTGCATCAAATACGGTTAAATGATTCATTGATCGTTTATTTTCCTCTCATCCACATTAATATTCTACTTTCATTTATTTATTATTTTATTTTTATCCCAAAAATATTTAAATATTTATTATTATCATTACCAAATTAATTATCAATTTATTAATTGATTCCCAATTTAGTATCCCTAAAAATCGGGTTGTTACAGTCGACAATTATAATAAACGGAAATACAGGATCACCAAGATATGACAACGAGGCGGAGATGCTACACTACGATACCAGAAGTTATGCTAGTAATGTCAAAATACAACACATTTCACTTAAAAAGCTACATGCAAATGGGGACATGCTGCAGTCATAAATCAATGTACAAAGATAACGGATCTGCAATGACAATCATACATCCAAAAGCTACTGAAGAGGGGTGCGCCACCAAAATAAGCTAATAAAGAACAGCAACACTATAAGGATAGGCTAATAAAGAAGAGCACAGCCATCGGGATGTCGTAAACATAAGGGCATAAAGAAAGGGACAAAAAAGGAAAACTGCGCTATAGTCAAGAAAGGAGTTCTGCTCAAAAATTAGTGAACTACTTCAGGCATACCACATCCTTCCGAGAACCTTGAATCTGAATGAGAAAAAATGCAGAGAACAATTACCAATGCTTGGCCAAGATTGGGACACCACCAAACTGTGCTCGGTTAATGCAATTGCTCGCTAGCTAAAACCCACACAAAGCAGAACCACTTGGAACTCTTAGCAAAATATTTTCACTCAAGGCCATGATAAGTACGCCCTCCTAAAACAGTAGGCTAACCAAGTATAGGACATGCATAAATACTGCATATAACCCTTCATGAAAATTTACCCTTGATCCATTCCAAGGAAGCCTTAAGTGAACAATCCACATGTCAAATGGCCAAATAAACCCAACTATTATTCCTTAAAGCTAATGAGCTGGTAACACATTCAAGTTCATATCTATGTTGCACTTACTAAGGAATCTTTAAGTAATACCACAAGAAATCTAAAGCATTCCTAGGGTTGTGCATGGGGTTACCTAAATAGCGCACCTTCTCATCTCCTCATGTTAAAAAACAGCAAAGTCGCAAGTGGCCCCTATTAAAAAACTTGCGCATATCAACATCAAGGGCAGTTATATCACATTTGTACATACACCATGCTAACACCACAAGTTAGGGAAAAGCAACCCAACTCCATTTATCCTCCGCACAAGGTAAAAAGACCATTGCAGACTGGGTAAGACAACTCAATTACAACCACTCATTAAGCAGTACCATGTGGAATCAAGAACATTCCAAAGGCTGCACATAGGTTGCTCAAACAAGTGCCCTAGGACAGACCCACACTTATGGGTAAATAGGGAAGATATAGGTATCCTTTGATAGCAACTTGCATATCCTAATGCCAAAGGCAGGTGGGGACAAATTCACCTGAGTATTAAGCAAGCACTACTGTACCATGAAGACATTGCACATAAAACAACACATCTCTGCTCCAGATATGTCATCGGCATGCTAAAGCAAAAGAATAACTCTCAATATCCCCTTGAGGCAGTACACAAGTCATTTACTTCGTCAGGTCAACAATACAGGATCCAATTGAAGTTGATTTTCGCGCCTCAATTTTAGATATTCCCGCTTCATTTTCAAATTCCCCACCAAATCCAAATTCAACCGCTTAAATCATGGTTTTCTGCCAAAAACACGTCTGCAATTCATGCATATCAAATTGGCAATATAGATGAATGTCACATGGCATGATCCAATGGCCGAAATCAGGATAGTAGATGAGGGATTATGGCGATCCAAGTGTATCTCCACATGATAAATAGGATAAACGCTATAATGATGAGGAGATCTTTTTTGGGGAATTGAGAAAATTGTATCTTTTATTTCTTCCATTAAAAACTTGTACCAGGAGGAAATATACTAGTAAAGTTTTGACCCATGGATGTAGGATTCGAAGGAATCCGAACCACGTAAAATCATTTATCTTTTATTTTCATGCACTTATTAACATCAGAATCTTCCATATTTTATTCGTTAATCAAATATGAGTTTGATTTGACATGTTAACAAATAGTTAAAGTGCAACTATCTAATTGTGTAAGCTTCGACAACCTAATTAGTACTTAAAGGAAAACTTAATATTACTTAAGTTTGTTGCTTCAAATTCATGGAAGTGTGCTATTATTGCTTTCGTGACCAATTATGGTATTGTGAGACAAAAAATCTAACCAACATTTTTGGCGCTGGAAGGAAGACCTAAACCTCCATCTCCTTTTTTTCAAATCCCTAGCAAGTCTACTTAACATGCATTCCCTAATTACCGTTAACTCTACCTATATCCCCTTTATAAATCATGAACCCCACCATGCATCTACTCCTCCAACTCAAGAACAATCACTCTTGGTTTCTCAAAGAAACCACTCATTACCTCAAAAGCTCAAACTAAGACGAAAGCCTGAGTTAAAGCCCCCATATTCCCAATCCTAACCGCGATCCAACCCTTCTTAAACAAATACACCAACTAAGCAAAGGATTAAAGAAAATGATGACCCAAAAACTACCCTTAGGCCAATTTCTCATCCACCACCCACAGCACACTGCCATCACTTATCAGCTGTGCTGACTACAAAACGGGTAAATGATAATGGCACTCTTGGAAATGAGAGCAGTGAAGCTGGCCCACAAATCAAATCCAAGCCATCTAACATTTACCATATACCACTGAAAGATCGAGCATAATTTTCTCTTAGTGATGATAACGCTACCTAACTTTCAAGGATAACTCATCCCATGTGTTTTCGAAGTGGAAGAAAATAAGTCAGGTCCCGAGTGTCTATTCTCATCGTCACCGGGCAAACAAGTAGTAAATTTTCGGTAGCCCAAACGATCTTATAGGTCCTCATGGTGATACTACAATGGAAAAGGAAGGGAAAAATTCACAGAGCTTATTTGAATGCACGTGATTGGTTGACCAAATTCTTAATGCTCCACAACTTCAGTGCAGTTCTAGCGATTCAAATGAATCAATTCCCCTTTAAGAAAATGTATTTGACAACGATGTTGCAGGAAATCAAGTTGTAGAACTACTACCATTTAATTATTATCCTCCTTTTATCAATCAATGACCACAAGTTGGGTGAATAATACATGGGTATTTGTTGACTTGGATAGTGACTATGATTATGGGAATAAACCTAGCCTAGAGATGGAATCCAAAAAGCCCTTTATTATGCAAAAAGGATCTGAAGAAAACTCTTACCGCGGTCATGTTATTAAGGATGTTTGCACATTCTGCTTGGAAACTGGGAGACTCAATTACTGTGTTTTTAATGCTGACCATTTTCTTGGTTAAGTAACAAGCCGATGAAATTGAGATGTACACTTATTAGAAAGTTTTTTTTTGCCATCCTCGGTCAAAATCGAGTCCTACCAATCGCGTTAGGATTTTTGATGCTACTCGAATTAATGCAAAAAGTTCAAATAAAAGAACTATGAATGTCAAAAGAGATGGCCAAGATACGAAACTTTATGAATCTTTTGGAGGAAATAATTTAAAGCATCTACTATAACTACGCAGACAAATGATCAATACTGCACCGGGGATCTCAGGCCTCATTTTGAATGATATATAGCACTCATGTACTAAACATTTTGATTATTATGAAAAAATAGCAATATAATGAACTAAACATAGGGATATTGGATAGTCCAAATCAGTATAAAAATATCTCTATATTGATACCTTTGAAATAGCTAAATAATCATGTTGGACATATGGATATTAGATGGCCCGTATCAACTATCAAAACTGTACACAACATAGATTGGTTTTTTCAGCTAATTAACTAGATGTAGGGATCCTAGATGGTCCGAACCAGTATAAAAACTTACTATATTAATTATATTAACATAGCCATGATGGACAGAGGGACATTAGACAGTCTGAATCAACTATCAAAACAAAATTATGCAAATGCAACCCGCCTTTTCAGCCAAACAACTGAACTAGACATAAGGATATTAGACGTCTGAACTAGTAAAAAAACCTCTATATGTTAATACTGTTAATATAACCATACTAGACGTGAGGGTATTATACATCTTGAACTAGTATGAAAACCATGCACAAGAATTAAAAAGGTTGTAAATACATAACCTGACTTCATAATCAAATCTCAGTCTGCCACCAAATAGCGCAGCAGACCGTGCCAAGCACACAAATATGAAATTGCACCCATACGATGGGGCAGGTCATACCAAGCATATAGCCAAACATGTGTACTAAAAATTAAATTTGAAATCCATAATCTGCACAATAAGTTAATTTAGAAAATGACAAGGAAAGGCAATGCATGGAATGTCCTGCAACCTATATATCAGGTACAATTCCAAAAGTTACTTAAAGCTTGCCAAGTAAACGTCAAAAATAAGGATTTTCTTTTATTTACTCAAGTACTATCAGTATACACAAAATTTTGTGCTCATATTTACACGACCTATACTTCTTCAAGCATTTTGAAAAGTGCAAAGAAAATACGACGCACTGCAATAAAACAGAACCGCGTTACAAGTCCGACTCAGACTCAGAGGAAGAACAAGTTATAATATCTCTTTAGCAATATGACCTATGTGAATGTGATGTTAAATATGAAAGAGAACTATCCTTAAGTTGAAATGCAAGGGAAGGATCGCTCAATTCGGTAACGACGACTGATGAAAGACCATGGGCAATACGGTTGCAAGCAGTACGAGGGTCATAATTAGCACCGACCCAAACATCTCTATAATCCTGCGGATCAAATCCATGATCCACACTATTGTATAAGAAGGTTAGATCAAGCCTTGGCCAAAAGCAAGTGAAAAATGTTAATTGCACACTTTACAATGATCTCATCCATAACCCTTCTTACCTTCTCATTACAAAGTTGCTCCAACAAGAAAGCCTGGTGTAACCCACTTTGAGAAGTAGCAGCAACATCAAAGTGGCCTCAGAGTCTAACCTAATTTTTTTTAATGCCATTAACATGTCCCATAGCTAAGCTCATTATTCGTTCAATCTCTTTTCAAAGTTTGCCCATTGTTTTCCTAGCCGTTCTAGAGTAACGCCCAAAAAGCTTTGGCGTAGTGGAGACGTAAGGCAAGCTGCTATTGTCGGTAGTTTCTAACTCCTTTTTATAATCATCTTTTAGCTTAGCAAGTTTGGCCTCGTAATAGTTTTTCAATTCATCCTTCTTTACAAGAACGATGTTAGGATCTTCCCTAGAAGGGGTAGGAAGAGTGCCATCAACACTTATTTGCCTTGCAACTTGTTCATCTAATTCTTCAACTTCGCATTCTAAGGCCATAATTTCATTCGTATATACAAACCTATATATGCCTTCAGCATCCCCTAAAAAAATCTTTTAATTCTACGACCCTAGCCAAAGCAGAATCGAGCTTCCTTTCAAGAGTATGCCCTATCGGGTCATGATAAAAAAAATAGGTTGAAAGTCAAACAAACTCATGCAAAGTAAAATCAAAGGGAGGTGCAACTAAGTAAAGTAAGTACAAGAAATCCACAAACTTTACAAAGAAATATTAATTTATAACAACATATGTATAACCCAAAAGAAAAATCCAACAATATGAAGTTACAAAGTCATTCATGGTCATAAATCCCTAAAGGTGCTACACTGAAAATAACTAAGATGCACTAGCCAAAGTAGGGCTGTCAATGGATATCCAAAAAACTCGAAATCTTCCTACAACCGCATCCAAAAAGCGGATAATTATTCAATATATAGAAAAATGATCCGCATCCAAAAATTATCCGTCTAGTTTTTGTTAAGATTATAGCTCAAATTATGTGTATTTTAGTGCAGTGAAAAATATTTGTTTATTATTTTATTAATTTAGTAGTTTATATTATATGCACTTAGTGCTTTTTAACTATTCGAAATTATTTAATATCATCATATTTGTTAGTTTTTAACACTTTTATAATCAATGGGATTGAAAATATTTATGTTCCAAAATTTTATTTTTATAATTCTTGATTTATCGGTCGTTAGCGGATAGGATAATTATCCGATATCCGTCCGTATCCACGGATACGGATATCCAATATCCAAAAATGATTTTGGATGTGGATGCGGACATGGCACTATTCGCATTCGAAAGCATTCATTGATAAGCCTAGGCCAAAGGCAGGGATGAACTAATGTGAAGAATCTTTTAGGGGTCATAGCAAGCACACACCAATGATCTATTGGGCCATCCATGGCCACCTTGAATCCCACAATGTTATGTAGAAAATTCACATCAAATGTAGGATAAAAATACTCGAAAACATCCATGGCATGCTGCGAGAAAGCCTGGCCCTTCTTGTTGTTGACTTTATCTCATCTATGTTTTAAAAAAAAATGCAATCTTGCCCCTAGCTTCACTCAAAAAATCCTCAAGCTCATAAATCATAAGCACGATCTCCTTCTTCATGTTTTTCTAAAGTGTCAATTAGTTGAGCCATAGTTTTCTTGGTACTCCTAGCAAAGCCGCTAAAATACCTCAGAGCGTCAGTTCTCCATCCTTCCCCTACAAATAGGAAAGAATCCTTGACTCCCCTTCTTCTTCCGCTCATTTGCATAGAAGGGTTCACAACTATAGTAGGAGCAGGAATCAAATCTGAACTAGATCTATCGCTCTCCTTTTTAGCACCCTCCTTTTCCTCAACGTGGAGAGCAAGTTTAACGAAAAGATCTTCAATAGTATTATTCAATTTTTGTATCTCCACTTCGTAAATGGTCCCATAAAGCTTCTCCCCATCTTTAAACAACTACTACATTTTGTTTAACTTTAACTCAACCGCAATAAGCTTAATACGCAACGTGGTATTAAATTGATATTGTAGGTTCAGCGCATT
This sequence comes from Allium cepa, assembly GCA_030765085.1. NCBI lineage: Eukaryota > Viridiplantae > Streptophyta > Magnoliopsida > Asparagales > Amaryllidaceae > Allium > Allium cepa. Next base: position 301,159,580 of record CM060945.1, on the reverse strand, counting down.
TTTTTCCTTCTCGAGCTCCCTATTAGCCTCTATTAAGTATTTTTCAAGTCATTCATTGGAAATTGTAAGGCCAATAAGTTCTTCTTCCAAGATCACGACAAGGGTCTTCACTTTAACCTCAAATTTAGGCACATTTGTGACATCAAGGCTATGAACGATGGGGGTAGAAGGGATATTTTATTCAAGGACTTCGTTAAACTCGAGGGAAAGCCCATGAAGACAAGCTTAGCAGATAATGACTAAAAACTCAACTCAAGGAAAATCCAAATGCGCTAGGGTGAAATTAAATAAGAACATGCATTACTAACTACGATGCCGTACGACAAGATTCACCAAACCTATATACAAATAGTAACAAAAAATAATTAGAAATCAATCCTTATAAAAATTTCTAAGCCTAGGCCTAAACCACTCCAAATAAGGGTTATCAAGTGAGAAGGAACCATTTCTAAGGTGTGTTACCATCGGTGTAGTACAAAGTCACCTAGTGCCTCATTTTCTTTAACTACTTGATCAATCTAGGAAAGCAACCCTTGGGTTTCGGCCCTAAGTTTTTAAAAGATTCATCTAACTCTTTATCATGCTTATTGATAGCCACAAGACTAAGACCAAGACGATCTAGGGTTTTCGTTTTAAACTGGTCTTCACTTTCCCTCAAAAGTTAAGAAAACATAACTTCTTCAAAGGACAAAAACAAATAAAAGAATAAAAGACAATTTAGTCATTCATTAGACAGCAATGAAATATGGTTGTAGTAGAGGAAAGTGGTCATAACAAAACAAGAATAGCAAACCAACTTTCATCACTAATAGAAGAAACCTTAAAATCCGTATACAAAATGCTTTACATATTTACATTAGGATTTAAAGTGACCTCGGTCTCTTTGGCCACATTAGTATCCTTAGATGCCTCTTCATTCTGAGGCACCTCACCCCTAACTTGCAGCACTGAGGCTAAAGGAGTTGCATCCTCTACAGCAACGTCCTTATCACACTTAGGCTTGCAGTAGGCAAAAGCTTTGTCAAACTTGGTCAGGTTCCCTAGAAAATCAAGCTTGATCTCTTTGCCGAACTGACAACAAGCCGAGGCATACATGTTATAGACCACGTTGTAACTGCTATCCTTAAATTTATACCTCAACATCTCCAAATCTACATTTTTCTCCTTTAGCTCATGACTCTTTGAGGCCAAGATCCCCTCCATCTCAAGACGATATGAATCAAAATCTCTCATAACCTTAGCTTTCTCGAAAGCAACCGAACTAAGGCTTATTTTAAGCTCGGCAATACGAGCAAAATACACAACTTGGCCTTCCTCCATTTCTTCCGAGCCTCACTTATCAACGCCTAAATCTTTAAAAGAAGGGTAAGAAATAACTAAATATAACAAAAGGAATGGGGGAGAAGAAAGGAAAATTACTTACGTAGACCAAGACATGTTCACCTCGACCACAAGCTCGAAAGAAGAAAGCCTAAGAAATGGAGGGGGAAGGATAGAAGGGGAGACAAAGTAATACTAGACAAACTATCTAGTGCATTCTTTCCTACCCTCTCGACAAGTTCAAACATGGAACCCTTAGGTAAAGACAGATACTGAGTGTGTGATATAAGATAAGAGTGCAAATGGGGAATAGGGAAAACCGTTGAAGATGGAAGAGGAGCAGATACAGCCAGTTTCTTTGAAGTTTAGTTAGAACCTTTATCAACATCACACTGTCCCCTCTTGATGTCCTTCCTTGTTAGTTAACTAGATGTAACAAACGCATTCAAGAGATCATTATCATCCATCTTACATGTACGTGTAAAGAATTTTGAGGTTAGAAAATATTTTCCCAAGGGTTGAAAACATAAAATAGTGAATCATTAATCTATTTTTAGCAAATTATACCCTTAGGCTCATCCAAATCGGAAAGCTTAAAACTACCATAAGAGATTTTGTTATTTAGGCTCAAAAATTCATGCTTTACGAGCATCTCTTTATGAAAAAAACAATTGTATTATCCTTTCTTCCATATCTAATTCAAGAATTTGATTCCTATAGGACTCATACAACTTGGAGGCACCATTAAACACAATAGGCCGAGTAGGACGTAGGTAGAGGGAAAGAGGAAAGTTATTAGAATTTGAAATAAAGAAATATAAATCAACCCATCTTCGAGTCTTATGGGGGATAGACGTTAAGATCGACGTCTTAGCTTGAGCATAGTAAAAACCAACATCACTCATTGAAGGGCTCCTATTGATATCAAACAAGAATCGACGCTCCTCACAAGTAGGAGTATAACCATTTTTAGCATAGAGAATAAAAGTGGCAATCACAGAGAATATGAAAGAGTAGAGAGCTGGACAGGAACAAGATTAATGGCGGTTAGCCGTTGACGAAGGATTTGATTTGGAGGAAGATAAATTCCACATCATATGTGTTCAAGAGTAATGGGCGTGAACCCATTGAGGGTAGAGTTAATACGTTGGTAAGGTTTATGAATCCTAACCTTGTAACCCATGAACCTAAATTGGTCTAAAATACCCTCGATATCTTTCAGATGAGTAATCTTGGAGGTCATAGACAAAGAGGGAGAAGAAGAAAAGGTCATTTCAGGATCGTAAAATAGAAAATAAATATAATGCTAAAGTAAAAAGGGGGTTGCAAAATACGAGATACTTAATTTAATTTAAAAGAAGGTCTCAATCAGTAACATAATCAATTTAGCGAGTAGCAATTTTCTTGCCTTCTTCTTTCATTTTCTTTATTAGATAAAAGCATTAAATAAGAACAGGAATAAGAAGAGGAAAATATGTACATACTTCAATTGAATGCTAGCCACATAATCAAAATAATGAGAAAATTATCAAAAATGTCGATCGACTGGTAGGTACTAAAATTGAGGCAAATTCACCTTGAAAAAGGAAGGGGCGATGTGGTAATGATTTAGAGAATTGGCTAAGGAGGGAATGGCATGTGTGCAAAAGCATTAAATGCAAAATGGTTATCAGGAGTTTTTTCTTTTGCTGAAAAGAAAGAAAGCAATAGACAGAAGTGATGGGATGTGAAGGCCAAGAATGGATAAAGACAAGTCTACATCGATCTACGATCACCACAGACTTGGGGGGCAAGTGTTACATCCATATTTCCCATACCTAGTCGAAGCTAAGATGATGTAAACACCGGTCTCAGAACGAAATGCCCTTATAATAAAAGTTGGACTACAAAAGGGGAAAGCAAAGTCAAGAGAATACTGCACTCAGAAAATTCAAGACAAAGGTTCAAACTGCGTTGATCCTCTAATTTTAGCGTTACTATAATACCGAGCCCAAAATCTGACATGGTCATAGGGTGAATAAAATAGTTTACAACTATAATATACGGAACTATAGCACCACTAAGAGATGATAATGGGGTGGAGATGCTGCACTGCGATTCCAAAAGCTATGTTAATAATGTCAAAATACAACGCATTTCACTTAAAAAAGCTATATGCAGTGGGAAGTGTTGCACCCATAAATCAATGTGCAAATATAATGGTTCTATGTTAACATCTTACATCCAAAAGCCAATGAAGAGGGGCGCCACCATCATAATAGGCCAACGAAGAAGTGTGCCGCCATGACGATAGGTTAATAAAGAAGAGCACCACCATTAGGACGTCTTAAACACAGAGACACAAAGAAATGAACAAAAGAAGAAAATTAAGCTATAGCCAAGAAAGGAGTTCTTCTCAAAATTTAGTGAATTTTTTCAGGCATACCACATTCTTCTGACAAACCCAAACCTGGATGATACAAATTGTGAAGAACAATTACCAATGCTTGCCTAAGATCGGGGCACACCAAACTACACTCGGTCTGCATAGTTGCCCGCTAGCTAAAACCCACACAAGACAGAACTACTTGGAACCCTTAGTAAAATATTACCCAGTCAATGCCATGATAAGTCTACCAGCCTAAAACCGTAGGCTAACCAAGTACAAGACCTACGCAAATACTATGTACAAACCTTCACCAAAATCTACCCTTGATCCATTCCAAGCAAACCCCAAGTGAACAATCCATATGTCAAATGGCCGATAAACCCAGCTATTATTCCTAAAGGCCAATGCGCTGCTAACATGTTCAAGTTCAGATCTGCACTGTGCTTACGAAGGAATCTTTAAGAAGTATCATGAGGAATTCAAAGCAATCTAAGGGCTACACATGGGGTTACCTAAATAGCGCACCATCACAGCTCTTCGCTTATTAGAAAACAGCGATATCGCAAACTGCCCTTATCAAGAAACTTGTGCATACCAACATCAAGTGCAGTTCAGATCACATTCATATATACATTGAGCTAACACCATAAGTTGGGGCGAAGTAACTCGACTTTATTTATCCTCGGCATAAGGTCAAACGAACATTGCAGATTAGGTAAGACAAATAAATTACAACCACTCTCTAAGCAGTACCATATGGAATCAAGAGCATTCCAAAGGCTTCACGTAGGTTTGCTCAAACAAGTACCCCAACATAGATCCATACTCATGGGTAAATATTGAAGATACATTTATCCTTTGATAGCAACTCGCACACCCCAATGCCAAAGGTAGCTTGGAACAAATCACCAAGTAGTAAGCAAGTACTGCAATACCATGCAGACGATGCACATCAAACAACACTGTGCGCTCCAGATATGTCAGCAACACCCCAAAACAAAAGAATAACTCTCAACATCCCCCTGAGGCAGTACACAAGTCATTCACTTTACCAGATCAACAGCGTTGGATCCATTTGAAATTGAGTTTCCCATCTTAATTTTAGATTTTCCCTCTTTATTTTCAAATTCCCTGCAAAGCCCAAAATTCAACTACTCAAATCATGGTTTTCCATGAAAGACACGTCATCAATCCATGCGTGTCATATGAACAATATAGATGCTTGTCACATGGTGTGTCCAAAGGCGGAAATCAAAATAGCAGATGAGGGATTGTGGCAATCTACGTGCTCCACATGATAAATAGGAGAGACACTGTAATGACGAAGGGTTCCTTTTGGAATTGAGAAAATTGTATCTTTTATTTCTTCCATTAAAAACTTATACTAAGAGGAAATATATTAATAAAGATTTAACCCGTGGATGTAGGATTCGAAGGAATCCGAACACGTAAAATTCCTATGTCTTTTACTTTCATGCATTGTTGCTTACTCTCTTATCATCGGATTCTTTCTTATTTCATTCGTTAATCAAATATGAGTTTGGTTTGATATGTTAACAAACAGTTAAAGTGCAATTACCTAATTCTGTAAGCTCCCAACTACATAATTACTACTTAAAGGCAAACTTAACATTACTTAAGTTGTTGATTCAAATTTACAGAAGTACGGTATTATTGCTTTCGTGACAAGTTGAGACAGAAAATCTAACCCGCAAGATTCATTCTCTGAAATATGTGATCGCTAAATATGCTAAAATTCCAATATTGTGTTAGGGACTAATGAATGAACTTGAATTAGGATATTAGAGGTGAGAATCTTGGTTTAATTAACATCTAAAAGTATTTAACAGTAAAATGAATGCATCTAAATTTGGTGTAGATAGTTGATATGTTTGGTTTAAATTGTTGGTTTGGGAATGTTGGAATGAGAAGAGAGTGTGTGAGGCCGTGATGATGATGACTTTATTGAATGAATATAGAGGTTGGATCGATTGTTGAGTAGCTAAACTCAAATGATAGCTGAAAATGTATTCATCGTCTCAAAATTGTTCTTCGAATATGAAGTTATACTCGTTCGAATGTTGAACGAGTTATAACAAGAGCATGAATCCAAGTCAAGAGATGTCATTATGGAGTGTCTTTGTGATATAGGGGTCGAACGTCGAAGATGGGAGAAATAAATGCGAACAGGGATAGGTTAGATTCATTTCCACTAAGGGAAATTCTCCCATCTAGGTTCAATCTTGTCTATTTCAAGCGTTCAGATGTTTGAATCCAAAATTTAGACAGCTAAATCTCATAGATTTTATTCTGCATTATTAAAGTGTAAGTATAGGGTATACAAATGTTTGGATTATTGGGTCAGACATCTGAAATCAGGTTCTGTTGATGCCAAAAATGGGCATCAACACCCAATAGAATCTCGTGGAGATTAAATGATGAATGAAATTAAAACATAGCAGAAAAAACAATGAATGCACAGAGTTTTATAATGATTCAACAATCTTGGTCTATGTCCACTTTGTATTTATATTAATCTTGCACTTGATTATGATTACAAGAAAGTTTGGATCAATAGGGATCCATTAATACAGGAATAAAGAATAAAAATGGCGGAGCCTGGGTAGCGGAAAGAAGGATCCTTAAAATGAACCATGAAGCCTGCATTTATAGGAAAAGATGATGAGGTACCTAATTGAAAATTCGGTTGAAGACTTTCAGGTTTGTAGGGGCCCACATGAACAATCATGGGTCCCATCTCGATCGTTGGAGCAATCTGTACTGATCGTTCATTTATGCTCAAATGCACGAGCGATCATTTCTTTGAGCTCTCCCATGCCTCTAGTGCGTGCTTCCAAATTTTGGTGTCATTACAACTTCGCGTTAGTGAGATATTTACCGATCTTTATTGAGTTGAATCACTTTGGTTGAAACAATCCGATCGATCATGAATGATGTATGCTGATTATTCATTTTTCTCATCTAGGCATGCGATTAATTTTAGGAGCTCCTTCCTTCAATGTATTGTTGTTCCAAAAGTTTCGTGCGTGATGGATTTGTAGGTTTTGTGATATCGATCGATCACCATTGAATTAAGCTATACAATCGATACGATACGATCCATAGTGAAAAATATGGATTGTATCCGATCCATCTTCCGTGAGTAGTGATTTTTTGTGCTTTGAGTGTTCTATTGAGTTCGCCTTTAGCTTTCACTTTTCTATTGCTTCATATTATCACAATTGTCTGATTTTTGGACTTTATGATCGTTAATCTGATGCATCAATCCCTATGACAATTGAGTCTGTCCCGCTTGATTGATCCAGATATAGCCCGGCCAAAAGGTCGAATAATATTTCCCCCTAAAGTACATCTTATTTCAAACATGAAGTGCTATGAAACGAAGCAAGTTAGAGTCTTCGAAAAGAAATCCATTTCATTTTCTAAGAAGTTGTTATCTTTTTGTTGATTTGTCTTTTTAGAGAAGTCGTATCCCTCTCCATTTACTATGATGCTTGGTCGATATCTGATAGTATAAATTCTAGATTGTAATCTGTCAATTGCTGTATGCACCCAGTTCTATTGAGCAAGTAAGCCTCAATTATCTGATATGGCTTCTTATCTGATAACTCCAAGTGAGAGATCAATTTCCGTCGGTTTCAAGAAATCGAATTTTTTGGATGCACACGTGCATGTTTGAGTACATGTTCTTGTCGTTGATTCTCGAATGCATTCATATGCTCATGGATTGTTGATAATTTGGTGGAATGCAATTCAGTCATTTTCCTTTTTTATAAACCAATTCCCTTTCTATTTCTGGACGTAGACATAAGGGGCGATTACGATTAGTTTTAGACATGGCTGGGTATTGATGGAAAGAGGAATGGTATTTCTTCGAAAATGATTTTAGGTGTAGGACTTCCCATAATACTCGTTTGAACTCATCGTAGATGATACACCGTAGTAGGGAAATGGAGAAACCCTTCATGTACATGATTCCTTCCTAGATGATGAAACATCAAGCTTTGTTGAGGATTTTTCATTTCTCATTCCTCCATTCGGGAAGAATTCCCCATTGTAGATAGTCATTGATAAGAGTCAACCATGTCTCATTTTCTGGCTCCGTCTTCAAGATCCAGTCAATCTCCATCTTGTTAATGCTTGGAGTGTTAAGTACTTCAATTGGGACTAAGCCCATTTGCTACACATCCCCTGAACTAGCACTCTTGGCTAGTGAGTCGGCTCTCTCATTTTGTTCTCAGGGGGTGTGGGCATTGATGTAGTGCTCGAAGTCGGCCAGTGGATCTTGGGGCCCGATCGAGGTAAGGAGCAAATCATTGCCCCTTAGCTTGATAATCTCCCTAGACTTGGCATACTACTAGTTGGGAATTTTAAAAGATTTGCAAGGATTTCACTCCAAGTTCTTTAGTATGATGAGCCAGGCAATCAAGACTTCATATTCAGCTTTATTATTCATTGTAGAGAACTCAAGTTTTAGGGCATAGCAGATCCCTAAGGAGTCACTAACCTAGCTCTGATGCCAAAACACCGATTGTTGGACGTTCCATCTTTGTACATCTTCCATCGAATGGTCGGTTCTCCACTGCTCTGCAGAGAATCGTCTGGTGCATTAAATTCGGCTATGAAATCTGCCAATGCCTATCCTTGAATAGCTCTCCAAGGGAGAAAGTGATGTTAAATTGGCTCAATTCAATGTTCCACTTTAGTAATCTTCTAGAGTTATTAGGTCGTTGTAGGACCTGTCGTAACGGCATGTTGGTATAGACGTTAATTGGATGAGCCTGGAAGTAAGGGCGGAGCTTTCACGATGCAATCAACAGGTAATACACGAGCTTTTCCAGCTTTGGGTAGTTTCTCTCAACATGTGTTAATCACTTGTTTACATACTATGCTAGTCTCTAGATCTGATTTTCTTCGCATAACAGTGCAGTGCTTATGGCGTATACTAACACGGCTAAATAGATGTATAAATCTTCATGATCCAGTGGCTTGGATAGGATGGGAGGTCTCTCTAGTGATCTACCAGGGCTTGAAACATGTCAACATAGTCCTGGTCCATTCTAAGTTTTCTATTCCCTTTCTTGATCAAGTTGAAGAAGAGAATACACTTATCGGTGACCTTGGAAATGAATTGGCTTAGGGAGGCAAACTTCCCATTTTGGCTCTGTAACTACTTGTTTAGTTCTGCAAGAATTGATGATGAAACATAACAATTTCCCTGACGTAATGCTGAATGAGCATTTTAAGGGATTGAGTTTCATTTCGTATTTTTTGGAGAATAATGAACATCCTTGCCAAGTCATCGATGTGGTTGTTTGATCACTGTGGTCTCACGAGTATATCATCCATATATATTTCATTGATCGTCTGATTTTATCTTTGAACATTCGATTAACCGACCTCTGGTAAGTAGCACCAGCATTCTTAAGTTCAAATGACATCACACTATAGCAATATAATACCAGATCGGTAATGAAACTAGTGTGCTCCTGGTCAGGGATGTGTATCAGTATTTGATTGTATCTAGAGTGCATGTGCATGAATGAAAGGAATTAATGTTCAACTATTGAGTCTACCTGCTATTCGATCCTTCGAAGTGGAAAGTCATCTTTCATGTTTGCCTAGTTCAGGTTTGGTAGATCCTCGAATTTGAACTATTTCACATAACAATCGACTTGAAATCTGATTGGGACGGTCAACAATGATGGTCACTCCGGTCGAATTTCCAGACCTCGTCATGAGCTGTTGAGTTTGATAGTGACAGGTTCTAGATACTTTAAGCAATTATCTGCAATGGTTGAAGATCGAGCTTAAAGGAAAGTTGAACCAAATGCCCAACAGAGTTTAGCCTTATGTTGCATGCAGCTAAATAGTTGGCTTTTGCTTTGAGTTTGAATCCGCTTGTATATTCAAGTAATGCACTTTTCACTCAATGGACCCCAGATCTGTTACTCGTTGTTAGGGTCAGAATGATGGTCAGTTTCCCATGAGCCAAGGAATCTACTCAATGATTCTATCTCTAGAAATCTTTTCGGTCAAAGCCTCGTGTCATTGTAAACACCAGGCATGAGTCGTAGTATTTAGCTGTCATAGTTTGCTTTTGGATGATCACATTTCTACCCTCGATCTCATGTTGATAGATGTACTGCGTAGCCAGTTGAGTCTCATCTTAGTCGTGCTAATACTTCCACCTAAGCTTTGAAAATTTAGAGTTTATTGATGAATGGTCGATTCACATTCATCTCGTTGTCGCTCGTGCCCTCATGCTTAGGGCATACTTCAATAAATGAACAGGAAAGTCACGCCCACTTTAGCTTTGGTTTCTCTCTCTTTATCATCGAATCATGGGATCGAGTTAGTTGATGGGAGATTGAGTCGTGTCTATTCTAAATTGTATTCTGGTTTTCCCTTCCCAGGGGAATACTTTGCTGCTTCATTGGAATTCAGGCATGGGTTGTGTATCGGACGGTCAATCACATCCCCTTTTGGTTTAAATGTCTCTAGGTAAGGACCTGAAGAATGGATGGTCAAGTCAAATTCATCCATGGTTTATTCTCCTATCCTCGCTATGGTGATCAAAGTTATTCGAAGGATGTTTGGTTCACCTCTATTTGTGGTGGGTGTGGATTGATATTGACCGTTGATCTAGTAGCACCGTTTAGAGAGTTCGAATTGATATTGCATGTCATCCAGATGTATGATATAATCGATCTCCCATAACTTCGGACATTGTTTCGATTGGTTCGGTGTTAAGGCCTCTTTGTAGTCGTTGCCTTGAGTCGTAAAGAACGCAAAGCCAGAGCTATAGTGAGTTGTCGTATTCAGCTTTTTAGTAGTTTGTACTCCTGCCCTTAGTCTTGGGTTAGTGGAGTTAGTTCGTAAATGGTATAATTCCATCTGTAGCGAGTTTATTCTTCTCCTATTGAGTTCAGATCAGAGTTGGCAAATGAATGGTCTAATCACATTCATTCGTTGGTCTATACACTTATCCGAACTCCAAGGATCAAAGTTAGTCAATGGGCGGTTAATCACACATGTTTGATGTTTATACTCTAGTTCACACTCTAGGAGTTGGAATTATTCTAGAAAACGGTCTAACCACATTTTCCTTAGTTATTTCTTCTACCCCCAAGTCAGGTGCGGAAGTTATAGAGTGGTCGGTCGTATCATGTCAACTCTTACTTCGACCCATCTAATCTTGGAAAGGAGTTGATTGGCGGATGGTCGGGGGGAGGAGTCAATGTGTGGACGATAGTACCGCATCCACTTTCATTTAGATCTTGCTTCTATCGAGCCTTAGAAGTGAGGTGAGTGTTTTGGCTAACTCTATGCCCAAGCAAGGAAGCAGATGGTCGGACCACATTCACTTTGAGTTATGTCTTTGTCCCCAAGCCATGGGGGAAGAGTTGGACGGCGAACGGTCGAACCACGTCCACTTTTTTTATGGTATTTATACTTCTGACCATGCTTTTAATTCTGGAGTTGGTCAGTGGACAATCAAACCGCGTCCATCTTTTAATGTTTATACTCCAATCTGTACTCTGGAACTAGAGCTTATCGATGGACGATCGAACCATGTCCATCTTTGGTGTTTATACTCTGGTCCATGCTCTTGGAACTAGACTTATATGATGGGTGGTTAGTCACACCCGTTTTTGATTTATACTCCATCTGTTAAGTCAAGGTAAGAGTTGTCGAATGAAGGTCGAATCAGGTTCATTCGTGGAATGGAATTCTGCCCCAGCATCGAGGACAAAACTTGGCAAATAAATAGTCGATTCATGTCCACTTGGTGAATCTCCTCTTGTCAAGTTAAGGAAGGGAGTAGGCAATGGATGGTCGGATCACATCCAAGCTTGAGTTGGATGGTCAGGTCACCTCCAATTTGCTTCGTACCCCTCTAGGTAAGTTGAGGGAGAGAGCTGTCGGGTGAATGGTCAAATCACAGCCACCTCAATCTACAGTCGTGTCCTCATGTCAAGGGCGGTGATTGATGAGGAGACAGTCAGTCATGCCTGCTTTAAGTCGAGCTTCTGAACTACACCTTGTGTCCAAGTAAGGAGTTATGTATGGACGGTTGAATCACGTCCACTTTAGTCGGATCCTAGTTTTGCTGAGCTTCGGAAGAAGCACAAGTACTTTGGCGAACTCCAAGTGTGAGCTGGGGAGTGGATGGTCAGGTCAGTTCCACTCCAAGTCTTTCTTTAGGCCTTCCAGGTTCGGTGCAAAGGTTGATGGGTGGATGATCAGTTGCATCCATTTTGTGTTGGAGTTTGACTATGTCGGGCTTTGAGTAAGGCATAGATGTTCTGTCAGAATTGAAGCACAGGGTAGGAAGTAGATGGTCGAGTCACACCCACTTTCTATTTTGAGTCCTTGCCCCCAAGTTAGGGGCATATGGTAGCTGATGAGTGGTTAACTCATGTTGTCTTAATGATACTCCAAAGGTTCGATCATGATTCGGGGAGGTTGGTTGGCGCCCAGTTCTAAGTACTTGGTCACCTACATCGTATGCAAGTAGTTTAAGTCAAATTGTTTGTAGTTCCAAACATAACTGAAATTGAAATAAATCTTATTGATAAGTGAAGCAGCATCGTGTGATCGCTATTTCACTTTGCCCCAGCCCTTCTCATTTGGAAGTCGACCGTCGGCTGTCCAATTGATAATCAAAGGTCATTATGGTAATGTCAGACATTCCCTACCCACCAACCTAGAGGCTTGTAGATACTGTCAAAGCTTTCCTTTTCGGATTATCTCTCCGATCACATCTCGAAGGTTTTTGCAATCATAGTATTATGACCGTTTGTATTATGAAGTATGCAATACTTCCCAGACTTCTCCTTGGCTTTGATGGGATTTCTCGGGTTGGTTTCCTGTACCGTTTGAGTCGTGAGTCTCCAAGTAAATGTTTTTAATTAAATCATTCAATTAAGCGTACGCATCGAATCTTTGGATTTTGGGTCGTCTCTTAGAATCCAAGTTCTCACCTAAGGCATCATCATTGTGGACCTCGCTTTGAATTCCTTCAGCAAACAGACTTGCATTGTTCTTCTATCTAGTATGTCTTGCCTTCTCCTTGTGTAGGCACTGGTTCGCTCTGTAGTAGAAGCAATCTAAGGTTGTAGGAGGCTCTTCAGCTAACCAGTCGCTGAAATCCAACTTAGGGTCGATTCTCCTTATCAATGTCATTTGATTGATATCCTTGCTTGGATTACACACTTCAGTGACGACGACGTTGAATCTCTGCAAGAAATCTTTGAGCGGCTCACTTGGCGCTTGGAATAGGTTAGATAATGACATCGCATCCTTAGGGAAAGTTGCATGAATTTTGAATTGCTTGGAAAACTTCTGAGTCAGTAGGTCGAATGAGGAGATGAACCTAGGCAATAATCACATAAACCGTATGGTCGCTACTCCTTCAAGGAATATAGGAATGCATCTATATTAGATGGAATCATTGCTCTAGTGGAATCAATGTACTAATCATATTTCATGACATGCTACCGGGGGTCTATATTTCCAGAGTATGCCAGCATGGTCGGCAAGTTAAGTCTCCGTGGATACCTCGCATGCAGAACGACTCCAGTGAATGGGTTTCAATAAGGGGACATGCTCCAATCATCATCAGTTTGGTCTATTTTCAAACTACGGCAATTCGTAATGCTTATGAATTATGAATGCATGATTGTCCCACATTTGAATGGCTGGAAATGTCGATCGAATGATAAATTAGTTAGGACTAGGTCACGGATCGGTGGTGATCCCAAATTTTTTCAAGATTGGCTAAGGTCGGTATGGAGTGACAAGGAAGGCCCCATAAGACTACATTTCAATTTTCAAACCACTTGGACTCTGTATGCTTGAGATATGAGCAAAAGAAGATAGATCAGCGTTAATCAATCGCTGGTAATTTGCTTGGGGTTTGACTCTAGAAAATATTCCATTAGTTTGGAGTCAGCATCTAGTTTACTTGGAGTCGTAGAATTTGAAGTGCTGGGTCGGTGATGAACGGTGCTTGGAGTCATTCGCATGTTTGCTTGGAGAAAATCTTGGTTTTACCCGATTCTGACTATGGGCTAGAATTTCTTGGGTTCTCTTTGGGTCAAATGGGTGATTACTCAAGTTAGACTTCAGGTCAGGACATCTAGAGTCTACTTCGAGTCGTATGAGTGATTACTATGGGTCAAACTTTGGGTCAGCCTTGAAGTGAGTTTTTTTATGACTGTTTCAATGATTTCGATGATTTTTGATGATTTTCAACAATGATCACTTATGACTCGACTTTGGGGGTTCCATGATGGAAAGTGATGACTTTAATGATGGATAGCTATACTCTGAGATGGCATAATTGATCCTGGAAGCTTGATCTGGTAACCGATCCTAGTTCGTGCCATATTACCTTGGTTCACCAGCATCTAGGAGTACTGTTTGAGTAGTAGTTCCTTGTCCATTCCTTGATGGCAATTCAGTATCTACCGATTGATCCCCTATGCCTCGTTAGTCATAGGATGTAAAGGGAGTAAATCGGTTGGAAAAATGACCTTTCGGTTATAGGTTATTGAAAATTTTGGAATGTGAAGCATTGTAGATCGATCTGTTGAAATCTATCAAGCTAACAATGATCGATTAAAGAACGATCGGTTGGAAAAATGACCTTTCAGTTATTGGTTGTTGCAACTTTTGGAATGCGAAGCGTTGTTGATCGATCTTTTGAAATCGATCAAGCTAACAATGACCGACTGAAGAACGATCGGTTGGAAAACAATTGGTGGAAAATAAATAGGTTAAAAATGATCAGATTAAAAAACGATCGACTAGAAAACAATCGGTTAGAACGGTCATGTGGAAACGATCATGTGGATGTTGGAACGATTGTATAAAGAATAATCATGAAGAAATGATTGTAGAAATCACATTGGTGGGTGGAACGATCGTGGAGAAATAGTCGTATGGAAAAACGATCGTACATCATGTTGGTGGATGGAACGATGATGGAGAAACAATCGTATAAAGAACAATCGCATAGGGAAATGACCATACAAGACAATGCGGCGTATGGATTTGTAGGGAACAATCGTTCATTGGGGATGTATGGAGAAGCGATCGATCGTATGCTTCTATATGGATCGTTTGCCATACGGGCCATGGAGGTAGCAATGGCCTTCTCCTTCCTAGGAGGCATTGTAGTTAGCTTCCTTGTAGGCTTTTTCCAAGTCTAAATAAAATAGGAGGCTCTGTGAAGATGAATTTGGATTTCTTCCTCAGATTTTTGCAATTCAACGGTAGAATAAGAATCCAGTGATGCCGAGAATCGGCTTCTCTGTGAAAACACCAAAATGTTGACGCCAAAAAAGGGCGTCAACACCCAATAGAATCTCATAGAGATTAAACGGTGAATGAAATTAAAACAAGGCCGAAAAAGTAAATGAACACACAGAGTCTTATAATGGTTCGACAATCTTGGCCTATGTTCACTCTGTATTTTTATAATCTTGCACTTGATTATGATTATAAGAAAGTTTGGATCAGCAGGGATCCATTAGTACAAGAATGAAGAACAAAAATGGCGGAACCTGGGCAGCGGAAAGAAGGATCCTTAAAATGAACCATTAAGCCTATATTTATAGGAGAAGACGGTGAAATATCTCACTGAAAATTCGGCTGAATACTCTCCAGATCCGTAGGGGCCCACATGAAAGATCATGGTCCCGTCTATATTGTTGGAATGGTCAGTACCAATTGTTTATTTGTGCTACAATGCATGTGCGATCATTTTTATGAGCTCCTCCATGCCTTTAGTTTATGCTCCCATAGTTTGATGTCATTCCAACTTCACGTTAGTAAGATGTTGACCGATCTTCATTGAGTTGAATCGGCTGAAACGATCTGATCGATCATGAACGATGTATGTTGATCATTCATTTTTGCTCATCTAGTTATGCGATCAATTTTTAGGCTCCTTCCTTCAATACTTTTTTGTTCCCAAAGTTTCGTTCATGATGGATTTGTAAATTTTGCGATATCTATCAATCTCCATTGACTTAAGTTATAAAATCAATACGTTACGATCCACAGTGATGAATATGGATCGTACTCGGTCCATCTTTCAGGAGTAGTGAGTTTTTAAGCTTTGAGTGTTCTATTGAGTTGGCTTTCAGCTTCCACTTTGTTATTGCTTCATATTATTGTATGTGTCTGATTTCTGGACTTCATGATCGTTAATCTGATGCATCAATCCTGATCACAATTGAGTCGGTCCTACCTGCTCGATCCATATATAGCTGGTCTAGAAAGCCAAATAACATGTTCAGACATTTGGATCCTAAATCTCAATGTCCGAACTGCTATGTGTTGGAAATTTTTGTTTAGGTTTTGAAATCTGACATTTTAGGGGATCGAGTTCATTTCAAGGACCCACGTGATGCTTTTGAGGTCTAGAGTAACTATTGAGAAATATAATGAGCTTGGGGTTGATACTCCATGTCTTGGAAATATGCGTTGGATGTTAGGCATTAAGACTATGGTGATGGTCAAAGATGTGATTTAATTCAATACAGCTTTGATAGAGTCGTTTGGTGGTTTGGAGACGTGATAAGTAGAGTAATGTGATGGACGATTACATACAATGTTACATATATAAAGTGAGTTTGTATCCCTTGGCTAGGACCTTGAGATTTGATATCTATAGACCATTTGTAGAACAAGGTGTGGTTGTCTCGTTTGCTCATGTTAGGCGACATCAATTCAGATATAGACGATGTTCTATCTTGATAGCAAAGGCGATTGACCTTGGCAACTTTGTAACATAAGTGAATAGCCTCGAATTACTTTTCCTAAGTCCTTTGGTTAAATATATGCTAGCAGTTAGGCATGTGTTTATTGATTTGTGTTAAATACGATTGTAGGCGGTGGATGATGCAGTAAAGTGTCATGGTAGTATTTTTGGTGATTATACCTAACGGGTGTTGACCGTACTAGAAGACCTGAGGGCCACTAGCTTAGTGTATGATGGTTGAGTCACAATTGGGTGCTGTGATGATTAGTATATGATAGAAATATCATGTATTTCATAGCATTATAGTAGAAATGTGCTAACTTGTTGAATATAAGTGAATATGTAAGATGAGGCATGGTTTCATCACCTTGCATATTACAACTTAGTATTATAAATGATATAGTAATATATTAGTAATCATTTAGATTGGTGATATTTTTTAGCCAAGCTTTATGTTTGAACTATTTTTTCTTCTCTCTTTTATTATCTGTTCTTTGATTCAGTTAACTTAATGATGAGGACTTTGCTAGTTGGAGGTGAATTGTAGAGACATACCTATTATCACTATGATTATATCTAAATCCTTAATTTTATCGTTTAAGAATTTTAATTTATTGTAATAAAAGGGGACTATGTGAACAATCGGTGGAATCAAACAAGGGCCGATAAAAACTTCGTTGCATATATTCCAAATAGCATGACATCATATTTTATACCATTATAATTATGAAATGATGATGCGCAAGAATAAATAATCGGTGCAACAAGTACATGTTCATGCGTGTAATACAAAATAAATAATACAATTGTAGATGATCCACATGATAGAGTTAGGGGTATGCCCTAAAGGCAATTATCTAATTGGTACATATATTTAACTCAATAACTAATCTTATTCGAATTAAAAGGTGTTTTCTTCCTATTATATACTTGATATAATGTGTTATATTAATTAACTAAACTAAAAGTATATTTAGTAATAAATTCATAAATAGTATGTTTGGTGAGAGCAATTACAATATGTTGTAACCATGCATGATTTATTACAATAGAATAAACATAATGTATTAAATACTCCTAGCCAAGATGTATCAAGATTGGGTATCAATACACCCTTTGAGACTAGAGTACGTAACGCTCTCCAAATGTTGCGCGGTGTATTGCTTATGGGTGTTGGGGCACCAAGGGATTAGTACTGATAGGTATCGAATAACCATAGAATGAATCACTCGATAGATTTTTGTTGGTTAATATAAACAAGGACAAACAGAAAATATCGACGTGAAAATATTACACAGTTAGGTTATAGTTAACTCATGGAAAGATATCAATTGATAGACTATAGTTAGGTTGAGTACAAGCATTAAAAGTGAAATACTATTCAAGAGAGGACTCGTCTCCTCGGTTATGTGAGGTCAGTGTCATGGCCAACTAAAGTCAACTCAAAGTCAAAGTCCCCAACCAAAGCAGTTCAATAAATAATTATTATTATTAAACCAAGGACTTTGTGTTTTGACTATAGAGTTGAATATGGACGATATTGGAATTTTGACTACTGCCAAATTCTATAGGTCCGAAGTGATATAGTTTTAACGAAGAGAACGGGTGTAAATAATTGTCACTATTGGCTAATCGGTAATAAAGTAACATTGGATTTTATCGAAACCAAGTAAATGATAAGTTTGGCCATAATTTCACACTACCAGTTAAGTGAAGTGTGAACGATAATATTCGAATTATTTGATATTAATGGCTGACCAAACTTATACCCAAGTGTCACACAACCGAAATGTTGAATACTCTTTTCACCTGAGTTAATTAATTTTTAATTGTTACAAATTAATTAAATTAATTAATATTTATAAAATATTAATTATAAAAATTTATTTGATGTGTATTAAACAATATTACATAGTGTGTATATAATAGCTATATAAACACTAATTGATATACGATATCAATATGCGTTTAAATTGGATTTAAATGTAATAAATATTGTATGGGCTTGAAGTGGATTTGAGTCCCATATGGGGCTTGATACTTTCGGCTATAATTGGAGCAAGATAGGTTGGCCATTGATGGATCATGGGGTTTTTTTTTGAATGTTTAAAAATAAGAGAACGGGTAGGAGAAAATTAAGTATCTTTATCCTACTTTTGCTATCTACTCTCTCTTATATATAAAAATTTCAATTCTCATTTTCTTTTAATCTTTTTGCTTCCTCCATCATTCATTTGCTGGTCGAAATATACCCATCCCCTCTCCTCAAATATTCAAGTAATTAATCACAAATTGAAATCAAATAACCATTGGTGGAAGGCAATTCAGGAGCTAGGACCTTCACGACTGGAATTAGATTCAAGGAGTTCACATCCTCATTTCAACGTGCAAGCTTTAGGCTTTGGTGAAAAGTAATCTTCTAATTTAATATTATATAAATATTTATATGATCGTTACTTTATATATTGTTTTGTTAAAAATATCATTAATTTTGATATCAATTGATTGTCAAATGTTGATGGTTGTATATATAAATGTGTGTGTATTTATATATTAAAAAAATTATGTATATTTATATGCATACGCTTTTGGCCTAAACATATAAAAAATTCAAAATTTGAATAATAATATGTTATATGATTTTTAAATATTAAATCTAATTTAAATGACTAACACGACATATAAATGTCCTAAAACTTTACAAAGTTTAATTTTATTAGAAAAGCATCCGAGAATAATAAAAAATGAATTTTTTGTTTTTAGGTATTTATTATATATATAAACTATTATTTAATTCAAAATTGTTTATATAAATAAAATGTATGCAATATATGTTTATTAATAATATAAAATTCTAGACTTTTATTTATTATAAAATACACATTATAATTTCGAAATATTTTTTTTATTTTTTATCTATTCCATGCGGTTTTAGTTAATTATAATTTTTAATTAAACCTAAAATTAAACAATAACAAATTATTATTTTCCTCTGGCCGAAAGCAGCAACAATATATATACATTTAATTATAAATTTATATATATACATATATATAATTGTAATTATTTTTATATTTATATGTAATGTACAATTAAATTAATTTAAAACATATAAAAAATCAGTTCAGATTTCACGTTATAAATATTATAAATTATTACAAAATGACATTTTAAATAATTTTATAATTTAATTATATTTATTTATATATTTATATGTATTTATGCATAGGCATTTAACAAATGCTTTATGTAAATAATATGCTACCAATAATGTATAATACTATACAATTATTATTTTGTAATTATACATATACATATATATATATAATATTTTGATTTATATATGTGTGTGCATGTACATATTTATAGAATCCATATTTATACACGAGGGGCTAACATATCCGTTGCAGTGTAAATGTGATATCCCGGAAATTTCAAGCAATCTAAAATGCGATAATCTCCTTTATAAATTATTTAAAGTTGACAAAATTGTTATTTCCAAACAATAATACTAATGTGTTGTTTTTATATGTATAGTATAAAAAGATTAAATAGAATTACTATTTACAAGTTGAATTTGTGTTTGTTTAAATATATATATATATATATATATATATATATATATTTGAGTTGATTTTACATTGGATTTTTAAATTGAATTTAAATTCGAAATTTCAAAAGATTGATATCTTAAAATATTTTAGATTTAAAAATATATGTATATGATTTTTATTAATATATGGTTTGTTTTATATTATTTTCTTTAAAGAATTTTATTTATATAAATTAAGAAAGTATTTATTAAATAGTAAAATAAATACAAAATTATTATATTAATATTTCAAAATAATAAAAAATGCATAATGACAAGTGTTAGTTTATAAATCATTTTAATAACAAGTGTAATGTGATTAAAATATGTAAATGACGAATGTTAAGGAATTTAACAAGTGTCCCTATTTTAATTTTATTTTCTTTTATTTTTAATATATCCTAATTTAGTCTATATATTCATCGTTCTCTTCTCTTCATTTCTTTTTCCTATCTCATTTTCAAAAACAAGAACAAAGAAAAAACAAACCTGTAAAACATTTCACACCAGATCAAAATTAAAACCTGTAAACAAATACTCAAACCAGAAATTAATCTAGCAACAACCCTTCAACCTGAAATCACCAAAAGCAAATCAATCTTCCAACTAAATCAAAGTTTCAAGCTAGATCATTTCAACAAACAGTTTTCTAGTTTCAAAAATCATTTCAGTTTTCAAGCATTCAAGTACCTTTCCAGATCAAAAGCATTTGCAAGTTTCTATTCCAAAAAGTCTTTATATTCATCTTTAATTGGTGAGTAAACACTTTATTTAAAAATCTTAAGTAAAAAAAATATGTTTCTTCTGAATTTCTGAGATGAATGATGCTTTGCATGTGTATATATAAGTGTAATCTCTGTATATATGTATGTGTTTGAAGTGTGCATGTTTGTATACCTAGGTATATCTCTGTTTCATAGCTTCAGAGTTTAAAAATAAATCAAAATTTAAAAATCTCTTTATCAAATCAGGTTTTGGGTTTCAAACAAAATATGTTTGTTTGAACATAAATTAAGATGTAAAAATATCTTTAAGCAAAACTAGTTTATATATCTCTGTAAATCAAGAAAATACAGTAGAAATTTAAAACCTGATAAAATTCAAGCATCAAAATTCCTTGTTTCACTTATATAATCTTGATCGTCATCAAGATTCATGAATTTTAAGAGTGGAACCATAATTTTTAGATTAGGATCAAGTGAGCATTTGCGGTTTGACCAGAAAATGGGTTATGGGGTTTTTCTGGCAATCGAGGAATCTGGGAAGGTCGGGGTTTCGACTGGAGGTAGGAGGAAGCTGAATGGTCTCGGAAAAAATGCCAAGTGGATTTATTATCCACTATGGCATCGACCATAGGTCGGAGTAGGGTTTAAAACCCAAAATGGGTCAAGGCCGAGAAATGTGCTGCTGCGACGTCCCTGGTTGATCGAAGCTCATCAGACCTGGGGAAAAGGCTGCATGGATGGCCGGAGAGGGTATGGACGGAGTTGTAGGGGTACTAGTGGTCGGCAACATGGGTTCAAGGGGTTTTTAGGCGATGCGTTTTGGTTTCAGGTGGTTTGAGATTTCTCAATATCGATTTTGAGTCTATGGCGATTATTGGGTGGTCGAAATAGAAGTGGTGGGTTACCGATGACTTGTCGGCGGTGGTCATGGAGGCCGGAGCTCTGGCGAGCTGGCGTGCATGTGCACGTTGGGTCTGTGTGTCAACGATGTTGTGTTTGGAGAAGGTAGGGTCGACTCGGGTAAGAACTCGAAGCAGCTGCATGGTGACTCGAGTATGGACTCGAGTAGGAACATGAGAGTTTATCATGTTTCTAGGTTTTAAACTTCTAAATTTTTAACGAAGTTTTGAAAAAAAAAGAAAGGGAATACTTGGGGTAGGCCTCAGGTGAGGATCGGTCAAACCCGAAGTAAAGTTTAAACAGTTTTAAGTTTAAATATAAAGCAAGTTTAAAATTTTAAATTAAATATAGTTTAAACTATTATATAATAAATGTCTTTAAGTTATTGATTTAAGGAAGTTATATAATTTTTTAAGTTAAATGTTTATTTTATTTTAAAAATTAAATTAAATGATTTAATTAAGTAAGTTAGTTATAACGATAAATATTTAAACTATGTTAATGATAATTAGGAAATTAATAAAGAACAATTTATTAATTTAATTAATTAATGATTAAGGACTAATTAATTAATAATTAAGGGTATGATTAATTAATGAGAGATTAGTTAATTGATAATTAAGAATTAATTAAGTAATTAAGGTTAATTAATTTATAATTAGAGATTAATTAATTAAGTAATTAAGGATTAATTAAATTGTAATTAAGCATTAATCAAATAAGTAATTAGAGATTAATCAATTGGTAATTAAGATTGATTAACTAGTAATTAAGGATTAATTATTTTGTAATTAAGTGTTATTAATTAATAATTGAGGTTTAATAATTAATAATTGAGTATAGCTAATCAGTAATTAAAGACTGATTAATCAATTATAAGGTAATTAAGGAATGATTAATTAATTAAATGATTGTAATTAATTAATGATTTATTAAGCAGGGATAGGTGATTAATTCTTAAGTAATTAAATTAATTTGAATTCAATTAAATTAATTATAATATGGATTAATAATTCTTGCTTATGGATGATTGATTGTGTAGAATGTCTGGATTGATTGATATCTACAGAATGATAATCTGTGATATTATGTGGTGTGATATAGGATATATCTATGATAATTGTGTGTTATCTATCTAAGATAAATGCTGTGTGAATTCAAAATATTGAATTAAATTTGTTTAAACCTTAAATAACTTGACCTTTAAAATGGCATTTGGATTCCGATGAGATCGGGATCGGATATCAGATTTGATTATCCGAAAATCACATCGATCCAAGTTAAATGATAAGTCGTGAAATCTCAAGTGAAGATCGAGATGAAGTTTCATAGTGCAAGGGTTCTTGTCGTCAACTCTGAGGGTGATTCCAAAATGAGTGTAACGAGATAATGCCTTATGTTACGTTCGAACCCGGAACGAACTTTTGTGGATGAATGCTATCAGACATCGTCAATGGAGGACGATGAGCATTACAAGATAAGTGTTCTCTAAAGATAATCATTGCCTCAAGCCTCATCAACCGGAAATGGCTAAAACAGGAGGGGAGATGCACGCGAGGCTAAGTGGGTAGCACCCAAGTAGGATAAGATTTTCCCTTGTCCAAAGGTCCCTTTATTTCGGCTGTGTAGGCGGTTGTTTGGCCACAACCTCGGGATTGTCTTATTCGGGCTATGTAGTAAGGGATAGCTCCGGCTTTGTGATGCATGGGATCAGGGTGGATCCTCCATACGGTGATCTAAGCCACGTACTGTGACGGGCGATACCCCAATAGCGCTGCTATTGTATGGAATCCAATCTCTAATAAGTGCCTGTACGGTTTTGATTATGCCCAACTATTTGGAACGTAAGATGTAAGAATTCCAGCTATTTCTGTATTTTATATTGAAAACCCTAGACACTATTATAATATAATTGAATTTCCTATCAAATGTTTTGGTTATCGTAAGGGAAAAAATTGTCCATGTTTATTTGCGGAGAGTCTTACGACATACCTTTTATTTAAAAGGTTTTTTAAATTAAACAACTTAATCGTTTACTAACACCAGTCCCAAGTCTGACCCGTAGTTTATTCTTTTTTTCTTAAACTCTTAGGTACTCAAATTTTTATGAGTAGCCAAGTGATAAGGTTTGGCTTGACCAATTTTGGAAAAGCTTGGAGCAGGAGTCCAGACGTATCTATCTATCTTTTCGTTGTGTTGTGTCTTTTGTCTGTTGTATTTTGGATGTAATGAATAGACAAGTTATTACGACTGTCTAATGTAATGAAGTTGTATAACTATGTAACTCTGATATGTGTAAGAATATGTAATAAATAGTTGAAATGTTATATTTTTTTCGTTTCCGCTGTGAGATTCTGATGTTGTTGTTACTTTCTATCTAATCTTTTTCTACCTATTTCTTTTCTTATTGATGATACGTCTTTCTATGGAATGAAAGGTGGGTTGTCACAGTTGGTATCAGGGCATAGGTTGAGATAATACATAGGCATAGGTTGAGATAAATATATACCTATCTAAATTTGTTGGATTGCCTGTCCAGGTTGCCAACATGAGTTCAAAAGGAAGGAGAGGCAGAGTTGTAGGGAGCACGTGGACCAATAGTGGAAGAGGTCAGATTGCTAGCGAGGCTGTGAATCCAGCACCGTCTCGAGTAAGTTTTGCTGCTTTGTGCAAAGATTTCACCAATCCGGGAGGGAGACCATTTAAAGGATCAGAGACCATTATAGAAGTTCAGGCTTGGTTATGCTCGTGCGAGTGCATTTTTAAGAGTTTGGATTTGTCTGATGAGCAGAAAAGAGTGATGGCATCGTGGCAACTGCAAGAAGGTGCTGCAGCTTGGTAGGATGCAGTTACAGCAAATATCTCATACGACGATATTTCTTGGAATAGATTTAAGGAATTGTTTGAGGAACAGTTCATGCCGATAGCTGGAAGGACCCGTTTGTTCAGAGATTTCCTAGATCTGAATCAAGGGAGTATGTCGGTATCAGAATATGAGAATAAGTTCAATGAGTTATCTCGTTACAGACCTGGTTTAATCAACACACCCCTCAAGAAGAATGAGATGTTTGTGCAAGGAATAAGGCCCGAGTTCCATGAGAAGATGAAGGCACATCTTAAGGGATCTTTCATGGAGTTGATCAACATGATGTTAAGATATGAGGAGCTCATGAACAAGAAGCAGTTGGCATCTACAACAGCATCAAGTGGAACTTCTTCCAATTCAAATAAGAGAAAATTCAGCCCTAATTGGAAGAAGCAAGGCAAAGGGAAGAGGGATCAAGCAACAATGGACCTCGCAAGTGCTATGTGTGTTAGCAAGAGGGTCACTTGGCTAATCAGTGTCCTAGGGGTAGATCTCAGCAGCAGCAACATCAGAATGGAACGGGTTTAACTTTAGTTCAGAAATCTCTATGTTTCAACTGTCATCAGCCGGGTCACATGGCGAAGGCTTGTCTGCTTCTTTAGAAGGCCAAGCAGAACAAGGTGTTTGCTCTTGAAGGTAGTCCATCTTCTTCTTCTTCCAAAGGCAAAGGAGTTTTGGAAGGTACTTTGCTTTTAGATGGAAATTTTATTAGAGTTCTATTTGATTCTGGTGCATCTCTTAGTTTTGTTTCTTTGGATTCAATAGAGAAGTTTCATCTTGACCCTTGTTTGGTAGACCATCCTATTTTTGTATCTAATCCTATAGGTGGAGTAGCTAAGTTAGATAAGATCTGTAGAGACTTAAGAATTTCTTATCTGTCTCATAGTTTTTCTTGCGATTCATTTGTATTGGATTTTAAAGGGTTTGATCTTATTTCGGATATGGATTGGTTGGATAAGTATAAGGAAGTTTTGATTTGTGAAGAGAGAATTGTAACTTTGGAGACTGAGTTGGGAAGGATCGCGAAAATGACTTGCGATAATTCCAGAGTTCATTTGATCAATCTTTTGCATGGAATCGAGGCATCTCCAAAAGACATAAAGTCCAGCGAAGCGGTCACAGATTTTTTGGATGTTTTCGAGGAAGTTAAAGGTTTGCCCCCTCATCGGGAGATAGAGTTTCAGATCGATTTGGTTCTAGAAGCAATACCTGTTGTCCAGCCCAGTAGAAGGATGGCGCCAAAGGAGAGAGAAGAGCTGGTGAAGTAGACTCAAGATTTCTTAGAGAAAGGTTTGATCCAGCCTAGTTTTTCCAGTTGGGGTTTTTCCGTTGTCTTTGTGACCAAGTCAGATGGATCTTTGAGATTCTGTGTGGATTACCAGGAGTTGAATAAGGTTATTAGTAGGAAAAAGTATCCTTTGCCCCGTATAGACAATCTTTTTGATCAACTCCATGGAGCTTCTGTTTTCTCTCAGTTAGATTTAGCTTCGGGCTTCCACCTGTTAAGGGTAGCTGAGGACAGTATACCCTCGACTCCGTTCAAGGGACCCAATTGTTTTTATGAGTGGTTTTTTATGCCTTTCGGGTTAACAATGCTCCTATTTATTTTGTGGATTTGATGAACCGAGTTTTTTGGGATGTGTTGAATAAGTTCGTACTCGTGTTCATCAATGACATTCTTGTCTACTCCAGGTCTGACGAGGAGCACAAGCAGCACTTGGGGATAGTATTGGAGACTTTGAGGAGGCATGTTCTGAAGGCTAAGTTTTTGAAGTTCCATTTTTGAAAATCGGAAGTCAGATTTTTGGGGCATATTGTTTATGGTGAGGGTATTTCTGTAGATCCAGCCAAGGTAGCTACTATTCAGGAGTGGAAGCGACTGCAGACTCCGATAGAAGTCCGCAGTTTTCTAGGTTTGGCAGGGTACTATAGGAAGTTTATCAGGGATTATTCTAAGATGTCTTCGCCCTTAACCAAGTTAATTCGGAAAGGAGCCAATTTTAAGTGGATCCTCAAGTGTGAAGAAGGTTTCTTGGATTTGATGGCAAGGCTGACCAGTGCACATGTTCTAGCTATTCCTGATGGTAAGAGAAAGTTTGAGGTCTACACGAATGCTTGTGGAGTTAGGCTGGGTGCAGTGCTAATGTAGAATGGGAAGGTAATTGCGTGTGCGAGTAGGCAGTTGAAGCCACATGAAAAGAATTACGCTACGCATGATCCGGAATTGTTGGCCATTGTCTTTGCTTTGAAGATCTAGAGGCACTATTTATTGGGAGAGAAGTTCGAGCTTTTCATGGATCACAAACCTTTGAAGTACCTTTTCTCGTAGAAAGATCTAAATTTGAGGCAGCAGAGGTGGATAGAATTTTTGGCATCTTATGATTTGGATATCCTTTATACTCCACGGAAAGCGAATGTAGTGGCAGATGCTCTGAATAGGAACGCAGTTCTATCTTTATTGGAAGTTGTTCCGTCTCTACAAGAAAGAATCATAAGCAGTCAGATGAAGGAAAGATCTTTTGAGGAATTGATTCATGGTCGATATTCGAATTTCAAGGTAGATGATCAAGGAGTTTTGAGGATCAATGGTCGCTTGTGCGTGCCAGATATGGATGGTTTGAGGCAGGAAGTTTTGTGGGAAGGCCATAAATCAAGATTGAGTATCCACCCAGTGATTTCAAAGATGTATAAAGATATAAAGAGTGTTTTCTGGTGGCAGGGCATGAAGAAGGATATTGCTGATTTCGTCAATGGATGTGAAATCTGCCAGTAGGTGAAAGGTGATCGGCAGAAGACCGTAGGATTGTTGCAGCCTCTGGAAGTTCCTAAGTGGAAGTGGGAAATGATTTCTATGGATTTCATTGACAGTTTGCCAAGGACCAAGAAGGGAAACGAAGGAATATGGGTAATTATAGACCCGTTGACCAAGAGCACCCATTTTATTCCGGTTAAGGCAACCCGTACTACAGCATCTTCGGCATAGATTTTCTTGAAAGAGATTGTCAGACTGCATGGAGTTCCTGTCATCATTGTTAGTGACCATGATCCTATCTTCACCAGAAAATTTTGGGAGGCTTTGCAGACAACTTTGGGTACGAGATTGAGTTTGAGTACAGCCTATCATCCTCAAACCGACGAACAAACAGAAAGGCTAAATAGAATTCTTGAGGACAAGCTGAGGGATCGTGTTTTGGATTTTGGTGGATCTTGGGAGGACCATCTAAATTTAGTGGATTTCTCATACAATAATAGTTATCAGGCGAGTATCAAGATGGCGTCTTATGAAGCTTTATATGGAAGACCTTGTAGATCCCCATCCTATTGGGTAGAGTCAGGAGACCGTCTTGTTCTTGGTCCAGAATTGATCCGAGAGGCATCTACGAAGGTGGAGCTTATCAAGAAGAGAATGAAAGCAGTGTAGGATCGTCAGAAGAGTTATGCGGACAAGAGACGAAGACAATTAGAATTTGAGATCGGAGATTTGGTCTTTGTCAAGGTTTCCCCGATTAAAGGAGCGATCAGATCTGGTAAGATGGGAAAGCTTGCCCCAAGGTATATTGATCTGTTCCGAGTGCTTGAGAGGATTAGTGTTGTTGCCTACAAGATTGAATTGCCAGTCCGAATGGCTGGAATTCACAATGTTTTTCACGTATCTCATCTAAGGAAATACGTGCACGATCCATCTCTTGTTGTGTAGCCAGCAGTGCAAGAAGACTCAGAGATCGAACCAGACTTATCTGTTTTCAGGCATCCTGTCCAGATCGTTGATCAAGATGAGAGGCAACTGAGAAACAAGGTGGTGAAGCTGGTTAAGGTGCAATGGAGCGAGGATCCTAGAGATTGTACCTAGGAAACTCTGGACAGTTTTAGGAAAGCTTATCAGGATTTGTGTCCGGATAGCTAGTAATGTTTGTTTGGATGAATTGTTTGCTTGATTGTTAGTGTATAACTGATATGTATGTTTGGATTATTGAAATAAAATAAAAAGCTTTTGGATTATCTTTTGTTTTAAATTTTGGGTCAAAATTCTTTTAAGGGAGAAGGAATGTGATATCCTGGAAATTTCAAGCAATTTGAAATGTGATAATCTCCTTTGTAAATTATTTAAAATTAACAAAATTGTTATTTTCAAACAATAATAATAATGTGTTATTTTTATATATATAGATATAAAAAGATTTTAAATAGAATTATTATTTACAAATTGAATTTATGTTTATTTAAATATACACACACACACACACATTTAAGTTGATTTTAAATTGGATTTTCAAATTTCAAAAGAATGATAATTTAAAATATTTTTCATTTAAAAATATGTGTATATGATTTTTATTAATATATAGTTTGTTTTCTATTATTTTTTTTAAAGAATTTTATTTATATAAATTAAGAAAGTATTTATTAAATAGTAAAATAAATACAAAAGCCTTATATTAAAATTTAAAAAAAAAATGCATAATGGCAAGTGTTAGTTTATAAATCATCTTAATAACAAGTGTAATGTGATTAAAATATGTAAATGAAAAATGTTAAGGAATTTAACAAGTGTCGCTATTTTAATTTTATTTTCTTTTATTTTTAATAATCCTAATTTAGTTTATATATTTATCTTTCTCTTCTCTTCATTTCCTTTTCCTATCTCATATTCAAAAACAAGAACAAAGAAAAAAAAAACTGTAAAACATTTCACACCAGATTAAAACTAAAACCAGTAAACAAATACTCAAACCAGAAATTAATCTAGCAACAACCCTTCAACCTGAAATCACCAAAGCAAATCAAGCTCCCAACTAAATCAAAGTGTAATGACGTGATTTTTTCGAGATCCGAAGGTCGGCATTCTTACGTCCACTGTATCAAATGCCGCATAATCGAATGCCGGAAAACCGAATTGTTAGGGTTAAAAAGAAGAGGTAGAAGAAAACGATAGAAGAAATAAGGAAACAGAACAGAAATAATATCAGAATCTCACATATCGCAGCGGAACAACATATAATAGATAAATGAATAATCTTTAAAACAAAGAACTATGTCAGTTATTACATTACATCATCAGAGTGTACAACAATAATATACAACACAATTGGACAATGGACAGTTATACAAACATGTCTTTACAAGTGAAAATACACAGCGAAAAGATAATATCATATACAAGTAATACGTCTCGCCATCCAACTTGCCACTTGAGCTCCAAAGCACTTCAGAATCTAGAATGACCTGATAACCTGACTCTAGACTGCCCGTGTGGAAAATTATGGGCACCCAAAGTTTAGAAAGAGAACAATAAACTCTAGGTTAGTCATGAGACTGGTGTGAGAACTTAAAACAGTTATTTATCTTTTAAAACAACAACAACTATAGAAGTGGAAAAATATCCGCAATGCTTTTGGAAAATGAAACTACCATAAGGCCTCCCCGCACGCACACAATGCAAACGCAGAAATGGAGGAGATTTCTCCTTATGATAGTCAAAGATGATTACTACGCAAAACAAATCATTTTTGATATTATTAAGTGCATAGTGTAGAAAACATTTCGAAAATAGAATATAAATTTTAGCCAACATACGACCTTTATCGTATGCCTACTATAGCTACCACGTTCAATAGCAGGTTACCGCCACATTCCATGGCAGGTTATACAACTAAATCCGTACAAGGCTCGTATTGTTTCTTTGGATTTTCCAACAAATGGTCAGGCTAAGGAACTTCCTACTGTCAATGGAATCGCCTCTGGCGGAACGTCCCGAGAACCTAACGTTACGGTTAGATCTCTGCCAACACAAGGCCGGGTTACCTCTGTAACTAGGTAACTACTACTCGAGTATGCCACTCCCTGGTCTTTTGGGACCTTTATTCGAGAGCCCTCTATCACCAAGCAACAACCACATAGAAAAATGAGATTGGAGCAACCACATAGGTTAAGCATCAGGGCTCCATACCTGACACCACCCTTTTCCACAAGGAAATGACATACCCTAAAGGGCGCGACCCTCATAACCTTGCCGCATATTCCTGTTTCGACCATTTCCGGGGTGTGAGGTCTGACGAAGTCTCGTCCACAAAGCTATGCTTTTTCACAAAGCCACGTTTGATCAACAAATGATCAATAAATAATCATCACACAGCAACACTCAGCATGCCGCATTACCAAATTGGGAATATATCGCTGATAACCTTCAACTACAAAACCTCTAAGCTCGTACGTCTCAGAGAAGGCTGTTAAGCTAAGAGAATAAATTCTCCGCCACCAACAGAGATGTACTTGAAAGAAATCTGCTTTATATCTCAAAATGTAATGTCAGACACGTAACCATACAAGTCTGTTCCGGGTTCGAACAGAACCGAAGGCACTTCAAAAGAAGCCCTTGCAAAATCAGGGTATTCACAATCCCGATCGAATTTCCCATCACAAAGGAAATATCCATACCGTAGCTAACGGTGCAGAGACAATCGATAGGTCATCTTATCGTTTTCATAAATACCCGGTCTTCAATGCTATCTATTACGTGTATCACTATTCGGAATGGGTAAACCGAATAACGAGCGCAATAATTTAAAAATAAGCGTAGCATTCAATTTCAACCAATTCACAACAAATAGCCATTCAAGTGTCAATATTGATAGTCGGTTATTTAACTATCAATCAATATTCACAACATAATCAGATTTCAAATAATTTCCCAAATTATTTATTTTCAAAAATATCTTTACAAGATATAGTTTCCACACTTCAACCATTTGAAAACCAATTTCAAATCAATTTTCACCTTTACAACTTCCATTTCAAAATGGTTCATTTAAACCAATCAAATAAATCCTTACCAATTTATTAAATTTACGTTCCAAATCCGTAAATTTATTTCCACACTTTTAAAAATAAATCAATGTTTATTTTTAAAACAAATTTCCCTTTCTTTTATAAATTCTATAGTGAATTTACCTTTCCAAAATATCTATGAATATACGATTTTCAAATCGATTTCTAATATTCATTTTCAATTTATCTTTAAAAGATAAAATCTCAAAACATTCACTTCATATCGAAAAACATTTCCATACTTATTTAATAATAAGTAATTCACAAATCTGTCTATTTTCAACACCTGGAAAATATTCAATATACTTAAATTAAAATTAAGTATATAATTTATTCTTTAAGGAAAACATTCTCTTAAACACATTTATTTGAGTCAAAACGAATGTTGCATAAAGCATCGTTACGACAACCCAAAATCACTAGTAGGGATTTGAAATTAAGATAGATATATAAACCCCAATACTATACAAAAAATTTCCTTTCGGAAATCATTTGCTATAATAACTGTGTTATAGTCCACCATTTCCGTTTTTCTTCTCGAAAACGTCTATTTCAACAATGAATGTTGAAATCTATGGTTTCGACACTTAAAACAATTTAAAACATCTGTAAATCGTTTAATTCTATTTAAAATATCACTTTCCCAAAATATTTCTTTAATATATTATTCACCGTCCAAAATCGTGAATATACTTCATTTACCAAATTCAACTTCTATATATATTTTATTTAAAGGATTATCCACTATCCCAAAATCGTGGATATATCTCCTTTAATAAGCTATAATAATTAAACTTATTAAAATAAGTCGATTTCGGACTTATAAAACAACATTTATAAATTCCATTTATACTTTATAACAACTTCAACTTATAAAATCACTTTATTAACAAATTCTATTCATATTCCATTTACACGCCAAAATCCAATTTATAAGTTAATTTCTTATAAAAAATTTATTTTACAAAAATCTATTCGTTTTATAACTTCACAATTTATAAATCTATAGATTTCATCCACTTATGAAATCCATTTATACTTCATTTAAACACTTATAAAAACTCGTTTTATAATTCCAATATTTTAATTTATAAATATCAATTTTATAAATCTTTTATGTAAATCATTTATAATAATTCAAAAATCCCAATTTAAACTATTTTATAAAATTCATTAACTCCATATTTCAAAAATCACATTTTAACTATATTTCTCAAAAATCATAAATTTTATAACATTAAAATTACAACGTTTATTCATTTAAAATGAATCAATTTCAAAATTAAATTTTATTATGAATTCTCAACTTAAATTTTCAAAAATCCAATTTATATTTACTTTTGGCATCTAACGATACCGAAAATATATTCGGCTAAATTTTAGCCTTTAACGATTTCAATCACAAAGATAATCACGTGGATTATAAATAGATCAACACATAACATTAAAACCAATTCAATCATTTGAGGAATCCAGTTGGATCCCTCCAACCTGTTTCCCTGCATCCAAAGATGTTAGCACAATACCAATTCCGCTTCGAGACGGAATATAGAAGTATATGAGATTTATAAAATACTATCCGCTATTATGCGGTGCAATAGGGTCTCATCCGCTATATAATGCGGGAAATCAACTCGAAATACATATATAATACCAATTCTATACAAGTTGGAATTATCGCGGTATATGTTTTTAATATATAACATCCGCTTAATATACGACGTATAGGGTCTATTACAATACAATAGATAATAATTATCATCCAATCACACAATCAAGTAATTTTAAATCTAACCATTTAAAATTCAAATCGAAACAATTCGATTGAGTGAGATGTTCTCACCTTGAGTTTCCGATAACAGTTGTAGCGTTTTATTTCGAATAAAATTAAACGTGCGTTTAATTTTACCAGAAATTTTCACTAGCTCCAAACGACTTCAAACCAGCTCCATCGCGTAGTGCTCGTCAATACGGACCCAACGCAACTTGTTTCGTGATTTTTCGACCTCGTATGAAGAAGTTACATCATTTTAAAGATTATACAAATTTTAATATAAATTAATTAATAATTTATTTTAGTTTTCTTAACCTATTTCCAATCTAGCCATGCATTTTGCATCTCCAGATCTCGGCCGTCCCCTATTCTTTCTCTTCCCACACGAAAAACAACTCCCCAGGTTCGTTCGAACCCAAACGCCGCCACCTTCATCGAATTTTGCGACCCCCCTGATGATCGAGACATCGATCAGATAGTACCATTCGAATGGCCACCTCAAGGTCCACCAACGTCGAGGACGACGTGGCACTCGGCCTCCCCTTCGCTTCACAAAACCTCTCGAAATGTGCGGCTTTTGATCGTCAATTGCCGTTGATTCGTGCATCGAAACTTGATCATAGCCGTTGTTTTCATAGATCTTGTTACGATCTTTAATGTTGTAGTTAACAACTTTTGCTAATAACTGATGGATTGAAAGAAAAAGAGGAAATAAGAATGGAGCATCTCTGGCCGTTGAAAACATAGCAGGCGGTTGAAGCTATTTGCCCTAGGGTTTTCTTTTTATTTGCAAATGAAGAAAACTGGGGTCCTTTTATAGAAATTTTACGAAAATCACTATTCACTTCCAATTTTCGAACTCCGAATCTCACACGGTGGCCGGCGTTTCTAGTATTTAACCCGCATTTCGAACACAATGGAATTGTTTCGGGAGCCAATTCGATCATCTGTGCGAGTTACGGTAATAAACGATCAATTTTAAATTAAACCAATTAAACGAATTTTCTATGCGTTTTGGCCTGCCCCGGACAAATGGTAAATCCGATTGACACGAAATTTGAAACCATATAATAATATAACATTACGGATCTGATGAAACTGGTTTCATTGAATTCCGAGACTGTTTGAAAAATAACTATTTTCACTAGTCGATTAAATATTAAAATATTCAGTTTTCACAATTTAACTTTTAAATCGATTTTAAAAGTTCACAAACATTGTTTTAACTCCAATATGATTTAATATAACTTTATAAATCATTTTTAATCACATTAAACCTAATTTCCAATTATTTATACAATTTCAAATATTAAATTGTCGATTTAATTGTCCAATTATATATAAATATTCGACAAATAAGTTATTCGACTCGTAAATTTTACTTGTTGATATTTAAAATCAATTAAATATCTGAATTTCAAATGACAGAAATTCTGGGTCTTTACACAAAGTTTCAAGCTAGATCATTTCAACAACCAGTTTTCCAGTTTCAAAAATCATCTTAGTTTTCAAGCGTTCAAGAATCTTTCCAGATCAAAAGCATTTGCAAGTTACTGTTCCAAAAAGTCTTTATGTTCATCGTTTAATTGGTGAGTAAACACTTTATTTAGAAAGCTTACGTAAATAAAATCTGTTGCTTGTGAATTTCTAAGATGAATGATGCTTTGCATGTGTATATATTAGTGTAATCTCTGTGTATATGTATGTGTTTGAAGTGTGCATGTTTGTATACATGGGTATATCTCAGTTTCATAGCTTCAGAGTTTAAAAATAAATCAAAATTTAAAAATCTCTTGATCTAATCTCTGTTAGGTTTTGGGTTTCAAACAAAATATGTTTGTTTGAACATAAATTCAGATGTAAAAATATATTTAAGAAAAACAAGTTTATATATCTTTGTAAATCAAGAAAATACAGTAGAAATTTAAAACCTAATAAAATTCAAGCATCAAAATTCCTTGTTTCACTTATATAATCTTGATCATCATCAAGATTTATGAATTTTAAGAGTAGAATCATAATTTTTAGATTAGGATCGAGCGAGCATTTGGGGTTTGACCAGAAAATGGGTTTTGGGCTTTTCAAGCGATTGGGGAACCTGGGAAGGTCAGGGTTTTGACTATAGGTAGGAGGAAGCTGAGTGGTCTCGTCAAAAATGCCTAGTGGATTTATTATCCACCGTGGCGTCAGCGATATGCCGAAGTAGGGTTTAAAACCCAAAATGGGTCGAGGTCGGGAAATGTGCTTTTGCGGCGTCTCTATTTGATCAGAGCTCATCGGACCAGGGGGAAAGGCTACATGGATGGCCGGAGAGGGTAAAGCCGGAGTTACAGGGGTGCTAGTGGTCAGCATCGTGGGTTCGAGGGGTTTTTAGGCGATGGGTTTTGGTTCCATGTAGTTCGATATTTCTGGATATCCATTTTGAGTCTGTGGCGATCATTGAGTGGTCGGAATCGAAGTGGTGGGTCACCGATGACTTGTTGGCGGTGGTCATGGAGGCTGGAGCTCTGGCAAGCTGGCGTGCATGTGCACGGTTGGGTCTGTGTGTCAGTGATGTTGTGTTTGGAGAAGATAGGGTCGACTCGGGTGAGGACTCGAAGCAGCTGCCTGGTGAGTCGAGCAGGAACGTGAGAGTTTATCATGTTTCCAGTTTTTAAACTAAATTTTTAACAATGTTTTGGGAAAAAATAGGAAAGGGAAAACTCGGGGTAGGTCTCCGGTTAACAGTTTTAAGTTTAAATATAAAGCAAGTTTAAAATTTTAAATTAAATCTAGTTTAAACTATTATATGATAAGTGTTTTTAAGTAATTGATTTAAGGAAGTTATATAATTTGTTAACTTTTGTTAAGTTAAATGTTTATTTTATTTTAAAAATTAATTTAAATGATTTAGTTAAGTTAATTATAAAGATAAATGTTTAAAATATGTTAATGATAGTTAGGAAATTAATGAAGAATAATTTATTAATTCAATTAATTAATGATTAAGGATTAATTAATTAATAATTAAGGGTATGAATAATTAATTAGAGATTAATTAATTGATAATTAAGAATTAATTAATTAAGTAATTAAGGTTAGTTAATTTATAACTAGAGACTAATTAATTAAGTAATTAAGGATTAATTAAATTGTAATTAAGCATTAATTAATTAAATAATTAGAGTTGGTAATTAAGGATTGATTAACTGATAATTAAGGATTAATTAATTTGTAATTAATGGTTATTATATAATAATTAAGGTTTATCAATTAATAATTAACTATAATTAATCAGTAATTAAAGATTAATTAATCAATTTATAAGGTAAATAAGGAATGATTAATTAACTAAATGATTGTAATTAATTATTGATTAAGAATGGATAGATGATTAATTCTTAAGTAATTAATTTCATTTTAAGTTAATTAAATTAATTATATGGATTAATAATTCTCGCTTATGGATGATTAATTGTGTAGAATGTCTGGATTGATTGATATCTATAGAATGATAATATGTGATGTGATATTGGATATATCTGTGATAAGTGTGTGTTATCTATCTGAGATAAATGTTATGTGAATTCAAAATATTGAATTAAATTTTTTAAAACCTTAAACAACTTGATCTTTAAAACGGCGTTTGGATTTCGATGAGACCGGGATCGGATATCAGATTTGATTATCCGAAACAACATCGATCCATGTTAAACGTAGGTTGTGAAATCTCAAGTGAAGATCGAGATGAAGTTTCAGAGTGCGAGGGTTATTGTCGTTAACTCTGAGGGTGATTCCAAAATGAGTGTAACGAGATAATGCCTCCGATTTCGTTCGAACCCGGAACGAACTTGTGTGGATGAATGTTATCAGACCATCATCAATGGAGGACGATGAGCATTCCAACGTAAGTGTTCTCTAAAGGTAATCATAGCCTCAAGCCTCATCAACCAGGAATGGCTAAAACATGGGAGGTGTATGCAAGGCTAAGTGGGTAGCACCCAAGTAGGATAAGCTTTTCCCCTATCCAGAGGTCCCTTTATTTCGACTGTGTGGGCGGTTG
The DNA here is from genome assembly GCA_030765085.1 of Allium cepa. Taxonomy (NCBI): domain Eukaryota; kingdom Viridiplantae; phylum Streptophyta; class Magnoliopsida; order Asparagales; family Amaryllidaceae; genus Allium; species Allium cepa. Next base: position 301,122,372 of record CM060945.1, on the reverse strand, counting down.
TTTGGCCACAACCGCGGGGTTGTCTTATTTGGACTATCCAGTAATGGATAGCTCCGGTTTTGTGATGCAGAGGATCATGGTGGTTTCTCGGTACGGTGATCTAGGCCACTTACTGTGACGGACGGTACCCCAGTAGCCCTGCCATTGTATGGAATCCGATCTCCAATAAGTGCCTATACGGTTTCGATTGTGTCCAACTATGTTGGAACGTGAGATGTAAGCATTCCAGCTATTTCTGTATTTTATATTGAAAACCCTAGACACTATTATAATATAACTAGATTTCCTATTAAATGTTTTGGTTATCGTAAGGGAAAAACTTTTCCGTGTTTATTTGCAGAGAGTCTTACGAGATACCTTTTATTTCAAAGGTTTTTTAAGTTAAACAACTTAACCGTTTACTCACATCAAACCCATGTCTGATCCGAAGTTTATTCTGTTTTTCTTAAACTCTTGGGTACTCAAATTCTTATGAATAGCCAAGTGATCAGGTTTGGCTTGACGAATTTTGGAGAAGCTTGGAGCAAGAGTCCAGACGTATCTATCTATCTTTCCGCTGTGTTATGTCTTTTGTCTGTTGTATTTTGGATGTAATGGATAGACAGGTCTTTACGACTGTCTAATGTAATGAAGTTGTATGACTGTGTAAATCTGATATGTGTAAGACTATGTAATAGATATGTGAAATATTATATTTTGTTCCATTTCCGCTGTGAGATTCTGATGTTGTCGTTTCTTTCTTTCTATCTATTCTTTTTCTACCTATTTCTTTTCTTATTGATGATACGTCTTTCTGTGGAATGAAAGGTGGGTCATCATAGTAAATCTCAACATCTAAACCTGAGCATGCCAAACAACGTACACATTATCCTATTGCATGTGCACGCACACACATATGTGTATGTGATACACATATATACAATATAATATAAACTATACTAAATCAAATTTTATATTAATTAATTACATAAAATGTATATTTTATTTAAAATTATTTAGATTGGATCTAAATCAATTTACCATAAGCCTAATAAGATCTAAAATGGCAAAAAAATTGAAATTTACCCATTTACCACGCTACATGCTCGTCCAGTTCCAAAATGGTATCAGAGTCCAATAGCCTATACGGTCTAAACTGATCATATTATGGCTAACTAGTTAAGCTACCAACCCAATTAGTAGGATTTTTGTGCAAGGTAAAGTCTAGGCTAGATTGTTGGGTAATCAAGTACCTTATCCTACTTGGCTACCGGCCTGCCCTTAAAAGTAATATGAGCTGAAAGGTTGCCCATAATAGAAAAGGCCCAATTTGATTGAGCCTTGGGCTAGTTTCAAAGTTGTTTTGAAATTAAAATTTTAAATTTAAAAGTTAAATTTAAAATAAGAGAATATAGATTTTTAACTTGTTTTAAAAATAAAAATATAATTTTTTAAAGTTAAATTTAAACTAAAATACATGTTATAAAAGTAATAATATAATTTTTTAAAATATTTTAAAATGTTATAAAATTAATTTTGAAAATATATATATTAGTAAGATTAATAAAATAAATGAATTAATTAGGTACATATACTTATATAATATATATAATGATATATGTTATGTTGTCTTGAATTGTTTAAGACAATATGAATACATATGTGTACAATTTTTTTTTCAAAATTAATAAGATTCAATTAAATATTTTTAATTAATTAAATAGATAAAAGTTTATTAATGAATTAAAATATATACATACATATATATATATATAATATGTGTATTACTACAAATTTTATAGTGTGTGTGTATATATTCAAATAATATGTTATAATTGTACAATATAATAACTAATTAAAGTATTAATTAAATAAGATTTGGTTAATATAATGTTATACATAAAATATTGTATAAGTTAAATAAAGTATAAAAGTTATATAATCATAAAGCTTATATAATATAATTGTATAAACTAAAGATGGAACATTAAAGAAACTCTAAATAAACTTAAGGAATAAATATATGCACAAAAGTACGTTTATCATGATTTCTAATGTGTCCGACACTTGAATCACGAGGGTATTTCATAAGAAATGCATTATTCTATAAGTTGATATCACTTAATTAAATGTATTGAAGATTATGTACCTTTAGTATAAGTGTTGCCCTCTACCATTTATATATTAAAATATTGCTTATATACTCTCTGGTTTTGGAGCAAACTCAAGCTGGAGATGTTATGTGTAGTATTGTTAATATACAGAATAGACGAGGTCTGATAATTATATATACATATGTTGAGAAAACTTAAGGTGTATAGATATGATACTTAGGCCCTTGCAAAATGGTAGGTATGAGTAAATAATTTCTTATGTTGAGAAAACTAAAGATTGAAATGAGATTAAGATAAGGAACTATGGGTTAGGAGTTGTATATTATACAATTGATAAAGAGTTATCCATCGTTTGTGGGGCTATAACTTAAATCAAGATCAGAATCTCAAGACAAATGAGTCCTAACACCCAATAGTGAAGTTGAAAGACTTCTCTGTTTCGTTTTAGGGTTTGAAAAAACATAAAAGATTAGTGGGAGGCTTATTAGAAAAATGAAATAATAACATTTAACATTTCTAACATTGTAAGAACATATATTATTTAAAGGTATGATAATCTGCCTTGATAAATTTATGCAATCAATATAATTGATAAAATGTTTATCAATTAAAATATACAAATGAATTGAATTAATATGGGAACATAGAAATATAAAATATACTCGCTAATATATTTTTGCATGTTGATCCATGCAAGCACCTAATTATACAACCATGAAATACATTCGTAACTTGGTCATTTGTGAGTTTACTTGCTCGAGGCTGTGTATTGTCTTTAATGAGTTTCGAACACTAAAAGCGATACAAGACTATGGATATTTGATCTATATATGACCACATATAAATGGTATGTGGTTAATGATCATAATTCGTAATGTACGAAACCTTAATGAAATTAGTTCATTGAAATAAGCAAACAAACCATAGAGTGAGATCATGTCATCAATATAATTGATTACGAAATGGTCTCGTTGTCTTAAATGTAATTCTGGACCAAAGGCTATAAGATTGATTTCTAAATTCGATCGCTAAAATATTAATATGATTAGTTTACGTAAAATGCAATTTATTTGATATCCATAAAAGTTAAGGATAACCAAATGCACTTTTGTAAAGAGTTTATTCTAATATTTAGTAAGGATTTCCTTTGAATTGTTCGACGTTTAGACTAAAATTGAATGTATAAGAGTGGATGTAACTGAGGCATAGTTGGGATGCAGAGAGTGAATGGTCATTTCTGCTTCATAAAGAAATTCAAAAATGGGAATCGTAAAATAATAAATGATACCTAACATTGGAATGAGAAATACGACTCTAATTCAAAATGTATTTTTAAATAGAGAAACTATTTTCTATGATATTTATTTCTTTGAATTTAAGATACATGATCTGAAATTCTCGATTGTAAACCAATTACAGTAAATGAAATAAATAGCTTATAGTAAGTGGTTGATGGAGCTTTGTATTTCATATTCTATTATAGTAATGGCGGAAATAGTGGAAGCTTGTCATATAACACTTATTGGTTGCATCAAGTTACGAAAATTATTTTCATAAAATGTACCAAACATTATTTATGAAATAATAATCATTTTTCAGTATTGACTAAAAATAGACATAGTTTTTATTTTAATACGAATACTATGAATATTCGTTATAAAATAAAACTATAGTTCTGGTTGTGATGTATTGGAAAATACAAAAGTATATAAAATTATTTAAATTATTTTGGAATTATAGACTAAGCCGTAATTTTGAGAAATAATTTAATTATACTATTATGAATCATATGGTACTAGCAAATTATTTCTTAGACAATTAAGAACAAAACACTCATTTAGTAGGAGCATCTAAGAGTTGATGAACTCTATGGATTGATATGTGTGTGTGTGTACATGTATGTATGTATGTGTGTGTGTGTGCATGCGCAATCGAAAGTCCATTAATTCCAAAATTGTTCCATGTACTTTGTATTCACCGATGAATTATCGCAAACATGAACAAGTATATGTGATACACATGTGATATGTTAATGATGAGTTCATAGAATATAAAACAGAAGTAAATAAAATAATGTGCGATAGAAAATAAAACGATTCAATTTGATCAAAAGGTGAGTATATTGGAAAGAGCTTCAAATGTGCATAAAAATGAATAAAGATTCAATCTCAAAAATCACTCCTTCCTATGATATATAATGATATATCGATAAGGAGTAATCAAACTTGTTTAAGAAAGTATGAGTAATATGAATGAAGTTGAGTGAACTTCTTTATATAAGGTCGTATACTTGAGAGTAGTACAAGGTTAAAATTAATCTCATCTAAAGAATAGTTTACAAAATCATACAAGATAAGAGTTTGTAAGAAACCCTAACATATCATAGACCAAGGAGTTGGTAGGTTATGTGAGCCTAAAGACTACACATAAGAATTGTATGTAAGGGATCTTATATGAATCACCTTAAGAGAAGTTTGGGAACGATTGTCATTAAATGACCTATCTATATTTTGAACATACGTTTTGTAAAATAAACCAAATTAGTTTTATATATAATGCAATTCATAAATTGTTTATGAATACATATTCCATTAAACTAAGAAACAATTGTTGTTTCAAGAAATACCAACTTCGTTTTTAAATGAAATTCTCTTAGAAATTATCAGTAGTAGAATGGAATTGGATATGATCCAAAGAAAAGCTGAATACATGGGATGAAATGAGATTAACCTAACCTAAATGAACATAACGCTTTAGGATTTCTAATAAGTATTCTTGCACTTTGAAGAGAAACTATGAGTTCCTTGTCAATGTCGAGAATTGATAATCCTAAATTGCCAATTAAACCATTAAGAGTATTGATGATATGGTATATGATGCGTAAATCCAGAATGAATTTCAAGAACATTATCAAAATATGATTTTGATAACTGTACCCGAAGGGATATGATCCATCGAATGTAATGTATCATCAATAGAAAGAGTAATGCAATTGGAACATAATGAGTAACGTTGATAAGAATAACATCGTAAATTTTATTTGTTTGAATTTGCGTAATAGGTTTGTTATTCAAAGTCTTAAGTTGATTCGAATTTACTCACAAAATTATCACATGGTATGACTTTGTGTTTTTGATATATTTATGTCGAAACAGAAAGTTCTAAATGATGATTTGTAGTGGATTATTTGCACATAACAACCAAAGTCTCTTGAAGTCATTGGAAGCAATATTGAGGTTGTGAGTTTTGTGATATGATCCAAGAAACAATGCGAAAGTATCACGTTATTAGCATCGGAACTAAATAGGTATTTTGACAGAAATATTGAATGCTTTGATTTGTGGTCAAAATGCATAGGAAGGGTGTATCCATAAGGAAGAACCACTTAAAGGTACATAGATATTTCTAGACTATAAGTAAACAACACACTACTGGCTATAACAATGTACTTATATTAAATTAGTAATAGGTTAGTTGTTTGATACTCGATATTGTATTTTTAAATTATATCTTTTATAACAACTATAAAGAATGTTGGCAATGTCTCAAACGATATGCAAAGACGCCTTATTAAAATCTTTAATAAGAAACATGTAAAATGGATTCCATAACTTTAGCAGTAGGGATATATACATATTTTATTGTCTACAATATCTTAATTTGCTTATGTATTTGATGTATGAAGCAAATATCAAAATCCAAATTAGGATCACTAAATGGCAGTTTAGAGTATTCTGGATTATCTACATAATACTAGAGAATTGTTTACAGAAACAACGAACTCCTTATGAAAGAGTATTCAGATTTGAACTTCATAAGTGCTATTGAGTATAACATGTCAATATTAAATTCATATTCAACCCTTAATTAAGAAGCTCAAAGTTTGAAATGTTCCAAATGGCTGATTCAATGAAAAGGCTGAGTGCATCACCTTGAATAATGCCAAAATAAAAGCAATGTAAGTAAATATAAATGCACAAATTTATAACTGAGTTAGGGATGACTCTAAGTATTAAGAATAATGCATCATTATTATATGATAACAATGTAATAATAAGAGCTCACTTAAAGTCTAGAAACATACTCTGAATAGTTCCACATGTTAAAGGTAGTTTACCAGCATCGGAGAGAGTTGAATGACATAGTAGATCCATTCACGGAAGGTCTATCTTGATTGGTTCTCATCAAACTGATCGAAGGGATGAGATAGAGAATCCATAATTGGCCATAAGTGCAAGCGGAAGATTGATAGAGTTGGCGGTATGCCCTAAAGGCAATTATGTAATTGTTACATATATCTAACTCGATAATCAATCTTGTTCGAGTTAAAAGGTGTTTTCTTTCTACTATATACTTGATATAATGTGTTATACTATTAATTAACTTAGTTAAAAGAATATTTAACAGAAAAACTATAAATGGTATGTTTTTGTGATAGTAGATATTGTGTTGTAACTAGGAGTGATTAATCACAACAAAATAAACATACTGTTTTAAATGCTCCTTGTCATATCGAGATTAGATATTGATACATCCATTTAGACTAGAGTATGTAACACTTTCTAAATGTTGGATAGTGTATTACTCAAGGCTACTAGGGGCACCAAGGTGTTATGTACTGCTAGTTATTGGATAACAATGAAATGACTCGGTCCATAGTTTTTGGTGGGTTAATATAATTAAGGTCAATTAGAAAATATTGATGTGATAATATTACACAGTTCTCTTAACTTGAGAATAGGTTGATCTTCAATGTGAAAACTCCTCTTTGATTATAATTAAATCATGGCGTGACATTCATCAAATGGCTACAGTTGGTCAAGTGGAAGCATTGGAGATGAAACACCATTTAAGAGAGAATTTGCCTCCTCGGTTATATGACGTTAGTACCATGGTGAATTGAACTCCACTCAAAGTCAAGGCTTTTGCCAAAATAGTTCAGTTAATAATAATCGTTATTATTGAACCAAAGACTTTTTGTTTGGGCTACAGAGTTGAATATGAACGATATTGGAATTTTGACCGTTATCAAATTCCATAAGTCCAAAGTGATATACTTTTGACGTAGAGAATTGGTGTAAATAACGCTTAATAAAGTAAAGTTAAATTTTACCGAAACTAAGTAAGCGTTAAGTTTGGTCATAATATCATATCACCTGCGAAGTGAAGTGTGAGCATTAATGTTCGTATTGTTCGATATTAACCGTTGTCCAAATTTACACCTAAGAGCCACACAACTGAAATGTTGAATACTCGTTTTTAACTCAATTAAATTAATTTATAATTATTATAAATTAATTAATATCTATAAAATATTAATTATAAAAATTTATTTGAAGTGTATTGAATAATATTAAATAGTGTGCATATAATAGTTATATAGCACTAACCGATATACGATATCGATAGGCGTTTAAATTGGATTTAAATGTAATAAATAGCGTTCGAGCTTGAAGTGGATTTGAGACCCTATGGGGCTTGATATTTTTAGTCATAATAGGAGCAATTTAGGTTTTCCATTTGACGACTTAAAGGGGTTTTTTTGAATGTTTAAAAATAAGAGAATGGTAAGAGAAAATTAAAGATCTTGATCCTACTTTTGCTCTCTACTCTCTCTTATATATATACATCTTAATTCTCATTTTCTTTTGATCTTTTTGTGGCCTCCATCATCCATTTGCTGGATGAAATATACCCTTCCTCTCTCCTCAAATATTCAAGCAATTAAATACAAATTAAAATCAAATAATCATTGGTGGAAAGGCAATTCGAGAACTAGCAACTTCGGGATTGGAATTGGATTCAAGGAGTTCACTTCTTCGTTTCAATGTGTAAGCTTTAGGCTTTGGTGAGAGGTAATATTCTAATTTATACAAATACTTATATGATCGTTGCTTTATATATTGTTTTGTTAAAAATACCAGGAATCTGTATATCGATGGATTATCGTATATTGATGGTTGTGTGTATGTGTGTTTATTAAATACTTAAACTTAAAAAAAATTAATTTTATTAGAAAAGCATTCGGCAATAATAAAAAAAGGAAAAAAATAATTTTTTAGATATTTATTATATATATAAATACTACCACTTATTTCAAAATTGTTTATATAAATAAAATGTGTGTGTGTATGTATGTTTATTAGTAATGTAAAATTCTAAAAGAATTTACATAATATAAAATACACATTATAGTTTCAAAAATGATTTTTAGAAATTTTATTTATTTATTCTGTTCGGTTTTAATTAAATGCAATTTTTAATTATTAAATTATTTATAGTCGAAAATTAAATAATAACGAATAAAAAGTTCCTCAGGCCAAAAGTAGCTGCAATATATATATATACACACACACATATATATATATATATAATTATAAATTCATACGCACGCTCGCACACACATATATATAATTATAAATTGTTTTATGTTTATATGTAATATACAATCAAATTAATTTAAAACATATAATAGAATTTAGTTCAGATTTCTCATTATGAATATTCTAAATTATTTGCAAAATAATATTTAAAATAATTTCATAATTTAGTTATATTTATTCATATATTTATATGTATTTTATGTATTTTAATAAATGCTTTATGTGAATAATATAAAACCGATAAGGTATAGTATTGTATAATTATTATTTTATAATTATATATATATGTGTATATATAAAATATTTTGATGTACATATAAATATAATGTATTGCTAAAGGCACCCAATTTCTCTATTCCTAATACTATAGAAAAAAATGATAAACATAATAAAATTTGTGTGCTTTCTAATACCAAAGTCATTTAACACTGCAATCAACCACCGCGTAAATTCATTTTGCATGGCGAACAACCACCGACCAACACCATTTTCCATGACATCGACTATCAAACTGCCGTTGTTTGGTGGTTGATCAGCATGGAAAATAGTATTGGTCGGTGGTTGTTCGCCGTGAAAAAAGTCAAAAATGATGTCTTCAGTGGCCGTTTTAAAAGTCAAGTATTACGAAGAATATAGTTTAAAATTTTATGGTAAGATGCTCTTAGTAACACATTAAACATATATACAAACATATTTAGACAATCCATTTGTATACACAAGGGACTAATGTGTCCGTTCCGATATAAATTCCAGCACCTACCCATAGGCATATCAAACCATGTATACATTACCTTGTTGTACAAGCATGCACATACATATGTGTATAAGATGCACATATAAAATATAATACAAAATCAAATCTTTATATAAATTAATTAAATAAAATAAAGATTTTGTATAAAATTATTTAGATTAGATCTAAATCAGTTTAGACTTCAAAGGTCCAATAAGATCTAAAATGATAAAAAAATTAAAATTCATTTGATTAACCCCACTGCATGCTGGTCCAGTTCCAACATAACAGATATAAATCAAAAGTGTAACGATCCCGAATTTTTACTAAATTTAAATTGACAATAAAATTAATTTTTGAATTTAAATCTATAAAAATTTATTAGTAAATTGGTTCGAGTTTCCCTAAATTCAAATAAAAATATATATTAAATCATATGAATTTAAATATTGTACATATGTGATTTGGATTTAAATTTCAAGTAAATGGATTTACTATAATATGAATATATATGTAGATATGTACATACATTGAGTTTGAGTTATTGTTTTAACTAAATGATTTAAAGATGAAATTATTTTTGACTTGATTTAAAATGGTGAAATTTATTGATAAATTGATTTGAAAATTCAAAATGAATTCTTTAAAATAAAATAAACAAATTTGCTAAATTTATAACAACACATTATCTAAGTATACAAAGTAATAAAATATTTGTAGGCAATAAGTATGAACACAGATAAAACAAAAGAAATAAACATAATAAAATAGAAATTTATTTATGTTATTAAGCCATAAGAAAAGAAAAGAAACAACATTTAATTATGAAATAAAGCTGTAAACAAATATGAAAAGCTTTTGGAATGGAATTTCAAGATAAAATTTATTTTTTAAATTACTCGATTAAGTTTTGGAATTTAAATAATTTGATTTAAATTTGAATTCAAAATTAGGAATTGAATTTTATGATTTGAAATTAGGGGTTAAAAAAATGTTATGTTAGTTATATACAGTTTGAAACCATATTTAAAATATTGTTTTGGGAATTCGAATTAAACCAAAGATTGTAACTTGTATAAAAGAAATCAGGTTTATCCAAATTAAAACTGTTGTTTTTAAATGATAAAAAGCTTTCGTTTCAAATCTTATTGAAAGGAATTCCAAGTTAAATTAAAATAGTTTTCCAAGATATAGATGAATATTCGGAAAACGAATCTATGACGTTCGAATACGATATGAAGTATGGATGTCGATTTTCGAGCGCGAAAAATCCCGTTCGTCACATGTGGTATCAGAGCTAAGGTAAAACTTTAGCTCAGGAGTATAACACATTAAGTAGCTCATTAGAGATAGACTGAAGTATCCCTAGAATGAGTATCCCTAAGATATCCGTTTGAATGCCTCAGTAAATTCTCTTACTACCCCCTGATAGTGAGTATGAATGCAAGAAGAGGACGTGATAAAGGGACGGGGGGATACGACTATAAATGGTCAATACCCTGCAACAGTGGAAACAATCTTTCTCTATCAAATTTTCTTTGATTCGTTTCTAAATTCTTTTGATTTCTTAGTGACAATTACAAGAAGAAGATTCGGTGTGATGATGGCCCTATGAATCGTTATAGGAAATTCTTACTTCGTATTTCATCGGTTTCTTATCAGCTTTTGATTTAAACTTTAATGAATTTGAAATTTGAATAAATTAGAAATTTTGAATAAATTTGAAGTTTAAATTGAGTTAAATTGGTTAATGAAATATAAGGATAAATTGAATTTTATCGATAAAACGGTTTCGTTTTAAAACTAAATTTTGGATTTCTGTTATGACTTCTTGGGTAGAATAAAATCTGAAATATAAACTTTGTTGTATTTCTCAACCCATAAAATTCTAGAACCATTAGGATCTTAATATTTAGATTTTGATTTTAATTGTAGAGAACAAATAGCATCAGCCGAGGTGGAAAGGCCAGAAGGGTTGGTGATTTTGGTTCATTTAGTAGGATTCGAGATGATTTGGGTGAACCATCAGGACGTGAGGAGGTGCCAGAAGAACCTGTGGTGCAGCCACAACCTCAAGTTGAAGAACCCAAGGAGGAGTCCGGAAATGAAGAAGAGTTTGAAGAGGAATTTGAAGAAGAGTTCGAAGAAAAATTTGAGGAAGAGTTTGAGATGGAAGAAGAACCTGAAATTGAGGTAGAGTCCGAAGGCGATGAAGCAATTTATTGGGATTTAGATAATGCCATAGAAGACGAGGAGCTAGATGGTGGAGGTTTTATTCCGATAAACTCTGACCCAGAGGAATTTTTTGAGACAGACGATGAGGCTGAAGTTATAGAACTTGCAGGGCCTGAGAGAGGAAGCTCTGATAGTGAAGATCTGTAATTGGTTGGATTGACTTCTTTTGGTTAAGGTATGTTTATGTATGTATTTTGGAATTAGAATTGTAGTGAAGGTTGGATGTTAGTAGGGTTATGCATGGCTATAACTTGTGTACTAATATTATGAGTAGCATTTAATATAAGATATATTATTACCCGAAAGAACTCATTGTGTTTACTAGTATAGTTGAATTGGCATTAGTCTATTCTGTGTGTGTATAATTCGTGAAACGAGCTGTGTAATTTCGAGGACGAAATTCTTTTAAGAGGGGAAGTCTGTAACGATCCCGAATTTTTACTAAATTTAAATTGATAATTAAATTAATTTTTGAATTTAAATCTATAAAAATTTATTAGTAAATTGGTTCGAGTTTCCCTAAATTCAAATAAAAATATATATTAAATCATATGAATTTAAATATTGTACATATGTGATTTGGATTTAAATTTCAAGTAAATGGATTTACTATAATATGAATATATACGTAGATATGTACATACATTGAGTTTGAGTTATTGTTTTAACTAAATGATTTAAAGATGAAATTATTTTTGACTTGATTTAAAATGGTGAAATTTATTGATAAATTGATTTGAAAATTCAAAATGAAGTCTTTAAAATAAAATAAACAAATTTGCTAAATTTAAAACAACACATTATCTAGAATATACAAAGTAATAAAATATTTGTAGGCAATAAGTATGAACACAGATAAAATAAAAGAAATAAACATAATAAAATAGAAATTTATTTATGTTATTAAGCCATAAGAAAAGAAAAGAAACAACATTTAATTATGAAATAAAGCTGTAAACAAATATGAAAAGCTTTTGGAATGGAATTTCAAGATAAAATTTATTTTTTAAATTACTCGATTAAGTTTTGGAATTTAAATAATTTGATTTAAATTTGAATTCAAAATTAGGAATTGAATTTTATGATTTGAAATTAGGGATTAAAAAAATGTTATGTTAGTTATATACGATTTGAAACCATATTTAAAGTATTGTTTTGGGAATTCGAATTAAACCAAAGATTGTAGCTTGTATAAAAGAAATCGGGTTTATCCAAATTAAAACTGTTGTTTTTAAATGATAAAAAGCTTTCGTTTCAAATCTTATTGAAAGGAATTCCAAGTTAAATTAAAATAGTTTTCCAAGACAAAGATGAATATTCGAAAAACGAATCTATGACATTCGAATACGATATGAAGTATGGATGTCGATTTTCGAGCGCGAAAATTCTCGTTCGTCACATAAAGTAATAGTATAAGTGACACTCACTCTATGTGTGAGGCATGATAATTATTACAAGTTGCACACTACCTACAAGCGAAGGACACAAGATTATAGTTTGAAATTCAGAAGCTTCACTTTCAATTGTTAACATCTGAGACCAATTATGTATATGTAAACATACAAAATAGTTTAATGTATAAGCTAGTAAATAGCATGGTACATATTAAATATTATTGCAGCAATCATGATCCCTATTTCTTTTTTCGATCTTAACAGTGACATTAATAACGAAAAAATGTAATTTGATAGAATTAATGTTATCAAAAAGTATTTCGACATATCTTACAATGTTAATCAGATTATTAAAATTAACGATTATCGTTTTGTTCTATCAGATTTAGCTTCACATTTTGCCAGTGTTTATTTTTCCAAAGAAAAAACTAATTTAGTTAAAAACTGTCTATGAATGACATTAATAATCATGTCAATATTTTTACTTAGGCTGAGTAACATGTGTGATATACGTGTGTGTGAAAAGGTACCCTTAAACAAAATTCATACGCCATCGAAATAAAAAAACTTTTGCATGTTATGTTGGTTAATTAGCACTTCGATGAAATTTTTGATACAAATATATAGCTAAAATTATTTCAGACTATTAGATTTTAGATTTTAAAATTGCAAGATTGCACTTTTATAATCCTATTTCTTTAGTTTTATTATTTCATTTAAAAATAACCTTGGAATGTAAAAAAAACGAATGCCATACACAAAATGCTTTGAGTAAGACAATGTTATTATCTAGATGATAATGTATTTTATTTTTAAAAGCTAAAAATGTTCTTTTCCTAAAAACGACCCTAGAAAATTATACTAAAAATCAAAATAAAGAGCACATTCGATATAAATATAAAATAAACAAACAAAATAATGATTTATGTTACCCAGAATAAAAGAAACATTAAATAACTGAAAAATAGAAAAAGAAATTAATATGTAAAAACAGGAAATTATTGTCAACGACAAAATTTCACAGCTTTTTAGCCTCAAGGACAGACCTTCAATATTTTATCATGAAGGACAACTTTCTGTAGGTATCAGTTTTTAGTTATTGATAGCGGTTTTTAGGTATCAGCTTATAGTTATCGGTAGCAGTTTTTAGATATCAGTTTTTAGCTCGGTATCAGTTTTGCTGTCCTTATGAATAATTTTGAAAAATATTTGTCCTTGTGAATAACTTTTAGAAGAATGTTTGTCCTTCTGGTAAAAATATTGAGGTCGTGTCCTTGAGGCAAAAATAATAGAAATTTTTGTCCTTTAAATTAATTCACCCTATGTAAAAACTTGTTATGGTCAGGATTCAAACCTATGACTTTATATTATACAAAACTTTATAACTAAAAATAAAGATTATCTTTCGCTCTTATCGAATTTCAAATATATGATATTCTACATATATAGTAAGGGCATTTATGGAACTTTACGATCATACGAAATATTACAACTCTACTCCAAGTATTATATAAGATAAAAGGTAGAAAGGAAAAAATCGTTTTCTTTTCGTACCGTAAGTTAAATCACTAGACGTTACAATAATGAAATAACATTTCAAATTCGCTCTAGCACAAAATTAATAACCATAATCATTAATACAAATCCAAAATTTTCAAATTAAGTACAGCTATTACAATTCAAACGGGTTGCATGGCTTAAAATACAAGGTCCAATAAAGCAAAAAAAAATGCACGATGTATCATATTTCGAACATCTACTGTGGTTATATCACTCAATTGCATGAAATTTATCATTTTATAAATGTAATCCAAATTATTTTGAATATTTAAGTAAATTGAATTATTATAATGCAACAAATTGTCGAGGACCACTAGCTCAACTAGTCTGTGATATGACACTTTAGACTCAGGTTGTAAGGTTACGAGTTTGAACATCCAAAATACCTAAAACATCGAAATGAATGTTTTGCTTGAATAAAATATCGCTCTCACTATCAAATAAAAATGTAATGAACTAAGCAGAAGCAAGTGGGATGCACTGTACAAAACTCAATGTACAATTAAAGGAATGGATCACAAACAATGGATAGAAGAATCGTCGACTTTAACAATTATCCATGTACGACCCACAATAAAGTTAATCAACCTCTCGTCTTTCCTCTTTTATTTCCTTAATACCCAAAATTGCACAAAAACATAGTACAATAAACCTATGTTATGAAAAGCACGCTTAAGCATCGCTTAGACGCTAAATGCTTGTACACCGCTTAATTTTTTGAAAAAAGCAATAGATTAAGCGACGAGCGCTTACTAAGCAAAAAAATATTATTTTTAAAATAAAAAGAAATGGATTACAGCAAAAAGCCACATTCGCTGACAAAATATATCATTTTCTATCATATGGGTTGACCGATGGTGAGTAGTTTTTCAAAATATGATTATATTTATTTATCCAATATGCACGCTTTGTGCTTTAACTCGAATGTGCTTATTTTTAATGAATAGCGAAAGTCAAATCTAGTTTTTGCAACCTATAAATTTATAAGTTAAACTTCACTTCTTTGTGATCAATTTGTGAACACACGGATGATGCACTTAATATAATCTTTTTACATAAATTTATATTGATACGAATAATTTATGCTAAAAAATTAAACGGCGTTTAGGCCATGCTTAAGCGACGCTTAAACGATATTAAGCGTAGCGGTGTTTCTATCGTCTTGCCTCGCTTAGCGCTTAATATAACATCATTTAAATTACAACATTTCTCTTCATTTAACATGTTTTTCTTATCATGTACTGCAAAATATTTTTACAAAATAAATAATTCGAATTTTCAATTACCTTGCATTGTGAAAATGCAGGGTATGACGTAGCCAACAAATCTTAGGAAAACGACACATTGACACAACATCAAAAGCTTAGTGATTTACCATTATACATCATTCCACTAGTACGAAATTTGTATAAGTACAAACAAATTTAAGGCAAGAACGATGGCATTATAAATAAAGCGGGTTTAATTTACATTATCACAAAAAGAAAGGAGCCGCTTCATATTTTTTACAAAACAAGGGAGCAATACATACTCAGGAGGAAAAGAGAGATTTTACCACATTCGAAGGAAAAAGGAAGAAAAAAAATATAAAAAAATGGGTGTACACAATTAGGTATTTGAAACAGAATTTTCATGTTGGGTATCATCCCAAAAATCAATCATCCTTTGGCAACAATGCCCTGAATTTAACAGAAGATATCTCATAACAACGACCTAAACCACATATTGACACACTGTATAATCCCAAGAACAGGCGAACATATAAACCAATAAACAGAACATCACACACACAGAGAGCCAATAAAAAAAAAAAAAATCCCTGTTTTCGTTTCCTTCCCTAAAGGATGATAAGCTTTTTCTTTTTTTCTCTCTCTCTTTTTTTTTTTTTTTCCCTTTCTTTCTGTTGTGATAACAGTAGCAAAGTATAAGATAAAGAGATATGGGAATGTTAAATCGCTGAAAGGTTAATCGCCTTCAGAAGCTAGCTATGATTAACTGATGCTGGTCTTAAGGTCCTTGGTCTTCTGCAGAAACCAAAGCAAGTTTCTACTCTTGACTACTTTCTTAAGACCGCCAACGCCTTTTTCGGTATCATCAGAAGCAACCTTGCCTGGACTACTACCTTCAGAAGGCAAACTATTCTTCTTACATACCGATTCATTAGAGGGAACAACATTAGTATCAGCTTCTGCACAGGGAACAACTTCAGTCTCAGCTTCTGCATGTTTAGAGCGTTCTTCGAGTTTATTTCTTTCCACATTTTCTCTTATCTTCTCAAAGCTTGGTCTTATATCAGCAAAAGACTCGTCAAACGCACTTTTCTCAGTCATAAATAAGGAGATCGATGTCCTGCGACTATTGCTTTCAAGCTTCTTCGGTTCTTTCGATGATTCTGTAAAACTTTTACGCTTCATGGCAACACCAGAACTCATAGACAGTCGTGAGAAGACGCTGGTTCTTTTGACCTCAACGTCAGATTGGAGCTTGGGATTTATAATGGATGGATAACGCTCTTCTGATTTGTCATACACAACATATGTTGAAGCATTCATGTCTGACTTATTATTTCTCTTAATGTTGTCATAACAATCGTTGTGTTCTTCTTCATACTTGGATTCCTGAATGAAATCAATTTTAGGATCGGTTGGGTCATAACGGTCGAAGATCACATCAGCTGCATTAGAAGAATTGGCATTCGAAATAGGGTCCTCGGATGAAGGGGAAATTTCCAAACTGGATGTGTCTTGTGGAGCATTTGGATGCGAATCAAGTTTGTGCTCGCCATGAGGTTTCAGAGTTTTCTCAAAGGGCCTTGAACCTTTACCGTCGTTGTCATAATCATTCTGAAACATTCTAATGATCTTGTTTGGAATGTAGTGTAGATCTTGTTTTACGTTTATTCTTCTTACGTAGAACAGTTGTACAAGCTTGAACACCTGTAAATTGAACAGGTATCAATGCGACAATAACATATGTTAAATTTACTACTACAGCAGATTCTATCGGGAATACATATATATACACACATACATACATATATATATATATATATACACACACACACATACATATATATATATACACACACACATATATATATTTATCCAACGGAAGGTGAAACCTGATCGTACGATAAATCGAAGTCGAATTTTTTGGGGGAATAGTAGTTGTCTATGATTACATGACTGAACTCATCCTCACGTAACGGCCTACACATCCAAACCCTCCGGAAAAGGACCTAAATGTACAAAACATATTGTGTAAATCAATCGCCTTGGAAAGTAACAGGACAAAAGTACTTGATCCACACAGCAAGATAAATGCATAAAACATGGAAAAGAAAATGATCTCGCTGTAGTTTTTACAAATTACCATTTGGATCCCAAATATCTGTGTGTGACATGATTGGATGAATATTTTTTATGAATTAGCTTGATCAAGCTTAATATTTCTAAAAAATAAGTAGTAGTTTTTTCCTGTCTGTGTATCAAAGGCAAACAATATATCATAATTTCACAAAATTTTGTATCTTAAGTTTATAATTCATGGGCGTTAACCCACAAATCGATAATATATAGAGAACCATTATGGCAAAAATAAGCAATAGGCATCAAATGTACATGTCCAGCAACTTAGATATACCTGTGCAGGGAACAATTTACCCTGAGATTGAAATGCATCTGGTATTATATTCATTGCACCATCAGTAGTAGCTTCAAATACCCCATAAAGCTTTCTCTCCTCATATTCAAAGAGAAACAATAGCATACCAGCTTTTATTCTTTCGGTAAAGTTAATCATATTAGGCGGAAGCCCGAAAATCTTTTTTGCAAGACATTCTTGCTTTGTAATTCGATTCGACATCATTATCGCACCCTCCATTTTGCATCCATGTCCAAAGTTCTGTTGCTGCTTGTGCATCTTCTTACAGTCTGTTGACCAAAATTCCTAGAGGGTCATCATAACAAAAGATGTGAGTCAGTAATCTGCACGAGGAAGTCTAATATTTATGCAAGTAGTAATTGTACACTTTGTAATGAAGCTAAGCTTCTGCTTAAAACATTCCTTTTAAAGTAATTACTGAACTATAAGAAAATCGACGTCAATTTTTTGGAATTCGAAAGGAAAAATCTGAAAACAAAAAATGTGATGAGAAACGGCAAAGGAAAATATATCCAAAATCACTCAGTACCTAATTTTTTTAATTTAGGATTCATGTAAGAGCATGATTGAAAAACTAATCATTCACCAAAGTTGTAATGAGCATTAATATATCACTTACTGAGATTAAACTGAGTTTTGAACACATTGTAAACAAACAATTTGTAAATATTCCTATCGCTTACTTTGTTCTTATTAAATACCACATATTGCAAACAAAGGCACCCTTTGTTTTATTGCAAACATAGTTTTCTACGAACTACCACATATGACTTTCATTGTATATACTGAAAACTAACTATTTAATTTTATTGTAAATGTTGTTTTTTATATACTGCTGCTAAGAATATCATTGAAACATCATAAGAGAAGAAACTGAAAAAAGAAGACGATAAAAACATGAAAGTTTATGCACTCAAATTAAAACACCAAAGTCAGGTTTATTAATGACTGAAGTTAGCCCATCATATATATATATATATATATATATATATATATATATATATATATAGCCTTTTCAAGTTTTGCCCCTTCGCTGCATCTCATGATGATGTAAGAGAAGGAAAATGATAAATTATGAGAGTGTCATGAAATGCATCCATTTATTCCTCAAATCAAATGGTCGCAAACAAAAGGATTCATAAAGACTAAACTTGAATGGGCTATGCAGAGCCAGCCTTGGGCCTAGGTGAATAAGGCGATGGCCCAATTTAAAGGGAGGGCCAACTTTAGAAATTTTTTATTATAAAGAATAGAGCATAGTGGATATTAGTAAGAGGTGTAGGTGATTTGTATGGTAAGTTGTTTGTCTTGTGTGTTGATTCATAGGTTTTGATTCATGACACAAGCTTCAGAGATCATAAGACGAACTACAAAGAGAATACTATACAAAAGCGACAAAAAGAGAATAAAAGTATATTGTGCACTACAAAGGAGACAAGACTACAATCCAAAGATTAGTATTAATATTTTATTATATTGAGTCTTAGAATATTGTTAAAATCATTCATCAAGTAGTCACACACACATACAAATAGTTATATATTGTTTTATACTTGAAAAAATATGATCTATGCACATAACATCAGGACGGTCGAACAACCAGAAAACTCGGCTGACCGACAAGAAAACTCAGCTGACCGAACATGTTATTAGTGCACAGATATGCTCTCTTTTGTGCACGATTTTAAACTCAGCTGACCGGCCAGAATTTTCAGTCAACCGACCTGAAAATAACGGCTATTTTTCTGAAAAGTTGCGATCGTTCGTGAAGAGGAATCACCTTCAATCCAAGAGATATGGTCGCAACCTTTGATTGAAACTCTTCATGAAAGATTGTAACTATTCTACAACTATATAAACATGTTTAATTCATTCCTACAATAACTAATTTCTTGTTTATAATTCTGAAATCTATTCTCTATTTATTTCAACAAATAAAAGCATTCATTCTCATTCAATATCGCTAGAATCTTGTAATTAATTTATATACTTCGATTCTACGAGATCCTCCTTCTAAATCTTCATACACACTACATATTCTTGAGGATTTGATTATAGGAACATTGTACTATCAAAAGACAATCCGTGTTATTCAGAACACGCTCGTCAACAAATTATTTGTATTAAGTTGAAGTCCTCTTCGGCTGTTGAGGCGGAAAAATTCCTATTCGGCTGCTCAGGTGTGGTATACCTATTCCTCCGGGTTAAATGAGGGGTTTAGTCTAAATCCAAAGGATATTCTGAGACTGCACGTAGAACGGGAAGTTCGAACCAGTATAAAAATTCCTGGTGTGCTTACTTTATTTTTTATTTTACTGCTATTATCAGTTTCCGCATTTATATATTATATTACACGATCCTTAGTACTGCACGTACACTTTCATTTGGTATCAAAGCCCGGTATTCTAGAGATCGTAACAACATCCTAAAATAAATGGCTACAAAGAGATCAAGTCAAGACAATAAGAAGAGGAAGAGCAATAAAGAAAAATCAAAGGAGCAAACAAACAAATGCTTCATAGCAAAAGATAATGAGGTTAGTGATCTAACTTTTGATGATACGATAAAAATAAATTCAGAACTTCTAGACACTTTAAGAAGTCTCAAAAGAAAATATAAGAAAGCTTTAGAAAATCATAAGAAAGCAGAATTCGAAAGAGATATGCTTAAAGACAAGAAGAAAATATTAGAAGAAGAACTTGAGAAAATTCAGCATTCACTCTTTGACAATTCTCAACTCGCTCTATTAAGTCAAAAAATAGAAGCTCAAAAAGAAAAGAATAATGCTCTAACTTCTGAGAATCTTGAGTTAAAAACAAAAATTAAAACTGTTGAGTTAGATAACACTAATCTCAAAACTAAGCTTGATGACATTACTAAAATATTTCCAATTTTAATAAAGTGAGAGAAAATTTATCCAGGATTATTGAAAATTCTCAACCTGCTTCAAATAAAAAGGATTAGGTTATGTTAAGAATTCAAAAGCTCACAATGATAAAAGTGGTTTAGGATATAATAAAACCGATCGTAGAAATAACACTAGATATGCTTTCATGTATAATAAAAATGATAGTGCTAGTACTAAATTTCGAGTAAAGCCTAAATCCAATTTTTATAGAAATTCAAATACTACTATGACCTATAATGTTGATAATTTCTTTAGAAGTACAAAATCATTAATAGGAAATATGAATAAAAATTATCTAAGTGTATGGGTTCCTGTTAATTGGAAAAATAGAGAAAAATACATTGATGATTATTTTGATATGGTAGTTAATAATGAAAATTATATTTATAAAGGTTCAACCACACCCAAATGGGTATGTTTTTGTAAAAATTAGAAAATTATAAGAAGCCTGAGTATCGCATGCTTTAAATGTTAATTTTTCTGATACCTTACATTATAAGTAGTAGTTATTTTGTTTTATATTGTTCTATGTTAACACTTATGTGAAATATAATTTATATCATCAGTTAAACTCTCCTTTTTGTCGATGACAAAGGGGGAGAAATATATAAAAGCTAACAAGTTTTTGCAGAAAAGTCGCCATATATTCAGGGGGAGAATTACAATATATACTACTTCGTCACATAAGTATTGTCATCAATCAAAAAGGAGGAGAATGTTGATTCATAGGTTTTGATTCATGACACAAGCTTCAGAGATCATAAGATGAACTACAAAGAGAATACTATACAAAGGCAACAAAAAGAGAATAAAAGTATATTGTGCACTACAAAGGAGACAAGACTACAATCCAGATATTAGTATATTTTATTATATTGAGTCTTAGAATATTGTTAAAATCATTCCTCAAGTAGTCACACACACATACAAATAGTTATATATTGTTTTATACTTGAAAAAATATGATCTGTGCACATAACATCAGGACGGTCGAACAACCAGAAAACTCGGCTGACCGACCAGAAAACTCGGCTGACCGACTAGAAAACGCGGCTGACCGACCAGAAAACGCGGCTGACCGACCATAAAACTCGACTGACCGACCATAAAACTCGGCTGACCGAACCTGTTATTAGTGCATAGATATGCTCTGTTTTGTGCACGATTTTAAACTCAGCTGATCGACCAAAATTTTCAGTCAACCGACCTGAAAATAACGGCTATTTTTCTGAAAAGTTGTGATCGTTCGTGAAGAGGAATCACCTTTAATCCAAGAGATATGGTCACAACCTTTGATTGAAACTCTTCATGAAAGATTGTAACTATTCTACAACTATATAAACATGTTTAATTCATTCCTACAATAACTAATTTCTTGTTTATAATTCTGAAATCTATTCTCTATTTATTTCTACAAATAAAAGCATTCATTCTCATTCAATATCGCTAGAATCTTGTAATTAATTTATATACTTCGATTCTACGAGATTATTCTCCTTCTAAATCTTCACACACTACATATTCTTGAGGATTTGATTATAGGAAAATTGTACTATCAAAAGACAATCCGTGTTATTCAGAACACACTCGTCAATAAATTATTTGTATTAAGTTGAAGTCCTCTTCGGCTGTTGAGGCGGAAAAATTCCTGTTCGGCTGCTCAGGTGTGGTATACCTATTCCTCCGGGTTAAGTGAGGGGTTTAGTCTAAATCCAGAGGATATTCTGGGACTGCACGTAGAACGGGAAGTTCGAACCAGTATAAAAATTCCTGGTGTGCTTACTTTATTTCTTATTTTACTGTTATTATCAGTTTCCGCATTTATATATATATATATTACATTACACGATCCTTAGTAGTGCACGTACACTTTCATTGTGAACTAGCTGTGCAAGGTTCAAGTCCATTCATCACCAACTTTACTACTAATGCATTATTTTTATTGTCGTTAGAGACCAAACATAGAACGTATTTTCCATTACGTTACCATTGCCTAGGACTCAAATTTTGGATGGACCAGGCCCAAGCCTATGGATCCCTCTTTTATACACACGTGTGTATTAGTATTTTTATACATATCTGTATGTATGTGTGAGTAGGGTTTTTTCTTTTTTTTTCTTTCTTTTTTTTTCTTTCTTTTTTTTGGATTTCGGAATATGTAAAATCCCTCAATTACTTTTTATGAGGAAAATGAGTGATCCTCCAATAGGAGAGCACTCGTTAAGCCCTCGACATTTGTAAAAAGAAAATCACATACAAATTCATCAAAATTCAAATCTAAATATAAACATTTCAAATTAAGTGCAATAGCGATGATTTAAGTCGCTTGCACTACTTAGAATGTAATGTACATAATATTAAGATAAATAATAACTTAATAAGTGCAAGGAATGAGAACTAAATGAAAATTTAGCATACATGTTCGTCCTTCTATATGAATATGTATGACAACCCAAGTTTAAGAAGTTTTATGAATTCTCTCGTCCTTAGTACTCTTTCTATCTTTACTAAATAAACTTTTATTAAATATAAATAGTTTATTATAAGTTCTCGACTCTAACTAAACTAATTCAACCCAAAACAAAATTGCATAGTTGATAATATTTGAATATCTAGTATGTTTATAATATTTAATTGCATGAAATGCATCATTTTTATAGATATCATGCAAGTTATTTTAGAAAAAACATACAAATTTAAAATTATTATGCACCTTGCAATATGATAATGCAATGCTGCGAAAAATGTAACATTCGATAAAAGCAATCAGAATTACACAAACATATATATTATTCCGAACACATTGTAGCTTATAACAATTATCTATATTTAATATATGTTATTTTAACTTAATTACACAATGTAAGATTTTTTGTAAAAATAAATAAATTCACAAGCTTCAGCAGATTGCATTGTAAAAGTGCAATTTAAAATGAAATCATCAGATCCAAAAAAAACAACAACAATATATTTTTGGAAATTTAGTAAGCTGTATCATTATGATCATGCATTATTAATGAAATAGTACAACAAATTTTACGGAAAAATAATAATCTTTAGGTATGTCGCATTGTTAGAATACATGATAGGGAGTTGTTTTGAAAATTAAAATTAAAAAAGGAGTCCTTTTATAATTTGAAACGACGGAGGGAGATCTGATTTTTATTTTTATTTTATTTTTTTCAAAAAGAATCGAAGAGGAAAATATCAAACATATTTATAGTCCTATATGTGTATATGTGAATACGCATCACCTAGGAGTCAGCATATGTAAACTTTAATTTAGGTACACAAACTAGAAAGGTTCTACCATTTTTGATGAAGTTATACTGAAAAACTAACGTTTAAATGGTCACTTCACGTGAATTTGAGCCACTAGGCTTTCGAGCTATGGGTCATGCAAACTTAAAACAATACTACAAATTTATGAGTAACAATTGTGGTAGAGTAAAAACGGACAGAGTGGATTACAAAGCAGCAAGGCTTTACTTTGAAGTGATGAAAATTAGGTGGTGTTTTGTTTGTTGTTTTTAAGTTTGGGTTTTCGTCCATACAGAAATGCACATAACACATGTATATTGTCAAAAATGACCAATTTAGAAAACGAAGTTAACATACAAAATAGAAAATAATTTTTTTTCTTCTGTGTTTTGAAAAATAACACAAGCATGTGAAACAATCCATTTTTTCGTCGTTTCTCTATCCCCTTGATCCTCCCAACCGTCTTTCTTTCATCCCCTCCGTCGTCCCTCCATTCTTCTCATATTTGACATACGTATTGAAAATAGAAAATAGAAAATAGAAAATTCGTTTTTAAACTAAACACTACCTTAGATTTTCTGGATTCTAATACCTAATATTAAACAAAGTATTCAACGTTGAAGGAAGCTAATTAAACATACAAAACTTATTTCTGAATTAAACACCAAAAATCTAACGAGTTAACTTTGACATGTTGCCTTTCCAGATTATTTACACTTTGAACCTTGTAAAAAGGTTGATTTTAGAGACTTTTGTTCCCGTGCATCCAAAATAAGTGCAAGGTATGTAGAGTGGAAGAAGTTAGACCTAAGTATTTCTTTCAATAAATGAAACTCCACCAATCTTTACTCAATCAGAAAAACAAAATAGAATTTTAATGTTATACAGGCCGAACAGCAAGAAACATTACGAATTGAGCGTACATGTATGATTCCACATGTAAAAACAAAACGAACATTTCCATGATCACAATAAAAGTGTGTATTAATGATGGTAAAAAGACAACATTGTCTGTGACAATACTTATGTCTTATGGTCACTCCTTATATGGATATGACGTTAGTGCTAATCATTATCAATTTTGATAACATGCATAAAAGTTAGCAACTCGTACAGAATTACATAATAATTTAGACTTCAGATTATCAAGTTTTGCCTCCTTTCAGTTTAAAGCACTTGTGTAGTTTAAGAGCATAATCTACGAGTACGCTAGAATTACACGTCTAGTGAAGGTAAGGCGAACAGAAGTTGGAATAAACTATACGTCTAAGGTTAATCATTGTCGTCATCACAAACTGAAGTTTCAAATAAAATAAATAACAGTTGTATTGGTTTGTTTAGGTCAAAGTTATTGCTCAAAAAATGAGTCAACGGAAAGTGTAACTCAGACAAACAATTCAAATGTTTTTATTTATTTGTTTGTTTGTATATTTTTTATTTTGCTAATGTAGCATGAACGTCCACTAATGACTTCTGTGTGAGCAGTACACCGTTTAATAAACACATAATTAGCTTTAAAATTAATCCATGCCTGGATCATGAAACCAAACAACCAAAGTCCTGTTTTTTAGTTTCTGTGTTGTTCCTGATTCGTGTGTTAGATGAAATCATCACAATCTTTATTGTAGAAATTAGAGTACTTTTTACATTCCATAAAGCCCTACTCAATGAGAAGACTTCGTTTCTTTAACCCATGAGGTAGTGGATTATATAGTCGCTCCCTTAGTATTACACTCCCATAAAAAGAATGCTGACATAATTATGCGCTTGAATTTATTAAACAAATTTATTGAATGCTCGAGTATGACAAATCTCTATCTATGATGAGTTTGGATCATATCCAAATTTGTATGTTCTCATGTGTAAGGGTGAACAAATGGTTGATTAGGTTTGAAATTGATAGAAAATATTAAAACAAGATTATCATTTCGACGAACAAAAACAGAACCAGACAAACTGATATATTTCAAAACCAAAACCAACCAGATTAAAAATAATTAGTTTGGAGTGGATGGTTTAATTGTTGGTTGTTTATATAAGATAGACTTCTAGAAACAAACTACCCTTCCTCTAAAAGTATTGACGTTATTTAAAGAAAACTAATATTGTTAAGAATTATAATAATATATAAATAATATTATTGGCATTAACAATTGTTGTCTGATTTGAGTTTTTATATTTGGTTTAACTGGTTGGTTCGGATTTACAGTATTGGAAACCAAAATCAGTAAAAGAAACCAAATAAATTTGAAAATTGTTGACGCCAAAATTGGCCACCAACACTCAATTATGTGAAAGCACCAATATCCAATCCAATCATAGAAATATGAAGAGAAATAAACGAAGAACAAAATTAAAACAATTAGAAAGAGTAAATAGAGACACAGATTTATAGTGATTCGACTAACTCCGGCCTACGTCCAATCCAAAGATTTTTCATTTATTAGTTTATACTGCTGATTACAGTTACAAATCCGTGAAATTCAAGAATAAAAATGGTTGAGTGTAGCCTAGGTAGAAGATGAAAAGGAGCAGAATGAAGAAGATCCATTTTCTGATGTCCTGCTGTATTTATAGGGGAAGACATGCACCAATTCTTTGAAACTTCAAACCCACTTGGAAGATATCTTTGCCGAACCCTTCCAATGGATCATACCGATCTCTCATGACCAACTCCAGCCTGCCGACCCATGCCCTTCTACCTATGCCGATCCATGCTTGCTTAATCATGCTCGTCCCTTGGATTCCATCATGTAATGCCGATCCATCTGATTCCACTGAGTTATGCAGATCCCTCTTATTCCACTGAGCTATGACCATCCCTTCTATTGCATAATGCTATGCTGACCCCTCCTACTTAATGAAACTATGTCGATCCCTCCTACTCCATGAAGCTATGTCGATCCCTCCTATGCTACAAAGCTATGCCGATATGTCCTACTCCATGAACGTATGCCGATCCCTCCTAGTCCAAATGCTACAAAGCTATGTCGATCCCTTCTACTCCATGAAGGTATGTCGATCTCTCATATGCTACAAAGCTATGCCAATCTCTCCTACTCCATGAAGGTATGTCGATCCCTCCTATGCTACAAAGCTATGTCGATTCCTCCTATTCTATGTCGATCCCTTGGGTTCCAACCTAACTTTCATATTTCTAGAGCCATGCATTGTCTATCTATCAACTTCGTCCAATTTTAGCTTCTTTCATATAACCATTTGAGCTCTGCTTCCGAGTTCTACAACCGTCGCTCTGCACTCATTGGTCTTGATAATTGTGAAGTCTATTGGGTTAAATTCGTCTTTGTACCGCCTTAACAGAAATAAAAATCAAACCCAACAAATTAACTAATAAATTAAATGGACCAAACATGTTTGGTTGGAAGCAACATATGCTCACCCCCACATGTACTCGTTGATGTTTTATTTACTATTCAACAATGAGGCCTAGTAATGATGTGATGGTAGATATAGGGTTGGGTGCATAGGACACTCAAGTTTGGGGTCAAAGACATGATCTAAAGGGTGTGACCAGCGTTTTGACACATAAATTATGACTAAGGTTTTATTTGTCTAAAATTAAACTAGTTATAATTGCTCGATGCTAGATGCTAAATGCTAAATGTTGAGTATTGAATGGTAAACTAATTGTTTGTTTACTTTGTCAAAAGTTCTGACCGGACCTTTTATGTTTAATTAAACAACAATTATGCTTCCATGTTTATAAAATAAATAATGGTTTTTGCAATTTCAAGTGGATTTGATGTTGTATGACATCAAATAGTCAAAGAAAATGAATTTACATTTTGACAAGGAAAATAGAGCAATTATCGTGACTATTATGAGTTCTGATCAGATCTAATATAATTAGTTTCTTTTATTTTTATAAACAAAATCTTAATATTCCTCTTTTAAATATAATTAACGGATTGTGAAAAATGACAGTTTACTCGGATTTGAAAATAGAAAATGCGATCAGGAAATGATAATAGTAAGATTACAAATAACTAAGCTCAATCAATATTCAAAGATTGTAATAAACACTTTGTGTGTGTGCAATAGTTTTTTAGATTGCACAAGAAGCTCTGGAAAGCTATTGTATAGTTCTGAACACTTACTGCAAAAATTATTTTCAAACATTCTTGTCACTCTTTTTTCAATTAACCAAAAAGTTATTGCAAGCAAATAGGCACAGTCAAACTTAAGTATTTGATGCTTACTCGTCCACAATAATTTATTAAGTTTACTGCACTCATCTTTATGAACGCTAATCAGACCAGGCTGGGCTCATTCTTTCAACTCAAACAAAAGCACACATAGACAAATATTTAATAATACGATGCAACTCAACTAGCAGATTGGCATAAAAACCACAAGTATGGGTGCTCTTCATCAACGCTCAACATTCAAATCCATTAGGTAAAAACAATTATGTACAAACAAAACCTTAAAAACCACAGAGGTCTATACACATTCCTCAAATCAATCAGCACAAGTACCAAAATAGCGTCTCATACCTAAGTTAATCATCACATGTAACATAACGGCATAAAAATTATACGACCTACCGGAACACTAAATATTCAGTTACTATACACAGATGATGACGCCTAAAAGATCCGATCGCTATTAAATCCGTACTAACGGAAAAAGAAAAAAAATAAGAAAAAATAAGAAACGAAAAGGCATAAGTGTAAGTTTGGAGTTAGGGTTAAGAAAATGTTACGGTACAAAGAGACTGAGTAATGAAGCTCCGCTTTGGACCGCCGCAGTGGAAAAGATTGACGAGTTTGTATTCCCAAAATTGAACTAATGATTATTTATGGAGGGAGAGTGATGATGATGGTGATTTTTTGGAGGTGGTCAGAAAGAGTAGACCGTCTATCAGTCAAAGAACTTTTAGACCAGTTGTCTTCCCAAATTTGAAACAAGTGAAATTAGACCGATCAATAGATTCTATGCTATGCGAACAATGTCGCATTCGCGTTCAAAACCCGGCATCCGTGGATACAAACGATACGGAATAATTATCTTATTTGCTAACGATCGCTACATCTAAAATTATAAATTGAAAATTTTAGTTTAACGTGAATATTTTTCAATCCATTAATTATAAAAGTGTTAAAAATTAACAAACATGATTATAATAAATAGTTTTGAACAGTTAATAAGCATTAAACGCATATGATATAAATTACTAACTAAATAAAATAATAAACGAATATCTTTCCTTACACTAAAATACACATGATTTGAAGTAAAATCTTGACAAAAATCGAACGAATAATTTTCATGTGGATATCTTCATATCTGCATGCGCATCCATTTTTACGGATATCAGACATTTATCCGCTTTTCGGATGCGGATGCGGATGTGGACGGATTTCGAATTTTCGGTTATTTATTGACAGTACAACGTGAAATGACAAATTTGTCATACGTCTCTACCGATTAAAAATGAGAAACGCTCAGTCCAACTTCGAGCAAACAAATTATGTGTCTAACTAACCCGTTTTGCACTTTTCTTTTGTTTTTTAATAGCTAAAAATTCAGAAGTTATAAAAGCATCATCTAACTGTGCTCTGAGCTGATGTTTTTCAATGTCTTTGTTGGAAGTTTTTCCATAAAATTATCTAAATTGATTGTCACTACAAAGATGATCCGAAAGTGACAATCCCTTATATGGTAGTGCGAGGATAATGTCAGCGCTATTATCAATCGACCTGACCGATCAGATTGCAGGGAAGGTACATATTGTGCGTATTGTAGTTAAGTTGTACTTGTTTCAAAGCTGTTGAGGCATGCTTAGCGCGGAAGCAAAAAAAGAATCAGCTTGTTGATTAATTATCAATCGTTAGTTTAATGAACAACAATCACCAAACAAAAAAAATAAATAAAAGAGAAGAAAACACAAAGATTTAGCATGGTTCAACCAAATTGTTTGTGTCCATGAACCCAACAACTATTTATTATTTTACTGGAAAAAGAAACTACAAGAGAGAGATTACAAAATTATAAGTAGAAAAGTGCCGAGACTAATCCATAAGTATAAACTGAATAATCGGTTTCTTCAAAGACTTATTTGGGCTTAAAACCCCTAATCTAATCTGACTTCAGAAATTAGGGTTTACTGAAGAAGAGGATAATGGTGGATGCTCTCTCACACTCAAATATTAAGATGAACTTCCTTCATTTAAATAGACTTAATAATGAAGTAATTACTTAAAGATTAAGTAAACTAATTGCCCAATAGTATTGAACAATTTTCAAATATTTGATCTGATTTCAATGCAAATAGATATTGATGATCTTGGTTTCTGTAATATTCCTTAATTGATTGAATCTCCATGCATAAATGTTTCTTTCCCCATACTTCATAATCAATGAATTCATAAATAGACTTCTTTTCTCAATTATAAATCAATTAACTAATTAGTTGATTTAGTAATTAATTTGTTTTCTTCCAACAAGCTATCATCTTATATCTTTCTATTTTCTTTATTTCCGCATATTTCCTAATGGAATAATTGAGTTAATCAATTAATTATTTTCATGTCTTCTTTTAAAAATATTTTAATCGTATTAATTCAATACTACACCTTGATTCAAATATAACAATCTCTCTTCATCACATCTAAATAAATTGTTGGGTTTACGCCACATAGCACAAATTTTAGAATGAACTAGTTTGGGCATTATTGCCCAAGCATAGCTTTCAAATCTTTCTCAAACATAAGAAAGATAGTATGCACATCAACAAACAAAATGCATACAAGCAAACACCAAATTTCTTTAATGTATCTGATGTAGGAGACAAACATGTAGATATAAAACTTCAAGAGAGCGATGGAGATTTAATAGTGCGCTTCACCTTCTTCATTTCATATTGAATATGGACATACACAATGTTATCTACTTCAATCTCCTTCACAAGAATTTTGCTGAACTTTCTTAATTCTACACCAACAAGCTACGTAGCAGTCAAAGCATAAGATGAATAATCATTAGTATAAATACGCTCACAAATAAAACCATCTGAATCAAAAGGTCTTGCTTGCGAACGAGCTTCACCAAGAGTCTGAACCTCTGAAATCTTTTCATCAACCATGGTGTCAACAGAAATACCAATATTTCTCCAAATATGGAAATAATCTAACGATTCCAAATGTATTTGGAAATTCTGCATCCTTCCAATGTCATCACTTGATAGAGATTCCACCTTCAATAAAGGCATCTCATCAAATATCACATGCCTGCTAGTCATAATTCTATTAGATGTTTTACACCACAACCTATATCTCTTTGCTTCTTCTCTATAGCCTACAGAATGTGCTTGCTTTCCCTATACTTCAACTTATCATATCTCTCATCATCTAAATAAGAGGAACAACCAAAACATTTAAGGAATGAAATACTCATAGGCTATCCTTCCATATCCCCTTAGAATTCTTCATATCTATGGTAATGAAAGGTGCGTGGTTGGTGAGAAATACTACCAAAACTATCGCTTCTACCCAAAATTTCTCCTCTAAACCAACAGTCATTCTCAAGGTCATAGCTCTCTCTCATAATATCCAACACATGCCCTCCACCTCTCCATGACAATGTGACTCAACAGAAGTAGAAAAATCACTAACTACATGCTTGAACCAACAATAACTAGTGAATTCTTATGACACAAATTCATTATTATTTCCAACTTTAAGAACTTTCAAACGTTTCTTCAACTGTTCCTCTACCAAGGCCTTCCACTTACAAAACTGGGGAAATATTTCATCTTTAACCTTTAAGAAATAAACTCATGCCTTATGCGAGAAATCATCCACAAATAAGAGAAAGTAACTGGCTCCACCTAGAGATGCAACTGGGGTGGGTCTTAACACATAAGAATGAACATAATCTAGAAATTATGTAGCTCTCAGTCTCCTAACATCAAATAGACATGTTTCTTCTTCCTAAAAGAACAATCTCCATAGGTGCTAGACTTCAACTAATAAACAATATCAATCAACCCCCGGTTGTTTAGTACATCAAGACTCTACTCATCAACATGACATATACGAATATGTCATAACCGAGTAGAATCTTGAATACTAGAATCAGTAGAGACTACTTATTCCCCTAAGACTATCTCTTTATGAAGCATATAAATGTCATCAACTCGCACCTGCTTCATCACTATTAAGGAACCCTTAGCCACTCTTAATTTCTCTCCATATGCCACTATCCTCATACTAAGTCTGCTAAAAGCTCCAACTAACACCAAATTTTTACGCAGCATAGAAACATGTCTAACACTATGATAGTCCAACAATAACATCAAACATTCTAAACCTCACACTTTCAATAGTCATAACATGACAAGATGTGTATTTCCATTTGAACTGCTCCGCTGTCAATCTTTCTATAACTAACAAAACAACTCCTATTTGGCGTCATATAACAAGAGGCTGCATAATCAGTCATCCAATTTGTACTCTTTAAAGACGAAATGCTGGCTGAAAATAATGATGCATTACTATCGCTACTATCTACATCCAATATAACCGATGTCGAAACTGAAGCTTTCTCATTCTTGTTTCTAAGAGCTGGACATTCCCGTATGAAATGCTCATTCTTCCTATAATAATAACAAACACCCCTTTTAGGACCCATAAAGTAGGACATATGCATATCTCTCCTACCTCGAAGGTGCTTTTAGAACTTATCTCTTCTTTGAAATAAATCAAGTTGTTGTTGAAGAACACCATCATTAGTCTTCACCTTCCATTTCCTAGAAACTCCATTTCTAACAAATTTGATCAGGCCATAATTTTGTTGTGAAAAAATTGGCAGCGCTTTGCGGAAGCTTATATCAACGGATCTTTGTCACCCAAATCACAAAGAGATAACTTAGATTAAAAATAAGACGGAATTGAAATTAAAAGCAATAAGACAAGATATTCCACCCAACCACCCACTTTATTGATTCACCAAAATTTTTGTTTACACTTAATAGAAAAAAGCTAAAATAAACAAAATACCATTGAATCAATAACCAAATTGAGAAAGGGAGCAAATATCTATATGGCTAAAATTGTTGGAGAAGAAGAACAAAGATGGAGAACAGGGAATTAGCAAATAGATTTTCCACCATACCTTTACCCTCTCTTCTAGTCTCTATTTATATAATCAATTACTTAATGCCCAAGTTAACATTAGATGGCAAAAAATAATTTGATTAGCCAATTAGAGAAAGAAATAAACATATTCAATATGCCTATTAATTAGGGAAAACAAAATCTTCTCTTTCTTTCTTTTGCATATTTCTTTCCCTCTATTTGTGATTTTGTATCACCAAAATTTAACACTCCATCTTGATGCAAAATCACATATCTCCAACATATCAAACATGCCATATCAAGATCTATCACAACTCCATATATCTCAATCATACCAAATTACAAACCTCTACCACCGACTGTAAATGATGCATCTCCCACATGAGGTGCACCACACAAATCCGGTCTCAAAAACGTTTGTAATACCACAAAGATCTTCGTCTTATCTTTGTGGATTTTGCAACTCGACACCCGTCTATCACTCGATCTGAGCTCATTACCTGATCACTATCAATCCCTCGGGCATCATCAACATGAAGACCCCTGTCTAAAATATGATCCTCAATGCTAGAATCATAAGCAGTGACCACATTAACATCTCCACCTTGTTGTGGACTAGGTTTTTCAACCGTCACTCGCTTTCCATAGTCGACTACAGAACCAACCAAGCTATAAAGGTTTCCTTCTTCCAATACTCCTCTCATCCTTACACGACCACCTTTCTTCACTCTCAAAACTCCACCTTGAGTCTCATAAGTGCAACCACGATGATCCAACTGACCAAGAGAAATAAGATTATGCGAACAAGTGGGTACATGTCTCACTCCAGAGACTTCTCTAACCACACCATCATGCATACGAAACCGGATAGATCTAATACCACAAATTGGTAGCTCTTTTCCATTGGCTGTCCTAATCATGTCGACAATTTTCTCATAAGAAGAAAAACAATTCACATCTCTACAAATGTGAAAACTGGCTCCCGAATCCATCTTCCAAGACTTATTTTCACTAAAGAGGACATCATAAGAAGCATCACTATCGGTACCTTCAGCAAAACCTACATGTG
This sequence comes from Allium cepa, assembly GCA_030765085.1. Classification (NCBI taxonomy): domain Eukaryota; kingdom Viridiplantae; phylum Streptophyta; class Magnoliopsida; order Asparagales; family Amaryllidaceae; genus Allium; species Allium cepa. Next base: position 301,087,972 of record CM060945.1, on the reverse strand, counting down.
CATCACTACTAGTATCACCGTGCGCAGCCTTTTTCTGATCTCTTTTATAAGCATAACACTTGCTGCGTATGTGACCTTTCTTATTACAATAATGACAAGTGATAACACCTTTACCATTAGCATCCTTCTTCTTCCAAATTGTATCTTTCTTCGAGTCCCTTGCCACCATAGCCTCACTTTGAATTGATTTCATACCTGACCCTTTTCTTCTAAGCTCCTCATTCAAAAGACTGCTTCGAACAGTTTGTAAAGAGATAGTTCCATTAGCATTGGAATTACTCAATGAAACAACCAAAGTTTCCCAACTTTCTGAAAGCAAACTCATCAATAAAAGAGCATGTAACTCATCATCAAAATTGACCTTCATATTTGCCAATTGATTTATTACATCCTGAAATTCATTCAAATGCTCTACAACAGACTTCTCTCCATCTAATCTCAGTTGTACCAACTTTCGAACCAGAAAAGCTTTACTAGTAGCACTCTTTGACTCATATAAAGATACCAACTTATCCCACAAAGCCTTTGCGGATTCACAACTAGCCACATGATGGAAAACTGAATCATCAAGATATTGGCGAAGCAAAGCAATCGCCTTCTTATCCATCTTCTTCCATTTTCCCTCATCTACATTAGAGGGCTTCTTTCCATCTCCATCAATCGGATCATGAAGATCATTGAGGTACAGAACATCCTCCATCTTAGGCTTCCAAATACCTCAATTCTTCCCATCTAAAATAGCCATCTTCGAAAACGAAATCATATCCGACATTAATAATTTTTCAATCCAAAATTACTCTAAGCTTTGCGATGATCTGTGCTCTGATACCAATCTGTTGTGAAAAAATTGGCAGCGCTTTGCGGAAGCTTATATCAACGGATCTTTGTCACCCAAATCACAAAGAGATAACTTAGATTAAAAATAAGACGGAATTGAAATTAAAAGCAATAAGACAAGATATTCCACCCAACCACCCACTGTATTGATTCACCAAAATTTTTGTTTACAATTAATAGAACAAAGCTAAAATAAACAAAATACCATTGAATCAATAACCAAATCGAGAAAGGGAGCAAATATCTATATGGTTAAAATTGTTGGAGAAGAAGAACAAAGATGGAGAACAGGGAATTAGCAAATAGATTTTCCACCATACATTTACCCTCTCTTCTAGTCTCTATTTATATAATCAATTACTTAATGCCCAAGTTAACATTAGATGGCAAAAAATAATTTGATTAGCCAATTAGAGAAAGAAATAAACATATTCAATATGTCTATTAATTAGGGAAAACAAAATCTTCTCTTTCTTTCTTTTGCATATTTCTTTCCCTCTATTTGTGATTTTGTATCACCAAAATTTAACAAATTTTTCATACCACTACTAAAAGAATTTTTTATTGATAACTAATCTGGAACAAAGAAAGTTAGCTCTAATATCAATCTACTGTGAAATATTAATTTGCACTAACGCCAAACCTTTATGAAATATTTAGGCTTACGCATGGCAGCAATAAGAGGATCCGGCTTGTCGATTAATTATCAATCGTCAACTCAGTGAACAGTAATTACCAAAAAATAAAATAAAAGAGTAGAAAACATAAAGATTTAATGCGGTTCGGCCAAATTGCTTACATCTAGGGACCCAAAACTATTCTTTATTTTGCTGAAGAAAGAGAATACAAGAGAGATTATAAAATTACAGGTTGAAAAATAGAGAGACTAAACTATAATTAAAAATTGAATAATCAATTTCTTTAAAGACATGTTTGCGCTTAAAACCCTTAATCTGATTTGAAAGCATAAATTATGGTTTACTGAAAAATGGATATTAGTGGATGCTCTCTCATACTCAAAACTTCATTTAAATAGACTTAAAAATGAAGTAATTACTCGGTGATTAACTAAAGTAATTGTCCAATTGTCTTGATACCTTTTCAAATATCTATGATTTGATTTCAACGTAAACAGATATTGATGATCATGGTTTTCAAAATTTTCCTTAATTGATTGAATCTTCGTGTATAAAATTTTCTTTCGTCATATTGTAAAATTAATGAATTCATAAATAGACTTCTTTTCTCAATTATAAATTCATTGACTAATCAATTTATTTCTTTCCAACAAAATATCCACTTATATCATTTTATTTTCTTTCTTTCCGCTTATTACCTAATGGAATAATTAATTTAATCAATTAATTACTTTTCAATCTTCTTTGGAAATATTTGAATCACGTAAATTCAACAATATATCTCGTTTGAATTTGAATTTGAATAACAAACAGTTATGAAGTTGGGACCAAGAGATGCATGTTCTTTTCACAGTTTCACTAGTTACTACCAATAGAAGCCTCCTCCCTATATGTACAACTTCATCATCAAAACATAACTTCTTTTCTACTTTCCTAAATTAAGAAATCAATATAAGCATCATCTGGTCTTTTCGAATGTTCTTCCGATTTGTGCATATGATCATAACTTGCACCAACTCACTCCATTGTATCATGAAAGAACCTTTACTAACAACATCTATGATCCAAGATTGGGAAAAACATTATTAAAAGGTAGCGATTTAACCATGCCTTGGAGTGATATATCTTTACCATTTTACAACAGTTTCCCCTTCTCATTCAACATGAAATCCACCTTTAGTGGAGATGATCCAAACGATCGACTATATATTCTATGTTTATCTAGATGGTTTACTCCCCATTACTTAATTTTCCATGATAATGTTGGGAAAATTACTTAAATCAATTATTCCTGAGCATAAGCCTATTGGATCGTTATAGACGATGTAAAAAAACAAGTGAAAATTTGACAATTTCACACAAATATATTCACAAATTTCATAAATAATCATAATCACGAGCTGTGGTTGAACAAAAACAATGAAATAAATAATAGGTATGATTTATATTTATTGCATTATTAACATGATAGTTTACATCTACTGGGAAAAGGAATTCTTATTACTTGAGAAAGATTACAAAAGGTTGATCTTTCCATTAATGGGTAGAGAAGAACAATACAGTTAATCGAACAAATCCTGGAAGATAAAATGCATATATATGGTCACCATCAAGTCGCCATTAGATTTAGCTTTAAGAAGATTGAAGAAAGAACATCCAATATTAGAGAACTAAATAATAGGAATAGGGTGTGCCCTATTGGCATTATGCAATTATCATTATATAAACCACTTAACTATTATGTATAAATCTTATTTGAAATGAATCATATTTTTATAGTCTCTATGCCACTGTGTTTGTGATTATATGTTGACGATTATATTTTATACGTACAATAAGAAATTCCTAGGGGTAAGTATTTAACTGATTACAGTTATGAATGTGTTCGTTATGTGAGTAATGAATCAGTACATATAACAAATACTTATCCTTAAGTTTTCCTACCCAATATGATTTTAGAAAGTGATATTAATTCTATTGGTCTAGGTCTATTTGGCAACGGATGAAATTGGGCAAATTTAAAAAAATCTCTTGAGTGGATCTTAATGGGTCTATAGAAATAACTAGGTAGGATTTAAATCCAGTATACTTTTATATCGATATTTCATTTTAACTTAAAATGTGTTTATATTTATATATCAGGTGGTTTATGTTTTGTGTCTTTAGGTACGTGAGGAGTTAGACCAACATTTATGGTGTTTATTATGAGTTGTTTTATGTTTAATGACTTTAGGTACGTTAGGAGTTACATTAGCATCTATCATGTTTATTATCATGTGATTTATGCTTGATGATTTCAGCTATATGAAGAGACTTATTGACATATAGGTGTATATTGCAAAGGGGACATACGTATAATGTGACAAAATAATGTAAAACTAATACAACATTGGTACATGCAAAGGGAGACATGTGCATAACATGATACAATAACATAAACCTAATGTAACATATATGTTATATATATAAAAATAATTATATATATACACCATGTTGCCACATATAAATAAATTTATGAAATTGTATATATTTTATAATCTTGAACATATTCAATGTTTATAAACATAAATATGAATTGGTTATAAAATATTTAAATAATTTTGATAAGGTAAGAGGATATTTTTGTAATTAGATAAAAAACCAATTTGATAATTTTAAAAGTGTATAGATTTAAAATCGAATGAATTGAATATACTGATATAATTACTTAATTTTTCTTCAAAATCTTTTATGAATGAAATATACAATGATTAACACAATGTTTGACTATCATAAGAAAAGATAACTTTATTTTAATATGTAAATCTGTTAGGTTTTAAATGAAAATTGTAGTTGATATTTTAAATGATAGATATGTGTGTTTAACAAAATCATATATTATTCATGTAAGATAATTTTTGCAATGCCAATTTTATTAAAAGCTAAAATGTATTTGTTATTATTGAAATTGGACCAGCTCGCAGCTGAAATATTGGGTGAATTTCAAAATAATTTATTATTTTGGATCTTTATTTGGCTTATGAAGTCTAATTTATTTAAAATATTTCTAAATTCATATCGAAATTTAATATAATAATTGGGTTCAAAAGGCTATCTTATTCATACGATCGAGTTGGTCTTGGAATATGTTCCATTACTTTCGAAGTAGGGGTATAACATTATGAACGCCTAACGGCACGTCTCAATTGGAGTTCGAATAAAATATCTGGATATTTTGGAATTTTAATAATATATTTTAATCGATTTGACTGTGTGTCCTTTTTAGTCAATATCCCAGCCACCCTATCCCCTACATCAGCTACCCAACACAGACCTACATCTCATTTCCCTCTTATTTAAACAGAGTGCAGGATGAAAAAGAAAAAAAGAAGAAGCTTGAATTTAAAAATCAATATCTCATAAATTACTTAATAAAAAAATATGAAACTTGCTTCAAAATTCTTCTTTTGTGGAGTACTTCGATCTGACATACTTCTTTATGGTGTGGCCATGATTGGGAAGGGTATACAGTGATGTCATGAGCAAGATATGAGCTAGGGTTGGGATTTTTAAGGCGTTCGATCATCGGTTCGACGTTTGGAGTCTTGGATTGTGTTCGTCGTAGAAAGTAGCATTTGGGTGCAAATTTTGGTGAGGTTCGATCATCTCTGGGAGGGTGCGACCATGGCTATAGTAGCCGTGACGTATCAGATCATCAATGGATTCGGGTGGTGTGGCATTGATTTGAGATGTCGACCAAGTGGATTTCGCGTAGAGCAACGCGATGGCGACGACGGTTCATCGAACGGAAGTCTGTAGCTCTGTATCATTAAATTTAGCGCATGCGATATTGGGTGGAGTGTCTCTGTTTATGTACAAGCATCGATCTATTTGGGGAAGAAGGTTGAGGGGCATAAGGATAATTATAGTGAAGTTGTTTTTGTCATTTGTTTATCAGTTTAAATTCCAATAACTTATAAATTGCATAACTCCTACATACGAGGTCCGATTGGAATGAACCTTTAGCGTTGCGATCGTGATGACGAGAGCTTCACAAAGAAACTTGTTTGGATGGATTTTAAGATTGTCGAAATTTGGGCTAAAATCGGACGTCATCTGGTTTTAGTTCCAAACTGGAACATCTCAGCGGTAATAGAGAATAAAAGGTGAGTATTTTTAACGCTCTTGACGTATTATAATATTCTTATGTTCATAAAAATTGAATCGTGGATTCACCAAATTTGTTGACTGTTATTTGAAAATAAAAGGCGACATATGAATTGATGGTAGGTATTAATGTTGACAGTTAAATTTGAAATTGGAATTTAATTGCCGGTAAATTACCCGATATTAATAACTATAAAATTGTTGTGAATTATTGGCTGATTTGGATGTTGGTTATGATGGATGTTATTGATTGATATTTTGGATGATTTTGATGTTTATTTATTTTAATATATCATGTTTATCATCCTGCATATTATTTACAGTATATAAAACTGTAAATTGAATTATTTCGAATAAATTAAGAAATATGTTAAAATGATATATACCTATGACACTGTGATTTGGATTGAAACGATATATCCATCCCTAAAATTAAATTGAAATAACTGATCATTTGGCCATAGGATAGAAAATTATATGCAGACACCAGATTGGTTAAATCAAAGGATTTTGAAAATTTTCATTTGAAATTTATTTAAATGATTTTGATTTAAGAAATAAAAATCAAATTTACAGAAATCAAATTATTTTCAAACTTGAGCTCTGAATGTTGAAATTTAGATTTGATAATGGGAATTGTTTGAATAATCAAAGTTGAAATTTTGAATTTATAATAGAAATATGAATTGAATTTTGAAAATTGATTTGTTTTAAAAAGATTTGAAATTTCATTCGAACTTTGAATTATTGCTAAGTAAGAGTAATATAATTAGATATATAGAGTTGGACTGAAGAATGGTATTTATTAAAAGATTTGAATCTTAAATTGAGTATTGAAGTTAAATTTAATTTAATAAATCTAAATCGATATCAAACTCGAATTTATGTAGATCGTAATGGTTTAAAATTGAGAATTGAATTGAAATTAATTCAAATTGGAATTAAATTGTAATCAATTGGAATTGAAATCGAAATTGAATTATCTATAATCAAAATTGAAACCGATCCGAACTAAAATTGGAATCGAAGTTAATTCGAATTGGCACTGGAATTGAATCGATTTAAATGGAAATGGAAATTGAAATTGACTTGAACTGGAAGATTTGGAAATGAATCAGTTTGACTTTGTAACTATTTTCAAGTAAAATTTTTAATATAAACTATTTAAAATCTACCATTTTACATATTCAATTTATTTTGATTTTTTTCCAAACTATTTTACCTTATCAAACAGTTTAAATACTTAAATTGATTTATACCAAACTATTTTATTTATTTAAACTATTTTTAAACAATTTAAATTTTCAGACTATTTTAAAAAAAATTCAAACTGGTCAGGGGTGAATTGTTTATATTTAAATCTTGGATTTAAATGTGAATTGGGTTAAATTGAAGTTATAATCTAAATTGTGATTCAAATCAAAATTTTAAAGTGAAATCGATATATCGAACTGAATTGACATTTTGAAGTACAATATGATTTGTGAAGCAAGTATGATGATTTTGAAATGAATTTGATTTTGAAGCGAATATGATATTTTAATATCAAGTACGAACTGTTTTTGAAATTTAAAAGATCAATTGGTGAGTAGAATGATGTTTGGTTATTAAATAATAACCAAAACCTCTTACTGGCATACTCTCTGTCAATATTGAAACCACTTTAACAGTTGTGTACGTGGAGTGATGGTCTAGAACGGAGTGGTTGGATTTGGCGTCGTTTGCTGAATTTGAAGAAAGAGAACAATGATTGATTAGCTCGACACTATGTCAATTTAAAATGACAAAAACATGAGCCGTACCGGTCAATGAGTCTAGCTACCTCTAGCGGACACACTTCTTTGTATTGCCATCATTTACATTGTGATTGACTCGTGCTTACCCTCGTGCTTTGGAAGTGTTGGACGTGGTGGGCCATTAGGGGTTACCACCAGTTGGGAAGGGTAAACTGGTAGTATTCTACTTTGAACATTGCCTCATGTGCTTTGTCATACTTTTATCCCTATACTAGACCATTACGATATGATTTAATGTTGTCATATCATGGCGCATCCCTATCTACCGATGGTTTACTAGTGTTTTGTATGCAAACTATATGATAATGCTTAAAACGCGTTATGGGGGATCAATGTAAAGCCTTAATGCTATTTTGACATTTATTTTACTTATTAGACATTATATATATAGCATATGCTACTGCATATAGATATTTGACGGATCCTTAAGAGATGGAAAATTCCGTAACATCTCTTGAGTTATTGCATTTATGTTATACACCGGATAAGAGATGCGAAATCCTACAAATATCTTTGACGCTATTACACTCGTGCTATGCGTTATCGATTTGACTCACATAAGAATATTTTAGCTCTGACTCGAGTGTTTTGTCTTTTCATTACGCTCGGGTCAGCCCTAAGTTTTTAGCTTATTGAAAATCATTTTCTGAAGGACGAAGACGGAGATTTAGTAGATTATTATTATTACTATTATTCCTCCATCATATTGTCTGCTGCATTATTTATTTATCCTTGATGTATATATAACTATGATAATTGTTGTATAGATTATAATCAAATGTATAACAAACAGCTTCATGAAATTTTTATTTGGCTATTATATTTTGTCATTCTGCTGTGAGATTCTGTGTTTATTTTCTTCTTCTTTTCTTATTTTTCTTAATTAACCCCAATGATTATCTATGTCTTGGATTGTTTAAGTTTGACATGTGTGGATTATTGTCGATTTAAACCTTCTAAAATGTGGGTCGTCACGATTTCTTTTAAATGAATCATAATTTTATTAATATAATTTTATATTATGCAATTAATATTATTATATATATATACATGTATCATATACACATATACATGTATGTGCCTGTCTAACATAGCAATCCGTGCAGGGTGTAACATGCCCATGCATAAATGTTGGGATTTACACTATAAAAAACATGTTAGCTTATCTAATATACAAATATATTGCCCAAATGTATGTTTATATATTTTATTACGTGTACAAAAAATAATATTATATATATATATATATATATTGTTTTAAAATAAAACCTATTAAACATATATATGTATATATATATATATATATGTTAAAATCATATAAATTATATTAAAATTTATTTACTTATTTCATTGGAAATATGAAATCAAAATAGAAATTAATGATATATTTTTTATTGAAAAATATAGATATTAATATCTTAAAAGTAATAATAAATAAATAAAATCTGTACGCTTCTCCATAATGGTATATTGGGATCGTCCTATCATCCTCCCTATGAAATTATTAGATTTGCCATGCTAAATTTTTTTAGACTGGCTCTATGCACTCTAGAAAGCTCCTACCATGCTCTTTCTCTATGTTTGAAGCTCCACATAGCAAGGGAGGTTTGGGTAACCCCAACATTATAATATGGAACATTGTAGCTCTAAGTAAACATTTCATTGATATTCTAAGTAAGAAAGACAGTGTTTGGGTCAATTGGATATGGAATTATAGAATAGGTAGAAAGTACATTTGGAACATGGAAATTTTACAATCTTGTAGTTGGACATGGAGGAAGCTACTGGAGTTTATAAGCTTGTTCCTTCCCCATATTCAATCACACTTTACTAGCAGAAACTCTAACAGTTTCTAGCATGAACCCTGGTTGGTAGAGGCATCATTTTATCTCATCTTTTAACCTACCAGCAACTTCAGTAAACTGGTATCCATTACCATGCTAAGGCCAATGAATATGTAGATGATGGGATAGTTCAACTTCCTTACAACAACAGTCATGCTGTAAGACAGTTTTGGCAGACCATACAGAGCAATCGCTTCCATATACAACCTTCTCTGACAACCTCCTATAACCACAAGCCTTATAGTATTGTCATTGTATATTAGTTACCTGCTCAAAATATTTCCTTGCTGGCTAGAAAATAGGCTTCTGTTATATTGATATCTGACAGTCCCCTATTAAGAATTTAACGCTGTGGAAGGTTCTGAACAATGCTCTATTAACCACTGACATTTTACATGGTTATGGGTTGACATGTTCCAGAGATTATGTTTTCTGCTATATGAATTTAGAGTCCACTACACACTTATTTTTTCAATGTCCTTCTCTGTTTAGATTGTGGTCGAAGTTAATGCTGAAAGCAGGATGTTGTAGTGCAAGCCTTCCTTCTGATATGTAGTGGGCTTATTTTTTCATACCGTTAAAGGTAATTCTGATGACTCGAGACTGATTGCTATAGTTACAAAGATTTATCTCGACATAATTTGAAAGGAAAGAAATACCATCATATTTCAAGACAAAAGGAAAACTTTTGATTACCTTTCGTTTGAGATTAAAGCTAGAAATCTAATACAATTGAAGAGATCGTCTACTAAGTACCCAGCCAGTCTTGCATCCGCTTGGTCTTGATTCTCTCCAATTTTATTTTGGTTCTTCAGCGTTAACTTTTTAGCCATGTTCTTTTATTTTTCCTTTTCTCTTATTTCTTTTTTTTGATTCAAAGTTTGTTTTGAATCCTTTTGTTTTATTATTTTGTTGCAATAAACTCTGGTAGGGGATCAGTCAACCTTGCTAACTTTGCTACAAAATAAATAAATAAATAAATACACAATTAAATAAATATATGTATGAAATAACATACACACACACACACATGCCTATCATACAGATCTTTTTGTTTGAAAAAATTAATATAAATTAACAAAATTTATTTTTTCAAGATATTTCAAAATTTAAATATTCAAGTAAAATCTAGAGATATTATAAATTTTAAATATACATGCACACACATATATTTATGTATGTATGTATGCATTTTACTATTTAAAATAAATTTTAAAAATAGTTTATTAACTTTGTAAATTAATTAAATTATTAAATTTATTTAAAATTTAAGTTTTTACTACTGGAAATTAAATTAGATGTAAATTTAATTTTATGAAATTTAAAATATATTTCATAACATATATATGTATTAATATCATTTATTTATAGAACTAAATGATTTATATAACATTTAAATTAAAAATATATATGTATAAATTATTTTAATTCTATCGAAAATGCTTTATGTATAATATTACTTATATAAATTTTTAAACATATTTTATGCACTATATGATTTAATATTTGAATTATAACGCTAATACAAATAAAATAATGAATATTAAATTAATTAATTTTAAAAAAATATTTTTTTCTTCCACAGGCAATATATGCGCTTGATGATGAATATTTTTAATATATTAACAGACAACCAATTTGATTGTGACAATACATTAGTATATAGAATCGCTACCTAACTAATGAAAAGTTATAAATGAAATAAATATCATTTATACTGTAATAATCATTAATAGATTAGGAAATTTACCTTATCACCAATGTCTGTAAGTACACCTTGAAATGATGAGATCTACTCCTTGAACTTTTTTTCCAATCTAGCAGAGTGGAGTCTTTAAACCGATGACCACCGGCCATCGAATAATATATGTTTACTTTAATTTGACTTAGGAAATGGAAAGATGGGGCGGACTAGAATTCCGCCAGAAGTAGGGGATAAAGAAGCTTCAAAATATCCTTTCATAGGTGTACGTTGAGATTCTTATGTAGAGGAGATATTTGAGACAAGTTAGGATCTATATACCTTTTTTATTTCTTACCAATTCTCTATTTCTTATCCATTCAAACCATAGCCCACCCAACCATTACATGGTTGCCTCCTATGTTGCTCCATCTTAGCCAGTCCAATCAGCTCCCAATGGGCTTCAAACCCATTTAAAGCCCGAACTAAATATTTTGCATTTAAATTCAATTGAAACGTGTATCTATATCGTATATCGATTAATATATTTATATCTATTATAAATACATTTTATAATATTTGTTCATCAAATCAAAATAAAATTTCATAACTAAAATTTCATAAATATTAATTAATTTATAACAAGTACAAATTAAATAAATCGTTTGGTCAAAGGAGTATTTAGCTTTTCGGTTGTATGACCCGTTAAGTGTAAATTTGGTCAGCGATTAATATCAAACTATTTGAATATTAACGTTCACACATCACTTAGCAAGTCGTGTGACATTTTTCCTAAATTTATATATTACTTGGTTTCGGTAAAATCCAATTTTATTTTGTTAAGTGTTATCCAGTTGTGACTATTATTTACACCAATTCTTTTCATCAAAACCATATCGCTTTGGACTTATGGAATTCGGTAATGATTAAAATTCCAATACGTCCACATTCAGCTCTATAGTCCAAACACAAAGTCGTTGATTCAATAATAATAATTATTATAAATTGAATTGCTTTAGCCAGAGACTTTGATTTTGAGTTGACTTCAGTTGGCCATGATACTAACTTTATATAACTGAGGAGACGAATCCTCTCTTGAACACTGTTTTTACTTCCAATGTTATCAATTGACCCAACTATAGTAGTTCAATGGATTCCATGCCACGATTGACAAAAATCAAAGCAGAGCTTCAACATTGAAGTTCAACGGGATTCTCAAGTCAGAGGAACTATGTAATTTTGTCACATTGATATTTTTCGTTTGACCTTAGTTATATTAAACAATAGAATATTATCGAGTGAAACTTTCCATAATTGTCCAATAACTATCAGTATGTAACCCCTTGATGCTCCCAGCACCCATGAGTAATACACTGCCCAACATTTGAAGAGCTTTACGTACTCTAGTCTCAATAGATGTATGGATATCCAGTCTTGATACATCTTAATAGATATTTAAAATGGCATATTTATTTTCATTGTGATAAATTACTCATGGTAAACATTTTGTAACTACCATCACAAAACATACCATTTATGGATTTTTCATTAAATATATTTTAATTAAATTAACTAGCATAATACATTATATCGAGTATATAATAGAAGAAAAATCTTTTATTTCGAACATGATTGGCTATCGACTTAGATATATGTAACAAATTACATAATTACCTTTAGGGCATACCCCTAACTCTACCAATCTCTCACTTGCAATTGAGCTCAATTATGGAATCTTATACCAACTTTTCAAATTAGTTTCTTAAAACCAAACGGGTCAGTCCTCTAGTGAACGGGTATTCTATTATGCTTCAATTATCAACATTATCAATCAATTTTTCCCGATGTTGATAAACTGTTTTATCATGTGGAACAATTCAGAATATGTCTCTCAACTTCTAGTAATCTCTAAGTTCTATTATGAACTATATCATGCCATTGTTATCATATAACAATGTTATGGGATTCTCAACTTTTGGAATCACCTTCGGCTCAGTTATAAATTTCTGCATTTATTATATATACGTTGCCTTTATTGGGCTCTATTCAAGTATATGTACTCAGCCACTATATTGAATTGGCCTTAATCTGTTTTATTTGGAACATTTCCAACTTAAAGATTCTTAACTTGAATTAATTATTGACATATTGTACTCAATATCACTTATGAAGTTTGAGTCTGAACACTCCTTCATAAGTAGTTTGTTATTTTTGTAAAAAATTATCTAGTATTTCATAAATACACGAGAATACATCAAATAACCATCTACCGGTATCTATTTATGTTTGATATTTGCTACATGTATCAAATACGTAAACAAATCATAATATTTTATTAACATAACTGTATGATAATTATAATTTCCAATGCAAAAGGAATCCATCTTACATGTTCCGAATTAAACATTTTAATAAGTGTCTTTACATATCGTTTGAGACATTCCGAATATCTTTTATACTTTCTATAAAAGATGTCATTTAGAAATCCAATGTAAAACCCATAAAGTTGATTTTAACATAAGTACATCGTTAAAAATCGGTAGAGTGTTATTACATATGGTTTAGAAATATTTATGTACCTTTTAACATTCTTTCTTCATGCTTCCTTCGCTTTTTGATTGATAATCATACAATTTGATATTTCTATTCTTATCGAATGATATTTTCATATTTGTTCTCGGATCATGTCCAAAAACTCACAAACTCAATATTGCTCCCACTTACTTTGAGATACTTTCATTATTATGTATAAATAGCTTACTCTAAATCATTATCTAGAATTTTCTATTTCAACTTACCAAAACATAAAGTGATACCATGCGATAATTTTGTGAGTAAAACCCCAACCAACTTGAGCACATCGAATGGTGAATTTGTTATGTTAATTTCAACAGTTGAAATTTATGATCGTATTTTTATCAATGTTGCTCATTATATTCCAACTACATTAATCTTTTTCTTGAAGACATATTTGCGACCAACGGATCTTCGGGTACAACTATCAAAATCATATTTTGATAATACTTGGAATCTATTTTGGATCTTGCATCTACCATATCATAACGTCAATACTCTTAATGGTTAAGTTAGAAAAACAAGGATTATTTATTCTTGATAATGACAAGAAACTCATGTTTCTCTTTAATGTACAAGATTACTCATTAGATATTCTAATGTATTTTTTTATTTAGATTCACTCAGTTTCATTTCATCTCTTGTAATTAGTTTTATTATTGGATTGTATCTAAATTTATTTTATACCAATATAATTTCTTAAAGAAATTACTTCATTGAGAAGTTGGTATTTGTAACATCCTGGTATTTTCAACAATTCGCGTTCGCACATGTCGGACTTGAATTGCTCAAAATATTATATTGTTATTTTATATTCACAAAAATCAGCATATATAATAAATAAATAAATAAATAATAGAATCACATATACAGAGTAATGTAACAATAAGCAGCGGAGATAGAAGAATAGTAGTTCATGAAGCTACTATATTTATAACAGAGTTAAATAAGATATAACAGAAGTCGCAAATACAATTGTCAAATACAAGATCAGCATACATCACTAGAATCAACTAAATAATTGCAAGCTAAAAAGATGTAGATGGATCTCCAAACGAAGCTCCAACTCCAAAGGCGAGTCTTGAAAGTTGTATCACTCAGTCCGACCCGAGCGTAAAGCAAAACATAAAACACTCAAGTCAGGATTAACATTCTTATATTAATAAATCCAACTCAAGTGAAATAACAACTGAAATACAAGTAACTCAAAGGATGTTAGGGATAACCATCCTCTAAGGATCCGTTAAGCTATCTACTATGTAGTAATATACGCTATTATAATAATACCGATAGTAAAGTAAATTATTAAAATAGCATTAAGGCATTACCCATGTCCCCCTTAACACATTTTATAGTGCCAATAGTCTATACAAGACTGTAATACCTCCATATCGAGAGGCTAACAGAGGATACTCCATATGTACGACATAAATCAAACTCGTATAAGGCACGCTAGGGTAGGTGACACGGCACACTAGGCAATGCAAGGGTAGGTATACCAATTACATTTCCGAGCTGGTGGTAACGCAAAACAGCCACTACCGCCCACCTCGAGCCACACTCCCAAATCAAAAAATCAAAAGTGGCCACAAATCAATCACAAAGTCAGAATATAGTATCGAAAGAGAGTGTGTCGGATCAAAGAAGCTACCTTACTTAGCCCGTCAATTGCTCCTGTTTTTTCCACCTTATGCCAACTCACGGGAGTCGAGTCCACGTATATACCTCATATAGGACGTCGCCGCCATCCTACTTCATTCCGGAACCTCCACCGCGTACACAGTTTTTAAAGTGGTTTTTGGAGTTGGCAGAGAATGACAACTTCCGATCCCGGTTTCTTTAAGAACCAAACATTATTATAACACCGCGGTCATTTCAAAATAGTTTATACTTCAAAACCAAAATATCATTGCCATTTTAAAACTATCAATACGATATCATTTCCATTTCAAAACCAAATAAGATATCATTTCCATTTCAAATATATATTCATTTCCAAAATCATAGCACTTTCAAAGTTATAACACTTTCAAAAAAAACACTTGAAATTATAAACACTTTCAAAACATAATATTTTGAATTTCGTAACTTTGAAACATAACTTCCACACTTAAACAGTTTAGGTATTAAAATAGCATATATAATAAAATAGTTTATAAAATAAAATAGTTTATATAAAAATAGTTACAAGTTAAAATAATTTATATTAAAAATAGTTTACAATAAAAATGATTTATAATAAAAATGATTTATACAAAAATATTTTATATGAAAATAATTTATAAAGTAAATTTATAAATAGTTTTAAATATAATTTAAAAATACTTATATAATACAATAGCTTCCTCAAATTTCACAATTGATTCCAAATAAATTTGAGTTCCAAAATTCAAATTTAACTAAATCTCAATTCATAAATCTCCACCCAATTCAGTTTCTCAATAAACCATTTCAATTTATATCGATTTCAAAAACATATTTAAACCATAAAATAAACCATTTCAATTTCAATATTTCAAAGCTTTAAATATTTTAACATTTCAAAACTAGATATGATAATTTCATATATATATATATATATATCAAATTCACTTTACAATTATTTCTTTTGAAATATTTACTTAATCATTCAAATAACATTTAAATAAAACTTCAAATTTCAAATTTAAATAAAACTAAATATACCATTTTAATTTATGTACATTTGAAAAATTCACTTAAATCACTTTTAAGCAAAAATCAAGTTATAAAATTATATCTTTAGATCCCCAAATTTAATAAATTTCAAATCAAACTTTTTTAAGTATAATTCGTAAATAAATTCAATTTCAAAATCTTGGAAATCATTTCAAATATATATATATATATATATATATATATATATATGTTTATACATTGACCAACGTTGTCTATATATAATTTTCTGTCATGGTCAAGTGATACGGATATTTATTATTTAAATCCACAATTTAAATATATACAGGTATATATCATTTCAACCCACAATCCCAGATTCAATTCAATGAAAATCGCTTGGGTCTATCATTTCAACCCATAACGATTTTCTCCGATTCTACATATCATACGCATATGTATCATTTCAACCCATAAGGAATTCTATACTAATAGGGAACTTGCAAAGTGATAAAAGATATGATAACAAGCATATATCATCAATATAAATAACAGATAATGGTATCAGATGTCATAGGTGAACATATAATATATATAAATAGCAATATAAATAACTAACAGTAGCATATTTCAATTGTCAATTTAATTGAAATCAAATTAAATAAATATAAGAATGTTAATCGTGAGTGATTGCTCACCTTTCGAGGCTCGAGGGTTTGATAACATAACGAGCTACGAATACAAGAACGAATTCCAAAGCAGGGCTAGATTGGCAGGAATTCAACGGATTGAGTTGATAAATAGGAACGATGAGAAAAATCAACTTGGCTTGATATGAACTGAAACAAATATTTATATTATATACATATATGTTGACCAAAAATAAATTTTAGAAACATATACTTAAAATAACAAATTATGTCAGAAATCTTATATAAATTACATTTTTTTTCAAACTATGTATTAGAGTATGTGTATGCAAACCTTATGTATGACATGTATATAAATCAAATATTCATAAAAAATGTAATAATATGTAAACTAACCCATATAAACTTATACTTATATAAACAGCAGTATTCTTACTGACAAAAATTTTCTTATATGAACATATACACAGGTCGAATATATATCTTACATACATATTAAAATTTTCTTTTCCAAGTCAATATAAAAATCAATATGAACTTAGGTACAAAACAACCAAGTTTTGTACAAACATATATATAAATAACGAGTTATTTGTGACCTGCGTGACATGTATATACTAACAGATTGTATATAAGCAACTATATAAACATGTATACAATTACTTAAAATCAACATTATCATACGTATGAGGCACAACAGCCAATTATGCAAATTTTTGAAAACATTTATATAAACATACTTAAAAAATCAGTACTGCTATAACATATATATATACACACACACACATTAAAAAAACAGTATTATTATAAATATTTGTATAAACGTTATACCAAAAAATAAGACCTTTATATCATAAAATTAAAATCAATATTTATATAACCAGAAATATACATTTATGTATATTATACGTAGATCATTTCTCCAAGCCAAAACATATGTATACTAACACATATACAATTACACATATAACAATACTACAGGCAAAACATTATACATATACACCTATTCTTTATATGACTTATTACTTTACATATATACTAACAGATAAAGTATAAGTATATATACATAACTAACAGATAAACTAGGAGACATATTAGCTTTTATATACATAAACTAACCGATGAAATTATACTTTAAATCATATATATACTTACTTTATAACAATATATATATATATATATATATAAACTAATACATATTTATATTCTTACCCCACTAAAGCAACAGAGGAGGAGGGAAAGAAGCTTGGAGTTGGCTGTGGCTTCGGCCAGAGGAAGGATAAAGTCAGAGACTCAAGCTTTGCGGAGATGTGGGCGGCAAGGTGGGAGGCCGTGAGGAGGAAGAGCGAGGCGGGAAGAGAGAAAAATGAGGGCCGGAGGAGTTGCTGGGTATCGGCCGTGCTTCAGGTGACGAGAGGCTACATGTGAAGATAGTCACGTGGGGATGAAGCCGTGCGTGTTGATTGTTTCTCAAATGAGTTTGGTTGCATTGAAGGAGAGAGCGAGAGGGGAGGAGATAAAGGTTGAGCTGTTCATTGATGATGCGGGCGAGTTGGGTTTTACAATATATAAGTTTTACTTGATTTGTAATATTTATATAACTGTTCACCTTTCCAAAAGAAAACGAACGGATTTAAAATGAATAACCCAAAATAAAATGAAACATTGGGATAGCCAAACGTCCAAACCGATTCTCAGGACATAAAAAGGCAAATGGCGGATTGAATTCAACGGTTAAGTAGATGAAAGGACAAACCCAAAAGGTTTAAAACGAGAACCAATACAAAAATTGTTTTGCTGATTTCATGGTGTACCAGACCCCGAAACACAAAAGTGAATATGCCATTTAGATCAGCACGACGAGACGATCAAAACGATATACATATATCAATGATAGGATCATCCGATCAAAAGTCGATATCGGTACCGAAAATGCTGCTAATCTGTCGAAAGTAAAATAAACGGAGCAATAATAATCCAAATTTGGAGAAACAAAATATGACATCTCACTCAAAAGATGATTTACAAATTTAATGTGTAAAAATATCCAGGTTTGGTAAATATTTTATTACCTTCAATTCTAATCGATTTGAATTGAAATAAAATTGCACAAAAAAAATAAACTTCATATTATCCGATGAAAACTTACCATTTGATATGTTTGAATAGACGTATTCCAAATATTAAATTTTTATTTCCTGTAATTATTTAAAATTTCAGTTAATTAAGTTAATAAAACCACTAAAATTTTCTGGGTCGTTACACTCTCCCTCACTCAAAACTTTTCATCCCCGAAAAGGAATGAGGTTGGAGAATATAAACAACTAGAAGAAAATAGATTGAAAAACAAAATAAAACAAAATAAAACCATTAATTTAAACCATAGATCTGTCAATTTATTTTAATTAATATTCAACAATGATTTTAAATCCAAGGTATTTCATTAAGTTGATTTGATTTCAATTTATTAATTTCTCAGAATAGAATTTTTTTATGTCATTCACTAATCAGTTAACTTATTATTATATTTATCTCTGTTAACATTTTTATAACTATAATTTAAGTGTATAACATTTATGATGATCACTTAAATTTTATTTATATTCATTTTAACATCATTTTACATTGCAATTTATTCAATTACATATTCAACTTTTGAATGATTAAGGTAGTTATATTAGAATGCGATTAAGTAGTATACAAGTAAAATTTTCCCCAATTCAATTATTTCAAGTTTGAATATATATTCAAAATTTTAGCTTCAGTTATAATTGAAAACATCCTTTAACATAAATTTGAGAATTAAACCGATTTATCTACAAGCAATTTAGATATATACATATATTATATCAAATCAAATTTAAAATCATATACTATACAATACAATAGGTCATACTTAAGAAATTTCAAATCAAATTCATTTTCAAAACAAATTGTAGCAAAGCTACAAAATGGTCTATCCACTCTGAAACTCGAAAATGAATGTCGATGATGCGGCCGCCATCACCGAAATTATTTTCCAGCAACAAAAGAGGAGAGTACTGATTTTAAAACTTTAAAATTCCATTGGAAATGATTTCCATTCGAAAATACTTTAAATAATATACATTTTGAAATTTTAAAACCAAAATTTGGAATTACCAGAAATTAGATTCTCAAATTCTAAATTTTAAATTCATTAAATTACAAATCAATTTATAAACCAAGTTTATAATTCATTTATTTACGTTATGCCATAGTCAGTGGTTTACAAAAAAATAAAAAAAAATCAAATATTATCATTTTCAACAACCAATTTATTTAACTTTTTATTTTCAGCCAATTTACTTATATATATAGTATAATCACACAAAATTTATTTCATTAACCAAACTTGAAAACAATATTGTGTTAGTTTTCTCTGTTCAAGTGTTTTGGAAATCCTATCAATAGCGTTGATCAGACGAATCGATCGAAAACCCAAATCAACATCAACAACTCGAACAACACAATATATATAAAATATTTTTAATATTAATTTACAAATACACTTCCTCACTCAACGATGGAAGAATGGATTTCAAAGTAAGGATAGAGATTCAAATTTAATGGACTCAAATCAAAGAGAATTTTGATTCGAAGATAGATTCGAAACAAAGATAAGATGCTCAAATAACAAAATAGGAAGATGGATAAATTTATGTAAATCGCGAGCGACCTTAGCTGGGTCAACCATAACTTCAAAATAAGATCGACGCAGAACTCTAAAACAAATCGACATCAGATCACTAGAGATAGAATTTAGGTAAAGCTGGAGATAGCAGCATCTAAACCGAGGATACATGATCTTCAGTAAATCAATGCCTGTTGTAATGAGTTTCACCCCTTTACAAATTATTCAATGGAGCAATGAGATACTCCAGAATCAAGAAGAATTTGGATACGGGAAGACAAAAGTGGATTTCGAAACGAATAAAGGAGTTCCAAAATTCAAAGGAAACTGAATCAAAGAGGAAAGGATTCAAGCTCGAACGAAAGTGATTCTGTAATTAAATTCACTATATATATTGAGTTTTGCCTAAAACCAAAGCTCTGATACCACACGTAACATCCTGATATTTTCAACCATTTGTATCCGCACATGTCCGACTTGAATTGCTCAAAATATCATATTTTTATTTTATATTGGAAAAACTCAGCATATACAGTAAATAAATAAATCATAGAATCACAGACACAGAGTAATGTAACAATAAACAGTGGAAACAGAAGAATAGTAGTTAATGAAGCTACTATATTTATAACAGAGTTAAATAAGATACAACATAAGTCTCACATACAATAGTCAAATACAATATCAGAATGCATCACTGGAATCAACTGAATAACTGCAAGCTGAAAAGATGTAGATGGATCTCCAAACGAAGCTCCAACTCTAAAGGTAAGTCTCAAAAGTCGTATCACTCAGTCTAACCCGAGCGTAAAGAAAAACACAAAACACTCGAGTCGGGATTAACATTCCTATATCAATAAATCCAACTCAAGTGAAATAACAATTGGAATACAAGTAACTCAAAGGATGTTTGGGATAACCATCCTCTAAGGATCCGTTAAACTATCTACTATATAGCAATATACTTATTATAATTATATTTATAATAAAGTAAATTATTATAATAGCGTTAAGGCGCTACTCATATCCCGCTTAACACATTTTACATGCCAATAATATATAGAGTGCCGTAATACCTCCTGATTGGGAGGCTACCAGAGGATACTCTATAGCTACGACACAAATCATACTCGTATAAGGCGCGCTAGGGTAGGTGACATGGAACAACTAGGCAATGCCATGGTAGATATATCAATTACACTTCTAAGCTGGTGGTAACGCATAGCAGCCACTACCACCCACTTCGAGCCACACTCCCAAATCAAAAAATCAAAAGTGGCCACCAAATCAATCACGAAGTCAGATTATAATATCGAAGGAGAGTGTCCGATTGGAGGAGCTACCTCACTTGGCCCGTCAATTGCTCCTGTTTTAGCCACCTTATGCCAACTCATGTGAGTCGGGTCCACGTATATACCTTATATAGGACGTCACCACCATCCTACTTCATTCTGGAATCTCCACCGTGTACACAGTTGTTAAAGTGGTTTTCGAAGTTGGCAGAGAGTATGACAATTTTCGATCTCGATCTCTTTAACAACCAAACGTTATTATAACACCGTGGTCATTTCAATATAGTTTATACTTCAAAACCAATTTATCATTGCCATTTCAAAACCATATCAATACGATAACATTTCCATTTCAAAACCAAATATGATATCCTTTCCATTTCAAATATATATTCATTTCCAAAATCATAGCACTTTCAAAGTTATAACATTTTCGAAACCAAACACTTGAAATTATAACACTTTCAAAACATAATATTTTGAAATTCATAACTTAGAAACATAACTTCCACCACTTAAACGGTTTAGATATTAAAATAATATATATAATAAAACAGTTTATAAAATAAAATAGTTTATATAAAAATAGTTGCAAGTTAAAACAGTTTATATTAAAAATAGTTTATATTAAAAATAGTTTATATTAAAAATAGTTTATATTAAAAATAGTTTATATTAAAAATGATTTATACTAAAAATGATTTATAATACAAATGATTTATGTTGAAATAGTTTATATGAAAATAATTTATAAAGTAAAATATATAAATAGTTTTAAATATAATTTAAAAATACTTATATAATACAATAGCTTCTCAAGTTTCACAAATTGATTCCAAATCAATTTGAGTTCCAAAATTCAAATTTAATTAAATCTCAATTCATAAATCCCAGCCCAATTCAGTTTCTTAATAAACCATTTCAATCTATATCGATTTCAAAAATAGATTTAAACCACAAAATAAACCATTTCAATTTCAATATTTCAAAGCTTTAAATATTCAAACATTTCAAAACTATATTTGATAATTCCATATATATATCAAATTCACTTTACTATTATTTATTTTGAAATACTTACTTAATCATTCAAATAACATTTAAATAAAACTTCAAATTCAAATTTAAATAAAACTAAATATACCATTTCAATTTATGTAAATTTTGAATATTCACTTAAATTACTTTTAATCAAAAATCAAGTTATAAAATTATACCTTTAATAACCCTAATTTAATAAATTTTAAATCAAACGTATTTGAGTATAATTCTTAAATAAATTCAATTTCAAAACCTTGGAAATCATTTCCAAATATATATATATATATATATACACATTGACCAACGGTGTCTGTATATAATTTTCTATCCTATGATCAAGTGATACAGACATTTATCATTTCAATCCTCAATTTATATATATATATATATATATATATATATATATATATATATACACACATACACACGGGTATATATCGTTTCAACCCATAATCCCAAATTCAATTCAATGAAAAGCGCTTGGGTCTATCATTTCAACCCATAATGATTTTCTCCTATTCGACAGATCGTTAGGTATGTATCATTTCAACCCATAGGTCTATACTAATAGGGAACTTGCAGAGTGATAACACATGCGATAATAATATAACAAGCATATATCATCAATATAAATAACAGATAATGCTATCAGATGTCATAGGTGAATAGATAGTATATATAAATAGCAATGTAAATAACTAATAGCAGTATATTTCAGTTGTCGTTTCAACTGAAATCAAATTAAATAAATATACGAACGTTAATCGTGAGTGATTGCTCACCTTTCGAGGCTAGAGGGTTTGACAACAGAACGAGCGAATACAAGCATGAATTCCTAAGCAGGGGAAGATTGGCACGAATTCGACGGATAGAGCTGATAAATAGGAACGATGAGAAAAATCAAATTGGCTTGATATAAACTAAAACTAATATCTATATTACATACATATGTTTACCAAAAATAAATTTTAGAGACATACACTTAAAATAACATATGATATCCGAAATCTTATATAAATTACATTTTTTTTTCAAACTATATATTAGAGTATGTGTATGCAGACCTTATGTATGACATATATATAAATCAACTATTTATAAAAAAAATATAATAATATATAAACCAACCCATATAAACTTATATAAACAACAATGTTCTTACTGACAAAAAATTTCTTATATAAACATATACATAGGTCAAATATATATCTTACATACATATTAAAATTTTCTTTTCCAAGTCAATATAGAAATCAATATGAACTTAGGTACACAACAACCAGGTTTTGTACAAACAAATATATAATAACGAGTTATTTGTGACCTGCATGACATGCATATACTAACAGACTGTATATAAGCAACTATATAAACATGTATACAATTACTTAAAATCAATATTATTATACGTATGATGCACAACAACCAATTATGTAAATTTTTGAAAACATTTATATAAACATACTTAAAAAATCGGTACTGCCATAACCCATATACATATATACTAAAAAAAACAGTATTATTATAAATATATGTATAAACGTTATGAAAAAAATCAAATAAGTCCTTTATATGATAAAATGAAAATCATTATTTATATAACTAGAAATATATATTTATGTATATTATACGCAAATCATTTCTCCAAGCCAAAGCATATGTATACTAACACATATACAATTACACGTATAACAATACTACATGCAAAACATTATGCATAAACACCTATTATATATGTCACTTCTTACTTTACATATACACTAGCAGATAAAGTATAAGTATATATACATAACTAATAGATAAACTAGGAGATATATTAGCTTTTATATACATAAACTAACCGATAAAATTATACTTTAAATCATATATATACTTAATTTATAACAATACACACACACACACACACACACACACACACATATATATAAACTAATACATATTCATATTCTTACCCCAGTAAAGCAATAGAGGAGGAGGGAAAGAAGCTCGGAGGTGGCAGTGGCTTCGGCCAGAGGAAGGATAAAGTCAGAGACTCGAGCTTGCAGAGATGTGGGAGGCAAGGTGGCCGAGGCCGTGAGGAAGAAGAGCGAGGCGTGAAGAGAGACAAATGAGGGCCAGAGGAGTTGCTGGGTATCGGCTGTGCTTCAGGTGACGAGAGGCTACACGTGGAGATAGTCACGTGGGGATGAAGGCATGCGTGTTGAGTGTTTCTCGGCAGAGCTTGGTTGCGTTGAAGGGGAGAGCGATAGGGAAGGAGATAAAGGTTGGGTTGTTCATTGATGATGCACGCAAGTTGGGTTTTACAATATATATGTTTTGCTTGATTTTTAATATTTATATAAATTTCACCTTTCCAAAAACAAATGAACGAATTTAAATAAATAACCCAAAATAAAATGAAACACTGGGATAGCCAAACGTCCAAACCGATTCTTGGGATATAGAAAGGCAAATGGTGGATTGAATTTCACGGTTAAGTAGATGAAAGGACAAACTCAAAAGGTTTAAAACGGGAACCGATACAAAAATTGCTTTGCTGATTTCGTTGTGTACCAGACCTCGAAACACAAAAGTTAATATGCCGTTGAGATCAGCACGACGAAATGATTAAAACGATATACATATATCAGTGATAGGATCATCCGATCAAAAGTCGATATCGGTATCGAAAATGCTGCTAATCTGTCGAAAGTAAAATAAACGGAGCAACAGCAGTCCAAATGTGGAGAAACGAAATATGACGTCTCACTCAAAAGATGATTTACAAATTTACTGTGTAAAAATATTTAGGTTTGGAAAATATTTTATTACCTTCAATTCTAACCGATTTGAATTAAAATAAAATTATAAAGTAAAATAACCTTCATATTATCAAATGAAAATTTATCATTTGATATGTTTGAATAGACGTATTCCAAATATTAAATTTTAATTTCCTGATTCAATTATTTAAAATTTCACAAATTTCAGTTTATTAAATTAATAGAGCCACTAAAATGTTCCGGGTCGTTATCATCTCCCCACTCTTTCGTCCTCGAAAAGGAACGAGGTAGGAGAATAGAAACAACTAGAAGAAAATAGATTGAAAAAAAATAAAACCATTAATCTGAACCATATAACTTTCAATTTAATTTAATTAATATTCAACAATTGATTTTAAATCCAAGGTATTTCATTAAGTTGATTTGATTTCAATTTATTAATTTCTCAAAACAGAATTTTTTTTATTTATCTCATCTCGATTATTATTCAAGTAACTTATTATTCTATTTTTCTCTACTAAAACTTTTATAATTAAAATTTAAGTGTATAACATTTATTATGATCACTCAAATTTTATCTATATTCATTTTAACATCATTTTACAATGCAATTTATTCAATTACATATTCAACTTCTGAATGATTAAGGTAGTTATATTAGAATACAACTGAGTAATATACAAGTAAAATTTTCCCAAATTCAATTATTTCAAGTTTAAATATTTATTCAAAATTTTGGCCTCATTTATAATTGAAAACATCCTTTGACATAAATTTAAGAATTAAAATTTCGATTTATCTTCAAACAATTTAGAGATAAATATAGTGTGTGTGTGTGTGTGTGTGTGTGTGTGTATATTATCTCAAATCAAATTTAAAATCATATACCTATATAATACAACAGGCCATACTTAAGAAATCTCAAATCAAGTTCGTTTTCGAAACAAAGTGTAGCAAAACTACTAAATGGTATCTTCACTCTGAAACTCGGAATTGAATATCGATGACGCAGCCGCCATCACCGAAATTATTTTCCAACGAAAAAGAGGAGAATACCGATTTAAAACTTTAAAATTCCATTGGAAACAATTTCCATTCAAAAAGACTTTTAATAATATACATTTTGAAAGTTTAACCAAAATTTGGAATTACTGGAAATTAAATTCTCAAATTTTAAATTTTAAATTCAATTAAATTACAAATCAATTTATAAATCAAGTTTATAATTCATTTATTTATATTATGCCATAGTCAATGGTTTACAGGACAATAAATAAAAATCAAATACTATCATTTTCAACAACCAATTTATTTAACTTTCTAATTTCAGAAAATTTACTTATATATAGTATAATAATACAAAATTTATTCCATTAAGCAAATTTGAAAACAATATTGTGTCAGTTTACTCTGTTCAAGTGTTTTGAAAATCCTATCGATAGCGTTGATCAGACGAATAGATCGCAAACCCAAATCAACATCAACAACTCAAAAACACAATATATATAAAACATTTTTAAAATTAATTTACAAATACACTTCCTCGCTCGATGACACAAGAATGGATTTCAAGCAAGGATAGAGATTCAAATTTGATGGACTCAAATCAAATAGAATTTTGATTCGAAATAGGTTCGAAACAAAGATAAGATGGTTAAATAAAAATAGGAAGATAGATAAGTATATATAAATTACGGGCAACCTTAATCGGGTCAACCATAACTTCAAAATAAGATCGACGTAGAATTCTGAAACAAATCGACATTAGATCACAAGAGATAAAATTCGGGTAAAGCAAGAGATAGCAGCATTTAAACCGAGGATACAGGATCTTCGGTAAATCAATGCCCGTTGTAAATGAGTTTCACCCCTTTACAAATTATTTAGTGGTGCTATGAGATACTCCCAAATCAAGAAGAATTTGGATACCGGAAGACAAAAGTGGATTTCAGAACGAATAGGGGAGTTCCTAAATTCAAAGGAAACTGAATCAAAGAGGATGGGATTCAAGCTCGAACGAAAGTGATTCTGTAATTAAATTCACTATATATATTGAATTTGGCTTAAAACCAAAGCTCTGATACCACATGTAACATCCTGATATTTTCAACCATTCGCATCCGCACATGTCGGACCTGAATTGCTTAAAATATCATATTGTTATTTTATATTGGAAAAACTCAGCATATACGGTAAATAAATAAATCACAGAATTACAGACACAGAGTAATGTAACAATAAGCAGCGGAAATAGAAGAATAGTAGTTCATGAAGCTACTATATTTATAACAGAGTTAAATAAGATACAGCAGAAGTCTCAAATACAATAGTCAAATACAAGATCAGAATACATCATTGGAATCAACTGAATAACTACAAGCTAAAAAGATGTAGATGGATCTCAAAATAAAGCTCCAACTTCAAAGGTGAGTCTGAAAAGCTGTATCATTCAGTCTAACCCGAGCGTAAGAAAAACACAAAACACTCAAGTCGGGATTAACATTCTTATATCAATAAATCCAACTCAAGTGAAATAACAACTGAAATACAAGTAACTCAAAGGATGTTTGGGATAACCATCCTCTAAGGATCTGTTAAACTATCAATTATGTAGTAACATACGCTATTATAATAGTGCCTGTAGTAAAGTAAACTATTAAAATAGTGTTAAAGCGTTACCCATATCCCCCTTAACACATTTATAGTGCCATAGTCTATACAGTACCGTAGTACCTCCAGGCTGGGAGGCTACCAGAGGATACTCCATTGGTACGACACAACTCAAACTCGTATAAGGCGCGCTTGTGTAGGTGACACGGCACAACTAGGCAATGCCATGGTAGATATACCAATTACACTTCCGGGTTGATGGTAACGCATAGAAGCCACTACCACCCATCTCAAGCCACACTCCCAAATCAAAAAATCAATAGTGGCCACCAAATCAATCACAAAGTCAGAATATAGTATCGAAGGAGTGTGTCCGATCGGAGGAGCTACCTCACTTGGCCCGTCAATTGCTCCTGTTTTGTCCACCTTATGCCAACTCATGGGAGTTGGATCCGCATATATACCTCATATAGGACGTCGTCGCCATCCTGCTTCAATCTGGAATCTCCACCGCGTACGTAGTTGTTAAAGTGGTTTACAAAGTTGGCAGAGAGTATGACAACATCCGATCCCGGTCTTTTTAACAACCAAACGTTACTATAACACCACGGTCATTTCAAAATAGTTCACACTTCAAAACCAAAATATCATTGCCATTTCAAAACCATATCAATACAATATCATTCCCATTTCAAAACCAAATACGATATCATTTCCATTTCAAATATATATTCATTTCCAAAATCATAGCACTTTCAAAGTTATAATACTTTCGAAACCAAACACTTGAAATTATAACACTTTCAAAACATAATATTTTAAAATTCATAACTTTGAAACATAACTTCTACCACTTAAACAGTTTAGATATTAAAATATTATATATATAAAATATTTTATATAAAAATAGTTAGAAGTTAAAATAGTTTATATTAAAAATAGTTTATATTAAAAATGATTTATAATAAAACTTATTTATAATAAAAATGATTTGTATTAAAATAGTTTATATGAAAAAAAATTGTAAAGTAAAATATGTAAATAGTTTTAAACATAATTTAAAAATATTTATATAATACAGTAGCTTCCTCAAATTTCACAAATTGATTCCAAATCAATTTGAGTTCCAAAATTCAAATTTAATTAAATCTCAATTCATAAATCTCAACTCAATTCAGCTTCTCAATAAACCATTTCAATTTATATCGATTTCAAAAATAGATTTGAACTATAAAATAAACTATTTCAATTTCAATATTTCAAAGCTTTAAATATTTAAACATTTCAAAACTAGATTTGATAATTCCATATATTTATATCAAATTCACTTTACTATTATTTATTTTGAAATATTTACTTAATCATTCAAATAACATTTAAATAAAAATTCAAATTTCAAATTTGAATAAAACTAAATATACTATTTCAATTTATGTAAATTTGATATATTCACTTAAATCACTTTTAATCAAAAATCAAGTTATAAAATTATATCTTTAAAATTCCAAATTTGACAAATTTCAAATCAAACTTATTTAAGTATAATTCTTAAATAACTTCAATTTTAAAATCGTGGAAATCATTTCAATATATATATACATTGACCAACGGTGTCTGTATATAATTTTCTATCATATGGTCAAGTGATACAGATATTTATTATCTCAATCCACAATTTAAATATATACGGGTTAGGATTAACATTCTTATATCAATAAATCCAACTCAAGTGAAATAACAACTGAAATACAATTAACTCAAAGGATGTTTGGGATAACCATCCTCTAAGGGTCCGTTAAACTATCTACTATGTAGTAATATACGCTATTATAATAATGTTTATAGTAAAGTGAACTATTAAAATAGTGTTAATGCGTTACCCATATCCCCCTTAACACATTTTATGGTGCCAATAGTCTATACATTACTGTAATACCTCTAGATCGGGAGACTACCAGAGGATACTCCATTGGTACGACATAAATCAAACTCGTATAAGGCGTGCTAGGGTAGGTGACACGGCACAACTAGGTAATGGCAGGGTAGATATATGAACTACACTTCCAGGTTAGTGGTAACGCATAGCAGCCACTACTGTCCATCTCGAGCCACACTCCCAAATCAAAAAAATCAAAAATGGCCACCAAATCAATCACAAAGTCAGAATATAGTATCGAAGGAGTGTGTCTGACCGAAGGAGCTACCTCACTTGGCCCGTCAATTGCTTCTGTTTTATCCACCTTATGCCAACTCATGGGAGTCGGGTCCACATATATACCTCATATAGGACATCGCCGCCATCCTACTTTATTCTAGAATCTCCACCACGTACACTTTTGTTAAAGTGGTTTTCAAAGTTGGCAGAGAGTACGACAACTTCGATCCCGGTCTCTTCAACAACCAAACATTATTATAACTCCGCGGTTATTTCAAAATAGTTTATACTTCAAAACAAAAATATCATTGCCATTTCAAAACCATATCAATACGATATCATTTCCATTTCAAAACCAAATGCGATATCATTTCCATTTCAAATATATATTCATTTCCAAAATCATAGCACTTTCAAAGTTATAACACTTTCAAAACCAAACACTTGAAATTATAACACTTTCAAAACATAATATTTTGAAATTCATAACTTTGAAACATAATTTCCACCACTTAAACAATTTAGATATTAAAATAGTATATATAATATAATAGTTTATAAAATAAAATAATTTATATAAAAATAGTTACAAGATAAAATATTTTATATTAAAAATAATTTATTTTAAAAATAGCTAAATGATGATGAGCAATATTTCTCAACCACAGACCTCCTGTTATTAGATCTAATCCTCCACGAAAACTCAAAAAATCCACGTATTTTGACCAATTCAAGGTGAAAAAGGGGTTGCTCCCTCGGCAAAACTGGGAAAAAGTTGAGACAAAAGATCCCAATTTAAGATAAATTCATGAG
Organism: Allium cepa; assembly: GCA_030765085.1. Lineage (NCBI taxonomy): Eukaryota > Viridiplantae > Streptophyta > Magnoliopsida > Asparagales > Amaryllidaceae > Allium > Allium cepa. Next base: position 301,056,847 of record CM060945.1, on the reverse strand, counting down.
GAAGTGGGATCTCTTTAGGATCAACTCCAGCGTCGAGAAATTGGTTAATTGGTAAAGATACACGGATTTGGTGTCCCGCCCAAGAAAGAGACCCAAGTCCTAGTAACCCTGCTAAGTGGTGATTCAACATCGATTCTACATCTTGGAACCAAGCTAATTTTGGGGCGGCTTTGTGATAATTAAACCAACGAGCAAAAAACCAAAATACCCAACAAGCATAATTATTAGCTCTCCCTGAAAAGAAGGTGATCCAACCGCACCTTCCAGTACGACTACCTTGTAACGACTTCACTCCAGTCACTAGTCCCGCCTTCGGCATCCCCCTTCTTGCGGTTAAGGTAACGACTTCGGGCATGGTCAACTCCCGTAGTGTGACGGGCGGTGTGTACAAGAACCGAGAACGAATTCACCGCCGTATGGCTGACCAACGATTACTAGCGATTCCGGCTTCATGCAGGCGAGTTGCAACCTGCAATCTTGTGGCATGCGGGAAGGGCACATGCAACTGCGGCAGGAATTGAAAAGGGAATCGATGGCGATTTGGAACCTGTTCTTTTTATGACTCCACTTAGTTAAGACTTTTTCTTTATATCTATTGTTTTTTTCTGTTATGGCTCAGCTAGGTGGGATAGCCGAGCCATACTTCTTTATTTTATGAAAGATAACAAGTCAATCCAAAAGAATAAAGATATTATCCATATTAATGATTTAGTGAGTCACTCATGATTGGTCATGATACCCTTTAATTTGAACTAATTATTCTTTTAATGAATTTTTTTAGTCTTAAAATAAATTCATTAATTTTGAAATGCCCATGTAGTCCCCTGAATATTCAAAATTGTTATACTTTCTTCGACCTCAAAATTACAGGGGCCAAGGTCGGCTAGTGAGACGATGGGGGATAAGCTTCATCATTGAGAGGAAACAACCTGGATCACCAGCTAAAGCCCCTAAATGACCGCTCAATGATAAAGGAGGTAGGGGTGCAGAGATAGCCAGGAGGTTTTCCTAGAAGCAGCCACCCTTGAAAGAGTGCGTAATAGCTCACCGATCGAGCGCTCTTGCGCCGACGATGAACCGGGGGGGGGGGGGGGGGGAGATCGAGCTTCAAGAAATAGTGAATGGTCTTATCAATACACAAATGTATAACTCCCTAGGAATTTCAATTGCACTTATATTCATCACTGTAGGAATTGGGTTCAAGCTTTCCCCAGCCCCTTTTCATCAATGGACTCCTGACGTATACGAAGGAGTGCGGTTCGCTCAACAAATTCCTACCTCTATACCTATCTATGAGATGTTTGGATTTTTGAAAACTCCATAGACATGCAGAAGAGAAATGCTAGATTCGAACAGTCTTTTTATATTCTGATTCCATAGGATTTGAATTTGAATTGAATGTTTTTTCTTCAATTTTAACTCATTGCTTCGTTTCTTGTTCAGATAAAATATGCCTAGCACTACCTCACATTAAGTCAGAAAATTCAAAAATGATAATTTTTTTACCCCTTTTCCAGGTAAATAGAATTTATTTTTCCATTATTTCCATTACGAGTCTATCACGGACGTGAGTAAAGCTAAAGCAACAGTAGTATTTATATCATTCATGGGGGCGGTCAACTCTCCATGAGGTAACTGTATGATTTTCCAATGTAAAAGAGCTCTTGACCAATTAGAAATAAAAATAAATAAGAACATAGTTCCAACAAAGGGAACCTAAGGCCCATATTCTTCTCCAATCCGAGTTTTACTCAAGTCTCGAATAAATTCAAGAACACATTCAAAGAAATTCTGCCCATCGGTAGTAATAGTTTATGGATTTCGAACAGTTATGATAACTGACCCTAATAAGGTAGCAATTACTACCCAAGAAGTGATAAGTACTCATGGCAAGTCTTTGTGAAATAACTCCGATGGGAAGAAAAAAGAAGGCTTTAAGAGACCTTCTGGCCTAACCCTAGACATTCTAAAATTCTTTTTCAAACCTGCTCCCATTTTGAGTCAAGAGATAGATAAACAGACACATCTCATTGCACTGATCGGGCTCGTAGTGACTGAGGGGGTCAAAGACCAAGAAGTAAGTTATTTATGCCAAGCATTCTTCTTATGGCTAGATCCATTCTCCTGGTCCCTGCGGATGCTATCACACATACAGTCATACTCCATTCGATGGAATTGTTTGTTCTTAAGGGAGATCTTCTATAATTTCGCACGTGAGGGGTTATTTCTTGGTTTCATCCAGTCATTAATAACTTGATTATTTTTAGATAACAGTAGATGGAAACAACGCTCGTAAGGAGTCCTATTGATACCATGAAATATAGGTCTGTCTGCCATCCACACCAGAATAGATGGAGTTTTCTGAAAAACCCTGCTAGTGGAGGACCCCCTAGGGATAAGAGATATAGGGATGAAGAGAGAGCCAAAAAAGGATCTTTCATGTATAATCCTGCATAATCTCGAATGGTATTAGTTTCGGTACGTAGACCAAATGATACATGCGAGCAAAAGTTCCTAGATTCATGGAGATATAGTTTAACTCTCGTTCTCAACCCATGAGTCCGAAGCTTCCTTCATAACTCCCGAAACTTATTCATAGTGGCTCTGTTCCACGCCTCATTTCATAGGGAACCTCAAATTGGCTCTATTTCATTATATTCCATCTATATCCCAATTCCATTCATTTAATATGTCTTTGGTGTGATTGACATAAGAGATTTCATTAAATTGAAGAAAATGATATCATTGACATAAGAGATGTCATTTCTAGTCATTCATAATAGCGTTCGGACTCATGTGCCTTCCAAAACCAGGGGAGTTCCCTTGCTCCTACTGCGTACGATTAGCCAGCCTTGCGGCGGCAAAAGGAGCTGACGTCCCCATGCTAAGGTTCCCTGCGGTCCAGTCGCATTAGGTTAGGGAGCTGGGTGATATGATATAGCTCCACCGCATCCCTAAGCGCGCTGCCCTCCTAGGAACGCAACACTAAGTAATCCAAGCCAACCCACATTACTGACTAACGTTGGATAATCATCTTTCTTAGAGGCACTAAATACAACTCCATGAATGAGCAAAATGAAGGTTGCGTTAACGACAAAGATCTTTGGGGAAACCGCTAAAAAAGATCAAACATGTGGTGCGTAGCGAGATATAACGAATTCTGCTTCTTTCATGTGTTCGAATCCTTTCAGAAAGAAGCAGCTCTACTCCCCCAAGACCTAAGGGAATGGAACGAAAGAAAGCTCTGACAAAGCCATTCAGAGGTGGACAATTGAGGACACTTGAAATACAAAGACTAGCGGTTAGTTTATCTCTTCCTAGCCCATTACGACTTCTTCTTTTGTGCGGTCTGCCCCCATATTTTTAAGGACACGAAGACGAATAGAGATCTCGTCTTGGGAAAGCGCACCAAACCAAAAAAATTGTAGTAGTCTAATCTCTCACTTTTAGGTTCGTAAAAGGAATGAATTGCTGCAATTCACTTCCTTGTCTGACAATCCTTTGCAAAGCGGTATGCAGAAGGACTCTATCCTCCTAAAGAGAATTTTGGTTTCAAACTTCGATTCGAACAGGAGGAGTACGCCATGCTAATGTGTGTTGGATGATCCACATCTCCGGTTCCGGCACTGATGATCACATTGAACTATCCATGTGGCTGAGAGCCCTCATAGCCCAGGCACAGCGATGCAATTATAAGGGGCATGCTCTACCACTGAGCTAATAGCTCTTCGTGCGGGCCTCCCAGTGGGAGGCCTGTATGCCAAAAGCGAGAGAAACCCCATCCCTCTCTTTCCTTTTGCACCCCATGTCCCTCTCGTGTAGCGACATGGGGACGTAAAAAGTGGGATCCTACCAACTTGTTCCGACCTAGGATAATAAACTCATGAGCTTGATTTTATAATAAAAATGATTTATATTAAAATAGTTTATATGAAAATAATTTATAAAGAAAAATATATAAATAACTTTAAATATAATTTAAAAATACCTATATAATACAATAGCTTCCTTAAATTTCGCAAATTGAATCCAAATCAATTTGAGTTCCAAAATTCAAATTTAATTAAATCTCAATTCATAAATCTCAACCCAATCTCAATAAGACCATTTCAATTTATATCGATTTCAAAAACAGATTTGAACCACAAAATAAACCATTTCAATTTCAATATTTCAAAGCTTTAAATATTCAAACATTTCAAAACTAGATTTGATAATTTCATACATATATCAAATTCACTTTACTATTATTTATTTTGAAATATTTACTTAATCATTCAAATAACATTTAAATAAAACTAAATATACCATTTCAATTTATATAAATTTGAAATATTCACTTAAATCACTTTTAATCAAAAGTCAAGTTATAAAATTAGATCTTTAAAATCCCAAATTTAATAAGTTTCAAATCAAACTTATTTGAGTATAATTCTTAAATAAATTCAATTTCAAAACCTTGGAAATCATTTCAATATATATATATATACACACACACATTGACCAATGGTGTCTGTATATAATTTTCTATCCGATGGTCAAGTGATATGGATATTTATCATTTCAATCCGCAATTTAAGCATATACGGGTATATATCATTTCAACCCGAAAACCCAAATTCGACTCAATGAAAATCGCTTGGGTCTATCATTTCAACCTACAACGATTTTCTCCTATTCTACAGATCGTTCGGGTATGTATCATGTCGACCCAAAGGGAATTCTATACTAACAGGGAACTTGCAGAGTGATAACAGATATGATAATAGTATAACAAGCATATATCATCAATATAAATAACAGATAATGGTATCAGATGTCATAGGTGAATAGATAGTATATATAAATAGCGATGTAAAAAACTAACAACAACATATTTTAATTTTCGTTTCAATTGATATCAAATTAAATAAATATACGAACGTTAATCGTGAGTGATTGCTCATCTTTCGAGGCTAGAGGGTTTGACAATAGAACAAGCTACGAATACAAGCACGAATTCCAAAGCAGGGCAAGATTGGCACGAATTCAATGGACAGAGCTGATAAATTGGAACGATGAGAAACGTTAAATTGACTTGATATAAACTGAAACTAATATCTATATTAAATACATATGTTTACCAAAAATAAATTTTAGAGACATATACTTAAAATAACATATCATATTCGAAATCTTATATAAATTACATTTTTTTTCAAACTATATATTAGAGTATGTGTATGCAGACCTTATGTATGACATATATATAAATCAACTATTTGTAAAAAAAAAATATAATAATATATAAACTAACCCATATAAACTTATACTTATGTAAACAACAGTGTTCTTAGTGACAAAAATTTTCTTATATGAACATATGCACAGGTCGAATAAATATCTTACATACATATTAAAATTTTCTTTTCCAAGTCAATATAAAAATCAATATGAACTTAGGTACACAACAACTAGGTTTTGTACAAACATATATATAAATAATGAGCTATTTGTGGCTTGCATGGCATGTATATACTAACAAATTGTGTGTAAGCAACTATATAAACATGTATACAATTACTTAAAATCAACATTGTCATACGTATGAGGCACAACAGCCAAGTATGTTAATTTTTGAAAATATTTATATAAACATACTTAAAAAACCAGTACTGCCATAACATATATACATATATGCTTAAAAAACAGTATTATTATAAATATATGTATAACCGTTATACAAAAAAAATCAAATAAGACTTTTATATCATAAAATTAAAATCAATATTTATACAACCACAAATATATATATTTATGTATACTATACGCAAATCATTTCTCCAAGCCAAAACATATGTATACTAACACATATACAATTACACGTATAACAATACTATAGGCAAAACATTATACATGTACACCTATTCTATATATCACTTCTTACTTTACATATATACTAACAGATAAAGTATAAGTATATATACATAACTAACAAATAAACTAGGAGATATATTAGCTTTTATACACATAAACTAACCATTGAAATTATACTTTAAATCATACATATGCTTACTTTATAACAATATTATATATATAATACTTATTTATATTCTTACCCCCACTAAACCAATAGAAGAGAAGGGAAAGAAGCTCGAAGGTGGCAGTGGCTTCGGCTAGAGGAAGGATAAAGTCAAAGACTCGAGCTTGCGGAGATGTGGGCGACAAGGTGGCCTAGGCTGTGAGGAAAAAGAGCGAGGCGGAAAGAGAGAAAAATAAGGAACGGAGGAGCTGCTGGGTATCAGCCGAGCTTCAGGTGACGAGAGGCTACACATGGAGATAGTCACATGGGGATGAAGGCATGCGTGTTGAGTGTTTCTCAGCTGAGCTTGGTTGCATTGAAGGGGATAGCGAGAGGGGAGGAGTTAAAGGTTAGGCTGTTCATTGATGATGCATGCGAGTTGGGTTTTACAATATAAGTTTTGCTTGATTTGTAATATTTATATAACTATTCACCTTTCCAAAAGCAAATGAACAGAATTTAAATGAATAACCCAAAATAAAATGAAACATTGGGATAGACAAACGTCCTAACCGATTCTCAGGATATAAAAAGGCAAATGGCGGATTGAATTCAACGGTTAAGTAGATGAAAGGACAAACTAAAAAGGTTTAAAATGAGAACCGATACAAAAACTGTTTTGCTGATTTCGTGATGTACCAGACCCCAAAACACAGAAGTGAATATACCGCTGAGATTAGCATGACGAGACAATCTAAACGATATACATATATTAATGATAGGATTATCCGATCAAAAGTCGATATCGGTATGAAAATGCCGCTAACCTGTCGAAAGTAAAATAAACAGAGTAAAAGCAGTCCAAATTTGGAGAAACAAAGTATGATGTCTCACTCAAAAGATGATTTACAAATTTACAACGTAAAAATATTCAGGTTTGGAAAATATTTTATTACCTTCAGTTCCAACCTATTTGAATTGAAATAAAATTACACAAAAAAATAAACTTCATATTATCAAATGAAAATTTATTGATATGTTTGAATAGATATATTCCAAATATTAAATTTTTATTTCCTGATTCAATTATTTAAAATTTTACAAAATTTCAATTAATTAAATTAATAAAATCACTAAAAATTTCCAGGTCGTTACAGTATTTCTTGAAACAATAGTTGTTTCTCATTGCAACAGAACATGCATTCATAAACATTTTATGAATTTCCTTATATAAAAATATTTTTGTGTTAGTTCACTATATTATTTTTTTCCATATTAGACATCTAATAACTACCATTCCCAAAATTCTCTTAGGACGATTCATATAAGATCGTTAGGTACAATTATTGCATGTAGTGTTTTGACTCGTACAACCTACCAACTCCTTGGCCTAGGATATATTGGAGTTTCTTATAAACCCTTATCTTGTATGATTTTTGAAACAATCAAAATTTCTATACCCTTTGAGTCGATAATAAACCGCACATGTCCAATCCAAATTAAACAAAAAAGTGGATCATTAAAGATAATAAAAAATATCACTCGAATGGAATAACATATGTTATTAAATAATAATTTTTGTAGTGGAAATATATATATATCAGAGTCTAACCTAAATTTAGCTTGGACAGTTATAATACATGTCCTTACAATTGCTGAAAAATAACAATACAATATGCAGTAGAAATAGAATACGTCCTTACGTGGATGAAGGTCTCCAACTCTCCTTTGGAAATTCCAAACGTCTTCAGCTAATCCTGAAACTACTCAGATCTGACCCGAGCAAAAAATTACCCGGATTAGTCTGGAAAACCAGCGTGAGAAACTTAATTCATACATGATGGTGTCATAAATCAGCGAATGGTGATAAAAACCTTTTGAAAAGAAAGAGTATCTCATAAGACCATGCCGCACATAATCACGGATGAGTTTTTACCTTATATAACTAAAAAAACTTATCAAATATTTGATATTATTTTTAACGACATCCTTTGATAACGTTTGCATGTAAACTTATTAATCTTAGCCGAAATTGTTCCACTGATTAAATTCCAGCATACTAGCCACAAGTGGGTTCTACAAACAAAATGAAAGGCACTTATTGAAGAATGGATTTTCAAACAAATGACCAGGTGAAGGGACTGCGTTCCGGTAGTACATCTCTAGAGGAATGTACCAAGGCCCAACTATTGATCCACTACCAACACAAGACTGGCCTACCTCTTCCTAGATAGTACCAAATATGTCATCATCTCGGTCGTTACCGACGTATTCAAGCATGCTCCAGAATACACCACATTAATTTAAAGACGAATGCATAGAGAGTAGAAATATACCTTTAAGGGGATTATCATACCCTAATCCCTGCAAACCACATAGCCTTGCGGCATTTATCTTATTTCGATCATTTTCGGGTGTGAGGCTTGAGGTAAGGATTATCTTTTACATAGCACATTATCTTTTTTCTTTTGAATGTTACATTGCGATTCCATAATCATACAACTGATTTATACAAACATATAAATCCTTAGCTCGTACATCTCAGGAAAATGTGTTAAGCTAAGAGAAGTTGCTTTCTCCACCACCAAGTAGATGATACATTCATAGAGATCAATTAATGTGATTTTAATATGCAACGTTAGACATTCTTCCATAAAAGTTCGTTTTGAGACTGAATAAAACTGAAGGCATTCCTCCTACCGCATCCTATTTTAGGAACCAACCCTAGGATCGGTAGCGAGTAGTCCTTGCAATTCGAAGGCTTTTGTAACGGAGCACTACTTGTCACCAAAAATATATGAAATGGTAAATTTCACCTCAAGGGACTAGTGACAAGCAGCCTGCATCATGAATATCTTCGTCTTCAATACTGTTATCTTCAACATGTTTTACTTCAAAATGTAAAGTGGTTTGAAGTGGTTTTCAAATAGGAATCAGCCAAATGCGACCATAGTTTCTTCGAAACCCCATCATCGATACAAATTTGAACAAGTGTATACAGGATTTGTAAAGCCTCTTTTAATCTTTTTACTTTTTACTAATAAATCAAAATCCTTTGTTTTTGGAAATCTTCTTGTCGTTTACTTTCAAGTATAATTTTTTTCTTTCAAAAACATGTCTTAACTGGGTTAAAAACAATTTTATTTAAGGCATCGTTTACTGTATACCCAAAACCAGATATATTGAGTAAAAGAGTAAACTAATTTTATCCCGGATTGATTTCCATATCCAGCTCATACTATTTATAGAATAACATGGAAAATCACTTCTTTTAAATTTATGCGAATAATGCAAATTTCTCATCTCATAATTTAAATACAAAGTCTGACGATAACATCTTTTATGTTATTGAAAACCCTTATTCAATCATTATTATTTTAGAAAATTTTAAATAAAATCTTTTTATTTATAGCATCCAGGCTTTCCCTTCGATTTGTTCCACCCTTCGTCTAGAAAGAGAAAACATCGGTTATGTAAATTCAGAGTACCAGTTGCTCCATTCCTATGCTTAGTTACATGCCTTATTTTATCTTTCCATATCTCGCAGACGGGATAAATCTACTAGTTATTTTCACATACTCATAATATTCTAGGAATTGATTTTAATTATATTGTTTAAGTGTTATATACAATTCCTCTTAACTATTTATTTAAACTCTTATAAAAACTCCCCAATCATCATTTAACACTTAACTATTTATTTAAAAGCATTTATAAATGATTGACAAAAGAATTGCTAAGTTTAAAACTTCATTTCTATTGTTTTTATTGAAAGACGGCTGAAAAGTGCTGCGGAAAGTGCCTAAAAGCTGATTCAACATAAAAAACTTTTCTAATATTTGAAAATCTATATTCTTTAATTCGAATCTCTTTTAAAACATTTTAACATATTTATCAAATTTATTTCGTATTTTTAAACATTTAAAATATCCATTTCAAAGAATTTTAGACCTTGGTCGCTTTACTACAAAAGCGTGATTCTTCTAAAAACTTGCTTTGGTCATAATTTAAAATTTATAAGAGAAATCTTGATTTTATTTCTTCATTTATAAACCATGGATAAAACAGTCGAAAAAATTCTTATCTCAAAAAATTCCGAGCTATAACCCATTCTCTACATTCATTTGAAATTTTCGAGGCGAAATCACGAACTACCTTTACGCGACGCGTCTAATTTTGACTTGTTTTTAATATTTGTCGTAACACTTTCAAATAATCTTTTCTTGCTTATAAATCCTTTACAAACTATTTAAAATCAAAATTTATTATTTTGATTATTAGTAGGGGTGGGCGTGGGTTGGTTTGGTGCGGTTTGAAGTTCAAACCACTTCCGCACCGCATCAAACGGTTAATCAAAAATACAAACCATTATACCAATCTTTTAAAAGGTTCGGTTTCGGTCCGGTTTGAATGTCAAACTGTTCGGTTTTGGTCCGGTCCGGTTTGAACCTGTATTAATATGAAATAAAAGAATTACTTACATCAGCAATCAATTTACAAAGGCAACTATGTGAAACTTTTACATTTACAGGTTAAAACACATAATGTTATACTGAAATGAAAGATTAGTTCTTAATCGTATAAATATTTCAATTTGACATTTACCTACAAGTGAGATTTTTTGGGTAGATTAACCAAACATCAACATTAATCAATATATAATCATTAAGGAAAATGACTAGAATAAGATTATAATTAGCATTTATTCACAAACAAAATAAGATGAAAAATATTATACCAAACTATAACTTCTTCCTTTATGTCAGCGATTATTATTAATATAACAACAACATACGCTAAAAATAGAATGTACATCGATAGAATCTAAAATAAGATAGGAATTGCTTATATTTTTATCATAAGATTACTAATATAAATTTTCGATTCGGTCCGGTTTAATACGGTTGATTCAATCGTCCAAACCGCAACCGAACCATATCGATGCAGGTCGGTCCGGTTTGGGGTATCAGCTTTGATTAGAAGATTTGGTGTGGGTTTCCACACCGCTTATGCGGTCCACTGCGAATGGTTTTCGTATAGCGGTGTGGTTTATACCCACCCTAATTATTAGTATCTATTTTTCAGTTATTACAAAATATCTCATATTATACTATTATAATATTAAAATTTTCTATCTTTTAAAATTTTTAAACCATATAGTATTTATTTTGAAACTTTAAACTTTTAAAATTTATTATCTTTAAACTCTAAAATATAAACTTCCATTTTCAAAATAATTTCAATTTTTTATTTTTAGTTTCTTTGATCTTCCAAATCAATTTCAGTCTTTTCCAAATTGAATTTCTTTTTCAAAATTAATTTTGAAAAGAGGCTTACTATTCCAAATATACCATATAAATGGTCTTACTTAAGAAAGGGAATGGGTTAATCATTTCACATAACTGGCATACCAAATTAACTAAGATGTCAAATTATTATCAACAACCATCCATTCAGCCAAATTCATACACATAACAAATTCATCCAAACATTCATATTAACACTAAATGTGTTAATTATCATAATCATCGCAAGGATGTAAACATGATCATCATAGCATATCCATACTATGATTTTTAAAAGAGATAAGAGTTTACTCATCGTTAACCAAATCGTTTTACTTTCTACCGACATTCATTATAACAACGCTTCTTTATCATTTACAACTTCAGCCAAACATTACTAAAACCATCCTTTATCATTATGACCTCCATGCCTTTCTTTACTCATGGCTACCTTCCTTCTTGCTTGATCTCGACCATAGCCATCCTCCACCTTCCCCTAGGTTCGGCCTCCTCCTACTCCACCCCTTCCTCTTTCATTTTTCTACTTTTTAGAGACTAAAGCATATTTTAATGGTATTCTAAGGTCTTGGCAAAGTTTGGAATTGATTTGATATATTTTTGAGAAAGTTAGTAAGGGAATAGAAGAGAAGATCCATTAAAACTATAAGAAAGTAGAAGAAGAAAGCTTTAGAAAAGAGAGAAGAGAAGGTATCTTGTTCGTTAACTTTATTAATGCTTAGCCTTTTTAAATATGTGTACGCGTATATATAAATAAAGGTGCAAAATGTTGAGACAAATTATATTGACCAAAATGTTAGTATTTTTACGGTTATATTTTGACGTTTTTGTTAATCTATTTATTCATGTAAAATAAATTTGAAAATAAGTTTCTTATCCTATTTAAATAATTAAAACAAGTTTATTTTAGTTATAAAACCATATTATATAATATTAAAATCTAATTGCAAAAATACGATGTTGATTTGTCAACGTGCGACAACATTTGTCAATTTTTATAAAACAAGTACATATATTTATAAACAAGTACATATATTTATAAAATCATTCTAAATCAAATTTCTATTATTACCATATTACTATATAACCATTAAAAAGAGTTATTTACCATTTAAAATAATTATTCGAACGTATATTAAATTTTATCGAAAATTGACTTTTGTCACTTTTTGACGAAAATCCAAACTTCTTGATTTTGTAATCAAATTTAAAAAAAATAAGTTAATCATTCTTATTTATTTCATAAAGAATGATTATTAAAATTTTAAAATTCTATATTTGGATATTTAAAATAAATTAAATATTCTATTTTCAAAGCAGTAAAATTACGCGTCATTAAAATATTGTAAACTATTCCTTATACGAAATTAATTCTAACCTCAAGTACTATTCTCAAGTACACAATTTTATAAAAAGGTTAACTCAACTCCACTCATAACTAATCGTACTTCGTTTGCCAGAATTCGATGGCTCCTTATTGATACATCATTATGTATCGTAGGGAGTGGTGGCTTTTGAAATTGAATCATTATTCATTTTTAGATACATTCAGAACTCTTTTCAATATACTCACATATTTGATCGAATCGAATCAATTTTATTTCCATTGCATACTATTTTACTTACTTCAGTCTTATACTCTACGGGCTTATCATAGACATTCTACATGTGCATTAAATACACATGTCCATGTCACTGAAATCTCATCGATGAATATCATAAAGTACGTGGAACCGTTTTTGTACTAATAGACTTACGATTGCATATATCGATATGTATCAGCCAAAACAGTTCATCAACTTTTATGACTCTCCCACTAAATAGGCGCATAGCGCTAGATTGTTTGAGATATAAATCGGTAGTACCATATGATTCATAATCATATAATCAAAGAATTATTTCCGTAACTTTGACTAAAGCCCAAAGTTCAAAAATAATTACAAATAATTTTAGATGCTTATGTATTTTCCAATGCATCAAATACCTCTACTACAATTTTATTTCACAACAAATATTCATAATATTCTCATTGAAATAAAACTATGTCTATTCTTTAGTCATCACCGAAGAATAAATATTATATCAAAAATAATGTGCGGTGTGTTTTACAAAAATAATTTTTTGTAACTTGATGGAATCAATAAGCGTTACATGGCTCTCTCCCACTCTTTCCGCCATTACTACAATATCATACTGAATTCAAAGGTCCATCATTTACTTGATATAGATTATTTATTTTATATACTGCAACTAGTTTACAGTAAAGAGTTCTTTGATTAAATATCTTGAACTCAAAGAAATAAATCTCATAGAAAACCATTTTCTATATGAAAATTATTTCGAAATATAAATCATATTTTTTATTCCAATGTTAAGTATCAATTATAATATTATAATTCTCGTTTTCGATGTTTCTTTATGAAGAAGTGACCATTCTCTCTCTTCATCCTAATTGTACCTTAAATTTCATCTACTTATACATTTTTTTTTAAATGGTCAAACCATTCAAAAGAAATCTCTTATCACAATATCATAATGAACTATTTATAAAAATGCATTTGATCATCCTTAACAATTAAAGACATTAAATATGATGCACCTTATGTAAAATGATCAGACTTACATTTCAGCGATTGAGTTCTTAGATTTATATTGTAGTTTTGGTCCTGTATTACAACTAACACAATATGATCCTTTATTGCAACTAATCAATTTGTATATTTGATATCGTACTACAGTTTATTTGCTTATTTCGGATGAACTAATTTCATCAATATACTATACATTACAAACTATGATCGTTCACCATATAACATTTATATACAATTGTATATTGATCAAATATTCATAGTCTATTATTACTTTTGATTTTGGAACTCATAAAATGCAATACATGGTCTTGACTAAATAAACACGTAAGCGACCAAATTACGAATGTATTTATTAGTTGTAGAATCAGGCGTTGCATGGGTGTTGAAACGTTAACATGCAATATGTGTTTATTAGAAAGTATATGTTATATTTCTATTTGTCAATCTTCAGTTTAGTTCATTCGTACAACTTAATTGGCAAACGTTTCATTAATCATATTAAATGTAGAAATTCATCAATGTAGATTATTATAATATAATATAGCATATGCTCTTACAATATTAGAAAGATTAAATATTATCATTTCATTCTTCAAATAAGGCTCCCACTAGTCTTTTATGTTTTACCAAACCCTAAGTCGAAGTTCTATGACTTCACTAATGGGTATTAAGACTTGTCCGTCTTGGAATTCTGACCTTGAGTTTTCTCAAAAGGTCATAACTCCATGGAAAATGGATAACTCATTATCGGTGGTATCATATCAACTACTACTCATAGTGCCTTGTCCTAATTTCACTTTGACCTTTAGTTTGCTCAAAAAATCAAAATAAAATTATTCTTTCGTACCTATCATATCGTGATGGCCTAAGTATAGTATATGTAACTTGAGTTTGCTCAACAAATGCATATAGTTATCTTATCTCGTCTATTCAATATATTAATAATACTACACATAACATCTTTAGCTTGAGTTTGCTCAACAGCTAAGGAGTATGTAAATAATATATATATATATATATATATATGTTAGAAGACAACATTATATTAAAGATTCCCAATCTTCAATCACAACACCAAAATTGTCATTTTGTAATGGTTATAACTGTTGGTAATTAAATTTTCAATTGTTTAACCGTTGGTAGCAGGTACATCACAATTTTTTTATTTTGTAACGGTTATAATCGTTGGAAATTTTGATATTCCCAACGGTTATAACCGTTGGAAATTACGGTTAGACTATTTTATATTCCCAACGGCTATAACCATTGGGAATTTTTTAATTTTTAATGGTTATAACTGTTGAGAATTCCTCGCACACATAGGTAAATAACAAAATTACCAACACTTAAGTGTTGCAAATTTGGTCTAGTTGAATGATATCTTGTTCAACGTCTAATAGTTTCAACTATATCTATACGAATTTATAACAATAGAAAACACGAAACTAAATTTCAAAACTAACATGTCATCAAATTATAAAAAATATCAAACATACAAAATAGTACATATCAAATTCTACAAAGCTCATTATGACAACTTCAAATTTCACTACTATAATATATTTAAAAACTTACAAACAACGAATACGACACTCGGACCAAACTACAAAACCACCATCAACCAACTCGGACAATGCATAATGATCATTTTGAGGCGCATCAAAAAGTGGCTCATCTAGATTAAAAACATCCTCTAGCCAAACAACCTTTCTCCATCTCCAACCTTTCTACCATGACAAATATTTTGCACTCCAAGATGTCATTTAGCTACTACTTCCTGTTTTCGTGACATAATTGCACCGCTCGTCTTTCAACCGTAGAGGATCCAATAACAATATTAGATGAAGTAGGGATATGGCTAGGATGGTGCTCGGTATGCAAACCAATTTCTGTTCCAGCGTCATCAAATTCGTTCCAATCTGACTAACATATTGGCTTATACATTGTCACATTTCAACTAGAGTTGAATTCATTATTCTACTTTCTTCATGCATTTCAATCTTCTATTGCATCTTCATTTTCCATCGCTTATCTTCATTCTATTTAGAATTGATAATTGCTTTTGAAGCTTGAGTGAGTTTTACGTGCTTCGCATTAGATGTAGAACTAATTGCACGTCAGTAGCTTCTTTTTTTTCATCATTTTCAAAAACTTCAGCAACGAATCGATATAAAAATTCATGAGGATGATATGGGTTCTAATAAGATAAATGGAATGATCTCGGAAACGGTCGATATAAAAATTTGTATGATAGATTTTAAGGGAATTTAAATTCAGGGGATGTGGATCTCTCCCAATATTTGTTTGTGTGTGTCTCTATCTGTATGTGTGCAGGCATGCAGGTTTTCACTTACAGTAGCAGGATACACAGCATTGGCGGTTAGAAAACTAGTGAAGACGGAAATATGCAGCCTTCCTTTCTTGCTTGCTGCTACTGTACTCGGTTACATTGTTGGTACTGGGTAATCTGCTTCTACTACAAATATATATCATAAAAATGTTTGTTTGATTTCTTGGTACAAAATATAACCCTGCAATTGTTATTTCTGATATTTAATGAAAGATCTGCGTTCATTTTGTACATTAAGGTTGCCATCAGGTGTAAAGAGAGTGTTCCATCCGATTAGCTGTTGTGCATTATCTGCTGATCTTGCAGCATGTGTGTATGGCTATTTTTCCCAGTCTGGACTTGATGTTGTTCTAAGTTCGTTACTGATTCCATATCATTATTGTTATTTACTTGTATTATGCAAATATTTTCTACTATAAAAACTCAGGATAAAATATCATCCTGTTCATACCATCCCGTTATTTGGGATAAGAATGTATGGAATATCAACATACTATCATAATGAATGCAACATATTACCACTGAAGCAATAAAAGCTGGGGATTTTAAACTCATTTACACAACTATCTATGCTAGCAATTTACATACGGAAAGATAACTGCTACTGTACAGAAATAATTGAAGAATCCAAACAATTTTCAGTTCCATGGCTGTTGATGGGTGATTTCAGTAACTCACTGTCTGCAGATGATGAACATGGGGACTGCCTATTCCATATCTTTAAATAAGAGCATTCATTAATTGTTTACTTAATTTAGGATAACTGGAATTAAAGCCAAATGGGCTTTAAACACACACGGAGGAAAAGAGGAATAGAAAACAATATTGACAAGATCTTGGTTAAAGAAGCATGTATACAGACATTTTCATACATGTTGGCTCTTTTCTTATATAAAATAGTTCAAGTGATCATAACTCTATACCGATACACCTTATTCAACATACTTACAAAACGACAAACTAGTCAAATATGACAATTCATGATGTTATTATCAAGAGCAATATGAAAATTGTATTTGAATTATTTTACAGCTACTACTTAGGAGTGATTATGGTTATATACTGCTTCATAAACTACAACAATGAAATTAATTTCAAAAGAGCAGAATAATCCAGACTTAAGAATGATACATACCTCTTAAAAGTAGAGAACGAATATAATAATATATTAGAGCCAGTTGATGAGAATTCTGAAGATTTATAACTTTATGACATGCATGTTGCAAGCAAGATATTAATATCAGACTCAACAAAAATATTAAAATACTGGAGTGGCAAAAATAAAAGCAAAAGTGCAATGCCCTGATTAATGATATAGGGGAGTCTATCTACTATCCAAATTTGCACCGCGGAGCTAATGTTAATAAGGCAGTAAATTTCTAATGCACAATATCTCTGTAGATGAAATTAAAAAGGAATCTTTCTTAGCACATGATGATAAGAGCTCGGTATGAATTCAAAATTCTTTAAACTACATTTGGAAAATATTCAATATGACTTAGCAAAAGTTGTTTAAGCAGAAAAATGTGGCCTACACATACATCTGTTGTCTGTTACCGTTCTATTTAAATTTTCCACACCATTTTAACAATAGCTGTGTTTTTATTTGATCATATCAAGTATGTAAATAATTGGCCATTATAAGTCAAAGTCTCATGTTTTTATTTGATCTGTGTTTTTAACAACGCCATTAGAACCGTCGACCACTATCTATGCATCATAATTTAATACTAGAAATAAATATATTTTTGCAGTCAAAGCCAAGATTCAAATTTACGATTTGATGTAGTTCTTTTTGAAACTTGGCGGTCAGAAAAATAAATAATGAACTCATTCAACGTGACAAGAGCTAGTTTAGTAATAAAAGTCTAATATTATTTCATTCAATGTGCTATGTTAGTTATGATAACGAATGTGCTTGATCGTATTACCATAGATATCTAGTTTAGTGAAAGTTTATCTTCATGACACAGAGCAGCGAAAAATGCGTACACTAAGTACAAATATCTGGTTATAAATTCAATGCATGAATACTTTTCTACTTACATATTTTTCTGCTGCGCACGAAAGCACCTCTTCGGTTTTCCTACTTGTGTGCGCTACTTTCCACGTCTTTGCTCGTGTAAGCTTGCGTTCTTTATTCTCCGCTTCCTACATGAATGTATATGAATTCTTTTGTAAATTATGCATTACCGTTAAGATTACGTGTACAATAATGACTACATACCAATTCTTCATAAAGTCGAGTATATGATTTTCTTTCCAAAGTATAAGTTATGGTATTTTTTTCCTCTACTTTTAGCATTTATTTTGCATTGTTTTCTTTTCTTATCAATGTACTCAATATCCATGAATTTCTCCCACTGGACTTTACCAATATCATTCGGACGATTGTCAATCGCAATGAGTCTAGATAAAAACTCTTTATCTTTCTTCAAATATTTGTCTCGTAGATTTGATTTTTCTGATCTAAAATATTGTGAAAAACCTTTCTCCAAAATAGATTGAGCAATAGTTGGATCCAGATTCATGCCAAACTCTTTCTACAATTCAATAATATCCAATCATGAAGAATAAATAAGAATAAGTAAATGGTAAAAAGAGAACAAAAATTTAACATGGTTCAACAAGTTGTTTATATCATGAAATGAAGTGAAATAAAATACCATAAGTGCTTTTCATAAATTATCCTTACAAAAGCCGTCTACCTTCCTCCAATTACCGTAACTAACAGGACTGTGCGCACGAATCAAAACCCCACAGCGGGAACTCCATTTTTTTGCATCTCTACCTTTAGCACCGCCCATTTCAAAAATTATTGAGTACTATTTATTTGTTGGTGGAGGAGGAACGTCTTCCTCTATGCTTTCTTGACATTGTGATGCATTGTTGCAACTGGTTGACATTCTGCCATATACACGTTAACTTGTGAATCATTTGATAAATCAAGTAATCATAGCATAAAAGGCTAGATAGTGTTTAATATATAACTATAAACAAGTAGATTATCTTTAGTGCAAAGATGGAAATCAATATAAAAACAACTAAGCATTAAGCATTGAATGGATTCAATACATCAAACAAAAAAAACATGTTTTACTACTGCAGAATTCAGATGTCAACATAGATTCAATACATCAAACACAAAACAAACAAAACATCACTAGTTAGAATCATATTTTTCTATCTAGATTCCATGCATTTCAACAATGTTAAGCTGTGTTGCTCATTCAAATTGGAGCGGAAGTTTGTTGGCATCTCATAGTCATTTGTTTCATCAGTCAAGTGCTTAGGCGAACGTCATACAGCAGACTAATCAGGATTTTGTATATCTTTATGTAAAAGATTTGGCTTACTTCAGACGCAAGAATGACAGACTCGTCATATTCTCCATTACTACTTTTAAGCTTTTTTAGATTTACCATTGGTAAATTAGAGTCCGAACAAATCTTACATCCATGTTTTTTGTTGGCGATATTTACCCAGTCGCAGTACAATACTACATGTTGAAAATCATAATAACCAACCTCAATGATTTCCTTGATACCACCATGCCAAGTAGTATCATCATCCATAGGATTAAAATCTTTTGCACTTGCGATAAACGTTGTAATTGCATCCATGCAAACACCACTATCATGTGTTGAATGAGTATTGTCGTTGTGTTAGGGAGAAAAAACATAACTATTGATCCTATATTTGAGATAAGTTTTAGCTTTCCACATTAGACCACTAACATAATACCATAACAATGAACTAATGCATTTTTCTTCCATTGACTTTTAAAACCACTAAAATATATTAAATAAAGTCATAATTTCGTAATAAAACTACTGTTTTGCTGAAGCCTAACAAACCTTGATGTGCAACCAATCAATGAATTCAGATTTTACAGTAACTTCTGCCTTTGTTTGAAGTCTATTTTTATTACGGTGAGCATCTTCTAATGACAATCGATACTCTATATAAAGTAAACATGTAATATATTAAGTAAATAGAAAGTAAATTTATAATTTGTAAAAAACACAAAATTATAATATTTATCTAGATCTGGTATATCCATTTAAAAAAGTATCCATCTTCGAATTTGTATGCGTTGTACGCCACTTAGCCTGATAGTTATACCATCAATAATAGAACGTTTGTATGTATCCTTGCCATTCTCATCCAAGAATGGTGCTTGTTTAGAGTTATGATTTCCAACACGTGGATCTAGCATGTGCTCCATCGTATACCTAACAGATTATGAAACAAAATATGCTTTGACCCTTCCGCATATCTTTTATTGCTTGGTATGTTTTTACACTCCTTCATAGCTCTAAGAAAACATAAAATAATGCATGTTTTTATATTATCATTGAATTATAATTCAGATTATAATTGTTGGAAAGAATATCTCACCTTTCAAATGGATACATCCATGTATAATTAACCGGTCCATAAAGTAATGTTTGATCAGCTAAATGCACCATTAGATGTATACTTATATCAAAAAACTGAGCGAGAATATAATTAACTAACACATATAATGCCTCCACAATCATATCGTTGGTAGCTTGGACATGCTCTCGAATCAAAACTTTTGAACAAATAATATTGAAGTACAAGCATACTTGCAAAATTGCATGCCTCAAGTCATTAAACTTTGGAAAGGCATGTTGAACCATGACAGGCAAAAAATGTTGGATACTAATATAATAGTCGTATGACTTTTAATATTCAAGCTAGGTGGTTAAATGCTCACTAAGTTGCCTAATTTAGTTCCAAAGCATGACGGAAGATTTACGTCTTTTAGAACTTGACAGCATTGAATCTTGTAAACTTTATCAAATGCAAATTTAGAGGATTGTTTGGTTCTATCGAATAATAAATTAATAAAATACTCTGCTCCATACTTCTCAGTATGCATCAGCCTATTGTATGTGCACTTTATGGCCACTCCAATACATTAAGGGAAAAAGAATTGACTTTTTATACCATGCTGATATTACACCATCGTCGTTCTCATTTACAAGGGGTTCATCATGATCAAAATCATTCCTATACGCTTCTCTTTTCTATTCAATTTATCGGGTGTGTATTTGATATGAGCAATCTTCTTTAAAAGAGCCGATCCTGTGAGTCGTGTTGGAGGTTCCTTATACTCTATATCTTTATGTCATCCATGTTTTTGTGCTCTATATGGATGACCATTATTCAGAGATCTTCTGTACTTCGTATATACAATCTTATTACCAACGTGTTCCGCCCAGTTCCCTGTAGCACAAATAGGGCATGATTTATAAACACGAGTCACATAACCCGATTGATTCCTAAATGCGGGTGATCATGAATTCCTCACAATAGCATTGTTTTCAACGTGAAATACTCTTTCTTGTCCATATGAAATCCAGGTACTCCTATTGTCTAAAGTTGCTTCAACTCATCCACAAAGGGTTCTAAATATACATCAATATCTTGACTTGTGCTTTAGGTCCAGGAATTAATAAACACAACATTTGAAATTTTGATTTCATGCACAATGAAGGAGGTAAATTATAAGGAACTATATACACAGGCCAACAACTATAATAGTTAGATTGGATTGTATTAGGATTGAACTCGTTGGTAGCAATTCCAAGCCAAACATTTCGAGCATTGTTAGCAAACTCTGGCCACTTATTCTTAAGCTATCTCCATTCAGCTGAGTCGATAAGATGATGCATGGAATTCCAAAAAGTTTTTGCTTTACTATGCCATAACATTTTTTGAGCTATCCATGGTATGGGGTACAATCTAGTTAATTTAGGAATTAATGGAAAATATTTTAGAACTTTTCTTGGTTGAATTGTGACTTTTATAATTTCACCTTCATCTTTAACTTTAAATCTCGAAGTATGGCAACGAGGACACTCAACGGCATCTTTATTCTCCTTCCAAAATAATACGCAATCATTTTCATAAGCATGTATGCACTCTACATTCATTCCCAAATCCTTTAATATTTGTTTCGGTATGGGGTATTTATCCGGTGGTGTATTTTCATTTGGAAGCCACATTTTCAATCTCTTCAACAACTCGGTCACACTGTTTCTTGACCAATTGTATTCTTTTTTCAATTTATGTTGCTCTATAAGGATGCTTAACATTGTAAGACCATCTTCACAAGAAGAATATAGTTTTTCATTTTCTTTTCTTTTGTATTCGTGGTACTTTCTTCCCTGATAACCATGATCGGTACCGTGAATGCTATCGTACATAGCATATGCATTGTCAACAAGGTTTCCAAGAGCACCTTCTACATGGTTTTCCACTTGAATTTGATGAGAGATGTAAACCTCATTGGCAGTAACATTTGGTGTAGGATTGATTACTGCATCTATGTCGTTACTCTCACCATGAAAAACAACTCATCATATATTGGATCCATACCATAAATGATTAAGTGTTTCTGAAGGATAGTTTTCTTTTGAATTTCTACACTTTTTGCAAGAACAACTGCACATTTCAAAGTCAGATGGTGTATGATGCTTTGCGAAGTTTATAAAATGTTGAACCCTCTGTATATACTCATCGGTGTTCCTACATCGACTCTAATCCACTCTCTCAAAGTAGATAATGACATTAGCGAGAACTTTTATCTCTTCCTATCATTTCATATAAACACAAAAAATGAACTTGTGTAAATATCTCATTCCAACACCTACAACCTAAAGAGCTCCTAGCGGACCACCTGTATAAGTCTCTAATATCAAATTATAGTTTATTAATTTGTGTAGTATTTTTCTTCCATAGAGGTACGTTATTGGTTTTCGAAAAATATTCATAGAATTTTTTAAATTTTAAAATCTTGTCTCCACCCATCAGTTTATTACCCATATCAAGTCTACTATAACTCAAACATGGGCTTAGTTTAAAATATTTACACCAATATGGGATCAATACATAGATAAAGAATCGGTAAGCAGATATGATTTTAAATTTAAAACTTGTTTGTTATCAATAAAAAGTATTTTATGATAAAATCTTATTTTACATGTAATTTTGCGTATTAGGGTGTATTTATGAATACTGATCATTGTTATTTCCAGTGGGTGCTCTAAAGCCAACATATGTAGTTATTTTCTGGTACATGTGTGCATGGTTAGGCCTAAAGTACCTTTTAAAAGTGATGAGATGATGGAGCCTGCTATTGGTATTTCTAGTTCCTATTACTTCAGCATTCATTTGTGAAGGTTAGTTATACATGATTTATTAACAATGTTGCATTCAACTTTACTATTCTTTCGAGATGTGCTAATAATATTTTAGCTAAAATTCATAAAAATTAGGGTAAATATTTGTGAAAGAGCCTGTTGGGAAGATGACTACGAAGTTTACAATGTATATATCGAAATTATCAACTGCGTTTAAATCCAGTTAGTACTTTATATATTTCGACATAGGAATGTAATCAAGTTAACACTATGATACCATAAGTTCAATGTTTTAGGATTTCAATAGGGAAAAAAACTCTTTATGGAGTTCTAACAATTTATGATATACATAAGCATGATATTTAGCAATGCCTAAGAAATGTGGGGTCATGGCCCAAGTACTTTCCCAGTTTATATTCTTTTTTTTGTAATGTTTACTTTTTAATCAAAGAAATCGATATGTTTGCTTAATAAATCTTTGTGTGAAAAAGCCGAAAGTAACTAGTTTTTGGCATAACGTTAAAGTAAAGCTTCTAGTTTTGCATATAGTTTTTAAGAAAGGAGCTTTTGTACTTGAAAAAAATGAGCAAAATAAATACAATAACGAATGCATGCGAAATAGAAATTTGAAGAATGAATAGTTTTAGAAAAAGTATTTATTGATATAGATAGTATAATAAAATCTTTGTCTTATTGCCAAGATTTCGGGTACTCCAAATGTCTTTCTGTCAAGAATTTGTTCCGTATTTTTCATCTTACCTTCTTGTTTTTATTTTCTTTGTGACCTGGCCATGAGTATCAGGTGGACAAAGTAATGATATTACTAGAGAAATTCACACTAAGTCTGTTTTAGCTATGCTATGTTATTTATTCAATTTGTTTTCTATTGTTTGTTTTCATTTGGGTACTGGGTTGCACGAAGTAATTGATTGATGATTGATTTTCCAGAGCTGGCTTGATGGAGCTATCCTTTAATCAGTATGTGCTCCAACATTAAATTATTATTTTGTGCAGGAATATATATTAATGTGTTATCACATTTTCATTACACTACTTTTAAAGAACTAAAAGTTTTTGGCTATAGATTATTAAAAGGTTTGCTTGCAAATATTTCAGTTGTAAATTGTTCTATGGTTTGCCAACATATGCTCCTATAGTTATACAGATGTAGGAGCGTATACAAGTAAAATATAGGAGCACAACATCAACTCTTTGTTTCTCATCATGTTTGAATCAACATTTACTTAAACCAACCATTTGTATGTAAATACGTATTTGAACCTTTTGTTGTTTTCTTGTGTGAACAATTTAATTCCTTCTATTGTGCCCGTCTAGCATGTCTAAACTAGATACTGTTGGTATATCTCTATTTTCTATATTTTGCTTCTTCAAGTTGTTAGTTGAAAGTGAGAAATATTATTATTATTATTTTGAATGAAGATAAATGGGCTAATCCCAAATACTTACAAGTAGTATCGAATCTTAAAATCTCAAAATGATATCTCAGTATATGTCTATAGTTAATATTTTAACATCTTCGATGTTAAAATGTGCGTCTGAAAATATGTGTATTAATAGGGCTTAAAATTTTCTTTTCCACGAGTTTAAGAAAATACCAAAAAGATACAATGCAAGTTTTTTGGTTCATAATAACCATTTCATATTTAAACATCCAAACATGGAATGCATACTTGAAGCAATCAAAAATCCAAATCTCATATGCATATTCATTGTAAATACAAGAGAAAAGAATAGTTCATAATGATCATCAAGGATGAGCCAAATTATTGGAGACTACAGTGAAAGAAAAGATGAATGTTAAGGAACAATGCATGATTCTAACATTTGTTGAATCATCTCTAACTGGACTTAATGAACAGAGATGAGTAATGTTCTAATATCAGCCCCATTAATACACACAATCTGGTTTATCAAGAAAATGGCCAAATAAATAATAAGCAAGCTGAAATAAGGGAAATAATTTTCTAATAAAACTTAGCTTATATCCAAAATCAAGCAAAGTGCAAACTCCACTTGACTAACAAATGATCGAGCAAAGGGAACCAAAACCAATACAATGACACAAAACAAGCTCTTATAATTAAAAATACATTGCCTTATCACATGAAACTAGCAAATAATTATCAAATACATAGCAAAAGATCCACTGTTTGACAACAACGAGTTTTTAATTTATATAAGTCTTTGTAAATATACACCTAATACAAACATAGTATGAAAATTTCAAGCCTGTTGCACTTACAAACCTATAAATACATCGGTTCTAAAATAACCCATTGTCCTAACATTAAACTTTCAAAATTTTCATCTAGTATATCAAGCATTTATAACATAAGGAAGATCACCGAGTGTGACAATTTCAAGCGACGAGTCGATTGGATTGAATAAGACCGCTATAGTCACTGCTTGTTATTCAGTTGCCAAGTACAACTTATAATTATAAGCTCTTGATAATTCCAACTTGAAAAAAGCAGAACAAAAAAATCACTCATTATAATTATCAATTACTAAAATAAGGTTTCATGAGAGAAGAAATTAGAGTGCCACATAACAAGTGGGAAGTTATTCATCAAAGGCAGCAATTTAGCAGCAGACAACAAATATTGATGTTGAATAGTCATTTGATATGCCAAAAGATGTAATAACCGAAATAATTACTAGACAATTTTAGGGGGGACTTCTTATTTTAACTATGCCTAAAATTGTGATTAGTGAAGCTGAAGCTAAAACAGTCGCAAAAGAAAAGACCTTATCCAATGAAACAATAAAAGACAAATACCAAGGCAATATGCAACGAAAGAGGAAGAGCTGAAGCAAGATGAATAAAAATACGAACAAGAGCCGAGTCAAGAGATATGTTATACAAAATACGATGGCTAAATTATTCAAATTTGTCCAATGTAACTAATAATAATTGTTCAATTGGAACTAATGAGCCAACCGTACATAATCCTTCAATTCATATGTAAGAAATTGTATGAATTTGAAAAAATGTTCATACCTGAGTAGACGATGGTGGAAAAGCTAAACCCTAGATTTGTAGTACGCAAACCAAATCTTCCATCATCTTTGTCAATTTGACAGGACAAAGGAAGGAAGCAGGGGTAGAAGACGGAGGCGGTGGCAGACGGTGGAGGCAGTGGCAGACAGTGGAGGCGGTGGTAGACAGAACGAACAAAACGTGAGAGAGTGAAAAATGATTATCATGAGAAATGAGATAATGAGTGATAAAAGATAAATTTCCAATCTTATCCATACTATTTTAATCATTTACGTAATTACCATATTTACTAACGGTAATGTAACAACTCAAGATTTTTGCATATAATTTAAACTTGACTTTATTTTATTTTTAAATTATTTTAAACTTGTTTTATTTCAAACATTTCATCTTAAAATATAAATTTTGATTATTATATGAATTATAATTTCAAACTGGTATTAATTGAATATTTTCCTGAAAAATGGATTTGTGGTCAAAACTGGTCAAACTTTGACTTTTAAATTTTAAATTTAAATATTTGAATTCTTAAATTTTACCTTTTAGTATGAAATTAGATTTAATAACATGAATACTGCTTTTCATTTCGCTGAAAACGGATTTAAATTGTGAAAGTTATATTGTTTTCAATATTATGTGTATACTGAGTTATTTAACAATATTCTTTGTTTTAATTTATAAATGACATCTTTGTTTGATATATCTTATTCTAATTTGTGTATTTATTTTTTATTATATATATTTTGACTTTTAAATATTTTTAAAGTGATTATAAAAATTTTCTAAAGCTTATTGAATTTATTTCCAAATTTTAAAGCCTAGTTTCCATTTTTCAGCTATTTTCTTTATTTAAATTTAAAATATATATATTCATTTGTGAATGCATTTTATTTTTATGTTATTTTACTTGTTATAAATATATTTACAAGTCCATATAAATTTCCCAAAGTTCATTCTGTTTATTTTCCATTTTTCTAGACCAGTTTGCAATTTTGTGCTATTTTCTTATTTTAACCTTGTATAAATAATAAATATTTATATATATTTTATATTTTCTTATATTTTTGAATTTTTTACTGAAATTATTATTATTTTCAGTAATATAAATTTATATAAATAAATAAAAGAAATTTGAAAGGTTTTGTGACTCTTTAGTTACTTGAGACTCTTTGTTTTCCCGCCTTTTCATTTTCTTAACTCTTGCATTGATGTTTCATTGGCCGACTTTCTCATTTGTTCGGAAGCATATCTTTCTCATTTTTCATGTATACAATCTTTCTCATCTCCAAAAAATAGCCGGCCATCATTCTCTTGCAAAATAATTTGGTAAAGACTCCTTTTCTTTTTCATGTTTCTTTGTTTTCTCCTTTGTTTTACATGGATTTCCTTGCCTTCATCCCCTTCTTTGGATCGGCCTGCCTTCATCCACCACATAGGCCGCCTCCACCACCATCCCCTCTGACCAACACCTCCTCCAGCCCCTTCCCATGCCATAGCTGAGCCCTTTGTGATGAAGAACCACCATAGTTTTGAGCAACATCTCATATATATGCAAGCAGAGCACACCTAGGCCTAGCACCACCTCTTTCAACCATCTAGGCTGACCAACCACCACCACCACTGGCCTGATCTCGACCTAACACACCTCTGCACACCCTCACCTGACCATACCTGAAGTGGCCATCCCCTCCATGCCTTGGCCGAGCCATAAGATGCCTTGAAACCCTTGCTTTTGCCTTGTAACATTAGCCTCTTGCCTCACAAACTTGTGCGCCACTTTCTCTAGGCTAGGCCGACCCATTTCAATCCATAACCTGATCCAAATACATGCTTTGGCCGTGCAAACCTGATCCATAACTAAAGCATATGATGTTGAAAGCAAGTGCAAGGTCTTTGGAGATGATTTATGCATTCATTCCTAGCATTGTTTATGTGTATTTGTGTTGTTTTCACCACTACCCACCTTTGCACCATCAACAACCAAGTGTAGGCCGACCATACCCAACCAAAACCTGATCCAAATCTTGCCTTAGACCTGTAGTACACCTTATGTCTGAACTTGAAGGTTGTTGGAAGCAAGTGCAAAACAATCCTGCTTTGATTCGTGCAGTTAATTCTATCTTATTCTATCGTATTTTGCATTAGAAAACTTATGTTATTATTATTGTTTTGTGTGACTTGTATTCAAGGGATTTGATACTTTGGCTCTTCCACTCATCTCTATGTCGTGTTATCGTGCTTGTGTGGTTCCCTTTCATGCATTCATCGTTGTGTCTCCAGCTTAAACCTGTGAGTAATTCTCACCAGACAATTTGTACTTACATTATTTGCATTAGAAGCTTATTATTGCTCCTGTTCTCACCGTTATGAATGGAAGTGAAGGATTATCGGTTTATACCGATGCCAGTCGAGAAGGTTTAGGTGCTATCTTGATGCATGATGGGAAGGTCATTGCTTATGCCAATCATTAATTGAACCCCAAGAAGCCAACAATGCCACTTATGATTTGGAATTTCTTGCTGCATTGTTTGCTTTGAAGTTATGGAGGCATCATCTTTTGGTAACCAAGTTTGAGCATTTTATAGATCATCAGTCTCTTAAGTATATTTTCACCCAAAAGGATTTGAACCAGAGGCAGGTTAGATGGCTTGAGTTCTTATCATCTTATGATCTCAAAATAAACTACACTCTTGGGAAAGCTAATGTTATGGTCGATGCCGTAAATTGGAAGAGAGACATGTTATGTCATATTGTAGCCTTCTTCGTTTCTTATGGATCATATTGCAACCAACTAGGATGAAGATGAGATGCGTAAGCTTATGAAGGAAAATATTTGGAATAGGGAAGGTGATAACTAGAGTGAGTTAGGAGTACAAATTGATCAAAATGGAGTTTTGAGGATTAATAACCGAATTTGTGTTTTGAATGTCGATGGATTAAGGCAAGAGGTTCTTAGGGAGAATCATCAGTCTAGACTCTCTATCCATCCAAGTGTCATGAAGATGTTTCAAAATATGAAGAGGCTGAATTGGTGGAGTGGTATGAAGCGAGATATCTCCATTTATATTATTAGATGTGGCACTTGTCAACAGGTCAAGGCTGATCACCAGAAGACCGTCGGATTGCTGTAGTCCCTTGAGATTCCCATTCGAAAGTGGGATAAGGTTTATATGGAATTTATTGATGGATTATCATGGACTAGAAGGGGTAATGAGAGTATTTTGATAGTTGTCGATTGATTGACCAAGTCCGCTCATTTTAGTCTGGTCAAGTTGAATCGATCAACTTCGAGCTAGCTGAGGTTTATACGAGAGAGATTGTCCAATTTCATGGTGTTCCGTCTAGCATTGTTTGTGATCATGATCCTATCTTTCCTAGCAAGTTCTAGAAAGATTTTCAGGAAGCTTTGGGTACCCTTTTGAACCTTAGTATTGGTTACCATCCCCAGACTGATGGTCGGATGGAAATGATGAATCGGATTCAAGAAGATCTTCTTCGTGCCCGTGTTCTTGATTATGGAGGATCTTGGGAAGATCATCCCCATCTCATTTAATTTACCTATAATAACAGTTATCGGGTGTAACCTTATTTTGAATTTAAATCATCTTTAGCTTCAATCAATTTAATCGTATTATTTTGAATTCAGGCAAATCGAGATGTCTGCATTTGCCGCTCTTTACAGACGAATTTGCAAATCTTCATCTTGCTGAATTGAATCCGGTGATCGTTTGGTTCTTGGGCTGATATGATTCTGGAAGCATCCGAGAAGGCTGAGGAGATTAGAAGGAAGATGAGAATTGCTCAGGATAGGCAGGAGAAGTATGCTAATAGATGGAGAAGGGATTTGGAATTTTCAGTGAGTGATCAGGTCTTTCTTAAGATCTCGCCATTGAAGAATGTTATTCGCTTTGATTGGAGAGGGAAGTTTGCTCCTAGGCTCATTGGTCCTTTCCGCTTCCGAGAAAGAGTTGGTCCTTTAGCTTATAGAGTAGATTTTCTAAAGAAACTATCGGGTGTGCATGATGTGTTTCATGTATCTCACCTTCGCAAATACCTTCATGGTCCTTCTTGGATTGTTCAGTCTGCATTATTAGAGAATTTGGATGTCGAGCCAAATCTTGCTATCAAGAGGATGCCACTTCGTATTATCGACGGTGGTATGAAGCATCTTATGAGGAAATCTATAAGTCTGGTCAAGGTATAGTGAAGTACAGATGATCGGGATTGCACCTGGGAAACTGAGGAATCCATGCATCCTTCGAACCCTGAATTGTTTTTCTTAGGTACTATTCTTTTGTATTTGTCTTATATTTCTATTTGCTTCTGTCTCTTATCTCGTTCCATTTTGGGGATGAAAAGTTTTAAGTGGGGGAGAGTGTAAGGACCCATAAATTTTAACTATTTAAATAATGTAATTAACTAAAATTTCCATGACAATAAACAATAAAAAATTTGCAACAAAATTTGATATTTTGGATGCGTCTATCTAAACATAGCAAGTGGTAGATTTTATCGAGAAAATTTGTAAGTTTGTTTGGTTGTGAAATTTCAATTTGTAATTTAAATCAGTTGAAACTTACTAGAAATTAAACATTTTTGAAATCTAAATATTTTTACATAAGAAAAATGTAAATCATTTCCTAAGTAAGAAGTCATATTTCATTTTGCCAAACTTGGACTGCTGTAGCCTCGTTTATCTTATTTCCGACGGTTTAGCAGCATTTCTGCAGCGAATATGGATTTTTGATAGGTGGGTTGTGTCACTTATATTGTGTACCATCTTGTTCATCTCATCAAGTTGATCTCTATAGTATATTCATTTGTGCATTTCAAGGTCCGATATATGGTGAAGTCTACGAAACGTTAGCCGTATCGGTACCCATTTTGAGCGTTTTGGGCTTTCTATGTCCTTTCAATTGTCCACCATGAGAAAACTAACAGCCATTAACTTTTATTATTCCAAGAATTCAGCTATTGACTTTCACTATTCCCAATTATTTCAATATATAGGTAGTTTGTCCTTTCATTCTCTCCCCTTCTCTTTATTTCGGTTCGAGCTATTGGAAAATAAAATAAAAATATAAAGACATATATATATGTTTTATGAACCCTCTACCTACCTCCATGCCGAACAACCCACTGCCTTTCGCCTTGCTCCTCTTGGCAACAACCCCTAGCCTGACCATTTCCTCCTTTCTCCACTGCCAATCCAACCATCTTTAGCCACCCAGCCCTTCCCTACTGTCCATTCCACTGCACGCCCGCCTCCTATGCTAAAACTTCCCATAGTCGGGCACTTGAACCTCCCTGAACCACCTTCTACCTCAGCCTCTCCACTGGACGACACAGCCGGCAACCCCACCCTCGCACCCATCTCTAGCCTTGTTTCTTCCGCTTCCACGAACCCAGTACATAACCAGCAACTCCTCCACTTTGCCAGCCGCATCCTCCACCCAGAACACCACAACCACCTTGCTTCCCACGGCCTGCGCCAATTCCGGCGATCCAGACCCCAATTTCTAGACCCGGACACGCAGCCAGTCTCCCCTCTTCCTTGCCGAGCAGTAGCCTTCTCTTTTCTAAATAAAAAAAGTACGTGTATATAATATATATACATATATATTTTGTTTCCATCAATCTCAAGATAGCTTTGATTTGTTTTATCGACTTCAAGTTCCTAATCGTGTTTTGTTCGTCGTTGTCCGGAGATTACAACAGAATTTTCTAGCTTTGTTGCGTATTCATGTGCATGTCCATGCCACTTTCTTTGCTGTCATTGTTTACATAGCCTCGAAAGGTGGGCGATCACACACAATTAATATTCATATGTTAGTTAATTTATTTCACATGAAATGACGATTGAAATATGTTGTTAAATTTGAATTGATTAGTGCTTAATTATTGAGTATGATACGTTACTATTTTAAATTGTTCGCCTGTTAATTGATATATGACACCAACTACATGAATGTATGTGTGTGTTTGTGTATATATATATATATATATATATATTATATTTTGAATCGTTAATTATAATAAACGGTTGCAATTGGTATATTTTGCTATTTTATGTTATTATTCTATTGTTCTCACACTGTAAGTTCCCTTATAGTTAGAAAAATCACCATGGGTTGAAATGATACATACTCAAATGATCTTGTAGATTAGGAAAACCATTATGGGTTGAAATGATAAACCCAAGCGATTTTACTAATTTTAAAATTTTGGGATTACGGATTGAAATGATATATACCTGTAAAATTTAAACTATTGCATATTGAAATGATAAATATCCGTATCACTTGACCATAGAATAGAAAATGATATACGGACACCGTTGGTCTATTTTTACAAAATTTCCAAATTTTTGAGAAAAGAAAAATATATGTGTTTTGATTTTTAATATAATATAAAGATTTTATTTTAAATTTTGATATGTGTATAAATTAGATTTTTAAATTATACATTTGGAAATTCTAAATTCTAAATTCTAAATTCTAAATTCTAAATTAGGTTTTGAAAATGTAAATTTTAAGATTTTACTTATAACTTTATTATTTTTAAATATGTAAAATAAGATTTAATTTAATAAAAATATTAATATAATAAATTTATTTTAATAAAATCTAATATAACTAATATATATAAAATATGTTTAGAATATTTATTTAAAATTTACATTAATATTTTGATATAGATTTTGTTAATAAATAAAGGTTGAAAAAAATTAGAGTTGATTTGTAATTTAATTTGTTAAGAATTGAATTTGAATAAGAATTGATATGAACTTACTGATTTTGAGATTTTAAAGGATTTTATAACTTTATAACTTGATTTTGATTAAAGGTGATTAAATGAATATTTTAAAAATTAAATAAAATTGAAATTGAATGTTAAATTTGAATATTTAATTTTGATTTAAATTTGTAATTTGAGATTTTGTTTACAAAAAGTGGTTAAGTGAATATTTTAGAATTAAATAAAAAATTGAAGTTGAATTTTTAATTTTGATTTAAACTTGTGATTTGAGATTTTATTTAAATGTTTATAAAGTTATTTTATAAAATGACCACAGTGTGAAATAAACGTTTGGTTATTGAAGAGACTGTGATCGTATATTGTCATACTCTCTGCCAATATCGAAAATCACTTTAACAACTGTGCGTGTGATGGAGAATTTAGAAAGAAGTAGGATGGTTTGGCGAACGCTACTGTGTGAGATATGAACGCAACCCTGACCCCCTTGGGTCATGATATGACTAAAACAAGAGCTATACTTAGGCCAAGTAAGGTCGTACCTCCAATCGAGCATGCTTCTTTTAAACCATATCCATTACCTTGTGATTTGATTGGTACGCACCTTTGATTATGGGAGTGTTTCTCGAGGTGGGCGGTAGTAGCTGCTATATGTTACTACCAGCCCGAATCTGCAAACGGTAGTATCCTACCTTGGGCATTGCCTCATGTGTCTTTTCATATGCCTTATCGTGCCCATTACGGGTTTGTTTTATGTTGTACCTATGGATTTCTTCCTACTAGCCCACTGGTTTGGTGGAGCTTACAGTACTGCATAGACTACAACTTTTGTATAAAATGTATTAAGGGGGATATGGGTAACGCCTTAATGCTATTTTAATATTTTACTTTACTGTAGACATTATCTATGTAGTGTATTGTACTATGTATGTAGATAGTTCCATGGATCCTTAAAGGATGGAATCCCAAACATCCTTTGAGTTATTTTGCATTTCATTTTGACATTTCACTTAAGTAGATTTACTTGCATAAGAATGTTAATCCTGACTCAAATTTTTTGTGTTTTGCTTTATGCTCAGATCAGCCTGAGTATCACAATGTTTGAGACTCACCTTTGGAGCTTGGAGCTTTGCTTGGAGATCTATCTTTTTCTATTCAGCTTTTCAGTGATTCCAGTTATTTCTAGTTATTTATGTTTAGACTTGTCGTTTGCTTTTGTATTGGAGACTTCTTTGTATTTTTAGATTTCTATTGTATTTTGCTTTAGACTCTGATGTTTCTGTAGTAGCTTCATGAACTGCTATTTGTCTATTCCACTGCGTATTGTTGTATTACTGTGTGTCCATGATTCTGTGATTAATTTATTCACTATATATGCTAAGTTTTGCCAATATGAATAACAATCTGTTGATTTGAGCAATTCAAGTCTGACAAGTGCGGATTATTGTCGATTTGAATGGTTCAAAATTGCGGGCCGTTACACTATTCGAATATTAACATTCGTATATCACTTAGCTGGTGATGTAACATTTTAGAAAAATTTATTGCTTGCTTGGTTTCAATAAAATCTAATTTTACTTTATTAACTATTACCCGGTTGTGACTATTATTTGCATTAGTTCTCTTCGTCAAAACTATGTCACTTTGGACTTATGGAATCCGGTAATGGTCAAAATTCCAATACCATCCACATTCAGCTCTGTAGTCCAAACACAAAGTCCTTTATTCAATAATAACAAATATCATTAACCAAAATTCTCTAGCCAGAGACTTTAACTTTGAGTTGATTTCAGCTGACCTGATACTGACCTCATATAACCAAGAAGATGAATCTTCTCTTAAATAGTGTTTCACTTCCAATGCTTCACTTGACCTAACAATAGTCATTTGATGACCGCCATGCCACGATGTAATTATAATCAAAGCAGAATTTTCACACTGCAAATCAACAATAATCTTAAGTTAAGAGAACTATATACTTTTGTCAAATCGATATTTTCAGTTCGACCTTAGATATATTAATCAACAAAAAACTATCGAGTTTGTCATTCCATAGTTATCTAATAAATTTCACTACATAACCCCTTAGTTCCCCCAGCAGACATGAGTAATACACTTCTCAACATTTAGAGAGCGTTACATACTCTAGTCTCAACGGATGCATCGATATCTAGTCTCGATACATCTTGACTAGGAATATCCAAAACAATATATTTATTTTCATTGCGAAAAATTACTCATGGATCACAACATTTTGTAACTACTATCACAAAACATATAATTTATGGATTTTCTATTAAATATACTTTTAATTAAATTAATTAATATAACACTATATCATGTATATAATAAGAAGAAAACACATTTTATTTCGAACGAGATTGGTTAGCGAGTTAGATATATGTAACAAGTTACATAATTTCCCTTAGGGCATAACCCTAACTCTATCAGTTATGACATATAAATGAGATTTAAAACATACTAATTTGTATACATAATTCATATCAATTGGCTATTGTTTTTTTAATTACTAACTAAATTAAATATGTGGTAACATTATCGCACAAATAATGGCTTAGGTATAATGTATATGGATCTTTAAAGATAACATCACCACCTTCAAATGTTTTAAACATAGCATATATATATGAAAAACATAAGATTACCTTAAATGAACTTTCCACTCATTACATGGTTATCTATATTTGTCTCTTAGGATTCTAATATGTCGCCCAAACTTGTAAGACATCGAGTTCTACCATCAATTGAGAGTTGTGTTTGCGCAAAAAATGGGCAAACACCCCAAAGTCGTATGATTTAGTTGATTATATGTTGTTCTTAGTGATTTGGGTGATTTATGCAAATATATAAAAAGCAGGGACTAAACTGTAAAAGACACACAGATTTATAGTGGTTCGGCCAGAACGTGCCTACGTCCACTTTATATGTTATTCTCCTTTTTCTCTTCAGATTACAAGTACAAAGCTTTAATTACAAGTATCTAAAGTTGTTTGAGAGTTCCTTCCAGGCTTGAGCTCTCAAACTTCTCCCCCATTGTTGTACCTCTGCCCCTCTATTTATAGAGTCAGGCTGGGGGCAGGGGTCTTGGATGTTTATAGCTGGTAGGCCTGGGCTGATGCAATCTGGACTGGCAACTTTCTGGTTCGGCGAAGCTTTGGTTCGGCCATGCTTGGAGAAGGTTGGATCGGTGGAAGGAGAGTGTCGGTCCGGTGGTAGGTTGAATGGTGGTCCGGTGGTCACCTGGTTCGGTTGTTTGGTGGAGGATGGTTGATCCGGTGAGGCTATACTCGACATTTTGGTCCGGCATTGGTTGTGTGGTGTTGGACCGGATGGACGCTATGCCGAATGAGCTTGTATATTAGGGGTGCCGAATGTCCTTAGGCATGGATTGCCGAATGAGTCATATATTAGGAGTGCCGAATGACCTTAGGCATGGATTGCCGAATGAGTCTGTATGCTCGCATAGCCGAATGAATATGAGAGTATAAGGCCGAATGGACTTTGTATTCGGATCTTGAGTGGAACTCTGGACTTAGGTACGCTTGCTGGTTGCTTCTTCTTAGCTCGATCGTGGTGGAGACGCGCTCAACATTGATATTCCAGTTTTGTCCAAAAAATGGGATAACACTTTGCCCCCCAAAATATGCCTTGCGGTAGGAAGGCGTGTTTTGTAATGCCATGAGCTGGATGTTCGTATCTTGTTGACAACCTGTAAAGAGCTTGATATTTTATATGGCCCCAAATGACGACCGTTCGGGATCGAGCTATTTGGGATGAAGCGCGGCCGTTCATGGTCAAGCGCCTAACTTCAAATGACGATCGTTCGTGATCAAGTCATTTGAGGTGAAGTGCGACCTTGCGCGGTCAAGCGCATAAATCCGTGCGTCGATCGTTTGGGATCGAGTCATCTGCAGTGAAATGTGACCGTTCAAGGTCAAGCGCTTTACTTCAAATGACGACCGTTCGGGATCGAGTCATTCGAGCTAAAGTGCGACAGTGCGCGGTCGAGTGGGGACCGTTCAAGGTCAAGCGCTTAACTTCAAATGACGATCGTTCGTGATCGAGTCATTCGAGGTAAAGTGCGACAGTGAGCGGTCAAGTGGTGGTCCTCAAATGACGACCGTACGCGATCAAGCCATTTGAGGTAAGGCATAACAGTCAGTGATCAGGTGGCTTACCTCAAATGACGACCGTTCGCGATCGAGCCATTTGAGGTAAGGTGAGTTGTGCCGTTCGAGGCGAGTTGTGCCGTTCGAGGCGAGTTTGTGACCGTTCGCGGTCGGGTGCCGTTCGAGGCGAGTTGTGACTGTTCGAAGTCGGGTGCCGTTCGAGGCGAATTGTGACTGTTCGAAGTCGGGTGCCGTTCGAGGCGAATTGTGACTGTTCGAAGTCGGGTGCCGTTCGAGGCGAATGAGTGTGCCCGGGGGAGACTTAATATTATCAGTGTTGGAGTCATTGTTTGGGGGAATTTTTCGAATCAAAGACTTCGGCAGTTCGTTGCCATGCAATAGGTGCTCGTGGACCGTTCGCGATCCAACGGGCATACAAGTAAATAATTTTTTCATAGAATTGTAAATGTTAAAGCAATAGTACCTTACAGCAGAAATGTCCAAACAAGAAGAATTCAAATGTTCAAATCGAAACAAAAGCAAAGCAAGGATGTCAAAGTGTAAGTTCCCACTCCGAAGCAGTCAATGATCATTCAGAGCATGCCTGGAGATCGTTCGCGATCTCGTACATGTGTAAACGATTTAATTGCGTTAGTGGAAGCTTACGACCTGTTCATCGTTATTTTAATCAAGCAATCAATGGATAATCAAATGGTGCCTTGATCCCGGGTCACCTCTAGCTGACGTAGAGGGCGGTCGCTCTGGCTCCACCGCTGGAGTTCGCCTCCTCACATACTGAAGGAGCATACCGTTCCTGATATGCCCTTCTACCTCGTCCTTCAAATGCCTACAATCATTAGTGTTATGACCATTCAATTCATGAAATACACAAAACTTATCTGATTTTCTTTCGTCAGAGGTTGGATCCCTTCGCATTGATCTACGATACGGAACCTGCCCCTTGGTATCCTGGTAAATCCGTTCCAAACTCTCATTCAGCTCTGAATAGATGGTGAAACGTGGTTCTCTTCGTAGCCAATCATTATCCTCAGCCTTTCGTTTTCCTTTGCTAGTCTCCGCACCCTTTCCAGGTGGGTTTCCGCTCTTGATTACGTAAACGTCATCTTCTTCCTCTCTTTCTGCACTAGCATCTTCCAAACGCAGAAACTTTTCAGCCTCATGATAGAACTCTCCCAGATTCATAGGCGGGTCCTTGGTTAATGAATTCTTGAACTCTGTATTACCAGCTATTCCAGATACAGCCGCCATCATGACCATAGATGGATCTGGTCGATCCACTGATGCTGCCGCCGCATTAAATCGCGTTAGAAAGCTCCTCAAAGTCTCTCCAGTTTTCTGTTTCAAGGTTGCCAAAGTCATCACATTCTTGGGTCTCGCAATATGAACCCTGAATTGCCTCATGAATCTCTCAGTTAAATCTGCCCATGTTCCTATGGAGCCGCTCTCCAGTTGCCTAAACCATAACGCTGCAATGTCCGTCAAATATAGTGGAAAGCACCGGGCCATAACCTCCTCTGATGCCCCCAGCACTTCCATATGTCTCATATACTTCGTTAGATGGACCGTGGGGTCCGTTTTCCCATTATACGTGTCCAATGATGGTAGCTTGAATTCTGGTGGGTTCCTAGCCATCCTAATCGCAGAAGAAAATGGACTCCTGTTTACATCTTCCAAGTCTCTGTTTACTAAACCGCCTCTCATGGCTCTTCTAACCATCTCTGCTAATCTGTCATTGTCTCCAAGCTGTAGTTCTCGTTCACTACCTTCGACCTGCCCCCCAAGTCCACGGGAGTTTTCATGTGTATGCCTCCCTGGCTGAACGTTCATTCCTCTATTGCTACCAGGTGGTTCGGATGCCCCCATCTCACTTCCCGGGGTCGGATCAACATGCTCTGCGTGAGTGCCCCCTAGCTCTGGTGCTGCGCCAGATGGTCCTGCCCCGTTCTGAACCCCAGTTGCTCCTTGGATTTGTGCTCCAATTTGCCCAATTTGTTGAAGTAAGTTCTGGATCATCTCTTCTTGTCTTCTCATTATGGCCTCCATCTCATCCCTAGTGATGAAGATCGACGCTTGATTCCCTCCTGAGGAAGCCTCTTGACTTCCTTGGTGTTCACTTCTCTCTGGCCTTTGCCTTCTACTTGTTTGTCTCGTCATAACTCTTAGATCTGAACTCTTAGATTTTCAAATTCAACTTCTATCCGATGTAGCGGGAGCTGGTTCTTCTCAGTGAAAGCACCAAAATGTTTGCGCAAAAAATGGGCAAACACCCCAAAGTCGTATGATTTAGTTGATTATATGTTGTTCTTAGTGATTTGGGTGATTTATGCAAATATATAAAAAGCAGGGACTAAACTGTAAAAGACACTCAGATTTATAGTGGTTCGGCCAGAACGTGCCTACGTCCACTTTATATGTTATTCTCCTTTTTCTCTTCAGATTACAAGTACAAAGCTTTAATTACAAGTATCTAAAGTTGTTTGAGAGTTCCTTCCAGGCTTGAGCTCTCAAACTTCTCCCCCATTGTTGTACCCCTGCCCCTCTATTTATAGAGTCAGGCTGGGGGCAGGGGTCTTGGATGTTTATAGCTGGTGGGCCTGGGCTGATGCAATCTGGACTGGCAACTTTTTGGTTCGGCGAAGCTTTGGTTCGGCCATGCTTGGAGAAGGTTGGATCGGTGGAAGGAGAGTGTCGGTCCGGTGGTAGGTTGAATGGTGGTCCGGTGGTCACCTGGTTCGGTTGTTTGGTAGAGGATGGTTGGTCCGGTGAGGCTATACTCGGCATTTTGGTCCGGCATTGGTTGTGTGGTGTTGGACCGGATGGACGCTATGCCGAATGAGCTTGTATATTAGGGGTGCCGAATGTCCTTAGGCATGGATTGCCGAATGAGTCATATATTAGGAGTGCCGAATGACCTTAGGCATGGATTGCCGAATGAGTCTGTATGCTTGCATAGCCGAATGAATATGAGAGTATAAGGCCGAATGGACTTTGTATTCGGATCTTGAGTGGAACTCTGGACTTAGGTACGCTTGCTGGTTGCTTCTTCTTAGCTCGATCGTGGTGGAGACGCGCTCAACATTGATATTCCAGTTTTGTCCAAAAAATGGGATAACAAGTTGTATTTGGAAGATGGAGATAAAGGGACCGACTATGAATGAAAAGGCTAAAAAAATGAAGGAGTTCAAGATGTTATTTATAGAGGAGCCTCTAAGGGAGTTATTTATCACAGTACTCACTCTTAAAAGCAAAAAAAAAAAAACAACCCTTTATTTCCTAAAAGCATGATCTGCCCCTACCTTTATTTGTGCATTTATTTGGATGTTTAAACTCACGTAAACATTTATTAACTTTATATATGATACTATTGCTCTTGCCCAATAATCGATAATGGTTGATTTGGTCACAAATGATGAGGAAATTATTGCTCCTTCCTTACAGCCTGTATCCAACGCTCCATAGTATAAGGTAGAGTGGCTTATAGGTGATGTTATTTGGATTCATCACTCTAATATGTATTACGAACCAATAAAAGAGCAATTATTTAGATTCATCTCTGATGAAATTTAGGACCTCAAATGTTTATACTATATTCCTGTTGAGGAAGTGTCGATACTTGTAGTGGAAGGACACTTAGATGATCACAACAGAGAATTTTTATCTTGTGTAGTTGGAACATGCAAGGATTTGCACCTTAGGCTCAAGTGTCTCCTAACGAGTATTATCAGAACTTTACTGGAAGTAGATGGAGTGGCCTTGTCGGATGGATCCTCTTGCTCCAACTCTTTTGGGAGTTCAGATGGTTAGCTATTTCATTGTAGTCCTTAGTATGTCGGTGTCATATTCTTTTGTATATTTCTTATTGTTCTTTTTTGTAGTAATTGGTTAAGTTGACAACACTAATGCACTTATTTATTTGAAGCTGTAGTGGCAATTCAGTCCCACACACGTTTTCAATGATTATAAAGGTGGCATAATCCACTATAAATCGGCTCGCCATAGTGTAAAAAATTACCAAAGGCGTCTAGGAAATAACCAAGAGCTACTAAAATACTAAACGGCACCATAAATATGGCATACACTTATAATTTATATTTCTCAAACCTCAGTTAATTTTGAAGGCTACATAAGTATGGTTTGTATAACTCATATGTATAGATTCATCAGCAATTAATTTTAAATAATTCAAAAATTAAAATATATTATTCATCTTAGCTTTAGCTGATGGTGTGACAATTTGGAAGAATTCATCGCTTATAAATACAACAACCTATAGATTTACACATACCTGTTCAAAATAATAAATTATTAAAGAATGTAATAGTTAAATAGTGAATTAAAAGTAAATTTAGAACAACTTTATGGTTTGAATACCACACTTATAACATTGTGCTGATCTATTCGAGCTAGTCAGTTTAGACTATACAATTGTTATATTAGAATTAAGATTTTGAAGATATCAGTTTCATATGTTTAAATGATTTATGTAAACACTTTTGGTCCAAATGGTTCAATGTGCGAACCCACTTAATCTTTTTAACAAAAGGGTAGATAGTGTAGTTGTTGAGAGAGTATACTTCAATTATTGAGGTTAAGAGTTCAATTCTTATTGACTACATTATCTTTAGTTTTCATACAAAACAAAATACGAAGACGAGATATGTTTATTTGTACATATGTTTGTGTGAATGTTTATATGGAAGTTATTCAAATAAAATTATGGGATTTATTAAAAATTGGTTCTATGTATGAAAGTACACATATTCATGTTTATGTATATACCTATACATCCATACTTGAAATAAAGTATGAAAAATAATCATAATTTTATGATTTTGAATTCTAGCAAATAAATTATAGGCATCATATTTTATACTTGGAATTTCCTCATATGGGGCTTATATATGTGCGTATATTCAGTGTAAATATATATACATATATATATATATATATATATATATGTATATATATTCTCTATACCTTAATTATGGAATTTTGTTCAAAATTTGAAATTTGATAGTATATTAGTTTATTATTGAAAGAGTTAGCGGTATGAGTTAGGGACAATATGTAATTTGTTACACATCTAAATCTACAACTAACCTTATTCATAATAAAAGTATATAATTTATATCATATACTTTGTTATATTATGATATAATTAATTAAGTAATTAGTTTAATAAAAAAACTTTAGATTATTGTTACATGACAAATGTTATATAGAGCTGTAACAATTAGAAAATTACCACAATATAAAATGGTATATTATTTTATATATGTGGTTCGAGGAAGGTCTATATATACATTGAGAGCAGAGTACGCAATGCTCTTCAAACGTTGGAAAGTGTATTATCTATGGCTGTTCGAGGCACCAAAGGATTATGTACTAATAGTTTTTTGATAATCATAGTGTAAGGAACGAAATTTTCGACCCTTGAAAATTGACACTAATACATCCTTGTGTCGCAAATCCATGTGTCGGAAATCTCGATTGTTAGGGAAAAAGAAAATAAGGATAGAACAGAACAGAAAATAGAATCTCACATGAATGGAATAGCATATATTATTTCAATATATTATTTTTACAGCAAATTTTTTTGAATACAATATTAGAGTCTAACCTGGACTCAGTATTGACAATTATGAATCCCTGTCCTTACAAATGCTGACAACAAAACAAAACAAATGCAGTATATGCAGTGGATAATAGAATATGTCCATATGTAAATGAAGATCTTCATCTCTACTCTGGAAACTCCAAACGTCTTCTACAAAATTGAAACTACTTGGATTTGACCTGAGTAATTAAAATACCTAGATCAGGCTTGATAAGTAGCGTGACATATTCGGTTTAAAAGTTGATGCCGGTTAAAAATCTCTGAAATGAAGGGTATCTTATAAGACCATGCCCATACATAAATACGGAAGGGTTTTTATCTTCGATAACCAACATACTTTATATTGAATACACTTTATATTATCTTTAATGACATTTGCTTGGAAACTCTTTTCAATTAAATATACACAATGAAAGTATCAATACCTGGACTAAGTCTATGGTAATATATCTAGACTAGGTCAACGGAGTATATCTGGACGGAATATATGATACCAAAGGGGTAACTGAAATGTTTGCAAAGAATTATAACTATTTTGGGACTACAATCATAACTGTAAAGCTCGTATTGAAAATGGATTTCCAACATGATAGAGAACTAGTTGCCTTCTCCTTCGATCTATGCATAGCAAACATAGTTCCCGCGGTGCCTTTATTGCTTTTCTCAAGCAAGCTACTTGGAACTGTACTTGCTACACTACCAATATTCGGTAGCCTTATCGCTTCTCATAAGCAAGCCACTATATTAAAAATAAATGCCTTAAGGATCCAGATTCCACTAGACTTATTCATACTCATACAGCTGATAGCCTAAGATATATGTCATGTATACCACATAATTACCCATATCATCTCCAAGATGAGAGGCTCGTGAGGCTATGCTTAACTTCTCTAAAGCCATGCTTTATCCTTCCGTAAAGCATATTCCACTTAGAATGCCATACTACCATTCCTTCAATCACTATTTGTAGGATCGATTTCACACTAGAGGGGGTGAATAGGGTGATGCTATTAATTATAAAAATTTATTGCAAAAGTTTATAAAATATTTTCAAAACAGATATACCAGAATTATAGCAGCACAGTAAATGCAGAAATATAACGACAAAGAATTTACCCAGCTTCGGCAAAACCCTGCATACGTGTTGCCCTCAAGGTTTCTACTAGAAATTAAGAAGTCGGACGCTTACACACGTAAACTCGCGACACCCGCTACGACTAGCCTTAACTCTACGCTCAAAACCCTACCACAACTCAGCCACTGATTTGCGAATTCTTGAA
This sequence comes from Allium cepa, assembly GCA_030765085.1. NCBI lineage: Eukaryota > Viridiplantae > Streptophyta > Magnoliopsida > Asparagales > Amaryllidaceae > Allium > Allium cepa. The sequence goes on along the minus strand of CM060945.1, from coordinate 301,012,601 downwards.
CTACACCACTGTAGTTCGTCCCTTAGTCACACGACTAGACAATACATAGGTTTAAAAAGGGAATACAACTTTAAAACACAATAAAACAATTAGAAACCCTATTTTAAATATTGAACCCTGAACATGATATAAAAAGAAGCCGGTCGAAAATTTATCCCTATCTTTTATTTCCACTTGTATATTCCATCGGCCCGTAACTCTTTTATTTCTTTGTTCGATTCATTTAGTTAAAAGATGGCTGCTTCTCTTCATTCGTTTCTCTTTTCTCTATGTGAAAATTAGGGTTTCTGGGTAATTTGAAGTCGCCGCTTAAATTGATATCTGATGCTCGGATTGCTTTCTTCAGTTGATTCGTTCGCGGCTTCAAGTTATTGAGTGCCTTTACTTGATTGAAAGATTGGTACGTGAAATTCCTTTTTCGATTTATATTGTACTCGACTTGATTCGAGTTCCTAATTGATGCTTTGATCTGTGATCTGTGATGTGCTTGAACTCGAATTGTTGCTTTTGCCGATGATGTTTAGGGTTTTTATATAGGGTTCGTACCCATTGATTTTCACTCGTATATATTTATTTGAATTCGTCTGTAATTCTCCTCGGCCATTCGATATTGATTGAATGTTGACGATGATTTCTGACTTTGTCAATTCCTATATTTTTGGTTACTTGATAATCACGGTGTTGAACTCTTTCGTGGCCACTACGGCTTCCATTTCTGACTTGTTTATGCGATGATATTTTTTTTGTTTCTTGACTCGCACGGCTTTTAATTTCTTTGCTCACCTCGGCTTGACTTGATTTGACGATGTTGATTTCACTGTGACTTTGGCATTGTGAAAACATTTTGATTTCTGGACGTTGTTTATGATGAACTGCTACTTTGATAAACTACCACTTGGATTTGTACTTGGTTATGTGCACGGCTTAGGTTTGCACTGCAGTAAAACTACCTCTAGTTATTGGTGGTTGTTTTGCATTGCTTTGTCTTCGACATTTCCTGACTATATGCATGCTTCGAGGCAGTTTGCATTTGATTTTATGTTGCAGTGTCTTCATGTTACATTATGTAGCCTTCACTTTTGAACTTCACTTGTTTCACTATTGGTCTATCTCGACTCGAAGTCTGGTTGCTTCAATTTTTTACCGGTGACACTATTTTATACGAGTCTCTGCATTCTTCTCTGGCTTAATGTCTCGGTTGCTCATGGTAGTCTACATGCTTCTCTTGTATACTTCACTTGATCTGTACATTCAAGTCTGCACTGTGCACATTGTAGCCTTGATCGAGTCTTGTGATTCACTGATCTTTGTTGTATTGAGTTGCATCACTGATCTTCGCATTTAGTCTGGACATATGTGATTTGGTTGCATCTCCATTTGTTGTACTCGAGTTATTTGATTGCTTTGAGCTCTGAATTGCATTCACTTTGTGTACATATTGCATATTCACTTGGTTATGCCATCTGGAGCTTTACTTTGTTTTGCACTTGTAGTCTGAATACAGTCTTCACTGCAGTGTACTGCTTGCATTCATATCCTTGCTGTCTGGCTGTCATTGTGTACATGTTGAAGCTGTTTGCAACTACAGTGGCATTGTGCTCTATATATTACTGTTGTCCAGTCTTGTTCATGTAGCTTGTATGCACTAGCATTGTCGTTGCTTCACTGTCTATTTTTCTTGGCCATTCACTTGTTAAGGCTGCTGTTTTGGTCGAGACTGTGTTCTTCTTTGGTTGTATTTGAATTTTTGTGCTCGATAGCTCAGTTTTGTGCTACCTTTTGTACATTTTCATTTTGATTTGCACCTGTGTTGAATCCAGCTAATAGCTCGGGTTTGACCTTGTGCTCGTGTCATAACTTTATTTGTATTGCATTTAAGTTGAACCCAGCTTTTCATTTGGGTTTAACCTATGCTCACCTGTCCCTGTAATTTTATCAAGTGTATATATCGGTGTGCACTGCCTTGTGGCATGTATAGTGATACACTATGCATGTCACAAGCTGTTCGTGTATGATGAATTCAAATTTAAATGATGACGAGCAACCTAAATAATTGAGGCAAATATTATTTTCAAAATCCACATTTTATTTTATACTGCAAAAATATTTCCTTTTCAATTTTACTGCATCAGTATTTATTTTTGCAGATTGCTCAGATGCTGGATTCAATCTGGAATAAAGTTGAAGATAAATACAAGTGAATGAGCGATATATAGTGAGGTGTTATAATATAAATTGTGAATGTGCTATATACTGTTTTGTATTCAGTCCCACATCATGGGATTAGTTCTATCCCATGCTCCTAGGCCTTTACATAAAGATGCTAATGTAATGAAAATGGATTACTGAATAAAATTGTTCTCTCTAATGGCTTCTTCTTTATTTAGTTTATAACACGTTATCACCATGATCTCTAAATAAAAGAAAATTTTCAGATCTGATTATAAATCTTCAAAGCGGTAAGCTATTTCTGATCTGATTAATCAAATCTTTCGGATTTCATTCTATTAAATTTATTTCTTTTAGATCTCATTGTATCATTGGTCTAATTATTTAGATCTGATTATATTTGTACAACTTATTTTTTGTCCCTGCATTTTAGATCTTGTTTTGTTGCAGATCTTATTTTTTTTCTTTCTAATTTTTCAGATCACTTGTAGATTTTAATATCATGTTCAAAAGATATATTTTTTAGATCTGTAGATTTTAATCATCAGATCACTTATTAATTTTTATTAATGCATGTCCATTTTTTGTGATAATTTTGAATTTGATCTGAAATTAAAATTGTTTCATATACTAAAATGTAATTTCAGACCTTATTCTATTAGTATTCTTTTTAGATCTTATCTATCATATCTAATTTTCTAGATTTCATTATATATATATATATATTATCTTATTGATCTTTCTCTATTAATATTATCATTTTAGATCTCATTTTATCGTAGATCTAAACTTTTGATCTCATTCTATTGTGTGGTAAAAAAAGGGTTTTCGTTTTGAAACTTTTTTGTATGGATCTCAGTTTGAATGAGGACTATAGAAATGATTTTGCCACATGATTTATATTTCCAGAAGAAATATTTTATTGTTTCTTAGAGAAAAAAATAGAAGGATAATACGTATCTAGAAGATCGTATTAAGTTTATATAAAAGAATAGGAACCTGAAGTTCATTTGTGCGAAGGTGAAAGATTAAAGCTTTCATAAGCTGAAATAAAGCCTTGAAGAAAATAAGCGAGCAATTCTAGAAGAAGATATTGATATGTCCAGAAGACATAACATAAAAAAAATATGCTGGAATAACATTACAAATGTGGTAAATACTATTTCCTTAAAGAGAAATAGTATTATGATTCTCATGTTCGAATACAATTATGAAGAGTCCTCTTGTTTCATTGTGTTTATTTAATATTGGAGACCTGAAGTTCTCAAATAAAATTTATGCATATTAGTTTGTATTCCTAAAAAAAGGTATATATCAAAACTCTATAAATTTGAGATGTGAAGCATTGAATTATTAGAAAAGCTAATTCAGATTATGGTAAATTCTAACCATGTTTGCAATCAAACCCGAAGTTTGATAATGAAAATCAAGCTGTACCATTTAGGATCTAAAGTGCTAAACAAAGACTTTACTTTAAAGAAAATTAAAGCCTGAAGTTCTAAAAATATTTGCCAATAGTATTAACTTCTAAACCAAATAAATGTATAGAAATTTGTTCACTCCAGAAGTGGTGATAATAATAGTATTAAAAAAAAAAAATCTCTAGAAGAGATTTGTATATTTAGTAATGATAAAATATCTCTAGAAGAGATTTGTTGATATATTTGGCGCTTTTATTAAACCAAATAAATACATAGAAATATATCTACTCTCCCGCTCTCTTTCTTTTTAATAGAAAATGAGGTGTTCTAATAGGAAGTTTTTTTCCTAGTTTTTTTCCTTCTTCCATTCATCCAATCATGCCTTTCAAAAGGTAAAATATGTAATAGATCAAGTTTCTTTCCGTTGGCTCATCAAGTAAGTATTTTGGATTCTTCATAAAATGAATGTTAACATGTGATGTACAAATTTTCTCTCTCTGTACTTACATTACGTAAATAGCGCATATATTAATTCAGATATTAATCGAAGCAATTAATAAATCAACAAATAAAATTTATTGATTAATGGGAGTGGTCCAACAAAGATGTGTTTGAATGCTTTATACATTTATTCTTCTTTTATATCTCTTATTGTAGACAAAGATCATAATGTATATACATGGTATATATTTCTGTCTCTCACTATTGCAGTTGTTATGAATTAATAAATGGTATTTAATACTACCTATTCATATTCTTAAATCTGCCTTTACTATAAAAATAAACATGATAAAGTCAGCATAAATTTTGGTTATAATTCATCATTTCTCCACCAATCAATCCATATAAAGGCCTTTCCATATTTTCAAGGGTAATTTTGCATTTTCAAGGAAATTAATGAATGAATAAATGAGATTGGATCTAGAGTTATTAAAAGGATGTAAATAAGAAATTATAGTCGCTTTTACAGATTATATTTGATTGTCTTTTACTATTTTGCAATAATGTTTTCTTTCTTTCACTATAACTACTATTAGATATGGGTTCTCATTTTGTGAAATGCATTGATTATATGCCCATGAACAATATTTTGATGCTTATGCATTTTTATTTTTATTTATAGTTAGTAACATGATAAACACAGCCAAGCTTGAATTTAAAGCTTTGGACTTATTGGAAGATAACCTTTTGTCATAGTTATTAGATGTTGACATCCAATTACAATCTCGATGCTTAGAAAATACCATAAAAATGATGATCCGATAGAATAAAACAATGTCCCTTATATTTTTAAGGTGTCATATCCATGACAAACTTAAAATAAAACATTTAACTGAAAAATATCATATTTACCTATGAAACTCCCTGAATGAGCGTTATGACCACAAAAATATGGTCACACTTCTAAACACTAGACACGAGCGGTTGAACTTGAAGTTTCAAGTCTTTAAATCTGTTAGGAAATACAATTCCTCTATATTTAGAATTACTTCTAAACTAAAATTAGGTGAAAGGATTGTCTAGTAATACTAACATGAAGTTAGATCATATCTTCGAAGTTGATGATGGAAACTTCATTAACGATGAAAATCTAAGTGCAATAATAAATGATATGATCGAATTGATCAATAGTAGCAGCCTGAAGTCTGCTATGTGGATTTTATTTTATTTCAATGCAATAAATGAGTTGGAAGTTGGTGCTTGTATGTTTTTCCTTTCATAATTAATTGAAATAGTTTACCGATAATGTTCGCTTTAATCAGTAGTCTATTTTAAATTTTTGGAAAGTACTAGCATTCATTTATGCTTATAAATTTAGTAGTTGACTAACTATATTTTCCTTTAATTTAAGATATGGACCATCAATATTTGAGTGATAATATATGCCTACTAGATTGTGCAACTGCTCACATTATTTTGAAAAAGCAGAAGTTTTTTCTCTAAACTATCCGAAAATTTTTGCTAAAAATTTCAACCATAGCAACTCTGCTAATATAATTGAAGGGTCCGGAAGAGCCCATATAGTATTACCAAATGGTACATATATCTTAATTCAAAATACATTATACTCAAGTAAACTTAAAAAATTTGTTGAGTTTTGAGGATATATAAATGAATAGCTACCATATTGAAACTATAATGAAAACATCAAAGAATATCTTTGCGTTATTTCTAAAATGGAAAGCCAGAAGCTTATTTTAGAAAATTTAGTATAATTTCAACTGGATTATATTTCATGAAAATTGGGCATAATTGAATCTCATATTTAAACATGAGCTAGAAGCTCATAAATATCACTTGATTGCATCATATCAATTGATAAACGAATTATCCTCTTATCATTAATATGCATGGTGTATTTGCTAGTAGCAATATGATAATGGATCAAAATGAGAATCCAAAGATGATTATTATTTAATGTGACAATGTTTGCCAACATTGAGGGGAGGATAAAGCGACACAAGTTCATTTTGATCTTCAGTGTTAAATATTTGTTAAAATACACATAGATGCAAAATATTAAGTAACTTGAATAAATTATCAATAATATCCCTAGTAGACTTTCTCCAATATAGATTTGAATCCTTGAAGGATCAAAATGTGTAAACCACATCTGAAATATGGTACAAAAGTCAGTTTGAAATATTTCTGGAGTAAGTAATAAAGATGTTAAATAAAAGAGATGAGTGTTCTTGAAGAAAAACTTAAGGGTGCTCTTGAAGAGACTAATGACATGATTGTCAAATTACCCTAGAAGTGGTTTAGGTACCTAAAACATGATAATTAAAGCGATCTCAATAAATCATGTCTAGAACTGACAAAGAAATAATCATCGATGATACATTTATAAATAATAAAGCGCTTATGTTTATAAAAAGATTAAATATCTTGAATTAGGGGAAACATGACTGGCCATCATGAATCCTTCACCGATAGAGAAATAAGGACATGTAGTCTGCAAAGTAGCGAAAGTACTTGAAATGCTTAACATACCTAGAAGGTATAAATATGGTTTAAATCATATTAAATGATGAAAGTATACAAATTCTTGAAGAATATAAATAACTTTATGGTTATAAAGAATGCAAAGAACAAGAAGCATAGATTACAACCTACTTTGAGTATTGTTGTAATGAAAATCTTGATATAATTCATGATGCGTGGATTACTTCCTATTTTTAAGTATCATTGTAATGAAACTTTTAATTTACATTGAAATGTTAGTTGCGATATGCAAAAATTATTCCTGAAGAATATAAATAACTATGATGATTATAAAGAATGCAAAGAACATGAAATGTAGACTACAACCTTCGTCTAAGTATTGTTGTAATGAAAATATTGATGCACTTTAAGATGAGTAGATTGCTTCCTGCTTTTAAGTATTGTTGTAATAGAACTTTTAATATTCATCATAAATGTAGTTGCAATATACAAAACTGATTTAAAGCATAAAAATGAAAACGCGTGATGTGTTTTTCATAAAGGTAGCAAACAAAATGCATAAAATGCAAATCATATTTGGATTGGAAATTTTGATTGTATCGAAGGAAACTATTAATAAATTGTATTATTAATGGGATACATATTTATGGATTCAAAAGTATCTATAACCAATTTAAGTTATCGAAAGACGAATACAAATTCAGAGGAAATTTTAAATCAGGGGGAGCATCCATAAGTATTTTATAATGCACACTTTTTCCTTAACTAAGATTTTTCCCACCGGGTTTTTATTAGTAAGGTTTTACTAAGGCATTATCTTGATCCAGAAGTATCAACTCCTCAATAACATTTGAAAATAAGTTACAACGTACTCTATTCACTTATTCAAGATTTTTTCCACCGGGTTTTTTTACTAAGGTTTTAACGAGGCATTGTCTTGATTTAGAAGAATCAAACGTATTTTCAAGAAATAACATCTCAAATATGTTATTTAAGTTCAATTGTATTTTTATCCTTGATTAAGGTTTTTCCCATCGGGTTTCCCTTTGTAAGGTTTTTAATGAAGTATTATATTGATTCGGTTGTATCAAACTCTATTTGATTCTGTAAATTATTGAAATATCTCATACTATACTGTACTCTTTTTCCTTCACTAAGATTTTCCCATGGGGTTTTTCTTAGCAAGGTTTTAATGAGGCATTAGTTTAATCCATAAATATCAAACTCCATTTGAAGAAATGAGAAAATAAGATATGTCATTGTGCTCTTTTTTTTCCTTCAGTGAGATTTTTTCCATTGGGTTTTTTTCTTAGTAAGGGTTTTAATGAGGCATTATATTGATCCGGAAGTATCAAACTCTTAGAAGGAATATCATTTTATGATATCTATGATCTCAAGTTGCACTCTTTTCCTCGTTCAAGGTTTTTTCATTAGGTTTTCCTAATAGAGGTTTTTTAATGAGGCAATGGACAATATCTAGATTGACTGAACGAATAAGTGCAAGTAAGATAACAATGAGGGGGAGAAATCATCATACACGTTACAAACGAGACAATTTCGAGCTATCAGAGGATTCAAGATTTTGAAGACGCATATTCAAGGGGGAGTGTTATAATATAAATTGTAAGTATGCTATATACTGTTTTGTATTCAGTCCCACATTGTGGGATTAGTTCTATCCCAAGCTCCTAGGCCTTTATATAAAGGTGCCAATGTAATGAAAATGGATTACTAATCTCTGAATGAATAAAATTGTTCTCTCTAATGGCTTCTTCTTTCTTTATTTTATAACATGAAGTGTATTTGTAAATTAGAAATTGTGATGTAATCGAAATTGTATTGTCATTGAATTTGTATATACATAGTGAGAGTTCAAATTTGTACTATTCAAAATTGTAATAAATATTTATTTGAATAAAATATCTCTTTGAATTTAAATTCCATGTTATTAATTTTATTCGGCAAATATTTATTTAATTATGTGAAAAATAAAATAGTACATTAACAAATACATTTAAATGAATATATATATATATATATATATATATGTTTATGATCATCAAACAAAAATCATATACTCGCATATTCAACAATCTCATCGTTTTGATGATAACAAACATATATTTAAGATTTTGAATTTGTTAAATGTATTTGATCATTCAATTTGCTCCCCCTATTTGAATGCTTGTCTCTACACAAAGCTCCCCCTTCATACATGCATGCAAATAAAAATATGCAAATGAGCCTAGATGCAAATAAAAAATATTTGACCTTTATTTGCCAAAATCTTAACTTTTCTCTCCCCCTTTTGTTATCAGCAAAAGAGTAATAGTGTTAGAAAAATAGAGATAAAGTGATAGACATTAGTACAACATTAAAACTCAATCGAATATAAATATTAAATTTCAATAAAAAAACCAAAAATAATAATCATAAACACTCTGTTAGGCGCATATTCCATTTTGAGAATGATGAGAATGATTTCATCATATAAAGCCATACAGTTGTGTCTATTTATGGTATATTTATATCAGGAATTCGAATATCTACAAACCATGCATAGCCGTTAGGACTTTTACATGAGATTAGTAGTATTCCAATTTTATTTCTAAAAATTGAATTCAAGAATCTTCTAACCACCATAACCATGAGGACTTTTAAATGGGATTAGAATCAACTTGTTTATTTAATAAATCAATTTTGATATGTGTTCCATACATGCATAACCGTGAGGACTTTTTAATAAGCATGGAAGCATATAAAAAATTCCAAGTAATTCATCCATGCATAACCCTGAGGACTTTTAAATGAGAGTGAACACTTTGGTATTTTTTTATTATTAAAAAAAATGAAAAAAAAAAGATTCCTGTTTAAATCACCACATATTGACATACTATGTTGGATTATGATAAGTGAAGGTCGATAGAAAATGATAGAAATAGAAATGATCATGGAATTTTTACCAACACAAAGTATTTATAACTCTTGTTTAATTTCTAATGAAATTTATTAATTATACCGTCTCAAGTTATAATATATGATTAATATCAACACTCAACACTTTTTCAGTCACTATTTATCTTTTTCGAAAATCAACAGGGAGTCAGATTAGTTAATATAGTCATTTAAAATCATACTCAAAAATAATTATAGAATTTTCTAAAAATGACTAACCGAAACTAGGTCAAAAATGATTTTCTAGAAGGGGTTTTATAAGAAAAATGTCTTCTTTTTGAAAATTATTTGAAATGAAAAATATGCAGATATTTTCTTTCAAAAACGATGCAGTTACTAAATGTCTCAACATAAATCACGTTCTACTAGTAATTTTTCTATCAAATAGATTACCAGTGTAATTTGTAAATTTCTCTTTCACTCAAGATTATCATTAATTGAATGTTATAGACCAAACCGTGAAGTTGCAACAAATTCTTGAAGAACTTTTTGAATGAAATTCTTTTCATTTTTAATTGAAGCCGTGCCAATAAACAAAAAAAACTGTGAATATAGAGTCAGCCGTTAAATAACCAAATGTATTATCATTATCCAAAAAAACACTATTATTAAACCCAACTAATACATATGAAGTAGTTCAAAGTTTCTAGAGTTTTTATAGTGTTCTTGGCATAAGAATATAACTGGCTAACAATTTTAAACAAGTCAGGATCAAAATCATCATTCATTTCATCATTACATTGCTGGCTGAATTAATTCAAATCAGATATGGTGCAGATTATCACATATATTGTTTAAGATGAATATACCATTACCTCTTTTACCTTTACGATATTTTTTCGTTCTTGTCCATTGTGATTCTGTCACCTTGTACTAGGTTAAGGAACTTTGCTTTGTCGTCCGTTGTGTTTCTGGAACAGCCAGAATCCAGATAACACTGTTGTTGTTCCTTAGCCTATCACCACACCTACATGATGAAAGATTTTTGTGACCTATTTGTTTTTATAGGTCCATGGTTGTTAGTGGAAAAATATTTTGAAAAATATGTTTATGAAGACCCAAAAACTATTTACATATGTTCCTTTTGGCACCCAAATTTGTTTAACTTTGAGGGATTTTATATTTGTGCCTTTTGAAACCCAAATTGGTATAGTTTTCGCGTGTTTGGGTCTATACCAACAATTGCTTTGACTGTGTCCAAATTTTCTATAAATTGTGCACATTGAATTGACTTGATTAATTTCATTTCTAACCTTTTCAGATTGATTATATCTAAGTCCTTGTCTAACTGTATTAACAGTTTGTTTCCCCAATAGCATTTTCAACGATCTTTCTCCTTTTGAAAATTTTCCTAAAGTCGTTGACAATTGTCGGACTTGTGTTTTGAGAGATTCGTTTTCATTTAATAATTGTGTGCACTTTTTAATATAATTTTCTCTTCTTGTATTTTCACTTTCTTTCAAAATCAGAATTTCATTTTCAAGCGATTTAATTTGATTTCTGATTTTTAAGTTCTTCTTCGAATGTTGGACACTTATCACACTTAGGGATCCTACTTTGATAGTTTTTAACTAATTGGTCAAGTTGTTTATTTAAATCTATCAAAGTATCTTTTTGTGATTCTAGTTTGGTATACTTCCCCCTAAGTCGTTTAAAACAGATATTTACTTCGTGGAAATATATAAGTAGTTCCGAGTGAGTGAGTTTTGATACCTCGTTTGGCTCGTCATCGTCGCTATCAGTTATATTACCTTGAAGACACATATCTGCTTTCTTACTCTCACTGCTAGTACTTTTATTATCTTCATCACATGTATTCCACATGGCTACAAACTTTCTCCTTTTTGATTTCTTTTCTAAGTCATGTCGGTTTTGAGGACAATTGTGTTTGATGTGTCCCAGTTGGTTGCACTTAGGACAGATGATTTCTTGTTGTTCTAGATTATCTAGAACTTTGATTATTCTGTTATTTAATTTTTGATTTAGAGTTGGATTTCTGTATTTGTGGTTCCACGTTTTTAATCTCTTTATTACCATTTCCAGCTCTGCTGCTCCATCATCGTCGTCGTCATCATCACTTTCATTTGTTCCTTTGAGAGCTATTGATTTCTTTCAAATATCTCCTCCTTCACGCTCTTCCTTGAATTTCATTTCTAGCTCATAAGTGGTGAGATTTCCGATGAGTTCTTCAACTTTGATTTGTTTTAAATCTTTCGATTCTTGAATGGCATTCGCTTTTGCTTCAAAACTTCATGGAAGGACTCTGAGGATTTTTGGACTATTTCCAATTTCGTATATGATTTTCCGAGAGCTTTTGATTTGTATATGATGTTGGAAAGCCGTCCATACATCTCTTTAACATTTTCTTCCTTGGCCATTGTAAAATTCTCGTATTCACTACTCAGCATGGCAAGGCGAGATTCCTTTGCTTGAGATGTTCCTTCGTGATTCAAGTCTAGTGTGTGCCATATTTCCTGTGTAGTTGGACAATGTGATACACGATTAAATTCAAATTGATCCAATGAACAGATAATAGAATTCATAGCTTTAGCGTTAGCATTTTGTAATTTATTTTCTAGCTCTGTCCATTGATCCATCGTTTTATCTATTTCCTGATTATCTACAACTATAGTGGGTGCTCTATAACCTGTCTCGACTATATTCCAAGCATCAATGGTTTTCAAAAAAAAATTCATTCTATTTTTCCAGTAAGCATATTCACCATTGAACATTGGTGATCTAACTATGGACTGACCCACAGCAAAAGCAGTATTAAAAGAAGCCATTTTAAAAGAATTCAACTTTTTAAAACAAAAATTGATTTTTTGAAAAAAAATCAAAATTTTAGAAGCTAAAGCTGACTTCTATTCCTAGCTCTGCTACCACTTGTAGGACCGATTTCACCCTAGAGGGGGTGAATAGGGTGATGCTATTAATTATAAAAATTTATTGCGGAAGTTTATAAAATATTTTCAACACAGATATGCCGGAATTATAGCAGCATAGATAATAGCAGAACAAATGCAGAAATAGAACGACACAGAATTTGCCCAGCTTTGGCAAAACCTGAGCCTACGTGCTGCCCCCGAGGTTTCTACTAGAAATTAAGCAGTTGGACGCTTAAACACCTAAACTCGCGACACCCGCTATCGACAAGCCTTAACTCTACGCTCAAAACCCTGCCACAACTCAGCCACTAAGTTGCGAGTTCTCCAACTACACCACCGTAGTTTGTCCCCTAGTCACATGACTAGACAATACACAAGTTTAAAAAGGAAATACAAATTTAAAACACAATAAAACAATTAGAAATCTTATTTCAAATATTGAACCCTAAATATGATATAAAAAGAAAATTATTACCCATCTTCTATTTCCGCTTGTATATTCCATCGGCCCGTAACTCTTTTATTTCTTTATTCGATTCTTTTAGTTAAAAGATGGCTTCTTCTCTTCGTTCGTTCCTATTTTCTCTGTGCGAAAATTAGGGTTTCTGGGTAATTTGAAGTCGCCGCTTAAATTGATATCTGATGCTTCGATTTCTTTCTTCGGTTGATTCGTTCGTGGCTTCAAGTTGTCGAGTGCCTTTACTTGATTGAACGATTGGTACGTGAAATTCCTTTTTCGATTTATACTGTACTCGACTTGATTCGAGTTCCTAATTGATGTTGTGATCTATGATATGCTTAAACTCGAATTGTTACATTTGCCGTTAATGTTTAGGGTTCGAACCCTTGATTTTCGTTTGTATGTACTTGTTTGAATTTGTCTGTAATTCTCCTCGGCCATTCGATATTGATTGAATGTTAACCATGATTTCTAACTTTGTCAATTCGTATATTTTTGATTACTTGATAATCATGGTGTTAATCTCTTTCGTGGCCACCACGGCTTCGATTTCTGACTTGTTTATGCGATGATATTTTTTTTTATTTCTTGACTTGCACGGCTTTGAATTTTTTTGCTCACCTCGGCTTGACTTGGTTTGACGATGTTGATTTCACTGTAACTTTGGCATTGTGAAAATATTTTGATTTCTGGTTGTTGTTTTTGATGAACTGCTGCTTTGATAAATTACCACTTGGATTTGTACTTGGTTATGTGCAGGCATAGTCTGCACTTCAGTAAAACTGCCTTTGGTTATTGGTGGTTGTTTTGCGTTGCTTTGTCTTCGACATTTCCTAACTATATGCATGCTTCGAGGCAGTTTGCATTTTCTTTTATGTTGCAGTGTCTTCATGTTACATTATGTAGCCTTCACTTCTGAACTTCACTTGTTTCACTGTTGGTCTATCTCGACTCGAAGTATGGTTACTTCATTTTTTTTACTGGTGACACTATTTTATACGAGTCTCCACATTCTTATCTAGCTTGATGTCTCGGTTTCTCATGGTAGTCTACAGGCTTCTTTTGTATACTTCACTTGATCTGTACATTCAAGTCTACACTATGCACATTGTAGCCTTGGTCGAGTCTTGTGATTCACTGGTCTTTGCTGTATTTAGTTGAATCACTGGTCTTTGCATTTAGTCTGGACATATGTGTTTTGGTTGCATCTCTATTTGTTGTACTTGAGTTATTTGATTGCATTGAGCTCTGAGTTGCATTCACTTGTATACATATTGCATATTCACTTGGTTATGCCATCTGGAGCTTTACTTTGTTTTGCACTTGAAGTCTGAGTATAGTCTTCGCTGCAGTGTACTGCTTGCATTCATATCCTTGCTGTCTGGTTGTCATTGTGTACATGATGTAGCTGTTTGCAACTGCAGTGGCATTGCGCTCTGTATATTACCGCTGTCCAGTATTTTTCATGTAGCTTTTATGCACTTGCATTGTCGTTGCTTTACTGTCTATTTTTCTTGGCCATTTAGTTGTTAAGGCTGCTGTTTTGGTCGAGACTGTGTTATTGTTTGGTTATATTTGAATTCTTATGCTCGACAGCTCAATTTTGTGCTACCTTTTGTACTTTTTCATTTTGATTTGCACCTGTGTTGAATCCATCTAATAGCTCGGGTTTGACCTTGTGCTCGTGTCATGACTTTTTTGTATTCCACTTGAGTTGAACCCGGATTTTCATTTTGGTTTGACCTTTGCTCACTTGTCCCTGTAATTTTATCAAGTGTATCGGTGTGCACGGCCTTGTGGCATGTATAGTGTTGTGCATGTCACAAGCTGTTCGTGTATGATGAATTCAAATTTAAATGATGACGAACAACCCAAATAACTGAGCAAATATTATTTTCAAAATCCACATTTTATTTTATACTGCAAAAACATTTCCTTTTCAATTTTACTACGTCAGTATTTATTTTTGTAGATTTCTCAGATGCTGGATTCAATATGGAATAAAGTTGAAGATAAATACGAGTGAATGAGCGATATGTAGTAAGGTGTATTTGTAAATTAGAAATTGTGATATAATCGAAATTGCATTGTCATTGAATTTGTATATATATAGTGAGAGTTCAAATTTGTACTATTCAAAATTGTAATAAATATTTGTTTGAATAAAATATCTGTTTGAATTTAAATACTGTGTTATTAATTTTATTTAGCAAATATTTATTTAATTATGTGAAAATAAAATATTACAGTAACAAATACATTTAAATGAATATATATATATATATATATGTTTATTATCATCAAACAAATATTATATACTCGCATATTCAATACTATTGACTTCTATGACCATGCAACCTCTAAGCTCGTACGTCTCAGAGAAGGGTGTTAAGCTACGAGAAGTCGCCTTCTCCACAACCAAGCAAATGTACATTTGTAAAAGTCAACATTGTTATCTTAGAAATGCAATGTTAGACATTCATCTATACAAGTTCGTTCTGGGATTGAATGAAACCGAAGGCTGTCCTCCTACCACATATTTTTTTAGGAGTCACCCTTAGGATCGGTAGCAAGTAGTCCTTGCATTACATGGTTTCAAAACACGATAGGACCACTACTATAATAAACATCTCTATTTTGGGGAGCGACCTTGAGAATGTTAACAAGCAGTCCTTCTGTTATGAAGATTTTTGGCCCTTCAATACAACGAAGATTTTCAGAATGCAGACACCACTGCCGTATAAATATAATGTAGGGTAAAACCTTCGGACTTGGGCCAGCAAGCCCTACATTCTAAAGATCTCCGGTCTTCAAAAATAATCATCTTCAACATGCCTTCACTTTCAAACATATATATTGGTTGGAAGTGGTTTTCAGATAGGAATTACCCAAATCCGACCCCAGTTCCTTTGTACCAATCTTCGATTGAAAAGATGTTAAGTTTATATGTGACTATCAATCATTATTTAATTTAATTCGTCTTTTTATTCATTCGTAAATATCTCTTAGAGATATATTCATTAAATTATTCCTTTATCTTCTTAACAGTATATGGAATCATTAAGCCACATTTATCAAATCATTTGGTAAATTTATATCTTTTTAATCTTGGAATAATTCCAAATAATTTCACCTTTTACTTAAGAAAATATTTCCAAATCATTTATTTAAACCTCGTATTGGAAAACATTACTTTAGAGCCTCCAAGCTTTCCCTTTGATCTGTTCCATTTCTTGCCTAAAAAGAGAAAATAGAGGCCAAGTAAGTTCAGGGTACTTGTTGCTCCATCCCTAACCTTAGCTACACTTCTTGTTTTGCCTTTTTAGATCTCACAGGCGGGACAAATGCACTAGTCATTTCCGCATACTCCTTTCATTTAATTTAGAAATGATTTATAAAACTTTCAAGTCATTGTTTAAAAAAAATTAAATTTTCTTTTAAAAACCATTTAGAAAAGATACGAAAACGATTGGTTAAGTTTAAAATTGTATTTCACACGTTGTTGAAACTGTTGTAAAAAGTGTTGGAGGAAAGCGCTGCAAACAGTGTGTTAAAGCTTCTTTGATCAAGAAAACATTTTTACTTCACATATGTTCATTTTTTCAACTTTGAGACTTACTCCATATTATAAACACCATAAAGATATTCATTTTAAATCAATTTCAGTTTCGGGTTTTAAACTGTAAAACCACGATTTTTCTAAAAACTTATTTTACTCATATTTAAAATTTTACAAGATGAAATCTTGATTTTCTTTCTTCATTTGAAACTATGGATATAACAGACCAAAAAATTCATATCTCGAAGAATTCTGAGTTATATTCCATTTCATATAATCATTTGAAATCTTCGGCACGAAATCGCGAACTACTGTTATGCGACACGTCTAGTTTTAACTTGATTTTCAATTTCTTTTCAAACTTCCTGGAAACACTTTTATATGTTTATAAAACATTTATAAACCGTTTTAAACTCATCTAAACAAAAAAATTCTTATTTCAAACTCATTTTCCATTTCATTTCATATTATAATATTAGATTATTATAATATCGTTTTCTACCCTTTTTAGATATTTTAAAACCGTTAAGAGGCTAAATAATTTTCATACAAATCTTTATATGATTTTAATTCTCATTTAATTAATTGTGGTTAATTACTAACCATATTATCTTATCATTTATCAAACCAGGCAATCATCTAT
This sequence comes from Allium cepa, assembly GCA_030765085.1. NCBI lineage: Eukaryota > Viridiplantae > Streptophyta > Magnoliopsida > Asparagales > Amaryllidaceae > Allium > Allium cepa. The sequence goes on along the minus strand of CM060945.1, from coordinate 300,995,560 downwards.
ATTAACATCCATATATTCAAACAAGTAATGAAAGAAGTAATCAAACATTTAATCATCCAATATATTTAAACTTTCAAATCATCATACTTGAAATAACTTATAAATTAAGTAGTAAAAATGTGAGTACTCACCTTAAATCAACTCAAACTTCCTACTAACATTCAAATCACTACAACACCACTATATCATTACTAACTTCAACTAATCAACTTCTACTCCACTAAATCAATTTCTTCTTCTCTTAAACATAACGTAGAATCATGTTTCTCTCCTCTGAACCACGCAACCATCCTCCATCACCATCTTTTAGCTCACGACCATCCTCCATCTCTTCCATCATGGCGCTCGGGACTCAAGCCTTCTCTCCCCCTTCCTTTACTATTTCTTCCCCATTTAGGTGCTAAACCGTATTCTCTAAGTGATATAAGAACTTTGGTAGAGTTTGGTGGAGATTGGACATGATTACATAGTTTTCAAAATAGTTAGAGAGGGGGAAGACGAGAGGAAGAAGTCATTAGAGAGCATTAAAGAAGAAGAAGAAAATGAAGAAGGGGATGAATTTTGAATGAATGAAAATGAAGAGGGTATGCATGTGTATTTGTAGGAAGAAAAAGTTTACAAAATATCTTTAGATAAAAAGACCAAAATACTATTTTCTTAACCACTAACTAAACTCTATTTTTTCTACACTTAACACCACCTTTCACTTCCCAACTTTATGTCCTAATTAATTAAGCATTAAACAAAAATAAAGTAACGATTTTTTTGGATTTGGATGCGACTGATTTAATGTTTGCTTTTTTACTTTTGTTAATTACCTTACTTACTTTTATTACTGATATTCTAGAATTATCTAATGACACTTAAAAAAGTAAACATGTTTTGTGGTGATTTCAACCGTATGCCGACCCCAAGATCCATAGGCCTACCTGAAGCATCTTTATTGCCAACCCCATGTTATCCAAGTGCCAACCCGAGGACTCTTATATGCCGACCTGACCTAATCCACCCCTTTGCCAACCCAAAGTCATTGCTACGCCGACGCGGGGTTAGATCTATGCCGACCTAAAGCATGCCGATCCCTTCATGTTCTAATCCTTTCTTTGCCAACCATAAATGCTGACTCGAAGCTACTTTCTTGAAAACCCAAAGTAAAATTAAGGACGACTCAAAGCAAACTCTAGGCAACCTAAAGCAACTCGGCTTTTGTCAAAATCCATACTCTAATTATCCCGCTCTTTTCATCTATCAACTATGCCGAATCCCGGCTACAATTCATATTTATTATTTGTGATTGATCATCCATCCATTCATTCAAATCAGAACCAAGTCCTTAACATTCTAGCTTCGATAATTGAGCAGTTGTTTGAGTTAAATCCGCCTATATCCAGCCTTGCCAAAAGATGGGTTAACACTTTGCCCCCTAAAACATGCATTGCGATAGGAAGGTGTGTTTTGTAGTGTCATAAGCCTGACGTTTGCAACCTGTTGATGACCTGTAAAGAGATCGATGATCTTACTTGATTGTAAATAGCGATAGTTCAAGATCGTATGCCGTTCGTGGCGATATATGATTATTCGAGGTCGGGTGCCTTTCGAGGCGAGATGTGACCATTCAAGGTTAGGTGTCGTTCGAGCCAAACTGTGACTGTTCATGGTCAGGTGCCGTTCGAGGCGAATTGCGACCATTCGTGGTCGGTTGCCGTTCGAGATGCATTGTGACCGTTCGTGGTTGGTTTTGGAATGATAAATATCAGATTTTACATTCAAATGAGTTTTATAATTGAAATATCCAACTAATAAAACCAAGTCCAGATACAAAGAAGAGAAATAAAAGCAAAACTAAAACATCAAAGTGCATGCGTTTCCACTGTGGCCGTTTATAGTCATCTCATAGCATGGCTGAGAACCTTCCCGTACATGTGTAAGTGACTTAACCGTTTTATTGTGGAGTTTATTACTTATTCTTCATCATTCCAATCAATTGATGATAAGCTGACACCTTAATCCGGGGATGTCTTCGTTTGATGTAGATGGTGGTCACTTTGTTCCACCATCGTTGCATGCATTTTCATGTACTGTAACAACATGCCGTTCTGGATATGTCCTTCGATCTCATACCTCAAGTGCCTACAATTGTTTGTAATATGGCCGCCTAGCTCATGGAATAGGCAGCATTTGTCTGATTTCCTTTCATTATTGGTTGACTCCCTCCTGATTGGCCTTCGGTAGGGAACCTGCCCCCTAGTGTCTTGGTTTGTTCGTTCTAAAGTCTCGCTCAACTCCGTATAAGAGGTGAATCTTAGTCCTTTCGTGGCTGCCTTGGTTTCACAATGCCATTCCCCGCTTTTCGCTTCCATTTATCCTTGTTTGAATCTTTCCCAAGCGGATCTCCACCTTTGTCTGCATAAATTTAAACTTCCTCTTCTTCCCCTCTTTTAGCTTACGCGTCTTCCGGTCATTGAAACCTTTCCGCCTCATGGTAAAACTCTACTAGATCCATAGGTGGATATCATGTTAGGGAATTCTTGAATTCCTTGCCATCATAAATGCCAGACAACTACCATCAAAACCGTAGATGGATTTGGGTGATCCACCGAGGTTTCCGCTGCATTAAATCGCGTTAGAAAATTCCTCAGAGACTCTCTGGTCCTCTGTATCAGTGTTGTCAAACTCATCACATTCTTAGGTCTAGAGATATGAACTCTAAACTGTCTTATAAACCTCTCGATCAACTCGGTCCATGTTCCAATCGAGCCGCTTTCTAATTGTCTGAACCATAGTGCTGCTATATCTGTCAAATACAAAAGGGAAGCACTGAGCCATGACCTTCTCTAGTGCATCCAGTACTTCCATGTGCCTTATATACCTTGTCAGATGAACAGCAGGATCCGTCATTCCATCATACATCTACAGCATTGTTAGTTTGAATTTTAGTGGATTCCTAGCTTGCCTAATGGCACGAGCAAAGGGGATCTTATTCTCATCATCCAAATCTTTATTCACCAATCCTCCTCTCATGGCCTACTTGACCATTTCTGCCAATCTGTCACTGTCACCAAGAGGCAGGATTTTTTCGTTGCCTCCGACTTAGCCCCCAAATTCTCGAGGGAATACTGAAGTCTACTCTCCTAGATGCATATTCATTTTCCTATCAATGCCAAATTGCACAGCACCTCCTGGTATCCTACTTAGAATTGAACCAACATGATTCGGGGGCATGCCCGCTAGTTCAAAGGCTGTTCCTGATGGCCCCACTCTATCCTGTATCCTAGTTGCCACATTTCCCTGATTCTAGTTTGGACTTCCTTTGTTCCTGCTACTCTGTTCTCTTGATTTTGCACCCCAGCTTGTCTAACTTGTCGGAGTAGGTTCTGTATCATAACCTCCTATCTTTTCATCATCGCTTCCATCTCGTCTCTATTAATATAGATCGAGGTCTGATTAGCTCCTGAGGAGGCCTCCTAACTTCCTTTATGCTGACTCCTCTCTATCATTTGTCTCCTTGTTGATTTCCTAACCATAGCTTCCTGAATTGGAGTTCCTAAGCCTTCAAATCCAAAATCCAAGATTCAAAATCCCTGAGTGCTAGCATTCTCAGTGAAAGCGCCAAAATATTTGCCCCAAAAATGGTCACAAACACCCAACTATAGATGAAAGCACCAATTACAAGTCATAGAATACAAATAGAATATATGAAGAGGATATAAATATGAAAATAAAAACGAAAGCAGTAATAAAGTCGAGATTTATAGTGGTTCGACTAACTCCGGCCTACGTCCACTCTAGAAATTTTCTTTTTTATTATCAGAAAATTGATTACAGTTACAATCCATAGTTTTTGAAACAAAAATGGTAAAGTAACTTTTGCCTCCTTTGTAGAAGAAGTTAAAGAAGAACAAAATGAAAAAAATCTTCTTTTCCGAATCTCCGCCTGCTGTATTATAGGCAAAATCCCGATTACCGGGCTTCCTCACTGACATGGGCCCACCAAAACCATAGTTGAGCCCACAACACTCATCATTGCCGGCCCTAAGTTAATAATATGCTGGCCTGAAGTTTCCCTAAGGATGACTTGAAGCAAGCATATGGGTGACCTAAAGTAAACACACGTCTGTCTCGAAGTAGAATATAGTCGATCCTTAGCCTTCAATATGCCGACCCCATTTTGGTTTTTCCAACCATAAGCATTCCCAGTATCAACACAAAGCAACTTCCATGTTGACTCGAAGCAAATTGCTCAATGTCTTGAAGCAGCTCCAATATGCCGATCCCACGTTCCTTTCCTTATGCCAATCCCATTCCAAAGCCTTGTCGACCCTTAAATCCTTAAGCTGACCCGAGCCCTTGCCTATGATGACCCGTAGTCACCTCTTCATGTCGATCCCTCCAAGTGCAAACATATGCCAACCCCAAGATCCATATGCCAACCTAAAGCATCCTTGTTGCCGACCCCAAGTTATCCAAGTGCTAACCTGAGGAACTTTTATGTGCCGACCTGACCTTATCCACTCCCTTGTCGATGCTAAGTCATTGCTATGTCGACCCTAGGTTAGAGCTACATCGACCCAAAGCATGACGATCCATCCATGTTCCAATCCTTTCTTTGCCGAACCTAAAACCTTGAATGCTCACTTAAAGCAACTTTTATGAAAACCCAAAGTAAACCTAAGGACTACTCGAAGCAAACTTCAAGCAACCCGAAGCAGCTCGCCTTTTGTCGAAATCCATACTCCAAGTATCCCGCGCATTTTGTCCATCAACTATGCCCAATCCTAGCTACATATTCATGTTTATTATCCATGATTGATCAACCATTCATTGATTCAAATCAGAACCCAGTCCCTGACATTCCAGCTTCGATAATTGAGCGGTCGTTTGAGTTAAATCCGCCTATATCCGACCTTGCCAAAAGGCGGGTTAACATTTATATTACTATAATATCATTATATAAACATTAAAAAAAGTTATTTACCATTTACAAAAATTATTCGAATGTATATCAAATTTTATCGAAAATTGGCTTTTATTAATTTTATGACAAAACTTCAAAATCTAGATTTAATTTTAAAAATAAGTTCGCCATTCTTATTCATCACATAAAAAATGGATATTAAGTTTGAAAATTCTATATTTAAATATTTAAAATTACTTAAATATTCCATTTAAAAGTTATAAAAATACGGGTCGTTACATATAGAATAACTCATGTAAGAGTTTCATGTTTATTAATAATTGTAACACCCTATAAAATAAATAGTAAATAGATTAAACAGAATTGATAAAAAATTAAATAAGGCACAAAAATGAAATTTGAAGAAACATTAGAATTTGGCCCCGAAACTTGCGCCATTGCGCTCGTGGTGATTTTCTAAGCAAATTTCGTATATAAGATTTTGCGATGGACCTCAAGTGAAGAAGTTATTAACGTTTGAAGTTTTCATATAAAAAATAATTAAGAATAAAATAAGAAAATAAATAAAATTAATGCAAGACCACTACCAATCGATAGCCTCAGTGGGGCGATCGACCACCTATGGGGAGAAGCTGACTAGTTCAAGTTATGGCGGCTAGGGCTAAACCTCAGCCCAATGGCTCAGATTTAATAAATATTAATATAACGGATAGAGTTGATTCGAGCATCTACAAATGCAGGCCTAGTCCCTCACTTTTCTTCTCATATATTCGGAATAGAGTGACGAGGATCTACTATTTTCCCTTCACCGCTATTTCTAAAAACTATGAAACTACCATATTACACACACACACGCACATATATATATATATATATATATATATATATATATATATATATAGTTATAGCTCAGGGAAAGGTTGGATAGGTCATATGCACAAATAGAATTAAATGAATAATCCATTAATAGTAGACACAACACTTAGATAGAAATCAATCGGCATTAACTAGTGTTATAAATAAAGTACGTAATTTACCAGTCAACATAATGTTGTTCTGGCCCTTCCTTATTATAATCAACATGATAGATTTAGATGGACATGCTACTAGTGCGTGACGAAATAGATGGAGAGGTCTTCTCATTTATGCTCGACACTGATAATGCAACCGGATATCCAAGAAACAATATTGATTCCAAGGTAGTAGCCTTAGTCGATACATATGTTTTATTATCTTTTACTATTCCATCGTGAGTTTGCTCTCTAATATACTTATGTTTATTACAAGTTAATAACAGCAAGATCCATACCTTAACGTACTTTGTTTCGATTTAGTCGAAATTCAGGCCTAATAAGGTGTGGGTTTTTACATTTGGTATCAAAGCATATGTTAGTCGATCATAAAAATTATGGTACGTTGAGTTAAGTACTTATATTTCTACCTATATCTATATGTATATTATACGTCAAACTTTTTCGATTATAAAAGTAATTACAACCATATTCTAAAAAGAGGGATAGGATGACTATGAGTTGGAATAATAAATAGAGTTAAATTTATGCACCTACCCTAATTAACCCATGGGGTGTTGGACATACCGTAAGGCATTAACTAAGAAGAGTTGAGCATGGCAAATAGAAGGGTCCCTGCAGCTGGATGGTACTTGATTCCTTTATCGGGGCTAGACTGCCCTATGATTATGTATTTCACTAGAGCGTCAATTAGTGATGTACATTTCATCCAGAGAAAGAGGGAGCAAGAATGTATATGTTGCAGATACTTAGAAGTAAGAAGTGAGCTAGTTACTGCTAGAAGGTATGCGTAAACCACAACAAGAATATAATTTGATTTTCAATATATATTCTTAACAAAAAAGGTTAATAATAATGGGTTTCAAAAGAAGGAAAATTAAAATCCATTTTCAAGTCCGAACCTATGAGAAAGAATTCGATAGAAGATTTTAAATTTTCTGGAAATATTTGAAGCAGTTTTAAAACAATCCATTTAAAAAAGAAGGATTCTATCATTGGAAAGTTGTTTTTTGAAAAAAGCAATAAAAATTGAAAATTTTAAACTAAGGAGCCATCTAGAGATTCGTAATGAAGTTTACAACTTGTTGGATTAAAAAATATTAGTTTTGATAAAAAGACTTTCCATTTTTGAAGTAAATGGAAAATATAGCTATGTTTGGCTTGATGCTTTTTGTATTCTTGTCAAATCTATAACGTACGCGATTTTTCGTTGCCGAAAAACCGAATAGTTAGGGTTTTAAGAAAAAGAAAAGGACAGAAGAAAAATAGAAGAAGATAGAAAATAGAGAGAAAAGAAAATAGAACGGAACAGAACAGAAAACAACAGAACAATATCAGAATCTCACAATCGCAGCGGAACAACATATAATAATAAATGAATAATCTTTAAACAAAGAACTATATCAGTTATTACATTTCATCACATTTCATTACATTATTATCAGAGTGTACAACAACAAACAACAACAAACAGCGGAAAAAGAAATACTATATACTAGTAATACGCCATGCCATCCATCTTGCCTCCAGCAACTCCAGAATATCCAGAATATCCTGATAAACCTTAACTCTTGACTGCCCGTGTGGAAATTGGTGGGCACCCGGAGTTTAGGAAGGAAAACAATAAACTCCGAGTCAGTCATGTGACTGGTGTGAGAACTCAAAACAGTTTATTTATCTTTAAAATCAAAATAGAGGAATATTTTTAAAGTCAATTCGCAACGCTTTTAAAAATGAGACTACCATAAGGCCTCCCGCACATACACACAATGCAAACGCAGAATCGGAGGAGATTTCTCCTTATGATAGTCAAAGATGCTTGATACACATTAAAAAGAACATTTGATATTATTACTAGTGCATAGTGTAGAGAAAATTCATTTCGAAAATAAAGATATAAATCTTAGTCAACATAGACATTTCAAACTATGCCTACTATAGCTACCATCTAAACAGTGGTGACCACCATAAGTAAATGGCAGGTTCTACAACTAAAACCGTACAGGGTTTCGTATTGGGAATTGGATTTCCAACGAATGGTCAGGCCAAGGAACTTCCCATTGCCACATGAGAACGCCTCTGGAAGGACGTCCCCGAGAACCAAACCGGATCTCTGCCAACGTAAGGCCGGGTTACCCCTAACTGGATAACAACTGACACGAGTATGCCATCCCCCGGTCCTCTGGGACCTTTAACCGAGCGCTCGTAATCAACATCACACAATCATAAATAAAGTGTTTCAACATGAGTAAGTATCTGGGCTCCATACCATGATACCACCCTTTTCCAGAAGGAAATGCACATACCCTAAAGGGAGCTACCCCACATAACATTGATGCATCTTTCCTGTTTTGACCATTCCGGGGTGTGAGGCTCGACGAAGTCACGTTCACAAAGACACACTTTATACAAAAGCCGTGCTTTGGGTCAACAAATGATCATAGAAATGATCACAAAGATAAACGATCAAACAAATGATCTTATCACAAATGATCATCACAATGATCATTTCACAGCAACACTCAGCATGTCACATTACCAATTTGGGAATATATCACTGATAACCATCAACTACATAACCTCTAAGCTCGTACGTCTCAGAGAAGGGTGTTAAGCTAAGATAATAAATTCTCCGCCACCAACAGAAATATATTTGAAAGAAATCTGCTTTATATCTCAATTTGTAATGTCAGACATACAATCCATACAAGTCTGTTCCGGGATCGAACAGAACCGAAGGCACTTACAAAGAAGTCCTTGCAATCCGGATATCCACAATCCTGGTTGGATTCCCCATCATATATGGAGAACTCTATACCGGAGCAACTCGGTGCAGAGTCAATCGACAGGTCATCCTATCGCTCTCGCAAATACCCGGTCTTCAACACCGGTCATCAATGCTATCCATTACGTCGTATCACTATTCGGAATGGGTAATCCGAATAACGAGCGCAACAATTTAAAAATAAGTGTAGCATTCAAATTCAGCAAATCACAACAAATACCTTTCAAAGGTAAATATTGATAGTCGGTTATTGAACTATCAATGGATATGCACAACATCACCAGATTCCAAATAATTTTCCAAATTTATTTATTCCCCAAAAATATCTTTACAAGATATATAATTTTCACACTTCAAAAATAAATCAATATTTATTTTTAAACAAATTCCCTTTTCATTTATAAATTCCATAGTGAATTTATATTTCACAATATCCATGCATATACGATTTCAATTATTCATTTCAATTTATCTTCAAAAAGATAAATTCTCAAAACGTTTCATTTCACATTGAAAAAACATTTCCATACTTATTTATTCATAAGTAATTCACAAATTTTATTTATTTTCAACTCTCGGAAAATATTTAATATACTTAAATCGAGATTAAGTACATATTTCATTCTTTAAGAAAATCATTCTCTTAAACATATTTATTTGGGCCAAAACGAATGTTGCGGAAAACATCGTTACGACAACCCAAAATCACTAGTATAGGGATTCGAAATTAAAATAGATATATAAATCCCAATACTATACAAAACATTTCCTTTCGAAAATCATTTACTATAACAACAGTGTTATAGTCCACCATTTCCTTCTATTTCTCGAAAACGTCTATTTCAACAATGAATGTTGAAATCTATGGTTTCTAATCTTAACACCATTTAAAACATCGTTAGATCGTTTTAATTCAATTCAAAACATCACATCCAAACATTTTTTTAACATATTATTCACTATTCAAAAACGTGAACATACTACGTTAACCAATTTCATCACTTCTATACATTTTATCTTAAAGGATTATTCACTGTCTAAAACGTGAATATAACTCCTTTAATATGCTATAGCAATTTACTTATCAAAATAAGTCATTGCGAATTTATAAAACAATGTTTATAAATTCCATTTCTATTTATTTTATAACTACTTCCTTTATAAATTTCCTTTATTAATCTATCCGATTATATAACTCAATTATATAATAAAAGTTCATATTAGAAGTTAAATATTTACAATTTATTTGTTTGCAAAATCGTTCCTTTAACCTCCCAAATTATAAATCTTATAACTTATAAGATTCATTTATTTACCCAAATCTATCTTTTTAATAACTTTACAAATTTTATAAACCTACTGCTTATAAAAATCCATTTATAACTTCACCGTTTATAATTCTATAAATTTCATTCATTTATGGGATTCTTTCACAATTCATTCTAACACTTATAAAAACTCGTTTTATAATTCAAATATTTTAATTTATAAATTATCAATTTATAAATCTTTTATATAAATCAATTTATATTATTATTTTAAAATACGTCTTTAAACACCTTTATAATTTCACCATTTTGATTATAAAATAATTAAATTTTATAAATCCTATTTTTAAACTTTTCACAATAAATCCAAAAATCCCAATATAAACCATTTTATAAAATCATTAACCCCATATTTTCAAAAATCAACTTTTAACTATATTTCTCAAAAATCATAATTATTATAACATCAAAATTATAACGTTTATTTATTTATAATGGATCAATTCCAAAAATATATTTTATAAACGTATACTCTTCAAAAATCACTTTAAAAATCATTTTAAAGTTCCAAAATTTGGTCCAATGATGCTACACACCAAATAGTCAATCACGACAACAACGATATCATATATCGATATGATAATCAACGAATATCAAAATATCCATAATCAAATAAATACTGCTGAGGAATCCAGTTGGATCCCTCCAACCTGTTTTTCTGCATCCATAAACATTAGCACAATACCAATTCCGCTCCAGTACGGAATTATCGCGGTATATGGGATTTAAAATATTATCCGCTTAATAGACGGCGCAACAGGTTCTCATCCGCTATACAATGCGGGAAATCAATAACTGCAATATATACATATGCCAATATATATATAATACCAATTTCACTGTTTATGAAATATTCGCGGTATATGTTTTTAATAAATACCATCCGCTTACTAACGGCGCATAATGTCTATTTTAACAATCAATAGATATCAATCATCATTCAAACATGCATTCAAGAATTTTAAATATAACTATTTAAAATAAAATCGAAACCGATTCGATTGAGTGAGAAGTTCTCACCTTGATTTCAATTTCGTTTTAGCGATTTATTTCGAATAAAATTAAACGGACGTTTAATTTTACCCAAAATTCTCACTAACTCCAAACGACTCCAATCTAATTGCATATCGTAGTGCTCGTCCATACGATTCCAATGCTTCCTGTTTCGCTCGTTTTCGACCTCGTATGAAAAAGATATGCAATTTCAAAGTTACACGAATATTTATTTATAAATCACAACATATATTTTCTTTTTAAACCTAACTTTCAATCAGGGCCGTAGATCCCTAGCAAAGCCATCAGGCCCGTGCGCTTCATCCTCTCCTCTTCACGTTCTATCTACAGATAACCATCACGCAACTAAACCCATGAACACGAAATTAGGGTTTAATTATACGATCTTCACGAGCAACATGAACACGATCAAGGAGCTCCACGTCGAAGCTCGCAACACTAGCTACCAACGCCCTGAATAGGTCAGATCTCGGCCCTTCCTTTGGCCTCGAGAGTCGTGCCCAAACGCACGTGAACGCGGCCAAATATCTCCTCACCAACTTCGAGTTAAACAATCATCACCTTATGGATTTAAAGCCCTTTCAACGCTCTTCGATTTGCTAGTTGAAAGTTTTTGATAACATTGAGTGGATTGAAAGAGATTAGAGGAGAAAGGTAGGAAGATTTCGGCCATCCATTGAATAAGAGGCGGCGGCTGCAGTTTTAACCTAGGTTTTAATATTTTTCTGCAAAAATGAAGAGGGGGGGGGGTTTATAGAAAATTTTCCAATTTACTATTCACCCGGAATTTCCGAACTCTAAACGAAGCGTGCCGGTTGGCGTTCCTAAGGTTTACCCCGCGTTTCGGACATAATGGAACGTGTTTCGGAGCTAATTCGGTCATCTGTGCGAGTTATGGCAATAAACGTTCAATTTAAAATTAAACCGATTAAACGATTTTCTAGGCGTTTTAGCTTGCATCGGACAAACGGTAAATCCGATTGACATGAAATTTGAAATCATACAATAATATCACATTACGGATCCGATGAAACTGGTTTCGTCGAAATCCGAGACTTTTTGAAAAATGGCTATTTTAAGTCGCCAAATTAATATTAAAACAATTTCGATGCGTTTCGAGCTGCCACGATCAAACGATAATTCCGATTGCTACGAAAATTGAAATCCGGTAATAACAAACTATTACGGATCCAATGGAACAAGTTTCGTCAAATTCTGAGACTGTTCGAAAATTGGCTATTTTCACTAGTCGATTAAATATTAAAATATTCAATTTTCACAAATAAACTTTAAATTCGATTTTAAAAGTTCTAAAATATCGTTCTAACTCTAATATGATAACATAAAATTTTACAAATCATTTTCAATCATATTTAACCCAATTTTCAATTATTTCCGTATTTTCACTTATTAAATTATCGATTTAATTATTCAATTAAATCCAATTATTCAAAGTAAAATTTATTCGACTTATAAATTTCACTTATTAATATTTAAAATTAATCAAATATTCAAATTTTAATTAATTAAAATTCTGCGTCGTTACATACTTTCCCCCTTAAAAGAATTTCGTCCTCGAAATTAACAAGTAAGAAAAGTTACAGAATCTATTAATTTCCCAAAATCCATAGTTAAACTTCTTACAATAACTTTACTAAGTTTTCAAATCATACTTAGTTATCTTTTCAAAAACAACTACTATTGTTTAATTTTTAACTTCTAAATCAAAGTTATAGTTTTAAAAAATTTCCAAATTTTCTCAAATTTTTTCTAACGCCTTAAATTTTCGGAAAAATTCGCCATAGTCTCCTTTGCGCGGCTCGATCCGAAAAAAAAATGACAGCATATATATCACAAATATACATCTCATCAAGTAATGAGGCATCCCGCAGGAAAAAAAGTGTAAAAGTACGATATTTAATCCGAGATATGTACCTTATATTTTATTAGCAAGCATATACGGCCAATATAGCGTGAAAGCGAGCTCCAAATGCGAAGCAAACGCGATCCGCACCTACTAAACACTCAACAAACAACATGAGAAACATGCATATAGACAATAGTACCGATATACAACATATAGCAACATAATAACTATATATGCCAACATAGCAAATGTAGTAAAAGCAATATATATTCAACCATCAACCAACTAGCATTCAACTAACATCCATACCCAATAAATATTCATTCATATTCTCATTAATATTCAATGAAATAGGTTTTCAATTTAATCACATTTGATTCATTTACATTGTATTTTATCAACATTCATTCATATCCAATTTCAATTAGTTTATATTTACTAATTCATATTCAAGTTGGTTCACTTCCAAATCAAATTCAATTCCATTTAAGATTCACTTAACTTCCAATTGGATTTCAATTACTTTAGCTTTCAATTTTCATTAACTCAATTTCATTAACACTTAATGAATTATATATAATCAACTAACAACCATATAACAACCGATGTATATTAATTACAACCAAATTCCTTTGCTTTCAATTGGTTTAATTAAATTGATTTTCATTCAACTATTCAACTTTCAATAACATTAGATTTTAATGAATTACACTTACATTCATTATTTCATATCAACTTAATTTATATTCATTTGATTAACATTCAATCCATTAATTCAATTTAATTTCTAAAGTTGAATTTCATTTATATAACTCAAGTTCACATCTATCACTTAACTTTTTAATTTACTTTGATACCAATATCAACTTCATTCAACATATCTTAAGTTATACTTCTCATATATATAAGTTTATTCCACAATTGTAAATCACTTTAATTATAATTCAATTCTTATAATTCATTTGCTTATACAATTATTCTTTTATTTAGATTATTCAAACAACTAAACAATCAACTTATATACACTTTAATAATTCTGAAAATTTATCCCTTTATATATAAAAATATACTCAAGGTAAAATTATTTCATTTACCCAATTTAAAACAATACTGTGTCGAATTGTTCTAGACAAGTGTTTATAAACCCCTTCGGCATAGTTTTGCATACCGTGCTGACGAAGGTTCATATGCCACTCAATAAACCAATCATCACAATATAAAAAAATTTTATATTCACTAACAAATACGCTCTCATAGCTATTATTACACTCAAACTCATTCTAGAGTACTACTGACTCTATCTCTAATGAGTAATACCCAACAGAACCATGGTTGTCTCTTAACCATATGCTCTGATACCAAATGTAACGTACGCGATTTTTCGTTGCCGAAAAACCGAATAGTTAGGGTTTTAAGAAAAAGAAAAGGACAGAAGAAAAATAGAAGAAGATAGAAAATAGAGAGAAAAGAAAATAGAACGGAACAGAACAGAAAACAACAGAACAATATCAGAATCTCACAATCGCAGCGGAACAACATATAATAATAAATGAATAATCATTAAACAAAGAACTATATCAGTTATTACATTTCATCACATTTGATTACATTATTATCAGAGTGTACAACAATAAACAACAACAAACAGCGGAAAAGAAATACTATATACTAGTAATACGCCATGCCATCCATCTTGCCTCCAGCAACTCCAGAATATCCAGAATATCCTGATAAACCTTAACTCTTGACTGCCCGTGTGGAAATTGGTGGGCACCCGGAGTTTAGGAAGGAAAACAATAAACTCCGAGTTAGTCATGTGACTGGTGTGAGAACTCAAAATAGTTTATTTATCTTTAAAATCAAAATAGAGGAATATTTTTAAAGTCAATTCGCAATGCTTTTAAAAATGAGACTACCATAAGGCCTCCCGCACACACACACAATGCAAACGCAAAATCGGAGGAGATTTCTCCTTATGATAGTCAAAGATGCTTGATACGCATTAAAAAGAACATTTGATATTATTACTAGTGCATAGTGTAGAGAAAATTCATTTCCAAAATAAAGATATAAATCTTAGCCAACATAGACATTTCGAACTATGCCTACTATAGCTACCATCTAAACAGTGGTGACCACCATAAGTAAATGGCAGGATCTACAACTAAAACCGTACAGGGTTTCGTATTGGGAATTGGATTTCCAACGAATGGTCAGGCCAAGGAACTTCCCATTGCCACATGAGAACGCCTCTGGAAGGACGTCCCCGAGAACCAAACCGGATCTCTGCCAACACAAGGCCGGGTTACCCCTAACTGGATAACAACTGACACGAGTATGCCATCCCCCGGTCCTTTGGGACCTTTAACCGAGCGCTCGTAATCAACATCACACAATCATAAATAAAGTGTTTCAACATGAGTAAGTATCTGGGCTCCATACCATGATACCATCCTTTTCCAGAAGGAAATGCACATACCCTAAAGGGAGCTACCCCTCATAACCTTGCTGCATCTTTCCTGTTTTGACCATTCCGGGGTGTGAGGCTCGATGAAGTCACGTCCACAAAGACACACTTTATACAAAAGCCGTGCTTTGGGTCAACAAATGATCATATAAATGATCACAAAGATAAACGATCAAACAAATGATCTTATCACAAATGATCAACACAATGATCATTTCACAGCAACACTCAACATGTCACATTACCAAATTGGGAATATATCACTGATAACCATCAACTACATAACCTCTGAGCTCGTACGTCTCAGAGAAGGGTGTTAAGCTAAGAGAATAAATTCTCCGCCACCAACAGAAATATATTTGAAAGAAATCTGCTTTATATCTCAATTTGTAATGTCAGACATACAATCCATACAAGTCTGTTCCGGGATCGAACAGAACCGAAGGCACTTACAAAGAAGTCCTTGCAATCCGGATATCCACAATCCTGATCGGATTCCCCATCACATATGGAGAACTCTATACCGGATCAACTCGGTGCAGAGTCAATCGACAGGTCATCCTATCGCTCTCGCAAATACCCGGTCTTCAACACCGGTCATCAATGCTATCCATTACGTCGTATCACTATTCGGAATGGGTAATCCGAATAACGAGCGCAATAATTTAAAAATAAGTGTAGCATTCAAATTCAGCAAATCACAACAAATACCTTTCAAAGGTAAATATTGATAGTCGGTTATTGAACTATCAATGGATGTGCACAACATCACCAGATTCCAAATAATTTTCCAAATTTATTTATTCCCCAAAAATATCTTTACAAGATATATAATTTTCACACTTCAAAAATAAATCAATATTTATTTTTAAACAAATTCCCTTTTCATTTATAAATTCCATAGTGAATTTATATTTCACAATATCCATGCATATACGATTTCAATTATTCATTTCAATTTATCTTCAAAAAGATAAATTCTCAAAACGTTTCATTTCACATTGGAAAAACATTTCCATACTTATTTATTCATAAGTAATTCACAAATTTTATTTATTTTCAACTCTCGGAAAATATTCAATATACTTAAATCGAGATTAAGTACATATTTCATTCTTTAAGGAAATCATTCTCTTAAACATATTTATTTGGGCCAAAACGAATGTTGCGTAAAACATCGTTACGACAACCCAAAATCACTAGTATAGGGATTCAAAATTAAAATAGATATATATAAATCTCAATACTATACAAAACATTTCCTTTCGAAAATCATTTACATAACAGTGTTATAGTCCACCATTTCCTTCTATTTCTCGAAAACGTCTATTTCAACAATGAATGTTGAAATCTATGGTTTCGAATCTTAACACCATTTAAAACATCGTTAGATCGTTTTAATTCAATTCAAAACATCACATCCAAACATTTTTTTTAACATATTATTCACTATTCAAAAACGTGAACATACTACGTTAACCAATTTCATCACTTCTATACATTTTATCTTAAAGGATTATTCATTGTCTAAAACGTGAATATAACTCCTTTAATATGCTATAGCAATTGACTTATCAAAATAAGTCGTTGCGAATTTATAAAACAATGTTTATAAATTCCATTTCTATTTATTTTATAACTACTTCCTTTATAAATTTCCTTTATTAATCTATCCGATTATATAACTCAATTATATACTAAAAGTTCATATTAGAAGTTAAATATTTACAATTTATTTGTTTGCAAAATCGTTCATTTAACTTCCCAAATTATAAATCTTATAACTTATAAGATTCATTTATTTACCCAAATCTATCTTTTTTAATAACTTTACAAATTTTATAAACCTACTGCTTATAAAATTCCATTTATAGCTTCATCGTTTATAATTCTATAAATTTCATTCATTTATGGGATTCATTCACAATTCATTCTAACACTTATAAAAACTCGTTTTATAATTCAAATATTTTAATTTATAAATTATCAATTTATAAATCTTTTATATAAATCAATTTATATTATTATTTTAAAATAAGTCTTTAAACTCCTTTATAATTTCACCATTTTGATTTATAAAATAATTAAATTTTATAAATCCTATTTTTAAACTTTTCACAATAAATCCAAAAATCCCAATTTAACCATTTTATAAAACCATTAACCCCATATTTTCAAAAATCAACTTTTAACTATATTTCTCAAAAATCATAATTATTATAACATCAAAATTATAACGTTTATTTATTTATAATGGATCAATTCCAAAAAAATATTTTATAAACGTATACTCTTCAAAAATCACTTTAAAAATCATTTTAAAGTTCCAAAATTTGGTCCAATGATGCTACACACCAAATAGTCAATCACGACAACAACGATATCATATATCGATATGATAATCAACGAATATCAAAATATCCATAATCAAATAAATACTGTTGAGGAATCCAGTTGGATCCCTCCAACCTGTTTTCCTGCATCCACAAACATTAGCACAATACCAATTCCGCTCCAGCACGGAATTATCGCGGTATATGGGATTTAAAATATTATCCGCTTAATAGACGGCGCAATAGGGTCACATCCGCTATACAATGCGGGAAATCAATAACTGCAATATATACATATGCCAATATATATATATATTGCTATTATATATAATACCAATTTCACTGTTTATGAAATATTCGCGGTATATGTTTTTAATAAATAACATCCGCTTACTAACGGCGCATAATGTCTATTTTAACAATCAATAGATATCAATCATCATTCAAACATGCATTCAAGAATTTTAAATATAACTATTTAAAATAAAATCAAAACCGATTCGATTGAGTGAGAAGTTCTCACCTTGATTTCAATTTCGTTTTAGCGATTTATTTCGAATAAAATTAAACGGACGTTTAATTTTACCCAAAATTCTCACTAACTCCAAACGACTCCAATCCAATTCCATAGCGTAGTGCTCGTCTATACGATTCCAACGCTTCCTGTTTCGCGCGTTTTCGACTTCGTATGAAAAAGATATGCAATTTCAAAATTACACGAATTTTTATTTATAAATTACAACATATATTTTCTTTTTAAACCTAACTTTCAATCAGGGCCGTAGATCCCTAGCAAAGCCATCAGGCCCGTGCGCTTCATCCTCTCCTCTTCACGTTCTATCTACAGATAACCATCACGCAACTAAACCCATGAACATGAAATTAGGGTTTAATTATACGATTTTCACGAGCAACATGAACACGATCAAGGAGCTCCACGTCGAAGCTCGCAACACGAGCTACCAACGCCCTGAATAGGTCAGAGCTCGGCCCTTCCTTTGACCTCGAGAGTCGTGCCCAAATGCACGTGAACGCGGCCAAATATCTCCTCACCAACTTCGAGTTAAACAATCATCACCTTATGGATTTAAACCCCTTCCAACGCTCTTCGATTTGCTAGTTGAAAGTTTTTGATAACATTGAGTGGATTGAAAGAGATTAGAGGAGAAAGATAGGAAGATTTCGGCCATCCATTAAATAAGAGGCGGCGGCTGCAGTTTTAACCTAGGTTTTAATATTTTTCTGCAAAAATGAAGAGGGGGGGGGGGTTTATAGAAAATTTTCCAATTTACTATTCACCCGGAATTTCCGAACTCCAAACGAAGCGTGCCTGTTGGCGTTCCTAAGGTTTACCCCACGTTCCGGACACAATGGAATGTGTTTCGGAGCTAATTCGGTCATCTTGCGAGTTATGGCAATAAACGTTCAATTTAAAATTAATCCGATTAAACGATTTTCTAGGCGTTTTAGCTTGCATCGGACAAACGGTAAATCCGATTGACATGAAATTTGAAATCATACAATAATATCACATTACGGATCCGATGAAACTGGTTTCATCGAAATCCGAGACTTTTTGAAAAATGGCTATTTTAACTCGCCAAATTAATATTAAAACAATTTCGATGCGTTTCGAGCTGCCACGATCAAACGATAACTCTGATTGCTACGAAAATTGAAATCCGGTAATAACAAACTATTACGGATCCAATGGAACTAGTTTCGTCAAATTCTGAGACTGTTCGAAAATTGGCTATTTTCACTAGTCGATTAAATATTAAAATATTCAATTTTCACAAATAAACTTTAAATTCGATTTTAAAAGTTCTAAAATATCGTTCTAACTCTAATATGATAACATAAAATTTTACAAATCATTTTCAATCATATTTAACCCAATTTTCAATTATTTCCGTATTTTCACTTATTAAATTATCGATTTAATTATTCAATTAAATCCAATTATTCAAAATAAAATTTATTCGACTTATAAATTTCACTTATTAATATTTAAAATTAATTAAATATTCAAATTTTAATTAATTAAAATTCTGGGTCGTTACAAAATCAAAGTTTTAAAATTCTTTTAAGGGATAGATAAATGAAATTGTTGCTTGATTTAAATAGGGTAAGGAGAATGGAAGGATAAAAATGCCCAATTAAGAAGAAAAATATTCCCGTATAAGGAAAATAGGAGAAAAATAATTGAAATGTTTTTATGATACAGAGAGAAGGTTTGATGGCTAAAGTAGTAGATGAATGCATTACAAGAAATTAATAATAAAGGAGAACTACAAAAATAAATTTATAAAGGATAAGTAAATGATGGAAGAAAAGAGCCTGACACTTAGACGGTAAAAAGCACCACCATGTGTAAATAGGGGTTTTATTAGAAAAGTTGCAAATCAAATCAGATTGAAGAAGATGGAGTCAGAATAAAAATAGAATTATAAATATTAACATGATCTGTATAGGATCTAGGTTCAACTTAGGCCTAAGAACGACAACGATCGACAACCCAGGAAAAAACGATCGACTAGAAGTGGTCGATCTACAAATCTTGGATGATCGACTGGTTATAATGTTTTCTGCTTAACCCAAACCTCGAACATGCCATATAGTTGCATCCAGGGTCTAGTCTCCCCTTTTTTTCTCTTCCACTCATCCTCCGCTTAATCCATAGCTTCCCCCTCCTTTCAAATAATCCCCACCATATTCCTTTTTCGTGATAGACGCCAGCCCCTTCCCTCCCTTTCTAGTCCGGTGCACGATTAGGATAAGCATGCCCTGCCAGATCTACCTACAAATCCAAAAGCCCTCTTCCTTTAACTAAATTATGGCACCTCCACACTAAGCTAGCGGATCCTTATGCCATCCAATGCTCACCACTTAAGAGATCGGATGGTTCTAAGGCGATGAGGGAAAGAATTTAAGCTATGAGTCCTCGACGAATTTTTTTTTTTGCAAAGTAGACCAGTGAAGTTCAAGGACTATGATGCATACGGGTTAGGAAAGCTATTCACTTCCTCAGGATTGGCACTGATCTTGAGCCATGAGACTTTGAGTTGGAATGTTACCTAAGATGCACGCAGCTGTTTGATGCCAACCTAGAGTATAAGTTCAGTGAAAATATCAGCTAATTCACAGTGGAGGTGAAGGGGATGAAGATCACTTAATGGATGAGGATTTTAAGAGAATTTTCGGCATTCACGTTTTTGGAGAAGATTTGAATGAGATTGAGACTATCGACCCAAAGATTTTATGATGATTTTCCATAAGGGAGTGGGTGTCTAGAGAGTGGACAACATGCAAGACCAAACCTGTCTTGTTACTTGCATTATCCAGCACAACATTATCCCCAAGATGGGGAGCTTCAACCAGTTATATCCTTTTCAGTTGAAGGCCGGCTATGCCACTATAGGTGATACTGCAGTGAACTAGGCCAAGGCTACTATGAGTCGTCATATAGGCCCCGAAGTTGGGATACCTAGGATCTGCATTCTGTAACGTCAACTCTTCACTTGCATTTTTAGACAGCTTGGGGTGAACCTTCAAGGAGAGTAGGTGAAGAAGAAGGCCTTCGCCTTGTTGGATAGGTCCTCTATTAGGAGAACTAAGATTAGAGAGGTGCCAGTTGAGGTAGGAACATAGGAAGCCACAAGACAAGCATAAGACGCCATAGGGCTAGGTCAGAAGGCTGCATGGTTTCAAATCCCTGAGCTTAACGAGATCCATGAAGCACAGCTCAGGATCGAGGCTGAGCTACGAGATATTCAAACTGAGTGGCATAGTCAAGGCCACTAGCTCAGGTGTATAGCTGCTATGCTACGCCAACTTAGGGGTCGCGACAATGGCATGACCTCCCTTAGGGGATCAGGACTATCCTATAGCTCATACGTAGTAGTAAGGATTAGTAATAGTATTAGTTGTTATCCTTCTTCTAGCATTTATTTTCTTTTAGATTGTTTGGGTTATAAACATTAATTGTCCCTTCCATAAAGGGAAAAAAATGAATACGATATGTTATGAAATGTGTTCCTATTTATTTACTGTGTTATTCTCTAGATGTGTTTGACCACTATAATATGTTGAAAAAAATCATATAAATATGAAAATCGCATATAGACACTTAAATAACGATAAAGGAAACATAAGGCCGAAAGTTTACAAATAAATTTTAGCAAGCATAGGATAAGGAAGGGTTATTGTGAAACCATAGGTCATTATCCCTATACCATAAAAGCTAAAATTTATAAATATGCTTATGTGTTTTTTGTAGTTTTGAAATAAAAAAGTTTTCAAACCCTAAGATTAACTATGCAATGCTAGGGTTAACCATATGCGTTAACTCATTGACTGAATTCAAATTACATTAAGATGTGGTTTGATTTATTTTTAAGACGTAAAGGAAAATGCTTATGAAAAAAAAAGTTAATTTTCGAACTATTTTGCAAGTTTGATTGAAAAGGAAAATATTTTTAATGGAAAATGAGAAAATTTACAATTTTCAAATACTAAATGCTTAGCATGGGAAGGGTCGACGTGTTCGTGAATATAAATTTTACTATTCAATAAGTATGACGATATCAAAACATAGATAATAACAAGGAAAAAAGCCCTTTTAGCTCTGAAATTTTATTTTCAAACCTTGTTAATACTAAACAATTTTTTTTTCAAAAAATTATGAGTAAACTCTTTTGTGAATCATACTTGGAAAAATTGAAAAGAATTGCAGCAAAAGAGAACTTTCCAAGGTATAAGGAATTGATATCCAAAATAAGGGTGGAAATGTAAAATTTTCCTTCTAAATGCCTTTTTCGACATAAGAGTGGAGATTTAGGAAAACTGAATTTTCAAAATTTTAGATGTCAGTGATTACGTGTTACGTGTCGGATATTAGGGATTAGAGGCAAAATTGGTTGAACCATACTCCTATTCGTAGGAGAGTGGAATTTTGTTGTATGAAAACAAGGATTTTTATTTTTGAAACTTGCATACATATTGAACTGTCAATATTATAGGTTGTTTGCGTCATATTTTCAAAGAAAGAATTCATACAAGAGGTGCCGATTTAGTTTATTTAGTGTACATATCATATGTATTATGATAAACCGTGCATATGTACAACATTGACTTCAAACTTGGTTGTACACTAATTGATTGGATAGTTTAGAATGGTTGCGCACTATGTTACATGATTCAATCCTTAAGGAATTTCAAGGATGAAACTCCTTTAAAGGGAAGAATATAAAACTCTATAAAATAAAAAGTAAATTGATTAAAGGGAATCAATAAATAATTAAATAAGGCTCAAAAATGGAATATGAGAAAACATCAAAATATAACCATAAAACATGCACCATTATGCTCGCGGTGATTTTTTAAGTAATTTTCATACATAAAGTTATAGGATCGGAGTTCAAAGCGAAGAAGTTATCAGTGTTTGAAGTTTTCGGATCAAAATAATTAAAAGGGAAATAAGGAAATAAATAAAAATAAATGAGGGACTACTGGACTACTACTAATAGATAGCCTCATTGGGCCGGTCGATCACCTGTGGCGAATGGTCGAATAGTTCAAGTTATGGTGGCTAAGGTTGAACCTCGACCTAACGGCCTGGATTTAATATATATTAATCTAATGAATATAGTTGATTTGAGCATCTATAAATATAGGGCCGACCCCTCACATTTCTTTACATATTTCCTGAATAGAGTAGCGGAGCTCGGCTATTTTCTTTTCTTTACCTTTTCTAGAAATTATAAAACTACTTTATTATATATATACGAACGGATATATATAGTTATACTTCGAAGAAAGCTTGGATACACCGTATACGCAAATGGAATTAAATGAATAATCCATGAATAATAGACATAAGATTTAAATAGAAATTAATCAGAATAAATAATGTTATAGATAATTTACCAATCACCAGAATAAATAATGTGTAAGACGGGAATGATAATTGGAGCGGTCTTCTCATTCGTGCTCAGTACTAACAAGGCAACTAGATATCCAAGAAATAATATGGATTCTAAGGTTGTAGCCTTAGTCAGTCTATATTTTATATTATATTTTACTATTACACTATGAATTCTCTCTCTGATGTACTTATGTTTATTACAGGTTATCAACACCAAAAACCATACCTTAATAGACTTGGGTTTCAATTTAATCGAAATTCGGGCCCATTAATGTGTTGGTTGTTACAATAATAACTAAGGTCAAATAAGAAATTTTGAAGTGACAATGTCACATAGCTCTCTAAGACTCAAGAATATTATTGAACTTCAATGGGATACTCCATTTTGAATATAGTTATGTCGTAGTATGACA
Source organism: Allium cepa (assembly GCA_030765085.1). Taxonomy (NCBI): domain Eukaryota; kingdom Viridiplantae; phylum Streptophyta; class Magnoliopsida; order Asparagales; family Amaryllidaceae; genus Allium; species Allium cepa. The sequence continues at coordinate 300,971,481 of CM060945.1, read as the reverse complement.
TCCATTGAATGACATAGTTGGGTCTGAGTGGAAGCGTTGAAAGTGAAACATTATTCAATGGAGAATTCTTTTTATTAGTCATATAAGGTTAGTATCATGGTCATCTATAGTCAAATCAAAGTCAAAGTTTTATGTTAGAGCGGTATGGTTAATAATAAATGTTATTATTAAGCCAAAAACTTTGTGTTTGGACTAACTAAGTTGAATGTGGACGATATTGAAATTTTGACCAAATTAAATTCCATAAGTCCTAAAGTGATATACAGTGCGTTTGTGGACAAGCGGCTGGGGTAGGGAAGAGTAGAAGCTAATTATTACGTCTGACTTACCTTAGATATGTCAAACATAAATTTTGTATCAGCGATTTTCCCTATGCATTTCTCATCTTGAAATTGGAAAGGAAATTGTGGATGTAATATTTACGTCTGACGTATCTAAGATAAGTTGGATGTAAAAAATAACGTCTACAAATTAGTTTCAAATACCCCACCTCTTTGTATTCATGACCATACCTCTTAATTTTAACAAGTCTTCTTAAATGACTACTTTTAGCAAAAAAATATTTGTCCTGGAATCCTAAGTTATCCACATTGTTTGCAAAAGTTTGCGTTGAAGAATTCTCCATAACTTGAAAAAAAGGAAAAATTGGAATTTATTAGAAAACTGCTGATAAATTTAACTCATTCCAGAAAATGACTCAGGTGCTAGATGCGGCACCTGCAAAAAACAATCACAACACTAACGCAAAGAATTCATAAAGTGGGAGAAATTGCGCAACAAAACCGGGGCATGTTGGGATCTTCAAACTAACACAGTGGTTGGTGACGACGATTGGTTGGCTGATCGAGTCAAGCTATTTTTTTAATTTCTAACAAATATTTATTCCCCATTACTAAATGATTTTTTAATTTTGTAAAAGGAAATTCATAATATTATCACAAAATGGATATACACACCAATACCAGATCCAGATTATTTGGAGCATATATTTAGGAATATCTTGACTAAGCAAAAATTTCATGATCTCCATGTAGATTGATCCTCCTACAACTGCAGCTAAGGACAAAATACAACCTGAACTTCCAAGCACGACATCAAATCCCCCTCTAGAAGGCATTTATGAAGAGAAGCCAATACCTTCAAAATGGAGTGATCTTTAGTTTTGCAACAATTTCAACGGTCACAGCCAGTGGACTTCACACAACCCAACCAGAAAATCGATGTTTATATGGATAGGCCTTCTTCAATGCGTCATTTTGTTAATATTCATTCCACTGATCATGCTACCTGAAGATGCAAACAACATATATTTTGCGATGATGTTCACATGATGGTGGAAATGATGGAAAGAAGAATGAAGTTAAAGTCATCAAGTTCTTCTAGAGGCAGTGAAGTTCCTCATCATGAAGATCATAAGTTAGCGGATGCTATCTATAGGGATCGGTGCATGAACTTGGGCCGATATAACATTACAAGATAAAAAAATTATCTCTCGATAAGAATTTCCAAACAGGATTATTAATGTTGGACAAAGATGATGCAGCACATGAGTAGATCAAAATAGAATTGAGGATATTATAAGAGCATCGTTGGATGTATTTGTATTTTAATTTCCATTCGATGATTAGTAGTAAGTTTGTATTAGAATTTGATGTAGAGATTGGTTTGAATTTGCATTATTATTTTTGAAATACAAATTTAATTAAATAATAATTAATTATTTAGTTATGATCAAATAAATAATTATTTCCAAAGTACTCGATTTTTTTTTCATTCTACTTAACCTCAAATAAATAAATTGTTCGTAGATGCTCTAACCTCCAACCCAATTTGTCTACGAATGCAACCATAGTTTTGATGAAGAAAATTAGTGCAAATAATTGTTACTACCAGGTATCGCTTCAAATAGTAAAATTGGATTTTATCGAATAGATGTGTAAGTGGTAAATTTCACCACTGGCTAAAGTGACATGCAAACATTAGTAATCAAATATTTTGATATTAGTCACTGATTGAGTTTACACCTTTTAGTCGCACAACCTAGTGATGAATGCTCCACAATACCTCATAATTTTATTCACTTATTATTATTAGTTTAATAATATTTATTGAGCTATATTTATTTTTGGAAGCTATTGGTAATTAATTGAATATGTATATAAAGTTATATATGTATATATCGATATAGGAAAACTTAAATTTGATTTAAAACAATTATTTATTAAATGGATTTGGGTCTTTTGAAGGTCAATCTAGACATAATGATGGTTGGCCATAGGGTGTCAAGGAGTAGGGTTTTAAATGTTCAAAATTATTTCGAAAAGGCAAACAAAGAATGATTATATATTTTTCTCCTCTTTTACCTCTTCTAAATGCAATTTAAAACCACTCCCTACACGTTATTTTGGATCCATCTTTTTCACAAAATAATAGTGAGTTATAAGGGAAAATGGATGAAAAGATCCAAGTGCAAAATCAAATATATAAAATTGGTGTTCATATCTAGATCATAGATCTGGAGTTTGTTTCAATCCAATCTCGGAGTTATTCAATCATTTAAGATGAGAATCTTAGGCTACCTAATCAGGTAATTATCAAAACCTATTTTTGATTATATATTACATCATGATAGTGTAGATTAGATCTCATATATATATTTATAACAAATTTATATATGTTTATGTCGTCCAATTTAATAGTTGTATTCAAACTGATTTAAAAGCAACATTACTACATCATTATTATATATATATATATTCAACCAAAATATTTTATATAAATAAATAACGATTTTCAAAACTTTGAAACTAGTTTTATTTACCTAGATAGTTTTATGACATTTTAAATCTTATATATTTATAACACATACGTTAAATTGATTAAAATTATTTTTACTACATATATGCTTTCAGCAATAAAAATATTTATTACAATACATAGTAATTAATAAATATTTCAAATATATAAATGGATGTACATATATATATATTAAATTATATATATAACAGACACAAATCCATATAGATTTGAGAAAAAAATTGTATTTTTTCTTCTTTGGCCGAAATTATGTATTTAATATATTTATATTCTTTTTAATAATATTATTATTTAATTTATAAATAAAATAAATTAATAAATTATGAATATATATATAGCATGTTTATGTGCGTATGTATTTGAAATAAATTTATTTTAAGGTTTTGCATTAAACTGTGAACTAATGATACAAATATCAAAATGGAAATGATTTTACAATGTTAGAAATGATTTAATTGGTTCATTCTGATCAATTAGTTTAAATAAATGAATATATCTCAATTTATTGTATGCCAAATTACAGATTAATGGATTTCAAAATTATGCATTAAAGTATGAATAGTTGATACAAATATCAAAATGTATAAGTATGAGAAACTTAATTACTGCAAAAAATAGATTTAAGGGAAGGGGAATAAAATGTTGGAAAGTAGAATCAAAAAGCATTAATTTGCATTATTAATGTCATTATTATATATGAATTTACTGCACCATCAAGCAAGTGGTTGATATAACGTTATACAATTACGAGAATAAATGCATAGCAAAATTAAGCATAACAACCATATAACGTTATGTAAACTGAAAAATATAAATGTTATATTTATAACAGTGGTATCCCTCTATTAAATTTTCAACCTATTAGAGTATTTATGACCATTGAATATTATTTGATAGCATATACTATGTATAACGTTACATAATATTTAACCATATCAGTTAGTTAAGATCTCTCTAGACTGTAATTTTTTTCCACCTTGATCCGATTTTTTTTGAATCAATGAATAAGGTAAGATACTGCATATGAGTTATAATAGATGTGGCATGCATATCCATATCCCTTGATCGGCCCAATTTAGAAATGTGCAAACTTCATAACGCAAATATGACATTCTAGAAATATCTACCAGATCCTATAAATGCCACTCACTCTATCCATTCATATTCACATTTCTTTCCACTTGTATTCCTTTTCCACTTATCTCTCATTCCATCTCCACTCATATCTCTCACCACAACCGTTTCCTTTTGGGCACGCTTCATTGAGTTGCTCACCATCGTTAATCTCCGACATCACAGCTTCAGGTTAGTGTAACTATACCACTGAAACTGTGCTTTACATTATGGCCCTTTCCTACACTTATATATTTCAATCTTATTCTACAGGAAAAAAAAATCATTTCCGCGATTGCAACTTCTACACTTCAATTTTGTATTAAAAAGGTAATTTGCACTTTTAGAATTTGTTTGCATTATTTATTTAAGTGCATTGCTCTGTATATTCTCAAAACAATATCAAGATCACATGTTATTTGTAGACATAAAATCAACAGATCGATGAAAATTTATTCTTTTTTCATATTATGGTTTATTTTTAAATATATTTCAATCTTATTCTAAAGGAAAAAAATAATTTCTATGGCTGCAACGTCCACATTTCTATTTTATATTAAAAAGGTAATTTGCACTTTTTAAAATTTGACTGTATTGTTTATTTAAGTGCGTTGCTCTGTGTATTCTTAAAATAATATCATGATTACATGTTATTTATGGACATAAAATCAACCGATTAATGAAATTGTATTCTTTTTTAAATTTATTATTTATTTTTAAATATATTTCAATCTTATTCTATAGGAAGAAAAAAAACCATTTCTGCAACTACAGCCTCTACACTTTTGTTTTATATCAAAAAGGAAATTGCACTTTTCAGAATTTGTTTGTATTGTTTATTTAAGTGCATTACTTTATGTATTTGCAAAATAATATCATGATTACATGTTATTTATGGACATAAAACCAACTGATCGATGAAAATGTATACTTTTTCCATGTTATTTTTTATTTTTAAATATTCATAAAGATTACGCTTCTTATAAAAAATATTCAAAAGTACATGTTAGTCATCATGTTATTACTACTTTACTCCATATATTAAAAAATTAATTTCAATATACAACATAATTTATCAGCTCACCAATGGATATTAAACATACTGATAAGCAAAGTTTGACTTAAAAAGATGATATATCTTCTAAAGCATCTTCAATGAAAGATCATGTACATGTCCAGAAATCAACAAATGACGATAAAAAATCCCCCTCAAAAGATGATTGTGGTTGGAATGATAAATTTACTTCTAAAGTTGTAGATGATGTTATTCAAAAAATTTGAAAAAAACAATATATCAATAGTTAGCTTGGAAACACAAACTTTTGATCCGATCGCGAACTTCAAAACTTGCCCTTTATATGGGACATGGAAATAATATATGTTAATTAAAGTATAATATATTTAAACAAATGAATATGTCTTGATTTATTGTATAACATATCTAAAGATTAATTCGGTAATGCTGTTATTATAACAATTTACTGTATCATCAAGCAAGTGGCTGATATAACATTATACAATCATGAGAACAAACGACAGCAAAATAAAGGGCATCACCATATAATGTTATAGAATTCTGTTTGTGAATTGAAAAATATAATATGTTATATGTATAGGTGATATCGCTCTATTAACTTTTCAATAAAACCTATTAAGGTATTTATGACCATTAGATATCACTCGATAGCATACCATGTATAACATTATGTAGTATTTGACCATATCAGTCACTTAAGATTTCTCTAGACTGTAATTTTCTTCCCACCCTGATCTGAATTTTTTTTGAATCAATGAATGATTTAGAATACCGTGGATAAGTTAACATATACATGGTGTACATATCCATAACCTTTGCATGGTCTAACTTAGAAATATTCAAACTTCATAACACAAATAGAGCATTCTGGAAATATTACCAAATCCTATAAATGCCACTCACTCTATCCATTCATATTCACATTTCTTTATACCTTTATTCCTTTTCCACTTCCCTCTTCTATCATCTCTATTCAGATCTCTCATAACAACTGTTTTTTTTTCTCAACACGCTTCATTGAGTTGCTCGCCATTGTTAATCTCCGATATCATAGCTTCAGGTTAGTGTAATTATACCATTAAAATTATGCTTTATACTATGGCCCTATCTTGTACTTAATATTTCAATCTTATTCTACAAAAAAGGTTTTACAATGTTTAAAACGATTAAATCAGTTGGTTCTGATTAATTAATTTAAACAAATGAATATATCCTGATTTTTTTATCCTACATTTAGAGATTTATGAATTTCAAGGTTATACATTAAACTGTGAATAAATGAATAAAAATATCAAAACGTACATGTATGAGAAACTTAATGAGTGCGAAAATAGATTTAAGGGAAGAAAAATAAATGTTGGAAAATGGAATTAATAAGCATTAATTTGCATTAATTCAATAATGTCGTTATTATATCAATTTACTGCGCCATCAAGCAAGTGGGTGATATATTGTTATACAATTACGAGAATAAACATATAGCAAAATTAAGGGCAGCAACCATATAACGTTATACAATCATGGGAAGCAACAATATACCGTTATACAATTCTGTTTATAAACTGAAAAATATAACATGTTATATGTATAACAGTGATATCATTCTATTAACTTTTTAATAAAAAACCTATTGGAGTATTTATGAACATTAGATATCACTCGATAGCTATACCATGTATAATGTTACGTAATTTTTGACAATATCAGTCAGTTATGATTTCTCTAGACTGTAATTTTTTTCCTACCCTGATCTAATCAATAAATGAGTTAAGATACCGCAGATGAGTTAAAATAGACATGGCATGCATATCCATAAGTCTTAATCGGTCCAACTTAAAATTATTCAACACTCATAACACAGATATAACATTATAGAAATATGTACTAAATCCTATATGTGCCACTCAGTCTATCCATTCATATTCGCCTTTCTTTCCACTTCTATTCCTTTTCCACTTCCCTCTCCTTTCATCTCTATTCAAATCTCTCACCAGCACTATTTCCCTTTGGACACGCTTCATGAGTTGCTTGCCATTGTTAATCTCCGATTTCACATCTTCAGGTTAGTTTAATTATACTATTGAAACCGTGCTTTACACTATGGCTTTATCTTGCACTTATATATAATCTTATTCTATAGGGAAAAAAATCATTTTCGTGATTGCGACTTATATCTACACTTCTGTTTTATATTAAAAAGGTAATTTGCACTTTTTAGAATTTATTTGTATTGTTTATTTAAATGCACTGCTCTATATATTCTCAAAATTATATCATGATTACAAGTTATTTATGGTCATAAAATCAAATGATTGATGAAATTTATACTTTTTTCATGTTATTTTTTATTTTAAATATATTTCAATCTTATTCTACCGGAAAAAAATCATTTCTGCGACTGCAACTTCCATACTTCTGTTTTATATTAAAAAGGTAATTTGTACTTTACAGGATTTCTTTGTATTTTTTATTTAAATGCATTGCTCTGTGTATTCTCAAAATAATATCATGATTACATGTTGTTTATGGACATAAAATCAACTAATTGATGAAAATTTATTCTTTTTTCATGTTATTATTATTTTTTAACATATTTCATTCTTATTCTACAGGAAAAAAATCCTTTCTATGATTGCAGCTTCTACACTTCTGTTTTATATTAAAAAGGTGATTTGCACTTTTTATGACTTATTTGTATTGTTTATTTAAGTCATTGCTCTATGTGTTCTCAAAATAATATCATGATTACATGTTATTTAAGGACATAAAATCATCCGACCGATGAAAATTTATTCTTTTTTCATGTTATATTTATTTTTAAATATGCATAAAGATTATGGTTTGATAAAAAATATTCAAAAGTACATATCAGTCATCATGTTATTATTACTTTATGCTATATATTAAAAAATTACTTTCAGCATATAATACAATTTATTAGCCAATCAATGCATATTAAATACACCGATTAGCAGAGTTTGACTTAAAAAGATGATATATCTCCTAAAGCATCTTCAACGAAAGATAGTGTACATGTTCTGAAATCAACAAATGGTGATAAAAAATCCCTCTCAAAAGATGATTATATCAGGGATGATAAATTTACTTCTAAAGTGGTAAATGATATATCGTTCAAAATTTTTGAACAAAATAATATTATTAAGTTTTATTATCTTATTGGTTTTCTCTTCCTATTTTGGTTATCAGCATAATTTCCATAAACACCTCTCTTTTGGTATTACCAAATGTTACTATCATAATAGGATCTAGCAACTATACTTTTTTTTACAAATTCAATATGCTTTCCTACGTATATTACCAAACTTAGTATCACTTAAATAAATGATCTAAGAATTAAACTTCCTATACGTTTTCGCTCTTTATTAATTGATAAAAAAAACAAAAATTCGACCTATAAAAAATTAAATGTTCCAACTTAGAAGTGAAATTCAAATCGGTTACACATGATTCCAATGCAAAAACATAGCTACATATTTTATAAATTTATTTCTCTTACATATTTTAAACATTTATAATTTATTAAAAAAATCAATTCACCCATGAAGCACGTGCTATCGCCACGCATGAAGCGCTTGCCACAGCACTCGTAAGGAAAAATTTTGCTAATAATTTAGCCATAAAGATACAAGCCAATTTTTTTGCTATAAGGACGGGCCCACGTCTCACTCTTCAAATAAACTATTTCTCCCCCTAAAAACAAAAATTTCATATTTCATTCCTTTCTTTGCTCTTCCTTTCAATTCCAAACTTCTTCTTTGATTTACTGATGAAATCAAAAATCACCATGACAATGAGGCCTCAAACTAGAAGCAAATCAATATCAACAATAGAACCACATACTTCAATGGCTGCTGAATAACTTACAGGAATCCATCACCAGCGCCCAATTCCAGACATTGAAAGCCTACATCAAAACATTCTAAATCATAAATGACGAAGTCCTATGCTAGAAACTAAAATTACCTGTTAACCCACTTTTTGCTAAGGTAGTATACAAGCAGATTTAACCCAATAGGATTTATGATTACTAAGGTCGATGAGTATAGAACGATGATTTTTAGGCCTAGAAATTATGTACAAATGATTATATGAAGTCGAGATTGCATGGAGTTGAAAGATATGTAAAGTAGAATGTTCATAGTATGAAATATAGTTCAACAGATGGAAGAGTTTGGCATAATATGGAAAATTGGAAGGGAAAGGTATGGGTAGGCTCCTTGAGAGGGTTCGGCATTGCTTGAGGGATCAGCATTGAGCATGGTTATTAACTGATGGATTGGTAAAGCTTGAGGGATTGATAGTATTGTATAGGGTGAGGGGTCGATGAAGTTAGTTGTGACAAAACATATAGAGGGATAGGTCTTACAAGCCAAGGAGGGACCGACTTCAATTCAAAGGGGTCGGCGTGCTACATCCAGAAAGGATTGGTATACTTCAATGGCTTAGCAACTTGGAAGAGATCGACATGGGTGGGGGTGCTATAGAGGGATTGGTATACTTCAATATCCTAGCAAATGGGGCATCAGCATGCTCAATCTAGAGGGGTTGGTATACTTCAACAACTTAGCAAGATGTAGGGATCGGCATGGATCGGCTCCTATAGAAGGTTTGGAAAAAGAGGGATAGGCATAAACCCTATGAGAGGGATCGACAGAAGGCGGTGCATGGGAAATACTAACTCAAAGATCATACGATAACTTGAGTTCTGGTCCAAATGATATGAGGATTGAAGGGCTAACATATTTAAAAATGTGTAAGCCACCATAAGGATTGCTGCCCAAATATCAACCAGTAAAGGGATCAGTACTGGTCCCTCGTCATAGAGATTTAGGCCTACGCCCCCTATGGGGGGGCCATGTGGATTAGAAAGTCCATTAGCCAAAGTTTCAAAGAGATTGGTGGTCGTCTTCCCCTATAAATACAGTAGGCATGGCGTTAAAATGGGGGCTTCTTTCTGCTTCTCTTTATTTTCTATCTAAGATATACCCAGCCAGTCTGATTCTTGAATCTCATAGATTTATAACTGTAATCAGTAGTGTAAACTAATAAAAGAAAAATCTTTGGAGTGGACGTAGGTCGAAGTTAGCCGAACCACTACAAATCTATGTCTTTTTACTTGCTTTCTGAATGTCCTAATATTTTTCTTCATTTATTTCTCTTCATATTTCTGTATCTGGATTGGATATTGGTGCTTTCACATAATTGGGTATTGGTGGACAATTTTGACATCGATATTTGGTGCTTCCACTGAGAAGGACTTGCACCTAGGGACATGGTAGCTAGTATCTTAGATTTGGAAGCTTGGATACTTGGATATATGAAGTTATGACTAGGAAATCAACAAGGAAAGCGCTACCGAAAAGGAGCCACCATGGAAAGAGTCAAGAGGCTTCCTAGGGAGCCGGAGCTAATCAAGCATCTATATACATCACCAAGGACGAGATGGAAACAATGATTGTACTATGCATGAGAGGAGGCTGAAAAGGAAGGATGATATGATGAAAAATTTACTCCAACAGATAGACAAGCTAGGGAACAAAATCAAGGAGTTGAAGCAATAGAAATCGCCGCAAATCCAAACTGAAAAGGCAAAACACTCGAGTCAGAACTAAAGGATCTTATGTGAGTTAAATCAATAGTAATAAATATGAGTGGAACGACATCAGAGATGTTTATGGGATTTGACATCTCCTATCCAGTGTCTAACGTGAGTGAAGTAACTTAAAGGATGCTCGGGATTCACATCTCCTAAGGATCCGTTATACTATCTACTATGTAGTAATATACGCTGTTATAATAATGTCTATAGTAAACTAAACTTACTTTTAAATAGCGTTAAGGGATTACCCATATAGCCCTTACCATGTAATAGTCTCAGTAGTCCATCCAGTATCAGCGCATATCTAGATCGGGAGACTACCCTAAATACTCCATGGGCTACGGGAGAAATCCAAAATCGTACAAGGAACGCTAGGGTAGGTGACACGGCACAACTAGGCAATGCCAGGGTAGATATACCAATTACGCTTCCGGACCGGTGGTAACGCGTAGTAGCTACTACCGCCCACCTCGAGCCACACCCCCAAAATCAAAAGGGCCTCAATCAATCACAAAGTAATAGAATGATATCGAAGGAGTGTGTCGGATAAAAGGTGCTACCTTCTTATCCCGTCAATCGCTCCTGTTTTAGCCACCTTATGCCAACTCACGGGAGTCGGGTCCCCGTATATACCTCAAAGGAAATGCCGCCACCATCCTACTTTATTCTGGAATCTCCACTGTGTACACGGTTGCCAAATTGGTTTTCGGAGTTGGCAGAGAGTATGACAACTTCCGATCCTGGTTTCTTTAACAACCAAACGTTATTATAACACCGCGGGAATTTCAAAATAATTATACTTCAAAACCAGAATATAATATCCATTTAAAAACTATATAAATACGATATCATTTCCATTTCAAAAATCAAATCAATATGATATCATTTTATAAAAACCCAAATCAATATAATATCATTTTATTTCAAATATATCCTTTTTCCAAAATCATAGCACTTTCAACGTTATACACTTCGAAATCAAACATTTATAGTATAACACTTTCAACTCATAATACTTTGAAACTCACAACTTTGAAACATAACTTCACCACTTAAATGGTTTAAATATTAAAATACTTTATATAATAAAATAGCTTCTTCAATTTCGCATATCAATTTCCAAAACAACCCGAATTTCTCCATTTTAAATAAACCAAATCCCAAATCATAAATTTCAATTCAATTCAGTTTCTAAATAAACTATTTCAAATTATATCTATTTCAAAATAGATTTGATCCTCAGAATAAACCATTTCAAATTCAAAATATTCCATACTTTAAGTATTCAATAATTTCAAAACTAAGTTTGATAATTTGATATATATATATATATATATATATATATATATCAAATTCAATTTTCTATTATTTAGTTTTGAAATAATTTACTTAATAAATCCATTATCATTTAAACAAAACCAAAATTACAAATAACTAAATATTTCCCTCAATTATTTATACTTCAAATATTCATTCACCTTAAACCAAAATCAAGTTATAAAAATCATACCTTCTATAATTCCAAATTTAATAAATTTCACATCATTTATTTGAGTTTACTTCCTAAATAAATTCAATTTCAAATAAATCTCAAATTTATCTCCCAACCTTAATTTTATTTAAATCATTATAAACTCTATATTAAAATATAATTTAAATACTTAACCATATTATCTTCAATAAAATCAAACTTATTATTAATCTTATTTTATATTAAAACAAATTTTTCATAGCTTAAAATCTAGGATAAAATAAAATTTATATAATATCTAAAATCAATATTTATCTAAAACCATATTTTCCTTTACAAACCATAAAAATCATTTCGAAATATTTTTATATATAGACCACGGTGTATGTACATGATTTTCTATTCTATGGTCAAGTTATACGGATGTTTATTATTTCAATCCACAATTTAAAATATAAATATGGTTATATATCATTTCAAACCGCAATCCCTATTAAAATAAAAATCCATAACAACTTACAGCTTATAACAATATAAAATACAACATCCATTCATCCAATATCAATCATCAAACATTTATTACAATCATCATCCAATTCGATCAATAACATCAATATAGAACATATAGTAAATAACAGGTATTTACTCGCAGTTTATATTTAATAATAAATTAAATAACTATTTTATCCAAATAAATCCAAATAAACTGAGATGATGATTCAAGATATGCCAAACAGTCATAAATAAATTTCTAATCACGTCATAATTCAATTTAACAAACATAAAAAAATTTAGAAGTTGTGAGTGGGTTAAAACACTCACCTTTTAAATTTAAATTCAATTTAAACCCAAAATTTAAACAGTCTCAGAATTAGTCCAAACCAGCATCATAATTTCCGGAATTCCAATAAGAACCTAATGGAGAAAACCGCGTGTGAAACGGATCTCGTATGCAGAAGTTACGATAATTAGAACGATTGAATTAGGAATTTAAATAAAATAAAATAAAACAAAAAAATATAAAACCTACCAATCAAATTCAGCCACGTAATCGTCCCTACCGAAACTCTAATCTAAAGCTGTTATCTTCTTCACAACGCACGAACACACACGGCCTCCACCCCACTCCCGATCGCACGCCATTCTGACACGACCGCGACCACCCAAAACGTCACCTCCACGCCCTCGGCTCCTCTTGACTTCCCCTCGGCCTCAACGTCGCCGATCGACGTCCCAAAAAGAATCGATCGCTGTTATTTCGCTATAACCTACTGAATTATTGAGCACGATCCCATCGTCTATTTCCCAAACGAACACCACCGATGTAATCCCCACGGCCCTCTCTACAACCCCGTATCCTCGATTCGATGATCGGCCACAGATCGTCGAGCATCAATGAACGGCCGAGATTGTTCTCCAATTTCTGGCCAGATAGAGATTCAAACTAAAAAACGAATTACAGATTTGAGATGCGCTCGTCGAGAGCTTCAGATCGATATATAATTCAATATAGTTTGAGGAGTTTAAATTTTGTGGTTGAATTTTGAATTGAAACTGGGTTGTGAATTTCAGGGTTTGTCTTCCATTGAGAAAGGAGAGCAACATAAATTTATGTCGCATAGAAATGAGAAATAGAAATGATACTAGGGTTTATAACTGGATATATATAGGTAGAGCTGAAATAGATGAATGGATTCGATTGGTTTGGATAATTGAACGATACTGGCCTAAAAGCCCGTTTCGACTCCGAAACGAAAATGGGTCGACCTATATATCAAAATAGATGTTTCAAAATATTTTAAAATCAATGGAACATGTTTCAAGTCCAAATTCCATCGTATGAAGAAGTTATAAACAAATCGGTTTATTTCAAATTGATTTCAATTTCATTGATTTCTAGGCGTTTCGAGCCCGTACGATCAAACGACAAGTCTAATCGTTGCGAAACTTGAAATCCTATAATAATTCACCGTTACGGATCCGACGAAACTAATTTCATTTAAATCCGAGTCAGTGGCCAAACTAGCTATATTTCAGTTAAATAAATAAATTAATAATTAATAATTAATTAATTAAATCAAATTTTCTATTTCAATTCTATATTTGACAAATTTTATAATTTTTAAATTTCTAATCATTTACACTAATTTAAACAAATTTAGATGTCAATTTAGAGTTGATTAATTTATCAATTTCAGTGTTAATCTCAATTTCATTAAAATCAGAAATTATAGATTTAATTTCCAATAATTCTATTTAATTTACTTTTCATTCCATTATTCAATTCATTGTTGTCAAATGGATGAAATTAACATCGAGTTCATGATCTATTACATTAATTTTCTCAAACTCCATCTTAATTTCGATTAACGTAATATTTAGATATTTAATTTCATTTAATTGCAACTAATCCGATTGTTATAGTTCAAATCCAAATAAATTGACAAAACTTTATTTCCATTCCTTTAATTCAACAAATTGTCCTATTATGAATAACATTAACATTGTTTCCAAATATTACCTTAATTAACATTAACGTAATATTTTATTTAGATTTATTGCAATTGATTCCACTTCAATTTAATGGATTAAAAATATATCGGTAACCCATAATAATTGTTTCCACTAACTCTTAATCATACTTTTATAAGTTATCATTTTCAAAAAATATTGTAATTACTTACAGAACATTGATTTTATTCAATTACTATTTATTATTATTAATTCATTCATTAATTCAATATTTACGTTCGTTTCATTTTTAAATTATAAAATTTTCATTTCTTTCTAAATTTAATTACAAAAATCTTATTAAACTAACAAATTACTGGTCGTTACACTCTCCCCCACTCAAAACTTTTCATCCCCGAAAAGAAAAAAGAAGGGAAAAGAAAGAGTTGAGTAAATAATACATCTTGTTCAAAATATTAATTTTATAAACAAATAAATTTACAAGATAAAATATTTTAAATAAAATATACCAATTTATAACCATTAAATCTTCTTATATTTAAATTAATAAAGTTTGGAAAACATTTTTAAAATTTTCTAAGTCCAAAATTTACGGAAAATTTTGGCAGAGTCTCCTTTGTACGGAGAGACTAGGGAGAGAATATAATATCAAATATAACAATATATATATCACATATCTCAAAATAATATCTCCCAACTATGGGAAAAATAATATAATAACGCTATAAAACCGTAATCCGAGAACATACCTATTTATCGGGCAACTAGCGCTTAATTATGGAACCAAAAGCAGTAGCAACTGCTCCATAACATGTATTTCACCTATATAATCCCAAAAAGGATAATAATTATATAAAATGAAACATTTAAAGTTGTTTCCAACTACTAACAGACAAGTCAATATAAGACAACGAAAAATCAATTGCAACCAACATACAATCATCATATACAATCAACACAAATCAATTTGTTCATCCACATCAACCAAAACAAGTAATTAGTTCAGGCTTAGACACTTTTAAATTGTATAGAATGACAAATAAACTATTAAATATACCAATTACTGAACAGTCTTAGATAAAACGGAATAGATTATTCACACTTCGAAACAATTTTAAAGTATCCTTGCCCAAACAACCATAAACCAAACAAACAACAATCTCAAACAATAGATCGAGATCATTCTTATCAATTTCGTTTCATAACACTTATTGCTTCACTTCCTTTTCATTCATATAATAATTTATCTTTTTGATTTACATTTTATTTCCTACAGTTTCATTTACTTTTATTCATTTCTTACAAAATCTTATTTGTTCATATCATGTCAGTTTCTTTTTATTGCATTATATTCGTTTATTAACTACTTAATTTCATTTATTTGCATTCATTTATTAATAGTGTTCATGTTCAATTCAAGTACTTAGCATCTCAATTCATTAACTTAAGTTTATAGACATCTACTTGCAATATTTACTTTCTATCACATTTTATTGTAGTAGTATTTCAATTATAACTTAAGCTTATAGCCACTATAACATCAAATTCTTATTTATAAAAGTAATTCATTGAACCTTCTATTACATAAGCTTTACTTGTAAATTTTTCATTACATTTTCTTATCAGACATTCTAACTTTTAAATCTTTTGGTAAGTTATATATATGCTTTTTAAGAATGTAATTGAAAATTATACAAGTTCATCTTATTTCTATTAATAAGTTAAACATTCAATACTCATATCTTTTGTCTTATAGGTTACAATTTCAACTTTCTTATAGTTTCATTATAACTTAGCACTTAATCTCTTATTTCATTTAGAGGTTCCAATTATTAATTAGGTGCATTCCATTTCACTGCAATAATTGAAACTATTAATTAACGAAAACACAAGAACTAAATACCGGGTTAAATTCCAAATCATTTTAAAATAATAGATAATTGTATATACTTACAACTTAAATATATCAAATTATGTTTAAAAAATTTTAAAATTTATATTTGTTTATCAAAATAAATCTACAGTAAAACTACTACAGTAGCCTTCCCACTTTGAAACCCGAAGATGAAAGTCGATGATGTGTGCACTCATCACTGAAATTATTTTCCAGCGACAGAGAGGGGAGTATAAAATTTATTCCTTTTCAAAATTCCTTTGAAACAATTCTTTCAAATTATATTGGAATATTTATACCAAAAAATACTTCTAAATAATATCATTATTATATATCAAAATCATTTGAAAGAAATTTTCAAAACCCGAAACTTAAGTTCTAAATTCCCAATTTTCATTTATTTTATTTTCAGTCTCATTTCAACTATTATTATAAATCTCATTACCTAACAACCAATATATATCTTATTTATAAAAAATTTATTTTATATATATAGAAAATATAATAGGCAAAATTATTTCATTCACCTATATTCAAAACAGATATTGTGTCGGTCTGTCCTATTAAGTGTTTAGAAATCCCTATTGATGTCATAGCGTCCTATATATCAACTAGAGTTTATAAATACAAAACGAAACAAATTAACACAATATTAAAACTTTTTATAACACTAACAAATATGCTCTCTCATATATATACACTCAACGACTCATCATAAGATATTACTACCCTATTAGTAAAGAGTCAGACCCCGTAAAGCTAAGGTTTATCGCTAAATACCAAAGCTCTGATACCAAATATAACATCCCGCCTTTTTGTACACTTTAAATCGACGATAAACCGCACACGTCAGACTCAAACCACACAAAGGAGCGGATTGTTATTGGGGTAAATAAGAAAAAGCAGAGAAATAAAAAACCAAACAAAATCTAACAGTAGAATGACAAAATATAATAATCAAATAACTGTTCATGAAGCTGTTTTATAAAACATTTGATTGTACTTGTACAACATAGATTAGAGTTACACATACTAGAGAATAATAAATAATGCAGCGGAACAGTATGAATGTAGTGGAATGATATAATAAATAATAATAATAATAATAATACAATCTTCGTCTTCGTCCTCCAGCAATAAGGTTTTCAAATCCTGAAATGCTCAGGATGACCCAAGCGCATTGAAAAGACAAAACACTCGAGTCAGAACTAAAGGATCTTATGTGAGTTAAATCAATAGTAATAAATATGAGTGGAACGGCACTAGAGATGTTTACGGGATTTGACATCTCCTATCCAGTGTCTAATGTGAGTGTAGTAACTTAAGGGATGCTCGGGATTCACATCTCCTAAGGATCCGTTAAACTATCTACTATGTAGTAATATACGCTGTTATAATAATGTTTATAGTAAACTAAACTTACTTTTAAATAGCGTTAAGGGATTACCCATATAGCCCTTACCATGTAATAGCCCCAGTAGTCCGTCCAGTATCAGCGCATATCTAGATCAGGAGACTACCCTAAATACTCCATGGGCTATGGGAGAAATCCAAAATCGTACAAGGAACGCTAGGGTAGGTGACACGGCACAACTAGGCAATGCCAGGGTAGATGTACCAATTACACTTCCGGACCGGTGGTAACGCGTAGTAGCTACTACCGCCCACCTCGAGCCACACCCCCAAAATCAAAAGGGCCTCAATCAATCATAAAGTAATAGAATGAAATCGAAGGAGTGTGTCGAATAAAAGGTGCTACCTTCTTATCCCGTCAATCTCTCCTGTTTTAGCCATCTTATGCCAACTCACGGTAGTCGGTCCACGTATATACTTCAAAGGAAACGCCGCCGCCATCCTACTTCATTATGGAATCTCCACTGCGTACACGGTTGTTAAAATGATTTTCAGAGTTGGCAGAGAGTATGACAACTTTCGATCCCGGACTCTTTAACAACCAAACATTATTGTAAAACCGTGGCAATTTCAAAATAATTATACTTCAAAACCAGAATATAATATCCATTTCAAAACCATATAAATACGATATCATTTCCATTGCAAAAACCAAATCAATATGATATCATTTATAAAAACCCAAATCAATATAATATCATTTTATTTCAAATATATCCTTTTTCCAAAATCGTAGCACTTTCAACGTTATACACTTCGAAATCAAACACTTAAAGTATAACACTTTCAAATCATAGTACTTTGAAACTCACAACTTTGAAACATAACTTCACCACTTAAATGGTTTAAATATTAAAATACTTTATATAATAAAACAGCTTCTTCAATTTCACATATCAGTTTCCTAAACAACCCGAATTTCTCCATTTTAAATAAACCAAATCCCAAATCATAAATTTCAATTCAATTCAGTTTCCAAATAAACTATTCCAAATTATATCGATTTCAAAACAGATTTAATACACAGAATAAACCATTTCAAATTCAAAATATTCCAAACTTTGAGTATTCAACAATTTCAAAACTAAATTTGGTAATTTGATATATATACACACACACACACATATACATACATATATATATATATATATATATGTCAAATTCATTTTTTTATTATTTAGTTTTGAAATAATTTACTTAATAAATCCATTATCATTTAAACGAAACCAAAATTACAAATAACTACATATTTCCCTCAATTATTTATACTTCAAATATTCATTCACCTTAAACCAAAATCAAGTTATAAAAATCAAACCTTCTAAAATTTCAAATTTAATAAATTACACATCACTTATTTGGGTTTACTTCTTAGATAAAATTCAATTTCAAATAAATCTCAAATTTATCTACCAACCTTATTTTTATTTAAATCATTATAAACTCTATATTAAATATAATTTAAATACTTAACCATACTATCTTCAATAAAATCAAACTTATTATTAATCTTATTTTATATTAAAACAAATTTTACATAGCTTAAATCAAGGATAAAATAAAATTTATATAATATCTAAAATCAATATTTATCTAAAACCATATACTCCTTTACAAACCATAGAAATCGGTTTAAAATATTTTTATATATTGACCACGGTGTCTGTATATGATTTTCTATCCTATGGTCAAGTGATACAGATATTTATTATTTCAATCCACAATTTAAAATATAAATACGGTTATATATCATTTCAAACCGCAATCTCGAATGAAATAAAAATCCATAACAACTTGCAGTTTATAACAATATAAAATACAACATCCATTCATCCAATATCAATCATCAAACATTTATTACAATCATCATCCAATTCAATCAATAACATCAATATAGAACATATAATAAATAACAGGTATTTACTGGTAGTTTATATTTAATAATAAATTACTTGTATAAGCTGGAGACGACTGAAACACACAAATTAAGATCCACACAAGCACGAAGACAAAGATTCGAGTTTGAGAGAGCCAAAGATTAATTTCCTTAGACCCATTCAAACAAGACAATATAACACACATAAGTTTTCAACTCAAAATACGATTAAACAATGGTAGAGATGAATGCATAAATCATCTCCAAAGTCTTTGCACTTGCCTTCCACCACTAATGCTTCAGCCATAGGTCAAGTTAGCACGGCCAAAGTGTGTGTTAGGGTCAGGTTTTGGGTTTAATAGGGTCGGCCAAACATGTATGGGATGGAGCAAAAGCGATGCAAAGGGATAAGTGCATGGATTACAACACTACAAGGCAACTACCATGGATCCTATGCAACATACGGGTTAGGCCACAAGCTAGCATGGTGCGGCCAGGTCTGGGTAAGGTAGAGGATGACATGGCAGAGGTTGTCAGGTCGGAAATTGGCTGGTGGAGGTAGAGTAGGTGGAAGCCAAGAGTTGTGTGAGGTGATGGAACAATACAAGGCTCGGCTATGTACATCTATGTATTGTATGCTCAAATTTGGTGGATCAATCTCATTATGGTGCACGGCCATGGTATGAGGATGTACTAGAAGTGGTGTTGGCTGGTTCAGGTGGTGGTGGAGGCGGCCATGGTGAAGGAGTGGAGAGGAGCCGAGCTACAAAGGTTAGAAGGCAAGTGAAAATCAACATAAACAAGTAGAAAAACAAGAAAAAATGAGTAGAAAGAAGAAAGATTTTGCCCCACTTTCTTTGCTTCAGAAATGGCCGAATTTTTGGTGATGAGAGACTTTAATTTACATGAAAAAAGATGAGGAAAAAGATAGGGCTGAAGATAGTGAGGAACGGCCAAAATTGAAAGCATGTGTTGGTTGACAAATTGAAAAGGTGGGGAGGTGAAAAGTCAAGGGATATAAAAGGTTTCAAAACCATTCAAATTTCTCTATTTTCTTTTGATAAATTTTAAAAACGGAAATATATGTATAAATTCAGTTAAAATACGAAAATATAACAAATAATCAAAATATAAATAAATAAATATTAATTATATATGATTAAAATAAGAAAATAGCACAGAAAATGAAAACTAGTCTAGAAAATTTGAAAACAAATGGAATAAACTTTGGAAAAATTTTGTAGACTTGGAAAATATTTATAAACAAAGATAATAACACAAAATAAAAATGAATTCACAAAAATAAATAAATAAATTTTAATTAAATATAATTAAATTAAGAAAATATCAAAGAAAATAGAAACTAGGCTTTAAAATTTGAAAATAAATTCAACAAGCTTTGGAAAAATTCAAACATCACTTTAAAAATATTCGAAGGACAAAAATATATGTAACATAACATATAATACAAATCTGAATAAGATATGACAAATAACAAGATTATTTATAAAATTTAAAATAATTTATATTGTTGAATAAAACAATTTACACCAAATATTGAAAAAAACATAACTTTCACAATATAACTCCGATTTCAATGAAACGAAAAGCAGTATTCTTAAAATTTAATATATTTTCATAATAAAAGATAAAATTCAAAATTTCAAATATTTGAATTTAAAATTTAAAAGTCAAAGTTTGACCAGATTGAACAAAATTTCAATTTCTAGAAAAATATTCAATTTTATTCAAGTTTGAAAATATAATTCACATAATAATAAAAATATATATATTTAAATAACAAAATTTATTATTTTTAATAAATAAAATAAAGTTTTTAAATCAGGAAATTCAAAAAATGAAATAAATTAATCACAAAATATAGGGTTGTTACACTCTCCCCTACTCAAAAAATTTCGTCCTCAAAAAGGAATGAATTATGGGAAACACATAATAGAAAAATTAAATGAAAAAGAAAAAGAGAAAGAAAGATTTCTATTGATCGCATCAATCATGATTGGATCAACAGAAATTCCATTACTAGAAACAATATGTCCAAGGAATCGGACTTCATCTTTCCAGAAATGGTATTTAGAAATTTATTAAGCACGGCTCGAAAAACAAGATTCGCCAAATCAATAAAGGAAGCAAGAGCATTAGTCAAACCAAAAGGCATGACTAATCATTTATATAACCCATTCCCAGAGCTCCAGGAATAAGATCTATACGAAAAGAAATTTCCCACTTAGGAGGTAAAGCAGTGACTTTACCAATATATCCGAGTAGAATCTGACTACAGGAGTCAAATGAAGATCACTACTAAAGCAATGATCAGAATAGAAAGTTGCTTATGCTTACAAATCCTATTAAGGTTTACAGAGCCTCAATTGGATTTGAAACACATAAAAGAATAGAAGCAAACTCAAGAGAAAGGAGATACTCAAACTTATCACACAAATCAACAGAAATAAGACTATGGAAAACTCAAGTATCAAATAAAACACGAACATGATATAGAAATAAAGAAAGGTTGCACAGAAGAGCACCTTGGTCATCACTAGGAGTAGGAGCAAGTGTAGGAAGCGGAGAAGATGCAGATGAGACAACAAATATACCAGAAGGCTTAATATCAGCTGGAGGAGGAACAGCTGCACCAGCTAAGGTAGGACAGCTATTGGCATAGCGTCCCTTCTGATCACATCTAAAGCAAGTGATGGAAGAAAGGTCAATAGGTTGCCTATGAGAAGGAGGAGATGAAGAAGATCGCAAACCCGAATTCTTAAGCCAATTCTGCTTCTGCTGCTGGAAATTAGGCTTCCCCTTCCTAGGATTGGCAGAGGAAGACTGAGATGAAGAAGTGCCAGCAGGAGTAGGAGAAGGAGCAGGAGCAGGACCCTTAGAAGTAGGGTACTCATAACGGATAGCCATATCCATAAGCTGGGTGAAAGTGCCAAGGACATAAGAAATGAGACGATCATAATACTCGGGACAAGAACCAGATATGAACTTCTCATTCTTCTTGAGAGGAGTGTCAATCAGGCTAGGACCGAACTTAGAAAGTTCGTTGAACTTCCTCTCATACCCAGCAAAAGACATGGTACCCTGCTTGAGATCCATAAATTCACGATAAAGCTGAGATTTTCCGACTTCGGACATCCATTTTTCCATAAAAGCCTCTATGGAAAGATGATAGGTAAACTTAGAAAAACACAAAAAGATAGAAAAACAGAATTCAAAGAAACACAAGAAGATACCTAAACTACTCCCAAGTAATATCAGCTTCAATGGTGTTAGCCGTGACAGACTCCCACCAATCTAGAGCAGACTCATGCAACTGTCATGCTGCTAACTGACGCTTCTGGGCATCAGTAATCTCAAGACCAGTAAATATCATCTCAAGACTCCGCAGCCATTGCTGAGTCTCAATGATGCTCTTCGAACCGGTGAATGGGGTTCCACTAAGTTGAGAGAATTCCTTACAAAGAATAGTGAATCTATAATAGGGGCAACCGGTTGAGGGGTTGGGGAAATACCACGACCCCTACCTCTTGCATTTCCTCGATTCATCCTGAAAAAAT